>OX104113.1:61507410-64229196 GCA_944474755.1 Limnoperna fortunei
AAAAAGCTAAGAAAGACAACCACAAGTCGTTCAGATATTCACTTCGTCTACGTATCGCTGTTGTGGACGGCATGCGAAACATTGTACTACGACTATGCCCATAAGAAAGGCGGAGGCTATAGCTTGAACTCAGACAGGAACTGTTTGGAGAAGTAGTTGACATCGTAGCTGATGAACCTTCAGACATCGAGATGTACGATTAACTTTTGATGATGAAGAACACTTCTAAAAACGGTTCTTTCAGAGCACACACATTTTTCAAAAAGAATCTATATTGTTGTTACACTTTTTCCAACTTATCCCGTTCTTCTCTTGTTATTTATTTTAAAGCTTCACAGAAATAATTTCACCGAATATTTTTTTAGAGAAACCAAATTTTCTGAAATTCAAAACGAAATTGAACGATTTCGTCATTTTTGTTTTATTTTCAAACTTCGGACATCTTGTAATATTTTCTTGTGTTCAAAATTACACCAAAATTTGCCTGGCTTGATGTAAAATATCAGAATAAAATACAGAAAAAAACTATTTAAGTCCTAATTTGTGCATAATTACGTAAATCAAAGGATTCGTTTAAAATGTACACAATTCATTATCGTACTTTTCTCGATTAAAAATCCACCAAATTGTCATTTCTCTTAAAATTACGAATTTCAGTATGTAATTTTTGTGTTTTATACCAAATTTATTTCTTTTTTCCCTTTCAGCGAATTCGGTATATTTTTAATTATCTATTTCGTTTGTTTGTTTTTTTTT
Organism: Limnoperna fortunei; assembly: GCA_944474755.1. Classification (NCBI taxonomy): domain Eukaryota; kingdom Metazoa; phylum Mollusca; class Bivalvia; order Mytilida; family Modiolidae; genus Limnoperna; species Limnoperna fortunei. The sequence continues at coordinate 61,508,167 of OX104113.1, forward strand.
TCGTTTCTTTTATCGTAACCAATTTTTTAGTTTAACGTTTAATTTTTTATATTACTAATCTTTTTTATGAAATATGTATTCCTCGAAATAATAATTAAATCAAATTGTTGTCTATTTGACAAATATCCCGTTATTAATTAACAAAGGTGTTTGACAATAAACACAAGCTGACGACAGACACGAGACAGTTTTGACAATGGACCCGTGCTTTAAACTCAATTACTCTCTTATGTCAATCCTTTCTCAATTTCAGGTGTGTCAAAATGAGTGCTGGATGTATATAACCAACCAAGTCATCGTTGATATTCAGAACTTGTTTCAACTTCAATAGTGCTAACACATCGAAATCAACACAATGAAAGCCAAAGTACAACAAAGATGCATCAACAAGAGGTCTACACTAGTAGACAGCGAGAAGCGCTTCAAAAGAGCTTGTGAACAGATAGTCCAGCTAAACTATACCTTAGATGCTCTTCAACAGAGATATAACAAAGCTAAGAAAGACAACCACAAGTCGTTCAGATATTCACTTCGTCTACGTATAGCTGTTGTGGACGGCATGCGAAACATGTACTACGACTATGCCCATAAGAAAGCGGAGGCTATAGCTGAACTCAGACAGGAACTGTTTGGAGAAGTAGTTGACATCGTAGCTGATGAACCTTCAGACATCGAGATGTACGATTAACTTTTGATGATGAAGAACACTTCTAAAAACGGTTCTTTTCAGAGCCACACACATTTTTCAAAAAGAGTCTATATTGTTGTTACACTTTTTCCAACTTATCCCGTTCTTCTCTTGTTATTTATTTTAAAGCTTCACAGAAATAATTTCACCGAATATTTTTTTTAGAGAAACCAAATTTTCTGAAATTCAAAACGAAATTGAACGATTTCGTCATTTTTGTTTTATTTTCAAACTTCGGACATCTTGTAATATTTTCTTGTGTTCAAAATTACACCAAAATTTGCCTGGCTTGATGTAAAATATCAGAATAAAATACAGAAAAAAACTATTTAAGTCCTAATTTGTGCATAATTACGTAAATCAAAGGATTCGTTTAAAATGTACACAATTCATTATCGTACTTTTCTCGATTAAAAATCCACCAAATTGTCATTTCTCTTAAAATTACGAATTTCAGTATGTAATTTTTGTGTTTTATACCAAATTTATTTCTTTTTTCCCTTTCAGCGAATTCGGTATATTTTTAATTATCTATTTCGTTTGTTTGTTTTTTTTTTCGTTTCTTTTATCGTAACCAATTTTTTAGTTTAACGTTTAATTTTTTATATTACTAATCTTTTTTATGAAATATGTATTCCTCGAAATAATAATTAAATCAAATTGTTGTCTATTTGACAAATATCCCGTTATTAATTAACAAAGGTGTTTGACAATAAACACAAGCTGACGACAGACACGAGACAGTTTTGACAATGGACCCGTGCTTTAAACTCAATTACTCTCTTATGTCAATCCTTTCTCAATTTCAGGTGTGTCAAAATGAGTGCTGGATGTATATAACCAACCAAGTCATCGTTGATATTCAGAACTTGTTTCAACTTCAATAGTGCTAACACATCGAAATCAACACAATGAAAGCCAAAGTACAACAAAGATGCATCAACAAGAGGTCTACACTAGTAGACAGCGAGAAGCGCTTCAAAAGAGCTTGTGAACAGATAGTCCAGCTAAACTATACCTTAGATGCTCTTCAACAGAGATATAACAAAGCTAAGAAAGACAACCACAAGTCGTTCAGATATTCACTTCGTCTACGTATAGCTGTTGTGGACGGCATGCGAAACATGTACTACGACTATGCCCATAAGAAAGCGGAGGCTATAGCTGAACTCAGACAGGAACTGTTTGGAGAAGTAGTTGACATCGTAGCTGATGAACCTTCAGACATCGAGATGTACGATTAACTTTTGATGATGAAGAACACTTCTAAAAACGGTTCTTTTCAGAGCCACACACATTTTTCAAAAAGAGTCTATATTGTTGTTACACTTTTTCCAACTTATCCCGTTCTTCTCTTGTTATTTATTTTAAAGCTTCACAGAAATAATTTCACCGAATATTTTTTTTAGAGAAACCAAATTTTCTGAAATTCAAAACGAAATTGAACGATTTCGTCATTTTTGTTTTATTTTCAAACTTCGGACATCTTGTAATATTTTCTTGTGTTCAAAATTACACCAAAATTTGCCTGGCTTGATGTAAAATATCAGAATAAAATACAGAAAAAAACTATTTAAGTCCTAATTTGTGCATAATTACGTAAATCAAAGGATTCGTTTAAAATGTACACAATTCATTATCGTACTTTTCTCGATTAAAAATCCACCAAATTGTCATTTCTCTTAAAATTACGAATTTCAGTATGTAATTTTTGTGTTTTATACCAAATTTATTTCTTTTTTCCCTTTCAGCGAATTCGGTATATTTTTAATTATCTATTTCGTTTGTTTGTTTTTTTTTTTTTCGTTTCTTTTATCGTAACCAATTTTTTAGTTTAACGTTTAATTTTTTATATTACTAATCTTTTTTATGAAATATGTATTCCTCGAAATAATAATTAAATCAAATTGTTGTCTATTTGACAAATATCCCGTTATTAATTAACAAAGGTGTTTGACAATAAACACAAGCTGACGACAGACACGAGACAGTTTTGACAATGGACCCGTGCTTTAAACTCAATTACTCTCTTATGTCAATCCTTTCTCAATTTCAGGTGTGTCAAAATGAGATCTGGATGTATATAACCAACCAAGTCATCGTTGATATTCAGAACTTGTTTCAACTTCAATAGTGCTAACACATCGAAATCAACACTATGAAAGCCAAAGTACAACAAAGATGCATCAACAAGAGGTCTACACTAGTAGACAGCGAGAAGCGCTTCAAAAGAGCTTGTGAACAGATAGTCCAGCTAAACTATACCTTAGATGCTCTTCAACAGAGATATAACAAAGCTAAGAAAGACAACCACAAGTCGTTCAGATATTCACTTCGTCTACGTATAGCTGTTGTGGACGGCATGCGAAACATGTACTACGACTATGCCCATAAGAAAGCGGAGGCTATAGCTGAACTCAGACAGGAACTGTTTGGAGAAGTAGTTGACATCGTAGCTGATGAACCTTCAGACATCGAGATGTACGATTAACTTTTGATGATGAAGAACACTTCTAAAAACGGTTCTTTTCAGAGCCACACACATTTTTCAAAAGAGTCTATATTGTTGTTACACTTTTTCCAACTTATCCCGTTCTTCTCTTGTTATTTATTTTAAAGCTTCACAGAAATAATTTCACCGAATATTTTTTTTAGAGAAACCAAATTTTCTGAAATTCAAAACGAAATTGAACGATTTCGTCATTTTTGTTTTATTTTCAAACTTCGGACATCTTGTAATATTTTCTTGTGTTCAAAATTACACCAAAATTTGCCTGGCTTGATGTAAAATATCAGAATAAAATACAGAAAAAAAACTATTTAAGTCCTAATTTGTGCATAATTACGTAAATCAAAGGATTCGTTTAAAATGTACACAATTCATTATCGTACTTTTCTCGATTAAAAATCCACCAAATTGTCATTTCTCTTAAAATTACGAATTTCAGTATGTAATTTTTGTGTTTTATACCAATTTATTTCTTTTTTCCCTTTCAGCGAATTCGGTATATTTTTAATTATCTATTTCGTTTGTTTGGTTTTTTTTTCGTTTCTTTTATCGTAACCAATTTTTTAGTTTAACGTTTAATTTTTTATATTACTAATCTTTTTTATGAAATATGTATTCCTCGAAATAATAATTAAATCAAAGTGTTGTCTATTTGACAAATATCCCGTTATTAATTAACAAAGGTGTTTGACAATAAACACAAGCTGACGACAGACACGAGACAGTTTTGACAATGGACCCGTGCTTTAAACTCAATTACTCTCTTATGTCAATCCTTTCTCAATTTCAGGTGTGTCAAAATGAGTGCTGGATGTATATAACCAACCAAGTCATCGTTGATATTCAGAACTTGTTTCAACTTCAATAGTGCTAACACATCGAAATCAACACAATGAAAGCAAAAGTACAACAAAGATGCATCAACAAGAGGTCTACACTAGTAGACAGCGAGAAGCGCTTCAAAAGAGCTTGTGAACAGATAGTCCAGCTAAACTATACCTTAGATGCTCTTCAACAGAGATATAACAAAGCTAAGAAAGACAACCACAAGTCGTTCAGATATTCACTTCGTCTACGTATAGCTGTTGTGGACGGCATGCGAAACATGTACTACGACTATGCCCATAAGAAAGCGGAGGCTATAGCTGAACTCAGACAGGAACTGTTTGGAGAAGTAGTTGACATCGTAGCTGATGAACCTTCAGACATCGAGATGTACGATTAACTTTTGATGATGAAGAACACTTCTAAAAACGGTTCTTTTCAGAGCCACACACATTTTTCAAAAAGAGTCTATATTGTTGTTACACTTTTTCCAACTTATCCCGTTCTTCTCTTGTTATTTATTTTAAAGCTTCACAGAAATAATTTCACCGAATATTTTTTTAGAGAAACCAAATTTTCTGAAATTCAAAACGAAATTGAACGATTTCGTCATTTTTGTTTTATTTTCAAACTTCGGACATCTTGTAATATTTTCTTGTGTTCAAAATTACACCAAAATTTGCCTGGCTTGATGTAAAATATCAGAATAAAATACAGAAAAAAACTATTTAAGTCCTAATTTGTGCATAATTACGTAAATCAAAGGATTCGTTTAAAATGTACACAATTCATTATCGTACTTTTCTCGATTAAAAATCCACCAAATTGTCATTTCTCTTAAAATTACGAATTTCAGTATGTAATTTTTGTGTTTTATACCAAATTTATTTCTTTTTTCCCTTTCAGCGAATTCGGTATATTTTTAATTATCTATTTCGTTTGTTTGTTTTTTTTCGTTTCTTTTATCGTAACCAATTTTTTAGTTTAACGTTTAATTTTTTATATTACTAATCTTTTTTATGAAATATGTATTCCTCGAAATAATAATTAAATCAAATTGTTGTCTATTTGACAAATATCCCGTTATTAATTAACAAAGGTGTTTGACAATAAACACAAGCTGACGACAGACACGAGACAGTTTTGACAATGGACCCGTGCTTTAAACTCAATTACTCTCTTATGTCAATCCTTTCTCAATTTCAGGTGTGTCAAAATGAGTGCTGGATGTATATAACCAACCAAGTCATCGTTGATATTCAGAACTTGTTTCAACTTCAATAGTGCTAACACATCGAAATCAACACAATGAAAGCCAAAGTACAACAAAGATGCATCAACAAGAGGTCTACACTAGTAGACAGCGAGAAGCGCTTCAAAGAGCGTGTGAACAGATAGTCCAGCTAAACTATACCTTAGATGCTCTTCAACAGAGATATAACAAAGCTAAGAAAGACAACCACAAGTCGTTCAGATATTCACTTCGTCTACGTATAGCTGTTGTGGACGGCATGCGAAACATGTACTACGACTATGCCCCATAAGAAAGCGGAGGCTATAGCTGAACTCAGACAGGAACTGTTTGGAGAAGTAGTTGACATCGTAGCTGATGAACCTTCAGACATCGAGATGTACGATTAACTTTTGATGATGAAGAACACTTCTAAAAACGGTTCTTTTCAGAGCCACACACATTTTTCAAAAGAGTCTATATGTTGTTACACCTTTTTCCAACTTATCCCGTTCTTCTCTTGTTATTTATTTTAAAGCTTCACAGAAATAATTTCACCGAATATTTTTTTTAGAGAAACCAAATTTTCTGAAATTCAAAACGAAATTGAACGATTTCGTCATTTTTGTTTTATTTTCAAACTTCGGACATCTTGTAATATTTTCTTGTGTTCAAAATTACACCAAAATTTGCCTGGCTTGATGTAAAATATCAGAATAAAATACAGAAAAAAACTATTTAAGTCCTAATTTGTGCATAATTACGTAAATCAAAGGATTCGTTTAAAATGTACACAATTCATTATCGTACTTTTCTCGATTAAAAATCCACCAAATTGTCATTTCTCTTAAAATTACGAATTTCAGTATGTAATTTTTGTGTTTTATACCAAATTTATTTCTTTTTTCCCTTTCAGCGAATTCGGTATATTTTTAATTATCTATTTCGTTTGTTTGTTTTTTTTTTTCGTTTCTTTTATCGTAACCAATTTTTTAGTTTAACGTTTAATTTTTTATATTACTAATCTTTTTTATGAAATATGTATTCCTCGAAATAATAATTAAATCAAATTGTTGTCTATTTGACAAATATCCCGTTATTAATTAACAAAGGTGTTTGACAATAAACACAAGCTGACGACAGACACGAGACAGTTTTGACAATGGACCCGTGCTTTAAACTCAATTACTCTCTTATGTCAATCCTTTCTCAATTTCAGGTGTGTCAAAATGAGATCTGGATGTATATAACCAACCAAGTCATCGTTGATATCAGAACTTGTTTCAACTTCAATAGTGCTAACACATCGAAATCAACACACTGAAAGCCAAAGTACAACAAAGATGCATCAACAAGAGGTCTACACTAGTAGACAGCGAGAAGCGCTTCAAAGAGCTTGTGAACAGATAGTCCAGCTAAACTATACCTTAGATGCTCTTCAACAGAGATATAACAAAGCTAAGAAAGACAACCACAAGTCGTTCAGATATTCACTTCGTCTACGTATAGCTGTTTGTGGACGGGCATGCGAACATGTACTACGACTATGCCCATAAGAAAGCGGAGGGCTATAGCTGAACTCAGACAGGAACTGTTTGGAGAAGTAGTTGACATCGTAGCTGATGAACCTTCAGACATCGAGATGTACGATTAACTTTTGATGATGAAGAACACTTCTAAAAACGGTTCTTTTCAGAGCCACACACATTTTTCAAAAAGAATCTATATTGTTGTTACACTTTTTCCAACTTATCCCGTTTCTTCTCTTGTTATTTATTTTAAAGCTTCACAGAAATAATTTCACCGAATATTTTTTTTAGAGAAACCAAATTTTCTGAAATTCAAACGAAATTGAACGATTTCGTCATTTTTGTTTTATTTTTCAAACTTCGGACATCTTGTAATATTTTCTTGTGTTCAAAATTACACCAAAATTTGCCTGGCTTGATGTAAAATATCAGAATAAAATACAGAAAAAAACTATTAAGTCCTAATTTGTGCATAATTACGTAAATCAAAGGATTCGTTTATGTACACAATTCATTATCGTACTTTTCTCGATTAAAAATCCACCAAATTGTCATTTCTCTTAAAATTACGAATTTCAGTATGTAATTTTTTGTGTTTTATACCAAATTTATTTCTTTTTTCCTTTCAGCGAATTCGGTATATTTTTAATTATCTATTTCGTTTTGTTTGTTTTTTTTTTTCGTTTCTTTTATCGTAACCAATTTTTTAGTTTAACGTTTAATTTTTTATATTACTAATCCTTTTTTATGAAATATGTATTCCTCGAAATAATAATTAAATCAAATGTTGTCTATTTGACAATATCCCGTTATTAAATAACAAAGGTGTTTGACAATAAACACAAGCTGACGACAGACACGAGACAGTTTTGACAATGGACCCGTGCTTTAAACTCAATTACTCTCTTATGTCAATCCTTTCTCAATTTCAGGTGTGTCAAAATGAGTGCTGGATGTATATAACCAACCAAGTCATCGTTGATATTCAGAACTTGTTTCAACTTCAATAGTGCTAACACATCGAAATCAACACAATGAAAGCCAAAGTACAACAAAGATGCATCAACAAGAGGTCTACACTAGTAGACAGCGAGAAGCGCTTCAAAAGAGCTTGTGAACAGATAGTCCAGCTAAACTATACCTTAGATGCTCTTCAACAGAGATATAACAAAGCTAAGAAAGACAACCACAAGTCGTTCAGATATTCACTTCGTCTACGTATAGCTGTTGTGGACGGCATGCGAAACATGTACTACGACTATGCCCATAAGAAAGCGGAGGCTATAGCTGAACTCAGACAGGAACTGTTTGGAGAAGTAGTTGACATCGTAGCTGATGAACCTTCAGACATCGAGATGTACGATTAACTTTTGATGATGAAGAACACTTCTAAAAACGGTTCTTTTCAGAGCCACACACATTTTTCAAAAAGAGTCTATATTGTTGTTACACTTTTTCCAACTTATCCCGTTCTTCTCTTGTTATTTATTTTAAAGCTTCACAGAAATAATTTCACCGAATATTTTTTTTAGAGAAACCAAATTTTCTGAAATTCAAAACGAAATTGAACGATTTCGTCATTTTTGTTTTATTTTCAAACTTCGGACATCTTGTAATATTTTCTTGTGTTCAAAATTACACCAAAATTTGCTGGCTTGATGTAAAATATCAGAATAAAATACAGAAAAAAAACTATTTAAGTCCTAATTTGTGCATAATTACGTAAATCAAAGGATTCGTTTAAAATGTACACAATTCATTATCGTACTTTTCTCGATTAAAAATCCACCAAATTGTCATTTCTCTTAAAATTACGAATTTCAGTATGTAATTTTTTGTGTTTTATACCAAATTTATTTCTTTTTTCCCTTTCAGCGAATTCGGTATATTTTTAATTATCTATTTCGTTTGTTTGTTTTTTTTTCGTTTCTTTTATCGTAACCAATTTTTTAGTTTAACGTTTAATTTTTTATATTACTAATCTTTTTTATGAAATATGTATTCCTCGAAATAATAATTAAATCAAATTGTTGTCTATTTGACAAATATCCCGTTATTAATTAACAAAGGTGTTTGACAATAAACACAAGCTGACGACAGACACGAGACAGTTTTGACAATGGACCCGTGCTTTAAACTCAATTACTCTCTTATGTCAATCCTTTCTCAATTTCAGGTGTGTCAAAATGAGTGCTGGATGTATATAACCAACCAAGTCATCGTTGATATTCAGAACTTGTTTCAACTTCAATAGTGCTAACACATCGAAATCAACACAATGAAAGCCAAAGTACAACAAAGATGCATCAACAAGAGGTCTACACTAGTAGACAGCGAGAAGCGCTTCAAAAGAGCTTGTGAACAGATAGTCCAGCTAAACTATACCTTAGATGCTCTTCAACAGAGATATAACAAAGCTAAGAAAGACAACCACAAGTCCGTTCAGATATTCACTTCGTCTACGTATAGCTGTTGTGGACGGCATGCGAAACATGTACTACGTCTATGCCCATAAGAAAGCGGAGGCTATAGCTGAACTCAGACAGGAACTGTTTGGAGAAGTAGTTGACATCGTAGCTGATGAACCTTCAGACATCGAGATGTACGATTAACTTTTGATGATGAAGAACACTTCTAAAAACGGTTCTTTTCAGAGCCACACACATTTTTCAAAAAGAGTCTATATTGTTGTTACACTTTTTCCAACTTATCCCGTTCTTCTCTTGTTATTTATTTTAAAGCTTCACAGAAATAATTTCACCGAATATTTTTTTTAGAGAAACCAAATTTTCTGAAATTCAAAACGAAATTGAACGATTTCGTCATTTTTGTTTTATTTTCAAACTTCGGACATCTTGTAATATTTTCTTGTGTTCAAAATTACACCAAAATTTGCCTGGCTTGATGTAAAATATCAGAATAAAATACAGAAAAAAACTATTTAAGTCCTAATTTGTGCATAATTACGTAAATCAAAGGATTCGTTTAAAATGTACACAATTCATTATCGTACTTTTCTCGATTAAAATCCACCAATTGTCATTTCTCTTAAAATTACGAATTTCAGTATGTAATTTTTGTGTTTTATACCAAATTTATTTCTTTTTTCCCTGTTCAGCGAATTCGGTATATTTTTAATTATCTATTTCGTTTGTTTGTTTTTTTTTTTTTCGTTTCTTTTATCGTAACCAATTTTTTAGTTTAACGTTTAATTTTTTATATTACTAATCTTTTTTTATGAAATATGTATTCCCTCGAAATAATAATTAAATCAAATTGTTGTCTATTTGACAAATATCCCGTTATTAATTAACAAAGGTGTTTGACAATAAACACAAGCTGACGACAGACACGAGACAGTTTTGACAATGGACCCGTGCTTTAAACTCAATTACTCTCTTATGTCAATCCTTTCTCAATTTCAGGTGTGTCAAAATGAGATCTGGATGTATATAACCAACCAAGTCATCGTTGATATTCAGACTTGTTTCAACTTCAATAGTGCTAACACATCGAAATCAACACTATGAAAGCCAAAGTACAACAAAGATGCATCAACAAGAGGTCTACACTAGTAGACAGCGAGAAGCGCTTCAAAAGAGCTTGTGAACAGATAGTCCAGCTAAACTATACCTTAGATGCTCTTCAACAGAGATATAACAAAGCTAAGAAAGACAACCACAAGTCGCTTCAAGATATTCACTTCGTCTACGTATAGCTGTTGTGGACGGCATGCGAAACATGTACTACGACTATGCCCATAGAAAGCGGAGGCTATAGCTGAACTCAGACAGGAACTGTTTGGAGAAGTAGTTGACATCGTAGCTGATGAACCTTCAGACATCGAGATGTACGATTAACTTTGATGATGAAGAACACTTCTAAAAACGGTTCTTTTCAGAGCCACACACATTTTTCAAAAAGAGTCTATATTGTTGTTACACTTTTTCCAACTTATCCCGTTCTTCTCTTGTTATTTATTTTAAAGCTTCACAGAAATAATTTCACCGAATATTTTTTTTAGAGAAACCAAATTTCTGAAATTCAAAACGAAATTGAACGATTTCGTCATTTTTGTTTTATTTTCAAACTTCGGACATCTTGTAATATTTTCTTGTGTTCAAAATTACACCAAAATTTGCCTGGCTTGATGTAAAATATCAGAATAAAATACAGAAAAAAACTATTTAAGTCCTAATTTGTGCATAATTACGTAAATCAAAGGATTCGTTTAAAATGTACACAATTCATTATCGTACTTTTCTCGATTAAAATCCACCAAATTGTCATTTCTCTTAAAATTACGAATTTCAGTATGTAATTTTTGTGTTTTATACCAAATTTATTTCTTTTTTCCCTTTCAGCGAATTCGGTATATTTTTAATTATCTATTTCGTTTGTTTGGTTTTTTTTCGTTTCTTTTATCGTAACCAATTTTTTAGTTTAACGTTTAATTTTTTATATTACTAATCTTTTTTATGAAATATGTATTCCTCGAAATAATAATTAAATCAAATTGTTGTCTATTTGACAAATATCCCGTTATTAATTAACAAAGGTGTTTGACAATAAACACAAGCTGACGACAGACACGAGACAGTTTTGACAATGGACCCGTGCTTTAAACTCAATTACTCTCTTATGTCAATCCTTTCTCAATTTCAGGTGTGTCAAAATGAGTGCTGGATGTATATAACCAACCAAGTCATCGTTGATATTCAGAACTTGTTTCAACTTCAATAGTGCTAACACATCGAAATCAACACAATGAAAGCCAAAGTACAACAAAGATGCATCAACAAGAGGTCTACACTAGTAGACAGCGAGAAGCGCTTCAAAAGAGCTTGTGAACAGATAGTCCAGCTAAACTATACCTTAGATGCTCTTCAACAGAGATATAACAAAGCTAAGAAAGACAACCACAAGTCGTTCAGATATGCACTTCGTCTAGGTATAGCTGTTGTGGACGGCATGCGAAACATGTACTACGACTATGCCCATAAGAAAGCGGAGGCTATAGCTGAACTCAGACAGGAACTGTTTGGAGAAGTAGTTGACATCGTAGCTGATGAACCTTCAGACATCGAGATGTACGATTAACTTTTGATGATGAAGAACACTTCTAAAAACGGTTCTTTTCAGAGCCACACACATTTTTCAAAAAGAGTCTATATTGTTGTTACACTTTTTCCAACTTATCCCGTTCTTCTCTTGTTATTTATTTTAAAGCTTCACAGAAATAATTTCACCGAATATTTTTTTTAGAGAAACCAAATTTTCTGAAATTCAAAACGAAATGAACGATTTCGTCATTTTTGTTTTATTTTCAAACTTCGGACATCTTGTAATATTTTCTTGTGTTCAAAATTACACCAAAATTTGCCTGGCTTGATGTAAAATATCAGAATAAAATACAGAAAAAAACTATTTAAGTCCTAATTTGTGCATAATTACGTAAATCAAGGATTCGTTTAAAATGTACACAATTCATTATCGTACTTTTCTCGATTAAAAATCCACCAAATTGTCATTTCTCTTAAAATTACGAATTTCAGTATGTAATTTTTGTGTTTTTATACCAAATTTATTTCTTTTTTCCCTTTCAGCGAATTCGGTATATTTTTAATTATCTATTTCGTTTGTTTGTTTTTTTTTCGTTTCTTTTATCGTAACCAATTTTTTAGTTTAACGTTTAATTTTTTATATTACTAATCTTTTTATGAAATATGTATTCCTCGAAATAATAATTAAATCAAATTGTTGTCTATTTGACAAATATCCCGTTATTAATTAACAAAGGTGTTTGACAATAAACACAAGCTGACGACACGAGACAGTTTTGACAATGGACCCGTGCTTTAAACTCAATTACTCTCTTATGTCAATCCTTTCTCAATTTCAGGTGTGTCAAAATGAGTGCTGGATGTATATAACCAACCAAGTCATCGTTGATATTCAGAACTGTTTCAACTTCAATAGTGCTAACACATCGAAATCAACACAATGACAGCCAAAGTACAACAAAGATGCATCAACAAGAGGTCTACACTAGTAGACAGCGAGAAGCGCTTCAAAAGAGCTTGTGAACAGATAGTCCAGCTAAACTATACCTTAGATGCTCTTCAACAGAGATATAACAAAGCTAAGAAAGACAACCACAAGTCGTTCAGATATCACTTCGTCTACGTATAGCTGTTGTGGACGGCATGCGAAACATGTACTACGACTATGCCCATAAGAAAGCGGAGGCTATAGCTGAACTCAGACAGGAACTGTTTGGAGAAGTAGTTGACATCGTAGCTGATGAACCTTCAGACATCGAGATGTACGATTAACTTTTGATGATGAAGAACACTTCTAAAAACGGTTCTTTTCAGAGCCACACACATTTTTCAAAAAGAGTCTATATTGTTGTTACACTTTTTCCAACTTATCCCGTTCTTCTCTTGTTATTTATTTTAAAGCTTCACAGAAATAATTAATTTCACCGAATATTTTTTTTAGAGAAACCAAATTTTCTGAAATTCAAAACGAAATTGAACGATTTCGTCATTTTTGTTTTATTTTCAAACTTCGGACATCTTGTAATATTTTCTTGTGTTCAAAATTACACCAAAATTTGCCTGGCTTGATGTAAAATATCAGAATAAAATACAGAAAAAAACTATTTAAGTCCTAATTTGTGCATAATTACGTAAATCAAAGGATTCGTTTAAAATGTACACAATTCATTATCGTACTTTTCTCGATTAAAAATCCACCAAATTGTCATTTCTCTTAAAATTACGAATTTCAGTATGTAATTTTTGTGTTTTATACCAAATTTATTTCTTTTTTCCCTTTCAGCGAATTCGGTATATTTTTAATTATCTATTTCGTTTGTTTGTTTTTTTTTTCGTTTCTTTTATCGTAACCAATTTTTTAGTTTAACGTTTAATTTTTTATATTACTAATCTTTTTTATGAAATATGTATTCCTCGAAAAAATAATTAAATCAAATTGTTGTCTATTTGACAAATATCCCGTTGTTAATTAACAAAGGTGTTTGACAATAAACACAAGCTGACGACACGAGACAGTTTTGACAATGGACCCGTGCTTTAAACTCAATTACTCTCTTATGTCAATCCTTTCTCAATTTCAGGTGTGTCAAAATGAGTGCTGGATGTATATAACCAACCAAGTCATCGTTGATATTCAGAACTTGTTTCAACTTCAATAGTGCTAACACATCGAAATCAACACAATGAAAGCCAAAGTACAACAAAGATGCATCAACAAGAGGTCTACACTAGTAGACAGCGAGATGCGCTTCAAAAGAGCTTGTGAACAGATAGTCCAGCTAAACTATACCTTAGATGCTCTTCAACAGAGATATAACAAAGCTAAGAAAGACAACCACAAGTCGTTCAGATATTCACTTCGTCTACGTATAGCTGTTGTGGACGGCATGCGAAACATGTACTACGACTATGCCCATAAGAAAGCGGAGGCTATAGCTGAACTCAGACAGGAACTGTTTGGAGAAGTAGTTGACATCGTAGCTGATGAACCTTCAGACATCGAGATGTACGATTAACTTTTGATGATGAAGAACACTTCTAAAAACGGTTCTTTTCAGAGCCACACACATTTTTCAAAAAGAGTCTATATTGTTGTTACACTTTTTCCAACTTATCCCGTTCTTCTCTTGTTATTTATTTTAAAGCTTCACAGAAATAATTTCACCGAATATTTTTTTTAGAGAAACCAAATTTTCTGAAATTCAAAACGAAATTGAACGATTTCGTCATTTTTGTTTTATTTTCAAACTTCGGACATCTTGTAATATTTTCTTGTGTTCAAAATTACACCAAAATTTGCCTGGCTTGATGTAAAATATCAGAATAAAATACAGAAAAAAACTATTTAAGTCCTAATTTGTGCATAATTACGTAAATCAAAGGATTCGTTTAAAATGTACACAATTCATTATCGTACTTTTCTCGATTAAAAATCCACCAAATTGTCATTTCTCTTAAAATTACGAATTTCAGTATGTAATTTTTGTGTTTTATACCAAATTTATTTCTTTTTTCCCTTTCAGCGAATTCGGTATATTTTTAATTATCTATTTCGTTTGTTTGTTTTTTTTTTTTTCGTTTCTTTTATCGTAACCAATTTTTTAGTTTAACGTTTAATTTTTTATATTACTAATCTTTTTTATGAAATATGTATTCCTCGAAATAATAATTAAATCAAATTGTTGTCTAT
The DNA here is from genome assembly GCA_944474755.1 of Limnoperna fortunei. Taxonomy (NCBI): domain Eukaryota; kingdom Metazoa; phylum Mollusca; class Bivalvia; order Mytilida; family Modiolidae; genus Limnoperna; species Limnoperna fortunei. Next base: position 61,523,202 of record OX104113.1, read on the forward strand.
TTGACAAATATCCCGTTATTAATTAACAAAGGTGTTTGACAATAAACACAAGCTGACGACAGACACGAGACAGTTTTGACAATGGACCCGTGCTTTAAACTCAATTACTCTCTTATGTCAATCCTTTCTCAATTTCAGGTGTGTCAAAATGAGATCTGGATGTATATAACCAACCAAGTCATCGTTGATATTCAGAACTTGTTTCAACTTCAATAGTGCTAACACATCGAAATCAACACAATGAAAGCCAAAGTACAACAAAGATGCATCAACAAGAGGTCTACACTAGTAGACAGCGAGATGCGCTTCAAAAGAGCTTGTGAACAGATAGTCCAGCTAAACTATACCTTAGATGCTCTTCAACAGAGATATAACAAAGCTAAGAAAGACAACCACAAGTCGTTCAGATATTCACTTCGTCTACGTATAGCTGTTGTGGACGGCATGCGAAACATGTACTACGACTATGCCCATAAGAAAGCGGAGGCTATAGCTGAACTCAGACAGGAACTGTTTGGAGAAGTAGTTGACATCGTAGCTGATGAACCTTCAGACATCGAGATGTACGATTAACTTTTGATGATGAAGAACACTTCTAAAAACGGTTCTTTTCAGAGCCACACACATTTTTCAAAAAGAGTCTATATTGTTGTTACACTTTTTCCAACTTATCCCGTTCTTCTCTTGTTATTTATTTTAAAGCTTCACAGAAATAATTTCACCGAATATTTTTTTTAGAGAAACCAAATTTTCTGAAATTCAAAACGAAATTGAACGATTTCGTCATTTTTGTTTTATTTTCAAACTTCGGACATCTTGTAATATTTTCTTGTGTTCAAAATTACACCAAAATTTGCCTGGCTTGATGTAAAATATCAGAATAAAATACAGAAAAAAACTATTTAAGTCCTAATTTGTGCATAATTACGTAAATCAAAGGATTCGTTTAAAATGTACACAATTCATTATCGTACTTTTCTCGATTAAAAATCCACCAAATTGTCATTTCTCTTAAAATTACGAATTTCAGTATGTAATTTTTGTGTTTTATACCAAATTTATTTCTTTTTTCCCTTTCAGCGAATTCGGTATATTTTTAATTATCTATTTCGTTTGTTTGTTTTTTTTTTCGTTTCTTTTATCGTAACCAATTTTTTAGTTTAACGTTTAATTTTTCATATTACTAATCTTTTTTATGAAATATGTATTCCTCGAAATAATAATTAAATCAAATTGTTGTCTATTTGACAAATATCCCGTTATTAATTAACAAAGGTGTTTGACAATAAACACAAGCTGACGACACGAGACAGTTTTGACAATGGACCCGTGCTTTAAACTCAATTACTCTCTTATGTCAATCCTTTCTCAATTTCAGGTGTGTCAAAATGAGTGCTGGATGTATATAACCAACCAAGTCATCGTTGATATTCAGAACTTGTTTCAACTTCAATAGTGCTAACACATCGAAATCAACACAATGAAAGCCAAAGTACAACAAAGATGCATCAACAAGAGGTCTACACTAGTAGACAGCGAGATGCGCTTCAAAAGAGCTTGTGAACAGATAGTCCAGCTAAACTATACCTTAGATGCTCTTCAACAGAGATATAACAAAGCTAAGAAAGACAACCACAAGTCGTTCAGATATTCACTTCGTCTACGTATAGCTGTTGTGGACGGCATGCGAAACATGTACTACGACTATGCCCATAAGAAAGCGGAGGCTATAGCTGAACTCAGACAGGAACTGTTTGGAGAAGTAGTTGACATCGTAGCTGATGAACCTTCAGACATCGAGATGTACGATTAACTTTTGATGATGAAGAACACTTCTAAAAACGGTTCTTTTCAGAGCCACACACATTTTTCAAAAAGAGTCTATATTGTTGTTACACTTTTTCCAACTTATCCCGTTCTTCTCTTGTTATTTATTTTAAAGCTTCACAGAAATAATTTCACCGAATATTTTTTTTAGAGAAACCAAATTTTCTGAAATTCAAAACGAAATTGAACGATTTCGTCATTTTTGTTTTATTTTCAAACTTCGGACATCTTGTAATATTTTCTTGTGTTCAAAATTACACCAAAATTTGCCTGGCTTGATGTAAAATATCAGAATAAAATACAGAAAAAAACTATTTAAGTCCTAATTTGTGCATAATTACGTAAATCAAAGGATTCGTTTAAAATGTACACAATTCATTATCGTACTTTTCTCGATTAAAAATCCACCAAATTGTCATTTCTCTTAAAATTACGAATTTCAGTATGTAATTTTTGTGTTTTATACCAAATTTATTTCTTTTTTCCCTTTCAGCGAATTCGGTATATTTTTAATTATCTATTTCGTTTGTTTGTTTTTTTTTCGTTTCTTTTATCGTAACCAATTTTTTAGTTTAACGTTTAATTTTTCATATTACTAATCTTTTTTATGAAATATGTATTCCTCGAAATAATAATTAAATCAAATTGTTGTCTATTTGACAAATATCCCGTTATTAATTAACAAAGGTGTTTGACAATAAACACAAGCTGACGACACGAGACAGTTTTGACAATGGACCCGTGCTTTAAACTCAATTACTCTCTTATGTCAATCCTTTCTCAATTTCAGGTGTGTCAAAATGAGTGCTGGATGTATATAACCAACCAAGTCATCGTTGATATTCAGAACTTGTTTCAACTTCAATAGTGCTAACACATCGAAATCAACACAATGAAAGCCAAAGTACAACAAAGATGCATCAACAAGAGGTCTACACTAGTAGACAGCGAGAAGCGCTTCAAAAGAGCTTGTGAACAGATAGTCCAGCTAAACTATACCTTAGATGCTCTTCAACAGAGATATAACAAAGCTAAGAAAGACAACCACAAGTCGTTCAGATATTCACTTCGTCTACGTATAGCTGTTGTGGACGGCATGCGAAACATGTACTACGACTGTGCCCATAAGAAAGCGGAGGCTATAGCTGAACTCAGACAGGAACTGTTTGGAGAAGTAGTTGACATCGTAGCTGATGAACCTTCAGACATCGAGATGTACGATTAACTTTTGATGATGAAGAACACTTCTAAAAACGGTTCTTTTCAGAGCCACACACATTTTTCAAAAAGAGTCTATATTGTTGTTACACTTTTTCCAACTTATCCCGTTCTTCTCTTGTTATTTATTTTAAAGCTTCACAGAAATAATTTCACCGAATATTTTTTTTAGAGAAACCAAATTTTCTGAAATTCAAAACGAAATTGAACGATTTCGTCATTTTTGTTTTATTTTCAAACTTCGGACATCTTGTAATATTTTCTTGTGTTCAAAATTACACCAAAATTTGCCTGGCTTGATGTAAAATATCAGAATAAAATACAGAAAAAAACTATTTAAGTCCTAATTTGTGCATAATTACGTAAATCAAAGGATTCGTTTAAAATGTACACAATTCATTATCGTACTTTTCTCGATTAAAAATCCACCAAATTGTCATTTCTCTTAAAATTACGAATTTCAGTATGTAATTTTTGTGTTTTATACCAAATTTATTTCTTTTTTCCCTTTCAGCGAATTCGGTATATTTTTAATTATCTATTTCGTTTGTTTGTTGTTTTTTCGTTTCTTTTATCGTAACCAATTTTTTAGTTTAACGTTTTAATTTTTTATATTACTAATCTTTTTTATGAAATATGTATTCCTCGAAATAATAATTAAATCAAATTGTTGTCTATTTGACATAATATCCCGTTATTAATTAACAAAGGTGTTTGACAATAAACAAGCTGACGACACGAGACAGTTTTGACAATGGACCCGTGCTTTAAACTCAATTACTCTCTTATGTCAATCCTTTCTCAATTTCAGGTGTGTCAAAATGAGTGCTGGATGTATATAACCAACCAAGTCATCGTTGATATTCAGAACTTGTTTCAACTTCAATAGTGCTAACACATCGAAATCAACACAATGAAAGCCAAAGTACAACAAAGATGCATCAACAAGAGGTCTACACTAGTAGACAGCGAGAAGCGCTTCAAAAGAGCGTGTGAACAGATAGTCCAGCAAAACTATACCTTAGATGCTCTTCAACAGAGATATAACAAAGCTAAGAAAGACAACCACAAGTCGTTCAGATATTCACTTCGTCTACGTATAGCTGTTGTGGACGGCATGCGAAACATGTACTACGACTATGCCCATAAGAAAGCGGAGGCTATAGCTGAACTCAGACAGGAACTGTTTGGAGAAGTAGTTGACATCGTAGCTGATGAACCTTCAGACATCGAGATGTACGATTAACTTTTGATGATGAAGAACACTTCTAAAAACGGTTCTTTTCAGAGCCACACACATTTTTCAAAAAGAGTCTATATTGTTGTTACACTTTTTCCAACTTATCCCGTTCTTCTCTTGTTATTTATTTTAAAGCTTCACAGAAATAATTTCACCGAATATTTTTTTTAGAGAAACGAAATTTTCTGAAATTCAAAACGAAATTGAACGATTTCGTCATTTTTGTTTTATTTTCAAACTTCGGACATCTTGTAATATTTTCTTGTGTTCAAAATTACACCAAAATTTGCCTGGCTTGATGTAAAATATCAGAATAAAATACAGAAAAAAACTATTTAAGTCCTAATTTGTGCATAATTACGTAAATCAAAGGATTCGTTTAAAATGTACACAATTCATTATCGTACTTTTCTCGATTAAAAATCCACCAAATTGTCATTTCTCTTAAAATTACGAATTTCAGTATGTAATTTTTGTGTTTTATACCAAATTTATTTCTTTTTTCCCTTTCAGCGAATTCGGTATATTTTTAATTATCTATTTCGTTTGTTTGTTTTTTTTTCGTTTCTTTTATCGTAACCAATTTTTTAGTTTAACGTTTAATTTTTTATATTACTAATCTTTTTTATGAAATATGTATTCCTCGAAATAATAATTAAATCAAATTGTTGTCTATTTGACAAATATCCCGTTATTAATTAACAAAGGTGTTTGACAATAAACACAAGCTGACGACACGAGACAGTTTTGACAATGGACCCGTGCTTTAAACTCAATTACTCTCTTATGTCAATCCTTTCTCAATTTCAGGTGTGTCAAAATGAGTGCTGGATGTATATAACCAACCAAGTCATCGTTGATATTCAGAACTTGTTTCAACTTCAATAGTGCTAACACATCGAAATCAACACAATGAAAGCCAAAGTACAACAAAGATGCATCAACAAGAGGTCTACACTAGTAGACAGCGAGAAGCGCTTCAAAAGAGCTTGTGAACAGATAGTCCAGCTAAACTATACCTTAGATGCTCTTCAACAGAGATATAACAAAGCTAAGAAAGACAACCACAAGTCGTTCAGATATTCACTTCGTCTACGTATAGCTGTTGTGGACGGCATGCGAAACATGTACTACGACTATGCCCATAAGAAAGCGGAGGCTATAGCTGAACTCAGACAGGAACTGTTTGGAGAAGTAGTTGACATCGTAGCTGATGAACCTTCAGACATCGAGATGTACGATTAACTTTTGATGATGAAGAACACTTCTAAAAACGGTTCTTTTCAGAGCCACACACATTTTTCAAAAAGAGTCTATATTGTTGTTACACTTTTTCCAACTTATCCCGTTCTTCTCTTGTTATTTATTTTAAAGCTTCACAGAAATAATTTCACCGAATATTTTTTTTAGAGAAACCAAATTTTCTGAAATTCAAAACGAAATTGAACGATTTCGTCATTTTTGTTTTATTTTCAAACTTCGGACATCTTGTAATATTTTCTTGTGTTCAAAATTACACCAAAATTTGCCTGGCTTGATGTAAAATATCAGAATAAAATACAGAAAAAAACTATTTAAGTCCTAATTTGTGCATAATTACGTAAATCAAAGGATTCGTTTAAAATGTACACAATTCATTATCGTACTTTTCTCTATTAAAAATCCACCAAATTGTCATTTCTCTTAAAATTACGAATTTCAGTATGTAATTTTTGTGTTTTATACCAAATTTATTTCTTTTTTCCCTTTCAGCGAATTCGGTATATTTTTAATTATCTATTTCGTTTGTTTGTTTTTTTTTCGTTTCTTTTATCGTAACCAATTTTTTAGTTTAACGTTTAATTTTTTATATTACTAATCTTTTTTATGAAATATGTATTCCTCGAAATAATAATTAAATCAAATTGTTGTCTATTTGACAAATATCCCGTTATTAATTAACAAAGGTGTTTGACAATAAACACAAGCTGACGACACGAGACAGTTTTGACAATGGACCCGTGCTTTAAACTCAATTACTCTCTTATGTCAATCCTTTCTCAATTTCAGCTGTGTCAAAATGAGTGCTGGATGTATATAACCAACCAAGTCATCGTTGATATTCAGAACTTGTTTCAACTTCAATAGTGCTAACACATCGAAATCAACACAATGAAAGCCAAAGTACAACAAAGATGCATCAACAAGAGGTCTACACTAGTAGACAGCGAGAAGCGCTTCAAAAGAGCTTGTGAACAGATAGTCCAGCTAAACTATACCTTAGATGCTCTTCAACAGAGATATAACAAAGCTAAGAAAGACAACCACAAGTCGTTCAGATATTCACTTCGTCTACGTATAGCTGTTGTGGACGGCATGCGAAACATGTACTACGACTATGCCCATAAGAAAGCGGAGGCTATAGCTGAACTCAGACAGGAACTGTTTGGAGAAGTAGTTGACATCGTAGCTGATGAACCTTCAGACATCGAGATGTACGATTAACTTTTGATGATGAAGAACACTTCTAAAAACGGTTCTTTTCAGAGCCACACACATTTTTCAAAAAGAGTCTATATTGTTGTTACACTTTTTCCAACTTATCCCGTTTTCATCTTGTTATTTATTTAAAAGCTTCACAGAAATAATTTCACCGAATATTTTTTTTAGAGAAACGAAATTTTCTGAAATTCAAAACGAAATTGAACGATTTCGTCATTTTTGTTTTATTTTCAAACTTCGGACATCTTGTAATATTTTCTTGTGTTCAAAATTACACCAAAATTTGCCTGGCTTGATGTAAAATATCAGAATAAAATACAGAAAAAAACTATTTAAGTCCTAATTTGTGCATAATTACGTAAATCAAAGGATTCGTTTAAAATGTACACAATTCATTATCGTACTTTTCTCGATTAAAAATCCACCAAATTGTCATTTCTCTTAAAATTACGAATTTCAGTACGTAATTTTTGTGTTTTATACCAAATTTATTTCTTTTTTCCCTTTCAGCGAATTCGGTATATTTTTAATTATCTATTTCGTTTGTTTGTTTTTTTTTCGTTTCTTTTATCGTAACCAATTTTTTAGTTTAACGTTTAATTTTTTATATTACTAATCTTTTTTATGAAATATGTATTCCTCGAAATAATAATTAAATCAAATTGTTGTCTATTTGACAAATATCCCGTTATTAATTAACAAAGGTGTTTGACAATAAACACAAGCTGACGACACGAGACAGTTTTGACAATGGACCCGTGCTTTAAACTCAATTACTCTCTTATGTCAATCCTTTCTCAATTTCAGGTGTGTCAAAATGAGTGCTGGATGTATATAACCAACCAAGTCATCGTTGATATTCAGAACTTGTTTCAACTTCAATAGTGCTAACACATCGAAATCAACACAATGAAAGCCAAAGTACAACAAAGATGCATCAACAAGAGGTCTACACTAGTAGACAGCGAGAAGCGCTTCAAAAGAGCTTGTGAACAGATAGTCCAGCTAAACTATACCTTAGATGCTCTTCAACAGAGATATAACAAAGCTAAGAAAGACAACCACAAGTCGTTCAGATATTCACTTCGTCTACGTATAGCTGTTGTGGACGGCATGCGAAACATGTACTACGACTATGCCCATAAGAAAGCGGAGGCTATAGCTGAACTCAGACAGGAACTGTTTGGAGAAGTAGTTGACATCGTAGCTGATGAACCTTCAGACATCGAGATGTACGATTAACTTTTGATGATGAAGAACACTTCTAAAAACGGTTCTTTTCAGAGCCACACACATTTTTCAAAAAGAGTCTATATTGTTGTTACACTTTTTCCAACTTATCCCGTTTTCATCTTGTTATTTATTTAAAAGCTTCACAGAAATAATTTCACCGAATATTTTTTTTAGAGAAACCAAATTTTCTGAAATTCAAAACGAAATTGAACGATTTCGTCATTTTTGTTTTATTTTCAAACTTCGGACATCTTGTAATATTTTCTTGTGTTCAAAATTACACCAAAATTTGCCTGGCTTGATGTAAAATATCAGAATAAAATACAGAAAAAAACTATTTAAGTCCTAATTTGTGCATAATTACGTAAATCAAAGGATTCGTTTAAAATGTACACAATTCATTATCGTACTTTTCTCGATTAAAAATCCACCAAATTGTCATTTCTCTTAAAATTACGAATTTCAGTATGTAATTTTTGTGTTTTATACCAAATTTATTTCTTTTTTCCCTTTCAGCGAATTCGGTATATTTTTAATTATCTATTTCGTTTGTTTGTTTTTTTTTTCGTTTCTTTTATCGTAACCAATTTTTTAGTTTAACGTTTAATTTTTTATATTACTAATCTTTTTTATGAAATATGTATTCCTCGAAATAATAATTAAATCAAATTGTTGTCTATTTGACAAATATCCCGTTATTAATTAACAAAGGTGTTTGACAATAAACACAAGCTGACGACACGAGACAGTTTTGACAATGGACCCGTGCTTTAAACTCAATTACTCTCTTATGTCAATCCTTTCTCAATTTCAGGTGTGTCAAAATGAGTGCTGGATGTATATAACCAACCAAGTCATCGTTGATATTCAGAACTTGTTTCAACTTCAATAGTGCTAACACATCGAAATCAACACAATGAAAGCCAAAGTACAACAAAGATGCATCAACAAGAGGTCTACACTAGTAGACAGCGAGAAGCGCTTCAAAAGAGCTTGTGAACAGATAGTCCAGCTAAACTATACCTTAGATGCTCTTCAACAGAGATATAACAAAGCTAAGAAAGACAACCACAAGTCGTTCAGATATTCACTTCGTCTACGTATAGCTGTTGTGGACGGCATGCGAAACATGTACTACGACTGTGCCCATAAGAAAGCGGAGGCTATAGCTGAACTCAGACAGGAACTGTTTGGAGAAGTAGTTGACATCGTAGCTGATGAACCTTCAGACATCGAGATGTACGATTAACTTTTGATGATGAAGAACACTTCTAAAAACGGTTCTTTTCAGAGCCACACACATTTTTCAAAAAGAGTCTATATTGTTGTTACACTTTTTCCAACTTATCCCGTTCTTCTCTTGTTATTTATTTTAAAGCTTCACAGAAATAATTTCACCGAATATTTTTTTTAGAGAAACCAAATTTTCTGAAATTCAAAACGAAATTGAACGATTTCGTCATTTTTGTTTTATTTTCAAACTTCGGACATCTTGTAATATTTTCTTGTGTTCAAAATTACACCAAAATTTGCCTGGCTTGATGTAAAATATCAGAATAAAATACAGAAAAAAACTATTTAAGTCCTAATTTGTGCATAATTACGTAAATCAAAGGATTCGTTTAAAATGTACACAATTCATTATCGTACTTTTCTCGATTAAAAATCCACCAAATTGTCATTTCTCTTAAAATTACGAATTTCAGTATGTAGTTTTTGTGTTTTATACCAAATTTATTTCTTTTTTCCCTTTCAGCGAATTCGGTATATTTTTAATTATCTATTTCGTTTGTTTGTTTTTTTTTTCGTTTCTTTTATCGTAACCAATTTTTTAGTTTAACGTTTAATTTTTTATATTACTAATCTTTTTTATGAAATATGTATTCCTCGAAATAATAATTAAATCAAATTGTTGTCTATTTGACAAATATCCCGTTATTAATTAACAAAGGTGTTTGACAATAAACACAAGCTGACGACACGAGACAGTTTTGACAATGGACCCGTGCTTTAAACTCAATTACTCTCTTATGTCAATCCTTTCTCAATTTCAGGTGTGTCAAAATGAGTGCTGGATGTATATAACCAACCAAGTCATCGTTGATATTCAGAACTTGTTTCAACTTCAATAGTGCTAACACATCGAAATCAACACAATGAAAGCCAAAGTACAACAAAGATGCATCAACAAGAGGTCTACACTAGTAGACAGCGAGAAGCGCTTCAAAAGAGCTTGTGAACAGATAGTCCAGCTAAACTATACCTTAGATGCTCTTCAACAGAGATATAACAAAGCTAAGAAAGACAACCACAAGTCGTTCAGATATTCACTTCGTCTACGTATAGCTGTTGTGGACGGCATGCGAAACATGTACTACGACTATGCCCATAAGAAAGCGGAGGCTATAGCTGAACTCAGACAGGAACTGTTTGGAGAAGTAGTTGACATCGTAGCTGATGAACCTTCAGACATCGAGATGTACGATTAACTTTTGATGATGAAGAACACTTCTAAAAACGGTTCTTTTCAGAGCCACACACATTTTTCAAAAAGAGTCTATATTGTTGTTACACTTTTTCCAACTTATCCCGTTCTTCTCTTGTTATTTATTTTAAAGCTTCACAGAAATAATTTCACCGAATATTTTTTTTAGAGAAACCAAATTTTCTGAAATTCAAAACGAAATTGAACGATTTCGTCATTTTTGTTTTATTTTCAAACTTCGGACATCTTGTAATATTTTCTTGTGTTCAAAATTACACCAAAATTTGCCTGGCTTGATGTAAAATATCAGAATAAAATACAGAAAAAAACTATTTAAGTCCTAATTTGTGCATAATTACGTAAATCAAAGGATTCGTTTAAAATGTACACAATTCATTATCGTACTTTTCTCGATTAAAAATCCACCAAATTGTCATTTCTCTTAAAATTACGAATTTCAGTATGTAATTTTTGTGTTTTATACCAAATTTATTTCTTTTTTCCCTTTCAGCGAATTCGGTATATTTTTAATTATCTATTTCGTTTGTTTGTTTTTTTTTTTCGTTTCTTTTATCGTAACCAATTTTTTAGTTTAACGTTTAATTTTTTATATTACTAATCTTTTTTATGAAATATGTATTCCTCGAAATAATAATTAAATCAAATTGTTGTCTATTTGACAAATATCCCGTTATTAATTAACAAAGGTGTTTGACAATAAACACAAGCTGACGACACGAGACAGTTTTGACAATGGACCCGTGCTTTAAACTCAATTACTCTCTTATGTCAATCCTTTCTCAATTTCAGGTGTGTCAAAATGAGTGCTGGATGTATATAACCAACCAAGTCATCGTTGATATTCAGAACTTGTTTCAACTTCAATAGTGCTAACACATCGAAATCAACACAATGAAAGCCAAAGTACAACAAAGATGCATCAACAAGAGGTCTACACTAGTAGACAGCGAGAAGCGCTTCAAAAGAGCTTGTGAACAGATAGTCCAGCTAAACTATACCTTAGATGCTCTTCAACAGAGATATAACAAAGCTAAGAAAGACAACCACAAGTCGTTCAGATATTCACTTCGTCTACGTATAGCTGTTGTGGACGGCATGCGAAACATGTACTACGACTATGCCCATAAGAAAGCGGAGGCTATAGCTGAACTCAGACAGGAACTGTTTGGAGAAGTAGTTGACATCGTAGCTGATGAACCTTCAGACATCGAGATGTACGATTAACTTTTGATGATGAAGAACACTTCTAAAAACGGTTCTTTTCAGAGCCACACACATTTTTCAAAAAGAGTCTATATTGTTGTTACACTTTTTCCAACTTATCCCGTTCTTCTCTTGTTATTTATTTTAAAGCTTCACAGAAATAATTTCACCGAATATTTTTTTTAGAGAAACCAAATTTTCTGAAATTCAAAACGAAATTGAACGATTTCGTCATTTTTGTTTTATTTTCAAACTTCGGACATCTTGTAATATTTTCTTGTGTTCAAAATTACACCAAAATTTGCCTGGCTTGATGTAAAATATCAGAATAAAATACAGAAAAAAACTATTTAAGTCCTAATTTGTGCATAATTACGTAAATCAAAGGATTCGTTTAAAATGTACACAATTCATTATCGTACTTTTCTCGATTAAAAATCCACCAAATTGTCATTTCTCTTAAAATTACGAATTTCAGTATGTAATTTTTGTGTTTTATACCAAATTTATTTCTTTTTTCCCTTTCAGCGAATTCGGTATATTTTTAATTATCTATTTCGTTTGTTTGTTTTTTTTTCGTTTCTTTTATCGTAACCAATTTTTTAGTTTAACGTTTAATTTTTCATATTACTAATCTTTTTTATGAAATATGTATTCCTCGAAATAATAATTAAATCAAATTGTTGTCTATTTGACAAATATCCCGTTATTAATTAACAAAGGTGTTTGACAATAAACACAAGCTGACGACACGAGACAGTTTTGACAATGGACCCGTGCTTTAAACTCAATTACTCTCTTATGTCAATCCTTTCTCAATTTCAGGTGTGTCAAAATGAGTGCTGGATGTATATAACCAACCAAGTCATCGTTGATATTCAGAACTTGTTTCAACTTCAATAGTGCTAACACATCGAAATCAACACAATGAAAGCCAAAGTACAACAAAGATGCATCAACAAGAGGTCTACACTAGTAGACAGCGAGAAGCGCTTCAAAAGAGCTTGTGAACAGATAGTCCAGCTAAACTATACCTTAGATGCTCTTCAACAGAGATATAACAAAGCTAAGAAAGACAACCACAAGTCGTTCAGATATTCACTTCGTCTACGTATAGCTGTTGTGGACGGCATGCGAAACATGTACTACGACTATGCCCATAAGAAAGCGGAGGCTATAGCTGAACTCAGACAGGAACTGTTTGGAGAAGTAGTTGACATCGTAGCTGATGAACCTTCAGACATCGAGATGTACGATTAACTTTTGATGATGAAGAACACTTCTAAAAACGGTTCTTTTCAGAGCCACACACATTTTTCAAAAAGAGTCTATATTGTTGTTACACTTTTTCCAACTTATCCCGTTCTTCTCTTGTTATTTATTTTAAAGCTTCACAGAAATAATTTCACCGAATATTTTTTTTAGAGAAACCAAATTTTCTGAAATTCAAAACGAAATTGAACGATTTCGTCATTTTTGTTTTATTTTCAAACTTCGGACATCTTGTAATATTTTCTTGTGTTCAAAATTACACCAAAATTTGCCTGGCTTGATGTAAAATATCAGAATAAAATACAGAAAAAAACTATTTAAGTCCTAATTTGTGCATAATTACGTAAATCAAAGGATTCGTTTAAAATGTACACAATTCATTATCGTACTTTTCTCGATTAAAAATCCACCAAATTGTCATTTCTCTTAAAATTACGAATTTCAGTATGTAATTTTTGTGTTTTATACCAAATTTATTTCTTTTTTCCCTTTCAGCGAATTCGGTATATTTTTAATTATCTATTTCGTTTGTTTGTTTTTTTTTTTTTTCGTTTCTTTTATCGTAACCAATTTTTTAGTTTAACGTTTAATTTTTTATATTACTAATCTTTTTTATGAAATATGTATTCCTCGAAAAAATAATTAAATCAAATTGTTGTCTATTTGACAAATATCCCGTTATTAATTAACAAAGGTGTTTGACAATAAACACAAGCTGACGACACGAGACAGTTTTGACAATGGACCCGTGCTTTAAACTCAATTACTCTCTTATGTCAATCTTTTCTCAATTTCAGGTGTGTCAAAATGAGTGCTGGATGTATATAACCAACCAAGTCATCGTTGATATTCAGAACTTGTTTCAACTTCAATAGTGCTAACACATCGAAATCAACACAATGAAAGCCAAAGTACAACAAAGATGCATCAACAAGAGGTCTACACTAGTAGACAGCGAGAAGCGCTTCAAAAGAGCTTGTGAACAGATAGTCCAGCTAAACTATACCTTAGATGCTCTTCAACAGAGATATAACAAAGCTAAGAAAGACAACCACAAGTCGTTCAGATATTCACTTCGTCTACGTATAGCTGTTGTGGACGGCATGCGAAACATGTACTACGACTATGCCCATAAGAAAGCGGAGGCTATAGCTGAACTCAGACAGGAACTGTTTGGAGAAGTAGTTGACATCGTAGCTGATGAACCTTCAGACATCGAGATGTACGATTAACTTTTGATGATGAAGAACACTTCTAAAAACGGTTCTTTTCAGAGCCACACACATTTTTCAAAAAGAGTCTATATTGTTGTTACACTTTTTCCAACTTATCCCGTTTTCATCTTGTTATTTATTTAAAAGCTTCACAGAAATAATTTCACCGAATATTTTTTTTAGAGAAACCAAATTTTCTGAAATTCAAAACGAAATTGAACGATTTCGTCATTTTTGTTTTATTTTCAAACTTCGGACATCTTGTAATATTTTCTTGTGTTCAAAATTACACCAAAATTTGCCTGGCTTGATGTAAAATATCAGAATAAAATACAGAAAAAAACTATTTAAGTCCTAATTTGTGCATAATTACGTAAATCAAAGGATTCGTTTAAAATGTACACAATTCATTATCGTACTTTTCTCGATTAAAAATCCACCAAATTGTCATTTCTCTTAAAATTACGAATTTCAGTACGTAATTTTTGTGTTTTATACCAAATTTATTTCTTTTTTCCCTTTCAGCGAATTCGGTATATTTTTAATTATCTATTTCGTTTGTTTGTTTTTTTTTTTTTCGTTTCTTTTATCGTAACCAATTTTTTAGTTTAACGTTTAATTTTTTATATTACTAATCTTTTTTTATGAAATATGTATTCCTCGAAATAATAATTAAATCAAATTGTTGTCTATTTGACAAATATCCCGTTATTAATTAACAAAGGTGTTTGACAATAAACACAAGCTGACGACACGAGACAGTTTTGACAATGGACCCGTGCTTTAAACTCAATTACTCTCTTATGTCAATCCTTTCTCAATTGCAGGTGTGTCAAAATGAGTGCTGGATGTATATAACCAACCAAGTCATCGTTGATATTCAGAACTTGTTTCAACTTCAATAGTGCTAACACATCGAAATCAACACAATGAAAGCCAAAGTACAACAAAGATGCATCAACAAGAGGTCTACACTAGTAGACAGCGAGAAGCGCTTCAAAAGAGCTTGTGAACAGATAGTCCAGCTAAACTATACCTTAGATGCTCTTCAACAGAGATATAACAAAGCTAAGAAAGACAACCACAAGTCGTTCAGATATTCACTTCGTCTACGTATAGCTGTTGTGGACGGCATGCGAAACATGTACTACGACTATGCCCATAAGAAAGCGGAGGCTATAGCTGAACTCAGACAGGAACTGTTTGGAGAAGTAGTTGACATCGTAGCTGATGAACCTTCAGACATCGAGATGTACGATTAACTTTTGATGATGAAGAACACTTCTAAAAACGGTTCTTTTCAGAGCCACACACATTTTTCAAAAAGAGTCTATATTGTTGTTACACTTTTTCCAACTTATCCCGTTCTTCTCTTGTTATTTATTTTAAAGCTTCACAGAAATAATTTCACCGAATATTTTTTTTAGAGAAACCAAATTTTCTGAAATTCAAAACGAAATTGAACGATTTCGTCATTTTTGTTTTACTTTCAAACTTCGGACATCTTGTAATATTTTCTTGTGTTCAAAATTACACCAAAATTTGCCTGGCTTGATGTAAAATATCAGAATAAAATACAGAAAAAAACTATTTAAGTCCTAATTTGTGCATAATTACGTAAATCAAAGGATTCGTTTAAAATGTACACAATTCATTATCGTACTTTTCTCGATTAAAAATCCACCAAATTGTCATTTCTCTTAAAATTACGAATTTCAGTATGTAATTTTTGTGTTTTATACCAAATTTATTTCTTTTTTCCCTTTCAGCGAATTCGGTATATTTTTAATTATCTATTTCGTTTGTTTGTTTTTTTTTTTTCGTTTCTTTTATCGTAACCAATTTTTTAGTTTAACGTTTAATTTTTTATATTACTAATCTTTTTTTATGAAATATGTATTCCTCGAAATAATAATTAAATCAAATTGTTGTCTATTTGACAAATATCCCGTTATTAATTAACAAAGGTGTTTGACAATAAACACAAGCTGACGACACGAGACAGTTTTGACAATGGACCCGTGCTTTAAACTCAATTACTCTCTTATGTCAATCCTTTCTCAATTGCAGGTGTGTCAAAATGAGTGCTGGATGTATATAACCAACCAAGTCATCGTTGATATTCAGAACTTGTTTCAACTTCAATAGTGCTAACACATCGAAATCAACACAATGAAAGCCAAAGTACAACAAAGATGCATCAACAAGAGGTCTACACTAGTAGACAGCGAGAAGCGCTTCAAAAGAGCTTGTGAACAGATAGTCCAGCTAAACTATACCTTAGATGCTCTTCAACAGAGATATAACAAAGCTAAGAAAGACAACCACAAGTCGTTCAGATATTCACTTCGTCTACGTATAGCTGTTGTGGACGGCATGCGAAACATGTACTACGACTATGCCCATAAGAAAGCGGAGGCTATAGCTGAACTCAGACAGGAACTGTTTGGAGAAGTAGTTGACATCGTAGCTGATGAACCTTCAGACATCGAGATGTACGATTAACTTTTGATGATGAAGAACACTTCTAAAAACGGTTCTTTTCAGAGCCACACACATTTTTCAAAAAGAGTCTATATTGTTGTTACACTTTTTCCAACTTATCCCGTTCTTCTCTTGTTATTTATTTTAAAGCTTCACAGAAATAATTTCACCGAATATTTTTTTTAGAGAAACCAAATTTTCTGAAATTCAAAACGAAATTGAACGATTTCGTCATTTTTGTTTTATTTTCAAACTTCGGACATCTTGTAATATTTTCTTGTGTTCAAAATTACACCAAAATTTGCCTGGCTTGATGTAAAATATCAGAATAAAATACAGAAAAAAACTATTTAAGTCGTAATTTGTGCATAATTACGTAAATCAAAGGATTCGTTTAAAATGTACACAATTCATTATCGTACTTTTCTCGATTAAAAATCCACCAAATTGTCATTTCTCTTAAAATTACGAATTTCAGTATGTAATTTTTGTGTTTTATACCAAATTTATTTCTTTTTTCCCTTTCAGCGAATTCGGTATATTTTTAATTATCTATTTCGTTTGTTTGTTTTTTTTTCGTTTCTTTTATCGTAACCAATTTTTTAGTTTAACGTTTAATTTTTTATATTACTAATCTTTTTTATGAAATATGTATTCCTCGAAATAATAATTAAATCAAATTGTTGTCTATTTGACAAATATCCCGTTATTAATTAACAAAGGTGTTTGACAATAAACACAAGCTGACGACACGAGACAGTTTTGACAATGGACCCGTGCTTTAAACTCAATTACTCTCTTATGTCAATCCTTTCTCAATTTCAGGTGTGTCAAAATGAGTGCTGGATGTATATAACCAACCAAGTCATCGTTGATATTCAGAACTTGTTTCAACTTCAATAGTGCTAACACATCGAAATCAACACAATGAAAGCCAAAGTACAACAAAGATGCATCAACAAGTGGTCTACACTAGTAGACAGCGAGAAGCGCTTCAAAAGAGCTTGTGAACAGATAGTCCAGCTAAACTATACCTTAGATGCTCTTCAACAGAGATATAACAAAGCTAAGAAAGACAACCACAAGTCGTTCAGATATTCACTTCGTCTACGTATAGCTGTTGTGGACGGCATGCGAAACATGTACTACGACTATGCCCATAAGAAAGCGGAGGCTATAGCTGAACTCAGACAGGAACTGTTTGGAGAAGTAGTTGACATCGTAGCTGATGAACCTTCAGACATCGAGATGTACGATTAACTTTTGATGATGAAGAACACTTCTAAAAACGGTTCTTTTCAGAGCCACACACATTTTTCAAAAAGAGTCTATATTGTTGTTACACTTTTTCCAACTTATCCCGTTCTTCTCTTGTTATTTATTTTAAAGCTTCACAGAAATAATTTCACCGAATATTTTTTTTAGAGAAACCAAATTTTCTGAAATTCAAAACGAAATTGAACGATTTCGTCATTTTTGTTTTATTTTCAAACTTCGGACATCTTGTAATATTTTCTTGTGTTCAAAATTACACCAAAATTTGCCTGGCTTGATGTAAAATATCAGAATAAAATACAGAAAAAAACTATTTAAGTCCTAATTTGTGCATAATTACGTAAATCAAAGGATTCGTTTAAAATGTACACAATTCATTATCGTACTTTTCTCGATTAAAAATCCACCAAATTGTCATTTCTCTTAAAATTACGAATTTCAGTATGTAATTTTTGTGTTTTATACCAAATTTATTTCTTTTTTCCCTTTCAGCGAATTCGGTATATTTTTAATTATCTATTTCGTTTGTTTGTTTTTTTTTCGTTTCTTTTATCGTAACCAATTTTTTAGTTTAACGTTTAATTTTTTATATTACTAATCTTTTTTATGAAATATGTATTCCTCGAAATAATAATTAAATCAAATTGTTGTCTATTTGACAAATATCCCGTTATTAATTAACAAAGGTGTTTGACAATAAACACAAGCTGACGACACGAGACAGTTTTGACAATGGACCCGTGCTTTAAACTCAATTACTCTCTTATGTCAATCCTTTCTCAATTTCAGGTGTGTCAAAATGAGTGCTGGATGTATATAACCAACCAAGTCATCGTTGATATTCAGAACTTGTTTCAACTTCAATAGTGCTAACACATCGAAATCAACACAATGAAAGCCAAAGTACAACAAAGATGCATCAACAAGAGGTCTACACTAGTAGTCAGCGAGAAGCGCTTCAAAAGAGCTTGTGAACAGATAGTCCAGCTAAACTATACCTTAGATGCTCTTCAACAGAGATATAACAAAGCTAAGAAAGACAACCACAAGTCGTTCAGATATTCACTTCGTCTACGTATAGCTGTTGTGGACGGCATGCGAAACATGTACTACGACTATGCCCATAAGAAAGCGGAGGCTATAGCTGAACTCAGACAGGAACTGTTTGGAGAAGTAGTTGACATCGTAGCTGATGAACCTTCAGACATCGAGATGTACGATTAACTTTTGATGATGAAGAACACTTCTAAAAACGGTTCTTTTCAGAGCCACACACATTTTTCAAAAAGAGTCTATATTGTTGTTACACTTTTTCCAACTTATCCCGTTTTCATCTTGTTATTTATTTAAAAGCTTCACAGAAATAATTTCACCGAACATTTTTTTTAGAGAAACCAAATTTTCTGAAATTCAAAACGAAATTGAACGATTTCGTCATTTTTGTTTTATTTTCAAACTTCGGACATCTTGTAATATTTTCTTGTGTTCAAAATTACACCAAAATTTGCCTGGCTTGATGTAAAATATCAGAATAAAATACAGAAAAAAACTATTTAAGTCCTAATTTGTGCATAATTACGTAAATCAAAGGATTCGTTTAAAATGTACACAATTCATTATCGTACTTTTCTCGATTAAAAATCCACCAAATTGTCATTTCGCTTAAAATTACGAATTTCAGTACGTAATTTTTGTGTTTTATACCAAATTTATTTCTTTTTTCCCTTTCAGCGAATTCGGTATATTTTTAATTATCTATTTCGTTTGTTTGTTTTTTTTTTCGTTTCTTTTATCGTAACCAATTTTTTAGTTTAACGTTTAATTTTTTATATTACTAATCTTTTTTTATGAAATATGTATTCCTCGAAATAATAATTAAATCAAATTGTTGTCTATTTGACAAATATCCCGTTATTAATTAACAAAGGTGTTTGACAATAAACACAAGCTGACGACACGAGACAGTTTTGACAATGGACCCGTGCTTTAAACTCAATTACTCTCTTATGTCAATCCTTTCTCAATTTCAGGTGTGTCAAAATGAGTGCTGGATGTATATAACCAACCAAGTCATCGTTGATATTCAGAACTTGTTTCAACTTCAATAGTGCTAACACATCGAAATCAACACAATGAAAGCCAAAGTACAACAAAGATGCATCAACAAGAGGTCTACACTAGTAGACAGCGAGAAGCGCTTCAAAAGAGCTTGTGAACAGATAGTCCAGCTAAACTATACCTTAGACGCTCTTCAACAGAGATATAACAAAGCTAAGAAAGACAACCACAAGTCGTTCAGATATTCACTTCGTCTACGTATAGCTGTTGTGGACGGCATGCGAAACATGTACTACGACTATGCCCATAAGAAAGCGGAGGCTATAGCTGAACTCAGACAGGAACTGTTTGGAGAAGTAGTTGACATCGTAGCTGATGAACCTTCAGACATCGAGATGTACGATTAACTTTTGATGATGAAGAACACTTCTAAAAACGGTTCTTTTCAGAGCCACACACATTTTTCAAAAAGAGTCTATATTGTTGTTACACTTTTTCCAACTTATCCCGTTTTCATCTTGTTATTTATTTAAAAGCTTCACAGAAATAATTTCACCGAATATTTTTTTTAGAGAAACCAAATTTTCTGAAATTTAAAACGAAATTGAACGATTTCGTCATTTTTGTTTTATTTTCAAACTTCGGACATCTTGTAATATTTTCTTGTGTTCAAAATTACACCAAAATTTGCCTGGCTTGATGTAAAATATCAGAATAAAATACAGAAAAAAACTATTTAAGTCCTAATTTGTGCATAATTACGTAAATCAAAGGATTCGTTTAAAATGTACACAATTCATTATCGTACTTTTCTCGATTAAAAATCCACCAAATTGTCATTTCTCTTAAAATTACGAATTTCAGTATGTAATTTTTGTGTTTTATACCAAATTTATTTCTTTTTTCCCTTTCAGCGAAATCGGTATCTTTTTTATTAACTATTTCGTTTGTTTGTTTTTTTTTTTTTTTCGTTTCTTTTATCGTAACCAATTTTTTAGTTTAACGTTTAAATTTTTATATTACTAATATTTTTTTATGAAATATGTATTCCTCGAAATAATAATTAAATCAAATTGTTGTCTATTTGACAAATATCCCGTTATTAATTAACAAAGGTGTTTGACAATAAACACAAGCTGACGACACGAGACAGTTTTGACAATGGACCCGTGCTTTAAACTCAATTACTCTCTTATGTCAATCCTTTCTCAATTTCAGGTGTGTCAAAATGAGTGCTGGATGTATATAACCAACCAAGTCATCGTTGATATTCAGAACTTGTTTCAACTTCAATAGTGCTAACACATCGAAATCAACACAATGAAAGCCAAAGTACAACAAAGATGCATCAACAAGAGGTCTACACTAGTAGACAGCGAGAAGCGCTTCAAAAGAGCTTGTGAACAGATAGTCCAGCTAAACTATACCTTAGATGCTCTTCAACAGAGATATAACAAAGCTAAGAAAGACAACCACAAGTCGTTCAGATATTCACTTCGTCTACGTATAGCTGTTGTGGACGGCATGCGAAACATGTACTACGACTATGCCCATAAGAAAGCGGAGGCTATAGCTGAACTCAGACAGGAACTGTTTGGAGAAGTAGTTGACATCGTAGCTGATGAACCTTCAGACATCGAGATGTACGATTAACTTTTGATGATGAAGAACACTTCTAAAAACGGTTCTTTTCAGAGCCACACACATTTTTCAAAAAGAGTCTATATTGTTGTTACACTTTTTCCAACTTATCCCGTTTTCATCTTGTTATTTATTTAAAAGCTTCACAGAAATAATTTCACCGAACATTTTTTTTAGAGAAACCAAATTTTCTGAAATTCAAAACGAAATTGAACGATTTCGTCATTTTTGTTTTATTTTCAAACTTCGGACATCTTGTAATATTTTCTTGTGTTCAAAATTACACCAAAATTTGCCTGGCTTGATGTAAAATATCAGAATAAAATACAGAAAAAAACTATTTAAGTCCTAATTTGTGCATAATTACGTAAATCAAAGGATTCGTTTAAAATGTACACAATTCATTATCGTACTTTTCTCGATTAAAAATCCACCAAATTGTCATTTCGCTTAAAATTACGAATTTCAGTACGTAATTTTTGTGTTTTATACCAAATTTATTTCTTTTTTCCCTTTCAGCGAATTCGGTATATTTTTAATTATCTATTTCGTTTGTTTGTTTTTTTTTCGTTTCTTTTATCGTAACCAATTTTTTAGTTTAACGTTTAATTTTTTATATTACTAATCTTTTTTTATGAAATATGTATTCCTCGAAATAATAATTAAATCAAATTGTTGTCTATTTGACAAATATCCCGTTATTAATTAACAAAGGTGTTTGACAATAAACACAAGCTGACGACACGAGACAGTTTTGACAATGGACCCGTGCTTTAAACTCAATTACTCTCTTATGTCAATCCTTTCTCAATTTCAGGTGTGTCAAAATGAGTGCTGGATGTATATAACCAACCAAGTCATCGTTGATATTCAGAACTTGTTTCAACTTCAATAGTGCTAACACATCGAAATCAACACAATGAAAGCCAAAGTACAACAAAGATGCATCAACAAGAGGTCTACACTAGTAGACAGCGAGAAGCGCTTCAAAAGAGCTTGTGAACAGATAGTCCAGCTAAACTATACCTTAGACGCTCTTCAACAGAGATATAACAAAGCTAAGAAAGACAACCACAAGTCGTTCAGATATTCACTTCGTCTACGTATAGCTGTTGTGGACGGCATGCGAAACATGTACTACGACTATGCCCATAAGAAAGCGGAGGCTATAGCTGAACTCAGACAGGAACTGTTTGGAGAAGTAGTTGACATCGTAGCTGATGAACCTTCAGACATCGAGATGTACGATTAACTTTTGATGATGAAGAACACTTCTAAAAACGGTTCTTTTCAGAGCCACACACATTTTTCAAAAAGAGTCTATATTGTTGTTACACTTTTTCCAACTTATCCCGTTTTCATCTTGTTATTTATTTAAAAGCTTCACAGAAATAATTTCACCGAATATTTTTTTTAGAGAAACCAAATTTTCTGAAATTCAAAACGAAATTGAACGATTTCGTCATTTTTGTTTTATTTTCAAACTTCGGACATCTTGTAATATTTTCTTGTGTTCAAAATTACACCAAAATTTGCCTGGCTTGATGTAAAATATCAGAATAAAATACAGAAAAAAACTATTTAAGTCCTAATTTGTGCATAATTACGTAAATCAAAGGATTCGTTTAAAATGTACACAATTCATTATCGTACTTTTCTCGATTAAAAATCCACCAAATTGTCATTTCTCTTAAAATTACGAATTTCAGTATGTAATTTTTGTGTTTTATACCAAATTTATTTCTTTTTTCCCTTTCAGCGAAATCGGTATCTTTTTTATTAACTATTTCGTTTGTTTGTTTTTTTTTTTTTTCGTTTCTTTTATCGTAACCAATTTTTTAGTTTAACGTTTAAATTTTTATATTACTAATATTTTTTTATGAAATATGTATTCCTCGAAATAATAATTAAATCAAATTGTTGTCTATTTGACAAATATCCCGTTATTAATTAACAAAGGTGTTTGACAATAAACACAAGCTGACGACACGAGACAGTTTTGACAATGGACCCGTGCTTTAAACTCAATTACTCTCTTATGTCAATCCTTTCTCAATTTCAGGTGTGTCAAAATGAGTGCTGGATGTATATAACCAACCAAGTCATCGTTGATATTCAGAACTTGTTTCAACTTCAATAGTGCTAACACATCGAAATCAACACAATGAAAGCCAAAGTACAACAAAGATGCATCAACAAGAGGTCTACACTAGTAGTCAGCGAGAAGCGCTTCAAAAGAGCTTGTGAACAGATAGTCCAGCTAAACTATACCTTAGATGCTCTTCAACAGAGATATAACAAAGCTAAGAAAGACAACCACAAGTCGTTCAGATATTCACTTCGTCTACGTATAGCTGTTGTGGACGGCATGCGAAACATGTACTACGACTATGCCCATAAGAAAGCGGAGGCTATAGCTGAACTCAGACAGGAACTGTTTGGAGAAGTAGTTGACATCGTAGCTGATGAACCTTCAGACATCGAGATGTACGATTAACTTTTGATGATGAAGAACACTTCTAAAAACGGTTCTTTTCAGAGCCACACACATTTTTCAAAAAGAGTCTATATTGTTGTTACACTTTTTCCAACTTATCCCGTTTTCATCTTGTTATTTATTTAAAAGCTTCACAGAAATAATTTCACCGAACATTTTTTTTAGAGAAACCAAATTTTCTGAAATTCAAAACGAAATTGAACGATTTCGTCATTTTTGTTTTATTTTCAAACTTCGGACATCTTGTAATATTTTCTTGTGTTCAAAATTACACCAAAATTTGCCTGGCTTGATGTAAAATATCAGAATAAAATACAGAAAAAAACTATTTAAGTCCTAATTTGTGCATAATTACGTAAATCAAAGGATTCGTTTAAAATGTACACAATTCATTATCGTACTTTTCTCGATTAAAAATCCACCAAATTGTCATTTCGCTTAAAATTACGAATTTCAGTACGTAATTTTTGTGTTTTATACCAAATTTATTTCTTTTTTCCCTTTCAGCGAATTCGGTATATTTTTAATTATCTATTTCGTTTGTTTGTTTTTTTTTCGTTTCTTTTATCGTAACCAATTTTTTAGTTTAACGTTTAATTTTTTATATTACTAATCTTTTTTTATGAAATATGTATTCCTCGAAATAATAATTAAATCAAATTGTTGTCTATTTGACAAATATCCCGTTATTAATTAACAAAGGTGTTTGACAATAAACACAAGCTGACGACACGAGACAGTTTTGACAATGGACCCGTGCTTTAAACTCAATTACTCTCTTATGTCAATCCTTTCTCAATTTCAGGTGTGTCAAAATGAGTGCTGGATGTATATAACCAACCAAGTCATCGTTGATATTCAGAACTTGTTTCAACTTCAATAGTGCTAACACATCGAAATCAACACAATGAAAGCCAAAGTACAACAAAGATGCATCAACAAGAGGTCTACACTAGTAGACAGCGAGAAGCGCTTCAAAAGAGCTTGTGAACAGATAGTCCAGCTAAACTATACCTTAGACGCTCTTCAACAGAGATATAACAAAGCTAAGAAAGACAACCACAAGTCGTTCAGATATTCACTTCGTCTACGTATAGCTGTTGTGGACGGCATGCGAAACATGTACTACGACTATGCCCATAAGAAAGCGGAGGCTATAGCTGAACTCAGACAGGAACTGTTTGGAGAAGTAGTTGACATCGTAGCTGATGAACCTTCAGACATCGAGATGTACGATTAACTTTTGATGATGAAGAACACTTCTAAAAACGGTTCTTTTCAGAGCCACACACATTTTTCAAAAAGAGTCTATATTGTTGTTACACTTTTTCCAACTTATCCCGTTTTCATCTTGTTATTTATTTAAAAGCTTCACAGAAATAATTTCACCGAATATTTTTTTTAGAGAAACCAAATTTTCTGAAATTCAAAACGAAATTGAACGATTTCGTCATTTTTGTTTTATTTTCAAACTTCGGACATCTTGTAATATTTTCTTGTGTTCAAAATTACACCAAAATTTGCCTGGCTTGATGTAAAATATCAGAATAAAATACAGAAAAAAACTATTTAAGTCCTAATTTGTGCATAATTACGTAAATCAAAGGATTCGTTTAAAATGTACACAATTCATTATCGTACTTTTCTCGATTAAAAATCCACCAAATTGTCATTTCTCTTAAAATTACGAATTTCAGTATGTAATTTTTGTGTTTTATACCAAATTTATTTCTTTTTTCCCTTTCAGCGAATTCGGTATATTTTTAATTATCTATTTCGTTTGTTTGTTTTTTTTTTTTCGTTTCTTTTATCGTAACCAATTTTTTAGTTTAACGTTTAATTTTTTATATTACTAATCTTTTTTTATGAAATATGTATTCCTCGAAAAAATAATTAAATCAAATTGTTGTCTATTTGACAAATATCCCGTTATTAATTAACAAAGGTGTTTGACAATAAACACAAGCTGACGACACGAGACAGTTTTGACAATGGACCCGTGCTTTAAACTCAATTACTCTCTTATGTCAATCTTTTCTCAATTTCAGGTGTGTCAAAATGAGTGCTGGATGTATATAACCAACCAAGTCATCGTTGATATTCAGAACTTGTTTCAACTTCAATAGTGCTAACACATCGAAATCAACACAATGAAAGCCAAAGTACAACAAAGATGCATCAACAAGAGGTCTACACTAGTAGACAGCGAGAAGCGCTTCAAAAGAGCTTGTGAACAGATAGTCCAGCTAAACTATACCTTAGATGCTCTTCAACAGAGATATAACAAAGCTAAGAAAGACAACCACAAGTCGTTCAGATATTCACTTCGTCTACGTATAGCTGTTGTGGACGGCATGCGAAACATGTACTACGACTATGCCCATAAGAAAGCGGAGGCTATAGCTGAACTCAGACAGGAACTGTTTGGAGAAGTAGTTGACATCGTAGCTGATGAACCTTCAGACATCGAGATGTACGATTAACTTTTGATGATGAAGAACACTTCTAAAAACGGTTCTTTTCAGAGCCACACACATTTTTCAAAAAGAGTCTATATTGTTGTTACACTTTTTCCAACTTATCCCGTTTTCATCTTGTTATTTATTTAAAAGCTTCACAGAAATAATTTCACCGAATATTTTTTTTAGAGAAACCAAATTTTCTGAAATTCAAAACGAAATTGAACGATTTCGTCATTTTTGTTTTATTTTCAAACTTCGGACATCTTGTAATATTTTCTTGTGTTCAAAATTACACCAAAATTTGCCTGGCTTGATGTAAAATATCAGAATAAAATACAGAAAAAAACTATTTAAGTCCTAATTTGTGCATAATTACGTAAATCAAAGGATTCGTTTAAAATGTACACAATTCATTATCGTACTTTTCTCGATTAAAAATCCACCAAATTGTCATTTCTCTTAAAATTACGAATTTCAGTACGTAATTTTTGTGTTTTATACCAAATTTATTTCTTTTTTCCCTTTCAGCGAATTCGGTATATTTTTAATTATCTATTTCGTTTGTTTGTTTTTTTTTTTTCGTTTCTTTTATCGTAACCAATTTTTTAGTTTAACGTTTAATTTTTTATATTACTAATCTTTTTTTATGAAATATGTATTCCTCGAAATAATAATTAAATCAAATTGTTGTCTATTTGACAAATATCCCGTTATTAATTAACAAAGGTGTTTGACAATAAACACAAGCTGACGACACGAGACAGTTTTGACAATGGACCCGTGCTTTAAACTCAATTACTCTCTTATGTCAATCCTTTCTCAATTGCAGGTGTGTCAAAATGAGTGCTGGATGTATATAACCAACCAAGTCATCGTTGATATTCAGAACTTGTTTCAACTTCAATAGTGCTAACACATCGAAATCAACACAATGAAAGCCAAAGTACAACAAAGATGCATCAACAAGAGGTCTACACTAGTAGACAGCGAGAAGCGCTTCAAAAGAGCTTGTGAACAGATAGTCCAGCTAAACTATACCTTAGATGCTCTTCAACAGAGATATAACAAAGCTAAGAAAGACAACCACAAGTCGTTCAGATATTCACTTCGTCTACGTATAGCTGTTGTGGACGGCATGCGAAACATGTTCTACGACTATGCCCATAAGAAAGCGGAGGCTATAGCTGAACTCAGACAGGAACTGTTTGGAGAAGTAGTTGACATCGTAGCTGATGAACCTTCAGACATCGAGATGTACGATTAACTTTTGATGATGAAGAACACTTCTAAAAACGGTTCTTTTCAGAGCCACACACATTTTTCAAAAAGAGTCTATATTGTTGTTACACTTTTTCCAACTTATCCCGTTCTTCTCTTGTTATTTATTTTAAAGCTTCACAGAAATAATTTCACCGAATATTTTTTTTAGAGAAACCAAATTTTCTGAAATTCAAAACGAAATTGAACGATTTCGTCATTTTTGTTTTACTTTCAAACTTCGGACATCTTGTAATATTTTCTTGTGTTCAAAATTACACCAAAATTTGCCTGGCTTGATGTAAAATATCAGAATAAAATACAGAAAAAAACTATTTAAGTCCTAATTTGTGCATAATTACGTAAATCAAAGGATTCGTTTAAAATGTACACAATTCATTATCGTACTTCTCTCGATTAAAAATCCACCAAATTGTCATTTCTCTTAAAATTACGAATTTCAGTATGTAATTTTTGTGTTTTATACCAAATTTATTTCTTTTTTCCCTTTCAGCGAATTCGGTATATTTTTAATTATCTATTTCGTTTGTTTGTTTTTTTTTTCGTTTCTTTTATCGTAACCAATTTTTTAGTTTAACGTTTAATTTTTTATATTACTAATCTTTTTTTATGAAATATGTATTCCTCGAAATAATAATTAAATCAAATTGTTGTCTATTTGACAAATATCCCGTTATTAATTAACAAAGGTGTTTGACAATAAACACAAGCTGACGACACGAGACAGTTTTGACAATGGACCCGTGCTTTAAACTCAATTACTCTCTTATGTCAATCCTTTCTCAATTGCAGGTGTGTCAAAATGAGTGCTGGATGTATATAACCAACCAAGTCATCGTTGATATTCAGAACTTGTTTCAACTTCAATAGTGCTAACACATCGAAATCAACACAATGAAAGCCAAAGTACAACAAAGATGCATCAACAAGAGGTCTACACTAGTAGACAGCGAGAAGCGCTTCAAAAGAGCTTGTGAACAGATAGTCCAGCTAAACTATACCTTAGATGCTCTTCAACAGAGATATAACAAAGCTAAGAAAGACAACCACAAGTCGTTCAGATATTCACTTCGTCTACGTATAGCTGTTGTGGACGGCATGCGAAACATGTACTACGACTATGCCCATAAGAAAGCGGAGGCTATAGCTGAACTCAGACAGGAACTGTTTGGAGAAGTAGTTGACATCGTAGCTGATGAACCTTCAGACATCGAGATGTACGATTAACTTTTGATGATGAAGAACACTTCTAAAAACGGTTCTTTTCAGAGCCACACACATTTTTCAAAAAGAGTCTATATTGTTGTTACACTTTTTCCAACTTATCCCGTTCTTCTCTTGTTATTTATTTTAAAGCTTCACAGAAATAATTTCACCGAATATTTTTTTTAGAGAAACCAAATTTTCTGAAATTCAAAACGAAATTGAACGATTTCGTCATTTTTGTTTTATTTTCAAACTTCGGACATCTTGTAATATTTTCTTGTGTTCAAAATTACACCAAAATTTGCCTGGCTTGATGTAAAATATCAGAATAAAATACAGAAAAAAACTATTTAAGTCCTAATTTGTGCATAATTACGTAAATCAAAGGATTCGTTTAAAATGTACACAATTCATTATCGTACTTTTCTCGATTAAAAATCCACCAAATTGTCATTTCTCTTAAAATTACGAATTTCAGTATGTAATTTTTGTGTTTTATACCAAATTTATTTCTTTTTTCCCTTTCAGCGAATTCGGTATATTTTTAATTATCTATTTCGTTTGTTTGTTTTTTTTTCGTTTCTTTTATCGTAACCAATTTTTTAGTTTAACGTTTAATTTTTTATATTACTAATCTTTTTTATGAAATATGTATTCCTCGAAATAATAATTAAATCAAATTGTTGTCTATTTGACAAATATCCCGTTATTAATTAACAAAGGTGTTTGACAATAAACACAAGCTGACGACACGAGACAGTTTTGACAATGGACCCGTGCTTTAAACTCAATTACTCTCTTATGTCAATCCTTTCTCAATTTCAGGTGTGTCAAAATGAGTGCTGGATGTATATAACCAACCAAGTCATCGTTGATATTCAGAACTTGTTTCAACTTCAATAGTGCTAACACATCGAAATCAACACAATGAAAGCCAAAGTACAACAAAGATGCATCAACAAGTGGTCTACACTAGTAGACAGCGAGAAGCGCTTCAAAAGAGCTTGTGAACAGATAGTCCAGCTAAACTATACCTTAGATGCTCTTCAACAGAGATATAACAAAGCTAAGAAAGACAACCACAAGTCGTTCAGATATTCACTTCGTCTACGTATAGCTGTTGTGGACGGCATGCGAAACATGTACTACGACTATGCCCATAAGAAAGCGGAGGCTATAGCTGAACTCAGACAGGAACTGTTTGGAGAAGTAGTTGACATCGTAGCTGATGAACCTTCAGACATCGAGATGTACGATTAACTTTTGATGATGAAGAACACTTCTAAAAACGGTTCTTTTCAGAGCCACACACATTTTTCAAAAAGAGTCTATATTGTTGTTACACTTTTTCCAACTTATCCCGTTCTTCTCTTGTTATTTATTTTAAAGCTTCACAGAAATAATTTCACCGAATATTTTTTTTAGAGAAACCAAATTTTCTGAAATTCAAAACGAAATTGAACGATTTCGTCATTTTTGTTTTATTTTCAAACTTCGGACATCTTGTAATATTTTCTTGTGTTCAAAATTACACCAAAATTTGCCTGGCTTGATGTAAAATATCAGAATAAAATACAGAAAAAAACTATTTAAGTCGTAATTTGTGCATAATTACGTAAATCAAAGGATTCGTTTAAAATGTACACAATTCATTATCGTACTTTTCTCGATTAAAAATCCACCAAATTGTCATTTCTCTTAAAATTACGAATTTCAGTATGTAATTTTTGTGTTTTATACCAAATTTATTTCTTTTTTCCCTTTCAGCGAATTCGGTATATTTTTAATTATCTATTTCGTTTGTTTGTTTTTTTTTCGTTTCTTTTATCGTAACCAATTTTTTAGTTTAACGTTTAATTTTTTATATTACTAATCTTTTTTATGAAATATGTATTCCTCGAAATAATAATTAAATCAAATTGTTGTCTATTTGACAAATATCCCGTTATTAATTAACAAAGGTGTTTGACAATAAACACAAGCTGACGACACGAGACAGTTTTGACAATGGACCCGTGCTTTAAACTCAATTACTCTCTTATGTCAATCCTTTCTCAATTTCAGGTGTGTCAAAATGAGTGCTGGATGTATATAACCAACCAAGTCATCGTTGATATTCAGAACTTGTTTCAACTTCAATAGTGCTAACACATCGAAATCAACACAATGAAAGCCAAAGTACAACAAAGATGCATCAACAAGAGGTCTACACTAGTAGTCAGCGAGAAGCGCTTCAAAAGAGCTTGTGAACAGATAGTCCAGCTAAACTATACCTTAGATGCTCTTCAACAGAGATATAACAAAGCTAAGAAAGACAACCACAAGTCGTTCAGATATTCACTTCGTCTACGTATAGCTGTTGTGGACGGCATGCGAAACATGTACTACGACTATGCCCATAAGAAAGCGGAGGCTATAGCTGAACTCAGACAGGAACTGTTTGGAGAAGTAGTTGACATCGTAGCTGATGAACCTTCAGACATCGAGATGTACGATTAACTTTTGATGATGAAGAACACTTCTAAAAACGGTTCTTTTCAGAGCCACACACATTTTTCAAAAAGAGTCTATATTGTTGTTACACTTTTTCCAACTTATCCCGTTTTCATCTTGTTATTTATTTAAAAGTTTCACAGAAATAATTTCACCGAACATTTTTTTTAGAGAAACCAAATTTTCTGAAATTCAAAACGAAATTGAACGATTTCGTCATTTTTGTTTTATTTTCAAACTTCGGACATCTTGTAATATTTTCTTGTGTTCAAAATTACACCAAAATTTGCCTGGCTTGATGTAAAATATCAGAATAAAATACAGAAAAAAACTATTTAAGTCCTAATTTGTGCATAATTACGTAAATCAAAGGATTCGTTTAAAATGTACACAATTCATTATCGTACTTTTCTCGATTAAAAATCCACCAAATTGTCATTTCGCTTAAAATTACGAATTTCAGTACGTAATTTTTGTGTTTTATACCAAATTTATTTCTTTTTTCCCTTTCAGCGAATTCTGTATATTTTTAATTATCTATTTCGTTTGTTTGTTTTTTTTTCGTTTCTTTTATCGTAACCAATTTTTTAGTTTAACGTTTAATTTTTTATATTACTAATCTTTTTTTATGAAATATGTATTCCTCGAAATAATAATTAAATCAAATTGTTGTCTATTTGACAAATATCCCGTTATTAATTAACAAAGGTGTTTGACAATAAACACAAGCTGACGACACGAGACAGTTTTGACAATGGACCCGTGCTTTAAACTCAATTACTCTCTTATGTCAATCCTTTCTCAATTTCAGGTGTGTCAAAATGAGTGCTGGATGTATATAACCAACCAAGTCATCGTTGATATTCAGAACTTGTTTCAACTTCAATAGTGCTAACACATCGAAATCAACACAATGAAAGCCAAAGTACAACAAAGATGCATCAACAAGAGGTCTACACTAGTAGACAGCGAGAAGCGCTTCAAAAGAGCTTGTGAACAGATAGTCCAGCTAAACTATACCTTAGATGCTCTTCAACAGAGATATAACAAAGCTAAGAAAGACAACCACAAGTCGTTCAGATATTCACTTCGTCTACGTATAGCTGTTGTGGACGGCATGCGAAACATGTACTACGACTATGCCCATAAGAAAGCGGAGGCTATAGCTGAACTCAGACAGGAACTGTTTGGAGAAGTAGTTGACATCGTAGCTGATGAACCTTCAG
The DNA here is from genome assembly GCA_944474755.1 of Limnoperna fortunei. Classification (NCBI taxonomy): domain Eukaryota; kingdom Metazoa; phylum Mollusca; class Bivalvia; order Mytilida; family Modiolidae; genus Limnoperna; species Limnoperna fortunei. Next base: position 61,556,016 of record OX104113.1, read on the forward strand.
ACATCGAGATGTACGATTAACTTTTGATGATGAAGAACACTTCTAAAAACGGTTCTTTTCAGAGCCACACACATTTTTCAAAAAGAGTCTATATTGTTGTTACACTTTTTCCAACTTATCCCGTTTTCATCTTGTTATTTATTTAAAAGCTTCACAGAAATAATTTCACCGAATATTTTTTTTAGAGAAACCAAATTTTCTGAAATTTAAAACGAAATTGAACGATTTCGTCATTTTTGTTTTATTTTCAAACTTCGGACATCTTGTAATATTTTCTTGTGTTCAAAATTACACCAAAATTTGCCTGGCTTGATGTAAAATATCAGAATAAAATACAGAAAAAAACTATTTAAGTCCTAATTTGTGCATAATTACGTAAATCAAAGGATTCGTTTAAAATGTACACAATTCATTATCGTACTTTTCTCGATTAAAAATCCACCAAATTGTCATTTCTCTTAAAATTACGAATTTCAGTATGTAATTTTTGTGTTTTATACCAAATTTATTTCTTTTTTCCCTTTCAGCGAAATCGGTATCTTTTTTATTAACTATTTCGTTTGTTTGTTTTTTTTTTTTTTAGTTTCTTTTATCGTAACCAATTTTTTAGTTTAACGTTTAAATTTTTATATTACTAATATTTTTTTATGAAATATGTATTCCTCGAAATAATAATTAAGTCAAATTGTTGTCTATTTGACAAATATCCCGTTATTAATTAACAAAGGTGTTTGACAATAAACACAAGCTGACGACACGAGACAGTTTTGACAATGGACCCGTGCTTTAAACTCAATTACTCTCTTATGTCAATCCTTTCTCAATTTCAGGTGTGTCAAAATGAGTGCTGGATGTATATAACCAACCAAGTCATCGTTGATATTCAGAACTTGTTTCAACTTCAATAGTGCTAACACATCGAAATCAACACAATGAAAGCCAAAGTACAACAAAGATGCATCAACAAGAGGTCTACACTAGTAGACAGCGAGAAGCGCTTCAAAAGAGCTTGTGAACAGATAGTCCAGCTAAACTATACCTTAGATGCTCTTCAACAGAGATATAACAAAGCTAAGAAAGACAACCACAAGTCGTTCAGATATTCACTTCGTCTACGTATAGCTGTTGTGGACGGCATGCGAAACATGTACTACGACTATGCCCATAAGAAAGCGGAGGCTATAGCTGAACTCAGACAGGAACTGTTTGGAGAAGTAGTTGACATCGTAGCTGATGAACCTTCAGACATCGAGATGTACGATTAACTTTTGATGATGAAGAACACTTCTAAAAACGGTTCTTTTCAGAGCCACACACATTTTTCAAAAAGAGTCTATATTGTTGTTACACTTTTTCCAACTTATCCCGTTTTCATCTTGTTATTTATTTAAAAGCTTCACAGAAATAATTTCACCGAATATTTTTTTTAGAGAAACCAAATTTTCTGAAATTTAAAACGAAATTGAACGATTTCGTCATTTTTGTTTTATTTTCAAACTTCGGACATCTTGTAATATTTTCTTGTGTTCAAAATTACACCAAAATTTGCCTGGCTTGATGTAAAATATCAGAATAAAATACAGAAAAAAACTATTTAAGTCCTAATTTGTGCATAATTACGTAAATCAAAGGATTCGTTTAAAATGTACACAATTCATTATCGTACTTTTCTCGATTAAAAATCCACCAAATTGTCATTTCTCTTAAAATTACGAATTTCAGTATGTAATTTTTGTGTTTTATACCAAATTTATTTCTTTTTTCCCTTTCAGCGAAATCGGTATCTTTTTTATTAACTATTTCGTTTGTTTGTTTTTTTTTTTTTCGTTTCTTTTATCGTAACCAATTTTTTAGTTTAACTTTTAAATTTTTATATTACTAATATTTTTTTATGAAATATGTATTCCTCGAAATAATAATTAAATCAAATTGTTGTCTATTTGACAAATATCCCGTTATTAATTAACAAAGGTGTTTGACAATAAACACAAGCTGACGACACGAGACAGTTTTGACAATGGACCCGTGCTTTAAACTCAATTACTCTCTTATGTCAATCCTTTCTCAATTTCAGGTGTGTCAAAATGAGTGCTGGATGTATATAACCAACCAAGTCATCGTTGATATTCAGAACTTGTTTCAACTTCAATAGTGCTAACACATCGAAATCAACACAATGAAAGCCAAAGTACAACAAAGATGCATCAACAAGAGGTCTACACTAGTAGACAGCGAGAAGCGCTTCAAAAGAGCTTGTGAACAGATAGTCCAGCTAAACTATACCTTAGATGCTCTTCAACAGAGATATAACAAAGCTAAGAAAGACAACCACAAGTCGTTCAGATATTCACTTCGTCTACGTATAGCTGTTGTGGACGGCATGCGAAACATGTACTACGACTATGCCCATAAGAAAGCGGAGGCTATAGCTGAACTCAGACAGGAACTGTTTGGAGAAGTAGTTGACATCGTAGCTGATGAACCTTCAGACATCGAGATGTACGATTAACTTTTGATGATGAAGAACACTTCTAAAAACGGTTCTTTTCAGAGCCACACACATTTTTCAAAAAGAGTCTATATTGTTGTTACACTTTTTCCAACTTATCCCGTTTTCATCTTGTTATTTATTTAAAAGCTTCACAGAAATAATTTCACCGAATATTTTTTTTAGAGAAACCAAATTTTCTGAAATTCAAAACGAAATTGAACGATTTCGTCATTTTTGTTTTATTTTCAAACTTCGGACATCTTGTAATATTTTCTTGTGTTCAAAATTACACCAAAATTTGCCTGGCTTGATGTAAAATATCAGAATAAAATACAGAAAAAAACTATTTAAGTCCTAATTTGTGCATAATTACGTAAATCAAAGGATTCGTTTAAAATGTACACAATTCATTATCGTACTTTTCTCGATTAAAAATCCACCAAATTGTCATTTCTCTTAAAATTACGAATTTCAGTATGTAATTTTTGTGTTTTATACCAAATTTATTTCTTTTTTCCCTTTCAGCGAATTCGGTATATTTTTAATTATCTATTTCGTTTGTTTGTTTTTTTTTTCGTTTCTTTTATCGTAACCAATTTTTTAGTTTAACGTTTAATTTTTTATATTACTTATCTTTTTTATGAAATATGTATTCCTCGAAATAATAATTAAATCAAATTGTTGTCTATTTGACAAATATCCCGTTATTAATTAACAAAGGTGTTTGACAATAAACACAAGCTGACGACACGAGACAGTTTTGACAATGGACCCGTGCTTTAAACTCAATTACTCTCTTATGTCAATCCTTTCTCAATTTCAGGTGTGTCAAAATGAGTGCTGGATGTATATAACCAACCAAGTCATCGTTGATATTCAGAACTTGTTTCAACTTCAATAGTGCCAACACATCGAAATCAACACAATGAAAGCCAAAGTACAACAAAGATGCATCAACAAGAGGTCTACACTAGTAGACAGCGAGAAGCGCTTCAAAAGAGCTTGTGAACAGATAGTCCAGCTAAACTATACCTTAGATGCTCTTCAACAGAGATATAACAAAGCTAAGAAAGACAACCACAAGTCGTTCAGATATTCACTTCGTCTACGTATAGCTGTTGTGGACGGCATGCGAAACATGTACTACGACTATGCCCATAAGAAAGCGGAGGCTATAGCTGAACTCAGACAGGAACTGTTTGGAGAAGTAGTTGACATCGTAGCTGATGAACCTTCAGACATCGAGATGTACGATTAACTTTTGATGATGAAGAACACTTCTAAAAACGGTTCTTTTCAGAGCCACACACATTTTTCAAAAAGAGTCTATATTGTTGTTACACTTTTTCCAACTTATCCCGTTCTTCTCTTGTTATTTATTTTAAAGCTTCACAGAAATAATTTCACCGAATATTTTTTTTAGAGAAACCAAATTTTCTGAAATTCAAAACGAAATTGAACGATTTCGTCATTTTTGTTTTATTTTCAAACTTCGGACATCTTGTAATATTTTCTTGTGTTCAAAATTACACCAAAATTTGCCTGGCTTGATGTAAAATATCAGAATAAAATACAGAAAAAAACTATTTAAGTCCTAATTTGTGCATAATTACGTAAATCAAAGGATTCGTTTAAAATGTACACAATTCATTATCGTACTTTTCTCGATTAAAAATCCACCAAATTGTCATTTCTCTTAAAATTACGAATTTCAGTATGTAATTTTTGTGTTTTATACCAAATTTATTTCTTTTTTCCCTTTCAGCGAATTCGGTATATTTTTAATTATCTATTTCGTTTGTTTGTTTTTTTTTTTTCGTTTCTTTTATCGTAACCAATTTTTTAGTTTAACGTTTAATTTTTTATATTACTAATATTTTTTTATGAAATATGTATTCCTCGAAATAATAATTAAATCAAATTGTTGTCTATTTGACAAATATCCCGTTATTAATTAACAAAGGTGTTTGACAATAAACACAAGCTGACGACACGAGACAGTTTTGACAATGGACCCGTGCTTTAAACTCAATTACTCTCTTATGTCAATCCTTTCTCAATTTCAGGTGTGTCAAAATGAGTGCTGGATGTATATAACCAACCAAGTCATCGTTGATATTCAGAACTTGTTTCAACTTCAATAGTGCTAACACATCGAAATCAACACAATGAAAGCCAAAGTACAACAAAGATGCATCAACAAGAGGTCTACACTAGTAGACAGCGAGAAGCGCTTCAAAAGAGCTTGTGAACAGATAGTCCAGCTAAACTATACCTTAGATGCTCTTCAACAGAGATATAACAAAGCTAAGAAAGACAACCACAAGTCGTTCAGATATTCACTTCGTCTACGTATAGCTGTTGTGGACGGCATGCGAAACATGTACTACGACTATGCCCATAAGAAAGCGGAGGCTATAGCTGAACTCAGACAGGAACTGTTTGGAGAAGTAGTTGACATCGTAGCTGATGAACCTTCAGACATCGAGATGTACGATTAACTTTTGATGATGAAGAACACTTCTAAAAACGGTTCTTTTCAGAGCCACACACATTTTTCAAAAAGAGTCTATATTGTTGTTACACTTTTTCCAACTTATCCCGTTTTCATCTTGTTATTTATTTAAAAGCTTCACAGAAATAATTTCACCGAATATTTTTTTTAGAGAAACCAAATTTTCTGAAATTCAAAACGAAATTGAACGATTTCGTCATTTTTGTTTTATTTTCAAACTTCGGACATCTTGTAATATTTTCTTGTGTTCAAAATTACACCAAAATTTGCCTGGCTTGATGTAAAATATCAGAATAAAATACAGAAAAAAACTATTTAAGTCCTAATTTGTGCATAATTACGTAAATCAAAGGATTCGTTTAAAATGTACACAATTCATTATCGTACTTTTCTCGATTAAAAATCCACCAAATTGTCATTTCTCTTAAAATTACGAATTTCAGTACGTAATTTTTGTGTTTTATACCAAATTTATTTCTTTTTTCCCTTTCAGCGAATTCGGTATATTTTTAATTATCTATTTCGTTTGTTTGTTTTTTTTTCGTTTCTTTTATCGTAACCAATTTTTTAGTTTAATGTTTAATTTTTTATATTACTAATCTTTTTTATGAAATATGTATTCCTCGAAATAATAATTAAATCAAATTGTTGTCTATTTGACAAATATCCCGTTATTAATTAACAAAGGTGTTTGACAATAAACACAAGCTGACGACACGAGACAGTTTTGACAATGGACCCGTGCTTTAAACTCAATTACTCTCTTATGTCAATCCTTTCTCAATTTCAGGTGTGTCAAAATGAGTGCTGGATGTATATAACCAACCAAGTCATCGTTGATATTCAGAACTTGTTTCAACTTCAATAGTGCTAACACATCGAAATCAACACAATGAAAGCCAAAGTACAACAAAGATGCATCAACAAGAGGTCTACACTAGTAGACAGCGAGAAGCGCTTCAAAAGAGCTTGTGAACAGATAGTCCAGCTAAACTATACCTTAGATGCTCTTCAACAGAGATATAACAAAGCTAAGAAAGACAACCACAAGTCGTTCAGATATTCACTTCGTCTACGTATAGCTGTTGTGGACGGCATGCGAAACATGTACTACGACTATGCCCATAAGAAAGCGGAGGCTATAGCTGAACTCAGACAGGAACTGTTTGGAGAAGTAGTTGACATCGTAGCTGATGAACCTTCAGACATCGAGATGTACGATTAACTTTTGATGATGAAGAACACTTCTAAAAACGGTTCTTTTCAGAGCCACACACATTTTTCAAAAAGAGTCTATATTGTTGTTACACTTTTTCCAACTTATCCCGTTTTCATCTTGTTATTTATTTAAAAGCTTCACAGAAATAATTTCACCGAATATTTTTTTTAGAGAAACCAAATTTTCTGAAATTCAAAACGAAATTGAACGATTTCGTCATTTTTGTTTTATTTTCAAACTTCGGACATCTTGTAATATTTTCTTGTGTTCAAAATTACACCAAAATTTGCCTGGCTTGATGTAAAATATCAGAATAAAATACAGAAAAAAACTATTTAAGTCCTAATTTGTGCATAATTACGTAAATCAAAGGATTCGTTTAAAATGTACACAATTCATTATCGTACTTTTCTCGATTAAAAATCCACCAAATTGTCATTTCTCTTAAAATTACGAATTTCAGTACGTAATTTTTGTGTTTTATACCAAATTTATTTCTTTTTTCCCTTTCAGCGAATTCGGTATATTTTTAATTATCTATTTCGTTTGTTTGTTTTTTTTTTCGTTTCTTTTATCGTAACCAATTTTTTAGTTTAACGTTTAATTTTTTATATTACTAATCTTTTTTATGAAATATGTATTCCTCGAAATAATAATTAAATCAAATTGTTGTCTATTTGACAAATATCCCGTTATTAATTAACAAAGGTGTTTGACAATAAACACAAGCTGACGACACGAGACAGTTTTGACAATGGACCCGTGCTTTAAACTCAATTACTCTCTTATGTCAATCCTTTCTCAATTTCAGGTGTGTCAAAATGAGTGCTGGATGTATATAACCAACCAAGTCATCGTTGATATTCAGAACTTGTTTCAACTTCAATAGTGCTAACACATCGAAATCAACACAATGAAAGCCAAAGTACAACAAAGATGCATCAACAAGAGGTCTACACTAGTAGACAGCGAGAAGCGCTTCAAAAGAGCTTGTGAACAGATAGTCCAGCTAAACTTTACCTTAGATGCTCTTCAACAGAGATATAACAAAGCTAAGAAAGACAACCACAAGTCGTTCAGATATTCACTTCGTCTACGTATAGCTGTTGTGGACGGCATGCGAAACATGTACTACGACTATGCCCATAAGAAAGCGGAGGCTATAGCTGAACTCAGACAGGAACTGTTTGGAGAAGTAGTTGACATCGTAGCTGATGAACCTTCAGACATCGAGATGTACGATTAACTTTTGATGATGAAGAACACTTCTAAAAACGGTTCTTTTCAGAGCCACACACATTTTTCAAAAAGAGTCTATATTGTTGTTACACTTTTTCCAACTTATCCCGTTCTTCTCTTGTTATTTATTTTAAAGCTTCACAGAAATAATTTCACCGAATATTTTTTTTAGAGAAACCAAATTTTCTGAAATTCAAAACGAAATTGAACGATTTCGTCATTTTTGTTTTATTTTCAAACTTCGGACATCTTGTAATATTTTCTTGTGTTCAAAATTACACCAAAATTTGCCTGGCTTGATGTAAAATATCAGAATAAAATACAGAAAAAAACTATTTAAGTCCTAATTTGTGCATAATTACGTAAATCAAAGGATTCGTTTAAAATGTACACAATTCATTATCGTACTTTTCTCGACTAAAAATCCACCAAATTGTCATTTCTCTTAAAATTACGAATTTCAGTATGTAATTTTTGTGTTTTATACCAAATTTATTTCTTTTTTCCCTTTCAGCGAAATCGGTATCTTTTTTATTAACTATTTCGTTTGTTTGTTTTTTTTTTCGTTTCTTTTATCGTAACCAATTTTTTAGTTTAACGTTTAATTTTTTATATTACTAATCTTTTTTTATGAAATATGTATTCCTCGAAATAATAATTAAATCAAATTGTTGTCTATTTGACAAATATCCCGTTATTAATTAACAAAGGTGTTTGACAATAAACACAAGCTGACGACACGAGACAGTTTTGACAATGGACCCGTGCTTTAAACTCAATTACTCTCTTATGTCAATCCTTTCTCAATTTCAGGTGTGTCAAAATGAGTGCTGGATGTATATAACCAACCAAGTCATCGTTGATATTCAGAACTTGTTTCAACTTCAATAGTGCTAACACATCGAAATCAACACAATGAAAGCCAAAGTACAACAAAGATGCATCAACAAGAGGTCTACACTAGTAGACAGCGAGAAGCGCTTCAAAAGAGCTTGTGAACAGATAGTCCAGCTAAACTATACCTTAGATGCTCTTCAACAGAGATATAACAAAGCTAAGAAAGACAACCACAAGTCGTTCAGATATTCACTTCGTCTACGTATAGCTGTTGTGGACGGCATGCGAAACATGTACTACGACTATGCCCATAAGAAAGCGGAGGCTATAGCTGAACTCAGACAGGAACTGTTTGGAGAAGTAGTTGACATCGTAGCTGATGAACCTTCAGACATCGAGATGTACGATTAACTTTTGATGATGAAGAACACTTCTAAAAACGGTTCTTTTCAGAGCCACACACATTTTTCAAAAAGAGTCTATATTGTTGTTACACTTTTTCCAACTTATCCCGTTCTTCTCTTGTTATTTATTTTAAAGCTTCACAGAAATAATTTCACCGAATATTTTTTTTAGAGAAACCAAATTTTCTGAAATTCAAAACGAAATTGAACGATTTCGTCATTTTTGTTTTATTTTCAAACTTCGGACATCTTGTAATATTTTCTTGTGTTCAAAATTACACCAAAATTTGCCTGGCTTGATGTAAAATATCAGAATAAAATACAGAAAAAAACTATTTAAGTCCTAATTTGTGCATAATTACGTAAATCAAAGGATTCGTTTAAAATGTACACAATTCATTATCGTACTTTTCTCGATTAAAAATCCACCAAATTGTCATTTCTCTTAAAATTACGAATTTCAGTATGTAATTTTTGTGTTTTATACCAAATTTATTTCTTTTTTCCCTTTCAGCGAATTCGGTATATTTTTAATTATCTATTTCGTTTGTTTGTTTTTTTTTTTCGTTTCTTTTATCGTAACCAATTTTTTAGCTTAACGTTTAATTTTTTATATTACTAATCTTTTTTATGAAATATGTATTCCTCGAAATAATAATTAAATCAAATTGTTGTCTATTTGACAAATATCCCGTTATTAATTAACAAAGGTGTTTGACAATAAACACAAGCTGACGACACGAGACAGTTTTGACAATGGACCCGTGCTTTAAACTCAATTACTCTCTTATGTCAATCCTTTCTCAATTTCAGGTGTGTCAAAATGAGTGCTGGATGTATATAACCAACCAAGTCATCGTTGATATTCAGAACTTGTTTCAACTTCAATAGTGCTAACACATCGAAATCAACACAATGAAAGCCAAAGTACAACAAAGATGCATCAACAAGAGGTCTACACTAGTAGACAGCGAGAAGCGCTTCAAAAGAGCTTGTGAACAGATAGTCCAGCTAAACTATACCTTAGATGCTCTTCAACAGAGATATAACAAAGCTAAGAAAGACAACCACAAGTCGTTCAGATATTCACTTCGTCTACGTATAGCTGTTGTGGACGGCATGCGAAACATGTACTACGACTATGCCCATAAGAAAGCGGAGGCTATAGCTGAACTCAGACAGGAACTGTTTGGAGAAGTAGTTGACATCGTAGCTGATGAACCTTCAGACATCGAGATGTACGATTAACTTTTGATGATGAAGAACACTTCTAAAAACGGTTCTTTTCAGAGCCACACACATTTTTCAAAAAGAGTCTATATTGTTGTTACACTTTTTCCAACTTATCCCGTTTTCATCTTGTTATTTATTTTAAAGCTTCACAGAAATAATTTCACCGAATATTTTTTTTAGAGAAACCAAATTTTCTGAAATTCAAAACGAAATTGAACGATTTCGTCATTTTTGTTTTATTTTCAAACTTCGGACATCTTGTAATATTTTCTTGTGTTCAAAATTACACCAAAATTTGCCTGGCTTGATGTAAAATATCAGAATAAAATACAGAAAAAAACTATTTAAGTCCTAATTTGTGCATAATTACGTAAATCAAAGGATTCGTTTAAAATGTACACAATTCATTATCGTACTTTTCTCGACTAAAAATCCACCAAATTGTCATTTCTCTTAAAATTACGAATTTCAGTATGTAATTTTTGTGTTTTATACCAAATTTATTTCTTTTTTCCCTTTCAGCGAAATCGGTATCTTTTTTATTAACTATTTCGTTTGTTTGTTTTTTTTTTTCGTTTCTTTTATCGTAACCAATTTTTTAGTTTAACGTTTAATTTTTTATATTACTAATCTTTTTTTATGAAATATGTATTCCTCGAAATAATAATTAAATCAAATTGTTGTCTATTTGACAAATATCCCGTTATTAATTAACAAAGGTGTTTGACAATAAACACAAGCTGACGACACGAGACAGTTTTGACAATGGACCCGTGCTTTAAACTCAATTACTCTCTTATGTCAATCCTTTCTCAATTTCAGGTGTGTCAAAATGAGTGCTGGATGTATATAACCAACCAAGTCATCGTTGATATTCAGAACTTGTTTCAACTTCAATAGTGCTAACACATCGAAATCAACACAATGAAAGCCAAAGTACAACAAAGATGCATCAACAAGAGGTCTACACTAGTAGACAGCGAGAAGCGCTTCAAAAGAGCTTGTGAACAGATAGTCCAGCTAAACTATACCTTAGATGCTCTTCAACAGAGATATAACAAAGCTAAGAAAGACAACCACAAGTCGTTCAGATATTCACTTCGTCTACGTATAGCTGTTGTGGACGGCATGCGAAACATGTACTACGACTATGCCCATAAGAAAGCGGAGGCTATAGCTGAACTCAGACAGGAACTGTTTGGAGAAGTAGTTGACATCGTAGCTGATGAACCTTCAGACATCGAGATGTACGATTAACTTTTGATGATGAAGAACACTTCTAAAAACGGTTCTTTTCAGAGCCACACACATTTTTCAAAAAGAGTCTATATTGTTGTTACACTTTTTCCAACTTATCCCGTTCTTCTCTTGTTATTTATTTTAAAGCTTCACAGAAATAATTTCACCGAATATTTTTTTTAGAGAAACCAAATTTTCTGAAATTCAAAACGAAATTGAACGATTTCGTCATTTTTGTTTTATTTTCAAACTTCGGACATCTTGTAATATTTTCTTGTGTTCAAAATTACACCAAAATTTGCCTGGCTTGATGTAAAATATCAGAATAAAATACAGAAAAAAACTATTTAAGTCCTAATTTGTGCATAATTACGTAAATCAAAGGATTCGTTTAAAATGTACACAATTCATTATCGTACTTTTCTCGATTAAAAATCCACCAAATTGTCATTTCTCTTAAAATTACGAATTTCAGTATGTAATTTTTGTGTTTTATACCAAATTTATTTCTTTTTTCCCTTTCAGCGAATTCGGTATATTTTTAATTATCTATTTCGTTTGTTTGTTTTTTTTTCGTTTCTTTTATCGTAACCAATTTTTTAGCTTAACGTTTAATTTTTTATATTACTAATCTTTTTTATGAAATATGTATTCCTCGAAATAATAATTAAATCAAATTGTTGTCTATTTGACAAATATCCCGTTATTAATTAACAAAGGTGTTTGACAATAAACACAAGCTGACGACACGAGACAGTTTTGACAATGGACCCGTGCTTTAAACTCAATTACTCTCTTATGTCAATCCTTTCTCAATTTCAGGTGTGTCAAAATGAGTGCTGGATGTATATAACCAACCAAGTCATCGTTGATATTCAGAACTTGTTTCAACTTCAATAGTGCTAACACATCGAAATCAACACAATGAAAGCCAAAGTACAACAAAGATGCATCAACAAGAGGTCTACACTAGTAGACAGCGAGAAGCGCTTCAAAAGAGCTTGTGAACAGATAGTCCAGCTAAACTATACCTTAGATGCTCTTCAACAGAGATATAACAAAGCTAAGAAAGACAACCACAAGTCGTTCAGATATTCACTTCGTCTACGTATAGCTGTTGTGGACGGCATGCGAAACATGTACTACGACTATGCCCATAAGAAAGCGGAGGCTATAGCTGAACTCAGACAGGAACTGTTTGGAGAAGTAGTTGACATCGTAGCTGATGAACCTTCAGACATCGAGATGTACGATTAACTTTTGATGATGAAGAACACTTCTAAAAACGGTTCTTTTCAGAGCCACACACATTTTTCAAAAAGAGTCTATATTGTTGTTACACTTTTTCCAACTTATCCCGTTCTTCTCTTGTTATTTATTTTAAAGCTTCACAGAAATAATTTCACCGAATATTTTTTTTAGAGAAACCAAATTTTCTGAAATTCAAAACGAAATTGAACGATTTCGTCAATTTTGTTTTATTTTCAAACTTCGGACATCTTGTAATATTTTCTTGTGTTCAAAATTACACCAAAATTTGCCTGGCTTGATGTAAAATATCAGAATAAAATACAGAAAAAAACTATTTAAGTCCTAATTTGTGCATAATTACGTAAATCAAAGGATTCGTTTAAAATGTACACAATTCATTATCGTACTTTTCTCGATTAAAAATCCACCAAATTGTCATTTCTCTTAAAATTACGAATTTCAGTATGTAATTTTTGTGTTTTATACCAAATTTATTTCTTTTTTCCCTTTCAGCGAATTCGGTATATTTTTAATTATCTATTTCGTTTGTTTGTTTTTTTTTTTCGTTTCTTTTATCGTAACCAATTTTTTAGTTTAACGTTTAATTTTTTATATTACTAATCTTTTTTATGAAATATGTATTCCTCGAAATAATAATTAAATCAAATTGTTGTCTATTTGACAAATATCCCGTTATTAATTAACAAAGGTGTTTGACAATAAACACAAGCTGACGACACGAGACAGTTTTGACAATGGACCCGTGCTTTAAACTCAATTACTCTCTTATGTCAATCCTTTCTCAATTTCAGGTGTGTCAAAATGAGTGCTGGATGTATATAACCAACCAAGTCATCGTTGATATTCAGAACTTGTTTCAACTTCAATAGTGCTAACACATCGAAATCAACACAATGAAAGCCAAAGTACAACAAAGATGCATCAACAAGAGGTCTACACTAGTAGACAGCGAGAAGCGCTTCAAAAGAGCTTGTGAACAGATAGTCCAGCTAAACTATACCTTAGATGCTCTTCAACAGAGATATAACAAAGCTAAGAAAGACAACCACAAGTCGTTCAGATATTTACTTCGTCTACGTATAGCTGTTGTGGACGGCATGCGAAACATGTACTACGACTATGCCCATAAGAAAGCGGAGGCTATAGCTGAACTCAGACAGGAACTGTTTGGAGAAGTAGTTGACATCGTAGCTGATGAACCTTCAGACATCGAGATGTACGATTAACTTTTGATGATGAAGAACACTTCTAAAAACGGTTCTTTTCAGAGCCACACACATTTTTCAAAAAGAGTCTATATTGTTGTTACACTTTTTCCAACTTATCCCGTTCTTCTCTTGTTATTTATTTTAAAGCTTCACAGAAATAATTTCACCGAATATTTTTTTTAGAGAAACCAAATTTTCTGAAATTCAAAACGAAATTGAACGATTTCGTCATTTTTGTTTTATTTTCAAACTTCGGACATCTTGTAATATTTTCTTGTGTTCAAAATTACACCAAAATTTGCCTGGCTTGATGTAAAATATCAGAATAAAATACAGAAAAAAACTATTTAAGTCCTAATTTGTGCATAATTACGTAAATCAAAGGATTCGTTTAAAATGTACACAATTCATTATCGTACTTTTCTCGATTAAAAATCCACCAAATTGTCATTTCTCTTAAAATTACGAATTTCAGTATGTAATTTTTGTGTTTTATACCAAATTTATTTCTTTTTTCCCTTTCAGCGAATTCGGTATATTTTTAGTTATCTATTTCGTTTGTTTGTTTTTTTTTTCGTTTCTTTTATCGTAACCAATTTTTTAGTTTAACGTTTAATTTTTTATATTACTAATCTTTTTTATGAAATATGTATTCCTCGAAATAATAATTAAATCAAATTGTTGTCTATTTGACAAATATCCCGTTATTAATTAACAAAGGTGTTTGACAATAAACACAAGCTGACGACACGAGACAGTTTTGACAATGGACCCGTGCTTTAAACTCAATTACTCTCTTATGTCAATCCTTTCTCAATTTCAGGTGTGTCAAAATGAGTGCTGGATGTATATAACCAACCAAGTCATCGTTGATATTCAGAACTTGTTTCAACTTCAATAGTGCTAACACATCGAAATCAACACAATGAAAGCCAAAGTACAACAAAGATGCATCAACAAGAGGTCTACACTAGTAGACAGCGAGAAGCGCTTCAAAAGAGCTTGTGAACAGATAGTCCAGCTAAACTATACCTTAGATGCTCTTCAACAGAGATATAACAAAGCTAAGAAAGACAACCACAAGTCGTTCAGATATTCACTTCGTCTACGTATAGCTGTTGTGGACGGCATGCGAAACATGTACTACGACAATGCCCATAAGAAAGCGGAGGCTATAGCTGAACTCAGACAGGAACTGTTTGGAGAAGTAGTTGACATCGTAGCTGATGAACCTTCAGACATCGAGATGTACGATTAACTTTTGATGATGAAGAACACTTCTAAAAACGGTTCTTTTCAGAGCCACACACATTTTTCAAAAAGAGTCTATATTGTTGTTACACTTTTTCCAACTTATCCCGTTCTTCTCTTGTTATTTATTTTAAAGCTTCACAGAAAAAATTTCACCGAATATTTTTTTAGAGAAACCAAATTTTCTGAAATTCAAAACGAAATTGAACGATTTCGTCATTTTTGTTTTATTTTCAAACTTCGGACATCTTGTAATATTTTTTTGTGTTCAAAATTACACCAAAATTTGCCTGGCTTGATGTAAAATATCAGAATAAAATACAGAAAATAACTATTTAAGTCCTAATTTGTGCATAATTACGTAAATCAAAGGATTCGTTTAAAATGTACACAATTCATTATCGTACTTTTCTCGATTAAAAATCCACCAAATTGTCATTTCTCTTAAAATTACGAATTTCAGTATGTAATTTTTGTGTTTTATACCAAATTTATTTCTTTTTTCCCTTTCAGCGAATTCGGCATATTTTTAATTATCTATTTCGTTTGTTTGTTTTTTTTTTTCGTTTCTTTTATCGTAACCAATTTTTTAGTTTAACGTTTAATTTTTTATATTACTAATCTTTTTTTATGAAATATGTATTCCTCGAAATAATAATTAAATCAAATTGTTGTCTATTTGACAAATATCCCGTTATTAATTAACAAAGGTGTTTGACAATAAACACAAGCTGACGACACGAGACAGTTTTGACAATGGACCCGTGCTTTAAACTCAATTACTCTCTTATGTCAATCCTTTCTCAATTTCAGGTGTGTCAAAATGAGTGCTGGATGTATATAACCAACCAAGTCATCGTTGATATTCAGAACTTGTTTCAACTTCAATAGTGCTAACACATCGAAATCAACACAATGAAAGCCAAAGTACAACAAAGATGCATCAACAAGAGGTCTACACTAGTAGACAGCGAGAAGCGCTTCAAAAGAGCTTGTGAACAGATAGTCCAGCTAAACTATACCTTAGATGCTCTTCAACAGAGATATAACAAAGCTAAGAAAGACAACCACAAGTCGTTCAGATATTCACTTCGTCTACGTATAGCTGTTGTGGACGGCATGCGAAACATGTACTACGACTATGCCCATAAGAAAGCGGAGGCTATAGCTGAACTCAGACAGGAACTGTTTGGAGAAGTAGTTGACATCGTAGCTGATGAACCTTCAGACATCGAGATGTACGATTAACTTTTGATGATGAAGAACACTTCTAAAAACGGTTCTTTTCAGAGCCACACACATTTTTCAAAAAGAGTCTATATTGTTGTTACACTTTTTCCAACTTATCCCGTTCTTCTCTTGTTATTTATTTTAAAGCTTCACAGAAATAATTTCACCGAATATTTTTTTTAGAGAAACCAAATTTTCTGAAATTCAAAACGAAATTGAACGATTTCGTCATTTTTGTTTTATTTTCAAACTTCGGACATCTTGTAATATTTTCTTGTGTTCAAAATTACACCAAAATTTGCCTGGCTTGATGTAAAATATCAGAATAAAATACAGAAAAAAACTATTTAAGTCCTAATTTGTGCATAATTACGTAAATCAAAGGATTGGTTTAAAATGTACACAATTCATTATCGTACTTTTCTCGATTAAAAATCCACCAAATTGTCATTTCTCTTAAAATTACGAATTTCAGTATGTAATTTTTGTGTTTTATACCAAATTTATTTCTTTTTTCCCTTTCAGCGAATTCGGCATATTTTTAATTATCTATTTCGTTTGTTTGTTTTTTTTTTTCGTTTCTTTTATCGTAACCAATTTTTTAGTTTAACGTTTAATTTTTTATATTACTAATCTTTTTTTATGAAATATGTATTCCTCGAAATAATAATTAAATCAAATTGTTGTCTATTTGACAAATATCCCGTTATTAATTAACAAAGGTGTTTGACAATAAACACAAGCTGACGACACGAGACAGTTTTGACAATGGACCCGTGCTTTAAACTCAATTACTCTCTTATGTCAATCCTTTCTCAATTTCAGGTGTGTCAAAATGAGTGCTGGATGTATATAACCAACCAAGTCATCGTTGATATTCAGAACTTGTTTCAACTTCAATAGTGCTAACACATCGAAATCAACACAATGAAAGCCAAAGTACAACAAAGATGCATCAACAAGAGGTCTACACTAGTAGACAGCGAGAAGCGCTTCAAAAGAGCTTGTGAACAGATAGTCCAGCTAAACTATACCTTAGATGCTCTTCAACAGAGATATAACAAAGCTAAGAAAGACAACCACAAGTCGTTCAGATATTCACTTCGTCTACGTATAGCTGTTGTGGACGGCATGCGAAACATGTACTACGACTATGCCCATAAGAAAGCGGAGGCTATAGCTGAACTCAGACAGGAACTGTTTGGAGAAGTAGTTGACATCGTAGCTGATGAACCTTCAGACATCGAGATGTACGATTAACTTTTGATGATGAAGAACACTTCTAAAAACGGTTCTTTTCAGAGCCACACACATTTTTCAAAAAGAGTCTATATTGTTGTTACACTTTTTCCAACTTATCCCGTTCTTCTCTTGTTATTTATTTTAAAGCTTCACAGAAATAATTTCACCGAATATTTTTTTTAGAGAAACCAAATTTTCTGAAATTCAAAACGAAATTGAACGATTTCGTCATTTTTGTTTTATTTTCAAACTTCGGACATCTTGTAATATTTTCTTGTGTTCAAAATTACACCAAAATTTGCCTGGCTTGATGTAAAATATCAGAATAAAATACAGAAAAAAACTATTTAAGTCCTAATTTGTGCATAATTACGTAAATCAAAGGATTGTTTAAAATGTACACAATTCATTATCGTACTTTTCTCGATTAAAAATCCACCAAATTGTCATTTCTCTTAAAATTACGAATTTCAGTATGTAATTTTTGTGTTTTATACCAAATTTATTTCTTTTTTCCCTTTCAGCGAATTCGGTATATTTTTAATTATCTATTTCGTTTGTTTGTTTTTTTTTCGTTTCTTTTATCGTAACCAATTTTTTAGTTTAACGTTTAATTTTTTATATTACTAATCTTTTTTATGAAATATGTATTCCTCGAAATAATAATTAAATCAAATTGTTGTCTATTTGACAAATATCCCGTTATTAATTAACAAAGGTGTTTGACAATAAACACAAGCTGACGACACGAGACAGTTTTGACAATGGACCCGTGCTTTAAACTCAATTACTCTCTTATGTCAATCCTTTCTCAATTTCAGGTGTGTCAAAATGAGTGCTGGATGTATATAACCAACCAAGTCATCGTTGATATTCAGAACTTGTTTCAACTTTAATAGTGCTAACACATCGAAATCAACACAATGAAAGCCAAAGTACAACAAAGATGCATCAACAAGAGGTCTACACTAGTAGACAGCGAGAAGCGCTTCAAAAGAGCTTGTGAACAGATAGTCCAGCTAAACTATACCTTAGATGCTCTTCAACAGAGATATAACAAAGCTAAGAAAGACAACCACAAGTCGTTCAGATATTCACTTCGTCTACGTATAGCTGTTGTGGACGGCATGCGAAACATGTACTACGACTATGCCCATAAGAAAGCGGAGGCTATAGCTGAACTCAGACAGGAACTGTTTGGAGAAGTAGTTGACATCGTAGCTGATGAACCTTCAGACATCGAGATGTACGATTAACTTTTGATGATGAAGAACACTTCTAAAAACGGTTCTTTTCAGAGCCACACACATTTTTCAAAAAGAGTCTATATTGTTGTTACACTTTTTCCAACTTATCCCGTTCTTCTCTTGTTATTTATTTTAAAGCTTCACAGAAATAATTTCACCGAATATTTTTTTTAGAGAAACCAAATTTTCTGAAATTCAAAACGAAATTGAACGATTTCGTCATTTTTGTTTTATTTTCAAACTTCGGACATCTTGTAATATTTTCTTGTGTTCAAAATTACACCAAAATTTGCCTGGCTTGATGTAAAATATCAGAATAAAATACAGAAAAAAACTATTTAAGTCCTAATTTGTGCATAATTACGTAAATCAAAGGATTCGTTTAAAATGTACACAATTCATTATCGTACTTTTCTCGATTAAAAATCCACCAAATTGTCATTTCTCTTAAAATTACGAATTTCAGTATGTAATTTTTGTGTTTTATACCAAATTTATTTCTTTTTTCCCTTTCAGCGAATTCGGTATATTTTTAATTATCTATTTCGTTTGTTTGTTTTTTTTTCGTTTCTTTTATCGTAACCAATTTTTTAGTTTAACGTTTAATTTTTTAT
This sequence comes from Limnoperna fortunei, assembly GCA_944474755.1. NCBI lineage: Eukaryota > Metazoa > Mollusca > Bivalvia > Mytilida > Modiolidae > Limnoperna > Limnoperna fortunei. Next base: position 61,575,257 of record OX104113.1, read on the forward strand.
ATTACTAATCTTTTTTATGAAATATGTATTCCTCGAAATAATAATTAAATCAAATTGTTGTCTATTTGACAAATATCCCGTTATTAATTAACAAAGGTGTTTGACAATAAACACAAGCTGACGACACGAGACAGTTTTGACAATGGACCCGTGCTTTAAACTCAATTACTCTCTTATGTCAATCCTTTCTCAATTTCAGGTGTGTCAAAATGAGTGCTGGATGTATATAACCAACCAAGTCATCGTTGATATTCAGAACTTGTTTCAACTTCAATAGTGCTAACACATCGAAATCAACACAATGAAAGCCAAAGTACAACAAAGATGCATCAACAAGAGGTCTACACTAGTAGACAGCGAGAAGCGCTTCAAAAGAGCTTGTGAACAGATAGTCCAGCTAAACTATACCTTAGATGCTCTTCAACAGAGATATAACAAAGCTAAGAAAGACAACCACAAGTCGTTCAGATATTCACTTCGTCTACGTATAGCTGTTGTGGACGGCATGCGAAACATGTACTACGACTATGCCCATAAGAAAGCGGAGGCTATAGCTGAACTCAGACAGGAACTGTTTGGAGAAGTAGTTGACATCGTAGCTGATGAACCTTCAGACATCGAGATGTACGATTAACTTTTGATGATGAAGAACACTTCTAAAAACGGTTCTTTTCAGAGCCACACACATTTTTCAAAAAGAGTCTATATTGTTGTTACACTTTTTCCAACTTATCCCGTTTTCATCTTGTTATTTATTTAAAAGCTTCACAGAAATAATTTCACCGAATATTTTTTTTAGAGAAACCAAATTTTCTGAAATTCAAAACGAAATTGAACGATTTCGTCATTTTTGTTTTATTTTCAAACTTCGGACATCTTGTAATATTTTCTTGTGTTCAAAATTACACCAAAATTTGCCTGGCTTGATGTAAAATATCAGAATAAAATACAGAAAAAAACTATTTAAGTCCTAATTTGTGCATAATTACGTAAATCAAAGGATTCGTTTAAAATGTACACAATTCATTATCGTACTTTTCTCGATTAAAAATCCACCAAATTGTCATTTCTCTTAAAATTACGAATTTCAGTACGTAATTTTTGTGTTTTATACCAAATTTATTTCTTTTTTCCCTTTCAGCGAATTCGGTATATTTTTAATTATCTATTTCGTTTGTTTGTTTGTTTTTTTCATTTCTTTTATCGTAACCAATTTTTTAGTTTAACGTTTAATTTTTTATATTACTAATCTTTTTTATGAAATATGTATTCCTCGAAATAATAATTAAATCAAATTGTTGTCTATTTGACAAATATCCCGTTATTAATTAACAAAGGTGTTTGACAATAAACACAAGCTGACGACACGAGACAGTTTTGACAATGGACCCGTGCTTTAAACTCAATTACTCTCTTATGTCAATCCTTTCTCAATTTCAGGTGTGTCAAAATGAGTGCTGGATGTATATAACCAACCAAGTCATCGTTGATATTCAGAACTTGTTTCAACTTCAATAGTGCTAACACATCGAAATCAACACAATGAAAGCCAAAGTACAACAAAGATGCATCAACAAGAGGTCTACACTAGTAGACAGCGAGAAGCGCTTCAAAAGAGCTTGTGAACAGATAGTCCAGCTAAACTATACCTTAGATGCTCTTCAACAGAGATATAACAAAGCTAAGAAAGACAACCACAAGTCGTTCAGATATTCACTTCGTCTACGTATAGCTGTTGTGGACGGCATGCGAAACATGTACTACGACAATGCCCATAAGAAAGCGGAGGCTATAGCTGAACTCAGACAGGAACTGTTTGGAGAAGTAGTTGACATCGTAGCTGATGAACCTTCAGACATCGAGATGTACGATTAACTTTTGATGATGAAGAACACTTCTAAAAACGGTTCTTTTCAGAGCCACACACATTTTTCAAAAAGAGTCTATATTGTTGTTACACTTTTTCCAACTTATCCCGTTCTTCTCTTGTTATTTATTTTAAAGCTTCACAGAAAAAATTTCACCGAATATTTTTTTAGAGAAACCAAATTTTCTGAAATTCAAAACGAAATTGAACGATTTCGTCATTTTTGTTTTATTTTCAAACTTCGGACATCTTGTAATATTTTTTTGTGTTCAAAATTACACCAAAATTTGCCTGGCTTGATGTAAAATATCAGAATAAAATACAGAAAATAACTATTTAAGTCCTAATTTGTGCATAATTACGTAAATCAAAGGATTGGTTTAAAATGTACACAATTCATTATCGTACTTTTCTCGATTAAAAATCCACCAAATTGTCATTTCTCTTAAAATTACGAATTTCAGTATGTAATTTTTGTGTTTTATACCAAATTTATTTCTTTTTTCCCTTTCAGCGAATTCGGCATATTTTTAATTATCTATTTCGTTTGTTTGTTTTTTTTTTTCGTTTCTTTTATCGTAACCAATTTTTTAGTTTAACGTTTAATTTTTTATATTACTAATCTTTTTTTATGAAATATGTATTCCTCGAAATAATAATTAAATCAAATTGTTGTCTATTTGACAAATATCCCGTTATTAATTAACAAAGGTGTTTGACAATAAACACAAGCTGACGACACGAGACAGTTTTGACAATGGACCCGTGCTTTAAACTCAATTACTCTCTTATGTCAATCCTTTCTCAATTTCAGGTGTGTCAAAATGAGTGCTGGATGTATATAACCAACCAAGTCATCGTTGATATTCAGAACTTGTTTCAACTTCAATAGTGCTAACACATCGAAATCAACACAATGAAAGCCAAAGTACAACAAAGATGCATCAACAAGAGGTCTACACTAGTAGACAGCGAGAAGCGCTTCAAAAGAGCTTGTGAACAGATAGTCCAGCTAAACTATACCTTAGATGCTCTTCAACAGAGATATAACAAAGCTAAGAAAGACAACCACAAGTCGTTCAGATATTCACTTCGTCTACGTATAGCTGTTGTGGACGGCATGCGAAACATGTACTACGACTATGCCCATAAGAAAGCGGAGGCTATAGCTGAACTCAGACAGGAACTGTTTGGAGAAGTAGTTGACATCGTAGCTGATGAACCTTCAGACATCGAGATGTACGATTAACTTTTGATGATGAAGAACACTTCTAAAAACGGTTCTTTTCAGAGCCACACACATTTTTCAAAAAGAGTCTATATTGTTGTTACACTTTTTCCAACTTATCCCGTTCTTCTCTTGTTATTTATTTTAAAGCTTCACAGAAATAATTTCACCGAATATTTTTTTTAGAGAAACCAAATTTTCTGAAATTCAAAACGAAATTGAACGATTTCGTCATTTTTGTTTTATTTTCAAACTTCGGACATCTTGTAATATTTTCTTGTGTTCAAAATTACACCAAAATTTGCCTGGCTTGATGTAAAATATCAGAATAAAATACAGAAAAAAACTATTTAAGTCCTAATTTGTGCATAATTACGTAAATCAAAGGATTGGTTTAAAATGTACACAATTCATTATCGTACTTTTCTCGATTAAAAATCCACCAAATTGTCATTTCTCTTAAAATTACGAATTTCAGTATGTAATTTTTGTGTTTTATACCAAATTTATTTCTTTTTTCCCTTTCAGCGAATTCGGCATATTTTTAATTATCTATTTCGTTTGTTTGTTTTTTTTTTTCGTTTCTTTTATCGTAACCAATTTTTTAGTTTAACGTTTAATTTTTTATATTACTAATCTTTTTTTATGAAATATGTATTCCTCGAAATAATAATTAAATCAAATTGTTGTCTATTTGACAAATATCCCGTTATTAATTAACAAAGGTGTTTGACAATAAACACAAGCTGACGACACGAGACAGTTTTGACAATGGACCCGTGCTTTAAACTCAATTACTCTCTTATGTCAATCCTTTCTCAATTTCAGGTGTGTCAAAATGAGTGCTGGATGTATATAACCAACCAAGTCATCGTTGATATTCAGAACTTGTTTCAACTTCAATAGTGCTAACACATCGAAATCAACACAATGAAAGCCAAAGTACAACAAAGATGCATCAACAAGAGGTCTACACTAGTAGACAGCGAGAAGCGCTTCAAAAGAGCTTGTGAACAGATAGTCCAGCTAAACTATACCTTAGATGCTCTTCAACAGAGATATAACAAAGCTAAGAAAGACAACCACAAGTCGTTCAGATATTCACTTCGTCTACGTATAGCTGTTGTGGACGGCATGCGAAACATGTACTACGACTATGCCCATAAGAAAGCGGAGGCTATAGCTGAACTCAGACAGGAACTGTTTGGAGAAGTAGTTGACATCGTAGCTGATGAACCTTCAGACATCGAGATGTACGATTAACTTTTGATGATGAAGAACACTTCTAAAAACGGTTCTTTTCAGAGCCACACACATTTTTCAAAAAGAGTCTATATTGTTGTTACACTTTTTCCAACTTATCCCGTTCTTCTCTTGTTATTTATTTTAAAGCTTCACAGAAATAATTTCACCGAATATTTTTTTTAGAGAAACCAAATTTTCTGAAATTCAAAACGAAATTGAACGATTTCGTCATTTTTGTTTTATTTTCAAACTTCGGACATCTTGTAATATTTTCTTGTGTTCAAAATTACACCAAAATTTGCCTGGCTTGATGTAAAATATCAGAATAAAATACAGAAAAAAACTATTTAAGTCCTAATTTGTGCATAATTACGTAAATCAAAGGATTGGTTTAAAATGTACACAATTCATTATCGTACTTTTCTCGATTAAAAATCCACCAAATTGTCATTTCTCTTAAAATTACGAATTTCAGTATGTAATTTTTGTGTTTTATACCAAATTTATTTCTTTTTTCCCTTTCAGCGAATTCGGTATATTTTTAATTATCTATTTCGTTTGTTTGTTTTTTTTTCGTTTCTTTTATCGTAACCAATTTTTTAGTTTAACGTTTAATTTTTTATATTACTAATCTTTTTTATGAAATATGTATTCCTCGAAATAATAATTAAATCAAATTGTTGTCTATTTGACAAATATCCCGTTATTAATTAACAAAGGTGTTTGACAATAAACACAAGCTGACGACACGAGACAGTTTTGACAATGGACCCGTGCTTTAAACTCAATTACTCTCTTATGTCAATCCTTTCTCAATTTCAGGTGTGTCAAAATGAGTGCTGGATGTATATAACCAACCAAGTCATCGTTGATATTCAGAACTTGTTTCAACTTCAATAGTGCTAACACATCGAAATCAACACAATGAAAGCCAAAGTACAACAAAGATGCATCAACAAGAGGTCTACACTAGTAGACAGCGAGAAGCGCTTCAAAAGAGCTTGTGAACAGATAGTCCAGCTAAACTATACCTTAGATGCTCTTCAACAGAGATATAACAAAGCTAAGAAAGACAACCACAAGTCGTTCAGATATTCACTTCGTCTACGTATAGCTGTTGTGGACGGCATGCGAAACATGTACTACGACTATGCCCATAAGAAAGCGGAGGCTATAGCTGAACTCAGACAGGAACTGTTTGGAGAAGTAGTTGACATCGTAGCTGATGAACCTTCAGACATCGAGATGTACGATTAACTTTTGATGATGAAGAACACTTCTAAAAACGGTTCTTTTCAGAGCCACACACATTTTTCAAAAAGAGTCTATATTGTTGTTACACTTTTTCCAACTTATCCCGTTCTTCTCTTGTTATTTATTTTAAAGCTTCACAGAAATAATTTCACCGAATATTTTTTTTAGAGAAACCAAATTTTCTGAAATTCAAAACGAAATTGAACGATTTCGTCATTTTTGTTTTATTTTCAAACTTCGGACATCTTGTAATATTTTCTTGTGTTCAAAATTACACCAAAATTTGCCTGGCTTGATGTAAAATATCAGAATAAAATACAGAAAAAAACTATTTAAGTCCTAATTTGTGCATAATTACGTAAATCAAAGGATTCGTTTAAAATGTACACAATTCATTATCGTACTTTTCTCGATTAAAAATCCACCAAATTGTCATTTCTCTTAAAATTACGAATTTCAGTATGTAATTTTTGTGTTTTATACCAAATTTATTTCTTTTTTCCCTTTCAGCGAATTCGGTATATTTTTAATTATCTATTTCGTTTGTTTGTTTTTTTTTCGTTTCTTTTATCGTAACCAATTTTTTAGTTTAACGTTTAATTTTTTATATTACTAATCTTTTTTATGAAATATGTATTCCTCGAAATAATAATTAAATCAAATTGTTGTCTATTTGACAAATATCCCGTTATTAATTAACAAAGGTGTTTGACAATAAACACAAGCTGACGACACGAGACAGTTTTGACAATGGACCCGTGCTTTAAACTCAATTACTCTCTTATGTCAATCCTTTCTCAATTTCAGGTGTGTCAAAATGAGTGCTGGATGTATATAACCAACCAAGTCATCGTTGATATTCAGAACTTGTTTCAACTTCAATAGTGCTAACACATCGAAATCAACACAATGAAAGCCAAAGTACAACAAAGATGCATCAACAAGAGGTCTACACTAGTAGACAGCGAGAAGCGCTTCAAAAGAGCTTGTGAACAGATAGTCCAGCTAAACTATACCTTAGATGCTCTTCAACAGAGATATAACAAAGCTAAGAAAGACAACCACAAGTCGTTCAGATATTCACTTCGTCTACGTATAGCTGTTGTGGACGGCATGCGAAACATGTACTACGACTATGCCCATAAGAAAGCGGAGGCTATAGCTGAACTCAGACAGGAACTGTTTGGAGAAGTAGTTGACATCGTAGCTGATGAACCTTCAGACATCGAGATGTACGATTAACTTTTGATGATGAAGAACACTTCTAAAAACGGTTCTTTTCAGAGCCACACACATTTTTCAAAAAGAGTCTATATTGTTGTTACACTTTTTCCAACTTATCCCGTTTTCATCTTGTTATTTATTTAAAAGCTTCACAGAAATAATTTCACCGAATATTTTTTTTAGAGAAACCAAATTTTCTGAAATTCAAAACGAAATTGAACGATTTCGTCATTTTTGTTTTATTTTCAAACTTCGGACATCTTGTAATATTTTCTTGTGTTCAAAATTACACCAAAATTTGCCTGGCTTGATGTAAAATATCAGAATAAAATACAGAAAAAAACTATTTAAGTCCTAATTTGTGCATAATTACGTAAATCAAAGGATTCGTTTAAAATGTACACAATTCATTATCGTACTTTTCTCGATTAAAAATCCACCAAATTGTCATTTCTCTTAAAATTACGAATTTCAGTACGTAATTTTTGTGTTTTATACCAAATTTATTTCTTTTTTCCCTTTCAGCGAATTCGGTATATTTTTAATTATCTATTTCGTTTGTTTGTTTTTTTTTTCGTTTCTTTTATCGTAACCAATTTTTTAGTTTAACGTTTAATTTTTTATATTACTAATCTTTTTTATGAAATATGTATTCCTCGAAATAATAATTAAATCAAATTGTTGTCTATTTGACAAATATCCCGTTATTAATTAACAAAGGTGTTTGACAATAAACACAAGCTGACGACACGAGACAGTTTTGACAATGGACCCGTGCTTTAAACTCAATTACTCTCTTATGTCAATCCTTTCTCAATTTCAGGTGTGTCAAAATGAGTGCTGGATGTATATAACCAACCAAGTCATCGTTGATATTCAGAACTTGTTTCAACTTCAATAGTGCTAACACATCGAAATCAACACAATGAAAGCCAAAGTACAACAAAGATGCATCAACAAGAGGTCTACACTAGTAGACAGCGAGAAGCGCTTCAAAAGAGCTTGTGAACAGATAGTCCAGCTAAACTATACCTTAGATGCTCTTCAACAGAGATATAACAAAGCTAAGAAAGACAACCACAAGTCGTTCAGATATTCACTTCGTCTACGTATAGCTGTTGTGGACGGCATGCGAAACATGTACTACGACTATGCCCATAAGAAAGCGGAGGCTATAGCTGAACTCAGACAGGAACTGTTTGGAGAAGTAGTTGACATCGTAGCTGATGAACCTTCAGACATCGAGATGTACGATTAACTTTTGATGATGAAGAACACTTCTAAAAACGGTTCTTTTCAGAGCCACACACATTTTTCAAAAAGAGTCTATATTGTTGTTACACTTTTTCCAACTTATCCCGTTCTTCTCTTGTTATTTATTTTAAAGCTTCACAGAAATAATTTCACCGAATATTTTTTTTAGAGAAACCAAATTTTCTGAAATTCAAAACGAAATTGAACGATTTCGTCATTTTTGTTTTATTTTCAAACTTCGGACATCTTGTAATATTTTCTTGTGTTCAAAATTACACCAAAATTTGCCTGGCTTGATGTAAAATATCAGAATAAAATACAGAAAAAAACTATTTAAGTCCTAATTTGTGCATAATTACGTAAATCAAAGGATTCGTTTAAAATGTACACAATTCATTATCGTACTTTTCTCGATTAAAAATCCACCAAATTGTCATTTCTCTTAAAATTACGAATTTCAGTATGTAATTTTTGTGTTTTATACCAAATTTATTTCTTTTTTCCCTTTCAGCGAATTCGGTATATTTTTAATTATCTATTTCGTTTGTTTGTTTTTTTTTTTTTCGTTTCTTTTATCGTAACCAATTTTTTAGTTTAACGTTTAATTTTTTCTATTTCTAATCTTTTTTTATGAAATATGTATTCCTCGAAATAATAATTAAATCAAATTGTTGTCTATTTGACAAATATCCCGTTATTAATTAACAAAGGTGTTTGACAATAAACACAAGCTGACGACACGAGACAGTTTTGACAATGGACCCGTGCTTTAAACTCAATTACTCTCTTATGTCAATCCTTTCTCAATTTCAGGTGTGTCAAAATGAGTGCTGGATGTATATAACCAACCAAGTCATCGTTGATATTCAAAACTTGTTTCAACTTCAATAGTGCTAACACATCGAAATCAACACAATGAAAGCCAAAGTACAACAAAGATGCATCAACAAGAGGTCTACACTAGTAGACAGCAAGAAGCGCTTCAAAAGAGCTTGTGAACAGATAGTCCAGCTAAACTATACCTTAGATGCTCTTCAACAGAGATATAACAAAGCTAAGAAAGACAACCACAAGTCGTTCAGATATTCACTTCGTCTACGTATAGCTGTTGTGGACGGCATGCGAAACATGTACTACGACTATGCCCATAAGAAAGCGGAGGCTATAGCTGAACTCAGACAGGAACTGTTTGGAGAAGTAGTTGACATCGTAGCTGATGAACCTTCAGACATCGAGATGTACGATTAACTTTTGATGATGAAGAACACTTCTAAAAACGGTTCTTTTCAGAGCCACACACATTTTTCAAAAAGAGTCTATATTGTTGTTACACTTTTTCCAACTTATCCCGTTCTTCTCTTGTTATTTATTTTAAAGCTTCACAGAAATAATTTCACCGAATATTTTTTTTAGAGAAACCAAATTTTCTGAAATTCAAAACGAAATTGAACGATTTCGTCATTTTTGTTTTATTTTCAAACTTCGGACATCTTGTAATATTTTCTTGTGTTCAAAATTACACCAAAATTTGCCTGGCTTGATGTAAAATATCAGAATAAAATACAGAAAAAAACTATTTAAGTCCTAATTTGTGCATAATTACGTAAATCAAAGGATTCGTTTAAAATGTACACAATTCATTATCGTACTTTTCTCGATTAAAAATCCACCAAATTGTCATTTCTCTTAAAATTACGAATTTCAGTATGTAATTTTTGTGTTTTATACCAAATTTATTTCTTTTTTCCCTTTCAGCGAATTCGGTATATTTTTAATTATCTATTTCGTTTGTTTGTTTTTTTTTTTTTCGTTTCTTTTATCGTAACCAATTTTTTAGTTTAACGTTTAATTTTTTCTATTTCTAATCTTTTTTTATGAAATATGTATTCCTCGAAATAATAATTAAATCAAATTGTTGTCTATTTGACAAATATCCCGTTATTAATTAACAAAGGTGTTTGACAATAAACACAAGCTGACGACACGAGACAGTTTTGACAATGGACCCGTGCTTTAAACTCAATTACTCTCTTATGTCAATCCTTTCTCAATTTCAGGTGTGTCAAAATGAGTGCTGGATGTATATAACCAACCAAGTCATCGTTGATATTCAGAACTTGTTTCAACTTCAATAGTGCTAACACATCGAAATCAACACAATGAAAGCCAAAGTACAACAAAGATGCATCAACAAGAGGTCTACACTAGTAGACAGCAAGAAGCGCTTCAAAAGAGCTTGTGAACAGATAGTCCAGCTAAACTATACCTTAGATGCTCTTCAACAGAGATATAACAAAGCTAAGAAAGACAACCACAAGTCGTTCAGATATTCACTTCGTCTACGTATAGCTGTTGTGGACGGCATGCGAAACATGTACTACGACTATGCCCATAAGAAAGCGGAGGCTATAGCTGAACTCAGACAGGAACTGTTTGGAGAAGTAGTTGACATCGTAGCTGATGAACCTTCAGACATCGAGATGTACGATTAACTTTTGATGATGAAGAACACTTCTAAAAACGGTTCTTTTCAGAGCCACACACATTTTTCAAAAAGAGTCTATATTGTTGTTACACTTTTTCCAACTTATCCCGTTCTTCTCTTGTTATTTATTTTAAAGCTTCACAGAAATAATTTCACCGAATATTTTTTTTAGAGAAACCAAATTTTCTGAAATTCAAAACGAAATTGAACGATTTCGTCATTTTTGTTTTATTTTCAAACTTCGGACATCTTGTAATATTTTCTTGTGTTCAAAATTACACCAAAATTTGCCTGGCTTGATGTAAAATATCAGAATAAAATACAGAAAAAAACTATTTAAGTCCTAATTTGTGCATAATTACGTAAATCAAAGGATTCGTTTAAAATGTACACAATTCATTATCGTACTTTTCTCGATTAAAAATCCACCAAATTGTCATTTCTCTTAAAATTACGAATTTCAGTATGTAATTTTTGTGTTTTATACCAAATTTATTTCTTTTTTCCCTTTCAGCGAATTCGGTATATTTTTAATTATCTATTTCGTTTGTTTGTTTTTTTTTTTTTCGTTTCTTTTATCGTAACCAATTTTTTAGTTTAACGTTTAATTTTTTCTATTTCTAATCTTTTTTTATGAAATATGTATTCCTCGAAATAATAATTAAATCAAATTGTTGTCTATTTGACAAATATCCCGTTATTAATTAACAAAGGTGTTTGACAATAAACACAAGCTGACGACACGAGACAGTTTTGACAATGGACCCGTGCTTTAAACTCAATTACTCTCTTATGTCAATCCTTTCTCAATTTCAGGTGTGTCAAAATGAGTGCTGGATGTATATAACCAACCAAGTCATCGTTGATATTCAGAACTTGTTTCAACTTCAATAGTGCTAACACATCGAAATCAACACAATGAAAGCCAAAGTACAACAAAGATGCATCAACAAGAGGTCTACACTAGTAGACAGCGAGAAGCGCTTCAAAAGAGCTTGTGAACAGATAGTCCAGCTAAACTATACCTTAGATGCTCTTCAACAGAGATATAACAAAGCTAAGAAAGACAACCACAAGTCGTTCAGATATTCACTTCGTCTACGTATAGCTGTTGTGGACGGCATGCGAAACATGTACTACGACTATGCCCATAAGAAAGCGGAGGCTATAGCTGAACTCAGACAGGAACTGTTTGGAGAAGTAGTTGACATCGTAGCTGATGAACCTTCAGACATCGAGATGTACGATTAACTTTTGATGATGAAGAACACTTCTAAAAACGGTTCTTTTCAGAGCCACACACATTTTTCAAAAAGAGTCTATATTGTTGTTACACTTTTTCCAACTTATCCCGTTCTTCTCTTGTTATTTATTTTAAAGCTTCACAGAAATAATTTCACCGAATATTTTTTTTAGAGAAACCAAATTTTCTGAAATTCAAAACGAAATTGAACGATTTCGTCATTTTTGTTTTATTTTCAAACTTCGGACATCTTGTAATATTTTCTTGTGTTCAAAATTACACCAAAATTTGCCTGGCTTGATGTAAAATATCAGAATAAAATACAGAAAAAAACTATTTAAGTCCTAATTTGTGCATAATTACGTAAATCAAAGGATTCGTTTAAAATGTACACAATTCATTATCGTACTTTTCTCGATTAAAAATCCACCAAATTGTCATTTCTCTTAAAATTACGAATTTCAGTATGTAATTTTTGTGTTTTATACCAAATTTATTTCTTTTTTCCCTTTCAGCGAATTCGGTATATTTTTAATTATCTATTTCGTTTGTTTGTTTTTTTTTTTCGTTTCTTTTATCGTAACCAATTTTTTAGTTTAACGTTTAATTTTTTCTATTACTAATCTTTTTTTATGAAATATGTATTCCTCGAAATAATAATTAAATCAAATTGTTGTCTATTTGACAAATATCCCGTTATTAATTAACAAAGGTGTTTGACAATAAACACAAGCTGACGACACGAGACAGTTTTGACAATGGACCCGTGCTTTAAACTCAATTACTCTCTTATGTCAATCCTTTCTCAATTTCAGGTGTGTCAAAATGAGTGCTGGATGTATATAACCAACCAAGTCATCGTTGATATTCAAAACTTGTTTCAACTTCAATAGTGCTAACACATCGAAATCAACACAATGAAAGCCAAAGTACAACAAAGATGCATCAACAAGAGGTCTACACTAGTAGACAGCGAGAAGCGCTTCAAAAGAGCTTGTGAACAGATAGTCCAGCTAAACTATACCTTAGATGCTCTTCAACAGAGATATAACAAAGCTAAGAAAGACAACCACAAGTCGTTCAGATATTCACTTCGTCTACGTATAGCTGTTGTGGACGGCATGCGAAACATGTACTACGACTATGCCCATAAGAAAGCGGAGGCTATAGCTGAACTCAGACAGGAACTGTTTGGAGAAGTAGTTGACATCGTAGCTGATGAACCTTCAGACATCGAGATGTACGATTAACTTTTGATGATGAAGAACACTTCTAAAAACGGTTCTTTTCAGAGCCACACACATTTTTCAAAAAGAGTCTATATTGTTGTTACACTTTTTCCAACTTATCCCGTTCTTCTCTTGTTATTTATTTTAAAGCTTCACAGAAATAATTTCACCGAATATTTTTTTTAGAGAAACCAAATTTTCTGAAATTCAAAACGAAATTGAACGATTTCGTCATTTTTGTTTTATTTTCAAACTTCGGACATCTTGTAATATTTTCTTGTGTTCAAAATTACACCAAAATTTGCCTGGCTTGATGTAAAATATCAGAATAAAATACAGAAAAAAACTATTTAAGTCCTAATTTGTGCATAATTACGTAAATCAAAGGATTCGTTTAAAATGTACACAATTCATTATCGTACTTTTCTCGATTAAAAATCCACCAAATTGTCATTTCTCTTAAAATTACGAATTTCAGTATGTAATTTTTGTGTTTTATACCAAATTTATTTCTTTTTTCCCTTTCAGCGAATTCGGTATATTTTTAATTATCTATTTCGTTTGTTTGTTTTTTTTTCGTTTCTTTTATCGTAACCAATTTTTTAGTTTAACGTTTAATTTTTTATATTACTAATCTTTTTTATGAAATATGTATTCCTCGAAATAATAATTAAATCAAATTGTTGTCTATTTGACAAATATCCCGTTATTAATTAACAAAGGTGTTTGACAATAAACACAAGCTGACGACACGAGACAGTTTTGACAATGGACCCGTGCTTTAAACTCAATTACTCTCTTATGTCAATCCTTTCTCAATTTCAGGTGTGTCAAAATGAGTGCTGGATGTATATAACCAACCAAGTCATCGTTGATATTCAAAACTTGTTTCAACTTCAATAGTGCTAACACATCGAAATCAACACAATGAAAGCCAAAGTACAACAAAGATGCATCAACAAGAGGTCTACACTAGTAGACAGCGAGAAGCGCTTCAAAAGAGCTTGTGAACAGATAGTCCAGCTAAACTATACCTTAGATGCTCTTCAACAGAGATATAACAAAGCTAAGAAAGACAACCACAAGTCGTTCAGATATTCACTTCGTCTACGTATAGCTGTTGTGGACGGCATGCGAAACATGTACTACGACTATGCCCATAAGAAAGCGGAGGCTATAGCTGAACTCAGACAGGAACTGTTTGGAGAAGTAGTTGACATCGTAGCTGATGAACCTTCAGACATCGAGATGTACGATTAACTTTTGATGATGAAGAACACTTCTAAAAACGGTTCTTTTCAGAGCCACACACATTTTTCAAAAAGAGTCTATATTGTTGTTACACTTTTTCCAACTTATCCCGTTCTTCTCTTGTTATTTATTTTAAAGCTTCACAGAAATAATTTCACCGAATATTTTTTTTAGAGAAACGAAATTTTCTGAAATTCAAAACGAAATTGAACGATTTCGTCATTTTTGTTTTATTTTCAAACTTCGGACATCTTGTAATATTTTCTTGTGTTCAAAATTACACCAAAATTTGCCTGGCTTGATGTAAAATATCAGAATAAAATACAGAAAAAAACTATTTAAGTCCTAATTTGTGCATAATTACGTAAATCAAAGGATTCGTTTAAAATGTACACAATTCATTATCGTACTTTTCTCGATTAAAAATCCACCAAATTGTCATTTCTCTTAAAATTACGAATTTCAGTATGTAATTTTTGTGTTTTATACCAAATTTATTTCTTTTTTCCCTTTCAGCGAATTCGGTATATTTTTAATTATCTATTTCGTTTGTTTGTTTTTTTTTCGTTTCTTTTATCGTAACCAATTTTTTAGTTTAACGTTTAATTTTTTATATTACTAATCTTTTTTATGAAATATGTATTCCTCGAAATAATAATTAAATCAAATTGTTGTCTATTTGACAAATATCCCGTTATTAATTAACAAAGGTGTTTGACAATAAACACAAGCTGACGACACGAGACAGTTTTGACAATGGACCCGTGCTTTAAACTCAATTACTCTCTTATGTCAATCCTTTCTCAATTTCAGGTGTGTCAAAATGAGTGCTGGATGTATATAACCAACCAAGTCATCGTTGATATTCAAAACTTGTTTCAACTTCAATAGTGCTAACACATCGAAATCAACACAATGAAAGCCAAAGTACAACAAAGATGCATCAACAAGAGGTCTACACTAGTAGACAGCGAGAAGCGCTTCAAAAGAGCTTGTGAACAGATAGTCCAGCTAAACTATACCTTAGATGCTCTTCAACAGAGATATAACAAAGCTAAGAAAGACAACCACAAGTCGTTCAGATATTCACTTCGTCTACGTATAGCTGTTGTGGACGGCATGCGAAACATGTACTACGACTATGCCCATAAGAAAGCGGAGGCTATAGCTGAACTCAGACAGGAACTGTTTGGAGAAGTAGTTGACATCGTAGCTGATGAACCTTCAGACATCGAGATGTACGATTAACTTTTGATGATGAAGAACACTTCTAAAAACGGTTCTTTTCAGAGCCACACACATTTTTCAAAAAGAGTCTATATTGTTGTTACACTTTTTCCAACTTATCCCGTTCTTCTCTTGTTATTTATTTTAAAGCTTCACAGAAATAATTTCACCGAATATTTTTTTTAGAGAAACCAAATTTTCTGAAATTCAAAACGAAATTGAACGATTTCGTCATTTTTGTTTTATTTTCAAACTTCGGACATCTTGTAATATTTTCTTGTGTTCAAAATTACACCAAAATTTGCCTGGCTTGATGTAAAATATCAGAATAAAATACAGAAAAAAACTATTTAAGTCCTAATTTGTGCATAATTACGTAAATCAAAGGATTCGTTTAAAATGTACACAATTCATTATCGTACTTTTCTCGATTAAAAATCCACCAAATTGTCATTTCTCTTAAAATTACGAATTTCAGTATGTAATTTTTGTGTTTTATACCAAATTTATTTCTTTTTTCCCTTTCAGCGAATTCGGTATATTTTTAATTATCTATTTCGTTTGTTTGTTTTTTTTTTTTCGTTTCTTTTATCGTAACCAATATTTTAGTTTAACGTTTAATTTTTTATATTACTAATCTTTTTTTATGAAATATGTATTCCTCGAAATAATAATTAAATCAAATTGTTGTCTATTTGACAAATATCCCGTTATTAATTAACAAAGGTGTTTGACAATAAACACAAGCTGACGACACGAGACAGTTTTGACAATGGACCCGTGCTTTAAACTCAATTACTCTCTTATGTCAATCCTTTCTCAATTTCAGGTGTGTCAAAATGAGTGCTGGATGTATATAACCAACCAAGTCATCGTTGATATTCAGAACTTGTTTCAACTTCAATAGTGCTAACACATCGAAATCAACACAATGAAAGCCAAAGTACAACAAAGATGCATCAACAAGAGGTCTACACTAGTAGACAGCGAGAAGCGCTTCAAAAGAGCTTGTGAACAGATAGTCCAGCTAAACTATACCTTAGATGCTCTTCAACAGAGATATAACAAAGCTAAGAAAGACAACCACAAGTCGTTCAGATATTCACTTCGTCTACGTATAGCTGTTGTGGACGGCATGCGAAACATGTACTACGACTATGCCCATAAGAAAGCGGAGGCTATAGCTGAACTCAGACAGGAACTGTTTGGAGAAGTAGTTGACATCGTAGCTGATGAACCTTCAGACATCGAGATGTACGATTAACTTTTGATGATGAAGAACACTTCTAAAAACGGTTCTTTTCAGAGCCACACACATTTTTCAAAAAGAGTCTATATTGTTGTTACACTTTTTCCAACTTATCCCGTTCTTCTCTTGTTATTTATTTTAAAGCTTCACAGAAATAATTTCACCGAATATTTTTTTTAGAGAAACCAAATTTTCTGAAATTCAAAACGAAATTGAACGATTTCGTCATTTTTGTTTTATTTTCAAACTTCGGACATCTTGTAATATTTTCTTGTGTTCAAAATTACACCAAAATTTGCCTGGCTTGATGTAAATATCAGAATAAAATACAGAAAAAAACTATTTAAGTCCTAATTTGTGCATAATTACGTAAATCAAAGGATTCGTTTAAAATGTACACAATTCATTATCGTACTTTTCTCGATTAAAAATCCACCAAATTGTCATTTCTCTTAAAATTACGAATTTCAGTATGTAATTTTTGTGTTTTATACCAAATTTATTTCTTTTTTCCCTTTCAGCGAATTCGGTATATTTATAATTATCTATTTCGTTTGTTTGTTTGTTTTTTTCGTTTCTTTTATCGTAACCAATTTTTTAGTTTAACGTTTAATTTTTTATATTACTAATCTTTTTTATGAAATATGTATTCCTCGAAATAATAATTAAATCAAATTGTTGTCTATTTGACAAATATCCCGTTATTAATTAACAAAGGTGTTTGACAATAAACACAAGCTGACGACACGAGACAGTTTTGACAATGGACCCGTGCTTTAAACTCAATTACTCTCTTATGTCAATCCTTTCTCAATTTCAGGTGTGTCAAAATGAGTGCTGGATGTATATAACCAACCAAGTCATCGTTGATATTCAGAACTTGTTTCAACTTCAATAGTGCTAACACATCGAAATCAACACAATGAAAGCCAAAGTACAACAAAGATGCATCAACAAGAGGTCTACACTAGTAGACAGCGAGAAGCGCTTCAAAAGAGCTTGTGAACAGATAGTCCAGCTAAACTATACCTTAGATGCTCTTCAACAGAGATATAACAAAGCTAAGAAAGACAACCACAAGTCGTTCAGATATTCACTTCGTCTACGTATAGCTGTTGTGGACGGCATGCGAAACATGTACTACGACTATGCCCATAAGAAAGCGGAGGCTATAGCTGAACTCAGACAGGAACTGTTTGGAGAAGTAGTTGACATCGTAGCTGATGAACCTTCAGACATCGAGATGTACGATTAACTTTTGATGATGAAGAACACTTCTAAAAACGGTTCTTTTCAGAGCCACACACATTTTTCAAAAAGAGTCTATATTGTTGTTACACTTTTTCCAACTTATCCCGTTCTTCTCTTGTTATTTATTTTAAAGCTTCACAGAAATAATTTCACCGAATATTTTTTTTAGAGAAACCAAATTTTCTGAAATTCAAAACGAAATTGAACGATTTCGTCATTTTTGTTTTATTTTCAAACTTCGGACATCTTGTAATATTTTCTTGTGTTCAAAATTACACCAAAATTTGCCTGGCTTGATGTAAAATATCAGAATAAAATACAGAAAAAAACTATTTAAGTCCTAATTTGTGCATAATTACGTAAATCAAAGGATTCGTTTAAAATGTACACAATTCATTATCGTACTTTTCTCGATTAAAAATCCACCAAATTGTCATTTCTCTTAAAATTACGAATTTCAGTATGTAATTTTTGTGTTTTATACCAAATTTATTTCTTTTTTCCCTTTCAGCGAATTCGGTATATTTTTAATTATCTATTTCGTTTGTTTGTTTTTTTTTTCGTTTCTTTTATCGTAACCAATTTTTTAGTTTAACGTTTAATTTTTTATATTACTAATCTTTTTTATGAAATATGTATTCCTCGAAATAATAATTAAATCAAATTGTTGTCTATTTGACAAATATCCCGTTATTAATTAACAAAGGTGTTTGACAATAAACACAAGCTGACGACACGAGACAGTTTTGACAATGGACCCGTGCTTTAAACTCAATTACTCTCTTATGTCAATCCTTTCTCAATTTCAGGTGTGTCAAAATGAGTGCTGGATGTATATAACCAACCAAGTCATCGTTGATATTCAGAACTTGTTTCAACTTCAATAGTGCTAACACATCGAAATCAACACAATGAAAGCCAAAGTACAACAAAGATGCATCAACAAGAGGTCTACACTAGTAGACAGCGAGAAGCGCTTCAAAAGAGCTTGTGAACAGATAGTCCAGCTAAACTATACCTTAGATGCTCTTCAACAGAGATATAACAAAGCTAAGAAAGACAACCACAAGTCGTTCAGATATTCACTTCGTCTACGTATAGCTGTTGTGGACGGCATGCGAAACATGTACTACGACTATGCCCATAAGAAAGCGGAGGCTATAGCTGAACTCAGACAGGAACTGTTTGGAGAAGTAGTTGACATCGTAGCTGATGAACCTTCAGACATCGAGATGTACGATTAACTTTTGATGATGAAGAACACTTCTAAAAACGGTTCTTTTCAGAGCCACACACATTTTTCAAAAAGAGTCTATATTGTTGTTACACTTTTTCCAACTTATCCCGTTCTTCTCTTGTTATTTATTTTAAAGCTTCACAGAAATAATTTCACCGAATATTTTTTTTAGAGAAACCAAATTTTCTGAAATTCAAAACGAAATTGAACGATTTCGTCATTTTTGTTTTATTTTCAAACTTCGGACATCTTGTAATATTTTCTTGTGTTCAAAATTACACCAAAATTTGCCTGGCTTGATGTAAAATATCAGAATAAAATACAGAAAAAACTATTTAAGTCCTAATTTGTGCATAATTACGTAAATCAAAGGATTCGTTTAAAATGTACACAATTCATTATCGTACTTTTCTCGATTAAAAATCCACCAAATTGTCATTTCTCTTAAAATTACGAATTTCAGTATGTAATTTTTGTGTTTTATACCAAATTTATTTCTTTTTTCCCTCTCAGCGAATTCGGTATATTTTTAATTATCTATTTCGTTTGTTTGTTTTTTTTTTTTTCGTTTCTTTTATCGTAACCAATTTTTTAGTTTAACGTTTAATTTTTTATATTACTAATCTTTTTTATGAAATATGTATTCCTCGAAATAATAATTAAATCAAATTGTTGTCTATTTGACAAATATCCCGTTATTAATTAACAAAGGTGTTTGACAATAAACACAAGCTGACGACACGAGACAGTTTTGACAATGGACCCGTGCTTTAAACTCAATTACTCTCTTATGTCAATCCTTTCTCAATTTCAGGTGTGTCAAAATGAGTGCTGGATGTATATAACCAACCAAGTCATCGTTGATATTCAGAACTTGTTTCAACTTCAATAGTGCTAACACATCGAAATCAACACAATGAAAGCCAAAGTACAACAAAGATGCATCAACAAGAGGTCTACACTAGTAGACAGCGAGAAGCGCTTCAAAAGAGCTTGTGAACAGATAGTCCAGCTAAACTATACCTTAGATGCTCTTCAACAGAGATATAACAAAGCTAAGAAAGACAACCACAAGTCGTTCAGATATTCACTTCGTCTACGTATAGCTGTTGTGGACGGCATGCGAAACATGTACTACGACTATGCCCATAAGAAAGCGGAGGCTATAGCTGAACTCAGACAGGAACTGTTTGGAGAAGTAGTTGACATCGTAGCTGATGAACCTTCAGACATCGAGATGTACGATTAACTTTTGATGATGAAGAACACTTCTAAAAACGGTTCTTTTCAGAGCCACACACATTTTTCAAAAAGAGTCTATATTGTTGTTACACTTTTTCCAACTTATCCCGTTCTTCTCTTGTTATTTATTTTAAAGCTTCACAGAAATAATTTCACCGAATATTTTTTTTAGAGAAACGAAATTTTCTGAAATTCAAAACGAAATTGAACGATTTCGTCATTTTTGTTTTATTTTCAAACTTCGGACATCTTGTAATATTTTCTTGTGTTCAAAATTACACCAAAATTTGCCTGGCTTGATGTAAAATATCAGAATAAAATACAGAAAAAAACTATTTAAGTCCTAATTTGTGCATAATTACGTAAATCAAAGGATTCGTTTAAAATGTACACAATTCATTATCGTACTTTTCTCGATTAAAAATCCACCAAATTGTCATTTCTCTTAAAATTACGAATTTCAGTATGTAATTTTTGTGTTTTATACCAAATTTATTTCTTTTTTCCCTTTCAGCGAATTCGGTATATTTTTAATTATCTATTTCGTTTGTTTGTTTTTTTTTTCGTTTCTTTTATCGTAACCAATTTTTTAGTTTAACGTTTAATTTTTTATATTACTAATCTTTTTTATGAAATATGTATTCCTCGAAATAATAATTAAATCAAATTGTTGTCTATTTGACAAATATCCCGTTATTAATTAACAAAGGTGTTTGACAATAAACACAAGCTGACGACACGAGACAGTTTTGACAATGGACTCGTGCT
This sequence comes from Limnoperna fortunei, assembly GCA_944474755.1. Taxonomy (NCBI): domain Eukaryota; kingdom Metazoa; phylum Mollusca; class Bivalvia; order Mytilida; family Modiolidae; genus Limnoperna; species Limnoperna fortunei. The sequence goes on from OX104113.1 coordinate 61,596,511, forward strand.
TTAAACTCAATTACTCTCTTATGTCAATCCTTTCTCAATTTCAGGTGTGTCAAAATGAGTGCTGGATGTATATAACCAACCAAGTCATCGTTGATATTCAGAACTTGTTTCAACTTCAATAGTGCTAACACATCGAAATCAACACAATGAAAGCCAAAGTACAACAAAGATGCATCAACAAGAGGTCTACACTAGTAGACAGCGAGAAGCGCTTCAAAAGAGCTTGTGAACAGATAGTCCAGCTAAACTATACCTTAGATGCTCTTCAACAGAGATATAACAAAGCTAAGAAAGACAACCACAAGTCGTTCAGATATTCACTTCGTCTACGTATAGCTGTTGTGGACGGCATGCGAAACATGTACTACGACTATGCCCATAAGAAAGCGGAGGCTATAGCTGAACTCAGACAGGAACTGTTTGGAGAAGTAGTTGACATCGTAGCTGATGAACCTTCAGACATCGAGATGTACGATTAACTTTTGATGATGAAGAACACTTCTAAAAACGGTTCTTTTCAGAGCCACACACATTTTTCAAAAAGAGTCTATATTGTTGTTACACTTTTTCCAACTTATCCCGTTCTTCTCTTGTTATTTATTTTAAAGCTTCACAGAAATAATTTCACCGAATATTTTTTTTAGAGAAACGAAATTTTCTGAAATTCAAAACGAAATTGAACGATTTCGTCATTTTTGTTTTATTTTCAAACTTCGGACATCTTGTAATATTTTCTTGTGTTCAAAATTACACCAAAATTTGCCTGGCTTGATGTAAAATATCAGAATAAAATACAGAAAAAAACTATTTAAGTCCTAATTTGTGCATAATTACGTAAATCAAAGGATTCGTTTAAAATGTACACAATTCATTATCGTACTTTTCTCGATTAAAAATCCACCAAATTGTCATTTCTCTTAAAATTACGAATTTCAGTATGTAATTTTTGTGTTTTATACCAAATTTATTTCTTTTTTCCCTTTCAGCGAATTCGGTATATTTTTAATTATCTATTTCGTTTGTTTGTTTTTTTTTTCGTTTCTTTTATCGTAACCAATTTTTTAGTTTAACGTTTAATTTTTTATATTACTAATCTTTTTTATGAAATATGTATTCCTCGAAATAATAATTAAATCAAATTGTTGTCTATTTGACAAATATCCCGTTATTAATTAACAAAGGTGTTTGACAATAAACACAAGCTGACGACACGAGACAGTTTTGACAATGGACCCGTGCTTTAAACTCAATTACTCTCTTATGTCAATCCTTTCTCAATTTCAGGTGTGTCAAAATGAGTGCTGGATGTATATAACCAACCAAGTCATCGTTGATATTCAGAACTTGTTTCAACTTCAATAGTGCTAACACATCGAAATCAACACAATGAAAGCCAAAGTACAACAAAGATGCATCAACAAGAGGTCTACACTAGTAGACAGCGAGAAGCGCTTCAAAAGAGCTTGTGAACAGATAGTCCAGCTAAACTATACCTTAGATGCTCTTCAACAGAGATATAACAAAGCTAAGAAAGACAACCACAAGTCGTTCAGATATTCACTTCGTCTACGTATAGCTGTTGTGGACGGCATGCGAAACATGTACTACGACTATGCCCATAAGAAAGCGGAGGCTATAGCTGAACTCAGACAGGAACTGTTTGGAGAAGTAGTTGACATCGTAGCTGATGAACCTTCAGACATCGAGATGTACGATTAACTTTTGATGATGAAGAACACTTCTAAAAACGGTTCTTTTCAGAGCCACACACATTTTTCAAAAAGAGTCTATATTGTTGTTACACTTTTTCCAACTTATCCCGTTCTTCTCTTGTTATTTATTTTAAAGCTTCACAGAAATAATTTCACCGAATATTTTTTTTAGAGAAACGAAATTTTCTGAAATTCAAAACGAAATTGAACGATTTCGTCATTTTTGTTTTATTTTCAAACTTCGGACATCTTGTAATATTTTCTTGTGTTCAAAATTACACCAAAATTTGCCTGGCTTGATGTAAAATATCAGAATAAAATACAGAAAAAAACTATTTAAGTCCTAATTTGTGCATAATTACGTAAATCAAAGGATTCGTTTAAAATGTACACAATTCATTATCGTACTTTTCTCGATTAAAAATCCACCAAATTGTCATTTCTCTTAAAATTACGAATTTCAGTATGTAATTTTTGTGTTTTATACCAAATTTATTTCTTTTTTCCCTCTCAGCGAATTCGGTATATTTTTAATTATCTATTTCGTTTGTTTGTTTTTTTTTTTTTCGTTTCTTTTATCGTAACCAATTTTTTAGTTTAACGTTTAATTTTTTATATTACTAATCTTTTTTATGAAATATGTATTCCTCGAAATAATAATTAAATCAAATTGTTGTCTATTTGACAAATATCCCGTTATTAATTAACAAAGGTGTTTGACAATAAACACAAGCTGACGACACGAGACAGTTTTGACAATGGACCCGTGCTTTAAACTCAATTACTCTCTTATGTCAATCCTTTCTCAATTTCAGGTGTGTCAAAATGAGTGCTGGATGTATATAACCAACCAAGTCATCGTTGATATTCAGAACTTGTTTCAACTTCAATAGTGCTAACACATCGAAATCAACACAATGAAAGCCAAAGTACAACAAAGATGCATCAACAAGAGGTCTACACTAGTAGACAGCGAGAAGCGCTTCAAAAGAGCTTGTGAACAGATAGTCCAGCTAAACTATACCTTAGATGCTCTTCAACAGAGATATAACAAAGCTAAGAAAGACAACCACAAGTCGTTCAGATATTCACTTCGTCTACGTATAGCTGTTGTGGACGGCATGCGAAACATGTACTACGACTATGCCCATAAGAAAGCGGAGGCTATAGCTGAACTCAGACAGGAACTGTTTGGAGAAGTAGTTGACATCGTAGCTGATGAACCTTCAGACATCGAGATGTACGATTAACTTTTGATGATGAAGAACACTTCTAAAAACGGTTCTTTTCAGAGCCACACACATTTTTCAAAAAGAGTCTATATTGTTGTTACACTTTTTCCAACTTATCCCGTTCTTCTCTTGTTATTTATTTTAAAGCTTCACAGAAATAATTTCACCGAATATTTTTTTTAGAGAAACGAAATTTTCTGAAATTCAAAACGAAATTGAACGATTTCGTCATTTTTGTTTTATTTTCAAACTTCGGACATCTTGTAATATTTTCTTGTGTTCAAAATTACACCAAAATTTGCCTGGCTTGATGTAAAATATCAGAATAAAATACAGAAAAAAACTATTTAAGTCCTAATTTGTGCATAATTACGTAAATCAAAGGATTCGTTTAAAATGTACACAATTCATTATCGTACTTTTCTCGATTAAAAATCCACCAAATTGTCATTTCTCTTAAAATTACGAATTTCAGTATGTAATTTTTGTGTTTTATACCAAATTTATTTCTTTTTTCCCTCTCAGCGAATTCGGTATATTTTTAATTATCTATTTCGTTTGTTTGTTTTTTTTTTTTTCGTTTCTTTTATCGTAACCAATTTTTTAGTTTAACGTTTAATTTTTTATATTACTAATCTTTTTTATGAAATATGTATTCCTCGAAATAATAATTAAATCAAATTGTTGTCTATTTGACAAATATCCCGTTATTAATTAACAAAGGTGTTTGACAATAAACACAAGCTGACGACACGAGACAGTTTTGACAATGGACCCGTGCTTTAAACTCAATTACTCTCTTATGTCAATCCTTTCTCAATTTCAGGTGTGTCAAAATGAGTGCTGGATGTATATAACCAACCAAGTCATCGTTGATATTCAGAACTTGTTTCAACTTCAATAGTGCTAACACATCGAAATCAACACAATGAAAGCCAAAGTACAACAAAGATGCATCAACAAGAGGTCTACACTAGTAGACAGCGAGAAGCGCTTCAAAAGAGCTTGTGAACAGATAGTCCAGCTAAACTATACCTTAGATGCTCTTCAACAGAGATATAACAAAGCTAAGAAAGACAACCACAAGTCGTTCAGATATTCACTTCGTCTACGTATAGCTGTTGTGGACGGCATGCGAAACATGTACTACGACTATGCCCATAAGAAAGCGGAGGCTATAGCTGAACTCAGACAGGAACTGTTTGGAGAAGTAGTTGACATCGTAGCTGATGAACCTTCAGACATCGAGATGTACGATTAACTTTTGATGATGAAGAACACTTCTAAAAACGGTTCTTTTCAGAGCCACACACATTTTTCAAAAAGAGTCTATATTGTTGTTACACTTTTTCCAACTTATCCCGTTCTTCTCTTGTTATTTATTTTAAAGCTTCACAGAAATAATTTCACCGAATATTTTTTTTAGAGAAACGAAATTTTCTGAAATTCAAAACGAAATTGAACGATTTCGTCATTTTTGTTTTATTTTCAAACTTCGGACATCTTGTAATATTTTCTTGTGTTCAAAATTACACCAAAATTTGCCTGGCTTGATGTAAAATATCAGAATAAAATACAGAAAAAAACTATTTAAGTCCTAATTTGTGCATAATTACGTAAATCAAAGGATTCGTTTAAAATGTACACAATTCATTATCGTACTTTTCTCGATTAAAAATCCACCAAATTGTCATTTCTCTTAAAATTACGAATTTCAGTATGTAATTTTTGTGTTTTATACCAAATTTATTTCTTTTTTCCCTTTCAGCGAATTCGGTATATTTTTAATTATCTATTTCGTTTGTTTGTTTTTTTTTTCGTTTCTTTTATCGTAACCAATTTTTTAGTTTAACGTTTAATTTTTTATATTACTAATCTTTTTTATGAAATATGTATTCCTCGAAATAATAATTAAATCAAATTGTTGTCTATTTGACAAATATCCCGTTATTAATTAACAAAGGTGTTTGACAATAAACACAAGCTGACGACACGAGACAGTTTTGACAATGGACCCGTGCTTTAAACTCAATTACTCTCTTATGTCAATCCTTTCTCAATTTCAGGTGTGTCAAAATGAGTGCTGGATGTATATAACCAACCAAGTCATCGTTGATATTCAGAACTTGTTTCAACTTCAATAGTGCTAACACATCGAAATCAACACAATGAAAGCCAAAGTACAACAAAGATGCATCAACAAGAGGTCTACACTAGTAGACAGCGAGAAGCGCTTCAAAAGAGCTTGTGAACAGATAGTCCAGCTAAACTATACCTTAGATGCTCTTCAACAGAGATATAACAAAGCTAAGAAAGACAACCACAAGTCGTTCAGATATTCACTTCGTCTACGTATAGCTGTTGTGGACGGCATGCGAAACATGTACTACGACTATGCCCATAAGAAAGCGGAGGCTATAGCTGAACTCAGACAGGAACTGTTTGGAGAAGTAGTTGACATCGTAGCTGATGAACCTTCAGACATCGAGATGTACGATTAACTTTTGATGATGAAGAACACTTCTAAAAACGGTTCTTTTCAGAGCCACACACATTTTTCAAAAAGAGTCTATATTGTTGTTACACTTTTTCCAACTTATCCCGTTCTTCTCTTGTTATTTATTTTAAAGCTTCACAGAAATAATTTCACCGAATATTTTTTTTAGAGAAACGAAATTTTCTGAAATTCAAAACGAAATTGAACGATTTCGTCATTTTTGTTTTATTTTCAAACTTCGGACATCTTGTAATATTTTCTTGTGTTCAAAATTACACCAAAATTTGCCTGGCTTGATGTAAAATATCAGAATAAAATACAGAAAAAAACTATTTAAGTCCTAATTTGTGCATAATTACGTAAATCAAAGGATTCGTTTAAAATGTACACAATTCATTATCGTACTTTTCTCGATTAAAAATCCACCAAATTGTCATTTCTCTTAAAATTACGAATTTCAGTATGTAATTTTTGTGTTTTATACCAAATTTATTTCTTTTTTCCCTTTCAGCGAATTCGGTATATTTTTAATTATCTATTTCGTTTGTTTGTTTTTTTTTTCGTTTCTTTTATCGTAACCAATTTTTTAGTTTAACGTTTAATTTTTTATATTACTAATCTTTTTTATGAAATATGTATTCCTCGAAATAATAATTAAATCAAATTGTTGTCTATTTGACAAATATCCCGTTATTAATTAACAAAGGTGTTTGACAATAAACACAAGCTGACGACACGAGACAGTTTTGACAATGGACTCGTGCTTTAAACTCAATTACTCTCTTATGTCAATCCTTTCTCAATTTCAGGTGTGTCAAAATGAGTGCTGGATGTATATAACCAACCAAGTCATCGTTGATATTCAGAACTTGTTTCAACTTCAATAGTGCTAACACATCGAAATCAACACAATGAAAGCCAAAGTACAACAAAGATGCATCAACAAGAGGTCTACACTAGTAGACAGCGAGAAGCGCTTCAAAAGAGCTTGTGAACAGATAGTCCAGCTAAACTATACCTTAGATGCTCTTCAACAGAGATATAACAAAGCTAAGAAAGACAACCACAAGTCGTTCAGATATTCACTTCGTCTACGTATAGCTGTTGTGGACGGCATGCGAAACATGTACTACGACTATGCCCATAAGAAAGCGGAGGCTATAGCTGAACTCAGACAGGAACTGTTTGGAGAAGTAGTTGACATCGTAGCTGATGAACCTTCAGACATCGAGATGTACGATTAACTTTTGATGATGAAGAACACTTCTAAAAACGGTTCTTTTCAGAGCCACACACATTTTTCAAAAAGAGTCTATATTGTTGTTACACTTTTTCCAACTTATCCCGTTCTTCTCTTGTTATTTATTTTAAAGCTTCACAGAAATAATTTCACCGAATATTTTTTTTAGAGAAACCAAATTTTCTGAAATTCAAAACGAAATTGAACGATTTCGTCATTTTTGTTTTATTTTCAAACTTCGGACATCTTGTAATATTTTCTTGTGTTCAAAATTACACCAAAATTTGCCTGGCTTGATGTAAAATATCAGAATAAAATACAGAAAAAAACTATTTAAGTCCTAATTTGTGCATAATTACGTAAATCAAAGGATTCGTTTAAAATGTACACAATTCATTATCGTACTTTTCTCGATTAAAAATCCACCAAATTGTCATTTCTCTTAAAATTACGAATTTCAGTATGTAATTTTTGTGTTTTATACCAAATTTATTTCTTTTTTCCCTTTCAGCGAATTCGGTATATTTTTAATTATCTATTTCGTTTGTTTGTTTTTTTTTTCGTTTCTTTTATCGTAACCAATTTTTTAGTTTAACGTTTAATTTTTTATATTACTAATCTTTTTTATGAAATATGTATTCCTCGAAATAATAATTAAATCAAATTGTTGTCTATTTGACAAATATCCCGTTATTAATTAACAAAGGTGTTTGACAATAAACACAAGCTGACGACACGAGACAGTTTTGACAATGGACCCGTGCTTTAAACTCAATTACTCTCTTATGTCAATCCTTTCTCAATTTCAGGTGTGTCAAAATGAGTGCTGGATGTATATAACCAACCAAGTCATCGTTGATATTCAGAACTTGTTTCAACTTCAATAGTGCTAACACATCGAAATCAACACAATGAAAGCCAAAGTACAACAAAGATGCATCAACAAGAGGTCTACACTAGTAGACAGCGAGAAGCGCTTCAAAAGAGCTTGTGAACAGATAGTCCAGCTAAACTATACCTTAGATGCTCTTCAACAGAGATATAACAAAGCTAAGAAAGACAACCACAAGTCGTTCAGATATTCACTTCGTCTACGTATAGCTGTTGTGGACGGCATGCGAAACATGTACTACGACTATGCCCATAAGAAAGCGGAGGCTATAGCTGAACTCAGACAGGAACTGTTTGGAGAAGTAGTTGACATCGTAGCTGATGAACCTTCAGACATCGAGATGTACGATTAACTTTTGATGATGAAGAACACTTCTAAAAACGGTTCTTTTCAGAGCCACACACATTTTTCAAAAAGAGTCTATATTGTTGTTACACTTTTTCCAACTTATCCCGTTCTTCTCTTGTTATTTATTTTAAAGCTTCACAGAAATAATTTCACCGAATATTTTTTTTAGAGAAACCAAATTTTCTGAAATTCAAAACGAAATTGAACGATTTCGTCATTTTTGTTTTATTTTCAAACTTCGGACATCTTGTAATATTTTCTTGTGTTCAAAATTACACCAAAATTTGCCTGGCTTGATGTAAAATATCAGAATAAAATACAGAAAAAAACTATTTAAGTCCTAATTTGTGCATAATTACGTAAATCAAAGGATTCGTTTAAAATGTACACAATTCATTATCGTACTTTTCTCGATTAAAAATCCACCAAATTGTCATTTCTCTTAAAATTACGAATTTCAGTATGTAATTTTTGTGTTTTATACCAAATTTATTTCTTTTTTCCCTCTCAGCGAATTCGGTATATTTTTAATTATCTATTTCGTTTGTTTGTTTTTTTTTTTTCGTTTCTTTTATCGTAACCAATTTTTTAGTTTAACGTTTAATTTTTTATATTACTAATCTTTTTTATGAAATATGTATTCCTCGAAATAATAATTAAATCAAATTGTTGTCTATTTGACAAATATCCCGTTATTAATTAACAAAGGTGTTTGACAATAAACACAAGCTGACGACACGAGACAGTTTTGACAATGGACCCGTGCTTTAAACTCAATTACTCTCTTATGTCAATCCTTTCTCAATTTCAGGTGTGTCAAAATGAGTGCTGGATGTATATAACCAACCAAGTCATCGTTGATATTCAGAACTTGTTTCAACTTCAATAGTGCTAACACATCGAAATCAACACAATGAAAGCCAAAGTACAACAAAGATGCATCAACAAGAGGTCTACACTAGTAGACAGCGAGAAGCGCTTCAAAAGAGCTTGTGAACAGATAGTCCAGCTAAACTATACCTTAGATGCTCTTCAACAGAGATATAACAAAGCTAAGAAAGACAACCACAAGTCGTTCAGATATTCACTTCGTCTACGTATAGCTGTTGTGGACGGCATGCGAAACATGTACTACGACTATGCCCATAAGAAAGCGGAGGCTATAGCTGAACTCAGACAGGAACTGTTTGGAGAAGTAGTTGACATCGTAGCTGATGAACCTTCAGACATCGAGATGTACGATTAACTTTTGATGATGAAGAACACTTCTAAAAACGGTTCTTTTCAGAGCCACACACATTTTTCAAAAAGAGTCTATATTGTTGTTACACTTTTTCCAACTTATCCCGTTCTTCTCTTGTTATTTATTTTAAAGCTTCACAGAAATAATTTCACCGAATATTTTTTTTAGAGAAACCAAATTTTCTGAAATTCAAAACGAAATTGAACGATTTCGTCATTTTTGTTTTATTTTCAAACTTCGGACATCTTGTAATATTTTCTTGTGTTCAAAATTACACCAAAATTTGCCTGGCTTGATGTAAAATATCAGAATAAAATACAGAAAAAAACTATTTAAGTCCTAATTTGTGCATAATTACGTAAATCAAAGGATTCGTTTAAAATGTACACAATTCATTATCGTACTTTTCTCGATTAAAAATCCACCAAATTGTCATTTCTCTTAAAATTACGAATTTCAGTATGTAATTTTTGTGTTTTATACCAAATTTATTTCTTTTTTCCCTCTCAGCGAATTCGGTATATTTTTAATTATCTATTTCGTTTGTTTGTTTTTTTTTTTTCGTTTCTTTTATCGTAACCAATTTTTTAGTTTAACGTTTAATTTTTTATATTACTAATCTTTTTTATGAAATATGTATTCCTCGAAATAATAATTAAATCAAATTGTTGTCTATTTGACAAATATCCCGTTATTAATTAACAAAGGTGTTTGACAATAAACACAAGCTGACGACACGAGACAGTTTTGACAATGGACCCGTGCTTTAAACTCAATTACTCTCTTATGTCAATCCTTTCTCAATTTCAGGTGTGTCAAAATGAGTGCTGGATGTATATAACCAACCAAGTCATCGTTGATATTCAGAACTTGTTTCAACTTCAATAGTGCTAACACATCGAAATCAACACAATGAAAGCCAAAGTACAACAAAGATGCATCAACAAGAGGTCTACACTAGTAGACAGCGAGAAGCGCTTCAAAAGAGCTTGTGAACAGATAGTCCAGCTAAACTATACCTTAGATGCTCTTCAACAGAGATATAACAAAGCTAAGAAAGACAACCACAAGTCGTTCAGATATTCACTTCGTCTACGTATAGCTGTTGTGGACGGCATGCGAAACATGTACTACGACTATGCCCATAAGAAAGCGGAGGCTATAGCTGAACTCAGACAGGAACTGTTTGGAGAAGTAGTTGACATCGTAGCTGATGAACCTTCAGACATCGAGATGTACGATTAACTTTTGATGATGAAGAACACTTCTAAAAACGGTTCTTTTCAGAGCCACACACATTTTTCAAAAAGAGTCTATATTGTTGTTACACTTTTTCCAACTTATCCCGTTCTTCTCTTGTTATTTATTTTAAAGCTTCACAGAAATAATTTCACCGAATATTTTTTTTAGAGAAACCAAATTTTCTGAAATTCAAAACGAAATTGAACGATTTCGTCATTTTTGTTTTATTTTCAAACTTCGGACATCTTGTAATATTTTCTTGTGTTCAAAATTACACCAAAATTTGCCTGGCTTGATGTAAAATATCAGAATAAAATACAGAAAAAAACTATTTAAGTCCTAATTTGTGCATAATTACGTAAATCAAAGGATTCGTTTAAAATGTACACAATTCATTATCGTACTTTTCTCGATTAAAAATCCACCAAATTGTCATTTCTCTTAAAATTACGAATTTCAGTATGTAATTTTTGTGTTTTATACCAAATTTATTTCTTTTTTCCCTTTCAGCGAATTCGGTATATTTTTAATTATCTATTTCGTTTGTTTGTTTTTTTTTTCGTTTCTTTTATCGTAACCAATTTTTTAGTTTAACGTTTAATTTTTTATATTACTAATCTTTTTTATGAAATATGTATTCCTCGAAATAATAATTAAATCAAATTGTTGTCTATTTGACAAATATCCCGTTATTAATTAACAAAGGTGTTTGACAATAAACACAAGCTGACGACACGAGACAGTTTTGACAATGGACTCGTGCTTTAAACTCAATTACTCTCTTATGTCAATCCTTTCTCAATTTCAGGTGTGTCAAAATGAGTGCTGGATGTATATAACCAACCAAGTCATCGTTGATATTCAGAACTTGTTTCAACTTCAATAGTGCTAACACATCGAAATCAACACAATGAAAGCCAAAGTACAACAAAGATGCATCAACAAGAGGTCTACACTAGTAGACAGCGAGAAGCGCTTCAAAAGAGCTTGTGAACAGATAGTCCAGCTAAACTATACCTTAGATGCTCTTCAACAGAGATATAACAAAGCTAAGAAAGACAACCACAAGTCGTTCAGATATTCACTTCGTCTACGTATAGCTGTTGTGGACGGCATGCGAAACATGTACTACGACTATGCCCATAAGAAAGCGGAGGCTATAGCTGAACTCAGACAGGAACTGTTTGGAGAAGTAGTTGACATCGTAGCTGATGAACCTTCAGACATCGAGATGTACGATTAACTTTTGATGATGAAGAACACTTCTAAAAACGGTTCTTTTCAGAGCCACACACATTTTTCAAAAAGAGTCTATATTGTTGTTACACTTTTTCCAACTTATCCCGTTCTTCTCTTGTTATTTATTTTAAAGCTTCACAGAAATAATTTCACCGAATATTTTTTTTAGAGAAACCAAATTTTCTGAAATTCAAAACGAAATTGAACGATTTCGTCATTTTTGTTTTATTTTCAAACTTCGGACATCTTGTAATATTTTCTTGTGTTCAAAATTACACCAAAATTTGCCTGGCTTGATGTAAAATATCAGAATAAAATACAGAAAAAAACTATTTAAGTCCTAATTTGTGCATAATTACGTAAATCAAAGGATTCGTTTAAAATGTACACAATTCATTATCGTACTTTTCTCGATTAAAAATCCACCAAATTGTCATTTCTCTTAAAATTACGAATTTCAGTATGTAATTTTTGTGTTTTATACCAAATTTATTTCTTTTTTCCCTTTCAGCGAATTCGGTATATTTTTAATTATCTATTTCGTTTGTTTGGTTTTTTTTTCGTTTCTTTTATCGTAACCAATTTTTTAGCTTAACGTTTAATTTTTTATATTACTAATCTTTTTTATGAAATATGTATTCCTCGAAATAATAATTAAATCAAATTGTTGTCTATTTGACAAATATCCCGTTATTAATTAACAAAGGTGTTTGACAATAAACACAAGCTGACGACACGAGACAGTTTTGACAATGAACCCGTGCTTTAAACTCAATTACTCTCTTATGTCAATCCTTTCTCAATTTCAGGTGTGTCAAAATGAGTGCTGGATGTATATAACCAACCAAGTCATCGTTGATATTCAGAACTTGTTTCAACTTCAATAGTGCTAACACATCGAAATCAACACAATGAAAGCCAAAGTACAACAAAGATGCATCAACAAGAGGTCTACACTAGTAGACAGCGAGAAGCGCTTCAAAAGAGCTTGTGAACAGATAGTCCAGCTAAACTATACCTTAGATGCTCTTCAACAGAGATATAACAAAGCTAAGAAAGACAACCACAAGTCGTTCAGATATTCACTTCGTCTACGTATAGCTGTTGTGGACGGCATGCGAAACATGTACTACGACTATGCCCATAAGAAAGCGGAGGCTATAGCTGAACTCAGACAGGAACTGTTTGGAGAAGTAGTTGACATCGTAGCTGATGAACCTTCAGACATCGAGATGTACGATTAACTTTTGATGATGAAGAACACTTCTAAAAACGGTTCTTTTCAGAGCCACACACATTTTTCAAAAAGAGTCTATATTGTTGTTACACTTTTTCCAACTTATCCCGTTCTTCTCTTGTTATTTATTTTAAAGCTTCACAGAAATAATTTCACCGAATATTTTTTTTAGAGAAACCAAATTTTCTGAAATTCAAAACGAAATTGAACGATTTCGTCATTTTTGTTTTATTTTCAAACTTCGGACATCTTGTAATATTTTCTTGTGTTCAAAATTACACCAAAATTTGCCTGGCTTGATGTAAAATATCAGAATAAAATACAGAAAAAAACTATTTAAGTCCTAATTTGTGCATAATTACGTAAATCAAAGGATTCGTTTAAAATGTACACAATTCATTATCGTACTTTTCTCGATTAAAAATCCACCAAATTGTCATTTCTCTTAAAATTACGAATTTCAGTATGTAATTTTTGTGTTTTATACCAAATTTATTTCTTTTTTCCCTTTCAGCGAATTCGGTATATTTTTAATTATCTATTTCGTTTGTTTGTTTTTTTTTTCGTTTCTTTTATCGTAACCAATTTTTTAGTTTAACGTTTAATTTTTTATATTACTAATCTTTTTTATGAAATATGTATTCCTCGAAATAATAATTAAATCAAATTGTTGTCTATTTGACAAATATCCCGTTATTAATTAACAAAGGTGTTTGACAATAAACACAAGCTGACGACACGAGACAGTTTTGACAATGGACCCGTGCTTTAAACTCAATTACTCTCTTATGTCAATCCTTTCTCAATTTCAGGTGTGTCAAAATGAGTGCTGGATGTATATAACCAACCAAGTCATCGTTGATATTCAGAACTTGTTTCAACTTCAATAGTGCTAACACATCGAAATCAACACAATGAAAGCCAAAGTACAACAAAGATGCATCAACAAGAGGTCTACACTAGTAGACAGCGAGAAGCGCTTCAAAAGAGCTTGTGAACAGATAGTCCAGCTAAACTATACCTTAGATGCTCTTCAACAGAGATATAACAAAGCTAAGAAAGACAACCACAAGTCGTTCAGATATTCACTTCGTCTACGTATAGCTGTTGTGGACGGCATGCGAAACATGTACTACGACTATGCCCATAAGAAAGCGGAGGCTATAGCTGAACTCAGACAGGAACTGTTTGGAGAAGTAGTTGACATCGTAGCTGATGAACCTTCAGACATCGAGATGTACGATTAACTTTTGATGATGAAGAACACTTCTAAAAACGGTTCTTTTCAGAGCCACACACATTTTTCAAAAAGAGTCTATATTGTTGTTACACTTTTTCCAACTTATCCCGTTCTTCTCTTGTTATTTATTTTAAAGCTTCACAGAAATAATTTCACCGAATATTTTTTTTAGAGAAACCAAATTTTCTGAAATTCAAAACGAAATTGAACGATTTCGTCATTTTTGTTTTATTTTCAAACTTCGGACATCTTGTAATATTTTCTTGTGTTCAAAATTACACCAAAATTTGCCTGGCTTGATGTAAAATATCAGAATAAAATACAGAAAAAAACTATTTAAGTCCTAATTTGTGCATAATTACGTAAATCAAAGGATTCGTTTAAAATGTACACAATTCATTATCGTACTTTTCTCGATTAAAAATCCACCAAATTGTCATTTCTCTTAAAATTACGAATTTCAGTATGTAATTTTTGTGTTTTATACCAAATTTATTTCTTTTTTCCCTCTCAGCGAATTCGGTATATTTTTAATTATCTATTTCGTTTGTTTGTTTTTTTTTTTTCGTTTCTTTTATCGTAACCAATTTTTTAGTTTAACGTTTAATTTTTTATATTACTAATCTTTTTTATGAAATATGTATTCCTCGAAATAATAATTAAATCAAATTGTTGTCTATTTGACAAATATCCCGTTATTAATTAACAAAGGTGTTTGACAATAAACACAAGCTGACGACACGAGACAGTTTTGACAATGGACCCGTGCTTTAAACTCAATTACTCTCTTATGTCAATCCTTTCTCAATTTCAGGTGTGTCAAAATGAGTGCTGGATGTATATAACCAACCAAGTCATCGTTGATATTCAGAACTTGTTTCAACTTCAATAGTGCTAACACATCGAAATCAACACAATGAAAGCCAAAGTACAACAAAGATGCATCAACAAGAGGTCTACACTAGTAGACAGCGAGAAGCGCTTCAAAAGAGCTTGTGAACAGATAGTCCAGCTAAACTATACCTTAGATGCTCTTCAACAGAGATATAACAAAGCTAAGAAAGACAACCACAAGTCGTTCAGATATTCACTTCGTCTACGTATAGCTGTTGTGGACGGCATGCGAAACATGTACTACGACTATGCCCATAAGAAAGCGGAGGCTATAGCTGAACTCAGACAGGAACTGTTTGGAGAAGTAGTTGACATCGTAGCTGATGAACCTTCAGACATCGAGATGTACGATTAACTTTTGATGATGAAGAACACTTCTAAAAACGGTTCTTTTCAGAGCCACACACATTTTTCAAAAAGAGTCTATATTGTTGTTACACTTTTTCCAACTTATCCCGTTCTTCTCTTGTTATTTATTTTAAAGCTTCACAGAAATAATTTCACCGAATATTTTTTTTAGAGAAACCAAATTTTCTGAAATTCAAAACGAAATTGAACGATTTCGTCATTTTTGTTTTATTTTCAAACTTCGGACATCTTGTAATATTTTCTTGTGTTCAAAATTACACCAAAATTTGCCTGGCTTGATGTAAAATATCAGAATAAAATACAGAAAAAAACTATTTAAGTCCTAATTTGTGCATAATTACGTAAATCAAAGGATTCGTTTAAAATGTACACAATTCATTATCGTACTTTTCTCGATTAAAAATCCACCAAATTGTCATTTCTCTTAAAATTACGAATTTCAGTATGTAATTTTTGTGTTTTATACCAAATTTATTTCTTTTTTCCCTCTCAGCGAATTCGGTATATTTTTAATTATCTATTTCGTTTGTTTGTTTTTTTTTTTTCGTTTCTTTTATCGTAACCAATTTTTTAGTTTAACGTTTAATTTTTTATATTACTAATCTTTTTTATGAAATATGTATTCCTCGAAATAATAATTAAATCAAATTGTTGTCTATTTGACAAATATCCCGTTATTAATTAACAAAGGTGTTTGACAATAAACACAAGCTGACGACACGAGACAGTTTTGACAATGGACCCGTGCTTTAAACTCAATTACTCTCTTATGTCAATCCTTTCTCAATTTCAGGTGTGTCAAAATGAGTGCTGGATGTATATAACCAACCAAGTCATCGTTGATATTCAGAACTTGTTTCAACTTCAATAGTGCTAACACATCGAAATCAACACAATGAAAGCCAAAGTACAACAAAGATGCATCAACAAGAGGTCTACACTAGTAGACAGCGAGAAGCGCTTCAAAAGAGCTTGTGAACAGATAGTCCAGCTAAACTATACCTTAGATGCTCTTCAACAGAGATATAACAAAGCTAAGAAAGACAACCACAAGTCGTTCAGATATTCACTTCGTCTACGTATAGCTGTTGTGGACGGCATGCGAAACATGTACTACGACTATGCCCATAAGAAAGCGGAGGCTATAGCTGAACTCAGACAGGAACTGTTTGGAGAAGTAGTTGACATCGTAGCTGATGAACCTTCAGACATCGAGATGTACGATTAACTTTTGATGATGAAGAACACTTCTAAAAACGGTTCTTTTCAGAGCCACACACATTTTTCAAAAAGAGTCTATATTGTTGTTACACTTTTTCCAACTTATCCCGTTCTTCTCTTGTTATTTATTTTAAAGCTTCACAGAAATAATTTCACCGAATATTTTTTTTAGAGAAACCAAATTTTCTGAAATTCAAAACGAAATTGAACGATTTCGTCATTTTTGTTTTATTTTCAAACTTCGGACATCTTGTAATATTTTCTTGTGTTCAAAATTACACCAAAATTTGCCTGGCTTGATGTAAAATATCAGAATAAAATACAGAAAAAAACTATTTAAGTCCTAATTTGTGCATAATTACGTAAATCAAAGGATTCGTTTAAAATGTACACAATTCATTATCGTACTTTTCTCGATTAAAAATCCACCAAATTGTCATTTCTCTTAAAATTACGAATTTCAGTATGTAATTTTTGTGTTTTATACCAAATTTATTTCTTTTTTCCCTTTCAGCGAATTCGGTATATTTTTAATTATCTATTTCGTTTGTTTGTTTTTTTTTTCGTTTCTTTTATCGTAACCAATTTTTTAGTTTAACGTTTAATTTTTTATATTACTAATCTTTTTTATGAAATATGTATTCCTCGAAATAATAATTAAATCAAATTGTTGTCTATTTGACAAATATCCCGTTATTAATTAACAAAGGTGTTTGACAATAAACACAAGCTGACGACACGAGACAGTTTTGACAATGGACTCGTGCTTTAAACTCAATTACTCTCTTATGTCAATCCTTTCTCAATTTCAGGTGTGTCAAAATGAGTGCTGGATGTATATAACCAACCAAGTCATCGTTGATATTCAGAACTTGTTTCAACTTCAATAGTGCTAACACATCGAAATCAACACAATGAAAGCCAAAGTACAACAAAGATGCATCAACAAGAGGTCTACACTAGTAGACAGCGAGAAGCGCTTCAAAAGAGCTTGTGAACAGATAGTCCAGCTAAACTATACCTTAGATGCTCTTCAACAGAGATATAACAAAGCTAAGAAAGACAACCACAAGTCGTTCAGATATTCACTTCGTCTACGTATAGCTGTTGTGGACGGCATGCGAAACATGTACTACGACTATGCCCATAAGAAAGCGGAGGCTATAGCTGAACTCAGACAGGAACTGTTTGGAGAAGTAGTTGACATCGTAGCTGATGAACCTTCAGACATCGAGATGTACGATTAACTTTTGATGATGAAGAACACTTCTAAAAACGGTTCTTTTCAGAGCCACACACATTTTTCAAAAAGAGTCTATATTGTTGTTACACTTTTTCCAACTTATCCCGTTCTTCTCTTGTTATTTATTTTAAAGCTTCACAGAAATAATTTCACCGAATATTTTTTTTAGAGAAACGAAATTTTCTGAAATTCAAAACGAAATTGAACGATTTCGTCATTTTTGTTTTATTTTCAAACTTCGGACATCTTGTAATATTTTCTTGTGTTCAAAATTACACCAAAATTTGCCTGGCTTGATGTAAAATATCAGAATAAAATACAGAAAAAAACTATTTAAGTCCTAATTTGTGCATAATTACGTAAATCAAAGGATTCGTTTAAAATGTACACAATTCATTATCGTACTTTTCTCGATTAAAAATCCACCAAATTGTCATTTCTCTTAAAATTACGAATTTCAGTATGTAATTTTTGTGTTTTATACCAAATTTATTTCTTTTTTCCCTTTCAGCGAATTCGGTATATTTTTAATTATCTATTTCGTTTGTTTGGTTTTTTTTTCGTTTCTTTTATCGTAACCAATTTTTTAGCTTAACGTTTAATTTTTTATATTACTAATCTTTTTTATGAAATATGTATTCCTCGAAATAATAATTAAATCAAATTGTTGTCTATTTGACAAATATCCCGTTATTAATTAACAAAGGTGTTTGACAATAAACACAAGCTGACGACACGAGACAGTTTTGACAATGAACCCGTGCTTTAAACTCAATTACTCTCTTATGTCAATCCTTTCTCAATTTCAGGTGTGTCAAAATGAGTGCTGGATGTATATAACCAACCAAGTCATCGTTGATATTCAGAACTTGTTTCAACTTCAATAGTGCTAACACATCGAAATCAACACAATGAAAGCCAAAGTACAACAAAGATGCATCAACAAGAGGTCTACACTAGTAGACAGCGAGAAGCGCTTCAAAAGAGCTTGTGAACAGATAGTCCAGCTAAACTATACCTTAGATGCTCTTCAACAGAGATATAACAAAGCTAAGAAAGACAACCACAAGTCGTTCAGATATTCACTTCGTCTACGTATAGCTGTTGTGGACGGCATGCGAAACATGTACTACGACTATGCCCATAAGAAAGCGGAGGCTATAGCTGAACTCAGACAGGAACTGTTTGGAGAAGTAGTTGACATCGTAGCTGATGAACCTTCAGACATCGAGATGTACGATTAACTTTTGATGATGAAGAACACTTCTAAAAACGGTTCTTTTCAGAGCCACACACATTTTTCAAAAAGAGTCTATATTGTTGTTACACTTTTTCCAACTTATCCCGTTCTTCTCTTGTTATTTATTTTAAAGCTTCACAGAAATAATTTCACCGAATATTTTTTTTAGAGAAACCAAATTTTCTGAAATTCAAAACGAAATTGAACGATTTCGTCATTTTTGTTTTATTTTCAAACTTCGGACATCTTGTAATATTTTCTTGTTTTCAAAATTACACCAAAATTTGCCTGGCTTGATGTAAAATATCAGAATAAAATACAGAATTTATTTACAATAGGAAAGAAATATTAACCTTGTCTATCTTTTTACGCTTGGAAGCAGCATTGCCGGCAGTGATGAAGTTAGAGAGGCTCAGAAAACAGGAAGTTTGTACTTCTCTTGACCAATTTACTCATACTCCTTCACATTTAATCAAATATTTAATTTTAATTTTGTTTAAAGATTCTTTACGCCAATAGGCCTCATAAGTACGAGAAGAAGAATAAAAACAGAGAGAAAGTTGCAAATAAATACAGTAGTTATGGGGAACTATATTCGTGGACAACAGGAAACCAGTTAGGAACTTTACAAGTTCTTATATATACTTACACAGTTGTTTTTCCTTTTTTTTTTTTAACAACATTATAAAGTCACAAACCAGTCATCTGGTTAAAAATATATTGCTTTTTTAGCGTTTAGTTGTCTTCTACCAATAAAAAAATCAAGAAAGATATATATAATTATCTGTTTCATTAGACATATAGACATAACTGTTATTAGCAAAGATCGTGTGAATGTCCAGTTTTAGGTCTCCCAGTTGATTTAGAAATCGACTGCCTTAAAACCAGGACATTTATTTACAATGATCAAGGTTTGTAATTTGATGACCTTCAAAGTTGCAATCATTCAAAACGATATTAACAGTAGTCCACTATAATTAAAATTAAATTTGTCACTTGCTCCTCGCTTTTCCTATTGTCGCTTCTTCCGCGCAGGGAAAGATTTGATTCGTGTAGATGGACCCTCTTTACAGCGACCATGTTGGATCCATACCACAATGACGTCATAATTAATATGCAATGCAATTCGCATATTTGTCAAAAATTTTATGACTTTAATGCATATTGCCTATTCTGTTGTAATGAGGGTTCACGTACTTATTTCGATACTCTCTACTGCAATTTACAACAAAAATAATACAAATAATCAGTAATTTTAAGGATAGTCGCAATGTTCTGTTTAGTAAGAGCTTAGTAAAGAAATAATGTTCACTTGCGATTATCCGTAATAGTTTCATCGATTTTTGCGAATAGTCGATATACACTTTTTATCTCATAAACTGTGATTAAATGTGACTGTGTCAATAACAAAAATTCCATCTACCGAGTCTTGATAACCTTTGATAACCTTTGTATTAGAACTAAAGTATGAAAATCTTAATAAAAATAAGACATCAATAGAAGTAAGTTTTTTGCTGATAGTTGGTATGAAGATAAAGATCCATACTGTACAAGTTTTAGTCGATATGTTATAGATATTTATTCAAAGTCTTTGGTTTGGTTAAGGTATGTGGCTACTGACAGAACATATTTTTTATTGGCTGCTAGCTTCTTATCTGCTTTTGTTCGACGTGTTTCTAATTTCTCCATTTGCATTTTATATCGTTTGCATTATTGCTTTCAGAGCTGCCATCTATGCGACAGTGATTGCACAGACAAGTCGCATGCTGTTTTATTTATAAGATAATATCAAAGGCGTACTCATATTATAAGTACTCTCAGAATTGTAAATATCTTGCAGAGGTTTCATATAGTCCCAGTGTTGTTGTCACCGTCTCTTAATAGTTTAGAGATGTAATATTAACGGTACCTGAAAGTGTTTGGGTGTTTTTTGTTTTATTGACTTGACTTGGGGAGTTTTTTACGTCCTACACCGACAACTTAATGCCCTTGGTCGGACGGTCATTACGGACATGTTTTTTGTGGGTTTAATAATGTGGCTATTATAGAATTTAATAATTTGAGTTTTGGACAAAAATTCATTATCATTTAATATAATTCACTTTTATTGATTTTTAAATTTTTATCATGATTGAATTTAATTTAATTAATTAATTAATTAATTAATTAATTTATTTATTTATTTATTTATTTATTTTTGTTTGATTCATTTCATGCTACGTATAAATGTGTTAGTTACCATGTGAAAAGGTTGGTTATGTGCAGGTACCAGGAGGAGGAGCCATTAAATTAACTCGAAAGCAAAGCTTTCTCGTGAATTTTAGCTCCTCCTCTGGGTATTTACACATAACCAATCATTTTTCATATGGTAAGTCACATGTACCAGAGTGACGTCACATTCTAAAATCCGGATCCATAACATCATTTGTCACTGGACGTAGATGGAAGACGAAGACGGCATGCTTGAAATTGATTTTCTAAATATCGATGGTCACTGAGATGAGACTATTGACGATATAACCTTGTCCCAAGTGTGCAACGACATAGAAAATGACCACTAGATGTCATTGAAAATGGACGATATTACGCTTTCACAAGCGCTCGACCGATACGAGGTTGAGGCCGAAATGGATGATTTACCCGACATGCATTCAAATTTTGAAATAGTTTTTGTAAAAAGAGTGGATATTGTGAATTTGTCGAAGAAACAAGAATTTGACAATAAAAAAAAAAAAAAAAAAATTCAAGTGTTTCCAGAAAATGCAGTCTTTCAAAAGTGTGGTGGTATCTGACATACACCATGACTATTTCAAGCATTCTCATTGGTTTGGCAATAAAAATGCTTGGAATGATCCATTGTGTATGTGCAAATAACCACACACTTTTTCAATAGAAATTTAATGCAACTATGGTACACGATTTGAAAATTCAATGGTAGCGAGTAGTTTCTTTTGAATTTAAGCTTGTGTTTTTTTACTGTTCAAAGATTGATCTCACTCTCGAATCGACATGATTAACAAGTAATAAAGGTCTCTAGTCATCTAGCCATGTGGAAAACATTAATATATATAGCTATGTGTACTGAATTACTGCAGAGTGGATGAAATTATTATTAAACAGTCTACATTTTTCTGAAATGTTTAGTTCCGGAATAACAAATGCAGAGTGATTGTTTGGCTTAGGTGTGATGAAATATCTTGCATGACGCAGTAAATAATAATTAACACAGACACATATTTTTTGAGGGGAGGGGTTGTTTCATCTGCGTATATTGTTAACCAGTTTAGTCGAATATGTGTTCAATATTTCTGGGGCAATAGTTCTCCTTATTAGTTAATTGTTTTCGTACATTGTAATTAGAATTGGTTGGCGTTTACATTTTTGTGTATAAATAACGATTTCTTGTCAGTTTAGACAACCTTATAAAGAACAGCCTCTAAAACAACTTTAACGTTGAAGTTTATGAAACACAAATTATTCAACATCTTTCTTTGAGGCCTTCAAAATTATATGCCACATATTGTTTGTTAAGTGGAGTAAAAAAACAAACCAACGATGTTTGAGACCTTTCGAGAGGTTTTTTCCCATGTCAGCCACATCTTAACTATATACTGCTCATACGTTTCTTTTAAGTTTACTTCAGCTGCTTACAAAATAATTTAAAAGGGAATTAAAACAATTTAAAAATCAGGTCATGACTATAAATTCTTAATTTGACCCGGGCTTTGTCAAGGTATCGCTAAGGTTATATTTCAAGATCGTCAAAATTGAATACCCCGAGTCTTTCCGACTAACCAATTGAGAGTCGTTATTAAAAAAAAATCTCTCACAGAGGGATGGGTTTCAAAAGGAATCACCAAAATGTTTCCAGCGACATAAAATAGAATTGCGACTTCGTTTTAACATTAGAAACATTTCTCGCCCATTGGCTAACAGTGTCCAAGGTCAGACTTTAAATATAGCCTTGACTTTTGACCTCGTGTCCTTTATTATATTTAGACCTATAGTTAAACAAAAGAGGTCCGTAATAACGACTTACGGGTTTCAAATTTTGAAAATAGTAAATTTTACCATTGCAGATAACTCCCTGGACTAACCACCAAATTGTTTCCACCAAAATATTCAGATGTTGTCTAACTAATGCCTGAACATTGTCCATGTTAGTTTAGTATTAGGGACATTATATACTTAGTGTATAAAATATGGTATGTCCCTAATTATATTAAACGGTTCATGAGTTGTAAAGTATTTTTGAGTATTTTTTGGGAGCAGTGGGGTAACTTCGTAATGTGGCGAAAAGTTTATATATACTTCGACGTCGACTACGTCGATAAAGTCTTTCCGTTGAACACTTGAGGGACCTCATATAATCATATTAAAAGCAAAGAGGTTTTTCTTATTTTCAAATAAATATACTCACGATAAAGACCCATTTTGTTGATGTCCACAAACAGCTGGCCCATGGCAGCTCTACAAAAAGCACACTTCTAAGTTCTCACACAATTCTTTATATTTAATATTTCTAGTGGACTAAGTGGTAGTCAAAATGTCCATTCAATTCTCGAGGTGATTTGTTGTTTGTCAACGTGTTTCTGGTAATGGTTATACTGAAACTCTGGATGTTAAGAAATTTATCAATCAATTCACACAATGTTTTATGCGACCAAAACGGATCTGTAATTAATACTTATACGAACAGTGGTTATTCTTAATTTCCTTAATATTTTGCAGAAAAGATGACAAGAAGCTGAAAATGACATTCAGTAGAATCCGTTTAGTTGTGGGATTCTCCATACTTTTCATTCTACTACTAACCATGAAAATTCAAAAGCGACTAGAATTACCAATGATATTGAAAAACGCCACACAAAACGAGACGGTGGTAGCAACAATAGAAAATGATCACACATATCACGACTCTTGGCAAAACACCAACAGAAGTCTAACTATTGTCACGGCATTTTTCGACAAAGGACATTTTCCTAAGGGTTATATTTCAATCAAGAGGACACCAGATTCATACAAGCACTGGATGGAAGCATATCGTTATCTTAAAAATCCTTTAATAATGTACACAGATTCTGTAAAATTTGCTGCATACTTTACGAGTATAAGACAAAGTTCAACGTCTAACACGAAAGTTATATTTCTTAAGCAGGAAAATTTATGGTCTTTCCAAATAAAGCATGAAGTCGCAAAAATTTACTCAAAACGAGGTTATCCAAAACACTATCCTAATACATATTTACCGGAATATACCAGTATTACACACTCAAAAATTCCTCTAGTCGCAAAAGCAATAAAATCAAATTATTTTCCATCTGATTATTATTGTTGGATCGACTTGGGATATTTCCGGGATATTGTCGGTCGTAAAAACTTGTTTTATTTAGAAATACCAGAAGATTTAGATCAATCGAGAATTGCTGTAACACGCGTTTATGATTCTCCTTTGAAGGGCGTATCAGCAAAATCAATTATTTTAGGAAACAAGAACTGGATCGGAGGGGGTTTGTTCTTAGGAAAACCAGAAGTATTGATAGCATTCGAAGAACAATATAAACACAGAGTTCTTTACTATCTATCACAAGGATTAATGAATGTAGAACAGCAAATACTTTATTCTATGTATACGTCTGAGGAGAGGAAGATATATCCCATTAATGTAGAAATTCAACTTTATATTCCAGGAAAACAAAAAGTTAAAACAGAAAATCCCTGGTTTTATTTGGGATATCTAATGTTCCATGAAGTACCAAACAACACTAGCATTACATAAATATCACATTATAACATAATCATTGTTTTTGTTAATCAGGATTGATATAAATATCTCTGATATTGAAATATAATTAAATTTTCTTTAAACATTTCAAAATGTCTTGTTACCAGAGATGCACCAGTTTTTTCGCTGCTGCCAGTGTTTTGATATGACTTATATATGCTAATACATTTAAAATTGACTTCAGTGTAACTGAAATATTGCTTTGCGGCCAATGAGACCACAGAACGGATATCTTGAAAACAACGGTGTTTAAAAATACTTGTATATGTTTTTTTAAATTCAGTACGGTAGACGCGCGATTCGTCAAATCAAGACGCAATAATGACGCTTAAACTAAAAATATTGGAAGGCCAAATAATTAAGACGCTGGAGTGGTTTATCAAGTTATTCGAAACAAGATATTCACAAAACACAGATTTTATTATTAATCCAATATTTAT
This sequence comes from Limnoperna fortunei, assembly GCA_944474755.1. Lineage (NCBI taxonomy): Eukaryota > Metazoa > Mollusca > Bivalvia > Mytilida > Modiolidae > Limnoperna > Limnoperna fortunei. The sequence goes on from OX104113.1 coordinate 61,621,825, forward strand.
AAATAAATACAAACTCCTGTAATGATTATATTAATAAAACCCAAACGTTAGTGTTCTTACGGTATAAATTGTTCGCATCCCAAAATGTTTGAAGGAGCTGATTGAGTGTCTGAGGCGAAGGTTTACGCTGGTGCACACGTCTATCCAGCTGGTCCCACAAGTGTTCAATCGGATTCAAATCCAGTGATTTGGAAAAATATGGTAGCACATCAATATTGTTCTGCTCTGAATAGTCCCTTTTTAAGCGTGCTGTGTGAAACCTGGCACTGTTTTGTTGGAACAATTCCCTGTGTCAGTCAACAAAGCGCATAAGGTGAGGTTCGAGAATTTCGTCTCTGCACCTTTGAGCCGTTCAATTGCCATGTACCAGTTATGTTTTACGGTCATTATAGGTCGCCACCGACATTTTAACGCTACCTCCACTAGAGCTATCCTCTCCTGGAAACATGAGAAACTTTCATTCCTGCACGGATTCTCCTATTACGTTTCTGTAGCATAAAACGTGATTTGTAACTGAACCAACTTATACGCCATGTTGTCTTATGTCCGTCCACTCAATCTGTTTGCACCATCGGACTTTTTCTCCTCTGTGTAACGGTGTCAAAACTGCCTTAAAATACCTTCGATAGAATTTATGTACACCGTGCTAATTTGACAGAGAGCCAAATCAAATGAATAAACATTTACTGTATGATTAAATTGACCATTTCAGTACACCAGGTAAAGTACATAATTTGCATTTTAAAAAACCAAAATTGGCTTTGTGTTTCTTTTTTTGAACAACACTAGTATATATTTTATTTTATATGTGATACAGTCAAAGTAAGTATATCGTACATAAACTCGAGTACTGCAGGAACCATATGATATGAACATTCCCGAGTAAATTTCACATGGAAAATCACAAGTTGTTAAGATAGCGTCTACCTAGAGCTGTTGTGGACATCATGCGCTAAATGTACTACGACTAGCCCATAAGAAAGCAGAGGCTATAGCTGAACTCGGACATGTTACGAGTAGTTGGCATCGTAGCTGAATCTTCAGACATAGAGATGTACGATTCAAGTTTAATTTTAAAGAACACTTTTAAAAATGGCTCATTTGAGAGCCATACGCTTTTCAAAAAGAGTCTATATTGTTGTTTTTTCAATTTTTTTGTACTAATGTCATTTTCTCCTGCCATTCGTTGTATATATAATTTCCCCGTTGTGTTCTCGCGTGAAACATTATTTTTTTGATTGTTCCTGAGAAAAAAATCATTGTAAATTGGAATCGGAATAGCACTCCTAACACATGCACGACACTAGACTATTGTAACTATTCACCATTACGCGTGCTTGTAAAGTCGATTACTTTCTTCTTTTTTCGATTTCAAAGTAAATAACACCAACTAAGTTCTCGTCAATGTTCAGAACTACCGTTCAAAAGAGCTTTGCAAGGGACTTTAAGAACTAGTCTGGCTTACCGAGTTTGGTTCTAATTGGGCCGGTGTTTTTCAAAGAGAGACAATTTTATATTATTGGGAAAAATAAGACTAATGGCAGATTTGCAGATTTAACAAATAAGAAACATACAATTCCTTCAGAAAACTTTGATGTTGAACTTGATTTCTATTTTTATTTTCAGTACAGAAGGACATAATTGTTGGAGGATGAGGCTAACCTACAAGGATCGACCAGGTTTGATTCAAACTATTTGTTGTCTAAATAAGCAAAATGCATGCAAGTGAATCTGCAAAAAGTATTTATTTGGACTTTACAAAGCTGGAAAGAAAATTTGTTCAGAAAACACTGAATATGTTAAAAATCCTTGTCATGAGACTACAATTCAAGTTTGAGTTGATAATGAAGAAGAATCAAAAGTTTAACAGATTACTTTTGATGTTTTAAAGTAATTTGACCATCTTAATTTTAGGAAGCTAGGGATAATAAATTTTAACAAGGGACTTTAATACCAGGTTTGGTTTAATTTGGGGAAGCTGTTAATGAGAAGATTTAAATATAGACAGCCTAAGAATTATTTGATAAAAAGTAATGCATTGACTCACACTAATTTCAGGTGATCTCAAAATAGCCAATCCAGCAGCAGCAGTTTGTCTTTTGGTCAAGCAACAACGATGGAAAAAAACCAACAAATAAACATGTAATGTACAGAGTTTTTACTTCATAACAGGCGCAAAAAATGCATTCATATAATATAAATAAATGTATGTACAATTTTTTTATCTTCATTATATTGTAACATCTGATTTCCTGTCCTTATTTAAAGTTAATGTCATCAATTACAATATGGAATGATGAAATGTATTTATAGCTGACTATTGCTTAAAACAATAACAGTACATTGTTCATTTCTGTTTGTTTTGGGGCAACAAATTAAAATGTTCGTTTAATCATCTTCCTCTTCTTCTTCCTCTGCTTCCTCCATTTCTTCTGGTTCAATAGCATCTTGTTGAGCTTTACGGATCTGTCTCTCCTCTTCCACTGATGGATCTTCAATTTCAGTAATTTCAGCACCACTTGGGAATTCCTCTCGAATAGCTGTTGTTTCTGGTGGGCTGTAGTTGTCCTTGGAGTATTTATGACCAGTACCAATGTATACATTTTCAAATTTCCTGTAAAGAAAATGATAACAATATATTCACAATATATTTAAATTTGTATAATATATATACATGTAGTATACATGTATATAAAGAGAGGATAAACCAGACACAAACAATTGAAAGGATTAATACCAGAGCATAAACAACAGTACTAGGTTTTGCATTTTGTGATTTTTGATTGGTTAATCGTACAAATGCTTATAAAAATTTAAAGAAAAATGAATACATTTTTTTCTATTATTTAACCTTCTATCTGTCATCAATGCAAAATGATGGAATTAAAAATGAAATCCTAGTTGTATCTAAATTGTTTTAAAATATTAAAAAAAAACAACTTACTTTTCAGCTGCAAAGGCAAAAGCTCCTGGCCATAGATTTGACCTCATAACAGCACAAGCATACTGTGGGATGAGGCTGTAAGAGAGTTTTGGTGTCCACGGAGGCATGTCGCCAACCTCTGCATCTTCGGAAAGAGGAGTTAGAAGTTCAGGTCCCCTTTCTGGCTCTGGTTCATCTGGTTCTTCTCTCTCCTCTTCTTCCTCTTCATCTTCAAACTCTTCCTGTTCTGCTTTTGCAGGTTGGAACCAGACACATCTTCCCTGAAAGAAAATAGATAAATTAGTCCAAAAAGCACAAAATAAAAAGACAGTAATAATAATACAATTTTTTCGATTAAACAAGAGGAACAAAAACTGAAACAAGAGTCTGGTATTATTTAAAATGAACATGTTGTATATAGTTGTACACAAAAAAAATGTTTGTAGTGTATTCACCTTATGATACAGCACACAATGTATAAATATTAAACAAAATACCTGTGGTAAAATGTGCTGCACGTGGTGGACCCAGTGTGATAATGATGGATCTATAAGGTCCCTCATTGGATGTGGTTCATAATCTGGGTTGATGATGAAGTTCTCTCTGCCTTTAAAAAATATACAAATGAATTAGTATTTTGAAAAAAAATTACATGAAACCCCATGTTTGTTTTGTTTTTGTTTATTTTTTGCAAAAATTAACCAAAGCTTTTAATTTTCTAAAAATTAATTTAACCTACTCTCTACATATCTGATACATATTAAAATAAAAGAAAGCTTCACATTGTCCAATATTATAAACAATATATTTATTAAATCCAAGTTTTATTGCAATGCAAAACTACAAGATGACAACTGTCAACATAACAATATTTCAGCAATAGTTAAAATCTTTTATAGAATTAAAAATCTAAATAGAATTAAAACAACTACCAAAAATCTATTTATAAAAGAAATCTGCTGAACAAACCACAATATAAGAATATTTCATTAATTTCCATCCAAAAACTGGGTAAACAAAATAAACATTTTGGTAAATTTGAATGATGTATTTGGCATATTTATCAAATTATCAGCCATAACAAGGTGTCCAGTTTTTATCAGGGAGAAGTCGGAGTAGTCAGGGTAAGTGAGAACCCCTAACATTCACAACAAAACTGGAAATCGAGTCTAGCACACCACACCCGAACTCACACCCCAGTATTGACACAATGGTGATCATTAGTATGTGGCTAACTACCTAGACTACTCTGCTAGAAAGGCTGCACCCCCAAAATTGTAATGGCCAACATCTCGCTGTATATTATATAACAATACATTTCTTAAATCATTGAATATGCAATTTAGACTTACTGCCTCCTTCCTCTTCTTCCTCCTCCTCTTCATCAAAGATGTAGTATGAAAGAGGTGAAATGTGGGTACCAGCACTAATACGGGCAATTTGTGCACGAAGGTAGTTTGATTCATTTCCTGGGAAAGGGGGGTAACTCACAATCTGTAAATTAAAAAAATTTACTGTTTATGACATCAGTGCTTACAGTCATATATTTTTTCTAAATATAAACATCAAAATAAATTAAAGTTAATTTTGTACTACATAAAAATTTGTTATTTTGGTTATTATTCAAATAAGATATAAATATTATCAAAGAAAATACATAAAATGTAGAAAATCACTTCTTTCTCATAATATACAAATGCCAGTTTTCTTAAATGAGCATACCCAAATTTACCAGAAATCAAGTCATACCAGCACCAAAAGACCTTAAAACAGAAACATGATTATGATCTCTCAATGTTTCATTAATTAGCTTATGTGCAATAAGCTTATTACCATAAAGAGGACAGGAAGATTTTAAGAAAAACTATACTTACTGGAGCATCAAGTCTTCCTGTGAAATATTTCTTTATTTGTCTTGCTACTTGGACTTGTGCTGGTGTTACAGCTGGAAGCTTAATCCATGGTTTGCCAGCTACAAAACAAATTTCACAAATTTAGACCACCAATAAAACTAAATTAAAAATAGGATAAGGAGAACTTGTTTTTCTCTTAGAAAACTTAAAATTTCAATAATTTATTATTTGTTCTTATCTGATACCCCAAAAAGTGACTGTTTTGAGAAATATAAATTAAAAATTATACTGGTAATTAACAAAACTAAATAACATGTCTGATAATGGTGACCCCAGCAAGATTGATATAATGAATAAAGACGGTTAAAGTTTCTGTTTTCTACTTTCCTATTATTGCTAGAAAACTGAAATGTTGCCGAACTGCTACTGTCTGAAAACAAAACTAATTAAGATTAGTTATTATGAAAACCTACGATCATTGCAAACAAAATATGTCTTCTTATTTGCACCAGATCTGTTTTCTTCCTTTGGTACTTCTGGTGGAGGTTTCCAGTCTGGTTTAGGGGTATCATCCTCTTGTTGCTCCTCTGAAATAACACAAAAAAGTTAACCATATTTTATAAATATATGCTTTTACATCCAAAACCCACCCACGTCCGGTTGCATTCTTGCTTTGCTACCACTACCACTTAAGTGGTAGCAAAGCGAGAATGTGACCGGACGGGGGTTTCTGAAGATGCCAAAACTTTTGAACCTTATAATTACATGAATAAATGTATTTAAGGTTATTATATATAAATGTATTTAAGATTACAAATTATAGAACAATAGTCCAATAGTTATTCACTCTTTTTTTAATCAATATTCTTTAGTTATTATATTCTACTCATAATTTTTTTGGCAACTTGATAGTAATGCCACTTTAAACAATTTTTGAGCTATAATGTGACATCCAGATTTTAATGTGGGAGGAAGCCTGAGTACCTGAAGAAAACCTCAACTGATAAAAAATATTGTTTTATTCAAAGTAGAATTCAACATATGGTAAGCAGTTTTAATCTGGTAAATAAGAAGTCATGTAAAATAAAACATACCCTCTTCCCCATCCTCATCTCCTTCTTTTTCTGTTTCTTCCTCTGCATGTTCTTCTGCCTGAAATGTAATTTTCATTTCTCCATTAATCTAGTGGATTAAAAGCTGACCACAAATGTTTGTCTATCAGTATGTAATCCAATTAACAAAATGACAATTATCATTCCATGTGGACATACTGAAGGATAAAGATTAGAAAACAATCTTTTCTTATTTTTTTTTAAATGTACAACACTTCAAACATGACTTAAATTGGCTCTTAAGAAATAAAATATTGTTTTTGTTCAAAGGTATTTGTTTCTGGCTGTGATTAAAAGACACCCCCCCCCCCTTTTACCCCTCAAAAAAAAGAGGACAAATTGAAACATTTACAGAGTTATTTTGGTGAAAGGAAAACTTACCTCTTCTTCTTCCTCTTCACCCTCATCGTTTCCTTCTCTATATTCTACTTCTGCCACATAATAATTCTGTTCTGTTCCAAAAATTTTACCCCAGAAATGCACATGTTGCAAAGGATGACGATCTACAAGGTCTTTCAATGCTAGCCAAATTCTTACAAGTTCTTCACGACTTAAACCGATGCCAGCTTGTTCAAAATAGAAAAAGTGATCCATTAAATTGGGTAATGGTGTTTCTACTTCCTCATCCTGATCTTGTTCTCCCTCCTCACCTTCACCTTTCTGAAAAAAAATATATATCATCACATAATCATTACACACTATTCAGGATACATGAATATGACTATATGACTTTACACAAATGGAAATAAATTTTTCCAATACTGAGCTTTAAATCTAGAAGTGTATACAGAAAATCATATTTCATGTTTAAATTGTAGAAAGAAGATATCACCTTTTTAATAACAGCTTAATAAAGAATAAATACATGTATGACATAATATAAAAATGTGCATATTTTAAGGATATCCACCAAAATTACAATTGTGCTTATGATACTTACAGAAAACAATTTACTGTGAATTTCAGCTAGAGCTACTTCTGTTGATTTGTCAATTTTGTCTTGAACTGTGTCAACTTTGGAGACAAACTTTGACCTTTTGACATCTTTGCTAATATCTTCAATAATATCTGCTGCATTTTCTGGGCGCTCATCGAGAACCTTTGAAAGAACACAACTCAGATGATCATACCTGCAATAGAAAATTTATGTCAATTATTTTATATTACTGAATATATATTTATAAAACTGGACCAAAGTTTATAAATTTAAATACATGTAACATTAACAGACCATGAAACAAAACATCACTGTAATAACTATTTAGAATGCTTAAACTGATTAATTCAGAATTAATTCATTGGAGCATGAATATATACTTATGGTACCACTGGTTGGCCCTATATATCAAATATTTTAAAATATTGGCATAAAGGGAAAATCCATGGTAAAATATCAGTATATATTCTTGTCCCAATGGATTATTTCGATTCTAATAGGACATATACAACATTTAGGACACAAATTTGATAACAATAAAATATGTGAAATATCGTACTATGGTGTTGCTATAAAGAGTGTTGATTGTTTATGATGTTTATTAGTAATATATACTTATTTTACACCTGGTGGGGACTTAAAGAGTTTTAGGTATGTCATATAATAATATTAATTAAATGCATCACTTTAAAGTCAGGGAAGTCAGCTTTAAAATAGATCACACTATAGACTATTTTTTTTAAATTAAAAAGTCATTCTTTACAAACAAATCAATACAATGACAGTTTGTTATTAAAAGTCAACATGTTATTTTCCTCAAGTCCAAGTAACATATTTAAAATAAACACAATAAATGTATAAATTTAAACAGGGTAAAATAACTTTAATAATACTGCTTTCCAGGGTACATGCATGAAAAAAAAGTGATAAAAAAACACACACAAAGAAACAAACAAACCAAATTTAACAAATAAGCAAAACAAACTTCGCGAGGATGAGTGTATAAATCATATCCATAAATACTTAATTTCTGCATACATGTTAATGGGATACTAGAAAACCTTAGATATTATTAACGAGATTCGCGAGAAAAACATTAACTTACAGATTAGTTCCTGTGTCTGTGCTTGATGTTAACAGAAAAGATTTTGCATTTATAAACTGTTGATCCTTCGGATTTAGATTAAGTTCCGTGTTTACTGGTGTCGTAGTCATCTTGATTATTGGGAGGTTTTTCCTCCTTTCCTCCAAAATGACAGTAAATTAAGTGAAATTTGGTGTTGTCACGTCCTAGCTTGTTGCCAACCTACCAGACTGCATTGACAGTGAAGTTGCCAAGGTAAATACACACATTTGTTTAGAAAGGTAAATCGTCACTTCCGCTACATTGTTGATGACGTTTTACGCATTGCTCGAGCACTTGCAGAATTGTCAACAAACACCGAAGTGGAATCATTTTTTTCTTATGGATCTGGGAAACAATTTATATTCTTAATGCTTTCACATACTTTTCACCATTAAATTTAGATGTTTTTACACCAACTTTTTTCATCATAACTGCACGTAAAAAGTTTTATGGGGCGTTCCCATTGTGATATCACAACCCTTGGTCATGACATAAAGGTGTAATTATGTTAGTAATAAAATTTTGAACACTGATGAAAACCATAACTGAAGCACAAGCATAAAACTTTCAAAATCTGTTAATGTGACTGATTTCACTACAAATGTGACTCGCTTGCACATGTGATCAACAATGTCAATGATATAGTATGTTGTCAAAGAAGAAGGATTCATCTTCTGGAATAAATGATGGCATTGCAGGAAAATATGTTAAAAGGGATACTCCTCCTATGCTAAGAAGTAAGTTACACATTGTATTGTGAAAGATGTAGAGTAATGTCAACAATATGCTAGACAGAGCAGGGTTTGACTGGTCTCATTACGACAATAACCATTAAGAAGTGCCAAGAACATGTAATTGACGACTTTCCAATTTGAAAACTGCCACCAAGTGTCCACTACCGGTACTAAAAACTACCGCTTCAGCCGCAGTTTGTCCTGTTGAAAACTTTTGAAATGGACAATTGTCTTTAATAAATTTTAACGCTTCATGTTAATGACAGGTGTCAAAATCTGAGTGATTATGTTATTAAAACTCCCTGCTGTGTAAACATGATTGTTAATTAATTAACCAATGTTTATTACCCTATTTATATGATGCTAATTGGAGGTAGAACCCCACCTGTTTTATAGCTTGAATAAAAAAACTTGCCAGTGATGTCACATCCGTGTTCCAATATTCAAACTCACCTGTTGCCTATGGCTATAGTAACATCTACTTAAGAAGTTAATTAGATGATAATTTCTTTGGCATATACAAACAATACAAGAACAATGCAAAATCTTTATTTCAATGTCATAGTCTTTTAGTGATGATAGCCGTAGTTTATTTAACTGGAAGTAGAGGTGAATTATGTAAAACTGGAAATGGGTCAATTTAGCATCAAGATGAAATATATTAGGCCAGAGTTTTTTTATTACTTGGTTTACGGGACCGCCGGTCCTAATTCTGATGATTTCAAAATAAAAATAAAATTGTATCAAATGTTTTTTATTTTATATTTCCCACCCGGTTGTAACAAAAATTTCCAACGAAAATAAAATTTTGAAACTGCATTTCATTTCAATTGTTATAAGTGCAATACAAAGATCCATCGTACAACTTGATATTTACATTGTTCCAAACAACGTCTGAACTCCTCGGGTGAATAGTATGGAGAGTATCAGAAACAGCCGAAAAACCGGAAGTATTAGATTTGTCTCCCATGAACGATGGCAACATGAATCGTGCTATTTTAAAGTATTGGTGTTCAATGGACTGGAAAATAAACGGTAAATAGTTAAATAAGTAATTGTTCCTGCCCCTGGAATTGTTGATATTCTAACGAAAAATCTTTAAATAAAATGGAAACTTCCAAACCGTAAAGCATAATTTATTAATAAAACATTTGATTGTGCAAAATATTTGAAGCGAACCATTTTTATATATCAGATTTAAATCATAAATCCGAACTTAATAATTGGCAACAGGACTGGAATTGCTTCTGTAATATTTTATAAATATTTATATTTATAAAATCATAATAAAAATGTCTTGAAATTGAATACATGCACAAGTACACTGCTTTATTGCTATGCCCATATACATGTATGTCTTTTAAATTGTCTTGTAAATTTCATATGATTTTTTCTGTCTTTCCTTAATATCTTAAGGGCTAGAAAAAAGTTAATAGCAAAATTGATCAGCTCATTAAGATCTGTACATGCTCCATTATTTACCATGCATACAATGTAGTTTTCTATTTTTATAGGAACACTGGTCTATGTGTGCGGCGCAATCCTGTTTTCTGGGCATAAATAATTATTACCAGAGAAGGAATAAATCGCAACAGCCAAATTGAAGTTAGTCAGGTATATTTTTTATGACCCATCTACGAAAGTAGGGGGCATATAGTGTTTGGGTATGTTAGTCCGTCCGTTCCAAATGTTGCAAGATGGGGCATTATGTCTTTTGGACATATTCTTGTTTGTAAAACAATTGAAAATTCTGTTGAAATGCCTGTACCAAGTCAGGACCATTGTGATCTTCAGTATTTCCAGAAAGTCTTTGCCTTGATGTGTTTTTTCTTCCTGGACTGATGAGATAAATCATCCCAGTTCAGTAGTTTGATTAATATTACCTTTATTTTATATTATTTAAACCTAGGTTCCTGGTTAGTGGGGACATATTTTTCCTTTGTCTTGTTTGATAGATCAATACATCAATCTGTTTACACTATATATATTTTAGACACTGATACCAAAGAATTTATATTTTGTACCAAGTTGGGATCATTTCTAGTGCAAGTCTGTATTATAAACCTGATTTTTTTCTCTCCACTTTTTGCAAGTTTGATAATGCTGTTTTATCCTCTGTCTTACTAAAGAAGTATTTTATTTGATAACAAATTGACTCTTGTTATGTTCCAGGTGTAACCATGACGTTTGATCCCATCTGTATCCATTGTGGGGACTTAGATGTATCCACTAATGACTATATTAATAACTTAAGAGAGAACTCTGGGATAGTTCGCCCATTATGCAACACAGTCTTCAATCTGACAAACCCATTGTAACGAGGAATGCTGTCAAGACAAAAAAGACCAGAAAATGAACTATGCTAAAATAAAAAAAATTAAACTATCTAGACCTTTTATTTTTATTTTTTTCATCGACTCCTCAATTTCGGTTGTTTTATTTTTATTTTTATTTATTCCTTCCTACTCCATTTTTTCAAAATCTGTCCCGTAAACCAAATAATAAAAAAACTCTGGCCTTAGCATTAAGAAAAAAAGTTGGCAACAAGAAAAAAAATGTCAATAATGTTATATTTTGATTGTATTTTCTTTAAATAAATATACTAGTATATGTAAACATCATAGATAATAAAGGAATTAGAAAAAATATTAAATTTTCCAGCTATATAAAATGATTTCAAGGAATGCAATGTAGTTGTACATAGAACACTTTTATATTTATTTGTTTTTTATGGGTTTAGACTGAAATGAACTTAATTCTGACTTTTGGTCAACTGAAATATACATCATATTAGATATTTTGTTTCTTGTTTCTTGTTGCTAACTGTTAATTACTTTGTGTTGCTTCTTGACGTTTCTTGTCACTTCTTGTTGCCTTGATGGTTGTTGACGCTAATATGTTAGACCCAGGTTCAACATTAACTTGTTTTACTGCTTGACCAGTTGGTAGTTATAGCTTAAAAATTTACTATACCTAAATTTAAATGAGAGCACATAGAAAGAGACAAAAACATAATTAAAAACTTGTACCTGCATTAGTGTGAGCATTGCACATAGAGATTAATGACTGCATAAACACAAAATGTTTTTTCTACATTTATTAACTATGCTTGCATTTCCGGGGATTCAGCTCATGATACATCTTCCACTTTTGATGTACATGTAAGTGATTGTGTTCTTTTGCTTGTTTGTTTGCATGGTGTTTAATGCCACTTACAGCAATTTTTCATCTACATGTACATGTATATCATGGCATCCAGTTTTTATTGTGGGAGGAAGACGGAGGACAAGGAGAAAACTTTTGACCTTCAGTAGGAAAACTGGCAATCCTTGCCAATTTAGATTGGTCAAGTGCACCCTCTCCGCAGTGAGGTTAAAACCTGCAATCTCAGTGCTGACAGACCATGTGATCTGTAGTAAATGAACTAAATGTACCTCAATGTCCCATTGATCAATTCCTAGAAATGTTATGGTGTGTTAAGTAACATCACTATCAACTTCAAGTCAACAATTATGAACATGGAACAGTGGTAAACAATAAGAACATTCTTATGTGTATCTTTACAATGTTGAATATATAAGTTCTTTATCCAAGTACCAGATGACCTAAGCATGTAAGCATGATTGACTTAGATTGTAGTAAAGAAGGTTATATCTAATATGATTTTTCACATTCTTGTAAACTTACTGACATTGCATTGAAAAAAAAGGAATATTTATTGGTATATTTCTTGCTATAGCTACCAGTACACTACAGATGATGATCTGAAATAGTATTTAAAAATATTGCAATCTAATTAAAATCAGCTGTTATGTGCACTCCGTATCCTACGTATGGCTTCAGACAGTACATAGTATATGGAGTGAGTATAACAGCTGATTTTAATCAGATTGGAAAATTGTGATTTTTTCCTTGTACACATGTATGATTGATCTAATTAACCCTGTGAAAAATTTGTTAGGATCAATATATAACATGCAGTCATTCTAATAAGGCCCTTTAATTTGATTATATTGTAATTTGTGTAAATTGTACCCAATGTTAAACTAAAATTTGGCATGAGAAATGTTTTAATAAAATAAGACAGAATTAACTGCAAAAAAAGTATGTTAAGGTGCATACTCAGTATGCACCTTCAGTGTATTGCATGTGTAACTGGTAACATTCGAATGTTATCTTTATTTTTATGCCCCCGCGACGACATGTCGGGGGGCATTAAGTTTTACTCACGTCCGTCCGTCCGTCTTTCCGTACATTCGTACGTCCGAACAAATTTCCGTCAAGCTTTTCTCACAAACCGTACATGAGAACAATTTGAAATTTGGCAGGTGGTTCAGTATCACAAGTTGTATGTCCTAAGCGAATTTCAGACCTGTCGGACAACTACTTCCTGTTTGGGACTTCATTTGTACGTAAATATGTCCATCTGTATGTACCAATTTCCGTCAAGCTTTTCTCAAAAACCGTACATGATAACAATTTGAAATTTGGCAGAGTGGTTCAGTATCACAAGTTGTACGTCCTTAGCGACTTTCAGACCTGTCGGACAACTACTTCCTGTTTGCAACTGGGCCGATATGAAAATGTGTTAACATGAGTATGAAAATTTCTGTCAAGCTTTTCTCAGAAACCATACATCAGAACAATTTGAAATTTGGCAGGGTGGTTCAGTATCACAAGTTGTACGTCCCAAGCGACTTCAGACCTGTCGGACAACTACTTCCTGTTTTCGACTGGGCCGATATGAAAATGTGTTAACACAAGTATGAAAATTTCCGTCAAGCTTTTCTCACAAACCGTACATGAGAACAATTTGAAATTTGGCAGGGTGGTTCAGTATCACAAGTTGTATGTCCTAAGCGACTTTCAGACATGTCGGACAACTACTTCCTGTTTGGGACTTCATTTGTACGTAAATACGTTCATCTGTATGTACCAATTTCCGTCAAGTTTTTCTCAAAAACCTTACATGATAACAATTTGAAATTTGGCAGAGTGGTTCAGTATCACAAGTTGTACGTCCTTAGCGACTTTCAGACCTGTCGGACAACTACTTCCTGTTTGCAACTGGGCCGATATGAAAATGTGTTAACATGAGTATGAAAATTTCTGTCAAGCTTTTCTCAGAAACCATACATCAGAACAATTTGAAATTTGGCAGGGTGGTTCAGTATCACAAGTTGTACGTCCCAAGCGACTTTCAGACCTGTCGGACAACTACTTCCTGTTTTCGACTGGGCCGATATGAAAATGTGTTAACACAAGTATGAAAATTTCCGTCAAGCTTTTCTCCGAAACCGTACATGAGAACAATTTGAAATTTGGCAGGGTGGTTCAGTATCACAAGTTGTACGTCCTAAGCGACTTTCAGACCTGTCGGACAACTACTTCCTGTTTGCGACTGGGCCGATATAAAAATGTGTTAACATGAGTATGAAAATTTCTGTCAAGCTTTTCTCAGAAACCATACATCAGAACAATTTGAAATTTGGCAGGGTGGTTCAGTATCACAAGTTGTACGTCCCAAGCGACTTTCAGACCTGTCGGACAACTACTTCCTGTTTTCGACTGGGCCGATATGAAAATGTGTTAACACAAGTATGAAAATTTCCGTCAAGCTTGTCTCAGAAACCGTACATGAGAACAATTTGAAATTTGGCAGGGTGGTTCAGTATCACAAGTTGTACGTCCTAAGCGACTTTCAGATCTTTTGGACAACTACTTCCTGTTTGGGACTTAATTTAGCGGGGGCATCTGTGTCCCATGGACACATTCTTCAATTTTTTTCTATTTTCAGATTATCACACACCTGTCAGACAAAATGTGAGAAGAAGTGCTAAAAATCCAGCATTTTATGCCCCTCAACAAGCAGCAACAAACTCTGTTTCTTACAGATTGCCAAGTGTCCAGTCGTCATCAGTAAACTATGATCTCCAACACTTCCCTCCGAGTCAACGGCCAACAAGAATGCCAAGTCAGACACTGGGGCATTTGTCAACAGGTGTTCAAAATCTGAACTTATCAGACAGAAATTCACAGATGGGTTCAAACAGTTCATTAGAAGCTGGTTCAGAAAGTGGACAATCTACTTCTTCTGGGTACCAGTCAGGAAACAGCGGGGTTAGGAAAGTAACTAGCAACTTCTCTACCTTAGGAACTGTTGGTGAAGGTATAATATATAATAATTTTAACATGTAATTGTTATATATTAGTTTAGCATCAATGAAGAAAAGTTTATTTTAAAAAGTGATTATTGCCTGAATATTGAACTTCATTAGAAAAATCGGTGTAAATCTCATGTTACTATTTAAATAAAAAATGACCCTGAAAACAATAATAAAGAATATTTGTATTGGCCATGTTTATAATAATTATTTATTAATTGTATAGCAATAAAAGCTACATGTAGGTTCAGCATGTACTGTAGGTTAGATGTTAGATTTGCCCTACAAGTAGGCTACACTTCTTGATTGTGTTCTCATACTAGTACTGTAGAAGATCGAGATCCTATTCAAAGTTGTGTCAAGTGACAACATGAAATTATGTATTAAGCGTTTTATTCGCATTTTAAGTCACATCTGGTTAGGTATAAACTGTGCAATATGTTTTTGTTCACTAAATTGGGGTCTCCCATTAAAAAAATTGTTTTTCTCGAAAGAATATGTTGAAAATAAAAGTTAAGTAACAGAATCACTAATGTCTGAATAACTAAGTAAATATAATGAGGTAGTAGTAGCTATATAGGTGAACAATACAGAAATCTTTGTCCTTATGAATGTTTATTATTGACTTTTAAGCTTTTTAATATATGTAGTCATCTTACAATAATTAAGCAAGAAAATAATTTGTATTCCATTTTTTTTTAAAGATTTTGATGATAACTCAAACTATTACCATAGCAACTTTAATGCTGATGTGTATAACCAAAATGATGAAAACTACCAGATACAGCAACATCATCAAGAGATCAGAAATTTGTACGCTCAGAAAAATCTCTCTGCACAAAAAAGTTTATATTCTTCGGCTCCAAAGGACAATACAGTTTCAACAGGTTTGATCTGAATTAGTTTCATTTAAAGAGTGAACATAGTTACCCCCCAAATGCTCGACCCACATAGCAGCCCAGAACAATGCAAATGTCATATTGGGGAGGCCCTATCATTGTGGGTTGTTTAAATATAATATACAGAAAGCCTAAGTAGGTCACATTCTAATAGCAGTCAAAATTGTGTTCTGTATGGTTTACCACATGGGTCACCACACTTTAAAAAACTATAGAGAAGTGATTTCTCCCTGGTACCCAAACTGGGAGAAGTGAGGCCCTGATAGGGAAAATTCAGGGAGACCATAAAATACTAAAATTTGCAGTCGTTCTATCCTTTTTTCTTTTATTAACATCAAACCTTTTTATAATTATACCCCCGCTCAACAGAGTCGGGGGTATATAGTGGTCCTCACGTCCGTCCGTCCGTCCGTCCGTCCGTTCGTTCGTCCGTCCACATTTGGTTTCCGGATGATAATTCAAAAAGTTTACATCCGATTTGAATGAAACTTTGGGATATTGTTATATATCAGGTTGGTAAGAAGCCTATCGATTTTGGGGGAAATCCGTCAAATTTCAAGGTCACAGTCCACGAAAAACGTTAGAAATTTTAACAAAAAAGTGGTTTCCGGACAATAATTCAAAAAGTTTACATCCGATTTGAATGAAACTTTGGGATATTGTTATATATCAGGTTGGTAAGAAGCCTATCGATTTTGGGGGAAATCCGTCAAATTTCAAGGTCACAGTCCACGAAAAACGTTAGAAATTTTAAAAAAAAGTTGTTTCCGGACAATAACTCAAAAAGTTTACATCCGATTTGAATGAAACTTTGGGATATTGTCAAATATCAGGTTGGTAAGAAGCCTATCGATTTTGGTGGAAATCCGTCAAATTTCAAGGTCACAGTCCACGAAAAACGTTAGAAATTTTAACATAAAAGTTGTTTCCGGACAATAACTCAAAAAGTTTGCATCCGATTTGAATGAAACTTTGGGATATTGTTATATATCAGGTTGGAAAGAAGCCTATCGATTTTGAGGGAAATCCGTCAAATTTCAAGGTCACAGTCCACGAAAAACGTTAGAAATTTTAACATAAAAGTTGTTTCCGGACAATAACTCAAAAAGTTTGCATCCGATTTGAATGAAACTTTGGGATATTGTTATATATCAGGTTGGTAAAAAGCCTTTTGATTTTGGGGGAAATCCATCAAATTTCAAGGTCGCAGTCCACGAAAAACGTTAGAAAATTTTTCACAAAAGCGGGGGTATCAGCGATCGCTAGATCGACTTTGTCTAGTTGTGGGTTTCCATGATTATTTCTCCTGTGTTTTTAAACCATAACACAATTGAATTTAGTTTTGACCCCTTTTTCAATTTAATTTATAGTTTGTTAACTTGTGATCATCCTGAATATAGTTGAAAGATTTGTTGCTTGATGTTGATCAAACATTCAATCAGTCATTCATTTTTGGTTTAGGGAGAAATAAACCCAATGATGTACATACTATGTAACTTTTGCATAAGTTTGTAAAAAATCTTTGAGTTTATTTCTTATGAACTGAACAAATAATTACAATCAATCCTTATAATTTAATTATTAAACATTTTTGCTACTAGTATATTGCAAAAAAATATTTTAAAAGGTTTCAAAGACTAAGGGGACAGAAAGTTTTAGAGGTAATCACACTTACCAGCTGCTTACTATTTTGTTGCCCTCATTTTGCATATGCCACCATGACAGCTAAAATTTTGTTCATATTATGTAGTTGTTTGGAAAATTTGATCCTATTTTTCAGCAAATTTAAAAAAAGATATTTTATGTTATACATTTTTTGTACAGTTTTCAACACAGACACATTCCTCATTTATTAAGGCATATGCTTTGCAATGAGGCCAGTTAAGACTTTTACGATTTTTTATTGATTAAATGGCATATATGTACATGTACCTGTATATTTAAGGTTTTCTTCTTGAAAGTTTTCTCTAATTTATTGCATTTCATTGTAAACTAGGTCTATAAATGTTGCAGAAATGTAATAATAATATATAAGTCATAGGACATTCATAATTTATGAATATTGTAATAGTCACAATTTAGTAATTGTCATAGTAGTTATTTAGTGTGAATTATGTCAGATTTCTTTGAAAAAAAACTATTCCTGTTGATTTTGCAAAGAAATTTACATATCTGCAGTCCCAGAAAGAGACTTTTGCAACTAAGCTAATTACAGTGCAGGTAAATACATATCTTTTTATATCAGATCTGTTTTTATTTAGCATCAAGTGGTTTTGCTGGACAGGAGGAACTACCACTGCCATTAGGCTGGACCATAGACTGGACTGTGAGAGGTAGAAAATATTACATTGACCACAACACACAGACAACACACTGGAGTCACCCTTTGGAAAAAGAAAGCCTTCCCACTGGATGGGAGAGGATAGAGTCCAAAGAATTTGGGGTTTATTATGTTAAGTAAGTTTTTCGGGCTAACTCTTAACTTAATGTATAATTTGAAGTTTTCAAGTGTGTATCAATAAATAATTGTGTATTAAGTTACAGGAATACAGAGTACTTACATTAAATGTTGGTTTAATGGAGTCTTTCCCAGCATGCAACATCAGAGTTAAAGACAACTTTCTCTCTCTGGAGTTACAACTTTTTTATAGCAGTATCTTTTTTTTCATTAGTGCACATATGACCTTAGAAACATTATATTAAGAAGTATAACAATATAACTAAGAATGGGGGTCATGGTGGGTAAGTGGTTAACATAGTAAGTGATCTCTGAGCCAAACTTAAGGGTGAGCTTGACTCCAATCTTATATGACAAGTATTTCAGGTCTTAATAGTAGTGATCCATGCATACAAGGGATATAATATTTAAAAGATGTTTAGCATAAATTATTGAAAGACAGAGAATGTAAAGAATTTTCAAGAAATAGATAATAGATTTTTTGTGGTTTGGTATTTCAGTCATATCAAGAAGACAGCTCAGTACCCACATCCATGTGCACAAACCATACCCAGTATGATGGGGTACCAGCAACCTCCACTGTCAGCTTTAGAGTACAAACCTTCCAGACAGACAAATGTACTAGTTCCTGCTAATCCATATCTCCATTCAGGTTTGTATAAAAAATTCAAGTGACAAATCTTTTAGTTCATGTTAATTTGTATCTCCATAAAGGTTTGTATAGAAATTCAAATGACAAATCTTCTAGTTCCTGTAAATCTGTATCTCTTTTAAGGTTTAAGAGTTTGTTTGTTGAAATTATGTTTTACTTTCAGGAAATTTTCAGTTTTATCAGTTTTTACTCAGGGTTATCCATGGAAACCCCAAACCATTGGTAGGAAAACTGGTAATCCTTATCAATTAAGTTTGGAGTCTAACATTCCCTCCATGCAGTAAGAATCCAAACCTTAATCTCAATGTATATATGCACATATTAATTATAGATGACTAACTAACTTAACCACTCTGCCATGTATAGAAATTCAACTAAAAAATGCTGTATGTCCATTCAGGTCTGGCTAAAAAGTAGTCAGGGTAGATAAGCTAGAAGTTGGCACACCCAGTGTCCACTCCTGTGGATGGATGGAAAAAAAACAAAACCTAACTTGGGTGAATTATAGTTATTATTTTAAATAAACTTAACAATTGTTGAACACATGGTTTAAAATTTGCAGTTCTATTGAACATAGTGAATAGCTTTTGGCTTATTTCGAAGTCTTTTGTATTTTTTCCAGAAATTCCGCACTGGCTGCATGTTTACTCTAGAGGGGCTCCAGAGCATGACCATAAATTAAAGGTAGGATAAATATTGCTTAGAACTATGTAACTTCTGTTGCACAATACTTAATCAGGCAGGAAGTTGGAGGTCACATTTTAGATTGTTCAGTACTGTTCAATTCTTAACAAAATCCTTGCACGGTAATATTTTCAATAAAAGTCCTTACAACCTCCTAGTTTGGTTATTTCTTCGATAGTTCTAATTAAAACAGTAGTTGGATGCTGGTTCTTATCTAATCCATGTAGAAAAGAATTAGAAATCAATAAAATCACAAACAGTATTGTGTAAAATTCAAAATTTTTTGATATCTCACTGGCACTTATTTATGAATTAACATCTATTGGAGGTGTCTGCTTGAATTTATCAGTGAAATACTGTACTGATTGGTAAATTCATGTTGGGCACTTATGAGTCTTATCAGTAAATTTTTTAGGGCTTGCCACTTTTGTCATTGACAAAAGCATTTGAAAATTGATAATAGATTCTTAAATCAATTTCGCAACTTGAATTCCAACAAGTATAAAAAAAATTTGACAATACAAATTTATTCAACCAAGTGAAAAATGCAGGGAATTTTTTAGGATTTTGAGGGCTTTAGTCACTTTAGCGGATGAGCCGTATAAGCATCTTCTCAGAAGCATACATTCATTGTACTGGTGAAATATAGTAGAAAAAACTATATTCTTTCAATTGCAGTGTATAAATTTTCAAAGAATTTTAATTTTAAAACTTATTGGTTACAATTTTTCATTAAGGGCCATTGTACTCTTTGTTTTCTAAGTGGTAGCTATCGGTAATTAGACCTATCTCGGATGTACACAAATCAGTACGATCTACGACACTTTTGTTTGCGTATATTGACCAGAAGCACCACTTTAATAATCATGTTAATCCGATTACCTGTAAAAACATCGATTCGGCGATTGACACATGCTGTTTAAAATTATCAAGGTGAAATAATTAAATTTCCTGTTAATTGGCTTTGGGGTCATAAATATGTCGTTTTACACTTGGTAGAATGAATTTGTAATGAAAAGTTTTAGTACTTGTTGGAAATTAGGTGACGAAATTGATTTAGAAATCGATTATCAATTTTCAAATGATTTCGTCAATGACGAAAGTGGCGAGCGCTAAAAAATTCCCTGAAAATGAAAAATTTATGACCCCAAGCCAATTAACAGGAAATTAGATCATTTCACCTTGATCCTCAATAACAGCAAGTGTCAATGTTTTGCATGTAAATCTGATTATGTTTTATGTGTTTCAAATGGATCATTAAGTGCCATTTGTTTACTTCAAAAATACGTCTCATTACCGATGGTAATTACTTAGAAAAAGACAATTACAATAGCCATTAATGAAGTTTTTTCAAAACTTATAAACATGTTTTCTTGTAATCAGTTTTTTTATAATTAAAGATGCAACTGAAAGAATATAATTGTTTATACAGTACAACTATATGTCACCAGTAAATTGGATGCTTCTGAGCAGATGCTTATACAGCGTGTCCACAAAACTGACTAAAGCCCTCAAAATTCTAAAAAATTCACTGGTCTTAAACCTTGTGTGTCAAAAGTTAGGTAAGATTTCCTAATGTTTCAAACTGCAGTCACCAGTAACCTAGCTATTGCTGATAAACAACCACCCACATTTGTTCTAGTTTTAACATGATAGAGCTGAAATCTTTTTTCATTGCATATAAAACAACATAAATTCACTCACTCAATATGCAAAAAACATGTATTTCTCTTGTTGTTTGCTATTTTGGATATGGTAAGAGGGACAATTTAGCATTTCAGATTTTTAACCTCCAATTTCTATTGTCTTTTTTAGTGGGATTTGTTTCGTGTAAATGAACTGGAACATTTTGATGCATTACTTGTACGTGCAAACAGACAGGACATTGAGAACATTGTCATGAAATATGAAAATTACAGATCAGCGTTATTACAGGAAATGGATAGACGTCAAAAGGAAAATTATGGCAACAATCCACAATTATCTGACAATAAATCAACAAATCTGCCATTGACTAGAAATCAGCTGTTACCATATCCCATGGGTATAAATCCTCAGATAGCATTAACTAAATTAGCCAATCAGATGCCTTCTTCAATAAGTCAAAAGCCATCTACAGTGGGAAATGAACAGTCACAGTTTCTTCATCTGTCTCAGAAACAAGAATCTCCACACTATATGGCTGACTATACAAAACCTACTGTGATATCCTCTACTGATCAATCTCAGCCTCGGGTTGGACAACCTCAGTTGACGTATAGTCAACCTATGTTTGGTCCAACTAGAATCTTGGTAAATAGTACAATGGAACAAGAACAGCTAGAGATACAGAGAGAGAGGCAGTTTCAGTCACAACAGCAGCAACGAATTCAACAGCTTCATCAACAGTATCAACAGTTATTGCAGCAATATCATGCTCAACAAAATCAACAGTGGATCTCACATACTGCTACAAATGTATCACATTATAATCCACCGATTCAGTATAGACAACCAATGCAAGCTGTTCAACCAAGACAACCAATACCACAAACAACACAGTTACAACAGCATGTACAAATACCCCAGTCTCTGAGGCCTCAGCCCTCATCCTCTCCTCATTTACAAGATCATGTACAGCCTCAAGCTCAGTCTATGCAGATTGTTAGACATCAGCCTCAAAATGTTCAGCTACATCCAGTGCAATTTTTACAACAACCTGTTTTAACTCATCACAATCAATCTGCAACACCTCAACTCCCACCTGTGCAGCACATGCAACAAAATATTCACATGATTCAGAATGAACAGACAATAACGACCTCAACTCAGGGTCAACCAACAACCTCCCAACAATCTAACAGAGCACTGACACAGAACATTGAAACAAAAGTCTAACAGAACTGAAGTACTAATATAAAAAGTTGCATTTTATACTTAAATTGCATTTATATACAGTGGTGAACATTAATTTTCCAAATGATTAAATGTCATGTTAGAAATTGAGAAAAAAATAAGTTTCCATATTTGCAGTAAGTTTTTGTAATGTTAAGTTTACAGGAACTACTAGTACATTGGTAATGGGGTCCTTTTAAATGTCCGAGTGGCCTAAGTAGTTGGCTATATGCTGTTGATCACCAGTGTGTCAATGTTAAGCTTAGGAGTTTTACTTCTGGGAGGGTGGAATCAACTCCAGTCTAACCTGATAAGGAGGATTGACAGGTTTCCTGCCAAAGGTCAGAAGTTAACATCGTTACTTCTGCATTTTCCCCAAATATGCCATCATATAGCAAACATTGCTGAAAATGGCATAAAACAACATTGAAACAAACAAACCAACAATTTGTAATAGAAATGATATCTGGATAGCAAAATGATTTTGTTTTGAGAATTTCTTTCTAAGAATCAACCTTCATTATTCTTATTTGTGACCATGTATTGTATGTGTTACAATATCATCTGCCATCACAAGGTAAAGTTCATAATGTATGTCAGTTTTAAGATTGATTTAGACTTTTTGCTACCAAATTGGGTTTCTTATATGTATCTAAAATATGTTCTTGAACTGGTGTCTATATTGCTAATTTATTTATTATTTGCAGATATATTCTTAGTTCATTTGGCTAATTTATTTTTATTATATTGTTCACAACATGGGATTCTGTCATATAAATTGTATCAGTTGATAAATTTATGTAATGACCTTTCAAAGAAGCCTGTTAATACCTAATGCTCAGAGAGTAGTTGTTTTGTTCATATTCAACATAAAAACAAAAGTTTTTTTTGTAATAACAGTTATTTCTACCTTCAAATGTTTGCCACTTGAGGTAGTTAATAACTTTACAAATTTATGGCCTTTTTAGGCGTCATTTCTAGGAAAATTGTATTGCATGTACAAGTATGGCCATCAAATTTATTTGTCAGTTGTGCTGCTGATCTCATTTTATTTGTCCTTCATTTTTTCTTGTTAATATGTTATCTGTCTCATATTATGATGGACTTCATTTTTGTTGTTCTTGCTTTATACAAGTATTCAGTTGTGTGAATAAGGTTGTAAATTGAATGAAATAATTTAACCAGTGCTTGGTGTTTAGAATCAAAATGTGTCTTAATCATGATTTAACAACAGCTCAGGTGGATGTTGGTCTTTTCACCTGTCCACATTATCCAGCCCACCAGTGTTCTCTATTTTGACCTCTTACTTTGTCAAAATGATGAACAGATATGATTATCTACTGTTTTCAGTAAATTACTTTAGATGGTGTAGAGTTTTGTCTACTCTCACTGTGGATTGGAGGGAAGAGCTAAATTCACTTGAGTTTAGTGTATTTTGAGCAGATTGTTTCATCCAATAAGATGAAAAGAAAATAGATAATAAAAACTATGTCAAATGATTGTCTTTTGTATCAGTTACAAGAAGTCAAGTGTCTGCTGGAAAAAAAATCTTGTAGCTTTAAACATTATAATTTACATATAAATACCTTGGTTGCAAGGATAAAAAGTTAACAATTTGTCATTATTTTATGTTTTTTGTTGTTCTGTTAGAATACTCAAATTGTGGTTAAAATTTGTGTTTTGTAATCTTTGGGATAATACCCTGTATAGAAATAGGAAGTATTTACAACAAATCTGTATTCACTATTAGGTTAACCTTTAGGATACATTCAATACTAATTTTGATCAATAAGTTTTAATCTCCATAAGGCTTTACAAAATGGTTTGTGATAGCTTTGTTTTTGAACACGAGCAACGGAAAAATAAAACATTATGTTGTTGTGTGAAATTTTAATCCTAGCTTTTGTTGTTGTTCCTATTTCTCCAAGTTACATAAATCAAAATTTTAGCAGTAGTGGCTACTCTATAAGCAGTAGTGGCTACTCTATAAGCAGTAGTGGCTACTCTATAAGCAGTAGTGGCTACTCTATTAGCAGTAGTGGCTACTCTATTAGGATATTAATGAGAACATACAGAGTTGTACATTAAAGATTAGATTTCTAGTGAATTCACACATATTTATGACTCAAGACACCCTTAACCTAAACTTAAGATCACACAGCTTTGAAGAGAATTTAGTTATTATTCAGTATTGTACCTTTTTATTACCAAAAACCAGTAGAAATAATATATTTACGATAACCTGTCCATATTTAATACTATGTCTCTGGTGTTTACATGTCACAAATCGTCCTTGAATTTTGCTGTAGGGAATTTTACATTCTAAGTTAGCAATGTTTTTTATTAAAGGGATCTAATATTGTTTATATATGGAATTCAGATAAACTTTCTGCATTAACTTCAAACAACAAAGCTCAAAGGGTTTGGAACAGACAAAATCTAACTGCACCTAGGTAACACTTCCGTTCTAATTTAGGTCAAAATTTTCTATGGAAAAGCACCCTATCAAAATGAAAAAAAGAGCCCCATTTCAAAACGCTATATATGTACCTCCAGGAAATAATTGTTTATTTCAAAATTTACCTTTTTGGATCTACAGAAGGAGCATACTAGTATGCTTGACCATATTAAGTAGGCAGTAAACATTTGTTACTCAAAAAAACCATCAAAACACTGTGACTTGTAGTATAGTTTTTAACAATCTTGGACTTCTGTAGTTCAGTTTCAAACAAACTCCCTTATTAAAAATGAGACACACCTTTTCATGTTATTTTGAATTGACTGTGGTTGTACATGGCTTGGTAACAAAAGAACAGATTAATCAAGACTAGTCTTTATACATTTATTTGATCATTTGCCAAAACAAGTGTCAATTGTATAACAATATACATTTATAAAATGTGTACAAATTGTAAATATTTAATAATGTATTGATAATTTTAAAAGTAAATTTTTCATTCCTGAAAGTTTGTTTCTTTAATGAATAATGGCTCAACCTATTGTACAGTATGTCAGAATAAATATAGAACTTTTACAAAAATATACTTTACATAATTCATAATTAATACTACTGTTAAATGGTTCACCAATGGCAGCAAGAAAAAAAACTGTGCAAAAAAGATTTCTTTTGGAAATTAAAAATCTATTAAAGTGCCTACTTTTTGCAAATCTACTTTTTATGTTCAATGAATGAAGAAATTTATTCTGACAATCTTCACATGAACATGTGTTAAATGATCATGGCAAGTGCTTTGCGTATTAGTCGTTGTAAAAATTTATAAACAATGGTCATGAAATGCAAGGAAAAGCAAAACTGTCAAAAATGCCTGTGGTATAAAAATTATTTGTGAAAATAACTAAAAAATACCTCTATAAACAAATATCACAGTCTAGCACAATACAGAACATTTATCTATCTCCAAACACCTGTCTAAACTTAAAATAAATTTTATTCTGGGGAATATAAAAAATAACTGTTAACGAGGATGGGTTGGGGAGTTAAAGGCACTTCTGAAAATGTTATTCTGTTATTAACTATCTCATCAAGGATTTGAATTAAGACCACACCCATAAGTTTTAACTGGGTTCCCCTACCCTCATGTTTTCTATTTAATTCTTTCTTGGAAAGACAAAATTAGATGATTCTTTCCACAGCATTGTTCAATATAAGTACCAGTATTTAACAAGATAATAAGGAAATGACAAAATTTGTGTCAAGTTTGATTAGAAAAATGCCCTTTTCTTGTTTAATCCTATGTTAACATGCATTGTAGATGCATTATTATCAGAGGAAATAAATCCACCAAGACCACCAGCCTGCTTGCCATTTGGTGGACAGCATGTATATTTCAAATCCATCAATCTGCTCAATTGTTCACATAAAAAAACAGTTTGAAACAATTGTGGACTGTGAGCACGCTCACAAAACGATACCCCCCCCCCCCCCCCCCCTTCGCTTTCAAGTCCAATTATCTCCCCGTAATGATATCCGACGTCAATAAAAACCCTTCATGCACATCTACATATGGTGTACTTCCTTTATGCTTCATTAAATTTCATCAAGCGGTTTAGGAGGAGTTGCGCTTACAATGTCTCCCACTGAATACTATATTTAAAAAGTCCAATTATCTCCCCTGAATAATATCCTACAGCGTCGAAAATTCTTCATGCACATCTACATATGATGTACTTCCTTCATGTAAAGTTTCATCAAAATCTGCGTAGCGGTTTAGGAGGAGTTGGGCTTACGAGGTCTCCCACTGAATACTATATTTAAAAATTCTAAGTCTAATTAGCTCCCCTGAATAATATCCTACAGAGACGTAAATTCTTCATGCACATCTACATATGATGTACTTTCTCCATGTAAAGTTTCATAAAAATCTGTGAAGCGGTTTAGGAGGAGAAGCGCTAACAAGGGATGTGGACAGACGGACAGACAGGCAAGACAGGGTGATTCCTTTATACCCCCCAAACAAGTTTGCAGGGGGTATAATAAGTACCTACATTTTTATGCAGATACAAATATATTAGGACATCAAATTAAGTTAAATAAACATTATACTGTAGGAAGGTTAAGCCTTCAGCATGGATGTTTTGTATCTGAAAAGGTCATGGTATTGATACATGATAACAGGTCCTAACCAAAACAAAATTTGCTACAGTAAAATCACCAATTGACGCCTGTACATTGTTAAACACAAAAAAGTCCAAACTACAACAATATGTTTACCATGACAACGTACTAAGTTAAAAAATATACTAACAATTTTAAGAAGTTTACATATCATGTTGCTCATTAAATAGTTTTAGGCTCAGAAACATCATAATGCATGCATTATCTCCCTTAGTTTGTATTAATCTCCCCCACCCCAACCTTTTATCAAATTTTGAATTCCTCAATGAACTTGAGATAAAATGTTATAATTTTCTATTTCAATATTAGAAATCAATTCCTGCATAAGGAAAGAATATGAATTAGATACCAAAATAATATTGTAAATATACTTTACCATATGTAAAATACATACACAGTCCTTATGTGTATATATTCTAGACAGATAAAAGTCACAACTTTTAACAAAAAACCATACTATTTTACATAGAAATATAAAAAGCAAAACACAGAGAATTTAAGTTAAAGTTAACAAGACATGCAAAATTGAAATGAAACAAAGTTTTTAGTTAAAAAAGAACAATCCACAAGAGATACATTATGAAAAATGTTCGATTGGTCGTGTCTGCAGCAATAATAACTTGGCAGTTATTATTTATATAGTCAGAGAATCCTCAGCTGTTTAATGCTTTCTTAAACTTTACTGTGGGATTTCAAAGAGCTCTCCATAGACAAAACAGTGGATTTTGAGACACCGGTTAGAGTCAGTACATTTCACGATGTTATAAAAATATTCATGTGGATCAACTGTAAATGTAAATAAATCAAGCCACTTAATGCCCATTTCTCATCTTATTTCCACCACTACCCCTACTCATTTTACTTTCATTTTTACCAGTTTAATGTTAAATTTTGAAAATTATTGAGAATTTGAAGAAATGCAAAGACTCATGCGAACCGATTAATGCAAAGGAAACAAAAGATTATCTCGCCCATGTTAAGACATTTGTCCTCACTGTTTTCGGTAGTAGGTTAATGAATAAATTAGTTACTAGGATTCATTGCGGCAGAAAGAAAACCGTGTATCACGATTTGTTACAAATGGAAGTGAAATGTAGGAAAGATGGGAAAATGAACTTAACAGATTAACATTAACCTAATTAAAGTTAAGATGATTATTTTTGTGAAAATGTGCCAACTGTGACACGTGTAAAAAAACAGCTGTTTTGTCTATGTCTAAAGCTCTCTCTTATCCCATGCTCCCATCAAAATTTAAAAAATAGTTGGATGGCAGAGGATTCTTGCACTATTATTATTCCAGGTCATTTTGATTGGTGACAAAATGTGGCATAAAACCATATCACAATAGAATTAAAACAATATTTTTTTTAAAAGATAAAAATTTAAATAAAATATTTATTTATAATAATGTTACAATTTCATGTAACAAATGTTATGCAATGAGTAAGCCTCGGTAAGCAATTAGAAAAAAGTACAGTGAACCCTCGTTACAACAGATTATTCGACATCCGACAGGATTTCAGTGGGAACAAACGTGTCCACGTGTTGTTTATGCTCGATAGAACGACATATTCGGTTTCCGACTCCGACTTCGTCTGTCGGTAACAAATATACCAAAGCTAGCATAAAATAATGCGTTACAACGACAAATTATCAAGATTTACCTGTGAAAGGTTATCTTTGTCCAGAGAATTAATTTTTCTAACGGTTAATTGCACAGGTGAACACCTGTTGCTATTGCATAATTAACCTTGTGTGACATTTCCGTTACAAAACTAATTGATGATAGGGATATGGCTTCATTAATAAGGTGTCAAAGGCTATTTAATATTTAAATCTTCAAATATTTGAGAAAATTATTGGCTTAATTACAAGTGTGTTAAGATTGAAGCGGCACATCAGAAATAGGATAATTACCGAAAATCGGTCTAATGTAAATAATCATAACTTTACAATTAATTTTGTTAAAAAAAGACAAAAGGGTTTTTAATTAAATATCGGCAAGAAAACACACATTTTATTATTTTTTGTTATTAAGCTTGTATATTGAGCAGACTTGAACGATTTTCAATAGACGCAAATAAAAAAGGGAGATAATCAAAGTACAAAAATACAAATTCATTATAACAGCAAATTCAGTTTAACGTCAAATTTGGCCGGAAACTAACATGGTCGTTGTAAAGAGGGTTGACTGTATATTAAGCAAATAGCATCCTTGAATTAAAAAACTTGTATGTCATGATTCGAGGATGCATTTTTAAAGTGTAATATGAATAACTTTTTTGCTGAATAATTGGGATAAAAAAATATATAATAATTTAATAACATATTGTCAATTAACCGTTTTGACAGGTGAACGATCTTTTAGGAACCTACTTCTAGGCTAAATTTCCTCCACTAAACTTATACATGTACACACACATTTTTTCACATTCACACATCCATTCACAACAAAATCCAGGTAACTATGTTGTCTTTTTATGTCTTGATTTGTGTATATCAGCACTGCTTAGATTAGTACTAACACCTGCCATCCGTGCCACATCTATTCTGTCTTGTAAATGATCCTGAAAACATAAAATAAATAACTTAAGTCCATAGGTTAAGTGTTTACTAAGCCTTTAAATATGTTTACAAAAATTTTCAGCTGGACATTGGAACTATTTAAAGTGCTGAAGGAAAGTAACAACGCAGACATAACAAGTAAAAGGCGAATTTTCTCAGTTATATAGTTTTTAGTTGTGCCCGCAACACTAGTTGCTGGAGGCGAAACATGTACTGGAATCCGGCTGCAGTGACGTTAACAATTGACATTTTGCTTTATATCTTTATAAGCTAAAAACCTAGGTCCATCAAATTTGGTCCTGTGGTACCTAATGATGAGTACTACTTGCCAGTCAGTCACTCTACACCTGACCTTAACTAAATTTCACAGTCCAGTGACTGCTATCAAGTTTTTGGATCAGGTTACCATGCACAGTAGGGTGAAATTATTTGATATATAGGTGGCTGACGAATAGTACATGAATGTCTGGTAGGTGTCACCTGACCTTGACCTTAATTTCATGGTCCAGTGATTACGTTAAGGTTTTTGGATTAGGGCAGTTTCTCTGTAACCATGGATGTTAGGACGACAATATTTAGTATATAGATTGTTGATGAAACGTACATCTGTAGACTGTCTGGTAGGTGTCGCCTAACCTAAATTTCATGATTCAATGACTACGTTAACATTTTGGATTAGGGCAGTTGTTCTGTAACCACGGATTGTAGCATGACAATATTTGGTATATAGGTTGCTGATAATTAGTACATGATGACTGTCTGGTAGGTGTAACCTGACCTTGACCTCAATTTCATGGTCCAGTGACTACATTAAAGTTTTTGGATTAGGTCAGTCTGTAACCATGAAATGTATATTTAAAATGATGACATATTAATGTTTTTTACATGTTACTCATGAAGTAATTTTTGTACATTTCTTATTTCTATGTCTACACTTGTTTAAGGATCGTGTTACAATGTCATAAATATTTTTGCTTGGAGTTGGGCACAAATAAACATAAAAAAGAGGTAATTGTCTGCAACAATTTATGCATGTAACCAACTAACCAGATTATTTAGATATCTATTCTTTATCAAAGGCGATACTGGGAGGGTTACCAGTGCTTGACACACAGAGCAGCCAAGTGCTTCCCCAGGTGACAGATAGGGGAGACCCTCTCATTGACGGGGTTGTCAGGTCATAATACATAAGCCTGACCATAGAACACAGTGGGAATGTGTTTGGAAAGTTCCACACTTCTTGCATGGTTAAGACCACTTTCATAGATTTTTAAAAAAGAGTAGGCTCATTGTAACTGCTACAAAGGCTAAATTTTCAGCCATTAACCAATACTCCATTCTATTCCAGTGGCAATCAAACATTTTTTCACTATGCTTAACCACTTTTTCTGTTGATTTGTTGTTTGTCAGCTGCTACCCATCCTTAATATAGCTGAAATATTGCTTGATGGATCCAATCAATCAATTAAAGGCAGTAAGAAAGACATAATAATTGGAAGTAATCAATGAATGAACATATTTTATCAAAGGACATAAGAATGATCATATATTAAATTAGGTAATCTGTGAATTGATATATTTCAACCCAATCAAATTGAATTGTTAAAGGCAATGGGAAATGATTAAAGGCTGCTTAGAAACTATGGTTTCTAAATTAATCACTTAAAAAGATTGTTTAACAATATAAGTACACTTTTTATTTTATAGAAATTCATCATGAAAATCTAGTTTCACATACCCTAATTCTCATAAGCTTGTCTCCAAACTTCATTTGTTCCACAGGAGGGTCATAATATTTTCTACAACCTTCAGCCATGTTGTTTATTGCCATGACAATTAAACCTAGGTCAGCATTCTGTAAAGAGGAAAATTACAAGATAAAAAAATGATACAAGGCCAAGTAACAGGCCTTAACTAACAGCTGTGATAGGAGCTATTTAGGTTTAACAGAAGGACTTAACTGTGGTAAGTTTTACCATTTTTTTTTAATTATAGCATGGCATTCAGATGAAATTAGGGGACAAAGTTGAATCCCCACCCCCTTTTCAGACTGCTGACTGTCATTCCTTGCAAATTAGGTAAGAATGGATTACACCTTGCCTTTGTGTGAGATTTTTAATGACAATTCATTTAACAATGAAAGATACAAATTGTTATGGAAAAATCCCTTACAGTAGAACTTCGATAATTTGAACTTGCTGGGGTTGCCAAAAATAGTTCGAGCTATTGGTTGTTCGAGCCACCGTTGGACAACCTCCGGAAATGTATCTGTTCCGTACCATGACTGATTCTGTTTATATATTGCTCGTTAATTTTCCTGCATGCGGTATGATTATTTTTGGGAACTAAAATTCGTTTTGTATGTAGATGTTTATTTCATGAATTTTGACACGAATAAAGTTATTTTAGGTGTAACAGTTTGTGAAATTTGAAATTTCTACATCCCTTATTATGTACTTCCGTTGATTGTGCAAAAACCAGTTTGTAGACGGTATATCCATCGCTGTTAAATTAAGTAAATAATTTCCACAATATTAATTGCCTACAAATTTTTCTTAAATTATCTTAGCTTCAATATTTAGTTTTTAATATAAATTAAACTACAATTGTCAACAAAAGACGTAAATGATTTTTAATCGGAATGCTTTTGTTGACTTGACAATCCGCTTGGTACATTTCATATTTTAATTAAACAAATAATTAATGTCTTTTTTCCTGTTAAAACTATTCATCAGTCTTGACATAATTATTATCTATTATTTTTTTTATTTGACATGCCTGTATTAATTGTTATAGCTTCTGTTATACACGTCCTTTGTACCTGGAGTTAATTTCTTCGCACTGACGCTTATAATTTTAGTTCGAGTTATTGATAGTGACTTACATGAGTTTACAATCAAAGGGACCTATGAATGAGTTTGAGTTTTAGAGAAATCGGTGTTTGAAAAACCGGGGTTTATTTTACAAACATATGTAGAAATAAATGTCGGGACTTTAATAACAGTTCGAGAAATCTGTGGTGTTCGAGCCATCCGAGTTCGAGGTACCGAAGTTTTACTGTATGTAATACTATGTATTTTTACAAATACTATGTACGTACTGCTCATATATAATATACCTGTATAACTAAATTACCAAATATAATTGAAAACATATAAATGTGATAATTATAGATTATTTACGTTTTTTTTAAACGAGATGCGTTTTCTCATCCATATCTCATCGAAGGACGACAGCCCTGAGATGTGATGACGAGAAAATGCATAGAGTTTCATAAAACGTAAATAATCTGTTTATCGCTGTTTTGTAACATTGTGACGTCACAGTGTTTACTTAACGACGTCTTGACAGCCAGCTGAGATGGGCCCATCTCACGCTAGTAGAGTGAGATGGAATAATATCGCACACAAAGATCAAAGGAAAATACTGCAAAATAGTGATAAATATAACAAACTTTGACTGTAAATACCTTTTGCCTTTGATCTCCTTTATTTAACATTATCTCCTGTTCCTCATGTTTGTTCAATTCTTGGAGCTTGTCATGTTGCTGCTGTAGTTGAGAGAGTTCTCGGTTGTTGGACATCTTCACTTTGTCATGTTCAGATTTCTCATGGTCAAATTCCTGTCTTAGACTATCTAACTGGAAACATATTACAACTTGTCAGGGGAGGCAACTACAGTCTACATGCTACATGTATGTAATTAATTTTATATCAACTGCTAAAAATGAAATGGCACTAAATAAGCTGCTTACAAGCATATTTATTTCTTATATATACGAAAATTTTAATGAGCATGATATCAATAATCCTAAGATAGCATCAAGCAGTTAGCAAGTGAAGGTTACCCTCTACTAAATAGCCAATCAGTTGATGCCATTGTCAAACGTAGTGCTTAAAAGAACCATAGTAGTTTTCCTTTCATTTTGCATAAAATTTATTTAACTTTCTTGACGATATTTGGATATAGAGGACTGAGGATGGGTTAAGGCTCTACATTAAAATACTTGGTGGTTTATTGTCGTAGACCGAGCCAAAGTCATCTATATCCAATAATTAAACCAACAATTGAAAACAATCCTTTAAAAAAAATATTTGAATTCTGAAATAAACAGTTATTTAAAGTACACACTAAGTAAAATGCCAGTATTTAAAAAAACTGCCGCATCAGAGATAATCAGACGAAATCATAGTTACCTCATCTCCCATGTTGACTAGATTATTAATTAGATCTTTATTAGACTCGCTCAGTGTCTTATGTCTCATCATTAATCCCTTTACCTTATCTTCAGCTGCTATATAATCTGTTAACAGAAAATGAGAACAATTTCATGGTAGTTTAAAAAGCAAGAAAATGTTAGTACTAAGAATTTCTTTAGGTACCCAAACAGCAACATTCAAGTTTTCTTAGAAAAGATTACTACTTATCAAGTAACAAAATTTGTTATCAAACTTGTTTACGGCGGTTAATGTTGTTATATAACAATATATAAAGTTGTTATGAAGAAAACAATACATGCATACGTAACTACTCAGACTCTAAGCAGCGTTGTCTCTCCTGAGAAGAAGTAATGAAAATCTGTGGACAATTCAAAGAACTTTTCTCAGATAACAATCCAACTACATGTTCATGGACTGTGAATGTTTATATAAGAACTATAATTCAAGATATCAGCCAAAAACACTTTTTTGTTACTAAAGATGAATTGTAGAGCAATTTACACTTTTATATTAGCTTAGGGAATATTTTTAAATACAAAAAGCCACTGATGCTAGGATTAGAAGCATAAATAACAAACATGAACTATGAAAA
This sequence comes from Limnoperna fortunei, assembly GCA_944474755.1. Classification (NCBI taxonomy): domain Eukaryota; kingdom Metazoa; phylum Mollusca; class Bivalvia; order Mytilida; family Modiolidae; genus Limnoperna; species Limnoperna fortunei. The sequence continues at coordinate 61,656,254 of OX104113.1, forward strand.
AAAAAAGTAAAATTGAAACTAGTCACCCTCAGTATGATTGTGGCCAAGTTTGAAGAAAATAAGCGAAGTGGTTTCATAAAACTGATTGAGAAAATTTCTGACGGCGGTAACAACATAAGGGCAATGGACAGATGACACCAAGCAATGACACAATAGTAAGAATAGTCTTCCATTTCTGTTGCATGACTAATCTGGTACATTCAGGGACACTATATGATCTACTGATTTAAAACTATGTATGTATCCAAAAAAGTTGTTGTTGTGCTTGCAAACAAGCAAATTAATCTACTCAATCAATTAAGCATTGTTCATTCTTTTATTTTTAAAGCTTAAAGATTAAAAGCAGTTTTTGTTGGCTTAATACCATATCATTACACAAACACATTTTAATAGGTACTCATAGTATCTATGCTGTATGTCCCACAACTAAAATAGTTAGTACATGTACCAAGAATGTTCTATTATGAACCCATTTCTGGCAGCTAGAATATAATGGTCTACAGGTCCCGCTTGAATTGGGAAAACACAAGATTTTGTCATTTATGAATTATAATAATTCATTCTGGGTATGATGTTGTACTCATTAACACATGGGCTGGGCTTTTATATATATATTTTCTACCTTGCTAACACTCGGTAAAAATTAATAAAACATAAATACCCAGCCCACATGTAAATGAGTACAACATCCCAGCTACCCCTAATGAATTTTTTCTGAAGTCACTGTATATCTATGTTTTATTAGATAAGTATGAGATACAATATCACTTTATAGTTTATAAATGAAACATGTTTTTCCTGAAACATATACGGTAATTGTAACAGAAGATAAATGTAATAACTGTGAAATAAAAAATGAAAAGGTATATTAGTACCTGAAATATAAAGTTGAAAGCAACAACAAGGATAAGTCATTTTATTTGTCTTATAACACTGACTATTTCCTAATGTGGCTTTGGAGGGAAATAGTACAGTGTTGAAAGACAAATAAAAGAGCTATACTTTAAATATTTAGAGGTGCTGGTAAATACCTGTTTGTTATAATGAGTAAATTTAGAAATAAGATAATTAAAATATTATGGTGTTTAAAAGACGATGAAGACAAAGTGATTATGAATGTGGTTGCAGTTGCATGGAAAAATGTGGGAAACATAAAAAGTAAATATAAAAAGTAAAATTCCCATCATATAGAAAACTCAATGAAGTACCACCAATGTAATTCCTATAACTTTCAATCAATAGGCCATGCATTTGTCTTCAATATGGAAAACAGTGGGAAATGTAACCAAAGAACTTTTACCTGGAAAAATATTATCCCTGAACATGTTGAAGGAAATTTGTTGTTAATATTAATTTTCAATACAAAATTTTAAGTGAAGTATAATAACAATAAATTATCACATATTTAGTGTAAATAAAGGGAAATCTACCCATGTAATAAAGGCGGGAAGTTGTGTCTTTTATTAGCCCTGGAGACTTTATTCAAATATGTGATTAATAGATAACTACATGGTTATTTCCATACTGGCCATTGTATCAGCCTTTGACCCATATCAGCCCTCAGGCTAAAGCCCTCGCTGCTGATATTTGAGTCTCGGGTTGATACCAGGGCCAATATGGAAATGACAATATATTAATCTATAAATGTTGCCTTCCAGTATGAGATTTTTTTCTAAAAATTATCAGCTTTAATTAAAAAAGTACCGATTTCTTGTTATTACATTCCCTACACCATTAAAAGAGGTAATTTGTCAACCCAATTTGTAATGAAATTCAAAACAGTAAATAACATATAAATATTTCAAAAATACAATGTACATGTATATTCTTTTCATATTTATGCATGCAATATGAAAACTACAAATGGACCACCTTGTAAAAAGTCTAAAAATTAAAAGCTGTTAGAAAGAAATAAAAAAAGTCAGCATCCATGTTGAAATCCATTGCTACTAAAGAATCACTGAAAAGATTTTTTGACAAGCTTACTGTTACTCTTTTGTTCTATCTATGATAAGTATAAAAAAGTTAAAGTTAAAATAAATAATAAAAACCTGTAGAAAAGATTACCTCTGAAATGTGACCTGACTTGATCTATAAGGCAATACACAATAATATATATATTTATCAACAGGTTCTCTCGCTCTACTTGTATTGTGTACCAGTGGTTGTGGATATTAGTGCTTCACCTATCCATTATAATTGATTGTTATAAACTTAACACAAGTTAAAACAAAAGTTTAATTTACAGCTAGGAAACTTACAATTTGAACTCTGGTTCCCACAGGTTATGTGTTTTTTTATGTTTAATTAAAGGTATTTTGACATAACAGTAATTTGCCGACTAATGGTGATTCATAGAAGCAAAACACCAATGACTTAGATGCAGTTAAATCATATAATTAACAATTTCAGAATTGTTTTGGTATATCTTCTTGTGTCGTGTGACTGTGAGATATCTCGTCTTTAAATTACATTGCAAATTTATAACCTATCTCTTTTATTGCCAATTTATAACCTATCTCCCCTCCCTGAGTTTTTGTCACACATTTAAACATATAATATCTGTCATGACCAAATATGATAGTGAATTTTCTGCAGAATTTTAACACAAATTTTAAAAATCTGTTTTTTTATTTATTAGGAATACCCTACCTGGGTTCAAAGAAATATATGTATATGTATACTTGAATGTGATGTATTAATTGAAACCTGACATATAGAGTAGCATTTTTATATACTTTTTAGTATTTTTGTAAAACTAAACAAACTGGGTTTACAAATGAATAATTTCCATTTGTGTACATGTACATCCTTGCATATCAAGTACAGCCATATTGATTTTTGCTGATTCATTCTTTAACGGTGTGGTCTCACTGCATATTTATGAACTCGAGCCACTAGTATAACAGAACTCAGAAATATTAACAGAATAATGTGTGTATCCTTTACTTCATGTCATTTCCAAACTTGAAACAAACTATATATGCATACCATTAATTATCAGTTCCACACTTACCGTCAGGCATAGCTTCCGTCACACTAATCATATAATCGGAATATTTCTTAAATCTTTCTACTTTTTCATGAAGATATCTTTGTCTAAAAAATACAAATACATATTTAATGATGAAAGAAGTCTGATTACAATGGATCTTAGATAGAGAAAGTAAGTGGTATTATTCCTATTTATGTGTCACACAAATTTGCATGAGAAATGTGGTGATATTAAAACCTTTTATAACCTTAAGACATTCAACCTATTAATAAGGCTCTGGTTGATTATCTGCTTAACAAATATTTTTGTGAAAGCACTGTTCAATATACAATAATTAATAAACAAATTTACTTTCAACTTTAAAATTAGCAATCTTATTTAAAATTAAATCTATCACTTGCTCCCCCTTATTTTGTTGTCATGTCATGGAAACCTAGAAAATGACAAAAAAGGGATTATAGATAGAATAATAAAGTACTAGACTGTCTAGTACTTTATTATTCTATCTAATCCCTTTTATGTCTAAGACAGCTATATATTCAGTATTTGTTTGCTTTTTAGCATAAAAGTTACATTTTCAAAGGATATGAACAAATGGTTTAGGTGAAAGGTACTTGTTTAACCTCAGCTTTGCAAACCAAAATAATTGAATATCAATAATCTATTAAAGGAAAATTTACTTTAAACAGGGGTGGATACAGAATTTTGGAAAGGGGGGGGAGGCGTAAAAAGGGGATATCAGAAAAGGAAGGCCACTAACAAGGTTTTATAGTGTTCAGTAACCTTTATTTGCTACAGTATATACAACAGTATATACCCACCCCCCCCCCCCCCCCCCCCGGCCGGATCTGCCACTGTTAAATTGAAATTTAACAAACCTCTCTTTGAACTCATCCAGTTGTATTCTCAACTGTTCAAGTTCTTGTGTTTTTTGTTCCTTTAGAATAACCTCTGTTTGATATTTCTGTATAGCTCTCTTTCTCTTGGCATCATATTCTTTGATATATTTATCACAATCTGCTATCTGATGTTTAATCTGAAAAGTAAATTACAAAGTATATTAATTTCATGATCATTTTTCATAAAACATGTACATCTTCTATTTTCTTTTCAAAATAGAACATTCCTCAATGACTTCTCAAAGGAAATTTCAAAGAATTTTATCACTGAACTGGTTTACTGTAAATCATATTATAGACTGTAGTTTTAACAAAATCGGACAAATATCTCCTACATTTCCATATAACTACAGGGAAATGATTTCATATTCTGTTTGTTAAAAACATCAACACAAAATGTCAATTTGTGGCCTTTTACAAAAGTATTGTGTGTTACATCTGACTCGTCTGACAGTGGCACTTGAACTAAAATATTAGAGGGTACAATAATTAAGATGTTGAAATTATTATAAAACCTGACTAGGCAATCTATAGAAATGCATTTGAACAAGCTTGTAATAGTAACTTGTTCATAAATGTAAACCATTCTGCATTGATAAATCTGATACATGTTTGTTACAGTCTATAAATATTTTCTTCTGCTACTTTAAAAGATTTAAACTTACTTTTTGCTACTTACAGTAAAAAATATATAAGGGTATGTAGCACTGGAAAAAAATATTCAACTCTTATTGCATATCAGTAATAAATTGTTACATTTTTTTGGCCTAAAACCGATCAGCTGACATTAAAAATACATAGTATAAAGTCAACCTGTCAGATTTTCTGATATGGACTGATAGCTATCGGTCAATACTGATCAATATCTGGAAGTTGGAAAAAGTCTTGAAACTATTCCTTTATGTAATAAATATAATAGGAAATGAAACTGATGGCAATAACACAAAATTTAAACAGCCCTCCGGTATGGACCAGGACACCTGATATGGGCCTTACCTTTGGCTCGGTCTATATTACTGTAGTATTCCTGGTCCATACCACAGCCTTTGGCCATGGGCAATCCAAATTTTTTGGTATAGTCATCAGTATAATTCACTATTGTGTAAGTATTTAATGGACTGCTAATACATGTAGTTTTTACTCTAGGACAAGTTGGGAAAAGACTGTTCTAGCAATTTTCATGTTTCCGCCTGGCAACTTTAACATTTTTTGGGGTTTTACACGTGAATTAAGCATTCCCATACCTCTTGTCTTCTTTTTTGTATGCGTATTCTCCTTTGTGCACATTCTTCCATTCGTTCTCTAAATCTTCTTCTTGCCTCTTCCAAGTCTGCATCGACTTTAGCTACCTCAACCTCCTTTTTAAGTAACAAAGTTTTCTGTAATGTTCTGACTCCAGTTTCAAGAAGTCTGTCTCCAGACTCCTTAACAACAGGAAAAACTGTAACCTCTTCTTCATCATCTCTATATTAAAATATTAGTTATTTAATAAAGTTACTTAAGTTAAAATTTGTTTTGTAAATAAGCATACCACAGGTTAAAAATACCATAAATCAGGTAATTTTGGTGTCAGGATATTTTAGTGTTTTTCTCTCAAAAGCCATGTGTTTTATTTTGGTGTGTTAAAATTTGGTGTTTCGTCCACTGATGTTGGCACCATCGATAGTTGCTGTCTTTAAATCGGTAGTGAGCTTGGCTATTATATGTGTTTTATATATTGGTATATAATTTGCGAGGACACCGTGTATCCACTTAAGTATGAGTATGTTTTAATAGATTATGTAATTACTACACCTGTCATATTAAACAAATGCTAACTATTGTCCTTCTGTCAATAAATAACGATCACAGGTTTTAGTTTTAATCCTTTTTGTATTCCAGCAGTACATCTTGATAAATGTTGATAAAGAGGTTTATGTTATTTTTATGATCAATAACAGAGTCTAAATTAGTAAATAATAAGCTGGACATAATTATGTATGAATAGAAATTAATACATTGTATTTTCATAACAATTTTATAAGAAAATTAGGAAATATGCTTACAAATGTATACCTTTAATATCCCTTTACACACACTTGCGTATTACCCGTATTATAACCTATAAACCTTTACAATATTGTCTTACCTGTCCCCTATTTTTGTGTATTTAATGTTAGTGAATGCTTTATTGCAGTGTGTTTAATTTTGGAACTTTCACTGAAAGCTCCAAATAAACCAAAATAAAACTACAACCAAAAAATGAAAATAACCTGATATTTGGTAGAACTCAAATAATAACTGATCAATAGATATATATTTTCTAGATAAAGTCCAGTAAATCCTGATTATTTTATGCAAAATTCATTAGAGTGGCCAAAAGGTCTATGTTGTTGATCACTGGCATGTCAGTACTTGCCCTTTGCTATCCAAATAAAATCTGGATGTAATAATATAGCCGAAACGAAAATTGTTTAATTTTGATTTGAATCTCTTTTTTTACTTCCCAAAATACAACATAATTATAGATTTCACTATGAGTGAGAAATGTATATTGCTTTATATTATCTTGAGTTATTTAATTTCAACAAAATAGTAAACTAGCCTATATGGCAAGTTTATTTAATTAGTTTGAAGAATTTAAATAATGAGAGATGATATCAAGCCATATAAAATTCTCACGATTTGTGAAATCATATTTCTCTCATGATGAAATGAAAAATGTGTAATTTGCATGGCTAATTTTGTAGCGTGGAAATGGGGGCGTCGTTGAAACATGCAGTAATATACAAGATGTATTTCCAGGCTATAACAGTATAACGAAGCGTAACATTAAAAAAGATAACAAGTATTAATTTTAATTTTAAGGTTTTTCTTATTTTCAAGGTGTAGATAGCCTTAGCCGGATTTGGTATAAAGTTTTGGAATGTTGGTAATAAAAGCTCTACAACATCTTAATCATTTGGATTTTTTAAATATTGTTTGGGTCTGAGTTTGGCGTAGTAAATTCTATTAACTTTGGTATCTTTGATGACATTTTATATAATGAAAATATTTTTCAAATTCAAAATAACATCATAAACATTGTTGTTCATATCAAACATTACGAATTGAAATGTTTTCATTCGTGGATATTCATCAGGAACGTACTTTCACTCCCTGGAAGTGACGTTACAAGGTATTTATTCGTCGGGGAATAGCTGTCGCTCATTAAATAGCATGAAGCCAAATGGGTCAAATTACCATTTAATCCCACCTCCCCTGCTCCATATATAACCCTCAAATATGAGTTTTATTACACATGTCTCTTAAATATTTTCTTTGTTCTTGAAAAAACATTTGATGCTTTTGGAAACCATGATTGTTCCACTACGAATAATATTCATCTGTGATGGTAAGAATTTTTGTTTACAAATGTGCTATATTTTAAACAAGGATCTTAGAGGTAAGAAAGAATATCATATCAACATAAAGAGGTCAGGGATCGATAAATTATTGGGGGGGGGGGGGTAATTATTAAGTCTGATGCACATGCATCTGATGTAGCTTTTTGTATTTTTATAGGACATAAGTCTTTTTTAATCATGATTATTGGAAATGCTGTGGTCCCAACACCAAATTAATACTGACCGGTTCCTAATAAGAAAAGTTAATTTAATGTTAAGATCGATTCATCTATCCATGGGCTTTGTCCCAAGTTCATACCATGTCTCTTATACCATTAATTAAAAAGATAGATTCTGATGCTTTGCATGCATTATGTACGGTTAAATGTAACCACATTCTGTAGCATCTGTACGCCAGCTGTTCACACTATGTGTATTGTGAACTTCTGTTAAATTATCACGCAGCAATTTGATACATCTGTTTCAAAATTTTATAATATTAAATAGCAATCTCTTTTTGTGTAAACAGTGTGCGGTATTAGCGCTTGCACTTTCTGTAATTATTTACCTTTCGTGTAATTGTGTCACGAAAACATTTTGTTTACGATTGTCTAAATCAAGCTTATAATCTCTCGTTGTTGCCATCTTGGGAAATCAGAGATATTTATAATTAATAAGATAAAAGCATGATTGCGTGTGCAGAATGACGGTTATCGTTTTTTTTCAGGTGGTGGCAGCCATGTCTAAACACTTTTATGCAAATGAGGGCACCTTGGAGATGGTCACGTGATTTAAGTAGATAAAACCGCGCAAATACACAACATGTTGTAAAACTTTAAAATACTTTGAATGAATTCTTAATGTTAGCGCTGAAGGCATATAAAGCTGGGACTAGTATAACTAAATGTATATGTTCCTGTATAAAGCAAGCCATATCGAAGCTGTGAAAAATTTTTTTAACTGCAAGTGATTAATAAAAAAGACATACCCTTGCCATCCCACCTTGTTTAGCTAAGACTACATATGTAGTTGAAAAGTGTGTCTCAAAAAATTGTTAAAACTAACATCATAAAATAATATGTTGCCGGCAATCAACGTATATCGTATCATAATTAGATAAAATTTAAACAGGGGCATTTGAAGGTTACATAGGCGTAGCACCCAGAAAAATAGTGGTACGGTAGGTTAAATCTGGGACTAGTATAGGTTCCTGGTTAAAATAGTGATACGATCGGTTAAGGGTCTACACCCCCTTTACCGTGAATGTTTAAATATAGATAGGGTTTTACATGTGCAATTATTTGTCACGACCAAATTGCCCTCGACATCGTAACGGTAGTAGTTTCATATTGAAAGTTATTTTTAAAAATTAGATTTACATGTATGTTGAACGCTTCACAAATTAAGAGTATATGTTTACCGTGAATGTTTAAATATAGATAGGGTTGTACATGGTTGTACACTAACCATATTGCTCTCGAGATCGTAACGGTTGCAGTTTTATGTTTAAAGTTATTTTTAAAAAGTAGTTAAGTGGAACGCTTCACAAATTAAGAGTATATGTAATGAAATTCTATCATTTTTTTATTTCAATTTACAAAAAGAAGAAAAAACTTGCATGGGTTTCCGTACCAACAATTTAAAGGGTACGGTCCGAAACGTACCGGCCGTACCGCTTGCTACGCCTATGGATTACTTGAGTTGAAAGATTACATACGATATTCTGCTACATACAATAATATGACAAAAGGAAACAACAACATTACATTTTATATTATAAATGAGTTTCTTTTAAAAGCTGTGCCGCCTGTGTAGCTACCTCAATTCAATGGCAATTTCTCTTCTATGCATAACATCACAGTCACTGAAGAAGGTGTTAAAAACTATTAAGTAATCTGGACCCTTCCAAGGCTACTGCTCCTGATGATATTCCTGCACGTATCCTTAGGCAGTTTGCTTCAGAATTTGCCAAACCTCTGGATTATATATCTAACATCTCTTTGTACAGAGGCGACGTACCATCAGACTGGAGGCAGGCCAATGTCATTCATGTATTTAAAAAGGGGGAAGAAATATCTTGCAAGTAATTACAGTCCAGTATCACTGATCTGTATTTGTTATTAGAACATATATAGTTGTTTCTAATATACTTAAACATCTTCAACAGCACAACATTTTGGTAGATTGCCAACATGGCTTCAGAGCCAAACGTACTGCTGTGCGACACAACTTCTCTAACTTTCACGTGAAATATTAGACCAGATGCACTCTGGAATGCAAACTGATCTTATTATTCTAAATTTTGCCAAAGCTTTTGAAAAGGTCCCCCATCAAAAACTCCTGTATAAGCCAACCGATTATGGAAATGAGTCTCATCATTCCTCCATGCAGTAACAGGTAGTTTTTGACGGAGAATTTTCTAGCAAACTACCAGTAGTTAGTGGGGTACCCCAGGGATCGGTCCTGGCTCTTCTTTTTCTTATCATCATTAATGACCTTCCTTTCTCTGTTTCTTCTAAAACAAAGACTTTAATTAAGCGGACGATTGTATTTTGTACCGATCTATTAGAGACAACAGTGACATCTTAATCTTACAAGAAGTTTTTACAAGGCTTGTCTGTTGGGAACATACTTGGGGCATGCAATTCCATCCACAAAATGCAACTCAATGTCAGTCACATGATCACGAAATCAATTTCATCATAAATACAATCTTAAAGGTCATACATTAGAGTCAGTTGATACAGCTATATACCTCGGAATTACAATTTCTAAAGACATGTCAAGAAACCACCAGATTAATAACATCACAAGTAAAGCCAACACACTTCTAGTAAGGATTTCTAAAACGCAACCTTCAAATTAACAATAACCATATTAAAAGCCTAGCATATAAATCAATCATTCTTACTTATTTAGAATATTCCTTAATTTTTTTGTCTCCTCATACACAAAAGTAAAAAAATCCAATCGAACAAGTACAAAGGATAGCGGCTTGTTATGTAACTGGAAGATATCACAACCAACTATACTTTAAATAGCTTTTTCCTGATACAGTTGTACTTTGGAATTCCCTTCCTGTCAACAGAGTCAATGCCAGTACTTTGGATCAGATTAAATCACTGATCCAAAATCACATAATTTAATTGACATCAGAATTAATTATTTTTATACATATGTTAATATTTTCAGTTTTCATTCTGTTTTTGATTCAGTAAATGATATTTGAAACATTTTTTGCGACTTGGTCTGTTCACGTCGTTGCCTAGTCACTAGCAATTTATGGAACAACGTATGATATAAAAGCAGCTAGCGACAGTTTATGAGAGGGTACATTCCAGTGTGCCGATTCCCAATGATAATGTTCATTTGAGAAAAATCAAGTTAATTTAAGTCAATTAACTTTGTCGACAATAACGGATGCTGAAAATAATTAAGCTAATTAATCCCCAATACTTTTAGTGCTCGTTCACAATTATAAATTATCAGCTTGGGTCGTTATTTGTTTTGAATTATCTGAAAAGATTAATTAGTTATTGAGAAAAATAAATTTTTACAAAAGAATTGCATTTAAGTTACTGAACTTAAACAACCAATTTCCCATCTTTCGCATCAATATTACGGATGATGCATTCATAAAGCTACAATCATTCAGATTCCATGCCAGATTGCCGAATCCCAAATCCCAAATCCCAAATCCCAAATTGCCAACTCCCAACTTGCCGAGTCCATTTTGCCAATTCCCAAATTGCCAAATAAAACAAATTATGAATTGTGGATTCGATCGTTCTAAAGTGTCGATTTCATGGAATTCATAAAAAAACTGTCGAATTCTAAATTTAACTATAATTTAAAGAAATATTTAAAAACAAATTTCATATAAGAATACTGTGTTTTTACCTATTGAATGTAAGTTAATTAATATGTTAGTCGATTAGGTCATTATAATAATTTTGAATGGAAATTTCGGCGATATAACAATTAAAATTGGTTACCGATAGTTAAACCAATAATTGATCACTTGTGTGTAACTAAACACAACTTTTGTTGTGTTTTCGCAACACAAGCTGATGTTCTGAGTTCATAGAGTAACTAGAGTAAAATGCAAGCCGAGTCAGATAGATTAAAGAAATCAATAATAAATAATAAGCCAATCCTCGTTTCAATTTCATCGAGTTGATGTGTAGAAAAACAAAATCGCCAAAAACAACACAAATACCATAGAGTTAGCTTTTGATTGTCGGTAATTTGGGAATCGGCTAAACGGACTCGGCAATATGGGATTCGGCAATTTGGGAATCGGCAATCGGGGATGCTACCATCATTCATGTATACGAATTACAGGCATTTCGTACCATAACCATTTCCGTACCATTGCCATGTACCTAAAATTACCATTTAGTACCATTACTTATTGCAATTTTGTACCATATGTAAATAAATTCGTACCGTATGCTAACAATTTTGTACCATATTAAACAAATTATGCGTAAAATTGAAATACTTGTATAAAATGTATAAAACTAAATGAATACGTTTTACAACTGCACTGAGTAAAAATTCTTTAAATTTCTTTAAATTAATTTAAAGAAGATAATTAAAAAACTATTAATTAAAAAAGGTTATTTGTGTATGATATATATAAGTATAAGTAACAATTTTGACAAATTTTAAGCATTCTGAATAAAAATGAAATAATTGTTGTTTAAACAAAAGAAGCTTTATAATTCATTAATCAGACATGAAAAGAATAATGACTCTCACTGTTTCCTTTAGAAGCCATCCTTGTACTTACCCTCTGCCTTGGTAAAAGGGGAACCCAGGGCTACGATTTGTATGTAATGAAACCAATGAGTGTTTTTTAAACAAAACAATGCACATAATTAACCAATAAAATAAAAAAAAACGTAACAAATAACTAAAGATTTACAACAGCGAATGGGAACTTATTAAAAAAAATCTAGGGCTATAAAGATATAGCTAAGCTTTTTGACATCTTTAAAAAAATGCCACCCAAAGCTCCAGTTAAGTCCCTGCACTGCAATATGATTGTACGCAGAAAATAGGAAGCGTTGCAATGTGATCGTTGTGACAATTGCACAGATGTACGAGACTGTACAGTGTGAATACTTACAAATGCATAAAAAAAATCAGATTATGTCCGCCATGTAAATTTAATTAACGAGGGGGAATTTGTCCGCCTATGTTAAATTACACGGAGGGATTTTGTTCGGGGGGAAGAGGGGTCATACATTCGAGAGCTCCACAAGTCTGCATTTTATATGTATGCACAGGCCAATTCGACCGAAAACTGACCACAACAGCCAGTGCTCATTACTACCATTTCAGTGTTCTTTCCGGGATACACGAAATATAAAACTCTGTTCAGGGAATAAATTTCGAGTCAATATCATCAAAGCACTGGGACCAAAATAGGAGGATTCCAAGTGATCGACCTACATAGCAAGCCCAGCGAGTCCTCGGGTGGCCGATAGGATGAGGACATCTCGTTGGGGGGTTGTCGGGTCATAATACAGAAAGCCTTGCCGCAAACCGTAGTGGGTGATGTGTCTCGCACGATAAAGATCTCATCTGTAGCCGATACAAAAGGGCTAAATTATCCGCTCCTACTCAATATTCCATACTTTCAGTCAAAATTGTGTTCCCATCAGATCCATTTTTCTGTTGATGTATTGTTAACTTGTTCTCATCCTGAATATAAAACACATCATCACTGGTCAATGTTCAGGGAAAGAAAAGTCACTTTGAGCTAAACTACTGATCAATCGATCAATCAAATCGCTCTGCAAGTAAACAGAGATGATAAACTCCGGTTCCACAACCTATCATACCCATAGATATAGTATATGGGAACGATTTACTTTCAACTCCGAACAGAACAGGACTAACAAGTGTGGACTGTGAGCACGCTCACAAAGTGATACCCCCCACTTTGCTTTTGAAGTCCATTTATCTCCCCTTAATGATATCAGAGGTCAATAAAAATCCTTCATGCACTTCTACATATAATGTACTTCCTTTATGCTAAGTTTCATTAAATGTCATCAAGCAGTTTAGAAGGAGTTGCGCTTACAAGGAACAGACAGACAGGGTGATTCCTATATACTCCCCCCAAACAAGTTTGCAGGGGGTATACAATCATTTTCAAGCATACAAATGCACCGACACGAATCAGGCTTCTCTCTGCTTTCTATGTTTGTCCGCCACCCCAGACAATTAAAATCCTAGAATTTCATGCGATATGCCTTATTGCATTAATCGTCAAAGTCAACGCCTATAGCAATAAACACTTTATTGCACTACTAGTTGTACTGCAATACAAGTTGTAATACACATTTATCAGCAAAAACCAACTACAACAAAGACGTTTAATATTAAAATTATTAATGAAGATTATAACCAATTTTAGGTAAAAGTATTATTTGAACTGTGAAAATCAGGTACAATTTATAACTGTGCTGATTGCGAAAGAACTTACCTGTCAAAGGATGCATTAGCCAGGGATTTAAAAATGCACAATTCTGCATTTAAGTGCAATACTTGCACAACTGTGTTTGATTCCGAAGAATCACTCAATAATCATAAACGAGATAAACACCAACCCAGTGAATATAGCTATGCTGTGTATTTGTGTTAAAGTTCTTATGGCCCCTTACTGTACATTGCATATCTGCACGTCGAAAACGTTACAAGAAAAAAAAATCACTCGTGATGATGACGTTGATGGTGATGTTTTGTTGACGTTAATGAAGACAAGCTGCTGCTGCGGATAATGGCAACGATGTTTAGAACTTGTTCATTGTATGAAATGTGTGATATATACGGTCAGACATTTATCGCTAATTTGCACAAACGTATATATCACATGAAGACAGGTGTGATTAATTCGGCCGAATACGTCACACACGTGTGACATATACGTTTTGTGACATATACGGTCTAACAATGCTCTATCTTATGCGGTTTCTCATCTGGTATTAGTGATATATACATATACTGTACCAATATGGTGCTTTAAATTAATAACAAAACATTATATACACCTCGCCACAAGTTAAGCAAAACCTACATTTTTTTATAATATATCTTCGTGATGATTGGAATATTGCAAAAAGAGTCGCCGTTGGAACAGTTAACAGCTCCCTAAATGATGCAAGGTCGAGAGCTCGTCGTCCCTTGAAACGTCCACTGTTGACACATAGACATCGCCAAGCAAGTTTAGAGCGGCACGATATCACCGCCATTGGAATATTCGAAGCTGGCGACGAGTACACTGGACCGACGAAAGCAGATTCCTTCTTCGTCATATTGATGGGCGCTGCGCGTTTGGAGACAACGAGGCACTGCTTACAACCAGAACAACATCCTAGGCACTATAGCGTTTGGCGGTGGTGGTGTTACAGTGTGGGGTGGCTTTTTATACGACTGTAAACTGAATCTGTATGTGGTTGATGGGACAATGACAAGGCAGAAATATCGAAATGACGCCATTAACGCTATTATTGTGCCACATTTTGACAATCATGCACTTGGTAACAGACCCATCTTTATGGATGACAATGCAAAACCTCACCGAGCTGCAATTGTACGTGATGTTATCGAAAAGGAAGCTATTGAGCATCTTCCATGGCCATCCATGTCACCCGATATGAATCCAATTAACATTTGTGGGATATCATTGGCCGTAAAATAAGTAACAGAGCACCTGCTTGTCAAAATGTCCAAGAACTACGTTTTGCCTTTCAAAATGAATGGCAGAATTTACCACATGCTACACTCCGTCGTTTAGTTAACAGCATGAGGAGGAGAGTTATTGAACTGTACCGGAAGAGTGGTGGTTACACGACTTACTGAGTATTTTTGCGTTTAACACATTTCAAAGTGACTTTTCTTTCCCTGAACATTGACCTGTGATGATGTAAAAGTTCATGAAATTGAAGTATGCAATCAAACTTTTTTTGACTAATGAAAGTTATATTTGTACTGTTTTTTGATATCTTTGCTTTGAACATTTTTTCACCAAAGAATAAGCAAAGAGTCTGTAAACATGTTGTTTGTATGTTTTATTTGTCATTAATGTTCAATAAATTGTCATTTCTTTAAAAATATTAAAATATATAAAATCTTAAACGAATCCCTGGAAAATAATAGGTGTTGCTTAACTTATGGAGAGGTGTATATATACATGGCAAAGAACGATATTAAATGTTTTTCATGCATTTCCTAATGAAAGTGTATCAAGGCAAATTAAATGTGAATATACCTTGAATGTTGGTTTGTATTAATTAAATATTGTAAGAATACTTTGCTTTTAGCTTATTTTAATTGTCACTGCTGTACCTTAGACTGTTATATTCATGGGCACATCTACCACCAAAATGACTGTAATTGAACCACATAGTGTTCAATAATGAATCTGGTGATAACCCTCCAAGCAGCTGTTTATCATAGAGGATGTTGATCTCCTGGTCAGAGAACGTTTGAGATCTTTGGTTTGTTCCCTTTTCCTTGTTTTTAAGATTTTTTGTCTCGTCAAATTAGAAACATCGATTTCTTTCGACCCTCCTCTCAGAACGGAGTGTCCATATTTCATCCTTTTCCGCTTACTGATCATAGATCTCAGGGTTGATGGCTCAAAGTCTCCCCAATCCTCCGTAAATGGCCGATTTCTGGTACAGATGAGCTCTCAAGCACACATCTGTACTTGCTGCGTCATTTAATCAAAACGTCAGAAATAAGAACGTTGTTATGGAAGAATACCAACGTTCTTGTTTCCGGAGTTCTGATTGGATGTCAGAGACAATGGAGTCTAAAACAATGGAGAGTCTATACGATATAGCGATGTGGAAGTTGTTGGTTTACGGAAGAAATAGGTACTTTCATGCGCTTTCATCCACTTGCGAAAAGACATGAAATTTCTATCACTCGTGAAAGATCACACGGGCTTTCCTAAAAACGTATGGAAGAACCTATAATAACCTTAATTACGGACTGTCAGGATAAAGTTTGCCAAAATCGCATCATAAATCTGGTGAATGTCACGGGTCTCATTTTTGGGTGAAAAAAAAATTGTAATCAGTAAAAGATCCCTTGAAGTTTTTCAGTATACATGTATTCATATTTTGTTGGCCTTCTATAAACTTATGTATATCAAATTCAGTCATTTTAAAAAATTGTTGTTCAAATTATTGCGGCTCACTGACGGGGTTGTGTGGCATCATTTTGGTTTGGTGTTGGTTCTAATGAATAAACAGGAGGAGATTAAGGATTTTCTGCAATGAACATTTCAAGCTTGCAGATCTTCGTCATTAATTAAAATATCATCACCGTCTGACCATTCCAGACAAAATTGGGGTCCAGATGGCGAGGAAATTTGCCTTAAAAGCTGAATAATTGATGAAAAATACGGTTAAATTTACGTGGTTTGTTTATTTGATATTGAGGAGGCTATATTTTTGGATTGAAAAATTATTTCCTCAGCGGGAGGGGCAAAATAACGTCATTATTTGCAGATAAAGCTTGCTTTATTTGTAGGCTTGTATTTGTATAGCAGAAGTGGCACAATTTCCTTTAGGGTTGCAGTATAGAAGCAATAAAAACAATAAAGTTTTGTTTACTCGTCGCGAAAGAGGTGAGAAATGCTCGGCATAGCCTCGCATATCTACCTGTTGTAAATCTCGTACAATTTAACTACTATAGTATATATTTGCTGACAATGTACGAATATTGTGTATGTATTCACAGACATAAGTCACTGTTTAAAAATAATATGTAATGTATTTTTACCTAACGTTTAAACTGCAATAATCATATATATCATATATAATACCCATGTAAATTTCAGTGTAAAAGGGGTTAAATGTTGGACACGGTATTTCATGCGACGTTTCGACAAACCAGCTGGTAAAAGGCGAAGGCTCCGTATATAGAAACGTCGTAACTAATGTCCTTCTTTATGACGTTTACAATGAATCTAAAAGCTATGTCGGAGTAATTCCCCGACTCCAATATGTTTTGACAGTCTATAGATTATACGTTAAAAAATAATTAGAGAACTTTTAGACTTTTGGGTGTGACAGTACGTTATTTAATGCATGCTGTTTTTATACTTAAGTAACATGTATTTTTGAAATATTTTCATTAAAAACATGTCAAAGTAACATTATTTTTAATATTTCACTGGGTGTCTAAGAAATACGCATTTTGCATTGTTTTGTTTAAATTGGAACAGAGGTTTCAGAGATGGACCATTTGAAAGCTCTCCCTGTAAGTTCTTATATTCCAAGCAAGGATGAATTTTATATCACAGCAAATGCATAATCCACCCAACGATAAAATAACAATCATTACTGGTTTCTTTGATTGGTTTACTGGTCACCATTAGGTCAGCTACAACAGATGACATTTGCAACACATTAACTATCACAATCAATGTAATTAAAATTAAACCTTTCACAAGCTCTCCCCTTTTGTTATTGTCACTGTGAAGATCTAAAAACATCCCATTACAGGTCATCTCAGATTGAACTGTTGATATAAATATTATCCAATGAAAAATTTGGGTATCCCCAAAAATTAACCAATCAAACGTAAGCTCTTATCTTAACTTCGGGTTTACTGATGAACAGGGTGCAATAATACCAGAAAGATTCCTATACTAAATGTTGACGTATTTTTGTTATTGTTTATGCGTGACAAATGAAAACTATTACCGCGTATAGTCCAGCTTAATTACGCTCCTTTTTTTAGATCACAAAATGTGTAAATTTAATTCATCACTTTATTTTACACAGTTATTTAGCGTTTTGAAATGCGGCGGATTTTTCATTGTGATAGAGCAATTTTCTATAGTAAAGTTTGACCTCAATTACAACGGACGTGCATATTTAGAAGAGTCCATTGTCGTCTGTTCGAAATCCTTCGGGTAATATCGTCTGGAGTTAAGGCGGGAAAATCCTCGCGGTTTGTCCGAATACCATTGAATGTTACGAAAGCAGACGATCGTTTTGAAAACAACGCGAGGTCCCTGTAGAAACTCAAATGGCTGACTTCCTATGTAAAATTCCGTAGCAAATGTCAAGGACGATTTGAACTTGTCAACAACAAAGGCATAATATAAAATATGGACGTGTTATCGTGTAGAAATGTTTTAAATTGGATTTTAACACTATAAAGGTACAATATGGAATAATAAAAAAATGCAAAAATACATTTAGTATAATAAGAGGATTCCCCAAGATTGGTGAACACAGTTTTTGATTGATTCAACCTGAGATGACCTGTGATGGGATGTTAGATCTTCACAACGACCATAATAAAAGAGGGGGAGCTTGAGAAAGATATAATTTTAATTAGATTGCTAGCACAATTGTCCAAATTATCTTACATTTCTATAAAAAAATGTAAACATTTCTATGGCTAAGGCGACAACTGGTATTGTAGATAAGCGAACTCCTTACTTAAATATACATATATACTAACATAAGATTAAGGGAAATGGCTTCTCCTATTTCAATAAACAACAACAACAAAAACCAAAGGAACAAGTTGAATTAGTAAACAAACAAAAAATAATAATATTAAAACAGTTTGGCGATAGGGATATTTATTATAGTTTGTCTCCATCATTTTCACCAACCAACTTCTCATTACATTAGGAGTGGTGGAGGGACGAACGTTATAGAATATTCTGTGGGTTATCTACGAGAGGCTCTTCTGTCCAAAGAGAAGACCATTTCCTGCAACTATGAAAGTATTTGCATGGCTCCCATCTTGTCAGTATCTCAAAGAGGATTATATATCTTCTCCAAAGCTGTCCGTGATCTAAGACGTACCGGCATCCCGAACTGTTATTCTGGAAGTAAGATTGTTACTTTTAAGTAGGTGTAGGTTCTGCAATCAACTGTACTACTGTTGATACTTCTTTCATATACTACCATTTGCCTTTCAGTGTATTTTATAGTTCTGAGGTGGAGAGCATATTGCTTTGTTTGTACAAACTTTTTGTCACAATGAGTCACTTCTGAATATTTATTTTCTGAAACCGAGTTGTTTGCATAAACTTGACACCGATTAAAATCTAATTGAACCCAACGTCCTAATAGGAGTCGAACCCAGAGTTTCGACCGGGAAAGTGACCTCGATTACTTTCCGACAATTACGCGGAAATAACAGAGGTGGTCCGATTGTCATCAGCCTTAAAAGGAGCCGTATAATCGCCGGATAGACGCAATTCTATCATACTGATATTTGTAGGCAGCATCAATAATGTTTATAGTTTGATCAATATTGAATAAAACACACATTTAAAGCAGGAACCCTTTCTTCATGCCACCAAATGTCTGTTTGTTATGGGCATTGTTGATGGCAGGTTTGGCCCCGTTAGTCTGTGTTTCAACGTTGCCTTTAGACCTATCTGAAGTACCCAGTTGACTGCAGGAAGACACTATAACATTCTTGAACTCGACAGAGTTTATTGGTTTTTCAGTTTGAACGGGTTTTTTAACTGCAACAAAAGAATAGCTTACCGAGTATAATCAATTTTTCCACACTTTTTTAAAATTAGAAATTGTATCGTTATAAAATTTTTGATGGATTATATTTCAATGTGAAGAAATTGTTTTATTTGTTTGAATGATGTTTAACGCCACTTTCAGCAATTTTTCAGCTATATTATGGCGTCCAGTTTGTATTGGGTGAGGAAGCCGGAGTACCCGGAGAGAACCCCCGACCTTCGGTAGGAAAACTGGCAATTCTTGTCAATTAAAATGGGAGTCGAGTAAACCCCGCCGCAGTGAGACTCGAAACCGCAACCTCAGTGTTGACAGACCACGTTATCAATAGAAGACGAACTATCTTAACCACTCGGCCACCGAGGACCCTTCATGTATTGTATTAGGATGATGTAAATATCGTTTGTTTTAGTGCTACATTTTGAATATGAATTAATATTTAATGAAATAAATTGGAACAAGTTTAAAGTACAAGCCATACATTGCAGTGTTTGCAGCTCGATGGTCGAGTGTTCGTTTAGGAGTGAAGGAAAACTGATGAACGATTAAATTCAATCGCTTCTCTATGCATGCATCCATCAGCTTTCCAGATGTTCTGAACATCTATCAGCTATGCTTTACACAAGGACCGAAATATACGCCTTCAAAAATATTATATAGATACAATTTTGTGGTAAGACTACCGTACGGTCAATGAAACAATATTCAAAGCGGGGTTTTTTGCAGTAATTGGTTTCTGTTTGCAATACTGATTATTCATTGATTAATTAAATGTTTATTTTAAGTCCAACGAGCAGTATTTCAGCTATATTCAGGACGAGAACAAGTTTATTTTACAAACAATAAATCAATTTGTAAAATATGGACTAAACGGGAACAAATTTGAAAGCCACTGGAAATGTATGGGGATATAGGATATTGATAGGGAAGGAAAATTTAGACTTTTGTACAACTCTTATCGACATGTACAAAATGGGCTTTATCATTTAAGGAGCGTGGCACTCTACAAACACGTTATCCACTGCTGTCCTCGGTCAGGCTTTTCTTATTATGACAGGACAATGAGAGATCATCACTATCCGCCATCTGGGGAGGCGCTAAGCAGCTCAGTTAACCCTCATAATATAATACAATGTTAGTGCATTTTAAGTTTTAAGAATTAAGTTTATATTTGTATACTTGTGAAAGGCTACGATTCTTGCATGAGAGCTTAAAGTTTTTTGTACAGAATGCGCCTTGACGAATTTCAGCAATGCACTATTTGTTATGCTTTGATTGATCGATTGGATGTTTGCTTTATGTCCATTTGTATTTAATTATTTATAATTTTCCAGGTATCTTACGATATGATCAGCTTTTCTTCAGTTTTGTGGTCCACTATATACGTATATAGGTTTCAGCATTCATAACGTTGTTTGAAACAGCACTAATCTTATTATTATACCTCGAAATTTCGTTGACAATTTATGTTTTAAAAAAATAACGGCAATGTATAAATACCTTTCTTAATTCTTTCTTAACTTGGCACCTAAGCTGGACACTGTCTGGCAAGCAACGTTCGACAAACCGGCTGGTAAATGGCGACGGCTCCGTGCATAGAAACGGCGTTACTATTGTATCCTCTATGACGTTAACAATGAATCTGAAAGCGAGGTTGAAGTAATTCCCAACTCTGATTTTAGAAATAATTCACGCCTGCTAATATTTGTTTATTTAAGCATGCAATATAATAAGGTATATTTTGTCATAAGCGTTATCCAGTAATATAACTGCATGTAATATAATTACATGAATAGAATTTTGCGTGTTGTTGATTGGTCTAAAAGCAATTTTCGGGTCATGATAAATCGCAACAGTACTTCAATTACATATACATATGTCTGCTGCACCGTTCCGCTTCACAGTAGTCAAGCGGAATCCAATGTTGACCTGGTTTTGACCGTTCAAGAATGTTTTTCGTGACTGTTTCAATTTTACTATAAATTTCAATTTTAGTGTTCATTGAATCATCAGTAATTATTAAATATACTGTTAAAATTGTAAGAATAAGATTATTGATTTATTTTTACTTTTTTTTTCAATATTTGAAATGTGATGAAACTGGAATTTCAGGATTGTCAGCAAATCAGTATCAAAATCTAGTATTAGTAAAATATATTAAGAGTAACCAAAATTACAACAATTGTAACAAAAATGTAAGCTCTGTTTTTCTAACGAAGGAAGATAGGGATTTTATTCATGTAATAAATCAATTTCTGACTTTGATATACGGTTGCTATCAGGATTTCCCAGTCATCAAAGCTGTATAGTCACCTCACCTGGCGGATTGGTTAATATTACATTTTTCTGACTGATAAATTCTGAAAGCAATCAATATCAAAGTCATTGTATATTTCAACGGGCTCAGCAACACATTACACGGGCAAGTCTGCGCACCACTGGTAACAGTGGATGCAAAAATTAATTGTTAAAACCACAAAGAAAGAACGGGGTCACGCTTTCCCAAAACGGCTAGTAAAATCCCAGCACCCTCTGGTACATACAACTTTATTCAGAGGAGGCAACACAACCGAAATTTAGACAAGAACACAGTATACATACAATATATAAATATTTATCTGGTAAACTCAAACTGGCAACTCATGGAAACACGAGATTGTATTTAATTAAGACTTCTGGCGGTAACGCAGGAAAAATAATTGATATGTGAAAGGCTCGGCCCCCTTTCTTGCCATATATCGCCACATGAGAGGGTCTATACGCACTCACCCATTATATATACATGTACTTTTCAATGTAAAACATGACTGAAACAATTTCATTTTACTTTAAACTATCCAACTTGATAGCACGTTGCGACGTTAAATGTTTCTAGTACGCCTTGAATATTATTGAGATAAATGTCACAGCCAATGTAAGATAAATTAGTACCATCGAAACGGAACAATTCTTTCCCTCGTGTCCTGCATAGCGATTTTCTTTTCGACTGTGAAGTCATACCATGACATGCCTCGAATACCAAACCATCGAATCTTGACTCCTCTTTACCCCTGTTCTTGGAACAAGCCCGCCTCTGAGCCCAAAGAACCAAACAGACTTTAGACCTAAAATAATTGAGAATCTATATCAAACTGAACCAAATCCAAGTCTGATGTAGCGTATGTATGCATCGGAAGAACAACGCCCACGCAGTTTTATGGTATACTTTTTTGCCATATCTGTAGCTTGCCCAATACGGAAAGAGTGTAAACGAATATGAAAATGGATGTCATAGAATTTCAAAGCTTTAAGGAGAATAGCAGAAAATGGATATTTAGTCAAAGCCAAACCGTTAAAATGGATAAATAATTTGCTTGAATTGTGTCTACCTTGTGTTCGTATTTTTAAATACGACGTTTAAAGCTTTATTGGACAAATGATTGAATCAATTTGATTCCCTAATACATGCGTAAGTGAACTACCCCATTGGTTCTTATTTGAGAGCCAAATATCTACAGGCATTTCATTTTTTAACTTCCGGAATGGAATGTAATTTGGTCCTTATTTAGTGCATGATTTGTCTCATGATTGGAATTGGCGACTGCTAGAACGAATAATCGTACCGAATTTAGGCTCATTACTCGTAATGGAGCAGAGCGGTAGTGAATCACTCTCGACACTTTGATGTCCAAAAGTAGTTGCATACATCATCAGCCATGTCAATTTGGATTTCTTTCGACAGTGTCATCATTTTTTATCGGTTTCGTGTTGAAATCGATCATTATTGATACGTAATGATAACTATTGCAATTTTTAATAACCCTTTGTGCGTTGTGTTTAATTATGTTTACTACATAAAAACATTGAGAAGCCGAAAAATTGTGCGTGTTGCCTCTTCGGAAGGTGTCGTATGTAAATTACTGGATTCTTACTACAGAATGCTTCTTACAGTATGCAAATTAGTACGATTTAACTAGAATTGGGTCGCATTATCCATATAAGGAAAAATGATCAAAAGACGAAAAAAGAAATTTCTTCAATGAAGATCGTTCCCGTTAGTTTCGCAATGTTTGAAGCTTTAATAACGTAAGAGACATGTATATTATGTTTCAAGATTTAGAGCGACATCCGTACGCGGGCAATATTTACAGAAGAGCCACATAATGAATACAGTTGTCGATTTCCTGTAAAATAACTCTGCTAATTAAAAAAATGGTACCCCAAAGGAGTATTAATTTATGTGACATGTGTTATGTTGAAAGAAAATGGTACCTCATCCAAACTTAAATTTATGTGATAGAAGCGTTATATTGTACAAGCTGATGCGGGATGGTTACCATAACAACTATGACATTTATGTAAAAACTTGCACTTCTTGCCAAAAGTACAAACAGCCCCTCTGTTAAAGAAATTACAGGTCAACCTTTGTTTTTGAACTATCGATTTAGAATCTCCATTTACAAAATTTGTAGCTTGACTCTAAAAATTTCAATTCCCTTTCCGGGTCATTTTTCAAGCATAACACTAGCGTAAACCATGAAAGCAGTTGTCCAAAGATGAATATTTTTTTGTATATTATTGAATTTTTTTAGGAAACGACCGACAATACCCCGCTTCTTACTGCAAGGTCCCCTTCAATGTTTGTATAAATAAAAGAAATAAAAGTACACGAATTTGTCTTAAGCAAAAGATTTAATTCGAGAAACTCACCATTTAAATTTTTTTCTCCGAATTTAAGAGATGGGATCTTAAATACTTGGAATGGCTTCTGGGGGTTAATGTTCTTGTAACTGTCTGCTCAAAGACTTGATGGGCAGGGATTAGTCTGAATATACCCTGTGTACTTTGATCGGGTGTGGCCATGGGCGTGTGTGGACCAACGCCTGAAGAATCAATGTTGATGGTGCTAAGGTCATTCCGAGCTGGGGGCGTCTTTCATACAGTCGACGATGGACGATTCTGCAGTTCTTGAAGTCAAATTCGCTGGACATCGCTCTATCTGGTGGCCTTGTACTGTTCAAATTTGGCGTTCGTCGCGACCTTTGATCAAGAGCCCTGTTTAAATTTGTTTGTAGTCTGCAGTCTTTTCCCGAGGCTTCATAATTTCTGTAACAGATGGCTGCAACTTTTTTCAATGAGTTTTTTTTTAACAATTTCACCAAACGAAATGGCAAGTGTAGCATTTTTTTAAAATCTGCCCCAGGTGACCTTCAGATCGATCTTGCTAATGTGATTATGAAACTAACGCGCTTACCTACTGCGCTACCGAGGCGATTTTTGTTCAAGAATTCCAAATGAAATGACGTTTGTAGCAGTTTGAAATGAAAAGGGTGATGGGAAAAATTACAATACGTGCAAATACGGATAAAACAAGAAAAGATCCGCATTTTTATAAAATCTCAATGGGACCTAGAAACGATACTCCCATTAATTCAATCGGTTTATCGAATAGGCAATAGACTTTATTATTATAGCATTCTAGTTTATCGTTTTTATTACCATTTTAATGCCAGATGATTTCCATATATATAAAAAAAACTGCATCCGATTTGAATGAAACTATCGGATATTGTTACATATCAGGTTGGTAAAGCCTATCGATTTTGGGGAAAATCCGTCAACTGTCAATGTCACAGTCCACAAACAAGTTAGAAATTTTTACAAAAAAGATGTTTCCAGGCAATGACTCAAAGTTTTCATTTGATTTCATAAAACTTTGGAATATAGTTTCATATCAGATGAATTTGAAGATTATTGATTTTTGGCTTCCATACATTTTTATAGTCATAGTTGCCATAAAAAGTTTTTTTTACAAAAAAGATGTTTCCGGACAATAACTTGAATGACTTTGTGGATCAGAAGCTTATTGATTTGAGGGGAAATCCGTCAAATGGTTCGCTGGTCCTGTTTTCCGTCTGACTGATATTTTTAGATGAGTTCCGACTTAGTGACCATATTCAAATTTTGTTAAAATATAACCCAACTTTGACGCGGACGCACCAATGTAATGCCACCAACCTATAGTTGTTGTTGTCTAATTTCTTTGTTAATTGATAATTGTAACTGGTATGTTTTCCAGATTTTATTTATTAAATATATTTTATGTTAATGTATTGTTATTGATGTTAAAGTGGTCAATTTTCCATTAAACGTAATATTCTATGTTCAATTTAGGAATGTAAACACGGAAGCCATAATATGTAAATTTGTTTATCACCCGTAATTCGACTTAAATATGTAATGAGACTTATGATTACTTTCTGGATAAGGACTCTTCTTATTTAATTTATTAAAGTATATTTCCTGTCCTTATTATCAGGTCAATTTATTGTATATTTAAAGATAGGGCTCTCGCATGTGTGACAGTCATGATATAGCTTTCTAATGCTATTTTTTAACTACAAACATTGTTATTTTACCTTTCAGACACATGCATGTTTTCCTTTTATCTGTCCGTAATATTTTAATATTGTTGTCAACTTTACTAAATACCTATTGATGTTATATTACATGTATTTTCGCTGTATGTCCACTAGCATGTACATTTTCGTCCAGCTGATTGTTGTGCCCGGAACTCAATTTTCTAATTTTCTGACCCCGTGTGAGACCCGGGGCACAGGAGAATAGGCCCACGGCTTCCCCAGCCTGCAGTAAGAGTCCGCTAACAGAGGCAACACTTCGTGTCGATTACAGGACGGGATTTCACTTGATCTGTTTTAAGTGCGCCGAAGAAGGAGATGAGGGCTTTACCTCCACTAAAACTCCAAAGTGTGTTAATTGTGGTGAAGCCCACATGTCCTCATCCAAGGATTGTCATCATTTTTAAAAGGAAAAAGAAATACAACAGTTAAAAACTGAAAAAAAACATCTATTACCCTGAGGATCGTCGTCTGTATAATACAGCGAATAATCCCTCGTCTCCTGCATCAACATCATGCGCCAGTGTGGCCAAACGCGTTCTCACTTCAGTTGAAACGCAGACAATCATCACCTGGTCTATTGACAAACAGGAACCTTCAAAATTAAAAGTTACAACAACAGACAAAATCACCAAATCTTCACGAAAATCTTCATCTTCTCAAACTGCTACGTCTTCAGCAATCCTCAACCAATTCTTCAAGCAGCCCCCCCCCAAAAGGAGATTGTACTCCAAAACTGCTGCGGGATCCAATTAAGGTCCACAACAGGTTTGGTAGTCTGGATCAACTAGACACTACTATCTGGGGGGATCCAATGGATACACTATCCCCAGATACTGGATCTAAAAGTAGATCCCCAGCAGAAACCGGCGGAATAGCCCCCAAAAAACTGTCAACAATCCCCCTATTCGCAGACCATAATGGGTACAATAATACAATGGAATTGTCGAGGTCTTCCGATTAATTTTCTTGAAATTACATGATAAGTTCAAGCCTTTCTTCCTGTTGCATTTCGCCTCCAAGAATCCCACCTAAAACGAAGTGATAACATATCTTTAAAAAACTCCTCTATACAGCAAATATGTAGACGAGAATGATAGAGCTGCTGGCGGCTCTGCCATTCTTGTAAAAGATCAAGTTCTACATAGCCCTGTAGATCTCAACACTGATCTTCAGGCGGTTGCTGTTAGAATATCTTTAGACAAAACAATTACTTTATGCTCTGTGTATATCCCTCCGAATTCTTCATTGAATTAAAATCAGTTGAAACAACCTACTGACCAGCTTCCGGCCCCTTATACATTACTTGGGGACTTCAACGGACACAACCCTGTATGGGTCAGTACCACAATAAACGACAAAAGTAATTATTGAAGGCTTAATGAATCAGGAAGATCTGTATATTTTTAATTATGGAACAAATACATATTTACATCCTGGGAATGGATCATATTCAGCTATTGATCTTACAATAGCAGATCCTTCTCTGTTGCCCTATTTCTCATGGAAAGTCCATGACGATCTCTGTGGAAGTGATCACTTTCCCATTATATTGGAATCTTTGCACTCTTCCATCACAGAACGAGTCTCGATCGGTATAAATTTAACAACGCCAATTGGCCTCTATTTGAACAACTCTGTATAGAACGACTTAACTCGGATACTTTTGAAGCTATCTCTGATCCAATTTTAAAATTAAATGAAACACTTATTTCAATTGATGATAAAACAATTCCTAAGACCTCGACAAATCCAAAACATCCTAGTAAACCATGGTTCGATGACAGCTGCGAGGACGCTATTAAAGACCGGAAAAAGAACGACGCTCTAATAAACACCCAACTCAAAATAATCTTAACCATTTCCGAATTTTTCGAGCGAAAGCTCGCAGGGTAACGAAACAAAGACGACGCACCTCTTGGCGTAATTTTGTTTCTAAACTAAATAACCATACCCCTATGAGTAAAATTTAGGAAGATGATTCGTAAAATTAAAGGTAAAAACAGTAAAGCAAATGTCCATCATTGGATCAGGATGGACCAGACTTCCTGTCAACTTCCAGTCAAAAAATCTGGAAGATTACAATACACCTTTTTCTTTGAAAGAGCTAAAAACTTCTTTGATCAACTTTCACGACACAACATGTGGTCCAGATGACATCCATGATCAACTTCTCAAACATCTGCCACAATCTTCTCTCCAATGCCTTCTGAATCTTCTTAACAATATTTGGGAAACGGCTGACTTACCATATATTTGGAAAATGGCTACTGTTGTGCCTATTCCAAAGCCAGGAAAAGATCACTCGGAAGCGTCCAACTATCGGCCTATAGCCCTCACAAGCTGTCTTTTTAAAACCATGGAAATAATGATCAATGTTCACCTTGTCTGGTTTTTAGAATCTAACAACCTAATTTCAAATACCCAATGTGGATTCAGACAAGGGCGAAGTACCCTAGACATCTTGTACGTTTCAAAACGTATATTCGAAACGCCTTTGCCAAAAATGAACATGTGTCTATCTTTTTCGATTTAGAAAAAGCATATGACACAACATGGAAATATGGTATTTTAAAAGATCTTTTTGATGTGGGGTTGAAATGTAGACTACTTCCTTTATTTCAAAATTTTTATCTGACAGAATTTAAAGTAAGGGTAAATTCTACTTTATCTGACCCTTTTGGTGTTCACCAGGGAAGCATCCTTTCTGTCACTTTATTTAGTATCAAAATTAATAGCCTTGCTCAAGTTTTAAAAGATAATATTGATGGTTCTCTATATGTTGACGACTTCCTCGTATGTTCAAGGCTAACCTTTCTACCCAATATCAAAATCTTAAAAAAATAAATACCTTAAAGCATTGGATATTTTAAAAGTCGTATCCAGCGCCGACAGGGGTTCTGAGTGCGATGTTTTACTGAATCTCTACAAATCGCTGGTTCGATCGAAATTGGAATACGGTTGCTTTATTTATGGTTCTGCTCGCAAGTCATATGTCAAAATTCTTGTTACTATACACCATCAGGGATGTAGAAGCAAACGAGCCTTCTATGTATTTCCAACAAAATTGAAGGCGTATCCTGACAACCCGGCCCACGACTGTGTTTTCAAACCTCTTTACGAAAATATTTTTGAAAAACATTCAGATAAAATTCAACCTTTTGGTATCAGAATAAAACCTCATTTGAACAACTCTGGGATAAATTTAGATGAAATTGCTGCTATTGAAATTCCACATAACCCAAAATGGCTAAATCCAAAACCGGTGTTTATTTTTGATCTTAGAAACCATAAAAAGTCTGACACAAACCCTTTAATTATTCAACAACACTTTGCAGAAATAAAACCTCACTATCCTGGCCATTCTGCAATTTATACAGATGGATCAAAGGACGGCGATAAAGTTACATCGGCCGCTGTCTTTGGAGAGCGTGTTGAAACTCGCCTTCTTCAATCCGTTTCATTTAGTGCAGAAGCGCAAGCTATCTTTCTTGCACTAAAAATTATTGTTTCGTCAGATGAGAGTAAATTTATTATCTGCTTCGATTCTTTGTCATATTTTCAGGCAATTGAAAATTCTAAAATTAAAAATCCAATTATTTTAAAAATAATTCAAATTTATAAATCGCTAACAACTTTAGGTAAAGAGGTTGAGTTCTTCTGGATTCCCAGCCATGTGGGAATCCATGGAAACACAGTCTTGGACAGGGCGGCTAAAGCTGCCTTATAAAATGATATTATTAACTGTAAAATTCCTTTTACTAATTTTAAATTATATATTTTTAAATACATTTCTAATCTATGGCAGCGTGGTTGCCACACAATACATAATAAACTTCATGTGATCCAACCACTTCTGCACATGCATAATTTAAAATCTTGTAGAGATCGTAAAGACCAAGTGGTTTTAACCAGGTGTCGTCTTGGGCATACATAGTTATATTTTAAACAATGAACCAAGACACGAGCGTGTTCCATGCAACTGTCCATATACCATCAAGGATGTCTTGATGGACTGTGTTGACGTGGCACACATTCGGGATCGTTTTTAGTCTGTTAATTCTTATAATAATTTATTTACAACTGTCGCTGGCGACACAATTTTACAGTTTTTAAAGGAAATTGATTTATACAGAAAAAATTAATTGGATTTTAAATTTCTTTTTATCTGTATGTATGCTCATATTACCGGTATTGTATGGGGCCACGTTTTAGAAAGGATGGATATTCTTTAAATAACTAAATTAAAGTTCTAATTCCTGAATAAAGCTGAAATATTGCTTGCAGGACGTAAAACAACAATCAATCAATCAACCTAATTTGCTGATTGTTTTAAATGTTTAGCGTCGACGTCACTATATTTCGCATACAACCGTCAAGCTCATAGCCAATGTCGGCTCTTTTTGCAGAGTAACGGTCGCTATGTCTCAAGCGTTGATTTATCAAATCGCGATTGTAATTTTAATTCATTAATATTACTCGATACTCTTTATGTTTGATTTATTTTGATTTTGACGATTTAGACCTTTCCTTGTTGAATTATTACCGGCGGTCTGCACCCTTTACAGTGTTTATTGAACCCAATTTATAGTACCATGTTGAAAATAAACAAGTGTTTTATTTATTATACTTTTAAATATAACTAGAAGGTAAGTTAATATTAAGAGTTTTTCTTTTGATAAGGAATCCGTTTAGATGGTCTTTGCAACAATATGCACCAGATTCGGTCTGTGCACCGACAGGCACCAAGTGCAATGCACCGAGCCTTATCAATTCCTTTTATAGATAGTGGACAAACAGGGAACAATATCTACTATTTATTCATTTTTATTCCTATTTACTGAAGTTTATGAATGTTGACTAGGGTACTTGTGTTTGTTATTTTCGTATGTTGATACTATACACTTAATAAACAGGGTGTAAACTTATTTTCTTGTTCCCTTTTTATTCGGTATATTTAGTATGATCGGGACTTAGAGATAGAATCCTAAGTAGTATGTTGATACATAAATTTGATGTGCCGTTGTCGCCACATGAGGTGCGCTACGAAATAAATGTACATGGGGACACCTTACTTATAATAACCTCTGTGGTGGTGACGTGACATATTGGCATCATCGGCGGGATCTTTCTTTAATATCCCTTTTCTTTATTAGTAAATGAACTTTTGATTGATAATATCTGAATGAGCTTCTTTTAGATTACGTTTCTATTAGAATCTTGTCAAGTTTGCAGGTCTTTGCTTGACACAGTAAATACACAATTGCTTTGATGTATTAAAATAAACTTTAGAAGTATGGATACTTTTGAAGTCACTGTAGAAGTAGAAAACTTGACAATAATCAAAACTTAAGGTATCCGACCCATAATTAAAGTTACCGTTAAATTTTACTTTTGACTAAGAAATACAGCTTTATTAAATCAATGTTTTGCTAATTAATGATACAAATTAATATATTGTTTTATTTTGAGTCATTGTTTACAGTTTTAAGCAAAAAAAATTTAGTTACTCAAATAGTATTTCCGATGTTTGCCGAACATTACCGAGGTCTGCTCCATTGAAAAACAATAGACATCCAGGACACCAAATATGATCACGTGGTCAATTATGGTCCGGATACCTTAAGAGATAGTTTTGCAAATACATCTGAACATTTGATAGAATTATTGAAACTCCCTCTGTACAGCGACCAGGATTTGTAAATAACTATAGCTATGGTACAAATGTTAGATTTGGAACATCTGCTCCAAACTTATATGCCCCAAATTCAAATTCACAAAATTCAATGCCCTCTCAGAATACTAGTTCTGGGTCAATGATCAAAATTAAAACCTCAATTCAATTATGGAACAGAGAAGATGAATATTTAGCTTAATTTGAGATTTTATCTGAGCTTAATGCTTGGACATATGAAGCTAAATCTTTATATTTAGCTGGGAGCTTGAAAGGGGATGCTATAACTTTGTTATCAGAGCTTTCTTCCAATGAGAGAAAGGACTATATCACTCTTATTAAAACATTGAGTTTAAGATATGGATCTGTCAATAGGGCTGAAATCTTTTAAGCAGATTTAAAAACTATAGTAAAAATGAAGGATGAGTCTATTTCTGAGCTTGCTCAATCAAGAAACTTACAAGACAGGCTTATCCTAATGCCCCCTCCAGTTTAATTTCCACCTTAGCTAGGGATCATTTCATTGATGCCTTACCTGATGGAGATATGAGTCAGAATAAGAGAGTCACAGGTGACGGACATAGCTCAGGCTGAGATAATAGCCTTAGGTTAGAGGCCTATAGAGTGGCTGACAAACAGAAATCAAATAGATATAGGGGAAATCATGAAGTTCACGAAGTTTCATTGAAAGGTAAGGAATATGACTTTATTTCAAATGAAAACTCATGAGTAAAATCTCTCATGGAAGGTTTTAACAAATGACATCAAACAGGTTGTCAAATCTGGTCAGAACCAGGCACCTGAAAAATAAAATAAAAACAAAATCAAAATAACCTTAACTAGACAAAGTCGATCTAGCGATCACTGATACCTCCGCTTTTGTAAAAATTTCTTACGTTTTTCGTGGACTGTGACCTTGAAATTTGACGGATTTCCCTAAAAATCGATAGGCTTCTCACCAGCCTGAAATATAACAATATCCCAAAGTTTCATTCAAATCACATGCACACTTTTTGAGTTATCGTCCGGAAACAACTTTTTTGTAAAAATTTCTAACGTTTTTCGTAACCTGCGACCTTAACATTTGACGGATTTCCCCCCCAAAAAATAGGCTTTTTATCAACCTGATATATAACAATATCGCAAAGTTTCATTCAAATCAGATGCAAAATTTTTGAGTTATTGTCCAGAAACAACTTTTTTGTTAAAATTTCTAACGTTTTTTGTGGACTGTGACCTTGAAATTTGACGGATTTCCCCCAAAATCGATAGGCTTCTTAACAACATATGCTATATAACAATATCCTAAAGTTTCATTCAAATCAGATGTAAACTTTTTGAATTATCATCCGGAAACCAAATGTGGACGGACGAACGGACGGACGGACGGACATGAGGACCACTATATACCCCCGACTCTGTCG
This sequence comes from Limnoperna fortunei, assembly GCA_944474755.1. Classification (NCBI taxonomy): domain Eukaryota; kingdom Metazoa; phylum Mollusca; class Bivalvia; order Mytilida; family Modiolidae; genus Limnoperna; species Limnoperna fortunei. The sequence goes on from OX104113.1 coordinate 61,689,542, forward strand.
GGCGGGGGTATAAAAACAACCATAATAATGGTTCAAATAGACCTTATAACAACTTTCAGAATAACAGTGGTCACAGTCAATCGTTTAAGGGACCGGGAAACCACTTTCAGTCGGACACAGGGGCCAGTGCGCGACAGAACTATCGAGGCCCAAAACCATCAGTCATATTCAATGTTTCAAAGTTTGGAGATGAGTGTTTATTTGCTTTTACATATATAATGGAAAAATTGTACTTGATATCTCTACGGGAAAGTTTACATTTACTCATGAGGTTTTAATTGGTGACCACTGAGCTACATCCCCCTTGCTTGCTAGACGTTAAACAACAATAAATCAATCAATCAATTAATTGGTAACATTCAAAATGACAGCATTTTAGGAGTTGATTTTTTTATCTCCCAATCAATGTGATGTGTTGATGAGCAAAAGTTGCTTGTCGATCTTATAAAGGTGATAAAATTCCATGTTACCATATTAATAAAAGTTCAAAACCTACTGTATGTAGAGTTGCAGTAAGTCAGGATGTGGTGATTCCTCCTGATACTGAGATGATAGTAACAGGAAAGTTTTTTGATTCTGTTATTCATATAGAAACGGGTTTAGTTAGTTCCTTTTCCCAGTTTTCAAATAAACATGGTCTTTTAATGGCCTATAACTTGGTTGAGGCCAAGAATGGATTAGTTCCCCTTAGAATTTTAAATGTGTCTGGAAAGAGTTGTACTATTCCAAAAGACACTCAAATGGAAAGAGTAGAATTAAATGAAGATCAGGTTTTGGATCCTAATCATTTACATACATGTATAAACTCTGAGTCAGTTTAGATACCATGATACTTTTTCTAAAAATGTAAAAAGATATAGGTTTTACTGATCTTATATAACATTTTATTGATACTGGTGATGCCGACAAGGCAGATCCCTCTTGATACATATTCAGCAAGCAGCAGATGAAATTAAGGCAATGGCCGACAGAGGAATCATTGAACCGAGTCATTGGCCTTGGTTTTTTCCAGTGGATCTTATTCCCAAACCAAAAGATATACAATACGATTCTGCGTAGATTACAGACGGTTGAATAATCTCACAATTAAAGACTCTCATGCCTTAACAAGAATTGATGACAATTGGACGCATTGTCTGGCGCCAAGATGTTTTCCGTTCTTGATCTACGTATTGGTTATTTGAATGTGAAAATTGCAGATAAAGATAAGCCTAAAACTGCATTTTCAATACCCGGAAGTGGCTTATGGCAGTTTAATAGAATGAGTTTTGGGTTATGCAATGCACCGGTCATTGTACGATTGATGGAAGTGGTTTAAATTCGAAAATTTCTCTTGTTTACTGAGACGACATCATTGTATTTTCCAAAACGTTTGATAATCACGTAGAAGACTTAGGTCAAGTGTTTGAATGCTTACATCAAGCTAAATTGAAAATGAATCCTCAAAAATGTAACTTATATATAAATAAGATAGTTTCTCTTGGTCATGTAGTGAATGAGGAAGGTACTACTACTGACCCAGCCAAAATAGATAGTGTTATTAATTGGCCTATACCTAAAACCGTAAAACATTTTAGGAGTTTTATTGGTTTATGTTCCTATTACAGGAGATATGTACGAAATTGCTGGATGTGCTCGGCCATTACATTGACTTAAAGAAAAAAATGTCAAATTTAAATGGACTGACGCTTGTCAAAAGTCCTTTGACACTCTTAAAATGCTTTAACTAGTTGCCCAATGTTAGGATATCCTACACCATATGACAAATTTATGTCTGGATTGCGAAGCAAGCAATGAAGGTATGGGAGCTGTGTTATCCCAAATACAGGAGGGTACAGAAAAAGTAGTTATTTGTTATTATAGTAAAGCCTTTTCTAAAGCATAACGGCGTTATTGTGTTCACCCCGTAGAGAGTTGTTTGCTGTGGTTGCTTCAGTGAAACACTTTCACCATTACCTGCATAGTAGACATTTTCTTATTAGATATAACCATGGTGCTCTACGTTGGTTATGCAAGTTTAAGAACCCTGAAGTTAGATTGCATGAGACCTTGTCTGCCTATGACTATGCCATTGATCATAGGGCAGGGCGAGTGCACTCTTATGCTGATGCTTTGAGTCGTCGTCCTTGTTGTGATTCTGGATGTAGATACTGTAGTAGAGCTGAAAGTAGATATGAAGCAAAAAAAGAATTAGAAAACACTAAAACAATTTAATTGAGTGAGAAAGAAAATTCTACTCTTCAGTGGGTGATAGGAAATTTCTATAGAAAGCATAGAATTGAAACATTACTGGTCAAAATTTGATTCGTTGGTTCTTGATAGAGATGTTCGAAATAATGTCCTTCAAGTTTTGTTACCCACAGCACTTTATGGTGATATTTTGTTTCAGTTGTATGATGCGCCAACTGGGCACATCTTGGGTTGAAGAAAACTTTAGCTTAAGTGAGACAGAGATACTTTTGGTATATTCTCCGGAGAGATGTAGAAAATTCTTTGTCGGAGTCTGTGCATCACGTAAGGCTCCTGTGAGAAAACCTAAAGCTCCCATGAAGCTTTATTCTGTTGGGGTTCCGATGGAACGTTTAGCAATCGACCCCTCCCTAACGCTAATTAAGGGAACAGATATATTCTGGTTATTTTACTAAGTGGACTCAGGCTTTTGCAATAAAAGACCAAGAGGCTACCACTATAGCTCACATTCTTGTCAACGAATTAGTGTTCCAAGAATATTACACAGTGATAAAGGGTCAACTTTTGAATCCAAAGTCTTTAGTGAGATGTGCAAAATTCTACAGATTGATAAAACTCGCACAACTACCCGACGTCCTCAATCAGACGGCATAGTAGAGAGAAATATTAAAACCATAAAAACATGCTCACTGCATTTGCTAATACCTACCTTTGCTAATGATGGCTTATAGATCATCAGTCCACGAGTCTACTGGCTTGAGTCCTTGTTCCATGATGCTTGGACGAGATATAACTCTCCCAGTTGACCTTTTATATGGACAACGTGAAATAGATAAAGAACTGCCAGTTCACAATATACGCTTACAAACATGTATCTCTTTTATACACGACTTTGCCTGTGAGAATTTGAAACTGAGTGGTAAAACAATGAAAAAATATGACCACAAACGTACACATAATGTTTATGATGTTGGTATTCCAGTTTGGTTGTTTGTAGAAAAGCAAGGCATTACTCGAAAGTTAGTAAAATCGTAGAATGGCCCATATGTCATTAGTCTTAAACTCAATGATATTTTATACAGAGTTCAAGAAAAGCCCAATTCCAAACCAAAAGTTGTACACCATGACAAACTTGAACTTTACACTGTGGTGATAACCGTCCAACTTGGTTTACACAGAATTAGGGTAATTTCATAGCAACTTTTTTATATGATAAACATGTATTTTGATCTTATCATTTTACTTCATAGAAGCAACTATTTGAGAGAATGTGCTCATATGAACCGGAATTTTTAGATAATGTTGTTTATTGTACCTATTGTTAATAACCTAGTTGTGAAGTCTATCCGTTGATATTTTTATAAAGAATTTACGGTTTGACAGTCATAGATAGTGAAGTCTTATGTACCATCAGTATATAGTATATTGCATATAAAATAAACATTATCTTAGATTAACGAAGTACTTATTGTAGAGGATGTGCTCATAAGTGCATAATCGTTTTATTTAAACTGGTGGTCCTAGATAATCCAATCTGTGAACCTAGAAATAAAAAAAACAGAAGATTTTCAGTTAATACCATATTGATAACTGAACTTGCATAGAAGAGTTTTGTCTTTATAATTTCAGATTACCAAGTGGTCGTGCGGGCTTTGTAATGGGTCGTTCATGTGTGCCCGGAAGAGTGTGATCAAGCGCCATCTACTCTAACAACACCGCGGTTTAAGTTATAGATGTTATGGATGCACTAAGATATTCGTTAGGGACAACCAGCCACACAAAGGATGAAAATAGCCAAATGGTGATCACTATATATTGACTTTTCGTCTCGATGGTGTAACTGGTGAGACTGTAGACCAATGGTTTAAAGAGTTTCTTGACTCTATGGAGAGTACGATAAAAGAGCATAAAACCACCCCAACAATACCCAGGGTGGCAGCTAAGAGAACGTCGTCAGTTTTGTTTGTTTGTTTGATGGTGTTTAATTCCACTTTCAGCAATATCATGGCGTCCAGTTTTTATTTAAGTAGGATATGGTAAGGGGTAGAGCTGCACCTGATTGTTTGTGAATTTATTAATGCCGTTGGTTATAATAAATTTAATATATTTTATTATAGACTTTTTCTAATTTCAAACATGACGATATGGAGGAGTTTTACTTCGATTACAAAAGGATTATCCGTTACTGAAGACCAAACACAAAAATCCTACATTTGGCGTCATCGACAGGATTTTGCAGGTTTATAGCAGAAAAAAAATAACCCGGTCTTATGTTCAGTTCTTTAATGTAGTTGCTGAATAGTTAACTTTATTGTCTTGTACTGCTGTTATGTTTCATAATGTTACATTAAAGAAATATTTTAAGTGAAAAATGTCGAAGCAACCTAGAAAGGTTCTTAGTTTCCCTGATGTTTCTGACGACCCGGAACTCAACCCCTACAAGTAAGATTTTGTTTCAGGTACGCCGAGTTGGCAGGTTCAGTTAAGATTTCCCAGACAAGTAAATACTAAATACAAATAAAAGTGACAAAAATGTTTTAGCAAATCATTATGCAAAGCTTAGACGAGAATTTGATATTTTAAGTGAGGAGTTTAGGGCAGTAAGCGGACAAGGCTCAGTGGACGTTGTTCCGCCGAATGCACATCCGCGCACTAACAACACTGGGGGACACGGGGCCACGCCGTATCAGTGGTACTGATTAAGAAATCCCTAGTATAGATCAGGATTGCTCTGATGTTGTTGAGGGGTCCACTGGCAAGCTCCAAGATAAGGGGAGTGCCCATGGGTCTATAGTTTTATGAAGAGAGCGATCGCTGCTGGCGGGGACCAAAGTAGATCTCCTCAGCCCTAAAATGTTTTCAGTTCTGGTTATTTGGTTAATGTAAGTTCGAGTGTACCAGCAACAAAATACAAGAAACCACCCGTTTATGATGGGACTTAAAGTTGGCAGGATTCAGTTTGAGATGTTAAGTAAAATTGTTAAAATGGACGGGTGAAGAACAAGCTATGGAATTAGCAACTAGTTTAAGGGTTCTGCTGTATATTGATATTGTATATAGCGATATTTAGTGATTTATCGGCATTTGAAAGGGTTAATTTTGCTTGTTTAACGTCGGCTTTAGCGGCTCGATTTGAGCCAACAAATCAATCTGAAATTTAAAGGTCAAAAATGAAAAGCTGAATTAGAGAAAAGGTGGAAAGCTTACCAGAATTAACTGAAGATATTAAAGATTGGTACGTTTTGCATACCCTTCTGCCAAATTGGAATTAAGGGACCAGTTAGCGCTTGATTGTTTTATAGATACACTAGAGACGCAGAAATGCAATGATCTGTGCATCAAAACTGGCCGGAACCAGTAGATCAAGCTGTATCAATTGCGCAGAAATACGAGGCTTTTTATGCTTTACGTAAGAAACAGGGTATACCTAGGGTAGTGAGAGCTCAGTTTGAAGACAAATACCAGGATGGTTTGGTCGAGGCAGTTGAAAGAATGGGGCACACAGTGAATAAATAAGAAGAATTAGTAGAAAAAGTGAATAAAGGGGGAACTGATAGGGGTAAAAATAGAGTGGTTAAATACAATTACTGCAGTGGGATGGGGCACGTAAAACGGGACTGTGTTAAAAGAAAGCGGGATGAGAGCAGCAATAATGCAAAGGCAAATAAGCAAAATAAAGTTGGGGACATTTATAATAGACGTTTTCAGGGAAACGGAAAGCAGCTGGGGTAAAGGGTACAACCCCGGCCAATGAGTGCAGTAGCGGAGGGTCCCCTGTTTTAGAAATTAAACATTCTTCAAATTCTAACTAGTTAATGCTAGAATTCGGTGTTCCAGTTAGTTGTTTAGTTGATACAGGCTCAACGATTACAGTTTTGAGTACTGAAATTTAAGCAGATTCCGGTTGAAAACATGCCGATATTAGAAAGTTATAAGAGGCTAAAAATGCCTGATGGGGGAATAGTAAGTCAGTTAGGAAAAGCCTGTTTTATTTTTGAAATTTGAGCAAAAATGTTTAAACGGGAAATTACAGTAGCGGATATAGAATCTCAAGTTATTATAGGGTTCGACTTTTTGTCGAAACACAAGTGTGAACCTAATGTTGGTAGGGGAATTTTACGCATGGGCAAGAAGTCAATAATATGTCAAAGGCAAAGAGCGTTTGACGAATAAAAATTGCGGAACGAGCTTTCGTTCCTGCGGAAAGTGAAATGATAGTTGGCGCGTTCATTGAAGGTGATACATTTAAGGGTTCTACTGTTTTGATTGAATCCGCTAGCCAAAGTTTAAATATGCAGGGTGTTTTAGTGGCACGTACAGTTGTGAATTCAAAGGACGGTTACGTCCGTTGCGGCTAATATGGGCAAGCAGTACGGAAATGCCGACGGACTTAGCCGTAGACCTTGTTAGGATTGTCAACATGGCAATAAACAAGAATCTAAAGATTCGGCAACTACCGAAATTGAACTCTGTGAAATTCGAGCAGTGGACGCAGATTCGTTCCAAAACAATGATGAGATGTGTTCTAACTGGTTGCAGAGTAAATCAAATGATTTAGCAAACTATCAAAATAAAGACTACTGAGTTAATAAACTTAAAAGAAAATTTTGACGAACGTCCAAAATTGGAAGATATTTCACAATTATGTCTTGAAATAAAAGCATAGTGGTCACTGTGGCACATGCTGGTGTTACAAAATGCTGTTCTTTATTACAAATATATTGAACCTGATAATAGTGTTAGGTTACTCTTTGTTGTGACTCAATGTTCGAAACGTGAAATTTAAAACTTGCTCCATGATGACCATTGTTCTGGTCACCTCAGGAGTAGTTTCTTTTGTTGTATTGATTTAAAAAGAGACGTTTCGAATTGGGTCGAAACATGTTTTATTTGTCAGAAACGGAAAAGTCCCTATAGAAAAGCGAAAGCTCCGATGTGACAGTACTTAGTAAGGGCACCTCTTGAACGTATTGCAATTGATATCATGGGTCCTTTACCTTCGAGTAAAAATGGAAATAAATACATCATGGTAGTTACTGATTACTCTACTCGATGGGCTGAATGTTACCCCATGAAAAATATTGATGCTGAAAAGTGGTCAGGCTTTTATTTGAAAACTTTATCTGTTGATTTGGATTGCCAAAGCAGATTTACACTGATCAGGGGAGACAATTTGAGGCTGAACTATTTAAAAAATTATGCAGAATTTTAAAAATTAAGAAACCAAAAAAAACTACTAGTTTTTCCCGCGAGCAATGGATTGGTTGAACGGTAGAATAGAAGCTTTGAAGACATGTTAAGCAAGGTTGTTAACCTCGTGACCAGAGGGATTGGGATGAGTGTATTCCATTAACTGTACTAGCATACAATTCTTTTGTCCATGAAAGTATAAAGCAGTCTCCAAATATTATGATGTATTATCGTGAGGTCCAGTTACCGCTTGATTTAATTTATGGGCCAACTGAACATGAAATTTCTCTCCCTGACCCTAAAGATTATGTTGAAACACTGCAGCGTAAAATGTGGACGTCCACCAAAAAGCTGGAAAAAAAATGAACATTGCTAGCCAGAAAAGAATTTATGATTTATCTGTTAATAAGAACCAATATAATGTTGGAACATCAATCTATTTAAATTGCAGTATTAAAAAGGGGGTTATAAGTCCAAAGCTACAAAACAGATGGGAGAGACCTTACTTAGTGGTAGATGATTTATCAGATCTGCTATATTCTATCCAGAAAAGCCCAGGAGCTCATTTGAATATATTTCATCATGATGGGTTAAAAAAAACCTTTGTGGGGGGCTTTAACAGATGGTTGTAGAAAAAGGGGGATTAAAGGAGATTTTAGTGGATTGACGCAGATTGACGAATTTTCGTATATATTAGTGTTTCATGTATTTGTGTTAGTGTCTACTCTATGTCTGGCAGACGGCAACAGGCGCAGTTCCTCATGTTCTTATGAGTAGTGTTCATATATATTGTAGTTGGCTTTGTGGCTTTATTTCAAAGACTCAAAAATGTTTTTAAAATTTTATTTAACAGAGAAAAGTAAAAATAGCAAGATCTGTTCTTTCTGAGATGATAATTTACTAGTGTTCTGAATGTAGTTTAGGATTTCCATCTGCAGCCAGACTTGAGTCACATCATCAGAAAATTCATGGTCCACATGAGGTGTGCCCGTTTGCTGGCTGCAATATTTCGTATTCGATGTGCAAACCAGGAAGGATGGATAAACATTATCCAAAGGACTCACCCAGTTCTGAGGCGATATACAGCGGTACGGGAGCAGGGGTACCAGGTGATAAAAAGAGTTCTACAGAAGGCCCCCCCTGCTACCACTATCAATTATGATGAGGTGCCTTAGCTTTCAAAGCCTCTCACAGAGTATGAGCCAAGCCTCTTCTCACATCCCAGGAAGGTCGTGGTTGTGGGTGCAGAGGATATCTCTGATTGGAAGGAGGAAGAAGACATTGAATTACTGGAGGAGGGGTCTTTGCTTCCACCCGTGGCACTTGTGACTGTGGTAGAGCCTGTCGAAGATGTCCTGAATAGTAAAAAGTGTGTTGTTTCTGTGCCGTCCAGTATTTTGCTCGATTCGTTGCATGACTGTATTGTTTCCGTGCCGTATAGTGTCATTGCAAATTTGTCTTTATTAAATGTGGCCTGTAGTGTAAGTGCTAATGTTATGTTTAATTGCGATGAATCACTAGTGTTAGTAGATTTAACAGTTTGAGTAATACAACTTTTTTTGTTACGTATAGTTCGGATTTTTGGAGGCCAATTATTTCTTCACAAATGTCACCTGTGTCTTCTTCTGTCGTGCCTGTTTCTGTTTTGTCACCGGTTGCTGTATCGGTGCCTTCATTTGAAATACAAGTCCGTGTCGCCATTCGTACCTGTAACTGTGTCTGTGTCGTCTCTTGTACAAGTATCAGATTCTGTGCCAAGTATAAAATCAGCCGTTAAAAGTGGACATGTGTTTATTTCTACAGCTTCAATTGAAGACTCTGAAATCCCGTTGCATTATCCCAACTGTGAGAACTGTTGAAGGTGCAGTGTATGATTACTGTATGTATGATCCACGACTTTTCTTTGCTGTTGCTCCCTCATCCTATGTAGATTCCTGTCCTGCTTTGCGTGATATCAACAATACTGCCCGCTTGCGTCCAACTAGATCTCTGAGATTTGTTCCTATTTGATTATCTTGTATTCAAAAACTGGAGAGAGCAGTTTTATCTGATGGAACTGTTTACGAGCTTACATCTACGTACGTGGCCGACCCATTATACAGACAGTTTATTTGTACAGATACCCAAACCCCACCAACCTTCACAGATACCCGAGATATTGGAGTAGGATGTCGTCCGTCCCCACAATTAGAATAACCAGGTATTATATTTAGTTAGTACATGTAGTAATGCTTTGCAAAGACTGTTGTTCTGATGATGTTGTGTTTTTAATTGTAATATCTTAAAATGCCTTTGAATTGTGTTGATTGATTGATTGGATGTCTGCTTTACGTCCAGCGAGCAGTATTTCAGCTATATTCAGGACGGGAATAAGTAACAATAAATCAACGGAAAATGGGGGTGGGATGGGTCACAGGGAATACAATTTTGACTGCCACTGGAAAAGTATGGCGTTTTGGGTAGGGGCGGAAAATTTAGCCTTTTGTAGCGGCTACAATGAGCCTACTCTTTTTCGAAATCTACAAAAGGGGTCTTTATCGTGCAAGGAGCGTGGCACTCTCCAAACACGTTACCCACTACGGTCCGGGGTCGGGCAACCCGTATTATGACCTGACAACCCCCCAACGAAAGGGTCTCCCCTATCCGCCACCCAGGGACGCGCTGGGCTCTCTGTGGGTCGAGCACTGGGAATCCTCCCAGTATAGTCCCAGTGAATTGTGTTGAGATAATGTTGTTGTTAAAGTATACAAATATGATACATGTTTATTATATTTGTGAAATTTCGAATATGTTGGCGTAATTGTAAAAGGTTGTTGGTACAACTGTGCGAACTTTCAGATATTAACATATACATGAATTAATTTACTTTCCATTGTCTTGTATCAACCAGATAGGAAGAAGAACTTTAAACTTTGTGACTGAATGTAAGAACTTGATATAACTCTTAATGACAAAATGTAGTTAATGCGTTATTGTATTTGTTGAAACTTGTGTTGTATAAAACACTCTCTAATTGAAATTTGAATATTTTGTATTCAATAATTGCATAGTCGACTATTTCTGTTTGGAGGGGGTAGTGTAATGATTGTTAGGGTATGATAATTGTTAAATGCCTTAGCTGTTACTATTGCTAATGTAATTATCCGATGCAGCTCTAAATAATGTAACTCGATATTCCTTTTTTGTTGAAAACTGAATTACATTGATGCTACTTTATGCATTCTAATATATGTGTTCTATGTAATTTGTACGATTAATTACCTATTTATATCTACATGTCGTTGTGTGACTTCGAATTCAGTGTTTTATTACGAACGCACATGTCAATACTATTACTTTCACTTTTCCCGGAAGTTGTCTTTTTATTATATTTATTATAATTATACATGTTAGTATTAATAAATTAGAATATTGGATCTATTTAATACTGTAGTTGCATAATTGTGAGAGGCGTAAACTGCGCTATGACGTCAATACGATCGACGCTGATTCGTGAGAGAACTTCCTTATACGGTTAATTTCTTAATTAGGTCAGACTAAACTTCCATATATGGAAAGTATTTCATTACTCTACTATAAACGTAGTAATTTTAAGTTGGAATGTTCAGTTCACGCTCGTAGTTACACCAGTGTGGCAGCTTTTCATTTTCGCTGCTGATAATTCGTTAAATATATTGAAAACTGTTATTAGTAGCTGTTTATTATGGCTCAGGTAGATATTATTAAATAGCAGATTACTTGTTTGAAGCAGTTATATGCGTTTCTGAGATATATTTCGCTTGTGTCTTACATTTTTTTATCGTAAATATTTTACGCTGTTAAAGTTATGCAACACGTTTGGGTATAAAAGAAATATAGCGTTGTGCGTAATTAATATACTGGTAATTAATTTTAAGTAGGATATGGTATGGGGTAAAGCTGCATCTAATTGTCTGTGAATTTAGTTATGCCGTTGGTTATAATAAATTGTTATATTTTATTACAGACTTTGTCTAATTCAGGCTTTCAAGCGGCCCTTAATATTACTAATTTTCCTTATTTTTTATCATCATCCCTAAATTTCCTTATTTTTTCTAAAAAGCCCTTATAAATCATGAAAAATCCTACATTTTGAAATTAATAAATTAAACAATTTTTAAGCTATAATTTATTGTAAAAGGTCAAGTATTACATGTTTTAGAATGCAGTTAACTCACTTTCTCCAGTTTTCCTACCGCAGGTCGGGGGTCTTCTCCGGGTACTCCGGCTTCCTCCCCCAATAAAAACTGGACGCCATGATATAGCTGAAAAATTGCTGAAAGTGGCGTTAAACACTATCAAACAAACAACAAACTCACTTTCTAGTGTTAGTATACTTCTAGGAACTTGTGTTATTACCAGATGCCAGCTCAACAGACATGAACAGATCTACATTCATCAGATATCCAAAAGAACAAATTGCAGGATTAAAATTGGATCATCTGTTGCTGAATGTCTCTGTTGATGGCTGATGAGTTGGTGTTGTTGGTAAGAAGTTCATTTTGTATGTGTTTTGTCCCTGTAGGTGAGTATATATATCAACCTATAGTGCATTTGTGATAATTTAATGGAACTAACATCCCTTATTTTCAACTAAATGCCCTAAAAAATCCTTAAAATTGCCCTTATTTTGGGGGGAAAGTGCCCTAAATTTATCCCTTATTTTTTGTCAAAAGGTGCTTGAAACCCTGCTAATTTCAAACATGACGATATGGAGGAGTTTTACTTAGATTACAAAAGGATTATACGTTACTGAATAAGACCAAACACACAAAAACCTTATAATACATTTGATGTATCATGCATCAGCTGTTTTCATATTTTTTATACGTATTAATACCGTACCATTAAGTAGATGATCAAGAAGTCGATAAAGAAGATGTCCCAGGAGTCCACAGAGAAAGATTCGTCTACCTAATAAGAAAAAATTACCAGAAAGCTGTCTTTATTATGAGTGTAATGATAAATTGTTGTAAGTGATATGAATTAGGTTAAGATTTTTTGTAAATATGGAAATATTCATATAGTTTTTTAAATTAAACTGAGGTATGAGGTATTAGTAGTTTCAATTTTTAAATTTTGTCAAAAGAGTTTTAATATTCTTTCAGAAAAAGTAAACTTTTGTTCCAATCAAATAAATCAAATAATTTCAATGGTGTCAAAGTTTAAATGATGTTAAGTACATTTAACAAAGAGTAAATGATTTTTGAATATGGAAAACATTTTTATAGTAAAAATCTGATATTTCATGTGTGAATGTTCATGTATGCATAGAAATCCTCAGTTTTCATTATTGTATGTTATATTCTATACTCACATGCATGTTGTCGATGATTGTCGCTCCAATTTGAGACCAATTCCTGTAAGGTGGGGGTAGTGTAATGCCACCAACCTATATTTGTTGTTGTCTAATTTGTTTGTTAATTGATAATGGTAACTGGTATGGTTTCCAGATTTTATTTATTACATAAACTTATATTTTGTAAAAATATGGGTTATGTCATTGTTAAATATGTTAACGTATTCTTATTGATGGATGTTAAAGTGGTCAATTTTCCATTAAAACGTAATAATCTATTTAAAGCCATTAATTTTAACTGTCTATGTTTACATTCCCCATGCACATGTTAAAAGTACATTTTAGGAATGTGAACCGGAAACCATAATATGTAAATTTGTTTATCAAACGTAATTAGACTTAAATATGTAATGAGACTTATATGATTGTTTTCTTCTTATTTATTTTATTAAAGCATATTTCATGTCCTTATTATCACGGTTAAGGTCAATATATTGGATTTTTATGTGTGTACAGCCATGCTATCGCTTTCTAATGCTATTTTTGCTACAAACATTTTTATTTTACCTTTCAGACACATGCATGTTTTCCTTTTATCTGTCCGTAATATTTAATATTGTTGTCAACTTTACTAAATACCTATTGATGTTATATATTTCATGTATTTTCGCTGTATGTCCACTAGCATTGATATTTTCGTCCAGCTGATTGTTGTGCCCGGAACTCGATTTTCTAATTTTCTGAATCAGCTCATGTTAAGCGTCAGTGACGTCACTAGATTTCGTACACAACCGTAGCTCAAAGCCATCGTCGGCAGCTTTCTGTTTTGCAGAGCAACTTTCGCTATGTCTCAAGGGCAGATTAATTTGAAATCTCAAATCGCGATGGTAATTTTAATTTCATTAATATTACTCGATACTTTTATGTTTAATTTATTTTGATTTTGACGATTTAGAGCTTTCCTTGTTGAATCATTACCGGCGGTCTGCACCCGGAGCAGTTTAATTTTACGGTGTTCATTGCACCTAACTTATATAACCATGTTGAAAATAAAACCAGAGTTTTATTTATCAAATAAAACTCTGGTTTTATTATACTTTTAAATAATATGAATGTAGGCGCAGCCTAAATGCGAGCATCGCACATTGTTCATGTCGTTACTTCAGAGCCCCCTAACAGTGCTTACTCTGATGTGTTGGTGACGTCACAAAACTCAATTTAAGCGTTTCAGATTGAAAAAAATTTTTAAGCATTTTTGTAGTAATTTAAAAAATAAACACTTCAATTTTATCGATGTCAAAATTATTTTTGTCTACGTTCATATTATATATTTTTTGTTCGTCTACAATATTTTCTTAGGATTTCTCATCTACCATCTGAAATGAATTTGTTCATATTGATAACGTGACTTTTTTACACACACAATATGGAGAAATTATGATATTTTACCTCTGCATAATCGCTATCTTGGTTTTGACGTTACTCATTACATACATAAAGAAACATACATTTTTAAAAACTTTTCGAAAATGTAAACATACGTTACCCATGTTCAATGATACATGGTTAAAAACACATCAATACATGTTTTCCGATTTAAAAAAAAATAGTTTCGGCTTGGTTACATTAGCAAAAAAAGTTCCAACACCATTTGTAAATATGAAGCGGGACGTAATGTTAATATGTTAATGTGTAGAAAATATGATGCAACACATCTTTTTCGACGTTTTCAGCATTCAAATTTAAACAATTTAAAAGTGAAAGTAGAAATGCATGGTATGGGTACTGTACAACCACGAGCATATTTTCGGATGAGATATACGATTTTATACAGAAAATCTTCAAAAAGTACGACATTTGACAGTTTTATGCCATTTTTGAAAGGGGCCCAATAAAGGGAAACCGTCAAAAATTGATATTTTGCATAATTTAACGTTAGTCTTTCGGTGATACAATATGTATGCACAGTCGGGCCCCAATTTCATCGTAAACAGGTAACATCTCAAATCCAGCCTATTTTATTCATATGAGGCCCGATTTGGGGGTCTAGTGGTGGAGAATAATTATATATAGAAAACATGAATTAAAATAAAAACAAACAAATACAAACAAACCCAAGTATAGTCCACGAAAAGGGGGAGCCGGTAAGAATTTAGTATTTTTTTAACACGTTTCACTTTGTTAAATTATTAGAATGATTTTAATAGAAAACTTTAAAATTTGTGCCTTTGATTTCATAGTTACCTCCAAGAATTCTTCTTTTTTATTCTTCATTTTTTTGTGGAAACTCCATATAAAGATTTTTTAATTCTAAAAGAAAATGGTTTCTGTGGCAAAATTCAAATATAATGTATAGGACTTCGAGCGGTTGCAGCACCCAAATTATGTTTTAGATCATTTCAGACACGAATCCTTTTCCAAAATTTTATTTAGCAACTGCATGTAAAATTACATGTATTATATATGTTATTCGAACTTAACGAGTGACAAAGTTAGCGTCCACTAATTTTTATCTTTGACAGCTCTTTATTCCTTACTTATCATTTGTTTTTTTTTTATTTTCGCTTAATTCGCGCGCAAGCCTTGTTTAAGTATTTCATGTGACGTACGCGTAGAGCATCAGAGGTTGTGTCATGTTTGTTAGTCTTTGGGTGGTATATAAGCTTGATGTCATCATTTACTTTCTCAACTCCCTGACCTGAAAATATTTTCATGCTTCTGTATAACTTCAGGAATCGCGGGACGTGATAGACCATAATGTGTATGTAAGGAGTAACAGATTTCCTATCGTAACCTTCAGAAAATTGACCAAGTTGAAGAAAATAGTTTACCCATGTTCTCGATTTTTCAAAAAAAATGTTTATCTTTTGGTCGTCAGGAGACCAAGAAGTGATGATGCCATTGACCTCACTGAAATCTGACCATAACTTAACTATTCTATCTTTTGTTTTTTTCATTAATGCAAGACTCTACACTGCCCGATAGCTTTCCTGGAAACTCACGTAGAAGCCTTTTCATGTCATTCCCGTTAAGCTTGTCCATTCTAAATTTTTCAAAAAATCACCTCAGCCATCTTTCATTTTGTTTTCCTTAACAGAAAAGCTTACACCGCAACTTCCAAATATCTCAATCAAGGCAGCGAGGTTTTTCGAATTCTTTGAACCTCGTATTTTGTCTCTTTGATCCAAGTTGACCGCATCTTCAATTAAATTTTGAATAAAAATATCCATTACCCGTAACATGAGATGCAACTCGTCGATAACTATTTGTTCGAAATCAATTTTTATCAAAGGGGGATTTAAGCAACCAAAATTGTTTTTCTTCATTTTCCCCAATAATATCATTTCAGCAGTTGTTGAATTCTCCTTATTTGATCTCCCCAGTAAAAGTTCTCGGGTGTTGACATATCGCCTCTATTCTTTTAATCGATCTTACAATAAAGACATGAGTGATTTGCATTTGCTGCATTTAAACCACAAATTAGTAGCAAACACTTCATGTCACCACCTATGAACAATTCAAGATTTACTGCGTCACCGCTCGAAGTTATAAATGGTATCTTTCCGTATTCCCCTTATTTCAAAAGAGCATTTATGTCATGTGTCAAGTCGGCAAATGACTACTTAATAGATATGAAATTTTCGGAGGCGTCAACAATTTAAAGTGTATGATATCCATTACACGACATGACCTGCTCCCCACAGTTAAATATAGCCAGCGAAAACACAATAAAGTTTGATAAGCGAGAAACTTCTCTATTGTCAGTAATCAATTTGTCGAGCGTGTTGAGCTCCATATATGCCCAAGACCTGGTGTTCGCGATATTGTAATGAAACGGTTGACGTCTTTGCGACACTGTTTAAGTATATATGATCTAAACATGCTGGCATTCTGGAGAGAAAGTTCATGATACGCCTCATCTGATATACCGAATGAATCAAGAATAAAAGAAGCGACCGAACTTTAGATTTGTCCTCTTCGCATAATTTTGTAAAATTTGCGGAAGCATTTTTCAATAGATCAAATTCTTTCCCACTCTCATCGCGGACGCGTATTTCAGTAAATTCCACACCAAATGACTGAGCAAACCACAAAGCCTTTTCAACATTACTTTTCAATAGTTTCACTTTCCTGGAAACTGTTGACGCCTAACACTGTCCAATTCTTTTACCCTTATTCTCGAACTTTTCAGAGAGTTTTTGTATGATTTCATTCAACTTTGCATTTTTTTCAACAAAATTTGTCAATGTTCTTTTGAATTGTTCATTTTCATTGTGCAGTTTGTTCATTTTGTTCTGTAATTGTGCTATTTCTACACTTAGTTCAAAGATCCTGTTTTTAAGTGTTTCTTTTGTTTGTGCCTCATCGTTATTTTTTTAATGATATCTGAAAGACTTTGTATTTCGTCTTTCAGAATGAATATTTTGTTTTTTGGTGTCATAAAATCGTACCGTTTCCTACCTTTTAACTTTGATATTTTTAATGTTGCTTCATTTATTTTTCTTAGAAGCAAATTTTTAACCCGTAAAACGTTCTCTTTTATTGGTAGTAAATTTGGTGGTAGATTGCGATTTACAATCTCAATTGCAGATACTTGGAATTCTTTCATAAGTTTTCCAATACAACGGAACATTTCATTACTAATCAATAAAACGCACTGGACTTTTGACCTTGAATCTTTATCTAGTGACTTTAATAAACAACTTTCTTGACTCTCTATGTTCTGTGTATCCATGTACTGTTGTAACTTTAACCGATCAATCTTTTTAAAATAATCACTCATTGTGACACCTATCAATAAAAATTTAAAACAATAAAAAAAGAATACAAACAAATATTTAAGGCAAATTGAAATATTCCTTATAATAATTTTAGCTATAAATCTAGACAATTGTAACGTTTAAAACATCAATTACGTCATAAAAATGTTTGAATTTTAACGGTGTATGAATCTGCAGGCGACCAAGGCAAATTATATGGTATAATATGGTTTCTATATTTGAATTGGCCAATCAGATTTTAGCTTACAAAGCAAAACAATTATACACAATCAATAACAAATTAATAGGTGATCAATTTATTAATGTTCTTTTTGTGCATAGCTCTATCTTCCATAACTCAATTGGACTGCGGTAATTTGACAGCACAAAATGTCCGTCTGCAGTTTTTGAGTAACTCTTTTTCGACCATCTTAAAACTGGTATAACTTTCATCGGAAATTCCATCGCACGTCCCTCTCCATGTGGAGAGTAAAGCAAAATGTTCCAATCATCAGGTATAATGAATTTTGTAAAATCTTTGTAAAACAATTGTGCACTGGATTGTTTGTCATCATATCCGAAAAAGTATCTCAATAAGGAGTGATCTAGTTCTAAATAAAAATGAGACCCACACCTTACACTTAAACGGCTTTTGAAAGAACACAAAAATTTGTCGCTTGCAGACTGGATTTTTTCTTAACTGTAATTAAATGGGTTCCTAAATTCTTCCTTTAGATGATTAGGTATGTGGTTGTCTGGTTCCCATGTACAGTGGAATGATGAAAAGTCTTTCCATTTCACAAGATATTCAATAACCTGAAAAAAGGAGGAAAAACGGTATGTTTCAAATATTTGGGGGGGGCCTCGGTGGCCGAGTGGTCTAGGTAGTTCGTCTACCATTGATTCTCACGGGTTCGATTCTCACTGCAGGCAGGGTGTACTCGACTCCAATCTTAATTGACAAGGATTGCCAGTTTTCCTACCGCAGGTCGGGGGTTCTCTCCGGGTACTCCGGCTTCCTCCCCCAATAAAAACTGGACGCCATGAAATAGCTGAAAAATTGCCGAAAGTGGCGTTAAAACACCATTCAAACAAACAAACAAACAAATATTTGGAATTTGATATTTTCTTACTTTTCAGCTAGAGTGTCAGCTGAAGTTAATGTAAACATGTTTATTTGTACAATTTATAGAAGGAAAGATGACCACACCAATATTCAAAACTTTTACAGTTAAGCGAAAAATGGTGAATAATAAAAAATGTAGTGTACCCCCCTTTTTGACATTTATTTTGTGTGTGATTTGCATTGCCTTGCACTTACAACACATAAGGATGTTTTAACTTAGTCTCCGCATTCAAAAAAGAACGAATCATTCGGATTTGTCTATCTAAAAGCATTGATATTAGCATCATTCAAATAAATCCCCTATTGGGCCCCATATCAAATGTGTTTTTTCCTTTGTGGGTCACACAAATGTACAGCATATGAAATCTATTAATCAAGTCCAATTATAATTAGAGCCTATAAGTTGTATATGCACACTTCTTAACACGTTATTTTATTAAGCGAAATCTGTAGAATATTGAGATGCCAAATAGCGTAGTTCGCCAAGAAGATTGCCAGAAGTTCTGGGACCTCCAGAAGCCTAACTGATTTACTTTTCTTCTGCTAATAAGTCTTTCAACCTCAAACAACTGGTCGTACACTTTTCTTTGGGCTTTTTTCTTCCTTAATTCTGGTTTAATACTGAAATTACCGTCTTCTAGGGCCTTAAAATCAATTTTTCATCGCCGTGTTAACATGCCCTTCACGTCAACGTCAAAACGGCTGATTCAAACGACGTCACGAATGTTATTAATATTCATGACGTATCACGTGGTTTTTATATCATGAATGAAATGATCGATATTTCTACATATGCGCATATAACCGTATAGTTCGCATCTGCGGTGCTCGCAATAACTAGAAATTAAGTTTGTCTTTTATAAGGAATCCGTTTCGATGGTCTTTGCACTAATGTGCACCAGATTCGGTCTGTGCACCGACGTGCACCAGATGCAATGCACCGAGCCTTATGAATTCCTTTTATAGATAGTGAACAAACAGGGAACAATATCTACTATTTATTCATATTCACTGTAGTTTATGAATGTTGACTTGGGTACTTGTGTTTGTTATTTCAGTATGTTGATATTATACACTTAATAAATAGGGTGTAAACTTATTTTCTTGTTTTCTCTTTATTCGGTATACTTTAGTATGATCGGGACTTAGGGATAGAATCCTAAGTAGTATGCTGATACATAACTTTGATGTGCCGTTTTCGCCACATGAGGTGCGCTACGGAATAAATTTACATGGGGACACCTCACTTACAATAACTTCTGTGGTGGCGACGTGACACCAACATAGTCGAAAACTATACATTAAGTATTTAGCCAGAAGCAATGTTTAATTTTATATCGAACATATACAAATGTACATGTCTAGTCAATTGATACGGTTAATTGACAAGGATTGCCAGTTTTCCTACCGAAGGTCGGGTTTTTCTCCGGCTTCCTCCCCCAATAAAAACTGGACGCCAAAATATAGCTGAAAAATTGCTGAAAGTGGCATTAAACACCAATCAAACAAACAAAAAATCAATTGATACGGTAAAAGACGATTTAACGAACATCCCTTTACTAAAAGTCACACACCCCCGTGCGCTCAGTGTTTTGCTTGCATTTTTAATTATCACATATTGTATCTTTGTATTACCAAAATCCAATGGAAAATATTTCCCCACGATAGCCTGTCCATATTTTATACTATGCTTTTATTGTCTACATACCAAAAAGTCGACTTTGACTTTTGCTACGGGAATTTACAATGTTTCAGTCATTTTTGTTTCTAAAAGGCCCTTGGATTGTTTACAACAGTGCCTCTACTTTCTTGACGTTCAATAGTATTCGGACAAAAAGGTGAGACGTTTCCCGCCTTATCTGCAGACGACATTTTCAGAAGGATTTCGAATATGGATTGTTCCTTAGATACACATCTTTTATAATTTATGTCAAATTTTACTATGGAAAATTGCCCTAAAATGCAAAATCCGCTGCATATTAAAACACTGATTAGTTGGGAAAATTATTGCTTATTTCAAAATATGATTTTTTATCTACTAAAGGACTATAAACACTCGACCAAACGCGTTAAGCAGTTTTCATTTGTCAGGCAAAAAAAAAAAAAAAAAAAAAAAACGCCGCTCAGACACAGACTTTTAGTTTACTATCTTTGATAGGTTTACTGGGACCCATTAGGTCTGCTTCAACAGATGACATTTGCAGCACATTAACAAGCATATTTTTTCAACTAATCTTGATTACAAGTCGTTTATTTCAATAAAAAACAGAAATGGAACAAGTTTATTCTGTAATCAAATTCAAGAAAAATAAATAATTATACCGTTTGGTGATGAGGGTTTTTATAACAGTTTTTCTCCCATCATTTTATGGAACCAACGTCTAAATACATTAGGAGTGGTGGAGGGAGGAACGTTCTGGAATACTCTGTGGGTTATCTACGATGTGTCTCCAGTACTTGGCTACTGTCTTTTGTTCACAGAAGACTATTTCCTGCATATAAGAAAGTATTTGCATGGATTTCAACTTGTCAGTATCTCAGAGAGGATAACATATCTTCTCCAAAACTGTCCGTAATCTGCTTCAGTTTCATCCCGATCTGTTATTCTGGAAGTAAGAGTGTTACTTTTTAGTATGTTTAGGTTCTGCAATTAACTGTACTTCTGCTGATGGTTCGTTCAGATCTGTTTGCCTTTCAGTGTGCTTTAAAGTTTTGAGGTGAAAAACACTTTGTTTTATTTGTACGCAAACTTCTTAGTCACAATAAGTCATTTTGAAATATTTATTTCCGGAATCCGAGTTGTTTCCATACTTGAACTCGGATAGGAGTCGAACCTAGTGTGGCGTAAATAGACTAGGGTTTGTAAATAATTCAAACAATATTTAAAAAAAAACCGTATCTTTCTACTCCTAAGCCTTAGAAGGAGCTGTATAATACAAGAAATTCCATCATATTGATATTTTTAGGCAGCATCAATAATGTTTACAGTTTTATCAATATGGAATAAAACACACATTTAAAGCAGGAACCCTTTCTTCATGCCACCAAATGTGTGTTTGTTATGGGCATTGTTGCTGGCAGGCTTGGCATCGTTTGTCTGTGTTTCAACGTTGTCTTTAGACCTAGTTGAAGTACCCAGTTGACTGCAGGAAGACACCATAACATTATTGAACTCGACAGAGTTTATAAGCTTTTCAGTTTCAACGGGCTTTTTAACTGCAACAAAAAAGAATTTACTGAGTATAATCCATTTTTTAAACTTTTTGTTTTAACTATTAATTGTGTCGTCATAAAATTATTTGATGGATTCTAATTCATTGTAAAGAAATTGTGAAATAGTAACATAACTAAAAACGATCAATGTATCACAAAAACACGCAAACATATAGTCTATTACAAAAACATGCATGTATCTGAAATAATTTTATTTAAATCGGTAATAGTTCAGCCTTAACATGTAGAGTATTATTATTGGGAGAGTAACAAGTGCGAACCTTCTGTATTGTACCATCTCTACAACTCCATGGCTCCAGAAATGACCAGCATGGTAAATATAATCATCTGAAAATAAAAAAAGTTATATATTAACGTTGTTTTGTTGTTTTGTGCACTCACAAATGGCATTTTCTGTAAACAAGCATTAAAGAAAAGTAGACTCCGTTTAAAATACAGGCAGTGTTTGCCGCTCGGATGTCGAGTGTTCGTTCAGGAGTGAATGAAAACTGATGAACGATTTAATTCTATCGCTACTCTATGCATGCATCCATCAGCTTTTCAGATGTTCTGAACATCTATTAATTATGCTCAACACAAGGACCAAAAATATACGCCTTGGAAATATTAAATCGATTTTCCGATAAAAAAGTTTTGTGATAAGATACCGTACGGTCAATGAAACAATATTCAAAGCATATATGTTTCTGTTTGCAATACTAATTATTAATTGATTAATTAAAGGATTGTTTTACGTCCAGCGAGCAGTGTTTCAGCTATATTCAGGACGAGAACAAGTTTACAACAATAAATCTATTCGTAAAATATGGACTAAAGGGGAAAAAATTTGAAAGACACTGGAAAAGTATGGGATATGGGATATTGGTAGGGGCGGAAATGTTCAACTTTGATACAACTCTTATTGACAACAACAAAATGGGTCTTTATCATTCAAGTAGAGTGGCACTCTCCAAACAAGTTACCCACTTTGGTCCTCGGTCAGGTTTTCCGTATTATGACAAGACAATGAGAGATCATCCCCTATCCGCCATTTGGGGAGGCGCTAAGCAGCTCTGTGAACCCTCACAGTATGGTCTCAACTAATTAATAATATTGTATATAATACAATGTTAGTGCATTTTAGAAGAATTAAATATATATTTGTATATTTTTAATATTTGTGAAAGGCTACTATTCTGGCAAGTTTTTTGTACAGAATGACGAATCTTCAGCAATGCACTTATGTTTTATTATGCTTTGGTTCATTGATTGGATGTTTGCTTTATGTCCAGCGAGCAGTATTGCAGCTATATCCAGGACAAAACCAAGTTAACAAATGATAAGTCAAAAGAAAAAGGGTGGGTTGGGACATGGGGAACAAAATTTGAAATTACACTGGAAAGGTATGGAGTATTAGGCAGGGGTGGGGAATTTAGCCTTTTGTAAAGGCTACAATGAGCCTACTGCCATTTATTTTATTGGAAATTAAATACATGAATGTATATTTTGTCAGGTATCTTACTACGATACGATCAGCAGTTTATTTCAGTTTTGTAAACTGGCCAACTAAATGAACTATATAAGTATATATGTTTCCGCAATCATAACGTAATCTGCAACAGAATTAATCTGATACAACTATTATACCTCGAAATTTCGTTGAAAATTTAAGTTTAAAAAATCACAACATTGTATAAATACCTTTCTATTTTTTTTTATTAACTTGGGTCCTAAGCTGGACACTATACTCAATTCTAATATGACGTCCTTCAAACGATTTGGAAACACACATCTATTTAAATATTCAACAAAATACGGCTGTTCCAGCCATTTCAAAAACCCCCGTGTGTTGATGTTTTTGCTTTAAAATTTATTTTATTTTGTACCTTCCAATAGATAACATGTTTTCACGATAACAAGTCCATTTTCTATTCTATGCCTTTATTGTTTACATGTTACAAGTCTTCCTTGACTTCAGCTACGTTGTGTTTTCAAGGGACGTTGCGTTGTTTACAATGACGTTCAATGCAAACCGCGAGACTTTTCCCGCCTCACCACAAACGAATTTACCGTTACGTATCAAAATGAAAACGCAACCGAATTTCAAAATGTTGATTAATTGTGGAAAATAACTGTCGATTTAAATTTGCACCATTGTGAATCTAAAACAGGAGCATAAGATCGACCAAATGCGGTAAGCGGTTTTCATTTCTCACGCAAACACAGCAACACATGAACAGTCCCAGACACGCCACACGGCGACTGATGTAATGAAGCATTTAATTTTGTCGTTCTTTGCTTTGAATATTAAATATTATATTAAATGTTAATAAATATGTTTGTTTTTTTAATTTATATTTCTTCGTTTTTTTTCTAAGTTTTACACGAGAAATATAATAATTTCGAAACAAGGGAGGTTCTCGGAAATTGGAACAGCCAAAATAAACCTTTACCTAGGTAGTCGCGAAATGTAAAATTTCTGTATTTTCATATCAGAATCGAAATAATTCATGGCTGCCCCAATTTTATGGATTATTTAAATATGGGTAAGCATTATATTCATGATATTTTACCATTCGCTAACGCTCATGGCAAAATATTCATGAATATAATGCCTACCCATATTTAAATAATCCATAAAATTGGGGCAGCCAAGAATTATTTCTTAATTCTAATATGACGTCCTTTAAACGCTTTGGAAACACACCTCTATTTAAATATTCAACAAAATACGGCTGTTCCAGCCATTTCAAAAACCCCCGTGTGTTGATGTTTTTGCTTTAAAATTTATTTTATTTTGTACCTTTGTAAGAAAATCCAATATATAACATGTTTTCACGATAACAAGTCCATTTTCTATTCTATGCCTTTATTGTTTATATGTTACAAGTCTTCCTTGACTTTAGCTTCGTTGTGTTTTCAAGGGACGTTGAGTTGTTTACAATGACGTTCAATGCAAACCGCGAGACTTTTCCCGCCCCCACCTCAAACGAATTTACCGTTACGTGTCAAATGAAAACGCAACCGAATTTCAAAATGTTGATTAATTGTGGAAAATAACTGTCGATTTAAATTTGCACCATTGTGGATCTAAAACAGGAGCATAAGATCGACCAAATGCGGTAAGCGGTTTTCATTTCTCACGCAAACACAGCAACACATGAACAGTCCCAGACACGCCACACGGCGACTGATGTAGTGAAGCATTTAATTTTGTCGTTCTTTGTTTTGATTGTTAAATTTTATTTTAAATGTTAATAAATATGTTTGTTTGTTTTTAATTTATATTTCTTCGTTTTTTTCTACTAAGTTTTACACGAGAAATATAATAAATTCGAAACAAGGGAGGTTCTCGGAAATTGGAACAGCCAAAATAAACCTTTACCTAGGTAGTCGCGAAATGTAAAATTTCTGAATTTTCATATCAGAATCGAAATAATTCATGGCTGCCCCAATTTTATGGATTACTTAAATATGGGTAAGCATTATATTCATGATATTTTACCATTCGCTTACGCTCATGGCAAAATATTCATGAATATAATTCCTACCCATATTTAAATAATCCATAAAATTGGGGCAGCCATGAATTATTTCTTAAGCAACGTTCGAACAAACCGGCTGGTAAATGGCGACGTCCCCTTGTATAGAAACGGCGTTACTACTGTAAACTTTATGACGTTAACAATGAATCTGAACGCGAGGTCGAAGTAAATTTCCGACTCATATTTTAGAATTAATTCACGGCTGTCCATATTTTGTTTGATATACAAAAATATTTTATCGAGTAATATAAAACGTATTTCCACGGCCGCAGCAACATATTACACGGGCCTTCCGGTCCATAAGAACTCGATCAGACCTGGCAGACCAGTGGCGTAGCCACGATTTTTAAAGCTGTAAGCAGGGGATCGGGGGGGCGGCAGCCCCCCAGAAGCTGAACAGAATTTGGAAGTCGAAGGAATGATTAAAAATGCACAAAAACATGAATATCAGATAGTAAGTTATCACAGCCAGCTTTGATTTTTTTTAGGTTTTTTTTCTTTTTTTCTTTTTTCTCTCTTTTTTTCTTTTTTTTTAAAAAACTTTTTAAACAGTTATCTGAGAGTTATCTTCAAGACATTGGTGCAAACAGGGACCATTCATATAGGGTCCCCTGGCGAAAATACAACTGGGTATACTCAAGAAGTCTGAGTCTGAGTATATAAAAAAACTCCACTAGTGATAACACAAAGAAGATCGACGAGAAAGTCAGAACAACCCCAAATCTTGATCACTGACTTGAAACACAACCATTCAATCTACTTCAAACTGTAATAATCGACCAGCTTAATAAGGGAACAGAAGATGGATTTTGCGGTTACCATCTGATGCAAAAGTATTGATGGCTTCATCAAAATCTATTTGGATTTCTGGATGCACATGCATCAGTGACAAGCCATTCAACCTGTCCTCTACCATCGACCGAAGACAGGTCTTAACACGTTTCAGTGCACTGAAGGACCGCTCCGCTGTTGCAGAAGTGACTGGCATGGACAGGAGAATCTTAACAGCTGTGTGAATGTTTGGATACAGCTCAGGATTAGCATGTTGGAGGGTTTCAATCAAAGATCTAAGCTTCTCATTGATATTATCCCACTTGCACCTCCATCTGACCAACTCCGTTCGAGATGTTGCTAATTTACCTTCTGACAAGTCCGCAGCAAATGGAGCAAAAACACTGGCTTCCATATCAGGAGTTAGCAAATTAAGTCTGGATGGAATCAGGTACTGGGCAAGGAACCTGTCTTTGGGAACTATGATCCTCTCTTCGATTTCATTGGCCATATGATCGAGCAAGGGGTAGAATAGGGACCTTCTCCAGTACTGTTCAGGTGTGTCCGCTTGGGTATTGGTTCTATGTTGTTGTCTACCTGCCGTTCTAGGTTTAGAAGGTTGTACATCTTGTTTCCTGGCAAGCTTTAGGATTTCTGTATAAAGTTGTTGCCAAATATTGTCGTCCTGCCTGATTCTTCTGAAGCTTTCGACGACAGTTTTTGCCTCCGATGCAGCCTCAACGAGGTCAAGAGTGGGTCGCTGTAGCAAGTTTGAAAGAGCTAAACTGTACTGCAAAACATGCTCTGCTACAATAAGAGCAACCATGAACCCAAAATCTTGAATAGCAAGTTTCAATTGTTTTGCATTTTTATCACCATCTGTCGCTAGGTCATCTAAGGTGTCAACAATGATGGAATGTGCTGACTTGAATGTGTTTAAAGCGTCGGCCCTACTAGACCATCTAGTCTCGCACATACCCTTGATTTTTCGGCGACCATCAAGCACCTCTCTTTGTTCTGCATCAGCCTGTTCCAGCATTGTTTTAAACCTTCCTGTTCGCTTTGAAGAATAACTAAAAGCAAACGAAACATCCTTTACTATATCAACGGCATTTCGGATGATTGGGAGTTGACACGATTTGACCACAGCCAAATTCAAGCAGTGTGCATTGCAATGTGCATAATGGGCTTCTGGGATTTCTGCTTGAATACGGGTTCTAACCCCAGAAAGTTTACCCGCCATATTAGCAGCCCCGTCATACCCCTGTCCCCTCATAGCCTGTGTGACTATTCCATACTCGTTGAGTTTTCCCATAATGGTTGCCGCAAGAGCTTCTCCGGTTGTAGAACTGGCTTCAGCAAATCCGACAAATCCCTCTTTTACTTTCAATACCCCATCTGTATCAGTATCGACATAACGAAGGCATAACGCGACCTGCTCAATGGTTGACACGTCTGTGGTTTCGTCAGCAATGATACTGAAACAGTTAGCAGCATTGCACTCCTGGACAATACGTCGCTGTATTTGATCGCCACAAATACTGATCAGCTCATTTTGGATTTGGGGTGATAAATATCTGGCATTTGGGGGACTATTCTGTAGATGATCAGCTAAAATCTTATCAGTTTCAGCTCTAAATTTGATCAAAGCGATAAAATTACTCTTGTCTTCCGTATGACCACGGAGGGGAATATTCTGTTTTCCACACAGGTAGATAGTCTTCAAGATGCTCTTTAGAATATCCCGATTTCTCGAAATTTTATGCTGGAAAGAGGTACTCAGCATAGAAATGACATCTTCCTTTTTGCCCTCAGCGACGGCCACAAAATTTTCGCTTTTTTCCACACAATTTCCATGCCCAGATTGCTTCAAGTGACGTTTGATTAAAGTCCCCAAGTTTGCCCAGTCATTCACAGGGTCACGAACAAATGCATGTTCATCACTGTTGAACAGCACACAATATAAACAATAAAGACCATCTTCAGATTGTGAATATCTGAGCCAAGGGAATTTCTCTAGCCATGATCTGGTAAATGCCCTATTTACCCCTCGAATCTTTCTAAGGGGAAAAACAAACGATGTCGGAACGAGCCAATTATTCTTTAATAAGAAAAGCTTTTGTTTGTCATCAACAGTTGTTTTATGCAATGCAATATCAAATGTTGTAGGCTGGGTAGATTTGGACTCTGGTTCCAATATGGGTGGGCTAACAGAAGCAGCATTGCTATCTGGATCAGCGATGCTCTGTTCAAGATGGGCAGACCCTGATTCAAATGTGGGCGGATTAATAGGTACAACATCGCTGCACTGAGCATCACCTTGAGCAAGACTGACGGACTCTGGTGATTTTTGTTTTTCTACGGGATGTTCATCAATACTTGTAGAGGGAGCCGCAGATGAGACATTTTGCGGTTTCGAAAAATATTTCGTCACTTTACTTTGTCCCTTGTCTATTTCGGAAGACTTACTCCTCTTCATTTTAATTGATCTGCTTGCTACTGATTTATGTAAACTTATTATTATTTTATGAAATGCTACGGTAGCACGAATAAATCGTGAATAATTCACTCAATGTGAATGATAGCCGGATTGCTTAATCAAACTGTTCAAGATTTATAAAGGACGCAGGTTAAAATCGTGACGTCATGAGTCAAGAAGTAAATTAAACGCAGTTACTTTTGGGGCACCAACAGGGTAACTCCTCATGTCGCATTTTAAAAGCTATATTTTCGGGGAGGTCGCAAGTCGTTTTTGGCATACAATGTAGGTCGATTTTTGATTAATCGTAATTCAAGATCAAACGAGATGTTGAACAGTATACACAAATAATGTAGTAATAACTATAATTATGTTAAATGTTTAACTTTGTGCGTCCATTGATTTGATCTTGAACTTCATATATTCATAAACCCAGAAAAATGCAAATACGAAAAAAAAAATTGCCAAAATTATTTGTAAGCACATGCTTACAGTGCTAATAAACAGCTACGCCACTGCAGACCACATGAAACAGACGTACAACTGATATTTGATTGATAAGTATATTCACACAGTAATATAGTATTAATGCGTAAAGTTTTCCTTATTATCTGAGTTATTGGTCCGAAGCGAACAATACCAGACTCTGGCGAAGACTATATTGCACGTTTAATAAGTCTTAGTGTAATCTAGATCCAAAACTATATAAACTATATTTTTATATGACAATATTGGATTGAAAAAACGACACAGTCATATCTTTTTTACTGTCGATTTGATACGTCAGTACGCAGATATATAACTGGTAAATGGCGCATACTTTTGTTATTTTGTACTTTATTTACAGTTTTGATCATATTTATACAATTAATAATATTGTGTTGTGGGCATAACGCTCTCTGGCACATTATCTTGAAGACATTCTTATTAGTGCTTTCCTTTCTTGGTCTATTGTACTTGCAATATGCTGTTTTTATTATTGTCATTTTCCCTGTAATGTGCCCATGAATTGCAAAATAAATATTGTCATAGGCTAGCGAGTGGTCCTCTATTTTTGTGCAAAAATGTGTTAGTTCTCTTCACTGTATAAGTAATATAATACTCATTGGATGCAATATTTGTATGATTATTTCGTCCATATATGATTTCGGAAGCACCAGAAATACAGTGTTAACACAAAATATTTTTATACGTCTACAAATTAAGCAAAACTGTGTTAGAATGAGATTTTTAATCGTGTCTTCATTTGCGTCGGGAAAATTCTATATTTTGTAAAAATACTCATGACTGGTTTCTTAATGATAAATTCAAGCCCAGAAAAAGGGTATCTGATTTCAAGCTGTTATTTACTAGTCTGATGTTCTCGCATCGACAGTCTGATGCGATATGTCATTTTGTCTCAGTCTCCAGCCTTACATACTCTCTGAGACCGCCCGGCAAATTCATACACGGACAGCGGCTCAGAACTCAGAAAACCAAATTTTAAAAGAATGACCGCATCACACGTTTTCAAGGAAGCTGCGTCCAGGATTACCACTGGAAAACACAATCTCCACGCAAAAGATTCTGGGTAGCCTACGTCAACCACAATCAGCTCTACCACACATTGGTTGGCACCACGAGAGATAAGGATAAGCTACGCGTACAAACGCAGTAATTTAATGTAAAACTGTATCAAGAGTGTTTATTTTAAACTATATAAAAATAAATAAGATCTCGTGTATTATGTTGTATTATTTTACAAACTTCATTCTTGGTTTACAAACGTCACGGGCAGATGACAAATGGTAGTCCCGCAGTAAACTTGGGATGACGTGCGGCAGAGGTTATATCTGGGAACCAGTTATGATCTCTATGCCGGAGAGTGTGGAAACATAGTCCAAATGAATTTAAAAGTCTCCATCATCCAGACGCATTAATTGCATCTGGATGGTATTTTTATTGTCTACAAAATTACTTCCGGTCATATCAAGAAGTGTATAAAAAATGTACCAAAATTTACATTTGAATATTTTAATAAACTATTACTTTATCAAATAATTAAACAAATATTATTCTTATGCACAACCAAGAGAAAATCTTACTGAGACTTCATTTTATAAGTATAGACAAGTTTTCATGACTTTCCTGGTCTTTTATCGATTATATTTGATCAATATAATTTATTTATAAATTATATTATGGACAAAATAATACAATTTTAATATTTTGCATGCGGAAAGCAGGACATAAACCATTTAATTATCTATTAAAAAGAATAACTTCACGATAAATACGAAACTCATAAAATGTCCGACGACGAGATACAAAATCAAGCGGCAAGCTGAAAACACCAGTTTTGGAGAAATTAAAATAAAAATACCAAACAATTTTTTAGATAAAAAGAGAATATTTAGTATCATGTGTCCCAACCTAAGAAGATTTACATGTGATACAATGTATGCCCTAAAACTTCCACAAAACAAGAACAGTTTTTCTGAAAGAAAAAATGTATCAAAAGTAAAAGTAGTTGAACAAATAAGACTTAATTAGATAACATAAATATTTCTAACCTGATAATCAGTTCATACTATATAACACTCGTCATACGAGATGAATAACTGTTATTATTAAATAATGTGGAAATCTTAAAATATAGATATATTTTTAAGTGAGGCTACTATATACTATTACAACCTCCGCACCTAGGTTCGAAATACTCCTGATAAACAAAAAATGTTAAAAATACTAGCAGAGTGGATTTGGAACTGATAAATTTATACATGCATCAACAATGTAAAAGTATAAATAAAATATGTTCTCGTTTTCCAGAATGGTTTGAACAGTCCATCGGTTAAAAGTATCATACTTAGAGGTTAGGTTTGGTTTCAGCTGCGAGTCTTAATTGAAAGTAGCTTTTTTTCCTGATGATACTATCTGTGGTGTGATTTGCTCATCCAGCTGCTGCCTTGAATACCCTGACCCACCGCGCATTCTACCGAGGTGAATGTCCTTCAGTAGATTGCAATTGAATAATCTCGCCAATAAATTTCTTGTCAACACCAGGGTCTTTGCTGCAGCCCTGTTAATACTAACCATTCTGTTAAAGGTAGTAGACACGCTTCTTGTTGACTATTCCTGTATTTTTCTCATTAGTCCCAATATCACTTTCTATCGTTAAAAACAAGTAATAGAATTAGTATGTGGCATGCT
The DNA here is from genome assembly GCA_944474755.1 of Limnoperna fortunei. Classification (NCBI taxonomy): domain Eukaryota; kingdom Metazoa; phylum Mollusca; class Bivalvia; order Mytilida; family Modiolidae; genus Limnoperna; species Limnoperna fortunei. The sequence goes on from OX104113.1 coordinate 61,721,325, forward strand.
GACGACAATTCAACGCTGACAAGCTGGAGTCAGGCTTCGGGTACCAGCGGTCTTGATGGACTGTACGAAACTGCATTGCATGTCCTTTTTAGTATCTAGGACTACTGGCGAGACCAAGGACTGTTGAATGGTTAAATGACCCCTCTCTTTAACATCTTGTTAATATCTTCTTTCTCTATTTCTCTTCTCCGGATTGAAAGTCGTCTTGGGGCTTGTCTTATAGACGCAGATGTAGGGTGTTGTACCCTATCTGTCCTCAAAAGGTCATCTGCAAACTTTAAAAATACGTCTTAAAACTGTTTAAGCATGGAACTTTATTCTTGTCACCCTCTTGTAGGTGTACATCGCTCTTTTCACATAAGTCTTGAAGGTGGTCTGGTACCTTGCTATTATCTATTGTCTTCATTTACACTCTTTTGCAGCGCGTTACTATTTCCGGCAGTAGTTCGTTGTATTACTCTCATGTTCCTATGTACCCTTTTGCACGAATCGATAGTCGATTTTGTTCACGTTATTTGGTAGAAAATCCTGTCCAAAATTGGTGTAATGCCGCCCCTATATGGTGTATCCCCCTATTTTACTATTAGCGCAATACACACATGTAGCTGTAATGCCACCAACCTATAGTTGTTGTTGTCTAATTTGTTTGTTAATTGATAATGGTAACTGGTATGGTTTCCAGATTTTATTTATAATATAAACTTATATTTTATGTAGAAATATGGGTTATTTCATTGTTAAATATGTCAACTTATTCTTATTCATGTTAAAGTGGTCAATTTTCCATTAAACATAATTATCTATTTATAGCCACTAATTTTAACTGTCTATGTTTACATTCCCCAAGCACCAGTTAAAAGTACATTTTAGGAATGTGAACCGGAAGCCATAGTATGTAAATTTGTTTATCACCCGTAATTAGACTTAAATATGTAATGAGACTTGATATGATTGTTTTCGTGATAAGGACTCTTCTTATTTATTTTATTATAGTAAATTTCCTGTCCTTGTTATCATGCATGTACATCTATCTATCCGTAATATTTAATATTTTTGTCAACTTTACTAAATACCTATTGATGTTATATTTCATGTATTTTAGCTGTATGTCCACTAGAATGTTCATTTTCGTCCAGCTGATTGTTGTGCCTGGAACTCGATTTTCTAACTTTCTGATTGGTTTAAAATAAGCTCACGTTTAACGTCAGTGACGTCAAGCTCATCGCCAAAGTTCTGTTTTGCAGAGTAACTTTCGCTATGTCTCAAGCGCAGATTAATTAAATCGCGATTGTAATTTTAATGCAATAATATAACTCGATACTTTTATGTTTGATTTATTTTGATTCTGACGATTTAGAGCTTTCCTTGTTGAATTATTACCGGCGGTCTGCACCCGGTGCAGTTTAATTTTACGGTGTTCATTGACCCAACGTATATAATCCTGTTGAAAATAAGTCAATTTATTAAATGGAAAATAAATAGCTTTATTTTATGAAACGACACACTAGAGTTATCGTTCTTTGTCTACACCATTGTAGAACATTCCTAATCACGTGAATTCCCTTTGTGACGTCAGAATTTCGTCATTATTTTCCAGCGTCTGTGGTTTAAACTTGAGATATTTTAAGCCATGCCTGTAAAAATCTGAATTTGAAATCGATATAGTATTGTCAGAACATTTGCATATTTAAATTCACATTTGTTTATTTTATGAAAGCGTACGTTTGCGAAATTATTTTATCGTATTTTTTGTTTTTATGCCCCCGCGACGACATGTCGAAAGGGGGGGGGGGCATTAAGTTTTACTCATGTCCGTCCGTCAGTACGAATTTCCGTCAAGCTTTTCTCAGAAACCGTACATGAGAACAATTTGAAATTTTACAGGTTGGTTCAGTATCACAAGTTGTACGGCCTGAGCGACTTTCAGACCTGTCGGACAACTACTTCCTGTTTGGGACTTCGTTAAGCGGGGGCATCTGTGTCCCATGGACACATTCCTCGATTTTTGTTTTATTAATTGATTACAAGGGACTCGTTATTTATTTTTAAGGATAGGTTATAGTTTCAGATCTCGTACAATGGGTAAAACCATCAGAGTCTCTACTAGTCCCTTTGCTAGGCCCAGGGCGAGAAGGAGCTGGAACGCCTTGAAAACTTCAAATCCAAGCCAAAGGCAACAGAAAAAGGAAATGGGAATCCTTCATCGGAAACGAATGTAAACAAAATGGACGATGAGAGCATCGCTAAATCAGTTGCCGAACAACAGATCGTTCCGGAATAGAAAGACTCTATCACGCAAAGTATACAGGCCATAGGAAAGTCGCCAAGAGGTCGAATTTCCACCCCTGACACTGATCAAGTTATTAATGAACAATTTTGTATTGGTAATAGTATTTGTAATTCAAGCGAAAATCATTATGATTTAGCAAATGACTTTTTACCGGTTACCAGCATTAACGATACAATTGGCTTACATGTTTCGAAACAGTCAAAGGAGAATTCTTGAGGGTGATTATGTAGAGTTGGAAAGTCGGTTACCAGTATCTTTAACAGAATCAAATATGCAGGAATGTGAAAACACACTGTAAAAACAAGTGTTAATCATTTAACACATTTATTAACACCTTACCAATAACACTTAATTAACACGTTAAAGTGTATATAAAATAACATGTTAAAGTGTTTTTCTGTAAACATTTAGTGTTAGGCTTTTAACATTCTGTAATGTTAATATAATAACGCATATGTGAAAGACTAAACACATGTGTTATCGAAATAACATGTTAATGTGTGTATAGAAAAACATGTTACACGTTAAAATGGCCAATAACACTTAATTAACACATTAACTGTGTTAATAAATGGAATGTGTTAATAACTTAACACTGTGTTATAACCTAGTGTTACACAAATAACATGTTAATCAATGTAGGAAACAAATAATGACAAAGGTGGAAGATTTGTGGGATAGGGCTAGGCCATCAGCAGAACTAAACTAGAAAAACTAAGGTTTAAACTATCAGAATTCATGAAACATGACTTAAAAGGTCGTTGCTTTCAAATGTGGACAAAAAAACCCACAGTATCTTTGATCTTCTGCTCTTGATAGTTATTTTGTGATATTTCTTGTTTAAACAAAGACAAAAATATCTGATACCTTTAATTTTACCTATATTGATAGTCATATATCATAATAACAAACAGATCATATACTTCTATAGCACAAAACACTACATGTACATTGGAAATGTTAGATGTTTTAGTCCAGTTTGCAAGCAGCTTAATGTCCGAGTAAGAAAACACAACACCAATAAATGAATGTACACAGTCGTGATTCTTGTAATTGTTTTTCATTTCTTCTTGACAGTTTATCTGAGAACTTAATCCAGTTGTTGGCTTTATTTTGGTATAAGGATCACTATCCAGAAAAATTAACACTTTAGGTGCCTCCTCCTCATCAGTCCTGAACATTTTTTCCTCGAGTTGATCTACACTGTGAATATCTCGTAATTTACAATATAAAAGCAATAAATAAATGTCAGACAGCAATGTTAAAAAATGACTATTAAACGATTTTTATAAGACTGTTCAACTATAACATACATTTATCCACCCTTCAGATTAAGCATGATTTTAACATGATTAAACATTCTTTAGTAGTGGTATTTCAGACAGACAGAACTTTTATTTTTTTTATTCAATTCAATTCATTTAGACTTCAACATACCTGTATAACTCCCATGCAAGGTTGCATTTAACTCCCTTTTCTTTTTGTGCTTCAGCATCTGCCAATGCATGGAATAATTCTATACTTTTATTGCTGTCTGATCCCTATAAGTAATACATGTATATGATTTCAATTAACAATTTTTTAAAGAAATTATTAGTCCTTATTCTATGACAAAAATAAAAGTGTTTATGACTGAACATGCCGAAGGAAGACATCAAAAGTATATTTTGACGGGAATAATCAAATTATTATTTTTAACTTTTTCAATTCATCATACCGAACCCATATTTTCAACTTAAAATACTATACTAGTAAATTTAAATCATTCTTGTACACACTTACTATGCGATTACACAAATCTTTTATAAATATACATTGTACAGTTATATTACATATTGAATTATGCAGAATTATTTGTAACAAAGACACTTCAACAACATCAAAGCCGATTTGTGTTCAAAGCACAGTCATGTAGTTACATTCCGTCTACATTTTGTCTAGACGAAGGAAGTTTGTATTTGCACATTGTGTAACCCCCCCCCCCAAAAAAAAAAATCTTCATGGAAGAAAAATTTGGTCAAAAATTTATTTGAAATGAGAGGAGGCAAAAGATATAACTAATCTACTGTAATTACTGTGATGACTGGAAATTTTAAAAAATAGTGAACAAGCACTGTTTGCACACTACATATACATATGCACGGGTCCTACCAAATTTTTCGTTATACTGCCACAAACTGTATGTTAACAGTATACACAAAACTAACTTGACTAGTCACAGGGCATGTATGCACAAATTAATACGGCGTTGATGTTCGACAGGGCTGCTACATTAAAAACAAAACAGACTGTTGGTAATTTTAAGGACTTAAAATGAAGACAAGTGTAACCCTCTGCCCGTCCATCTTGAAGACGTGCCACAAAATCATTTGCATGCAGATGCCAATTAAATTCTGTGTTAATTTATTGAAACAAATTTGTAAATACAATAGTATATTACTTACGGAAAAGATGTTCTGTGGTCAGAATTGGTAATTAAACAACAACTGTTTCTGTCTTTCGACTTCAAACAAAGGAATGGTGCTAACAATTAAAATCTGCGCGGTACATTTTAATGACAACATGACATCGACCACGTGATGATCTAGTAGGAACATCAATTAACACATCTTAATATTAACACAGGCGTAGTGGATTTAACACACATGTTAATATGGTATTATATTGAAGCCAATACTGGTGTTTTAAACGGATAAATGAAACAAGATTTAATTATATATACGTCGAAATATTCAAAAATTATATTTGTACGGATAGACCATTTCTGTCTGGACATACGCAGAAGAAACAGAAATGACTTGAACCCAAATGTGACTGGCTTTTAAAGTATATTTATAAAGATAGAAAATAAGTGTTCCTAAATCCCAACTACAATGTATTACAATCAATTATTGGGGAGAAAACATTCTACGTTACAAGCATTGTCATTTTTTAAAAGTTTGTAGCCGCCGATCTACTCTTGCGATAATAGTAATTTTAATTAACACTTTAACATGTCTAATATGTTTAAAAATAACACATGGAGTTTCAATATTAACATCCCAACGTTAATGTATAAACGCCTGCATAAAACTTTTAACGCATTAACATGTTAAATCGTAACACTATTTTTTACAGTGCAAATTGTAATGGGGCAAAATGGTAATCTAGAGCTTAAGGCACTAAATATGAAAAAGATTAATGATATTAGCACATTGGTCGATGGATTTATCACTTTTTGTAGTATTTACTTTTCGGGTCATCCAGACTGTGCACAAGGGTTTTTTAAGCACATGCATAATGTTAAATTGGCAGCAAGTAGGTCAAAGGGGTTAGGCAGTAAAATGTACGACTAAAAATTTAGGATGAAAAAATCGCAAAATACCTGAGTGTCGTGGGGTGAGATTGATATGGAATTATGGGTTCTGTGCATGTCTAAACCACAAACGTGTTTTAATGAGACACAATCGTTCTCCCAACAACTTTACGGTAAATGCTTTGATTTAAATAATAAAGGTAGATGTTTGAGGGTGGCATGTAAATTTTTGCATAAATGTATTAAGTGTAGTGGTTTGCACTCTGGTCTTGCTTGCATGGTATATCCGTCTCCTCAAAATACTAATTTTTTCAATAATTTTCGTAAAGAAGGTCATGGAGATTTCACGACCACTCCCCGAAATTATCCCTCCTTAAGCGGGACAAGTCGGGGGTTTCGGAACGGAACTAGAAACCCAATTATTACTCAACGGCACAAAAGACAACTTAATTAGTCTTGGGAAAACTCCTGTTAAATTGGGAAATATGTTAGAATTTTTAGATATTTACCCGAATCGAGTAGATGCAAAACTAATTGCATGAAGGTTTTTTGTTATAAACCATTTATTAATTTTCGTATATCATCAATAGTCCTTGTTCCAAAAAAGGACGGTGGTTGGCGTATGATTCATCATTTGCCCTACCCGTATGGTGACAGTGTCAATACACATATAGACCCTTATTTAGCTACCGTGCAATATACTTCATTTGACACAGTTTTGGATACAATAAGCAATGTAGGTATGGGTTGGTCCTTGCCCGAATGGACATAAAATCGGCTTTTCGCTTGTTAATAACGCATCCAGATGAATTAAATTTATTTGTTTTTAATTCAAATCACAATTTTATTTTGATAAATGTCTTCCCATGGGATGTTCAGCGTCCTGTGCTCTGTTTGAAAAATTTGCTTCCTTTATCGAATAGATTGTGCGTTTTGTCAGTGGAAATAAAAATATTGAACATTGTTTAGACGATTTTCTACTAATTGGAAGCCAAGAACAGAAGAGTGTACCGAATTGATGTATACATTTCTGACCTGATCTTGGGACTGAAGTAGTTTGCTAGATGCTTCTTTAGCACCAAATACTCTATGTACATATCCAACAGGCCTTAAAAGTTTTGATGAATTTAGAGAATAATACCAGCTGCCTTTAGCATGCCCTTTACCTAGCTACAATAATGTAGCTCCTTATTTTTTGTTTTGTTTTGACAGAGCTACAAAAAGGTCCCTTTACTCGTAATGGAGCAAGCCGGGAGTGATTCTCACCCGGGGGTTTTATGCAAATAATACGCTATTAAAATGTTTCCCTAAATTGCTACATCCTTTTTAATGTCTTTGAGGTTAAATCAATATTTCTACAACATGTAATTCGTTAGTTTTACACTTTATTTGTAATCATGGCATTGTTGTCAAAATTTGAATTCCGGAAGTGCGTATTTTCTGAATCGACTTGGTAATATATTCATCCGGATCAAAATTTTTCCGGCTTTATTGCATTAGCTGGGATCAAATTTTTACCGATACCATTCTACAATTCTACACTCCACAATTTCAATTTTGTCAACAATGCCATGATTACGAAAAAGTGTTAAAATTATTTAATTAGACATTGTAGAAATGTCAACTGAACGGCCGAGAAAGGAAAAAATATAAATTAATCAAAAGTAGCAGTTTGTAGCTCTTTGTAGCTCTGTCCAAAAAAAAAGAGCTACATTATTGTAGCTAGGCCTGTACCCATTTCTCACGTTACACTTTTTATCGCTTTTTTGTCTTTAAAAAAATTAATCTGCTAAAACCGGAATGTGTTATGTCGCTGCAATTAATTTTAGATTCAAGTTTTATCAAACACGCACAGATATTTCAGATTATTTTGTTGTGAGGAAAATGCTTGATGGAATGAAACATTTGAACACTACAAAATACCCTAGACTTCCAATCACTAGTGAAATATTAAATTAAGTTAATAATAAGCTACCGTTTGTATGTTCCTCAAATTACAAGGCGGTGCCTTTTAGAGCTGCTTTTTTGTTAGCATATCATGGTTTTTTTTTAGAGTAGGTGAAATAACTTTCACAAAATTAGGACAGGAGCATCAAATTGTATATTTTCATGTTCTTTATTATGCCATGCTGATGGAAAAACCCGTAACACAATATCAATTCTCTGCAGTTTTGAGAAAGGCACTATTGGCAGCCGGTATCTATACCAAATTTTACAAATCTCATTCATTAAGAATAGGGGCTAACAGATAGTGAAATCAAAGTTAAGTGTCGTTGGAAATCACATGTTTTTAAAAATTATATCCGACTTTAAATTGATCAGTTTTATTGTAGTGCATTTTTTTTATATTTGTACATAGGTCATGAAGAACGTTGTATTTGGGTAGTAGGGTCGTCTATAGTGAAGAGAGCATTGCAAGAAATACTTACGACGGTCCTAATCTAAACTTGACCCGATATGGTTATTCGGTATGGTGGCAAGGAAAAGGAGGTATGAAATGGGGGGAGCTAGTTCCGCGTTTGGCGTCTTTGTCAAAATTTCAATTCCCGCCCTCAATTGTTGTTATACATTGTGGATGGAACAGTATTGGCTCAATTCCTTTGTCGGAATTGATCATGAATAATTCGATCATGTTCCATAATGACCATCTATAATGATGCGGAAGCCATATAGTCGTTATCGCGAGTTGCTCCGACTGGTATTGTGCCGCTTCCCCCATACACTTTGTGATGGCGGTGGTCGATCTCAGCCGACCATTTTGCGTAAATTAGCGACACATCGCCTGGGAATGAATAATATGGACCATTTCGTTTTCGCTTGGTTTACTGCGTCTCTGTTTCCTAGGACCAGTTATTATTTTGTATCATAATGATTTTGATAATGGGCCTGCCAGATGCGGCGGCTATGATTATACCAGTCGTGTGCAACTTCGCCAAATAATACACATATTAAACTTTATTCGACTCTTTATTTAGCCTAAAAAACTACAGGAACAAATTATTTTTCGATATCTGTTCGTCGTCACTTTACGTCTGTATGTCCGTATTTGCAAATGTTTTATTGTCGATGAGAAAATGTTTGGCAAGAAAACCACAAAATCCATTCATTTGTTTTAGCTAACTTTTCGTATTCTTATACACAAGTTTTGGTCATGGAAGTGAATCTATAAAAAAACAAGTGTTTTATTTATTATACTTTTAGATATAACTGGAAGTTGAGTTAATATTAAGAGATTTTTTTTCTTTTTATAAGGAATTTGTTTAGATGGTCTCTGCACCATTGTGCACCAGATTCGGTCTTTGCACCGAAGTGCACCAGGTGCAATGCACCATCCTTATGAATTCCTTTTATAGATAGTGGACAAACAGGGAACAATATCTACTATTTATTCATATTCACTGTAGTTTATGAATGTTGACTAGGGTACTTGTGTTTGTTATTTCCGTATGTTGATATTATACACTTAATAAACAGGGTGTTAACTTATTTTCTTGTTCCCTTTTTATTCGGTATACTTTAGTTTGATCGGGACTTAGGTCAAGAATCCTAAGTAGTATGCTGATACATAAAATTGATGTACCGTTGTCGCCACATGAGGTGCGCTACGGAATAAATGTACATGAGGACACCGAACTTACAATAACCTCTGTGGTGGCGACGTGACATAGCTGCAGAATATTAAAATAAGGGTCAGTCTTGTTACCAGCTTGTGAGATAATTACTCCTTTTATTTTGGAAGTAATTGACACTATAAATCTAATTAAGTTCATACCCTGTTTATTAAGTACTTGAAATATAACATTAAGAAGAATCCTTATAAATATTTTTAAAATAGTACAGTACATTATTAAAACGATATATCCCAGAAATATAAATTATTATCGAACTAAAAAGCCGTATACTATACCGAGTTAGGCTTAATGATTGATTTGATCTTTGCTTTACGTCCAGCAAGCAGTATTTCAGCTCTATTCAGGACGGGAAAAAGTTAATAAACAATACATCAATTGAAAAAGGGGTAGGATGGGACACAGGAAACATAATTTTGACTGCGACTGGAAAAGTACGGAGTATTGGGAAGGGTCGGAGAATTTAGCCTTTTGTAGCGGCTACATTGAGCCTACTCTTTTCCGAAATCTTCAAACGGGATCTTTATCGTGTAAGGAGCGTGGCACTCTCCAAACACGTTACCCACTATGGTCCGCAGCCAGGCTTTCCGTATTATGTCCTGACAACCCCCAAACGAGAGGGTCTCCCCAATCCGCCACCCGGGTACGCGCTGGGCTGCTCTGTGGGTCGAGCACTGGGAACCGTCCCAGTACCGAGTTACGCGACATTTGCACCGAAACGGGTGTCTGGTACAACAAGTCTGGTATGCTTGGTGCAATTTTACGATAACTTATTAAATTTTGAAGATAATTTGATAGCAAATTATTATTTATGCAATAATATCTATGATTACCTAACTTAATTGCAATCTTAACAAAAATCGAGTATATTATTTATAAATAAAATGACGTTAGCTATCAACTGATTATGGTGCAACACCTTACACCATGGTGCATCCTACTTTTCTGGTAAGCTAGTTTTTTGGCACCTAAAATTCCAATATTAATCTGACTTATTCGTTCATCAAAATATAATATTTACGGAATAAGAACCAATAAACATTATTGTTTTTTACTCGAAATAACGATTCCCACGAAGATATTGTAAAACAATAATATTCCGAAACAACCACAAAAGTAGTACTCAAATAGTGCTAACTGGCTTATTTCACCTATACAAACACGTTAAAAATTAGTTAAAGAAAAACTAACCATCGCGCCTTCTGACTTTAGTTGAGTCTGTGCCATATTTTACTCGGTAAGCGAAACGATAAGATATAGCGTCTTTATCTTAAGATGAAGAAGCGAGTGACGTGAAAATGTGACGTCATATCTACGCTGACAGAAAAATGAAAAATCGATCGTCGGGCAGTAACAAAAATGTCTATGACAAAAATTGAAGTGTGCTTTCTATTCCTGGAAGGTACAATAGTATTAAATGAAGCAGAAAGTTACTACAATTAATACGTTATTTTTAGTTAAATAAGTCTTACTCGTAAATTGAAAGTATACAAGTAACATGACAATACATATTTAAAGAAAAAATCAATTAAAAGTGTCGTGGTAAACCACGAAGTCCCTTGAGAAAATATAACTTTGAACATACAACCTAAAACATTTAGAGTTTTATACATCAATAAATATATCAGAATGTTATATACAGATAGTGTGACCAGAGGATCCCTGCGATTTTCATATTGCTACTTTAAAATATGTGTTTAGGTTAATGTAAACAATTACAAGAAGCAAGTAATCAAATTTGCAAGTATACGACTGGTCAGCGAGTTGTTCTCGCCATTTTTTTTACATTATACCTTATATTTTACTCTGTTAACACATAAACCCTATAAACCAAATATAGGTTGACCTTTGTAAATTATAACATGGAAGATTTGATTTCAATAACTCTGCATGCGCTGAAAAGGGAGGCTTTATTTCAGACCTGTCGATTCCGCTGGAAATCACCGGGACAGAAGCAATTCTCGCCATCTCAATGAAACATGTCGCAAAACGGTTATTCAACAATTGATGTGACCAGAATCAACTTTTTACGTAAGTTTTAGATTATTTGTACTTAATTAAACTGTGTATATGTATATTTTACTGTACATTACATAAAAAAGATTATGGAATCCGACCCATAGATGTACATTTGTCAATTTCAACAAGGATCGTGAAGCGGCCAGAAGTACTATTGGTTAAAAAAAATAACCATGCATGTTTACATCTTGAGATGATTTAATAATAACAATATTTACAAAAATGAACTTGAAAATACGTAATTTGGCACGTGCCAATGTGAAGGCATGCAACTTTTGCTCTGTTAAAAACATTGCAGATTTTCACATCACTCCTTTAAAATGAACGAGAAATTTTTTTTCCTAATTAAATATTTTGTAGAAGTAATGTTCATATTATACCTTTAATCCATATCTCCATTGGGTCTTTGCATACATATGGTATATATACGTTTGAACTGTTCTTGTTCTGAATTCATGTACTAGTAGCAGAAAAGATTAATATTTTATCACTCAACAGGTACAAACAGACTGACGAAAATCAAATCAATCGGCTCATAGGGAAAGAAGATTTTAAAGGAACACCCAGCTCATACAGAAAACAGATTTTAAAATGTTAGCGATTATTACATCACCCACCTTAGGTGAAATAGGGAAAAGAGAAGAGAAAGACAAGGGAAAATCTAATTACCCAACTCATACATATAGATATTTTAAAAGGTTAGCGATTATCAAATCACAAACATTTGGCAGAAAATGTAAGACCAAGACTATGGAAAATAAAATTGTCAAACTCCTATATCACTTCACCTAACTTAGGGAGCGGTCAATATTTATTGGGGGGGGGGGGGGGGAGGAGTGCATTGCAAATTTTCATATCATTTAAAAAAGACAATGTCCTATCTCCTAAAGCTAAAAAAGTTGCTGTTAGTGATTATCACTTCACCTAACTTAGGGAGCGGTCAATATTTATTGGGGGGAGCAGTGCATTGCAAATTTTCATAACTTTAAAAAAAAGACGATGTCCTATCTCCTAAAGCTAAAAAAGTTGATGTCCTACATCAGAAGTGATGTGAAAAGTGGTTGACCTATCTCGGTAATTATATGGTTACAATACAGTATTTTGTTTGTTAAACAAATTGTTGTGTTACAGTATGTTAACTGATTTTTAATTAAAATTAGAAAAAATTTCATTGATGATATTTTTCTGAAAAAATCACTGTCCTATCAGTGCAGAAAATAACAAAACTTGCAGTCCCATAAATATGCATTATACAAAAGTATGTGTCCTATTGCGTTTTCACAGGTCCCTCCCCCAATAGATGTTGACGTGTCCCTTATGAATTGCTTAAAATATAGCTTAAAACGACAAACAAACATAAACCAGCTGGTGTTAAAATAAAAAAAAAATTATACAAAAATTAGATCTCAAAAATAAATGTATGAAAACAGAAAATAAAATTACAGTATCATAAAGAAAATATTCACTATTCACAAAGTTCTAAACATTAAACATCGGGACATAAAATCATGATTTTCCGTCTGTTCCACTGATATGTCACAGCATTCCCTATGACACCATTCATCTCATAAGTCACATTGCATCCAATCAACATCATCTTCAGGGTCTCTTAATCTGCAGATTTTACACAGAATTATGTTTTTCTTGGCACTTTTTTGTTTCAGGTCTAGTTTGGCTACTAGATGAATCAAAATCTTTGGTTTTTCGTTTGTTTTTTGGTTTTTTTCGTGTTGCTGCGTTTTTATTTTTGTCGCTTTCTGTCTTCCTGTTTTTTTTCGTTTGTCTACAAGTTCTCTCATACGTTTTTCTTCCTGCCTATCTTAAAAACAAAAAAACTCTTTACTAAGTAACACTCTGGATTCTGTTTACGTGTTAAAGGATTGCCTCCAAGGAAAGTGCCACAGTGTGCAGATGCTGGTGTTCGCAGATGATGAACCACATTCAGTGGCTGGGAGCAAAGATGTAGAGTCTGATGATGTTGATGGCCTGGGCTCTGATTGGGCAGAAGATTAAAGATTAGTTAAACATAAAGCTGAATCGAAATTTGACTTTTTGTGAGATGAAATAAATAAACGTTTGTATATTGCATCTGGATTGCAAAGATGGATTCCTGTTTTTCTAAATGAATTTGACAACTGCTGGTGAACAAGGGGTGTCAATTAAAGCTGAGAAAACTGCAGGAAATTTTGCTTTGTTCATTTTTTGATGCTGATGTTTGATAATAAGGCCAAGATTGGTAGCAGTTGTATAAACCCGTGCATTAAATGGATCGTTGATCGATTCATCGAGCGATTGCATGGGTCGTATTAGCTGGAAAGCATAACATCTTAATATTTTTTATTTGCCTTACAAGACGGATAACCTAAATACTTTTATGGGACTCATGATTATCCAGAAGAACTGGTCTTTTTATACCACTATTGGGAATAAAAATCTGCAGAAACCATTGGATAAATAGATCACTTTCCAAATATACCCTGAATCAGACACACCATACAGCCAATATTCAGGAATCTGATCTTTATAAGCAGTAAAAAGACTGTTGGTTAGCAGGTTCTCTTTTTAATCCGAAGACCTTCTGCCTACTATTCTTCGGGCCAGACCAACCAGTCTCATCGCAGTTAAAGACATGGCCAGGTTTATCACTAAGCTCAAGGGATTTAACTGTTCTAGACAGATTCTCAAAGAATTCCATGACTGTAAGTTACCTCTTATTTACAGCATGGACAACATTGTTTAATGACACTGCATCATATGTCCCGCTAGCTTTGGAATATCTTTTTGCTCTAAACATGGCTGCAATACTGGTAATAAGACCACGTCTTAAACATGTAAACCTTTCTTTTAATCTTGTTGTTTACCAGGTTTCTTGATTTGCAAATAAATCATGTGTTATTGTTGTTTTGTTTCTGTGTGATAAGTTCTTCCCTTGGACCAATGTTTAGTATGATTAAAGACCGGGGATGACCTAGAAAAATATACCCCCCTACAGCAATTAAGCAAATATGGAAAGTAGGCGGATCATAGATAAGACATTGGTTATTTTTGGTGCAGCAGCTGATAAGCACATGTTCTGTGGATGAATGTTTACACAGAGCTAGATAGAGAGTGATGTGTATTAGCAGTATAAATAAAACACTTGCATTATAAGTTTCATGTTCAATTTTTGGATAAAGTAGAAAGTTACACAACTTATATATATTAATATCTTCTAAAACAAACTAAAAGCAATTAGTATTTAAAATCAATTTATTTACTACTATTAAATAACAACAATGAAATAATTATGTATGTAATGAATTGAACTGTCTCTTCCAAATATTTTCCCTGTAATTGTAAGATGGCGGTTTGTAATTTTTCTTCCCTTTAACACAACATTTTCATTCCAATGACAGGTGGCTAAATATGCTCTTGTCTGGTAATTGTCATTGCTAAATGAAATACGTTTGTCTTGGAACATATTCATGGTGTTATTAAAGCTCTCCACAAATGAAGTATCTCGTGCAAGAATATAATCACCAGGACTTTTGAATATTACAGAGTTTTTTATCACTTCAAGAAGAAGTTTTTCAGCAATAGGTTTAGTAAGAACAACTCTTTTTGGTTCATAGTTGGGGTCTCTTTTGCATCTAGAATCTGGATGACACCTTGAATGGTTATTCTTATAATGTTCCACAGTGTTTAACAATAGATCTTTCAGTTCCATAGCATTTTGTTCACAGTTACGTAACGCCCAATGAAAATGCGTAGGAACAGACTCAACTTTATCTTCTAGTTCTTTACACCAAGTCTTATTTTCAAGGTACTTTGGACCAGTCGACACATTTTTCATAGCTTTTTTTACTGACTTTACTCCATGCCATGAATCATTTTGGTTTACAATACCAGAGTCTCGTACCAGCTTGTTTACACTCATATTTCTGTCATGAGAGTGAACTCCAATCTGAACATCCTTCTCCTTTAAATACTGATAAAATCTTTCAGCTCCTAGTTTTTCATGCCGCTGAGACACACCATCATCCTGCTTTGTAACATGCTCACATTTCAAAACCTTATGCACTTTTTCCCCAATGGCTACAACACTTGTGTCCTTAGCATTTTTTCTCCATCCGTGGCGTGCATCCGTCATAATGTCAATGCTAGTTAAATCCTCATACATCCCGACTTCTTCCATTAAGGCAGTTTCTGTACTGTCGGTATATTCCTCTTTCACAAAGTGTTTGTATCTTGAGAACAAATAACTTTGTTTTTGTTTATTCACATGACCAAAGTTTGCACCGTTTGAGAATCTTTTGTAATGTATGGGAAGCATACCACTACATTCATATCCATGAAAGATTTTCAAGTTTACATAATATTCTCCATTTGGTAAGTATGGGGATGATGACCTAAAAATTGAATGGTGTTTGTCCTTATTGCATGTCATGCGAATTGCAGCAACATGTCCTTTCATATTTAGCTTCTGAATTTGAAAATGACCTGAACAAAAGTTCTTGTGATTTTCAATCACTTTCACTAGCTTTTTCAGTGACATGTCAGAAGTAACAAAGAGTTGTTGGTTTACATCTTTCTTATTTGTCTGAATGTAGGTATTTAAGTCCATGTTTTCCATTTTTGACCCTGCTGATTTTGCTGTCTTCTTAGAAATAAATTCGACCAATATTCGTTCCAAAATATCTCCATTGTTTACAGGATGGTTGAGCTCTTGAACCAAAAGAGATCGAACTGACTGTAGTTTTTCGAAAAATATTTTTTTTCTACTTTCATCCCCAGGAACAGATATTTTAAAACAGGGTGGTCTTTTGTATCCTTTTCCATATTTTAAATAAATATTTCAAGAAAATGTAGTGTCTAGAATTATCAGCTATATGAAGAGAAATGTGTATTCTATAAGCAGAATTCTAAGATATACTGGGCATTGGCATGATTGGGGGAATATAGGGAATGTTTTGCTGCATGTAGTATGTTTACAATATATTGAACAAATAATAAATTGTGCTTAGAAGAAATACAATTTAAACACAAATATTATTGTGTTCTTTGAATCCATTTATCAAATGTTTTATATATTTCTACAACAGATCCCCTCCCTTATTTCCACCCAAAATTTTTCAGACTATACACAATATTTTTGCAATGATAAGCAATTTTTAAGGTCAACATCCAATGTTATGATATTATCTAAAGCCATCAAAACAAGTTTTGGAATGTCATGTGTATCGTATGTTCTCAGACAGGGAGTGTGTTGAACTAAATATAATTTTGGAGGGAAACTTCAGTTATATGATATAATGTCTAGTCAGAGGTCAAAACTGTCGCTTTTAGTAAATGAAGAACAAAGACAAACAATTATAAGTCTTTTTGGATACTATGATTGGGATGTTAGTGAAAGTGAAGATTCTAATAGACAATTAGTAAATCAAGAAACCCAAACAGATATTGTTCAAGATGTTGATGGACATTTAGCTGATTCAAACTTGGAGGAACCTTTCATAATTCCTCAAAACCCTGACAGTGTTGAATGTCAGTTTTGTCTTTGTAAACCCTGCATAACCGATGAGAGCAACCGACAGTTATGGTGGGAAAATGAATGCCAAGAAAAACATAGAAGAAACAATGGTCTTAGGAAAGAAAAATATAAATATTTTTGGACAATGCTATTTCATAGACAAGTTTTTCGAGATGATAGGTACCAAGTCAGAAAGTTAGAAGCCTTATCTAGGGATCCTAAATTTAAGAATTACATTTGGCATAAACGTGACTTAATGCCTAATTGTGTTTTAAAGTTAGTCAGAGGATGGCACCCTAATCCTGATGAGATTCCTTACATGGGACATCTTTGGGAATAATTATTTGTTTTCTTTTGTTTATACCATTACAAAACACTGATCTAAGTTACATTCATATATCATTCAAAAGTGATAACCTTATCTTCATCAGTTTATTATTGACAAACTCCCATGTAACTTGTTGGAAGAAAAAAGATAGACATCATGATCATTGATGATAGGAAATAATTTAATGGTGATAACTGGATTATGTCTGAAAGATCTTAGTGAGTAAACGAAGCATGTTATTTTCTTAGCATGGCGGGAACTCCATACTGTTTCTTAATGACTTCCTGTGTAAATACAAACATAAAGCTGTTTCCATGGATATCTCCTCCCCCTACTGTCAATCATTGAATTTGAATTTGAAAAATTCATCACTTCAAATTTCTAAAATTAAATATCTTAAGAACTATCCCTTTAAACTTCATTAAATTGGACTAGAAATAAAGCTACAAAATGTTCTGACAACTTAAACAATTTTCATCAATAAAAAGTTAATAGTTTTATTAAATTTTCAAAAAATCCTCTCCAGTAATGAACACTGTCAAAAATTTGAATAACCCACCATTTCCCCGGATTGTCTCCCTTTTAAACTCTAACCCTGGTCTTTAAAGATATATTAAAGGATCCCCAGCTCTTTTTCGTTCGTCAGAGATGTGAAGGTCACTTAATTACGTCAACAAAATGGCATGCATCCATTTGGAATCTGTAAGGAAACATTAATAAATAAGTTTAAATATTTTTACCTTTATTGTATTCACACTTAAAATGAATTGAAAATGTGATTGTTTTAAAAATGTACATTATTTTGACCATTTAAAATAATAATATGGTAAATGTGATCAGATCGTAGCCCAATAGTTTGACGCCGATTTCCGATAGACCATGCAAGATTTCTATATACAGGGCATGAGCCCTCATGACCCCCTGGTAGGGTTTACATATTTATGAGTGGCTTATTAGGTTTTATATCTTATTTCAGAAAAATCCTTGATAGAATTCAATGAAATTTTATCTGATGGCTCAGTACACATGTCTTTAAACCGCAAGCGAAAACGCTCACGCTCGCGAGAATTGCTTCTTGGCGGGATTTTCTCATCGGTTTCTGGTTCATCGATCTTAACAGGTGCTCGATGATGTAAACAAATTAGTCCACTATATAAATATTGCGTTAATAGTTAATAATCGTGTATACAATAACATATGCTTTATGATCAAGAAGAACGTAAAAACAGAAGTAAAAAATTTATACTACGATTTTATCAACAACAAATAAGTTATCCAGAAGGTTAACACGGTTTGGCACAACACTGCTCCTACCTTACAATGGATTGGTCTTCAATTGGAGTGCGAGGTAAGATTAACATTTTTACAGCAAAAATATAACATCTTAATAATTTTTCCTGCATTGTTTAATAGACAAAAGTCTTAATAATCAATCAATCACAACTCGAGACATTCCACATATTACTTGTTAAATTACTATATACAATGTAGTATTACAATTCACATGGTTTTAAAACAACATTCATGCATTAGAATTTCTTCCTATATTCAATTAAACACTTTATTACACACAACTAAAAAAAAATTAATTCAACTGCCACAAATGTAATTCCAGTACTTAAAACTTAATAATAGTATATAGTATTATATTTATTGAAAAGCAAAAATTATTTATTTACCTACTCAGGAATCATAGTAAATGACCAATACTGGGACATTACTGTATTTGTATTTTACACAAAAATAACAAATAAAAAACCCTTTAGCATTTATACTTATCTTTTCCTAAAATACCTACTTATATAATTATACATGTAGTATGAAAATGTTTACAATTTCATACAACACTTAATAATGTCGGATAGAAACCTGTGGTCCGCACATTGTACTTTGAGATATCGTCCGGTCCTTAAAGTCATGGAGTTTAGATGTGGTTCAACGATTTTTTCACAGAGGTCTCTGTATAGTTGTAGGTACATTTATATGTTACAATGTGTCAGCCGATATTTCTAATTTACATAATTGTCACATATTGACAATAAAACGTTCACAATTGAAAGCGATAGTCTTGTAGCTTCAATCATATGTTGAATCCCTTACCATCGTAATTCGCTGGTCAATATTTTCCAGGAGTCCAAGTAGTTGGTAATTCTCAGCCTCAGCCCTCAAGTCATAAAGATATCTGACGTAACGTGGGAGGGACGTCGATTAATCCAAATAGTTCAAATATGCCTGAAATATGAAGGATCTCTATCCAGAAAGTATAGAAGCAGCCTAGTTCATCTTGCTTGTATGGTTTCATCACTGAGCCCTGGCAAACCATGGCAGTCAGTAGAATGGGGTCTTCTCGTAGAGTGCTTTTGCTGGTTTTAAAGCGGGTTCCCCCAACATTTAGCACAACTCGTCTTGATTGAACATCAGCCCAGGGACCAAGATTGCGGTCATTTAAACTTTTGCTCTCAAGAGCATCAATAATAGCAGTCCTTGGTGTTACTCCTAGTCCTTTCAATCTTCTTTTCCTGAGCTGGTGTGATTCTTGCCTCTTTTGTTGATGGTAGCGACCCATTTCCTGATGTTGGTAGCAGTTAAGCGACCTTACTCACATCGAGTGTCCCCAGAGGACCAACCACCAAACTGACGTGGTCTTCAAGTTCACCGTCCTCAATGTCTGATATAATGGATGGGTTTACGGTTGTCTCCCGAAACACTCTTTATGAAATCTGTTGGGTACAGAGGAACAATCCTTAATGGTCCAACCCTCCTAAACTTTGGTGGCTCATAAAGGTGCCGTGATTTTGGTCACCACAGGCCAGAAACTTATGGCATCGGTGACTTACACCTGAGTGCTGCTCAATAAGATATCTTCTGACAACTGTCGATCGGGATGCTATGAACAAATCTTTGCAGAGGGCACATGACCACTTGGTTACCTGTAAAAAAAAATAATTACTTTTAATAACAGAGTTATCGGCCCTCATGAAAATCAATATTTCTAATTGAGAAATTATAGCAAATATATGCAAGCTTGGTGGAATCTTGGAACCCATCAATTTAATGTACCGAACGCTGTTTCCTTCCACGAGAGAGAGCCTTCTCTACAGAGAAGTTATTTTCTAGCTTGATTGATTATATATAATCAATGTATGTGGTGCAGACTAATAGTTGGTTTACACATAAAATTCCTCACAATCCAATAACCGGTATGTGTTTTAAACCGACATGCTAACAGCTGAAAAATAACACAAATTCAGATTACACATCCTACAAGTTGCATTCTATACAATAGGTGTATCCGTAATCAAATAGTGACATTATTTTATATGCACAATATGGTGTTTATTTGTTTATTTATTGATTACGCACATTGTCATGGACCATTCCACTCTTTATCGAATCGCTTAGATATGTCTTTCTTTTCAGCATGTAACCACACAGGTGTTCCAACTTCATACATTTTATAAGAAATGTTGTGGTCATATTATTTTTTTAATTTTCGTCCAGTAAGCAGTAAACAATTTTGTTAATTATACGCATACTCTGTACTTGGCATAACATTTTCTGTTTCAGGGGACCCGTGTAGGGCACAGGAGAATAGGCACACGGCTTCCTCGGCCTGCAGTAAAAGTCTGCTAACAGAGGCAACACTTACAGGACGTGATTTCAGTAGGCCGGGTCAACGGTCCCGATAACCTACTAAACCCTTACTTTTTCTAGACGGGAAATCGAGTTAGCCCTGACTTCGGCATGTCACGTCTTGCCCTTTGTTAAATCCTCATTTTAGCTTTTCAATTGCATTAATTCCTTCCCACCATTCAATGAAATGTATGTACGATTTGATAGACGGCTTCCTTACAGGATTTGCAAGGCGGTGGCTGAAGGGCAAAGCTTCCTCAGCTTTATAGAGGAGACATGTTTGCCGTGTGTTGCAACCCGTGATGGTGGAGGAAGGGACCCTGGTGATTGAGAGATAACTGTATGCTGCATCCATTAGCGGGTTTCGATTTTCAATACACCACTTTTGCCCTGACTTCAACTGGACGGGAGACCGGATAGACTCGGTTCGGTCAATCGGCTGGTCACGCCGAGCCCCAAAGTTGTTCAGTTACGAGCTGTTAAGAAGGCCGTGGCTCATGGGTCAATCGAGTAGATAGAATTTCGAACGGTTGTTTCGCCAATTAACTCTGGCACGGAGCTTGCGTTCTTTAAGAAATTCATCTATTTGAGTATACCACCCTTGGAACACCTGATGCTTTCTGCTGGTAATCCGCAGAGACCAAGCATCACCCCTGTTGGCACTCCGTGGCGGGTGGGTGACAAAGGTGGTAAACCGCATTCTTTTCATCATGGCTTCTAAAACATTTTATATAAGAGCTAAAACAAAAATAGGTAAAAAATGACTTACCGCTTAAAAGATGGTTGATGAAGACTTCTGCTCAAGATCAATTGTATTATCCTGCAAAGATCTCAGTAAACCAATAACTAAAGTCTCTCCAGTCGTTATGGAAAAAGTGATAAAAGGTTGTGCAAGAGATGTTAAGAACGTCCCCAAGATGAAATCTGGTGGTCTTATTATTGAATGCAACAAAAAACACCAATCCTTGAACTTGCTAAAACTTACAAAAATTATAGATTTAGAAATTTCGGCCTCCCCCATAGAACTTAAGTCAAGGAATCATTCATTATCGCGATGATCTCGCCAAACTACTGACGAAATCTGCACAGAATTACAACCTCAGGGTACAAAATTAAAAAGATTTATTGCCAACATACAAGGGGTTAAACTGAACACCTTCCTTCTAAATTTAAATCTCCAACTGTCCACCAATCAATCAAAATAGGTCTCCAAAATATTAAAGTCAGCGCATATATTTCCAACCCTGTGCGCTGCTTTAAATGTCAGAAATTCGGACACGTTAAAGGACAGTGTAAAGGAACACTCGTATGTTTTTGGTGTGCAGAGCCAGGGCATGAGGGCTTTACCTCCACTAAAACTCCAAAATGTGCTGACTGTGGTGAAGCCCATATGTCCTCCTCAAAAGACTGTCAGCACGTTAGTAAAGCAAAGGAAATACAAAATGAAAAAAAAAACACCTACCCTGAGGCTTGTCGTATGTACAGTTTAGCAAGCAATCCATCTCAAACTTCTACTTCTTCGACATCAAATCTAAGTAAACCATCAACTACTTCTTCAAGAAGCCAAAACAAAATAAAAAATAAACTAACAATTCTAATAAAGATTCGCAGAAAAAAAATCCAAAAACCAAGGGAGCTACAAATAACGATCGTATTCCAAAATCTAGTAGGGACTTAGTCCAGGTCCATAATAGATTTGGTAGTTTGAACAACATTTATGACGAGACTATTTGGGGTGATGCAATGGATACATTGCCCTCTCGTTCGGGATCGCACAGTCGGTATCCCAGTCGAGATAGACAAGGGGGAACACTACGTAAGATGAGTATATCCACCATTCGTCCCCCGAAATAATGGATATAATCATACACTGGAATTGTCGAAGTTTGAAAGTTAACTTTATTGAAGTTACCTTACTTGTGCAAGCTTTTCTTCATTTGGCATTTTGCCTTCAAGAAACACACTTGAAAATGATAAGATATCGTTAAAAAATTATACTATGTACACCACATATGTTGACGAGAATATCAGAGCTGGCTTTACTATCCTCGTGAAAGATCACATTTTATATAGCCATGTCAAACTCAACATTGATCTTCAGGCTATTGCTGTTAGGATATTCTTAGATAAAACAATTACTTTATGTTCTGTATATGTTGCTCCTAATTCATCTTTAAATTTAAACCAGTTGGAACACCTTACTGAAAAACTACCGGCCCTATATATTACTTGGGGACTTCAACGGACACAACCCTCTTTGGGGATAGTAAAAGATTAAATGACAAAGGCAAGAAAATTGAACGCTTAATGTCACAGGAAGACTTGTGCATTTTCATGACTTCTCATGTAAAGTTCATGACGATCTCTGTGGCAGTGATCACAAATTCTTGTAAAACGGAACGAATCTCAGTTGAACAACATTGAACGTCAACTGCAATTATGTTTAAACAGAATAGAAAAATGGCAAAGGAGAACGATTTTAAATTCTCCAATGCCAAAACCGTTGGCATATATTTTTGTAATAAACGAAAAATGCATCCAGATCCCGAACTGACCCTATTGAAATTATAAAAGCAACCACTTTCCTTGGTCTTATATTTGATAGTAAGCTAACCTTTCTACCACATATCAAAAAGTTGAAAAAAAATTGCTAAAGGCTTTAGATAATTAAAAAGTCGTATCCAGCACCGACTCACTGGGGGAAAGCCACTGTTCGTAACTTAAGTTACGAACGGCCCAACATGGCGGAAGGTGACAACGGTAAGATTTTGTTTTATCAGTTTTTATGCATTATAGACGTTTTCTAGTAGGATACAATGACCAAACTTTAGTATATTTTGTAATGATACCATAACATTAAACATTTCATAGAATAAAATACCCCAAAATGGTTAAAAAAGACTGAACAAATCTCGAAGGCGTTCGTAACTTTTATAAGAAAAATTTTAAAATGTTCGTAACTTGTTTGGCAAATGTTCGTAACATTATTCTCGTATAATTGATTGTGTATGCAAAAAGTGTATTTCTTGATCATTAAAAGAAAAAGTTTAAATTAAAAGTTTTAATTCTGGGAAGTCACAGGTTTATTTAACATTTTAGAGGCTAATTTACGACGGCTGGGGTGAGTCGACCATGTTATTACATGCAATCAAGCAAAAGTAATGAAAGTATGTAACATGTAAATCTGTACTGTACATATTTTCATTACTTTAACCCGGAAGAAAAGAGAAAAAGTATGGTAAATCTGTGTCGTAAATATTTTCAATTAATACTTTTACCAGGAAGAATACAGAAAAAATATGGTAAATCTGTACATACACATCTGTACTTTCATTACCTTTGTACGATTCAATTTCGGCTCAACTCGGCCTTCTTACTTAATTGCGATCGAGACACTAAATACCGATTTATTAACGTTAATACATGTAACATGTAACATATAATTACCGTTCATGCTATTTCCTCCTGATATGGAAGCCGACGATATTGACACACTTGTGGTAAGTAAAAACACTAGAAAATATTTGAATGAAAATAGGGTGAAGAGTGGTTTACATGATCAAGGCTTAATATATTCGTTATTGTCGTTTTTATCTTAGTAGTTTTATTTCCAGAATGGTGGTTTTCTTTGACAATTTTAAGATTGGATTTTAATTATATATGCATTGTTTTGGTCTGGGACAATTGCAAATAGCGAGCAGCAAACATGGTCACATTGAAGTCTGTTTTATATTTTCCGTCTTATTATCAAATTTATAGATTATTACATGGCATATCGACCCTGATATCAGCCCGAGACTCCATATCAAGCCCGAGAGCTTGCTTCAGGGCTGATATGGGTCGAGGGCTGATACCAGAGTCGATATGGAAAATGACATGCCATAATCTGTTTACCACATATTTGATAACCACTATTAAACCTTTTATCCGAACATAAAGGAGACGAAAACAGATTAATATAATTAAAAAACGTAATAAAACACAAAAATATACAAAACTCTAAACAGTTCAATATATAAGGTTTATTTAGATGAAAGCAAGTATTTATCACTGATGTGTCACTTAGTAAAAATTCTTTTTTTTTCGTTAGGTATTTTCAGATTTCATACTATCGTTGATGTGTTTTCTGCAATGAGAGCAACAAACCTGTCATCCGTCTTTTTTTTAGTTAAACGTTGTCATTCGTCATTTTGTTAGTTGAAGTTCGTCTGCTATCTTGACATAAGAGCGGAAGTGCAAAATTAAAGCGGAAGCCAAAAACCGATATCAGCCACAGGGGCTAATATCGGTCCATCACTTCCGGTCATATCAAGTATGCATAAATGTTCATATTACTACCAAATATGTGATAAGTGATAATAATGTATCTTACATTTTCGTTTGATAAAATTTTTGAAATGCGAAAAAAATAAGTTCATTCTTGACTCAGTTTAAACGCATTAATATATAATTGATGTTTATTTGTTCATTTCAAACTCGATTGTTCTACGATTTCAAATTATGATTTTTTCCTACAAGAATGTATCTCTGAACAAAATTTCCGGTAAATATCATGTTATTAATTTTTCAATCAAATAACTTTAAATATTTGTACTTAAGTCGATGGAAAAAATTGCTTTGAATTTATACTGTAAAAATGAACGAAGTCTGTACATTAGAAAATTCGAAATTCCTCATATCATTATGATAACAGTTTTATGATACACATGATGTTCAAGAGTAATATTTGGGATTGTTTTGTTTCAGTTCTTTGTATTTGTATATTTCTTCAAATTAAATTTTCTTATATAGAATAACGAAAGTGTTTTCACATGATAATAGACTTTTCCCATGTCTTCATTTTCACTGAACTTATAAAGCTAGATTTACGGAGTATAAAAAAAATAATTAATTGTATTAATGACAACAGAAAGTGAGAAGCAAAAAGATATGGGACAATGTCATCAAAGATGTCTTAAAATAAGACAATGCTATCTCCATACAATTTAAATAAACATGTATTAGTCCTGATACCTTCATTGCCCATGGTTTACTCTTTCGTTCTTCTAAAATTTTTCATTTAACTTGTTGTTTTTGGTTTATTGCCTTTCTATTTTTTTATTTACATTCTTTGATATTATAAGTGCCGGCGTACTCGTTATTTTTAAATGTCAAACTCTTCAAAGCTTCTGTCATACTGTAATGCGTTCATACATTTTTAAGTACCATGGCATCACAATTTTGCATTTCGGGAAATAAATGTCTAAAATGTTTATATTAATGCTTCAATTTTAACTCTTTATTTGTATATTGTTATTCGTTTATGGTGTAAGTTGACACCTGCTAGAAAACTTTTTTTCTTTTTGGGTTTTAACATAATATGTTATAACCTGCGTTTCAGAACAAGACATCCAAGGAATAGATGGATCGATCCTGGTGTTTGCACCAAATCAACAAAGCACTCCAAAATGTGATTCTCAGTCCAAAGGTAGACCACATACCAATTTTATGTCGATATTTGAAAACAAATATTTGTATGATTAATCGTTAATTAATTGAGAAAAACACATGATGCAAGTGGTCAATAACTATCATGTTCATTCAGTTATGTAAAAAAAAATGTGAAAACTTATACATTTTACACAAGTTGTTGCAATGCTTAGAAGGTTTTATATTACAACTTTGTTAACAACAATCTTTTGATGTGTAGCAGCGTGGTGACACGTAAATTGGTCTGTAACAAAAAATAAAAACATGTTTTAAGACGTTGATAATATGTCCCTTGTCCACCACAATCAGAAAACTAAACTTTAAAATATAAGACTGTTTGAGTCATCCGTTATCTCAAGTTTTCTTTCTAAAAGTTATGAACATCATAGTAAAGTTACGAACATAAAAGTAAAGTTACGAACATCTTTTTATAACAAACATTTCAAGTTGCGAAAAACACTCTACGAAGTTAAGAACGCCTTCGAGATATTTTCAGAGTCATTTTAAATCATTTTGGGGTGTTGTATTCTATTAAATGTTTAATGTTCTGGCATCAGTACAAAATATACAAAAGTTTGGTGATTTTATCCTACTTAGAAAACGTCTATAATGCATAAAAACTAACTGATAAAACAAAATCTTACCGTTGTCACCTTCAGCCATGTTGGGCCGTTCGTAACTTAAGTTAAGAACAGTGGCTTTCCCCCAGTGCGACTGGGGTGCTGTGTGCGATGTTCATCTATAATGCATAAAAACTAACTGATAAAACAAAATCTTACCGTTGTCACCTTTAGCCATGTTGGGCCGTTCGTAACTTAAGTTAAGAACAGTGGCTTTCCCCCAGTGCGACTGGGGTGCTGTCTGCGATGTTCTACTTAATCCTTACAGATCGCTGGTTCGATCTAAATCGGATTACTTTACTTATGGTTCTGCTAGCAAGTCATATGTCAAAATCCTTGATACTGTTCACCATCAAGGATTGCGACTATGCCTTGGAGCTTTTAGAACCAAGCCTGTAAATAGTTTGTTTGTAGAAGCAAACGAGCCTTCTTTGTATCAAAGAAGGATTAAGTTCGCTTTGCAATATGCCACCAAATTGAAGGTTTATCCTGGCAACCCACGACTGTGTTTTCAAACTCTTTACCAAAACATTTTTGAAAAACATTTAAACAAAATTCAAACTTTTGGCCCGCAGATTAAATCTCATTTGGAGAATTCAGGTATAAATTTAAATGAAATTCCTCATAACCCCCCTAGGTTAAACCCCAAGCCAGTATTCATTTATGATCTAAGAAAACAGAAAATCCGACACAAAGCCATTGATTATACAACAACATTTTGCAGAAATTAAATTTTGTTATAATGACTCTAGTACTATTTATACTGACGAGTCAAAAGACGACGATAAAGTTGCTTCGGTCGCCGTCTTTGGAGAGCGTGTTGAAACTCGTCGTCACCCGTCCGCCTCATCTGTTTTTACTGCTGAGGAGCAAGCTATTCTTCTTGCGATGAAATAGTTGCTTCGTCAGACACGCACAAATTTTTTATCTGCTCAGATTCTCTGTCATATCTTTTACAAATCCCTTGTAGCTCTGGGTAAAGAGGTTGTGTTTTTCTAGATCCCAAGTCATGTGGGGATCCATGGGAACACGGTCGAGGACGAGGAGGCCAAAAAAGCCCTGAATAACCATATGATTAATTGCGCCATACCTTTTACTGATTTTAAAGCATTAAAGTAAATATATTTCTCGGTTGTGGCAGAGTGGTTGGGATCTAGAGGTTCATAATAAACTTCATGATATCCTGAATATAGCTGAAACATTGTTTGCTGGACGTAAAACAACAAACAATTAATCGATCTTTTCAGGGAGTTCATACATAATATCAATTGGAAGAGTAATTTCACGGCTCAGCATCATGGAACAAGGACTCGTTCCAGTGGATTCATGTTCAGATCATCATGACCTATAGGCCATAAACAGTAGAGTTAAATACTTATCCAGGTTTCTTTTCAAAATCGGTCAACATTTCTTTAATGGTTTTACATTGTATTTACAACCAATGTCACAGCATGATCGCCGCGACAACGCATCAGAATTGGAATGGATGCGGCCTTCACAATGTTCTATTTTAAAATCGTACGTAGAAAGTACGTTCTAAACATCAGACCAATTGACCCTCAGAGATCTTAAAGTTAAACAACCAACGTAAAACACCAGTCACTTCGCATCAAGAAAGATATACCGTAAAGGTTGTGGTGATAATGTTTAATAAAAGCCACAACGGCTGACAGTTCACTACGTGTGACACAGTATCTACGTTCTTGTTTTGTAAAAGCTTTACTGAAATTAGATATAACTTGCTCCACCCCATTTTGTAACTGGGAGAGTACTGCTCCCATGCCTGCATTACTGGAAACTGTATCTAAAATGAAAATATCTTCAGTATGCTGGCACTTGTTAAAACAATTCAACCTTTCAAAGGATTGTTGGCAGGAATCAGTACACTCAATCTTTGCATCTTTTACTCTTTATTTATGTACAGGACGAGCAATATCTGCAAAGTTTCTAACAAATTTCCCGTAATAGGAACATAAGCCTAGGAAACTTCTGACTTGTTTTACATTCTTTGGGATTGGCCAGTCAATTACTGACTCGATCTTTAAGGATTACGATTACGTGGTCTTTGAACAAAACACACTATTGGGGACTCATCTCGAGGTTTGCCTTTCATAAGCTTTCAAAAACTTGACTTAAATTCTCAACATGTTGCTCAAAAGAACCAATTTCCAATTCATACCACTTAGTACTCTCTCCATCAGTCGTACAAGGTACATGCATAGACCAAAATCTCATTGTATTGAATTGAATTGCCATAAACCACTGCCAGGTATGGAAAAAACAGTTTTAGGCTGTTCTTTTTCAGCTATTTAACATAGCCACTACTTAAATCTAAGACAGAATATCTTAGCACCTGAAAAAGCGTCTAAGGTGTCATCAATCCTAGGAAGGTGATGTGAATCCTTGATAGTGACATCATTAAGTCGACGGTAGTCGATACAACATCTAATTGAATTGTCTGTAGGTTTTGGTATTAACACAACTGGAAATGATCAGGGTGCATGGTTGGGTTCAATGATACCCATGTCCTTGATTTTATCCTCTGCTTGTTTAATTTTTGCAATAGGAATTCTTCTTGGTGGTATACGAATTGGTTTTGCGTCTCCAGTACCAATAGAATGTTCTATAAGATCTGTTGTGGCAATGTCTTTAGAAAACGTATTTTGATATTTAATTAGTAGGGATTTGAATTTAAGCGTTTCAAGTGTGCTTAAATTTTTTGAACTATTCCCATACAGTTGTACATGTAGGGGTACACTTGGCGCCATTGTCACATTGTTAATACAAGTATTAGTATCATTAGAATCAGGAATTTCTTTTTTTTTCAGCAATATCTTTCCCTCCTATTTCAGCAGATATTGTATTTGTCCTTACTTTACATTTCTGAAACATTCATCAATCTAAGGGGAATAACTTCGTTAACTACCACATAGGCTACAAGAAGGCCTGTTTTATGAACAAAATTTGGTACACCACTGACCATGCCCGTTTTAATATTTATAACAGAATCAAATAGTTTCCGAATCTGGAGGAATAATAACATCATTATTAATAGCAATCCTACATATTGTACTTGTTAGAGAAGGAAACAGGACCATTATACAAGAAGTGAAAATACTTACTCATTGGAGGTGTAAAATGAGATATGCTGCGCATCCACGACCATAAGATTTCAAATGTAGATTTTTATTATTTTTTTAATCATAAAGAAAACCCAACTTTAACATGTATTTAAGAAACCCTGTATGAAAAAAGTAATTGTTTACATGTTTTAATACTTACTCAAATTGTAGTTAAAAAGTGGAGGGCATTTTACACTTTAACCAATGTAAGTTTTCGTTTAATCTTAGAAATTCTATTACGTCATACTCATTGCCGATACAAAATGAAACTTCAAAGCAATTCAATAATATAAAAAAATATATACACCAAATTAAGTATACAGCTTCCAGTTACACATACTTAAAGGCATATTGTCTGATTTTCACAAATTTTTTTACAACTTGTGAAACATGTTTGAATACATAAATGATTATTTTTATTCAGATTTATGTGAACAAGACAGTTTTTTTCGTGTTTTATAGCAATTATAAGCAATAAAATACGTTTTATGAATTATTGTCAAGGAGTACAATAATTCGATGTAAACCCGCCCTTTTTCATATGACCTGCAGTTTGAACTCACTGAGCTCGCGCATCTAAAAAATGCTTTTCACACGACAAAATGGCTAAACTTTCCCCTATGTTATTTCATCATTTAGCATGTGTCAATATGTTTTTATATATTTTTTGTAATGAGACAAGCAATATTTCACTTCAAACAATCAAAATTTGTGTTTTTTGACAAGAATCACACGATTGCGCTAAACGAATGCAATTACGTTGTACATGATTGTTTATGTTTATGTTCTAAAAATAACTTAAACTTCATCCTTACCAATCGAGGTCAGTGCATAATTAATGTGATTCCAATGGAGGTCAGTCAATGTTTTTCTTCAAAATTCACTAATACACTAATTTGTTTACGGAAAACAAGTTTTCTACCATCATTTTTTATATGTAATATAATTCTGGTACAAAATACTTGACAAAAAAATTACGCTTTTCTTAGACAATATGCCTTTAAGTGCAGTCAGTTTAATAAAGCAAAAAGTAAAGTTTTCACATGCAGCTTTCTCCAGAATCTTTTCTACAGGAATACAGATTAAGTTTTGCTTTACTTATTGATGCAGACCGTACACTGTGAGAAGTAAAATGAGTAGTGTCTATTCCAGACCAAGATATAACCACTTAACACCCCCATGCAAAACTGTCCCCAAGGGGGGTCGACCAATTTTGATAATTTTTTGTGTGATGAATGGGCACTACACGAAATGTTTCTTGACAAAATATCTCCTCTGGTATCCAAACCGTTTTTTTTGCAATGGCCTGTTTAGTACTGGGAACCATTTTTCCTGCTTCTTACACATTTTTTTCATGAAAATATCTCATTTTCGACAGCTAAAATTTTCAACTGAGACAACTTATTACAAAGAAAACATGTCTTCAGTAAGGTCAATTGTGTTTAATCTTTCAATGAAAAAAACACAATTATGTTTTCGGACAAAATGAGGAAATAAGGGGAGATAATCCTCTAAAACCCATATCTTAAAAAAGCCAAAATAGGCACACATTCAAAATCACTGTAGGATGCGCTTCAGTGAATATTTTCTTATTTCACGGGTTTTTTCTTATAGTACACTAATAGTGTTATAAATTGATGGCATGAAATTGCTGGGCAAATGATGTCAGGTATATGTGAGCATACCTCAAAGTTGCCTAATTTTTCATTTTTTTTTCAATAAAATACTGATCTTAGTGCCAAGCTTAGTACACCATTTTTAATAGTCAGAGTTAATTAAACTGCAGACTAAGTCATTTTAATCTATAAAACAATAAATAAGTCCAATATTCTGTTGAGGATATTACATTTACTATTACTTAAATATTTAATGGTTCTTTCAAATAAATTGCAGATTATGAAAATGCAAATTTGACTGTTTTTTCCCCATTTTTTTAGGTTGCTGAGCTCTAAAAAATTATTTGTTTATCGAAATACATTACAAGTTAACTGTTGTAGACAACAACTAGGTTAACATTTTATCAATAACAATTTTTTCTATCTGCTATGGTTGTTAAGTTATAGGCCAATATTGTAAAAACCCCATTTTAAACAAATGTACACTGCTAGGTTTCAGAAAAATGTTTCAAAATATGCAAATACCATACTTCTAAGCCCATGTTACATTTGAAGCAAATCTGCCTTTTTTGTTTTCCAATACACTAAAAAAAAAAAAAAACATGATCGGAGGCATCTAGATGATGATTCCTTCCTTATTGGAATTTAATTTTTTAAACTGATTTAAATGCAAAAATTGGGAAAAATTAACATACAAACTCTGCTATGTGACATCTGGGTTATACATGTTAACAGGAACAATTAATAATTCCCTTTTGTAAATGTATATTTGTTTGACGACGGTTGTAAATGCAACTAGTTTACATATTAAATAAATAAGCGAACACACTACTGACTTTCAAAATAAATTATATTACTTTAATTTATGTTCCACCATTTTTGCCAATTCTGACTAGCTACCACTCTATAACTTTTATGTTCCCCAAGTGGTTTTTCAAAATGGAGACATTAAAAATGGAACAAATATTGTAAGTGACAATAAAGTTCAATGCCTTTGAGCACTTCATATATTGTTTGCACTCTACAAAGGAGTCCAAGAAGACCAGAGGATCCATTACACCATTTACAATATGGACGCTGTCAGTGGCATAATTTGTACGGAAATGGGAAAGAAACATGATCGCAATTTATGGGGATGGGGCTAGTAAATTTATGAAAAAAGTAGCGGAGTTTACATGAAATTATTGATAAAATGTTCCACCCCGAACCGAAAACCTGGTCTCCTGTTGCAATATTTTTCATTTCAGCAACTTTTAATTTATGAAATCTAAATATAAAAAGCTGAGAAATGTAAACATTGAACGTCATAAAGGGAGCGACATCATAATACTTTTGGTCTTCTTGAACTTATCTATATTACACAAAATGGTTAGTCTATAGCTAGATAATATCCTACATCAAATTTCAACGCTGTCACCGTTGAAACCTAATACCCCTGACCTGACGTTATATCTGAAGCTAAAGATGATATAATTGTCAGAGTACCAGAATACATTGACATGTAGTTATAGACAAAAATCCATGTAAAGGGGACCCAAAATATTAACATTAGGGTCAAGGCAGACCCAGACCTGCAATTATATGAAACTTAACAAACACAAACTTGATAGAATGCTCCGTGATGTGACTGGTCAAGTTCCAATTAAAGCCTTTCAGCAGTTTAGAAGATTTCAGGAAAAAAATATTATACTACGACAATGATGATGGATGCACAGTGATGACGAAAGCTGACATGGACCTTTAGTCCAGGAAAACTAATTAAAACTCATAAAAATCGAACTATATTTATCTATAAATTTATTAAGAATCCATTAAAATCAAGGGCCTGTTCATATTTGGATTCTTTAAAAGAATGTGTAAAGTATTTAGCAATAAAGCATCCATTCCATTATCTTTCTTTGTTCAATCTGTTCATTTCTTTCTCAACACTCCACAATTTCAATATGTTCAGAAAATCGGGACCATCTGAAGCATCAACCTGTTATCCACGATTTTTTTTTAACTCGGCAGATGATTCCATGCTTGCTTAGTTCATAGCGAATGCCAAAAGCCAAGTGATCTTCACTCATCGTCTTTCTTACATTGGGATCATGTTGTGTAAAGACTAGGCGATTGGTTTAAATGTTGGGAGTCCACATGAATGATGGTCAAATTTGTACAAAATACAATAATTCAATTGCTTTTCAGTTCCACTCGTTTGCTTATGGTTTACATGAAATGGAAATTTAAAAAATGGGAGGTTATTCAAGGTGATGCTAAAACACTGACTTTGATTGCAATTTATTATTTATATATATTTATACAGCAAATAATGTTACCATTACTATTTCTTCAGCTGTTACAGAAGTGAATATATAAAGAAGGGTTGTACTTTCACATAACTACCTTATTGCAACATCCATCAAATCATATATTTAGCTGAAATCTTTGGAAAACACATAAATGATTTTTTTTGTAAAATATGATGAAAATAACATGTAATTTATTCATTTTATGTTTAAATATAAACAATTATGCAAGTTTTTTGTTTATTATCAATTCATTAATATATATTGAATTTTAATTATGTGTATAGAGATTAATCAGGGAAAAAAATTAAGAGAATTCCTATGAAGAAAGTCAAATTTTTTGTGGAATTCATCGTATTTTAGATTTTTTTTAACCTAGTATAGATTTCTCACATAAACCCTGTTCAGACTGCAAAGTTTAATTAAAATTGGTAAACCTACCTTGTGGACTCATTTTAAGGAAATTGCATGGTTTTCTCAGAGACTGGGTGTAAAAACCACCTTGAAATAGTACGTTTGGTCACTTCTTTATGTGGCGCCACATAACTTGAAACAGTATACTGATACTGTACCATCACTTCTAACAACTGCGTTAACATCTGTTTCTACATCACCTATTCCAGCTTCGTCAGATACATCCAAGTCAAGTACTACTCTTCAATACTAAAGTCGCAACAAGCCACCGTACCACGTCCGTCTTTGCCAGATATAGACTTGCCATCTCCGTCAATTGATGAGAATATTATGAAGCAACTGCTTGGTTCCGAATATGATCAATATACAATTCCATCCTAACAAGATGCATTTATGTCTAATTAACTGTAAAAAAAAATTTACTTCTCAAATACGTGACGGGCAGAAGAAGACGCACGACCGTATTGAAAACGCAGAATTCGCATTATCAAAACTTACCCGCAGACCATCACCAGACCGACAAGAATAGAGACCCCGTACGCCACCCCGTGCTGTGAAAAGGAAATTTATACCTGAAAGCACCGTCTTAAACTAAGATGTTAAAATCTAAAGTTGTTAACCAAAAGTGAGGACTGACATGCGATGGTTTATGGACATTTTCATCATATTGCTTGTGCATTTTATTGGCACTTTTATTATACTACTTATATAATGTAATGTTCCATTTTAGTAAATTTTCAATTAAATGTATTAATTTATTCTCCGGTTGAATGTTGCGTGTTCCTGTATTCGAACCTTTCCGGTACTGTGCATCATGTAAAGACTTGACTATCTTAATAATATGTTTTATATTACTTCAAAGTTTAACGAGATATATCTTAATTCCTGTGCAAGTGATATTAAAATTAGTTTTGGATAATAATTATTATTACAGGGCAAATACAGTTTTGTCATGGGCAGATTTTACCTTGAATAGATAATAAAGAGTATAAATATTTTATTACTCATTTAACTTTATGCATAAATGTCTGGGCATCATTTTACCTCAGTACTTTTCTGAGTAGCAGGAAATAGTTACCATACTTTTCCATAAGTTAGATTCAACAAGCAATATTTCAGCTATATTCAGGACGTGAAAATTATTATAATTTCATTATTAGAACATCCAATCCCTCGGATTAAAACTTGATCTCATACAATAATATGAGAGTATAATCGATTCTTCACTATAGAAACATTCCCGAATGTGCGCCACATCCACATGGTTTATTAATACATGCTTAATGGTGTATGGAGTGTTGCATGGCACACATTCGGGTCATGGCTCGCTATTTAAAATATAAATATGTGTCGTCTTGGCATGACCAAGACGACGATCTCTAGATTTCAGCCACAAAGAGATATAATGGTTTAAAATCATTAAAAGGAACTGAACACAAAATAATTTCATCATTAAAGGCCTTCTGGTCAACAACTGTGTTTCCATGGATTCCCACATGACTGGGAATCCAGAAAAACACATCCTCTTTATCAACAGTAACAAGATATTTACAAGTTTCAATAATAAATCGGTTTTTTTTTCAAAGAGTCTAAACAGATGATAAATTTACGCTCATCTGACGCAGCGACAATTGTCAGTGCATGAAAAATGGCTTGAGCTTCTGCACTAAACACAGAGACGGCGAGCCTCAACGGGTTCTCAGAAGACAGCGTCTGATTAAACTTTGTCGCTGGCCTTCGATCCGTCTGCATAAATTGCACTATGGTCAGGATAGTATGATTTTATTTCTGCAAAATGTTGTAACAATAGAAAGTTGGTCGCGAACTTTTTAAATCTTCAAAGTCATAAATATAGGTTTCGTATTTAACTCGGGGGGATTTTCAGAAATTTCAAGTGTCAATTTCATCAACATTTACACAAGAGGTTTCCAAATGAAATTTTATTATCAGGTCAAAAGGTTTAATTTTTTAAGTGTTTTTCAAAAACGTGTTTGTAAAGAGTTTTGAAAACACAGTCGTGAGCAGGATTTCAAGGATAAGCCTTTAATTTGGTTGCATATTGCAAACCAAGCCTAATTCTGCTTTGATAAAAAAATGCTCGTTATCTTCAAAAACATAAACTATCAACAGGTGTGGTTCAGAAAGGCATAGTCGCAATCCTTGATGTTGTATAGTATCAAGGATTTTGACACATGACTTGCGGGTAGAACCATAAATAAAGCACCGTAATCCAATTTCGATCGAACCAGCAACCTATATAGATTGAGAAAGAGTCGGTGCTGGATACGGCTTTTAAAATATATAATGCTTTAAGGCATTTTTTTCCAACATTTTGATATGAGGTAGAAAGGTTAGCCTTGAATCAAATATGAGACCAAGAAAAGTAGTTTCTTTTACAATTTTGACAAGATTATTATATAATTTTAATTCGGAATCGGGATGCATCTTTTTTTATTACAAAAATGCATCCCGATGGTTTTTGCAGTGTAGAATTTAAAACCATTCTTCATTCTATTTACACACAGCTGCAGTTTACGTTCAATATAATTCATGCTTTTTTAATCGGTAACATATAAGGTAGTCGTCAACATATAGGGAACCATCAATTATGTCTACCTTTAAACCCCATATTAAAAAGATCTTTTAATTTACCGTATTTCCATGTTTGTTATATATAAGATGTTCAATTTTTTGCAAATGCGTTTCGAATATACGTTTCGACACGTACATGATGATCTGGGAGTTCCGGTTCGAATATTCATAATATATTATTGAAAGTGAATCTTGCGTAAATGAAATATATTGCACCAGAAGACCAGGTTTAGTTCCTTCCCAAGTGTTCATACTTACCGTCTTTACCAGTATACCAATACAGCTGATTATGCTTATTGTCTTCCAAAGTGGACCAACATAGTTCGTAAAAATGAAAATAGTAGTCCCTGTTCACCCGGAGTATCAATTAATTTGCCTAAAAAAAATCGATTAACCATTATATAATCAGGTTGTCAAATCTACTTCTGACCGTAATCTTTCTTTATAGAACAACACTAATCTTCATTAACAAACCAGTAACAATAGTTACTGCAAATCTAACACACATTCCTTTCCACAGCAGAAACATGCAGCAATCACAAATGCCAATCATAACATTGCTTTCAATTGTAAGGGGGTGGAAAGTATACAAATTAAAACACAAACATCCGACAGTAATATTGGACCGATGCAGCAAACAAAGAAATTAAATATAACAGTCTCAAATTCGGACGAGGAATCTACAGCAAAAACCACTTCTATTGAAATGCCTCGAAACACTAGCAAACATGAACTATTTGTTGACAATATAATTTGTCAAAAACCTTATTCCCCATCATCACTAGATGATCAACTGTGTAATATGTATGACGTACCTGTGTTTTTTTTAGTTCTTTAAGCATTGGTTTATGTGAATCACAAGAAAATTCTGAAATTTATCGAAATATTATTTGCTCATATCTTTGAGAATTTTGCTACTTGGCAACACTTACTACAATTACATCATCAGGAAACAATTACACCTCTACTTTACAAAAAGAGCATGGTCAAAGACAAGAATTAGGCAACAGCTCTTGAAATTACTGGTCCAACTTTTAAATATAAATATATGCGTTTGGGTTCATGGACGCAATAGTACTGGCAAAAACGTTTTCAACCATGAAATGTTTTGTTATATCAATTCAAATAATACTGTATTAAATGTTTTAATAAAAATAACCCTTTTACGTTTTTACAACAAACTTCACAGCTATTTTACACTGCAGAAAAAATCACTGGCAAATCATTGTCTTCTAATACGACAGTTAAACATAATAATTGTTCTTGTAATGAAATTATTATACAAAAAATCAATATGCAGAAGGGTGCAAAAGCCGAGTTGCCGTATTTTATTAACCAAAACTTTCCTTGTCTTCATTTTAAAATTTAACAGAATTGGTTATTACATGCATTACATGTAAACTGGAGACAAAGTGAGGAAAATCAATAAGACTCCTCCTCTTATGGTGGGTAACAATATACCAAAGTTTCATTAAAATCGGTGGGGAACTTTTTGTGTTATGGTCCTTAAACCACTAATTCAAGAAATTTTCTAACGTTTTTCTGTCGCTGTGACTTTGACCTTGAACGGATTTACCCCAAAATCAACAGGATTCCTCCTCTTATGGTATGTAAAAATATCCTAAAGTTTCATTAAAATCGGTTCACAACTTTCTGAGTTATGGTCCGGAAACCAATTGTTGACGCCCGCCCGACCGCCCAGCCGCCCGCCATCATTAAAACAATAGCCGAGTTCAACTCGGCTAAAAAGACAAATGGCAATTATGTACCTGTACAGACACTTTATCCGAAATTTATTTAAACAGTCTGAGAATACAATATGTGAACCTTTTAACGTTTTACAACTAAGTGGCAATAAAAACAAACTTCAATCTAAAATAAAAACAAATCCCTTCCAAATAAGAAAAGAAAAATTTCCAAAATCATAATTTAACTATTATTGAACAACCATTAATATCTAGAATTTCACCATGTATAAATATTAACGTTAAAACATGGCGGCATCTTCGGTCATTGTTTAACCGTTCCACGGGAAGTTATTGAACCTGCAGCTATTTTGCCAAGATTACCGTCAGAAATTAAAATGATTTAAGTGTGTAAATTAGGCCAGAATGATACATGTACATCAAAAGCATTTAAAGTTAGACTGTTTAAAATGCTCTAATTTGGTTAAAGTATAATCCAGCTTATTCAAATGTAGTTATATCTCAAAATATACTGGATTTACTGCCTGAAAATGGTTAATGTTCAGAAAATTAACACTACACACTTCAACAATATTTCGCATTTAAATGACTTGTCCAGCTCCTGATCAAATAGATCAATGTGAACCAGATGGTGAAACTGTTTCTGATGTTCTACTTCCAGATGAAACAATAAATATAAAAGAACAAATTCGGTGTCTTGTTCATGACATTATGAACTCTGAATATGTCAGCATTAAAATGAATAAAAGGAGGGACATTTGGATAAGACGTTATATCCATCGATGAACTAAAGCAACTTCGTGCTCTTATTGAATTTAAAATTAATCAAGATGAAGGCCTACCTACATTTTTCACAACTGGTGCCGAGTTCTATTTTAAACCTATAAAAAACTTCTTACAGAATACATAATTAATGATAATGGCACAGTTCTAAATTTGAACGACAAAAATATCACGTTTAAAGCAATTCTGGAAAAATACACAGATTGCAGGAGACTACTTAGAAAAACGAACATCTAGTTTTTTTCAAACAAGTCATGGAACCTTTATTCGGTATCAACACGTACTGGTATCGCTAAATCACGTGTAAAACTGAGGGCATGACAGATGATGAATGTGCAGTCAGATTGGCAAATTGGGTAAAATCAATTTTTAAACTTGCTGCTCTTCACCCTGCTGGCCAAAATGAGGACTGCATTCCAAAAATAGATCTTTGCCCCCCCCCCCCCCCCCATGGTTCTGCATTACCAACTACAGCAGAAAACATTCCTTTGACAAAATTGTTAATGGATTTTAGCATTTCAAAAGAAGAACTTTAGTCAATATCATTTGAAGTTAACCAATACAATAAACATTCACAAGTGTTCAGATTACTGTTTTTAAGAACAGTAAAGAATAATCCAGAATAATTATGTTGCATGGAACTAAACCCTGGCAAACTATTGCGTAAATCTCCAGCAATTGGTACCGATAAAAATAACTGTTTAAGACTTGAAATGGAAAGAGACAATCAAATGCTTTTACACGCCAGGTTGGATGGCAAATGGAGATATCTCAATTAAATCCATATGTCGACGAAATAATTGCAACAGAAAAATATAAGGCTACTGTTGTAAAGGTAACCAACCAACAGGTGCACATTATTCATTCACATGATCAACATGGTTGATGTTGACTAGGGTGCCATTACCAAATCAATGTGAAAGACACAGTTAAACAGATGTCTCTTTTGTTAAGGCATCATTTCAACTGTCTTCATTACCACTTTACATATCAAAATATTAGTTTGTCCCGTTCTCGGGTTCTTAAGAAAAATAGCTGCACATTAACAAAACAAACATCACTAGACAAATATCGATATATCATCATGGTACAATTGTATTTGTAAATCTGGAAAAGTTCCCTTTATTTCTGGAGGATATAGTAAGGCAACCTTGCTTCTCTCCGAAGGTTACTGCAAAAATATGCTTCTTATTCACTGGCCAAATTGGCGACAAATTAAAGAAATAAAAGGAAATTACTTAACATACACAGACCAACCTTTAGAACTTTTACAATCCCTAAACTGTCCAAAGTCTTCAACAGCTGAAATAGAAAGGTCAAAGAGAAAAGATTTTGACATTCCTATGATTAGTTCTCAGGAACCAGAGTGGCCAAATGCTCAATTTGAGTACATTTCAGACAATTTTGTCTATGATGATGGTTGTTTAGAAAGAGTACAATTACCCAAATGATATGGGGTAGATTTTTACAAAATATAGATAATACATCAGTCTTTAACACGAGTTTTACCCGACGTCTATATTTCATCTATTAATAATGACCAGAAGTAAATGGAAACCCTTTTTAATTATAAAAATAATGCAAATCATTTAGAGCCACTGAGACTTGTAGCTGGATCTGCTGAATGTGGCAAATCATACCTTAGTTAAAGCTATTAGAATTTTTTTTCAACAATCAATCTGTTCAGGTACTTTGTACTACAGGCACAGTGTAAACTTAATTTCTGGCGTTACAATCCATTTTTTTAAAATACCCACAAATACCAAGTCTTCCTGTTGTTGTCTTTCTTAGGGATCATGTTCAGCTACCACCAGTAATAGACTCTGCCGTTTATAAAATTAATAAAAAAAACTCCTGCTGCTGTTCATGAAGAATTAGTATGGACAAATTTTAACTCTACAGTTTTATTAAATACAGTTGTCAGACAAAATGAAGATCATAATTATTTTTAAAATGTTTTAAACTCCTTTTGAAATTATACAGTTTCTTCAGAGCAAGCCAATTGGTTACAACAATTCCAGTAGAAGGAACTGGAAAAATCGCGTGGTACAGAACTCATTGAAAGAATAAACATGAATGCTCTTTTTTTTTCTGAGGAATGGGAACATAATACAGTGCCAGAAACAGACAAAATATACAATAGCAAAGGTACAAGCAGCTAATCGAGGTCCTCGCGCAAGTTCCATTACAATTGACAGGTCGGGGGTTTACAAAACATAGTATACATTTGTAAAGGGGCGTGTTAACTTGCAATATCAATGTTAAAATTGGTTTATTCAATGGATATATGGGGACCATTGTGGATATTCTATACCCTTCTAAAAATTTCCCAATGATTTTTTTGTTTGTTTGTTTGAAAGGTGTTTTAACGCCAGTTTCAGCAATTTTTCAGCTATATCATGGCGTCCAGTTTTTATTGGGGGTGGGGGGGGAGAAGCCGGAGTACCCGGAGAGAACCCCCGACCTGCGGCAGGAAAACTGGCAAGCCTTGTCAATTAAGATTAGAGTCGAGTACACCCTGCCTGCAGTGAGTGTCGACCCGCAATCTCAGTTTTGACAGACCACGTGATCAATAGTAGACGAACTACCTTGACCACTAGGCCACCGATTTCCTAATGAATGTTTACCATTAGATGGTCATGGTTAAATATGAAAAATACACAGTTCCACTCTTTATCAAAGATGAAAAAAAAACTGCACCAGTGGAAAGACATCTTGACTGTCCATGCCACTCGTGTAAAAGAGATACCACTACGTCTAGGTAGGTGTACAACAATACATCGCTGTCAGGGCATGACTATAGGTAGTGGAGGGAGTAACAGAAATATTGTTATTCACCCTGGTACAAGGAATATATATAGGTTAAGTGCTATTAGTCCATCCTCATACTTTAAATTGATCTGGTCATTTTTATAAGGTTTGTCTTAAGCCTGGTTCTAACATCTAATTAATCTCTGAATAACTCGGTGCTAAAAGGTGTGAATTTGCGTCGTTGACGATAAGAATTCACTTCATGTAAGAAATCTTTTCCCCTTGTAGACAATTTGAAAATGTCTTTGTTAATGGAGATTTTTACTTTACATTTAATGTGGGAACATTTATTGCTTCATTTAAGATAGCATGAATGAAGATAATAAGATAAAATCACAGTTGCCTGGCTGTTGTTATCCAAATTTTACAGCTTTTTCGTTGGAAAATATTGTCATTGCATTGTTACCGTTGCCTCGTTTTCATAAATTAGTGTCAAGGATGAGAATGGCACATTTTTTAATTAGACATTCCATGCGAAAATATATTTTTTATAACCGACATTTAAGAAAATCTGTGTTGTCCATATAATAAGACATGACGAGAATGTCACCACTTGTACTCCACTTTTTTTATTCAAGTCAAGATATAGAAGACGTGTTTATTGAAACTTCCTTACGGGACCTAGAATACAATGGATTAGGACTTTTCTCCCAACGCCACCTTAACCTATCTACCTTACAGTGGTTTTGTGAAAGGTAAGCAGAACACATTTCTTGCTAAAATATTGTGATATTGTCTCGGGGTAATTAACATTTATCGTTAATTTGAAAATTTTTCAATTTGATATGTACAACTTGTGAAGTCAGTAACAACGTACATGTACTGGCATTTATTTCTGAATTTAACGGGTCAATAGGATAATTGCTTTTTTTGCGGCAGAACGTTTCAGGTTATTAGGCAGGATGAGCCCGATATGTCAAGCCATAATAAAGTCTAAAAAAAGATGTCTAATATAATTATTCAAGTCTACTTGTAAACAAAATATTTAAAAACTTAAAAGGGAAACGACGCAAAGAGGTAAAAGTATAATAATAACTGCAATTACTATTATGTACGGGTAAAAACATAACTCCGTCTAAATAT
Organism: Limnoperna fortunei; assembly: GCA_944474755.1. Taxonomy (NCBI): domain Eukaryota; kingdom Metazoa; phylum Mollusca; class Bivalvia; order Mytilida; family Modiolidae; genus Limnoperna; species Limnoperna fortunei. The sequence continues at coordinate 61,764,532 of OX104113.1, forward strand.
GCTCAATGATAAATTAATTTCTTAGGCACAGTCAACCAAAAGGGAAAAAAGTTGGACCTCTTCAGACTATAGCTAATAAATGTCCTGCCAATGTATCTTTAAAGTTTGTTTCTTTGAAAAAAATGAAGTCATAATAAGAACCAAGTTAAACCATGATGGCCACAACTCCTTTGATCTTGAAAAAAAGAACAGTATCTGCTGTAAATCAAAAAAATAACTAGGGGCAACTATTTTAGCGAACTAAAACCGATGTCTCCCCTTCCATAGTATCAACAAGGTGGGTGTTTTTATCTGTGGGTGCAAATATAAATACTAGGAATATCTTTCTACATGGGAGCAAATAAATATACACATTGGAACTGAACAATACGAGAGTGTATTGTATCGATTCAGTACCATCAGACAGGATAATTGCACAGAAATTTGAACTTGAGGTAAAATGTCTAGGCAATATAAAGGTCATTCTGATACTGGACACATCATCTCATGATGATAAATCAATATGCAAAATATATATGCCATATGTCAAAGGATAAAAAGATATGGCCAAAAGAAGCATTAATTTGACCTTGAGGGCAAAGGTCAAGGTCACAAGAAGGTTACTGTGGCACTTCACATATTATCTCATGATTATACATTCACATGTCAAATATCGAAGCTCTAGTGACACACTTTGCATGTAAAATGAACATTAATTTGACCTTGAGGTCAAAGATCAAGGTCAACTATGTTAGTACGCGACACATTGTCATGTAGTGACCTACCCACATACCAAATATCTAAGGCCTATGTCAACAGACAAAAAAGTTATGGCCCGGACAAGACTATGGTCCAAAATATCATCAGAAGTGACCTCGAGGTCAAAGATGCTGGTACACGACACATCGGCTTGTAGTGACCTACCTACTCACTAAATATCTGAGGCCTATGTCAAAAGACAAAAACGTTATGGCCCGGACAAAACTATGGTCAAAAATATTAAAATGACCTCGAGGTAAAAGGTCAAGGGTCGACCATGCTGGTACACGACACATCAGCTTGTACTGACCTTCCTTCATACCAAATATCTAAGGTCTGTCAAAAGACAAAAAAGCTCTGGCCCGGACAAGTTTCGCCGAGAAGAATAAGATGAAGAACGCAAGGTAAAACAATAAAAATCTATATTCATTCCTTATACAGCCAATGTTATTGTGATTTTGGGATACAAAACAAAAAGCAAAAACAAATTAATTAAATTTTAAAAAAAGAGGTCTATACATAATAACAGTCGATCAAGACAGGCTTGATTACGTAAGAATGTTGCTCGATACACACTTGAACTGTGGTTTACTATATTATGTCGTCTCGATTGATTAAATATTTCCTTAAAGTCCAGCAAGCGAAGATGAAAACATGTGGACAAAAATAAATCACGGAGAAAAAAAAGGTCCAACAGGAAAAAAGATGTAGTATTGGGTATGGGTAGAGAATTTTTATTTTATTTTAGCCTAATGTGTATTAGGATTCTATTATTTTAATGTATTTTATGACTTGATATAACTGACATAAACCACAACTTGTCATGAGTAGAGGGCCAATACTTAATAGAATTTTCAATCTCTGTACATTTTGCCTAATCGTCCTAATCATTTTTCTACTGTTTGACACACGATTTACAATAATGGCTTCAATGCCTTAGACTGTTAAGCGCATCCCGATTTGATTCAACGTGTTGTTTACTCGAGATTCATAAAAAAGACTAAAAATCTATCGAGTTAAAAGCCTTCTGTAGCCTAAAACACGAAAACATTGTTCAAGTCAACGAAATCTCAGAAGCCGAAGCATTCACATTTGTTTTACAACAGGTGCTCTACGCTATGCGCTTTGTTGGAATCCCTCGCGATTTACATGCACTTGTAATAGTAAACGCCTAAACTTTCCAGAAATCATCAGAGACCTTGAAATCCACGTCTACTTCATGCTCAATCCATTCGTGAGAGAAACTGTTTAAGCTTGAAGAGACGGAATTTTCTGAAGATGATATAAGTGATAAAACGTCATTTTTTAAAACTACATATAGGTATGCATTTATCTGCAGTTTGCAGACATAAAACTGGCTATACACACTTCTTTTATAGCTAAAATGTTTTTACTGTTCATGTTAAATATCTTGATAAATATTTTTTCTTTACATGTAATATAGGTTTTAATGACCTTCTAAAATGCCTATTTTAGATGTGTATAAGGTTTTTGTTATACAATGAAAAGTAAAAATAAGGTCTTTTATTGGTCTCGAGTAGTCAAGCCAACATAATTTAATGTTGGTAAAACATGCTTACAAAAAATGCTTATTGTGGACCGATTTATACTTTATTGTTATCTGTTGTTTACACTGAAAATATGCTATTTATCAACTACGAGGATGCTTACAATGTCGGCTCTATAATTTGACAACTTCAATCAAGTTTTCTAGAACAAGAAAATATCCCTAGTCACCACTCATTCTAACGAATGAACATACTAGAATAAGTAAATATTTTATTTCGTTCTTTCGGCAACGTCAAGTCCTTTTCAGTTTTTAAATTTAAAACATTGACTTGTGTTCACCGGGATTGTTTGTTTTATTTTATGGGAAACTTGCATAAAATTTTTTTTATCACCCTAGATAGCAATAATAAATAAATAACATTAAAACAAGTGCTGACTGGGCTAATGCTCTCTTGTGATACCATCGCTTTAAAAAAATGTTGCATTTATGTCAACCATGTATGAACATTTAAGTATTCAATAAACAGGAAGAAGTTTACCAAGGATTATAATATCGCAATACAACATATGGTAAAGATAAAGCAATATGCTAAATATCAGGCTTCTGCATCCTATAGTTAATTAAAAAACTGCGACGGAAATTTTGCATGCATGACAACTATGTGTTAGTATTTGTTAAACAGGGAGTAGAAGTCCAAGGATCATATAATCGCACTACGCCACATTTTTACTATACGATAAAGCAATATGCTAAATATCAGGCTTCTGCATCCTATAGTTGCATAGAAAACTGCAACGGAAATTTCGCATGCATGTCAACTGTGTGTAATAAACTAATTATTCGTTAAACAAGAAGTAGATGATCAAGAAGAATAAAATCGCTCTACACCACATGGTACTATAGGATGAAGCAATATGCAAATTATCAGGCTTCTGCATACTAAAGTTGCTTAGAAAACTGCGAGAAGAACGAACGAACGAACGGAAAAAAGTAAAACAGTATATCCCTCTTTTAACCAAGGGTATAGTAAGTATAACATAAAGGGTCTTCTCATTTAAAGTTCTTGATCTATGTTTCGTACTGCGTCCAATTTACTGGACACGACTGCAATACTGTTCAAAAGAATGAAAACAGTCGCAAGTCTCAACTCTAGGTTAAATTGATTAATTGGATGTTTGCTTCACGTCCAGAGAGCAGTTTTTTCAGCTATCTTCAAGACGTGAACAAGATAAAAACACAAATCAATGATAAAAAGGGCGGGATGGGACACAATTTCTACTGCCAGTATACGATAGAGGCTAAAAATTTAGCCTTTTGTAGACGCTACATTGATCATACTCTTTTTCGAAATCTACAAAACGGGGTCTTATTGGGCAAGGTGCGTGGCATTCTCTAAACACGTCCCCACTACGGTTCGCGGCCCACTTTTCCGTATTATGACCCGACAACCATAATTAATGCGTCTTCCATATCCGCCACCCGGGAACGCGCTGGGCTGCTGTGGGTCGAGCACTGGGAACCGTCCCAGTCTATGGGTTATAACGGTAAATAAGTGAATAGGATCATGCTGAATTCCATACTAAATATTTCGTATAGATCGACCAACGATTGTTCCGGTATCTTCTTTCAAAAGAAATTCTTTGCTTCAGAATACAGGAACAAATCTGGAAAGAGTGGGGCAGTTTGTACTCACTGGAATTTCTATCGCCTGCTTAAAAACATATCCTCCAAACGTTTAAAAAATGTTGTCGATCATAAGCCTGTTCTTAGCTGTAGCAAAGGGATTACTGATAGATCGGTTCCAATCAAAACCTAAAATATCCATAAAATTTTCCCAAGGAGCAAGAAGGAAAGCTACAAACATTCGCAATGTTTTAAGATCAATTTTAAAACAAAAATACTTAAATATTTTCAGAAATTAATTTTTTCCTATAGTAAACTTTCATCAATATATCGACGAAAGCAGATAATTTCGCACTGCTTCATTGTATCCATATAGGCAATTAATAAAGCCACATCTACTGACACCGGATGGTTAACTTTAAAATTCTGAGAAGAACGAGAATCTGTTCAATCTTAACTTTAAAATTACCTTTAATGATTTTTAAATCGTTTATTGTTAAATATATTTCTAGGCTATGGCAATGTGGTTGGGATCTCTAAGTTCATAATAAACTTCACAAAATCCAACCACTTGGCCATACCAGGACATTAGTAATATTTTATACAATGAACCAAGGCCCGTGTGTGAGACATGTAACAGTCCATATACTATCAAGTATGTCTTGATGGACATTAGAGAACGTTTCTTCGGTATAGAAACTTGTTTTAATTTGGTTTAAACTATCATAGGCGACACATTTTTTAAGTTTTGAAATGAAATAAAAAAATATTTATATTAATATTTTTTTGAAACTGTGATGTATCGTTTTGTTTTTCCTTTTATCTGTATATATATGCTGATATTATTAATATATTCACAATAACCCAATGATTTTCTATTTTTCATATACTAAATACATTTGAATTATTGCTTACTGGGCGTAAAACAACAACAAAAATTTTATTAGTAAACGCGGATTTGCAGTGACGTCATACAAAATTAAACGCACAATTTTCAAGATGGGTATGCGGCGAAGACGGACCGAAATGTTTGTATAATACTACTATAGGTTTGATCGATTAAATATTTGCGAGCAGTATTTCAGCTGTATGTGGTGCCAGAAATATATATATCTGATACGTAAAACTTGACGTTAGTGATCCATGTCGACTACGAGATACGGAGTTGCACGGATCAGGTCCACATATCGGGCTCAGAAAACGTCCGTCTTGTTTGACGACTGGTAAGTAACTCACTCGGGGAAACCCTCTCTCTCTTCGTCTCGAAACATTGGACTTGTTTGGCTGTGTTACCTTCAACCCTGTAGTACACCAGTCGAGATCAAACAACAATAGATCAATTCGGAAAATATCGGGTGGGCCGGGGGGGGGGGGGGTGAGGGGAGAATGAATGTCAGTGGCATCCCCTGTTCGCAACCTGTGGACGCGCTTTGCAGCAATGTAAAACCTAGCATTATGGTCACAGAAATGCTTGTAGAAGGGGTTAACGTCGGAATAAAATTGCAACGTACGATTCTGTATAATAAAACTTGTACGTATAGCAAGTATATTTTTCAGATGTGCTTTCAGAACGTTTACATTTCAAAACGCTGAATATCTCGAGAACATAATTAGCAATTTTAAAGTATACCTTTTTGGATCTACAAAAGGAGCATATGCAAGACCATATGCTGTAAGCAGTTTTCAATTTTAATCCAAAAAGCAGTCGCCACAACACTGTGACATAATGGCTTAAAATTATCTACCTACATTTCAAATACTAAACGCCCACCTCAAAAGAGAACAAAGTTATAGCCGATACACGATTAGTTTTTGACGGACAGTTAGACTGATCAGGGCGTCCGCCACTTAGAAGTGGCATATATTTACAGTGTCGCTTATGCAAGCACAAATTTTAACTTTTCAAGGATGTGCTTTTTCGAGTAATAATTTTGATTGATTAAATAAATTACGTCTTCCCCTAAATTTGCGTTGTAACGAATTGCTTACTCAATTTTTAACAGAACAAAAACAGGGTTGTGGTCAAGCGAACAATAAACTGAAACTACAAACACAAATATATTGATTAAAATCTTGCAATAAAAATATAAAACAACTTTTAAAATACTCGAGGATAATCCTGGTTCAATAATGTACATGTACTAATTAAAGCAATGCTTTTTTCACATGCCCAAGATGCCTCACTTGTGTGTGAATTTAATGTTGTGCGCAATGTAAAATTAAATGAAAGCTTACTCAAGACAAGTTTCAAGCGCTGCTCATTGGATGTTTGCTTTACGTCCAGCAAGCAGTATTTCGGACAGTATCATGTTAACATACAATAAAATCTATGAGGAACGGGATGAATTAACGGGAATACAATTCTGATTATTACTGGAGAAGTATGGAATACTGGTAGGGACAGTAAATCTTTTGTTCGAAATCTACAAAAGGGATATTTATCTTGCAAGGAACGCGGCACTCTCCGTAAACGTCACCAACTATGATCCCCGACCAAGATTCCGTATAATGACCTCGACGAAAGGGTTTCCCCTATCCGCCATCCAGGGACGTGCTGGGCAGATCTGTGGGTCGAGCACTCGTAAACCCTCCCAGTATGTTCCCAGCTGGCCAAACTACTAACTTTCCATTTAAAAGATCACAATGCGAAAATAAACGTTAAAACTAGATGAATTCCAAGATACCAAACAATCAGTAGTCAATAGTATCATTGATTTGAGTAAATTGAAGGATTTTATTAATCAACAGAAAAGAATGTCGACGGTGAATTGCACGAATAAAACCTGAACAAATGAAAACAAAACAAGACTGATTGGATGGATGTTTTCTACAGCGAAGAGTATTTCAGCTCAGCTATATTCAGGACAACCAACGAGTTAACGCGATAAAGGGGTGTGGCATGGGGAATAATTTTGACCGTCCCTAAAAAAAAGTACTGGTTAGGGGTGAAAATCAAGCTTTTCGTGGCGGCTACATTGAATCGGCTCTTGCGAAATATATTCAAGGAGCCTTCATCGTGCAAGAAGCGTAGCTCTATCCAAACAAGTCACCTACCACGTTTTTTGCATGACCACCCGACAACACCCACCCTCCGAATCGAGAGGGTCTCTCCTTATCCGCCACAAGCTGCTCGGGTAGAGCACTGGAAACCTCCTAGTATAATCCCAGAAAAAAGAAAAGAAATGCACAAACTGATGGAAATGAGTAAAGATGTCTTTTCTTGCAGTTGTAACAGGTCATACAACAGGACCTAGTGCAAATAAAATATTGTATATAGTAAAATATATTAAAGAACACATATTACAAAAAATCTCATTAGGAAAAAGACCAGAGTATTACTATATATTAAAAAAGGGTTGTATAAATATTGCGAATTATTTCCGATCTTGGTATGCCATATTGCACTCTCGAGCTCGTTTCAGGAAAATATTTCCCAACATTCATGCAAATACCCTAATTACATGTACATGCCTATATTCTAATTCTAGTTTAAACGGAAGCTTTTTACGCATTGTTTACAAAAGTCTAGATAGTTAGTTGGAATTCCATTCTATGTAGTCTTAGCTTCTATGTTTGACAGGTTTAAGTGTTTGTTTTTAAGAGTATGTGTCTAATGTGTTTTGCATCTAATGTATGTCGGTTAAAAAGCTCATTGAAGCTTATGATTTTTTGTGTTTATTAATTGTACAAACATTTAATAAAATCTCGTTTTTGCCATGCAAGGTTATATACATAAATGTGCTTTTGCGACCAAAAAAAATTTAAACGTACACATAATCGACACGAAAATTTAATTTACGTTTATGAAAGTTAAATTTTACTTTCTCATATTCCGCTATATTAATGCTGTTTTGCCCATAACAATGGTAAATTCAGCGACTATTTGCATTTCATCAGCGAGCTTAAAATTATAGATACACCAATATACTTGGCCTCTTGCTTAGACTCTACATTTGATTGAATGTCTTATTCATGTCCAGTGAGCAGTATTTCAGCTATATTCAACACGACAACTCCACATGAAAACAAAGAGGTATGATAGGACACGGGGAACACAATTTTAGCTGCCACTGAAGTATGGAGTATCGAGTATCGGTGAGAATTTAGCCTTTTGTAGCGGCTTCAACAAGACTACGCTTTTTCATAATCTACACAAGCGGTCATTTTCGTGCAAGGAGCGTCACCCACTGCGGTCCGAGGCCAGGGTTCCGTATTATGACATGACAACCTCCAAAAATAGTCTTTCCTATCAGCCACCCGACAAACGTGATGACTTTTGCTGTCGATTACTAAGCTACTCAAACAAGAGTTTGTTGTACCTATGTTAAAAGTCACTGTACCTATATCGAGATTTTTTAACGTGATGAACCATAACTGCTTACCGCGTTTGGTCAAGCTTACACTCTTTACGCATTTCCATAAATGTGCAAATTGATTTCACCTATTATTTTTCACAAGTTAATCCGAGTTTTAATAATGCGGTTCTTTTTCCATTTTGATAGAATGATTTTCTATAGGGTAATGTGGTAATATTCCGACCAATTGATCCGTAATGCAATACGCTGCTGGTCACGTTCTGAATATTGGTCGAGCGAGCATGCCGAATATGAAGCAATTCAATAAGGAACCTTTATTTTGGAGTTTAGCAATGAATAGACCATAAATTCCGAGTATTTCCGAGAGGGTGGTGAATTTAACGTCATAAGTTAGTTTGAGGGAAAATCGACCACCCTTGGTATAATTTCAACCACCGCTGTTTTACTGAGAAGAGAATAGTGATATCACGAATATATGTAATACTACAAATGTATATAAATATCGGAATTATCATGTTTAAATTAAAAGTTAATTTATTTACTGTAACTGTGTTTTTGTATTTAAATACATTTAGTTGTCTAATTGTGTCTCAATTTTTTTTTTTTACATTTTTATGTTAGGTGCTAAGATTAATGTTTGTTTTTCAATGTTGCTAATACTATTTTGCGGATTTTTAACCAGAGAAATGGCAAGTGCAAGGCATGGAACATGAAGCGCTTACACTTTCGGAACACCTTAACTCACTGTAGTTGGGTTCATGTTACACAATTTTGGGGATTTTTGTGTTGTACGTCTTTCGTAATGGTGTTGTGTCCATAGCGGCATTGGAAAAGGATGGAAACGTATGCATAAAAAGTCAATTTGTAATGACTTAACTTAGATCTTCAACAAGATAATATATATAACCACTTCAACAAGATAATATAACCATAAACATTCTTTAAATCATAACAAAGAAATGTTCTCATGTCTGAATGAGATTAAATGTGACTGCAACCAAGAATAGATCATTGAAACGAAAATTCATCTCAACCTATTACACGACTTAACAAGACTCTTTTTTCATCTGCTTGCTTTTCTTTCTTTGCTCTTTTTCAAGGTTTATTTTTTCTCTCAGCCTCTTTCATTCTTTTCTCTTTCATTACTTCCTCACTTGTTAGGATTCTATGCGAGGTTAGACTTGACGATTTTTTGTGGGTTTGTTTTTTGTTAGAACAAGGCTTGGATAAACCAAATATAGATTCTACATCTAAATTCCATGGACTTGGGCGTGTTAACGACTGTTGCAAAGTGGCTACTTCGTGATCCATCTCAAGCCGTATGTCACTCAGGTCTAAATCCTGCACTACTTCAAGTTGTGCTCCTTCTCTAAGACCCTTCAACAAGAGGTACTTGATCTTCTGTGGGAATACCATCATCATTGTTCATTACTTCAGTTGTGGGTGAAGATATCTGAACATCAGGAAGGTCATATTTAGAAGGAGTTGAATTCACAAATGGTAAGAAAACGTCATTTATTACTATAGGTTCAATGAAGCTGACATCCAGATTTGAGACAAGAGAAACAGTTGTTGAGGCTGAAGGTTCATTTGATGGAAGACTGCTGTGATTGTCATTCTCTGGGAGAGGGGTATCTAAGGGGTCTGATGGAAGAAATGCAGATTCTGGTATTACATTGGCGTTAAAGGGAACAATACCACACGCAAGAAATCCCGTTTTTATATTTTCAACTGTTAGTGACGCTTCCCATGCTGCTTTAAATACTCTTGGCCATGTTTGTTTACTAATGTCATTGTCTGGATGGTTTGACAAAAATTCCGTGCATTCACGGTCATATACCTTTGAAAAAGTCCCAAATACGCTCATGGGGTTGAAGCATACGAGTGCAATGTGTTGGAAGTGCAAACACGATATTTTCCTTACATGCCTCTTCTAACAGACCTAAAGTTTCATGTGATTTGTCAGTCTAAAAGCAGCAGTTGTGGCCTTTCCGGACCACAATGCGCCAAAAATACACTCCGAAACTAAAGTTCGCCCAACATATCGCACATTCACGCGCGCTCTTGGTAGGACCAGACCGTATCCTTGGGAGCATCTAAGCAGCAAAACAACTGGACCGACCTAACGGTCTTCCCCTTTACAATACACATGAGGGGCATTACTTTTCCTTCTGCATTAACGGATGCTAGAATTGTAACATTCTCCCTAGAATTACTTGTTCGGCCCGGGACATTTTGGGAAGTTTTCTTGCACAAACATTAGTCGGATTGAGTTCGAATTGTTTCCTGTTTCGTCCATGTTCCAAACTTTAATGCTATATTTAACATTTAATACACTTTACCTCAGGTTCATATCAGTACATGAAAGATCAAAGTATTACTGTCTTTTTTATTTGTTGTTTCTTGAATCAATGTTTAGGGGTTTCTTGTCCGTTATATTATCTCATTACATTGATTTGATTTCTTCTTCGATTCGTTTTGTTTGCTTATATGTAATGTGCAAATATGTATACCATTTTCATATTTGATAATTAGGTGTTCGAAATTGTACACTGTTAAATTTTTACATTAGGGTATCTTCGACCACATATTACTTGGCTAATATTCGGAGTTTTTGAGTGATTCATTTGAAATAGTTAAACAAAACAAAACTTTAATATATTGTATTCTGTAATAATGTGACATTAATTCACAAACAATGTTCAGTTTATAGAATTAAATGAATACATACCGAAGTAGGTTTCCACTATATATATCAAAATTTCTCGCTGCTTGAACTTGAAACCGAGAACACTACAAAATCACGCGATATTTCTCTACAACAAACACGGAAATTGAGGCACTCACTGTTTCAAAAATTAGTTTCAAACTTCAATTGATCGGTAATGCGTTTATCCTTAATCTCAACGAATACATATAATTCAAGTTTATTGATGACAAACTGATAGCTGGTCGAAATTATCCGAGTGGTCGAAATTACTCCTAATTACCCCAGTAAATTTAGTCCTATATTAGAAATGTAATCCATGAACAGGCGATTGTTGCGTGTTCGAAATATTTCCGGTTGAGGCAGGAAGTCTTATGATTTGTCTGAATACCATTGGACGTCACGAAACTAACGAATTTTTGTAAACAACGCAAGGTTACTTTAGAAATGGCAGACTTGAAATGTAAAATTCCCGTAATATGAATGTAGGCGCAGCCTAAATGCGAGCATCGTACATTGTTCATGTCGTTACTTCAGAGCCCTTTAACAGTGCCCCCGTACATTCCATTGATGACGTGACGTCTTATCTATACTAAATGTTACACCCCCATGCGCTCAGCGTTTTGCTTGCATTTTTTTATTATTCCATACTGTACCTTTATAGTGCTAAAATCCGATTTGAAAAAAATCTACACGATAGCACGTCCATATTTTATATTATGCCTTTGTTGTTGAAATATCCGAAATCGTCCTTGACATTTGCTACGGGAATTTTACATAGGAAGTCAACCATTTGAGTTTCTAAAGGGACCTAGCGTTGTTTTCAAAAGATCGTCTGCTTTCGTAACGTTCAATGGTATTCGGACAAACCGCGAGACTTTTCCCGCCTTAACTGCAGACGACATGACCCGAAGGATTTCGAATAGATAACAATTGACTCTTCCAAACATACACTTCCGTGGTAATTTAGGTCAAACTTTACTATAGAAAAGTGCTCTATCAAAGTGAAAAAATCTGCCGCATTTCAAACCGCGGACTATCACTTGGATATAATTGTTGTTGTCAGTTTACACATTCTGTAATCTACAAAAGGAGCATAAGCTGGACCAAACGCGGTAAGCAGTTTTATTTGTCAGCCAAAAAACTGCTATATTGCCGCTTCGAAACTTACTATAATGTGTTGCTGACGTCACAAAACTCAATTTCAAATACAGCGTTTCAGGTTGAAAAAAAATTGTCTGGCATTTTTGTAGTAATTTAAAAAATAAATACTTTGATTTTATCGATGTCAAAATTATTTTTGTCTACTTTTATATTATAAATTTTTTCGTTCGTATACAATATTTTCTTCGGATAGCTCAGCTACCATCTGAAATGGATTTGTTCATATGGATCACGTGACTTTTTTTACACACACGCATGTAACCGTATAGCTCGCATCTGCGATGCTCGCTATTAAGACTCCAGGACGATTAGTGACGTGTAAACAACAGAGGCATAGTTTAAAATATTGACAGGTTATTGTGGGGAAACTTTCTATTGGATTTTCGCAATATAAAGGTACAACATGGAATAATAATGCAAACGAAAAAGTGACTTTTTAATGAAGTTTGTGTTATCATTTCAGCAATTTTGTGCTGGTAAGACTTAATTGATCGTTATTGGACATTGATTCTCTCAAACACGTTCGATCATATGCTTTGACTTTCGGCTCTTTTTATTTAATCGGTTTCCTTACTATTTTTCTTGTTACTGCAACAAACACGCCCGTTTCCAGGACGCTACGAAATAATCTTGATCTTTATACAAAATCAAATGAGGAACGCTGTATAGAGTATGTGTCGCTGCGCGTTTATCCAGTTGACGTTGACAAAATGATTGGCATGCAATAACCTTAATGACTAAATTGAATGTGTTTACAAACCTTTACTTGTTAATATAAAAAACAAGTTATTTAAATTATGCAACTATAATTTAGGCGATGAAAATGTCTTGGCCGCGTATCGCTTCAACGGCGATAATTTTTTGAATACCTATAGTAAACGTCTGCGTGTTTTGGTGTAAGTTTTTTTTAAACTGTTAACATGGTAATGTCGAGCTTATGCTCCTTTTGTAAATCCATGAAATTATATTTTGAAATCCACAATCATTTCGTCGAGATATTCAGCGTTTAGAAATTCTGCGATTTTTTTCGTTTTGATGGGGCGATTTTCCCTAGTAGAACGGCCATTTTTGTTTCTAAAGCAATTTAATATTGTTTACAAAAGTGCATCTGCTTTCGTGACATTCAACTGTTTTCGAACAAACCACGAGACGTGTAAACAGCCACACATGTGCGTGGAGTGGAATGTGCAGATTCGACATGAAACGACGAATCTAATATCAAATTTTGCGTCTTTGAATGACAATTACTAAGCGATGATGTATTTTTTGCCAAATGTCTGTTTTTAATACCAATTTGTCAATTTCACAACATGTGTATAATCCAAATAGAAATGTGCTACTGCAAATTGTGGAATGAAGTTTATCGTTTGACATGTATAGTACAGGTCAAATCCTTTAAGTTTATTCACAAGTACTGAAGGCCTTAGTAGAAGAAATATTTAGTTTATTCTTTTTTTTTACCATGTCCATCCAATACCATAAAAAATTCAGCGTTTGATATTATGTACTTGCAACTTGTAATTACACCCCTAACCCCTCCCCCTTTTTTTCAAAGAAGCGGGGGTTTACCTCTGAACTTACGTCCTTCCGCAACATAACTTTCTTAATATATGTCTCAGCAAGTACTTACCGCGAAATTTTACATGTGACTTTGCCATATAGCGAGAACAGATTTCAATTCTGTCGCATATCTATTGCCTAAGTTTTCTCCGTAACGGTCATTATGAAGAGATGTGAATAGCGGGGTTATACCGAGTGAGCAGTAGCTCACAGATTACTTGTTTCATACAAAAACCATTTTATCATTTTCTATTATATTGAAATATAATAACTAAATTTAATCTTAGTGGCCATAACTTGGAAATAGAACTTTGAAGCTATAAAAAAAAGATTTCAAAGACATTGTAAATTTTGTAAAAATTTTGACGAGTTTTAATTTTTACTTATATTACAAAATTATTGACCATATCAGAGTACCTTTTATTAATTTTATGGAAACAAAATTCAAGAAATAGATTATTGCGAGCAGCGGGCTCTGCGAATTAGAACATGGTCAGACCTTATATTTGTTAATATTTTATAGCGAGTTATAAAACGAATTAAAACATGGTCAGAACTTCTATTTCATACCGAGGGGTAGCGAGGTCTAAGTCGCATAGAGCCCAATTGCAATAATCTAATTCTTATATGTCTAACAATTGTTTAAAAATTTCGAAGTGGCTGCAAGAGGACGCTTTCAATGGTAAATTGTTTTTTGCTTGTTGGACGTTAAACATCAATCAATTAAAACAATACTATTGACATTAACTTATTTTTTCGTCATTTTATTGAATATACGTACCTTTTAAACGAAATTTCATTGTTCCAGTTAGAAATTTTTAGTTGAGCGTAATATGACGTCTGAACTAATTGTGACGTATGCCGCTACAAAAAACTCGAATGTAGAATTTAAAAAAAAAAATGTATCGGGAGTATGTTAAGTCATACAAATATCAAAATTCAGACTAAAACTAATTAACAATAACGATAATTATCGATAACGCATAACAAACTGCATTTTAAAGTCGGTTTTACATTTACACAAAACTAACAGTTTACGCATGTGCCAACTAAACTTATTGGAATTTTAACACGGCTTTGTTTATCCTGCCTAAAGCAGGACGCTATATTAGAACCTCCAATTTTAATACTTTAGATCCTCTTAAAAAAAATGTTTTAAACCCAATCACAGAAATTCTTCACAGTATCTGCAACTTTAGCGCGAACATGAGGTTCATATTGGTCACACTATACCCTTTAAATAAATGATGTTTAATTCATTTTTTATTTTTATAATTATTATATGTATTGCTATACCCAATAGAGTTTTATATGCAATAAAGATTATTAATAATATAAAATTGTCTTTAAGACAATTTCGCTCTGTATTTTGGATATCTGACTATTTGTATGTTTGGAATGTGGATCCTGTTTCAGTGGAAAATGTACATTTATTTTTAAGATTAATTATAAATGTACAAGAAAAAAAACCACTAAATAACAAGAGCAAAAAGTCAAGGGACAGTTACAAAATACGTATATAGACCAACATACACAGGGCAACACAAAAGCAAAGAGGAATCCAAGTGCTCGGGTGCTCCGGACGAGCAAGCGGTGCCTGCCTCTTATTAGACACCCATCGAGTTACTCATTGTCATGTCTAGGGAATTGTCAAATCCAGGAATTGGAAACACTACCAGTGACTTGGCGAAAATGTCCGATCGTATTTGAGACATCGATTTTCCATTATAATCAATTCAGTCATGGTTACACCCATAGAACTTCTGTGGAGATGACATAAACCTAGGTACAACAAACCCTAGTTTAGTAGTCAACAGCAGTGATCGATATACCGATCGCAGGATCTAGAATAACGCACAAGTTGTGAAATGTAGACCCCATACGCTGGAGCTACTAGAATGTTGCTGTCGATGAACGGGAAGTTGACAATTAGAAAGTTGAAGTCATCAAGTTTGTCATAGTCTAGTTAGTAGTTATCTCGAGTCTATTTCTAGAAGTAGGTCTAGGTAAGATGCTGACCTTAGTGTATTGGTGGTGTCTATATTCAATTTCGCCAGGGTAAATATGCAAATAGTCCCCAAATTTAGCATTGTTGAGGGACAAAACATGAATATAGCGGGGCCAATGTTTTTTCTACAACATGTAGAATTGTTTGATATCCTGTCTTTATTTGTAATTTTTTGTTATATCACAAATTGTTAAAATAGCTTGATTATAATAAATTTAATTCATTTGATTTGTATATGGTACAAATTGTTCATGGTACTAGTATGATTTAAATCTTAGTCCAAAATGGTAAATTTTTTGGTATGAAATTAACATGGTACGAAACAACTGGATTCCTTTATCAGTAATTCTAGTACAATCTGTTTGTATTTGTGATCATATCTAAATCATTTATTCAGCCTTAAAATGAACTGAATAAAGACATGTAGTCTTTCTCAAATTTGCAGTGGCCTTTTTGTCAGAATTTGTTGTTTGCACTAGTTTAATTGTCAACTAGCTTGTATTAGCTAGAATAAATTTATGACCGATTATTCCTACTAATAATTAACTACTTAAATCTATTAAGAATGTGTATTTCATATGAACTCTGGTATAAGTGTGGCATCCGGTAATAAGTCCTGATGCAATTGAAAATATGCTATTTTTACAGGTATTGTGGGTAATATTTAAATTAAAAATCAAATAAAATGATTTTATCATTTTCAAAAGTACGTGTAAATAAATGCCTTCAGTGGTGGAGTGGTTAAGGTAGTTAGTCATCTACTATTGATCACATGCCTTATACACTGAGGTTGGTTGTAAGAGTCTCATTGTGGGCAAGGTGTGCTTGACTCCAAGTATTGCCATTTTTCCTACCAAAGCAAAAGTTGGGCGTTTTCTCTTGACTTCCCCCCAAGAAAAAACTGGATGCCACCAATAGCTGAAAAATGGCTGGAAGGGGCATTAAATCCCATTCAAACATCTAAATAAGGAAGACGATCAGACTAAATAGCAATTTTACTTGAGCAAATAAATAATAAAACACAATAACAGCAACAATTGCATGTAAATAACTTCAGTTAATAACATTAATAAATAATTTTTACAAGTCATCAAGTGAAAGACAGCCTGCAGGAATGAAGACTGCAGTCAATTCTTTATCTAGGTCAAGCAACTGAATATTAGATGAAGACATTTTGAGTTGATTTGAATTAAATACACATGAATTGCTAACATGCCAAATTCACTAAATGGAAGACAGCTGGCAGGAATGAAGACTGCATTCAATTCTGTATCCAGGTTAATATTATATCTATTGAATAATAGATCAAAACATCATAATTTGACTTCAACGGAATACACATGAATTGCTAACATAGCGAACCAAATAACCCTTGAAACTGTTGGTCAAATTTGCTTTATAAAACGCATGTTAATAGCTTATAAATATTTTTCATGAAATGTAGTCGGCTGTATTTATGTTTCTGTTACCTTATCCTTCATCCGGAACGTCCTAGTCCGATGGATTTAAATTTGTCGAAGTTGTGGAACTTTGACTATTTCAGTAATATAATATATCTTGTGGATTAACTGTTATATATAGAGATGCATACTGTACTGCCATTTTAATTCCTCAAATATTAGAGATATGGAACTTGACAATTAAGTAAAATAATACCATGGTAGATCTAGTGGTCGGATCTCATATACATGTATGCGTTTTATGAATTAGGGTTCATTAAAATATTTATTATGTTTAAATTTGAGATCAAGTAAAAAGGGGAATTTACCCATTTGTTATGCGGGTTCCCTGAAGTGCAAACCCCGGTTTTAATATGTGGTTAACCTAATGCTTTTAATAACAGCTTGATATTTTTTGCGTTTATGTATTCTTGTATGTCTTTATCATTAAGAAAAAAAAAGATGATTTGAAATTTAGTGTTTGGTTCTATATGATGCGTTTTTCACAGAAACAAATTTCTTGCTAGAATATTTAATGATATTTCAGGAATATTTTATCCAGCACTTAACTAAATTTGTCAGTTCTCATGAACGAGAATAAGATAACAAACAAATCAATTACAGACAAAAACATTTGAAAGCTACCGTTGGCATTGTCACAAGGTGGTAATGCCATTTCCAGTAACGGGCAACGCAAAGTTTCCGCAGACACTGACACCGGGAATATTCTGTGATAGTTTACTGTGCTCGATCGACAGAAATCTCAGGGCATAATACGTTAAGCCTGACCGCGGACCACAATGTGTTCTAACGTGTTTAGAGGGTGAAACGCTCCTTGCCCGATTAAACCCCATCTGTAAATTTTGAATCGAGTATGCTCGTTGCAACCGCGACAGAATTCCAAATTTTCCGCTTCTACAAATTACCCATACCATGGTAGCATTCAAATGTTGTGCCCTTAGTCCATATGTCTGTAATTGATTTGTTCACTTCTTCTCGTCCTGAATATACACTACATGTAGCTGAAATACTGCTCGCTTCCTCGAGGCCAGGAGTCTCGAATATAAACAACACTTGGTCTCTATAAAAAGCTATATACCATCATTCTTTTTAAAGGTAAAATTCAAAGCCTTTTATTAGGAATAAACCCTTTCAATGAAATCGAGGTCTTGAACTCTCTTGGTCATACTCTGATGCAAGCTCGTCTGCCGCATACTATGGATGTTTCTTGTTTCGTTTCGTTAAATCATCTCAGCTACGGCTTAAAATATTTTTGTCAGAATGAATCTTGTTCAGATCTAGCCATGCCGAGATGTTCGATTTGTAACTGGCAGTGTTTGGAATTTTCTAATTGGGAACTAAGTGGCTATGATACGGAACACTGTCTTATTTTCACTGATCGAGGCAATTGCTTTCGGATAAGTTTCGAAATACTCTAAAGTGTTCTTTTTTCGTTTCGTCATGACAATAGGAATTGATGAATTTAGGATGACATTTTGTTGAGATCTAGTATCTAAAATTATCACCCACTTTGACCATACCGTGGGGTTTAACTGCTCCTCCCCTATCCAGCTGGGATAGGGGATGCCCTCGCGTTTATGGCGGAAGGGTTGTCAGGTCCTGATACGTAAAAATTGACCGCTTACCACAATGGGTAATGTGTTTGAAGAGTGCCAAGCAGTTTGCCAGAGAAAGACCACTTGCCTATCTAACTGCTCGATGCAGCCTCTACAAAATTCAATATTTTCCGCCCATGCCCTTTCCCCATACATTCTTTACTACCATTCATATTTTAATCCCCGTAGTCCATATGTCTTGAATTGATTTGTTTGTTGACTTGTCGTCGTCCTGAATATACTAGTAAGTAGCTGAAATAATGTTCGCTGGACATAAAGAAAGCATCCAATCAATATTGTGACGTTCAGCTGAATGACAAACATTTTACGGTCTAAACTGTTGTTGATCTCACGAAAGTCATTTAAAAATCGTAACCCACCGCATTATTTTAACAGTCGTCAGTTTCACTGTCTGTATTGTTTATCACCAAGGAGAATCTTTTTTCCTGAGGCTATTAATTTGCCAGAACTTTAGTTCAACCTCCTAAATCCCGAGAGTTTCGAATGACTTGTGACCATACCATGAAGTTTGTCTGTCCCATACTATATATGTGGCTTGTTTCTTTTTTTTTTCATTAAATCAACTCGGCTAAACGTTTTTGTCCTATCTAGCCATTCCGAGATGTCCGCTTTGTTACTGGCAGTGTTAGGATTTTCGAACTAAGTGGCTATGTTGAGGAACACTTCATAGTTATAACCCCAGACCGAGGTAGCAACTTTGGGATAAAAGTTTCTTTGAATCACTCTGTAAAGTGTTCTTAATTCATTTCGTCATGATAATTCGAATTACTGGATTTAGCGGATGAGATGTTTACTGGATTTAGCGGATGAGATGTTTACTAGGTATCAAGGATTACCAACCATGTACTTTTATCAGTTCCGAGACCATAATGTGATGGTTCACTGCTCGACCGACAGATCTGCATAGCACGTTCCTAGATGGCGAATAAGAGATGCTCTCCCGTTGGGGGCTTTACAGGTCATATTACGGAAAGCCTGACCGCTGACAACATAAAGTAGCGTGCCAGGCTCGCCGCTCCATGCACGCTGACCACGTTTTTAGATGTCGGTAAAAGTAGGCTCGTTGTAGCCGATACAAAATGTTAAATCTCCGCGCCTACACATATTTTCTAGTGGGAGTCGATTTTGTTATGTCCTTTGGTTCATCTTTCCAGAATTTATTATACCCCCGCAAACTTGTTTTTTAAGGGGCGGTATATATAAATCACACTGTCTGTCCGTCGGTCCACATTCCTTGTAAGCGCTTCTCCTAAACCGCCTGACAGATTTTGATTGTAGATGTGCATGAAGAATTTACGTCGCTGTCGGATATTATTCAGGTGAGATAATTGGACCTCGTAAGCGCAAATCCTCCTAAGCCGTTTGACAGATTTTGATGAAACCGTTTATGAAGGAAGTACATCATATGTAGATGTGTATGAAGAATTTTCGTTGCTGTCGGATATTATTCAGGGGAGATAATTGGACTTGAAAGCGGGGGGGGGGGTATTCCTGGGGTATTCCTTTGTTTATTTTTTTGTTAATCGACTCGTCCTGAATATAGCTGGATCATGCTCGCTAGACGTAAAACCAGCATCCAATTTTAGAAAATTTAGGAACCAATATATTTTTTTCTGCATCAAACTGTTCGGAGTTTTACGCTGACTTTGTGTTTTTTTTTTTATAAACTTTTAAATTTTGTTGTATTCTTTTACTTGTTTAATATGTATTAAGAGCTCTATTAATTCAAGCGCTGTCTTTTTAAATTCTATTTCCCCTTTTCTCATTCTTCTCGCTCTCTTTTCTCGAAGGTTTCGCAATAATTGTTCTTGTAGATATTGTTTTAATTTTTTTCTTTTTCTTCATTTTCAACTCCTCTATATAGCTGAAATATAACGCAAACATTTAATCAATGAAACATGCACATCCTACAGACAGTTTAAAAAAATAAAAGTCCAGCAAAAAATCTGATCTTCTCGCACAATGATAATGTAATAATAATAATTATTGTACAAGATTTGTTGTAAACAAATATAAAATAATAATAAACCAAATAAAACAACACCCATATCGAACTCCTATGGGATTTTAGTAGCTCAAATTTGCTCGCTTCAGGGCCCACCCCTCTTTCCCTATTTGTTAAAAAAAATAGTATGCTTGCTTTTAGCTGCTAAGAAGGCTAAATTTTCCGTTCCTACACAATATTCCTTTTATATTGTGACAACAATTGTTTGTGCGTTTATATTTGTATTTTACTAGAAAGACGGATTTTTTGAACCTGTGGTATTAATTCTGGTTGTTACTTTTACGAAAGCAACATAACTGTAGGTTAATATGACAGGGATGGGTTGCTTTGCATAAATTTGGGGTCGTTCTCTCTCAGAAATTCACCATAATGTTTATCATCTATACTACTAAATTTATAGACTTTCATAAAACCCAGAGAAATAATTTAATAATCGACTTTATCGATATCAACATTAAATATTTTTAATATGCAGCATCAACTGCATGTTACCTTATGAATATTAAAGTACAAACTCCAGCTATAAACTTCCGTCACGTGAAGCAAGCGAACATTTCGTTCTTGTTTAAATCAGCCGGCTTGCTTTATGAAAACGATTTGAATCTAAGAGATTCTCACCAGACATGTCAGGTCCTTCTAATTTTGTTTCATTGTGATCAGGACTAATATGACATTAAAAAAGAAATAAAGTTACGCTGTCACTGATTACAATGCCTTCTAATTTAATAGTTGCCTGTTGGGTAGGCGTAAGTTTGTTTTGTACCTCACGGGTTTTCTTGCCCCGAAAATAAATGTAAAAGAGAACCGCATCCGGTAAAAATTTGCGGAAGTAATCGTTAATTGTTAATTATTAAAAGCAATAATCGATATAAAAATTAAATATTTTGCATATGCAACATTAACTGCATGTAACCTTTTATGTTTAGTACTGCGCCATTTCTGTGTTTTGTGATGGGCGCTTAAAAAAGGGGTCTATTATTTCAGTACTATAGATATAATATCTGAATAACTGTTTGCTGGACGTAAAGGTAACGTCCAATCAATCTTATTTCAGTGAAAAATGCAATTATGTAAAGATCACAAGTTTAGAACATGTACGGATGAAATATCAGTGAAAAGCAAGAATGAGAAGAAGAAAAACAAAGACTGGGACTAAACTTGGAGGGTTCCCAGCGCTCGACCTACAGAACTGCCAGGCCGTTTAGTTGCGAAGTTTTCGAGTTAAAATGCAGCAAGGATAACAGCTGACTAAATTACGGGACTTGTTTGGAGATTCCCATGCTCCTTGCACGTTGAAGACCCGCTTTGTACACAACAAAAAAAGTAGGTTCAAATCCGTTGACCAAATGCTAAATTGTCCGTCATGTCCAATATTCATACTTCGTACAGTGATAGTCAAAATTATGATTGCGTTGGTTCATACCTTTTTCTCGTTGATTGGATGTTTTTATACCCCAGGGTATTATGTGCAACCGTCCGTTTTGATACGAGTGTCCGTCCGTGTGTCTGTTCCTTGGTGGCTTCCAGATGCTATTTGAAAATGCGTCGACAAATTTTGTTTAAACTTTGCACATCTGTTACGTACTAGTCCAAATCACGTTAGACTTTCGGCCAATTCAATTTTTTGTCATCAGTTGGTGCTTACCGAATGATAACTTTAAAACACGTTAATAGATTTTGTTTAAGCTTTGCACAATATTTGAGTACTATATAGACATTACACATTTTAGACACTGCTTAATGATGTTTGCATTAAGTATCTTTAACATCATTTAAATCGGGTAGAAACTGATTCCATGTCCTCAAAAGGAACGAAGACAAACATTTGCGATTGACGTAAAGCAACTTCAAGTAACTGTGCAATTTGGCACGAGTACGAACACTTGCCGACTTGCATCCTGTACATGCAATCGTCTGCTAAGGCATGACCTTCAGCCATTTTCCCAGGATCTCTACCGAAAAGCACGCAATTTAAACATTTTTGTCTTCAATTTGTCACTTTCTTATTGTTTACGCACACTTCTTAGTACAGGTCCTCTTCATAAACAGCCCCGTGCGGGATCCGGGTGGCTAAAAGAATAGACCGCAGTGTTGCTAGCTTGTCGTAAAAGGCGACTAAATAGCGCCCAGTACCCTGACCGGTGTGTCAGGTCGGTTTGCCTAAAGACCGACTGGGATGTGTGCCCCAGGTGGTTGAATGGGGTACCCCTGGCAAGCTGGGGTTGTCAGGCCATAATACGGAAAACCTGACCGCAAACCATATTAGTGCACCGTGTTGGGAAAAATGCCACGTTCCTCGCACGTTAAAGAACGCTGCTGTAGTATTCGCTATGAGTAGGGATTTCGATCCCGCTACAGGAGGCTAAATTGCCCGACCCTATCCATCCTCCCATTTGCCAGTGGCAATCTAAAATCCGTTACCCCTATTTTTCCTTGTGTCCCATCCCATTTTCACTCATCATCATTTCATGTTCATTTTATCATCCATTTCATGTTCATCGCCTGAATATAGCTGAAATATTGCTGCTCGGGCGTTAAACACCATTAATCAATCAATCAATCTTCATAAACAATTTAACATTTTTTCTTTTCTTGTTTCTTTGGGGAAGGGGATGACAGGTTATATAGAAAGCAATGCCGCAGACTTATTAGATAACGCGTTTGTAAAATCACGACGAAGACCTCTTTTTCACAAGATTTTAAAAAAGGTCTTTACAAAAGGAGAAATTCTGTTATAATTCAATACTCCTTGTTTACTTGTATAATTGCAGTCGAAATTTTGTTTGCCTTAGTCCATCCCTTTTTCCATTGATTATCTTTAATTAACTTGTTCGCGTGCTTCTCTGTACAAGATTCAAATTACAGAAATCGAAAATGAGGAAACAAAAATCAATATAAAAAGGAAATCTTTTTCTGACTGGTAGATTTTTAAAACACGTAAGTAGGTTGACAAGATTTGTTTTCATTCATTGCAAAATCATAACAGAAAACACAGAATGGTACAAAAAACCGTGCCAGTATAAAAATCTTGTACATTCTTATTCAATTTTCTGTTAAGTGATAAACCCACTTTATAAATAAAACCAAACATGCCAAAAACTAAATTATATGAATAAAAAGATATTGCCGTGTTCTGCTAAAATACCTACAATAAAATACAAATATAAAAGCATCCTATAAAATTAATGCGGTACTAAATTTAGTCTTTAATACAACCTGGTTGAAGGCTGTACCACTTTTACTTTTTACTATTTTTTGTACGATGCTTTGAAAGCACCGTCCACACGTTACGCATGATTGCAATTTACGGAGATTAGTACCTACAGCTTCGAATGTTTTTTCCAGCGCAAGTTCCCTTTTGTTGTTCACTTTTAACACCGCCGCAGCAGTACGTTTTATTTTTGGGTAGATAAGATAAAATTGTCCTATCAATAGACTTGCACTTATTTATAAGGGTGAAAACCTTGATTTCGTCGAGTGCTCTCTGTGATAATTTCACTTCGACGAGTTAACTAATGAGCAGTTTATCTACCTCGTTAGGACATGATGAACCATTTTAAGACCATCACTGCCCAAACCTATTGACTTGAACCAACCCCCGTTACAAAGAGTGACGACGCTACATCAACACGTGTCCCCGCAAAGACCACTATAAAAGTGTACTGCTCGATTCTGGGTAAACAGTTCACCACTGTAACTTGCAAACACATTTTTCATTATACCATATGTCCTGACTTTAAAGTCATTGGAAGTCTTCGCGAAAGTTTGAAATTAAGCACCTGACATTCGGTGAGGTAAGACTAGTCAAGATGTCTGACCGAATAAAACTGCACCTGACCGAAAAGTTTATGCATTTTGTAAGACAAATTAAGGTGTTCTGCTATTTGGAGGTGTAGTTGACCCTTACAATACCCTAATATGGCATGGCTGTTTTGGAAACTTTGGTTTGTATAGTTCTACATTGTTTGGTTTTATGTATTTTGGCCCTTCATTATCTTAGTGAACCCAACTGATGAGACTTCAAAGAGTCAAAACACATGTCATGACTTAATTTGTTTACTTTACCTCGATATTGATGACTTGTATATTTTAAATGATCAATCATGGTTGTTGAGTATAAACTATTTTGTATTTATTAGTTTTATTAATTTCTACTATATTCAAAAATCTTTTCAAAGTTTAAAAATTCATCTTGGTAATCATAGCAATTTTCCTGCTCAAAGGACAACCAAGGTCGGCCCACACACCAACCTTCATTGAATGAGCGCTCCTTCCTATGTTTTTCGTAATCAGCCTTTTTGTTACTTTTTTCTTCGTCCTCGGTAGTTCGTTTTCTTTTTTTCCCAGGTTGAGCCCCATCAAAATATTTAAAACTAGACAAAGTCGATCTAGCGATCACTAATACCCCCGCATTTTGTAAAAATTTCTAACGTTTTTCGTGGACTGTGACCTTGAAATTTGATAGATTGCCACCAAAATCAATAGGCTTCTTACCAACAAAATATATAACAATATTTTACAGTTTCATTAAAAACGGATGCAAACTTTTCGAGTTATTGTCCGGAAACAACACTTTTGTAGAAATTTCTAACGTTTTTCGTGGACTGTGACCTTGAAATTTGACGTATTACCCCCAAAATCAATAGGCTTCTTAACAACCTGATTATTAACAATATCCCAAAGTTTCATTCAAATCACATGCAAACTTTTTGAGTTATCGTCCGGAAACAACTTTTTTGTAAAAATTTCTAACGTTTTTCGTGTACTGTGACCTTGAAATTTGACGTATTTCCCCCAAACTCGAAAGGCTTCTTACCAACCTGATATATGACAATATCCCAAAGTTTCATTCAAATCAGATGTAAACTTTTTGACTTATTGTCCGGAAACAACTTTTTTGTTAAAATTTCCAACGTTTTTCGTGGACTGTGACCTTGAAATTTGACGGATTTCCCCCAAAATCAATAGGCTTCTTGCCAACCTGATATATAACAATATCCCAAAGTTTCATTCAAATCGGATGTAAACTTTTTGAATTATCATCCGGAAACCAAATGTGGACGGACAGACGGACATGAGGACCACTATATACCCCCGACTCTGTCGAGCGGGGGGTATAAAATTGTTTACACACATGACACACGAAAATAATTTGATTTGTTATAACACCGGGTTATTAATTAGAGTGATCGATGAACCAATCAAATTTGCGTATTTATCCCACGTGATTTATCAGGGGACAATACTGTCGTATTACCCGAATACCGGTGTTGTATGAAATTGTACAGTGTTTTACAAAGAAAGGAAAAGCCCGCTGACATCGGAAAATTATACTCCACACAATTAACAATCGCCGGTCCTTATGTAATGAAACATTGGACCGTATTGTAAGATTTTATAACACCGGCCATTTGGTCAGACACTATAAAGATAATTACCGGACCGTCGGCAATTTTACCTGACAGGTCCGGCGGTCCTGCACATTTGGGGAAGACTGCATTGGCAAATACAGTTTGACTGGTCTTGTTATCGGCTTTTGTTTTACCTAAGAACATGTCTACACTATATTTTGCTTTTAACCCTAGGCGAAATTGACTATATCTCTGCACAGGTTTCGGCGAGTCTTTCTACAGTCCATAGAGGACTTAATAATTTATTCACGGCTTCTTGAAACCCTTAAAACAATTTGCATCTCCATCCGTGGTGTAGTAATCTAATAAGTTTTGTTTCCCTAATTTCAAACCAATTTTAGAACTTGGTTTTTTCTCAATGGATCATAAGGATTTGCATTGGCCATGCAGTTTTCATGGTCTGGTCAGGACAGACCACGTCATAACCTTGACCTGGTAACCATGCACAGCCCCAGCATAATTTTTTAATCATATGGTAACCTCTTATATTATGGTCATAAGTTTCATACATGTTCGACAAAGTCGCAGTCTTTTGCATGATACTTATACCAATTTTTGCAATACCAGCACTTGCCAGAATAAGGCGTGCACCTTTTCCTAAATTTGAGTTTGGAATTCCTGTCTGAAGTGCATAATTGACGGCCGCATATTTACGACCTGCACCACCATTGCTTTTTATTTCCTTATATAAAGTTTAAACCCTTCATATACATATGTGCACTTAATTTTCCATATCTAGCCTAGACTCCATTAGGAGTCGTTTTTTAGTTCAAAATTTGAAATATCACATTTTGAACTAGCATTTTTATGGTAACTCGTTAATCATAGAAATTGTTAGATTTCTAGCTACCATTCTATTTTCAACCTCTGCTATCTAAATATCGTTATTTGTACGAACCGGTCTTGGCAATTGACCAATCTAGTAGTTTTCAATATTAGGTATAGTATACGACTTGGCATCGCAACTGTTCTTTGCATATACATGTTATTTAAATTCCTTTTCATCAAGGCGTTCTAAACACAATGATGTTTTCTTGTCTCCTGATAGACGTGTAGATTGACAACTGTGTATATGAAAATGGCCTTGGACGATTCCAAGTGCTCGACCCACAGAGCGTCCCTTGTGGCGGATAGGGGAGACCCTCTCGTTGGGGAGACACTATGCATTAAGGAGTTCATCTGTAGCTGCCAACCAGATGGACTTTCTAAACCTGCCTCATGTAGTGAGCTCGAATACGGGTCAAGGGTAAGACCCTTCGTTAATAATAATGAATACATGGTAAACTACAATACTTCAATATAACTAAAAAGCAACATCAAAATCCTCATAATAATAACAAATAATGAAAGTGTCATTAATAAAAATATTCACTGTTCTGTGTGTTTGACTAGCAATCCAGAAGTTCATGTCTATTAAATTGTCTACAAATCCTGGTTCTGCTACATCCATTTTATCCTGTGAATTAGGTTGAGTTGTTGAAGCATTCACTAACTGTATTCCTTTTCAATCTTTTCCATTTCCTGTGTTAATGGTTGTACTACTTGCATAAATGTGTCAGGATTCAAAATGTTCTTGTATACATTTTCATAACCATCATCCAAATTCTGATACATATCTCTAATATCCCATCTATAAGCAGATAGTTTTGTTAAGTCTGGCAATAAGTTTGAAAAAAAATATTACATGTGGTGTTGCAAATATTCTGCTGGAACTTTCATATTTTCCACTGAATAAAAATCCACTTTTTATACTTTCAATTACTTCATAGTTTATATGGTCATGAACTGATCTTGAGAAGTCAAAAACGACAGTTTTTTCTCCATTTTATGCATATTTGATGTTATCTGATTTACTGTTTTCAAATCTAATAAATTCATTTTTAAGCCTGAACGTACTGTAGTTGCAAAACCATCTTTTTCCTGTATCGTCCTTATTCCAAATCACTTTCCTATTGTGTGTTTTCCTAACACTTCCTGGGCTAAATCATCTTGCCATTTCTTCAATTTCACTTCTTCAAAGTTGAAACATGTTTTCATTCTGTCTATCTTTTTGCCAAGTTTTCAATTGCTTTACTATGATAAATCCATATTTTAGTCATTTCATAATCATTTTCCCATGTAGTTGGACATATTCCTGTTGCTATTTCCTGTGCCATCTCAAAAGCTGTATATCCTAAGTTACTTGTTTTTCCACCTTTTTCTGTGCAATCCTTTGGTGTTCCAACTTCAAAACATACATTTCCCTCTTGACTGCAGTAACTTTTGTTATGTCTGTCTGTTCCAAAAGCTGGTTCTATATTTGCTCTTTTTCCAATAAGGTTCTTTACTTTATTGAATCTTTTTTGTCCAATAAAGTGCACAAATCCTTGTAAATGTGGTGTTCTGTCATGTCCTAATTTTACTATGATACAGTTGTGTACTCCTGCTGCATTGATGTTTCTTTTGATATCCAATGTTCTCTTTCTGTATAATTGTTTAATGTAAAACAATATCTTCTTGCTTGACTTTTTGGCGTGGCCGCTCTGTTCAATATCTTCAGCTGAAATGATTTTTACTTCAAAGTTGTTTACTTTTACGTCATTGATCACATGACTTTTTTGACGTCACAATAGGTGTCGGTCGCTTTTTTTAGCAGAGCTTTGTATTACCACTGCCCGACACATATTGTTCCTACTATGACGTCATCATGTTTTTTACTATCAATACCCGCCCTTTTTCAATTTTTTTCATTCTTCATCAAACCTTTGATGTGTTAACATTGCAGGGTATGGCAGACGATACCGTAGACGGTATCGAAGAAGATATCTAAGATATGGTCGTAGAAGAATGTATAGACGCCGAGGTGGCTATCGTTCACGCGATCTTTCAAGAAATTCGAGAGATTATGTCTCGAGTTCGCACATTATGACCAGAACTTGGACAATTAAACTTGCTCATGATGTTGGTCCCTTAGGTCCAGGTTCATGTAAAGGAGTTTCTATTGATATGAACCCCTTTCAAGATTACAATTCTTTAAAGAATGTGTATAATGAATTCAGAATATCATATGCAGTTGTTGAATTCATTATTTCTCCAGACCCTATGGTACCAAGGCTTCTATGTATACAGGCAATTTGATATATTGTTTTGACCCCAATGATAATACAGATGAAACATTTGCAACTTGAACTGGACGCCCTTTCAATTAAAAAATCAGTGTTAATATGCCAGATTATAGATCCAGAAATAATTATGCCAAAATGATATTCAGACCCAGAGCCTACCAATTAGTTACCACAGGTGGAGCATTAAATAATGCTTATACTTGGAATGATACAAAGACTGATCCTCCATTTTTGGGATATAAATTTGCCCACAGTGATCCTAAGGAAAAGCCAATTTCTGGACTATTTTATGTGTATTTGTGAGTTTCCTTGAGTACCATTTGGGGTTTCCAAATTTTCCAAAAAATGTGTCTGACATGACACTAGAAAATTTATAACTATAAGATGGCGCTAAAGGATGCTGTTTTTCATTTAAACAATATAAAATAGGACCAATAGACTTAAATTTAATTTTGAAATTGTGAAAACCTTTAACCTTGATGTATTAATATTAGAGCATGATTAACGAGTATAAAGCAATAATGCAAAAAAAGTTCCAGGCAATAAATTTTGCTACGCCTAACGCACGTTTCGACTATTCAAGATTCGTCTCAAAGGATTGAAAAGGCCAAACACTATATGTCTGGCAAGAATTTAGCTGGATATTTAGCAATTGAACATTATGTGTTAGAGCTCACTCAAAGCATTTGATATTACCAAGATGGGGTGGCAGAAAATCCCAAATGTACACCAAACCGATATAGCGAAAAAGATGGGGCAGAATTTAGTCATTTCAGACTATATTAAGCTAAGAGGAGCCCAGCCACAGGGCATTGGAACTTGATCTGAAAATAAATTTCAGATAAGGATATCTAGAACTTAGGGGTGAAGTAAGACGTTTTGCAGCTGTAGTCGGAAAACTTTCAGAAATCTCCGGAGTGAATGATTCCTGATATATTTGTTGACTCGAAGAACAGTTGAATATTGTTGTGAATGTTTTAAATAGTAACAACCAAATTTCTGTAACTGCTTGTGATGAAATTTTTACAATTAAAACTTTTTAGAAAGGAGGTATTTACTAGTGAAAAAAGTTCGGACTTTTCATCATTTATAATAACTGATGAGGAATCGATTGAATGATTGTTTGTTGTTTTACGTCCACCAAGCAATATTTCAGCTATATTCATGACGTGAAAATTTCAATTTTAAAATTATTAGTATTTTTAAATTAGTAGTACTTAATGCCTCCCTTTTATACTAGAACGTGATCTCGTACAATAATATGAGAATATATAGATAAAAATGGTACTTAAAACAATAAAAGATATGAAGCATCACACTTAGTAGTTAAATTAAATTTTATTAAATAAATTAATTTCTTTTAAAAACTTTAAAATTGTGTCGCCTGCGACAGTTTTATATAAATTAAAATACGTATCTACACTATAGAAACGTTCCCGAATGTGGGCCACGTCTACACAGTCCATCAAGACATGTTTAATGGTGTATGGACTGTTGCATGGCACACATTCGGGTCGTGGCTCATTCTTTAATATATAACTATGTGTCGTCCTGGTATGACCAAGACGACATCTTGTTAAAACAACTTGGTCTCTTTGACCTCTAAAACATTTAAAATTATTTGTGTGCAGTAGTGGCTGGATCTCATGAAGTTTATTATGAACTTGGTGATCCCAACCACTCTGCCACAAATTAGAAATATATTTAAAAGTCAACGGTTTAAAATCGGTAAAAGGAATATTACAGTTAATGATAGTATCCTCAAGTGCATTTTTAGCCTCCTGATCCACGACTTTGTTTCCACGGATTCCGACATGACTGGGATTCCAGAAGAAGATAATTTCTTTTCCCAAAGCAACAAGAGATTTGAATAATTTTTAAAATGTAAGGATTTTTAATTGAAATATTCAATAGCCAGTAGACAAGACAGGGAATCGGAGCAGACAATAAATTTGCATTCGTCTGACGACGCAAGAAGAATAGCTTGCGCCTCTGCTGTAAATACAGATGAGGTAGACGCGAGTTTCAACACGCTTTCCGAAGACGGCGGCCGAGGCGACTTTATTACCTCTTTTGACCCGTCTGTGTAAATAGTACTATAGTCAAGGTAACAAGATTTAATTTCTGCATAATGTTGTTGTATTATTAAATGGTTTGTGTCGGACTTTTTGTTTTCTTAGATCATAAATAAATATCGGTTTGGGGTTTAACCACAGGGGATTATGCGGAATTTCGATTGCAGCAATTCATCTAAATTTATACCAGAATTTTCCAAATGAGATTTAATTCGGAGGCCAAAAGGTTGAATTTTGTTTGGATGTTTTCCGAAAATGTTTTGATAAAGAGGTGTTTCAAAACACAGTCGTGGACCGGGTTGCCAGGATATGCCTTTAATTTGGTTGCATATTGCAAAGAAAGCTTTATTATTCTTCTTTGATACAAAGAAGGCTCGCCTGCTTCTACATATAAACTCTCAACAGGTGTGGTTCTGAAAGCTCCAAGGCATAGTCGCAATCCTTGATGGTGTATAGTATCAAGGATTTTGACATGACTTGCGAGCAGAACCATAAATAAAGCAACCATAATCCAATTTAGATCGAACCAGCGATCTATATAGATTAAGTAAAACATCGCACTCAGCACCCCAGTGGGTACTAGATACGACTTTTAAAATATCTAATGCTTTAATGCATTTATTTTTTTACATTTTGATATGGGGTAAAAAGGTTAGCCTTGAATCAAATATGAGACCAAGAAAAGTAGTTTCATTTACAATTTTTATAGGATTATTATGTAATTTTAATTTGGGATCATGATTCACCTTTCTCGTATTACAAAAATGCATCCCCACAGTTTTTGCAGTGGAGAATTTAAAACCATTCTCCATTGCCCATTTCTCTATTCTATTTAAACATAACTGCAGTTGACGTTCAATATATTATTCATGTTTTTTCCTCTGTAACATATGAGGAAGTCGTCAACATATAGAGAACCATCAATATTATCTTTTAAAACTTGATCAAGGCTATTAATTTTGATACTAAATAAAGTGACAGAAAGGATGGGGAACACCCATTTCCTGTTCAAAAGGGTCGAATAGAGTAGAATTTACCCTAACTTTAAATTCTGTCAGATAAAAAGTTTGAAATAAAGGTAGGAAGCCTACCTTTCAACCCCATATCGAAAAGATCCTTTAAAATACCATATGTCCATGTTGTGTCATATGCTTTTTCTAAATCGGAAAAGATGGACACAACATGTTCATTTTTGGCAAAGGCGTTTCGAAACGTACAGCCCCGTGCGGGATCCGGGTGGCTAAAAGAATAGACCGCAGTCGCGCTAGCTTGTCGTAAAAGGCGACTAAATAGCGCCCAGAACCCTGACCGGCGTGTCAGGTCGGTTTGCCTAAAGACCGACTGGGATGTGTGCCCCAGGTGGTTGAATGGGGTACCCCTGGCAAGCTGGGGTTGTCAGGCCATAATACGGAAAACCTGACCGCAAACCATATTAGTGCACCGTGTTGGGACAAATGCCACGTTCCTTGCACGTTAAAGAACGCTGCTGTAGTATTCGCTATGAGTAGGGATTTCGATCCCGCTACAGGAGGCTAAATTGCCCGACCCTATCTATCCTCCCATTTGCCAGTGGCAATCTAAAATCCGTTACCCCTATTTTTCCTTGTGTCCCATCCCATTTTCATTCATCATCATTTCATGTTCATTTTATCATCCATTTCATGTTCATCGCCTGAATATAGCTGAAATATTGCTGCTCGGGCGTTAAACACCATTAATCAATCAATCAATCAATCAATCGAAACGTACAAGATGATCTAGGGTACTTCGCCCTTGTGTGAATCCTAATTGGATATTTGAGGATTAAGTTGTTCGATTCTAAAAACCAGACAAGGCGATCGTTGATCATCCTTTCCATGGTTTTACAAAGCTTGTGAGGGCTATAGGCCGATAGATGGACGCTTCAGAGTTGTCTTTTCCTGGTTTTGGAATAGACACAACAGTGGCCATTTTCATATAGATGGTAAGTCACCCGTTTTCCAAATGTTGTTATTAAGATTCAAAAGGCATTGGAGATGAGGAATCGAGACTGGATACATTTTGCTTTAACCAACTAAACGGGTCTACATACATGACTGTAGAATTTAATCAAGACTTTTGCTTTTATCCCACGGTAAAGTTTCAGTTAAAAGGGGATTAAGCGACATTAAAATTTCAGAAAAATCTGCATATGAACATGCCAGAAGAGAAAACAAGCAAGGAAAATGCAAAGGTTTATGTATGAAAAAAAGAAAAACATTTAAACAATAGACAAGATTTTCAGGAGAAATAAAATCGAGCTAAATGCCATCAACATCTTCCACTGATTTTTAAGTTATATTCTTATAGTTAAATAAATATATTCAGACTTCATTTGTTTTAGATTATGTATCATGCAAAAGTTATTACAAAGTTAATGTTTTATTTACTGAATATTTACCGAAACTTGGGCGTTTTGGCTGTTCTTGCTTCTGGAAACAAAAAAGCAGTAATGATTTTATCTTTCACGCTTTTGGCATCTCTTTATCCCACAATAAGCCATGGAGGGTTAAAAAACCACAACTTCATCGACAACTGATGCACCTCAATTTACTAACGGTCTCCTCAAAGACAGCTCTGACAACTGACAGTACAAGATCTTCATCCTGAACAGTTTATCACAGAAAAATCTGCCAACGCGGAGGAGAAAATATAATAATGAATAAAGATGTATTTTAATTAATTTTTTTGTTGCAAAAATTACACAAAAATTCAATGTACCTAGTCCCACATGATATATAAAATAAATATGTGATAGTGTCAAATGTGGAATTTCGCTTTGATCCCAAGGTTAAGCTTCAGTTTAAAGGTAATTCTCTAAAACACAAATGACAACATGTCTGAACCTACTGATTGAATGCAGTAAACAAAACAAAACAAAAATTGTTGATTTGGAAATTTCGGCCTCACCCCATATGACATTGAACTCCAAGGAGTTATTAACTATCGAGGCGATCACCTCGCCGAACTGACCGACGAGGAAATCGGCAGAGAATTACAGCTTCAGGGTGTAACAAAAGTGAAAAAAATTAATTACCAAGTTGAACTTGACAGCTTTCTGCACTCCAACTGTCCCTCAGTCAATCAAGATAGGTCTTGACATATCGAACCCGTTGCGCTGCTTTAAATGCCAAAAGATTGGACATGGCAAGGGACAGTGTAGAGGAATACTGGCCTGCTTTAAATGTGCGGAAGAAGTGCATTAGGGCTTTACCTGCACAACGATCCAAAATGTGCCAATTGTGGTGAAGTCACATGTCCTCATCAAAAGACTCAAATTTATAAAAAAGAGAAAGAAATTAAGTAACTGAAGACAAAAAAAAAAACATATCTTACCCCGAGGCTCGTCTTTTGTTAAGTTCGGCAAGGAATTCCTCTACTGCTACAACCGCGACGCAAACAATGATCACCTGGCCTATTGATCAAAAACATCCTGTTAGACTACCAGTGGAAACTAATAACAAAATTATATCATCTTCCCGTAAATCTTCAACAACTCAAACCTCTACGTCTTCATCATCTAATAAATCTAAACCATCCACCTCTTTTTAAAGCAGTCCCGAAAAATTTGAATAATTTTATTAAAACTCAACAAAAAAAGACCAAAATTAAGAAAAATAAAAATATCGACCTTACTTCTACGCAAAATCTACGAGGGATCCAGTCCATGTCCACAATGGACGCCACGATATAGCTGACAAATTGCTGAAATTGGCTTAAAACACCATTCAAACAAATAAACAAATCCACAATTGATTCCGCAGTCTCGACCACGAGACCATTTGGGGCGACAAATGGATACACTACCCCCAAGTCGGTCACCAAGCAGATGGACAGACTAAACCAAGCTAGTATCCCCCCTCCCCCCCATTCGACTACCCAGATAATGGATAGAATTGTACAATGGAATTGTCGAGGTCTTAAGATTTATTTTATTGAGATAACATTACTTGTTCAAGCCTTTCAAATTTTACATAGCCCAGTAGATCTTCACACTTCTTCTGGCGGTTGCTGTTAGGATATCGTTTAGACGATTACCTTTATGCTCTGTTCTTCTTTAAATTTAAATCAATTAAAACATCTTATTGATCAGCTTCCACCCCTTATATATTACTTTGGGACTTCAACGGACACAACCCTCTGGGACAGTAACACAATAAACAACAAGGGTAGAATTATTGAAGGCTTAATGAATCGGGAAGATTTGTGTATATTTAATGATGATACCAATACATATTTACATCCTGGGAATGGATCATATTCGGCAATTGATCTAACAATAGCCGATCCTTTTCTATTGCACGATTTCTCATGGAAAGTCCATGACTACCTTTGTGGCAGTGATTACTTTCCCATTATATTGGAATCTTTGCATTCTTTCAAAACGGAACGAGCCGCTCGGTATAAATTTAACAAAGCCATTTGGCCTCTATTTGAACAATTCTGTATAGAGCGACTTTACTCGCATGCTTTTGAAGCTATTTCTGATCCAATTTTAAAATTCAATGAAACACTCACTTTCAATTGCTGATGAAACAATTCCTAA
Organism: Limnoperna fortunei; assembly: GCA_944474755.1. Taxonomy (NCBI): domain Eukaryota; kingdom Metazoa; phylum Mollusca; class Bivalvia; order Mytilida; family Modiolidae; genus Limnoperna; species Limnoperna fortunei. The sequence continues at coordinate 61,800,393 of OX104113.1, forward strand.
GACCTCGACAAATCCAAAACATCCTAGTAAACCATGATTCGATGACAGCTGTGAGGACGCTATTTAAGACCGGAAAAAGATCGAATGACGCTTTAATAAACACCCAACTCAAAATAATCTTAACCAATTCCGAAATTTTCGTAAGAAAGCTCGCAGGGTAACGAAACGAATACGAAGGGAAGACGACGCACCTTTTGGCGTAACTGTGTTTCTTAATGAAATAACCATACCCCTATCAATAACATTTGGAACATGATTCGTAAAATTAAAGGTAAAAACAGTAAAGCAGATGTGCATCATTTAAAGGACAAGACTTGTTAACATCAGAGTCGGATATATCAAACAAATTTTCCGAAACATTAACAAAACACCACTCTGGTGAAAATTATCATCCCAATTTTCAGCTGAGTAAAATTCAAAAAGAAAAATCAAAACTTAATATCCTGTAAAAAATTTTGATTGATTGATTGATGGTGTTTAACGCCCGAGTAGCAATATTTCAGCTATATTCAGGCGATGAACATGAAATAGATGATAAAATGAATATGACATGATGATGAATGAAAATGGGATGGGACACAAGGCAAAATAGGGGTAACGGATTTTAGATTGCAAATGGGAGGATGGATAGGGTCGGGCAATTTAGCCTCCTGTAGCGGGATCGAAATCCCTACTCATAGCGAATACTACAGCAGCGTTCTTTAACGTGCGAGGAACGTGGCATTTTTTCCCAACACGGTGCACTAATATGGTTTGCGGTCAGGTTTTCCGTATTATGGCCTGACAACCCCAGCTTGCCAGGGGTACACATCCCAGTCGGTCTTTAGGCAAACCGACCTGACACGCCGGTCAGTACTGGGCGCTATTTAGTCGCCTTTTACGACAAGCTAGCGCCACTGCGGTCTATTCTTTTAGCCACCCGGATCCCGCACGGGGCAAAAAAAAATTTAGAAGATTATAATAGACCTTTTTTCGGAAGAGCTTAAAACTTCTTTGACCGAATCTCACGATACAGCATGTGGTTTGGATGACATTATAAACATCTGCCACAATCTTCTCTCAAATGTCTTCCGAATCTTCTTAACAACATGTGGGAAACGGGTGACTTAACCATCTATTTGGAAAATGGCCACTGTTGTGCCTATTCCAAAACCAGGAAAAGATCACTCGGAAGCGTCCAACTATCGGCCTATAGCCCTCACAAGCTGTCTTTGTAAAAAAAAGGATGATCAACGATCGCCTTGTCTGGTTTTTAGAATCGAACAACCTTCTGTCCAATATCCAATGTGGATTTAGACAAGGGCGAAGTACCCTAGATCATCTGGTGCGTTTTGAAACATACATTAGAAACGCATTTGCCACAAATGAACATGTATAGATCTTTTTCCATCTAGAAAAAGCTTACGACACAACATGGAAATATGGCATTTTAAAAGATCTTTTTGATATAGGGGTTCAAAGGTAGACTTCCTACCTTCATTTCAAATTTTTTGTCTGATAGAGAATTTAAAATTCGTGTAAATTCAAGTCGTGTCTGACCCTTTTGAACAAGAATTGAATGTTCCTCAAGTTAGCATCCTTTCTGTTACTTTATTCAGTATTAAAATCAATAGTCTTGCTCAAGTCTTTAAAGATAATATTGAACGTCAACTACAGTTATGTTTAAATAGAATAGAAAAATGGGCAATGGAGAATGGTTTTTAATTCTCCACTGCCAAAACTGTAGGCATGCATTTTTGTAACAAAAGAAAAATTCATCCAGATCCCGAACTTACATTATATAACAACCCTGTAAACATTGTGAAAGAAACAACTTAGCCATTAGATATTTTAAAAGTCGTAGCCAGCACCGACTGGGGTGCAGAGTGCGACGTTTTACTTAATATATATAGATCGGTGGTTTAATGTAAATTGGATTATGGTTGTTTTATTTATGATTCTGCTCGCAAGGCATATGTCAAAATCCTTGATACGGTTCATCATCAAGGATTGTGACTGTGCCTTTCGAGCCTTTCGAACCACACCTACAGACAGCTTATATGTAGAAGCAGGCGAGCCTTATTTGTATCAAAGAAGAATAAAGCTCGCTTTGCAATATGCAATCAAATTAACGGTAAATCCGAGCAACACCGACCACGACCGTGTTTTCAAACCTCTACCAAAACATTTTCGAAAAGCATCCAAACAAAATTCAACCTTTTGGAATTAAATCTCATTTAGAAAATTGCTGCAATTGAAATTCCACAAAATCCCGTTGGCTAAACCCCAAACCGGTATTTATTTTTGATTTACGAAAACATAAAAAGTCTTTAATAAAACAAAATTTGGCAGATATTAAATCTTGTTACACAGGCGGGTCAAAAGATGAAAAAGTTGCGTCAACCGCTGTCTTCGGAAAGGGTGTTGAAACTCGTCGTCTCCCGTCTGTCTCGCCGTATTTACTGCTAAGGCGCAAGCTATTCTTCTTGCCATGAAAATAGTTGCTTCGTCAGAGGAGTGCAAATTTATTATCTTCTCCGATTCCCTCTTGTGTCTACTTGCTATTCAAAATTTCAAAATTAAAAACAAAAATTATTGAAATTTACAAATCTGTAATAGCTTTGGGAAAAGAGGTAATAAACTGGGATATTCCTTTTACTGGTTTTAAACCGTTGATTTTTAAGTGTATTTCTAGATTGTGGCAGAGTGGTTGGATCTCCAAGTTCACAACAAACTTATGAGATCCAGCCACTACTGCAAATAATTTTAAAAGTTTTAGAGGTCGCACCAGGACTACACATAAGTTATATTTTAAACAATGAACCAAGACCAGAGTGTGTGCAATGCAACTGGCCAAATACCATCAAGCATGTTTTGATGGACTGTGTTGACGTGGCACATATTCGGGAACATTTTAATTCTGTTAATTACAACAATTTATTTACAACTGTCGCTGGCGACACAATTTCACTGTTTTTTAAAAGGAAATTGATTTATACAAAAAAAAATTAATTGGATTTTAAATTGTGATATTGAAAACTTTTAATGTTTTAGTTTTCTTTTTATCAGTAAATATGTTCATATTATTGTATGAGACCACGTTTAAAAAGGATTGATATTCATTAAATAATTAAAAGTTCTAATTTTCACGTCCTGAAAATAGCTGACGGATAGGAAAGACTCTCTCGTTGGACGTTGTAAGGTCATGCGGAAGACCATAGTAGATGACCATTTACTAAATACAACGGTCCTTGCACGCTAAAGATCCACCTTGTAAATGGCAACAATAGAAGTGAATGCTACCCCTTTAAAAGTATGGAGTATTTTGGGATGATGGAAGTTAGCCTTTGTAGTGGTACGAGCCTTTTGTCCTACATATTTTTCTCTTCGATTTATTGTTTGATAATTTGTTCCCTTCCTGAATATAGATGAAAAGCTGCGCATACACGTTTTTATTAATCGAATAAAACCGGAAGCAAAGGTCACATAATAATGAGCACATTTGATAAAAATATTCAGATGCATTCTAAGAAGGTGTGGCGATATTTTATCATTCGAGTGCATCTACCCACCAAGAAGCATGTGCTTTGCCTTATCTTAAATGTTTAGCTCAGAGTAATGTAGGTTGGTTCCCGACGTAATATTCAGTATTTCTTCGGAATATACAAATATAACGGTCGGTATTAGCTAACGATGACCTTGAACATGGGAACCTTGGAGGTTCCCTGTTAAAAGATAAGCAACCGGGTACCAGACGGTAAAACCACTGAAACAACAATGGCGTCGAGCAGCAGACGAAATTAAAAACTGTATGAACAAAATCATACCAGTGAAATATGAAAAATTGAAAGAAAATCAAATGCAAACAATAACAGATTGCAAAAATAATGATGTTCTGACGGTGTTGCCAACTGGATACGGAAAAACAGTTATAATTCAGGCAACGTATCTACTTCTTTCATACATGTATGCATAACACTTTTACTGACATTAAAGAGGAAAAGTAAGTAATTTATAAGGCTGCACATGTTATCCAGACGTAGTTAACCTACAATTTCAGCTCGCAGTATAGTTATACCCGTTTTAATGAAGTTAAAAACTGGATAGTACCTCTAAATCACAAAAGTAGTGTGATCACCTTCAGGATAAAAATTCAAATAATATTGAATGTTCTTTATCTGTGTGTGCTTCAAAATAGTAAACATAACCTGTAAAATGTTAAAATGTAGAGTAACGCAAATGGATGGATATTTTGACAATGGTTGATGTTCATTTTTCTTTCAGATATTTTCAAAGTGTCATTACTTATGATTTTCAAATGAATTTAATTTTATAATATAAAGTAGTCAAATTCCTTTAATTTACAGATTTAATTTATTATTTGTCAGTCAAGGTTCCTAAACCGGGATTAAAGGGGAAGCCGAGCTAGTTTTGCTGGTAGTAATAAATACTCAAGTTGAGCAGAGCGTCATTTATTCACAGATGTCGAATCATATATGAACATGCAAATAGATAATTTGTTGCGAAATAAATGACAATAAGAAACATAAGCAAAAGCGGGGGTTAAAAAATATGCCAAGAAACATATTAAAATAAATATAACGTATAGAAAGTAAAAAAATGGTATTAACCAATGTAGTAAATACATACATTCAACCAGCGATCAAGTTCGCATTATTAAAATAAGAAGAAAAAAACAAAAACAACAACCAACACCATGAGCAAAAAAGCCACTATAATAGGCGACCTTGTTTATTTATGATGAGTATTGATAATAAGCAAATGTAATTAATATATATATATATAAATTCGATCGAGCGAAGGAGGAGCAATAATGGTCATCCCAACCCAAGCTGCGTGAAAAATGAAAATCGATATCAGTTTTCACTGGAAGATCTGCACTAAAACCCAAAACCATTATGTCTAGGGATAAACTACCAAGAAAGTATTCATAAATATTTATTAGAAATTTCAAAGGGTGGTAAGAGGGTGGGGTTTTTTTAACTTTTCATAATAAGATTGAAAATTAAGTAAAATCAAAACTTGAACACTTTGTAAATTAACTGATCAATCAGCATCCAAATAACTGACGGATTATGCAATGAACAATTGCAGATTGCTGACCAGTTTACCCAATATTACATAAAACAAAGATAATAACTATCAAGATTACATAATACAAACTTGCAACGTTACATAAGATATTGATAACATAATGTTAGACACCTGCGACATGATATAATACAATGAAATTGTACACACGCATTACATAATAGAATTATAACAAAAATTTTAGGAACTTGCTCCAAGACCTTTTTATTTAGCAATAAATTTATTAATCTTGTCAAAGATTTAGGATGGTGCAATTTCAGGTACATATCCAAAATGACAAAGGGGTAATCTTGATTACGAGATTTCTAATATTTGGTGTTAAGAAGAGCTTTAAATTTGTCACCCCAGAAATTTAAAGATTGTGTTTATGTTACAGGTTTTGCCATTTTTAACCACCAAACCATCTTGTATCATTATTACAAAAGGTTTGAATGGTATAATTCAGGAACAAAAAGATAGATTTCAGCATCATATTGTGTAGTAATCGATAAGAAAATTAGCAAATATTAAGAAGAAAGAGAATACTCAACTTCTAAAAACCAACGTGTATTAAAAAACATTTTCTTGATACTTTATTTTGCTTTTTTAACGGTACAAAATTCATGTGTATATCTGTCATATATTATTATAAGCTATTGTTTACTGTGTGAGCCTTAAGAGAGTTCACTTAAGAATTGACTACATAAAGTTTTAATTTATTACACATTTGCCAATTTCAATTATTAGATATACATAATTGGGGACTGGGTTTTAAGAAAACAATTACTTTGGTAGGTGTTACACCCAAATTATGCCGATACTCTTGGCTTTGACAATAATTTAAATTGCATATGTGTAATCACAATATTTTGTACATACTTTGTGACCATGTTGTAATTAATTCTTTTTTTTCATATATTGTAACACCATGACTGCTCTATACACACGTGGTTTTCGTGTTTTACATTCACGTCTCGTGACAAGTCAATTTTGACATCATTTTATAAATGTCACGCTTACCAATTGTTTTGGTCAAATAATACTAGTTTTCGGTAATTTGTTTATTTCAGTTTTCCCGGTGTTCAACCCATATTTACAAGAGTATTTTGATTTCGATATACCACTGTCTACTTTTGTGTACTGCATGTCGCAATATTTGTTATGTTTACGCATATATGTAAATTAGGTACCGTGTGTATTTGTCAACATGGCGTTTACTACGAACGCTGGAGTAGGAATACCTACTCAGTTGTAACTGGAATTTTATATATTTTTTAAATGAAAAGATTATAGAAATGAATTAAAATCTTTTAATGGAACATTTTGAAGTTCCGTAAAGATAATATTTTTGCAGTAAAACGTTTTATTATTTTTATCGGGAACTTTTTTATAACACATTGGAAAGATTGATCTTTCGCCCGATGGTTGTCCCGGCGAATTGGCTGAATCCCCGATCGTTCACCCGACGATCTCGGGCAGTATAAAAGCAGATTTTCCGATTGCCAAGAGTCCTTTCGCTAGTTTTGTCTCAGCAGTACACAACAGGGAACAGATATAAGAATTTTGGTTAGTTTCATGGAATTTTGGCCATTTTTCTATGCTTTGACGTTTTCTTTGAGCATAGTCGAAATTGTTACACAGATTTTCGGACTTTCACAGACAATTCTAAATCTGAATTCAGATTTTGGTCAGTGCTAAATTATGAATCAACTTTCGTAATTCTGTACTTATAAATAGTTTTCTATTGATTCAGAATTCTGGTAAATTTTGTCACCTGAAGATGCAATAATAAAGTTATATTACCCCAGCCCTTTTCACATTCTGTAAGGTTAAGGTTTCCACAGTTAAGTATTAGACATAGGAACCTCCTGATTTACTATGTGTTTCTAGTAAACAGAGTAATATTTTCAGAATCATCTCATTAGGATAAAATTTATTTTATTTTATTATTCATTAACCCCCCCCCCCCCCCCCAGGTTACTAAATTATGTTTGCATAAAAGAAAAACTATCAAGTAATTGTTTAACAGTTTTAATACTGAGAAGAAAGAAATGTTAGGAAATAGACAATTTTAATCAATATATAATTAAATAAGATACATTATAAACATTACAAGGTACAATATGGTAGTTGGTTGCACACCGTGGCAAAACATGAACTAAAACTTTGTTAAGTTATATGAACTTATTGTAATAATGCATGATTTATTTATTGAATAATACAAGATTATGCTCATTTTAGACTTACTTTTATTTTATAGTTGTTTCCCATTATCCAAGTGTCGAACCCTTTTGATGAGTGTGGCCTTGATATACTGAAATAATCCCATTGACTATCACAAAACAACAGAACCTCGTGTTTTGTCCAGACAAGAGACTGTTCGATTAGTCTGATAGTACATATTTGCTGGGAAGACAGTCGGTGGTGTTATTTTTCTAGTTTTGCACTTCTTGAGTGTTGTTTGCTGCTTTCATCATAGAGTTAGTCCTCTTTGGAAAATCTTCCGTAAACGACACGATAGAGATTGTGTATTCGAACACTGACTGTAGTTTCAGGAAATATTTTAGCTCCCCCCTTTTTTATGTTGTTAGTAGTTGGTATTGTTTTAAAGTTCACCCATTATTCACGATAGGAACAGTGTATTAATAAACAGAACAGAACAAAAGAACTGGTAAATAAATTTGATGGTGATTTCCCATCTCAGCACTAGATTAGTTTTCTAATCTTGTGAGTTTCCTGTGTACTTAACACAGGTGGTGGCAGCTTTAATCATAGAAGTTATTACCCGACTGGCCCGTTACAATATTGACAAATGAATAATTAATAATTATGATTCTAAAACCATGGCAAATAAGAATCAATTATTAATATAATAATAGATATTTAGAAAATATATTTTAATGTTCAAGAACTCCAATCTTTTTCACATGCAATAACTTTTGTGGGCTTTCATAATTTAACTGTGTTTCAAGCATACTTCAGTATGTAGTTGATAAATTTATTGTACTTCAATGTTTCCCAATATAAATCAGGAATTTTAACGTCACAAATTCAGTTTAACTGGCATAAAGAACAGTGGACTTAACTAATACTATAGTAGTTTTAAAACCATGTTTCATTGTATCTGTCTGTTCATTCAGTACAAGTTACCATTGTATGTTTTGTTTTCCATCGTTTGCTGTTTGTTGTTTTTTTTTTCTTTTTTTATCCTTTTTGTATGTTTGTCTCAATTACTGCATTTTTTTTCTTTTCAAGTGTATATCTGGCTACTGCTCAATATTGTTTTATTATAATTTTGCATCGTCGGAAACCACGTCAGGTCGCGTTCTCGCTTTGCTTCCGTGGGCACACTTGCAGATATTTTCTCGTTTTCATGAATATGTAATGTTCTATTTTGATTGGTCGTTTTTACTTCCGGCAAAGAGTAACAACTAATCACAAAAGACATAAGATACATAGTTTCGGTTAATAAATGTTTTATACAATACACGTTGTTATTATTAGCTGATTAAATTTAATGAATATTCATGAAAACAAGTGTACCCATGGTCGGCAAGTGGTAGCAAAGCGAGAACGCGACCGAACATGGGTTTCGGACGATGATCATTTTGATAAACTGACATAACTGAAACGTCGCTGAAAGTGGCTTAAAACTGATACATTTGAAAAAGTTTTTTCCTCAAGATATTATAATTTTTCTACCAATATTATATTGTTTAGACACCATATGTTCTATTATTAGTAAGAGTGGCCATTTTGTATATTGATCCATACTTATTGTAAACTAGGTATCCTGTGGATGATTCTGGCAAAGTTGGGGAAAAAATTGATATTATTGATAAAGTAAATGACTGATGGACGATGGACACCAAGTGATGACAAAAGCTCACATGAGCTAGGTGGGCTAAAAATGAACTCTGTATAAACTACTAGTATGTTTAGAGTCAAACAGGAAGTAGTTTTCCGACAGATCTGGAGGTCGCTTACGACATACAAGTTGTGATACCGAACCACCCTGCCAAATTTCAAATTCTATTCTATGTACGGTTTCTGACCTCGGCGTCTTTTATTTATGGTTAATGGGCATTCTCAACGGACCGCCATTTAAGAATTACATTCGCTCATACAGCGGTGACTTTCATCCGAAAGATGATAGACCGGGAGCCAGACTACGAGTAATGTCTCTTAGCAGTTTTTAAAGATTGTTTTAATTGTGTGTATGGTGCATGGTAGGTCCTTCAAAGTGTTCAGTTGTTTTTTTTTATGTGAACTTGAAGAGCTTGCAAAAGGAATTGAAATTGTCGAGACTAGAGAAATTTCGATGTTTTTTGTTGGTAGGACCGAACTGTGATGGTTCACATACCTCGACCCGCAGAGCTGTCCAGCGCATCCCCAGGTAGCGGATAGGGATATCCTCTCGTTGGAAAAAGAGGGGGGTCGTCAGAGACTTTATTAAGAGGGTTCCAAGCGCTTCCCCATGTAGTGGATAGGGAGATCCTCTTTTTTTTTTTGGGGGGGGGGGGGGGGTGTCGGGTCATAAAACGCACAGCCTTTCAACGGACCGTAGTGGGTAACATGTTTGGAGAGTGCCACGCTCATTGACCGATAAATACCCCTCTTGTAGAATTCAAAAAAAAGTAGACTCATTGTAGCCGCTACAAATGCCTAAATTTTCCACTCCTACCAAATACTCCATACTTTCCAGTTGCAGTCAAAATCGTGTTCACTGTGTCCCCTCACACTCTTTTCCATTGATTTATTGTTGCTTCTTGATCTCGTCCTGAATATAGCTGAAATACTGCTCTCTAGATGTAATGTAATCAATAAATCTTAAGGCACCGATCAATATTTTTACGTTTTGGGACCGGTGCAAAACACATTATTTTATGCTGGCATATACACTCACGGGTCAAAAGTTTTTCCGCAAAATGGCCGACGTCATTTGCATTCAACATCAATGTGATAATGTTTCATCAGATTGCGTAAAATCAGGCACAACTAGGTCAAAGCCTTTTTGGTATTTTACAGTCTATTAATAAAACTTTCCGGAAATCAGAATGAAATTAGAGTTGTCGCTTTTTTATTTACGTGTCGTCTGCTTTTTCGAGAAGGCTCCTCTTGGTAAAGAGTTGAGTACCGGCACCAAAGAGTTGATCGTAAAATTAGATGGAGATGGATATAGTGGAAGAAAAATTGCTGTATTGCTTGGAATTAACCCATCTACCGTTCAAAAGTTTTTGAAGCGCTTTCGGCTCGGTAATTCTCGCGAAAACGCACAACGTAGTGGACGGCCAAGAAAATGTAATGACAAGACTGACAGGCAACTTTTACGGTTAGTGAGAACAGAGCGCCGAAAGAATTTGAGAGATCTTACAAACCTTTTAAATGAACGAACGCCGGTTAAAACTAGTGAATCAACTGTGAAGAGGAGATTAAAAGTTGTGAAGAAGAAATTATTCATCGGTGATCGTTACCGTTTTAGGAGGGCTTGGTGTCGTGGAAAGCTTCATTGCACGGTAAATAGTTACTGGACAAAGATTTTTTTTTCGGACGAAACTCAGATTTGTATTGGTAAAAACAGCAAAGTACATATATGGCGAAAAGACGGTGAACAGTGGTTTGAATCTTGCCTTGGAGAAAAGTGATAAAACTGCCGGTCATATCGTGAGTATCATGTTTTGTATTTTGTTTTGGGGGTGTATTTCCTTTGACGGTGTTGGCACATTTGTACCAGTTAATGGAACAATAAATTCACAAAAGTATACAGATATCTTGAATGAATTTCTTTGGCCGGTTGTAACAAAAGTTTTTCCAAATAAACCATGGATATTTCAGGACGATAATACTACACCCCACCGCTCTCGTCATCCTGTTCGTTGGCAACAACACAACAATATTCCCGAAATAACCTGGTCTGCTCAAAGCCCTGATATTAACATTATAGAAAATGTCTGAAGATTCATGAAAATTCGCTTACAGAAGGTGGTTCACAGAATCAAAACCAAGGATGACTTAATAAGTGAGGCCGAACGTATTTGGATGTCTATCGATTCAACGTTCATAAAATCTTTATACCAGTCTATTCCAACTATAAAATTCGTCGTGTTTTGAGAGCAAATGGGGCAATAACAGAATACTAAGGTTAGTTGTTTTTATTGAATCAAAACAATACTTATTCATTAGCTTTTGTCCAACAAACAGGTTGTACTCGTGTATAATGACGTCGGCCGTTTTGAGGAAAAACTTTTGACCCGAGAGTGTACATAGAACTTTAATTTTTTTTCAGAACTGATAGGACAACATTTCATCAATAAAAACAAATTGACGTTGCAATTCACAACTAAGATACTATAATCGCACAATTTGTTAAGCAAACATACTAGTGAATTGTAACAATAAACTTATTTACTAGATAGAACTGAATTGTAACAATAAACATATTTACTAGATAGGACACCCACTTTTGTTTTTTATTTAAAATATATAGAACATTAAAGTTTTTTTTTAAAAACATAATCTGAAATATACTGGTCCCTCAGGTCATAATACGGAAAGCCTGACGCAGACCGGTGGATAATGTGTTTTGAGGAAGCCATGTTCATTGCAAATGAATACATGTATTAACAATATTAAATATTTTAAAGTATTTGAACAAATGCAGTAAACAATGCAAGAAACTGTATGGACAACAATGTTTGGAAACATACATGTAGTAAATATTTCATAACATTAGTGTAGACTTATACATGTATATAGTTTAAGTAATGTGGGAGGTACATACACAAATATAATAGTCATTATTTTCCTTAACAACAATTATAATGGATTATCCCATATGGAGGGATTATTTAAAATTCAAATATCTCTTTTGGTAAATATTTGAATAAAGTGATATTTTTTGGCATTCATTTTTAAAGATATACTTAAAAAAGAAACACTTATCAAGTTTATGCTTATTTAGCTGTGCTGAAAATGATTAGATAAGAAGTAAAATATTTTTAATCTTTGAACATACTACTACTAGTATTCAAAAATAATCACTCAAACAAGTCACATAAAAAACTTATACAACATATTATGCAATTGCTAGTGGAATGAATCATCAAAGGTATACTGGCCTAGGGCAAAGCCCATTTGCCATTGCCAATGAACTACTGCACTGACATTATACACCTTTGACTTTTGGTAAAGCAAATGCCAAATTTTCTGTCTATGTTGTAGGTGAAACACAAGTTGCTTGCAACAAATATTCAATAGCGAATTATGCACAGTTTTTTGCCAGATTTCCATGACTAGATGGGAAAGAAATCAAAGAACTTGCAGAAAAAACTAAAACCCAGTCGTCATCCACTCTATGGCATGAGGCAAGAAAAGCTAGGATAACTGCATCAAGGTATATTTTAAATAAAAATTGTCCTAGTAGGACATGGTGACAAAATATTATCTATATTTAAAGATACATTTTAAAGGATGTAGAAATGCCATTTATCTGAAAAGGTGAGATATGGTACTCGCAGTACAACTCTTTTGCCTGTCCTGTCGGCCCAATTTATATAAAAATTAAAAAAGACATAAGGTTACTTCTTAAAAAACATATTCAGGATATTGTGATTTGGCAACAATTCACAGTGATAAGGGTAATGGAGCAAAGAACCATTCTGACTAGGAAAAAAAATGCAAGGTCAAGATGGGTCTTCCATGAAAGATACATACACATTACAGACATTACATGTAGGTACAACTACCTGATACAGGTAGTTGTACCTACACATATTGTATGTATTATGATGTCATATTTCATTCATAGAATGAGAGTAATTTAGCGAATAATTGGTTATACCAGTCATTGTGACGTCAAGAAGTAGTTCCGACAAAAGTACCGGTACATCTTGTATCACTCATAGATGATGCAAGGTTTTGTATCACTCAGGTTGTATCAATCAATTTTAGCTGAAAAATAATATTGCATATTGAATAAACGGACTGTTATAGTCAATTCTTATGTATTTAAAACACTTTAAGTACATGTACATGCCCAAAGTAGCACAACAATATACTCAAGACCAACACTTTAATTGATTATCAGCTCTTAGTGCAATTTTAGCACATTTATTCACATATTTCATCATAATGAACTATGCGTCCTAAATGGCCTTCAACTCCAACAACTCATTTGTTTTTCATAAATGATATATTTGTCTGTAGAAGGTTGGGGTGAAAATAAGTATGTTTTGCCATGGTTAAGCACTGTATGCCTATATTATTACCCCTGGCTATTGCCGAGGGTAAATTATTTGGCTTAAAGTGATTACCAGTGTTAATACAGCTATATATTTACTATCCAAAAATTATTTCTTTGTTATTTTTTATTTGTTTTATTGAAAAATGTTATTTAGATTCTATGCTGTTCATACTAAAGTGCAGACAATGACAGCCAACTCAAATGGGACAAATGCGGATGCTTCACCATTACTGAGGAGCCTACTAGGAGAAACAGGCCTATCAGGTAAATTTTAAATATATAAAAAATACCGAAGTTAAAATAAACAGTCACACAAATAAACAGACAAGGATAAATCTCAAGCCCCTAAAGACCTGAACAAAAAAAATAATTTTTCAATTCTTCTATTTATTGTATGTCTTTATTTCATTGATACTTTATTTCATTGATCATGTTGATAATGTAGTGAACCAATTTAAATATTCACATCTCTGGTTTAACTTTTAAGGTTTAAATAACTTATTAAAATATGTTTCATCATCATGTAAAATTGATGTAAAAAATATGCAGATTCAAGTAGTAAATAAAAAAAAGGAAATAAAATTTGTCATTTCATGTTGCAAAAAAATGTCATTTGTAATATATTGATTGCATTTTTTATATAAATTTTGCAGATCAAGAAAAATCACACGCAGTGAAACATGGAAAAAACATGGAGCCCAGTGCCAAAAAAGATTATTTTTTACAAAATAAGAAAAAACATCAAAATTTAGAATTAATAGAGTGTGGTTTGGTTTTGCATGAAGAATACCAGTTTTTGGGTGCAAGCCCAGATGGGTTAATTTCATGCGATTGCTGTGGAGAGGGTGTCTTAGAAATTAAATGCCCTCTTGTATCACCTTGTGATATTTGTAATCCAAATTTATGCACATGTTTAGATAAAACAGTGGCATATTTAAAGAGGGAAAATGGGCTGTTTAAACTTAAAAACAATAATATGTTCTATGGGCAAATACAAGGGCAAATGGCAATTACTGGGAGAGGTTAAAGCGATTTTGTTGTTTACTCAGCATTTGCTGTTCACCAAGAGAGAATTTCATTCAATTCAGAATTTTGGAAACAGATTTTACATAATCTGATTTATTTTTATAAACAGTATATGGTTCCTTATATAATTGAATCAAGGTTTACAAAGGGTAATAATAAACAAGCAACCATTCAAGCAGAACCCATGGAAGTTGATACATGTATGCCTTCAAATTGTGTTGAGCCAGTGTATTTTTTCCCAGCTTGTAACAATCGGGTAAAGGAGCAGGAAAACGTTACCAGCTTTGGAGAGAGAAGTGTTTGTTGTGACACCTGCAACAAGTTGTTCCACTTCGAATGTGTCAAAATGACAAAAAGTCTGTTAAAATCCAGTGAATTTTGGTATTGTTCAGACTGTAAATAATTTGTTTGTTTATTTGTTTAAATTAAGTTTGATTCCACTTTCTGCATTTGTTAAGCTATAGCATAGTGTCCAGTTAATTATATTGGAGGAGGTGGTTGGAGTACCCAAAGAAATCCCTCTACCTTCGGTAGTATAATATTATGGCCTGCACCAAAAAATATAAGGCTTCTTAACACTCAGACAAATATTAATCAGACTCTTTTTAAACCATAAATCATGTCCGTGACAAAATATAAAGGGAGATCATTCTTGCTGAACATCCATTATAAAATGTGCAGTGAAAATAGTTCATTTAGATGTGTTATGTACTAATTCATATTCATGAGCATGCAGTGTGAACATTACCTTAGTTATAATTTTTTGCAGTCAATAACATGAATACTGCTCATAGTTTTACATTATTTTCATTTCTCTATTTGACTGTATTTTGGAAGAGGGGGACTTAAGTTACACAGTCCACCAATAACCTTAACTATCTCGTCCTAGTGGTGTAACATGGTCATGGGTAGTTTATATTTCAAAATACGGAAGCATTTCATTCTTCTTAATGCCTGTTCAATATAAATTCGACGATTAGCAATCTCCTTAGTTTTTTGCACTTCTGATTTTGTAAATTGAGAAGTACCACGCCTACCTGGGGGAATAAGTAAATCTGCATTCCTCATAACAAGTTCCTCAGTAATGGTGAAGCCACGATCTGCCAATACTTTGTCATATGGCTCAATAAGTTCAAGAAAACCTGAATTTGCAGTGATGTGTTTGTCACTGGTTCTACCTCCCCATCCCATAGACACAAAATTGAACATACCTGAAGGTGTGATACTGACCAGATACTTGGCTGTGTTGTGATGTTTGTAATCACTCCATGTATCAGCACGAACAGACAAATTATGTGGTGTCTCTATAAACACTTCAGTACAATCAATTATGTGCCTTACGGAGTTATAAGTCTTATTTTGAAAAGAGGGAGGTAGATTGTCTCTTACAACATCTTTAGGGGGGTTGAACACTAATGCACCTATGTATTTATCCAAGACTTTTATCCAAGTGGTAAAAATGTTTGATACTGACTGCTCAGAAATCCCAATATTGTATAAGGTTATTCCACTTCGCCAATACCTCACTTTTGGCAAACGTGTCTTCAAACATGCATGAATGGAAAAAAAAACTGATTTTTTAGGTATACCAGTATAAAACTTCATTTTTTTCATCAGACTTGATACATTCAATGCCAAAGGGCCTATCAGTTTTTTGTTTAAGTAAAACTTTGACATGCATGAGCTCCTTGGATAATTTTGCAACCTGATGTTTTAAACTGGAAATGACACTCTCTTTTGATAGACAACTGTCACAGTTTTGGTAAATATCACCATAAGAATGATCGTTCAAAACTGATGTTTCGAAGTTATTTGATGGCACTGGCATTGAATTAACTTTTAAACTAACATCATTTTTATCATTATCTGTTGGTTTTGAAATTTCACGTTTGACCTTTTTAGGCGGGACATTTTCATCTGAACTAGTTCGAGACTTAGGGGGCTTACCTGGGGTCAAAATAGTACTTAATTTATATCCAAGGAGCTCAGTTGGATGGGGATTAGCTGTTGTTGGAAACCCATCAACAAAATGATTTGAACATATTCTCGAGTCGATATTAGGTTCCCAATTTTTGTGTGGACTTTTAGAATCGTTTTCTGTTTACAGCTTTTGTCCAAATTTTCCTATCATCTTCATTTTTTGGAAAAGGTAATAAAGAAAATGGTGGTTTGCAAGTACATGGAAAAGTACCATAATTACTTCCATGATCAACACATATTTTGCTTTTCCAAATTTTATTTTGTAGTCCCCATTTAAACACCCACTTATGCAGCAATGTCTTTTTGACATGTTGAATGAAATTTACTAAAATTTATATCTTGTGTATGTACCTACACAATAACACTATGTATTATGAGTTGGGAAATTCATGGTTTGTGTGAAAACATATGCAGTTTACAGTTATATATTAAGAATATTAGTAAGCATGCACATTAAAGCAAATTAAAATCCACCACCATCAACATATATGCAGTAAACAATTAGATATAAAGAATATTAGTAAGCATGCACATTTAAGCACATTAAAATCCATCACCATCAACAAAAATTGTCACAGAATGTACATTATATTTCCGTGGAGATATATGAATGTCCAAGAATGTAATACTGGTAATAAAAATTCAGTTAAATAATTTTTAAAAAGTTATTCATACAATGAAGATACACAGACTTATGTTATTTACTCTTTCTGTAGCCATCTTTAAGAATAATGTAGTCTGTAGAATGTACATTCTGTAGCTATTTCTAAGCACAGTCTAATGCTAATAAAGCTATAGCAGAGGAATAGGCGGGTACTGTAGAAGAGTAGTAGTTAGCTCAACATGCACAGGAGAAGTCAATGTATAATACTGGGACAGAGTCATGTGAATCAATCGTGATTTGTAATTTTTTATGAATCTGTAATGAAGAATTAAAACACAGTTTACTTAATTGCAAAGCAGATTTTAAAAAGCATTTTCCAATTGCCGCAAGGCTCCAACAATTGTATTCCCAAGGGGCAGGGTAGGATATTGAACTTTTAAATTTTTTTTGCTTTGTAAGCTGAAATGTGTTTGGCCAATTCAAATGTAGAAACCCATATTATACCATATAACTTGTGTTGATCACTTGCACTATTCTTGCGCCATTAAAATTCAAATAGCTCTTTGATGTCATTGTTGTTTTTAATTTTAAAATTGTCAAGATTTATAGTTAAAATTAAATTTTAAGGAATATATTTTAAATTTCTGAACAGTATTCCTTAAAAAAATTTTCTGGCACACAAAAGAAAATTATCTTATTTTTCGTCTGGTGCCACTGGAATAATTTATTTTGGGTATACAGGTAAAATGTATGTAGCAGAGGTGTACAACATTTTTTTTCTCATCAGATGCAAAACAAATAACCTTAGTTAGTCCCAATATCTAGAATTAATTTCTTTTTAAATCTCAGCATCTCGCTCAGTTTTATAATGGTTGGTACCTAACTTGTCAGATAAATTGAATTCAATTAAAAAGTTCCTTAAATTTGGTAGCATGATATAATCTGGTTTGGCTCTTTTTACATCTAATAAACCATGGATAATTAACGTACATAAATGGCATTATTATTTTACAGTAGCTAAAATTGTATGATTAGTCACTAGTTAACTAAAAGTACACAATTGTCTGGTGCAAGATTGCATATGGAATATTCTCTATATTATATATTTCTCAGTGTCTACAGAAATTGTTTCAATTTAAAATTGTATTTGTTATCTCATGTCAAGTCATTTCCCGTCAATGGATGGTCATTAGTTACTAATAAAGCATTGAATGTTATTTCTTGCATTGTCTATCATAATATTTTTACAATCTATTAGCTCCCATTTTATTATGCATTTAATTGTAGCAGAGGATCAGTTCTCTTCACCCAACTTTTCTGAAATGTTTTGTAAAAAGCTTATCAGCCTAACGTGCTATGGAAAGAAGAGAGAAAACACTACCCAAAGAAGCTACCGCGTCATATTTAAATTTTAATGGAAAAAATTCACAAATATCAGTAAAATAATATATAAACTGTTTGTCATAATTGATGGTGAAAAATACGACTATAACCGGTTCAGTTGGGGAAGCTTGTAAGCTTTCTAAGCGGAAAACAAATATTTATAGGCCATGCAGGGACCTACCAGTACATTTGATCTGGGGAACACAACTGATTATAATTATATTTTTCCATTGTATTCCATTTGTAGTTTTGTTTCATATGTCATATCGTGCGTTTCCAATGAAACCGGAAGTGTCACATCTCCGATCAAGAACGATTACTCGTGTAAACTTTGGCAACCATTATAATTGTGGATTCGTGTATTAAGACCGCTATTGTAAATGTCGATTAGAGTAGGCTCGCTACAAAAGGCACAATTTTCCACGTCTACGCCCACCCCATACTTTTCCAGTGGCATTCAAACTTTTTGCTCTATGGTCCACCTTTTCCGAAATCGATTTTGTTTGTGAACCTGTTCTCGACCAGAATGTAGCTAAAACACTGCTCACTGGACGTAAAACAAAAATTAATTATCAATCAATCAATGAACAAAGGTCATAGATCATCAACTCGTGCCCGGGTGGCGGATAGGTCAGCAGCTATATACTAAAAAAAATCGTAAATTTAAACTTACGTGTAAAGATAAGATAGTCGTAACTTTACGTGTACGTCTACGATTGTTCGTGTTCTCGAAAGTAATCGCAGTTTTGCCCGTAAAATATCAATCATAAATTTTACGTTTTGCACGTAGCGTTATCACGCATGCTCAGTTACTTCTTCCACTTTGGAAGTAAACGTACAGAAAGAAAAATAATAACCTTAAAGTACTTAAATTATAACAGATTTTTAATTGCATAACCTCACAAAGCAGTAGACTGGTGGAAGGAAATACCGTATTATATATTGGGTAATGTAATGTGCCAAAAAAAATAACTTAAAAATAAATAAATAAGATAAAGTCGTGATATTAATTGGTGTGTTGCATAATTTTGAATAGGTGTTTTAAAAAGTAATCTGTAAATTTACCATAACGTGGAACAAGACCTTTTTTAAGTTTATGTTTCTTCAGTGTAGAGATTAACGAGTAGTTTTGTGTTATAATAATGTAATAAATAACCTAAACCCATTTTAACACAAATAAAACAGCACGATGTAAAATCGCCAATCTTTAGGAACGTTTAATTTCCGGAACATTTTTTTTCATACATTCGGTTGTTGTTCTTTTTAAATAATGAAATTTTGTAAGAATTATTCTCCATGAGTTACTCATTTTTGCAAATTTTGAATGTATTTTTCGTCGTTCTATGTCACGTGCAACAAATTCAATGATGCTAAGTAGTGTATGGCTTGAAAAACGATTTCTCTTTGCAAAATTGTGAGGGAAGCGAGGACTTACGAGCGCTCAGGAGCAGACGTAAGTTTACGATCGATTTTACACGTAACTTACAGCTACGAATCTTTGTCAATATGAAAATTGTCGTAAACTTACGTTACGTTTACATGTCTACACGTCTACGATTTTTTGAGAATATACTTTGCAGAACCTTTCGGTGGGGATGGCGCGGGGGTTGTCAGGTCCTGGCGGCGGTCAGTAGTGTAATGTTTTTGAAGAGTTCCACGCTCCATGCACGCCTTTTGTAGATTTCGAAATATGCTCATTGTAGTCGCTACAAAAGGCTAAACTCTCCGCCACTAGCCATACCCATACTTTTCGAGTGGCATTCGAAAGTTTTGTCCATTTGCTAAATCTTTTCGTATTGATTTATTGTTTGTTTACCTGGTCTCGTCCTGAATATAACTAAAATACTGCTCCCTGGAAGTAAAACCAACATCCAATCAATTAATCTTAACTCTTTAACAACATTTCTTTATACAATTGCTTTTTAAAAGTTTTAAGTATTCAGTCTTTTTTGTTAAAAAATAATCCTCTCTAACGCTAGCTAAAAATATGGATATTTGCGCTTATGTGTGTGTTATTTTTGAGCAAGTCTTGTTTGGTTCTAATCAACTAAACTCCGAACTGAAAAATCTGCAGGTGGCATCGATTGAAGCCAGCATATTTGTTGGATCTTTCATTGGATACAATGTCGTCATTTAGGCATACAATCTCTAAATATTTATTTTTTTATTTACTGGGAGGATTTCCAGTGCTCAACCCACAGAGCAGCCCAGGTGGCGGATAGGGGAGACCCTCACATTTAAGGGTTGTGGGGTCATAATACAGGCAGTGCGTCCCCTGGTGGTGGATAGAGAAGATTCACAGTTAAGGGTTGTGAGGTCATAATACTGGAAAGCCTGGCCACTGACCTTGTGTGATGTCGTGTTTGGAGAGTGTTGCGGTCATTGTATAATAGAGACTTCATTCGTAGATTTCGAAAAAGAGTAGGCTCATTTCATTGTATCCGCTGCTTACCATATTCCATGCAGTGCTCGACTCGGAGCTGCCTAGCGCGTCTTATGATACATGTAGCTGATAGGGGGTGTCCTTTCGTTCTTGTTTTCAGGTCATAATACAGCCTGACCGCGGACCACAGTGGGTAACGCGGAGAATGCCGCGCTCCTTTCCTCGATAAAGTCCCCTTCAGTAGAGGCAGAAAATGCATATGGAGATATTTTACTCGTGTTTCCAAATGTTTTTGTCTTATTTTGATAAGATCTTGATTGGTTCCAGAAAACCAAATTCGAAACGTGCTTGACCCACAGAGCACCACAGCGAGTCCCATGGTGGCGGATAAACGAGACCCTTTCGTTGACCGGGGAAAGGGGGTTTGTTGGTAGTAAGCAACATGTTTGGAGATTGGCACGCTCATTGCACGATAAAGAGCCCTTTAGTAGAAGTAGTAGCAGGCTTGTTGCTGCAAAAAAAAATGGAAAATTTTCAATCCCTACCCATACCCCATATTTCTAGTGGCATTCCAAGTCGTTTTCCCTTTGATAAATATTTCTCGAATTTATTGTTTAACTGGTTATCGTCCTGAATATAGCTGAAACAGCTCCTTGGACGTAAAGCAAATATTAATCAATCAATCGAAACGTTAAACTCTTATGAGCGATTCAACAAGTAATTCTCGTGTACGTTTTGGGGGATGTATTCAATTTAAACCTTCTGCAAGCCATCGTCGGAAACCCATGTCCGATCGCGATCTCGCTTTCAGAGGTGTTGACCATTACGTATTTTCCGGAATTATTCCGAATTTGGCTCTAAAAATACGCATCACGGAAATGCACCCCGAAATTACGCATTTCCGCCGGTATTACAATTAACTTTCAAATGCTTTTGGTTGTGATTTTGTGACATTGTAAAGGTATTACAATATTAAATAACATGTTTTTATTAATGTTTGATCATTCAATTGTGAATCAGAAAGATGTTTTATAGTAAAAGACTGTCCAGAAACTCTTTTAATATTGTTCTAAGTTCGGACATGTTATTGCAAAGTATCAGATTACAGACAAATGTGCAAAATTACTGAAAAAAATAATTAGGATTACTTGGAGTACAGTAACACACAGAGCAGTCTAGCGCGTCCCTGGTTAGCATAGACCCTTTCGTTTGGGGATTGTCAGGTCGTAATGCGAAAAGACTGTGGACCGTAATGGGTGACGTGTTCTGAGAGTTCCACGATCCTTGCACGATAAAGACCCCTTTTGACGTTGGTTTATAGTTTTTAACTCATTATCGACCTGAATATAGCTGAAATACTGCTCGCTGGAGTATAGCCAACATCAAATAAATCGATTCGACTTTAATCTTGGATTTGCCTGTTTTGTAGTGAAAGACGAGAAAAAAATTCATAATCGCACGATTCTTTTATAGTAAGAAATTGTTGCATATCAGGACTTTTCCTGATGTTGTTTCTTTCAAAGGCACATATTGGGGTATTGAGGAGTGAGAATGTATAGACGAATCATTTAACACTGTATTTCAAGAAATACTTTTTTTCCGTTTAGCATTTTCTTTGAAGAAAAAATGTAAATCTGTACTCACTGGATGAAGTCATGAATAATTTGTACTTCTTTTGCAATGCTCTAAAATTGTCTTCAAGTTTCCAAACTTTACTGAAACTAAATATGCAACAGAAAATTAACATTTTAAGTAAAAATTTTAAGAATTATAGGTGTGTAATACTGTTAAGTACTTGCACACAGCTACAAATATAATCACACTCGTTAAAGTAGGTGATATTGTATTTCTGATCACGTGAGTTCATAAAAATTTAGGGCACTTGGAATAAAAACACAATTGTTACGGCATCCGTTTATTACATAAAATCAATTAAAAATAAACAAAAAAATCCACCTTCGTTTCTTTAATGTCATTTGGTGGTCTGAAAGTACCATACCAGTTTCAAAATTTTGAAAACATTCAGGGTTGAACTTCAATAGACTCAGAAAACAGGAAATTGCACTTTTCCAGTAGACCAAATTACTCCAAATCCATCATATTTCATCAAATGTTTTATTTAAAAAAACAAATTTCAAAGATCCTTCTTTCCAATAAGCCCAAAATGTAGCACCAAAACAAGGAAATGCAAAAGAAACAAAATTACAAAGATATACAATATTTTATGGGGCACTATATGCAAAGGACATTAATTGTATGCAAAGGGCATTGGTTGTGTTCTCGTACCTGTTAGGTTAGCTGAAATGGGGTGGGGTTCCGGGGTCATAAAAGGTAGGCCTGACCGCGGATCACAGTGGGTAACATGTTTGGAGCATTCCAAACATGCACGCTAAAGACCATTTGTATATGTCGAGTAAGCTCGTTATAGCCGCTACAAACTTATACTTTATTGGTATTAAAAATTCAGAAAATAGCTGCAATACTGCTTGCTTGACATAAAGAAAAATTCATTAGAGATTTTTTTTCTGTGCAAAAAAAGTTTAAGAATTTAGAACAACGTTGATCTAAAACTTAATCAATTTTGCATCATTATGTTGACTGTAGTTTGAAGCATTAACTGCAGCGACTCTCATGGGCGAATAAATAGGTAGTTCACGTGTAATTGCTCAACTTGGGAAAAGGTTTTTAGAATTAATTTTTTCTGCTATAAGTGAACAAGCTTAAGAACAGGGTGAATTAAAACTTCACTTATCTTAAATTTGGTTTTCCCTGGTTACACGGTTAAGTAAAAAAACTGGTTTATATTTAAATTAAATCTTCTGGATTCATATTGGGAAGGTTCCCAGTGCTCGACCCACAGAGAAAAAAATTGTACATTGATCTGTTATGATTCTTGTAAAACTAATAAAGTTGAAGCATTCTTTTTGATCATGACTCGCTTGAAAAAAAAAATCTCAATAACTTTATTAGCACTCAATATTTCACACTACATTGTAATTATTACATGTCAAAATCTATATATCTTGCTGAATCGACAAAAGAACACCATATCACCCCAGGGGTCATTGGCCCGAGGGGTGGTATATGTCGAGGGTCAGTATTGTAATATGTCCTTATAAGTTAAAGCTTAGTGAAATCATATTCAAATATGAATACAATTATCATATATACTTGAAACAAGAAGACTAGTAATTTCGTTTACATGAATGTTTGCTCTTTACTCACCGTGGTTCCTTTTTATACACCATTCTCATTTGAATAACTTTTAACTACGTTAAGAACAGCACAATAAAATGTTTGATCGGATGACGCGTGTAAAAATGACGTGTTTTCCCAAATAGTTTACGTGGATCATGCTTGATGAAACAGCAACTACTGAAGAAAAAAAACCCATTGGATTTGCTCGCACAATATCGTGTGGATTTTAAACCATGATCTTCTGCAATCTGAATCAAATTAATTTTAAATAAAGATGTACAGTTGGTGAAACGCACTGTCCAATATTTGTTTGTCCACCGCCGTAACGCGACGTGGGGACCTATTTGATTGATGGATTGCTTTGATATTTGGTAGGATTAATTGTTATGGTGGGTAGATGTGCATACTCTTTTGTCGATTTGATTCATCAAATTATATAGGAGTTATGGGACTTTGACCAATTCAGCAATATAAAAGTCCCATTTCAGCAATATAATACGATGGTAGATCTTTTGAGTGCATCTATGAAACTGTTCAATGGATTGCTTTGATATTTAATGATAGGATTAATTGTTGTGATGTGTAGATGTGCATTACCATCATTTTGATTTGTCACATATTTTAATAGTAATGGGACTTTGACCTTTTTCTAGCAATATTGAAAGCAAATTTTATCAAGCACTCTACTAGAGTTTCACATTCTGACGAGTTTTGTTCAGGCAGTTGCTTAGCTCTTTCCAAATACCTGTCAAAACAGTTCTAATATTAAATGCTTATTATTTTGTCCCAAAAATAAATGTATCACAATGTTTTTCCATTTTATTTTTTTACGACTCTTAGGTTATTCGATACTTCTTATCTTCTTCATCGTGAGTACAAAACCACCATTTGGTGTATCCTCGTACTGTTGGTGACTATTTACAAAGTGTGTTGGTGCTGGAATGTCCCAAAGTGCAAGTTAAAATACGTATTTACAGTGCACCTGAAAAACGAGGATGCGATGAATCAATGTGGGTATACGGAGGATCTGGCAAATGGCACCAAGAACCGCTGATAGTGGCCTCTAACGTTGGCATTTAAATTCTCCATTGCCAAAACTGTTGGCATGCATTTTTGTAACAAAAGAAAACTGCATCCAGATCCCAAACTAACATTATATAACAATCCTATACAAATTGTGAGAGAAACTACTTTTCTTGGTTTAATATTCGAATCAAAACTCTGCTTTCTTCCCTATATCAAAATATTAAAAAATAAATGCCTAAAGGAATTAGATATTTTAAAAGTCGTTGCCAGTACCGACTTGGTGCTGAATGCCACGTGTACTCAATCTATATAGATAACTGGTTCGATCTAAATTGGATTATGGTTGTTTTATTTATGGTTCTGCTCGCAAGTCATATGTCAAAATCCTTGATACTATACACCATCAAGGACTGCGACTATGCCTTGGAGCTTTCAGAACCACATCTGTTGAGAGTTTACATGTAGAAGCAGGTGAGCCTTCTTTGTATCAAAGAAGAATAAAACTGCTTTGCAATATGCACCCAAATTAAAGGCATATCCTGGCAACCCCGCCCACGACTGTGTTTTCAATCCTCTTTATCAAAACATTTTCGAAAAACATTTAAACAAAATTCAACCTTTTGGCCTCCGAATTCAATCTCATTTGGAAAATTCCGGTAGAAATTTAGATGAAATTACTGCAATCGAAATTCCGCATAATCCACAAGCCGCTATTTATTTATGATCTTAGAAAACATAAAAAGTCCGACACAAATCATTTATTAATACAATAACATTATGCAGAAATTAAATCTCGTTACCCTGACTATGGTACTATTTACACAGAGGGGTCAAAAGACGGTGATAAAGTCGCATCGGCCGCTGTCTTCGGAGAGCGTGTTGAAACTCGTCGCCTTTCGCCTGCCTCATCCGTATTTACAGCAGAGGCGCAAGCTATTCTTCTTGCGATGAAAATAGTTGCTTCGTCTTGTAATCCTTCTATTTACTCCATGCGGAAAAAGACATTGTACATAGAGGGGTCCATCATACTCAAGTCTATCAACTAATTGATATACGAGATGGGTAACTGAGTTCTGAAAATAAACAATTTTGCATTGAAGTAAAGATAAAGCAAATAGAAAATGTATTTCTATAGAACAAAATAGATTCAATTTAAAGTGGAATTAACACCTAGTTTTCTTCTAAAATATTCTTAAAATTGTGATCGTTAATAATCAATTGTACAGTATGATTCGAGTGCAGAACTTTTTGGTATATGTTACATTCCAATTTGAAAACATTCCAAACGTTCCTCTTTATAGTGCTAGGATAATGTTGAAGAACAATTAAAATTGTATTGAAGGAAAAACTAAATAGGTTGCAGAATTGTACCTCAAGTATTAATGGAAAATATTTCCAATAATGCCAAACTCTTGTTTGTCTCTTTCTTAAGGGTGTCAATCTGACCAGCTGACACATCGAATGGTAATCTTGTTTAAACATTTCAGTACCCTAAAAAGTGTTATCTCTTGTCTTTTTTAAAGCGTCCCTTTATGCACCAATGTAATGCTCCAGTCTTAAACTACAACAAAAGAATAGGAAAAATGAATTATACGCTAATTACTAAATTCGACTTCTTTTATAATAATATTGTTATAAATGAAAACTTGGCTTATATTTTTCTCTTTTTAGCTCACCTGGACCGAAGCTTTTGCCATCACTTGGCGTCCATCGTAAATTTAAAAAAAAATCTCTGAAACCACTGAGCCAATTTTTTTTAAACTTGGCAACACTCATCCTTAGGGTTTCACATATGTCTTCCTTTCCCAGAAGGGGTAGACATTTTGTTTTTGTGTCAGTTCCTCTGGCTACCCGGCAAAATATCAATAGCATTTAACTATCTAATACAAATGATTTAAAGTCCAAAATCTGTCTTATTGCACCAATTAGAACAAAGTCTGCTTTGTGAATTGCTAAAAATAAAAAGAACACAAATTTAGAATACAGAAGGGATTAAAGACTGTCACCTCATTACTCTTTATACATGGCAAATGTTTGTGGATAAAATCTGTGTGTAAATCAATAAAATTATAAACATCCTCTTCTTCGAGAAAATTAAAACATTAAATTTTCTAATAACTTTGTACTCTTCCATTAGAATTTAACCAGGACAATTATTTAGGAGTACATTTCGTTCTTAAGTTAAATATGTGTGCCTTTTTGTGTTTATGTAAGGAACTGAAATATTTATAAACCTACCTTTCCACTACACTTTTGTACGTTTTCTGCAAATATTGAGCCAGTCTAATCCTTGTTTATAGCAAACTGTTGCAAGGCTATTGGTACATTTTAACACTACTTTCCCATCCCATTTTGCCCGTTGATTTATTACTTGTTAACTTATTCTCGTCCGAACTATAGCTGAAATACTGCTCAATGGATGTACTGTTTGTTAATTTGTTCTCGTCCTGAATATAGCTGACATTAAACATTCATTCCTTATATTGATTGATGACATCGATTGTCCATTTAAAACGGATTGCGTTTGACTTTGCAATGGCTCTGAATCCCGTTTCAGTTTTTGCTTATTCCTAATTATTTTGTCTCTAAGCCTTGTTTCCTTTCTTTCGATTACCTCTTGTTGGCGTATTGCATGACATTGTGCTATCTTACCTGAAAGAGAATAATAGTGTCAATAAACTTAACTTTAAAATAAAAATTCAAAGCCTAGTTTAGACAGATCATATATTATTTAGAGGACTAAGCAATATTTAAAGCATCTATGAAGACATCCGTAAATCAGTTGAAGTATTTAATGATTTGGAGTTTTCTAAATTAAATCGGGAGCTCTCTAAAAAAAATAAAAACAGCTGTGCATGTTCATTTGGTACATATACAATTAAATTCATTAACGGGTCTCTACAACTCGTTTATGGGTACTGGGACTTTTCCCAGTGCTCGACCAACAGAGCAGCCCTGCGCGTTCCGTCTGGCGGATAGGGGAGACAATCTCTTTTTTGGGGGGGGGGCGGGTTATAAGGAAAGCCTGGCCGCGGACCATAGTTGGTAACGTGTTTGGATTGTGCCAAGCTCTTTGCACGATAAAGATCTTATTTTGTAGATTTCGAAAAAGAGTAGGCTCATTGTAGCCGCTATAAAAGGCTAAACTTCAACCCTACCCAATACTCCGTACTTTTCCAGTGGCAGTCGAAATTGTGTCCCATCCCACCCCTTTTTCAATTAATGTATTGTTTGTTATCTTGTTTCCGTCCTGAATATAGCCAAAATACTGCTCGTTGGACGTAAAGCAAATATCCAATCAATCAATGAAATAATGTATGGATATCATAATTTATTTGGAGCGGTCCGAGTCCTGAATTTGGAGACATCCTTAACTAGTTGTATAGCTTTACAACTAGATTGTAGACATCCACAGTTAATTTAAATGAGTCGCAAAGTTATTTAACCTATAGATTTAGTCAATTCCAACTTGGGTACTGTTCATTTTGCAGGCTCAATAACGAATGTTATGGCTCTTTCTATTGCTGTATTGCTATGAATTGGAGTTGCAGGCATTGGCAGATGTTTAATTTTCTGTATTCCTAGTCGATTCCAACTTAGGTTTTCGCCTTGGAATGTTTGTTCTTTTTTCAGGCTAAAAACGAATGTAACGGCTCTTCTTTCAGTTACACGAGGACAAAATATTGTATCACATAAATCTCTTAAGATTTGCGCGGACGTTACATGTACACAATATCATATTAGCCAAATCAGATAGTAAGATTTTGTAAATTGCATTATGTATTAATTGTCCTGGTATTCGTGTTGAATATCTGATCAGCACAAGACCTGAAGTACCCTCCAATAAACATTTCAGCCAAATTGGTCCCGATAGGCCACGTGGTTTTTTAGAAGATACATTTAACATGTTAAAATGCTGAGAACAATGAACACAAAGTGATACTAAATGGCTAAAAAGCACTTACAGATGTACACAAGTCTAAGAAACTTTTGTCTCAGCATAAATCACTGTTGGGGTGAAGGCCGTATAAAAATTTAATATAAATAATTAAATTCAATCCTACAAAATTTACTTTAATAATAATCAAAATATGTTATGATATACATTTTTGTTTGTCATTTTTTAGATGTTTATTCTTCATTTACATCAAATATAATTTTAATTTACACCAAGTCGTTCAAATTAATCATTTATTGTTCTTAAACCCATCCCGACAAAAAAGACAAAATTTTATTTATGGATAATTAAAACAAATGCACATTCCACCGAAATGTAATTTTATACATTGTAAAGAAAGTCCTACTATATCATAATGAGTTAACTAGATTCATCTCTGGGCCCAC
The DNA here is from genome assembly GCA_944474755.1 of Limnoperna fortunei. Classification (NCBI taxonomy): domain Eukaryota; kingdom Metazoa; phylum Mollusca; class Bivalvia; order Mytilida; family Modiolidae; genus Limnoperna; species Limnoperna fortunei. The sequence goes on from OX104113.1 coordinate 61,829,649, forward strand.
TGACAATAGACTCTAATAAGAAAATTGTAAGATCATAACCCCCATATAGGAATTTGTCATTCAAAAAACTATAATGGGACTGTGGGGTAACAGGTCACCAACGATGGTGTGCGACACATCCATTTACAAATAAAGCCGTCTTACCCAAGTGACCAAGTTTACATGGTTATCACATGCAAAAAAAATTAAAATTGCAAGCCTGAAATGGCCAGGCTGCAAGCAAGTTCTTTTTAAATGAAGAAGGGTTTACAATTTGATGGGAAAAGGTTTTGGGTCCATGTCAAAAAATATAAAGTGTGCTAAAACATTGTGTAGCAAAATTGGAAAACATTTCTTGAACAATTCAATAAAAGCATGTGTGCAATCTTTTTATGAAATTTCAGCAATCTGGCTTGAAAACTAGGAGTTGATTTTTACAAAGTAGGTAACTTTGTCTACTCCTGTCCACATTACTTCAGTATACTATCAATTCAGGCTACCCGGCCAAATATCAATAGCATTTAACTATCTAATACAAATGATTCAAAGTCCAAAATCTGTCTTATTGCTCCAATTAGCAAGAACTATGCTTTGTGAATTGCTAAAAATAAAAAAACACAAATTTAGAATTCAGAAGGGATTAAAGACTGTCATCTCATTACTCTTTATACATGGCAAATGTTTGTGGATAAAATCTGTGTGTGAATCAATAAAATTATATACATCCTCTTCTTCGAGAAAATTAAAACATTAAATTTTGTAATAACTTCGCTCTCTTCGATGAGAATTTAATCAGGACAATTATTAAGGAGTACATTTCGTTCTTTAGTTAATGTGTTTGCCTTTTTGTGTTTATGCAAGGAACTAAAATATTTATAAATCTACCTTTCCACAGGCACTTGTACGTTTTTTGCAAATACTGAGCCAGTCTATCGCTTGTTTATAGCAAACTGTTGCAAGGCCCGTTGATTTATTGCTTGTTAACTTATTCTCGTCCGAAATATAGCTGAAATACTGTTCGATGGATGTAAACACCCAATCAATTTATGTACTGTTTGTTAATTTGTCCTCGTCCTGAATATAGCTGACATTAAACAATCATTCATTGTATTGATTGATTACGTCGATAGTGCATTTTTAACGGATTGCGTTTGACTTAGCAATGGTTCTGAATCCCGTTTCAGTTTTAGCTTGGTCCTTATTATTTTGTCTCTAAGTCTTGTCTCCTTTCTTTCGATTACCTCTTGTTGGCATATTGCATGACATTGTACTATCATACCTGTAAGAGAATAATAGTGACAAGAAACTTAACTTAAAAATTAAAAACCTAATTTAGACAGATCAGATATTATTTAGAACACCAAACAATATTAAAAGCAGCTATGAAGACAGATGTAAATCAATTGAAGAGGTATTTAATGATCTGGAGTTTTCTAAATAAAATCTGGAGCTCTATAAACAACTAAAACAGCTGTGCAAATATTTAAATTTATGATGATTTGGTACGTAAACAACTAAAAGCATTAACAGACTTCTACAACTCATTCATGGATATGACAATTTATTTTGAGAGGTCCGAGTCCTGAATTTGGAGACATCCTTAACTAATTTTATAGCTCTACAACTAGATTGTAGACCTCTACAGTTAATTTAAATGAGTCGCAAATTTATGTAAATCTATATATCCATATATGTATGAAATTTTCTTTAAAAGCCTTGGGTATAGATTAACACCACCGCGGTCCAAAAGCTAGAGACGTACTAGTGGCAGTAAAGAGTACAATCTATCACCTTGTCCATGTTTCACGTGAGTTGTTCTTTCATTCCTGGTCATTGTAATAACCTTTTAGATCCTTAATTTATAATATTAATCACCTTGTCCATGTTTCACGTGAGTTGTTCTTTCATTCCTGGTCATTGTAATAACCTTTTAGATCCTTAATTTATAATATTAATATCTGTATATTAAGTAATAGTTTATCGTTATCCGCCAGTGCCTCCATTACCTTTATCGGCCAATGTGTCATCTCTATCAAATGCTTCTCATCTTTATTGTAGACAGACCTTTCTACTAAAAGGAGAAACATTATACAAGCTCAAAGTTTAATTAATCCACAACCAAATCAATACGATAGTTTTTAGAATTTTTTTTTAGTTTTTGGAATTATCATTTTGACCACAGAAAAAGACAATATGGAAGATAATATTGACCTGGATGTTGACCATCGACATTTATTCTGGTAATTAGCATGATTAAGCCTCCAATACGTTATCAGAACACAGGAAAATATCAATTTTATTAAATTGTTTTCCTGTCAGTTTTTTCATTTTTGTATTCTTAGTAGATTCCAACTTGGGTATTCGCCTTGGAATGTTTCTGTTCATTTTTCAGGCTCAATAACGAATGTAACAGCTCTTTGTATACCTGTATTCCTACGAGTTGGAGTTGCAGGGATTGGTCAATGTTTCATTTTCTGTATTATTTGTCGTTTCCAACTTAGGTAGTCGCATTGGAATGTTTCTGTTTCCTTTTTTCAGACTTATTAACGAATATAACGGCTCTTCTTTCAGTTACACGAGGGAAAAACCCTATATCACTTACATCTCTTAAGATTTGCGTGGATGTTAGGTTCTCGAGCTTTATCGTATCTTTTGACATCGCTTTCTTTTTTCATGGACCATTTCATTTTTCCATTTCAGCAAAGATCTCGTTTTTCAGGTTGGTAAAACTTCCAAGACTGCTTATAACGTTAGATTGTTGATAACGATTTGTAATTTTACGTCATAAGATGACGTACTGTCCAGGTTAACGTCGTAAGTTATTATACGATGAAAGCAACGTGTAACTTCTGTACATTGAAGTCTGATCTGTTATGGCAACATTATGTTGACTTCTCTTCTCATTTGCCAAGAAGATAATTATTCTGCTAATTATACCTTGGTATCTTATAGTACAGACGAACGTTTTAATAACGCCTTGAATAGGCATTGATGTTTTCCTATTATTTCTCCCCTTCTCAGAATGTGGAGATATCACCACTGGTACCAATAACCAACTTTTATCATTTATTTATAGATTGATATTGACACTGCAGAAGGCCATCAGTTGGTCGAAAATGTTGTCGTATTTATTAATATGTGTATTTTATAGTCGGAACATCTTTATATTTGTATCATTGCATAATCCTCTAGACTTATATTTTGTTTATGCTGTATCGTCATGTTGGCGATCCGATACTTAGTAAGTGTACTGGTTGGTAGCTTCCTTTAGACGTTTGTGCAAAAATTTGACACTGTTAAAAATCTAATTCTAATTTGTTGGGCTTAATTTGTAGACGTATATATAAAATTGTGTGCAAGTTTTTTAGACATTAACTAAAGTCGAAATAAAGGGTTTTTTTTCTTATTTCAATAATTGTACTAGAACAATAAATATTCTTTAAAGTGATTTCAAACATGTATGATTACTTGAAGGACTCGGCGTTCTGTGATCAATGGTAACACATATAAGTTGTTACATATTGTCTTTATTTGTTGTCAGTGTTTTTTCAAACATCCAACTACTGTTCACGATAACCAATGTTGACTTAACAAAATCAATCGCTAAAAGCACACTTTTTTGCTACGAAAAACTATACACATTTAGCATTGTGGTAGTAAAGAGCCTAAATTTAGTATATACAACAAGACATGGGACCGTGGTGTAACAGTTTTAACGATATAAGCTAAGTTTACAAAATTTCTTTGACTTGCGGTTGAAATCTAACTGTACTCATTCTTTTCCTATTTTGCTTTAATAAATGATACAGAGATGTTCAGCACGTCCCTGATTGGCGGATAGGATTAGACCACTCGGTTTGGTGGGGGGTTCTGGGCATACATAATACGGAAAGCCCGCCGCGGACCGTAGTGTGTGACGTGTTTGAAGAGTACCGCGCTCTTTACACCATTTTGTTGATTTCGAAAAAGAGTAGGCAAGTAGTAGCCGCTACAAAATGCTACCATTCTCCGTGTTTCTCAAGTGGCAGTCAACATTTGCTGGACTTTAAACAACAATCAATCAAGTGGCAGTCGAATTTCCTCTTCCTATTTCTCATCCCACTTCTTTTTCCGTTGACTTTTTGTTTGGTAACTTGTTCTCGTCATGAATATAGCTGAAATATTGCTCGGCGGGCGTAAAGCAAACATCCAATCAATGAATCAATGCAGACCTACCAATGTCTGGTTGCTGGACATAGAGTTTGTATATATTATCAAGGAGGTCGATGTCTATCTTGTATATATTTCCTTTTATGACAGGTTCTAAATCATTGTCGTCTTCCTAGAATTTTGTCACTTCTTTTAAAAGAAAACCTTATTCCAGTAGGCTCTACCCAGTGCTCCATACTTTTCATTGGCAGTCTAAATTGTGTTTCCTTTGGCCTAAACCTTTTGATTTGTTAACTTGTACTTTACCTGGATATAGCTAAATTATTGCGCGTCGGACCTTAAGCAAGCATTCTATCAGTCATTTACAATAAGTCCATCTATTTTCTTTATGAGTTCTAACCTAATATAAAGGCTGTAAATTTGTATTTTTCATGTTTAAAAAGGGACAAATTTTCTTGTAATAAATCCGTTCACCAGCTGACATGGTCACTTACCACCTGCTGCATACTCCATGTAATGTTTCATGACAATAACATTTTCTAGGTTTAATATCCTAGTGACAAGGCATCTGTTTTTATGTTTAAGACCATCTCCGTTCTCGACTGTTACGTCAAAAGCTGGTAATAGAGAGGTCTAAATTAGAAACTTGTACCGGTACGCGTAGCTTCACGTACACGGGATTACTTGCGGCTATGTTTTTTTTTCTTTTTACTTGTACGTGTATTTCTAATGAATCAGTGCGTCATTTCTGTTATCATTATTATATAAGGCGTCAGAATTAAAATCAAAAGTGAAAGCAAACCAAAATTTACTTCAATAGATTGGTGAGTCGTTTCTATGAAGTATATATTATGATTTTTATATTGGCGCCAAATTTGAAAAAAAAAATTGTTTTTCAGCTTTTTCTGAGGGTGAGAAAAAAATTACATTTCGTCTCGTTTTACAAAGACCTAACAAATAAAAGTTTGAATAAAAATGGTGCAGTATCTCCTAAACTTAATCATTCTACACGAGCTAGACCTACTTGTAAACAGCTTTCCAGAATTTTGTGACAAACTTTTACGTCTCACTATCACGTGACACACCAGTACTGATGACATAGAAGGAAAAATCACACGTTTTACGTATCGGTACAGACCTGTACAAGTTCCGAATCTCAACCTGTCTAATATATCAATTTATCGTTCAATCGTATTTTTTGTTTTTCCGATTTAATAACAATTTTACGGCTTTAACTGTAATTCGAACTCAAACTTTGGTGAGTCAACTTATTTCTTAAGAAGACAAATGCATCTGTAATGACGGTACATGTTGTAGCATCCCAGATTGCAGAGTCCAGTTAGCTGATTCCCAAATTGCCGACTACCCAAAGTTAAACTATATTTTATTAATGATTTTAGAAAACATAATGTTTTGTCGTAGAAGTTGTTTGTTAATATATCGATTTCATGGAATTAGCTTCATGAAGATCTTTGTATTGGTTCGTATCGACGTAATTATTTAAATAATAAATTAAACATGAGATAGACCTATAATTTATTTCACTAATTTGACATCAAGCACTAGATTTATACCAAAGCAACTATTAAATTATAAAAAATTAAAGGTTACTAATTGATTTCTTTGATCTACGTAATATGGTTTCCATTTTATTCCAGTTATTCTTGGAATTCAGAACATCAGCTTGTGTTGCGAAAACACAAAAAGGTTGTGTTTTCAATTACACAAATTTAAGTATTTTTTTCATTTAACTAACAAATTTAGAACTACCAAAAAAACTTTACAACGATCAAATTGACTATTTCCTCTATAGTTTGGGTGTCAATTAAAACTTTTTTTGTAATAAGTTGTAAGTAATTCCTCAAATAAAAAATATTTTAGTATAAATTTGTTTTATTCGGCAATCTGGCATGGAATCGTACATGTATATACTTAAATCCTAGGATTTTTTTAAAATGAAAAATCAACTTTTATTCGATCAAATATAGCTAACAAATGTTTAAGAATCAATAATCAACCAATAGTTTTTTTAATTGAATAACATATAAAAACCAACGTATAACATCGGCTTTATAAATAGGAAACCCGTCTCGCACTAACGAATGCTTCAGTTTACTTTAATGCATTATTTCATGTTTCAGAATAAACATATTGTTTGTCTAACATGAACCAACAACAAATAAAAACCGGGCGTTGAAAAGGTACAGTCGTCTTTGATGTTGAATGTCTCGTACTCTTCTCGAAAATAACTTTCCGACAACACTTTTTCTTTATCCCAGGAAGCAGCCCAGGATATAAATAGCTTTAATAACACAATTTATTGACGGAACAAGAAAAGACGGAAACATTCATACCTTTGTTTAAAAAATGCAAAAATAAAAAATGTCTTGGTGAATTTGAACATGACATACATGATGCAGTGAGTTTAGAAGTAAAATTGAAATTTAGTTCCATTCTACGTCACTTTTTACCGGTTCTTTGTATGCATCTAATGAGAATACATGCCACCTTGACGATATAAAAAACCTATTTCTTAATGTCGCAAATTAAACTGTGTTACCTTTCTTTGATGCAAAAACGGAAATTCATATGCAACAGCGGATTATGTAAACAAATCCTGTCGATTTCTGAAAGTATTTTACACGAAAATCGAAAAAGAAAAAAGACTAACTGATTGCAATTATATGTTAACTCGCTCAATGGTAACAATTACCGAAAGAGAATGCAATTCGGACCATCTTGACTTTTAGGGGGTAAATAAATCTGTAGGGACCAGTTAAGCTAATGCAAACGTGAATTTTTCTGGCTTTTTTACGTTAGACATAGAGATAATAATTGTGTCCCATTTTATAGAATTATACTGTTTTTTGGAGACATGTACGTAACATATATTTCGTTTATTTTTACTCAGTGAAACAAATGGCAAAGTCTTATATTTGATTATGTCAATGATCAGAACATAAAGAACAATTGATAGTTTTTCTGCTGTCTTACCTGTCAACTTTAGAAAGAGTTCTGAAGAATATAGAAAAGAGATAAAAGTAAGGCTCGATGGCACTAGTTAGAGATCGGAAGTCTGTGGTTTTATTTGTACTCCAACAAAGGTTATTAATTTCGAGGTACACTAAATTGGTAATAAACAGAGGTCGATGTCCGTCTAGTCCTTGCATTGGATTAGGAACCTGTCAAGCCAAACAAATTTTCGACTAGTCTATTTTCGATCATTTTGTATGTCCGTTAATTTTCACACTAAATGAATTGAAGATAATCGAATTTTACGTAAGCATTGAATCATTCATAAATAGAAATGGCAATAAAAAAAGTTTAAAGAAATGTGTATTTTTTCTAGACAAATGCGGGATTTTGGTGGAATATGAATTCATTCCTTTTTATTCTGTACATAAAAGTTCAAAATATCGAAATATTTGGTTCGCCTGTCGAGTTGCAAAATAGCAAACTACACGATCTCATGACATGATCCAATGAATTTTTTAAAGTGCAGTTTTTAGATCGTATTTATGTTCGATACAATTAACACAGAATACGGTAGTACTCTGGCAGTTTCTTTCATAGCCGAACTGTATTTACAAGTTTATGTAAACGAAGGGCTAAAAAAGAACCTGAGTGGCCGATTGTTTTAAGTAAATGATCACCAGCATGTTAAGGTCGCGAGTTTAAGTCTTACGTCGGGAACCCCGTGTGGGCCCCGGGGCACAGGTGAATAGGCCCACGGCTTCCTCAGCCTGCAGTAAGAGTCTGCTAACAGAGGCAACACTTGCCGTGTGTTGCGACCCGTGTCGATTACAGGACGGGATTTCAGTAGGCCGGGTAAACGGTCCCGATAACCTACTGAACCCTTACTTTTTCTAGACGGGAAATCGAGTTAGCCCTGACTTCGATGAATCGGCATGTCACGTCTTGCCCTTTGTGAATCCTTCTCATTTAAGCTACTCTATTACATTATTTTCCTTCAAACTGATTCACGAAATATATATACAATTTGATAGACAGCTTCCTTACAGGATTTGCAAAGAAGGCGGTGGCTGAAGGGCAAAGCTTCCTCAGCTTTATAGAGGCGACATGTTTGCCGTGTGTTGCAACCCGTGATGGTGGAGGAAGGGATCCTGGTGGTTGAGAGATCACTCTCTGCTGCATCCATTAGTGCGGGTCAGCGGGTTTGATTTTCAATACACCACTTTGGCCCTGACTTCAACTAGACGGGAGACCGGATGGACCCGGTTCGGTCAATCGGCTGGTCATGCCGAGCCCTTAACAAGCTTTCGTCATTTTTCTTATCACTAGATTATATCCTGTGAATTTCAGTTCCAAAGCTGTTCAGATACAAGCTGTTAAGAAGGCGGTGGCTCATGGGTCAATCGAGTAGATAGAGTTTCGAACGGTTGTTTCGCCAGTTAATTCTGGCACGAAGCTTGCGTTCGTGAAGAAATTCATCTATTTGAGTATACCACCCTTGGAACACCTGATGCTTTCTGCTGGTTATCCGCAGAGACCATGCATCGCCCCTGTTGGCACTCCGTGGCGGGTGGGTGACAAGGGTGGTGAACCGCATTCTTTTATCATGGCTACAGAAACACAAATAAAAATAGGTCCAAAAAAAAGAAAAAAAGATTTTCCACTTGAGGACGTTGTGGATGAAGATCACTGGTCGCGTTTCATCGTTTTGTCGAGTAAAGATGGAAATATACCTCTTTCAAAAGTATCTCCTTTCGTTATTGAGAAATCTATAAAGGCATGTGCAGGTGACGTTAAAAACGTCACCAAAATGAAATCAGGTTGTTTGTTGATTGAATGTTCTAAAAAGCAGCAATCTTTCAGCTTGCTGAAACTTCAGAAAATTCTTGATTTGGAAATAACAGCCTCTCCTCATAGAACACTTAACTCTAGTCAAGGCATCATCCACTATAGAGACGACGACCTGTCGGAATTGACAGATGAAGAAATATGTTCTGAATTAGAGCCTCAGGGTGTAACTAAAGTTAAAAGATTCATCGCGAAAAGAGAAAATCAACAAGTAAAACTGAATACATTTCTTTTAAATTTCAACTCTCCATCCGTTCCTAAATCAATTAAAATTGGATTATACAACATTACAGTCAGCGCATATATTCCAAATCCTGTGCGCTGCTTTAAATGTCAAAAATTCGGCCATGGCAAGGGACAATGCAGAGGCTCCTTGGTATGTTTTAAATGTGCAGAAGTAGGGCACGAAGGCTTTACCTGCACTAAAAACCCGAAATGTGCAAATTGTGGTGAAGCCCACATGTCCTCATCCAAGGAATGCCAGCACTTCAAAAAAGAAAAAGAAATACAAAAATTAAAAACTGAAAAATCCATCCCGTACCCTGAGGCTCGTCGTCTTTTTAATACATTGAATAATACATCATTGTCTTCATCAAAGTCGTATGCCAGTGTGACCAAACGTGTTTTCACTACAGCTGAAACACAGACATTTATCACCTGGCCTATTGACCAAAAAGAACCATCAAAACTACCAGTTCAAACGACAGACAAAATCATTACATCCTCCCGAAAATCTTCAACTTCTCAAACTGCCACGTCTTCGGTATCTTCTCAATCTAAAACATCAACGTCTTCAAGCAACCAAAAAAAAAATTCGAATGCTAACGTGAATTTAAATTCAAACGAAAATAAAAAAGGAGATCGAACTTCAAAACTGCTTCGGGATCCCATTAAGGTCCACAACAAATTTGGAAGTCTAGATCATCTAGACACTACTATCTGGGGCGATCCCATGGATACACTACCCCCAGATACTGGATCTAAAAGTAGATCCCCCAGCAGAAACCGGCGGAATAGCCCCCAAAAAACTGTTAACTATTCCCCTATTCGCAGACCATAATGGGTACAATAGTACAATGGAATTGTCGAGGTCTTAAGATAAATTTTCTTGAAATTACATTATTAGTTCAAGCCTTTCTTCCTGTTGCATTTTGCCTCCAAGAATCCCACCTAAAACGAAGTGATAATATATCTTTAAAAAACTACTCTATATACAGCACATATGTAGACGAGAATGGTAGAGCTGCTGGCGGCTCTACTATTCTTGTAAAAGATCAAGTTTTACATAGCCCTGTAGATCTCAACACTGATCTTCAGGCGGTTGCTGTTAGAATATCATTAGACAAAACAATTACTTTATGCTCTGTGTATATATCACCGAATTCTTTTTTAAATTTAAATCAGTTGAAACATCTTACTGATCAGTTGCCAGCCCCATATATATTATTTGGGGACTTCAACGCACACAACCCTCTATGGGGTAGTAACACAATTAACGAAAAAGGTAAAATTATTGAAGGCTTAATGAATCAGGAAGATCTGTGTATTTTTAATGATGGAACCAATACATATTTACATCCTGGGAATGGATCATATTCGGCTATTGATCTTACAATAGCAGATCCTTCTCTGTTGCCCGATTTCTCATGGAAAGTCCATGACGATCTCTGCGGCAGTGATCACTTTCCCATTATCTTGGAATCTTTACACTCTTCAAACACAGAAAGAGTCGCTCGGTATAAATTTGGCAAGGCCAATTGGCCTCTATTTGAACAACACTGTATAGAGCGACTTAACTCGGACGCTTTTGAAGCTATTTCTGATCTAATTTTAAAATTCAATGAAACACTTATTTCAATTGCTGATGAAACAATTCCTAAGACCTCGACAAATCCAAAACATCCTAGTAAACCATGGTTCGATGACAGCTGTGAGGACGCTATTAAAGACCGGAAAAAAGCCCAAAGACGCTTTAATAAACACCCAACTCAAAATAATCTTAACCATTTCCGAATTTTTCGAGCGAAAGCTCGCAGGGTAACGAAACAAAGAAGACGCACCTCTTGGCGTAACTTTGTTTCTAAACTTAATAACCATACCCCCATGAATAAAATTTGGAACATGATTCGTAAAATTAAAGGTAAAAACAGTAAAGCAAATGTCCATCATTTAAAGGATGGACAAGACTTGTTAACATCAGAGTCGGATATATCTAACAAATTGGCCGAAACATTTGCAAAACACTCGTCCGCTGAAAATTATCATCCCGATTTTCAGCGTATCAAAACTCAAAAAGAAAAATCAAAACTTAATTTCCAGTCAAAAAATCTAGAAGATTACAACAAACCTTTTTCTTTGGAAGAGCTAAAAACCTCTTTGAACAAATCTCACGATACAGCATGTGGTCCAGATGACATCCATTATCAACTTCTCAAACATATGCCACAATCTTCTCTCCAATGCCTTTTGAATCTCCTTAACAACATTTGGGAAACGGGTGACTTGCCATCTATTTGGAAAATGGCCACTGTTGTGCCTATTCCAAAACCAGGAAAAGATCACTCGGAAGCGTCAAACTATCGGCCTATAGCCCTCACAAGCTGTCTTTGTAAAACCATGGAAAGGATGATCAATGATCGCCTTGTCTGGTTTTTAGAATCCAACAATCTACTTTCTAATATTCAATGTGGTTTCAGACAAGGGCGAAGTACCCTAGATCATCTTGTACGTTTCGAAACGTATATTCGAAACGCCTTTGCAAAAAATGAACATGTTGTGTCTATCTTTTTCGATTTAGAAAAAGCGTATGACACAACATGGAAATATGGTATTTTAAAAGATCTTTTTGATATGGGGTTGAAAGGTAGACTTCCTACCTTTATTTCAAACTTTTTATCTGACAGAGAATTTAAAGTGAGGGTCAATTCTACTTTATCGGACCCTTTTGAACAGGAAATGGGTGTTCCACAGGGAAGCATCCTTTCTGTCACTTTATTTAGTATCAAAATTAATAGCCTTGCTCAAGTTTTAAAAGATAATATTGATGGTTCTCTTTATGTTGACGACTTCCTCATATGTTACCGAGGAAAAAACATGAATAATATTGAACGTCAACTGCAGTTATGTTTAAATAGAATAGAGAAATGGGCAATGGAAAATGGTTTTAAATTCTCCACTGCAAAAACCGTTGGGATGCATTTTTGTAATAAACGAAAGATGCATCCTGACCCCGAATTAAAATTACATAATAATCCTATCAAAATTGTAAAAGAAACTACTTTTCTTGGTCTCATATTTGATTCAAGGCTAACCTTTCTACCCCATATCAAAATGTTAAAAAATAAATGCCTTAAGGCATTAGATATTTTAAAAGTCGTATCCAGTACCGACTGGGGTGCTGAGTGCGATGTTTTACTGAATCTTTACAGATCGCTGGTTCGATCTAAATTGGATTACGGTTGCTTTATTTATGGTTCAGCTCGCAAGTCATATGTCAAAATCCTTGATACTATACACCATCAAGGATTGCGACTATGCCTTGGAGCTTTCAGAACCACACCTGTTGATAGTTTATATGTTGAAGCAAACGAGCCTTCTTTGTATCAAAGAAGAATTAAGCTCGGTTTGCAATATGCAACCAAATTAAAGGCTTATCCTGGCAATCCTGCTCACGACTGTGTTTTCAAACCTCTTTACAGATCCGTTTTTGAAAAAAACTCAAATAAAATTAAACCTTTTGGACTGAGAATAAAACCTCATTTGGAAAATTCTGGTGTAAATGTAGATGAAATTGCCACTATTGAAATTCCTAAAAATCCCCCTTGGTTAAATCCGAAACCTACATTTAATTATGAACTTAGAAGATTTAAAAAGTCCGACACCAACCTTCTATTATTACAACAACATTTTGCAGAGATAAAATCTAACTATCCTGACCATATTGCAATTTATACAGACGGATCGAAGGACGGTGATAAAGTTGCATCAGCCGCTGTTTTCGGAGAGCGTGTTGAGACTCGCCGTCTTCCTTCTGCATCCTCTGTATTTAGTGCAGAAGCTCAAGCAATTCTTCTTGCACTGAAAATTGTCGCTACGTCAGATGAGTGTAAATTTATCATCTGTTCCGACTCTTTGTCTTGTCTTCTCTCTATTGAAAATTCGAAAACAAAAAATCCATTTATTCTAAAAATACTTGAAACTTATAAATGTCTTGTTACTGTTGGTAAAGAGGTTGTGTTTTTCTGGATTCCCAGTCATGTGGGAATCCATGGAAACACAGTTGTTGACCAGGAAGCCAAGAAGGCCTTAAATGATGAAATTATTTGTGTTCAGTTCCTTTTAATGATTTTAAACCTTACATTTTTAAATATATCTCTACTTTGTGGCAGAGTGGCTGGGATCTCCAAGTTCATAATAAACTTCATGAGATCCAGCCACAATTGCGCAAAGGTAATTTTAATTGTTATAGAGATCGTCGAAGAGACCAAGTTGTTTTAACCAGGTGTCGTCTTGGTCATACCAGGACGACACATAGTTTTATTTTAAATAACGAGCCAACACCAGAGTGTGTGCCATGCCACTGTCCATATACCATCAAGCATGTCTTGATGGACTGTATTGACGTGGCACCCATTCGGGAACGTTTTTATTCGGTTAATTCATATTATAATTTATTTACAACTGTTGCTGGCGACAAAATTTTACAGTTTTTAAAAGAAATTAATTTATACAGCAAAATTTAATTTGTCTTTAAATTTTGATATCGATATATTTTATTGTTTTAATTTTCATTTTATCTGTATATATGCTCATTGTATTGTATGAGATCAAGTTTTATCATTTAAGGAGGGATATTCTTGAAATAATTTAACTATTTCCAAATTTTCACCTCCTGAATATAGCTGAAATATTGCTTGCTGGACGTAAAACAACAATCAATCAATCAATCAATCTTACGTCGGGTAGGGTGTGCTCGATACCAACCTGAATTGACAAGATTTACCTGGCGAAGGTCGGTTGGTTGTGGGTATTACTGGTGAGCATAAGCTCAAAGATACACTTGTTATAATTTTATTTTTTTCAAATTTTATATTTTTATATTTTGCTTTTTTCTGTCCACAACAAAAGAAACGAAATACAGTTGGAGGCTTAAATCGCTTAATTACTGATATTGATTTTGTCCAAATGACTATTGTTTAAAAATCCACAATAAAATACAGTAGCACAGAAAAACTAATAATAAATACATTTATATCTTCGTATGGGAAACCTAATTGAATCCGACTGCGTTACCTTTCTTTGATGCAAAAAAGGAAATACATATGTAGCAGCAGAACATGTGAACCAATTTTGTCGATTTCTGAAAGTATTTCACAAGAAAATCGATTAAGAAAAAAAATTAACTGATTGTAATTATATGTTAACTCGCTCAATGGTAACAATTACCGAAAGAGAATGCAATATGGACCATCTGACCGAGTAATTACTTTTAGGGAGTAAATAAATCTCCTGTAGGGACCAGTTAGGGTAGCCTTATTGTATTCAATGCAAACGTGAATTTTTCTGGTTTTTTTTACGTTAGACAAAGAGATAATTGTCCCATTTCATAGAATTATACGGTTTTAAGAGACGTGTACGTAATAGATATTTCAATTCTTTCATTTATTTCTTACTCAGTGAAACAAATGGCACAGTCTTATATTTGATTATGTCAATGATCAGAACATAAAGAAACAATTGATAGTTATTCTGCTGTCTTACCTGTCAACTTTAGAAAGAGTTCTGAAGAATATAGAAAAGAGATAAAAGTAAGGCTCGATGGCACAAGTTGGAGATCGGAAGTCTGCGGTTCTATTTGTAATCAAATAAACGTTATTAATTTCGAGGTACACTAAATTGGTAATAAACAGGTCGATGTCCGTCGATCTAGTCCTTCCATTGGATTAGGAACCTGTCAAGCCAAACAAATTTTCGATCATTTTGTATGTCCGTTAATTCCCACACTAACTAAATTGAAGATAATCGAATTTTACGTAAGCATTGAATCATAAATAAATGGAAATGGCGATGCGTGCAAGAAAACAAAAAAGTTTAAAGAAATGGGTATTTTTTCTAGACTAATGAGGGATTTGGAATATGGCTTCGTTCCTTTTTATTCTTTACATAAAAGTTCAAATATATCGATATACTTGGTTCCCTTATCGAGTTGCAAAATAGCAAACTACACGATCTCATGATCAAATGAATTTTTTAAAAGTGCAGTTTTTAGATCGTATTTATGTTCGACACAATTGATACAGAATACGGTAGTACTGTGGCAGTCTTTCATTGCCGAACTGTATTTACAAGCTTATGTAAACGAAGGCTTAAAAAAGAACCTGAGTGGCCGTTTTTTTTTAAAGTAATTGATCACCAGCATGTTAAGCTCGCGAGTGTATGTCTTACTTCGGATAGGGTGTGCTCGACACCAACCTGAATTGACAAGGTTTACCTGGCGAAGGTCGGTTGGTTCGGGGATATCACTAGCTTGCTTAAACTCAAAGGTAAACTTGTTATAACTTTTTTTGTTGTTGAAATTTTATATTTATCATTTTATATTTTGCTTTTTTCTGTGCACGACAAAAGAAACGAAATACAGTTGGAGGCGTAAATCGTTTAATTACTGATTTTTATTTTGTCCAAATGACTATTGTTTAATGTCCACCATAAAATACAGTAACACAGAAAAACTAATAATAAATACATTTATATGTCTGTATAGGAAACCTAATCGAATCCGACTAGTCTGTCCGAAATCAAAACCGGCATTATTTGTAATACCATAAGCTTTACTAGTTTCGAGGTACACTAATTTGTTAACAGAGGTCAATGTTCGTCTAGTCCTTACAATAAATTAGGAACCTGTCAAGCCAAACTAATTTTGGACAAGTCTATTTTTATTATGTTGTCTGTTAATTTCCATCCTATAATAGAATCTTACGTAAGTGTCGATATACATAAATGCGACTAGCGATACGTGAAAGAAAGCCATTTTCAAAAATTAATATTTTCCATGTTCTTTTTCTACGTTGTATATGTATTCGTTCCTGTTACGACTAAGTTTAAGTTAAAATAATTTAAAGGAATTTTAAATCTCTGATGGGATTTTAGAAAATTAATTAGACTACATTGTTGTTTTTTTCAACAACATAAGTAAATACAAATGCATTAAAAAAAACCAGGGTTATCGACTTGTAAAAATCCGAAACACAGACTAAAACACAAATTCATTAAACACCAGGGGTAAAATTGATGTTGCCTAGAAGGTGTAATAATTTCCTGCGTCATAAACGACACCCGTTGCGATTTCTTTCAGTTATTTTAGGGGTTAGCTTCATGCAGCACGTGAAAAGTAGGAAGTAATGCTGTGACCATCAACTAGTGTTTGTCAAGCGCTCGTGATATCACATAAAGCGTAACTTTGCTCCTTAAATCTGCAAGATGGAAAATCCAATCTCAAAGCAGAAGTTTCGTGGTTTTAACGTTATTTAGGGTTACCAAGTACACTTGAAGTTAAAGATTGTTAAGTCTTTATATCGGATTGACCTTGAAAATGTTTATACAAATAAACAAACAGCCCACAGAAGAGAAGAGCTTTGTAACAAATTACTCTTTAAGTTTCAATCAAATTTAATTGTAAATAAAATGTGTCGTTTCCCTACAGCGATGTATGATCAGGCGGCAATGTTTATTTTAAAGGAAGTAATTTAATTTATAAACGAGTAGGTGGAAAATTAGGTTACAATTAGAAGCAAGTAAATTGTAACTAGATACCAGTTCCGAATGTGCCAATAATTTAAAAACGCTTGTCAAGCCTCTTTTGTCAGCTCGTTTAATCATTATTCTGTATAAGATTTTGACTTGCAAAATTAAAGCTTCAAATGAAGTTGGTTTGGTATTACCTTTGAGTTTAAGCAAGCTAGTGATTGAATTAGCAATAGGATCAGTACTATAATTTAATTTTAAATATGCATGGCTCTTGTACATTATATGTTTCATTATTTCAGTCAGTTCTGTCGAATTTAATATGTTTTTTTTACTTTTTGATGAGCGAATTGTTCCTTAAATGTGGACGTATTTCATAATTGTTCACCCAATTTTTTGACAGCAGCTGATATTTCACATTAAATTTTTCCGTGAACGAACATCAATTTAATCAATATCTTCTCGTGTCGAATTGACTTCTTGTACTGGAATAGACCGGTGCTTATACATTAAATAAAAAGTGTGGTATATTACGGTTTTCGACTTAAGCTCAAAAGGGACAGGGGAATTTGTTTCTGAAGGCAATGGAAGAGGGAAGGTGAAAGATTTAACAAAAATTGTATTCAAATATTTGTTGTATTGTTGTTATTTCCCACGCAATGAAGTTGCTGGGGCTAATATGTTTTTGACCCGTCCGTCAGTCTTTCCGTGTGTCATGTTGTTGTCGCCTGGATAGCGCTCTTGTTTCTATATGGATTTTTATGAAACTTTGGGAAATTGTTATTTATAGCTAATACTTAGATGGGATTGATTTTCAGTATATTCTTCAAGGGGTACCAGATTTTTCGGATGTGGACTTGGTCAACTTACATGTATATGTATATTCAATGTTGTCTTTGGGAAATTTTTACTTATAGTAGGAGTTTGAATAAAATTAATATTTAGGGAAATTTGTCAAGGGGTCCATATATTTGGGAGGGGGGCTTAGTCAACTTTCATGTACATGTATATTCAATGTTGTCGCCTGGATTGCGCTTTCATTTCTTCATGGATTTTCACGAAACTTCGATATACCAATTTAAATACTAAGAACCATCTTGATGTAAGTGGAATGCGTGGAGTATTGTGAGCTTGCTCACTAAGGTTCTTTAATTCTTTATTATTTCTTTGTTGCAATAAGTGGTCTGTTACCTTTTAACAAACATTTATGTCATCGCTTGGAAGTCAGTGTATTTATTGTTCTGAGTTATCATTAACAATTTATTTATTTTCTCCACTTTAGGTCTGTTTCGAAGAACTAGGATTGTTCGTATCACTTTTATAAACATCCTTTTCTATTCAGCTGTGCCCAAGGGTAGTACAGCAGCAGCTGCTGATATCTTCAGTTCATTGTAGTAAATATTGCCTAATGTCTCTTTGATTTTGCAGTAGAGACAGTCAGAAGGTCCATACTGAGTCCCACTAATACAATATTTCATCTACAGCCAGTATTAAATGTTCTGCCAGATCCATTATTTCATGATTGCCGCAATATCCATTCTTCACCTCATTAGGAATGTTGTACATGAATATTGTAAATTTATCAATGACTTCAGTGTTATGAAGCCTTGTGATGTTGGATACAAGCCCGTCAATACAATTATTCTCTGCAGATTGAACACTATATTTCTTGTGGTTTCCATGTTATATTAATTTTCTTTATTATAGCTCGGATGATTTTGTTGTGTTCACTCATCCTTTTTCTTTAAGCCTACCATGGGTCATCAGTGCAGATTGTAACTGGATTGATGGCGCTTAGTTTCACATCATTTCTCTGAAAGGTAAGTGTGACATGTAGCTGGGATATTGGTTCCAATGCATCACAAAGAAAATGAACAACCTTGTTGGTTGCTGCATTTTTAAGTGTTTTTTATAAAACCAGAAGCTGATAGACCAGATCCGATTAGCACCTTCTATTGCTTGCTGTTGCATGTTCAAGGACTACGAGTATTGACTCGAAAGTGTCTCTTAGTGATGTTACAGCATTAAGATGGGATAACCGTTGGGTGTGGACGGCATTCTTTGTGGTTTTCGTATCTTCTGCACAATAAAGCAATTTCTGTATCTTCTCCAGACTTGACAGCTTAATAATGATAATACTTCAAGACATTAGTTAGTGTGTCATCTACATATCTGAAGAACGGTATGTCTTCAAACCTGTCCTTTGCTGCCAGTGCCAATATATGACTTTGGTAGCGATTGTTTATAATATTCTGTGTCAATTATTTCAGTCTTGAAGCGACACCACTTTTAGATCCGAACATAGTATTGCATCCTCCACTGCCTAAGGCAATCAAACTATTTTCCAAGTTAGTCTGGATAACATCTTTTGTAAGTGATCTCGGCTTTACCGTCAAGCAATTCTACATCTTTAACAAATTCTGTTCTAAGTTTGCCAGTAACGACATCAGTATACTTAGCACTAAGACTGTCTTTTTCTGTTTGAAACATCGGTAGACTTGTCTGCAATGACAGAATAAGCTGGACTAGATTTAATACTGCTGTAAACAGCATTTTCCACGTGCTCAGCCATTGTGTCGATGAATTCGCCCACCATGCAGATCTGTATTTAAGGGTATGCAAGAAAAAAACACGAGGACTGTAAAATATAAAAGTTAATTTTTAATCCGTCATATGTAGAAATAATATTAGGTATATAATTTATATATTAAAAATTCCGTGTTGTCATTTTTTATATGCCACCATTTCCCACAGCTGCCCAGCACGTCTGTAGGTGGTGGGTAGGGCATATGGATGAAAAGAAAGGAAGAGTAATTAAATATTGATTGCTTGTTGTTAAACGTCCAGCAAGCAATATTTCAGCTATATTCAGGACGTCATGATTAGAACAGTTGGACAATGCAAGATACCCAAATTAATCCTACAACGTGATCTCATACAATTTTATGAGCATATATGTACAGATAAAATGAAAACTAAAACAATAAAAAAATACACAGTAAATTTAATTTTACTATATAAATTAATTTCTTTTAAAAACTAATATTGTGTTTTCTGGGGATGATGATTACTTCTACGCTTAAATTTCTTTGTTTTTGGTCCACTTATTTACAATTTATTATTAATTTTTATTTTGATACTTTGGCCGAGACCATGAAAACAAGACCTACTTTTATCGCCTAACGACGATGTCATCGAATAGGTCCAGTGAGCAGTATAGATGAGTTAACTTACGGACGAGAACAAGCTAATAAGGGAAATACATTATCCACTATGTTCTGCGAATAAGCATTCCTTATTATAACCTGAAAACCAAATCGGTACCCCTATCCTTTACTCAGTGACGCCTCCCCGTGTGTTGAGCGCCAACGCCGTCTCAGAAATATTGCTCGATAGGCGTAAAGCATTTATGAGATGCACGAATACAGACAATTTTGCATCTGCAGTGCAGATAAATCAATCGATGACAGCACGGACTATCGTAGCTTCTTTATTTACCTTAAGACATAAAAGCACAACTAACCTCTGTAAGCAACGCTGTCCGTGATTGTTGTTCTCAGTTTGGGCGTGTTTTACCAGTTTGACATTGTTCTTTTTCACTCTACAAAACTGCGAGAATTTCTGTGCAACAACAAAACAACTTTTGACAAACTTTATCACAATGTCGATTTTGAAAAACCATGACTTATCGTAATTAAATAAAATTGTCTTTGTAATTCTGGTTGTCTATTACCTTTAAGCATGATTTTATAGTTAGTAATTTGAATAGAAAATTACCATTTATTAAGTGATTTATGTCTATTAGCTGGATAAACATTTACTAATTGTAAAGAAAACTGACCGAACAACAACAGGCAAAAGTCAAGGGACAGTTACAAATCAGGTGTAGACAAACGCAACACAAAAACACAAAAAAGAGAGTAACCCGAACCCAATTAAAACCATGGTGCACTCAGGTGCTCCGGACAAGTAAGCAGTGCTTCTAATTAGACACCAGTCGAGTTACTCATTGTCATGTGTAGTGAAAAGTCATTTCAGGAACAGGAAACACGTATCTATGAATTAGCGAAAATGTCAGACAGTATTTGAGAGACTGATTGTAAAGTTTGTATTTGCATATTTATTCAGGTTGCAAACATGTTTTTCTTCATAAATAGACTTGAAAAATCTGTACACTCACAATTAGTCGATGTGAAACTAAATATTGTAGTCGTTACCAAATGCAGGTTTTAAGCAATCTGGATTGATATTATCTTTCAAAATGAGAGATCCTGCGAGAAAGACTTGCAACAGAATACTCCTACTTTTGCATTAGTATTGACATTTTGTATTTAATATTCCCATTCACGTACAATTTGTTGCATCGCGTAGAATTAATTGACATAACGCTAAATTGTATTTAAATGCATATTGTACAAAATGGAATACTAATTTAATTTGGCTTCCGTTATATTTTGATTGGACTTGTTGGGTCGTGATGGATTAAACCAACCGTAATTTTTTCGTTCAGTCAAATGCAAGTTCAAATTTTTAGTTTAACGCTGTATAACATCTCCTGTTAACATTGAGGTTGCGAGTTCGATTTGAATTAAGATCGGATGTGCTTTAAGACCCATTTTTGCATATTTCGAAAAAGAGTAGGCTTTCGGAAAAAACTCTAAATTCTCCGTCCCTACCAAATACTTTATACGTTATCAGTGGCAGTCAAAATTATGTTTGGGTTAGTATATCGGTTTTCCCTGTTGATTAATTGTTTAAAACTTGTTTTCGTTTTGAATAAAACCTACTACTGTTCGCTGGATATAAAGGATAATCAATCATTCATACACATTTATTTAACAAGGATTGACAGTGTTCGGGGTTTTTGACGGAGTGCTTCGTCTTTCTCCCGAAAGAAAAACTAAACGCTATCATAGCTCACAATTCGCTAACAATGGCGTAAAACCTCCAACAAGCACATACATTTTGGACAGGTTACACTCCTGCTGCCACCCCGTGTGGGACCCGGGGCACAGGAGAATATGCCCACGGCTTCCTCAGCCTGCAGTAAGAGTCTGCTAACAGAGGCAACACTTGCCGTGTGTTGCGACCCGTGTCGATTACAGGACGGGATTTCAGTAGGCCGGGTAAACGGTCCCGATAACCTACTGAACCCTTACTTTTTCTAGACGGGAAATCGAGTTAGCCCTGACTTCGATGAATCGGCATGTCACGTCTTGCCCTTTGTGAATCCTTCTCATTTTAGCTTTTCTATTACATTTATTTCTTTTCAAACTATTCCATGAAATGTATTAACCAGTTGATAGACAGCTTCCTTTAAGGATTCACAAAGAAGGCGGTGGCTGAAGGGCAAAGCTTCCTCAGCTTTATAGAGGCGACATGTTTGCCGTGTGTTGCAACCCGTGATGGTGTAGGAAGGGATCCTGGTGGTTGAGAGATCACTCTCTGCTGCATCCATTAGTGCGGGTCAGCGGGTTTGATTTTCAATACACCACTTTGGCCCTGACTTCATCTAGACGGGAGACCGGATGGACCCGGTTCGGTCAATCGGCTGGTCATGCCGAGCCCTTAACAAGCTTGTCTTATTTTTCTTGTCACTTCATCATATCTTGTGAATTTCACTTCCAAAGTTGTTCAGTTACAAGCTGTTAAGAAGGCGGTGGCTCATGGGTCAATCGAGTAGATAGAGTTTCGAACGGTTAATTCTGGCACGAAGCTTGCGTTCGTGAAGAAATTCATCTATTTGAGTATACCACCCTTGGAACACCTGATGCTTTCTGGTGGTGATCCGCAGAGATAAGCATCGCCCCTGTTGGCACTCCGTGGCGGGTGGGTGACAAGGGTGGTGAACCGTATTCTTTCAACATGGCTTCTACAACTAATAGTATAATGGGTTCAAAAAAAAGAAAAAATGAATTTCCTCTTGAAGAAATGGTTGATGATGAGCAGTGGTACAGATTTATTGTTCTAACAAGTACTGACCAAACTAAACCTTTATCTAAAATTTCTCCATTTGTAATTGAAAAAACTATTAAGGGTTGTGCAGGAGATGTAAAAAATGTAACAAAACTGAAATCAGGCTCATTGTTAATTGAATGCTCAAAGAAACAACAATCCTTCAATTTGTTAAAATTAAACAAAATTCTCGATTTAAACATCTCTTCTTCTCCCCATAGAACTTTAAATTCCAGCCAAGGTAATATTCGTTACAGAGACCAAGATCTCTCTGAGCTTACAGATGACGAAATTTGTGAAGAACTTAAACCTCAGGGTATTACAAAAGTAAAAAGATTCGTAGCCAACAGAGAAGGTGTTCAGGTTAAACTGAATACCTTCCTTCTGCACTTTAATACTCCATCTGTCCCTTCATCAATAAAAATCGGTCTCTACAATGTTAAAGTAAGCGCATACATCTCCAACCCTGTGCGCTGCTTTAAGTGTCAAAAGTTCGGCCATGGGAAGGGACAATGCAGAGGTCACTTGACCTGTTTCAAGTGTGCAGAAGAAGGACATGAGGGATTTACCTGCACCAAAACTCCAAAGTGTGCCAATTGTGGTGAAGCCCACATGTCCTCATCCAAGGATTGTCATCATTTTAAAAAGGAAAAAGATATACAAAAGTTAAAAACTGAAAGAAACATCTCTTACCCCGAGGCTCGTCGTTTGTATAATACAACGAATAATCCTTCGTCTCCTGCATCAACGTCATATGCCAGTGTGGCCAAACGCGTTCTAACTTCAGTTGAAACGCAGACAATCATCACCTGGCCTATTGACAAACAAGAACCTTCCAAATTATCAGTTACAACAACAGACAAAATCATTGAATCTTCAAGAAAATCTTCATCTTCTCAAACTGCTGCGTCTTCAGCACGCTCTCAAACTGCTACGTCTTCAGCACCCTCTCAATCCACAACCAATACTTCAAGAAGCCCCCAAAAAATTTAAAAAATACCAACTCCAATGTAAATTCTAACTCAAATAAAAACTCAAATCAAAAAGGAGATCGTACTCCAAAACTGCTGCGGGATCCCATTAAGGTCCACAACAGGTTTGGAAGTCTAGATCATCTAGACACTACTATCTGGGGCGATCCCATGGATACACTACCCCCAGATACTGGATCTAAAAGTAGATCCCCCAGCAGAAACCGGCGGAATAGCCCCAAAAAAACTGTCAACTATTCCCCTATTCGAAGACCATAATGGGTACAATAATACAATGGAGTTGTCGAGGTCTTAAGATTAATTTTCTTGAAATCACATTATTAGTTCAAGCCTTTCTTCCTCTTGCATTTTGCCTCCAAGAGTCCCACCTAAAACGAAGTGATAACATATCTTTAAAAAATAACTCTATATACAGCACATATGTAGACGAGAATGATAGAGCTGCTGGCGGCTCTACCATTCTTGTAAAAGACCAAGTTCTACATAGCCCTGTAGATCTCAACACTGATCTTCAGGCGGTTGCTGTTAGAATATCATTAGACAAAACAATTACTTTATGCTCTGTGTATATATCACCGAATTCTTTTTTAAATTTAAATCAGTTGAAACATCTTACTGATCAGCTTCCGGCCCCTTATATATTACTTGGGGACTTCAACGGACACAACCCTTTATGGGGCAGTAACACAATAAGCGATAAAGGTAAAATTATTGAAAGCTTAATGAATCAGGAAGATCTGTGCATTTTTAATGATGGAACTAATACATATTTACATCCTGGGAATGGATCATACTCGGCTATTGATCTAACAATAGCAGATCCTTCTCTGTTGCCCGATTTCTCATGGAAAGCCCATGACGATCTCTGTGGCAGTGATCACTTTCCCATTATCTTGCAATCTTTACACTCGTCAAAGAACGAGTCGCTCGGTATAAATTTGGCAAGGCCAATTGACCTCTATTTGAACAACTCTGTATAGAGCGACTTAACTCGGATACTTTTGAAACTATTTCTGATCCAATTTTAAAATTCAATGAAACACTTATTTCAATTGCTGACGAAACTATTCCTAAGACCTCGACAAATCCAAAACATCCTAGTAAACCATGGTTCGATGACAGCTGTGAGGACGCTATTAAAGACCGGAAAAAGGCCGAACGACGCTTTAATAAACATCCAACTCAAAATAATCTTAACCATTTCCGAATTTTTCGAGCGAAAGCTCGCAGGGTAACGAAACAAAGACGACGCACCTCTTGGCGTAACTTTGTTTCTAAACTAAATAACCATACCCCTATGAATAAAATTTGGAACATGATTCGTAAAATTAAAGGTAAAAACAGTAAAGCAAATGTCCATCATTTAAAGGATGGACAAGACTTGTTAACATCAGAGTCAGATATATCTAACAAATTGGCCGAAACATTTGCAAAACACTCGTCCGCTGGAAATTATCATCCGGATTTTCAGCGTATCAAAACTCAAAAAGAAAAATCAAAACTTAATTTCCAGTCAAAAAATTTGGAAGATTACAATACACCTTTTTCTTTGGAAGAGCTAAAAACTTCTTTGAACAAATCTCACGACACAGCATGTGGTCCAGATGACATCCATTACCAACTTCTCAAACATCTGCCACAATCTTCTCTCCAATGCCTTCTGAGTCTTCTTAACAACATTTGGGAAACGGGTGACTTACCATCTATATGGAAAATGGCCACTGTTGTCCCTATTCCAAAGCCAGGAAAAGATCACTCGGAAGCGTCCAACTATCGGCCTATAGCACTCACAAGCTGTCTTTGTAAAACCATGGAAAGGATGATCAATGATCGCCTTGTCTGGTTTTTAGAATCCAACAATCTACTTTCTAATATTCAGTGCGGTTTTAGACAAGGGCGAAGTACCCTAGATCATCTTGTACGTTTCGAAACGTATATTCGAAACGCCTTTGCAAAAAATGAGCATGTTGTGTCTATCTTTTTCGATTTAGAAAAAGCGTATGACACAACATGGAAATATGGTATTTTAAAAGATCTTTTTGATATGGGGTTGAAAGGTAGACTTCCTACCTTTATTTCAAACTTTTTATCTGACAGAGAATTTAAAGTTAGGGTCAATTCTACTTTATCGGACCCTTTTGAACAGGAAATGGGTGTTCCACAGGGAAGCATCCTTTCTGTCACTTTATTTAGTATCAAAATTAATAGCCTTGCTCAAGTTTTAAAAGATAATATTGATGGTTCTCTTTATGTTGACGACTTCCTCATATGTTACCGAGGAAAAAACATGAATAATATTGAACGTCAACTGCAGTTATGTTTAAATAGAATAGAGAAATGGGCAATGGAGAATGGTTTTAAATTCTCCACTGCAAAAACCGTTGGGATGCATTTTTGTAATAAACGAAAGATGCATCCTGACCCCGAATTAAAATTATATAATAATCCTATCAAAATTGTAAAAGAAACTACTTTTCTTGGTCTCATATTTGATTCAAGGCTAACCTTTCTTCCCCATATCAAAATGATAAAAAATAAATGCCTAAAGGCATTAGATATTTTAAAAGTCGTTGCCAGCACCGACTGGGGTGCTGAATGTGATGTTTTACTCAATCTATATAGATCGCTGGTTCGATCGAAGTTGGATTACGGTTGTTTTATTTATGGTTCTGCTCGCAAGTCATATGTCAAAATCCTTGATACTATACACCATCAAGGATTGCGACTATGCCTTGGAGCTTTCAGAACCACACCTGTTGAGAGTTTATATGTAGAAGCAGGCGAGCCTTCTTTGTATCAAAGAAGAATAAAGCTCGCTTTGCAATATGCAACCAAATTAAAGGCATATCCTGGCAACCCCGCCCACGACTGTGTTTTCAAACCTCTTTATCAAAACATTTTCGAAAAACATCCAAACAAAATTCAACCTTTTGGCCTCCGAATTAAATCTCATTTGGAAAATTCTGGTATAAATTTAGATGAAATCGCTGCAATCGAAATTCCGCATAATCCCCCGTGGTTAAACCCCAAACCGATATTTATTTATGATCTAAGAAAACATAAAAAGTCCGACACAAACCATTTAATAATACAACAACATTATGCAGAAATTAAATCTTGTTACCCTGACTATAGTACTATTTACACAGACGGGTCAAAAGACGGTGATAAAGTCGCCTCGGCCGCTGTCTTCGGAGAGCGTGTTGAAACTCGCCGCCTTCCGTCTGCCTCATCTGTATTTACAGCAGAGGCGCAAGCTATTCTTCTTGCGATGAAAATAGTTGCTTCGTCAGAAGAATGCAAATTTATTGTCTGCTCCGATTCCCTGTCTTGTCTACTGGCTATTGAAAATTTCAAAATTAAAAATCCTTACATTTTAAAAATTATTCAAATCTACAAATCTCTTGTTGCTTTGGGAAAAGAGATTATCTTCTTCTGGATTCCCAGTCATGTCGGAATCCATGGAAACACAGTCGTGGATCAGGAGGCTAAAAATGCATTAAATGATACCATCATTAACTGTAATATTCCTTTTACCGATTTTAAAGCGTTGATTTTTAAATATATTTCTAATTTGCGGCAGAGTGGTTGGGATCTCCAAGTTCATAATAAACTTCATGAGATCCAGCCACTACTGCACACAAATAATTTTAAATGTTTTAGAGGTCGAAGAGACCAAGTTGTTTTAACAAGATGTCGTCTTGGTCATACCAGGACGACACATAGTTATATTTTAAACAATGAGCCACGACCCGAATGTGTGCCATGCAACAGTCCATACACCATTAAGCATGTCTTGATGGACTGTGTGGACGTGGCCCACATTTGGGAACGTTTCTATAGTGCAGATACGTATTTTAATTTATTTCAAACTGTCGCAGGCGACACAATTTTAAAGTTCTTAAAGGAAATTAATTTATTTAATAAAATTTAATTTCACTATTAATTGTGATACTTCATATTTTTTATTGTTTTAACTACCATTTTTATCTGTGTATATTCTCATATTATTGTATGAGATCACGTTTTAGTATAAGAAGGAGGCATGACGTTCTACTAATTTAAAAATTATGGTTTTCATGTCCTGAATATAGCTGAAATATTGATTGCTGGACGTTAAACATCAATCAATCAATCAATCACTCCTGCTGCCTATTATGCAATATACCCTATATCGATTTAACGTGTGCTTTTGTTATAAGGCATAACAGTCGTACTGTTAAATATTGTCCTGAATCATAACCTAGTAAAGACTGAACTATTCTCTACGTTGGCGGCTTAACACCAGCCAATCAATAAATTCATATTCAATTTCATATAGTACAATAATTTTCAAAAACGCCGACAATCTTGCAAATATCGTCAAAGTATTGTTTGCCTTGCCTTTTGTCCCCCGCCGCAACGCGACGGAGGGACCTAGTAATGGTCTGCAAATTGCTATAATGTTTGGTAGGATTAATTGAAATGATATGTAGATGTGCATACTTTAATATCATTTTGATTCGTGAAATTTTGTAAGAGTTATGGGACTTTGACCATTAAGTAATATAATAATACAATGGTAGATATTGTGAAGGCATCTCCTCTGAAACTTCTTGAAAGATTACTTTGATGTTTGGTAGGATTAATTGTTATGATGTGTAGATGTGTAAACTCTACCATCATTTTGATGCCTGTAATTTTGTAGAAGTTATTGGACTTTCTCAGTTTCAGCAATATATAATGCAATGGCAGATCTTGTTAGTGCATATCTGAAACCGTTCAATGGGTTGCTTTGTACTTATATTTAAGTGCATTAATTTTTACATGCTTATTAATTAGCCCAGAAACTAAATGTAACTTATTGTGAACACAAGTTCTCTGAAAAAGCTGATCGGATTTTGTTCAAATCTTGAGGATATGTTTGTCACCATATGTAGTTGATCATATTGCATCCGCATTTTGATTCGACACATTTTATAACGCTTATGGTGTCGGTATATTAGTAACCTGTTATCAATAATTATTTATATCATTTACCTGTTGACAGAAAAAGGGTTATATTCCATTAACATGATATATCTGCATGGTTTAAAATTCAGTTTCTGACTTTTAATATTTTTGTGAAGTTCAACTTGAGACATATCAGAACTTTTATTTGCATTTAACATCACAATCAATGCATATTGCTTTATTGTTACGATGTAAAGAGGTACATAGTCTACCACTATTTTGATTCATCAAATTTTGTAGGATTTATGGAACTGATCATTTCAACAATATAATACAATAGTAGGTTTTGTGGATGTTTCTCTGAAACCGTTTATATTAAATAGCAACTCGATACTGCATTTATATTAAATAGCAACTCGATACTGCAGCGGCGGGGGACATTTGGCTACGTGTAGCAACTTGCCCTTATATTTTCTTGTAAAAATATGACGCCAATTTATAAGAACAACAAATGATTGTAAAAAAATTGTCAGAATCCCCTTAAATAACTCTTCATATTGATTTTAAGGAATGGTTGACCCACCATAATACATAGTAAATCAATATATATGTAACTTCATCTTTAAACTTTATCTTCAAAGATTATTAGAAGTCCAATAAGAATTTTATCTGGTCTATTTAAATGTATATAATAGCTTTTTATTGACAATTCACTTTTTTATTTTTAAATAAACAGGAAAGTATGTCAATCCTTGCCAAATAAGGTTGCAATCCCAATGCTGACAATCAGTAGATGGTTTATTATCGAATCTGCCTCCACAACACCCAATAAGAAGTGCTTCTTTATTTTGGTAGTTTGTAACAGCCATGGTAAATAAATGAACATTTTTTTTTAAACGCTTGTCTGTAGATATGTGGTGAAGTTTGCGTTTCTTCGACCCTGGTAGTTTTGTGCCGATCAATTCGGACCAACAACACACAAAATGCATAGCATAACTGATTAGAGATAAATGTCTTACAATTTTACTAATTGAACAGTAACAATAACTGAATTCATACGCAATCGCAATCAGGTGAAGTAAGGTCTGGTCCAAAAGTTGGATTTTGTATTTTGCCATGAGTAAAAGTGTAATTGATAAGGATGTTTTGGCTGTATTCGTTAACTACTGTC
Source organism: Limnoperna fortunei (assembly GCA_944474755.1). Lineage (NCBI taxonomy): Eukaryota > Metazoa > Mollusca > Bivalvia > Mytilida > Modiolidae > Limnoperna > Limnoperna fortunei. The sequence continues at coordinate 61,859,391 of OX104113.1, forward strand.
AGTAAAGCCATGTTGTATTTCTAATCCAAGGGTTAACTCAAAAGGTGGAAGGGTGGCTTTAAATAAACAAAGAATTACGTAATAGTCATTGCGATGTTTCCATTTCCCAAAGATTTATCTCTAGTATAGTAACTATGAAATAAATAAACAAAAACTAAAAGGGTCTTGTTACGATATCAGCAATTAAGAAACAAGAATTAAATTTTACACCGATTTCCTGATATGCCGGGCTAACATATTGAATTGTGAGTCATCCGGTTGATAAAGCTATTACTTTTGGTTTTTATCAGGATCATAAAAATTAAATTTGTCTATTCATTCCCAAGACAAGTATTTACCATAGTTGTAAATGCACATTATATTCATTAGCTTGTATAAACAATCAGATATAAAACGCAAGACTACATTCAGCACGAGTGCCTCTAACGAAGCGTAACACTGATATTACTAACTTATATGACACCTGACATATTTATGGAGTTTTTCCGGAACAAAATATTACTAAGCATCAATTATACCATTAATGTTCGATGTTTTAGAGAATTTTATTGCGTGTTTAATGGCAAACCGGATAAAAATGTGGATTCAATATGAATCATATACAAATATTATTTTGTGAATACGATAATACCCTAAAATAACATTGTTGTATTATCTGACTAGTTTTAAATGCAGTTTAGACATTTCCCTGTTTTATTTCAGTTAGATCATCTCCCTCCAGCCTAAGGTAAAACTAAACCTGGGAAAAACAACCTTGAAGTTTTATTACATAGGCTGTTAATTGTTTCAGATTTTTTAACGTAACCCACAGACCACGTGATGTTCCGTAGCAATATCCATCTATGGCCCTCTGTTTAAGGGATCGTCTAAATCTGTGAGTTGGTTAAAACCTCTTTTCGATGGTTCAAAACCTAATGCTGCGAGTCCTCTTTAAAGGCACCTTTTAAAACAATTAACCCATCATTTAATAAACGTCTCCGTAGGGAAATACCACAAGGAAATGAAAAATTTACTTTAACAGAAAGCATCAGGCAGAGACGTCACTTTTACCGACCTTTAAAATTGGGAAAAACCAAAGGAACGTAAACGTGTCTTGTCAGGAAATGCCGTTACTTCCTGCTAAAATAACAATGACTTTAAAATTAAAGTGATGCATATGTTTCTTCCATTTTATTAAATTAATTTGTTAAGAATATGACACTAACAATGTTTCTAGTTGGAATTTTACAAAATAACTTGTTTGCAGCAAAATTTCGAAATTCTACATGCGGAAACACAAATGAGGCTTCCTTAAAAGAAAAATCTAAACCAGAATGTAACTTATAGTTATTTGGGTTCAACATTGGGATGAAGATTTATGTTGATTGATTGGCTGAATGTTTGCTTATCGTCCTGCGAGGAATATTTCATATTCTCCGTTATTGTGTAACGTAATAGGAGACACAACAACTGTATGACTGTCGTAACGAGAAGAATCACCATTCTTGGACTGAGTTATAGTTAAATAGGATATTATTTTAAGCTCAAGGAAATACTGACAGTTTCCAGACTCAAACCATAGAGACGGTTAGCGCGTCATTTGGCTATAGTAGGTATAGTGTTTTAAAAGTGCCACCTCTTGGCAGTCAGTATTTAAAAAAAGGTTAGTAGCCGCTACAATATATAACATGTCCGTCTCTTCTCCACACTTTTCATTGACATATTCCGTTTCTCAATGACTAACAAGAACTCAAAGCAAAACAACAAAGCCATGACTTACAAAAACTTAACAGAACACAACAAAGCTATGTCTGACAGGAACTAAACAAAAAACAGCAAAGCAATGACTTACACAACAAAGCCATTCCATATAAGAACCAAAACAAAATATGGCTAACAAGAACTCAACAAAACGAATCAAAGCCCTTCCTAACATGAACCCAACAAAACACAACCAACAATATGCAAAACGAATAAATAAGTATCACATAAAGTGGATCTCAAATGCAGCGAAATGACGACTATAAGATGCTGCACTAGTGACACCTGTCGTGTTAATAATCAAACTCGGTGTGAGGCCACAAATGTATCCAAGATTATCTGTCGCATTCATGATGGCGGTATATGCAACCTTTAGTATTCCTTATTTTATGAATTTTTATGTTGTAATTTTAGTCTATATATCTTATACAATCACAGCGCCTACTATGAATAAGCGCATAATTGATCTGTTATTTAAAACTAATTAATGGTTAATCGAAATTTATTTAAGACAAAAACCTTGTCCAGGATTCAAATTAAATTGGATTTTCATTAAATGTAACATTTTTGACAAGTAAATGTAAATCGCGATCTGTAATACCGATATGTCATGAAAAAGGAAAATAAGTAACGTCTGTATAGTAATCGTGTTGCTGCATATTTTATTGATAGTTCCAGGCGAACATACACTAATGTATTACCTGGAATTGACTATTGTACGCGTCAATACAGATACAATCAACGGGTTTCAAACCTAAAAACCCGTTTTTAAAACAGCAGTTTATTTTGCATAGTTTTATCTGTTCCACTTGTCTCTCCCGCCCGAAATCAGGAGAAATGATCTCCTCATTATGTACATTGGGAACGTGCATTTCAGAATACTTTAATAATTTATTCTAAATTTAATAATATATTCTAAAAACACTAAATTGCAATTTACTTCACTCTAAAAAATTCTTTATTATAACACAGTTTAAATCCGAAGTCCAGTATTGCGCATAGACATATGACTAGATTTCAAAAACTAAACAAGCAATAAAGATGCCACAAAACAAATCAATTAGTAACACGAAACTTTATGAACAAAGTGGTGATAGCTACACTGTACGGATGAGCAAATTTTACGACTAGTGAAAATCCTTATGTTACTTTTCAAGAGAACAGAGTGGTAATTTATCCATGATTATATGTGCAACAGATACAACAAAGATCAACCAAATCATTGTGAAGACATAAACATTTACTTATAATATTTTAATAAATTGTGCTTCCTAAAGTTTCAATAGTGTGTGACGTGTTAGGTGAGTGCCACTATCCTTGCAATATAAAGACTCCTTTTCTGGGACCATACTGGTAGGGGTGCTAGTGTTCGACCCACAGAGCAGCCCATCGCGTCCCGTGTGATAAAGAGAACCCTCTTTTGTGTAGATTTCGAAAAAGAGTTTGGTAATTGTAGTCCCCTACCCAACACTCCAGACTTTTCCAGTGGAAGTCAAAATTGTGTTCCCTTTGTCCCGCCCCTTTTTCGCGTTGATTTGTTGTTTGTTAATTTGTTCTCTTCCTGAATATTGCTGAAATACCGCCCGCTGGACGTAAAGCGTAACTCAACCGAGCCTAACGCGTCCCTGTGTGGTGGATACGGAAAACCCTCTTTTTTGTTGATGGAAGGTCATATTAAGGAAATTCTGGACGCAGACCGTAGTGAGCTACGTGGTTGGAGAATGCAACGCTCCTTGCACGACAAATACCCTTTTGTATATTATTTCGAAAAAAAGTAGTCTAATTGTAGCCGCTAAAAGGCTATATTTTCATCCCCTACCAAATACTCCAGACTTTTCTAGTGGCAGTCAACATTTTGTTCACTATGTCCCACCCCTTTCGCGTTGATTTATGTTTTGTTAATTTTGTCTGGTCCTGAATATTGGAGAAATACTGTTCGCTTGACGTAAAGCAAAAATTCAATCAATCATTCATTCCGGTACCCTCCTGTGAGGGTTCTCGGTGCTCGATCGACATAGCTGCCCAACGCGTCCCCAGATGGCTGATAGGGGATGGCCTCTCGATGAGGGTTGTCGGGTCATAATACGGAAAGCTAACCGCGGACCACCGGTTGTTGCAGGTTTGGAGAGTGCCTAGCTCCTTGCACAATAAAAACCAATTTTGTAGATTTCGATAAGATTAGGCGCGTTGAAGCAGATACAAAAGGCTAAATTTTCCTACCCTACCAAAACACCATTCTTTTCCAGTAGCATTTAAAATGTTTGCCCTATTGGTCCATCTTTCCAAATTGACTGATTGTTTGCTTGTTACGTTACTGAATATAGCTGAAATAATGCTCGCTGGACGTAAAGCAAACATCATGTAAGTATATGTAAAGACCCTTTTTCTAGATTTCAAGCAAGAGAAGGCTCATTGAAGCAGCTGTTCTATTTTCAACTCCATGTGTAATCAGTTGCAGTCAAAATTGTGTTACCGAAGATGTGTTTTTCGTTAACTTGTTATCGTCCTGAAACATTGAGTTTATATAAATTAAAACGCCATTTTGACCGATATTCGTTCCTGTAAAGATTTTAGTACATTTTATTGGATTGAATGGGTTTGTAATTGTGATTTACAATAAAGCTTCTAAGTAAAGGACAGAAAACGAGAATCAACTGAAATCTATAACAATAAAAGAAACTGTCTGATACACAACGCTGTAGTAACAAAAACAGGATAAAGGGAAATGTTTCTGTTTTTTTATTTGATAAGGAACGATCAATAAATGACATTAGTGTTACTTAATTATTATATTCAAAAGAACGAGTCATCAGTACATCAAAGAGGATAACTTTAAGAGTAATGACAGAAAAAGTAACAAACATAAAACGGAAAACAATGTAATAGATATAATAAGCAAGGTAAATAAAAATAGAATATTAGAGTGATCAAGAACCCATTAATGTTCATTAAATCAAGAAGCGCGTAATTATATCACTGTGTCTTCTGTATTTTTTTGACAACTATCGGTCATTGTACGTTTTATTTGTACAAGAGCCCTATTACAATGTAACTTAACTGTATCATTTCTTGGCGCCTAGAAGAAACTAATGATGAAACGACAAATTATGTGTTCTTCTGATCCTTAAAGTACCTCAGATAGATTGCGAAAATTGGGTTGACCATTTGGCAGCCAACTTTGACAGGCAATGTAAAAGTATCGAGTATTTGGAAGGGACGAAAGATTTAGCCATTTCTAGCGGCTAGAATGCGCCTACTCGTTTTTTTCAACCAAAAAACGGGGTCTTTATAGTGCAAGGATCACGACACTCGTAGGACACAAAAGGACATATTATTAGGACATTTCCCGGTCAGTCTTTTCAATATTATAACCTGACGACTACAAGCGCGCTGAGCACGTACATTGTTCAAACCCTGAAAACCCTTCAAATTACCTATTTCCAGAAAGGTTAAACTATTTCATTGCCAATCTTATTGAGAGTGTGTTGTCTAACGCTAAATTGAACTATTAAATAGAGACTACCACGAAAGGTGAGATTTCTATCATATTACAATAAATGTCTGCAGTTTGACATTTACTCGCGCTATTAATGATGTTCCAACAACGCAAGTTGAAATGCTTTTAAAGCATTCAGTAAAGGTTTCAAAATACGTTGGATTGACTAGACAGGATAACAAACTGCCGATCAAACACTGTTTATAAGAGTAATCTAATAATTACTCGATTTTGGTTCTTGTTACAGACGACAATCAATTTATTTAAATCAGATGGCGCTCCTGTCAAGACGGAACAAATCATACTGTATTAAGATACTATGTAGACCTACCATTTGGCATTATCAGATGTTTAAATCTATTGCCGAACTGTCTACACGAAAATGTCAATTTGTTTCTGAACCTTGATAGTTCAAATTGATACCAAAATGATACTACTCGATGGGGTCCTATAAGACATCTTTCGTACAGGCAACTTGAGAGATAAAGCGAACCATTTAAGTATCTGGGTTCTTCTTTTTTCTCATTCGCGACAACTAGTAACGACATTAAACTTAATAATACGGAAAATCTCACTTTGCAGCAAAAAAAATTTTAATTGTAGCTGCACAACAGTGGAAAAAACAAAACATTAGCAAAAACGTCATATAGTTTTGAAATTAATACGTAATTTTACATTCCATGTTTAAAATAACTATTAGAACTTGAATTAACATTTGAGTTTAAACAGTTCTTCCTTAATTCTGACATTGATTACGTGATTGATCGAATTGTTCCTTACGCCAAATGTGTCGAAATACTTAGTGCAAAGTTCTACGTTAATTTGCTTGAGAAACCTTTTCAACTTTTCATATTGGTTTAATGTTGTACAAAATCTTCATATCGTTAACCATCAATGATATATTTGGGTGGTTATAGTTTCACGAGAAGGCAGATTGGATATTAAGTATGATTTTGGTACTTTTATTTAGTTGTAACCAATACCATAAATAATGGGGCCAGCCCAGCGCGTCCCCACGTGACGGATAAAGGAGGTCATCACTGGGGGTTGTCAGGTCATAATGCGGTAAGCCTGGCCACGGCAACGTGTTTGGGGTGTACCACGCTGCTTGCACGATAAAGAACCATTTGGTAGATTTCTAGAAGAGTGGGCTCATTGCAGAGGCTCAATTTTCCGCCCCTTCACAATATTCCATACTTTTCCAGTGTTCATTATGTCCCATACCCTTTTCGGTTGCTGATTCTGTAGTGTTTTGGCTAATACGCAGATAAAATTTAGATATTTGTTTTAGAAACACTTAGCAACGACCCGCTTTAGACCCGCAGTTCATAGACGTCTAATGTAGTGATTGTAATTGAAGTTTTGCATAACGGTGACTGTTTAAGTATTGCATTATTTCAACGAAACATTGCCAAGTTTATGTGGGTAGGAATGACAGAAACAAATACTGCCGAAAATGGTCCCGATTTACACTCTGGTAATAACAAACAATTCTAAATCTCAACTACCTACATCGCACAAAACCTTCACTTATATGGTTAATTTTTGTGATTTCGTCGTCCGTCTGGAAGTACCTTGTCAAATACCGTTCGAGGGGGTAGATTAGTGAAGCCTTTAACAATATCCAGTTCCAGTCAGCGACGAATATCGTTGTTTACCTCCCTACATTCCTACCAATGTGCTTACGACCAGTACAAAAAATAACTAGATCTTGCCCCAAGAGACAAAACCCAGACATATGTATCATACTTTTATCATGAAACGAAGACCTTGAAAAATTATCCGACAAGAATGTTTAAATTATATCAACTAGGGTCTCCACGTGGACACCCACTGGTGAAGAAAACGAGGAGTCTCTTACATAACAGACGTAATGATGACTATGTAGACAATGCTTTATATATTGTTATATTTGTTTTTGAAATGATCGATTTTATTGCAATTACTTAATTTTAAGAGCGTTATTCCTTTTGAAAATATACAATGAAATTGTATGTATTCTTAAAAATTAACAAACTTGAATGCTTTTTTAACTTCACTATTAAAAATTTAGCGACTTCTTATTTCTGAGAGGAAGGAATTCCCTTTGACTGGCAATAAAAAACGACATCGCACGAGTTGCCAAAAGAATTAAATTTATAAATTAAAACTAATGATAAAATAATCTATAATACGAATATGTCAGTTTTTAGATATTTTCTAACTTTAACACTGGTTCGACTTTTTTGGGAACTTGCCAATGTTATGAACTATTATAAACACGGTATTTACTAATAGCAGGTTAAAATTAAGACAATAGCGGGTAAATGAACACAAACCACTGCTGATTGTAATATTACTCGAAACATGAGTTGTTTAAGCGTCTGCTTAAAAACTTATATGTTTCAAGCAGATATCTGCTTGAAACATATATGTTTAATAACATGATATAGTGGGCTTTGGTGGTTCTTGAACTGTGCCTTTTATTTTTTATAACTCATTGAGCATTAAACCATGATTAGAAGTTAGTGCTAGACAGATTGTAGCCTGAATCAATTAACTTCAAAGCTGTCGAACTGTAAAAATTTGGTTCCTATCTTAAAATTTTCGTATGGTATCGGTGCATAATAAACAAAATCTATTTTAAATCATAATTTTACCGTATATATTTCTATGTTGCCCAATAGCCGTTAAAATAACCATTGACAAGCAAAATTTCCATTGGATCAACAGTGAATGCAATGTAGTGTTCTACAATGTGTTCAGCAGTCAAAAGTGTATAATGGAAACATTGAATACTTTACTCACATTTGTGTTATCGTTCCTGTACCGAAGTTCGAGGATTTTCTCCGGTACTTCGGCTTCCTCCCCCAAGTTAAAAACTGGACGCCATGATATAGCTGAAAAAATTGCTGGAAGCCCCTTCGTAAACAACATTCAAACAATCAAACAATTATCCTTTCCGCGTGAACAGGTGTTGCTAACCCTTCTGGATCCTCTGGACTTTCTATTTGGGTACGTGTTAGTCTAACTTTTTTTTGTTTTTGCGTTATGTATCTGTTTTCTTGTTTTTTCCTTCTTTTGTTTAACCACGGGTTTGTCTGTTCTTTTTTTAACCATTACCACTGCTATGTATGTCTCCCTGATAAAATTTCTAGCAATATCTAACTTTATATTTAGAAGACGTGAATGAAAATACTTATATAACGCCATACTGTTAACACCAAAAACCAAACGCTTGTCAACACAGCTCCTTAATCCGCTTTATCAGTTTTAGGAATACTCTACCCTCAAAAAGTGTCTCGAATTCCAACACTAAAATATGGTTTGTAGGTAACTGTTGCAAGTCTAGCCTCGTTTACCTTACTTTTTAAGTGGCTTCTCGTTTATCCTGCTTTTCAGATGGCTTTTCTTTGACCTGTCCCATTCACGTAATCAACACCTTCGTTTCTTGAATTGCATTATTATTTATTTATTTATAGGCACTGCTTACTCGTCCGGAGCACCTGAGTGCACCCGTGGTTTTTATTAGGTTCCTCTTTCTGTGTTTTATGTTTTTGGTTTCTGTGTTGTGTTTGTCTATATCCGGATTTGTAACTGACCCTTGGCTTTTGGCTCTTGTTGTTCGGTCGGTTTTCTTTGCTACTTTCTTATTAACTTGACTTGTTCAAATCGCTAAAATTATAAGACTTTAGAAAAAAGCATAGCAGCTTTGTTAGGACAGATGGATTTATTGTGGTTTTCTTTAAATAATTGACGCTTGTACACACACTTTTAAGTAGAGCGGGCGTCAGTTTTTTTCGGCGACAACAGAGGGTTGCAAAATTGCAATTAACCTGAATATTCCTATTTGTATAGATGTAGTTCACCTTTCCTGATTTTACTCTATATATCTGTATATCAATATCTTCACTATAGGACTGACTTGTCAATATTTTTACTACCCTCTGTGTATTACCATTTATCATATTTCATATTTCTCGCATCAATCAAAATTATCCTAATTTTGTCATGTCAGTCTAGGAAACCAATTATTTATTGAACGCAAAAATATACTGCGAAAACATGAAACTTGTGAAAGAGTATTGGGACTATCTTGTTGTCATATAAATGTGATTTGGTAACAACTCTACGCAACAGAATATCGAAATGAAAACTGGATAAAGGAGTTAACCCAGATGAGTTCAAGTCATGTTTTGTAATTAAAATGACCAAAACATTCATTTTTTTTTAATTACCACCACATTTTTAAGGGTAAACTAAAAAATTGCAATCATTAAGCCATTGTGACAAGTAGGAGCAGTATTGGGTTCTGCAGTTCAGGCTATATTATCACGTCCATATTAGGTTTCATATGTTTGTGTGTCCGTACATAAAGTGAGAACTCTGTGCAAGGGATTTTACCGATGGACAATCGTTTAATCGTTCTGTTGTAATCATTTTTTTTATACAACACTTAAAAATCATTAAGCTATTTATTTCGATGAATAAAAAGCTTCCACAATAACCCAATGACACAGCGTTTATATGAATATGGTTCCTCTGTCGAAGCAGATAGATAATTAGGCTATGTCGGTTTTACTTAAATATATTTTTTTCTTTACAAACAATGTTACTTTGACTGAACGTATGCGCTTTCTTTATAATTTTCATTTTAATTTATTGTATATCACTTTTAATTACAATTCTTAGCATTCTTTATATTTTTCATTTTAATTTATTTTTAATTACAATTCGGTAAAATAAAATTTAAAAAGTGTATCTGTTTATCTGTGAGCTAATGCTCACTAGTGATATCGCCGCCAAAAAGTATTTGGTAAACAGGAAGTAGATGACTAAGGAGCATGAAATCGCTATACACCTAATGGTACTATGGGATAAAGCAATATACAAAAATATCGGGCTTCTGCATGCTATATAGTTCCTTAAAACAAACTGCGACGGAATTTTTTACGAACGGATGGGTGACGCAGAGACTATTAGCTACATTTTGTGTATCTTTATATTTTCCATATTAATTTATTGTAGTAAATCGCTAATGACTTTTTTAAATTACACCACGGTAAAATAAAGCTTGCAGTTACACTGTAGAGTACATCTTTAAGTAAAAACTCAGAAAAACCGATAAACAAGGACTAACCATCTAACAATAAATAAATTAAACTATGAAAAAGACACGAAACTACAAGTAAAACAACATATACTCTGGTATTGTAAGCGTTTCATTTAGTTTAAACATTTGATTTGCTCAAACATGCAAATAGGATAAGACACAAGTTAGACAAACGTATAAAGTCTTCTCCAAATATACAATGTTACAAAAGAATTCATGGAACATGCATACAATTTAATAAAAACTATAATATTTAAGATAGATATCTACAAGGAGAAAGAGGTTATGTATAAGGAAAACAAATATTGCAAAGATATTAGAATAATTAAATAATACTTAAGATGTGGGAATGTGTGCGATTCACTAAACCATGTACAGCATTAAGAAATATGGAATCTTTCAGACCCTTTGATATACTCAAATACATGTCTAAAAAAACGTGTACTTTATATTCGATGGACAATAACGGGTTGCCAGATCAAAGTTCTTGGTTTAAAGGATAGTAATTTTGCAACCAGGCAAGGTTATCAAATAACCTGTCACTAATGTAAGTATATTTACAACATGCACAGAAATCATGATACGAATCTTTAAGGTTATATCCACAAAGACATGACGGATAAAAAATAATATAAACTGTGTAAAGACTATAGTTTAAAAATAAAACTAAGCTTATTAGTTTGGTTAGGACGATATTGAATTTGCGCTGTCCTTATTCAAAATGCTTCGGATATTTTTTAAATGGATTCAGGTTTTTTTAGTTCGGATTTAAATTTAAAGTGTTTCGTGCATCTAACTTCAGTCTAGAACTATAGGGGAAGTAAATTACATGACGTTGACAGACACAACTTGTAGTAGTTCCGTCCTATAGTGGTAATACACCTGTCCGACTAACTGAAATTATATGGCTGAACACATCTGTAAAATGAAATATTTAATGTGAAGAAAGTGTGAATAAAAACTCTACAATTGTATCAAATTTTAAAATAGTTATAAAACAAACCGTTCGTTTCGTTTGCATTAACATCTTTTTCCACAAGGCTGATGTGATAGTATAAATTATATAATTCTTAGATCGGGTTTGGTATAAATCAATCGCATCTCCTGTCAAAAAGTAAAATGCTGTTTCAGAAATTGATGATAAGACATTATCCTACCAATTACTTAAATTATAAACATACTAAAGGTGGCGACACATAGTAGAAATTTGGAGATTTGTTCTTATATTGTCTAATACAGTTGCTTACATAACTTGACTATCAAGTGAAGGTTGTCTGTGTTTATGAGTATATGAAACCCCACGTTGTTATTTTCTGAATTGAGATTATAAATCTGTTTCCTCCGTGATTACAATAATGATGAACCATAAATCATAAAAGCCTTTTGATTGTGGCCAACGTCAATTGCGATTGGACAGCGTGAATTATTTCACGGCATAAATTTTATGGTTATCCGCTTAATATAAAAAATATACTGCTTAGTCGGTTGTCAAATAATTTTGCCGCCGCAGAAATATGACGATAACTTTAATGTAATTGAAGATTTTCTGGCACCATTTGATGATTGATTGTCGAACAGTTTATTTCGTTGGTAATGACCAATTGATGCCTTCAAATCTTTTTGAATACAGCTACCTTCTAAGTAGAAGCTGGGACCTTACTGGGAGGGTTCCCAGTGCTTGACCCACAGAGTGGCGGATAGGGGAAACCCTATCGTTGGATAGAGGTTGACAAGTTATAATACGGAAAGTCTCACCGCGTACCGTAGTGATTTCGTGTTTGGAGAGTGCCATGTTCCTTGCAAGATAAAGACCCCTTTTGTAGATTCGGAAAAGAGTATGCTCATTGTAGCCGCTACTGAAGGTTTTTTTTCGCCCCTACCAATTACTCCTTACTTTTCCAGCCGCAATCAAAATTGTGTACCCTATGTTCTACCCCACCACCTTTTTCATTTGATACTATTGTTTGTTAACTTGGTCCCGTCCTGTATATAGATGAAATACTGTCCCCTGACGTAAAGCAACCATCCAATCTATTTATTTAAGTAGAAGTATACGGCACAGATATTGCAGGGGCTTCGCTGCTAGGCAAGGTAGTACAGCCACTTTCAGCAATTTTTAAACAACAATTTAAACTGACAAAACAAAATGAACTGTACATTCATTGCATATTAAGTATTTAGCTACTCATATTTTACAAATAAATTAGCATATTATGGCTTTGCTACGTATTTAAGCCATACAGACGAAAGTATATTAAAACCAAAAAGGTCAAGCTTTCATGTCTACGCGACACAACACTTTATAAATTTAAATGAAAATCTTAAAATACATTTACACTTATCTACTTTTCTAAACTTCCATAAAACCACGTACATACCGCTTTTTATTTTAGGGTTTTACGTATTGCATTCACATGACGTACGTTTGCCTTTTTACAATGCTCAAGGACATTCTTCTTATCAGCACAAATTTATTTTAGACATTAAAAATCAATAAATCAATCTTAGCAAATTTCAGCAACAATCACTTTCATATTTAAAACCAATTTTTGATACATATACACTTTAGTTATCTACAATGTTACGTGCATGCAGCTGATTTATATGTAGTGTTCACTTAATTGCCGAGTATGCAATTACATCATTGATTTTTAAGTCATTTCTGAATTAAGAACATGCCAAAAATGCTGATAATTAGTATATGAATATTATTTGTTATCACTTATAAATTTTTCTTAATCGTTGTTATCTGTTGAATTCCCAGTACTGTATCTCATTACGTTGATTTGCTGTTACGTGCCCATAAAATGTCAAGTTAATTGCCACTGTGGAGTTTTATGTTGATGAAGCTGTGACATAAAACGTAATTAACCTAACGGAAGATAACGTATAACGTACGTAACTAGAAAAAACAACTATTAGCAAAATGAGCCTTCGTTTTAAAGAGTTGCTCTTTGTACAGTGGGAGTGAGATGTTACTGTTCAGTGTAACTATAGAAATAGTATTTAGACACTGATTGAGTTGAGGCATAAAACCATTCCTACATAAGCATTCTTGTTTGTTAATGACATATAAGTAAAAGTGTATTCTCATCAAGGCAATAATACATTTTGTACAGAGGAAGGTAACACATAAACAAACAGAACAACATACTATATACAATATATAAAAACAATAACAAGGTTATGCTTACACAACGGGGAATCCAGGGCGCTAACATTATCGTTTATCATATTAATAAACCTGCAAAGATTTCTGCAGACTTTTTCTGCTGCTGTACATCAATTCGAAATAATTATGAACATATAATTGTTTTGTCGACGTTGACTTTTAACTTCCATGTAAATAGCATGTAGAGGAACAACTTTTTTCTCCTGTCGCAAGCACAATTCGCAGTTAAAATATTGTTAGTATTATTATTATTATTATTTAGTTATATACACGACTTTATATGTGAGTACATGTTAAATATGTAACATTGTATAGGCTGCCATTTATATTGTTAAGTAACAACTTATAAAACAAAGCATCTCATCATACTGCATAGAAGGCTTTCTCAAGATCTATAATGGATAAAGGCACAATACATCTTTTTTTATTTTAGAATTCGGAACAAAAAAAATTTAGCAACCAAAAGTCCGTCACGCAGGGGATGCAAAATATCGGTTATTAGGACTCCCTGTTTCGTATAAAAGATGACCTCACGTTGAAATTTGTCAGGTTATTATATAGAAAGCCTGTCCGCTGAACATCGTTAATGCTGTATTTAAATAGTGTTACGGCGCTGGCTCGTTAAAGACCTCATTTGTAGGCAAAAGTAGGATCATTGTATTATATGTTATTTAATTGGCTATCCTCTAATCGATTAAGATTTTACTCTTGGACATTATTTTACTTTTTTCCTATTCGAATAAAGAAACGGTAAAATGAAAAACAAAAGAGACATAAATTCCAAAATGAAAATGTCTTATTTCCACCATTCTTTCAAGTGGCAAAAAAATGAAAATGCACATCCGCTGGCAATTAGACAAAGATAAATAACGAAATAAATAATTTCCAAAAGGAAAATCGTAGACAGAATCGGAGAACTGCTCTTTACATCACAAGGTGGCGGATAGCGCAAGAGTTTTCGTTAGGGGGTTGTCAGGTTACACCAACGAGTCGTACTGTGGGCCATATCTGGTTAACTGTTTGTAGAGTAACACGCTTTATGAGGGATAAAAATCTCTTTTGTATATTTTGAAAAGTAAACTTGTCGCAGCCGCTATAGAAGACTAAATTTTCTGTCACCATTAAACATTTAAGACCTTTTCGAGCTTGTCAAAATTCAATCTTATTTGCCCGTCCCACTTTAAAAAAAAAATGTCATGTTTATCAACTTGTGTCAACTTATATACGTTAAATATGCTGGGCGTCAAACAATTATTCAGTCTTTTAGTTAATTAGGATATTTTCCTATCCAAATCGCGAATACGATACGAAATACAAATATACTAATAATAACTCTTAGAATTTCGAAAAGGAAAACAACTTGAGCTACGTTAAAGTTATCCTAAATCTTGGATATCTAAACCTAGGGGAAAATCGAAGAATGTAAAATATTTTCTAACTATCATGAAACCAAATTTAGACAATAACTATATCACTAAACGAATCATTGATCAAAATATGCGCCCCCCCCCCCCCCCCGTGCTTGTGATAATAAAATGACATCAAAGATACCAAGACTATAAGCACGCTGTTCAATCTAATCTATCATCAGGGGCGCTCAAACCCCCAAACATATTTAAAATAATTAAGATGTCATGGAGCTTTTATTATCAAAATTTCCAAATGTTACACTTAATTCGGCTAAGGCCATCTAGAACAAACAATAGAATGTTAATCATTTTCAAAATAGCACAGCAGTAATTTTAGACAATGACTAACTAAATCACTGAACAATAATTATAGTATTTTAAGCACCAAGTGTCACTACTGAGCTGTTGATACCCTCGGTCTACAAGCACAGGGAATATAGCGAAGTAAGATGCATTAAATACGTCCGGTCATGATCTTGGACAATCGTACTGCGAGCTTTGTTGCATTTGTAGTAAATTGCATTCCTCGCTCTGTGAAATATAAAGCAAGAATATTCTTGTCATAGATGAGAATTTGTCGTGGTGAATTGGTACGTAATTTGAACTATAATCATTGAAGAGCTTAACGACTTTAATCATTAATGATGTGAAGGTTTTATGTATCTTGTGTAAGATCATTTGTTAAAACAATGATAATCTTTACTGATTGTTGTAATACATCAAGATCTCAACTGTTAATTAATAGTGGCATCTAATAAAGCGTAGTGCAAACAATTCCCTCTGTGAAATTACTTGTCCATAACTGTAGAACGCACACTCTGCTATACTTTTGTAACGCAAATAATGTACTTATTGATTGATTGGATGTTTGCTTTTCGTTCGGCGAGCAATACCGAGGTTGCACTATATTTAGGAAGAGAACAAATAAAATCTTATTAAAGACACCAAGGGTAATAAAATTTATTACGCCGACCGCGCGTTTTGTCTAATCAAGACTCATCAGTGGCGCTCAATCCCAAACAAGTTAACAAGGGATTGGAATTAGGAAACACAATTTTGACTCCCACTGGAAAGATATGGAGTATGGTTAGGAGCGGAGAATTTAGCCATTTGTAGCAGGTACAATGAGCCTATTCTTTTTCGAAATCTACAAAAGGGATCTTGATCGTGCAAGGAGCGTAGCACTTTCCAAATACGTTACACGCTACGGTCCGTAGTCAGGCTCTCGTATTATTACCTTATAACCCCCAATGAGAGGGTTTCCCCAATCCTCCACCCGGGGATCCGTTTAGATGACCTGTGAGTCGAGCACTGGGAACCGTCGCAGTATGGTCCCAGTATGAACATTTATGAAGTTTCAATTCAAATAAAGATTTTAAAATAAAAAATAGGATTTTATCGCCCGTTCGGTTTCAATTGCATAGGACATCTAATAGGATAATGATCTCTAAAGACGTTAGCTATGCCACATATTCAATCACAACACTTCTTGTAAAAACCACAAAATCATTATCACCTGGAGATTTACATAAACACGGAAAGTACATGTACTTGCGATTTGTTGTTTTAATGCTGTGTATATTGTACAACTCTTTGAACGTCTGTTTCTACTTATTTTTTTAATTGTTAATGTTATCGAACAGAAAACCTAAAATTTGGAAAAAAGATTTCTTCTTCATAATAAAAAAATGGTGTTTTATTTTTTTCCTTCGATAAATTTGAAAATAATTTAAGATGGCGTTGAAACACAATAAATAGAATAGTGGTGACTGTGTTGGGCATGTCTCCCAAACGCTCACAGATTTGAGGTCGCCTTATGCTATTCTATATATATACGTTTCGTTTCCTGCAAATCGGTTAACTTTTTCACATTTTTACAATTTTCGGTAGCGGCAATTTTGAAAATGGCGGCGGCAATCTTGAAAATGTTTTTTACCTATCAAGTCCACTCTGATTTTGTCAAAGTCAAAATTAGTCCAAATTTCGTCGAAATCCGTCCAGTAGTTCCCGAGATAATTTTGGGTACCTTAATGTGATGGCGGCCATTTTGAAATAACCTATCTACCATAATACAAAGTTTCGTACTAATCCGTTGAGGCGTTTCATAGAAAAGTACTGGAAAAGTTCATGATGAGGAGAAAAAGGAAAAAAAATAATAATAAGAAACAGATTAAAAACAATGTCTCCAAACTTCGTTTGGGAGACATAATTAAACCATACAAATAAAAATACTCGCAGACATAACTATATAGCACTAATGCAAAAATATGTGCCAACAAGGCGTTTTAATTGATATTTACTCAATGCTCCATTGATTTCTTATTTAAAGACTTATCCTTCCCAAGGAAAATTGAGAATATCTTCGTGCGACAAATAAGAATTTTCCACATAATGAAATGTTATGTAACCGTAATGATAGTCATTTGGTAATAATTGCACACTTCGAATGTAAAAGATTTGTGGAAGATTTGTCAACTCTTGAAATTTTATAAGATTAACAGTGTAGTTAAATTACAGATACTTTTAGATGTATGTGCAAAAGTACATTTATTTTAAAATGACAAATTCTTTAGGATTAGATGTGTGATCCTGTGCAATTGTCTCGTGCAGCAAAATCGAAAAATAAATCATGTTTTGAAGTTCAATTCAGAGAACAAATACAAAACGCGTTGTGTTGCAAATTGAGTTTACTGATGACAAATTCTTCTTCAAATACATTACATTCTATAAAATGTCGACTGACTTAAAGGAACACATTTTTCATTAAACGGAAATAACATATGCGCTTGCGTTTATGTAAATACTGCGATGAAATAACAGAAACTGAGAATTGTGTGCCTTTTGGCAAGTTACAATATACTTTCTCTTTTTTTTTAAAAACTACAAAAACTGTTTGTATTGAGCAGTGAAGCATGCTTTATTCCCTCTAAACACTGAAGCTACTATGGTCTGGGTCAGGCTGTTGATATTATACATGGCACCCACCCTCATCCAAAGCGAGAAGACATCCGCCACCTGTGGCCGAGCTAGAGAGCACTGTGAATCTTCCCTGTAGTCAATGTGGTAAATTTATAGCGTATGAAAAGATAGCGGAATAAACAGATCGTACCTTATGTGCGTAACAAAAACTTTCTAGCATGCTGGGTGTATTCTCGATTTGCATTTCAAAGTGAGCGTAAAATATTCTAGAACATTCCTAGCACAATAAATGTATACAAAATTAAAAACGAGAACAACCCATTCTGATTCAACAGGTTTGACACCACACAAGATGGCGTCATCTAACCTATATATCCCAAACAAACATTTCTCATGTTATCTCACTAGCGAATGAATCATTATATATGGCACAGCGAGTCCGATGTTTCATATGCGCAACCAGGGTTCACCACAGAAATAAAATCTAGGGTGAAGGAAGCGAACTTGTCATGTTATTGCCTAAACCAGTCGTCAAGTTAGACGAAATGAAATCGAAGTGTAGCTATAAATGTTTTATTAATACATGTATATCAATATAACAGAACTAAAGAATAATTTAACATCACTAATGCGTTTAAATAAAAAAATAAAATAAATATACAGTTCAATTATCTCTGCTGTCTTGATCTTCTGTAAGTTCTTTTAGCTCAATACAAAGGTTAGATAACCCATTCCACAAGAAAGCATATCTTTGAAGGTTGTAATTTCGCTAGCTGTGTTGATATTATTATCAGTGCGTTTAGAATCTTCATCACAGTCTGTTTCTTAAGTCAGTCTTTATTTTCTTCAATGCATTAAAACCTCCTTTACAATTAGCTATAGAGACAGGAATTACCAGACCTAGTTCTGCTGGTTTTGACAGATTTGGAAAAAAACTGTCTATATTTAGACATCAGGGCTTTCAAAATATTTTGTAGACTGTCATTGTGCTGTAGTCTAGAACTAAAGACAATGAGTTTGAAGCTTTCCTACTTGCTATGCTGCTTCTGATTCAAACATTGTACTGGAGTAGTGCTTCACCAGGATCTACAAAAAAGTGCACTGTTACTAAATAATATTGTTCGATCATAATATAAATTACAGCCTACAATAATCTACATGCATATGAATTAAAAACCTTGAATTTGTTTATTTTAATATATGTTAATACCTTACATTAATAAAGATATTTATACTAAATATACTGGAGAAATTTAGGATTAGAAAAATTTTTAATACCTCAAACTTATCATCAGCATGTCCTTGTAGCTCATCTACTGTTGAGTTATTTGTGGTAAGGGCTGTGTCAAAACAGCTGAAAGCGGCCATAACATCAGAGTGATTGAATCTATCTTTGATGTTCTGGATGAGTGCATCGTATAGATGGATCAGGGTTTTATTTCTGAAGTGGTCAAAGTCTAAGATGTTGCTTGTGTAAGCTAATATTATCTGTTGGACTGACTGCAAGGGTTTTTATCTAGTATGGTTAGTCGTTAGTCTTAAATCTCAGTTGTAGTCTGTATCTGCTCGTCGTAAATGGTGATGTTAAATGATGTTGTCTCGAAATAGTTTGAAAGGATGCTCATCTAGGGTAGAATGTCACACATCATATACAGTATGTAAACTAAACTCTCGTTGAATAAACTTCGCCAGGTCCAAACCTAAACAGCAGTGTCTTTCTCGTGCCTCTCTCTAAGCTTAAAACAACTGATGGGTAAATCTGTCTCTGTGTCACAGTTTTATTATGAGACAACCATCTTGCTGCATAGGCTTGTTGTGGTTTCAGTACCAGATCGTTTGTATATTTCTGAATTTATGTCAAGCCACTCATTCGAACAGATGAGTACCCTTAGTATTAAAATATGTCGTCTTAAATGTTATTTTATTTCTTTAGTTTAGGTCTTCGAATGTTTCTAAAGCCTGTTTGACTGCAAAGCCTAACTTGTGGGCTATGCAATGAGGACTGAGTACAAAGTGGTTGTTCTCTTGTAGTCTTAACCGCTAAACCTGCCTCGCGGCCTACCATCATCTATGCCTGTCCTTTTCATTCACAAACACTTTCGACGGCCATCACCTCGTCAAGCTTAACAAATATCCCACTTCAAAACATTCCAGTTCAATATCACCCTCAGCACTGTACGACAAAACTCGATAGAAAATAACAAGGCACAAAGTATAATTACAAACATGAACATTATGAAAAGTAGGTTCAACAAAAAACTTCAAAAGCTAGATATTCTAGAAGAAATAGAAAACTTTTAAATGTAGAAGGCCTTTTATCAATTAATTCAACAAAATATAGACTAGACCAACAAGTCTACACTAGACAATGAAGAGAGATATAACAGCGATACTGATAATAAAGTATGGTTTATTGAGGGACAAAACATAAAACTAGAACAAGAAAAAAACCACATACACTTACAATTTCTGCAGTTTCAGACACATTGCATGATAATCTGATTTGTAGAAGCTTGCATGAATCCGTGGGTTGAGCACTGTGAACCATCACACTATGGTCACCAACACAAATAAAGAAACTAAGGAATAAACAGACGATTTTCTACAATAATCAATAGAAAAAAGAACTTGATACATCAAACGCAAACACCATCCAGTTCCAAAACGACCACAGGCTGAAACCACGTAATGACAGAAAACACCGATCTGTAGAAGCCAGATTCTGACCTGCAGCGTATGGTTCGAGCGTTAGCTGGTAAACTAAAATTCAAACCTCAATTCTCCGTCTACAAACAGTAGCGTCCATAAATTAGTATTAGTTATGTTGTTCGAGTTTTAGTATTACTATACTATATTGTGATTTGATGTACATATAGTGGTGTCATTTAGTTATAAGAAGCAGTTACGGGATAAATTGATAGGTAAAACAGTTGTATTATCGTTTACATCTAGACGGTTGTATTGTTGGGAATGTGGATTAACTTAGTTGGAAACCATTACAACACAGAAGAGCCAGGAACAATAGTTATAATGTTTAAACCACCAGGTCACGGGGCTCAACTGGGAACATCAGGCAGACCTACATCGACTCGACCTGTACAAGTACTCTTTTGTACCAGCCCCCATACTTTCCTGAAACTCTATTCCTCCGGAAATTCGAGCAGCACCTACAGTGAACCAATTTCGACACATCCAGGCTTATATCAGTTTTACCGACTCTACTCCACTATTAACTTCATCAACTCTGTTTTTAACTGAACATATACTGCAATTTTATTGTACGTTCAGAGATTTTAAGCTGTACGACAGGAGAATGACACTCAATACTTATTTAACTCCATACCAGGGAGATGACATGATGGCTGACAGACTCTTCGGAGTATAACGAACAAACAGCACGCTTATAACAGCCCGGTGATATAAAATAAGAAACGTTATACAAAGTGTAGTATGTTTCTTAGAGTCAAAACTAAATTAGCATGACGTTTTAAATATTTCAGATGATTGATTGTATGTTTGCCCTATGTCCAAATAAAAAAGAATTTTGAACGCCACTTAAAAAGTGTAGAATATAGGTAAAGAGGGATAATTGAGCATTTTGGAGCGGCTACTAAGAGCCTACTCTTATCAACATCTACAAAAGTGGTCTGTTGTGTGCATGGAGCGTAGCACTCAAAAAATAGGTTACCAACTGTGGTCCGCGGTCAGACTTTAAGTATTATGATCTAACAACCCTCCACCGAGACGGCATTCCCTATCCGCCACCCGGGGAAACGCTGGGCAGCACTGTTAACCGTCACAATATGGTATTCCAAATGAATATGACTAGGTAATGCAAAATAGAAAATCTGAACTATTTACAAAATATCTTTGTCTAATTAGATTACTTTGTAATAATAGTTAGACTTAAAACTAGCACCAAATTGAACAGGTCTTCCATAAAAATTATTTTAGGTTTAATTTGTATCGCATCAGAAAAATTCAAAATATGCATCTGCTGAATGTGGACTGATTGAAAACATTACTGAACAAAGAATTTTCTCAGCTTCATTACAGCTGATGTTCTTGTGTCCAGTGTTGTGAGTGAAGCTCATTTCTGTTTACACTAAAAAGTATCGAGGTCCTTTTTAACATATTTCAATGTCTCGACCTTGAATGTTTAATAAAAATAATAACCCTACAAATTTTCAGCAAATGCAGTCTTTCCTCCTTCATAAAACAGTTTTGTAACTGAGTGGAGTATCAAAGGATGGTTATTTTGACGAATGTTTGTTTTTATATGTCTATTATCTGTTTGTTGTCAAAAATCATTTAAATGTTGGGGAAAAAACACTAATCCAATTCTTTAAGATTTTCTACTACATTTGTTATTTTTTAATTAGCGCAGCTCTTTTACCATAAGTGCAACTTGAACGACATCATATAATATATATTGAGAATCGTACGTGACAGGCCTATGCTCTCTCAAAATTTCATGACCTCTTTAAAACCTTCCAAGAGAAAACCAGCTTCCTGGGTAAACCCCACTCTAAAAATAGCACTTACTTTTCAGAAAATCTTGGTATATAGGTCATGTAGTGAATGTGACATAAAACATACTAAACACCATTAGAACAGAGCAAGTTAGGACTCAAAATATTTCCAATATATTCACCTTTCAGAAAAACTTTCATTATTAACATCCATACAGTAGTTTTTAATATACACTAAGATAAACAGAACTATTTTGTTTGTAAGTATTATTTTCTTTTATGTTCTAAATTTGATTGGTCCCCTTTAGTGTCTTGACACCTAAAGAGCATGTATTTGCCAATCAAATTGTACAAAATTTTGCCTATTTATAGCCTAAATATATTTGACCAACACCCTAAAATTTCTTTGCATTCTATAAAACAGTTTTGGAGAATCACAGAAAAAGATTTAACGACTGCGCACATACTTTATCAGCACACACTGTGTTTGCAGATCAAGTAATGCATCATTTGCAATATATTCAATTCCCAAGTTAAGATGTAAATTTCTATATATCACATATTAACACTATAGTATATCATACCGAATACTAATAAAAACATAGATTATATTTATATCTCACAAATAAAAAAATATGAAGTTTCAGGTTGGGGGACCAGCCCCCCCCCCCCCTTTTTTTTAGAGGGCATATTAGATCTTTTATGAATTTCTAATATCTGTAACATTCCTACTAAACCATTTCATATTTCTTGTTGCTCAAAAAGATAGAATTGCACCTCAACAAACAATAAAATTCCAAAAAGAACAATTTTAGCATGACTCTGTCCTATAGTACCAACTGACAAATTCCGCATTTAAAAAATAAAAAATAGGCACCATATTAAATATTTGTGGCAACAATGATGTCTTTGCGACCTAATATTTACACTGTCTGACTAACCTGCTACTGAGAAACACTGAAACAATATATTTTTTTAACTCCAAACACACTGTTCTAGGCAGAGTATACAGTTTTTATTTTTTTTAAATCTAAAATGTTACATAATATCATTTTTAGGCTGAAATTTGACACTAGCATGGTTTTCACCCGAATATGCATTTAAAATGTGGTAAAGGGTTATAATCTTTCATTCTAAAACATTTTCAGGCAAAGGGAGGTAATATAAAAAAAATGGTGCTTGTGTATTAAAGGGGAAAAAACACTAATCCAATTCTTTAAGATTTTCTACTAAATTTGTTATTTTTTAATTAGCGCAGCTCTTTTACCTTAAGTGGAACTTGACCGACATCATATATATCCAGAATCGTACGTGACATGCCTATGTTCTCTCAAAATTTCATGACCTCTTTAAAACCTTCCAAGAGAAAACCAGCTTCCAAGGTAAACCCCACTCTAAAAATAGCACTTTCTTTTCAGAAAATCTTGGTATATAGGTCATGTAGTAAATGTGACATAAAACATAATAAACACCATTAGAACAGAGCAAGTTAGGACTCAAAATATCTCCAATATATTCACCTTTCAGAAAAACTTTCATTCATTAAAATCCAGTTAGTAGTTTTTAAAATACACTAAGATAAACAGGACTATTTTGTTTGTAAGTACTATTTTCTTATATGTTCTAAATTTGATTGGTCCCCTTTAGTGTCTTGACACCTTGATGTAATGACAATAAAGTTATACCATAACACCCTTAACAAAAAGGAACATTTTTATATATAATCTTGGTCCATAGTCAGATTTGATTTGATTGAAAAGTTGCACTAAAATTATTGTTGTTGCATAAATCCATATGTATTCGTTAAATTTAATCAACGAGTAAGCATTTGTTTAACGGACCAATTTCAAAATTTCCGGATTTTCTAGATTTCCAATCTAGTATCCGCTAACAATATCCGTGAAACTAATAAACATAGTTTTTCACATAAAAAACCATTTCATCTCAGTGACCTATTGACCTAAATATAGCAAGCGATTTATCCTGCAGAATTCAAATAAGAATTTCGTCGTTTTTTTATTTGAAATCTCTATTGACAATTCAAGCAAATTCAAATGCCTCTGCCATAAAACGGCAGGGATGTGCTATCTATACAAAAAGGTACCAATGAATGAAAAAATGTTAACTTTTATGTAAGAAATGTTAGTTCCCTTCGTCTTATTGCTGACATTAAAAAATTAATTATCTCATTGATCTTGTCTCGAGTTGTTTCTATCTTAATAATATTTCAATCGAACAAACAAATGACAAAATAAAATAATACATTTCCTCCTACACAAGGATTAATAAACCCTAAGGTAAGACAAGTTCTTTAATGATTTTCGATTAAGTTCTTTAATTAACTTTAATGTTCCAAGATTAGAATTAGTATTTTATGGAATGACACAATTTTCATATTAGAATGGGGTGGGGGCGAAATATTCCTGCATAACCAGTAACTGACACACTGTTACCTCAGTTGACCGAGGTAATACATTTCAAGAATGAGAAACTATTAAAATCCAAAACTAAAGCATTCAATGAATCTTTCTTTAATCGGAATCTACTGAACGGATATCTTAAACAAGGAGCTATAATTTAGTAGTGTGTTATTTATTTATTGAGTTTAATACGACTTGTAGAATTGAAACTAATATGTAATTGGACTAAATATACTTAATTGGCGCTTTTTAGCTTACTGATGGTGTACGTCTATTTTTTTTTTTCTTGTGATTTATTTTTCATTAATTTGTTTTTTAATTGGTATATCGGGTGTAAAACACACGTTGGTGATAAGCTTAAACGAAATATACAGATAGAACCTAGCTGTTGTTGTTCCCTCACCCCCCCCCCCCACCCCAACCCCAAGGCCTGGTACTCGAGATATTAGTACAATATGTGTTGTTCGATAGTCACTGAGCATGACTGGTCTGGTAGCTTTGTCATAACATTTGTGCATTGTCTCCACAGACATATACTTAAAAGAAAAGCGTTCGTTTTATGAAGCCATATGTTATTGAAAATAAAAACATAACGCAATAAAAGCTTAACAGAAGGAAAAGAACAGAGAAAGTCCCGAGATGACAGTGATTCAGAAGCAATAAAAATCACAATCATCAAAAGCGTCTTGTATAATAAGTGACAAGAGTGCCTGCAGATAGAAAACATATAAAGTTTACAGATATGTACCAGCATCTATAAACACAATCTGAAGAACCTGTTTCGAAATTTTACTCATCTTAGATCTTTTAGGCTTATGATACTTGATAAACAGTCAGAACTTTCAACAATTTTAATGCATTTAATTACACCATAAGTTCAATTTAAGTGTTATTTTTCTAGAATTCAACAATACTAAGATCAGAAGTCATGCGTAATTGATTGTTATCTATTAAACTATTATTCTTCCGTAATAAATCCTGCATGTTTTCAAAGTATATTTAATTGATTTCCGTAAAATCGCCAACACAGCATCTAATGAATTCATAGCAGCCATTTTGCATCACATTTAAATTTTAAACTAGAAAATAAAATTATCCAGCGAATTTAAATATGAACGAATGTATGCAGATCTATTTGTAATAAGCACTGAGCTATAGCAAAATATCAGCAATAATCATTTCTTAAGTTCATCCCGAATGCCACGGGAAACTAAAGTGGCAGCTTCTTTAAAAAGCTTTGTTGCAAGGGATTCTGTCATATGTAGTACTCGTTCAGCACAAGACTCGGATTTGAATATTCAAAAGTAGTTGGTTGTGTATTTTTTTTTATCACATGCAACTAATTACTTCAACTATAGGTTGGAAAAGTTGCAAATATGAAGCTATTTGTAGAAAGCGTCACGTTCTTGAAGGCAATTTGCTTACAAGTGAGGAGAGTAAGTGTTTGATAAATGTGCCGTCCCTCAATTTCATTTGATCAGACATATGACACTTCACGATATATATTGTCTAAAGCATTAATGAAAGTTTACACAATTAACGAAATACATTACACAGAAAGCAACAAATGTGTCAGAAAAGTTGTTAACCAAAATAAACAATCCTATGAATAAAAACAAACCACTTATTTAATCCGTTTCCTGACATTTTTTGGTTTTTATCAATAACTATTTGGCTGATACGTTATGTAACTCTTTTTTTAGTATCGTGCATTTCCGTGAAAGATATCTTTGCATTCTCTAACATCCTATCGACAGATGTTCTTTTATATTATTATTTTAGTTATAAACTAACCTTTTTTTAAACCAAACATTTAATTGTTGTCAATTTTTCCAAAGTGTAAAAGTCTTTTTCACGCTTTACACATTTTCGAAACGCCATGCCAGCTTTTATCGGCCTTCAAATGACCTTAAAGTATATACCTGTATAAGTGTTGAACTGAATATGTTTTTTGTTTTGTTTTATTTATTGTTTAGTTTAAAGTTAATGGTAATAAACAGAACCGTTATATTGGTGTTAACTGTAATTACGATATATACCGCACATGTCTGCTTTCAACCCTAAACTATTTTCACATTTTTTGCACTTTTATGCATATCCGAGAAATATTACGGCGCTCAGTGTTATTGAGAAAGGAAGCCGAAGTACCCAGTGAAAAAAACCCTACTAGAAAACCGTAATTTGAGGTCGGAGTCGCAGTAAAGCCTGTTGACGCGCTGGTGATTAATTGTAATTGCCTAAATACGTTACCCTATCTGTCACCGCGCCTCCCGAATACTTTCATATAAATGTTTTGTCTTTATAAATTTGTAAGTATCACATAGATCACAGAGAACAGTGTGGTGTGAAAACGGGTCTTCGCAAAAAAAATGAATGAGTAAATATATGTTGTTAAATGCCCAGTGAGCATTGTTTTCAAATATTGTATGTCGAGTACTGTCCGCATTTAAACATGTTAGCCTACTCTGAAACATTCTGATTTCGAGCCAAACCGTCTTTGCGCTTCTACCTTCATGCTTGTCGGGAAATCAGCACGCAACAGTTTTAATTTCTTTGGGTTAAACCGATTGTAGATCGAAATCAAAATGTCCGGCACTCCTGGCAATCGCATTACCGACTACGACACAAAGGAGGTTTAAACCAAACATGTATAGCAATTTGTGCAGATCAAAGTCAATAATAATTAATTTGTTGTTTGGTTAATGAATTGAGTGGTTTCGGTGTTTCAGCTATATTCAGGACGAGATCAAGTTAAAGATAAATCCTACTATTGTTGCTGCGCATTTTCTTTTTTTTTTTTGTCAGGTTGCATTAAGTGCAAATCCGGGTTATAGTATGGTGAAGTCGTGCGCGCAGAAAAAATAAGGGTGTCTACTTTGTGTAATCAACTTCTCCTACAGTTTTCAACCCAAATCTTTGAACCCCCATATAAACGTTGAACATGTATTTAATTTGTGTGCCTTTTATTATGGTTTTGTTCGATGATATTTTTCGCTTATTTTCCAGACTTGGGAACTTGTTCACTTTCAGAGCTTTTCCAGAATACGGTATTGGGATCTTAGTCATTTTTTTGCAGAACATTTGCAGACAACTGTACCTGGATCATAGTCATTTTTTAAGTTAACAAGTTAACAAACAATAAATCAACGGAAAGAGGGTAGGATAAGACATAGGTAACGAAATTTTGAATGACACTGGAACAGTATGAAGTATTTGGTAGGGGCAAATTTAGCCTTTTGTAGCGGCCACAATGAGTCTACACTTTTCAAAATCTATAAAAGGGTCTTTATTGTGCAAGATGCGTGGTACTCTCCAAACACGTTACTCACTACGGACAGGTTTTTCTTATTTATCTGCCACTCGCTTACGCGCTGGCCTGCTCTGTGCGTTCACCACTGGACATATTCCCAGTCCCAGTCTAGAGTTTTCAACCTAGATCTCTGAAAGATTGCACATGTATTAAAACCGTGCATAAATTGTTCATAAAAGTTATCCCATGTTTCTAGAGAAGAGAACTTACTCATTTCAGCATATTAATATTCATGATGGTTCTGTTTCTTTGTGATCGAATCTTCCTTCAGGTTTTGACGCAGACCATAAAGACTCTCCCAACAAATTGTAAACCATTTCACATTTATTACGGCACTTGCGTTGCAACCCAGCTATTTCAGACTTTTGCCATTTTTGAACGTTATTGTTCGTAATTCGTTCATGACGTCGTTGGCGTTCGATGAAATTTATTATACTGATTGATTAATTGTTTATTGTTTAACGTCCAGCAAGCAATATTTCAGCTATATTCAGGACGTAAAATTTATTATATTATTTATATATATATTACTTAAGTGGCGATGCATAGGACAAAAAGAAACAAAGACAAACCAGTTATCGAGAACGCCTTTTTATCGAAAACGACCAGTATATCCAAATAAATTGGGTCAAAGTCGTTTGGACGAACTCGACATAGCAACATATTTCATTCACCTACTTATAAAATATATATACAGGCAATAACTGATATTAACAGAATGATTGGTTGATTGCCATCTACTTGTTCAACGCAATGAACTTCATACTATAATACGATTTATATAACAGCTTTATACGGGTAATATATTTATAACAATAACAAATGCAAACAAAAATGGAGCGAAGAATATTTTGCACTAACTTCCACCAACCAAAAATACCCTAAAAATACGTTTTATTATTACTACCTGAAGCGAAAGATCAAGTTAATTTAATAAGATCAGAAATTGAAAGATTTTCAATACACCGAAGGGAAATGAGGCAAGTTAGAATTCGACATTACAAGATTCGTACATGGCTAACCACTTATCGCTAAACATATAAAGAGTCTTTTTTTTTTGTGTGCGTGTAATCATATCGACATCATGTAGGTCTGTTTCATACATAAATTTACCGTCAGAAATTAACAAAAGAAGAACCTGAACTAACTGTGTTTACTTATAAAAACAAGTTGTGCATTTTACTGACAGTAATGTGTACTTGAAATTGCTTGTTTTAGTTCTTGTACATTTTACAGAGAAAAGAACTGCATGCGTCATCTAACCTAATACTACTGGAAATGTACAGGAAATGAACACTTATTAGGCCTCACGACGAATTTTTTCCTTTTTTATGCGGTTATAGATATGACAATGTTGTACCTTTGTCTTTGGGTTAATTGAATCAACTGGGAAACTATTATCAATTAGCTCAGAGTATTTAATCAAAACCTCAGGCAGTTGAATAACTCATGATCTACCTGGTCGAAACCCGTATTGACTGCTTGTGAAAAATTTGTTAGTAACAATATACTTCAAAATATTATCTTTAACAATAGATTTGCTAATCTTACATACTACTGATGTCAAGCTGACTGGTCTGTAATTTCTGGGAACAGTTTTTTCCCTTTCTTAAATATTGGAAAAACTATAGCTTTTTTCCAATTCATTGGAACTACACCTTCTTTAATTGACTTGATAAACAAAATGAACAGGGGATAACAAATGGCACGTCTTACTTCATATACTTTAGGATGTAAACGATCAGGTCGTGAAGATATCAGTTTTCAAATTAAAGTTTCTTAAGCACATCTTAATTAGATTAATATCTTCAATGGAAACACTGTAGTCTTTATCTTTACTTATATCATAACCCTGTAAATCCGGTGTTTGAGTAAACACACTAGTAGAAAACTGATTTAAAACATCGAATTTATCGGCAGTACTGGAGGCTAAAGTACCATCCGGTTTCTCAAGAGTGTTTTCTCTGTTCAACCTATTGGGTGTTACTATACAGATGTTTAATATATATTCCTGCAAATTATATAATAACCCAACATTCAAATTACGTTGGCGTGTGTTCATTTTTCGTTTAGGTCATATTTATTAAATATTGAATATCCGATAGGCAACACTCACCAAACAATCGCTTTGTAATATTTCTTTCACGGAAATTGCCATGTAAACATAATTAGTTTTTTTAGACGTTCAAAGTCGTTAGATACCGTCTCTCGGCTCCTTTATTGACACATATTTCTACTCGTATCGTCATTTTTGAAATAAATGAAATCACAAAATGCATAAATCAATTAATAAAACACAACCGTTTAAAATATCTTTCTACCGAACATAAATAATGTGAAATATTTGCTTTAGAAAAGTGTTCTTCAGAGCCTTTTGCGCAACCGAGTTCGAAAATGTGATTTGTTAAAAATCACACTCCTGTTATAACACTAGTTCTTGATGCCAAATAGAAA
The DNA here is from genome assembly GCA_944474755.1 of Limnoperna fortunei. Classification (NCBI taxonomy): domain Eukaryota; kingdom Metazoa; phylum Mollusca; class Bivalvia; order Mytilida; family Modiolidae; genus Limnoperna; species Limnoperna fortunei. The sequence continues at coordinate 61,889,875 of OX104113.1, forward strand.
AAATGTAAAAATGACTAAGATGAGGTCGTTTCTCGCGTAACACAAGGTTCCTTAGATTATAAAAGTTTCTGTGTCAATTAAGAATTACATGGGTTTTTTTATTTTAATTTTGTCCGAGAAAAAAAATCCAAAGCAAACATACTTAAAAAAAACATTTAAAAACAATCCATAAAGTTTGACAATGTAAGCTCTATCTCGTAAAGTAACCAGTGCCAACGTCTAATGTGGGCCTAGTGGTTAATATCGTTAATCATCTACCATTGATCACGTGACCTCTCAACACTAAGATTGTGAGCTCGAGTTTTACAGCGGGCAGGGTGTGCCTAACTCAAACCTTAATTTACAAGAATTGGCAGTCTCTTCCACCACCAGAAAACTTGGTTTACATGATATAGCAGATAAATTGCTGAAAGTAGTTAAAATTTTAACAAACAAAAATCTAACGTCTGTTCAAGTACAGAAAACTTATTAAAGTCTCAGAGTTTTTTTTCATTAGTGACATTGTGTACTGATGCTTAACATGTTACATTCAAAGTATTTGGGTATTCACTATTCAAGATAGAACAAAAAACCTATTGAAAAGGCGATACAGTAAGTGATAATAATCATGTACTCTTATTATTAAGATGTTATTACCAATACATTTGGATATTCGTTACTTGTCTATGAAATCATTACCGTATAAAATGGGTAATACTCACAAGGTCCGTCTGCCTCTTATTGCTATTAGTCGAAAATAATAATGGGTGTAATTTCTCAATTACACTCCGACAGATTAAATTGTGCTTTTTTTTTTATTTTGTCCGTCCGAGGCGACGTCGTTACGTTGTCGCATAGACATCAATTTTAACAAACACATTTCCACTTGAGTTGTGTTTACTAATTCATCTCCCTGCTAAATTTTGGCTTTATCGTTAATTTACTTGCTATCGTCCTGAAAATAGCTGAAATACTCACTGGAAGTAAACAAATTTCAGTATGGCGATTCCATTTTGAAGTTATTCTCATAGCCTGTACTTTTGTTGCGGTACAAATGTTTCTTGTGAACATTGATTTGATCAACACATGGGCATCGTCCTTATTTATCATATAAGACATTTATCGTTTCGTCCTCAATATAACTAAAATATTGCTCAATGGACTTGAAACATCGACATCAATTTGATCAATGTTTTAATAAGTCTGCATACCGGCTTTTTTTAGACTGACTTTCTGACGGGATTTGTCTGGTAATTCAGTCGATGTTTACCTGTAATAATAATTTTCTTTATGGGGATCTTGTAAAATACTTTCCATCAAATACATATAATATTTATTTATACGTTAACATAACTCAGACGTGTATTTCTTGTGCACATGGATTTGATAAGTGAATTTAAAACAATGCGAGATCGAATTGTTAGAATATATTAACTTCAGCTATCGACCAATTTAACAACTAACCGTGACCAGAAGCTGTTTTATTGTAGTTTTAGTAGCTACTTGAACAAAATATAATTTGCAATTCTTTCATGTTTTGATTAGAATACAACTAAAGAGCAACAGAAAATGTTGCCTGTGGTTGAAGAGACTGTCATAATCGATTAATTCGTGCATGGAATAATTAGAAGATTAACCGAGGAAATTCTAATATTGCGGAAAACTGGTAATGGCCAGACAAGCACAGTTGTGTGGTCAGTAAATGACTATTGGCAAGAACGATAATAATCTTACTTTTCTATTAACTTGACCATATTTTTTATGGGATATATAGAGAGTTATTTTGCTTCACGAAATCCACATTAATTGAAGCTGTTTTTATTGATAATGTTAATAATATACACATTTCCATTTTATTTGTTTCATGCATTTAAAACCTTATATATGCTTCAACCTCAGAGGGGTACAAGTGTGTATTTCTAATAATAAATATTGTATTTTTAAAAATGTTAACTGGAATCACGTTTAAGCTTTCTTCTCCGTGTTATATGTCAATTTTAAATAATCTAGATGAAACGGTGGTTACTTTGACGTGTCTGAAATCGCGTTTGCCATTTCGTTTTTTCTTTCGTTATTTTAACAGTATGGCGAAAGCTTACTAAACACAGCAAGCTTTTGGCAAGTAGTTGCTTATTGACTTGAATCACTTGACGAGCTAATGCTCAACATTCGAGCTCTCATCTCTTCTGTTTTACTGATATGTCGCGTGGGAGATCTAACAACAGATAATAGGTAACATTGCAAAGGTAAATACAATTTGAAAATTTGGATCATCAAAAATGTAGATATTGCTAATGAGTTAAAAAATATTGGAGAAATATTTTGTAAACAAGTATATTCCTATAAAGCAAAGAATACTAAACACTGTACAGCATCATTCATGAATAGAACATTAATAAAACAAGAAAATGGTACACAATATCTTTCGTGAAAACAAAAACTGAACTGGAAGTGCTATAGCAAGCCGAGAACCTGTCAAAAATGAAAAAAAAACTTTTTTTGGAAAGGTGTGTTGGGGGGTAGGGGAGGTTCTAAGTCTTGTGATTTCTCGCTAACAATGAAACCATGTTATCGAAAAGGCAATAAGACAAAACAATATACCTTTGTATGTAGACGCAGAAATTGTACATGATTTATAACAATAAGAACAAGTAAACAATTTTAAACTAAATTTAGCAAAAGGTATAGGAGACAAGTCAGTTATTGCTGATTGAAATCATGCTAGTGTATAAATTAATTAAAATAAGCCTGCTATGGAATCATTTTAAACCAGTTGGGAAAGATTTTGTTTAAAATATCAATAATAAATACTAAAAAGGCTACAAGCTATGAGGATAAATCACCAAAGATTTTTAAACTTCCCACACTTGCAATTTCCACCTGTAATATTAGTTGATAAATCATTAGTTATACTTTTATTTTTCAAGATAGCTTTCCCAAGTGTGAAAACAATATACAAGACTTCAGGGCCGTAAATTGTGTTTGGATTAAGGGGAGACAGTAAAGTTGGGGGTCTGGGGGGCACATTTTTGTGCAAAATCCTGCTATCTGGAAAATCCTGTGGTGTTTTCCATTTTGGTCATCTTTTTTACTTTTCATGATTTCATTTTATTTTATTTTTGGTCACATTTTTTTGTGCCAGTTTGCAATAGGAGGCAGTTGCCTACATATAATTTACGGCCCTGCAAGAGAATAACACTCTTTCGTATGCTGACAATAATACAAATACACGTAAGTGTAATCCAAAAACTTGAGACTGATAGTCGGAGAATGCTGGACTGGTTTTATTACAATTAAATGTAAGCCAACTCAGACAAGTTTCAGGCTTTTAGAAAAAAACTGTTGATAAAAACCATTTCTTTATATTTACAAGGTAATAAGTGTAAACAACCTTAAGCTGATGGTGAAAAAAATCTAGAAAAGTATGTAGGGTTTCTTTTTTAGCGGCTACTTCTAAAACTACACTCGAGTTTTCCGTATTATACAATTATACATCGAACGCCATTCTGCATTTGACACAAGTTTTTTTTTTTTATTTCAGACAGACTCAATCAGGATTTGTACTTTCCATTAGTTATAATCCGGTTCAACATAGTTGACACTGCCTAATTATAATTACAGTCTTTTGAATTAGTTAACGATACATTATACTAACATATTATATTCGTGATGTAATGGATGCATTGGAAATACTTCAAACGTCATGAACGGTCGTGCATTTTAAATTGCTGTATCGACATCTGGATTATTTTTTTCTTCAATTTCTGTTTCAGAGCTTAACGTTTCTATAATAACAAGGTTCTTTGTAATCACAAAAACACTCGATGACATGTCAAATAATTCCCGAAGACTTCCGTCCTGCTAATCTCTAGTATTCTCTATCTTTGTCTTTTTCTGATCTTCTCGGAAACTTTTGATTATTTTCCTATTGAATCATCAACAAATGGTCGTCTCCCAGACGCCAACAAATATTCTATAAATTGGTTCCGTAATTTGTCTTTGTCACAAACGGGTTCCAATCACTGGTTGCATCGGCAACAGTATGAGTAATGCACATTTAGATTTAATTAAAAGAGTTGACCATTCAATAAATAAAATAAACTACATGTTTTAAAATGAATTTTCGCTAATTTGATTTTGATGTCAACTTTTTCCTTTCTTTTAAATCAAATGTCTGTAATTTTTTAAATATAAATCGTCTACTATTATTTTAGCTTCGATTTCCATTATGTTTAAATTGGAATGTATAGGTTTTAAAATTAGGAATTTTTGTAAAAGTTCACAATTTTTGTTATTGTTTTGCAAAATTTTTTTATATTTTTTAGTCATTTTGTTATTTTATTTTTAAAATTTGAAAACGTATAAAATATTACCCAAATTCTACCTTTAAATGTTTCTTGCTTTTTTACAAAATAAACATTTTACCTGTTTCACCGCTCCTCTTTGATTACCAAGTTTATCCTTCGTTTAAATGCAAATACTGGGAAAGGTTCCCACTGTGATGCTCAGAGCATCCCTATGAACATAACTGAAATATACTCTTCGCTATATGTTAATCAAGCAACTATTACGTTTTTTGGAATTTCGAATTGTTTCATCGATGCATTGAATGTTTACACTGCTCTGTTGAATACACAAATTTCTTACCTGTCCTTCCCTTTATATTTTTCTTCACGTTGGGTTTTAGTCGATTTTCAGTTACATTTTATTTGCCTGTTTTCAGACAGACATAGTAAGGCCGGTACTCTAAAACAATGATAAAATACGAAGTAATGATTCACATTTCTAATAGCTTATTTCCCACAATTTTAATCGCTTGATTTTTCTGTGCTGTTTTTAATTATTCAGAAAAGGTATTTACAATTGTTGCTTGTACGGCGTACAAGATTATATTTCTTTCTGTCAACAGGCTAGGCCACAGTTATCTTTAGTGAAAAGCAAGCTCCAATGTTAAAACTTAAAGCGATCTCGTTACAATTAATGCTGATTTTAGTTTCATAAAACTATAATGCTATTTGACATGGGTTCTATTCTTTGTAACCGCTAGGTACACAATCAATGACAAAGTTGCATAATTCTGTCATCAAATATGTACACAAATTACGTGGTAATAAAATCTTTTTTTCTAGATAGGATTCAGTCAACAGAAAAGATAATTGATTGGTTCAGATGATGGTTGTCATTACAATCTTCGCTGCTTCACACAGTTTATTTCATTTGTGATTGCGTAACGCATAATCTTGTCAATAAGCATTTAAGATTAGATAGTAAGCATTTAAATTTTGCAGATGTTATAAAAGAGTTTTTGTCACATTTCATTTTGATTTCTGTTTCGTGCGCTTTTTTGTTTATGTCAGTAAATAAATTCGTTGCCGTTTTATGTACTATTTAATCGTACATTGTAGAAGACCATGAATTCAAATGGTCCAATCTTAAATGCTATTATTGTTAATTTTTCATCTCCGTCTTGTTTGTTATCATACGTGTTCTCATTCTGACTAGCTGAAATATTGAGTGCTGGACGTTAAGCAGACATCCCATCAATTCATCGTTTTTTGACAGGACTGTGGCTTAATTACACAGAAATAAACACACGTAAGCAAACATCAAAGTGAATTCATTTATTCTAGTGGAAGACATGATCCGATTTGATGCTTTAAGATTTTTATATCCATACAATCTAAAGTATGGTCGAATTTTCTGTCTGCTTAGTAAAACTGATATAGAAGATAGAACCGTATTTAAATTCGTTTTAACAATCAATAGTGTAGTTGCATAACTGCGTCACCAAAATAAACCATAAACAAGATATATTTTAAAACGTAAGTCTAAATTATGGTTTTTATCAGTAATATCGGGATTGTAAATACTGTCAATGCTCCCGTGCTGTCCTTGACTTTATTTCTATCAAATATACAAATCGTATACATGTCAGCTTTTTTTTACGTCATTGGAATCTTCGCATTTCCATGACGTAAGCAGGTTAAGATTGGATTTTAGTCGTCGGTTATAATTATTTTTTACTGTTTTATTAAGCAGATGTGATATATTGTATCTACAACTACTTTTAGTTTACATTTGTTTTAGATATCACACTAAATACGACTTCCTTTTTGATATAATATCCCACAATTTAAAGTTATTTACATGTAACTATAATAAAAATTTAACAAGATAACGGATCAAAAAACGATCTTATATATTACTAGGGGACTTCAACGGACACAACCCTTTATGGGGCAGTAACACAGTAAACGATAAAGGTAAAATAATTGAAGGCTTAATGAATCAGGAAGATCTGTGTATTTTTTTAATGATGGAACCAATACATATTTACATCCTGGGAATGGATCATATTCGGCTATTGATCTTACAATAGCAGATCATTCTCTGTTGGCCGATTTCTCATGGAAAGTCCATGACGATCTCTGTGGCAGTGATCACTTTCCCATTATATTGGAATCTCTGCACTCTTCCATCACAGAACGAGCCGCTCGGTATAAATTTAACAAAGCCAATTGGCCTCTATTTGAACAACTCTGTATAGAGCGACTTAACTCGGATACTTTTGAAGCTATTTCTGATCCAATTTTAAAATTCAATGAAACACTTATTTCATTGCTGATGAAACAATTCCTAAGACCTCGACAAATCCAAAACATCCTAGTAAACCATGGTTCGATGACAGCTGTGAGGATGCTATTAAAGACCGGAAAAAAGCCGAACGACGCTTTAATAAACACCCTACTCATAATAATCTTAACCATTTCCGAATTTTTCGAGCGAAAGTTTGCAGGGTAACGAAACAAAGACGACGCACCTCTTGGCGCAACTTTGTTTCTAAACTAAATAACCATACCCCTATGAATAAAAGTTGGAACATGATTCGTAAAATTAAAGGTAAAAACAGTAAAGCAAATGTCCATCATTTAAAGGATGGACAAGACTTGTTAACATCAGAGTCGGATATATCAAACAAATTGGCCGAAACATTTGCAAAACACTCGTCCGCTGAAAATTATCATCCCGATTTTCAGCGTATCAAAACTCAAAAAGAAAAATCAAAACTTAATTTCCATTCAAAAAATCTAGCAGATTACAATACACCCTTTTCTTTGGAAGAGCTAAAAACCTCTTTGAACAAATCTCACGATACAGCATGTGGTCCAGATGGCATCCATTATCAACTTCTCAAACATCTGCCACAATCTTCTCTCCAATGCCTTTTGAATCTTCTTAACAACATTTGGGAAACGGGTGACTTGCCATCTATATGGAAAATGGCCACTGTTGTGCCTATTCCAAAACCAGGAAAAGATCACTCTGAAGCGTCCAACTATCGGCCTATAGCACTCACAAGCTGTCTTTGTAAAACTATGGAAAGGATGATCAACGATCGCCTTGTCTGGTTTTTAGAATCGAACAACCTAATCTCAAATATCCAATGTGGATTCAGACAAGGGCGAAGTACCAAAGATCATCTTGTACGTTTCGAAACGTATATTCGAAACGCCTTTGCCAAAAATGAACATGTTGTATCCATCTTTTTCGATTTAGAAAAAGCATATGACACAACATGGAAATATGGTATTTTAAAAGATCTTTTTGATATGGGGTTGAAAGGTAGACTTCCTACCTTTATTTCAAACTTTTTATCTGACAGAGAATTTAAAGTTAGGGTAAATTTTACTCTACCTGACCCTTTTGAACAGGAAATGTGTGTTCCCCAGGGAAGCATCCTTTCTGTCACTTTATTTAGTATTAAAATTAATAGCCTTGCTCAAGTTTTAAAAGATAATATTGATGGTTCTCTATATGTTGACGACTTCCTCATATGTTACAGAAAAAAAACATGAATAATATTGAACGTCAACTGCAGTTATGTTTAAATAGAATAGAGAAATGGGCAATGGAGAATGGTTTTAAATTCTCCACTGCAAAAACTGTGGGGATGCATTTTTGTAATAAGAGAAAGATGCATCCTGATCCCGAATTAAAATTACATAATAATCCTATATACATATGTAAAGGAAACTACTTTTCTTGGTCTCATATTTGATTCAAGGCTAACCTTTCTACCCCATATCAAAATGTTAAAAATTAAATGCATTAAAGCATTAGATATTTTAAAAGTCGTATCCAGCACCGACTGGGGTGCTGAGAGCGTCTATATAGATCGCTGGTTCGATCTAAATTGGATTATGGTTGTTTTATCTATGGTTCAGCTCGCAAGTCATATGTCAAAATCCTTGATACTATACACCATCAAGGATTGCTACTATGCCTTGGAGCTTTCAGAACCACACCTGTTGAAAGTTTATATGCAGAAGCAGGCGAGCCTTCTTTGTATCAAAGAAGAATAAAGCTCGCTTTGCAATATGCAACCAAACTAAAGGCATATCCTGGCAACCCCGCCCACGACTGTGTTTTCAAACCTCTTTACCAAAACATTTTCGAAAAACATCCAAACAAAATTCAATCTTTGGCCTACGAATTAGATCTCATTAAGAAAATTCGGGTATAAATTTAGATAAAATTGCTGCAATTGAAATTCCACGTAATCCCCCTTGGCTAAATCCCAAACCGGTATTTATTTATGATTTACGAAAACATAAAAAGTCAGACACAAACCCTCTAATAATACAACAGCATTTTGCAGAAATAAAATCTTGTTACCCTGACTATAGTACTATTTATACTGACGGGTCAAAAGACGACGATAAAGTTGCCTCAGCTGCTGTCTTCGGAGAGCGTGTTGAAACTCGTCGTCTCCCGTCTGCCTCATCCGTATTTACTGCTGAGACGCAAGCTATTCTTCTTGGCATGAAAATAGTTTCTTCGTCAGACGAGTCCAAATTTATTATCTGCTCCGATTCTCTCTCGTGTCTTCTTGCTATTCAAAATTTCAAAATTAAAAACCCTTATATTTTAAAAATTATTAAAATTTACAAATCTCTCACAACTTTGGGAAAAGAGGTTGTGTTTTTCTGGATCCCAAATCATGTGGGAATCCATGGGAACACAGTCGTGGATCAGGAAGCAAAGAATTCCCTGAAGAATAATGTTATAAACTGTGATATTCCTTTTACTGATTTTAAACCAGTAATTTTTAAATATATTTCCGGTATGTGGCAGAGTGGTTGGGATCTTTAAGTTCATAATAAACTTCACGAGATCCAGCCACTACTGCACACAAATAATTTTAAAAGTTATAAAGGTCGCAGAGATCAAGTTGTTTTAACACGGTGTCGTTTTGGCCATACCAGGACGACACATAGTTATATTTTAAATAATAAGCCGCGCCCCGATTGTGTGCCATGCAACAGTCCATACACTATCAAGCATGTCTTGATGGACTGCATTGACGTGGCGCACATTCGGGAATGTTTTTATACTGTAAATACTTACAGTAGTTTGTTTACAACGGTCGCAGGCGACACAATTTTAAAATTTTTAAAGGAAATTAATTTGTACAGTAAAATTTAATTTTTCCGGCAATTTGTGATCTATATTTTTATTGTTTTACTTACCTTTTATCTGTATATATGCTCATATTATTGTATAAGATAATGTTTTAGAACTAAGGGAGGGATGAACAATTGTTAGAAATGTTCAAATAATCAAGTTATTATTATTACTTTCACGTCCTGAATATAGCTGAAATATTGCTTGCTGGACGTAAAACAAAAATCAACCAATCAATCAATTGTTCAGGTCTAAATAGATCGAGGGGTTTCTCCACCTCCCCCTCTCGATATGATATACACGAAAATTTTCTAAAAGTAACCCTTTTTAAAGAAACAAACTAAATAAATATATCATTTCATTTCACTTAAATGTGTGTATATATCAAGAACTTCTACTAGACAATTTACGGCAAAGACAAAAGTCTGTAAACATCATGTCTACATGTCTTTCAAATTTTTGCTTATATTGTTTGAAGGTTGGATGAGATGCGAGTTGAAATTTGTGTCTCATGTTTAATTATATCGCCCGCTTTTGGCTTTAAACTATTATTTCAGTATTTAAAGATGTCCCAAATCGATATAAATATCACCAATATGATACGAAAATATAATATATTTTGCATATGCCATATAATGTGAACAAACGCCGACTAGCCGTAACTACTCAACTGTTTTAAACTCACTCGAAATTCTCTTTGTATTGTCTTAATATGTATGCACATGTATACGGTATGATCATGCAAGTACTATTTAGCCATACTACTATGGTATGATATAATGATGAAGTTATTACTCGAGTATGATTTCATAATTTTGCCATCAGCTGTGTACACAAATTACAAGACAATAACGAAGCAGATTTTTGTTAGATTCAGCTAACTGAAAAAAGTATTGGGTTTATTTAGATTGTGCTTGTTAGTAGTGCTTCTGTTTCTTTGTAATTTTGTTCTTCTTTCCTTTTATGTTTGTCTTTTGAAGAATGTTTTTATACACAATTTAAAATGCTGCTGTTGAGCAGAATTAATTTCGGTGTCTTGAATTCTTGAATTGACCTGAAAAAATAGGTTTTGACCACTTTAATCTCTGTCCAGATATAACAAATATGGATGCCTATAAATCATTATTTGTTTCCAATTATATTTATATAAAAATATGTTTACGTAACTGCCGTGGAGAACTTGTAAACTTTGTAAATGTTTTGATGTAAATAGTATGTCTATTCTTTGCAGCCTTACGGGTGAAACAGTTGGAAAATCATTGTACAAATTTAGTCAATATGTGTTTTGTTCATGACAAGTTTTGTTCAGATAAGCGATGAACTTTTTTAAATCGAACCTCTCCTCGCCGACCTGATTTTGTACTCCTATGAGGCTGAGTTCCTAGAAGGCCTACTGAAGAAGAAAGAAAAGACTCTGGCCCAGACCTTTAATTTCACATTCCGCTATATTGATGATGTTTTGTCCCTCAATAATGCTAAATTTGGTGACTATTTACATTCAATTTACCCTAGCGAGCTTGAAATTAAAGAAACCACCAATACACTAAGATCAGCCTCTTACTTAGACCTACTTCTAGAAATAGACTCAGGAAAACTACAAACTAGTCTCTACGACAAGCGTGATGACTTCAACTTTCCAATTGTCAACTTCCCGTTCATCGACAGCAACATTCCAGCAACTCCAGCGTATGGTGTGTACATTTCACAACTTATACGTTATTCTAGATCCTGCGATCGTTATTCAGATTTTCTAGACCGATCACTGCTGTTGACTGCTAAACTACTCAAACAAGGGTTTGTTGTACCTAGGTTGATGTTATGTCTCCAGAAGTTCTACGGTCGGCACTACGACTTAATTGATCGTTACGGGAAATCAGTGTCTCAAATACGATCTGACATTTTCGCTGAGTCATAGGTAGTGTTTCCTATTCCTGGATTTGACTTTTCCCTAGACAAGACAATGAGTAACTCGACGGGTGTCTAATTAGAGGCAGGCACTGCTTACTCGTCCGGAGCACCTGAGTGCACCCATGGTTTTTATTGGGTTCGGGTTACTCTCTTTCTGTGTTTTATGTTTTTGATTTTTGTGTTGTGTTTGTCTATTCTGATTTGTAACTGTCCCTTGGTTTTTGGCTCTTGTTCGGTCGGTTTTCTTTGCTACTTTCTTTTTACAAAGTTTAAGTTTACAAATTCTGAACGGTTTAAAGTGGTCAAAACCTATATGTAATGTCAATTCAAGACACCGCAATTCATTCTTCTTTGTACCCAAATATGTGGGTCGAGAGCTGATCCATTTCCCAAAATGTTAAGTTATCAACATGTAACTATGATTAAAATTGAACATAATACCGAATCAAAAACGATGCTGGTCATTCATTGTTGGCCGGAGGTATTCAATTTATATATGACAGTTTTATCATTTGTTCTGGTTTAAATAAGTCGAGGAATTTCTCCGCCTCCTTTTCTCGAAGGCGAAAAATTGATGAAAGTAACCTTTATTAAATAAATTGGGATAGTTTAAGTAATATATGCAACTAAACCCTATAATGAAACGTTTCTGTTCGTAATTCTGTTAAAATCATTACATATGATTTTTACTTAGAACTTCACAATGAGTAACTCGACGGGTGTCTAATTAAAGGCAGGCACTGCTTACTCGTCCGGAGCACCTGAGTGCACCCATCGATTTTATTGAGTTTGGTCTTTCTGGATTCTTTCGGCTCTTTTTTCAGTCGGTTTTCTTGTTATTTTTTCGACATATATGCAATACTTATAGAATAAAAGCAACGTAAATCACAAGCTTTTGCTCAATGAAATCAGATTAATCAGCTAATTGGAGGTTTGTCGTGTACTGATATAGATATTTTACCTATTATTCGATTTATAGTTAAGTCGTTTATTAAATAAACGATCACCAAATTAGCGAACACCGCCGTTAATGATCGTTTATTGCAGCTTCTGATTGGACAACCTGATTTACCAAGCGGAACAACAAGGAAGTATTCAAAGAGGTTAATAGTTTAATCTAGCTTCGTTAATGGTATACAAAAGTGACTGTTTTGCGTTCCATAGTTTTTGATTGAATAGCCTGGAATCAAGGGTTTGCTATAAACCTTTATGACAATCCCGTGCCATGTATATCACACATAACATTCTGTTGGCGGAGAAATCTAGATTATCTAAAGAAACCATCCACCTCATACATTCATCTCCTTTATAAATGTCTTTCCAATATATAAAATTGCTCCGTTGGTGGTAGAACTAATTATACAAGTGGGATGAAAGTCCAAATGTTTGGTATTTATTGCGTGATCGTATCTAGACTGTAGGCAGTGCCTTGCTATAATACTTTAAATTTAATATATATTAACTGATTCATGATACATATTATAACAAGATTTAGAATATTGTATAGATTGAGTTAAGAGGTAACCCTTATAGGTTCTGTTTCATTTTGCAAACCATACGTTCTTAGGTAATATTTGAAACGTGAACTTGTTTGAAGTCATATACTCAGTTTTAATAAGCATGCTTTCATAGCTATTTTCTTTGAACATTTTGCATTTCAAAGATTTGTAATCAAAAATAGATTCTTGAAAATAATTGAGATTGATGCTCCTCTTAATTTTGAATATAAAATTAATACCTGTGAACTTGTGTTTACCTTATGCAAGTCTTATTAATTTCTTCAAAGAGGCTATATGTCGTGTTTTATTTTGTTTTTACGATTTAATGTGTTCAAACACAGTAGTTCGTAGAACGTGTTTGTTCTCAAATAAAAAATTTAAAGCGCATGTTTTACATTCCTAAAAAATTGTTTACCAATAGAACAATTGCATACACTAGGAAAATCTTCGATTAAAATAGATTAAGATTTCTTTCTTCAATGTAGGCAAATGCAGCAAGAGGCAAGAATACTTACATGTAACTTTAATATACTGCTTTGCTAATCAGTCTTTTGAATGTTTATGTCCTCTATTGATTAAACCTATGTTTTGGCATCTCGCATTGTTTCATCCCGGTATTAGGTATGTAAACGCTTTGCACTGCTGTGCTTAATACACAAATCTATGACATGTCCTTCCCCTTTTATTTTTCTTCACTTTTGTTTTTTAATTGTTACATTTTATTTGCCGGTTTTCAGACCGACATAGTAAGGCCGAGACTATAAAACAACTATAAAATTCGAAGTAATGATTCACAATTCTTTGATTTTAACTGTTTTATTTGTGCTCTTTTTAATTTATCACAAAAACTATCTACAATTATTTTTTCCTTTTTTTCAGCTAGATAGGACACATTTTAAGGATGTGATGCATTAACGTGAAGAGCAACATCTAATGTTAAAATTAACAAATGATGTCGATTGCAATTAATGCGGATTTCAGTTTCTTAAAAATATGATTTAGAACTATAATGCTATTTAGCAATGGGTTCTATTCTTTGTAATAGATCTTGTCACCACTAGTTACACAATCAATCACAAAGTTGCATAATTTTGTCACCAAATGTGTACACAAATTACATGGTAATAAAGCTTTTTCTTGATCTAGATTGGATTCAGTCAACGGAAAAGATAATTGATTGGTTCAGATGATGGTTGTCATTGCAATCTTCTTCACACAGTTTATTTTATTTGTGTTTGCGTAATGCATAATCTTGTCAATAAGCATTTAAGATAAGATAGTAAGCATTTAAATCTTGCAGATGTTACAAAAAGATGTTCTTGTCATATTTCATTTTTATTTCTGTTTTTGTTCAATTTTGTGTGTTTATGTTAATAACTTTTGTGTCGATTTTATGTACTATTTAAGCGTGAATTATTTCAGTGTTGGGTTTAAGACCATGAATTCATGGGATCTAATCTTAAGTATAGTAAATTGTCATCTCAGTCTTGTTTGTAAGAGTACATGTACATATTTAATCTTGTTGTCATTCTGACTAAGGCTGAAAAATGCTGGCTGGACGTTAAGTAAACATCCCATCAATTCATGGTTTTTTGACAGCAAACATCAAGGTGAATTTATTTATTCTGGTGGAATACATGATTCGATTTGATGCTTAAGAATTTTATATCCAAACAATCCCAATTTTGCTTAGTAAATATGATTTAGATTGATTGATTAATGGTGTTTAACGCCCGAGCAGCATTATTTCAGCTATATTCAGGCGATGAACATGAAATGGATGATAAAATGAACATGAAATGATGATGAATGAAAATGGGATGGGACACAAGGAAAAATAAGGGTAACGGATTTTAGATTGCCACTGGCAAATGGGAGGATGGATAGGGTCGGGCAATTCAGCCTCCTGTAGCGGGATGGAAATCCCTACTCATAGCGAATACTACAGCAGCGTTCTTTAACGTGCAAGGAACGTGGCATTTTTCCCAACACGGTGCACTAATATGGTTTGCGGTCAGGTTTTCCGTATTATGGCCTGACAACCCCAGCTTGCCAGGGGTACCCCATTCAACCACCTGGGGCACACATCCCAGTCGGTCTTTAGGCAAACCGACCTGACACGCCGGTCAGGGTACTGGGCGCTATTTAGTCGCCTTTTACGACAAGCTAGCGCGACTGCGGTCTATTCTTTTGGCCACCCGGATCCCGCACGGGGCAATAGGATTTAGAAGATTTAACCTTATTTAAAAGAAGCCCGAAATGAATATGAAATACATTAAATATCGGGAATATGATAGGAAAATATACTAGACGTACCTACTTAGTTGTTTTGAACTCACGCGAAGTTCTCTGTAAAAACGTAGACTCAGAACCCTTGGTTTGGGGTATGACAATTTTGGTAATAAAATATGAAAATGTATGTGTTTTCTGACTATGTATAGAGACGTTATGACCATGCAAATAATATTTAGTCACACTTCCTTGGTATGACGAAATGGTGAAGTTATAACTCGAGTATGATTTCAGGTATGTTGTTTATAACAAGAATCTCGATGTTTTTAAGAAGTAACGCGATGCGTTTTGTTTCATGCATGATTTCTTTTCATCAGCTTTCTTTTCAAAGGTATCGCGATGCTTTTAACATGTAACGCTATGCTTTTAACAAGTATCGCGATAGAAAAAAACATCATGTTTAAATGAGTTAGATCATTTAATTTAAATGTGTTTTTATATCAAGGACTGAAGAATATTTAACACTGACGACAGTATGTAAAACATCCTGTGTACGTGGTTTTGAATTTTGCTTATATTGTTCGAAGGTTGGAGAAGCTAGTGTCACAAATTTAATTTATTTTGCTCGCTTATGGCATTAATGCTATTATTTCATATTTAAATATTTAAATCTTAGAATAATTAAAAATGCATTTAATATCAAGAATATGATAAGAAAATAATGTAGTTGATAAGAAACTATAGTAGTCTTAACTACTCGGCTGTTTTGAACTCACACGAAGTTAAGTTCTCTGTGTTTTCTGACTATGTATGCCCATGCAGGTGGCGAGTACTATTTAGCCATACTTCCATTGTATGATGTAATGGTGAAGTTATTACTTGAGTACAATTTCAGATATATTGCATAATTTTGCCATCAGCTGTGTACACAAATTACAAGACAAAACGACGTAGATTTTTGTTAGATTATTAGATTCAGCCATCAGAAAGAAAGTATTGGGTTTATTTAGAATGTGCTTGTTATTAGTGTTTCTGTTTCTATGTAATTTTGTATTTCTTTGCTTTTATGTTTGTCTTCTGCAGAATGTTTAATAAACAATTTAAAATGATTTTCGTAATTGTCTTTGTACGTCTTATTTTGAAGATAAGATTTTGAAGTCTGATAAGAGAATCGCAACAATAACGTTTCCTAAATTAATATCTTTGGTAGAAAATCCAAGTATTGTCTATATATTGATCATTAATCTTTTAAAAAATTATATTCAATGCTAGTTTTAATAAATCGTATCTTAATAAAATAAAGGACCATTATTAGACATTTAACGTGATTTTATAAGTAATTAATAGATAAGGCATTGGTTTGACTATTTATGTGGGTACCTGGATATCAGTGGCCGTTCATGTTTATCAGTGTCAGTAATATATGCTTGCTTTTTTCTATCGCGAGCCAATGTTACGTACATATCCCCAGATGATTTATTTTTTCTGTAAACTGGCTTCCGTCGTGAGATTAAACTTGAAAACTGGTCCCTAGACGTTAATCAACAATTTAATCAATCAATAAACTGACCAGTATGATCTTCTTTTCTCAAATTTAAAGAAATAATTAATTTGTACTTGTAACTCGAATAAATGTAATGTTTTAGCCTATTTAAATCATGTTTGAAAAAGCACGTTGTGTATATTTTAATTTGAAAAAAAAAGCCATATTTCTTACAGTTATAACTTAATAATAAGATTCCTTACCAATAACTTAGGACATTTTTTCTGAAAATAACAAGACGGTAATAATTGCTGTTTATACCTTTTTTTAGATGTGTATATCTGAACAAAAGTTAATGTTTATCGTTATATATAACACAAAGTTTACATTCATTTTAATTATCATGAGAATAGGATGCTGTTGTTGTGGAGAAGGATGAATTTTAGTTCCTATTGACCTGATAGATAGGTTTTGACCGCTTTAAACCGTCGTGATATAACAAATATGCATGTCTATAAATCATTTTATGTTTAAAGTTACAGCAATATATACATATGCTTAAGTAATTATCGTACACAATTTGTAAACTTTGTGACCGTTTTGATTTATTGTTTATAGACCATTATCCTGTAAGGAATTATTTTTAATGTGAGTTGTAATACATTTTCGTATCGTGGAACATTTATCTGTTTCCAGCTATCGACCCACATATTTGGCTACAAATATATCATTAGTAACAGATGCTACTGTTGACAAGAATGATGAATTTCAGTGTCTTGAAATTAACCTGACAATAGGTTTTGACAACTTAAAACACTCCTGATATCACAAATTTGGATGCCTATAAATCATTATTTGTTTAAAATTATATTTATATATCAATATGTTTAATTAATTAACGTGCACAATTTGTAAACTTTGTAAACGCTTTGAATAAAACAGTATGTCTATTCTGTGCAGCCTTACAGTTGAAACAGTTGGCAAATGATTGTACAACTTTAGTCAAAATGTGATACTAGCAGGACTTTTTTTTGCACACCTTCTAATAGCGGAATGTTCTAAGATTTATTTCCAAAATATTTAATTATAAACTCACAAAAAAGCCTAATGACCCTAATTAAACGATAGGAATGACGTCAAAACTGGTATAAGCTACGTCTTACTGTTAAGAACCAAAGTAATTGATGCAACACCAAAACATTATACCGAATACGGCTTGGCACATCTACATTAGAGAGACGAACCTTAGAATTTTAAAGATTTTCGTAATTTAATGTTAATTTGAATAATTTGAAATTAAATTTGTCGCAGATTTGTCGCTTTGATTTTAAATAAATATGCGCCTCGAATATTTCTAATCTACTTTTTGCTGAATTTTCCTGAATCGTGCCCAGTTCGAGTACTACTGTTTGCAAGATAATTGAAATTGTTTACTTCGAGAAAAAGCACAGTTTTCCATGTTTTGTAAAAATACCGCTAAAATCGGCTCGAATTCACTTTTACGCAAGATTTCATTTGTGCAACTTTGTAACCGGTCTTGCGAGCGGGCTTAAAGCTTTGAAATTTACTAAATAAATAAGGTATTTGGTTGCGTAATTTCGTAATTATTGAAGGCTTAATGTCAAATTTTCTGATTTACAACATGTTTGTCATTTTTTTTAACAGATTGTTGGTATTTCTATGGGTACTAACTGTGCTCCTCTAATCGCCGACCTATTTTGTGCCCTTATGAGGCCCACTGAAGAAGAAAGAAAAGACACTGGCCCAGACCTTTAATTTCACATCAACAATATAGATGTTTTTTTCTAAACAATGCTAAATATTGTGACAATTTGCATTTAATCTACCCCATAGAGCTTGAAATTAAATACACGGCTAATACACTTAGGTCGGTCTCCTACTAAACCTACTTCCCGATGTAGACACGGGAAAACTACAAACTAGACTCTACGACAAACGTGATGACTTCAACTTTCCAATTGTCAACTTCCCGTTCATCGATAGCAATATTCCATCATATGTGTATACATTTCACAACTTATACGTTATTCTAGATCTTGCTAATAAACTGTTTAGCGTTATCTAGTTTATATGATTGGATAACCTGATATACCTAGTAGAATCAAATCCCTTTGTACGGTTTATTAAATCGTTTGTACGGTTTATTTAATCGTTTGTACGATTTATTAATCCGTTTGTACGGTTTATTAAATCGTTTGTACGATTTATTAATCCGTTTGTACGGTTTATTAAATCGTTTGTACGGTTTATTAAATCGATTGTAAGATTTATTAAATCGTTTGTACGATTTATTAATCAGTTTGTACGATTATTATCAGGGACCATAGGGTCCACATGGTCTAGGTAGTTGGCCATCTACTATTGATTACCGGAGACCAAAGGGACCACATGGTCTAGGTAGTTGGTCATCTACATTAGATTATCAGGGACCTAAGGGACCACATGGTCTAGGTAGTTGGTCATCTACATTTGATTATCATGGACCAAAGGGACCACAAGGTCTAGGTAGTTGACGATCTACTTTTGATTGTCAGGGACCAAAGGGACCACAAGGTCTAGGTAGTTGACGATCTACTTTTGATTGTCAGGGACCAAAGGGACCACATGTCTAGGCAGTTGACAATCTACTTTTGATTATCAGGGACTATGGGGACCATGTGGTCTAGGTAGTTGGCCATTTACTATTGACTATCCGAGACAATAGGGACCACGTGATCTAGGTAGTTGGCAATATACTATTGATTATCAGGGACCATAGGGACCACATGAATAAACCGTTCAAACGAATTAATAAACCGTACAAACGAATTAATAAATTGTACAAACGATTTAATTAACCGAACAAACGATTTAATAAACCGTACAAACGATTTAATAAACCGTACAAACGATTTAATAAACCGTACAAACGGATTAATAAATCGTACAAACGATTAAATAAACCGTACAAACGGATTAATAGGATTAATAAATCGTACAAACGATTAAATAAACCGTACAAACGATTTAATAAACTGTACAAACGGATAAATAGGATTAATAAATCGTACAAACGATTTAATAAACCGTACAAACGATTTAATAAACCGTACAAACGAATTAATAAACCGTACAAACGATTTAATAAACCGTACAAACGATTTAATAAACCCTATAAACAGATTAATAAATCGTACAAACGCTTTAATAAACCGTACAAACGATTTAATAAACCATACAAACGGATTAATAAATCGTACAAACGATTTAATAAATCGTATAAACGATTTAATAAACCGTACAAACGATTTAATAAACAGTACAAACGGATTAATAAATAGTACAAACGATTTAATCAACCGTACAAACGAAATAATTTTTTTTCTTTTTGTTGTTTGGCACGAATAAGCCGTCTTACAAACATATACAGCGCAACAAAAAAAAAATAAACTCAAAAACAGAAAGAAAGTAACCGGAACCAAATAAATATAGTTAAAATAGATCTGCTTCATTGACATTCATATTTGTTAATGGTCATGTTTTATTCGTATTGAAGTATAAATGCTTTATTTAAGCAATTTGTATTCTCATAAAACAATGCTCTTTTTTTTAATTTACGTCATTGTTCTCATTAATTGGATATTGAGCTTTGTAATTACACTGTAACATACAAGTAAAACATTACCAATATGTGTCATCCCGGTCATTTATTGTTTCTGTCAACTTGCAATGGTAGTAGTTAGTAAAAACCAGGAATTTACCGTATATATAATGTAATTAGTTGTGTTTAATACTCACTTTTATGTAATCAGCCTGTGTGGGTATTGTTTTCAGGAAGTCAGATTGGTTAAAATCCGATGTTGTAGGAACATTATACTGCGTGCGTAAAATACCTCAATACACGTTAAGGTGGGTTAATACTCTGGTAGCGACAGCATTGTGTTCCCGGAGCATCTACTCCCAAAATAAGCATCTAATTCAGAAATGGGATAAGGAGGCAGTTGGAAGTTTTTTACCTGTTTTGCGAGTATTAATGTTTCGGGAATATCTTTTAAGTAGACGTTTCGAGAGTCCGTAGATATACAAACTACCTGTAGTTATAGTGCACTAATAAACACGTGTGTCGTTTATCTTCGGTTGGGGGAACACATTACACAAGTGACAGATAATTAACAATACAAAATACGGCACGCGACGATAAAAATGCGTGTATCTCTAAAATAAACCAAACTTCGACAAAATTGTATGCATACTTCGAATCCTTCGTGTTGGTAGTGCAGTTTCCTGGTTCTAAGTGCACTAACTAGGTAGTTTCCGGTATTTCTACACATCGGCTGTTTCCGTGATATATTCCAAATATTATTGAACATTTATTAAAACCGTTAAGATATTTAAAGAATATTAACATCAAATTAAACAAAAAAGCACTAATAAAAAAGGTACTTTTGGTATAGTGGTTCTGCCTGCAACAAGTGGTACCTGTGTATTGTGTTTAGAGTTCTGTAAAGTTGTATAACCGTGAATATGATTGGATTGGCGTGTTGGGTTATTTTTTTTTATTCTACTGTGTCATCCCTCGACGCTTTTTGTTGTTCAGGATCCATCTGTTTCAGAGTGGTTCGAAACTGCCCTCCACCCATTTTTCTGTTACCTAGTCGGTGAAGAATTGGGTCAAATTTGTAAGATCAGTATAGTTAATGTCTTCGAGTGTCTGTAACCAAACATCAGTGTGTTTGTAAGAGAGGTACAATAGGAAGACTCGATTACATTTAAAAATTGGCGAATAAAATGAATTAACAGATAACAGAGAACAAAATCTGTATAACAATTAACAGTGTTCTGACTATTAACAACAAGCAGGGTTTTTATTTTTATTATAATAGTTAACAACAATGTCAGTTTTTAAGAAAACAGATTATGATTTAAAACAGTTAATAGTTGCTTTATTTTTTTTAAAAAGTTAACAGA
Source organism: Limnoperna fortunei (assembly GCA_944474755.1). Lineage (NCBI taxonomy): Eukaryota > Metazoa > Mollusca > Bivalvia > Mytilida > Modiolidae > Limnoperna > Limnoperna fortunei. Next base: position 61,911,409 of record OX104113.1, read on the forward strand.
CGTGTAAAAATGCCCAAAACACGTTAACGGAAAAGATCTTTTTAGTTCGTGTTGTTTAGCGATTTTAGTAAACAAAAAAAAAAACAATATAAAATGAACATTACCGTGAAAGAATAAACCATTTGCTCACTTGTACCATTTACATATAGCCTAAATATGGTGGCTATATAACAGGTTACGCAATAGCAGAGAAAAGTGGAAATAAATCCGTCCTATATTAGGATGGAGAAGCCAATACGTTCCAGCCATATCCTGACAGGAACTTCTTTGCTGCCATTTTAAACGACCATGTGTTTTTTAATTAGTGTAACGATTTAGCTACAAAGTCGAAACTTCTTCAACTCGTTTTCAATAACGTGCGATTTTCGTTGTCGCCGAGATTAACCGACGACAAAAAAATATCGTCGAATCGCTTGTCGCTAACGGTGTAATAAACCCACCTTTGTATGAAGCTAATTACGGTACTTGCTAAACTGTTTTGTTTTCAATACAAAGATTATTTGTATACATATACTTGTCGGACCACGTGCGGCATAAGATTTTCAAAGCCGTTGCACGTAACATGTACCGGTAATAGATACATTATCACATATACATGATTGAAGACAATTTAATCTTTCGGTTCGATATAGCAAAAATATGTAGCCAAATTGTTTTTATGAATTGAATCTTTTGTTACACTCACTTTGTTTAATTTTGGTTTTTGAGTATCGAATCGGATTTTACATGCGTTGCTTCGATCATAACTGAGTTTAAAAGGGTAATTTTCAGTATCAGACCAAATCGTTCGAGAACGAATGACAGATTTAAGCAGTGGAAAAAAATTTACTTCACTGTGCAAGCGCAGAGCCAAACCAAGACAACGTGTAAGTCTTGTACACCGAAGACGCATGACTCTTTAAAATATATTAGCATTAGTCAATTTGGCGTTTTCTTCATTTATCGAAGAACCTAACGAAGATGAATGTTAGTTATAAGTATTTCCAGTAGACACTTAATACTGAAGCAATGGGGGACATATTTTTTTGTTAATGACGTCATACAAATGTTCCTTTATGTTTCATCATTTACTCAACCCACTAGTATATTACCGAAATTGTACATAGTTTACTCGCATTGCAAAGTACGGATAACAATAGATAAAGTTGGATTGAATATATGTTTTGAACTTTTGTTCGCACAATATGGCTCGATGCATTGTCCTATTAGAAAAATTGAGTGTCATCAATTTGAATGAACAAAATTCTGTCTGATTGTTAATATAAATGTAGAACAAATACAGACGACTGTCCTACGGGTGAACGCCTTTCTTTATAAATCATTAACCGATAGTGCTATCACAGAAACGTGACTGTCCGCTGTATCAGCAGCTCAGGTCTAATTGGATATCCGGAGACACCGAGACGGGATATTCTTCGAAGGTCAGATAATGAAAATGACCTAGACAAAGCCATCTCATGTCGGTATTACTTGTTATCAGTTTATTATTTCAACGCGACGATTACATCTATTGTTACAAACATATTATAATGGCAAATTGAAAACACACTAGTAAAAACATCTATAATTGACCTTGATTCGAGTGATCTCTCCATTTTAGAGACTTGTGCAACCCAATTACATAAATGCAATATTTAATACTGATGGATTCTGTTTTATCGCTTGCCCAGCAGTCAGTGCTATAATGTCTGTAAACATTTATTGCAATATCATACTTAAAAATTTAGGAAATAAAATAATAATATTTAATATTAGCTCCTTTTGGGATTCAGTCGTTTTTCCAGGAGTGATCCTCTAGCACTGCATAGCTGTAAAAATAGTAAAATTCAATGGCTCATTAAATAAAATGTGTTTGGTATTTTAAACTGCAACAATCGCAATCAAAATACAACTAAGTACGTGACTAAATAATGCCAGAAATTGCAATAAATCCTGAACATTTTATTGTGATTAAACAGAACAAGTCGTGTTAATGTCGTTTAAATATTTATTATTTTCAGTATTACTCTATGGCATTTTAAATTTCCGAGTAGTAAGTGTAACATCCAAAATAAGAGATGTTCTATTAAAATTTTTAAAAATGAATCCGTTTTCAGCGGGTTGCAAGAAATGTAAAAACCCGGTAATAGAATAGATAAGTCGGGCGGTTGGGCAAGAAATATATTTTTACAAAAAAACGGTACATTTTTGTATAGTAAACGTCGTCGACAGTTTTCGACACATATTACAATTTGTCTATCAACAACATCTTAACGATCACCCATTGTACTGTTTCATTAGTTAAGTAACCTTTACTTTTCTCACGGCAGACATTATGTGTTCACAAATTGTGAACAATTGTTTATTATTTTTAAGTAGGGAGCATAAGTAACAGAAATTGTTATGGTTTTCTACACTTTTAATCTCACCTGCAGTTTAGCCAAGTCTTGTTGTGTTGCCGTCGCTACGACTTAGTTAATCTTTTTGGAAAATCCATCTTCAAAATGCGCTTAAACAATATTTTTGAGCTAAAGGTAGGCTTTGCTGAAAATTTCCTCGACATAACAATGAGTAACGGGTGTCAAAGTAGAGGCAAGCACTGCTTAATAGTTTTGTATATATACAGTAAAGATATTAAACTGCTTTTGACCTACGAAAGAAAACTACGAACTTGACTCTTACCGTCAAACTTTGCAAATAAATTGAAAAGTTTGAAGCCGATCTACTGAGTTCTCAACCAAACCTCGACATTGCCGTCTCAAGAATATCAATATGCGTGGTGACCTCATAATACTGTTTTCTTCAACTCAATTTGTCAATCGAATCATATACATTCTACAGGAAAGAGTTAATAATTTTAGCGTTACCGATCAGACGTTTAATGTCAACACGAGGAATTAATCAATGTATTTTTGATGTTGTAATTTAATTGGTGATGACATGAATTTTATTGACAATTTATTCTGGAAAATTATGTGAGTTTTTAAAATAAGGTGTTGTAACTCTTGCAAAGTATTCTTCGTAGAATTAAGCATTACATTTGGACCTATAACTATTTGTTACGACAATATTTAGGTCAAACTAATATGGCCACTGGTCAAGCGCGCGTCAATATACAATTTGTATATCTTAAGAATTTTTTTCTTACCGTAGATGAAACAAAACATGGTACAATAGACCAATCATGGGGAAGGATTTTTCGTGTGGAACCTCTTGCAATTAAGATTAACCACAGAAAACAGTTTGTTTTGTGTCAAATTGTCGGAAATTTTTGTTCAAATGACCAGCACTAAACAACTAACAAAATGCTAATATGTTAATATAAAAAAACATTAAATGAGACATATTCGCCAGTAGATTTTAATCCGTATATTACTAATATCTTGGGATAAAAAATAAACCAACAACCAATAAGACTATTATAATTTATCATTATATTTCACAAATGAAAAAAAAATTGATAAAACATTTAAAAAGCGTAGAGACGTAGACATAGAAGGAGAAATTTGCGTCCTATGTTGTCCGGCATTTGAGTCTCGTTTTTCATCCCTCAGTGTCCAAGGATATATATTAATGGGTTCTTTTATAGGTAAATATTTATGATCAAACCATAAACCATCTACCGTTTACTCCACCAGCTGGAAACAGTTCGATTAAATAAAAAGTCAATTTAAATATAACAAATATAAGATTGATTTGTGATGTTTTATAATCAAAACATTACCCTATATAATTACTTATGTTGATGAAGATTTCCACCTTTAATTAACACCTGACCAACGCTACCTGGGTGTTCCTAGAGCATCATGCATCCACTATCTTAGTAGAATTACCGACCGTGTCGATCTGAACATGATAGCTACTAAAAGCCTCGTGAAATTAACATCTGAAACAATATTTTGACACTTATTTCAACTGTTTGAAATAGAAAAGCTCAAAGGGTGAAAACACTTGTGAATCTTTTAGCAAGGCTTTATATAAATAGATCGTAAGCTATAATTAAATATTATTTTTCAAAATACAAAACCTTTTAATGCCAGATGGTTAACAGCGAAATTTTGAAATAAAATCACATCTAAGGTGTTAGTATTACTTAATGATGTACTGATACTAGTTGACCGTAAGTATATAAACAATATTATATTGACGATAAAGAAAAGTACAAATATGCTTAGGGATCTGAAAATAAATTTAAACACATTTAAACATTCCTGTCCCATGATAAATAGAATTGCTTTACATGTACGTGACAGTTACAACGAATGAAAGAAATAAAACAAAAATAAAAAAAAATATGACAAATTAGCAAAAAAAAATTCTGTATACATGAGTATAAAGCCTAAGGATTCATTCTTAGATAATAAAAAAGACCGTTTTTATTATTAACGAAAATCATCGATTTAACACGAGCAACCTATAATAGACACATTTATTGACAAAAGGTAAATATTCCTGACTTTTTTAAATACACAAGAGGGAACATCAGCAACAAAACTCATAAAACGAACGAAAAAATGTCTTTTTATGTGAATTTCTTTCGGATTAGTGTGAAATATTTCCGGGGTGCTGATAAGTAGATTTTATTGCTCTCATGGTGGAACTTGTGCTCGATTAAAGCTTTGAAATATGTTTAAGCTCATTCGTTCTCTTTCAGATATTGTACTAATAGTTACTGTATCTGAATAATTTAAGTATTAATGTTATCAGTATATGCTGGTTAAAAGAAGTTTCGTATCGTAGCAAAAATTATCAAATATATGTAATATGTCCATGAAAGAAAGCAATTACCTTCATGAAATATGTAACAGTACATGTCTTATCCATATCATAATGCAATAGAAATTGGCTCCTTTGACAGATGCTATCAGAATTGTTGAAGATATTGGATGCTTTCAAGGCGTCAAAACATATAAATTACATTTTATTAAAACGATAACACTCCAAATAAAAAAAATGTATATAGAATTTAAGCACAACGTAAGCTTTTTAACTTCTTCGCACATGATAAAATAAACATAAGTTTTATGCAAATATCGATTTTTACCTGTAACTTAATATTCGCCTTTGACTTCGAAATACATATCTGAATTATTTAATTCATAAGATTCAAAGAAAACACACAGAAATAGCAGCACTATTTTATGTCTATTTTGTTAAACAAATGCACTGGTTCTTATTATTTTATGTGTCTCTCTATTCACAACAGGCCTGTTTTAGGGTCAGGTTGTTACATCTACATTACTGAGTAGAACTTGAGTACTCTAACTTTATTCTTTGAGAAAATCTAATGGACCAATAAGCGGACATTTTAACCGCCACTAGACTTACAGTTTAGTGAGGACTCGTAATTTTGCATTTTGTATGGAGTCCTTAACGTATAATGAGCGCGATACTTCACAAACACATAATGTACTTTGTTCAGCGATGGATAACCGAAATTGCATCACCTTTCTGATTCGCGGATGCGCGCTGGACAGTTCTGTGGGCCTAACCCCAGAACCAAATGGTAGAGATTGGACGACAGATTGTATTTAGGTGTTAAGTCTCATGAAATTCGGCAGACCGATGAATATTTCTGGATAAACGCTTAAATAGAAAGTGATTAATGATTATTAGATTTTGAATGAGAACAGACTGTCAGACTCCTTTGTTCGAACTATTAACTTAGTGAACTTATTTCTTTTTGTATATTATCAGAGCTATAGCTATTACTTTTAAAGATAAATTATTAACCCAATCTAATTAAAATTAAATCTTTCACTTGCTCCCCCCTTTTTGTTATTGGTCGCTGCGTTGTAAGATCTAACAACATCGCATTACAGGTCACGTCAGGGGTCAAAATTTTTAATTTTGATCGTCCAATCAAATTTTAGTTCGAGTTGAGTGATTCGACCAATCAAATACTGGTTTGTATATCACACTAGGCTTTAGTGTCAAAATGGCGATGTCCGATGCATTTTTGCGGTCTGAAAAGTTTTACAAACTATTTTAGTACTCGAGAACTCAAAGAATTATGTTGGATTGTTTAGAGAAGGAAATGGTTGCGTTGCCGGGATCATCTGTACTTGACGATCACAATACATGTATACATGTATTGTGAACAATACTTGTATATGAATTTTGTACAAGTATTTCTCCATGTATTGTCCATGTATTGTTACCTGTATTGTTACCTGTATATCTAATTAGTGGTAAATAGTTTTTTATTGTATTGTCACAATGTATTGTCACTATATACATGAATTGTTTATTTTATGTTTATGGTTTTGTTAATTAAAGAAGAAAAAAACAGAGATAATTAGAGTTGGTGCTATTTATTTTATCTACTGTAGATCTGATCAATGCATTTTAAGAATTTCTAGAACAAAATAACAGATATCAAAATGTTAACAATACAGCACTTTACTTATATTAATTAAATACATTAAACAAAACAAAATCAAACATTGTCAAATATTATAAATTTAAATGTTCATACACAGCACAAGTAATCAATGCAAGTTTTAAGTCTTCTGTAGTTTTAGTCCTTATTTGGCCATGCTGCTTGAGTTTTTCAACTGTCTCTGATTTTTCTGCAAGTTTGTCTTTCATTTCATCTTTCTTTAAGTTGAGGATATATTTTACACTTGTAGCAACAGAAAAGGCAATCCCAGCTGTTTCTTCATTTTCTGGTGTTCTGTCAAGTGGTGTCTGGTTTTTCTTGATCATCTGTCTCTTGCGGTATTGGTATTGTGTTTCTGTGCTGTGTCTCTTCTTGAGTACGTTGTGACCATTTGCATAAATAGCCCTTCCAACTAACAGAAGTTATCATTCAGTTAGCAATGGCAAGCTTTTACACAGACCTAGCTCCTAATGTTATCTTCAGCAAAGAACCTACAGCAGTGATAGACTACATGAAGAAAAAGTCACTACTGGCATCAGACTGCAACTGTCCAACATGTAATTTACCAATGGCATTTGTCAGCAGACCAAAAAGCACGACATCTGATGGCTTTGGTTGGAGATGTACAAATCAAAGATGTACCAAGAGACATACCTACCGTACCAGGTTGTGCAACCCATCTACTTCCAAGCTACCTAGACGAAAGAATGTGGCGTGACCGTTGGGGCAGTACTGGTGATGATGCATTCAACAACATTATTTCTCACATCGCCGAACAGTATAAAGTGTAGTGACACTGACATTTACATCCATATATATCATATTATTCTTTCTTGAACTGTAATATTATATAACATGTTATTCATTTTTTTTTGTTGTTAAATGAGCAATGATCAGTTTTATTTGGTAAATTAATCATAAAGATAATATATTATGTAGTGCTCTATATGAGTTTGTATTTGTTAAATATATCATATAATCTTGTGTATTTGACAAATAAATTATATATATTTCTTAAGTTATTTCTCATCATCCATTACACAAACAAAAATGAAATTAAGCCATAAAGCTGTCATATTAATCCTTTACATAAACACAAGTTAATTCACAGCAAGCTTAATTGGTAATTAATTTAAAACCCTACAGAAGCAATTTATATCATGTTTAATTACCTAGCCCTCATTATATTGAGAAATGAAATATCTGAAAACTCATTAAGAACAAAAACTATTCTAATGAAGATATATTTATTATTATTATATAACCATCTATGTTTTTTTTAAAAACTACAATACTTGTACAAAATTCATATACAAGTATTGTTCACAATACATGTATACATGTATTGTGATCGTCAAGTACAGATGATCCCGTTGCCGTTCTTCCTAAAGCGTTAGGGAAATTCTTTCCACTTCAATATGTATCATTTACATTCCAATGAAGAAAAAGATGAACAAATCGTCATCGCGCTATTTTAGAGATGTTGGTCTGCTGTTGATATTGCTTGTGGAGAATCAAATAAACAGAAGTTCAAAACTGAACGGCAGCATAGAAAGGTCAGTACGTAAATTATTTACGAAAATATGAACTTTTTTCACAATAAGGAGCGAATTTTTTAACAAGAAAAAAAGGGGAGGGGAATTACATACGATGAACATACAACATGGTATCAGTAAAATAGTACTAGTATATAAAACATGTAACTAACGTGGTTAGGAGATTGATAGGGGGAATTAATATTAAACATTTGACAAAAAACTATCAATAAACTACTAGTAGACATGCATCATATTTCCTATTGCTCCAGTTTTAATTGACATTCATGGCTTGTGAGTGTCAGAAAAAATTTAACGTACATTGATCACCACTAATGAAACGCCATCTCATTTGTATAACAAAGTTGTGGATTTTTTGTTCTAAAAATTATTTGTCCAAAAAAGGTGTGTGAAAATCAATGCTACAAATAAAATAGTCATATAGTTATTCAAGTCACTTAATACATGTATAAATTAACATTATCAACAAATTCATTTCAGATTTCTGAAAATATCACAATATCAAAGACAGATTTATAGATATCATTTGTGCAGCACCGAGTCTAGCTGGTGACCCTGTATGGAGAAGCAATTTTCAAAAGTTCCAAGTTTCTGTTCAAATTAGATGAGTTTCACACATGATGCCAATTTGGTAAGTGGAATGTTTACATCTTGTTTTTTTTAATCTACTAGTACAATGTATCTTGTAAATAAAAGTTTCAACTTGTATAGATCTTCATAAAGTGGATTGTTATTTATAAGTAACCTCACCACATAGATGCATTCTTATATTCTGTATGAAAGTAATTAAAATTCAATATTAATAATCAAGAATTGAAAAGAGTGCAGTGACATGCAGTTTAAAAAAAATTTGCATTTAAAATTTATTCACAATACTAAATATGGTTTACATTTATGATGTGACCATTGTTTAGATAAATACATGTACCTTGATTTATAACAGCATAAGGATAGCTTGTAAACTTGGTTCATTGGCTACATGTATGATTAAAGGTGCTAATCAATTTGTAACTTTGAATTAAAATTATTGAACCATTTCCTGTAAAGGTATGCAGTTGACTGAATAATAGGGAATAAACTTGATAAACATAAAGAATTTCTTCTTTACCGAATGTTATAGAAAATTTAAGTTCTTATTTTCTTCCAAGCGACTGCTCTTATTTTCTCATGTTTTCAATTGTTTAAACAGGGAAGAAGATGATCATCACTGGCTTTTCTGTTCTGGTCCAAAGTGCTACATGTACTACACACAAATACTCACAAAAGAGTTAAAACAGATGAAAGAAAAAATTAACAGTATATTAAGATATCAGTGTCATGACTTATACACTGTAGATGGATAACAGTACCTTAAAGAATGCTATTTTTTCAAATTCTATCATCTATTGCACTTCAAAGGGATATACATGTTTTATACATGTACAATGGACAGGAAGAAATTGGAATTCTTCAGTTGCTTTTATTTTATATTAAAATTATCATCTGCATCAACTGACTTTGAAATTAAAAAATATTCTGAAAACAAAAACTGTTGTATGATAGTTTTTTGACAAACAATTTTATAAAAGCAATGTACATCTGAACTAAAGACCTTGGAATAAAATAAAAGTGGAATGCCTGCTAAATGCAGTTGCAAATGATGCAACATATGTTTCATCTGATTCTAATGTCGGTATGGAGTCTGATGATGATAAACAAGAGTATAACTAGTCTGGCTATAAAGATGAAGAAAACAAATCTTCAGTATTACTTGATGATCAAATACATTTAATTGTATGTACCTTTATGATTATCAACTACCATACCAAATTTTCTTGTAGAAATTAGTTTGTGTATTTGAATGGTATTTAATGCCACTTTCAGCAATTTGTTAGTTATATAGTCACATCCAGTTTAATTGGTGGAGCAATCGTAAGTACCATGATGAAAACCATGACCTTTTGTAAATTGTGATTAGATTTGAGCACATCCATAATAAGACTCGAACCTGCAACCCCAGTGTTAACAGTCATGTAACCAACTGGGATTTAACGTCAGTTTCCACAAATTTTCAATTATATCGTTTTCCAGTTTTTATTGTCTTGCCTGTGGGAGTCAAAACATAGTAATCTGGCGACTACATAAACACTATATATTTTATATCTGTGTAAGCTTAAGTCCTAGGTAAATCAAATTTTGTCTAGTGGAAGCTTATGATAAGTACTACATTAAAGTTACTGGATTAGGTCAGTTCCTAAGTAACCATGACAATAATTGGTATAAAAACAAGAAAACTAGAAATCCTTGTCAGTTAAGATTGGAGTTGAGCACACCCTCCCACAGTGAAACTCAAACCCAGAACCTCAGTAGTGACAGGCACTTGATCAAAAGTAAAATGACTATGTTAATCACTCAGCCACAATAAAGGGCTCTGTAATCAAGAGAAGACCAAGACCCCTAAAGATAAGAAATGCACATATCAAAGATACTCCAGACCAGTAGGAAGAATAGCACTTGTGTATACTACATTGTACTTTACCAATTGAAAGTAATGTTTCTGTCAAGTCTGGCTCTAATTACTAGTACATACACCCGAATACAATTTGAAAATGAGAAAATGTGTATCGATGACATTTAAGTCTGGATTAACACATATTGGTTAACACACTCATTTTTCTTCTCTAAGTTCATTCTAGCTAAAAAATATTTGGCAAAACACTATAAAAATTTGCCGGTGAAGAGATATCATTATGTTGTAACTGTGTGCTAAGTATCATAAAGATGTGACATCATCTTCCTAAACAATGCTTCAGTGCAAAGGTAAACCTGAGGTTGGGTGGATGAAAAAACGAGCCAAAAATCTGTACATGTATGTCCCCAACAGGTGTACATGATAAAATGCAAATAATGTAGACTAATACTGGATGCACTGAAGCCAGAGGCTGGGGCATTTGACTACTATTGTGGAAACTAAACTAGTATAGGCATATATTTAACATTCATTTGACATATTGCACAATATAGTAATGTACATGTTGTACATGAATATTACAACTTTAGTTTACCTTAAACACTGTTAAAGGAGAATTAAGAATCCTTCCACCTGTGCCTGCTTTTTAAGGTAGTCATTCTGGATTGGTCTTTTTGGCCTATAATTCATTTTGTGTACATTTGTAACAAGAAATATAAAAACTTGACTCGATCAAATTATAATTTAATGTTTCCTCCTTTTAGCAAAGTCAAACAGGGGTTGACTCTTGAATCTACAATTGATTACGTGGTATACGACTACCTTAATTCACAAGTCAGCAGAAGGTTTGAGGTTTTCTGTTGGGTACTTTGGTTCCTAATAAAAACTGAAGGTCATGAATTTGATGAAAGTAGAAAAACAAAAATTCAAATTGGAAAACATACCCTACCATGATTTTGAAATAAAATCACATCTGGAACACTAATTTTTTCAAATGGGAAAATTAAAAAGGATATGCCGAAAGTTTTACTATAATAAGTGTGTAAGCTACATGGTTCAGTGGAAGAAATTTCAGTAACTGAACATGCTGAAGCAATTTCAAATATGAACACAAAGTTTAGGTAAGGTGTTATGTTTATTGTCATAATTGTAAATAAACAATTAAAAATGAATAATGTCTAGAGTGATCTCTAAGTCAATAAATGGGTTCCTTTAGTTTATGATGGTGTAACATTACACAAAGTAACAAGTCATATATAGGCACTGCCAAACAGATTTGGCTCATACAATCATAGCATTTTCATGACCATCTTGGTTTTCTTGTAACTAAGTCCTTTCCACTTCCTTCGTATTTTTTAAAGAAATCTTCATGTCTGCGTGAAATTTACTGTTCCTGGTTAAAATAATACGTATTTATATAATGCAGGCCGATATAAACCGCATGATCCAAAAGCCTTTTTTTTCCATCAATATCTTCGTTGGTGACAGTTTAAATTTAAATTGGAGGCTGTCAATTAGTTTTGTAACTGGGGACATCTTCCTTCATTTTTAATAATACAAAGCATTTCAGCCCGATTCCAGTGTGTAAAAATGCTTCCGTTCGATTTCACGTTCCACCTGGATCTGGTACGGCTGGTGTAGCTTCGATTTGCACGAATGAAACTCCACAAATAAAAACCACATTGTGATTTTAATCGTATGTACAACTTTCGCAACGTTGTTTATTCAGTAGATTCCATATTTGTAAGAAAATTTGCTTCAATTTGGTTTGTTTACATCTCCGGTAACAATCTTGTTGACGTATTGTAATACATTTGGTACACTTTGGCGTCGAATGGAAAATCCCGATTTGCCGATGTTCCGAATGTATACCCTAAGATTGGCCAAGCTCGATTTTGATTGGCTAACGAAAAATCTATGCATATGACCCCTGACGTGACCTGTAATGGGATGTTGTTAGATCTACACGCAGCGACCATAGCAAAAAGGGGGGAGCAAGTGAAAGATTTAATTTTAATTAGATTGTTATTAACCCAGAGTTTATATGTGCATTCTTCTCATTCAGTTGTCTTCGCAACTACCGAAAAAAATAAATTATTGAATTTTAATAGTAATAATGGAGTTTCATTTTATTACAGAAAATTGCTCTCTGCTGTCTGAATTAGAGACAGGTTAAAAATCAGTGTCTAGGTTATCAGCTTCACTTGTTATGTATACAGAATTCTATATATCTGTATGTTAAATCGTTTTTGAGTAGAGATTTGGAATAGTAATTTTATTATTTTTTGTTGAAACATTTGTTATAATTTCCAACATTATATTTATTAACTTCGTAAAAAAGTGATTAAGAGTCGAATAGATTATCAGAATCTAACACACCGCTTAAAATCTCTAAAATACGAAAGAATTTCGAAGATTAACTGAACAATACTTACAAAAAAATAAGCTTTTTGTAACAAAGTCTACCTTAATCGATTACTTCTAATGTATCTGTACTAGAATTGGCAAGCTAACAACGACAAACAAATATAATTACAATCACGAACAGATTAGCCATTGCAATCTTTTAAATCTCTTTTGTTTGCCTCATTATTCGGCGTGTTTCTGGTCGTAACATGATCAATCGGTCTCCGATTTGTTTTTGACACAACCGAATGGAACGAATGGAATCCATAGGTAGAACATTAGTGAAAGTTTTGGCTATAGGTAGAACAGTAGTAAATGTTTTGGCTATAGTCGAAAACACTAACATTTCTGTGATTTGCATACCTTTCTAACATTCCTCAGCATTTACCTGGACTAGGAAATTAATCAACTTTCATTTTCCATTAAAAAATATAATATCCGTGACCAATTCCTTTTTTCGCTAGTTAGAACATTTTGAGACGCGTCCACTTTTACATGCAATTTCTAATGCAGTGAATGTAAATATACTACATTGTTAAAAAAATTACCAAAATTTTATCTTGCAAGATCTGAGAAAAATTTTACAACTTTTTAAAACTTAATTTATGCAGGAGCTTACAGCTAAAAAATTGAACACATCTGACCACTATTGACCAAATCAGAACACAATGTAGTATTCAGTACTGTACTTAATGTAGGGTACACAATCTGGTAACCTGTTACTGGTACACATTTACTACTGTTATACCTATTACCTATTGTCGAACATACAAGCTTTTCTTTGATTTGTATACCTTTCTAACATTTTTCAGCATTTATCTGGACTAGGAATTAATTAACTTTCATTCAACATCAACAAAAATATATGCCTTATATATCCGTGACCAATTCTTTTTTTCACTAGTTTTGAGACGCTCACACTTTTACATGAAATTTCTAATACAGTGAATGTAAAAATACTAAATTGTTTTAAAAATTACCAAAACTTGATCTTGTCAGATATGAGAAAAATTTTTAAGACTTAATTTATGAAGGAGCTTACAGACAAAAAAATGTACACATCTAACCACTATTGACCAAATCAGAACACAACGTAGTATTCAGTTCTGTACTTAACCTGTTACTGGTACACATTTACTACTGTTATACCTATACAATGTTTCTGTGATTTGCATACCTTTCTAACTAACATTGATCAGCATTTACATAGGCTCAGAAATTATTCAACTTTCATTCAACATTTAACAGATATATGCCAAATATGTATACGTGACCAATTCCTTTTTTCTCTAGTTAGAACATTTTGAAACGCATCTACTTTCACTCAAATTTCTTATGTTATTAAATTGTTTAAAAAATTTCATAAATTTTATCTTCTAAAGATCTGAGAATAAATTTACAATTTTAAAAAACTTAAGTCTTACAGAAAAAAATCGTACACATGTAACCACTATTGCAATCGGAACACAACTTATGTTAATATAGGGTACACGATCCGGTACTTTTACGTTTACGTTGAAATACTTAATATAAACATCTAGACATTAGCAGTCCTACTGGTTAAATTGTTCCCTTTTACTTCCAAAATTGATGACACAATATAAAAGCACAAAAGGTTTAAGTTGTATGCAAAAAAAAGTTTATGAAAATATTAGCAAGTCCATTACTTGTCCGTCATACTACGAAAAGCCTGGCCGTGGACCATTGTGAAGTATTTGGAGAACGCCACTCTTTATACTTTTGAAATAATACTCGCTAGACGTTAAGCACCAATGAATCAACCAACCAATTCAATCGCTTAACCGTTACTAGTTAGTTGGCGAACCTTCACAGACGGCAATAGCACCCTTAAGAAAATCTATTTGGTCAGATTTATTGAACCGTAACCCCATTCAAAATAAGCATATGCAAAACAATGTCACCTTAAGGACAGAATATTCGGCGACTTCACTTACATGGAAAATATTTTTAATTTTAAGAAAGATCTGTTTTAACTAAAATTTGAAGAGTTGTTACTAATATACCGGGAGTTGTGGAAAAAGACATTTTCCCGTAATGAAACTCAACTCGATTTGTTTGTCATATGACTATTTACGAACTATATCGAAAATGGAATTTTCAGGAAAATGAAAGCTTGCATGTTGCTTAAAGCTACCTATACCTACACAACTAAAAGAGTAATATCTCTCCCACTAATCTGACGCAGATGTATTATAACTGATATTAAAACAGCACTACCTTGGAAATTGTATTGTGTCTGCGAGACAATCTTTGATGCCTACACACTCCTCTTTGACAACATTGGAAATGTTTATTTTGTCTGGAAGACAGAAAAGGTGCCTCGGAATGTGTTTATTCGAATGGTATAGATTAAAAATGCGTATGCTAGACATAAATTTCGACCGTGAGATTTAACGAGGTATAAAGTTGTTGTACAATTTTGATGAAATTTCTGGTCTAAGGCCCGTAATTTCCGCAAAAATATTGGAGCGGAACAAAATGCAAAAATCAGATCAGTATCTACAAGTTTACATAAACGCAACTAGATATCAGTGAAATGGTACCCATCTCTGTGGGCCCCGCCGACCTTGAGGTCAAGGTCAAAAGACATCAACAATGGTATGCGACACATCGCCTTTATATTATCATACCAAATATCAAAAGCCAACCTCAAAAGATAAAAATAGGCCATTTAATGGGACATTAAATGATACCCCGCCACGTTGCATTGTTTTTAATATTCATGAACACATTTAAATGAATTACATATCAGCCTACAGGAACAGCTGAGCATGATAACAGTCCATCTTGGAGTACAATTTTTACCTTGACGCTGGACCTATAAAAATTATTTCAAATTGGCACAACTCAAAAACTACATGGAATTGGGCTGAAAATTCAACCTGATCTTCATTTTATAGTGCAAAATTTAAAGAAAATCTGTTGACGTGTTCTCAAGTTATCATCTGGAAACCGACAATTGTTGGCAAAAAAAACCCTTGAATTGGCCCTACTCGAAAACTACAAATTGGATTGTGCCGAAAATCGAACTTGGTCTAAATTTTATTGTATTTAATAGCTTCGAAAAGTTTAAATAAAATCTGTTATCATCTGGAAACCACTGAGGCACGGACACTCATATCCATACAGAGGGTATCACATAATACCCCGCCACTTTGTGTGGCGCAGTATATAAATTTATAGCTCGGACACGATTAGCTTTGGACGGACGAACAGATCTGATCACTATAGGGCGTATGCAACAAGTGGCGGGGCCCTCAAACTATTATTTTCAAGAAGGCTAAGGCATCTAATTTTAATAAAAATCGGTGGAGCGAAACGAAACGTAAACTTGGTCTGTTCATTATCACTGTAGACTTGCATACCACAAAACACCTAATATCTACAGGCGTTTAGAAAAAAGTCCGAAAAACCTATTGGACGGACGGAATTATGAAATGACGGATGGATGGATAGGGGCAAATTAATATGGCCCACCAACTGTTAGTTGCGGGGGCATTAAAACCCTTGGTCAAGACCTTTACTTTCTCCTTTAGCTATATAGATGGTTTCTTTTCACTAAACCATTCTTGGTTCATTAAAATTTTGTATCCAAGTGATTTAGGACACTACCGAAACAGACTCGAGAGGAAAACTTCAAATACGAATCTACGACTACGTATACTCAACTTTCTAACTGTCAACTTTCCGTTCATTGATAGTAATTTCACATCAGCTCCGGGGTATGGTATTTCACAAATGCAAGATCTTGCGATCAATATTCCGAAATTTTAAATAAACACTGCTGTTGGCCAAGGTGTCACTCACAGGGTTTTGTTGTGGCTATAGGTTGACTTTTCCTTAGAGATCCTATGACAGTCGCAATGACTAAGTTGAACGTTACGGAAAATCCATCTCCCAAATGACATTTTTAGAGCCATAGGTAGGCTTTCCTATACCCGAATATGATTTTTTCTGGACATCACGACGAGTCACTTTAAATGAGAGGCAGACACTGTGTACTCGACCGGAGCCCCGGAGTGCAACTTTGGTCTTGTGTAGTGGCCTGATTTGTCATTGACTTCTAAACAATGTTTTTCCTTTTTATCTAACCGATTGAAGCATTCGATCAAAATTTGTGAAAAACTAACAGAATGGACGGAGAACAAACCTAGCACCCATCCGGCTTCCCCAGGAGGGAGCTAATAACAACAGTTCATTCTAATATTGTAAAATACTGGTTTATTTAAAATTGTACAAATACAACCAGTCTACAAATAGTCATATAGACTGACAATAACTACTCTGGCAATAAATAAAATAAAAGGTTACAAAAACATCTTTAAATCATAATTTTTTTTCTCCGTTGATAAAGGTTCAACAAAAATCTTTGGGACGTCACTCACATTTTGGTTTGTGTACAATGAGGTTAGACTTGAAATAAACTAAATTATAAAACCCTTCATATGAATAACTGCAGTTAACAGTCACAAAATACTTGGGACAGTTTGAAAACAATACAGCTGATATATGACTTAAATTCTGTATTTGTAAATGCTTTTAAAAATACAAATATTGCACCAAAAATATACAAAATGTTACATGAGAAATTCACAGAAATGATCAGAAAATTAAAAAAAAACAACCTGAATATTTACAAGTGAAAATACAAAAAACAAGATAATCGCCAAAAAAGCGAACATTCACAAAACTATTTATCAGTAGCTTTACACATTTTACCTGGATATCAGTATATTTTGGATAGTATGTCAAATTGTTAAGTTTTAACAATTAAGAAAAAAGTATATTTAACTGCTTAATTGGATGTTTAGATATAATACATGTAACTAATTAATGTAGACTTCTTTATACAGTACCTGCTGGTGTTTCAAGCTACATAAGCATTTATTCACTGCTGAATACAGCTTTTTAGTGAAAAAATCCTGAGAATTCAACTTGTTAATGATTGTCTTTAATGGATTTATTGGATTAACAAAATTACAAAATTCTGTAGTTCTATTATGAATCTTTAACATAAAAGTATATAGCTACTGCAATTTAGGTTTTATTATTTCTTGTATAATGATCTCTTATAAGTAATAATATGATGATTAAACATGAAATCATAATATATGATTAACATGTTTTCAAACCAAGTTTTATATAAAATCTTCAAATTTTGACAATCAAATTCGAAGTGTACATTTACATACGTTTGTATTTCCAGGTCTAAGAGAGGAAAATTGATTACAGTTAAACAACCTTTGAATATTTCAGTTATGCTTGGAATAAGCAGAATTTGAAATACCAGATCAATTAGTCGATTTAGCACAGCAGTTTTGTCATAATTTATAGAGATACTTTACTTCCAATACCACTACATTTCAAAAATGTGTTTTATTTATGAATAAGTTTCCTGTTCAGATCTATATGAATTATATTTAATTTTGAAACTAATGGAAAAAGAGAATTAGTTGACATTTAAATATTGGGTACAAATCACTTGGACCTGCATCTTTAAATGTCATCATGTCATTGTATACTGTCAGAAAGGAAACCATATTTAAATTTAGTTATTTTGTTAAGATTGGAGAATTTTCATTAATACCAGTTAGAAGCTACCTAGAGAAAAAGAACATAATTTGTGTTCTTGCCCAAGTAGATCCTTATCCAATGTAAACAATCCTAAAGATTTCATTTGATACAAAATATGTTTGTTTAAAATATGTATGTTAAGAACTAACAATTCTATGTAGTCTCCTCAAATAAGCCTGGTGATTAACCATAATCTATTAACGTGATTTTTACTATTAACTAATAGTTTTTCTTACAATTAAAACAATATGGCCTTATAAGTTTTCACAACTAACAATGACAACGTATTATTTAAATAACTAAAATAGGTGCTTAAAAGCAAATATATCTCTCTCACACATGTTTATTGAAAAAGAAAATACATATATATAAATACTGTCCCGTTTGGTGGTAACGTCAACAAAAATAGCGCAGTAACAAGCAGTATATATAAATAACCCTGCAGATTCATAAATAAGACATAATAACACAAATGTTTATAATTTTTTTTCAAAATAAAAAATTAAATGCATTGCACTTTTCTTTATAATAAATTATGAACATTAAAGACTTAATGCAAAAATCATTTTACTTAAAAATATTGCAACAAACTTTGTAAAATGTATGCGAAAGTATGGCACCTTAAATGAATTGATCTGAAATGAATTGTAACTGAAAATAAATGTGTCAATGTCTGAAAAATAATATATAATATAAGTTTGTTTACCATTTTGCCACACAGACCTAATGGCTTTGTAGTCTGGGTTAAAATGTTAAACTTTATATTAAAAATATTCTTAACCTACTTATTATGGAACAATTTCAATACCCAGTACTTTTTAAATTAAAAACCAATAAAGGAATATTGTGCAAGTCATTCCGTTTCCTGAAAAGTAGTAAGTGGGGAAACACTAAATTTTTATTCTGACCTAACTGTATGACATTAAAAATGATATAAAGTCATGATGTGTCCATATGACAGAGATGGCACCTTTTCTGGCCTACTCAAGGCTAGTACTGAAATCATGATTTAGTGTATATTATTTTTATTTATTTTTTTATTTTCAATGTTAGTGGGAACAACATAAAAAAATCAAAACGGCTGTATGGCCTGCCATTAAGTGTCACATCATTAAATTCAATGGTTTTACTAATAATAAAAAACACATACTGAAGAAAAATCCTCAGCTTACTTATGGATCATAGACTTAAATATATATGTTGTAACCTTAACTAAGAAAATATTAAGATCGATTTAATCCTTATTCTGAGATTTATATTAGTTAACTACGAGAAAACGTTCTGCTGTCAAACCATAGAAGTATCTACAGATAATAAATAAACAAAAAACTTTCTTTTTATGACTAAATCCGTTGCTGCCACTAATGAATATTATACATCACAGATTAGGGTTAGATATTGTCATTCCGTCTGTTTACTCTTCCTCGGTATCGCTTTCATGTGGTGGGACTAACCCTGTCCTGAGTGTTACTTGTACATGTCTGTTAATACTGACGGCGGGAAAAAAGACCCCGTGGAGATCATGAAATGCGATTGGACCGTGTGGTTGTTCGTCTACATAGTAACACATGTGATGCTTTTCAAAGTTTAAAAGTACCCCTATTACACTACCCCGTTGTATGCCCCCATCTGTACGATTCCTATGTTCATCATTGTGGAGAAACCAGCTTCTGCTGTTATCAATATACATACTCCATGCCTTGCTATCTTTACCTGTAAAAGTTCAAATCAAAAGTAATGTCAGGAGTCAATGAACCTGAGTTGTCATCATATAATCAAGTAAGTATGCTGAGGTTAAAAGTCTTCCAAGAGACTTTTTATTTTAGGCACATATCACCCAGTCCTATCTATTCATATATACATTTTTGCTGAGGTAAAAACAAGACCTTTGCTGTAAATCTTTATATTAAAAAAGAAATACATGATATACATGATACCTTCACTATCTTCTTTATATCTACAAAGTCGTCAGATGATTACGATGTAGATCAAATAACTGATGAATGTTTGAAAAGAAGTAAAGAAAAACAAGCGATGATTGAAGTTTATTCGTTTACTTTCACATCTAATATCCAACTATCATGAAGGAGATTCTGTTATTTATTTTTGTCAGACTGGTCCCAGGAGGCGTTAACATATGGAAAAGTTTTAATTTGTTTTCTTAGGCAATCGTTCTCCCATTAAATAATTCATAAAGATATAATTTGTTGCAGTGAGGTAAGACTATTCATAACAGTAATAATGGATAATAAGATTAAAGTAATATGCATATATGCATAAAAAACGTATGATGAACATTGGTTGTTTGTAAACATGAAACTGAAATACAAAACATGCACAGATAGAAATACAAAAGAGAAAACAATACAAATGTATAGACTAATACATAAATTTAACTAAGTTGGAACTTGTAATATAACTTCGCCCAAATGTTAATGCTATTTCGTTGCACGGACTGTATTTACCGATCTCCCTAACTTTATCGAAACTAGACCTGAACATTCTAAGACATTTTGAAAACAACTTCGCCTTTTGAGTGAATGAAACACACAGCTGATACAATTTAACCTAGTGTTAAGAACAAAGGTTAATCGAGATGATACGATGCCTGAAATAACAGAATTAAATGGCCTTCTTATAGCAAGGAATGGATCGTTTACCGAGACAAGCATTTATATCTAAACCACATCCATCATGAATTAACAGATGACGAGGTATATGGCCTATAATTAATAACTGGTATTGATTGGATGTTTGTGATCATTTTGTACAATTAACAAAACATTGAAAACCTATTTTGATTAACCAACAGGATGTAAAGCAGCAAAGTTCCATTTATGTCTGGACAAACCGACTATTAACGAGATGTAGTCCCGACACAACTAATTTATTTCGATATTTTTTTTATTAAAACTTAAATTAAATAATTATTTATGCATGCTCCACAAAAATAGTTGGTTTCAATTAGAATTATTTTGGGTATAACATCGGAATGTTTTTCCAACGTTTCTGGAATTTGAAAAAATGAAATAAATAAGGAATTTCATAATATTTCAAGATACTAATACGTTCATAAAGCTATTTTGATGATACTTTAGAATTCAGGATAGATGCCTCCGTTTTCAGTGGATTTTGTTTGTTTGAATGGTGTTTTAACGCCACTTTCATCAATTTTTCAGCTATTTCATGGCGTGCAGTTTTTATTGGGGGAGGAAGCCGGAGTACCCGGAGAGAACCCCCGATCTGCGGTAGGAAAACTGGCAATCCTTGTCAATTAAGATTGGAGTCGAGTACACCCTGCCTGCAGTGAAAATCGAACCCGCAACCTTAGTGTTGACAGACCACGTGATCAATAGTAGACGAACTACCTTGACCACTCGGCCACAGAGGCCCCGTTTTCAGTGGAAACAGCATGCTAAAATATTTCTTTTGTTCCTCTAACTTTTCTTCAAATATATTGTATATTCACCACCTTCGCCATTAAATACTAGACAAAGTTGATCTAGCGATCACTGATATCCCCGCTTTTGTGAAAATTTCTAACGTTTTTCGTGGACTGTGACCATGAAATTTGATGGATTTCCACCAAAATCAATAGGCTTCTTACCAACAAAATATATAACAATATTTTACAGTTTCATTAAAATCGGATGCAAACTTTTTGAGTTATTGTCTGGAAACAACTTTTTTGTAAAAATTTCTAACGTTTTTCGTGAACTGTGACCTTGAAATTTGACGGATTTCCTCCAAAATCAATAGGCTTCTTACCAACCTGATATATAACAATATCCCTAAGTTTCATTCAAATCACATGCAAACTTTTTGAGTTATCGTCCGGAAACAACTTTTTTGTAAAAATTTCTAACGTTTTTCGTGGACTGCGACCTTGAAATTTGACGGATTTCCCCCAAAATCAAAAGGCTTTTTACCAACCTGATATATAACAATATCCCAAAGTGTCATTCAAATCGGATGCAAACTTTTTGAGTTGTCGTCCGGAAACAACTTTTTTGTAAAAATTTCTAACGTTTTTCGTGGACTGTGACCTTGAAATTTGACAGATTTCCCCCAAAATCGATAGGCTTCTTACCAACTTGATATATAACAATATCCCAAAGTTTCATTCAAATTGGATGTAAACTTTTTGAATTATCATCCGGAAACCAAATGTGGACGGACGAACGGACGGACGGACGGACGGACAGACGGACGGACATGAGGACCACTATATACCCCCGACTCTGTCGAGCGGGGGTATAATAATTAGTTTGTATCATTACTATTATAATACTATCGTACACATGGATATCTATATTTGCACAAATAAATTTACAAAGTAACAGAAAAAAAATCGATATGCACAGGAGTGCAAAAGCCGAGTTGCCGTATTTTATTAACCAAAACTTTCCTTGTCTTCATTTTAAGATTTAACATAATTGGTTATTACAGGCATTACATGTAAACTGGAGACAAAGTGAGAAAGGGTTTCAGCAGGAAAAATGTAAGCTTTATCAACAAATTTTCAAAGTTGCATAAAATATGAATATGTGAATCCTCTTACAGTATTGAACCATTGTGTAAAATTTCAGATATGTACTTGATGTAGTTTTTGAGTTATGGTCCGGAAACCACTAATTCAAGAAATTTTCTAACGTTTTTTGTCACTGTGACCTTGACCTTGAACAGATTTACCCCAAAATCAATAAGGTTCCTCCTCTTATGGTATGTAACAATATATCAAAGTTTAATTAAAATTGGTTGAGAACTTTTTGAGTTATGGTCCGGAAATCACTAATTCAAGAAATTTTCTAACATTGTTGTGTCTCTGTAACCTTGACCTTGAACGGATTTACCCCAAAATCAATACGGTTCCTCCTCTTATGGTATGTAACAATATCCTAAAGTTTCATTAAAATCGGTTCACAACTTTCTGAGTTATGGTCCGGAAACCAACCGAAAACCCTCCCGCCCGCCCGTCCGCCCGCCCGCCATCATCATAACAATAGCCGAGTTCAACTTCGTTGCAACTCGGCTAAAAATTTAGAACGGGATTCTTAATTATGATAAAGACAAACTAATATGTTAAGATAAAGACAAATTAACTAATCTTTGGGATAAATAAACTATTTAAAAATATTTATAAACTACACAAATTGTCAGCAATGCTCATTAATGGTTACCTATCTTCCCAAATATCATTCAGATCAAAATGTAAAAAATCAGGTGCATATTGGCGCTGTGTTATAAAGATGAAAGTTTATAAAATTCATACGTTGTTGAGTGGCTGATATACAGAGAAATTCGGTAAGCTTCTGCAATATTTCACTCTATATTTTTGAAAAACGCAGCAATACTGCAATTATCAACTTGTGCAGTGCATTGCAATATGTGCCGTTATATCCTGTTAATATTTATATATTCATCATGAATTTCGAACCATTAAACAAAGAAATTGTGCACGAACAACAATTTCCTAAGTTTGTATGCATTACATCATAAATTGCCGTTTCAAGCGATTAAAAGGGCCCAAAACACGCTTCTGTCGATAGTAGGGTCATTTTTTTCTCGACTAATTTGATATACGCACGCACGGTATGCATCTCACTTAATTGAATCTATAATCGGACTTAATTTGATAATAACTCATCAGGAAATTACTAAGCATTGCTGTAGACTAATATACTGAAGTTCGTATTGAATGATTGACCAGCGTTATTAACCACAGGAAATGGATAAAAAAATTATAGCAAACGAGACATAAAAACATAGCATTGATGTTTTGTATTCCAACAATAATTTACTTAGTAATCTTTATCAAACGTGGATCAAATTTTCAAAGTTCAAATTATCACATATGGCACTTTTAACCCTTAAAAGTCAACCACTTTTGAAATACATGAATCAACTTTTACAAATGTCAAGCTTACTGCTACAGCATGCGTATTAAGATGTTCTTAATTGTTGTGGTTGAGTGGTATGTATACAAATATAAGCAAACAACTTACCGAGCATGAAGCATTTTCCTACATCAAATCTAGCTATACCAACAGCTGGGTCTGTATGACTGTCATACCGATCAACCACGATTTCCCAGTAGTGTACGCCTTTCGAAAACCCAACACTGCCAAGGACAACTCGATGGTCAAAGCTGTTACAAGTAACTGTCTGATTGTCGTTGGTAAATATGATATCTGGATGTGCTGATACTGGATCAAAGTGAAACCAAGCCACTGAAATTGAGGTAGAATACTACTAAACCACGACAGTATATTCACACAAAAGGAAACTTTTGTGAAAGCAACAAGAATTGAGCAAAAAATATTAATCCTACTATGAAATATTGGTTTACATAAATTTTACCTTATACATCTCATTGTTTTATTTCCTTCAATATAACCGTGGTTGATATAAAACCTCTGAAGAAGGAGTCATTTACTATGCCCGACGGTCGTTTCGTCTAACAAAGCCCGAAAGTAGCGCTCAAACCAAAAATATTGGAAGACAATGTTTTAATCATTAATATTCACGACAAGTTAAATTTGGCCAACATCGTCAACGATTCAAAAATGATTTAGAAATTTAAATAAAATCAGGTCGTTTGGAATAGGGTAGTTTTCTGATCTTGATTCGCTTAAAAATACTCTTGCTATATACTATAACTAACTATCTGGATTCGTAACACATTAATTTATCAATTGTAATAGTGTAGTCTCGGAATTTGTCTTTCACCTTTATATAGTTTTAGGGTTAATATAATTATCTATAGAGGTATCTTAAAAGAAAACTTATGAAGCTTGCTCTAACATTACTACTGCAAATATTCTAAATAGTAACGGATCATTATGCAAGAAAGTGGGAAAAGACGTTTGCATACACACAGACTATTGCAGACAATAAAATGCCAATATTGTTGTAAAACTACACAATTTTGTAGTTCTAAAAATAAAACAATAAAATCAACTTTTATGAGTCACATTTTCTAATAAAAGTGTTCATAGTTTGGTTATGGAAATGAAATGTCGTAAAAGTTATCACAAAGATTTAATTTTCACACACTCAAATCTGATAAGGTAACGATTGCCCTTAAGGGTTTTTGGTGGAAATATAACAACTTGTCAAAATCTAATCAACTGCTTCCTTGCGTTTTGAAATTGTTTAATGGACAACGATTCAACGCCGACATTTCTTTGGTTTTATCACATTTTTTTCTTTTATCGTTAAATGAATCTGATTCAATGCATGCAGTTTGTGCAATGACTTGCACGAAATGTGTTATAAGTTAATTCAACAGTGTTATAATTATAGAAAACCTTCATAAAATGTCATCTAATAAATCTGATGGCCTATGATTGCAGTAAATCACACAGAAACCAATTTAAACCATTTTTGCATAATAAAATTTTGATAGATCGAAATTAGTTACTTTACTGTAATGGGTAATGCTTAATCAAAATTTATGTATACTTTGTTAACTTAAGTGGAATCGGAAAAGTAATAAACAAACAAGAACGTAATAGAAGCGATATAAATAACCAATAAATCAGTTTCATTTCAATTTTTATAGCCTTCTTTAAAATATATCGAAAAAGAATTGCAGTAAAATAACAGATTCCTTTGAACTTTATCAAAAATCCAATTTTCTTATTCTATTTTTACGTTTTCAGTAAAACATTGCAAGGTTTATTTCAGTCTTTTAATTTTATTATTTTTCAGCAGATTACTTTTAATTTTAACAGTAATAATTTTCACTCAAAAGCAAATTACAAACATAAATGTAAATTACTTAAGAAGATCAATTCAGTATTTAGTGTGAACTAACTTCATTAACAAAAATTAAAGTGGGAAAGTAAAGAATCTCTTAAAGCAGTTGCATGAAGCTTGATTTCTTAGAATCTCTTCAATTAAATCCCTCCAATATTTTAAGACAAACAACCACATCATTGATACATCTTTCATTTGAAATTCACAAAATGGGAATATGTTACTTAAGCCTCTGTTTTAATGCTAAACAGTTAACACTCTTAGAATTGAACTGCATATGCCAATGTTACTCATGTGTGCTCACTTTTCCTACAAATTCTCAGCATATGTGCATGGGCAAGCTGAGTTCAACTTTACATAAATTACAATTATTACAATAAGCCATTACAATTTTCACAGGCCATTTTTTACGGTACGCATTTAGCCTACGTTTCACCTTTCAATAATTCAAGAGAAACACTAGAAACAATCCAAGTCCAAATGTAATAATTAATTCATCTATGAATATGTTTGCATGAGGAGGATTAAAACAACCGATTAAAAAGCAGACTATGATCTTTAATGTTATAGTGTTGAAAGTACATTTAATGTTAGCTGTTGCTGTTTGAGGTCATCAGAATCTGCAGGTCGTAGACTATTAGGAGTTTTAATTTGGCTTGATTCTGTTGAAGTTAGATAACCATATTTTATTACATGATGTAATTTATCTTTTCAAACGATACATTACTTTTCATTAAAAATAATGATAGCAACGAAATAAAAATTATTTCCAAGACTTCCTTGCATTAAAACTTTCACGTGCATCAAATGGATGTCACGTTAATTGTTTATTTGAAATTCATTCCAGTCCTCATCGGAAGAAGCTTCACGCATGCAGCTCAAAGACATTTTATTTTGTTTATTTTAAACAAGTTTTAGAGATCTTAAAATAATGTAACTGTTACTATTTCTTCTATGAAAACAATAGAACGCTTCAGATATAAATACCTCTCACAAATGACCAATATTCCAAATTTGTTTTATATGTTTTTTTGGCAAACTGAATTCTATTGATAATAGTTTTACTGACCCTCCCCAAAAAAGATAAAGATTAAGTCAGTTATCTAACCTGCAACACAAAAGGAGTGTAGTCTTACGGGAATCGTAAATTTTGATTAGATCAAAGTTATGACTTCAGTGATCTGGTAATAGCTTTATCAAAATTTCTCATATCTTTTGAGAGTAGTTAAATGCTTGAACTGTAATTTTTTATGTTACAGGCGAAAAATAACAGACAATAGGTAACTTCTATGTAGCGTGGAAACTATTTATCTTGCATGTACGTAGCCATAACAATTGTTCGCTGAAGTATTATTAAACCCGACACATGTCCAATAATCTTCAGATGTTTTGTGATTAAATATTTTAGAGTTTGTATATTACTATTACCATTTAAGTATATTTTACTATTGCATAGCCCAACACCAAAAATCTAGTCAGTTATAACAAACAAATGAAACAAGTAAAGATTCTTACATTCAGCTGTCTGGAGACTTATTGGATCACTGTAATCACTTTCACCACAATAGTTGCCAGCTTTAACTCTTGCATAGTACAAACTGTTAAAATGTAAACCATCAACTGTACACATGGTCTCTCTACCAACGTACACAACCTATATAAGAGAAACGTTGTTTGAATAACGTATTTATTAATTATCTCTTTAGAGTACAGAAGGAACATATAAAGTGTAGATATTTGACAAAACGGGAGGGAAAACCTTCAAAACCTGGTTTTTTATAAACTGAAGAGACTACAATTTGTGTTTATACCCTAAATTCAAAAACCGTCATGCAATCAAGCCATCCTCTCAAGTCAGGGTTTCTGTGACCTCATGTGTCCACGAAACCCTGACAAACTTAGCTCGGAAATTCCCGGCTAGAAGCCACTATTTTGATTGTTTCCATCAAACCTTGATGTAGCCAATCAAAAGCTGGCTTTCAATCGCGGCTTGGATAGGGGATATCCCGATGTCGATTGTAAATAAATTAAACAGATGTGTTGCATAGACCGTGTGAAAGTCAGTGTATTTTGAACAGTAGTGTTAATTATTTGTTATTACCGCGTTATTTATTACTTGCGTTACGTTTTCTTCCCACTCAAGATTGAGTAAGAATGACTACTGCCAAACACTTGCTTCTTTCAAGCAATTTCGTTAGTTGATATTTTGAAAGTTTGACCTCTTAAGAAAATCTTCTAGCCCGGAAATTTCCTGGCTAAGTTTGTCAGGGTTTCGTGGACACAGAAACCCTGACTTGTGAGGATGCAATCAAGCCTTACTAACATACATCTATAATTTTGCATTAAGAACAGTGAAACAATACAGCCAAACATCTAAATAACACAACCAACAGTAATTCAATAATTCATGTAACATAACGGGCAATGTTTAATTACATTTTTTCATTGGAACACGATTTATATCGGATGTATGTATGAACTTTGAATAGCGTCAACTGTATAACAAGTACAAATTTAATTGCAGACGTGCTGGTGCGTATTTTACTACCAATTCCAAGCAGTTCACATAATGCGCACTACCTGTCGGCAGGTTAATGACAATTTATGTCATACCTAGTCAAATAAGAATTCATCAAACATAATTAACCTTACGTTTTATGGGGATTTTTTGAATCCTTAGATAGTAAAGATAGAATTTATTACGCAATTTGCAGATGCTTTACTGATAACAATCGTTTTGAGGGTATCGGAAAGATGGAAAGTTACATTTATTCTCTAATTATATATACTTTAGTTATAAATTCAATTCAAAACGCCTTAAGGTTAGAGTAGTGTCAGTTAATAAAAATCAACATCTCAAGAGAACATGCAACACATCAACTGCCACTAAAAATATGCAGCATATCAGATAATGTCTGACATCCTTAGAATTCTTTTTTAAGTTTTCAGCTGGCTCATTACACGATTACACGGGACTGGCATTAAACCGTTAAAACAGACTACGTTTACCATATTCTGTATAATCTTACCTTAAAATTTAGAAAAAATGGATTGGTACATTATGTATCTGAGACTCTTATCTACCACAATCAAACTAGACCTATAATGTTGGATGACCATATCATCTTCGGTGACCGTATAAATAAAATATGTCAAAACAGTTGCGTGAATTGCAAAATTAGGAAGAATATACTTCTTGGTTTTTTTCAACAGAGAATCAATTTAATTTCCTTACATATTTCAAGCGTATCTCTGGGCATCCAATGTTGAATTGGAAAGCCACCTATAATGTACTTATGAATATAGTCCGACCTTCAACTCATGTTATATCTTTATTCATTACAGAACTGACCACAGATTAATCTATATATTCCTTCTGATAGGCGCTACACATACTTTGATTAACTTACGTATTTTGTGTGATGAACCCAATGAAGTCAAATACAAAAAGCAATAAGATTTTCTTCTTAGGTACGTTCACAATGATGTATAACATCTAGATGTTGGTTTTTCAATATAAATGCAAATAGCACCTGAACGGGATGTATCAGAAAAACAGCTCCTTCTACGATATTGTTAGCACGGATTTATTGATTATAAATAAAATGTCATCAAAGATACCAAGATTAATAGAATTTACTACGCCAAACGCGGGTTTCGTGTAAGTTTGCTTAATGTCCAGCGAGCAATATTTCAGCTATATTCAGGAGGATGGATTGGTAAAAACAAACAAAATTAAAATCACACATGCATTAAAACAGAAACAAATATATTTCTCGAAGACAATAGTTCTTACGTTATCAGATTATGCAATTTATGAAGCTTAAGTCTTTATTGTGCTTCCTTTGAAAATCCAACAATAGAAAAAGCCCAAAAAAGAACCGATTCGTGAAAAGAGAAGATTTTCAGAACACAAACACAGATACCTCATTTGTTTATAAAAGCAATATACAGCAACACTAACTATAATTACTAAGTGTCTATTATGTAATCTTCTACGTCAGAAGATACAATGATCCTTCTCCAATTTTCACGAAATTCTACAAACCGATTATTTAATAGATTTGTTAACGATTTTTTAAAGTGTTACTTCTGGATGTAATGATTGATATATTCAATACTCTAACTAATGGATATTTTTTCAGTTATATCCTTGGAGATGTATGTTCAATATTGATTCAGCTGGAAACGTTTTCTTACAAATTTGCTTAATCAGCAATTTAAGACCGGCAAATTCGAACATCATGCAATGTGATTTTTGTTACATACAATGTCATGTTTCCACTGTTTCAAATCAATCAAGTTTTGTAATATCGAAAAAATTTTCCTGACAAAAAAAACAATTCCTTATCTTGACGAATCTACTTAATCTTAAATTAAAATTCCAAGTCAGAAAGTGATATTTCAGAATATTTGTTATTATGCGTTTACGAAGGTCTGATTGAAGTATATTAAATTCTTCACTGTTTTCAAGATATCTGAAACAATTTTTGTTGTAAAATAATAAAAGGTAAAGAGGCACATCGTCCGCCCCACAGATTAAATTCCCTCCACTATCTACGTCGTTTACATAAAAAATAATTTATAATAGAATTACCTACAGAATGCATTTTTTGGCTTTGACATGAAACGATTTTAATTAATGGCTTAATTGGTTATAATCTTCCTGGTTGAAACGAAATTTTATTTTACAGATAACGGACTTGAAACGGAAACTAGAACTGGTCTACGGCGTCTTTAACACTGCAGCAAATTACTCCTGTCAATGATTTTTACTTTTTATAAAAACATTTACATTTTTTTTTCAATAAAAATTACATGGAACAATCTAATGATGTGATAACTATTGGAGTGGATTATCTGTTTATTTTAAAGGAGTAAAAACAACTTAATACAAATAGAATAAAACTCTGAAATAATGAGGTACAGCCACTGATAGGAATCCGATCTGGAATTCCAAATGATTGACAGATTTAAGATGTTTTTCATCTAGCAATGTAATCTCATCACAAATTCCCGTTGTATTTCTTTAATATAATTTTTCATTTGAATTCTTCTACATGCTGGTATTTACTCTTACAATAACTGTTCTGAGCTACGTAAATTAGATTTAACCTTTTCAGCTCACAGAAATAGAACACCAGCAAAATTTGTCAACGCATTTACAGTGTCTGTCATGTTAGCATTTTTCATTTAAATGTGATCAAACTGATCTTCAACAGAAGATGTGTAAAGATTAATGCATATGCATGGTAAAGTTTTACAATTAGTAAAAATTATTGTTTCAGGCATTGTTTCAAAATCATTAAATAGTAAACCTTTTTAAAATATTTTATATGACTAAAATATTCTCTAAAAAGATAAGTTTTAAAATGTACCCTGAAATCTCCTCCATTTCCATCATCTATTTCGAGATAGTAATTATCCACTACACTTTCAGAATGAGGCTGCCACACAATGGTCACACTGTTATTTTCTGCACTACATTCCTCCGGTAGTATAGTTGGTTGTCCTGGAGCTAAGAAAGAACAAACACTATTTTGAAACACAAAACAGTTATAAGCTTCTAAAAAATGTGTAAAATACCAAAAAATTAGAACATTTGCACAAGACGTTAATCTTACATCATATAAATTTCACATTTAATAAGCAGCAAACAAGCATTGAAACAAAACCACAGATTTCTGTTTTGAATAAGCTTAAAAAAGAGTATCTCTTAGTCACACAAAAACGGCATCTTTTACACTTAGTGATAGAACCGTAGATATACACAAGTTCTATTTTCCACATATTATACATAAGAAAAATAAAAGGTAAAGCACAGAGTACATCATATCTTGTATGAGTGTCTCGATATGTTGCTCATTTGGGATTCCAGAATTTTAGTAATGTTTCAAACCTAATTATTTTCCTTAACAGAACAAAAAATCTTTTATCATTATTATACACATTAACATGAAACTTATTACATACAAAATAAATGTGTAAACCTTGACCCAATTAAAATTGTAATATCCAACATGAGCAATTTCAAGACCAAATTTACAAAATCGCAAGTATAAAACTTACTTAAATGGCATCACAACTTCTGATTTGTATATTTAGTATCTTTAAGCATATTTTGTGAGTATCCGTTAAATGTGAAAGAAACCTATCATAAAAGTAATCGGCTTTCTAAATGTATTAACAGCAGCAAAAGTACTACAAAACTCAGCCAGATTGAGTACAGACAAGTAATTTATGTACAGGAATTAAGTTCCAGTGCAATTGAAACCAACTTTATCAGAGTAAATGTCCCACAAGACATTTGTAACAAGTAGACTCGCCACAAGTCTCTTTTTTTTGCTCTTAGAGAGTTACATCTTTACTATCAACATTACTTATTTAACCCAAATGTGTACGCAACTGGATTGCATAGTAAATGTTGATAGTTCTCTCATAGTGGCAGATCAATCTAGCAAGTTCAAAACGGTTAATCTATTACCTGGTGTAAAAGATAAATTTATGAAGAAAGCCAATATGCTGTAGCAAAAAAAACATCCATTTAAAGTATATGAACTATTACAAAGAGTTAGATGATAGAACATATACACATAAACAAACAAAGGAAAAGATAGAAAGACGACCACACGTGAATTAAAATTAATGTAATCTTCTTCTGTTACCCTCAAAAAGCCGTCACGATTTTTAAGACGACAGCTCAACACTAGATTTAACTGGACTTGAGTAGTTACGTGTAATATATTTATGAAAAATCAAATTTTTATTAAAGTGGAATTTTCAAAAATCTACTAAAGCTGCTCTTTTCACGTGCAATGTTGAAATGCCTTAACTTTTAAATTACTATCGTACTTCACTGAGTCGTTCACATACATTCTTCTCCTTTTAGTAATAAGTGCATTATTACATCAAACAGAATATCAATCAAGTCATCAAGTTTAATATCTCATTCAAACAAATCAGGTGGAGATTGTACTTAATATAAGAAATAAGCTCTATCAAACCATCCAAACTATTATATTTTATAAATAACAATAACTAAGGAGTCCAGGTGTATCATGCAGGTATAAATATGTAACAAAGCATGCTTCTCAGGGGAAAAATTTCTCTGCTGACATGTGGTCTTAAATTACTATCATATATAAATAAATATAATTTCAAAATCGTACATAAACTGTTATTTTCAATTACTATTTGATGTTTTAAAAGTATTATGTAATTACAACAAAAGTGCTGTAAAATTGCATTAGATCGCCACGTCCCTTGTATTATCTTTCCTAATCCAACGAAAGATTAATGTTGCCAACCGTCATTTGTTTGAAATTGGATAATATAGAGAATTACCAATGTCAAACACATAGCATCAGGAACATGATGTATATAGTTTTGGATGATAATTTATTATTATATTTCACGAACTGTCAAATCCAAAGAATGCATTTTTTATATTTTTGGATAAAAAACATGGATAAGCTTTATATATAACTGAAGTACACAGGAACTACGAGGTGACAAAATTCTGTCAAACAAATCATTGGTGTAACTTTCAATTACATGTATACGTCTTATTGGCACTTGAGCATAATTTTGTTCACTTCTGCTATTATGAAAGATCTATAAATACAATACTAAGATTGCAGCCATAACAGAACAAAAATTATACATAGGAAGTACTGAGCAGTGCATTGTTCAAACATGATTTTACTTACTGACAGTTCCATCTGGCAGAATGAAAATATACAAAGTACAAGGTAAAAAAGTATTGGTGGGTGTTTGTGGGTAGCGTGTGTTATTTTTCTTGTTATCTTATGTTATCTAATCATTATTTTTTTGTTGGTTGAGGTGATCTTCATATCATAGCAAAAAATAGGTTTCATCTCGGAAATAGCTTTTTTATCAACAATTCGTTGATTCCAGACGCAGAAACACACTTTTACATCGTATCGTGTAAATCTGGAGACGAATAAAAAAGAGTTATCAGAGACTTTTTAAAATAAAATAAACAAACGACATATCTTATA
Source organism: Limnoperna fortunei (assembly GCA_944474755.1). NCBI lineage: Eukaryota > Metazoa > Mollusca > Bivalvia > Mytilida > Modiolidae > Limnoperna > Limnoperna fortunei. The sequence continues at coordinate 61,945,558 of OX104113.1, forward strand.
AATCTAACAAGAAACAGATTTTACCGACCTTTCATTTGAAAAAAGTTCATTGTTTGGATAGAATGTTGAACTGGCGTTGAATCTAATGTTAATTCAAATTCTGGTGACACACGTGGTACCAGTTCTATTTCTTTATTAAAGTTCTGATTCGCCAAATGTACTCTTCCTAATAATCCATTGGACACCTGAAAATATATAAAATAATTGCTCCAAGCAAAAGATCTTTTACAATATTTCACTATCATATGATCAGTACCAAAGGCCCTGTCACATACAGAAGGCAATATCATATTATGGCACATCAGCATAAATTTTAAAACTACAACAAAATACTTAATATTAAAAAATAAGCTGAACTAACCAAATAAACATGCAATTAAATCCATTTTTAATATCGTGAAATATTGGTCAACATTTTCAGTAGTAATACGTCGATTGCCAAGGAATGCAAATTTTATCCAATACTAAGTAAACATGCAAATTGGATTTCTTCCTTTTTGCTATGAGAGACCATCACCGAACGCATTGGTATAGTGTATGTCATATTTTGAAGGTATAACGTCGATGTTATTTATATCCTTAATATAGAAAAATTTATAGATATTGGTCGTCAATCGTTCAATATAAAAGCAAAACCAATTAATTTTTTGCCTCCAAGTGTAATTTTATTTTTAATATTACCAGAAATTATTCATCTAGGCAGAAATTTTCGTTCTTGTACATAAAGCAGTTTATTGTTTTTACCAGGCCGATATTACTTAGGGTTGGCTTTTGTATTAGTCGGCCAGCTTCACAACACTGCATGAATCATAATACATTAATGCATACTAATTTCTCATTATCTGTTTAACTGACTGACCCTTGACCCTAAAGTATTGTTTAATGCCCGTTGTGTGTCATAAAGTAAGTACTCAATAGTGTTCAATCGCTCTTCAAGGAGATTTTTATTATCTTTAATGGTAGAATCCAATACAAAGCAAGTTCTTATAATGTCTCGAACCTGTCCTGGGAGTATCAAATCGTATGACAGATGTCAAACGAGTTGATATTGACTGCAAATTGCTTCAATGTGTACAGTACCGAAATGACACTGTGACGAAGAGCCATCTCTGTCTTTAATAGCGTGTTTAATTAAATTGTTAGCTTTTATGAGCATACTATTTTTTCATCAAAAGACAAATGACAAGTATTAAATGTCATATACAATTATTTCTCCTCTATCGAACTCCATTATTAAATGAACTTTAATTGTGTGGTAGGTGAGGTGATAAAGCTTTACTGTCGGAATTTTTCAACAGAATGCCAGTTTGAACTGAAAAACATTACTTTTTGGCTCATTTTCTTGTCACAATAAGGATGGATTTCATTGCAAAACCACAAACTTTCGAGACACCGACCTTCGAATAGAACGAATAATCGTAGCCTCGACCCCCACCCCAGCATCTTTTTGTAAAATCCGACACAACACTTAAATAGGATTTTATGGCAGTAAAATTCAGCGTATACACTTTGGATAAGTCCACTTGTACTTTAGATGGGAATCATATAGTTACATACGGGCTTTTTATTATATTATTCAATATGGCTTATACTTAAATCATTACGTTGTAGTTTTCGTTATACTGCGGATGATCAAACAAAATCATTATCAAACTTTGAAAATTACGCAAAAACATTATTCATTATCTACGGATTGTCTACTTTAACATACACATGATGTATAATAGTGTCCCTACAGAATATATGAACCGAGTTTTCCGTTCTCTATGCGGCAAATGTCAAGATTTAAGTACAGTTTGCAGTCTGCATGTTTGCAAACTCCTTCTTTTACGTTAGATTAGACAAGAGTGCGTTTCGCATTAAGACATAAAATTTATACTTAAATTATGAACAATTTATATTGGAACATTGAATATGAATCATATTGCAAATACTGGTTTGATTCTTCCGTTTATCTACACTTGATTTTCAATTAAGTGGTCTGCTTTAAAGGATATATACAAAAGGACACACGATACAAAAATTGTGATAAACATATCAAACAATAATCGATCTTCAATTTGTAAAACAAACTTAGAACATTTTCATCAATAAACATTGATTTGAAGATTAAAGAGTTAGACACGAAGGTGCCAGGCCTACGTTATTCAAATCTTCAGCAGATGGTCTATTTAGCCTAATGACAGTTAATCAGTCTAATAAATAGTTCGAACTCACTCTGAATCACTTGGCACAATCCATTTATCTTAAAATATACGGAAATTTACACTTCGAAAATATATTGAGTTTCAAATGTAAGAATGAAAAAGCGTAATGCACTTGAAGAATAATATTTATAGTCGCTATAAAAAAAATACATGTATATTTATAGCTCTCGTCAATAGTACATTTTTTATGTGCACTTGAAATTTACATTTGATCCAACATGTCAACAAATTTTAAAAAATTTAATGACTTTAACACTTTCTCTGAAGTGTCCGTTTTAGAAGATAAATTTCACCATCTGGCCAATTCATTTCTACATACACAAATGTGACAATATTGGATGTTATGAGCAAATTAGAGGTCATTTAATAATATCCTCAGTGGACAAGAACTGTCATTAACAATGGGGCGACCGCTGGCTGACGTGTTATCAATCACATATCTTTGCATTAAAGGAGATTTAAGTGCATCTAAGGATTTTACATTTCCTTTAGAAATCAATTTACGAACGAAGTATGTAAAAAATCACACTGAAATGGCTTTAACCGGTGACAGCGTGACGCAGTTTGATATCTTAGACACCATGAAGGACTCCGACTCAATGTAACAGCACTGAAAATCTGGAAGTCGAACGCAAAATACGAAGTGTTGAAACAAACTGTATAACCTCGCCATTCCGAAATAACGTGAAAAGTAAAAATTCGAAAAAATAGTCGCAAATAAAGATAATTTATTTTATCCTATTTAAAACATCATTTTCGGTCAAATTTTTATGACCTACACATGCAAAACTACATGACAATTAATTTCAATTATACTATAATAAAAGGAAATTTAGTATATTTCTGAGGGCACTATTTCGCAATGAGACAGACTGGTTATCAAACGAGTGAATACACACTGTAAACTCATTTATTGGCATCTTATTCCATAAAAACACTTAAGTGCCCGTGAAAGATATACGACTTGCGAAACTGTTAAATGATGAAATAGTAAATTACGTAAAGACAGTATAGGACGAGAATACTGTAAAATAGTACACAACAGCACAGAATGTTCAATACCTTCATTGATAAATAATACTGCTTTATGTACTGATAACAATTTAATTTATATTTGATTGGAATGATATTGGTTTGTCAATTCTAACGGTGCCACCGACGTATAAGCATGTTTCTGAGTATTATATTCCATTAATCAATGTCAGGAATAACCAATTATCTGAAATATAAACATCTATCTAAATACCCTGTCCATCTGGTTTATAAATTGAAGTTTGTAAATGTTCCATGAAACTGAAAACTTGTAACATACACGAAAACGATTTAAATTTTATGGTTTCTCTTAGTACAACGTTTTTGATGATAAAAGCTCATACATCTAATTATTTGGATTTAACATATATTTGGGTTTGAGTGCCACTGAAGAGTTTTTATTAGACGAAATTTTTTTTTACTAATTTACTAATTCTTACAATTTTAACCTTTCACGCCGGACGATGAAAGGACTGATTCAGAGCTTGAAATACTGTTTTTCAAATACAATAGAACATAACGTTTTTTAGTGTAACACTGTTCCCAATGTTTGACAAACGCCGGAAAGATAAAGATCAATGCTATTGATCAATCAAGCTTACGGAATGTGCTACAAGATTCATAACTCCATGACAAGACATGTAAACATAACTGGAGACATCCTGGCTATTTAGTATTTACGGAATGTTGTCTTTACAGCTGGCATACATTTATTACTACAGTCTCATCAAAGATTTGAGCTACTTGATTGTAAACTTCATCTATCAGTTCAGCTATTCCTGGTCAGGGAATTCTAATCAATCAACGTGAAGTGACCATCAGAAGTTTCTGATCATTGACAACCAATGTCAAACAGTCTGGTCAATTATTTACCTGACAGAGTTTTGTTTATCATAGGAAGACAGAGCGTTGGCATCTATATCCTTTCCAAACCCTACTGAATATAACGAGGACAGTAAAAAGAATAAGCCTGCTGGGAATCAGCTAATTTTTCCATATACACAAGTTCAACGGTGAAAGTTTAAACATTAGCCTTCCAGATTTAAACATGGAATAATGCAAAATGGTACATCTAAACGCATACATGATTTTACTGTAATATTGACATATTTCTCCATTTGTTTTTGTTTCTGTTTAATTAGTGAATGTGTTTTTGTCAGAGCCTGGATCTGCAATTCAATTTTTGACTTTTGACTTTCAGTTCATTTTGGTTAAATGTTATCCTTGCTACATGTATATAATAGACAATATCTCAAAACTAATCCAGCTAAAATTTCGTTAGTTTCAAAAGTAAGTTAAAAAAAAGATATTTTTTATTTTACTTTTCTAGAATTTTTAGAGCTAAATAACACCATTGCCAGTATTCAAAGATGAATTCCATAGAGAGAGAATGTATGGAATTGGCTATGGTTTACAGAACATGAAAAGAACTAATTTTTGTTTGTATTCTATTTACAAATCAGATATTGGTCCCATTTTTATTCTTTTCTTTATGTTTTCAATCTCGATTTTGACATTGTTAATATATAGCTAGTTTTCATTGATATGGAATTGCAGCCCACTATTTCCCTCATAACTGTCATATGACTTAGGCTCTGACCAAGTAATAAAAATATGTTATTAAAGCATTGTTTCATGATAAATTTTATTCAAACATTATCATTTTCATCGTAAATGGTTTCTAAAAACGGTTATGTTAGTATTTCAATAATTCCAAGATTTCCATAATTATAATGCTGATTGACAGAATATGCTGGAGAAAAATACATCCAAGCATGTAAAAGTATAGACAGCAGCATTGACTGATATCATTAAGTTAATCTTGAACAAAACGAATCAGATAAAAAAACTGATTATAAACATTCATAAATATTGAGTTCATACTGAAATTCTGATAAAATATTTAATTTAACCTAAAAATGCATTGCAGCGCAATATTAATTGTAATTATTGGATCTGCACACAAAGCGTCAAATCCTCTTCAAAAGCGTCTGTTCTTTTAATCTTGAATATTTATTCAATGTTTTCCTCCTTTGACTATCTGCTTGGAAAGTTTGATTACTTTTGGATTGAATCATCAACAAATACCATTCTATTAAATATCTAAGGAGCAATATTCTAATTATTGGTTCCTTAATTTGTCTCTGTCACACGCGGCAGGTCACAATCACTGGTTGCATCAGCAACAGTATGAGTAATGCACATTAGTCTTAATTAAAACGCTGACCATTCAACGAAAAAACGTCAAATTTGAAAGACATTTCTGTAATCCATTCCATTTTCTAAAGATTTTTTTGCATAAAAATTACATTAGGATTGGCATGGGTTAACACTTTTAAATTCATCCATTTCAATTTTGTATTTAATGTTGGCACTTTTATAAGCAGTTGGCCTTGTTGCAACAATTTCCCTCCATTTTTTTATAGGAGTAATTTACTGCAAGTTTCAATGATTTTAATAAAATTATTTTAAACAAGAAAACAACTATAACATCAAACCTCTTCTTTGTATGAATAATATAATTTACACCAAACTTCTACGAAATTAAATAAAAAAATAAATACCTACATGTAACGGGAGAAAAAACTAATTTTTATTGACACAAAAGAAACAGTATGTACTGGTAATCAAATTTCATTTGTTGTACTGAAAACTGTGTAACTGTGCTAGTAACAAAAATAGTAAGGCCACAATGAATTTTTAGACCCATATCACAGATACAGTTGGTCTTCTTTATGTGGACCTCCTTTGACCATTTATCTAGATAAACTGAATTCAAATATCAGATTGCTTTAACTGTTAAAAAGATCTTAATTTAAACCTGCTAATAAAATAATTCATAAACAAAAATTCAAAACAAATTGAATCATAGCAAACTGTGTACAAAATACCTTTAAAATCAATATTAAAGGAAATGGATATGCTTTGTTTACGTCTTCTGAGCTCTATAACACAACCACAATAGTTTAACCACGCTGAAATATTGCTTGCTGGATGTAAAACAACAATCAATCAATCAATCACAAGTGCAGTAATGTATGCCAATGTTATATCAAAATATTTATATTAACAAAATTCATTTTTCATTTAATTATAAATTGAAAAAAAATTTATAAAAAACCAATTACTTTTGATTGTTAACACGCAAGTTTCAGGTAGTGTTATTGACAATAGTGTATTCAGCCGCTGCTTGTTTCTTTCCATATGCAGGCCTTCATCAGCAGGATATGAATTCAGTTTCACTGAAGCAAATGATCTGACCATTACCATTTTACAGTGAATGAAATAAAAAGCATCAGCTTTTATGGAGAGCTGGGGAAATGAAACTTGTACGGATCCCTCAGATTCAATTAATACCATTTCCTTATTTCACATTCTCCCATTGTAATGTAAAAGGTTAGGTAATTTGACGAGTTTCATTTCACTAGAATCAATAGCTTCCTTGCATGTTCTGTCACCAAATGTACACAAAACACACCATAATAAGTTATAGCTAAAAAACAAATTAATATGGATTTATGTCCAATCAAATTGCATTTAGTCAATGGAACATTTATTGATTAAATTTTATTTTAAAAAATGGAAATGTGGTACACTTGTAGATGACAAAAGCACTTGGTCCAAAATGTTTGTGAATATTGTTAAAAATAATTAGATTTTGTCAAACAATAAAAAGGCTCACTGAAATGGGTTTCTGACCACTTTCAGCAAATTTGAGGGGTAAATGGGGTCCAGTTTTCCTTTAATTACCTAGATAAAACCATGATTTTGGATAGACAGACAATAACTTTGAAATGGGGATAATCTGGATAATAAATAGAGGTTAATAAATGGCGATATTGGATATCCATATCACATCCTGTATCAACCTGAAACCTCAATATCTACATGTACCCGAGGGCCTTTAGGCCTGAGGGTTGAAATGGGATGTGATATGGATATCCCCATATCACAAAAATCCATATCTTGGAACTCCTTTGCAAATATATAGGAAATCCATATCTGCCCTTGAGGGCTGTGATACAGCATTCGTATTACACCCCTAGGCCATATGGTTGGTTCTACAACTTATATCAATATCATATATGCAAAAGCAAACATATCTTAACTAAATAAATGATAAATACTATTAGCTTGCCATTTAAAAATTTACTATACTTTCAATATTTTCAGTGTTTGGAAATACATCTTCTGTTTTTCACTCAAATAATACACAGGATGAGCAAATATTCTGATTTTTACTAACTTATAAAAAAAAAATCGATATGCACAGGGGTGCAAAAGCCGAGTTGCCGTATTTTATTAACCAAAACTTTCCTTGTCTTCATTTTAAGATTTAACATAATTGGTTATTACAGGCATTACATGTAAACTGGAGACAAAGTGAGGAAGGGTTTCAGCAGGAAAAATGTAAGCTTTATCAACAAATTTTCAAAGTTGCATAAAATATGAATATGTGAATCCTCTAACAGTATTGAACCATTGTGTAAAATTTCAGATATGTACTTGATGTAGTTTTTGTGTTATGGTCCGGAAACCACTAATTCAAGAAATTTTCTAACGTTTTTCTGTCACTGTGACCTTGACCTTGAACAGATTTACCCCAAAATCAATAAGGTTCCTCCTCTTATGGTATGTAACAATATACCAAAGTTTAATTAAAATCAGTTGAGGACTTTTTGAGTTATGGTCCAGAAATCACTAATTCAAGAAATTTTCTAACGTTTTTCTGTCGCTATGACCTTGACCTTGAACGGATTTACCCCAAAATCAATAGGGTTCCTCCTCTTATGGTATGTAACAATATCCCAAAGTTTCAATAAAATTGGTTGAGAACTTTTTGAGTTATGGTCCGGAAACCACTAATTCAAGAAATTTTCTAACGTTTTTCTGTCGCAGTGACCTTGACCTTGAACGGATTTACCCCAAAATCAATAGGGTTCCTCCTCTTATGGTATGTAACAATATCCTAAAGTTTCATTAAAATTGGTTCACAACTTTCTGAGTTATGGTCCGGAAACCAATTGTTGATGCATGCCCGGCCGCCCGCCCGCCCGCCATCATCATAACAATAGCCGAGTTCAACTTCGTTGCAACTCGGCTAAAAATAGTGATATATATATATAAGTGTATATTACATAAACAAATTAATTACTATTCTATAGAGATCAACATGTCAACACTTGTACTGATAAATGAAATGCTGAAATTACACTCTTGTATCTTTCCTATAAATCTTGTAATATAAAAAGCTTATCACTCAATTCATAACTCAGATAAAAGAGATCACAACCATGTAAAACTTATCTTGGTTGATGACAGAAATTTATATGACGGGGAGCATCTGATCACTGAAATGTACTATGATAAACAAACAAATGGTGAAAAAAAAATCATAATTAGTTGAGATGGAATGCAATATCTGCTACCAAGAAAAGTTTACAGTAAAGTGCAAAAATATAAAAAAATTATCATAAAACAGATGAAAGAGGGAAACTGTGATCTCCTGCTATGAATGTTAGCTTCAGTACACAGCACCATCAATAAAATTGAAGGCTTCAGATGCATAAATAATATTTCATTAGTTAAACAATAAACCGAGAACAAAAGAGCAGAAAGTGGCCTGAGGGTGGAGCAATCTGTCATAAATCATCCCATGATGAGGCCATGTGACACTGAGGCATGGAAGCAGCCATTTTTTTAATTGATGAACAGGAGACAAAGAGACTGAATAACTTCTGTGGTCAATTATATGACCGTGGTCAAGAAAGATAACCATCAGACCTTTTTGATTAACTTTATCTTCATTCCAAAGGAATCAAAGAGAATGTGTAATTGGGTATTGTGATTGGTTAGATAAAAATAGGACAATAGCTGTTAAGAATGCTTTATTGATCTCTGGAGCAGATTGTAGTGTAGATATCTAAAGAGTTCTTATATGAATGAAATTACTAAGGAATTTCCTCCTGTATTAAACATGTCTGTCAAGCAGTGACAATATGTCATTTCCAGATATCCCACTCGGAATACATTAAAAAGATGCCAGTTCAATATTCTACAGAAAATAATTTGACTTATTTTAAAATAATCGGTTATGATAGAAATCCTATACTTGCATTGATTACATAGCCATTTTTCATAAAAAGTCATTGAATAAAATATGAGTTCTTAAATGAAACTAAAGTATTATACAAACTTGTCTACATTTCGATGACCACTGCCATCGTTATTCAGGCATATTTACAAAATTACTAAATGTATTCCTTGTTTTCAAGACTTATTCACAAATGAAAAACAATGTACAAAGAATATATTTTTGTTATTTTGTGAATATGACTTGAATAAAGTTGACAGTGATGATCAAAATGGGCTGGCAGTCTGTATTTATTTTATTTTGATTAAAATTGTGCCATTAAATAAAAAGGCATTTCCAAAACAAACAAAAAAAAAACCACACACACACAAACAAAGGGAAAAAAAGAAAATAATTCCCAGGAATATTAAACAGTTAAAGTGGAGCTTTAAACACAACATGTAGAATAAGCATGTGAGAATTCGTGTGTATGTTGTGTATGTACATGTCACTGGAAAGATTTATATCTTTGTTGTTGACAGTGTATCCTGTAAGCATACAGCAATCCTCAAATTTACAAGTAAGCATGTTTACAAAGGAATTTACAAATTTTAAATACTGTTATCTTATTAACAAATATCCACCTTTTTATAATGAAAGTAACCCTCAGCTGATTTCATTAGGTCTATGACATCAGACTTCTTTTTAGGAATATTCGACAAAAAAATTGACCTATCAGAAAGCTAATGATGCCCGAGTGAAAACTCGAAACAAATTCTATTTAGAGCATTCTTTGTGAATAACTTTGATATCTCTTGGGTGGATACATACTACATACTTGCAAACCTGATCAGTTTTTTTTAATGTTCACCCCTGACATGACCTTAAATGTGATGTTAAGTAAGCAACAATAAAAAAGTAGAATCAAGTGCCAAACAAATTTAATTGTTTTGTTTACAAGATTATTTGTTGGTTTTTTTACTTTGAGCTCCTATTTGTTCGAACGTGGTTGATATTTAATCTTTTCATGAAAAAGTTAAACTGGTAAGAATGTAGATTAACTGATAAACTTCTTTGGGCAAACAAAATTAGAAATTTTTTCATGTAGTTGTCCAATTTAAAAGCAAACAAATTTTAACCATCAACCATAACTTCCATCCGATAAATAAAAAAAGTAAAGAAAGATAACTATAATCTGTATAATGACTATTTAATTCATGCCAGATTGCCGAACCCCAAATTGCCGATCACCAAGTTGCCGAGTCCTTATAGCCGAACCCCAGTTTGCCGACATTTTTTTATTTTTAGTTTTTACCGAGAGTCCCTAATTGCCGAACCCATATTGCCGAACCCAGTTTGCCGAATTCTTGTTTATGTGGTTTATTTTCATCTATCATGTTAACATTATTATTATGGATGTATCGGATTATAACGACAGAACCACGACAGAAGTACATGATCGTTTCTGGAAGTGTGTCAATGTGTAACATATACACTCAACAAAATAAGTAACAAACCAATAATAAATATACAAACATTGATATGTATATTATTTATTTCAGCACTGCATATAATAACACTATCTTAAGCACTGGATTAACATTGAATGTATAGCAAATATTGAAACATGTATAACAATAAAACAAACAATAATTGTCACAAATTGTCACTAGTGCTTCTTGTAACCAACATGTCGTCGCATCGCTGCCAAGTAGTCGTCGATTACCGCAAAATCTTATCAAAACATATGGACAAGCCGCGTGTATGTGTTGTTAAAGCATTCAATGCAATTGTTAATTATTAATTAACTTTTTATCTAATTAGAACACTGCATACATTTTCAATCGGAAATCGGCAATTTAGAAGTCGGCAATTTCATCAATTACAATTTTTTTTATTAAATTTTGTTTCATTCGACTTCGACATAAACAATTCGGCAATTTGGAAGTCGGCAAAAAGGATTCGGCAAATTGAAAATTATATTTGAAAACAGAAATCTGAAAAAATCGGCAATTTGGGTGTCGGCTAAATGGACGCGGCAATCTGGGAATCGGCAATTTGAAATTCGGCAATTTGGAATGTCACCTTTGTTATATCCTTACAGTAAACAGGAGAAGATAACCCAGTTATAAAACATCAATTGATGCTGTTACTATCTAGATTCTCTGTTTTTTTAATCTTTAGATTTAATAAGGCGAAGAAAGAGAACCCATAAATAAGTACTTAGAAAATTAATGTGTGTGATTTATATGTTTTGCTTTAAAGTTTTACAGTTTAAATACTATAGTACTTAAGTATTTAGTATGCACCCAAGAAACATTAAAACAAAATCCTTCAAAGACGGAAATGGTAGGATTTCATTAGACAGGAAGTAGGTGAGCGACAGACCTGAAATCGAATCCCACATTATGGAAGGCCATGCTGATGCTGCATACCAAATTTCAAGAGAATGTGATTAGTAGTTGCTGAGAAATCTGCTAAGAAAAGTTTTCCCCGACCGCCCAACATTCACCATACTATCACCAGTGAAAAATTATATAGTTTTCACAGTTAATATAAGTTTATTATTTGAAATACAATTTATTAAAGTTTTATGCAATATTGGATAAAGTATAACATGCTATGTAAAATATTACTTGTACAGAATTAATTTAATTAGATAGTTTTGCGAAAGGTGTTTATTTTACATAATATTACATGAATTACAGTTTTAACTCACATATGTGGAATTTGGGTTGTATTGTTAAAATGTATTAGAAAGGTGTCCATTATGTTATTTTAGCACCTTTGAGAACTTACAACAAAAGACCAAATTGTTAGTTGGATTAACACTTATTTTAGGAATGTCATTTTAATTGTCTGAGACCTATCACCAGTGAAAAATTATATAGTTTTCACAGTTAATATAAGTTTATTATTTGAAATACAATTTATTAAAGTTTTATGCAATATTGGATAAAGTATAACATGCTATGTAAAATATTACTTGTACAGAATTAATTTAATTAGATAGTTTTGCGAAAGGTGTTTATTTTACATAATATGTTATACTTTATCCAATATTGCATAAAACTTTAATAAATTGTATTTCAAATAATAAACTTATATTAACTGTGAAAACTATATAATTTTTCACTGGTGATAATACTATAACCTGGATTTTCACTCAGTGAAATCTGGCCAAAAAGGTATCATTACTTGGAGTTAATGGTTTATTTTAGACAAGTGTAACTGTTCCCCCCTCACCCCCTCCCCACCCCATTAACTTTTATTATGTATAAAATAACAGAAACCTCTGCCTTAACAGTTATGATAAAACTGTTTATCAATAAATAGAAATCACAAATCATGAAAATTGTTTTGCAAAGCTGTCATGTACAGTTAGAAAAGAAATCGGGAGAATTAGTTCTTAAATGCACAATCATTTAATTGTACTTTTATACCGGAAAGTTTAATAGCAGTTTCTTTTTTCTACTATTTTGATAATCACTAATTATTGTGTTTTACTGAGATTATTATGTCTGGTTGTTGAAGACAAAAGCCTTCAATTTCCTATTACATACCAGACTATCTCCTAATAACACAGTTCACGAGACCAATGCTACATTTATCGGCAAATAATCTAATATAAATGTTATTGAAGCTTAGAAAACAGGAAAATGTGCATGGAAAATTGTTTTCATTTAGATTTATCTAAAAAATCTTCATCAATTTTTTATTCACATGAATCGGCAAAAAATTACATGCATCGACAATCAAACCATAAAACGGAGTATAGATGGGTCACTTGAATGTTTCAAGCTTTCAAATTAATCTGATAAAAACTTTGATCATTAAGGAATCTTTCCCACAGGGACTTAAAAATTTTCTTTATAACTACATAATATTATTTTACTGTTAAATAATTGAAAATAAAACAAAGTTCTGTAAAAATGCAGAGTACCAATGAAACAACAGTTACTGAGGCATAATAATACAGCCGGCATGCCTAATGAATTGTCTTAAATAATCAAACTAGAGTCAGGTGTTTGAATAAGAACAAAAGAAAGTCAGATCATATCTTCCTTTGATGTCATTGCATAACAAAGGTTTTCAATTATAAACTAGAATCTTGGAAATAATTGATATTACTGCATTTTATACCAAAATGAATGCCAAAATCATTCAAAGCACCTGATGCAAGCTGATTAAATATTATTAACACTAAAGTTACAGTTCCATGGATCCCCTGATACTTGGAAACATACTTGGAAACCAATGGATGTTAGAGCTGTATGAGTCAATCATTTTTTTAATTTGATCTTTTCATAATAAGCTATACTGATAAATTATTCTAGTTTGTTTTTTTTTTATATAAATTTATCAAATATAAACAAACAGCGATTTGAATGTACGGGCAATGAAAAATATTTCCTGCTGGTTCTGTTCCTTTTTGTAGAAAGACAAATATTCCATTTAAGATGTGTATACAAAAAGAATTTCCAATTTTGAAAGAAAATCAATTCTAATTTTATCCCAGAAATTCCTGTCTGTGTTTGTTTTTGCATCTTTTTGTTTGCCTTTTTTGCTGCGAGAATTACAGATGTAACTCTTTCAAAGCATAAACCCAAATAACTCAGAATTATACAAACATTTCCTATACATTTACTCTTAAAGTGTACAAACACAAGTAGATAGTATAGAAAATATTTGATAGTCAAGATGTAACTCTTTCATAGCAAAAAACCCAAATAACTCAAAGTGTTTTCATGATGCAAACATATACCAAATAAATAAACAAACACAGTAGAAATGTATACAAAATTACATGCAACCTTCAAAAGGTACAAAAAGCTGTAAATTATTATTAAATATTAATCTTTGTTACATTTGTTTATAGTTTGATCACTATTTCCATATGATTATATTGTATCTGATTTTAACGTTATCCAGGTACAGTGCTGCCATCTTAACTGGTTTTGATAGGTTTAACATTTGTAAATTATTGTTTACAGAAGTACTTATAGTGTAACAAAATATTCCCTGAGTTGTAAAAATATTACACATCAAAGCTGATAATCTTGAAATTATGATCATAATCATCAACAGACCACGGACAACAAACAGTAGCCGATTGCTTTGACATATCAATTGGATGCAAAAATATAAAATTCCCTTGCTTTGACATATCAATTGGATGCAAAAATATAAAATTCCCGATTGCTATCAGACGACTCCTATAAATTCTGCAATAAAACGAAAACACTTAGTGTTGTTTTAATGAAAGGTTCAACCTATGCCAAACACCTGACCAACACAGCTGTCTACCTGGGTGTTCTTAAAAGTCTGTGTATCAACTACTTCTATCTGTCTTCAGACTTGTTGTAAATTACTCTACCTTGTCAATTTCAATGCTGACAGATATAACAACAACAATGTGTAACTAACATACAATAATGTTTTGACACAACATTTACTGTTTAGCAATCAAGAGTCTGTCATCTGTATTCCTCAATTATATATGTTTTTCAGAATTTCCGCCAAGGAGTAATGTTACATTTATTATCTTGTTATTATACATTAAAAGTGTCAAGAGCTACCAAAAACAATAAATACAACAAAATTTCAGTGCCACTTAAAATATATTGGTTTTTGTTTTACCACAATTGTGTTTCTTTCACTTGTTAAAGGGATAGATTTGTAAACCTGACCTATTTCCTTGTCTAAGATCTATTTAACATCATTTTGATGAATTGTGAGAAAAAAATTATTATCAAATAAAACAAGTTGTTGGAGAGCTTAATTTTGCTGACAATTATAACAAAATGATACAAAGATAAAAAAATTTCATGCAGAGATATATTTTTTCTAATTTTTAGGGTACATTGCACTTGACTGCCTGAGCAAACACAACACTGAAAATCACCAGAGCACAGTATGACTGAATACCTTCAAAAGACAATCAAAACAATATAAACACAAAGGAACAGATGGTCTCAGCATTCAAGTAGCATTTAAAAAATAGTGTAGGGCTATGTAAACTATTAATTTGTATCCCAAACAGCATGTTATGTTTATCCCAAACAGCATGTAATGTAAGGTGAAAAGGTTCATATTGGAGAAACAAATGTCTCTTTAGACCATTGAACAATACTAAATTAATACAAAAAGAATGCTAAGTCTATCAATGAGTGAATTAATTTTGTCCTCAATAGGTCATAATCAAGCAACAAAAATATGTGGATAAACTGATTATTAATGGTTGGAATGCAATTAAAAGGTGTGTAGATAAAAATCTACTGTGGTCAGGTATTTTAGACTTTTGTAAAATGAAATCAGCTGTTTAAAATCCCATAAAATGTCACAGTTTAGTAAATAAATGGACATTGAAAAATTTCCCAAGGCTGAATCTGTCAACAATCATTATGGTCCACTGTTAAGAAATCAAATTAACCTTGAATGACCTCAGGAAGTCATAAATGTCTTTGTATAGAATAAATAAAAGTAGACCTGCTATCTGAATCAATGAAAATAATAATTTAAATGATTTAAATGAAATTACATTTGTAAATTCGGGAAAAGTTTTTATATCATCAACAACCAAGCAATGTCATGGTTAAGTCAAAGATTACTGAACATATATAAGGATGCTCTAACATATTTTCTGAAAACAAATATACTCACTCAAGATTATATAAGTACCATTCTCATCTTTTCAAAATGCACCATACAAAGTTAAGCTTGTTATACCATGTATATTTTGTGTACCGTACATGTATGTTATATAATGGGAATGCTCTCTCTCCAGGTTACTGACTTGGGTGAATTTTTAACGTCCTACCCCATGTTATAGGAACTGCTACAGATATATAACCACTCCCACGAGCTACTTTAGTAGAAATCTATAGTTGGGAGAGAGGAGGCTTATAATATGAGAAGTCTCATGTTTCAGCTTAGCAGAGGACTTTGCATGTTTCAGGACAAAAATGGTCTACTGTTACATGTATAATGTTCATATTATAAGTTGTCTTAAAAAATTATAGTAACTCTGCATATAACTGACAATGGAGAATATTAATATATATTTTTTCATTCTCAGCTTTACAAAACGTACCTGTAGAAAAGAAGCTGGATCCCCTTCTTTTAGAACTTCAATACAGAAATGTAACAATCCTGTTGTTCGCTGTAACAAAGCTGTGCAATGTGTTACTTGCTCTTTCAGAACTCGAACTTTCATTTCTCTTTCTTGATGGACATTTTCAACCAGTTCAAGCTTTCTTTTCTTGAGAGCTTCTATCAGAGCATCACACTGAGCCACAACTCGTGCTTCAAATTCTAAGCAATTGCCCTAAAAAGAATAATGTCAAGGTCAAAGCTTATAGATCAAACTACAAGTATCATTCATTTGGTCGGAATCAAACTACAAGTATCATTTGGTCGGAATCAAACTACAAGTATCATTTGGTCCAAATCAAACTACAAGTATCATTTGGTCGGAATCAAACTACAAGTATCATATGGTCCAAATCAAACTACAAGTATCATTTGGTCCGAATCAAACTACAAGTATCATTTGGTCGGAATCAAACTACAAGTATCATTTGGTCGGAATCAAACTACAAGTATCATTCATTTGGTCGGAATCAAACTACAAGTATCATTTGGTCCGAATCAAACTACAAGTATCATTTGGTCCGAATCAAACTACAAGTCTCATTTGGTCCGAATCAAACTACAAGTATCATTCATTTGGTCGGATTAAAACTACAAGTATCATTTGGTCGGAATCAAACTACAAGTATCATTTGGTCCAAATCAAACTACAAGTATCATTCATTTGGTCGGATTCAAACTACAAGTATCATTTGGTCGGAATCAAACTACAAGTATCATTCATTTGGTCGGATTCAAACTACAAGTATCATTTGGTCGGAATCAAACTACAAGTATCATTCATTTGGTCGGATTCAAACTACAAGTATCATTTGGTCGGAATCAAACTACAAGTATCATTTGGTCGGAATCAAACTAGAAGTATCATTCATTTGGTCGGATTCAAACTACAAGTATCATTTGGTCGGAATCAAACTACAAGTATCATTTGGTCCAAATCAAACTACAAGTATCATTTGGTCCAAATCAAACTACAAGTATCATTTGGTCCGAATCAAACTACAAGTATCATTTGGTCGGAATCAAACTACAAGTATCATTCATTTGGTCAGAATCAAACTACAAGTATCATTTGGTCGGAATCAAACTACAAGTATCATTTGGTCGGAATCAAACTACAAGTATCATTTGGTCCAAATCAAACTACAAGTATCATTTGGTCCAAATCAAACTACAAGTATCGTTTGGTCCAAATCAAACTACAAGTATTGTTTGGTCCAAATCAAACTACAAGTATCGTTTGGTCCAAATCAAACTACAAGTATCGTTTGGTCCAAATCAAACTACAAGTATCATTTGGTCCAAATCAAACTACAAGTATCATTTGGTCCAAATCAAACTACAAGTATCATTTGGTCCAAATCAAACTACAAGTATCATTCATTTGGTCCAAATCAATACACAGAGATGGGAGCAACCCGTAAATACATAATATCAGAAATGCTACATGCCCCTTTTAATTTCTAAATTTTTTTTTTTGGTGATCTAAGAACAACAGTTTATATACTATTTACATTTTGTATACAGCGACCAAAAGGATATTAAGTATGACTCTTGGCATAAAAAGATTTGCAGCAAGCATAAAAAAATCTCACGCATTCTTGTTACAATTTTTAAAACTTTCATTTTCTAAGGGTCAAGGGTTAAGTTATCAATACTTCTAAATAAACAAATTCCTACAATATAACCTCATGACATATCACACATCCTGTACTATTGTTGTGGAACTGGTTTGTATGAAACAAATCTTCCATTTTTTTGTTTTCATGATAAACAACTTCACTATGGATATAATATCTGCCCAGTGTAAAGTATCTACACATTGAAAAAACATGCTGAAATGCAATAAAAAATATGTTCTTGTGCACCTGTAATCATGTACAGATAAAATGTCCAATATCAAATTCATATCGCTTTCAGATTTAAATATTGAAAACGCAAAATAAATACATTGTAGTATAAGGTTTTGATTATTCCAGGTTGGACTCTACAGACATGAATTTTCTATACTGCCAATTATGGCCCCACAAGTGGCTGAAGTTTTACAATTAAAAATTATATGAAGACAGAAATACATATAATTAACAGGATGTAGTAATCAGCTGTGTTAAATTCATACAAAAATGTTTTTACTGCTTCATGACTGCCTCATTTTGACTCGTCTCAAATTATTTTGAAAAATATTAACAAAAATAATTCACAAAAAATTCATTGCACAGCAAAGTCAACTAAATTATTCAAATCAGAAATAAAATCTTCACAATCAAGTTTGATTGAATCAGATACCAAGACAATTTATGAACATGTCTATGAAGCCAACATTATTGTAGAATGAACTACCACAGGATAATCAACACCTACAAACTGTATAAAGCAAAGTTTTTTTAATCAAGAAATTTGAAAAATGGTAAATAAAACAAAATAAACATCGATATAGCTGGAACTATCTTACTGAATTATCTTTATAATTGGAATCAATTTAAAAAAAAAGTATCTACCTAACATTACATACATTTTAAAAAGTGTGGAAGATCAACATTCAATGTTTTTATTTTGGTCACGAAGTCATTAGCATAAAACAAAATTCTGACTAATCCATAGGCTATTGTATCAAGGGAACATCCATCAAGATATCATATCTCCAGCAAGCTCAAGTTAGCTTAACACGAATACGCTAGGGAGCTCTGTTAATGTCATCATTTCATTTCGTTTAATTCAAGAAGAACTGATAGACGTCTTAACAATGTTACACTCATCAATGATTGGACAATAGATTTATTCTATCTATGTTTACAATATGTTTTTACATTTATCATATTAAAATACGATTGTCTGCCTGCAACACCTAGAACTTAAAACAAAACAGCAGAACAAATCGCTATCTGAGATATACTCTGTGGGATTACAAAAACATAATGTGCCGTCTGCTGGGTACTTAATTAAACATCAACATTTTGAAAAACACCAGTCAGTACAATCCCTAAGTCTATTGTTACTTTGAAAATTTTGTTATAAAGCTGTGTGCTGAGTTGTATGACGGACACTAAGGGCAAAATTATTCAACACTGTTTCTATTGCCCTGATTCTGACACAATCAGAGATTTCCTTCTCAAAAATTGCTGTAATCAGCTTTCAGTGTGGAATCGCTGTACTTTTAATTAACTATTTATGTAATAACACTCAGGAATCTGCAAAGCTTAGTAGGATAATAAGAATATAATGGAAAAATAAAACATTTCACCCTGACCATAAACAAGGTCATTTTACATGAATAATTCCAGAAGTGTCTGAAGGCTAATTAAAGTATTAAATCATAATTTACTCAAGTTTGTAACTACGATCCAACCTCAAAACCATGTGAAATATATATATATGTTTCAGTTTCCTTTTTAATTAATAACAAGTGTGGACACAGAAAAACGTCTCGCCTGAATTCCGCATCAGTAACGAAAATAAATTTCGTCATAAGCATTACGTAAATAGCATTAATTATGAGCAGCGGCCTGTATACCAATTATTGTCACCATACTATGCATAGTTACAGAAAAACTGTCCTAATACAAAAACTTTAACGAAGTCGCTGAACCGTTAAATTAAGGTCAAGGTCAGGTGAAACCTACCAGACAATCATTTACTATTCATCAGCAACCTATATACCAAATATTGTCATCCTACCATGCTTGGTTACAGGGGAACAGCAGTAACCTAAAAACTTTAACGTAGTCACTGGACCGTGAAATTGAGGTCAAGGTCAAATGGCACCTACCAGACAGTCATGTACTATTCATCAGCAACCTATATACCAAATATTGTCATCCTACCACGTGTAGTTACAGAGGAACTGTCGTAACCCAAAAACTTTTATGTAGTCGCTGGACCGTGAAATTGAGGTCAAGGTCAGGTGACACCTACCAGACAGTCATGTACTAGTCATCAGCAACCTATACACCAAATATTGTCATCCTACCATGCGTAGTTACAGAGGAACTGTCGTAACCCAAAAACTTTAACGTAGTCGCTGGACCGTGAAATTGAGGTCAAGGTCAGGTGACACCTACCAGACAGTCATGTACTAGTCATCAGCAACCTATACACCAAATATTGTCATCCTACCATGCGTAGTTACAGAGGAACTGTCGTAACCCAAAAACTTTAACGTAGTCGCTAGACCGTGAAATTGAGGTCAAGGTCAGGTGACACCTACCAGACAGTCATGTACTAGTCATCAGCAACCTATATACCAAATATTGTCATCCTACCATGCGTGGTTACAAAGGAACTGTCGTAACCCAATAACTTTAACGTAGTCGCTGGACCGTGAAATTGAGGTCAAGGTCAGGTGACACCTACCAGACAGTCATGTACTAGTCATCAGCAACCTATACACCAAATATTGTCATCCTACCATGCGTAGTTACAGAGGAACTGTCGTAACCCAAAAACTTTAACGTAGTCGCTGGACCGTGAAATTGAGGTCAAGGTCAGGTGACAGGTGACTGACTGGCAAGTACTCATCATAAGCTACCTCTGGACCAAATTTGATGGACCTAGGGCTTGGGCTTACAAAGATATGAAGCAAGATGTCAAGTGTTTACGCCGCCGCCGCCGCCGCCGCCGCCGGATTCCCATACATATGTCTCGCCTCCAGCGACTTTCGTCGCAGGCGAGACAAAAATTGAATTTTGTCATTGTGTTCTTTTTTAATGCTGTTTTAAAACATTGTTACCTTACATTGTTTATTAAAACATCTTGAGGGTAAAGAGAGGTGGGCCCATCTCATGCTAGTAAAGTAAGATGGGATGAAACCAAACAGATATAAAGATCAAAGGAAAAAACTGAAAAATAGTGTTAACTTCTGAATACCATATTCCAAACAGCAATAACGATTATTTCCTTATTTTAAAAAGGAAAAGTACCATATTTTATTTGTTTAGCGATTCTTTTCAATTATTCTTTTGTCCTGCTTTTCACAAATAGATTTAAAATAAGTTTAATTAAACATATATATAATATATTCTGATGTCCAGTGTTGAATTTTCTTATTACATGTATATACTTTGTAAATACAGCAATTCAAACTCTTATAAAACGCATGTTTGAGTGTGAAAAAACTATGCAAAATTTGGTATGTCCTATCTGGTATTTTTATAAAGTGTGTTTTTTTTCTTTTAGAATAAGTTTAATAAAACATACGCCATTAATGGATTACACTTGAAAGAAAAAAGAAGAAAAGCTCAAGTTAAAAATAAAAAATCTTTCGTGCTTTACTGTTTTACACAAGGGTTACTTTAACACAGCAATAAACATCATTGATTGACAGAGGAGAAGATTTATGAATTACAAAAGCTAAATACTACAATCAATTGTCTTAGGAAGCTTTCAACCTCTCCTCCTATAGCTCTAAGTGGATGAAATCTACGAAGCCAGTGAAAAGCAGAGATAAGGGTAATCGATAAATCAACCAATATTTGCCTGTAATAGAGGGCTTAACATTTACAAGCTATATCAGTATTTTAGAAAGAAATGTTATTAGATTCTGAAGTGATCTCTGTAAAACAGCAGACTAGCAGACTCCGTGGATCTGAATCATTTAGTCCATGTTGCTTTCACTTTTATATTTTATCAGAATTGTTATAATTAAATTTGTCTATTCATTCAATAGATAAAGTGTTTACTCAGGGTGTAAATGTTCATTTTATTTGTTGGCTTGTCTTCACAATCAAAGATGAAATCACAGATTGCCTTTTAATGGCGATTTCAAAATAAAAAAATCTTCACTAATTCCACCCAACTGGAATGGAGTTATTGGAAAATGAATGATTTATGGCCATATTTCAGGCAAAATGTCGTTACTTACCAATAATGCCATATTAATAGATCGCTTCAAGAGTGGCATAGCGTGCTATGTCTATATTTAATCATTGTGTTAAACTGCAGTTTTTTCTTAATGTCACTATGGGATATTTATGAATCATGCACTTTAACTATAACACAATTAATAATAAATATTCACAAGCAGTTTTTAGTATAGAACTAATTACCAAAGGAAAAAGGACAAAAACATGACTTCTGCTTCCAAGCATAACAGAAAACAGGATGTCAACATGGGAAATCAGGATCTGTCGGGGTATGCACTGGGAAACAGTATTTTCTTTGATACAAAGTTATTAAATTTTCAAAGACTGTTCATTGAAACCTGCTTAATATGAACACTCTTGGGACATAAACCTTTATTTTGTACTATACAGGTTTGTTCAACACAGAAAATTAACAGAAATATAGAATCTATTTTTGTGTTTTACAAATTCATGATTCAGTTCAAATGGGTTTTACCACAGAAACTGGGTTAAAACTGTTGTGCAACATTTTCAGTATGTTAAAACATTTCTTATTTATACAAAAATGCTTGATATTAACTTGAATCAGATTTTTGTTTTTCTAATAATTATAGATTGCGAGTATTTACGTTTTTTTAAACGAAATGCATTTTTTCAGTCCTATGTCATTGAAGAGGCACAGCCCTGCATGAGATGAGATGACGAGAAAATGCATCCAGTTTCATAAAACGTAAATAAACTGTTTATCCATGTTTTCTAACATTGTGACGTCACTGTGTTCTCTTTACAACATCTTGACAGCATGGTGAGATGGGCCCATCTAACGCTAGTAGAGTGAGATGGGATAATACCGCATACAAAGATCAAAGGAAAATACTGGAAAATAGTGATAGTAATACATGTACATATTCCAAAGAAGTTCCTTACAGGCAACTTTATTGTCCATTAGAGGCAAATAAGACATACAAAAAACTTTTGATGTTATATCATTTCATTTGATTTACTTTGCATATATTTCAAATTGAAATCCTTTATTGGTACAAAATCAAAAAGAAACGCAAATTTAAACAAAGCCATGTAAAAACAGGATGTGTTTCAAAAGATGTTTGTTTGAAAGGAATCTTTACTGTTATTTTAAAGTAATTTCACCATCAAGTTTATAGATTCTTTGAAAGTTTGAAGAATAATGACAAAAGCTTTTTTTTTCAAGTAGTAATTAACCAAATTAATTGCCATGAAGATCTGTTCTAATTAAGGCTGAGACATACAATGAATATAATTCTAACATCATTATTATGAACATGAAAAAGTGTGGACATATTGATTGTGAAATATAGAAGTCTTAAACAAGAGTTCCTATTATAAATATTTAATAGAATAACCTCATCTAAGTTTTTTTTTGTATTTAAATATCAAAAAAGGCTTCATACCTATTGATTTTTCTACTTTGCTTCCTTTTATGTTTGAAAAGCAAAAATATTTGAATTCATAGCATAATTGACGATGTTGTAGACGAAAATGAGAGGGGAAATTGCGACCAATTAGCACTAATGGTATGAACGCGGCTGTGTTCTCCCATCCAACTAAAATCACTGAATTGGCTACTACAATACAGTCAATGTTCGTTTCAATGATGCTGGCCCCTAATGAGAAATCAATTTTTGTTGTAGTTTATTGTTCAGAGCACGAGCCTTTTGTTACTGCTAGCTTTTTTATTGTGTTCTGCATGTTTGGTTTTAACATTATTGCACATCAATTGAAATTTAACAACTTTCTGTCTTTCAATGAATATAACATTAAACGAAACTGATTTGATGGCAGTGGTCTATAATGGTTTGTAATTAAAAATAAAAAATTTCCTACATTACATGTTACAATTTTACTATTCAACTGAACAAGTGGCATCATTAACCATTTCACAGAAAATGACAGCGAAATGAACATGGATGACAAGACATTTCAATGATTTTGTCATGTAATTACAAAACATTTTGTCAGTTATACAATGAAAGGAAAACAGAGAAACCCTTTTCAAAAAATTCTTTTCAGTCTAAAAAATATGCCTGCAGGCTTCAATTTAAATGAAATCTTGTAGATTTGGTACTCCTCGGACTGGTACACTTTTTATTATTAATTGGTCTACTTAATATCCTGAGCAGAAATGAAGGGATACATTACATCTCCTAAGTTGACACAGAATACCATATGTAAAAAAGGACATATCTGACATCGCTTTCTAAGCTTCATTAATGACCTGTCTGTTGTCACCTTAATTCTTTAATGGAGTCATTTGATGCACTAGACACAGGTTTCCATGGAAATGAACTTACATGAAAGTTATCTACAGCTGAAAAACTGGTTTGCAGGCTTCAATTTAGATGGCAACAACTTCATCTTGTACATTTGGTACTCATCTGACCGGTAACAGTTAATTAATTGGTGGACTTGAGACTTTAGCAGAAATTGAGTGATTACTACTTGACTATTCCTGAGAAATATGTACAATAAAAAACATTATGGCTTTCTAAGCTTCATAATGACAAATCTGTTGTCACCTTAATTTCTTAAAGGAGTCGTCTGTTGCTATGTACACAGGTTTCCCCGTTAATAAACTTACATGAACTTTTTCTGACATTCCCTTTAATCTCTGTATAAATTCTGTTCCTGCCTTAGCTTTCTCTGACAAGGACTGTAAACCATGGGAAAGTTCTGTCTGTAATAGAAGTATACAAAATTTGTAAAAAAAAAAGATCAATAAATGAAGCAAGAACTAATTCAATCTAAGACAAAAAAATCTCAAGATTCATCACATCAGCATTTCTGTCTGAACAAAAGAAAATGTACAAACACCTATACGAACGCCAACTTCAAAAACAATTTTGCATCTTTAAAATATTTCATCTTTGCAGGAGATTGTCTACATTGTCATGAAGTGGTTTAATTTAATACATTTTTTCTTTGATCTGGCTATCAGTCAACTAACGGTATACTTGAGACAGTTTTGAAAATCTCTCCTGAATGGTACCTGAAACTTGTGTTATAAATGATAACAATAATATTTATTTGATAACATTGGCTGAACGAGACAAGAGAATACATGGCATGTACATTTGCTGCAATCCAATGAGAGTTCAGTATATGAATTTTGGCAATAGAAACAATTTAACTATTGAACACATTTTTTCTATCAGTAAGAATACTAAGCAAGATCATGGCAAAACCAGTAACAGAATCTTAGTATCTTGGCATCTCAAAAACATTTCTTTGATTACAAGTATTCATTTCTAGGATGTGGTTTAAACTCTCCTTTGGGATGCTCTCTATTCATACTTCAATAATTAAGTGTTTACATGTATATGTACATGTAAGAACTTTGGTGCCAGTTTGGTTTTCTCCATAGAGCTATTCAACCTAGATAGGGGACTTGGTCCCAATAAATCAATCAAACATTCAACAAACCAAATTGTTAAAGACATGTCTAAACTCTGTAAATGTATAGACAAACTTGCACGAACCATGCTACAATGTATCATATAACCAGCTGAGTAAACTTTAGCAAAATATAAAAAAATTAAATGATAAAAGACTCATAAAAAATGCATTACATCCATAAAAAAACACAAAGTATCTTTAAAATTGCTAGGCAAGATATTTTGCCAAAGAAAACATGATTCTCATTACCTTTAAATAACTAATCTGTAAGCCTTGCACCAAGAGAATATATAAAATGGTAAATTATTGGGACAAAAAGAAAGATTTATATCAAACGGAACTGAAAACAATACCCTATAGATATATTTCACAATTGAACATATACTTGTACATAGACATCAACACTACTCCATATTCCCTGGATTGTCTCTATCGATTATTATCTTATGGTAGCTTCCCATAACAGGAATATTAGGTTATTTGACGGAAATCAGAAGGAAGCGCTGACAGATTTCTGTACTTACTATTCATTAGGGATTTTGTTAGCTGTATACACACATATAGATAGTTGTAAGGACATATTGTCAATTAATATTAATGTTCAATAGAACGAATCAATATAGTACTTGTCCTAACAACGCAAACAATTCTGGACAGGAAACCAGTGTAAAAATTTGTCAGATTTCCTGTTAAGTCCTTCTAACAATAATAACATCAGCAAGAAACAAGTATAAGATTTCCTTTAGATTTATAATTGTAACCAAACCATCTAATGTAATTCTATATTGGTTTTACCATGAACTGATACTGAACTACTTTTGTTAATCATGGACAGTCATAAATCCTGCATTAAACAGAAAACTGTTAAAAATTCAATAAAATCTATTTACAACTGTTTATTGCTTCAGGTTTTCCAAGCATCCTTTATAAACATCTATGTAATCAGATGTCCTACTGAATAACAGTTCAATGAAGAGAATACTTATACATGTAAATTCAGGATCTTCTTGCTTTTCTCCTGATGGTGCCACAATGATTTGAGCATGCCTCATCAAACGTTTCCTTCATCACCTGATAATTTGGTAACTGATTAAACCTGCATTCAGGTCCAAGTGGTCAATGAATGTATAACACACCTGTCAACACCTGAAGATTTTGTAACAGGTTGACTGGTACCTATTTGTGGTCAGTAAATGCACCTACCAGAAACAGGAGTAATTACCTGTCAATTTCACCATCCTAAGTCAATATGCTGGTGGTCAGAACAGATATATGCATACTCTGTATTAAAAACACAAGAAAAACAATCCTGACAACTGATAATGATTAGAATACACAAAGAAGAATGTTGTCAAAATTAAAATAAAACTCAACTCAATCTCAGACCTCACATTAAGAAGGTAACACATGTCTATCCCCACATTGCACAGATAAAGAATTCTGAGTTTAAATTAGGAACTGATGCATTTACTGACTTTATGCTGAAATATTCCACATTCAAAAATGTCAATTAACAATTTCAAAAATGGTTTTTATCAAACTTCAATAATTATATGCTATTCTCCATATGGTAATAAGCTGTTTGAAAGTGCGACAAAATTAAAAATTTTAGTTTACTGTAAATATTTTGTTTTGTAAAATAAACCCAACTGTCATGCAATTCTCTGAACTCTACAATACTAACAATAAAAAAGTATTTTAAATGTTACTATGTAACGGTGGTTTTGTGTATTCAAAACACTTCAAATATATTCTGTTAACCAATTGGTCGTATAAATGTCACAAGCTATACATGTAGTACAATGA
This sequence comes from Limnoperna fortunei, assembly GCA_944474755.1. Classification (NCBI taxonomy): domain Eukaryota; kingdom Metazoa; phylum Mollusca; class Bivalvia; order Mytilida; family Modiolidae; genus Limnoperna; species Limnoperna fortunei. The sequence continues at coordinate 61,973,097 of OX104113.1, forward strand.
TCAATTGAAGGAGCTTGGTGCTTTTTATTCTAACATTTTACAAGTTTAAAAGACTTTATTCTGCACATAGTAAGCAATAATTGTTACATTATTTATATATGAAAAATCTGTGTTATACATGTACATTGTTGCTTGCATTTCTTGTTTTACAGTTATACTAGTTGTAGTTGTTGTCATGTACATGTTATCTTTATTATTATAAGAAACATTAACTGTTATTACATATAGGAATGTCAATAACATCTAGCTAAACAACATGACCTGCTACAATTAGGCATATGACTTGCATAGTTTTATGTTTTAATTGTAAACCAAATTAAACTGATCTACCAGTACTAAGAGTGTTAGGACTCTTTGCAAATAAATTTACAGATTAAATTACACACATGTGGATAAAATATCTATAATTTAGAAATGTAGCTTATGAGTTACTCGACAAATACTTAAGCATATAATTTGTCAATTTCATGTGTGGATACTAGTAGCATCACTGCACATGTACAGATATGAAAATTTAATTATGTACTACCTATATTATGTACTAGTAACAGTGGGCCTTTTAACTATTTAATTAGTTTTCAGTATGTGGAAACAATTTTTATGTGTTAAACTGTAACATCTAATAACTGAAAGCAATGAAACAATTGAAAATATATTTATCTTATTCTGTTTTCCTGGCTACTTCTGTAGTAAAACTAATTTTTCAGTCAAGACATAAATCTTTACTTAGACAAAATGTGTATTTGTAAACTAATGTATCTATAATAAATGTATGAATTTGTGTATTTACCGTTTATGTAATATTCTATTAAAAAAATACTGACACAATAGAATTTAACCTCATTGTTCCCCCTCCCAATACCCACAATCTACCATTATACAGGAAGTGAACAATTATGTAAAGGCATGTACAACAAAAGATATGAAGCCACAATAACCATAAGTAATATGGCTGTCAAGCAACAAAGAAGGAAGCACTTCAGATAACTGGGAATCTCTGTGTATTATCTATAAAGATATTGATGAAGAATATGCAGAGATATTGATATATTAACACTTAATGGATAATTTATAAGGAAACATAACACAATGTCTGGAGGAGACCTATTACACTGGATACATCAGTTTCAACATATTCATATATGAAATTTATATGTACTTTTCTTAATGTAGATTTACTATAGGCAAGCAGCAGACCAATAAAGAAAGATGATAGCTATTACTTAAACATAATATTCAAAGATACAGAGTGTCTAGACAATATATTAAAAAAATACATGTATATGTAATAAAATTAGATTTTATTGTTTCATGTACTCGTAAAAATAATAAAAGGCCAGATTTTTTAATAGCTATCAGTTTAATTGAATACATGTAGAAAATTTGACTATAGAAGTTATACATGTATAAATGGCAGGTCAGCAGATCTAGATCAAAGGTTATGATTGATTGTTGTTTTACGTCCAGCTAGCAATATTTCAGCTATATTCAGGACGTGTCAAAGGTTATGTACAGTATGCTTTGTACATGTACACTACAAGTATGTCGGTCAAAGCTTATAAGAACTTACTAGTACATTGTTATCTTGTCTTGCAATGCCAACGTTAATTATTATTATTATTATTTAGCTTGTTGGTGTAATTAATAAAGGTATAATAAACAGATCTAGATACATGTACATGTATATATACCAGTAGATGTTTGCCTTTACTTGCAAATGGCAAAAGAATTGATAAAGTTGGTACCAATGTTTTGGTAATTAAAATATTAAGTTTTATCATAATCAGATATATTTACATGCATGTACATGTACTCTTAATCTGGTCACCTTTTTTAAACTGCTAGGGCTCATATGCATTCTAGATCTGGCCCCAGTTTCATAAAACTTCTCAAATTAAAATTTTCCAACAATCTTATCAGTTAATATTTGAGTTAAGGACCTCAAATTTTAGATTTTTTACAATAATGGCTCTAGTAACGATAATATTAACATGTACTAGTATGTACAAATACAGAAGATATGAACATGAAGATGTATTTATACTAGTATAATGTATACAAATTCAAGTAAACAACATCTTTCTTGAAAACAGTATATTCTTTCTATTGTTATGGGCAAGCTTATGGGTATTGTTTCACTTGAGAAAAAAACCTGCTGTTAGTAATTTACATATTATTGTGAACATACATTGATAATTCACAATAAGTTCTACAGAGAAATGCCTCCTAGTACATGTACATATTACACAATAAAGACATAGCACAGCTTTAGGTTCTTGCTGATCAGGTTTAATTAGTAAAGCTTTACAGACAAACAATATTACTCTCGATAACAATATTTCTTCAGGACATGTTTATGAATAAAGTAAACTCTTGGTAAGAATACCCAGCTGAATTTTAACTAGTTTTTATATTTTTATGTTCATGCATCTTTAGAATAATTGCAACTGACAGGCAAAAATAAAGATTAGGCAAATAATAGGACATGCCACAAGTTTTAATTGTGGATGAAACTGTACATGTACCTGATAAGAATCCTGACCTTAGGCAGGAAAATGGGCAATTATTAACTAACATTGTGGAAGACAATCCACCTTGCCTGATCTTGGATTCTAACTCATAACATTAGTGTTTACACATACATAGGCCAAGTTTTACTGTCCTTGTAATCGAATATAAGTTTTGTGTCAAAATAATGGGCGTGTGATTAAAAGGTCTAATAAATGGCAACATATTCACATTAAATGATGAAAAATCAATCTACCTAAATACCTATATAAATAGTTTTCTTTATTTTCTATTAATTTATTAAAATTGTTGTGTTAGCAAGTAATTTCATAAACTCAGTAGATATTTGCATCTAGTATTCTACTACTAGTAGTACATGTTACATGTATGTAATTTACTTGAATGTTAAACCAATGATAACCAAGACAAAAATGGAAAACTTTCAAATGGATATAGTGGTAGTCCTGACTTCTTATATACATGTACCTTAAATGCATGCATTTATTATAACTAATCCATGAAGAAATACCCAATTGAACTTACACATGCAGTCCAGCACAAATGGAACTGTACATGATAAATATATGGGATGGAACAAGATTTATAGAATTTCTGCACTCTTAGTATGTGAGAATATATTAGTACTTGTGAAAAAATTTTTTTACAACTTAGAATGCAGCAAATACTAGTCCTTCTTGAATAAAAACTTTAAAAACTCCTATCTTTTGCAAAAATATAACGAAAATGGCCAAATAAAATCTTAATAAAGTAGATTACGGTAATGTGTCCCCCGATCACGCAGCAAAAGTACTACAAAAAATTTACATATATGTTTACACACCATTCATGTAAATCTACAACCGTATATGTAAACAAAAACAAACAAACAACACAATCATTATCTGAAAGGTGTTTAAATCTGTAAAACCATGACAAACAGAAATATATATAACTTCACAGATTTTAAATTGGTGCATTTAAGAGCGTTATGTTACAGTAGGCGTTCCTGTAGTAAATGCTACCATTATACCAATACAATTCATAGTTCATAAATAGGTGTCCAATTGACTTCCATACACGACACTTACACAATTCAGCACAAAACACAGGCGCCAAATGTTTGTAAATATGACAAAATTGTAAAAAGATATTAACAATGGCTGGTTAAAGTGTACCAAAACAATTATTTCAATTCATGTACATGAACCTGTGTATTTACTAAGCACAGTGAAATATTTTTAAGGATTATTTGTAAATGTGTATTATGATTGTGAAATTGGATTAAATGTAACTTCTTAGTATCTTCCCTAGCCAAAGGTTAAATCCGAAACTCTAAACATCATCTTTGCTATCCAGGGGGTTATGATCTGGTACTCTATAGGTAAGAATATCGGATTATTACCTATGGCTAGCGAAGATCATGTAGATAAGAGTATTCAATCCTAACCCTTGGCTAGCAAATATGGTTTTATAGCAGCAGACTGTTTTATTGATGGAGAGCACCAAAATGAATTCTATTTGCTTGAGAAGACATCATAAATTTGTTTAATTTGCTTTACATGTACATGTACTAATTGTACATGTGTACATAAAGAGGAGATAAAAACAAAAATAATGAACATCAAACTTATTTAATCACTAAAAGACAAAACAAATTACAAAAATTTATAAAAAACATAAAAAGAAACAGGACATACACATGTATTTTTTCATAAATTACCAGCTTTATACAGTGAAAGTAGTCACAGTAAATTTTACAAGACTTTACATGTAGTTAAAAATGTATAAAATACAGTGTTTCAGATTCTTTTTATGTTTTATTTCAAATGTATTGACTTATTTTCAAACAATATTTGTGTTTTTCCTCTTTTGTTTTAACATATTAAAAAAGAAAATATTTTACAAACTTACATGTATGGCCCAAAATGAGTAAAATTAAGTAGTACCCAGACTTAGTGTAGCCTTAATGAATGGGTTTAAAGGCTACTTTTAGTATGTCTACTTGTACTAGTATGTACTGGTACATGTAATGATGTACAGTCCCGCAACTACTTTTGTTGGTCAAGGATATCCAAGTGCCCAATGGTAACCATAAAGTCTTGCCATGTACATTGTCATTGTAACACATACTTATTATATATTACTAGTACATGTACTAGTTCATGTACTAGTAGTACATGTACAAATAGAACTAGAACATGTGCATGTGCACATCTAGGTGCAAGTCAATGCAATATTTTGAATTCAAAGCATTCACATTTAGATCAAAAAGTTATTACTTCATGCAATTTATTCTAATAAAAATCAGTGCATTTTGGAAAAAAAAATGAAATAAACTCCTATGATAAGATTTCCTTTATTAATCTTTGATGTTAAATTAGCATAATATTTCCCATTATCATCAAAACCATAATCTAATGTTATATAAGTTTCTAGTGTAATATTTGTGTAAGAAATTAGATTTTGATAAGATTTGATTGAAGAGATATGTATTCAAACACTTTGATGATTATGATTCAGCCAAATGTGTCTGCTGTAACTACCAGTATATTGTGTCCACAAATTTGCACCTAAATTTAAGTTTTTACTAAGCAACTTAATGATACTATTAAATTCAAGTTTATAATTTCTCAAATTTTATTTTTGGTAAGGTAATATAAATATTTTATACAAAGATTTAATTTCCTGTTCTTTGACTAACAAGGGTTTATATCCACATCCGTTCATACACAGGTGTTTCATACCTGGGTGACTCACAATTTGATAAAAAGGATTGCAAGCAAAAAGTGAACTATGAAAAATAGGCAAAATCACATTATCTACTACATCTGATTATTTTACAAGCACTCTCTCTATTTGGTCGCCTAAATCAATGTTTTTATTAATAATAAATTATATATCGTTAGCTACTAGTACACGATGTACATGTATATTTGATCTCTTAAAGTGGAGCACTCTTTAAGGTTACAATCTATCATTAGAAAGTATTTCAAGAAAATTGTTGAAGAAGATTTATTAAAGATTTTTCAGCAATACATTGACAAACTTTAAGAATAATTTGTGGGTTTTTATTTAAATTACATTGACATATTAAAAAAAGAGATTTATACATAAATGTATTTACAAGCAAACCTGAGGACATTGATTTGTAACAGAAAAACTGCAACAGCAGATAATCTATTAAAGGGCTGGAATCTCTATAAAAGACAAAAAGAATCAGCGTATAATAGCAGTATTATTGCAATGAATATAAATTATAAACACATAAATATTAAAGCATCTTTATTAATTAAAGTGATTAGTACTAGTAATTCATTGATACTAGTACGGGCATGTATACTAATAGTCTCACTAAAAATTCTTTTTTATTCTTGTTAATGTGTAGCCCTTATTCGTCATTGTTTCTTAATTTTAACAATTTTTTGAGAGCCATAAACCATGAATCATTGTGTACATTTCCTTATAGTGTCTTGATAAACATGTTTGAACGTTTAATTTCCCAATACATTATTAAATTGATTTCCATTATAAGATTTTGAACAAGGTCTCCAAGTCGCCAGACACACTTGGTGACGATATTGTTACATCCACTAGCTTACGTCTATTGTCAAGGGGATAAAATATGTGAGAAATTTGTTGAAGCCTATCATTTATTCATTGATGGTTCAATTTCTTTCCTTTGTTGACATGGTCATCTGGTGAGAACTTAATCCATTAACAATGATAATCTTCCTATCAAATTTCAAATAAATTCATCAAATTTGAATAATTTGCATATGCATGTTACATTGTATGTGACATTCTACAAGATATGATAAATCAAGTTAATAGGCTCTTTAGTGGTAATAATTGCACTTTGAAATAATACTAAGTAGACTATCAAAGTTATCAGCTTTTTCCCAGTGCTTTCCTTACTTCAACCTAAAATTTTAATAACTAATAGAACATACTAGTAGAAATAGGCTTCTGAAAAAGAATGTGATTTTTTGCATCTTAAACCAATCAGATCAACATACAAACTTTTTTTTAAATGGATTCATTTCAGCTTAATCAATCAACAATGAAAACATTGAAATTTAACCACTGAAATAAACATAATAAAAAAGTATGACATGTGCAAAACTCTAACTTCTACTAAAAAACAATATCATGCAGTGCTATTAATAGTTCATGGCAGGTAATAAAATGCAGTTTCTTTGCATTTTATGTATGCATTACTAACTGTTAAATAGCACTTCAACAATACTTCTTCTAGAGACACCAAATGCTTAATTAAAGTAATAGCTAAATACCTATGGAACCAGAACATTAAACAAAACATAAAAAGTTATGGTTTTTTTGTCATTTATCTTAAGAAGAAAGTCTTTTGTTTAAACGGAATTAATTTAGCATGTAACATATACATACTAAGAGGAAAAATATTTATCTTAATTATTTATGATATTATGGCTAAGTGGGTCTAATAAGGATCACATGCTACCTACTGTGAAATGTTGACAGTTTGCTATTTTAAATTAACAGATACTTGTGTCAGAAATCCAATCTCCTGCTGTTATATGGTAATAACAAATTAACACTTAATTCAGAAAATCTTAAGTCTATTAGAAATTGATTTGTCATAAAATAACATTTTGCAACTTTTATTGACAAAGGTGTTTTTTACCATATCAATAAGAACATTAGCCTTTAAATAACGAATAAACATATATTCTTTTCACTGAATTTAAAATCAATAATTTGTACTGTTTAAAATATCACCTCATTATCTTTAAACTGAAAAAAAAATCCTTTACTTACTTCACTAATCATCATGCGAAACTTACATTCATAAATGTGATATAGTTTGAGAAATAACAAATGTACCCAGAATAAATACCACTTATATACAGTCCTCGATACATGTATCCCCAACAAACAAGTAAGAAATATCAAGAAATTGAATTGTATTTAAACAGATGGCTTGTATTATCATATGTGGCTCAATGCAAGTGACATTAATTTACATGCAAGTAATTTTTAATTAATGAATCTAATTTATTTCTTTTTTACATGCTATTATACGCTGATGCAAGACATTTTTCTTACCTTGTGTGTTTTTGACATAACCCCTAAGGCCTGAACATCATGGTCAACATGACGTCCTTCTTGATGACAAACATAACAAACAGGCAATTTACAAAATAAGCAATACATGCTTAAATGCTCTTCTTCGTGTTCTATGCATTTTGCCTCACTTGCTTTATTTTTGGCCCTTAAAATAGCTCTGCCTTGAATTGGTCCTACAATACTGTGTTTTGCTAAAGGTCCTCTCATAGGATGACATGTATCCTTGCAAGTATCACAATAAAAAATTTCACACTGTTCACACATGAAACAAGCATCTTTTGCTTCATTTTGGTCGCACATCTGACATTTATTTGTTTTATTCTGAAACTGCTTGCATTCATTGCAATATTTTTCTACAATAGCCTCAAGTATTGAATTTTTAGGTAAATTTTTATATCCACTTTCATCCAAAAATATAGGTTTTTTACAAACAGGACATTTTAAAATATATGAACTCCCCTGAACTGAAGGAAGTATATTTCCAGTACCAATATAACTACTAGGCCTACTATTACATACAACACCACTGTCAGTTTCACTAACCAAGCTTAATTTATCAAAATCCTTCAGTAGATCTGTGTCTCCCAAAAATTCATGAATTTGCAACAAAGAACTATCCTCAAATTGAGACATAAATTCTTGTGATGATTCCTGCATATTTCCTGCACATTCCAAACAAACAGAGTGAGAACATGGAAAAAGGACGGGTTTTGAATAAAATTTTCTACACTCAGGACATTTCAGTTCCTCATCCATAGTCGCACCTGTATAAATGAAATGCCGTTTCAAAGGAAGCGGTTGTTATCATATGCTATCTCGTGGGTCACGAGACCAAACGAGAGAAAAATGGCAGCCTCCATAAAATCGATCAATACATCTCGAATTCTTTCAAAATGTCAAAAATCATTTATCTTTCCGACAATTTATAGTGGGATAGGATTACCAGAGTATATAAGTAGTCGAAAATTAACAAGGTAATCACTGCCATTTCATTCATACTGCAAAAAATAGTATTTCCTTTTTTGGTATAACTAAAGACCGAAATCAAAGACAGAAAAAAACGACACGTATAATAGGTTCAGGTAGTAAGAACAAACTCCAGTAGTTATTGTATGCATTTCTTGTTTAATTAAATTTTGAAAAAGAAATAATGACAATTGTAAAAAGTTGCAAAGAATCACTGTCTGAATGTCCAAAAAATGAGAAAAAAAGGGGGGGGGGTGAAAAAACAAAAGATCAAAACAATTTGAATACAAATGGACTGAAAAATGTGTGAGTCTCTCAAGAATTCCTTGTACTGTTTAAATTAACACAGCAAAGAGCAATATATAAATAGAAGTGTTCATTCCTGTTTAATTTTTATATGTTGTAATTTTGTAAATAAATAATTATTTACAGTTATTAGATATTAAATTAATTGACAAGGATTGCCAATTTATCCTACCAAAGGGTATTCTCTAGTTATTCAATCGTCTTCTTCCAATAAAAACTAAACACTATGATATAGCTGAAAAATTGCTGAAAGTGGTGTTACACAACATTCAAACAAACAATAGAAAAATTACCTTTAATATACTGCACAGAGAAAACTATTGTTCTTCAATGTTACAGTATTGAAGCGCTTAAAATTTGTGAACTAAAGAAATAATTTTCTATATCGAAATTTCAACCAATATAGTGTCATTTGTGGTAGTTGTATACTTGAAAGAAGCATTTGTACATGTATGTAATCTATGGGAGACAACTCTATAATTGAAAAAGTAATTTACAAGTATGAGCATTTACATAAGAGGTCATTATTCTTTTGGTTGGCCTGTGCAAAAGTAACCGAACAGGCAAGACATCAAAATTTTTTATTAAAAAAATCTTTCTTTCACTTAAAATTTCATATATGGGGCATTACACCTATAATGCTAAATTACATAAAAATGGAGAGAAAAGTATACCTGTCCACAGACTTTTTTTTGGAATTTTACCTTAAAGTTTAAGAATGGTTTTTCTACTTTCATTTCAATGTTGTGGTCACATTGTACCACATTACACACTTTAGGAAGTGCTTCCACTGTAAAGACATTGACTGGAAAAAAATATATTCTTGTTCTACAGTAATGCCATACCTTTCAAAATATCCAACTCTTAAGCAATAGCAGTTATAAGCAAAAGCAGAAACAAAAGAGAAAATTGGGACTATTTTTTCATCCTGCCATCTTTTGACATGCACCGGAAATTCATTCCATGAATAGGATAATGACCCCATAAGATTCATTAAAATGATGAAAGAAATGTTACTGGAGTTGTACTAGTACATGTTTTTTGTTTGAAAAAAAACAATGATACAGATCAGCTTGTTGAGATTGGATTGTCCACATGTCACCACCTGAATTTTTTCTGCCATGTTCATTTAATGACAGTAATAAGTCTCCTGTTAGCATAAACTTTAATATGAATGTAGGCGCAGCCTAAATGCCAGCATCGCACATTGTTCATGTCGTTAATCCAGAGCCCCTAACAGTGCCTCTACATTCCATTGATGACGTGACATCTTACTCCAATGTGTTTGTGACGTCACAAAACTTATTTTCAAATACAGCATTTCAGATTGTAAAAATTTTGTCTGGCATTTTTGTAGTAATTTAAAAAATAAACACTTTAATTTTATCGATGTCAAAATTATTTTCGTCTAATTTTATATTATAAATTTTTTTGTTCGTCTACAATATTTTCTTTGGATAGCTCAGCTACCATCAGAAATGGATTTGTTCATATGGATCACGTGACTTTTTTTTTACACAGATGCATGTAACTGTATAGCTCACATCTGCCATGCTCGCTAATAAATTGAGGAATAGCTTTACTCTGACATGACAGTTAATCCTTATCCTCTGAAAGTCTCAATATCAAGTGAATATGTGAATACATGTACTGCTTACTGGCTACACATTATATTAGTTCAATTCATACATACACTCTTTGTATTTTGATACTTATAATTCGTTAATGGAATTCTGTGCCATGTGAGGATTTCCATGAATCTGAATCAACCATTTTTCAGTTCATATCAACAAATTTGAATGCAAAACATAACCAATTAATACATGCAATGTGTAAAGGACAATATGGGGTAAAATTAATTAAGTAATTTAAAACTACAAATATAATATTCCATCACATGGTTTATTAAAGAAATAACTCATTGGGGTTGTGGTGTTGTTCATCTATAACACGCAGGCTGTAATATTCAATTATTTTACTTTAAGCAATATTGTGGTATAAAATACTGATATAAAATTACTAATATACATGTAAATGCACACTTTTTGTGTAAATGAGTAAGTATACATGTAGTAAAACATTTCTACCTTTTTTGTTTGCTTTGTGCAGTCATATCAAACACTCTGCAATAGAGTTTAATGTTATCTTCATGTATTAAAAAGATCTTTTCAGTTTTTATTTTACTTTGTTACAGCACAACACAACAGAATTATGATATTGTTGTTGTTGGAGCTGGTATTGTTGGCATGGCAACAGCAAGAGAACTACTGGTTAGACACCCCTTCCTTTCTGTTGCAGTGGTCGAAAAGGAATCCACAATATGTAACTAATTAATTTGTATACAAATTTTGACATGTGATATTGGTATAATAAGTTATACAAAGATAGATTATCATTGGGGTAAATCTAAACAATTACTGATTATTAGCTCTTAATTGGATTAGGCTCCATAGATGCAACTCTACCTGTAAATGATCTTATTGATTGATTGATTAATTACTTTATTAATTTATTAATTAATTAATTAATTTATTTATTTATATTATTTATTTATTCATTCATTCATTCATTCATTCATTCATTCATTCATTCATTCATTCATTCATTCATTCATTCATTCATTCATTCATTTATTTATTTATTTATTTATTTATTTATTTGTTTACATTTTGGGGGAAGTTTTATTTATAGCACACTAGTACTCTTCCGAGTTGGACAAATACACTTTTGAAAGCCGTAAGCAGTGCCATTAATAACTTGTAACCTGAATAAGCCCCTAGGTCCCATCCATTAATAATTGGTGATAAACAAGGAGATTGGTGCTTATTATGGTGCAGCCAATATTCACCAATCAAATAAAAAGCTTATACTCATAGCAGGTGCTATCATTTTGAAGTGAAAATATAAAAAAAATGTGACATAATTTAAGCTGAGTTTTTCTATGCATTATAGGTTCTAATTGTAGTTGGTTATTGCATGGCTATTTTTCCCTCAAGTTTACACATGACTATTCATTCAATATTATCTGTGATTTAATTAAGAGCATACATACTCATCCGCTCTTGTTTATTCTTAAAAAAAGATGAAAGGAAAAAAACTTAATTCTTGTTAAGTACAGTTGTGTTATCTTTATGGCACATATTAGTAATTTAAAATTTAACTATATGCTTGAGATATTGTAACTTATCTTTTTCAACATGGATATCGGAAATTAATGTTTTTTGATTCCTCTGAAAGTAAACAATGGCTTGCCATTTTCACCAGATCTTGTCTTTTACTGCAGTTAAACTTTTCTACATGATTATTACTTTACAGTTAAACCACACAATTTAATTTTAATTTCTAAAATAATATGTTTAGAGTCACTTGCATGTAAAAAAACCCAACTATTTAATGTTCATTGTAAGTTTGTATGAAATGTACCTTTTTTGTAGATTTGCTAAATGAAATGCTTATCAGTCAGTAACAAAAATTTCCGCACAGTTTTCTAAGCAACTATCACATGTAGAAGTCTGATATTTTGCAGATTGCTTTATCCTTTAGTGCCATATGGTGTGTAGCGTTTTCATGGTCCTTGGTCATCTACTTCATGTTTACTGAATATACTTTTTGGCAGGTGTATGTCACACATACTCTTGTTAATGTACTTATCTAAACTGGTGGACATTGGCAAACAAAATGGCCAGTATTAATGTATAGTTCAAATACAAATGTTAGCTGGTTTGATGGGGGCTGTTTTAGAGAATTTCCAGTGTTTAAACATTTAATGTCTTTTTAGCCCCCCATCAGAGTGGACATAACAGTGGAGTAATACATGCAGGCATTTACTACACACCAGGAAGTCTGAAGGCAAAACTTTGTGTTCAGGGGACAGAACTCCTGTACAAATACTGCGACCAAAATAATGTGCCATATAAAAAGTGTGGAAAGGTTTGTATTTTTATTGCATGGACCCAGTTTTTATAGAACTTCTCAAATTTGAGGATTCCCTAAACTTATTCTTAACTCAAATATTGGCCAATCAGAAAACTTTAAAATTCAAATTTGAGGAAAAATCACAATTTGAGAAGTTTAATGAAACTGTAGCCAAATCTATAGAATTTAAATTTCCTTTCTTGCTATTTGTGATTTCATTATTCAATGTAAGGATTAAAAAAATGTATCACATACAAGTATGGAAACTTTTATTTTCTCTGTGTCAACTAAATTGTTTTTTTGTAAATAAGTTACAATTCATTTGTTTGCAATAAAAATGTTTTTTTTAATCTGAAATTTTCTCTCATAATGTCTCATAATAATTTTCATTAAGTTTTTATAAAAAGCTTCTTTCTGTGTTATTTCACAGCTAATTGTAGCAGTCACACCAGAAGAAATCCCAAGGCTTGAAGTGCTGTTCAAAAGGGGAATGGAAAATGGAGTAAAAGATATGAAGATGGTTGAATCACACCAGATAAAAGATATTGAACCAAACTGTGTAGTAGGTATAGCAGACAAAATTTTCCACTCCTCTTCTGATTACAGAATTTAATGTATTTATAGGTAAAATAAGTGTATTTTTGTGGGAGAGGAACTTTCATGTATATGTATATTAAATGTTGTCGCCTGGATAGAGCTTTCATTTCTTCATGGATTTTCATGAAACTTTTAGAAATTGTAACTTATAATAGATGCTTGTATGGTATTAATTTTCAGGGAATTTCGTCAAGGGAGACCATATTTTTGGGAGGGAGACTTAGTCAACTTTCATGTACATGTATAATCAATGTTGTTGCCTGGATAGCGCTTTCATTTTTTCGTGGAATTTCATGAAACTTTGGGAAATTGTTACTTATAGTAGGTGCTTGGATGGGATTGATTTTTAGGGTAATTTGTTAAGGGGGACCATATTTTTGGGAGGGTGACTTAGTCAACTTTCATGTACATGTATATTCAATGTTGTAGCCTGGATAGCAATTTCATTCTTCATGGATTTTAATGAAATTTCAATATACCAATTTATATACCAAATACCACCTTGATATAATGGGAACACATGGGGTATTGGGAGCTTGCTCACTGAGATACATTCTTTAATTATAAACAAGTTTCTGACTATTACATATATGGTATTTATACATAGAAAATATAAATTGTATTTGTATGAGCCGTAGAAACAGGTAGAACTACCAGGATCTGTCTGTTATGTTTTGTTTGTTTCACAGAGGTTACAAATAAACTTTATAATTTTTGACATTGTAGGACTATTGTTTTTTTTTCCTGTAAAGAAATATAGGATCTAACACTGGTGGGAGTGCAAGACGGGAAAATCTCAGACACCCAAGTGAAAAGATTTCTGGTCTCCAACGAGGCTCTGCCGAGTTGGAGACCAAAAGAAATCTTTCACGCGGATGTCTGAGATTTTCCCGTCTTGCTCAACCACAGGTGTTTGATTCTATTTCTCACTAATTCGTTAAAAAAAAATCCGGTTCTGTTCTATTGAAAGATGGCAACAAATAGAGTTATCTACCCTAAAACGTAGTCTCCAGTGTACACATGTTGTGTCACCGTGTTTGTTTTGATGTTTACCGCTGTCATATTGTGACATAAATTGGGTCATGGAAGCTCAGATATGTTGTTTTCATGTTAATAATTAAAAAGGCTTGTAAACCAACACAACTAAAGCAAATATTTTATAATTTTTATTGCTGAACCGACAGTTGATGTCACAATACATTTTTACGGGAAAAGGAGCGTGAAATTCTTATCTCACCCACGGGTTGAGATAAGGATATCTCAACCAGCTAAACATAGGTACCACGCTGTCTCATTAGTGAGAAATAGCAATTCTAGTTGATTTCTGGTTTAAAATTTTGTCATGTAAGCTAGTGAACCAGAACAGGATACCAGTTCTCCACTCTCCAAATAAAGTTTTAAATGAATTTTCAGTTCTAATAGATTTTAGACTCAAATACAATACGAGTTCTTCTGCAAACAGTTTTTTCCATAGTTTGGACACCAAACATGAATGGCATATTTCTTTCTGTCATGGTTTGTTTCTTAGCTCTTTCTATCCAAGGTGCTGCTATTTAATCTGATTTTTTACACTGTAGTAAATTCAGTGTATATAATTCGAAACTCTCTGTAGTTAACAGGGTACTTAGGTCAAGTCTGTGGTGTAGTCATGATGCTCCGAGGATAGGAGAAAATTACAAGGATATCAATCAGAAATTGTTTATTGTTTAAAAAAGTTTTTTAGCATGAAACATTTTAGTTTTTTACTGAAAACAATGAAACTATACTTATCTGGGGCACTGGAGTAGTAAATATTGTTATACTTGTATTGTACATCAAATGTGATGATTGCTCATTAAAATTAATAATGTAGAATTACTCTTGCATTGGTTAGTTTTAAGTTGGAATGATTTTCATGTTCTGTAGCTTCTACATGATGAAATAAATGACAAAAACTACTGAACATTACATGAAGTTAAAGAATTGTAATTTTTTAGGGACTCAAAGCAATACACTCTCCACATACTGGTATAATTGACTATGGCGAGGTCACAAGGTCATATGGTAGAACATTTGAAAAAGCAGGAGGGAAAATTTACTTGAATTTTGAGGTGAAAAAGTTTGACATTACGAAAGAAAGTTCTGCAGGGTCTAAAGACGGATTGGCTTATCCTGTTACCATCAGGGGAGATAAACAGGTATATACTGTAGTAAAAAGGTGTAATTTTGGTGCACTGTTAATGTGTAAAAGTTCAGTGTTATTCAGTTGTAATTGACTTGTAATTTTTTTCATGAGTTTACACTGTATCCAATTTTAGAAGCAATTGTTCTTCTACTTTGCATACATAAACTGTTTTAACAGTTAGATAGAATTAAACAAGTAGAAATTTGAACATCTTTTAAACTTGTTCAATTTAGTTAACCTGACTAGGTTTTACACGGTTTAGGTTTGTAAATTTGGAAAAATATGTACTAGTATGAAGCATACAAGATTTAATTTTGTTTGATTGGAATGGAATAGATTCTTTTTAAGTAGTGATACTTGTATTTGATTTTTAATTGTATTTTTGAATGTAATAATCCAAAATTCTGTCCAAAACTCAACCAGAGATGATTTTATTTTATTATACCTATTATACCTATTTTTTATTATATCAACTCTGTCACCCTGGCTCAGCTGGTAACAACAATTTGTGTAATGTCATCCTCTCATCTAAATCCTCCTTGTAAAGAGATTGTGGGTCTAATATGCATTTGTAATTGAAATGTTTTTTTTTATCTTCAGACAAGGGATTATTTTTCATTGATCAAGCATTACAATCATCTTTTAAAATGGATAAGGATGTATCAGAGGCAGATTTTTAAAATTTACTTGGAGAAAAAGACTAAAGTCAACACATCACACACTTTTTGAAGTATATTCTGAACACATTTCACATCCAAGCCAATTAGATCGCTAAAACATTTAGTGTAATAAAATAAATAACACATAGTTGGTAGGGTAATAGATCAGATTATTACCCTTGAAGACTTCGTCTCAGTTGACAATGTTTTTCTCAGGTAATAATCTGCTCTATCACCCTTTCATCTATTCCTTTGCAGACAATACAGTGCAAGTATGTTGTGACCTGCGGAGGTTTATACTCTGACAGACTGGCTGAATTATCAGGATGTAACAAAGAACCAAGGATTGTACCCTTCCGGGGAGATTATCTGCTTCTCAAACCAGAGAAGTGTGATCTAGTTAGAGGCAATATATATCCAATAAGTATTTTACATTCATTTACTTAAAAATTTTGGCCAATAATATATGTATAGTAGGGTGAATTTCATTTTTTAACTCAGTTCCTTCAAACTTGTTAGATATTTTATATTATTATTTTAACCAAAAGTCTTCAAAACATGGTCAAACTTGTTGGCCAATTGGTTAAAGTAGTTAAAATACTATTAATCATAAGCCTGTCAACACTGAGGTTGAGGGTTTGAGTCTCCCTGCAACAAGGTGTACTGGACTCCAATTTTAATTAACAGACATTGCCAGGTTTCCTCCTGGAAACCCTCCAATAAACACTGGACCCCATGATATAGCTGAAAAATTGCTGAATGTGGCATTAAACACCAGTCGAACAAAAAAACAAACAAACATCAAAATATGGTAGAAGGTCTGGAGGTTTCTCTGACTAACTCTCCTAATAAAAACTGGATGCCATAATATTGCTAAAGTGATGTCAAACATTATTCATTCAAACAAACTGGTTTAAAGCACCTGCTTTAATCTTTCATCATACACTAGACATGAGAATTTACTATTATGGAAACACTTTAGATTTTTTTTTTCCAATTTGCTTGTTGCTGTTATAAAGACCACTGTTAAATTTAAATCCTAATACATGACTTTTGGTTAATAAATTTGTACCTGTAACCTCTGATTGTTACTGACTGTAAGTTCAGTTGTATTAGTAAATATTAAATTCTTTCAGGTTTGCCATGCACTGAAGTTCTTTGATGACAAGTCTAGCAGTCTGATTTTCTGGTATTGACTGATATCTAGCAGTAGAAACCAGAAAATTGGACTGCCTCCCTTTATATCTTGTATTATTTGTCAGTTGATTGGTTGTAAACCAATAAAAGGAATTTATTACTGATTTGCAATAATTACATATTTTCATGAAAAGTAAAAAAAACTTTACAGTTTTGTTATTGAAATGAAGGTAATTTTCTTGACAGGTACCAGATCCCAGATTTCCATTTTTAGGTGTACATTACACACCTAGAATGAATGGTGATGTTTGGCTAGGACCAAATGCTGTTTTGGCATTCAAACGAGAAGGATATAATTTAACTGACTTTAATTTGAAGGATACCATTGATGCTCTTAGCTTCAGGTTTGTTATTTAGTTATTTATTACCCAGTCCTATCACATCATTTGTCAAGCCACAATTTAGCATTATATACAGTGTTTTTGCAATATATACAAGTTTACTGTTTACTCTAGGGGCCAATATGGCCGAGTGGTTAAAGTAGTTGTTCTACTATTGATCACGTGGTCTGTCAACAGTGAGATGGCGGGTACAAGTTTTACTGCGGGCAAGGTGTGCTTGACTCCAATCTTAATTGACAAGGATTGCCAGTTTTCTTACAGAATGTTTGGAGTTTTCTTTGGGTACTCCAGCTTCCTATTTCAATAAAAACTGGACGCCATGGTATAGAAAAAAAAATTGCTGACAGTGGCGCTAAACAACATAAAAAACAAACAAAAACAAACTGTTTACTCTTAACTGTTTCATACATATATGTACAATTAGAAATTGGGTTTTTTGGTGATTTATTATGATTATTTAAAAAGAACTTGTTTCAATAATTTTAAATATAAATGTGCATATAAAAAAATAAAGATCAAAGAACACCTTATGATTGAACATTTTATAAATATATTTAAAAAATCTTGGAATTGTTCTGCATACTGGTCACCCAGACATTTTCATGAGCTACTAATTTTTGCTAATTGACTAGTTTTGTATCAATGAACAACATTTTTTCTTAAAAATTGAACAAGATTCCACCTGAACAGTTTTATGTTTTGTTAACTTGAGTATTTTATTGAAATTTCACATGGTGAACTAGTATATATGGTATAAATAAACCAAGGAGCTGGCCACTTATTAAAAAGACTTATTTCAAACCAAAAACATAAAGTTAGAAACCTAAACCCAATAAACCCACTCATTGGTGATTAGTAGGAATAGTGTTTATAAAGTATAATCATTTTATTTAGTGGCCTTAGAAAGCTGGCATACCGAAATCTTGCCTTTGGGATTAAGGAAATGTACAGAGGATTTAACATTAGTGCTACTGTCAAACAGTTACAGAGATATGTACCGGTTCTTCAGAGAAGTGATGTCACTAGGTAACATTTACAGTAAAATTTGGTAGCTCAAACTAGGATGGCTCAAACACCACTGATTTCCCAAACTGTCCCATCATTTTTTTTTATATATGTGTGTGTACAAAATACTGTGTAAATTAACTGTGATGAAGATAAACCGTGTACAACAAAACTGGTTTTGAGAGGGGCAATCAAAGGAAGAAAATAATGAGTGACACAGAACATACATATTACACAAACGTAAAACAATTTTTTGACATAATAAAACTCATAAAATAATCATCTACTACATGCAATCAAAATAATTTGTGTCTCGGAGACAATTATACAGTGTGTAGAAGATTAAGGAGAAAACCTAACAACAAAACTACCATGGTACAAAACAGAACAATTTCTGTAAGTTATCCATCTTCAGTGGCTTGAACTACTGATAACTCGAACGGTTCTTGGCGACCTGTCCAGTTCAAATTATCGAAGTTCTACTGCATCATAATTTGAATAAAAAATATAAATATTCTTCTCCTTTACAAAACATTTAAAATTTCTTTTAAGATTAAACATCCTTACTGGTTTTATTTCCCATGATCTAATGATAAATATGGTTACTTGTTTAATATTACAATTGACCTAGGTAGATAGACAGCTGTTTGCTCCAAGTACATCTAGTATGTTTTCCCCTGAAGTGGACCTTTCGATGTGCGGTTGATCCAACAAATATTCAATCATGTGACAGTCATCAAATGAAATTTAAGATTTAAGATATCTATATGAGTATAAACAAAAAAATAGCAAATGGTTCAACATTTAAAAAAAAATTTACCTGTAATTGATAATATAAATTATGTTTTATTTGTATAGGGGTCCATCTGGTGTGAGAGCTCAAGCCTTGAACAGAGAAGGCCAATTAGTTGATGACTTTGTGTTCGACAAAGGTGAAGGTGATCTAGGGAGTAGAATATTACATGTCCGTAATGCCCCTTCTCCTGCAGCAACTTCATCACTCTCTATAGCTAATATGGTTACAGATAAAGTAGAAAAGACATTTAATTTGTGATATTTAGTCTAATATATTAAAACGTATTGTTATTGGAGGGTGGAGTATCATTTTAAATTCTAATTCATCTTGTCTTTACACCATATGGTATATTTACTCTGCTTGCTACATACAATGGGTGGCATTGCAGTTTGCCCATTCCCAAATTGTCGATTTCTAGTTTGCAGAGTCAACTTTGCTATTCCTTGTTATCCAACCAATTTAGAACATCTGTATTTGCTAAACATACTAGTATACATAAGGTATACACATGAATGTTTATGAAGAATTATAGGTGTTAAGAAAAATTACGTAAATTGATCTAGCTTTTTATTGTACTGCTCATCCTTGTTTCACAACCTTCAAGTCAACAGCTGCCTCTTTAAAATTATTTTAGATTAGAAATTCTTTTGATATTGATCGTTTCATTACTTGTGACCCTGGGGGCCTCGGTGGCTGAGTGGTTAAGGTAGTTCGTCTACTATTGATCATGTGGTCTGTCAACACTAAGGTTGCGGGTTTGAGTCTCAATGTGGGCAGGGTGTACTCAACTTCATTCTTAATTGACAAGGATTGCCAATTTTCCTACCGAAGGTCTGGGGTACTCTGGCTTCCTCCCCCAATAAAAACTGAACGCCATGATAAAGCTGAAAAATTGCTGAAAGTGGCATAAAACATCATTCAAACAAACAAACATTTGACCCTTTAGTATATTCCCTTATTGTGCTAGGTGAAAATATGGCAATTGATTGATGTAACTGGCTTAAAATTTCAAAATGCTATGGCAACATTTGAAAAATAGAGAACAAAGGAAAGCTGCCGCAAGTCTGGGGTTTTCTCCGGGTACTCCGGCTTCCTCCCCCAATCAAAACTGGACGCCATGATATAGCTGAAAAATTGCTCAAGGCGTTAAACATCATCAAACAAACAAACAAACAAACAAAACAAACAAAGGAAAGATTTGGTTTTAATTAGATTGACTTCTTGGCTACAGGTAACATCTACAATAGTATTGGGTCTGTTTTGCTTTCATTTTTTTAGGTTATTTGCTTAAAATCATTAATTTATTTTTGTAATTTAATTAAATTAATAAATCTAAGTAATTACAATTTAAATAACCTGGTAGTTATGAAATATTTCTGCACACATGCAAACTGCTCAAATGAACCTACCAGTATATACATTCAAAGGTCACATGAATGGTAAACTATTACATGTTACATAAAATAAAGAGCTAATTCTGCTTCTCTCATATGTTTTAATGTATCAGTGCATATGTGCAATGTGTGTATATTTTAAAAACAAAACTGTGATAATTTCATTATTACTACCTGTTATTAATGGGTAGTCGATAATTATTGTAATGATTTCATAATCAATTTTTTATATAACTTTAGTTAAAAAGTAACACGCTTTATAGCATAAAAATGGTAGTAGAAGTAACAGAAAGTCATTTATTTAGCAATTAGTTTGAGAATCCTCTGCCGTCTAACACTTTTTTTTAGACTGATGGGAGCTCCCATTAAAGTCTTAAAAATGCGTTAGACGGCTGAGGATTCGCAGACTATTTAGCAATGTGAATTATAACTAGCAGATTTACACATATTAGAGACTTCGTTCTAATTATTTAATGGTGCATTTACTCTGTAATAGTACAAACAATAATATTTAACGGGTTATTTCCCCCAAAACAGATCCATTTTGCATTTATTTATGTTTATATTTTATTAATACAAAATACAATCAGTTTCTTGCTAAACTTATGTTTATGAGCTTATTATATAATTGTCACATGTTGGTGTTATAATTTTTGTAAAATAATAACTTCTAGAGGTAATCCATGAGTAAAAAGCCAAATGACTTCTTGGGCCCCACAAAAGTATGATTGTTGTCAAAACTGTATATAGTTTTTATAGTCATAAGGTTATTTTAAAGGAGTTTGTACAACAGTTATCTCTGTACAAATATTGTTTATAATTCAAATTAAATGCATCTATACATACAAAACTATTTTGCACATACTTATCATGAAGCTATAAATGTATAAACTGGTTGCTATGACACTGCCAAAAATTTGTGAAATATTTCAATGCATAAAAAAGCTTGTATGCATGTACAATGTCTACTTTAGTACTTTTGTTAGACACTTTCGTTTAAAAGGCTTATGGTTCTTTGTTTGTTACTGTACCAATCTTACTTATTATAGTATGACTGCTTTGTTATTGGGTATACAAATTTATGTTGTTTTAAGATGAAAGTTTCATCATGCCCTTGACCCATTGAAATGTTTTTTATAATATTTTTGTTTGCTGCAGATCAGCTACAGTCATATCAAAATGTTTTATGTAATTTCTGAAAGTCTGCAATTTGCATTGCTCGTGATATACCTCTTATTTAGGTCCTGTTAATTTTCAATTAACTTGATAAGGATTTTGTTAATGTGATCATGTTTAAATGTGGGTAAAATAAATAAGTTCAGTTAATTAATTACTTCTTTATTAAACTGCAAACCTAGTAACATCAGGACAAAACAATAGATAATTATTATGTCTACTTAGCAGATAAGTATTAAGTACCAGTTGAAATATGGTAAGAAGGAAAACCTACAGTAAAAAACCTTCTATGGAAACCTTCATTAGTTGTTAAGCTAACAAAAACGCTACCACTGTGATCACACTAACATTAAAACCTGAATTCACTATCCTGCTGCCATGTGTACTCCAGCAGTAGTCACTATACCTACCAACCTTAAAATCAGTTATCAAGCTACCATGCACACTCCAGCAGTGATCACTCCACAATGCAAAACTTCATCAGCTATCAAGCTACCATGCACACTCCAGCAGTGATCACTCCACAGTGCAAAACTTCATCAGCTATCAAGCTACCATGCAGACTCAAGCAGTGATCACTCTACAAAGGAAACCTTCATCAGCTATCAAGCAACCATGCAGACTCCAGCAGTGATCACCACAATGCAAAACTTCATCAGCTATCAAGCTACCATGCACACTCCAGCAGTTATCACTCTACAATCCAAACCTTCATCAGCTATCAAGCTACCATGCAGACTCCAGCAGTGATCACTCCACAATGCAAACCTTCATCAGCTATCAAGCTACCATGCACACTCCAGCAGTGATCACTCGACAATGCAAACCATTATTTATCAAGCTACCATGCACACTCCAGCAGTGATCACTCTACAATGCAAACCATTATTTATCAAGCTACCATGCACACTCCAGCAGTGATCACTCCACAATGCAAACCTTCATCAGCTATCAAGCTACCATGCACACTCCAGCAGTGATCACTCCACAATGCAAAACTTCATCAGCTATCAAGCTACCATGCACACTCCAGCAGTGATCACTCCACAATGCAAACCATTATTTATCAAGCTACCATGCACACTCCAGCAGTGATCACTCTACAATCTAAACCTTTATCGGCTATCAAGCTACCATGCACACTCCAGCAGTTATCACTCTACAATCCAAACCTTTATCAGCTATCAAGCTACCATGCACACTCCAGCAGTGATCACTCCACAATGCAAAACTTTATCAGCTATCAAGCTACCATGCACACTCCAGCAGTGATCACTCCACAATGCAAACCTTTATCAGCTATCAAGCTACCATGCACACTCCAGCAGTGATCACTCCACAATGCAAACCTTTATCAGCTATCAAGCTACCATGCACACTCCAGCAGTGATCACTCTACAATCTAAACCTTTATCAGCTATCAAGCTACCATGCACACTCCAGCAGTTATCACTCTACAATCCAAACCTTTATCAGCTATCAAGCTACCATGCACACTCCAGCAGTTATCACTCTACAATCCAAAACTTCATCAGCTATCAAGCTACCATGCACACTCCAGCAGTGATCACTCCACAATGCAAAACTTTATCAGCTATCAGGCTGCCATGCACACTCCAGCTGTGATCACTCTACAATTCAAACCATTATTTATCAAGCTACCATGCAGACTCCAGCAGTGATCACTCCACATCAAACCTTCATCAGCTATCGAGCTACCATGCACACTCCAGCAGTGATCACTCTACAATGCAAACCTTTATCAGCTATCAAGCTACCATGCACACTCCAGCAGTGATCACTCCACAATGCAAACCTTCATCAGCTATCAAGCTACCATGCACACTCCAGCAGTGATCACTCCACAATGCAAACCTTCATCAGTTATCAAGCTACCATGCACACTCCAGCAGTGATCACTCCACAATGCAAAACTTCATCAGTTATCAAGCTACCATGCACACTCCAGCAGTTATCACTCTACAATGCAAACCTTTATCAGCTATCAAGCTACCATGCACACTCCAGCAGTGATCACTCCACAATGCAAAACTTCAGCTATCAAGCTACCATGCACACTCCAGCAGTTATCACTCTACAATGCAAACTTTTATCAGCTATCAAGCTACCATGCACACTCCAGCAGTGATCACTCCACAATGCAAAACTTCATCAGTTATCAAGCTACCATGCACATTCCAGCAGTTATCACTCTACAATGCAAACCTTTATCAGCTATCAAGCTACCATGCACACTCCAGCAGTGATCACTCCACAATGCAAACCTTCATCAGTTATCAAGCTACCATGCACACTCCAGAAGTGATCACTCCACAATGCAAAACTTCATCAGTTATCAAGCTACCATGCACACTCCAGCAGTGATCACTCCACAATGCAAACCTTCATCAGCTATCAAGCTACCATGCAAACTCCAGCAGTGATCACTCCACAATGCAAACCTTCATCAGTTATCAAGCTACCATGCACACTCCAGCAGTTATCACTCTACAATCCAAACCTTTATCAGCTATCAAGCTACCATGAACACTCCAGCAGTGATCACTCCACAATGCAACACTTTATCAGCTATCAAGCTACCATGCAGACTCCAGTAGTGATCACTCCACAATGCAAAACTTTATCAGCTATCAAGCTACCATGCACACTCCAGCAGTGATCACTCCACAATGCACACCTTTATCAGTTATCAGGCTGCCATGCACACTCCAGCTGTGATCACTCTACAATTCAAACCATTATTTATCAAGCTACCATGCAGACTCCAGCAGTGATCACTCCACATCAAACCTTCATCAGCTATCGAGCTACCATGCACACTCCAGCAGTGATCACTCTACAATGCAAACCTTTATCAGCTATCAAGCTACCATGCACACTCCAGCAGTGATCACTCCACAATGCAAACCTTCATCAGCTATCAAGCTACCATGCACACTCCAGCAGTGATCACTTCTCAATGCAAACCACTATTTATCAAGCTACCATGCACACTCCAGCAGTGATCACTCTACAATCCAAACCTTTATCAGCTATCAAGCTACCATGAACACTCCAGCAGTGATCACTCTACAATCCAAACCTTTATCAGTTATCAAGCTACCATGCACACTCCAGCAGTGATCACTCTACAATACAAACCTTTATCAGCTATCAAGCTACCATACACACTCCAGCAGTGATCACTCCACAATGCAACACTTTATCAGCTATCAAGCTACCATGCAGACTCCAGTAGTGATCACTCCACAATGCACACCTTTATCAGTTATCAGGCTGCCATGCACACTCCAGCTGTGATCACTCTACAATCCAAACCATTATTTGTCAAGCTACCATGCACACTTCCGCTGTGATCACTCCAGTAATAAAGCTAATATGTATACTCCAGCAGTGATTACCATACTAATCATTTATCCCCTGTACAAATTCTGCCCATTGGTCCGTGCCAAAATCGGACTACTGTATATTTATTTAGTTTGGAGTATTTTGTTTTTATAGGAGTTTTTGGGAGGAAATATAAGTGAGATATTGAAGTTTTAGCTATAAATATGATGTATGGCTATGGTTTTGAAAAGCTTCGTGACAGACATTGAAACTTTAAATACTTTTCTTTACAATAAGGTTTAATCTTAATTGACAAGGATTGCCAGTTTTCCTACCGAAGGTCGGGGTTTTCTCCGGGTACTCCGGCTTCCTCCCCCAATAAAAACTGGACACCATGATATAGCTGAAAAATTGCTGAAAGTGGGGTTAAACTCCATCAAACAACAAACAAACAAACAATAAGGTTTATCAAATATTTATACCTTTATTGTTAATTATAATTATATACAACAACAACATGTATACTTATGCCAAACATCTAAAATTGTAATGACTTACCAGCGTTTCACAGTCTATATTGTCACGAATTACAAGAATCACACGGTACAGTGTGTGCTGACGAGTTGATACCGGCTTTAAGGTCATTTATATAAACAAGAATAAGTCGTTAATTACGGTCTATTAGTACTAAAGCATCATTAGTCTTCAAAAATCTTGATGCCGCTAAAACTATGTCGGATATTCACGACAGATATGTTGATGTGCCAGCAGATAAGGCCCCTAGAAACTTTATTTTTGTGCAAGAAACATTATATTGAGTGTTTAGAAAATGAGTTAGACATTGAGAGTTCACTTGGAAATACTAATTACACATTTACTACGTTTAAAAAAAAAGGATATTGTCGAAAATCACAGATCAGTATATATTGGTATCCTTGGTCTGCATATCAAAGTCAAAGACCTGGTATTGGATACCTAAACTTCACAAAAAATCCATACAAACAGCATTTCATAGCAGGGTCGTCTTATTGTACCACAAAACCTCTTTCAAAACTCCTGACCACTAGTTTAACAACAAAATATTCAACAGACATGATAGACATCTTAAGGTCTGGATCTCTTCATTAAAACCTTTGACACTACATCTCTCAACTGTAGCTTGAATCAGCCTTAAAGATATTTTTAAATACTGTTTTCTTAAGAAAAAACGGGATGAGACTATACAAATACATGGTAATAAGCACGAGAAAACGTATTTCGTCATCAATGACTCTAAATCAGATAATAAATAAAATATGTCAAATGTTAGATTATCTGATTGACAACATATTTGTCATGTTTTGAGGACATGTTTTTCAACAGACTGTTGGTATTGTGATGGGTACTAATTGTGCTCCTCTCCTCGCCGACCTGTTTTGTACTCTTATGAGGCTAAGCTCCTAGGCGTGCTAAAAAAACAGGAGAGTCACTAACCCAGGTCTTTAATTTCACATTGCACTATATTAATGATGTTTTGTCCACTAACAATGCTAAGTTCAGTGACTATTTGCATTCAGTCTACCCTAGCGACAATCTAATTACATGTAAAATTAAATCTTTTTCTTGCTTCCCCTTTTTGTTATGTCGAGTCGACGCAACATAACAAAAAGGGGGACCAAGTGAAAGATTTAATGTTAATTAGATTTCCCTAGCGAGCACGAAAATATAGACACCAGCAATACTTAGGAAGTCGGTACCTTATTAACACCTACATCCGAAAAAAGATTCGCGGGAAAGCGAAGAGCGTGATGACTTTCTAATTGTCAACTTCACGTTCATCCATTGCAGTTTTCCAGCAGCTCCAGCGTACGGTGTGTACATTTCACAACGTATACATTATGCTAGATCCCGCGATTGGTATTCCGAGTTTCACTTTTGTTCCATTCAAAGGTTCTATGGTCGTCACCATGACTTAATTGATCGTTATGGAAAGTTCATTTCTCCAATACGATCAGACATTTTCGCAGTCATAAGTAGTCTTAGATGTAGAATCTTCCGCCGTCCATTTTTTGTTTGTTTGTTTGCTTGATTTTTTATTTGTGTGTATGTTTTTTGCGATGGACAGCAGAGGATTCTCAGACAAAATTAGTCTTTCCTATTAATGGATATGACTTTTCCTAGACATGACGATGAGTAACTCAACGGTTGTCAAAATACTGATTATTCGTCTGGAGCAATAGTGTGCACCGAGGATTTTTGTTTATTAGATTCGGGTTACTCACTTTTTGTTTTTGTGTTTTTGGTTTTGTGTTGTATATGTTATATTAGGATTTGTATCCGTTGCTTTTTATATGCACCCACTCATACATCAGAGTTTGAATATGTTTTCAATATTTTCTCCAGTTCTTTACTCTCCTGGTCTTGATGCGTTTTAAACAGTTATAGTTTACAAAGGAGTGTTTATTTCTTTGTAATGCTCCATCCAAAATAATAGTTTTTCACGAATATTTATCAATGAGAAAATAAACCATTTTTGTTAAGGGCTGATAACTAGTTATCACACTACCAAATGCGCCATACAGCAGTGACCACTGTACCATCCAAACCTTCATCAGTTACCACGCTAGAACGAATAATCGTACCCTCGCGTTTTTTTGTTGTTGTTGTTGTTGTTGTTGTTTTTTGTTGTTGTTGTTGTTTTTTTTCTTTTGGCATTAATCCGACAAATCAAAATATTAACTTCGGATTATAACGGTAGTAAAATTCGGCCTATTACCACGCTACCATGCATACACCATATCAAACGTACCAAACTTGTATCGGTTTTCACGCTAATATAATACACTCAGGCAGAAATCACTCTACCTTGCCAGGGCCGTAAATTGTGTTTGGATTAAGGCGCAGTAAAGGTAGGAGTTTGTGGGTGCCTAGCCCCCCCCCCCTCCCCACAGAAGCTGAGCACATTTTTGTGCAAAATCTGTATCTGGCAAATTCTGTGGTGCTTTCCATTGGTTCTCTTTTTTACTTTTCTTTCATTTTATTTTATTTTTGGTCACAAATTTTTTTTTGCCAGTTTGCAATAGGAGGCAGTTGCCTACATGCCTACATATAATTTACGGCCCTGCCTGCAAACCTTCACGCTAGCACGCTACCGTTGAAACTCTTACAGTGATACCAATACTATGCAGACCTTTATCAGCTATCACGACACATGCACAATTAGGAGCTATTTATTGTTGTACTTATAGTTGCGCTCTCAGGAAAAAGAGCCACCTTAAGGAGAAAAACAGAAGGAAAATTCACAACCCTAAGTTGAGAGATCATGTTTCAACATTTATAAAACGCACTGCTCCTGCAGATGATGCTAACTATAAATATAGGACTTGTAGAGTATGGCAAATCTATTAATCTATTGAGAGATATTGTCTCTGGTTTGCTCATCAAAACCGCAGTATTTGGAAAATGAACTAAATGATAATGGCAGATTTTCATGTCACTTATAAAATCAGTTTTATAAGTTCAGCATCGAAACATAATCGTCGATGTGTTGTTTGTTAAAAAAAATTGGGAAAAACTCAAGTCGGGTTTGATAGTGCATGGTTTTCTGACGATGCAAGAACACAAGCGTTCATTAAGAAAGGGTTAGTGATGATAGGAGCAAACAGCAGATGTTTCTCAATCCATCTGACTGAAGATGGTTCTAAACAAGATTGCTATAAAACATAACCCGTGTATGTACTTCATAGAGCTTCAATGGATCTGACGAACTGGATTTGTTGGACAATGCGATGTATGCAAAAATCTTCGGGAAGTAACATGTTTGATCATTTTTATATACCGGTATATGAAGATGACTATACTAACCAAATTGAACAACTGAGCATTGTTGCATTATTTGTCGTATTCTAAGAAGTTTTGAAGATCTAGCAGAACATGCCTAGCTACACTTCTAGTTAAAATTAGGATGACGACAGACAAAAGAGAGTACAACATGGATAAGAAACTTTCCCAATTTTAAACATACGAATAACTAAAGCAATAAGCCTCATACCATATAAACATCACAAGTAAATTATAACTGTTTATATAATCTGGAAACAGTATAACCAGCGGATTTGTGTATTTCTGATCATAATATAGTTTCAACGCATTGAGCGGTTTTAGATTTGTTATGCGTATTGTAAAATTAAAGAAGGGTGAACTCGATTTGAAGTATCATGATTACTTGGTGATGAAATATACAAGGAACCTATCAATCATATACTAGTAATAGAGTATACGTAATTCCACAATTACTGAATACAAATATTTGAGTTAAGCGTTCCTGAATATACATTTATTTGCAGTTTTATCTCATATACAACTATTAGCGACATCACGTGATTTCTGTGACGTATTTTTGTCAGCCATATTGGATTTTCCACTCAATAGAAAATCAATGGGACGATATAAAAAACGCCGATATCTTGTTAAATAAATAAAATATATATGTTTTGCACATTGTTCCCAGTTCTACGGTCTCTTATCTTTCGAATGATATAAATTTTATCAGTTTAATTTACTTGCAAAATACTTCCCATTTTGTTTGAAAAAAAGCCTTATTTTCTGCCTTTTTGTTACATTGTTTCAATGGGAAATTTAGTCAAATATGCACCACTTCTGACGTAAAGTGCATAAATACAGTTGGTATAAACTTTGTTTTGCACATATATACAAATAGTAGACACGTTGATGTATTCAATTTTCATATTTTTACCACTTTAATTTCCGATCTTCATACTTCCCATTTCATTTGAAATTCGCTCATTTTGACAATTTTTAACATGGCGGAGTTCAGACCACGTGGTTCAGACAAGGGACAGGGTTGTATGGCATCTTTATGGTCTTATTATATCTCAGAAATTTTAACATGTTTAACTTAGATGTAAATATTTTAATAATTAAACAAAAAAACTTTAAAGACTTACAAAATACTCTCATTAGAAAAAACTGCAATTGCATTTTCTTGAATTGAAAATGTGGTAATGAACTTTGTGATAAACATTTATAAAGTATTTATGTAAAAGATAATTTTTAAAATATCCCCAATTTGGACGCATTTTTCTCAGTCATAAAGGTAGTCAAAATTCAAGTTTTAAGGAATAAGCTGTTCAATAAACATCCGCTGTACAGAGAATACATGTTTATGGCAGTACAAGCTTTATCAGAAAGACACAGCATGGGTTAAATTTCAATACATTAAAGGTGTTCTAAATAACACATATGTCACAAATGTTTATTAGATAACATTATTCATTTATAATTTTAATAATTATGAACTATTGTAGTAGTTTTGGAATATAAAAAAAATAATGATGCCACAGGGAAACAACAATAAACGAGGAACTCCATAAATGATAAAAATAAAAAATAAAAGTATATTTTAAAAATGGAAAATATTGTCAAATATTAATAATATGTTAAAAAACATACAATAATTTTATTAATAATAGTAGCAGTATGATATATGATACAAATTTTGGTGTTAATGCTTCACAACAGTCGTTCGTTGATAAACAGAGTTATCGAACCTAATTATGACAGTAATAGTTGCATATGGTGTAATCTTACGAAATAACGAGTCGCTTCAGACCATTAATTAATGCAACAATTAAAGGAAAACACAGCGCGAAGTATCTTCATAGACTTCTGACTTCATACTTCCATGTTAAAACTTCTCGTTTCATACTTCTGACTTCATACTTCTAAGTTCAAAGCTCAGACTTCAGAATTCAGACTTCTCACTTCGTACTTCAGAGTTCTGTTAATTATATATCAATCAGATTTTCGCGTCAAATTATTTCTGAACGGAGAACATTTTTATTCATATCAATCCACATGGAGTTGTTTGTTTTATACAACCGCAAACAATTTTATGCAAATAATTATGATTTTCATAATATTATATGCGGATTTGTTTTTTAATTCTAAGATATTAAATGGAGACAAATGGCAGATTTAAATTACATAAAACATTACAAACATTTTTTTTTCTTTTAGGTTCTTATCTGATGGCGTTTCATACACTTGGATTATTTTTTTACCTTGGATAATATACCCCCCCCCCCCCCCCAAAAAAAAAAAAAGGTAACCATCCCAAGCTAGAACTAAATATTGAATTAAATTCTTTATTCTACCATTATTGACAGTCTGTGGTAAGACGACTCTGTGTTTTCCAATTTATGATTGGCGCTAAAATATATGTTTATATAAACAGAACTCTGAAGTCCGAAGTCAGAAGTCTGAGCTTTGAACTTAGAAGTATTAAGTCAGAAGTATGAAACGAGAAGTTTTAACATTGAAGTATAAAGTCAGAAGTCTGAACTATGAAGTCAGAAGTAAGAAGTCTGAAGTATGAAGATACCTCGCGCTTTCCGTATATCTCCTATTTATCTAAAAAGTTATTTCACGAAATCCAAAACTTTGTTTCACTGCGCACAGGACCAGTCTGCCCTAATTTCGTAAGTGCGTTAAGTAAATGTATCACGTGCGTAATTTCCGTAAATAACATGAGAGTTGTTCATCTTTGTTTACGTTTATAATGACGGAATAGCAGTGTGTATATTTATAATATTACACATTAATCAACATGCCTTGGAGTTTTCCTTGGTCAGAGTTTGTAAAGAAGAGGGCTTGTAAATACCTCCTTCAACATTATCTTGGACAGTTTTTGAAAGAAAAATTAACAATCGATCAGCTGAGCGTCAACCTGTCCAGTGGAAAAGGAAACATCACACAACTTGATTTAAATGTCGAGGTTATAAACGTGTATTTTTCCCACGATATTAATACATCCCCCTTTAATATCTTTTCTGTTCACAGTTTTTGTTACAGACCAAGAGTGACATGGGGATTACTTGAATGGACCAATAAATTTGATTGATTGCTATTTGCTGTTTGGCTTTTAAATTGAATAATTTTATATACAGTAGCTGAAGTGACTGTAGTCAATATACTGGTCAGATGGTAGTTCTTGTCATTAAAATGACGGAAGCCAATCTTGCCATT
Organism: Limnoperna fortunei; assembly: GCA_944474755.1. Classification (NCBI taxonomy): domain Eukaryota; kingdom Metazoa; phylum Mollusca; class Bivalvia; order Mytilida; family Modiolidae; genus Limnoperna; species Limnoperna fortunei. The sequence goes on from OX104113.1 coordinate 62,005,601, forward strand.
AAAATGACGGACGCCAATCTTGCCATTTTGCTGGTTGTGTTGTTATTTTGACTTTAAAACTGACGGCAAAAGCTTCATTAGATAGATTTTTTACAGTCTTTAATCCAAAACAAGATACACATTTAATGTTTAAAATGCCAATTTTTCACAAAATTGTCAGAAGATCGTTGGGGGGGGGGGGGGGGGGGGGCAAGAATTACTTACGTCAAGAACTACCCTGTGACCAGAAGAGGTGGAGAATGTTTTTTGTTGTTTGAAATTAGGCTTTATTAATTTCAGCGACACTTAATTTTATAGGCTCTTATTGACTGAGATTTGTGAAAATACAATACACAGCTTCTATTTGAACAGTGATATTCAAATATTTACATTGAATTGTGACAAGACCTCTGCTTTCCATGACTCACTAATTGTATTTATACACCTACCTACCTAGGTTAAGGTCACTATGAATGCAGGAGCTGCTGCTCCTCTATGTTCATCTCTAGACCTTCTTTGTAATTGCTTGTTCTTCTGTTTCCAGTTTTTGTGTAGACATCAAATGCTAGGTGCTTATCAATTCTTACTCCTATATCTTTTTCTGAGTCAACTATAGTCAGAGAATCCTCTGTGGTAAAACACTTTTTTTAATTTAACATCCTTCCATTAAATTTTTAAAATCCTTGGAGGGCAGGAATCTCAGACTGTCAACTACTTCCAGTTTAGTGTTCTATTTCCATCATACTTGTTCATGATATACTTGTAATCATCAAATTGTCTATGCTTATTATACACTTCCAGGACTAGACAATTGTCAGGGTGAAACCACTGTAACCAATGAACACTCCAGTTGAATAGTTTGAGTAGATCATTTGGCATAATTCATTAATAAATACATGTACATTTTCCTCTGAATATTTGTATATCATCAACAAAGAGGAAAACCTCTGATAGGACAGTCTCTGGTAAATTGTTTATGATTAAAACAAAGAGTATGGGACTAGAAACCATGCCTTGAGGAATACCTCTAATTACTTCATGCCACTGTGAGAACTTCACATTAATATGGACCCTCTTTCTACTATTGCTCAGGAAAGCTTTCAATTCACTAATACCATATTGTTTAAGTTTTATAATAAGACACTTACTAATATGGATCAAAAGCTTCCAAAAAGTCCATGTTGTATGAGTGGATCTTCCCAACTTTGTCTAAAAATCTCTCTCCATCTATTAAGTTTTCAATAGTTGCAATAAAGTCGACCTACCACTGATGAAACCATATTGTCTCTTACAAAAGAGTTATGACTGCTCATCTACAATCTTTCTGATTAGTTTCTCCATAAGTTTACCAATGATGCTACATGTAGTTGGGCTCACTGGCCCGTAGTTGAACATAGATGTTAAGATGCTGAGCACCTAGCATCTCCATTCTTAAGTAGAGCAGATATTTGACCTTTTTGTTGACGGAGCAACAAAGCTTTACTCTTAATGGAGAATCTGGGAGTGATTCATACCTGGGGGTTTTATGCATATAATCAGCTATTGAACTGTTTCCCAAAATTGCTACACACCTTTTAATGTCTTTGAAGTTAAACTGATAGTTCTACAACACCTAATTCATTAGTTATACACTTTATTTATAATCGTGGCATTGTTGACAAAATTTGAATTCCGGAAGTGCATAAATTCTGAATGAATATGGTGAAAAAAGTTCATTCTTAATCATTTTTCTGAATTCATTGCATTAGCTGGGATCAAATTTTTACTGATATGATTCTACAATTCTACACTCCACAATTTCAATTTTGTCAACAATGTCATGAAAACGAAAAAGTGTTAAAATGATTTAATTAGACAGTGTAGAAATGTCAGTTGAATGGCAGAGAAAAGAAGAGGTATTTATTAAACAAAAACGGCATTTTAAAAGTGGAAAAAATGAAATATTAAGAGAGTTTTGCTCCATTAGGAGTAATGGGACCTCTTTGTAGCTTTGTCCATAAAAAAAGGAGCTACACATGTACATTATTGTAGCTAGGTACTGTTCTATTGTTAAAACTCTACTTAAATATGGGACATAATCGTAATGCAATCATCTCATGCAGTTCATACAAAAATTTAGGATGTACCATGTCCAGACCAGGTGATTTTGACATGCTGTGTGCTTTTAATACTTTCGTCAATGCTTCTACAGTAAAGTGTTCATCGCAAGGTTTCACTAAACAGTATGCTTGGTTATTGTACACATGTCATTAGGAAACTTTTCCTCAATTGAAATCATGCTGCTGAAAAATTGAGCTAGGACTTCTCACCATTGTTCTAGGAACTCTGACATAGATTTAAACTTTAAATTTACATACTTTCAAAAGTTCTTACAGTTTATTTTTGCAGTCTCTGCAATTTGTTTCTCTGTTTCTTTTCTTCTTTACTATGGATTCGACTTTATTTCTACTAGTAGCTATACAATATTTTCTGTTTAATATTGGGCAGCTAAAATAATGAAGAACTAAACAAAATTTTTAAACTGAAAAAAGACCTGCCATCTTATTATGGATGCTGATCCATTGGAACCTTAAGAGTTGACATCTTTGATAGTTTATTACACTCCTTACTATGTTTTAAGTTTCAAATACTTTTTTGAATTAGAAATTAATTATACTTTGCCTTTCTGATCATGTATACAATATAATTACAAATTGTAGTACTATTTCAGGAAACATGAAAATAAAGTTTTACTATGATAGTTAAACAAAAACATGTTAAGATCCATCTAAGAACTAGCCCTATTTTGTGACTGAAAGCAAAAGTGAAAGTAGATTTTCAGACCATATTAGCTTTCAGTTTGTAGTTTTCTTGTAATGTAATTACTGGCAGAGTTGTGTTGTAATTTTGTGTGATTGCTAATTAGTAAGCTATTGCTTATTTTGTAGAGACAGTGTTGATTTATTTGAAATAAAGATAAAATGTCAAATTTAATATAGCCAATATTATGAGGTTGAGATGTAGGATACATGTACTTGTACCTTTGAAAGAAATCTTTTACCATTTTTTTTCTATAATTATTACCACGTATATGTCCAAATGGGTCTTGAACCTGTGTCAAAGGTTCTAGAAACTACACGTGTAAGCTAAGGATGGCTTCACCTAATCGGTGGATGATGTTGTACCTTTAATGTCTATGGAGAATGTTTCACTTACCCGTGTCACATCTCCATGATAATGATATACATACATGTACATACATTGTAAACCAACTTTCACTTGACCAGTTTTAATTTGGTCATTGTTGATCATTTGAGGTACTAGTTGGTACAAATTAAATTCATATACATGTAGCATGTACTAGTATAGTGAATTACTTTCACAAACAATTTTTATTACAAAAGTTATTAAATTATTTCGTCAGTATTATTTTTATCTATCCTATTTTTTATCTATATTCACACACTATTCTGTACATGTAAATAATACTTTAATTGCTGTCAAAATTTTTATCATTGTTAGCAAATTTCTATATTGTCAAATAAATTGTATACCAAATACCAGTATTGTATATTTTTTAATGATACTTGTATATCATCCTACATTATCATTGATTTTATGTTGTTTTAATGCCAAGTGAAACAAATTCAGCTTTATCATGACGATAATTAAATAAGACATGTAAAATCTCTTATGCCATTGATATTTACATAACAAGATTTTGGGTCTTAAATTAAGAAGAACAAAATCATGTCTGGTAAGTTTCTACATGTTATCATAAAACAAGAATTAAGGACTTGTGCCTGTGTTAAACATAAATATACTTGTATGTACGAAGACAAAAACTGCGAGTTCAATTTGAAATTGCATTGAATTTTAAATATTAATACTAAAGTAATAAATCATGTGGATTTCTACAAGTTTGATGTATACATTGTACATGACACAATCCTTTAATAGTATACCTGTAATATATTTCAGTCATTAAATGAAGCTTTAGAAGGCAGCAATGTGCCATTAGAGATTGTAGATGGTTTTATCAATGAGATATCTGTGTCAGTTCCCTGGAAATGCCTTATACAGAAAAGTACAGAGTTGGAGATAAATGGTCTTGAACTTACTCTACAGCCTAAACAAAGAAGTCAGAATGGTATCTATATTTGTATTAGGTTTTGTTATCATTGTGTTAAATATAACTAGAGACTCTATTTTTACTATGAGTGGCTGCATTTTCCTTTGTAAACCATATAAGAAGAACGAAAATGCTAATTAGACCTATCCAATTGAATTCTCAAATTTTGTTTAATAAACTAAAAATAAAACTTTCTAAAATTCATAGTACCAGTTGATTCTTGTTTAATTACAGTAAAGAACTTCAAAATAATTGCTTTTTCAAATTACCATTGCAGGCTTGCAATGTATTGTTTCACATAGTTTATTTCATATGTATATAATTATAGAATTTTAAAAGCTGTAGCAGAACAGAAACAAAGAAGGTTTTTACCTTAAGATGACAGAAATTCTCAGCATATAATTTTCACTATCTATCCATGCCACCATTTTGTACTTGTGTTTAAATGAATATAATTTAAGGGTCTCGGTGGGCGAGTAGTTAGGGTAGTTCGTCTACTATTGATCACATGATCTGTCAATGAGATTGCAGGTTTGAGACTCACTGCGGCAGGAGTGTACTTGACTCCAATCTTATTTGAAAATGATTAACAGTTTACTTACCAAATATCTGAGGTTTTCTCTGAGCACTCCGGCTTCCTGCTCAATAAACACTGGATGCCAATATATAGATGAAAAATTACTAAAAGTGGCATGAACATCAAACAAACAAATAGACAAACGAAAATATTTTAACTTTTGACCTAAAACTTTTTAGGATTGGTTGAAAACTTGTGCATGTATTTCCTAAACCAAGATTTGTCATGGTGGCAACATGCAAATCCTTGGGGGCCAAGCAGGAAATTAAAAAAATTGACTACTTTTTTCCCTCTATGCATTTGTTTTAATTTTTTTTCAGCTGGAGGTTTGGAATCCATGTTTAGCAGTACAATGAGTATGACATCAAGTTTAAAGATTGCAGAAGACTGTTTAAAACGGACCAATTCTGAAGAAAATTTGACTGAAGACACATCCCAACCATACGAAGGGGTCCAGATTTTTGCACAAACTATTGACTCGGGTAAAGATAGTGTTTAGTTTTTTATATTGCTGTCCTCATTTGAGGAAATTTGTTGACACTTTACTTTCTCAAAAATAGAGCCAAACTTGACCCTTAACAGAAATGTTATTAGAAAAGTCTGTTGTGTAACAATTCTAGTTATGATTAACTCATCTGACTGTTACTGCAGTGGTCTTTGTGTGTAAACAATTTAATCTTCTCACAACTAATTGGCCTCTTGAAGTGAAATGTGGATGGAGTTGTGTTTGTGAGGTCTTTTACAAATATTTCTCATTTCTTCTTGATTGCTAAAAACATAGCTGGTTTTTTTTCAAATTAAAAAACAAATGCTGCTATTTGAACTCCTTTCTCCTACCCTAACTTTGTATAATAGGTCCACTTTGGGCAACTTGAAAATGTCCTCATCTCTTGCTATAAGGAACAGTTTAGTTTTATAAACATCTATTATTTTGACAGAAGGATCAGTAGTTTATTATTCATTTTAATAATAGCCCTGCTTGGAAAAGTGAGTGGTATATAGTTAATGGGTGTGTCTGTCCATCAACCCCTTACATGCGGATACCATCTCTTATTCACAACTTCTCTTGTACAACTGCATGGAATTTAACTTTCCAAGAATCCTTGTCACATACCGGTAGTGCCATTTTCACCTGGTATTATGCATCTTGATTTGGTGTTTCCCCTAGCAAAACATGGACTTTGAAATTCTTTGACATACTGGTAAGTATACAAATCTCATATCTGCAACTCCACCTATACCAGTTTCTGAATATCTCAGTTTTACTTTTATTATTGTGTTTTTTATTGTATTTTATACATCTTAATGTATTTATATGTATTTTTTCAGTTTTGAGTCGGGTTAAGGTCACATTGAATGATACAGTTATACGACTGGAACATCTTCCTATGCAATCTGAAACAGGAGTAGCTCTAGAAATTAGAATCAAAAGGTAGGATTTGACACACAACACAAAATCCTAAAAACATCAACCCCACTAAAAAGCTAGTGTGAGTCCAGGTGCTCCTAAAATCTAAATCATGGACACCTGGATTAAAAATGCTTATATGTATATAGTTGGTACATTTTTGTGTAATATTTGTTGTACTATTTATACAATATCACTCACCTACTTCCTGTTAACCGATTTTTTACGAATTTTTAACGAAATCTGGCCATTTCTGTCTTTGATGGATTTTTTTATTTAAGTCATTGTGAATCTATAAAAGTATTGTTGTTCCATACGATAATCTTTAATGTTACCATAAATAAAGGGGAGGTAAACCAACAAAATTCAATTAATTGCTCAAAGACTGAACAACATATGATTAAGAAATTTCAAATTTCTTAACAGGTTATACGCTATAACATGGTTTTGGTCTGTTTATGCATAATTAACTGTGAAGCCATTTATGAATGGGGCGAAAAGATCCAAACCAGGTTATAGAGTGTAATTATAACCTGTTGAGAAATTTGAAATATTCCTTATAATTTAATTATACCCCCCTCAAATTTGTATGTGAGCGGGGGTATATAGGAATCCCCCTGTCTGTCTGTCTGTCCGTCTGTCCACATCCCTTGTAAGCGCAACTCCTCCTAAACGGCTTAATGACATTTAATAAAACTTACCATAAAGGAAGTACATTATATGTAGATGTGCATGAAGGATTTTTATTGACCTCGGATATCATTAAGGGGAGATATTTGGACTTGAAAGGAAGCGGGGGTATCCCTTTGTGAGCATGCTCACAGTCCACACTTGTTTTAACTATAATGGTAAAAACTTTGATGGTGTCATGGGACTATTTGAATTTTAAGTGAGTAAGAATAGGTCATTTGACAAATGCTAGTTATATCGTATATGTGTTGCTGCATTTGAATTAGACTATCAGACTTCATCTTATTAAAAAAAAACAAAGAAAACTAAACACAAAGGACAAATATCAGGGCATAAAATACTGACTGGGAACGGTCAAATAAAACATTAAGTGGCAGGATTAACCAGTTAAAAGGATCCTACACGCTTCTAATCCAGTTCAATTTGCATAAATAATTCATCAAATCACTTTTGTGGCCTAGTGTTTATTGTTTTTGTTTAAATGATGTTTAATGCCACTTTCAGCAATTTTCAGCTGTATCATGCCGTATAGTTTTTATTTGGGGAGGAAGACAGAGTACCCATAGAGAACCTCCGACCTTCGGTAGGAAAACTAGCAATCCTTGTGAATTAAGATTGGATTCAAATCAACAACTTCAGTATTGACAGACCATGTGATTAATAGTAGACGAACTACCTTAACCAATCGGCCATAGAGGCCCCGGACCTAGTGTTTAAGTTAGTACTTTATCATCCACTATTGATCGCATGGCCTGTTAAAACTGAGGTTGTCTGTTCAAGTCTCACTTGCTGGCAGGGTCTGCATGTTTCAAATTATTTATTTACAAGCTAGGATTGCCAGTATTCCTTCTTTGGGTATTCAGCTGGCTTCTTGCCCCAATAAAAAGTGGATGCAAGGGATGTAGCTGAAAAATGCTCGATGTGGCATTAAACACTATACAAACAAACAAACAAATCAAATCATTTTGAGAATACAAATTGTTATGTAAAAAAGGTTTACAATATCTGCTGTATATTGTATGATTAGTAAACAGTTGACAATAATCATTATAAAACTTAATTAGAACTATTTTCTAGAACCTTTTACAAATCTAGGGTCTACAAACGTGTATTTTACCTACTAATCTGATGGAAAATATATACTTTAAAAATTGATATAAAAAGTATAAAACATTTTTTTTTTAAAGTCAACTGATAAATTAATACTATCTGTTTCAGGATAGATTATTTTGATGATTTAGCTTTAGATGAAGGTAGCTCAGTAGATGATTTTCACAAGTGGGAGCCATCGGCCATATCTCATAAAAATATTAGTATGGAAGGTGTACAGATCTTCTCTGATGAATTTTCACGTCTTTCTCGTCAATGTGATTTGTCAGATGTTGGATCTGATCCTGCGTCTCCAACATCACCATCGGTAAAGTTTACAAGCATTACCCTGGATCATATGTTACGGTTTTTTAATGAATTTTTTCAAATAAATTTCCATGCCAGGTTTGAACAAAAATATATGTTTTCCTACATGTAGTTGTAGGGATGGTTTACTTCACAATTTAACAAATAATTCTTTTGTTTCTTAGAAATCATATCTTTCAAATTTCAGACTTCTTGAAATACGGTTTGACAATTTTTTTAACTTGTTAAATTTAATAAAAATATTTGTTTAATTTAATGACACAAAGATATGGTTGGTATATAATTCTGTGATATCTAGAACAGAATTTAACACAAAAAATAATCTAAAGCCTAATATTGAAAACCTGGTTTAAGGGTTTTTCAGTCACAGATCAATGTCAGTCTTTTGACATAATGTTCTCAAAGTTTTGCTTTAAGTTTTCTTCAATAAGACTACTTAGATTTAGTTTTTTATTTAAAGTTCATGTAATGAATTATTATTTTGTAGATCTTTCATTCAACTAGCAGTACATTGTCATCTTTATCGCCAGACGTTCAGTCAGAAACCTCTATACCAATACCAGATTCTGATCCAATCCAAATTGCTGTTTTATCTGGCAGAAATAGTTTGAAGTTAAAAGTTAAACAAGGTGAAGGTATACAGGGACCAAAGGTAAAGATTATATTCCAGTTTTCATACTTAAATATTATGATTAATGCTCTCTCTCTCTATATATATATATGTATAAGTATAAGTGTTTTGAACCAATTGTTGTCATTAGATATCAGATTGGAAGGTTGGGTGAATCTGTTAAAATGATAGGGAGGGTTTTAACCGATTTTTTTTTTCAAAAGCCACTACCCATACATTAAGAAGAAAATAAAAGTTAAGTTCTTTTTATGGACCTCCAAGCGCCTTCCAACCCCTGTATTTTTTTTTAATTCTCCATTACAGTTGGGATCATAGTAACCACTAGTCCAGACAAAACTATGATTTACTTATGTTTATTCTGTCAATAATTTTTTGTCCAGAGCATATCTCCAAAACTGCTTAAAACATTGACTTTGAAATGTTGCAGTGCACAAGAACCATAATGCTACCTTCATTATTTGTCGAGTTATCTTCCTTAGTTTGTTTTACTTTTCCAAAGCACATCTCCAAACCTGTTTGACTAATTGACTTAAGAATTAGGGATTAGATCCATCCTGATTGTTGTGTTATCTCCATCGATTTATCATTCTTGTATAAAAACTACTTATAACATGATACAAATGTACCTGGTAATGAGTAGGAGGTTAAATGCACAAGAACTTAATTTTTTAGTTATTTCCCTTGTTTATTTTTATGTCCAGAAAATAAATTGAAAACTACTGGATGGATTTGCTTGAAACTTGGTATAAATGTTTCCTGTGATGAGTAAAAATGTTATCTTTTTGTTTCATTATATTATTTATTTAAAAATTATTTAGCAAAATCAAATGCAATATACTGCAGTATGATATTGTGTTAACCTGAATAGTGTGATTATTGCTCACATCGCTAATAGTATTCACTGTACTATTATTATATAAATTCAAGGAGCATCTTTTGGTTCTGCTTATAGTACTAGTTTTGAAGTCGCTTTTTCGTATTTAATTTAAAAAAAAATATTTTTGCTACATATTATCTAAGTATTACTCAAAATATTATTGCAGGTTGAAATGGAGTGTGAACTTGGTGCTTTTCATATTTTCTTGTGTCCGAAACAATTTCATTCCCTATGGGAATTAGCAGAAGGAATATCCTTTCCAGGTAAAGACAGCTAATTGTAATAATTATGCATTTCAATATGCAAATGAACCAGGTTGAAAGTTCTGGAAATGTCTTGATACATCTTTTTCTTAAAACATTTCCTTAAATTGTTTGCTTGTTTACATTTTTTGTTCAAGAAGCATTATTACTGTTTTTCTTGATTTTGTAAAAAATATTACCTGTATGATCTTCAATTAAAGGTACAACATTCTCCTTGAATAGATGCTCTGCTTCATTTGCATCTTTATTTTTATGATTTTGATAATTCTTTTATTAAATGAGAATTAAATTGGATAAATACTTATTTTAACATGTGCATAAATAGTATTGTGGAATCAGGTGAAACAAGTAGTAACAGACCATAATTGTTTGTTAGAATTGTTGTTTAACACCACTTTCAACAATTTCTCAGCAATAATCATGACGTCCAATTAATATTGGGGCAGTAAGCCAGAATAACCAGTGGGTAGGAAAAATGACAATTCTTGTCAATTTAGTTTGGAGTCAACCAAACCCAGCTCACAGTGTGAGTTGACCCCTCAACTTCAGTTTTGACAGGCACGTGATCAATAGTAGATGAGCAACTAGCTTAACTACTCGGCCACAGAGGCATGAGCAAATCTTGAATGGTTTCCTAAACATTCATTGCAATAAATTATTAAACTTTCAAGGAATCTATATTTGTGCATTAATATAACCTGTGTTTGGACTAGAATATACCCGGTATTAATTAGACTTTGTTTTTCTTAGCTACAAATGATAAGAAATTACGTAGACAGCGAGGTAAGAGTAAACCAATGAGTCCAGAGGATTACCGTAAGATTGAAGAAGATCTCCAACGACAACTACAGTCGGGTAGAATGCAACAACAGCGACATGAGATATCACAGTTTACTGCAATGCACGATATCATGACTGGATCATTTGGTAATATCTTGTTTTTTTTTGCAAGGAAAATAAATAAAAAAGACATTATGTTATCCATAACATTAATTTGGAGAAATTTACACTATATATCATATATTATTTGCTTAGTGCAATGCACCAGAGGTACATAAAAATGAAAATATTATTTTAAACAAATAAAGAATTTAAATAAGGGAAACAATCAATTTCATAAAAGGCAATTAAATAAACGAAAAGCATGCCATGATCTTCTTACATTGTTTTTACTGTGCTTTCTTTTACAAGAGACCTATAGACGATATCTCAAGGCTATTACTTCTTAAGATCACTAACAACATGTTAACACTTGCAATAAATAAGCAAAAGCAAAACAGAAAATTACTTGATTTCTTTGTTTTTTGATGAGTAAAAAACTGTTTGTTTGATGTTTAATGCCACTTTCAGCAATTTTTTAGCTATATCATGGTGTCCAGTTTTATTGGGGAGGAACCAGGAGTACCTGGAGAGAACCCCAGACCTTCGGTAGGAAAACTGGCAATCCTTTTCAATTGAGATTGGAGTCAAGTTTACTCTGCCCACAGTGAGACTGGAACCTTCATATTCAGTGTTGACAGGCCACTTGATCAATAGTAGGCGAACTAACTTAACCATTTGGCCACTGAGGCACCCCCCCCCCTAGCCCCCCCAGTAAAAAAATGTGAAATGTTTCTGTTGTGCTGTGATGATAGGAAAGCTTTGAAATGACCAAAGCAGCAATGAAATTGCTCAAAAGAAAAATATACTGTTATTATTAAAGTTTTCAAAAATTTTGTTTGATATTACTTTTATTAGCTCACCTGACCCGAAGGGTCATGTGAGCTTTTGCCATCACTTGGCGTCCGTCGTCGTCGTCCGTCGTTGTGGTCGTCGTTAACTTTTCTTCAAAAATCTTCTCCTCCAAAACCACTGAAAGGATTGCTTTGAAACTTTGCACACATCATCAGTAAAATGTCCTCTACCAAATTTGCACAAATCATGGCCTCAGACCAACCATCATGGCAGCCATGGCTAAAAATAGAACAGGGGGGGTCAAAATACAGTTTTTTGCTTATAGTTCAAAAAGTATAACAGATACAGGAAAACCAAACAGACCTTCCTTCTTCAGCATTTAAAGCTCTACAAAACATATCATTGGGTCAAAGTTGTATGAAGACTCCTTGTAGGAGTTATTGCCCTTTAATTGTCAAAATTGATGATTTTTGCCATTTTTGCCTCAAAATATTGACAATTATAAGAACTATAGAAAAAGTTAGCATTGCTTAATTGTTCTGCTCTATGAGGGCTACAAAAATGACTTAAGGGTCAAGATTGTCTGATTAACCCTTTAAGAGTTATTCCCCTTGAACTGTTTTTTTTAAACGGTTTTAATTGATTTTTTTAAAATCTTCTCCTCTGAAACAACTGAAAGTACTGCTTTGAAACTTTGTACACATCATCCATCAGATGTCCTCAATCAAGTTTGCACCAACCATGGCTGCAGTTTAACCAACATGGCCACCATGGCTAAAAATAGGACGGAGGGGGGTGGGGGGTTAAAATACAGTTTTTGGCTTATATTTAAAAAAGTGTAACAGATACAGGAAAACTGAAGAGACATGCCTTCATCTGCATCAAAAGCTCTACGAAACACTCCATTGGGTTGAAATTGTATGATGACTCCTTATAGGAGTTATTGCCCTTTAATTGTCAAAATTGATTATATTTGACATTTTTGCCTCAAAATCTTGAAAATTATTAGAACTAGAGAAAAAGTTAGCATTGCTTAATTGTTCTGCTCTATGAGGGCTACAAAAATGACTTTAGAGTCAAAATTGTCTGATGAACTGTTTAGGAATTATTCTCCTTGAACATTTTTTTATGAATTTTACTTGATCTTAAAAATTTTTCTCCTCTTTAACGAATGAAAGGACTGCTTTGAAACATTGCACACATCATCTATAGGACGTCCTCTACCAAAATTGTGCAAATCATGACACCTGACTACCTACATAGCTACGTTGGCTTAAAATAGAAAAAATGAAAAAAAAAGGGGGGGGGCAGTCGAGGTTGATTTGAAGTGAACCTCCCTTCTCCCTCTGAGCATCAAAAGCTCCTCCTTATAGGAGTTATTTCCCTTAAAAGGTCAAAATTAATGATTTTTGCAGAAGTGTTGGGCAATTCCTCATAGCAAAGAAAAGCTGGATAAAAAAAGGGTTGTTTGGTTTCAGGTTCAGGTGAGCGATACAGGCTCCTGGGAGCCTCTAGTTATAATATTCTTTTCTTCAACACAAATGTTTTTATAATAGATTGTTTAGCATGTCTCAAAAAAATATATGTATATGATATAAAGGAGGAAAAAACAAAATAGCATTCAAAAGGATTTATAAGGAAATGAAAAAGTATGTACATTTACTTTTATTTTGTAGGAGGAGAAGACCATTTTTATTCTGTAGGTCACAATAAAGAAATGGAGACCTCCTTCAGTAGTCAAACATCATACAGTACAGTGTCTAGTGAGTTACATTGTTTGTTTGCATTGTGTTTAATGTTGCTTTCAGGAAATTTTTTTTAGCTATATTACAACGTCCAGTGTTTATTGTGGGTTAAGTCTGTGTACATGGTGAAAACCCCCACCATAACAGAAAAATTAAAAATCATTTCATAAAGTAATGAACTTGCAACCTTGACACACATAAAACTGATAGAAACAAAAAGAGTTGTCGATAACATGTTTAGAATGATACAAATTGAATAGGAATACCATCAATACGCAATTATACCTAATATAATAACCTTTTCCCTATAAAAATGTATGTCTAATTCATATTTTTTTTAAACTTTCTAAAGTTCAAAGCAAGGTTAATTTGAAGGGATATGGGAAGATAGTATGATACAATTGTGTTAAAAATAAATAATTTCTTATAGTTCTGTTGTGTATTATCAACTATTAATGCCTTAGTGAAGATAAATTTTATTTTATTTTTGTTTTTTTCTTTATTTTATGACTTTCTGATCTAATAGTAAATTGTTTATTTTACCTAAATTTAAGCTGTACGTACAGGAGGAACAGAACAAAAGAAAAGTAAGGGTAGGTAGAAAAAATATACAAACATAATATCAATTTACAGTATCATACGTAAATAATTGATTGATGGATTATTTGATTGATTGACAGATTAGCAGTATTTCAGCTATATTCTGGATGGGACCAAGTTAATGACAATAAACAAGCAGCAATATTTGACTGCCATTAGATTGTATTAAGACTTGGGTATGAATTATGATTTTTGAAGAAGCTACAATGATCCAACCTGCTTGGTCTCAGCTACAACAAATGTTTTAGAAGGCAAGACTATATATGGGATTTCAATGGCATAGTCAGCAGTGGCAGGTCAATTCCTCACTAACGATGCATTGTAGGATGACAATATTTAATATGTAGGTTGCTCATCAGTACATGACAGTCTTATAGGTGTCACCTGACATTGACCTCATTTCCACATCCAGTGGCTATAATAAAGCTATAAATGAGGTCATTTCCTCAGTAACCATGCATGGTAGGTTGCTGAAGGATAGTGCATTATAGTCAGTTAAGTATCACTTGGCCATGACCTTTATATCAGTGGCTGGATCAGAAATTTGTATATATTTTATATTGTGATAGTATGATATTTATGTGTTGCTATATATGAGTAATTTTTTTAGTACTGGTGTGGAATGCATTCAAAACATTTTTCTGTGTCCACACTTGTTTGACATTTACAAAATTGGAAGAAGCATGGCTTTTTCCAAACAATCTTTGCCAGGCTTTAAAAAAACTTAAGGCCAAAACTGAATATCTCAAAAAAAAACCACAAAAAATTCCAGGTATGCGAGAACTCTTATATCCCTTTTGTAATTAGTATTGCACTACTGCATAGAATTATGTACAGTTTAAAACTTTACACCAGCCATTATGGATTTTCCGTATTTGTTACAAATTTAGCCTAAAATTACTATTACAGGCCACTGTCTTACTGTATAGATTTCTGCCAAATTTTGTACGTATGTGGAAGCATTCTGAGTTCAGATGACAGTCTAAATTATTTTTAGACATGGCTTATTATTGATGTACAGATATACTTATTTCATACTTTTGGTCATCTTAGAATTGTCTATAAACAAGGATTTAACCCATATTTGTTCTGTATCATGTCTGTCCCATCACACAAGAAAGTAAAGTTAAAACAGAAATTTTAATATGCATGAAAACTACTAAAGCATGATACAGATTACTGAAATCTTAAAAAAATTATGGATATCATCAAATTGGGTTTGGCATCTAAGTTATAGAAAAGCTGTTCTGCTAAATGTTCAACTAATGTATATTATTAAACCCACACTTCAAAGAAAGGCATAGACTGTTTTATACTTGTCCATCCTTTTATTTGTTTGTTAGTCCATCTGTATGTCTGTAAAAAAATTTGTGTTGAAGTTTTCTAAACAACTATAGGATGCTGAAGCCTGATATTTTGCATTTTGCTTTATCTTATAGTACCATATGGTGTATAGCAATTTTGTGCTTGGTCATCAACTTCCTGATTACCTAATACTTTTTGTGAAAGCAGGGTTATCACTAGTCAGCATAAGCTCACAGATTCACTTGTTATATATTTTTTGCTTTTAAATTTTGTGATTGCATGATGGAAGTTCCTATTTTGGGCCTTACAATGAAAGGACAAATTTTCTTTCTAGATCCAATGAAGAAGATTTTGGAAGATCCATCAGCCGAATTATCACATTACAGACTGAGACTTGCTTTCTTCTCGGTTGCACTGTTACATGACAATCCATCATCAAGGGTGGAACATGGAAAAACAAAAACACAGGAAAATAATATCAAAGATCTGTCAACATCCTACTTCAGAAAGGTGTTTACTATAGCCACAGCTGCTAGAGGGGACATGAAAGCATTGAGGAAAAGTTTTGTTGATGTGCTTAAATATGACCATCTAAGGTAAGTATTCCTTGAACACTGGGCATAATATCTCACCAAGATTGATAACCAGCCAAATTGCTTTAGCAACTTCAGAGTTATGGCTCTTTATGCAAAAAATGGCAGTGTCCACTCTCTAACTCAAACAGTTGTTGTCCGATCATCATGAAAGTTGAGGAAAATGTTTATGAGCATAATATCCCTACCAAGATTGATAACCAGCCAAATTGCTTAAGCCAATTCAGAGTAATTGCCTTTTATTTATAAAAAACATGGCAAATTTTCTATGGGCATATTTGGAGCACTTTAGCACTTGTTAAATTATATGTTTAACTTACTTGGTCAATACACCTGCAATGTCTTTATGGATAAATTTTATTATTTTCGCTTTGATGTCTACCACTGATAAAGTCAGTAACAGCATACTGGCATTCATTACCAAATATTTTGGGTTGGTAGGTAAAATTATCACGGCTTGTATCAAAAACAAAATGTCTGATATTCCATATTTCTAATTGTTTATAAGCTGTAGCTTGTTAGATAAAAAATTTACTATCAATTTAATGTTAAAAAAATGACCAGCAATGTTGTTGTAGAGTGTTATGTAAGCCAGTGACTATTGACTGTAACCAGAAAACAATCCCAACCCATCAAACAATGAGTGTGGATGTGACGATTGGAATGTTTGAACTGGTAGAATGTCTGTTTGACAGGAGGGATAAAATTGCCACACCCACCTACACAGAGGTTTGTACAATAAAGTGTTGAATATTGATCTCTTAAGGTCTCCTAATTTTTGTCTGTCTGTCCAAGTTGGGGGACATAGATTTTTCTCACATTCTTTCATTCTTCCCACCTCAGATTTACCTTTGCATTGAAGCTTTTTTGATGATGAAATTCATGTCTTCAAGGAAAGTAATACACAGATACAACATTATGAGATCTTCTCACTGTCAAAATTCTGTATGGCTGTGCCTAATAAATCACGCTAGACTAAACTTAGAAAAAGTATGGTGTTTAGCAATATATGCTGATGAGATACATTTTCCTGTTTGTTCAAGTGTAAGTTTTTATACATACTATGTATTTTCAGAATACATAGTTCCGTAGAGTTTGGAGTAAATGCCATTAAAATTGTGAAGATTTAAAAAAATAATGTATTTATCAGTCCTGTTGATATTTACAGTTACTTACATTTTTTCTAGTTTTGTGTGAATTTTATAGTGGATTCATTCAAAATGTATAGAGACTCCTACCTTTCTGTATACATATATTTTATTAATGTAATAGCTGACTAAAAATGGGAGAGAGCATCGGGTATTTGTCTGCGGCCATTTTTAAAAAAAGAATGATGCTTGTATGTCATGACTGATAACTGATATAAAATATGTACTACAACATATAAAAACAGTGCATGTTGAAATGGACAGTTCATGGTAAACTTGGTCTGCTGAATATGCCCACTTTGCAACATGTACTTTCAGATGTAAATTGAATTCAGGTACTTAAGTAGATTTGAACTAAGAAATATTACAGTTTTTTACTGAAGTTAATTGTATCATTTGATGATATGATTATAAACAGAATTAAAAACCATGCATCTGTCCATGAGTTGGTCTGTCTGTCTGTCTGAAGCTAATCTTGTGTATGTTATAACTTTTTTTATCTTTTGAGGTAGGCTTTTTTTTGGGATGTGGGTAGATAATATCAAGACGATGTGTCGCATACCATGTTTGTTGACCTTTGACCTTGATCTCAAGGTTGGCAGGGGCCACAAAGTTGGATACTATCTGACTGATATCATATTTATGTGTAGAGATGTTATTTTTTGAATTCCTATGCATGTTACGTATCCAGCTAGACACTTTTATATCAAATTTCTCGTCAAATTACAGGAATATTGTACACACCTGCTCATTATATACCATATATTTACTGTATGAATTAGCAATGTTGAAATGTTTTAGTGCTTAACTGGTTTTCTACATGAGTATTGACCAGCATACTTGGTATTAATTTTTTTTAACAATACCGTAATAAGGGTCGTATTGTCCGCAGTTTTTTCCTTTTAATTTTAGTTGGAAAGGAATGGTGCGGATTATACATAAATACAGACTCGATCGGGTTTTTTTCGTCCCGTTGATTGTTGTCAATGGCGGTCGCCATTTTGTTGTAGTGTCATACGCGGTATTTTCGTACTATTCTAACATAATTCTTTTACAAACTGCCATATGTATACGTTGTTATGATATTAATTTTTACTTAAATTATTTTTAGTAATATTATATTAATTCTATACGATGAATAAAAATTAAAACAGATACGAAAATAGTAGATGTGTAACCTGTATTACGTAAAATGCAAATGGCGTCGTTATGTAACCTCATGTGTTTGAAGATCGATGTTTTGATTGCAATCATTCGGGGATTAAAATAAAACGTGTTATCTTTTTGTTTTCTTTGTTTGGTTGATGAATCAAAGTTGACAAATTGTTTTGGTTTCGAAATGTGTGATTTTCCGTTTTAACAACGATCAAAATAGACGATATGAGAATGCTCTATTTTTAATTTAATTTACTACAATCACTTGAAATTAATAAAAGTATAAACATAAATGATATTTAAAAGAGAATAAATTACAAATTAATGTAAAAACTTGTTAAGAAGCGCAGCCAAGTTGGACTTGGATGTCTTCATCTTGAGACGTTTTGTGAAAACTTGTACGTGCGGATCGTACATGCATATAAGAATTTTTCCGCAATTTTCTGGTCCAAGAAAGGGGTGCGGACAATACGTAAATGCGGACTATACACACCGTTTTACGGTAAGTGCTGGAAAGAACTGTTAAGTTAAGCTCCTATAAAATATGGTTAAAAAGTAAAAACATAAGACCCTATAAAAGTCCTTTTTCAAAATTATGTTCTTTGATATTGAATTCCATTTCATTACTAAGGCAACCACAGTTAAACCAGTTCAACATAGGGCTTATGTAAGAAAGAAATTCTCTATAACCATTTTGCCAATTGAAATTAGGCCAAGCTGGAATTTTAAATTGATTATTTGATATTTTAAGATATCTATCATCAGAGCACACATTTTTATGTGAAGAAATCTGTTAAAATTTGACTAATGGATTGATTGTATTTGACATACATCCTTTGCACTTGTCTATGCTCAGGACGTTTGACAATGTTTATTCTTTAATATTAAGTGATTGCAGACTTGGTATTATTTAAGAATTGAATGCATTCTTTTGAAGTTTCTTTGACATGAAAGCGTTGACCGAATCACATTTTCAATGAAGTGGTATAGCACTTCTTGATGAAAATGTGTACATGATCAACGCTTTCATACATCTTTGAAACTTCAAAAGAATGCATTAAATTCTTACAATTACATTTTATGGTATTTTTAAAATGCTGAGGTCATGATTTACGTGAAAATTGTGCACAATGCATTTTTTGTTGATTCAGATCAATCTGAATAGATATGCAGGGCCAAAGATTTTGATTTGCATTAAATTTTCATCTATAGGAGAAAGTTGGATTGCATGCCATATAGGGGTACACGTTTTGTCTGGCTATCTTCTCTTTCATCTATGAAGCTACAATGTTTATAGTTGGCAGGTTGTGAAGGGCCAAAGAATTTAGATTTTTGTGAAATATTACGTAAATAGTCGGACTACAGAATTAACAAATTAGGTTATTTAAACAAAAAAAAACTTAATTACAAATTGTCTCCCCTTTGAAACCAATATTAACTATGCTTTGCATGTATTGTCTTTGAAAGCCCACCTATAAAATAAACATATCAACCATGATGACCACTGTTACTAATACACATTAGTACTTAATCATATTTGATACAGTGGATTCCACTTAATCGACTTACGCTTTATTGGGTTATTCGCTTTATTGGGTTGAATTTTTCTGCACCAAACCATTTCCCATTCAAACAATGTTAAATTTTTCACTTATTTGCATTGCTTTTTACAACGATTTCGCTTCCCTAAGGAGCCTCTCAATTCAATTTCATTCCTTCAATTTGAAGAGCTAAATAAGTTCGTACACTTTTACTAGTCTGGGATCATGACTAAATATTCTCAATACCGTAAGCGGACTTCCGGTTCGAATATACAGTCAGGTCACCAGCAATGAATCCGGTCAAAATTTTGACCGGTTTACAACATTCGGACTGCCTCAAAATTTACGTCAGTATTAACTGTAACTGACGTAATTCCGATACAAAGCATTATGACGTCACGTCCGGCGTCTGGTAATCAACCTCAAATAAAAGTTTAACATAAAATAAATAACATACACATAATATAAATATGAAAAGACTTATTAAATGGTATTTTAATAGAACTTGGTAGTTGGTCATTTCAATCCACAATCAGTAGACATCGTTCATTTCCACTTCAATGATCATTCAGCTAAATTTCTCGTCTTTCGCTTTAAAGGGTCGTCCGCTTTATTGGGTAATTTTCTCTGACAAATGTGTAATGCAAATAAGCGGAATCCACTGTATTTACTTTTATAACAGTCTCTGAACAATTACCCACAAAAATTGTTTTGTGCCGTCCATAAAAAATTGATTGTTTTTTTTTTCCCTAAGGCCCACTAGTTCTGACAATAACCATATATATCTGTTGGGTTTCTGAAAAAATATCTTTTGTCTGTATTAATTGAAAAATTGTGTCATACTAGAATTTTGAAAAGAAAACAACAGCTTTCCAAAGTACTCACTTTATAAATTATAAGTTGGAAATGATGAACAAAGTTATGGTTCATCTGACCCTTTTCTGATCAACATTGTCAGTTGTCTGTCATTTCATCATTTGTTGTAAACTTTTCACATGTTCATCGTCTTCTCAAACACTGGGCCAATTTTATTCAAACTTAGCATAAGTATCCTTGGGTAAAAGGGATTCAAATGAAGGGTCACACTATCATCAAATTGGAAATAATCGTATTTAACAAACTGTTTAAATATGAAATGGCAGATAATTTAGAAACTGTTAACATGTGATGTGTGCATTTCAATCAAACTTAGCACAAAGTATCCATTAGTGAAGGAAACTCATGTTTCTGCATCTGAAGGGCCATGCCCTATTCAAAGGGGAGTTAATGAGGAAATTGTGAAAATTAAAAAATCTTTTTAGGTACTTTTTTTGGTTTGGGGGGTGGGGTGGGGGGGGGCATTTGAACCAGTGTTAAACAAATTTAGATTTGTTTAGATTTGTTCTATTCACCTGCTGTTTCATCTTCACAGATGAGATAATAGAAAAATATTGATTTAATATTAAGTAACCTACAAGTACATGGATTCACACACTTCCAATACATTTTAATGTCTTTAGGCCCAAAACAAATCTTTGTCAATAGGTCACCTTTCAGTTTATTAAATAATTTCAAAGATGTAATTGTGGTTGAATATAATCTTATGATATTGCTAGATGTACCAGTATGACTCTTTACAACAATGTGGCCTATAGGCATGGGCCTATTGTTATAAGAAACTCCCCATACACAGTGGTCAGGGTACTGTGGCTTTCTGTTCCAATGAAAGTGTTCATTTCCAAAAGAAAAATAAGAAATCATCTAAGGCATTAAATCTCCTTGTATAACAGGGAATAAACTAATAATCACTGAAAGACACAACAACGAAACACCAAAATATGAACACAAAACAAAAAAGAAATATATAACATGTATAAAGGTTTGGTTTTGAACAGTAATAAAAACATTTTGTGGTGGCATACAATTACTAGTCACAAAACAAAAATGGCATTGGGGTATTTTTATGCCCTTGCGACGACATTACAGGGGGGCATTAAGTTTTACTCATGTCCATCCGAATTTCCGTCAAGC
Source organism: Limnoperna fortunei (assembly GCA_944474755.1). Classification (NCBI taxonomy): domain Eukaryota; kingdom Metazoa; phylum Mollusca; class Bivalvia; order Mytilida; family Modiolidae; genus Limnoperna; species Limnoperna fortunei. The sequence continues at coordinate 62,027,324 of OX104113.1, forward strand.
TTTTCTCAGAAACCGTACACGAGAACAATTTGAAATTTAGCAGGGTGGTTCAGTATCACAATTTGTACATTCTAAGCAACATTCAGACCTGTAGGACAACTACTTCCTGTTTGGGACTTCATTTGTATGTACATACATCTGTCCCTCAGTACTAATTTCCATCAAGCTTTTCTCAGAAACTGTACATTATAACAATTGAAATTTTTCAGGGTGGTTCAGTATGACAAGTTGTACGTCCTAAGCGACTTTCAGACCTGTCAGACAACTACTTCATGTTTGGGACTTCATTTAGCATGGGCATCTGTGTCCCATGGACACATTCTTAGTTTTTTTTATATTATTACTATTCATGTATACAGTTTCATTGCAATAGTATTATAGAAACACATTTTGACAAAGAGTACATATCATCCTGGTGCCTGCATATACTGTAGGCATACTTTTGTTCCGGGTGTACCAATTTTTGCTATTTTTGTGTTGCAAGTATAACCATGAAATATAGTACCAGCAAAAGTGCAAAAATTATACTACACATTAAAACCATAAAAATAAGTACCTGCAAAAATAAATATGTTTACAGCAACTATCGGGGGAAGTAAACTCAGAAGGGCATAATAACATCATTACAGTACGTTTACCTGAGCACTTTTCACTTTATTAGAAATTCAGAGTGATAATAACAATAAAGTTGTGTTTTCTATATTTTTCTGCTGAAATATGTCCTAATAAGAAGTCATTATGCTATCCCTATTGTGTTTGTTTGTTTGTTTGATGGTGTTTAACGCCACTTTCAGCCATTTTCCAGCTATATCATGGCGTCCAGTTTTTATCGGGGGAGGAAGCCAGAGTACCCGGAGAAAACCTTCGACCTGCAGTAGGAAAACTGGCAATCCTTGTCAATTAAGATTGGAGTCGAGTACATCCTGCCAGCAGTGAGAATCGAACCCGCAATCTCAGTGTTTACAGACCACGTGATCAATAGTAGATGAATTACCTTGACCACTTGGCCACCAAGGCCCCGTAGGGTTGTGCAATAAAGGACATATTTCAGCATGAAAATGGATCACACAGTATTACTGTGTTTTCACTTTTTTATTTTTTGGGGGGTGAATGTCCCCTCCATCCCCATCTGGATTTGCCAATGGGTTGAATGAGGCATTATCAAGTAAGGTACATCAGGGTCCATTTCTATATCCATGGTTGAGTATTACTTAGGATACCCCTGATTTAAGTCTGATAATATGTGGGCTCTGAGAGATGCAGCAAAGTGAACTGTATTGGGCTCTACACTGTAGCTTACATCTTTTATGTAGATTTGTATCTATAAACACACACCTAATGAACAAATGAAATGGTTCAGTCCAGTTTTTTCCAGTTACTTCAATTTAAATTCTTTTGTCCAGGATAAAGTACCTGTAGCATTTGTCCTATGTTTAACTATTTTGTTTCTGGTGTAATCCATCAGGCAAATGTAAGATCTGTGGTCTAGATAGAGTTATAGATGTAAATATGCATATGAATTGAAATAAAACAGATCATAATTTAGTACAGAACTTTAATGTTTTTCATAACATGTTGTATAAGACAAATATATACATCTGAAGAAAATATATGAACTATTGTCAACAATATGATATATATAAAAATTCTTCATTTAGTATCATGATATGCATCACCTAGCACTATAACGTGAATATGTACAAAACAATGCTCAAATTATGCCAATAACGAGGGTCTTTGTAGCATGTAAGTAACACAACAATTCTGTTCATTACATGTCCATCCATGTTCCATAACAAAAATCAGTAAAGTTGGACAGAACATTCTTATACCCTCTATAAAGCTCAAATTAAAATTTGTTTATTGTACTATTTAATTTAAAATGGGGGAAAACAGATGCATCATGGGAAATAAAATATGTCAAGGACAGGAAGTAAGAAATGTACAAATGAAATAAACAAGTTATTTGTTTCTTAAAGTGTCTATGCATATTTGCTTTTGTAAATGTAGACAAAATATGTACATTTCTACCTGTGTTAATTCATGTGTATAAATTGTTGTTTATGTAACCGCTATACATGTAAATTTAATGAACAATCTAGTAACTGTTTATTCAGTGGAATGACCTTATTGATGCCCTTTTTTATAAAATACAAAATTTCTGGTAAAAAAATATGGGAATATATTCTGCTACTTACAATGCCAAAAATACTGTATGCAGACAATTATTTAAACAGTTTTAACAGTACAGCCATTATGTACATGTAAGAAAAGGGGGACTCAGGTGCTAAATTGTCTAGCTGTAGATAGTTAGTCATCGTCTATGAATCACTAACATCCACCACTAGCAAGGTGTGATTGACTCTAGCCTTAATTGACAAGGCCAGGTGTTCTTAGACTTTCTGAGAATGAAGCAATGATACAAAATACTTGGCATAAACAACATTCAAACAACTTAACTGGTATAAAAATGAATTTTGACATAATTTTATATATAAATGTATGAAATAAGACACAGTGGTGAATTAATACATCACAACCTTAACAAATGATGACAATACACACTTATTCTTTGTAAGTAATGAATACTTATATACATATGTACACTTAGTGTATTGGGTAAATATGCATTGAAAGAAGAAAAAACAAATAAAATATGTTAATTTGAAAGAAACAATATCATACTATTTTTGTATGGCAAAAAGCATGTAAAAAATGATACGAACATGTCCATCTGTTATTGGTTACTTTGGTACCATGATTATACAAATGGGTAAACAAAGTGTTTCCAAAACTATAATAAACAAATTAAAATCTAACATAAGTTTTAATTTTCTGATCTGGTGATCATATTTGGTCAATTGAGGGGTTCAAGGGGTGACGAGGTAATTCGTCATTACTTTAAGAATTGTAGGCAACAAAATTTCACCATGACACATACATTTTAAATAAAAAAAGAATTTTTATCATTAAAAAAAGATCTAACTTATGGATTTAAACTAAAACAGGATTTTATATTAGTGAAGTAATTATTTTAGCATTTACTTATGCAAAGTGTTTGTTGATCTTTTTCGAGTAAAGCTTTTTCTGACATGTATTTGGATTTTTGCAGTTTTAACAACAGATAATTTACAGAAATACAATATGTACAGGTATTTGTTACTCATCTTATTTACATTGAGCAATACACAGTATTGATCAGAGGACAACACCTACATATTTATGGCACATGACTGATACAATTTGTGTATTGATTTCTGTGTTTATTTCTTGAAAAACTTGAATACACTTTAAAATAAAATATGATGTTGCAGTCACTGTACTTGATAAAATGAATGTGCCAATTAATATTATATAAAATAACATATATTTTAATATTTAGTACACAAAGAAAAATATAAATAGGTCACACTTAAATGAGCTAGTATATACACAAATGTGTTATTTGACAGACTATGATGTGAGCAAAATCTCATTAGTTAATTGAGTTTTTATGAATTTGTCGTATTTGAACTGGAGGTTAAAAGAAAAAAGTTATGATTTTTATGAAGTTTTAAGTGTTGCTTATTGCAATTGATTTAGGGAATTTTATAGCCTACTGGTATCACATGTGACTGGTATATGATTAAAATACATTTCTCAAGAAGCTTATAATGGGAAACTTGTTTGCATTTTCAGTAAAATAAGGCTTTTCTTATAGTATCATAGCCTTATGTGGTTCTGAGCAAACGGTTGTGCAAGGGATGGCCAACTCCCAGATGTTAGAACATTTTTTGAAAAAGAGAACAAATTTAGACACTTCTAAACTAACTGAACATCATTTAACGAGTTTTCATATTTCATAAATGATTGAAGCTGAAACAATACATTACTTTTTTTGTAAATGGGGGTGGCAACGCACCCAATGCACTCTCTGATCCAATGGCAATGAGTCTGAAAAACTTGTAATATAATATTTCAATGATATGAGCAAAGTTGACAGTGAGGGAAATATTAAATGCTTTATTAATATTTTGATTTAAGTGCTAAGGTGTACATTCCATTAAAGAATAAAATATAGATTTATAACTTTCGAAAACAATGGATACTATATTGGATCCTGTAACAGATTTATTTTTTTAGTAAACAATCTATTTATTCATAATATTACATACTGGTAGTAGTGTAAATAGACCAATTGACAGCAGATTTTCTAGGAAATATTTAAAAAAAAAAATAATTTTGATAAAGGAAATTTGCAAACATTTTTTGGGAAGTGTAAAATATGTCAAGTTGTTTACACAACATCCTTTTACATGTATTAAAGACAGTATAACAGTTCATGTATAATATTTCCTGTAATCATGCAATATTCTCCTATATTTTAAAGTTCCAAATCATTACATCATTAACATATTACATTATTCCATTCTGATAAATAAAGTTCTGATATACAATAAAATGTTTATTGCCTAGATATTGTTCTTTGTAGAAAATAAATTGAACAATATCCACCAATATTTATGCAATGGGCATATCTATATTGTCCATATCTATTGCATAGAAGATACTAATTAAACAGCACAGTAAAAAGTTTAATGTATATTATAAATAAAACATCTATTTTTGAACAAAGAATATCAAAACAAATGACAAGATATGTAACTATAATAATGCATGTTTTACTCAGAATTATTTGTATAGATTTTTTTGCAGCTTGTAAACAGTTTTTCCAAAAAAAGTTTAATGCATTATTTACTATTTCCCCAGAATTAGATATATCTGTCAGATAACCACCACCTCCGGGTCCCCTTGAGGTTGGAGATATATATCTATCAGATAACCACCACCCCCACACTCCCACTGAGGTTGGAGCTTTACTGCCAGCAGGGTGTGCTCAACTCCCAATGTTAGTTGACCAGAATGCCATGGTCTAGGGTTTTCTCAAGATACCCTTAGTGATTCCCCACAATAAAGAAGATGTCATGATATAGCTGAAAAATTGCTGAAAATAGAGTAAAACCCCAAACCTACAGATAACTCCCACATCATACTAGTATATTACCCTATAAAGCTGTAACTCCAGCAAGGATTCTCCATAGCCAAAGAAACAGCAATTCATATCAGATCAGGGTGTGGTCTTTATCACCAGTGTGTAAGTTTAAAGTGACTTGACACAGATATACATGTAATATAAAGTATACATATTTATATAGACACAAAAGTAGCATATACTTTTTCTTTTACCTGCATACATACTGAACGGAATCTTTTATGTCTTCACCTCTTCAAATTTGATAGTTGTGTTTATTGTCCTGAAATTTGCAATGTTTCTAATGTCATTTTCACTCAACACTGAAGACAAACAGAGGCTGTTTCAGATTCTACCTTTCACTTGCTGACTATGCTAGCACCATTGTCTTGGCATATTAGCAATAATTCTTAAGTCACGAGAAGTATTTCACTTTAATATGAATTCTGCGACAATATGTTCCATGATGAAAAGGCTTAGTCAGCCATTTTGTTGCACAGATGAAATGAACACTTTAAACTGAAAGTGTTGGCAGCACAAGAGTACAGAGATTCATGGAAAGAACTATATTTCTGTTTCTATATTTATTTCATGGTATGTACTCTCTTGTGGACTGTTAGGAGCACTTTCAGTAGGACTATCAACATCATAACCATGATTCAAAAATCCAGAATTGTTATTTTCGTAATGTTTTATTCTTGGTTTTGGTAAAGGTCTGTTTTGGATGTCATTGGTATAAACAGTATCAGCTGTGTGATTTGGATCATTTACATAATGTGGCATTTTAGGAGCTGGCGATTTGATGTGCCCCTGGCCCGGTGTTTTGTCATAACGTGATTGACTAGCCTTTTCATGGGGTGTTGGTTTTGAGTCAGATTCTTTAAGATATCCTTGTACTCCTCTTTGCTTTGCTCCATTTTGGTAACTAGGTGGATTTACGTCATGTGATGTGCCATTTGCTCCTTTTATATAATTTAAATGTGGCTGTGTGTTGACCATTTGGTTTTCATTGAGATATTGATAACTTCCATCTGAATGACGGCTACTTGGACTTGAAGGTGGACCAGTCTTTCCAGAAGAAATTGCACTTACAATTAAATCACCATTCATATTTGGACCTTTCTTTGGTTTGGAGAATCGTTTAGAATCATATCCAACTGCAGGCCTTGCCACAGTTGTGAATTGTACAGGAGGAGTGTCTTTGTATTTTTTAGGTTTTGATTGGAAGCGCAGTAAAAACACAATGATAACCACAATTAGAATAACTAGTATTGTACATCCTGCAGCAATTCCAGCTATTTCGCCACCAGTTAATTTGGATGGTGGACTTCCTGTTGGCGGGGGGGATGTTGTCAATACTAGGCCATTAGCAATTTTACATTGTGGTACTGTTGTTATGCCAATCGTAGTTTTGGCTGAAATACAAATTCTGTAATCTTGACCCGGATTTGGTAAAGAGATAAAAGCACTTCTGGCACTGGAGTCAAATTGTTGAGGAAGGTCTGGTGTACTGCCAACTCCCAGTTGTTCCTTTGAAATTAAAAATTTGTCCAGATAGTTAGTGTTTACTACCGTCCAAGATACTGTTATTCCATTTAGAGTATGAGCTTGAAGGGACAGTGTGATGATGGGCAGAGAAGGGGTCGGTGTTGTTGTTGTCGTTGGCTGTGTAGTTGTTGTACTGGTTGTTGTTGTAGTAAATGTCTGACATTGGATTGGCTGAACTGTACCAGTACAAACTAATTGATTTCTAGGTAAATCTTGATTACTTGAAGATCCAATGAGGTATTTACCTGCTAGAGATGAAGGTGTGCTACATTTAGCAAGAACTTTTAACCTAAGATCTGGATATTTAGCTATTCTGGCCTGAAGCCAGTCATAAAAGTCCAGAAGTTTACAGTCACATTGAAAAGGGTTATTTGCTAAAAATAACTGTGTAATATTGGTCAGTTCTGTGACAACACATTTATCTATGACATTAATGTTATTTCCTTGTAAGTCAAGTGTTGTGAAGCTGCTACCTAAACCATGAATTTGAGCCTGTGTTACTTCAGTAAGTCCATTGCTCCTTATACTGAGATATTCCAATTTTTTGTTGTTTTGAAAAGCTAGATTAGGAATAGTTGAAAGTCCGTTGTTATAGAGTGTTAGTTGTTTTAATCCAGTCATTACACTTAATGCACTCCAGAACTGTACTGGTTCAATGAAAGAGCTAGTCAAATCCATCACCTCTAAGTTTTCTAATCCTGCAGCATTGTTTGCTGTGAAATTTAGTTTATTGCCAGACTGTCCCACAGACGTCATATAAAGTTCTTTTAATTTTGGAGTGTTGAGGAATGTACCAGCATCAATTTGGGTAATGCCATTATTTGGACCAGATAAATGAAGGTACAATAAATTTGAAAGTCCTTCAAAATTGTTTCGTTCAATGTGTGTTAAACCACATTCCTGTAAATTCAGGTATGCCAGATTTGGCATATTTTTGAAAAGGTTAGTCGGTATTCCAGTTATGCCAAAGTGGTTTAAATCTAAATTTAATGTTTCAAGTTTTGTCCAGTTAGCTGCAGCAAGTGGTGTCAATTTAGAACCATCTAAATTATTGATGTTTAATCCAAGGTACTTCAATTTATCAGCAAGAGAGTCAAAGCAGCCCGGTTGCAGAGTATCGATATTATTATGTGATAAATCTAATTCAGTAAATTTTGTGTTTGATGCAAATGCATTTCCAATAGTTGGGAACAATGTTAATCCATTTTGTACAAAACTTACATGTTCTATATTGGTAAGAAGTCGAATTGTAGAAGTTGGAAAATTTGTAAAATTAGGATTGTCCTTAATTTCCAAACGATTGAGTAATCTTAATTTCCCTGACACTGCAGTTGAAGATAGTGATGTTAACTGAAGAGTTTGTAAAACCAGTGTTTCTAAATTAGGAAAATCCTGTGGTAATGATGATATATTAGGCTGTTTGAAATGTTCCAGTTCTAAAACCTTCAAATTTACTAGATTGGCTAGTGAGTTAAATGGAACTGGAACAACATCATTGCCTTCCAATGTTAGATCTGTCAGATAATTCTCCAGTCCTCGAAAAGCATTATTTGTTACTTGGCTCAAATAATTTCCACTTAAATCAATTTTTCGCACTTTTAAACCGCTGAATGCATCATCTGTAATCTGGATTATATGATTATTATTAATACTATTTTGGGTAATAGCAAATGTAATTTCCTGAAATATTTCCTGAGTTGTATTGAATGTGGGTATTATTAATAAACTCTTATCCCGACAGTCTATAACTCTTTCTTGTGACCCACTGGTGGTAGAATCCAAACACTCACATTCCTTTACTGGACAGTCTGCTGAAATTGTTTGTATCCACAAAAATAAGAATAACCAGATTGTATGTTCCATCTGCATTGTTCTGTAAAGCCTGAAAAAAAAGTCATAACGGTTGAAAGGTTCCAAAAACATATCTATTTAAGGAATTTGTCTGGTTTTTATATTTTTTTTTATCGGACAACTGTTACAGGTCCAGGGTACAATGGGCCACTTGACTGGTTTTTGCATTTATTTTTACAGCTCTTTCTGTGCTGTATTTAAATTGGATAAATACTGTATATTCTTTGATTCTTCAAATTAAGTAAACAATAAAGCAAGAGAATGTTGTCCTTATTGGCTTATTATTTGTTGAATAACATAACTATTGACTGGGCAATTTTACAGCTGTATTTATGTGTCCACTTTTTTTATCTGGGGAGGAATCGTAGAAAACCCCCAACCTTTCTTTCTAATTAGAACTGCCCCGTGCTGGATCCGGGTGGCCAAAAGAATAGGCCGCAGTCACGCTAGCTTGTCGTAAAAGGTGACTAAATAGCGCCCAGTACCCTGACCGGCGTGTCAGGTCGGTTTGCCTAAAGACCCACTGGGATGTGTGCCCCAGATGGTTGAATGGGGTACCCCTGGCAAGCTGGGGTTGTCAGGTCATAATACGGAAAACCTGACCGCAAACCATATTAGTGCACCGTGTTGGGAAAAATGCCACGTTCCTCGCACGTTAAAGAAATTGCTGTAGTATTCGCTATGAGTAGGGATTTCGATCCCGCTACAGGAGGCTGAATTGGCCGACCCTATCCATCCTCCCATTTGCCAGTGGCAATCTAAAATCTGTTACCCCTATTTTTCCTTGTGTCCCATCCCACTTTCATACATCATCATTTCATGTTCATTTTATCACCCATTTCATGTTCATCGCCTGAATATAGCTGAAATAATGCTGCTTGGGCATTAAACACCATTAATCAATCAATCAATCTAATTAGAACTAATTTATGAGAGGTATTTATAAAAATGTATGGAAAACACTTTCATCTAACACAGTTTTAGGAATATATGAAAACTGTGTCATATCCTTTATGCAAAATTTACCCTATATATACAAGAAAACTAATTAGGTGCATAGTGTCACAACTGCACGTTTTGTGTTTTTCAGACTCATTGTTCATGTTAGATAAAATACCTTAAACTATTGGTTACAAATACAGCTGATTACAATAAAAATCCTCATTTCATCATGGTTATCAGAACAAGGATCAAACATATGATCATGATTACTCAAACAAGGATCTATAATGTTATTATTTAAAAAAATTCCAGCAATTTTCTGAAAAATCAAATTTGTACTAAATGACTTTTTTAATGGGATTGATTGTCCACTTTGTAAACAAATACAGTGTTATGACAGTTAAGCTTAAAGATGGGATATAAGATAGGATAAAGAATTAAATCCTTTATAACTATTTAATTTATTTGTCCGTTCTATATCCCAACATACAGGTCAGTGATACAGGTATTAATCCTTTCAACTTGTATTAGGGTCAGTGACATATGGACCCGTGTTTAAGATTGGTGTACTTGTATATTATGATATTACACATGAAATCTTTGTCTTACTGACTTGGGGAGTTTTTTACAACATACACCAACAACTTAATGCCCTTGGTCAGACGGAGAAATCTTTGTATTTTAATATATAACTGAACTTAATCTTTTGAATTTGAAACATGTTTACAATACAATGCAAATTTATGGACTATGGGCGTATATGTATTGTTCAACATTTACTTCGTATGTAACAATAACAAAGGCAACACAGGTGATAGTATACATGTAGCTTCTATAGAATCAGCTGATAAACTGAACAAATTCAATCATGTCATTTCTAGCCCTCAGACTTGCATAAAATCAGGAAATTAAGACATTAAGCTCTTTGACCACATAACAGAATATAACCTTGTCGATGTATATGTGTTTATAAATATATGTCAGACATGTTTTCACATCTTACCTGTAAACAGAAAGCAGGTAAACTTTGAAGTCCCTTCTTAAAGGAAAGTATCACACTTAAACTTTTCTCAGCACCATTTTACATCCATTATTATTAACTTCTGTGGCTCATTTTGTTTAAAAAAGCAACTAAAACTATTTGTGTTTTGTTCAGTATCAATTTGTGTAACACACCTTTTCACAGGTAAAAATAAACCAGGTGAGTCACAGGTATTTATAATGGATGCCACCTGACCAATCACCATACTTACTTTGCCAGGTAAAATGTTTACATGAAGATCAATAGAAAGGCCTATAAGTGGGACTCAGTCAGTTACCTGTTCATTAAATTGATTGAAAAGGGATTTAACAGAACCTGCCTATATTAAACAAATCTTATAATTGAGCCAGTGTTTATTATTTATATGGAATTGATAATTTGTAAACTGTTCAGTTTCACCTTTTCTGACTAATGATAAGATTATTAATGCATTGACTTTAGCCTAAGGTATACATATGTAAATACATATAAAATTATGTAATTATTACGGAACATGTCTTAACTTTGAGCTGTCGTTGTTTCACAATGTTTCCCTAATGTTCAGATTTCATGTTTGATTATTGCTTTATGATTGGAAACAGAACATACAGATGTCAGATTGACATGAATTTTTTAACAAAAAAAATAGAAAGAAAAGAATTTATTGTTGGTAGGGAAAATTAAATTGTGATAAACTTTACAAATATGCTTTTTAGTTTTTTTATTGGAATAACTGCAAATTATTAATATGGTAAATATAAATAATAAATTGATTAATATTTTTATGCAAATCAGTAAACACTGTCTGTTTTGTGGTCTTAATTATAACATTATTTACCTTAATTTCACAGAAACTTAAGGAAGTCTGAAAACAAATTTCACAAAAATAGCAGCCCAGATTATGACCTTGTCAACTCTAGTCTCTTTTTTCAAGGGATGGTTCTGTGTTTTCTGTAACTAACTCAGTTTTTTTTCTCAAAAACTTTAAAACATTGTTGACTTCTTATTGACACTATGAGTATCTACATGTCATGATAATTGAGTCATCTAATTTCATTGGTGTCAAATTTCTTGATAATTTTCTTTTGGTTTTTTTTTGCAAATACCCGGTAATTTGTGGTACAGGTTTAAACATAACTGAATTCTAAAATATATTCAATTTTTATATTTATAAGAATGTAAAAATCGTAAGCAAGCAAATATGCAAATTTGGACAACCTTGTTCTGAATATCTGCCAGTAAAAATTTTTTTTATTTATAATTGAAACTGTCAGTCATTTAAAAAATCTATCTGTTAATGTTATCATCCATGTTACAATCCATTATAAAATATATATGAAAAACTGTGTCATTTGATTCACATATTATCAAAAAGTTTTCAGAGAAATATTTAAAACTTTAGCAAAATAAAATAAAATTACACAGTATTATAAGTAACAATGCACTGTTTATATAAATATTAATTTCCTTCTTCATGTACAATAATACTAAAAAAATTAAAGAAACTAATTGACAGACATGAAATGTACATGTACCTACTTGTCATGTTATCAGTTTATTGTTATCATCCTGTAAAAATTTCATCATCATCACGCACCCCGTGGAAATGTTGTTTCCTGGATGTAAATACTATTTATATATAAATAAAAACACTTGTAAGTAAATCATGAATTTAATTTGTGAAGATGTATTTTTTTTATTGATAAACTTTGTAAAAGTTAATCAAATGACTTCTAAGTGATAAATAAGTTCATGGAAGTATGTTGAATCTTACAATGTATCTTGGTTGTCTAAATTATTATATTAGAAATAAATGCATAAATAAGAATATTAAATGATAGACATTTACTTAAGTAGATAGCGCATGTCTTCCGAGTATTTAATAAGGAAATCAAAATTATAGAATTTCTAAATGTAATTTGCACCTAAAATATGACTTTTTGGAAGAAATTTTAGCATTCCTGGGAAGGGCAGGGATCGTCTTATAGTAATGTCCCACGAATGGGGGTACAATTCTTGTCGATCACACAAAAAGGTATGTTGGAAAAATTATGATCATGCAAATGTAATTTTACCTTTCTTTTCATGGAACCTTAAATAAATTTTGAAGTTTGGTAAGAGTAAGCATGTTTTAAAACACTTATTACTGGTAAATTTCAAGGAAAAAAAATTTAAATTTAAACTTCCTTTAGTAAGTAGTTCATTGTTTCTAGAGTATGTAAATTACAACATACATTGATTGTGGTGTGTTGTTAACTGTGGTGTAATTAAAAAAACTCAAATTATTTAAGTATTAATATCACAGTGAAAAAATACATTTAGAATAAATAGTTTGACATTAATTATGAACAATCACATGCTTATTCACAGCTTGGCCCATATTTAGTGGCAAAAGATAATCCAACGATTTAGAGTACAAGTTGCTCATGTCATGTCAGAACATTAAATAATGTCAATCTGTTGATCAAAACAGGAACCTATAAATCACCATCAAACTAGTCTCAGATTATAATCATAATGTGTGAAATATCTACAGATATATACCAATTTGCATAAACAGGTGTTTCAAATTACTTTAAATGCATATTTTTTTTCAAAATTAATACAAAACATAATAGATTATTATAGATTTTATTAGCGGTGAACCAATTTTTTTATCTAAACATTAAGTGACTTTCAAACTGGAAGTAATCTATGTACAAATAGAAGGAAATGGAATTTTTATAATATCGTTAAATAAATGTTTGAGCAATTATTTGCATAATTAAGTTGTTTTAATGATTAAGAATTGTAAAAATGTTATTTAGTGATCACTTAACCAAAACCATTTTTGTTTGTTTGTTTGAATTGTTTTAATGCCCCTTTCAGCAATTTTTCAGCTATATCAAGGTGTCCAGTTTTTATTGGGAGAGTAAGTCGGAGTATCAGTAGAAAACTCCAGACTTTCTGTATGAAAACTGGCAATCCTTGTCAGTTGCGATTGGAGTACACCCTCCAAAGTGAGACTCGAACCTGCAACCTCAGTGTTGTCAGACCATGTGATCAATAGTAGATGAACTACCCTAACCACTTGGCCACATTTGTTTATTCCTTTAACATTTGTTTTTATCTTACTACTCATATAGTTGTATTTTCAGAGTTTTACCTGTTTTATTGTTGTCTTCCCCCCATCCCCAACCCCCAAATAGCTATAATAAAATTATCCTTACATGCAGTGGTATAATACATGATAAGTTGGTAAGCACTGCCATTTTTGTAAGTTAGTGGAGTTATAATCTTGTGGGGTCAAGGTTAAGACATTACAACTGGTACTAAACACCTTGTCTTATTAAAAAAAAAAGCGGTAATAATGTGATATCAAAGGAAATTCATCTCTAACATCAAACAAGCATACGTAATCATAGCACTCCTTTTCCTGGGTTTGACTTTTTCCTGGAAACTATTTGTTAGTTAGTAGCTTGACATGCTACTAATTAGAGGCAAGCAAAACACCAAAGTGCACAAATGGTGTTTATTACATTCGAGTAACTCACTTTCTGTTTTTCCTGCCTACGAAATTTGGGGGACATATAGCTTTTTGGTTGTTCGTTCGTTCATGGATTTGTTTGTCCCTCCCACCTCAGGTTTATCTTTGCAATGAGGCTTTTTTTTAATGAAGACTTCAAATCTTCATGAAACTTGGTACACAGTTACAATATGAAGAAATCTCTTTACTGGCAAAAATTTCGTAGAGCTGTGCCAAATGTTTCAGCGAACCTAGAAAAAAGATCCCCTTTTAGCATGTTTACCAATATGTGCCCAATCCAGATTTGTAAATGTCTCTTGATTTTTGGCTTTTGTTGTTCCATTTGTTTTCTTGGTATTTTTATACCCCTACTTTTGGGGCATGTAGTGAAGGGGTGTCCATCCATTACACATTCTCTTATGTGCAACTCCTCCTACACTACTGAATGGAAGTTAATGAAACTTTCACAGAATCTTTGTCACATAGTGCCTTTGTGCACCTGATATTTAACATTCTGATAAGATTTACATTTGGGGTTTTCCATAGAAAAACATGGATTGCCATTCTTTGACATGGGGCTACTTGTTTTGTGTAATCAACTCCTTTATTTTCTACCCAGATGTTTGGAAATTGGGAAGCAAGGGTATCAATTAGTGTGTTTAGCTCACAGTTTTTCTAGTTCTTAATGTTACAGCAGCGTGCTATCACAACCGATGTTGTCTAGCACATCATGATGTATGAAATTGTGCAAATCACATTAGTCTGTTGTTGTCTTTGATAATAAATCAGTGCTTTCAAAGTCTTCTTCAGATTCAGTTCTGGCATCCATGCTTTTGGCAAAAATTTGTTAGTTAGTTGACCCAATAACCAAAAAGCATCTACACATTTTATTTCAATCAATTTTGCTAAAAACATAACCAAAGTATAGTAAATTTGATAAAAACTGTCATTCATATGTTTATTTTCTTCCTGGCATTTTTAGTTAATCAAATTTTTTGACATACTTTAATACAATTTTTTTATTACATGTAAGTCGTGAAATACGATTTTCCGATTCATTCATTTTAAAGTGAGACATAGGCTCTTGTGGTTTTTGTTACCTGTTTGACAGATCATGTGGTTGACTTAAATGTTAAAAGCCAGGAACAACGGATTCATGGTTCAGTGATTTATTTATCATATGTAAATAATTTGGTTTCATGGTTGACAAACCAGTAACTTTTCACTTCAAATGTTATTGTTATTCTGAAACATATAATTTTTAAAATTTGCCCCAAAAAATGGCAATTTTTGTTTCGCCTGCCTGCATCAAATAATGCTGAAGGCAAAAACAATTCCTGGTTTTATTGTGGCTTTAATGCTTAACATTTTGCTGTATATCTTTGTAAGCATAAGCCATATGTCCACATAGTTCTTGTTCTGAAGAAGCCTATGATAAGTACTCGTCATTCATTCACTTGTTACCTTACCTTGACCTCTAAATAAAGATTTTGATGTTCAAGGTATTGGATTATGTCAGTGCCTCAGTTACCATGCATGGTAGGGTGACATATTTGGTAAACAGTTTGTGGATGATTAGTACATGACAGTCTGGAAGGTATCACATGGCCTTGACCTCAATATCACTGTCCAGTAGCTACATTACATTTAAGTTTTTGGATTAGATTCTTGCATGTTACTTATGATGGTATAAGTTGTTCATCAGCAGTACATGATAGATAGGTTTCACTTGACCATGACCTTCATATCAAAGACTGCATAATAATTATGTAGCATATAACTTATATTACATGTATACTAATGTTACTTATAAGTTTCTTGTGTAGAGTAGCTTTTTCACTACTGATGTGACATGCAAGGAAGACAGTTTTCTGTGTCCACACTTATTTATTGTAGTACAGATCTTGCTACTCTATCCCCTTTACATACCAGTAGCACTACAGTTTAATTGGTGGATTTTGCTTGTTGTACCCATTTACAGTGGACAGTCCGCCAATGTCCACTCTACATAGACTGACCTATATTGTGAAAATAGTTAACATAATTGTGTATTTTTTTGCTGGTTGATTATACTTGCAAGTAATAAAAGAAAAATTCAAATACCATTCCCACTCCAAAGGGTGTGCAGGGTGGGCATAATTGTTTTGTCCACCTTGTGAACACGATCCCACATTGCAAGAGTGGAAAAGGAATAAAATTCACCTGATCTGTAGTATTACAAAAATTCACCTGATCTGTAGTATTACAAAAATTTACCTATCTGAAGTATTACAAAAATTCACCTGATCTGTATTATTACAAAAATTCACCTGATCTGTAGTATTTAAAAAAAAGTGTTGAGTAAAAAGATAAATGGCTGGTTTTAGGGTTATTGCCACTTTCTGCAAGTTTTTTTTTTCTGCATTATACAAGATTAAGAACTTAAAACATTTAAAAGATGAATCCGCATAACCCTATTATGTAAAATGTATGCCTACAGTGTAGCTGAAGGTGTTTTGGTCAGCAAAAATAAAAAAAATAGTTTTTTACAATACATTATTTGCCAGGGGAGATAACACATTGTCAAGTGAAAAAAATCACATGTATTTGTTTATGTGTGTGTTTGTGTTCAAAAAGCCAAAGGAAGAACAGTGCACCACATTGCTGTCGGGGTTTTATTTATATTATTTCTACAATGTGCAGGAAGATTTGGCTGCAGCTAAAAATGCTAAAGAGTTGTGTTTAGTCATGTTTTAAATCTGTTTTTGTCTGTATAGTTGAACATGTTTTGAAACTAAAAGTGTTAGCAGCACACAAGTACCTAGATTCATAGAAAGAACTTTATTTCTATTTCTGTATTTATTTTGTGGTATGCACTCTGGTGGGTTAGGAGTACTGTAGTAGGTCTATCTAGGTCAAATCAGTGGTTAAAAATCCTTCCTTTTGGTTTTGGTAAAAGTATTTCTTTGATGTATTATGTATTGCAATGGGGAATGGGTTTGGGGGTGGGGGCAATCTTGATGAGATTTTCAAAGGAAAAGAAATCTGGTTCAACTGTCAACTTTTAATAAATATAAAAATACATAATCACAATTCAATAATCGGTCCATATAAAGTACAAACATTATATAATATCAAAAATAGATTTAAAAACAAATAAGGAGCAAAAAGGCTCTTAAATTTTATCACAGTAGAATGGATAAAAACGATTTGTTCTGAAATGGAACAAACTTCAAGATTAAATCTTAAAGAAGACCAAGATCACTTGTCAGAATTTAAGGCAGCTATTTCTCTTTCAGACAAGGCAACCTAGCTGTCTTGTGTAAGACAACAGATTTAAAATATTTAAACTGTTTTAACAGACTTAGAACTTAAAGTTATTAAAAGGTAAATAATTTGGGATAGACCCATCTAGTTTTCATTCAATGTAAGCATTATCAGTTGTTGGATTTGAATCATTTACACAACGATTTGTTTTGTCATTTTGTGCTTAGTATATTTTTCAATTGAGCTTGATTTTAAAGTCCAGCAAGTATATTCTCAAAAATGGTAAATTTACACTTATGTGTAAAGATAAGATAGTCCTAACTTTACTATTAGGTATATGGTGGTCCATATTTTTTAAGGAATACTTCAAATTTCTGAACAGGTTATACAATATAATATGGTTTGGGTCTGTGTATGTCTAATAAACCACAACACGGTTTCTGAAAGGTGTAAACAGACCCAAACCATATTATATCGTATAACCTGTTCAGAAATTTGAAATATTCCTTATAATTTAATTTAAACTATAAATCTTGACAATTTTAAACAGCAACGACATCATAGAACTATTTAAGTTTTTATGGTGTAAGAATAGTGTGCATGACCAAGGCAAGTTATATGGTTTAATATGGGTTTCTACATTTGAATTGGCCAATCAGATTCTGCTTACATAGAAATTAAAATATTTCAGTTTCACATGTAATCTTACGTTTTCGCATGTAGGGTGACATGAATGCTCAATTAATTCTTTCTTTTTTTGAAGCAAACATATTGAACAAGAAATAATTACCTCTAAATACTAGAATTATTACAATTTTTAATTGCATAACCTCTCAAAGCAATAGACTGGTACCAAATATTAGCAGAAGTAATAAATAAAATATAAAAAAGAAAACATAACATAAAGTATATATATTTAAAAAAAACCAAATGAAATAAAATCAATATTATTGCTATGTTACTTAATTTTGAATATATATTTTAAAAAGTAGTAATCTGTCAATCTGTCAAAGGGCATTAAGTAGAACAAGACTGTACTGACGAAACTTACATTCCTTGAGTATAACAATAATTGAGCAGTTTTTTGTTGTAACAATCTTTACCTAACCTAAACCATTCCAACCCAAATAAAACAGTATTGTGTAAAATCACAAATCATAGTAGAATTTTACTCTTTATTTTCAGCAAAACATTTATTTCAACTGAAGTCTAATTGCAGACTTTCGATGAAGATGTAGTTTTATTTTGTGTTCCAGAAATCTTTTGTCTATTGCAGTATATGTGGCTATACTTCTTCTTTCTTTATGATGGTATATATACTGTCACGTACAACAATGTATACATAGCTATTTACAACGTGTCTTTAATTTTTTGAACATTTTTTCATGAATTTGGTTGTTGTTTCTTTTTTTCAGAATTATTCATTTTTGTAAGAGTTATCCCCCTTCTGAAAAATATTTTTTTACAATATCTGCATTGAAAATCAGACCTCTTTTGAACTTTTTGTTCGTCCATTTATTACATGCAATAAGATATATGACGCTAAGTAAGGAATGTCTTTAAACTTAGTTTCTCTTTGCATAATAAAGCGGGTGGCTATGATTTGCAAACTCGTAGTAGCAAATGTAAGTTGAAGATTGAATTCACAGGCAAATTACGACTACAAATCAAATATAAAATATAAAAACTGTTGTTAACTTGGGATATCCTTACAGTTACGTCTACAATAATTTCAGAATATACATGCTGATCCTTAAAGGGGTTCAAGAGACATATACTGAAAATAATTTGTAAATTTTTTAAAATTTCGCGTATAGTAAGCTTTTTATTCAAGTAATCAGAGTCATTTAGCACTGAACATTTTCTAAGAAGCAGAGAAAGAAAAAAAGCACTAAGATTGTTTTAAGAAAATTCTATCTGACTATTGAAATTTTTTTTGTTGAATATTTGTTAAATTATCTATTAATTTGTATACATTTTAGTGCTGGTAAGAAAAATATGGGTTTCTGACTTAAATTCTTTTATGTGAGAAAATAACTGTTTCAATTACCTCCCTTGTTAAATTTTTTTATTTTCTTTATTTTGCTTATACCTAACCTGTTTAAGCTAAACTTGGATTTTATATGGTATAATCTTTTTTAATATTGATAATGTTAGAGGGATGTAAGAGTAAATAATGCCAAAAAAGTGATATTTTTGATTGGATGATATTTTTATTGTCTAAAAAATTACTTCCGTTCATATCAAGAAGTGTATAAAAAATTGTAGCAAAGTTTACATTTGAATATTTTTATAAAATATTACTTTATCAATTAATAAAACAAATATTATTGTTATGCACAATCAAGAGAGAATCTTACTGTGACGTCATTTTATAAGTATAGACATGTTTGCATGGTTTTCCTGGCCTAAAAATAGGGTCCTAAAAATAGAATAATTGTTTTGTCTCCACCTATTGGCAGCAAAATTATAACAAGGTGATCCCAGACGCTATTATATATGCGTCTGGGTTATCGAGACTATTAAGATCTTTGTAATGGTCTTGTTTTGATCCATTTTGGTAGGCAGATAGATTCATATTATGTGATGTGCCATTAAATCACTTTGCATCATTTGTCATTTTCTTTGATGCAGAGAATTGTTTACAATCATATAAAGATTTGGGTCTTAGTACTTAGGATTTTGATTGAAAATGTACTTAAATTACAACAAGAAGTGCATTAAGAATCACTAATATTGTACATCCTGCAGCAATTCCAGCTATTTCACTGCCACTAAAACCTGATGGTGTAGTGGTCAATACTAGGCCATAAGCAATTTTACATTGTGGTACTGTTGTTATGCCAATGGTAGTTTTGGCTGAAATACAAATTCTGTAATCCTGACCCGGATTTGGTAAAGAGATAAAAGCACTTCTGGCACTGGAGTCAAATTGTTGAGGAAGGTCTGGTGTACTGCCACCTCCCAGTTGTTCCTTTGAAATTAAAAATTTGTCCAGATAGTTAGTGTTTACTACCGTCCAAGATACTGTTACTCCATTTAGAGTATGAGCTTGAAGGGACAGTGTGATGATGGGCAGAGAAGGGGTCGGTGTTGTTGTTGTCGTTGGCTGTGTAGTTGTTGTACTGGTTGTTGTTGTAGTAAATGTCTGACATTGGATTGACTGGACAGTACTGGTGCAAACTAATTGATTTCTAGGTAAATCTTGACTACTTGTAGTTCCAATGAGGTATTTATTTGCTAGTGATGCAGGTGTGCTACATTTAGCAAGTACCTGATACCTAAGGTTTGGATAAACAGTTACTCGAGTCTGAAGCCAGTCATAAAAGTCCAGAAGTTGACAGTCACATTCCAATGGGTTATTTGCTAAAAATAGCTGTGTAATATTGGTCAGTTCTGTGACAACACATTTATCAATGACCTTAATGTTATTACCTTGTAAGTCAAGAGTTGTGAAGCTGCTACCTAAACCTTGAATTTGAGCCTGTGTTACTTCAGTAAGTCCATTGCTCCTTATACTGAGATATTCCAATTTTTTGTTGTTTTGAAAAGCCAGATTAGGAATAGTTAAAAGTCCGTTGTTATAGAGTGTTAGTTGTTTTAATCCAGTCATTACACTTAATGCACTCCAAAACTCCACTGGTTCAATGAAAGAGCTGGTCAAATCCATCACCTCTAAGTTTTCCAATCCTGCAGCATTGTTTGCTGTGAAATTTAGTTTATTGCCAGACTGTCCTACAGACACCATATTAAGTTCTTTTAATTTTGGAGTGTTGAGGAATGTACCAGCATCAATCTGGGTAATGCCATTATTTGGACCAGATAAATGAAGGTACAATAAATTTGAAAGTCCTTCAAAGTCGTTCCGTTCAATGTGTGTTAGACTACATTCCTGTAAATTCAGGTATGCCAAATTTGGCATATTTTTAAAAAGGTTAGTTGGTATTCCAGTTATGCCAAAGTGGTTTAAATCTAAATTTAATGTTTCAAGATTTGCCCAGTTGGCTGCAGCAAGAGGTCCTAGTTTAGATCCATCCAAATTATTGATGTTTAATCCAAGGTATTTTAATTTATCAGCAAGAGAGTCAAAGCAGCCTGGTTGCAGAGTATCGATATTATTATGTGATAAATCTAATTCAGTAAATTTCGTGTTTAATGCAAATGCATTTCCAATAGTTGGGAACAATGTTAATCCATTTTGTACAAAACTTAAATGTTCTATATTGGTAAGAAGTCGAATTGAAGAAGTTGGAAAATTTGTAAAATTAGGATTGTCCTTGATTTCCAAACGTTTTAGTAATCTAAGTTTCCCTGACACTGCAAGTGAAGTTAGTGATGTTAACTGAAGAGTTTGTAAAACCAGTGTTTCTAAATTAGAAAAATTCTGTGGTAATGATGTTATCTCAGGCTGTCTGAAATGTTCCAGTTCTAAAACCTTCAAATTTACTAGATTGGCTAATGAGTTAAATGGAACTGGAACAACATCATTGCCTTCCAATGTTAGATCTGTCAGATAATTCTCCAGTCCTCGAAAAGCATTATTTGTTACTTGGCTCAAATAATTTCCACTTAAATCAATTTTTCGCACTTTTAAACCGCTGAATGCATCATCTGTAATCTGGATTATATGATTATTATTAATACTATTTTGGGTAATAGCAAACGTAATTTCCTGAAATATTTCCTGAGTTGTATTGAATGTGGGTATTATTAATAAACTCTTATCCCGACAGTCTATAACTCTTTCTTGTGACCCACTGGTAGTAGAATCTAAACACTCACATTCCTTTACTGGACAGTCTGCTGAAATTGTTTGTATCCACATAAATACGAATAACCAGATTGTATGTTTCATCTGCATTGTTCTTTAAAGCCTGAAAAGAAAAGATTAATTAGAGCCCTGCCACTTTGTGGCGGACGTCCTATAGTGATCAGTCTGTCCGTCCATCTATCCGTCTGTACGTCCGTCTGTATGTCTGAAACTAATCATGTCTGGGCTGTAACTTTTTTATCTTTTGAGGTAGGCTTTTGATATTTGGAATGTGGGTAGATAATATCAAGGTGATGTGTTGCATACCATGGTTGATTACCTTTGACTTTGAACTTTGAACTTAAGGTCACATTATTGCTTTCTGCATTACAAATTCATGTCCGTGCTGTAACTTTTTAATCTTTCGAGGTAGGCTTTTGATATTTGGAATGTAAGTAGATAATATCAAGGAGATGTGTTACATACCATGGTTGCTGACCTTTGACCTTGAACTTTGAATTTAGGTCCCTTTACTGCTTTCTACATGACAAATTATTGTCTGGGCTGTAACTTTTTTCTTTCGAGGTAGGCTTTTGATATTTATAATGTGGGTAGATAATATCAAGGCGATGTGTTGCATACCATGGTTGCTGACCTTTGAGGTAGGCTTTTGAGTTAGGCTTTTGATATTTATAATGTGGGTAGATAATATCAAGGGGATATGTTGCATACCATGGTTGCACTTGAACTTTGACCTTAGGTCAAATTATTGCTTTCTAAATGACAAATTCATGTCCAGGCTGTAGCTTTTTTATCTTTCAAGGTAGACTTATGAAATTTGGAATGTGGGTAGATAATATCAAGGCAATGTGTCGCATACCACGGGTGTTGACCTTTGACCTTGACCTTAATGTCCGTGGGGCCCACAGAGATGGGTACCATCTCACTGATATCTAGTTTAATCATAATTTAGCCCTCAGAAAGTTCTCTAAATGTCCAGAAAGATTATAAGTAATTTGTCTACAATAATAAAAGTCATTATTTATCTTATTTATCTGAAGGAGATTTACCAAAACCTTTCTGCCCTTTCCTTGTTTTAAGTTTTTAAAACATAATATGGAGTAGGCAATGCCAAAATTTAGTGATTAATTGCAAGATTGTGTGGAGTTCATAGCATAGTTTGCAGCGGGCAGCGAAGCTTTCTGCGAAGAGCTGTGAGCTCTACGGCAATTACATGTCACGTGATCAAAATCTGCTTAATGCTGATATTAATTTTTTTTGGTCCGGAAGTTGATATCATCAAAAAACTGTAACAAAGTGAATGAAGAAGGGCACTATAATTAATTTAAAGAATGACTTAAAAATAATGTTGACATCGATAAAAAATAAATGTTATATTTAAAAATAACAAAAATTTCATACTTTTTTTGCAATTTGTAAATCGATCTTTAAAAACTGACAATCATTAGATATTTCATGTGACGTCACCATTACAAAGAAAGATGTCACATGACCACTGGAATGTAGCACTTTTAGGGTGTTTGGAAGCAACGTCAATTATGAAATGCACATTATATATATAATTATAAAGGGCTATATTGTCTGTGCTCGCATTTTGGCAATGCCTACTCCATATTATGTTTTATATGATATAGCAATAATCCTAATATCCTGTCAATAATATATGATTTTCTTTACTTATATTCAAGGAGTTATTGAGATCTTATTTGTGAAA
Organism: Limnoperna fortunei; assembly: GCA_944474755.1. NCBI lineage: Eukaryota > Metazoa > Mollusca > Bivalvia > Mytilida > Modiolidae > Limnoperna > Limnoperna fortunei. The sequence goes on from OX104113.1 coordinate 62,050,933, forward strand.
AAAAAATTTAAGTTTTACAAAAATTAGTTTTATTTATCAAAATTAGAGACAACTTTTCAAAATTTAGTTGCTGTCATGTATGTGAAGTTACACTATATTATTAAAAATATAACAATTTTGAATTGAGTCTCTTACCTGAATGCATATAAACTTTAAAATGCCATCTCAAGTTTCACTGTGTAAACTTTATTAACAGCATAGTACATCCATATTTATTATCTCATTGGTTCATTTTGTTTCAAATTGATGCTTAAACTATTTATTTGTGTTCCTTTAATTTGCATACTACCCTTTTACACAGGTAAATATAAATCACATGATTTACAGGTATTTATAATGGATGCCACCATACCAATCACCATACTTTGTAAAAAATGAAATGACATTTGTTCTAGAAATCGATTGTGTTTTGGGCATACTGAGTTTGAGCTACAGAAGTTTGACTGTTGGATATTAAATGGTCAAAACAATCCAGCAATGTTTTACATAATGTTTAGGAGGATCAACATAAATATTGCACATGCCTTGCAGGAAGCAATATACATTCATGAAGAAAATTAGCAAAGAAAACCAACTGAACAACAGGAGCCAACAGTCAAGGGACAGTTACAAATCGGGATATAGACAAGCGCAACACAGAAAACCAAAAACACAAAAACAGAGAGTAACCCAAACCCAATAAAAACCATGGGTGCAGTCAGGTGCTCCAGATGACTAAGCAGAACCAGGTTTCATCAATACCAGATTGATTTTTAATTATTGTTCTTGTTTTTTAGCTCACCTGACCCAAAGGGTCATGTGAGCTATTGTTATCTCTTTGCATCTGTTGGCGGTGGTGTTGTCGTCGGCCTGCGTCTGTAAACTTTTTACATTTTAATCTTTTTCTCTGAAACCACTTGGCCAATTGAAACCAAACTTGGCCATAATGTTCATTGAATGGACCTTTACAAAGTTTGTGTTTTTTATTTTGATTTGTAAACCAATATGGCCGCCATCTCAAGACTTAGTTTAACATAGGACCCTATGGGAAAAAAGTTTAAAAGGGCTTCTTCTCTGAAACCGCTTAACCAATCAAAACAAAACTTACTAGCAATATTGTTTGGATAGTCCCCTATAAAGTTTGTGTTTTTGATGGCAATTGAAAATTCAAAATGGCCACTACCGCAGGACTTAGTTTAACATAGGACCCTATGGGAAAAAGTTTTAAAAGGCTTCTTCTCTGAAACCGGTTAATCAATGGAAACAAAAACTTACTAGCAATATTGTTTGGATGATCCTCTATAAAGTTTGTGTTTTTTATGGCAATTGGAAATTCAAAATGGCTGCCACTGCAGGACTTAATTTAACATTTGGACCCTATAGGTAAAAGGTTAAAAGGCTTCTTCTCTGAAACCGGTCAACCAATGGAAACAAAACTTACTAGCAATATTTCCCTATAGGAAATTCAAAATGGCCACCACTGCAGGACTTTGTTCAACATTGAACCCTATTGGAAAAAAGTTTAAAATGGCTTCTTCTCTGAAACCAGTTAACCAATTGTTTGGATGGTCCTTTATAAAGTTAATGTTTTTTATGCCTATTGGAAAATCAAAATGGATGCCACCGAAGGACTTAGTTTAACATAGGACCCTATGGGGAAAAGTTAAAAAAGGCGTCTTTTCTGAAACCGGTTAACCAATGTAAACAATACTTACTACCTATATTGTTTGGATGGTCCTCTATAAAGTTTATGTTTTTTATGACAATTGGAAATTCAAAATGGCCGCTACCACAGGACTTAGTTTAACATAGGACCCTATGGGGAAAAGTTAAAAAAGGCGTCTTTTCTGAAACTGGTTAATCAATGGAAACAAAAACTTACTAGCAATATTGTTTGGATGGTCCTCTATAAAGTTTATGTTTTTTATGGCAATTTGAAATTCAAAATGGCTGCCACCACCGCAGGACTGAGGTTAACATAGGACCCTATGGGAAATAAAAAAAATCTTCTCTATACAACCGGTTCACCAATGGAAGCTTTTTAGTAATATTGTTTGGATAGTCCTATTTAAAGTTTATTGAAAATTACAGGACTTACTTTAACATCAGGGAAATACCATCTTCATTGCCTATAAAACCAGCTGAGCGATACAGGCTCTTAAGAGCCTCTGGTTAATGGTTGAAGACCACGGAACATGTGCTTTATGAAAACCCACAAATTTCAAAAGATAATTTTGACTGTGTTCTGTAATATGTATGTCTAAGCATTGGTAAAGTGTTCAGGTCAGAATAATTTAAACACTTACTAATTTCTGTTTTTATGTGTGTTTACATGCATGCATGCACACCAGTTTGCATTTTCAAAAGGTCAAGTGAAGAATACCAAGTACAGACTATGCTTGACTTTCAGAATACATTAACGACTGTATAGCATTTGTTAAAACAGCCCTGGATACTTTGCTGGACTATTGAATACTATCAATAAATTACACAAAAAATTTTAAATGAAGATTTTAATAATATTGATTTTTACCAATATTTGGACAGCTGGATAATACAATAAATATGACACACAAGGTTAACATTGAACAAATATCTTTTAAAGCATTGGAAACTGTTGCATACACATGGCCTATGTATGATTTCTGAAGAAACTGACTAGAAATGGGATTTTCTATGCATAGTAACTGGAAATGTAAATTTCTATAGAAACTAACTAGAAATGTAAATTTTTATAGAAACTAACTAGAAATGTGAATTTCTATAGAAACTAACTAGAAATGTGAATTTCTTAAGAAAGTAACTAGAAATGTAAATTTCTATAGAAACTATCTAAAAATGTGAATTTCTATAGAAACTAACTAAAAATGTGAATTTCTACAGAAACTAACTAGAAATGTGAATTTCTATAGAAACTTATTAGAAATGTGGATTTTTATAGGAACTAATTAGAAATGTTGATTTCTATAGAAACTAACTAGAAATGTGAATTTCTATAGAAACTAACTAGAAATGTGAATTTCTATAGTAACTAACTAGAAATGTGAATTTCTAAAGAAAGTAATTAGAAATATGAATTTCTATAGAAACTAACTAGAAATGTAAATGTCTATAGAAACCAACTAGAAATGTGAATTTCTATAGAAACTAATTAGAAATGTGATTTCTATAGAAACTAATTAGAAATGTGAATTTCTATAGAAACTTATTAGAAATGTGGATTTCTGTACAAAGTAGCTAGAAATGTGAAATTCTAAAGAAAGTAACTAGAAATGTGAATTTCTATAGAAAGTAATTAGAAATGTGAATTTCTATAGAAACTAACTAGAAATGTGAATTTCTATAGAAACTAATTACAAATGTGAATTTCTATAGGAACTAACTAGAAATGTGAATTTCTATAGAACTAACTAGAAATGTGAATTTCTATAGGAACTAACTTGAAATGTGAATTTCTAAAGAAAGTAACTAGAAATGTGAATGTCTATAGAAACTCACTAGAAATGTGGATTTCTAAAGAAAGTAACTATAGAAATGTGAATTTCTATAGAAACTAATTAGAAATGTGAATTTCTATAGAAACTAACTAGAAATGTGAATTTCTATAGAAACTAACTAGAAATGTGAAATTCTATAGAAACTAACTAGAAGAAATGTGATGTTTGCAATAGGTGTATTAAAATTATCTCATGTACAACATAAAGTAAATGGTCTTCTTGCAAGTATTGTAAAGCAAGTACCAAAAAAAGTGTATGACTAATGTATTCTAAAATTCAAACAAATTTTCTTACTATTAGTATATATTTTTTTTCATTTTTATGAGGCTAAAATCTAGGACAGATATCTGCATGAAATAATAGAATTACTGTAACTTGTATCAAAATAAAACACTCCAAAGGTAAAATGTAAATATCTTAGGTAAATACTCCTAGCAAATATATTGCAACTTGTTTACTTGAAAAGATTTATTTTTATTATCTTAAGGTTAGTACATGTACCTTTACATTGTTCTTTTACCCGTAATAACCTGGTTGAGTCATTAGGGGTTTTTTTTAAATTATTTTTATAAAAATATGACCAAACAAGGATTTTCCTAAATTTAATCTTTAACATGTGACCCCAATGAGATAGCAAATTAACTAAACTTTTACACATTTGAATGCTTTTTGCAGATTGAACTTTCATGCATTATTTACTTGTTTATTTCAGTCAAGAATTTTTATTTAAGATTGTTAAAAATATTCAGTTGGTTCAAGTTGATGGGTAAAACATTATGAACTCATTTGATTGGTAAAGACACTTTAAATTGTTTGATCATGGTAAACATTTTCAACAGCTTCTGTGACAACAACACTGCCACTGTATTTCGCTTATATTGCTATGTCAATATTTTCATTTTGGCAGATACCTGTACCCCAGGGGCAATATACATACTAGTATTTAAATAATTTACTATAAAGGCAATTTAGTAAATTAACTGTCTTATCTACATACATCGGCTTTGACAAATACATATAAATAATCAGTAGATATGCATTTAGATAAACAAGATATTTACATGGTCCATGGATATATTATTGTCTTTAGGGAAGATTTTGTTTTAATTTTATTATCGCATGGAATTCATTGTACATGTACATGTACATAAGTTCATTGTTGCATGATGTGAAATGTTGCATAACAAATTTCTTTAAAAAGAATCATGGTAAAACCAATATACTGTATTTGTTTATAGACACATATTAATAAACATCCTTATGTCATACATGTAGAAGTAATAAATTACATTTTGAGTTTCAGGATGTAGTATATGACTAATTTATTGAAAATTTGCACAAGTACCTATATATTTATTAGATGGTGCAATCATAGTAAACGTGTATAACTAACCAATCCATGGTCAACCTATGTGTGCAGTGATCTAAAATTTGGCCAGAAAAATTGCTGGAAACAAACTTCAATAAATTTGATTAAAGTATTATGAAGTAATTGAATGCTTTTATGAAAATGAATGTACAATGCAAAATTTTAGATCAGATTTTATAACTGGAAACCATGTATTATTTCGTTCATTGAATCTTTTGACGATTACATTAAAGTTCGTTCTGGAATGGGGTTTTATGCTCTTCAAAGTGGGGAGTATATAGTTGGTGCTTTGTAAGTCCATCCTTCATCACTCTTGTCATGAATATATTGCTTTAATACTGCTTGCTGGACGTAAAGCAAACTTTAAATCAATCGATCAATCTTTCCATCAGTTTTTTGTCCAGAGAATATCTTAAAAGCCCTTTGACATATTGACTTTATATTTGGATGTTGGATAGATTGTGATGAGTAGGAGGTGTACAGTGTGCAAGAACCACAACTATACCTACTTAATTGTTAAATTATCTTTTTAGTTTATTTTTTTGTGTCCAGAAAATAATTTAAAACCAGCTGCATGGATTTCCTTCAAACTTTGATTTGTAGGAACCTGGTGATAAGTAGAAGTACAGTAAACAAGAACCAGTACTCTACCTACATTGAATTTTTAGTTTTCTCTGTTACTTATTTCTCTTGTCAGTAAAGCCTTCTGTCTTTCATAGTTTTTTTTCTGAATCATATCTCCAAAGCCATTTGAAACATTCAATTAAAACTTAGAGGTTAGGTAGGAGTGCAGTGCACAAGAACCATAACTTTTCCTACATAATAGTTGCTATATCTTGTCCTGAAGTAACTTTAAACTTGGTATATAGGTACCTGGTGATAAGTAAAAATATTATTTATAGGATAATTAATTGGGCGGAGTGAATATCCAAAATATGATCACGAGTGCCGCATAACACATCTGATTAAACGAGTGTTCGGAACTTGTTCCGCGCACGAGTTTAATCTGATGCTTTATGCGGCACGAGTGATAATATTTTGGATATTCATGATGCCCAATTTATTATCCTATTTATTATATAGATCAAAATTGTTTTCGTAAAATTTTAATGCTTAATCCTAATTTTTATGAACGGCGGATGAATATCTGTAACCATTGTAACCATTGTGACATTTTGGCGGGAAAAAACCAGAGAGTGAAAATAAACGATAATTTTCACATGTGATTTACCGTGATTTCTGTCACTCGGAAAATTCGATATTTCATCTCTATCTATATAATAATTCATATTTATTTTTGTCTGTTATTTTTTTACTTAGAAATTATTTAGCCAATTCAAAACCTAGTATATCACGATATTTTATAAGCACACCCTGATGTGTGATATCATGTTAACTGGTACATTGAGATATATCACCTACCCCTAGAGAATAGTGTAGTGTATTCTACCCCTCTTTTATTGTACATAATGCAGGAGCATTTGTCAGTGTCCACACCTGTTAAACTTTGTTCTGAAAGTCATAATCTTTTATTAATGTAGACTAAAACCCCTTATAGAATGTACGAGAATTTATGTTACAGAATCAATAATTTGGATTTTTTTCAGATTTTTTAACTTAATTTCTCATACAATTTTTAAAATTTTGGATGCATGTTTATTTATATAATTAAAACAATTAACCATATATTTATTTATTTTTCAGTTACTGGTGTTCCATAAGGAAGATGCCGAGCAGCCGCCATCACATATGTACAGTAGTATGCATGGAGGTACCGCTTGTATTAAGGCCTCCGTAATATACATGGAACAAACAAAGGCATGTCATTTATTCATCTCGTTATTTGTTTCATCCATTCAGTCCTTTTTTCTTCATTCACTCATTCAGTTTTTGTTTGTTTATTGATTGCATGGCCAAGTTGGACCTTTCTCACAGTGTTATGCCCTGTGATAATATTGTGATAATATTCCAAATAATAAAGACTTATTGAGAGGTTTATAATATTGACATTTCTTATAAGTGTAAGTTAAACAAGTTAAAACCTTGCTGTTTACTGTTCTGTATTATTAAATATGGGTGTGTCTTAACCTTTATATTGTCTTATATAACATTATTATTAGTCCAAATAGACTTCTTGGTCTTAACATTATAGAAGTCCAAGTAGACTTCATGAGGTGTTAATGGCTTCTTGCGTTTTCCTTAAAAATTAGCTCATACTGCAGACTAAAAACAAGATTAAAAAATTCTTTGGAACTATTAAAATTTATGAAATATAAAACATCATTGAAAACAACATGTCTGCATTTAATAACATGTAAATAAGTAAACTATGTTATAAACTGTTATACAACTTTCGTTTGAAGTTTGTGTAGGATTTAGTACTATATTGTAGGAGTTTATTGATGGTATTTACAACCCTGCACCACTCACAAACTGAATGAGAATCGAAAAAGACTTTGTGTTTAGTTTTCGAGTGAAAAATCTTAGTTTACATAACAATAAACTCACACAAGATCTTATTGAACTATTAATTCCATTTCCAAGTGCAACAATTTAGTTCTGTATAGTATACACCTTAGATTATGCCTTATCAGAATGGATTCATTGGTGTATAAACGAGCAGAGTTTTTGGTATGTAATCCAATGAAATACCAGTAAACAGTTGTATGCAAATAAGAATAGAATTGACTGTAACAATGGATACATTTATTTTAAATGTGAAAAAATAGATATGTGCAATCTTTTTTTTTATGATTTGATTTCTAAGAGCATGTTTTCTTGAAATAGAATGATAATCTTGCATGTTAAGCAAAATTGTTCATGCAATATTCAATGAGAATATGTTTATCTGATTAAATGTACGATGCCATAGTGACCTACTGAAGTAATCTTTACACATCATTTATAAAATGAATCCAATTTTGCATTTTTTTGATTGGTCTAAAAAACTATCATCATCTTGCATATTAAGCAAAATTGTTCATGCAATATTCAATGATAGTATGTTTACATGTAGCGTGCCTTAGTGACCTACTGATGTAATGTTTACACATCAATGTAATTATTACATGAATTTAATTTTGCATGTTTTTGATTGGTCTAAAACTACTTGCAGATCATGTTCAATGGCAATAGTACTTAAATTGTATTAAAATATGGTTATTTTCATTCCAAAAAAGACCACAAACAGCAAGGCAGAACCCAATATTAACTTGTTTTACCCTAAAATAAGTAGAAACGTACAATTGTTCAGTTGCTAGTCAGAATAGCCATCTTAATCTCAAGTATCCAATCAATGTATCTGAAATCATGTATGCATCAGTTACACAAAAATCTTGTCAACAAAAATTGACACATCTGCTGCTTACAGATTTGTTACAGGATTTATAAAAACAAATACTGACTTTAATATCCAGTCGATATCAGTATTTATCAACCCTCAAAAATATGTATTCACCTCAACTAGTGGCTCAGTGAATATTACATTTTCTCTAAGTTGAGAAATCCTCAATCCTAATAGCCACCTTTATCAAAGTCGTTAATTAAGTGTTGATTGAAGTCTACAATTGTTTAGGACTTAGTTTTTTTTTCCAAAGAGACAAGATAATTAAGATATTCCCAGAGGATTGACAGAAATAAGGTAATTTCAAAATACTTTTAGAAAGACGGGTAAATTTAAAACCAGGTATTTTGACAAGATTGTAACAGAAACGTGGTAAATTTACTCCTAGAAAGACAAGGTTAATTTGAAACAAAGTAAATTCAAGATACTCCTAGAGAAGTTTGTAACAGAAACAAGGTAATTTTAAAAGATACTCATAGAAAGACAAGGTAAATTTAAAACATATACCCATGCAGAGAGCAGAAACTCCATGAAAAGATTGTAATGGAAATATGATAAATTTAATAGATACTCATAGAAAAACATGGTAAATTTAAAACAATTCCTAGAGAGAAAAGTTAATTTAAAAGAAACTCTTAGAAAGACAAGGTAAATTTAAAACATACTTTCAGATAGACAAGGTAAATTAAAAGGTACTCCTAGAGATTGTAACAGAGACTGGGTACATTTAAAACATACTCCCAGATAGGCAAGGTAAATTAAATGCTGCTCCCAAAGAAGATTGTAACAGAGACAGGGTAAATTTAAAATATACTCCTAGAGAGACAAGGTATTTCAAATACGTTTCCTTTTTAGGGGTCAAGAAAAACCAGTCCTAGAACAGATATAAATATTACTATTGGAGCCTGTGAATCAGAGATTGATGTTACCATCATTGACAGGATTAGCACTCTAATGAGGCCTCCTCCAAGGTCAAGGTCATGTAGCAATACTGGAAATATACCAACTTATACAGGGGTAAGTGTGCAGTGTGTCATAGTTAGTTGATATGTGTCATATATAATATTGTATAGTAGTGGTGTAATATATTCCGTAGAAGATAACCAACAGTAAGCATGCAGTACTCTCCCATATTCCACTGAATGCAGTAATACTTATACATGTATCATTAATTAAATCATCAGCATGCTAGAATTCTATTCAGATAAACAAAAGTATAAGTCTTGATACAATGAAAAGGTTATTGCATGAAAATTATTAAATATTGTATTTTGCTGATTATAAATTGCCCTCACAAGCTTGTGCAATATAATATTCTGCCTTCAACAATATTGACTGTATTTGGGCAATATGAAAATACATGTAACTTGATTTGGGCCATCATGTAAGCAATAACATTTTTTGTCTTATATTCTTAGTTAGATTCACTTATTTGTTTAAGATTAAGTTTAATTTTTTGTTTGTTAGTTTGAAGGTGTTTAATGCCATTTTCAGCATTGTTCAGCTATATCATGGCTTCAAGTTTTTAATGGGGGAGGAAGCCAGAGTACCTAGAGAAAACCTTTACAGTAGGAAAACTGCCAATCCTTGTCAAAAAGATCCATTTGAGGAGCGAGACTCAAACCAGCAACCTCAGTGTTGGACAGGCACATGACTCACTACCCTACCACAAGGTACCCAAGGCCCCTGATTACTTTTAATGAACTTTAAAAAAAATATATAGGTCCAGTTTACTGGCCAGCTACATTGTATTTAAAATTGATTAGGTCCTTAGTTACAATACTGTTATAAACCCTTCCCTAAAGTCTTTTTGTTGACCTTTACCAGTAAATCTAATAGCTGCTACATCTTTAAGTAGCTTTAATTGAACTTTTTTCAGTTAACAAGAAATTTGCCTATTGAATCTATATTTGTGTTTTATTCCTAAGGTTCCAGATACATTCAGTCAGACATTAGAAGATGGAGCAGGATCTGCAGAAACAACAACAGACATTAAAGTCAATAGTTCCAGTGTAAAGTTATATTTGAGGTAAAGAATCATTTGTAAAGTACCAAGACAGAACTGCCTACTTTTGCTGGAAAGTGGAAATCCCTGGCAATTAAGATTGAAGTCTAGGGACTCCTTGTTCCAAATTAAGCAAGAAAATACAACACCATGATCAGTTAGTTAACATAACAAACTTGTTAGAAACCTGGCAATGAGGCCCTATCGTTGGATCCATGGTGGGGCTTAGCTTTATGTCCCTGCTTAACAGTTTTTTGTAAGGGATGGCCTTCTGTTGCAAAATGGAGGTTATAAGCCACATCCCGTAATGAAGCACATATTTTAAGTAAGTCTGGAACCACCTCTGACCCCAAAAATAGTATAATATTGTTTAAAAAATGTATAATGTACGCAGCATACCAAAACATTGTTAACGTATTAGAAATAAAGACCACAGCTAACACCAAAGTGGTCAAAACTGAAGGTAAGTGGCTATTCCTACTACCTCCCACCACCTTCCATATAAGGTTAATGCAGGTAATAAAACCCAATCAATGTGAAATTTATTTAATTCTATTTTGTATTTGATTATAATATTCTTTTTAAGATTTCCCATTCCTGATCTGAGGTCAGCACAGGTTGACAGATTTCCATGGTGGCAGAAAAATTTGAGAGAGGAGATGGTAATCTTAAAACTGAGTGACTTCAGATTTATTACTTCAGTTAAATCCCAACAGTCTGTCATACAGATGGACATTATTTGTAAAGATGTTCATGGTATGTTTTTCCTATTTTATATAATATATACCCTTCAAAAAAGGGAGATAAATTGAACACAAACTTTATGATTCAATTAATCATTAATAGATGGAACAACAAATCTTCAAAAATTCACACAAAAAAAACCAAATGACAGGAAAGGCAAATTATGAAGACATAGCTAAAAGTTTATTTTATGGAAGCATGGACAACATAATTTTTGTTTTGCTTTATATAGTTGAACCTATATACTATTGTACGGGACTTAAACAAATTAGGTGCACTTGATTTGCAATCCACACGGCATAGTAACTAGATAATATGAGAAGGCTAGTGATTCTCTCTTTCTCTGAAAATAATGGCATTCAATCTAATCCAATCAATAAAAGGTTGTTTTTAAAAGATATTGTTCCATATACATTTCTGTAGACACAGTTACAGTTGTCATAAACTGAACACTGAATCATTAAGATGTTTTAATGTGGGTTTTTATTCCACATTCAGCAATGTTTCATCTATCATGTAATCCAGTTTTTAATGGGAAACCAGAGAACCTGAAAAGAACCCCAGACCTTTAAGTGAAATACTGGCAAACCTTGGTCATTAATGTTATAATAAAGCACACCTTGCCTAAACCTAGTAATTATTGGTAATATGCAGACGACCATCTTTATAGAGGGGGAATATAACATGTATTCTTGAATAAATGGGAATTTTGAATATTCCAAGGAACTTACCAGTATTTTCTTGAACTTTCTTGCATTTCATTCTTGTATTTTAGGTTCTTTCTTGTTGGACCCTAACCATGAACCAGAGCCATTTGCCTTTGCATGTGGGGACAGTGACAATGAAGATGGGTTTAATTCACCACAGTATGTTATATCAGCATTATCATAACACTGAATATGTCTAAAATATTGTAAAAAAATTTGAATAAAAGTAGAACAGCAGTGGATATTTTGTTAAAACAGATTACTGAAAAACAACAAAATGAAGTTAGATAGAACATTTGCTGTACATTAGTTGTAAAGTTAATGTCTTTTTTTAACATGTCAGATAAAATTTAGTTTTCAAATTTATTGTAGGATCACTTTAAAGTTGTCGAAACAGATAATTTCTTTACTGGATGAACAAAACCTACACTCAGAAAACAGTACTCCACTGGACTCACTGAATGGGGCGTGTCAGTTTGCCAAAGTAGAACCTTCACCATTTTCGAACAAAAAATCAATGTATGGTAAAGATGATGACTGCAACAAAGAGGAGCATACAAAACACATCAGTGAAGAGGTAGTATCTGTTTCTGATTGTGTGAATTCAGTTGAATTGAAACGAGTGCTGTAACTTGTCTTACTGCCGACAGTTATTTAAAAGCGCTATCACTGCAAATGTTTACTGAGCATAGTGGTAGTACAAATCTGACACAGTTCTTGTAATGATATACAGTACCTTACAGGTGGAATTATGCTTTTTTCAACAGTCTACATTTATCAGCCTTCAACTGTCTACACCATTTGACCTTATGTCTGAAAAAAACACAGTAAACAGATATGCTTATCTTTTCTTCTTATAGATTATGTTTAAAAGTCTTTTGATGAAGCAAAAGATAAGCAAAGCAAATGCACACCACATGATAGACAGGGTCGAAAAATTGTCCACAGTGTGTCCAATCTCAATGTGGATGGACGTAAAAAAAGCAAATCAACCCTTTAATGTAGCTAACATGGCTAACAATTGCTGATTGGCAATGAACAAAATATGCTCACTCCAATAAACATAAATAAAAATTGTTGTAATGGATCTATTTATATAACAAATTTTGCATTGTAAGGAAGTTTTTCAATGTATTGAGCTATTATGAAATGGAAATTAAGAAAGATTGTGTGAAATTAATGCTGATTGTTATAGAATCTAGGATTATGGTGACAGATTTTGCAAGGGAGATCACTCTTTAGTTTTTCAATGAGTAATTACTGCTAATACCCACTATTATTTACTTCAGAAGAAATAAATCTTGTTGTGAAACATAAAAAATAACACAGAAGAGTTTCTATCTTACTTTGTCTGTAGTATTAAAATGTCAATCTTTGAATATGAAAATTAAACACCAAACTTGCATTTCTTCTCAATTAATTTTTGTTTCCTTTTTTGACAAATCTGAAATACAGCAAATACGTTAAGTATTAACCAGGTGACTTTATTATAAAACTGTTTATGTTACAGATGATTATACCAGGAGATAGAGACGAGATGCTAGAATTCCAGGAAACATGTCTGAACAACACAGAAATCACACTTGATATCTACCTGCCTATGGTTAATCTGTATCTACCCAATAAACACTTCTATGAAGTGTTATATAACAGGTAGGGTGTCCGTATCTGGTTAGTTTAATGTGTATCTACCTAGTAAACACTTTTATGAAGTGTAATATATAAGAGGTAGGGTGTCCGAGACTGGTTGTCTAAAAAATGGTGCAATTGATGTCCATAATCTTTGTATCGATATGATATTTAACTTTCTCATGGCCAGTCTCATAAAGCTTCAGCACCCAATTAAATTTCTAGCTAAGTATGCTCTGTAAATATCTTAAATTGTGGGTAAAGTCCTCTTTTTTAGATAATTCTTGTTCACAAGTTTATAAATTCTGTGATATAAGATTATTACCAAAAATTGTATATATATGTTCCATAAGATTTTATAATGATAGTTGGATGGCTGAAGGTAAAATTAACCATCTTTTAAATCAATAAATATGCCATGTATAGTTTCAATATTTACGTTTATGTTTTTCTGAACTCACGAAAGTAAAGAACTGTTTAAGAAGAAACCAAAACCTTTTTTTCTTTAAGACTGAATAATGATCTGTTGCTATGGGAGCCAGTAGCACCATCACCATTACCTATCCAGGACCAGGCATCAGGATCTATACAACCTTTTGACCTTAGCTGTTACCCTCAGGTTTTACAAGATAATTTTGAAATGGCAAAGTCAGCTATTCAATATGGTATGTTATTTTTACTTTTGTCAATATTTAAAGTTATCGCTATTTTGCAGTGTTTTCCTTTGATCTTTATGTGCGGTATTATCCCATCTCACCTAGCCATCAAGACATAGTTAGGTAAACATCGTGACATCACAATGTTACAAAACAGAGATAAACAGATTACTTATGATGCTTTTTGAAACTTGATGCATTTACTCGTCATCTCATCTCAGGGCTGTGGCTTTTCGATGAGAATGGACAAGAAAATGCACCTCGTTTAAAAAATGTAAATAATCTATAAATAATTTATGGGTTTTTTTTTAAATGAGATGCATTTTCTCATCCCTATCTCATTGAAGGCGACAGTTTCATATAACATATATAATCTGTTTATTGCTGTTTTGTAACATTGTGACATGACAGTGTTTACTTAACGACATCTTGACAGCTTTTTGAGATAGGCCATCTCACGCTAATAGAGTGAGATGGGATAATACTGCACATAAAGGTCAAAGGATAATACTGCACATAAAGGTCAAAGGATAATACTGCACATAAAGGTCAAAGGATAATACTGCACATAAAGGTCAAAGGATAATACTGCAAAAGAGCAATAAATTAATAAAAACTTTGAATGAATAAAATAGAATAATAATAAAAGTATTGATTACTGTTTGTATATTATGCACAATGCTGTACACATCAATTTTAGTTCAGCAGCATCAAGGACTTGGTCAGTAAAAGAGGCACCACAGCAGAAAAATTCCACTTCTTTGATATAAACTCTGAAAGCAATATTGTATAGGCTGTGAAATCTGTACTGGCCTTGACAAAAATATTTCCAGCATTTTTATTTGAACTTTTACAGAATTTCAGTGTAAAGTGTATAATTTCTGATGTTCTGCTGCAATAAATTTTATTGTTATTTAATTACAGAATCATCGGATGAAGAGGAAGATTACAGCTATAACTATTACAGCATCCATGACAGCAAGTATCCAAGGAAACAGCATGGCAACAGTAACCAGCCCTGTAAAATGTGTCTGTTACTGAGGATTGATAAAGGAAAATTAACAGCAAATTTAGCTTCAAAAGTATGTTTATGTTTTTGATGCGCCAATAATGCGTAGATATTTTAATCCATTTACTGTAATCAACTGTGTTTTGCCTATGATATCATCTTATCACGCTGTCCTGTATTATATTATAGTTTTTTAGAATAAGGACCCCTTTAAAACATATTTTCCACAGACATTTATTGTTTGTTTAAGTGATATTGAAAAGTAGAGGTATTCTTAGGAATCGGGCAGATTTATCATAAAGGTGATTGATGGTAGAAAATATGCAAAGATATTAATGTAGTATTGAAATTGGTGAGACATACAAATTAAAATGGCAGAATTGTACGTGTATATTTTCTTGGTCATTTGAGATACCTTTCCTTGAAATTACACTGAATTGTATTCATATACAGGTAGGGGTTTCTTTAGGTCCCATTGTACAGTTTAGGGTCAACTGGCCACCCAGCCAAATAGTTCCTTAAACATGTTAAATTAAATAACACTTCATGGGAAATATTTGATTTTTAATGAAATTGCTATATATAAAGTCTTACAGAATGCTATCTTATTTACTGAATTGTATTCATATACAGGTAAGGGTAGCTTTAGGTCTCATTATACAGTTCAGGGTCAACTGGCCACCTAGCCAAAAAGTTCCTTAAACATGTTAAATTAAATAAAACTTCATTGGAAATATTTGATTTTTAATGAAATTGCTATATATAAAGTCTTACAGAATGCTATCTTATTAACTGAATTGTATTCATATACAGGCAGAAGACAGTAAGGGGGTAGCGGTAGCCATCTTACAGAATGCCAACTTGTTTACTGTGTCTTACTTCAAGGGAGATCCTAGTCTACAATATATCTGTTTCTATAGTAACCAAGCAGAATTTTACCACTTAGGTATAGTTGCTTATAATTTTTTTGTGTAACATTGATTATAAAAATGTTGATGCTGGAATTATTGACTGTAGCATATTTTTTGCTCCTGCAGAAATGAGGAGCAGTGGATAGGTTAATGTTGTGACTTTTTGTAGGAGTTATGCCCCTTAATATCTGAATAAATTAGTAAAGTGGACATTTTAAGCTCTCTTCTGACTTCATTCCATTTGAAATTAGAACAAGATTTCTACATAAGCCTTAGCCCAATAATATCTCAAATGATTTAAAGAATTTTTACTGATAAAATCCTCTGTAAATTGCATTTTCTGTTTGGATTTGAATGACATTTATGCACAGTGATAGCTATAGTGTGGTTAAAGATTTATATGACCTCTTAGTCAAATTTTCAAGGGGGACAATGAATGCCCATGATGATAAGGATTATTGCCCAGTGCATAGGCATAGCAGCCAGTACAGCAGGAACGGCTTCCGTATCACATGATGGGGGGCCTCTGTGTTGCCGAGTGGTCAAGGTAGTTCATCTACTATTGATCACGTGGTACACTGAGATTGCAAGTTTGATTCTCACTGCAAGCAGGGTGTACTCGACTCCAATCATAATTGGCAAGGATTGCTAGTTTTGCTATCACAGGTCGGGGGTTTTCTCCGGGTACTCTGGCTTCCTCCCCCAATAAAAACTGGACGCCATGATATAGCTGAAAAATTGCTGAAAGTGGCGTTAAACATCATCAAACAAACAAGCAATATCACATGATGATAAGGAATATTGCTCAGTACATAGGCGTAGCAGCCGGTACAGCAGGTGCACAGGCATGCACAGTACCAATAATTTTCAGAAATAAAAAAAAATTGTTAATATGTTTCTATTTTTATTGGTGTCTTTTGACTCTCCTCTCATCTCAAATACATATGCGTAGCAGCCGGTACGGCAGGTACTTCTTCCGCCGTACCAATGTCAAATGCAATGCTACACCTCTGCAGTGTAAGATGCAAATGCAAGTAAAAAAGTAATCATGCACCATACCCTTTTGCATTTCATCTTTTATAAAATATAGTTCTTCCTTGGATTGGCATGTCATAGGCATATCCTGAGTTGTTCACTTTTCTCTCACCATGGGTTAACTGAAAAATCTAAATAACACACCATGCAATAAGAAACTCATTATAAATTCCTGATGGCCTTTATCTTGATTGTAGGGAATAAAATCACAATCAGTTTCCGGAAAAATGAAAATCGTGACACATGGTCTAGCATATATTAATTTTTTGCCAGTCACTAATGACTTTTAACAATTTGTGACAGACATTCAGTCAGACAGCTTTAAATCTTTGCCTGACTGAAGCAAGATTGGCCTGTCAGGTCCATTGGTCAGGCACTGGTCACTTGTGTAAAATCTCTTCTGCATTAAACTACATAGTGATCAGTACTTCATAAAGTAGCTGAATTGACATGTTTAAAAAAAAATTGTTTATTAAATTAGTAACAGTCATAATAGTATTGCTCATATATTTGAACTACAGTAGCTTTGAGAACATTATAAATTTTAGGAACAGTTTCTGCTACAGAAGATTTTTCATTGGTACCTAGTCATGAGAATATAAGCTATGTTCCAGCATGCTTGAGGAAATGTAAGACAATATATCCAACAGAATCTGGTGTCTGTGATCGACAGGACCTGAGTAATATGGACATGTTGTCTGTGGCTGTTAGAATAAAGAAAGATACCACCGCTATAAATGATCTGACTAAAGACGAAAAAGTCAAGGTGCGGAAAGTAGTAGTGTATTAGGAATAAAATGATGTACATTTTTTTTAAAGTTTTCATGAATATTTTTTTCCATTATCAATTCTTTTTTAATTTATGAAATGCAAATAATTGTTTTTAATATTTTTTAATTGTGACTATTTGATATTGCATTCAGATGATAAATTTACAGTAATCTATGTTGTAGCCAACAGCACTGGCCAAGTAGTCTAGTTAGTCTTGTCTGCATGTTTGAAGAACAGAGATTAGTCTTGGAGTTGTTTTGCTGTACCAGTATTGTGTAGCTAAATTTTGTGTTAACAATGAGCCATTCAGTCAAAATGTGTCCTTCAAGTTGCTGTGGTCAAAGTAGTTAGGCAAATCAACTAATTTATAACAAGTGTTTTATAACTGAAGTTGTGGTTTTAAGCCCAAAGTGGGGCATGTTGTCCTCGACTTCAGCCATAATTGGCAAGGATTGGCAGCTTGCAAAATGAAAGGGTTGTCACCTGGTTCTCAGGCTTCTTCCTCCAATAAAAACTGGACACCAGATATAGAGGAAAAAGTTGCAGCATTAATACATAGCAAGCAAATTAATTTTATTATAATTTTTCTGTGTTATAGGAATTTCTTGTATCATTAGGAGTTCATGGTGCAACGTTACGACATAAAATGGTAGATTCTGGTTCTAGTTGGATCACACAGGTAATAATAGTAACAGTGATTCCTATTTCCTTACTTAAAATATTTTTAGGCACCGACTGAACATTGTGAAAACTAACTTGAAAATAAAATTAAAGAAAAATAAATTGTTTTTTTTTTCCAGAAATTTTTATTCATCTTGTAGAAAGTATAAATATGAAAGCCACTTTTTATTACACAAAGAAAATATTTTATAAAGATATAAACAGTAATGAAATGCTCACAGTTGAGGTCATAAATGGGTTTTTAACATTCTAGGTCTTTTGCTGATTGCAGAACACAATTTTAATTTTTTAATTGAATTTATAATTTCATTTTCAGTTGATAGATCTCTTAGATGTAAAAGATTATGAGGTCATAGGTTACACTGCTCCAAAAGTACTTACAGAACTACATGTACATTTATGGAAATGTGCTGTGGATTATAGGTAAATTTATAGCATGTCAGTCACATTTTAATTATAATCTAGGATTAAGATCCATAATCTATGATTGTGACCAGCTAACCCAATGATAGCCATGATGTCTGTCATTTAGGACTGATTAATATGAATTTAAGATCAAGGATTCATAGCCAGTAAACTATAGGTTAAAAACATTGATCTTTGATTATGATTTATAGACATGAATACTTACTATAGATTAAAAATAATGGATCTATAATGATCAATTATAAACATTTAATTTGAGTCAATATATTTATAGTTACCTGGCTTACTATATATTGTTTATCTTGAATTCTTCTTCATGAATCTTAATCATAGATAAAGTTGGTATCCTATACGTAGATGACCATAATCTTAGATTATGGGTAATAATTCTATATGATGGTGTGTTTTTTTGTTTGCCTTCATGTCTATTTTTGGACCAGGCAATACCAATGTGTACTTGGGTTCTCCTGCTAAACAGAGGCCTTGGTGGTCCAGAGTTTTTTCTATGTACTTTGACTTCCTCCCCAAATAAAAACTAGATGCCATGATATAGCTGAAAAATTGCTGAAAATGGTGTTAAACACCATTCAAACAAATCTCCTTGGAAGACAGCAACACTTTATAGGATTGCAGGTTTAATTTTGTTGACAAATAGTTCTAGCATATTTCATGCCACAAGTGAGGAACTGTCATTATGAAGGGGCAATATAAAGAAAGAAGACTGTAGACTGATCAAGCATTGGTTCAGGCAGATTATTATCCTGGCTGGATGCCTGCCCTTTCTGTTGATGCTTTCATAGTAATTATTGTTGTGTGTCAATTCATTTACACAGATATGTTTACATTTTTTTTCAGACCAATATTAAATCCAACAAAAGCTCTAATTAAAGCGGAATCATTCAGTATATCTAGTAATATTGTAGCAGAATCGTCTACCTCATTATTAAGGTAAATACTCAGGATTGTTGAGGCTGTCTTAAAGGTTAAAACTAAATAAATTATAAATATGAAATATTAATAATTATGACTATTTATACCCCCGCAAACTTGTCCGTCTGTCCACATTCCTTGCAAGCGCAACTCCTCCTAAACTGCTTGATGAAATTTAATGCAACTTGGCCTAAAGGAGGTACATTATATGTCGATGTGCATGAAGGACTTTTATTGACCTCGGATATCATTAAGGGGAGATAATTGGACTTGAAGAAAGTGAAGTGGGGGTATTGATTTGTGAGCATGCTCAGTGATTAGCTAGCGCTCGCCACTTTCGCAATTGGCAAATCCTTTTCAGAAATGATGAAAATATTTTGAACGTAATTCGCCACTTAAAATTTCAAAATTTTCATCGTCAAAATCGCCATTTTCCAAACATCTTATCTAAGGTACAAGTTTATGACCCAAGGCAATCAAAGTAATTATGTAATAGACATGTCACCCGATATTATTTGATAATTAATCACTTAATTACTGTGTACACATCGTCACACGCGATCAAGCATAGCCAGTTGGATAGCAACTCAGGCGATCTTTTTGTGGTCCCACATCGCCTTGTTCATCATTGCTCTGTCTTTTTCACAAAGTCGTCTTACATTTCCTTTTAATTTTATTGCTATTATCGTCAGAAATCGTCATATTTTTGTTAAAGCCTCATGTTTCCTCATGTTTATCATGTACGCGCAATTTTTTGGTTCCAGCGTGCTTTTACTTTATATATATAGCGTAGGTTAAAATGCTATCAGAAACCAGTTCCAACAAGGCGATCAGACAGTTTTCGGAGCGGATATGAACTCGGGTGCCGGAGATTACAAAATACGATGCTTCTAGAATTAAAATGACTTGTACAAATTTAAACATAAACAAAAATTAATATTTAGACAATCACTTTTTAAAAGTTTTTCATTTAAATCTGCTTAAATATATGTTCTGTTGCAATATTACATAATATATATTATAAAATTGTGCTAGAAAATATTAAATATTTATTAATGTTTATTGTATTCATTAATAAATGATTTTGCATGCATTTATACATATAAATAAATATACACACAGGGTTCTCCACACCTTTTAGAGTAAAAGGCTGAATCACTAAAGTAGAAGGCAGGGGGTTTGCGGGCCGCCCAAGGCCCCCAGCCAGGTTATGGGGCAGCGCACCTATAGGGGGATCCAGGGGGGGCGAACCCCCCGGCCGAAAATGGTTTTAAGCTATTTTGAATGTGATGTGGACACCTCTCCTGGCAGCATTATTTTAATTATTTAAAAAATAAATGATTTTAAAATGCATTAAATTTTCATGAAAAATATGTTAAATATAATGGTACCAGAACCTGTAGGAGGTGGCCAGGACTACGGGTAACTAGTTTCACAAGTCATTAACATTCCTCTTTTTGAAATCATATATATTGATTTCCAAATTATATATGTTTTACTTTAAATTAATATCTGTTCAACAGCAAGTTATTAAATTAATTTTGAAAAATTTTATTTGTATCTGGAATTTTCATGACTCAAAAAATGTATCATTAAAATAATTTATTAAATAGACAGTAATAGACTAATATCAAATTTAGAAAAAGTAAAATTATAACAGGTCACTAAGACTGGTATGGACTGACTTACATGTAGTTTCAATATGCTAGAATTAATTTATCCAAACACAGGTTTCAAAATTATCATTATTTGCAACTTCGTAAAAGGTAAAAGACATATTACCATCCTTTCTTACCATCGGTGAGTTTCGTTCTTTTAGTAAAATAGTCTGTAATTTTTCCAGCAACCCGTTTATTCATTGCTGTACACCCGTTGTATCAACACCAATATAGTATTACATGCGTTTCCGGTAAAGCTATACCGGTGTTGACACAAAGAAATTCCGTAAATTATATGTTTTGCATCGAACGCGGACCTCGCCGAGAGCACCATTAAAAAAACGAACACGCTACGAGAAAAACAAACTTCAGCTGCCGATTTCTCAGACTCTACATCATTAAGAATAAATTTTCATTCATAATTTTTTTTAGCAATAGGTAACATAAATTTGGCAAAAAAGTAGCCGGTCAAAATACAAAAATACACGGCAATATAGCCGGCTACCGGCTTCAAAGGAAACCACTGTACACACATATAAGATCTTAAAAATCGTTGCACGCAAAAGTGACTAATGGTTCAAAAATCCTAGCTAAAACCCTGCATGCTCACAGTCCACACTGTTTTCCTTTGATCTCTGATACAAAAAGCCATCTCACTCTACTAGTGTTAAATTGATAATAATTTTCTTACTCTATTTGCATGATATGGATAATTATACCATGAATAGAATTTTCTGCATTTGATTGGTCTGAAAACAAGGATTGCCAGTTTTCCTACCGCAGGTCGGGGGTTCTCTCCGGGTACTCCGGCTTCCTCCCCCAATAAAAACTGGATGCCGTGATATAGCTGAAAAATTGCTGAAAGTGGCGTTAAAACACCATTCAAACAAACAAACAAACAATACTAACTTGTGTTATATGATTCATGTATGTGTTTGCAACATGAAAATCTTGTCAACAAATAGTGACACATCTGCTGCTTTTGCTGCGATCTATTAGTTGTTGGTTTTATTCATGTAATAAAACAGTTTCTGATTTTGTTAAGCAGTCACTATCATATTTCTCAACCCTGAAAAATGTATATTCACCTCAACTAGTGGCTTGGTGAATATTACATTTCCTTCGGTTGATAAATCTGTGTAGCGATCATCGGTTTATAGGACTTTGTAAAGTAAACAACATGATATCACAATGTCACAATACAGGTATAAAACAGATTACTGTTGGTTTTACTTCCTCTATCTCACTATCCATCTCACTTCAATTAACTCCAAGGATAATTTTGATATTTAATATAAAACAATAATCTGTATTTACTAATGAATTAATAGACTAAAAAATAATTATACCCCGCGCAAACTTGTTTTGGGGGGTATATAGGAATCACCCTGTCTGTCCTTCTGTCTGTCTTGTCCGTCTGTCCACATCCCTTCTAAGCGCAACTTCTTCTAAACCGCTTGATGAAATTTAATGAAACTTAGCATAAAGGAAGTTCATTATCTGTAGATGTGCATGAAGGATTTTTATTGACCTCGTATATCATTAAGGGGAGATAATTGGACTTGAAAGTGAAGCGAGGGGTATCGCTTTGTGAGTGTACTCACAGTCCACACTTGTTGTCTTTATTACTAAGGATGTTTTAAAGATTACTGGTATGACTTAAATGTGTAATTCAATCCTTGTCCTGCAGGCAGGGTGTACTGAATGCAATATCAAATAGTCATAATTAAAAAATATCAAAAACAATATTTGTATTTCATAAATTAAAAAATACTTTTAAGAATTTTTAATGGAAAAAATATTCATGAAAACTTCAATTAGTCAAGGGGCCTCAGTGGCCGAGTGGTTAAGGTAGTTTGTCTGCTATTGACCATGTGGTCTGTCAACAAGGTGATTGCGTGTTCGAGTCTAACTGCTGGCAGGGTGTGCTCAACTTCAGTCTTAATTGACAATGATTGCCAGTTTTCCTGCCAAAGGTTAGGGGTTTTCTTCAGGTACTCCGGCTTCCACCACAATAAAAATTGGACCCATGATATAGCTGAAAAATTTCTGAAAGTGGCATTAAACAACATTCAAACAAAAAGCAAAACAATCTAGATTAGATTCTGCAAAGAAACCTATACTCGGACTGCCCCTTGTTCCTTCCTTACACACTCATACCTACTGATACACAAAAATGTATACATTCATTCATGAACTTTGAGCATATCGTTGTATATGTAATATTAAAATAACTTTTTAGTCAATAAATCTTGTTTGAAAATAGTTATAAAACTGTTTGTTACTTTTCAGATTTGTTTTGGATGATGCATCTCTATTTTTATCACAATCATCAAAATCTGCAATCAATTTACAGAAAGGTAACATTAACAGTTAATGATTGATTGTATTTTGATTTTACACAAAGTATTAATAACAATTTTAAAATATTTACAATATTTAAAATATGAAGAAATCTTAATAAAAATAAAACTTTGAAAATATAATTTTAACATGTGCTATGGGCAGTGAATCAATTTGATTGACAATTAAATAAAACGATAATGTTGTAAGAGTGCACAAAATTCCTTGCAGTTAGAAATTTAATGTATAACATTTTTAAAATATTAATTTCAGATTATGTGTGTGTTGCTGATTTGGAGAGATTTGAACTTGCCCTTAGATTAAACGATGGAAAAGATCAAGTAAGATTCTTATTAATTTATATTTTAATCAAAAGAGCATTTTTGTAATTCCCCTCCCACCAGTTTTTACAAACTTTACCTACTGTACCAATGATACATGACATTTTTATTTGATGTGCTATGGAGTTAATCTAGTGATTGTAGTAGTCATTTTTTTGCATGGAGAGTATTTTTTAAATGAACTTTAATGTTTTTGAATTTTTATCTCAGATTTTTTTTTTTTGCCTGGATAACATGATTTCAAAATCTTGTTATTATAAGAAATAATAAAATGTATTTATACCAGACTGCTTAAAAAACTGAAATGTACTTTTGTTATATTTTAGAAGTTTCCAAAGACTGACTTCAAAGTATCAACAAATCGATTAAACATTCGTACATGTTCTGACTCGTGCAAAGCTCTGATGGAATTGATTCGGTATTTTGCTACAGATGGAGATTTACATGTTCAGGACATGGAGGATTTCAATTCTACAGCTACATCAGATGATATAATATCTACTGAAGATGTAAGAGTTACGTTGTCAGTGTAGACAAGTCAAACATTTGTTGTTAATTTGTCATAAAACTAATCAAAATTTTATGATAAAAAATTGTAGCTGAGGAAATGTTAAAGTTTATGCTATGCTTAGGATTTTTAATATTCATGTTGTTAGTGTTTTTGTCAGAATTTTGAACTCGTAACTTGAACTTGGTTTAAACCAATTTAAATACTAATATTTCATATTTAACATTAGCTATAACTGTAGCACATTCTCAGACAAATATACTTTCAAATTTGAACCTGAAAGTCAGTGCTATAAATGACTTGTGACATTAATAAGTGGCTACATCCCTCCACGAATAAATTGTAATAAACAAAGAGGGTTATGCTAATAATGGGGTGACAGTAAGAGGAA
Source organism: Limnoperna fortunei (assembly GCA_944474755.1). Lineage (NCBI taxonomy): Eukaryota > Metazoa > Mollusca > Bivalvia > Mytilida > Modiolidae > Limnoperna > Limnoperna fortunei. Next base: position 62,075,866 of record OX104113.1, read on the forward strand.
TATGATGTTCAAAACTCTTGCCATCATTTCCTGAAGAAAAAAAATAAATTTATGTTATATAAAATTAGACTTAAATCAGAGATTTCTTTATGTGAAATAGGTTGAAATCACTAACGAACAACACATTTAATCTGTTAATAAATCATTCTTTTTTCCAATTTTACTCCTTAATTGAAGAATTATCTCCCACGAAATATAATGAGACACTTGATATTTCTTTTTGGGTTTTTATCTCCCACGAAATATAATGAGACACTTGATATTTCTTCTTGGGTTTTTATCTCCCACGAAATATAATGAGACACTTGATATTTCTTCTTGGGTTTTTATCTCCCACGAAATATAATGAGACACTTGATATTTCTTCTTGGGTTTTTATCTCCCACGAAATATAATGAGACACTTGATATTTCTTCTTGGGTTTTTATCTCCCACGAAATATAATGAGACACTTGATATTTCTTCTTATGTTTGAAGAAACAAATAGTGTCCTTACAAACAATTTTCATTTGATTATATTCAGAAATATGCATGTTAAGGTATCCGACCCATAATTGAAGCCACTGTTTTATTTTTCGACCAAGAAATACAGCTTTATTACATCAAGATTTTGCTAATTAATGATATAAATCAAATATATTGTAGATATTGTATGTACTTTGAGAAAATGTTGACAGTTTTGAGCAAAAAAAAGTTACGTTACTCAACCTCTCCTAAATAGCCAATCAGTTGATGCCGTAGTCAAAAGTAGTGCTTAAAAAAACCAAAGTAGTTCTACTTTCACTTTGCATAAAAATTTTAATTCTGAATGAACCTGTTTAAGAATAAGTTTATATGATGCACACATATTTTAGAAGTGAAATGAATTCAAATTTAATAATTTCAAGCAAGTATTAGATTTCGTACGAAACTTAACAGACTAGCACCTGTTTCTATCCATCTGACAACTGAAACTAGCTCTATTTGTGACGTCATTTTGTAAACTTTACAAAACATTCTTATCAGACTTTAATATTGTTGTGCCGGTCAGATGTTTTTTAGCGAAGACATGGTATTTTGAGAAATAAAGGTGTCACTAATAGTGAACTTAAGGTAAATTCAGTATTCTATAAAATGTTATAATGGTCACCTATGTAAATCTATTTAGTAGAGGTTAACCTTAAATAGCATTTCCAATGTTTGCCGAACATTACCAAGATCTGCTCCATTGAAAAACAATGGACATCTGCGACACCAATTATGATCATGTGGTCAATTGTGGTTCGGATACCTCAACCTATTATTATACCCCCTGCAAACTTGTTTGGGGGGGGGGGGGAAGGTATATAGGAATCACCTTGTCTGTCTGTCCATCTGTCCGTCTGTCCACATCCCTTGTAAGCGCAACTCCTCCTAAACCGCTTGATGAATTTAATGAAACTTAAAGCATAAAGGAAGTACATTATGTGTACATGTGCATGAAGGATTTTTATTGACCTCGGATATCATTAATGGGAGATAATTGGACTTGATAGCGGAACAGGGATATCGCTTTGTGAGCATGCTCACAGTCCACATTTGTTTGATTCTAATTCACTCTGTTCAGTCGAATGAAATGACAAAAATGTCTATGCAATGACTATCGGTCATTTTATTGTCTCGCCTGCGACGAAAGTCGCTGGAGGCGAGACATATGTATGGGAATCCGGCGGCGGCGGCGGCGTAAACACTTGACATCTTGCTTCATATATTTGTAAGCCCAAGCCCTAGGTCCATCAAATTTGGCCCAGAGGTAGCTTATGATGAGTACTTGCCAGTCAGTCACCTGTCACCTGACCTTGACCTCAATTTCACGGTCCAGCGACTACGTTAAAGTTTTTGTGTTACGACAGTTCCTCTGTAACTACGCATGGTAGGATGACAATATTTGGTATATAGGTTGCTGATGACTAGTACATGACTGTCTGGTAGGTGTCAACTGACCTTGACCTCAATTTCATGGTCCAGCGACTACGTTAAAGTTTTTGGGTTACGACAGTTCCTCTGTAACTGTGCATGGTAGGATGACAATATTTGGTGTATAGGTTCCTGATGACTAGTACATGACTGTCTGGTAGGTGTCACCTGACCTTGACCTCAATTTCACGGTCAAGCGACTACATTAAAGTTTTTGTGTTACGACAGTTCCTCTGTAACTACGCATGGTAGGATGACAATATTTGGTATATAGGTTGCTGATGACTAGTACATGACTGTCTGGTAGGTGTCACTTGACCTTGACCTCAATTTCACGGTCCAGCAACTACATTAAAGTTTTTGGGTTACAGCAGTTTCTCTGTAACTATGCATGGTACGATGACAATATTTGGTATATAGATTGCTGATGAATAGTACATGACTGTCTATTAGTTTCCACCTGACCTTGACCTCAATTTCACGGTCCAGCGACTATGTTAAAGTTTTTGGGTTATGGCTGTTCCAATATTTGGTATACAGGCCGCTGCTGATATTTAATGCTATTTACGTAATGCTTATGACAAAAGTTATTTTGGTTACTGATGTGGAATGCAGGCGAGACATTTTTCTGTGTCCACACTTGTTAGTAATATTAAGCTTTGAAACTGTTTAAAAGAGTTCATTGTTTTTATTTGAAATTTAGAGTCAGCACACTATTGAAGGAGAGGATGAAGATGATAGAAGTGGTCTATCTGTGTCCCGACTAGAACAGTTGCATACACTTGTCGAAGATGCCATGAAAGAATCCGGTGCTATAACCAGTCCAGGTTAGTGGTATACCATTGTTGTATAGAAAGTTTAATTCATTGTAACTTCCAATTTAATATTAACTCTCTTTACCTTTAGAGAGATGTGCATTTACATTATGAAAAATAATTAATATAGATGCAGCCTAAATGCAAGTATTGAACACTTTATGATTTATGACATTAGTTCCTCTGTACTGACAGTGCTTCTGTATTCTACAGTGGTCATGTGATCATCTTTCACTAATGTTTTGATGATGTCACAGGAGTGTCACATGATTGTAAAAATTTTTTATAGAGCATTTCAGAAAAAAAGATAGCAAACATTTCATATAAAATTTTAGTTGTTATTATTAAATAAAATACTTAACTTTTTTCATTGATGTCAAATTTATTTGCATGTGTACTTTTAAATAATTTAAGTGCACTGCTTCAATAATTTTTTCTGATTATTTGAAATGAGTTTGTATATATGGACCACATGACCTTTTCAACATGCATGTTACCGTATAGCTCACATATGCGATGCACATAATAATAATAGATTTATTGTAGTGTTATTTGTTGTCCTGGATATTAAAGCTGAAAAAATTGCATAAGTTAAACATCAACCCAAAAATAAATAGAGTGAATGGATTTAGGTCAAATTGCCCCACAGAAAATTCACCCCCATCAAAAATGCCCCCACTGTTTGAAAATTCATCCCATCTTAAAAAAAATCACCTCCTGCAAAAATGCGCCCTACTTAAGCAAAATCACCCCACTTACAAAATATCACCCCTTTAAAAATGACCCACTTTTAGCAAAATTGCCTCACTTATAAGTCACTATGTTAGAAATATATCTTGTGTAGGGGGCAGGCCGATTTTGTTAAAAGTGGGGTATCTTTGATAGGGCAATTGGACATGCTTCTGTGTGAATTTGTCTGTCTTTTGAAAAATAAGGTTTTTAGCTTTATAGTGTGAAACACCAAATAACTGACAGTAACCTCTTAAAAATCAAACAAGAATTGTTATTTAGTATAAGTGTTATGTTGTATTTTGAACCCTCTTGGAAATACACACCTTTGATGTAAAGTAATAGGAAAAATTAACCCCAATTTTTCAGCGGCTCGATTTCAATATGACACCAAAGTTGTCATGTTCTAGCTATGAGCTTCAGATTTGCCTGTCTAGCATTATCCAACATGCAGTTATTCATAGTAGCACATATAAAGTATTTAATGCATTGATATGTTTTGATTTAGATAAAACAGAATCTGCTGGACCTAGAACAGAAGTCTTTTTCACAACAGATGGCACTTTTGGTAAGGTACCTCCTGCCGGCATAATGAGACCTATTGTTATATCAGCCAGTGCAGAATCTGTAGCCAGTACCAGTAGTTGTGTCTCGGAAACATTTAGTGATGACGAAGATTTTTGTATCATTGATGATCCTGGCATTGGAATAGCTGTTAGTATTGTTATGTCTACTGCTTATCCACACAGACGGATCATCATTTATCATCTTGCATTAGAGTCATGGTTATCGTTGTCGTGACATGTTTTTTTAATCCTCATCTCCTCCTAACCCATTCAAAGGAATTGGATAAATATTGCACAGTATGTTTATAAGGAAGAATTGATAAACAGCACTATAAGTTTTGTTTTTCAAAATATTTTGTCTTTTCTGAAAAAAATGAGTTGGTCACATTTTCACTTTTATTTTGTCCACAGCTCCTCCAATTAACCATTTGCTTTATGTGCAACATCTATTTAGTTAAATATTTTGGGGAAAATATTAGAAAGGGCGGGGGAGTTCGCAGGCAACTTGTGTTTTTAAGTCTAGCATATTTGGTACACAGATAACATGTTAAAAATAAAAACATTCAGCACTAAAAAATATAATTAGTTATCATTAATAGTTTTTTCTTACAAGATCATGTGATCAGCCCTAAAGATCATTGAATAAGGCATCTATGCTTTATTATTGCATATAACACACAACCAAGTATGGTATTTTATTTGTTTCCTTTCCAGCCAAAAGACGGTGAGCCCTGTGTTAGAGTGTTTACAAAAGATGCTATAGATATAAAAGAGAACTATTTCAGTCAGCCCCATGGTAAAACAGATCTACTGAAGGCTCCCGACCACTACCCGTCTGCTGAGTACAGATATACACTGAAGGAACTCTCTGTAGTATGGTATATGTATGGTGGTAGAGATTTTAGTGATGCCCCAAAAGTAAAGCTGATAGGTAAGTTGTCATGGTAACAGATTCTTTCATTTAGCATTTCTTGCACTACCTACATGTACATATAGGATTTTACATCTATATACTTTTTACCCGGGTTTACAAATACATGTAGAATACATCTTGGCTTCTCAAACTGCTATGTAGATTTCTTCTACAGGTTTGTGCTCCTATTGCACTATTAGAAGATTACATAAAATTCTTCCTTTTTCACTGGTGTGTCAGCACAGAGGTTGTAATCTTGATCTCAATTGGAGGCAAGGCATGCCTGACTCCAACCAGAATTGATGAGGATTTCTAGTTTTCCAGCTGAAGTTAATGGCTTCTTACTGGGTACTACAGACATTCTCTGGTGACTTGGATGTCATTATATAGTTGAAATGTTTCTGAAAAGGCATATAACCACATTCAAACAAACAATTTTTTCCTTTGGAATCAGAATGTTTCTCTGCTTTATCATGATGATTGAAATGTTTTCCTTAATTTATAACATAATTTGTCTTGTATATCTGTTTTTCAGATAAAGAAACTACATTGTCTTTCATACCTGAGAAGAGGTAAACTCATTTATTTATAGAGTCAACAGTAATTACATCTTTATGTTTCTCAAAAAATAGTACTTCATAATTATTTACCAGAATTGGATAAAGGCATAAAAAATGTGGCAAGCAAAATTTTTAAAGTGTGGTGTTATCCTTCTCAGCTTTTATTGATTTGTGTTGTTTTTTGCAGTGACAGTAAGCACCAGATTAAGTTGGGATACAGACCCAAAGTACCTGGTACTGATAGGACCTCTGTCAAGGTTAAAGGGGGTCCTGGGAGGGACCATGATGTTGTTGTGGAGCTTCAGTTAACAAAAGTAAGTAATAATATACTGTGAAATACTTTTTATTCTTGGGGTATTAATTTTGATGGTTTTTGTAGAAGCCTCAGACCACGAAATTAAAAATCCAATGAAGAATAAACTTCATTAACAGATCAGAACTTGGGAACAACGATCCGAAAATGTCGATAGGACATTTATTTGTAAATGTAATACATGTATATGATTTTTGTGATCCATACTGAATTTTTAGCTCAATATCCATCTTAAATAATTATGTAAGCAGGTTTCATGTTCGAAGTGTGTTTTATTAAATGTAGGTATCATTTGTAATTGTAAAGAATATGAAGAAACATCAACTTCCGGTCAAGGAGGGGCGATATAATGTGTTCATTTTCGATGCTAAAAAGTAACAAATTAAATTTGTTACTTTTTAGCATAAAATGAAACTTATGTTTTAAATATTTTATTTTATTATTTTATTGGAATTATGAGTTTGGTTGCTCATTCGAACATAAATTAAAATAATAAAATAAAGTATTTAAAAGATAAGATTCATTTTATCTTCATTAGGCCATATCAATGACACACTATATCAAACGGATGTTATCATAATACCAATAATGGCACAAATGACATTACGTTACACTAATGTAACAGTTGTTTATTGCTACTCTGCACCTGTATTGACAAATGACACTTCGGCTAGGAATGCTTCTTTTGATAACATTAGAGAATTAAATAGACTAAAATTATTTTTAATTGCAATTTATCAATTAATACATTACCCAGTTTATAATTAGCTATTGATTTCCGTGTTGTAAGGGGTAATATTTAGATGCAAATAATTAACTTTAAAAATAAAAAATGATGTATTCTTATTACAAAATAAACACAAGCACCACTTATGAACACTTTTGTGTACAATCGTAACCACATGCGTAAACAACAGCATGTTATGTAACTGTTTTGTCTTCTTTATATGTTGTTATGTATAAGGGCCCCGCCACTTTGTGGGGGAAGCCCTATAGTGATCAGTCTGTTCATGCATCTGTCCGAAACTAATCGTGTCCTGGCTGTAACTCTTTTATCTTTTGAGGTAGGCTTTTGATATTTGGAATGTGGGTAGATAATATCAAGGTGATGTGTCGCATACCATGTTTGATGACCTTTAACCTTGACCTCAATGTCAGCGGGGACCACAGAGATGGATACCATCTTACTGATATCTAGTTATTGACAGTGAAAGGATTCTTCTGTAATAATTTTTTTTAAGAACCAACGAACATTTAAAATTTAACCAAACCATGAAAAATGTGCTTCACCCAGTTTTAATTGACAAGGAAATTCCAGTTTTCCTACCAAAGGTCAGGTGTTTTCTCCAGGTGCTCTGTCTATAGCTGAAAGTAGAGTACAACTTCAAACATACAAATAAACAAACAGACAAACAAACAAGTTTAAATATAAAATATCTTGATGGAATAATTTGGACCTACCATTAATAATGTAAACATAATTATAAAATTGGCATTTGCACTAAACTTTCATATTAAAGTGTTTAGGGTGATCTATATAAATTAAAATTAAAAAAAATCGACGAAAAGTTTTAAATTTTGTTAATGTCAAGAATACAAAAATCACTATTTTGTTGTTTTTATCTTGTACAAAGAGTATTGATATAACTATTTTGTTTTTTGTACATTTTTTGCTGAACTGCAGCTCAGCTAACTAAAGGAACACACCATAGTTCATTGGTGTTCATTTTGCTTGCCAGTTACTTCTATCAAGTTGACCAATATTGGACTCCAAACAATATTTGTAATTACCAAATAATGCTTTGGATGTCTATCATGTTATTCTGTTTTTAATGATATGCAGATACTTCTATGAATGTTTCCTTTTGTAGATCAGAATGCAGCATGAGACCTACCCTAGTCACACAGAACAAGCTTCCAGACAGATCCTAGTGATAAGTGATGTCGAAATCAGAGATAGATTGGCAGTGTCAAATATTAATAAATTACTGTATCAATATTCCTCAGAATCACTTCCAAAACAAACTAACTCTAACATGGTAAGTTTTATGGATATTCTGAAGCTTTTAGCTGAAAAGTATTACTGATGACCATATAGCACCTACCGCAAAAATAACAATAACTTTTAACATTAAATGCTAATTTTTTATTATTTGAATTTTTAATTTCTATCAAATGTCTATGCAATTTTTTTCTGAAATTCAGATTTTTTTTATTAAGTATTGTAAATCTGTTAAAGTTTTGTGCCATCTGCAGTCAAAGCAGATTGTGAATATCCATGCTATAAAAGTCTGAACGTATTATAATCAAAATACATTGACCTGTCAGGTATTTTCTATCTATTGGTTAACCAATTCTTAATACAGATAACAGCTGTTTAGAAAACTGCTTCATTCTGTTTTCTTTAAAGCTCTTCGTCAGTGATAGCTTGGACATTTAAATTGCAGCTACTTATGTGTGACTCAGGTAATTTTAAACTTCTAACTTGTTCCATCTACATTGTACTCTATGGCTATCTTCCAGATTAGAAATTTGAAGTTACCTGAGTCATGCATGAATAGCTGCAATTCAAATGTCCAGCTCTTTCTGATTAGGAGCTTTAAAGAAAACAGATTGAAGCAGTTTTCTAAACAGCTGTTATCTATTTTTGGAATTGATTGAGCAATAGGTAGAAAATACCTTACAGGTCATCGTGTCATCTTTGTCTGCATCTTCATCACACATTTTTGTTAAACTCTCATACTAATATCAATTTAACTTGCTTATTTTTTTTACATCCTCACAAGTCAGGGTTTCTGTGTCCACATGTGCCCATAAACCCTGACCTTAGCTAGGAAATTCCCGGGCTAGAAGATTTTTATATGACGTCAAAATATCAACCAATGAAATTGATTGAAAGAAGCAAGTGTTTGGCAGTAGTCATACTTACTCATTTTTGAGTGGGAAGAAAACATAACGAAACTAAAAAATAATGCAGTAATAACAAACTATTAACACTACTGAGAAAATACACTGATTTTCATATGGTCTATGCAACACATCCATTTGGTTTATTTACAATCGGGATATCCCTTAACCAAGTCGTGAATGAAAGCGAGCTTTTGATTGGCTACATGCAGGTATGATTTAGCCAATCAAAATAGTGACTCCTAGCCTGGGAATTTTCTAGCTAACTTTGTCAGGGTTTCGTGGACACATGTGGACACAGAAACCCTGACTTGTGAGGATGATTTTTTTTTTTTAATGAACTGCTGATGTGCACCTGTTATTTCATTTTGATTCTAACACATTTTGAATGAAACATAAGCCCATGTTCTCCAGTGCACTGAATATTTACTTTAAATATTGAAGTCAGTTGCCTGCCAAAGTCAGGGTTTTTCACAGGCTTTCTCTTGCAAGAAACACAATGCCATGATATTGCTGAAAAACTGTGGGAAGTGGCCTTAACTGACAAACAACCAAATAGACAAAATAAAATTGAAGGGAATAAACCTAAATATGCACATATATTTTATTTGAAGCACTGATGCATTTCATACTTTATTTTGCTTTGAAATGTTTTTTTTGTTGCTCTGAGAGTATTTTATCTGCAGTTGAAATATTTTTTTGTTTGAAGACTAAATTAGTGTTTACAATAGCTTTCATTTGAAAATACCAGTGTCTGTCAGAATTTTAAAATCAACATACTGTTACATTTTCTCTTTTTAATGTTACATTGATGAATAAATGTGCCAGCAATTTTACATTTTATGCTTCGTTAATAGGTTCTAATAAAAGCAGTCCATCTAAGACCAGATCCTTCAATGAGCTCACAGGAATGTTCATTACGTGTGTCTGTTCAACCTTTGCGTCTAAACATTGATCAGGCAAGTGTTGGAAGTAATTGCTAGAATAATGAATAAAACACATTGTCATAAAGGGCCTGCATATACAAGATGGGGGAGTATCTTGCTTTGTTTCAAGGGCCTGGGTAGTTAAGAGAGTAATTCTTTCTCATGAGGGGCCTGGGTTATGCCATTCATTAGGACAAGGAAATTCTAACTAGAGCTTAGAGTGGTATTAAACTTCAGTCAATTAACAAAATAAAAAAACAGTTTAGTTTAAGAGGAACATAAATATTTATATGTTATATTTGTTCTCAACATTAAATTAACGAAAAAATCTCTATTTATTGTACCAATGCAAATTTGTGTTACATTTATTTGTAAGTCAGTAACACAAGTCATTAACAATCTACTATTTAAGTTTCTTGTGCTTGACATTCAGAGCAGCCCAGCATGCCCCTTGTTATGGATTGGGGAGACCCTTTCAATTGGGGTAGGGTAGGGGGGGGGATGTCAGGTCATAATACCGCCACAGACCATATTAGGCAACGCATTTGTAGAGTGCCAAGCTCCATGCACAATAAAGAACCCTTTTGTAGGTTTCAAAGAAGAGTAGGCTTATTGAAGCTGCTACAAAAGGCTAAATTTTCTGTCCCTACCCAATACTGAATACTTTTCCATTGTCATTTAAATTAATGTTCCGTTAGTCCCTTCAACCACTTTTTTTCCACTGATTTATTTTGCCTTAACTTGTTCTCATCCTGAATATAGCTGAAATATTGCTCACTGGATGTAAAGCAAACATCCAATAAATCGAAAACTATTTTAGCTGTAAGAGGCCAATTATTATAGAATATGGATCCTGTTGTATTATGTTATGTACTTGTGTATATTTTATGTCGCTGTGATCTAGCAACATCCATTTACATGTCATCTCAGGATGAACTTCTGTATTGACCAATCAAATATTGGTTGCAGCAACAGTTGATTTTGGGGAATCCTGTGTTATTGTTCTTCTTCTTTTGGGGGGTTTTCAATGTCCTTCACTGATAAATTTATACCCTCTGTCGGATGGTTGCTGGGTGTTAGTAGTCCATGGACTGCATCATAATGGTTTTGTTGAAGCTTTGCCTTCGGGATACCTGGTCGAAAAACTTGGCAGCATTTGTCCTACTAGCAAAAGTTCAATCTGAGATGACCCATAATGGGATGTTGTTAGATTTTCACAGCCATAATAACAAAAAGGAGCTAGTGGAAGATTTCATTTTTTGTCTCGCCTGCGACGAAAGTCGCTGGAGGCGAGACATATGTATGGGAATCCGGCGGCGGCGGCGGCGGCGGCGTAAACACTTGACATCTTGCTTCATATCTTTGTAAGCCCAAGCCCTAGGTCCATCAAATTTGGTCCAGAGGTAGCTTATGATGAGTACTTGCCAGTCAGTCACCTGTCACCTGACCTTGACCTCAATTTCACGGTCCAGCGACTACGTTAAAGTTTTTGGGTTATGACAGTTCCTCTGTAACTACACATGGTAGGATGACAATATTTGGTGTATAGGTTGCTGATGACTAGTACATGACTGTCTGGTAGGTGTCACCTGACCTTGACCTCAATTTCACGGTCCAGCCACTACGTTAAAGTTTTTGGGTTATGACAGTTCCTCTGTAACTACACATGGTAGGATGACAATATTTGGTGTATAGGTTGCTGATGACTAGTACATGACTGTCTGGTAGGTGTCACCTGACCTTGACCTCAATTTCACGGTCCAGCGACTACGTTAAAGTTTTTGGGTTACGACAGTTCCTCTGTAACTACACATGGTAGGATGACAATATTTGGTATATAGGTTGCTGATGACTAGTACATGACTGTCTGGTAGGTGCCATTTGACCTTGACCTCAATTTCACGGTCCAGTGACTACGTTAAAGTTTTTAGGTTACTGCTGTTTCCCTGTAACCAAGCATGGTAGGATGACAATATTTGGTATATAGGTTGCTGATGAATAGTAAATGATTGTCTGGAAGGTGTCACCTGACCTTGACCTCAATTTAACGGTTCAGCGACTTCGTTAAAGTTTTTGTATTAGGACAGTTCCTCTGTAACTATGCATAGTATGGTGACAATAATTGGTATACAGGCCGCTGCTCATAATTAATGCTATTTACGTAATGCTTATGACGAAATTTATTTTCGTTACTGATGCGGAATTCAGGCGAGACGTTTTTCTGTGTCCTCCAGTATGTTTTTTTTTCACTAATTAGTCTATCATGTTGCTGCAGGATTCGTTACTTTTCATGAAGCAGTTTTTCGAAGAGTTAAGTGGTGGAACCTCAGAACAACCTTTACCTGTTGAAAAGGAGTTAGAATCAAAGCCACGGTCAAGGGCACCATCTGGAACAAGTGCCGGATCTGGAGCAAGTGCCCCTTCCCCTCCTCCACCAGTAATGACAGTAGGTGTTCCAGAACCATATGAAGAAGACACTGACCCACAAGAACTTTTGATGATGTTTGATGAAGTTCAGGATATTCAAATGAAGATGTCTGGTGATGGAGAACACACACCTAGGGCATCATCAGATCAAAACTCTGAACCCACTAGTCAACCAGTGTTTATAAAGTAAGTACAGTTACAAAAGGGACAGTATTATCTAACCACAGAACCTCATTGGCTTAGTTGTTAAGGATGAAGTTAGTATTTAGCTCACCTGATCGGGTCAGGTGAGCTATAGTCATCACTTTGTCATTGTTGGTGCCAGCGGCATCTGTAAACTTTTAAAATTTTAATCTTCTTCTCTGAAACCACTTGGCCAATTAAAACCATACTTGGCCATAATGTTTATGGACCTTTACAAAGTTTGTGTTTTTTATTTGAATTGGACAAATTATATGGATGCTACAGCAGGACTTATTTTAACAAAGGACCCTATGGGAAAAAGTTAAAAGGCTTCTTCTCTGAAACCGGTTAGCCAATCAAAGCAAAACTTATAAGCAATATTTTTTGGATATATTTTATGTTTATGTTTTATGTTTTCTATGCCAATTGGAAGTTTAAAATGGCTGCCACCACAGGACTTATTTAAACATAGGACCCTATGGGGAAAAATTTTTAAAAGGCTTCTTTTCTGAAACCAGTTAACCAATGGAAACAAAACTTACTAGCAATATTGTTTGGATTTTCCTGTGAAGTTTATGTTTTTTATACCAATAAGAAAATCAATATGGTTGCCACTGCATGACAGTTTAACATAGGTCCCTATGGGAAAATAAAAAAAATCTTCTTCTCTGAAACTAGTTAACCAATGGAAAACAAAACTTACTAGCAATATTGTTTGGATTGTCCTCTTTAAAATTTATTATAGGACCTAGTTTAACTTAAGGGAAATGCCATCTTTATTGCCTATAAAATCAGGTAAGCGATACATGCTCTTCAGAGTCTCTGGTTTCTTTTCTTCGCATTTGAGAAGGAAGGGTGTGGATTGTATGTAACTACAGCCCATTATGGATATTGTCACTGGCTGTTGCCATTTTGTGTTTTTTATTTACAGTTATTTTCATACTATTATAACAGAATTTTTTTTATAAACTTACATATGTATATTTGTATATTTTGAATCAATATTAATTTTCATTTAAAAATTATTTTACTAATAAGATATTAATTATATGGGATGTTTAAATATTAAAATAAGTAAAATTAAATAGCAGATGCAGATGCTTTACTTTTTGCATAAAATGCAAATGGTGTAGTTACTAGCAAGTTTTTGAAGATCAATGTTTCGATTGCAATCATTAAGGGATTAAAATAAATTGTGTAATCTATTTGTTTTGTTGCTTTTGTTGATTAATGAAAGTTAACAAAAGGGTTTGGTTTCATAATATGTTTGATCTGTTGACTCTGTTTTAACAATGATCAAAAATAAACAATATTACAATGACTAATTATTATTTTATTTATTACCAGCACAAGAAATAAAACATATATATAGGCATATTTTCACAGTTTTCTGGTCTAAAAAAGGTTGGGGACAATATGTAAATGCCGACTGTACATGCCTTTTTACTGTAAAACATTATTCGAACTAGAGGCTCCCAGGAGCCTGTAAACGCTCACCTGGAATCCAAATGACTTAAACTATATTAAAATTTTTGAAATTAACAGTTTCAGTCTAGTTGTTATAGCTTTTAAGTTACTGTGAAAAACTTAACATTTCTTCAAAAAATTTGTTACATACAATAACTCCTATAAGGTGCCATCAACAATTTCTGAAAATTAAATGGTTTTTAGGCATTGTCCTTTAGGGTACTTTAGAAATTTACAGTTTAACTCTACTAATAGGTGTGTTATAGACTAATTTATAATTAAAAAACTGTTCATTTGTCCAAATTCATAATGAAAGGGCAATAACTCCTATAAAGAGTCATCTTGCAATTTTGGACTTACCAATCATTTGTAAGGCTTCTATTGCTGATCATTTGTGCAATTTACAGTTTTAATCTAGCTACTATAGTTTTCAAGTTACAGGACAAAAATGGGAAATTTCATAACAAAATTGTCATTTAAGGGCAATAACCCCTATAAGGAGTCCTCTGACAATTTCAGACCAATTAAATGAATTGTAGGGCGTTTTTTGCTGATCATTTTTGCAATTTATTATTTCACTCTAGCTTTTATGGTTTTTAAGTTACAGGACAAAAACGGAAAATTTCATAAAAAATTGCAATTTAAGGGCAATAACTCCTATAAGGAGTCATCTGACAATTTCAGACTTGATAGTAATTTGTAGGGCTTGTATTGCTGATCATTTTTGCTTTTAACAGTTTTACTCTAGCTGTTACAGTTTTTAAGTTACAGGACAAAAACGGAAAATTTCATAAAAAATTGTCATTTATGGGCAATAACTTATTTAAGGAGTTGTCTAACAATTTCAGACCAATCAAGTGAATTGTAGGGTCTTTATTGCTGATCATTTTCAATCTAGCTGCTATAGTTTTCAAGTTACAGAACAAAAACGGAAAATTTCATAAAAAATTGCCATTTAAGGGCAATAACTCCTATAAGAAGTCATCTGACAATTTCAGACCAAATCAGTGAATTGTAGGGCTTGTATTGTTGATCATTTTTGCTATTTACAGTTTTACTCTAGCTGTTATAGTTTTAAAGTGACAGGACAAAAACAGAAAATTTCATAAAAAATTACCATTTAAGGGCAATAACTCATAAAAGGAGTCATCTGACAATTTCAGACCAATTAAGTGAATTGTAGGGCTTTTATTGCTGATCATTTTTGCCATTTACAGTTTCACTCTACCTGGTATAGTTTTCAGGTTATATTGTAAATACCAAAAATTTTGTCAAAAATCCTCAAGAAAGGGCAATAACTCCTACAAGACGCCAATACACAACTTCGCACTAATAGCAACTATTGTAGACCTTAGTGCTGATCAATTTGAAGTAACGGTTTTCTCTATAGCTATTATAGTTTTTTAGATAATGATCAAAAACCTGTGTTGACCACCATGTTCTATTTTTAGTAACAGTGGCCATATTTGTCTGTTGATCAACACCCTGGGTACAAACTTGAAACTAGGAACCCTAAGGATGATTGTGGCCCAGTGGTTTCAGAGGAGAAGATTTTTTAAAAAGTTTACGACGGACGACGGACGATGGACGCCAAGTGATAGCAAAAGCTCACATGGACCTTCGGTCCAGGTGAGCTAATAAAAATCAAATCATCTGATCACACCTGTCAAAATTATGTACTATGTAATTAATATAATTATTGTAATTAATGTAAAAGCAGTTTAGGAATTCATTGTAAGCATGCTATTTTTATGACTCCAAGTCATGTGTATTTGTTGATGTATGTTCACAAACCTAATTCGTAATTTTGAAATTTCTGATATTGATTTATACATTTATTGTGTTGTTGGACAAACATGGGGGTCTTGTATACTGTCTTTCAGATCATTTTATTCTTTTTTTAGGTCTTTCACTTTTTCTCCTGATGTGCCAATACGACTGGATTACCATGGTAAACAAAGAGTAACCTCTGAACATGTAAGTCTCCATGGTAATGATGAAAGCAAAAAAATGTACTGAAAGTACATGTACTTCAAAGTGAAAATAGTTTATACTGTTTGGTTTATGATCTAAGCTTCTTAGGTATTTTATGTT
Source organism: Limnoperna fortunei (assembly GCA_944474755.1). Taxonomy (NCBI): domain Eukaryota; kingdom Metazoa; phylum Mollusca; class Bivalvia; order Mytilida; family Modiolidae; genus Limnoperna; species Limnoperna fortunei. Next base: position 62,091,701 of record OX104113.1, read on the forward strand.
ACCATATGTGTATTGCAAAATGTAGAATTATTTCTTGGTTATAATTTGTCCCACTGTTGAAGAGCATTGTGAAGTGATTTACATATATAGAGTGATGTGTTTTATTCACATGTATAGAACAAGATCCTAAAAATACTGGCATTGAGAAAATCAGCAACTGAATGTGACTGGCTGTTTTGGGGAAAATCATGTACATATTTAAGTAATAGGCACTGTCATATAGCCTGGAAGAAATGAAAACGAAAAACTGGTTTACATGAAGTAAAAATATGTCTATTTCTGTTTAAAGCCTGTTTGGCCTCTCCATAATACAGTAACTGTTTTGGTTATTTTTTAGTTTAGTTCACTGATATTTTATCTTTGACAGGGAACACTAGTTGGTTTATTGTCAGGTTTAGCTCAGTTGAACTGCTCTGAATTACAGTTAAAGAGGTTAACATACAGACATGGGTATGTCTATTTTTGTTCTTGTAACAGTATTACATTTAAATAAAGTTGACAGAAAAAAGATTCTAATATGAAATGCATAAAACACTTCAAGTCCACAACTGTTGTAAACTTAGCATATTTTGCTTCATCTCTTTAAGAAAATTTTTTATTTCATTTTTATCATATTTGTTCTATTAAAATTGAAATAATTCATAAGGGCATGAATATATAACTGATTTTATGAGGTGTTTGATCTTTATTCCTACATATTTGGCATGAAGTAGCAGTCAGTGGTACAATCAGTATATCAGTATATATTCATCCCAATGAATAATTTCTAAAATATGTGCATGCCAAATGGAATAATTGTTTATTTTTGTCTGCTCTAAATCACTTGGTCATATGTGTATATTTAATTTATTTCTCATTTTTTATTTCATGGGTGTTTTCATGCCATTTTCAGCAATATTCTCAGATAAATCATATAATCCAGTTTTTATTGGTGGAGGTAACGGGTAAAAACCTCTGACCCTCAAAATGAAAAGTGGCAGTCTTTGGCAAATAATGTTGGAATTGCACATATTGCCTGATGTCACCAACTCTCAATCCCAGTGTTAACCTACAAGCTAAAACCTCCCTGCCAAACAAAAAGGTTTGTGGATATTATTCAATGACTATAGTTTATATTGTTGATGTTGACATTTTACAGGTTACTGGGTCTAGATAAACTGGTTACCTATTGTGTAAATGAATGGGTCAATGATATTAAGAAGAACCAGTTAGCCAGTGTTTTAGGTGGAGTTGGACCAATGTATTCTTTCGTGCAGTTAGGTAAGTATTTGAATGTCTGTTGCATTGTTGTATTTGGGGAATATAGTTGTTTTAATGGAACTAAGAGAGTCAGAATGGATTATTTAAACGGAATATTTCTCCTGATCAGTACGTTTGTCTAAGAATCCAATCCAAAAAGTTTTTTAGCAAATATGGTATATTCTAAGATAAGAGTTATAATTAGGGCTGCCTTATTGAAATAGATCATTAGATGGTACTTGGGGGAGCACAATATCAAATCACTTCCATGCCAATGTTTCTAAAACATTTCTGCTGAGTGCTTTGCAGCAGAAGTTATTATTTGCAATATGTTGGTTACCGAATTTATAAAGTGCCTTCCCAAAATACAATTTAATATTGTTTGTCAAAATAAGATGGCTCTTATTGTAGATCACTTCTATTTCTTTGTCTGTATTGTCCCTTTTTAAAGCTTCTACCTTCACCAATTTGTGAAGAGTCTCAAATTTGAAACTATGTTTTCTTTAAATTTGATTCGTTTTCTTATACCCCTGCAAACTTGTTTGAGGGGTATATAGGAATCACCTTGTCTGTCTGTCTGTCTGTCTGTCTGTTTGTCCATCCATCTGTCCAGATCCCTTGTAAGCGCTTCTCCTCCCAAACTGCCTGACAGATTTTGATGAAACTTTACATGAAGGGAGTACATCATATGTAGAATTTTTTGTCACTGTCAGATATTCAGGGGAGATAATTGGACTTAGACTTTTTAAATATAGTATTCAGTTGGAGACATCATAAGTGCAACTCCTCCTAAACCGTTTGACAGATTTTGATGAAACTTTACATGAAGGAAGTACATCATATGTAGATGTGCATGAAGAATTTTCGTTCCTGTTGGATATTATTCAGGGGAGATAATTGGACTTGAAAGCGAAGCGGGGGTATCCATTTGTCATGCTCACAGACCACACTAGTTATTTCTGCAATCTATAAATGCAAATGATGTCACAGAAGTCCCAAATAACTAAAGGTTTTTTTGAATAATGATTCATTGTTTTATATATATTCAGAATATCAATTGTCATTTGCAAGAACAAAACTATACAAATGCAGTTTTTGCATATTCTTTAATTTTGCTTACATGTGTTTTTTAGCTCACCTGACCCGAAGGGTCATGTGAGCTATTGCCATCACTTGGCGTCCGTCGTTGTCCCTCGTCGTCGTCGTCGTCGTTAACTTTTCTTCAAAAATCTTCTCCTCCAAAACCACTGAAAGGATTGCTTTGAAACTTTGCACACATCATCAGTAAAATGTCCTCTACCAAGTTTGCCCAAATCATGGCCTCAGACCAACCAACATGGCCGCCATGGCTAAAACTAGAACAGGGGGGTCAAAATACAGTTTTTTGCTTATAGTTCAAAACGTCTAACAGATACAGGAAAACCGAACAGACTTTCCTTCTTCAGCATCTAAAGCTCTACAAAACACTCCATTGGGTCAAAGTTGTATGATGACTCCTTGTAGGAGTTATTGCCCTTTAATTGTCAAAATTGATGATTTTTGCCATTTTTGCCTCAAAATCTTGAACATTATTATAACTAGAGAAAAACTTAGCATTGCTTAATTGTTCTGCTCTATGAGGGCTACAAAAATTACTAAAGGGTCAAGATTGTCTGATGAACCGTTTAAGAGTTATTCCCCTTGAACTGTTTTTTTCAATCGGTTTTAATTGATTTTTTAAAATCTTCTCATCTGAAACAACTGAAAGTACTGCTTTGAATTTTTGTACACATCATCCGTCAAATGTCCTCAACCAAGTTTGTACCAACCATGGCTGCAGATTAACCAACATGGCCACCATGGCTAAAAATAGGACGGAAGGGGGGGGGGGTAAAATACAGTTTTTGGCTTGTATTTAAAAAAGTGTAACAGATTCAAGAAAAACCAAAGAGACATGCCTTCATCTGCATCAAAAGCTCTACAAAACACTCTATTGGGTCAAAGTTGTATGATGACTCCTTGTAGGAGTTATTGCCCTTTAATTGTCAAAATTGATGATTTTTGCCATTTTTGCCTCAAAATCTTGAACATTATTATAACTAGAGAAAAAGTTAGCATTGCTTAATTGTTCTGCTCTATGAGGGCTACAAGAATGACTAAAGGGTCAAGATTGTCTGATGAACCGTTTAAGAGTTATTCCCCTTGAACTGTTTTTTTCAATCGGTTTTAATTGATTTTTTAAAATCTTCTCATCTGAAACAACTGAAAGTACTGCTTTGAATTTTTGTACACATCATCCGTCAAATGTCCTCAACCAAGTTTGTACCAACCATGGCTGCAGATTAACCAACATGGCCACCATGGCTAAAAATAGGACGGAGGGGAGGGGGGGGGGTAAAATACAGTTTTTGGCTTATATTTAAAAAAGTGTAACAGATACAGGAAAACCAAAGAGACATGCCTTAATCTGCATCAAAAGCTCTACGAAACACTTCATTGGGTTGAAGTTGTATGATGACTTCTTATAGGAGTTATTGCCCTTTAATTGTCCAAATTGATTATTTTTGACATTTTTGCCTCAAACTCTTAAAAATTATTAGAACTAGAGAAAAAGTTAGCATTGCTTAATTGTTCTGCTCTATGAGGGCTACAAAAAAGACTTTAGGGTCAAGATTGTCTGATGACCCGTTTAGGAATTATTCTCCTTGAACATTTTTTTAATCAATTTTACTTGATTTTAAAAAATCTTCTCCTCTTTAACCAATGAAAGGACTGCTTTGAAACATTGCACACATCATCTTAAGGACGTCCTCTACCAAAATTGTGCAAATGACACCTGACTACCTACATAGCTACTTTGGCTTAAAATAGAAAAAATGAAAAAAGGGGGGGGGTGGGTGGTAGTCGAGAGTTTTCCACTGATAGTTAAAAAAGTATAACAGGAACACCAAATTTGAAGTGAACCTCCCTTCTCCCTCTAAGCATCAAAAGCTCCTCCTTATAGGAGTTATTTCCCTTAAAAGGTCAAAATTAATGATTTTTGCAGAAGTGTTGGGCAATTCCTTATAGCAACGAAAAGCTGGATAAAAAAGGGTTGTTTGGTTTCAGATTCAGGTCAGCGATACAGGCTCCTGGGAGCCTCTAGTTTTTAGAAAACTATCAGTTTACAAGTTGTTTTTGTAATTCAGTAGACTGAAAATGATAATGTATCATATCATAACCAGCAGACAATACAATATGAAGCCATTAATGCTAAATTAAATCTTTTTCAGTCAGCTATGTTGTTCTTGTTTATATTTATAGTCAGATTACAATGACCTGTCAGGTATTTATAGTCAGATTACAATGACCTGTCAGGTATTTATAGTCAGATTACAATGACCTGTCAGGTATTTATAGTCAGATTACAATGACCTGTCAGGTATTTATAGTCAGATTACAATGACCTGTCAGGTATTTATAGTCAGATTACAATGACCTGTCAGGTATTTTCTACCTTTTGCTGATCAATTCCTAAAACAGAGAACAGCTGTTTAGAAAACTGCTTCAATCTGTTTTCTTCAAGGCTCTTAATCAGAAAGAGCTGGACATTTGAATTGCAGCTAATCATGCTTGACTCAGGTAAATTTCAAACATCTAACTTGAAGATTGTTATAGGCTACAGTGTTAGAGAACAAGAACAAAGTTAACAATTTTCATTCACCCTAGTCATGCATGATTCGCTTCAATTTCAATGTCCATGCTTTTAAAGAAAACTGATAGAAGCAGTTTTCTTAACAGCTGTTATCTGTATTTAGAAACGATTGACCAATATGTAAAAAAAATACTTTACAGGTCATAGAATTTTGACTATAATAGTTGATAATTTTATATAATTTATAACTTTTACAAAATATATTCATTATTTTCTATTAGCACAAGGTGTAAAAGATTTGTTCTGGCTACCCGTAGAACAGTATAGAAAAGATGGACGTATAGTCCGAGGATTACAACGTGGAGCTAGTTCTTTTTCCACATCAACAGCAATGGCATTCCTGGAACTGACCAATCGTGTTGTCCAATCTGTTCAGGTTTAATTTTATTTATATCTGATAAGTTTTGAGTCAAATGTGGATTCCTTTACCATATTATTATATTTTGCAGGAGTGTTTACAAGAAAACAGGCATCTTTGACATAACACAGTATATTTTTGGAGAGTACTATTTTAATAACTTTTTCTGGATTATTACTGTAATATTTGACTATAAAGCAGATCATGATCTTTTTTTACAAATTTCTACTCTAAATTATCTAAATTTATTTGTTTAAGTTTAAGATTTTTTTTATTAGCTGTATGTCATTTGACATTTTTCAGTATGTTGCTGAGTTGACATATGACATGGTGTCACCTGGTCCAAGTGTCAGAATCCAAGGTCACAGACGACGCAAGAAATATGTTAGAAAAGGTCAACCTTCTGATCTCAGGGAAGGATTATCAAATGCATATGTTGTTTTGAAAGAGGTAATATACAAACAAGGAAATCTTTTAATAAATGTAGAAAGAATCTTAAGATATATATTTGTTGTTTCCTCTAATTGGATATAGTTTACATGTTTCAGGTCTAAATTGGTTCCAGAGGGTTTTTCACTGTCTTTCCAATAAATCGAGCATGTTGAAACCTGAAATATAGGAACCCTGCTAACTCAGTTTACAAACAAAATGCTACAGAGTTGCAATATTTGAGTTGATCTTGAGTTAAATATTTCCAATTGTTAAAAAAAATTTCAGAGGACTGATATAACAAAATTAGTAATCAAATGTTTACAATTTCTGACATGATACTGCTAAGTCATTTATATTTTAACATCTGTAGTTTTGATCAACTACGTCACAACGGCAGTTTAATCATGGAATGTAATGGAAGCCCAGCTACTTTCTGGTGTAATATGTCTTACCTTAATACCTTGATACCTTGATCTGTGTGACGTCATTATAAGTCTTCAGACTTCTGTAGTCACCTCGCTTTTAAAAAACTTATTATAAAACTTAAAAAACCCTTGTGTATGTTGAATTGAAGTTTGTTTATCTTTGTGCAAATGGTGAGCATAGTAGAGTTGAGTAATTCCTCGTGTAAAATGGTACAGTGACAAAATACTATAGAATATAAAAGTCAGTTCATAAGACAGATAAAGCTCATCAAAAATATCAAAAATATGTCCACTGCATAGCAATACAGATTAAAACAGTTAAGTTGGAGTAAACTTCTTCGAATTCCAATTTTCTTTGTTTAATTGACTTTTGAAAATGTTAATAGATTTGGCTGTAACAGTACTTTCTAATAGGCTATTGTCTTGTACATCATTAATGAAAATTGTTAAAAACTTCCATGCTTGCCTTAAGGCCAGGCCTTACTCATATTAGTAATTGTTGCTAAGATACAACACAATTTATTGGAAGTAAGAGTCAATGAGACAAGTTAGATTTTTTGTTTTTAGATTAAAGAAAACTTGACATATTTCTTGATCAGCCGAATTTTTTACAGATATTTATGAAATTTGAAAGTTGTAAAAATCTAAATCATAAATACTTTTTCTGCAGGGATTTTCTGAACAAGCTCAGAATTTCTTGGACACAGCCAGTACAGAACATAAGGAAAAGGGTGTTACAGGTATAGTTGGTGGGGTAATGAGGCAGATCCCATCAGCAGTCATCTCCCCACTAATAATTGGACCTGATGCTTTGTCTAATGTTCTCGGTGGGGCCAGAAATCAACTTAGACCTGATACTAAGAAGGAAGAGGAAGAAAAATGGAAATTGGAACCTTCATAGTTGTTGACTTTGGAAATTTTATTTGTAATAGTCTTTCAGTCATTTATGAGTTGTTTGAAAGTGACATATCTGGAGAGTGAGGAAAGTTTGTTGTTGTTGCAAACTTTGTGTATAGTATGTAAATAAGAGAGGTGTCTTTGAATACGTTATTGTGGCGGTTGAGTTGGTAGTTAGTACCTTGAAAGTGTTTGTTTGTAATACAAATGAGTTCTGAAGAGTCTTTTTATAATGCAAATTAATCCTGGTGAGCGTGTTTGTAATACAAATCAATTCTAGATAGAAACTGTTTGTAATGCAAATAATTCCAGATAGAATCTACTTTTAATACAAATTTATTCTAGATAGAAACTACTTGTAATACAAATTAATTCTGGTGAGAGGTAGATTTTAATACACATTAGGCCATTGGTTTTACATTTCTAGATTAACAAACCTGCCGACCTTAATTTTTGACAATTTGGAAAAAAAATTTCTTTTTAGAAATTCCTAATTTTTTTAGGGGTCAGTTTGTAATATAAATGAATCCCACAGATTGTGTTTGTAATACAACAGTTAATGCTATTGTTACCCTGTTTTGTATTATAACAATTGGTTGCAATATATCTGGGTATTTTCTTAAATTCTGGACGTTTTTGGTGTGGTCTTTTGTTTCGTTATATAATCCAGTGTTTTCTTGATGTATATACTCTTATTTGTTTAATTGCCTTTCTCTTGTTTTTATAAAGATGTCTTTTTATGTTCAATAATATATCGGTAGTTACTTTTAACTAAACTATATTTAGAAGTTTACTAGTTACTTCAGGGTTTCTATTGTTACTTTGATAATTAAACTGGTACCCACATTACAGTGAAAATTTTTCTTAAAGAGATCAGTGCCATCTGTCCATCATCTATTTATGAATTTAGTATAATACTTCCATGATGTAGCATATAGAATGTGGTATAACCTTTAATGGTGCAGTGTTAACGTGGTATTGATTTCAGTTTTGCTGCACAGAATATGGTATAATTTTAAATGGTGTGGCATAGAATGTGGTAAAATTCCCACAGTGTAACAGATGGAATCGCAAGTACCAGTCAGATATGAATTACATTTCATAAATTAAATTTATGCAAATACAAAACTATTTTTGTAACAAGATATTTATGCTTTTGATTTTAACAAGATAAAAGTATCTGGTGACCAAGGATCAATTTTTAGAATTTAAAAGTAACAAAACTTTTCATATTATTTAAATTATCTAAACATAAATTAGCCATGTAAATCGATATCAAAGTCTTCTTTTGACCTCCAAAAGCACTTTAGTGGATCAGCAAATATGGCGTAGATTTTTGAAAATGAGGCATTTTGTTATGATTGGGGAATGTATAAACAATACTTCCCTCTGATCTACATCTAATTAACTCCCTGCCCAAATAAAAATATAATTTTAATGAATTTTATAAACAAACAGATCATATGTAACGGTCTTTTGTTTTTCTTTGTAATTTATATCATTAAAATGTGTTTTTAGTTGTATGTTTGGTTTCCTATGTGTATTTGTTGATCTAGACTCAAAGGACAACAAAAAATAATGAACAAAATATGCAGTTAAGACATTAAAATAACTATGTCATATGTTTATATAAAGCTGATGTTTACTGAATGTCATTTATCTTTATCACAGTAAAATGAAAGATTATTCAATAATAATTGTGAAAGCATCATTAATGGTATGCTGAAAATGATTAGAATAACAAAAAAGAAAACAAATCATTGATCCATTCAAATCTTTATAAATTTTAATCTATTAATAGCATTTAAATTGAAATATAATTGAATAGTAATCTATTAGCTATTCTTAATAATTAGAAAATGATCAACATAACTACAACTTTGTTTATCGAGTCAAGTGTTGCAGGACCATTTTACACCATAACATGTTTGTTGAGTGTAGCAATTTTGCTGAAGGAAGCTGCATTTTTGACAGGGCCATTTTACCATGGGGCGTTTTGATTAGGCTCTCGCACAGAAGTTCCATCTTATTGGATTTAAATCTGATTGCTGTTGAAATATAGTGGTACAATCATACATTTACACTGCATAGACTACTTGTTAATACTAAAATTGATCCCAGTATTCAATTCCAATGGTAGTCTGTACACAAAAATTGCAGAATTAAATATTTGTTATCACTAAGTAATTATTTACCATAATTTCTAGTCATTTTTGTAAATTATCCATTTCTTGTTATTGTGTATTAACAATGTATATAATATAACAACTTTACAAGTAGACAGGGCTTTCATATTTTTTTGCACTGAAATGCTGAGAATATTTGCCATGAAATGAAATTAAACCCCAAAACAGCAAACATGTACAGTATGACTTATCACTAAATGATTTATAGAATGTTTATCCTTTTACTCCTGTTTTTAGGGGTTGATGTTTTCTTTGTTTTTAGCCTATTCTGTGTATTTGTCTGTCCCTCAATTAAGTAATTATCATTTTTCCCAGATTTTTTGGAGATTTATTACAGACATAGCATAGGTAAACAATCTCAGCTTTTTGTGTACTATCTGGACTATAGGTCAAATGGCATTTTTCTCCATAGTCTGATAATGTGAAATGCATCTATTTAAAGACAAAAATCTAGACATAATCTAGAAAATACTGTACATTGTATTTTATTTAATTTCTGTCATGAATTGTGAACATTTGTTGTCAAATCTTGTGATAGTGAAATTCTTGTATAAAACCAGCCTTTCATTAATATTCAGTTTTCCTTTTTAAAGATACATTGATGTATTAATCCATTCCATTTTTCAGCAGAAGTCGTAACATTGATTTTAATGCAACCTAATTGTCTTGAAAAAGAACAATTCTAAAACTTTGAAATGTCATTTGTAAGAAAAATGTAACAAAAAGGAAAAAAAGTTATTTTGGAATAATGTTTCCCTATAAGAAATCAATACATCTAGTTTATTTCCTGATGTATTAAAGGTGAGCGTTTCGTAAATATGTTGACATTTAATTAGTTCAGATTGGTACAACTTCTCATATGACAACAGATATTTACACATGTTTGTTTCAAAGCATGTTACATGCTGTGCAAGTATTGTTAAGTGTGTCAGAGTTGTAGCTCAAAATAGTAATCATTGATGGTGCTTATATTAATGCATTTGTGATATTATGTACCTTGGTCTTGTTGATGTCTGATAAAACTGTATTTTATTTTGTGAATGGTTTGAACATCAGTGAGTTGTCTCCCTTAAATTTTATCAACAGGAGATAATTTATAGTGTCATTAAGCCTTGTCATAATAATGCTTTGTACCCACTGGAGTTTATCAGAAAATACAATATAGATTAGCATCAAATGAGTGTCATAATTGAGAGATCTTTGGATTTGACCTTTGTTTTCATTATTGCATCTCAGTGTTATTCATCTCTTAGAATCAATTTATAAACAAATGCATTCGTTTAAGTTAAATCTTGCAAATAAAATATTGCTTTGGATTCTCATTGTTGTTTTTACCACAGAGGTTAAATATTTTGTTTTTCAAATAAATATTAATAATGTTATCAGGATAAAAAATCGCTACAAGCAGAAATATATATACAATAATACAAAGCAAACCTTGTAAAAAGAGGTTGAATCAGTACATGTGTGGGTGAATATGATGATCCTATAGTTATTACCAAAACCCTCTCCCAAGATGTTTGTGTACTTGTAAATTTTATTTGAAATAAAATTGTAATAAAAACTATAAATTTTATATCTGAATCTGTAAACTTGCAAATGAGTTCAGAAGAAGTCTAAATAAACGTAAACTTTTTTTTTAAATTTGTTTATCAGATTCACTATGTACAAATGCAAAACTAAAAATTCTCCAACCACAAAATTTTAGTCAATACACTAATGGTCCACTTGAGGGAGTTTTTCATGTCCCAAGCTGACAATATTATGCCCACGGTCATAGGCATTAATTATAATATCTAGCTTTTGTGTTTCATAGTTAGTTGTCAATTCAAAGTTTTGTGAGCATTTGGAATTCTATGGAACATATTGTGTCCATGTAGTTAACAGATTCATATGAGATTTTGTTTTAAATATGTCAAGGTTTTTTTTTTTTATTATTGAATTGTGATGTATATGAAAAAAAGATGTGATGATTACATACACTAACAATAAAGTAGATATAAGTGCATTTTGTTTTGTTGTATTCATCTCTTTAAATTTTCTTTAATTTAAATTGCTGGCACCACCAGAATAAAGAGTCAGAAAAATTCATTGATGGGAAAGACATACAACACCAATTTCCACAATTTCAGCTCTAGTCTATGAGTGACTTTAATTGGTGGAGGAAAACATTTTACATCTGGCTAGCACAGAGAAAGGAGTAATTCACATCCTTACAAGTCAGGGTTTCTGTGTCCACGAAACCCTGACAAACTTAGCTAGGAAATCCCCGGGCTAGAAATCACTATTTTGATTGGCTACATCATACCGTAATGTAGCCAATCAAAAGCTCGCTTTCATTCATGACTTGGTTAGGGGATGTCGATTGTAAATAAACCAAACGGATGTGTTGCGTAGACCATGTGAAAATCAGTGTATTTTGTACAGTAGTGTTAATAGTTTGTTATTACCGCGTTATTATTTAGTTGCGTTATGTTTTCTTCACACTCAAGAATGAGTAAGAATGACTACTGTCAAACACTTCCTTCTTTCAAGCAGTTTCATTAGTTGATATTTGTCTATGTTTGTTGACATCAATTTTCATAGTTTGAGGAAAAAAGAGATATTTATGGGGATATTAGGTCATGTATCCCAAAGAGCCATCTAAGTTATCATTACTTGGTGTCCTTTGTTGTTGTTGTGTGTAAACATTTCACATCTTGTTTTTCCAAAACCAATTAGTCATTTGGAACCAAACTTGGCAGGAATGTTTAATGAGTGGTTGAGGTTTTGGTACTGATCAAATATTCAACATGGCTGCCAGGGATGCTAATGCATTCTTATAGGCAGAAATTTCACAATTCTTCCGACAAACCACTGGGTGAATGAATTGTTGAAATGTACCTAATATGGTCCTCTAATAAGTTGAGAATCCAAAATCCAATAATAAAGCCAGGATTGTTCCATTATAATTTGAGTTAATAAACAATGGAATTTCAACAAGGCTGTCAGGGCTGCTTATGTGTTCTGATTGACTGAAATTTCAAATATACTATCCTGACAAAATGTTGAAATCTCTTTCCTTTAACTCTCAACAACTTAAGTTTTCTTATATTGTTTTATAGTAAAAATTAATAAAACTAACAAATTTCAAAACATTGTTCTTTTTTTAGGCATTTCATGTACATGTATTGTATTACAATTGTTGTTAATGAGGGTTTAAAATGCAATATTTGTTAGATTTTTATCTATTGTTTGTTTCTCACTTTCTGCAATTTTCAGCTATATCATTACACTATCTATTTTTTATTATGAGAGGGGTACCTGGGGACAACCCTGACCTTTGTCAGGAAAACTGGCAACTCTGATGCTGTAAATATATATACAGAGTAATACAGTATATTCTTTATTTTTTCCATATTTTTTACATTATACTACATTTTCCCACTGCTTTGTTCACATTTTTTCTGCGTTAAAAGATTCATTCTTTCCAGACAAAGTTTCGCAATTTCCTGCAAATCCGGCTGAAAATAAAAATAATGATATAATAAATATTTCTACTTACACACCCTGTTTTTGAACAAAATGTTACATATACCAAAACAATGTGTTTTTTTAAGAATAATTTTTTTTACTGTGCTCCTAATAACTTTTTATTCAATTGCTGAAAGTGGTATTCCTCCATGTAAACAAACAAAAAAGTTTTATTTCAAATTGTAAAATTACTTTGGATTAATAATGTCAAATATAATATTATCCATTTTAAGAGAAGCACATAACTCTACTGATACCAAGCTGATATCATAAACTCCATGAGCTCATGTGAAATAATTGTAAAGCAACACAAATATTTGGCCCTGTTATAAGAATTAATACAAGGTACTCCTTTTTAAGACACTATAATTTAATTTGCTTTGTACGCTGAAATCTGATTGGTTAATTCAAATCAAGCAATCCATTTTATAAGATTTAACTTGTGTGACCTATGACCTATTCTTACGCTGTTAAAATTCAAATAGTTCCATGGCGTCGTCGACCTTTTACCATAAAAATTGTTAAAATTAAATTATAAGGAATATTTCAAAATTTCTGAACAGGTTATATGACATAATATGGTTTGGGACTATTTACACCATTTATAAACCGCTTAGCGGTTTATTAGGCGTAAACATACCCAAACCCTATTATATCGTATAACCTGTTCAGAAATTTGAAGTTTTCCTTAACAGTTCAAAACAATACTTGTATATATGTTATGTAATTCCTGCATGAAAAGTGTTTAAAAAAAATGCACTACTAAAAGTCTAAACGTTACGAAAAGTCATAATTTCAAGCAAATAATTAAATTATGTGTACTATTTTTTAAGCAATCTTATTGGCTCAAAGGCAGTCATGTGACCATAAAAAGATTCTTAACAATCCAGTTAGCTAGACATCATCTGCTCACATACTTACCTTCACTTTGATTGACAACTATGATTATGATTGTGTCAAAAATTAAATAAAATATGTATGAATTCCTGATAAACAAGTGTGGACTGTGAGCACGCTCACAAAGGGATACCCCCCCCCCCCCCCCCGCTACGCTTTCAAGTCCAATAATCTCCCCTTAATGATGTCTGAGGTCAAAAATCCTTCATGCACATCTACATATAATGTACTTCCTTTATGCTAAGTTTTATTAAATTTCATCAAGCAGTTTAGGAGGAGTTGCGCTTAAAAGGGATGTGGACAGACGGACAGACAGACAGACAGGGTAATTCCTATATACCCCCAAACATGGTTTTTTTTTTTTTGGGGGGGGGGGGGTATAAATATGCAATTAACCTAATAAAGTCATTTCTCGTTTTGAAACCATGAAGTTATAGGAACAGAACTTATTTCTGTAGTGTCATAGCTTCTTGACATCATATAAAATGTTAAAATATAAAAAGAACATTTAATTCTGAAATGATAAAATGTCATAATGTCATAGCAAAATAAATTATAATTTACCAAAACACATTAATTACCTGTATAATATGAACACCTTTTAAAGTGACCACTACCAAATCTTCCATGCCATCTCCCATAATATCGACCTTGTCTACCCCCATTACAGGACAAGCAAAACTTCTCTGCCATATCATGGTAAAATGGTCCGATTTATTATCAACCGATTCTTCACTTTTACATTTAATGTTAGATTTTGCTAAATTTTCAACAGAATGTTTAAATGTTAAATTTTCTTGTGATTTAGATCGAAGTGTTGCCTGAACATCTAAAGGAGAAGCATGATTTTGCTCACTCAGGTGATCTGACCGCTGTCTATTTTTATAAGGATCACTGAAATTAACATCATTGCTATCGTAAGTTTCTGTATTGACAGCCTCCTTTTCATGTAGTTTATCTTGATGTGGAATAAATTTATAGGCCAGCAGCTCCTGTAAAAAAGAAAAGGTACATGCATGTTACTGTGTTAAATTTTAGGACAAAACTGTAATTCTTAAAGTGTATGCTTAAAAAAAAGTGTATGCTTATAAAAAAAGCAAAAGAAATAGAATGCTAACTCTTAATTGTGGCCAGTTAGACATGGTGGAAGTTTCGTCCAACCTGTGCCCACTGTGGACAGGTACAAAATCCACCTGTAGAACTGGATAGTTTATATTGCTTTAGTACTGTCCACAGTCAGACATTGCAGTACACTATGAGGCATTATTCCTAATCATGTATTAAGTCTTTTTTTCGATAATTCTGACAAGTGCCAATTTCAAAAGTCTAACTTGGTTGAATAACAAGTTGATATATCTTGTATTTGAGGCAAGCATAATAACTTTGTCTCCTAACCTTTAGATGTATTAACATGTGTGTCTATGTCACTGAGAGTATAAACCACTCTGTTGTCAGCCAGATAATGTTTAACACTAAACTTAGGGTCCATTGTGTAATCATCTCAATATATGCATAAAATATATATGAAGCATCTAACTCCTATTTTATCAGAACTTAAATTTGCTTTCCAACAGTTTTTGGTGTCACGAATAATAATAAAAATATAAAAGTTTCTTTTTTTACAGCTGAAATATGATTCGTTATTTTAAATGAGCAACCCATATTATAAGATATGACTTGCGTGACCTTTGACCTATTCTTACGCCGTTAAAATTCAATTAGTTTCATGACGTCATCAACATTTTCACTATAAAAATTGTTAAAATTATATTATAAGGAATATTTCAAATTTCTGAACAGGTTATACAATATAATATGGTTGGGGTCTGTTTACACCATTCATAAACCGCTTCGCGGTTTATTAGGCATAAACAGACCCAAACCATGTTATATTGTATAACCTGTTCAGAAATTTGAAGTATTCCTTAATTAAAACAAATAAACAAAAATTCACTTTACCTGTCCATATGTTCCAATTAGTATTTCATTATAACCATCAAAGTCAATGTCCACTATACAAACACAAAGAGGTATGTCAAACTTGTTGCTTTGTGGCAGAACAAGAGGGTTCTTTAGCCCAGTGCTCAGAATATTTCTATAAATCATTAAATGCAAGTGTATTGAGTCAATTATAAGTCAATAAGATTATATCAAATCTAACATAACAAAACAAGATATAAAGGATCTTACAACATTGGAAGGGCAAGACGGAAAATCTCAGACACCCAAGTGAAAAGATTTCTGTGCTCCAACCAGAAGACCAAAAGAAATATTTCATGTGGGTGTGTGATTTTCCCATCTTGCCCTCCAACTTGCATTTGATGCTATTTCTTATAGTCAAAATACAATGACCTGTCAGGTATTTTCTACCTTCTGCTCAATCAATTCCAAAAATAGATAACAGCTGTTTAGAAAACTGCTTCAATCTGTTTTCTTTAAAGCTCTTAATCAGATAGAGCTGGACATTTAAATTGCAGCTATTCATGCATGACTCAGGTGAAATATCTTGGTCTCTTACATTAAACCCTATAACACTATTCTAAGGAAGAACCTTAAATTTACCTGAGTCATGCATGAGTAGCTGTAATTTAAATGTCCAGCTCTTTCTGATGAAGAGCTTTAAAGAAAACAGATTGATGCAGTTTTCTAAACAGCTGTTATCTGTATTAAGAATTGGTTGACCAATAGGTAGAAAATACCTGACAGGTCATTATATTTTGACTGTAATAGTTCATTAAACAAATTCTGGTCCTGTTCTGTTGGAAGATGTCAACAAATAGAGTTATATACGTAAATTTGCATAAATGTGTGTTTTGATGTGTACTGCATTTTTTGTTGCATAAATTTGGTCGTAGAAGCTCAAATACAATGTTTTCATGTTCATATTTAGAGTAGCCGAGTTAACAAACACAACAAAAGCAAGTATTATATGACTTTTATTGCTGAACTGACATCTGACGTCACAATTCATTTTTAAGGGAAAAGTATCGTGAAACTCTTATCTTACCCAGGGGTTGAGGCAAGAATATTTCAACCTGCTAAAAAAGGGTACCACGCTGTCTCATTAGTGAAAAAAAAAAGAGACACCTAAGTACCTAACCAGGCTTCAGTGTGACAGAGAAATCAAATATTACTCCAGGATGTCTCAGATTTTCTTATCTACAACAAAATATTTATCATTTTACTGATAATTACCTGGCAAATGAAACCATATTATGATGATTTGTAAGGTAAATCAATTTGTGTGTAAGTCTAAATAAATATAGTCTTTAAGGTATCAGGACCATAATTGACCACGTGATCATATTTGGTGTCCCGGATGTCTATTGTTTTTCAATGGAGCAGACCTCGGTAATGTTCGGCAAACATCGGAAATACTATTTGAGTAACTAACTTTTTTTGCTTAAAACTGTAAACAATGACTCAAATTAAAACAATATATTAATTTGTCTCATTTATTAGCAATACATTGATTTAATAAAGCTGTATTTCTTGGTCAAAAATAAAATTTAACTGTAACTTCAATTATGGGTCGAATACCGTAAATAACAATAAACAGAATAAAACTTGAAAAGTGTTTTAACAACAACCACATAAGAATTCCTGTAGTAAACAATATAAAAATTTGAATTAAGCTACAGTACAAATCATTACACTTGCAACACCAGACTCCATGTAATTTTTTCAGTGACCTTTAGTAATAAATCATTTAAAAACACATGTAATTTTACCATTCATTACATGTAAAGTATAAAGTAAGATAAGGCAGTATTACATGTGAACAGTAGAAATATTTTATGGCTATCTACATTCTTATCAGTTTTATGGAAGTGGTTTTATAATAAAACTTTCAGTAACCACTTGTTAATGAATCATTAGAAAAGATGAGGTGTACCCTGTAATAGCAGTAGAAAATAATGTTTATAATCTTTAACAGCTGTATGATGTTTATAAAGTTGTGTGCAATTTTAATAGAGAAAATGGGACCAAAATGAAAACAATAAATGTGAATAATCTAAGAAAAGAAATTAATACTTTTACCTGAGTAACATAAAAATACTTAAAAATGATTTTAGTGCACTAAATTGTATGTTTGAACTTCTTCAAGTTCAATAACATTGACGATTAAAATGAGTACGAAAATAAACATATGTTCACCTGTTTGCATAAATATGCAAATCTATATTGCACACAAAGTTGTTGATTATCATTGTTTTGATTGCAGTCATAACAAGAAATGATATGGGTTACACCCATTTCCAGAGATGTTCGATTTATATGTTATAGGTGTATCCGATTTGGTTTAATAGCTTTTTTTTTAATTTGTTTTATTTAAAATTTCATCATATGCTGTAAAGGGTTACAAATAGACGATTGTGGAAAGCAAGAAATATCTCAACTTTGAGAAGAGTGCTGTAAAAAAAGCAAGCATTAATTTATACATGTGTGCCCCCTCCCCACCACCCATACCATATGTGTTTTATATTTCAACAGATTATTTTATTTACGTGTTTTCGATATTAACAGATTTACCAAGCATACAGTTAACATAAAATTGATAATTTACATACAACTACATGTACTTTGTTGTTTTGTTGTACATGTACATGTATTCCAGAACGTTTATTGCCATTATGTATTGAAACGCACTGCCTAAGATATAGAAATGTTTTTCTTCGAGCTCCAAAGCAGTTATACAATAATGTAAACAAATTGAATATTAGATTTTTTTAATTAAATGTGTATAGTTTAAAATTTACTGAATAAGCAAAGTATACTTTACAATTAGAGCCACAACTCTCAATCTATGTGTGTACTACGACAGACGCCCAAGAACAATAATACATTTGATTTAATATCAGCATGTATATAAAATGATTGCTAATTTGTATTTATTAACGAAATTAATTAAAATTTCTTCCTCTCCGTCATTTTTACACTTCATAAAAGCTCGCAAAAATCATTGTGTTAATATGCGTTTTAATTTGCGCTGTACTTCAAGTAAAAAATATTTAACATTTTCGATATAAAATTTTACAAACTGCAGCTCATCTAGAGCTATCGTTCTTAATACTTAAATTGCACTATGAAATAATTATATAAACAAACAGACGGTAAAATCTAATAATAATTGTACACAATTTGAAAGGTGTATTGCCAATTAACAGAATTACGATCACGTGACTTGCTTTTTCGACAGGTAAAGTGTCGTGAGGTCAAAGGTTAAAAAGTTAATATAATACCTACTGCGTCGGAAAAAGCAAAAGTGTTGGAAAGACAAATGTTTACCGTACAATAACAATACATTGACCTTTTCGAAATATCACATAGTCATGTGGTTCTGTGGAAAAAAAGGGGGGGGGGGGGGGGTAAGATCGTCAAAAACAATAATTTCTAAAATTATTTTCAACTATTTACACTGTTGATGACCTTATTCGAATGTAACTGAATTGTTTTTCTATTGTATTATTATATACATTTTTCAAAATTTCGTTTAGCTTTTTAAAATTTCTGTTTGTTTAAAGGACTTCATATACGATCTTTATAGAGGTATGTTTAATCTAATTCTATTAGTATCTAAATATAACTTGCTTCTTTAAAATAGTTTAACATAAAAAATTTTAAATCTTGAATTAAATAAAAATCCATACCATTAGTGTTTTTTTGTTATAAAGAAATTTATTTTCCCTACCAAAATCTATGACATTTTTCACTTATTTAGAAATCTGATTTCTTAAATAACATGCCTGTTTTAAAATCTTATTTTCTTATACAAATAATAATCTAAATTAGCATTTTAGTGGCTAATTATATGAATCTAAATGGTCTTTCATTTTAACCTTTCATTAAAGTTCAGTGACATAAATGAGCAATTAGCAAATAAACAAGGCACATCTAATTTCCAATTAAAAATTACATCACACAAATATCTCTTACCCCCCCTTCCCACCACCACGCACACACACACACACACACACACGCCTCGTTCTCGGCCAATCTCGTGCGAGAGAGTTTGGGATTTATAAATCGTTAATAATCAAAACACATGGAAATAAAATTTAATGTTCAAGATTGATGAATTTTCTACATAAAGGTTTCATTTTCTACCTTAATTATGAAATAATCCAGAAATAATTCTGAAAATTATCGATCAAGGCTTTCTGGATTAGTGGTCACAAGCGCGTTAAAAATACTGTTCGGCTAATGATGATGCCAGAGGGGAACTTCATGCATTACGTAATACAACAAAATTTTAAATGCATTATTTTTATCAAATCATCTTGTGAATTCCTATAAAAACAAATACATTCACATTCTATTATGTGAAGATTAGAAACTGCATAAAAATACAAAGCTTAAGTACCCTATAATTTCTGACATAACGAAAGAAATAAAATTGAAAATTATCGATCAAGTCAAATTTATAATCATCTACATTTTATATAAAGATACGAATGCAAAAAAAAGATATGAAGCTTGCTCTATCAATCGTGAAATAATCCAAACAAAACAAAATATATTATGATAAAATTGAACCGAACAAGTCTTTCTAACTTATACATTACGTAATATAACGTAACACAATCTAAAAATGCCTTTTTATTATCAAATTATCTAATAAATTGATAAAAGAAACACATATATATACATTTTATTTTGTAAAGATAAGAATGCATTAAAAAAAATACTAAGCATACCCTATAAATCATGAAATAATCCAAGAAATAAAATTGAAGCGTTGATCCTATCTAGCAAAGTCAAAAGCGCATTAATATACAATTTTGTACATCTTTACTTCTTATTAGATCAGGATAAAAAATGTATCTTAAAGCTTGAATGATTTAACAAATACGAAAAACTGTAATTGAAATATTTTCTTTAATTCTTAATTAGCCATTTTATCACTTACAACATGAACTATATTGTAGAGTATGGTTTTTACCTTTTTGCTCAATTTACCCGAAAACAATTATATATCATTAAGAGATAATAAGAAGAGATCGAACATATGAAAATATTAAAATATAATTTGTGGTCTTCTTGTTTTTTTGTCTTTGTCGATTAGTGAAGGCTGACAAAACGGTTTTGTTATAAAAGCTGTTAATTTAACTGTTTAGACCCGAGTATTAATTTCAACAATGATAACAAACAAGATGACATTGCACTATAATTTTTTATTAGCCCAAGAAATAAATAAAACATTCAATATGATTGGTATTTCAAGAAACATAAACTACAAAACCTTTTGAACTGGACATCTGTACCACAAAATTTTTTTGACGGTGGATGGATTGTACATTCATATAAGCATTTTTCCATGATTTTCTAGTCTAAAAAATGGATATGAACAAAAGGTCATTGCAGACTTCATACAATCTTTTATATTTACTAGGTGATGTTACATTTTAAATTGATTTCAAAAAGAGAAGAGTTCATTATACTTA
This sequence comes from Limnoperna fortunei, assembly GCA_944474755.1. Taxonomy (NCBI): domain Eukaryota; kingdom Metazoa; phylum Mollusca; class Bivalvia; order Mytilida; family Modiolidae; genus Limnoperna; species Limnoperna fortunei. The sequence goes on from OX104113.1 coordinate 62,112,766, forward strand.
ACTAAGTATACAGCTCGTGGGAATGTAACATTTTGTCTAGATAGATGATTCTGGCCAGAAATTTAAAATTACAGTCTGCTGTGGAAGTCACCAATATTTATTATTATTTTTTATTTTAAGCCCCACCCCACCAAGCCTGCATTGCATGATTTTCATTCTGAGAATGATAAAGTCAAACTTTCTATAATGACAAAAATTTGGGAGTTGGTTAAGAATTTTCTATTTAGATGTCATTTGATTATCTGAAATAATTTGTAAGCATAATGATAATGGAATGTAGCAAAACTGTAAAGATTTGAGATCAAGTTGTTTTAATTTCTTGACAGTCTTACTTGATATTATGCAGGTACAAACTCGGTTGCAGTTTAGCATGTTTAGAGACCTTCAGTTGTTTTTGCAAAAAGAATACACCCAGCATATTTATTCACTCTAATTAGTACAGCTCAGAAGTTGCATTACAGAAATGAATACAAAAACATTGGTGTATGACCAATATTAATCCTGAAACAAAATGCTTCAACTAGGATGCCAATTGTATGTAGCTTCAGGTTCCAGCCATTTGTATTTATGATATTGTGATTTGATGACAGTCTGTTTGGTCACCCACCTCCATTTATTCTCTTTATCGACCCAGTTGACATAAATTTAATCACTGTGCATCTTACAAAACCTCTATTAACTATAATATTTTCTTTAACAAGACGTTTTGTTATTTCTGAATATATTTTGTGTCTTACTCCATTTCTCTGTAAGTCATTAAAGATGGTGACAATTCTTTGTTTAACCAAATGTAAATTTTACTTCCATTGTGTTTTATTTTGATGCTAAAAGTACTATTTAATTTTTGTTGTATTTTTATATTTCCTTAACATTTCAAAGGTCTTGTCTGACTTGCATCTGTAACCTTATCTGATGAGTTGAACATCCCATCACCCTGGTTCTAATTAGATTTATAAAAATTTGTAACTGAATAGACTATTAAAAGTCAGATAATTGAAACAAACAGAACAACCAACTATTTTATATACATTATATTTATCAATTTTTTATGAGATATTTACCAAAACATTCAACTGACAGTTTTAAGTTTATATGCACTTATTAGATGTGAAATGTATGAAAACTTGGAATACATTACATTTAGTTAAACATATATTAAGGTAAACATTACATGTAATTCCCAAAGCAAATTTTTTTGACCAATAAAAACACTTACATGTAATATTTCATATTACATGTAATACATTTTACATAGAAAGGCAATTACATGTATATTTTTCAAACTGACAATTCCAAATTAGACATAATCAATGATATAGTATGCAAGCAGTACAAAATTTTGGTTTAGTACCAGTTTGCTGATTCCCAGATTGTCCAATATTTTGATTACCAATGTGCTGATTCCTTGATATTTGACCATTTAAAAACAGTGTACCAGGCATATGAATGATTGTAGGTTTATGTATGCATCCTCCATAATATTGATGGGAAAGATGTTAAATTGGTTGATTAAGTTCAGTAACTTAAATGCAATTCTTTTTTAAATTTTCTTTTTGTATATTTAATTTTTCTTAGTAACTAATTATTATCTTTTCATATGAATTCAGAACAAATAACCACACAAGCTGATAATTTATAATTGTAAAAGATCACTAATAGTATTGGTTATTAATTTGCTTAATTTTTCTAAGTATCCATAATTTTTTCTCAAATGAAAATTATCAGCTTACATTGATTTAAAACAAATAACATCCTAAGCTCAACATTTCTAAGTAAAAAATTCTTTTTATGTCAATTAAATTAATAAGAATTATTTAATTTACATAATTTTCATAAACACACATAACTCTCGATATTTATTTGTATACAGATTGTTCTTAATTGATTGAATAATAGGGAATCTGCTAATTGGACGCTGCAATCTGGGAATCCCCAAACTGGAATGCACTCCAACATTCTTAACTGTTTATTATGTATTTTGTTTTCAATGAACTCATGCTTTTATTCATTTCAAAGTTAAACTATTTAATAAGAAACATAAAATAGCAAGCATACTGTCAAATGATCACAGCAGTACAATTACTTTATACTAAATTCAAAAATTGGGATAACTTTCTGCAATCACATCTTCACATAAAGTAGAATATTCATCAACAGGAATGGTATTTGTAGTAAAACTTATTAAAGGCATGGACGAGATGTTTTTTCTTGTAACCTTGGCTTGTAAGTCTATTCCTAAGAAATTGGTGACATTTGCATAAATCAATATACTCATTGAAAGCTCTTGCATACCTGATCAAATATATACACCTATGCAAGAGAGGCTGAATTATTGCTGCACAAGTGAGGAAAATTTATAATTTTTAAATTAAAATCATCTTGTTTGTAATATAGCAGATAGGTCATTTATCAGTAGTAAGACCCATTTTTGGTTATGGTTGTATAGCACAATCCATCTCACAGCACAGTTTCTAAATAAACATTTATTAAAAAAGTGACTGAAATTTTCCAATTAGTTTTTTTTTTTTGGTTATAAATTGATCATCACAAAGGTCCAACATAACCAGTTGGGTAAATTTTATTTAAGGAGTTAAAAAATGCAGTTAGCTTAACTATTTTTTGTTTTGCACTTACATTGACAAGTCAATGGTATGTTATTTTACCCATCTTTTAAGCTGCATGAAGCAAATCATTTAGTGAAGGTTAAGCTGAATGCGGATAAGTGGTACCAAAATAGAAATTGTTTAATTCAGTTAGATATTGGGTGTAGGAGTGCTTCAAATTCCGCAGTGCAACTTGAATCCGCAGCCTTAGTGTTGACAGACCACATGATCAATAGAATATGACTGACTACCTTAACCACTCGGCCACCGAGGCCCCTAATGTGTAATGTTTTTTCTATTACAGTTTGTTTTAACGCAAACTTCTATTTAACTAATGTATAAAAGAAAGAAGAACTAGATAATCTGTACCGATATTCACCAAAGCAATGTTCTCTTTGTTACATTAATATTTTGTCTACTCATGTGTTATCAAAGGGCTTAATCATGAACATTCTCATATCATATAAGAATTTCATATTTTGTCCTGCCTGGACAAGTTTAGAGTTAAAACTGAAATGTTTGAGGGAACTACGACTGAAAATGAACTTTATTATTTTGATTTTAGATAGCATGTTATATTGCCTTATAATGTGGTTTTCTATCACTAGTAAAGTTTGAGCTCATTAATAGATATTATTTTTAACTGGAACTGCTGTTTCTAGATTTTATACTTACCAATTCTTACTTATTTTGTAGTTATCTCAGTAAATAAATATTATTTTCAAATAAATTAATTCAGTTTAGTATGTTTTAGTGCAGGATTTTTACAACTGTGGATCTTGTCTATTTTAATAAACAAAAACAAAGGAAGGGGAGGTACCATTTCTTGTTTAAATATTGATATTTTGGATGCCATTTTATCACTTAGCTAAAACAGTTGTCTTGTTTGCTTTAACTTAACTTATTTTTAAATTTCTACCGATTCAGATTACTAAACATTATATTGTTTCTTTCTTCAAAAATATTCACTCCAAAATTGACACAAAATTTCTCACATATGGTAACATACATGGTACCATGCATAAAATCCATTTCTTCAAGGTTGACCTTCACTAAATTATGAATCAGGTGATGCTGTAGTCAAAAGTAGTACTTTATAGCACTAAAGTAGTTCTTAACTTTCACATTGCAAATTTTTCTCATTCTAACTAAATCTGTTTAAATTGATATTTATGCGATGAAAAAACATTTTGAATGTAAAATGACTATTGATTTCCACTGAGTATTAAATTTTGTAAAAAAATTCACAAACACCTGTTTCTACCATTCTGACAACCAAAACTATATTTGTGAAATAATTTTTTAAACATAGTAAAATTTTCTTATTAGACTTAAGTTTTGCCCATTCTGATATTTTAGAGATTACTTAGAAAAGGGGGATTGAACAAATTCACTGCCAGGAAATGTTATAATGGTCAGTTATGTAAATCATTTAGTAAAGGTCAATTAGAACCTACTGACGAACTGTTAACTTGCACCATAAGAACAGCACAGGTGTTAAACCACTTTGATATGATCACAACTTTGTTTAGAGAGGTTCATGTTGCTTGTTTGTTGTTTGCTTGTAGTATATGTTACTAGGTGTGTTTTCGATAGCATTCTAGTAGCCTTTTCTTTGTAATTTTGTTCTTTTATAATGCCATTTTACCTCTAGATATACTAGATAATAAGGATTCCAGTTGCCATTTGCATAATTTCAGTATAGATTTGTAAATTATCAACAATGATATAAATGGAATTTTAGTTCAACAAAGTATTAACATCAGCTGGGCTCTTTATTTTAGTAACCTTGTATAATAAAAAGATTTAATCCTGGAATGTTTTCAAATAATATATCTTTTGTATAGTTTGTTACAAAGCAGCCAATCACAGTAGTGTTTTTATCTTTTTAAAGTTCTGAATACATGCCACCAGCTCATCATTGCAAATAGCAGACCCACAGACATCTAAATATTCTATGTTTTAACCTGATGCAACCAACTGCCCCATCAGTATCGAGATGTTTCAAGTCTGAACAATGAGAAACTATCTTTAAAATTCAGTTTGGGCTAATGCCTTCTGTTCCAATTTTAAGTTCTTTGAGAAATTGTAGATGACAAATTGCATCCACACATTGATCACTTATAAATGGGCAGTCATTAATCCACAAAGTTAACAAGATAGGAGTTTCCTAAGGCAGTAAACACAGATTGTCCAATGAATATAATATTATACAGTCCAAGCTGTCTTAAAAAAAATAAAACCATCTAACTAGTTTTTTTCTTAATTACAGAAAGAAACAATACTGGTTAATTGGCACAATCTATGCTTCCTTAATTATAAAATTCATTTTAATTTCTCTTTGCTTCAACACCAAGACCTATGTGTATCAAAACCATATAATAATGCTACATTATATATATTTATTACAGTTTTCTCTTTCTATACATGAGCAGAATGCCCTTTTCTAACACTATTTTCAATGATCCTTGGGATGGTTCAATAACAATAACTATCTTGACAAAGATTTTTAAAACAGAAAATAAAAAATGTATGCACTTTAGATACACAATTGTTTGTTTAATATCATTTTTGACTTAACAAAGATAATTGTTTATAGGCCAGTGACCAGAAAAGATATTCTGATGTTTTATACATCCTTTATTACTAAATCTTAAAGAAACTCTAACCTGTACCTATCAAATTCAGATTGATTGTAAAAATTGTCAATTGATAAAATAAACAGATGTCTTTTAAAGTAACAGTGTCTGTGATTTGATGGTCAAAATATAGGACAACTTCATAATATAGTCTTATATATCTAAAGCTAAAAATCATCAAAATGATGTTGGGGCTTATCAGTATCATTTGGTTACTCTAGTTGTATGACCAATTAAACTGTCAGTCCAATTATAATTTTTGCTGGTGATAAATACCAGATTTTAATAATGTTACTTTTAAATGTGCATGTTATAACAGGTACTCGTGGACAGAACCCTCTCTTATTGTATTCTCTTGTGAGAAATCTTTATTGCCTTAAAATATATAATGTTCTTTGTTCCATTAATGTCTAACAAAAAACCAAGTTTATGACAAGTTCCCTGACAGGCAAATTGTCAGAAATTTAGTTTTTTATTTGTGGAACTATAATATGAAATGCTATCTCTGAAGCTAGTTATAAACAAGTGTGGACTGTGAGCAAGCTCACAAAGGGATACCCCCCGCTTCGCTTCAAGTCCAATTATCTCCCCTGAATAATATCCGACAGCGATGAAAATTCTTCATGCACATCTATATATGATGTACTTTCTTCATGTAAAGTTTCATCAAAATCTGTCAAGCGGTTTAGGAGGAGAAGCGCTTACAAGGGATGTGGACAGACGGACAGACAGACAGACAGACGGGCAGACAGACAGGGTGATTCCTATATACCCCCCAAACTAGTTTGCGGGGGGTATAAAAAAATAATTCAAGCTAAACACATAAAAAAATTGATTTGTTAAAGACGATTTTCCCTAATACAAATTATAGGAATGAAAATTGGACATCGTCGAACACTAAGTAATTTTAACAAACAACAAACAATACAAATAATAAAAACCAAGTGAACTCCATAAACTTCTTCAAGTCTAAAATTACCAAGATCTCATTCAAATGTGTGACAATTTGAAGCTACTGCTTTACAGTCATCTGGTATTTATCACTGGCAAAAATTATAATTGGACTGACAATTTAATTGGTCATACAGCTCCTGTAACCAAATGATACTGATAAGCCCCAACATCATTTTGATGCAGATTTTTAGATTTAGATGTAAGACTGAATAAACATATTTCTGTAAACAATATTTTGTTCCAAAAAATTATAACAGGTTTGCCCAAACAAAACAATTGGCATTGCAAAAATATGAATTGAATGAAGTTACGATATTGGCAGCTCCTAATAAAATAAACTAGAGGCTCCCAGGAGCCTGTATCGCTCACCTGAACCTGAAACCAAACAACCCTTTTTTATCCAGCTTTTCTTTGCTATAAGGAATTGCCCAATACTTCTGCAAAAATCATTAATTTTGACCTTTTAAGGGAAATAACTCCTATAAGGAGGATCTTTTGATGGTTAGAGGGAGAAGGGAGGTTACTTCAAATTTGCTGTACCTGTTATACTTTTTTAACTATCAGTCGAAAACTCTCTCGACCCCCCCCCCCCCCCCCTTTTTTCATTTTTTCTATTTTAATCCAACGTAGCTACGTAGGTAGTCAGGTGTCATGATTTGCACAATTTTGGTAGAGGACATCCTAAAGATGATGTGTGCAATTTTTCAAAGCAGTCCTTTCATTGGTTTAAGAGGAGAAGATTTTTTAAAATCAAGTAAAATTGATTAAAAAAATGTTCAAAGAGAATAATTCCTAAACGGTCCATCAGACAATCTTGACCCTATAGTCATTTTTGTAGCCCTCATAGAGCAGAACAATTAAGCAATGCTAACTTTTTCTCTAGTTCTAATAATTTTCAAGATTTTGAGGCAAAAATGGCAAAAATCATCAATTTTGACAATTAAAGGGCAATAACTCCTATAAGGAGTCATCATACAACTTCAACCCAATGGAGTGTTTCTTAGAGCTTTTGATGCAGATGAAGGCATTTCTCTTCGGTTTTCCTGTATCTGTTACACTTTTTTAAATATAAGCCAAAAACTGTATTTTACCGCCCCCCCCCCCATCCTATTTTTAGCCATGGTGGCCATGTTGGTTAATCTGCAGTCATGGTTGGTGCAAACTTGGTTGAGGACATTTGACAGATGATGTGTACAAAGTTTCAAAGCAGTACTTTCAGTTGTTTCAGAGGAGAAGATTTTAAAAAATCAATTAAAACCGATTAAAAAAAACAGTTCAAGGGGAATAACTCTTAAACGGTTAATCAGACAATCTTGACCTTTAGGTCATTTTTGTAGCCCTCATAGAGCAGAACAATTAAGCAATGCTAACTTTTTCTCTAGTTCTAATAATTTTCAAGATTTTGAGGCAAAAATGGCAAAAATCATCAATTTTGACAATTAAAGGGCAATAACTCCTATAAGGAGTCATCATACAACTTCAACCCAATGGAGTGTTTCGTAGAGCTTTTGATGCAGATGAAGGCATGTCTCTTCGGTTTTCCTGTATCTGTTACACTTTTTTAAATATAAGCCAAAAACTGTATATTACCGCCCCCCCCCCCCCCCAAATCCTATTTTTAGACATGTTGGCCATGTTGGTTAATCTGCAGCCATGGTTGGTGCAAACTTGGTTGAGGACATTTGACAGATGATGTGTACAAAGTTTCAAAGCAGTACTTTCAGTTGTTTCAGAGGAGAAGATTTTAAAAAATCAATTAAAACCGATTAAAAAAAACAGTTCAAGGGGAATAACTCTTAAACGGTTAATCAGACAATCTTGACCCTTAAGTCATTTTTGTAGCCCTCATAGAGCAGAACAATTAAGCAATGCTAACTTTTTCTCTAGTTCTAATAATTTTCAAGATTTTGAGGCAAAAATGGCAAAAATCATCAATTTTGACAATTAAAGGGCAATAACTCCTACAAGGAGTCATCATACAACTTTGACCCTATGGAGTGTTTTGTAGAGCTTTAAATGCTGAAGAAGGAAGGTCTCTTCGGTTTTCCTGTATCTGTTATACTTTTTGAACTATAAGCAAAAAACTGTATTTTGACCCCTCTGTTCTATTTTTAGCCATGGCGGCCATGTTGGTTGGTCTGAGGCCATGATTTGGGCAAACTTGATAGAGGACATTTTACTGATGATGTTTGCAAAGTTTCAAAGCAATCCCTTCAGTGGTTTTGGTGGAGAAGATTTTTGAAGAAAAGTTAACGACGACGACGACGGACGACAAGTGATGGCAATAGCTCACATGACCCTTCGCGTCAGGTGAGCTAAAAAACTGCATGTTAAAACGAGTAACAATTTAGAGATATTTGTTTGCTAAAGTGTAAATATAAAGTAATTTTAAACTGTTAATTATATAGAATAACAGCATTATTTAATAGAGACATATTAATGCAAGTTATTGAATGGCCTGCATTGTAAGTTGCTGAAGGTGAGACATATACGGGTTTCTGGCAGCAGAGTTGGAGACGTTAATTCTGGACATTTTTCTTTATAGAATAAAAATAGGGTCCAATTTGATAGAGGACTCTATTGAATATTGCTGATAAGTTTTGCTTCAGTTGTTTCCCAGTATCAAAGAAGAAGCCTTCTTAATAATTTTCTCAGGTCTTATGTTTAAAGAAGTCCTGCTGTGGCAAATCAGATGAGAACAACAAACATTGACTTTGTATAGGACCATACAATGAACATTATATCAAGTTTGGTTTAAACACCAAATTAAAATGTAAAAGTTTACAGACAATAACAGATGTAAAGTGATGAGCTCACTTCACCCTTAGGGTTAGGTGAGCTAAAAAAATTTATTAAAGTAGAATATTGATCCTCTTTAATTACCACCCAAATCACACCAACAAGAGTTTAGTGTTAAACCCCAAAAACATCTTTTCAGTTAAGTTTTCAAATAAATAAGGCATTGTGTACAAAGCAGAAGGCTGCTATTCCCAGTTCTAGGTTAAAAAAATTACTTGTCACTTACTTAAATTTGCTGCAAATGTTCATATTGTTTGCCATTGTGGCATACAAGCAAAGTCCCATGAAATTTGTGTATAAAGTATAAAACTGATTTGAATTTGTCAATGAACCATTTGACTAGTGCAAACAGGAACATTAGCATCATTGGTTTAATTCACTTGCAGCAATTTTAAAGCTATATCATAGTGTCTAGTTTTTATTGGGGTGAAAACCCATAGTACGCTGTTTTAACAGCTGGCCTTTGGCAGGACAACTTACAATCATTGTCAGTTTATGTTGAAATTAAGCACACTTTGCTCGAAGTCGGACTTTAATTCGCAATCTCAACTACTTTAACTACTGTGCCACAATAGTCAAACATACTCCTGTGCCATATACCAACTTCAGATTCTATATGCAAATAAATTTTGTCACTTATCACTGAAGTTCAGCAGAGGAAACTAAAATTTGTTTCATAATTGTCATACAATGCACTTATGTTACATCTGGATAAAGATAATCAAATCTGTCATTCTGTCAGGGGTGGGGTTTGTTTTCTCAGGGTCCCCCAGCTTCCTCCCCCAATAAAAACTGGACGCCATGATAAAGCTGAAAAATTGCTGAAAGTGGTGTTAAACAACATTTAAACAAAAAAAAACCCAAACAAATCTGTCATTCTGAAATTCTTTAGTATGTGTTGAACAAATATGTTAAAAGGATTCATGTTACAAATGCATTCTTTTTGTTCTTACTTATTACTCTATTGTATGTGTTAAATAAATGTGTTACTAAAAATGGTTTCAAGTGCAGCAGCAATTTAGTTTTCCCATTTATTTGATTTACATGTATGTAATTAATTTAATTTGATTTGATTTAAGCCAATTGAATCTTTTGAGAGAGCAACAAGCCAAGAATATGTAAGTCCCCCCCCACCCCCATAATGGGGTACAATAATAGTATGTACTGACAAAATAAAACAATACACAAGATATAGACACATCAATTGTCATTGTTTAATTTTTATGTACACCATTATGTAAATATTGAATAGACTGTAAATACTACATGTACATTTATGTGTAAGACTATTGAGGGACTTGCACCTCAATAAGAGAGATTGACAGATTTTACATGAATAAGAATTAAACTGAGGGAAGCTCGAGAAAAAAATGTGTTTTTGAAAGAAAGATGTATCATTAGTAAAAGGTTTTAAAAAAAGTTGTGGGAAAGTATGCTAATTTATAACAATAAGTTAATCTTCCAGATTGTTTGATATACTTATGACAACTTTTACTATTTAAGATTGTAATTGTCACTATAAGAGAGTTTTTCATTCAATTATATGTTCAATTTGATCATTTCATTATAGTTATTCCAAAAAGTAGAATAATATAATATGCTAGGCAACCAAAAAAACTGTTGGTTGTCTTTTCATTTACACATGCAATTTGGGCAAGATGGGTTATCAACCAACAAATTTATTTAACAAAAGATAATTTAGTTAACTAGCTTCATTATACAACTGACAATGGATAATGTTAAGTTTTCTTGTTCGACAATCAAAATATTTAAAGAGTTCTTTTTTAGGTTTATAAACTTTATTAAGTTTAACAATACTAATTTACAGACATGTCATTTTCTTGCCTCAAAGGTTAAACAGTTCCATAGTCTGTTTACAGATGGAACAAGTGTGGACTGTAAGCACGCTCACAAAGGGATACCACCGCTTCGCTTTCAAGTTCAATTCACTCCCCTGAATAATATCCGACGGCAACGAAAAATGCTTCATGCACATCTACATATGATATACTTCCTTCATGTAAAGTTTCATCAAAATCTGTCAAACGGTTTAGGAGAAGTTGCGCTTACGAAGTCTCCTACTAAGTACTATATTTATAAAGTCTTAGTCCAATTATCTCCCCTGAAAAATATCCGACACGACGTAAATTCTTCATGCACAACTACATATGATGTACTTCCTTCATGTAAAGTTTCATTAAAATCTGTCAGGCGGTTTAGGAGAAGCGCTTAAAAGGGATGTGCACAGACGGATAGACAGAGAGACAGACAGGGTGATTCCTATATACCCCCAAACAAGTTTGTGGATGGTATAATAAAATAATGATAAGAGACTGTCCTGCACTAAGGAGAAATATATTTTAGCCTGATTTGCCTCAAGTCATACTCATGCTGTCTTTATGTAACTAGATCATACATATAAGAAGCAGAAAGCTCAATAATAATTTTTAAAATATAATGTGTTTATGTTTTTTATACTCTGCCTTACAAAGTGGTGAGGTCCGTTTTGATAAGTGTATGTCCATCCGTTGGACTTCCCCATGGTTTCCTCTTGAAAACGTGTCCAAGTATTTGCTTACATTTGCACAGCTGTTAAGTACTATAAAATGAAGATCAAGTGTAATTTTTATCACAATCCCATTTGTAGTTTTTGATTTAGGCCAATTTAGCTTATGTCCCAATACCCGGTAGATGCCCAATTGTATTACATATAACTGACAGTCAAAATTTAATTACCGTATGTGTATAATTCTTTAATTGGCATAGTGTGTCCAGCTTCTATATGTACACTGTATACTAAATATTGTCATCCTACCATGTATGGTTACAGAGGAACTGCCTTAATCCAAAAACTTTAATGTAGGTTGTGAAATTGAGGTCAAGGTCAGGTGGTAGGTGACTGACTGTCAAGTACTCATCATAAGCTACCACTGGACCAAATTTGATGTACTTAGGGTTTAAGCTTACAAAGATATAAAGCAAAATTTTAAGTGTTCACGCTGCTGCTGCTGGAATCCCATATATATGTTTCGCCTCCAGTGACTATCGTCGCAGGCTAGACAAACACAATCATACAAAGGTGTTTACATAGACTTCGTTACTTTACTAAGTCATCCAAACACAAATATTTCAAAATTAACATTAATACCTCTGTGGGAAGAGAGAGCAGATACATACTTCAGCTCAAATTTATTTATAGCGGACCACATGAAACCTTTCCTGAGTATAAGTTGGTTTTGCTCAGGGTATGTAGATTTTAGGAAGATGAACTGTCCTATTGTTTAAATACAATAGGTATTGTTCTCTCTGCAGTTTGTTCTATTGGAGCTTTAAATTAGTCCGGAGAAATCAATCATCCATTTATTAATTTTCCTATTTCAAAAACAAAATTCCTCCTTATGAAAATACATGAACCTACATTGATTGTAGGGAGGAATTGTTATGCAATTCTGAACCAAAATAAACTGAACAGTATTATTTGATATGTATCGTTTGAAGATAAATTGTCTATACAATGTTTTGAAGAAAAATTTCACAATCTAGTTTACAATGTTTTCAAATAATAAGATTGAAACAGATGAAAAATGAAAAATTTGTCATTAAATTTCACAAAATATCTGCTGAAATTTTTTATGATCTATAGTTACGCTTTCTGTATCATTACTGTACAGGCCCCACCCCACTCCTGGAGAGAGCTGCTCATACTTATATATAAAGCATTAGCATACAAGTTTTATTGAAAGTAAGATTTTACAACAAATATAAACATAAGCTCTGTAGAGCTTTTAGCCGACTATATAGCACTAGTCACCATGTATGGTAAGTAGAGGTCATGGGAGCAGTCAGTAATATCCAGTAAAATTCATTGGAAAAGTTTTTGTTTTTTATTGAAAACCAATTTATTTTGTTTTAATGAAAACATATGAGTGCCATCAAGATATGGAATTAAGGGATATGGCAAAAAAATCTATGCATATACAATAGATCAAATAAAATAGAAATTTTTCTTTAGAAGTCATTTACATTAATTGTTGCAATAACAACTTGCTCTTACTAAGAGGGGGCCTCGGTGGCCGATTGGTTAAGGTAGTTCGTCTACTATTGATCACATGATCGCGGGTTCGATTCTCACTGCGGGCAGGGTGTACTCGACTCCAATCGTAACTGACAAGGATTGCAAGTTTTCCTTTGCAGGTTGGGGTTCTCTCCGTGTTCTCCGACTTCCTACCCCAATAAAAACTGAACGCCATGATAAAGCTGAAAAATTGCTGAAAGTGTCGTTATAATACCATTCAAACAAAAAAATCTTACTAGTGTCACCAGTAAGTATAGCATATATAATTTCATAAGGGTGTTCAATTTTTTTTACATCAAAATTAATCAATGAATGTTTGATTTTCCCTGTCAGATTTAAAGTACCCATTGAATAAACTCCACTGATAACAATATGTATTGTATTTATGTGGTCCTCTATAATACACCATTGGCAAAGCTCATCCTCACAATTCCGGGGTTCATACACATGGACTCAGAACCCTTGACTTTGGATGATGGGCCAAACTGTCTTCATAAAAAAAGCATATGCCACATTTTTTTTTTAAATTTGTAAAAGAAAATATACAAGCTATATTTGCAGAATCTATGCATAAAATACACCCCAACTTCTATTTGCTTAAAGACTGAGATATAGGTAACTACTATAAAAATGTACTAAACTCATGTAAAAGGCAGTTTTTCTCTTTCTATACATAAAAAAATGTCCTATTATCTCAGCATTTTTTCAGCATCCTTAACATGGTTTAATTAGCTTAATCATTTAGGCATTTATTAAGATTTACTTGAATAATCTTAGTTGTGACAGTGTTTGTTTAATATCATTTTTGACAGAACAAAGAAGTGTTTATTGACCAATGACCTTTTCAGATATGTTAATGTTTCAGACATCTTTAACTTGTCCATACTCCATAGTGATACTACAAAACCATTGATAACAAAAACCAAGATGTCTGTTCAAGTGGCAGTAAAAGTAACTAAAAACTGGTTAGAATATGGACAGACTCATATTAAACATTCAGTACAATATTTAGTTTCAAGAACTTTCAACATTTTGTTAATGCAGAATGATCAACATAAAAAATATGTTGTGTATGAAAGAGAAAATAAACTGATGATATTAGTACATTGAAGACTGTAAAAGTAAAAATATGGGGGAATAAAATATCATGCATGTTATTATAAATGTTGTGTGTGACCTAAAAATGATGGTGGGGAAGGGTTAATTTAATTTGGTAATAATAAACAGTAATCTTGGTGATTTGTGGGACTATAAGACTTAATTATGGGCAAATGTTGTTCAAAATTATGTATTAGATTATCAGTCATTGGACTTCTGCTCAGTTCAAAATTGCAACTGTAGCAATGTGAGAAATAAAGAAATTGTTTCTACTAAAAGCAAACCCAAAGTTGGGTAAAATAAACTTTGTTTCAGTAATTGCATTGCATGGGATGGGGCTATTGAGGTCAGTAAGGTATAGTTTGAAAGCTGAAGATATTGATCAGTGTTAAATGAATAGTTCAGTCATTCAATTTTCCATATATACATCTTTAAGCATTATTTAATGCCTCATTACGTAAAAAGGAAATACATGAAAATGATACTTATTTCATGTTAGTTCTTACCATACCATGGAATTGTATGCATGTATATAGGAACATTTGAAATTAATAACAAAGATGTACAAATGATGTATAATGATTGTCCTGTCAATTTTATTAAATAAAGACAATTTCTGTGTTTTACAGTGTAATATAGTTTAAACTCCAAAACTACATAAGTCTGCTTTGTAAAATTAACTGAGATTTTAAATGTTGGTCTATTTGTCAATTCTGTTTCTGTCATTCCTTGATTGCAGTAACATTTATTCAGAATATTAAAATGACTGTTTGGCATTCTAGTTGGCTAATTTCCAAGTTGTAATGGAACAAAAAACACTTAACTCCACCCCTGTTTTGTTGATATCAAAAAGATGTAATTATTATGAAAATCTTTATTTTACATTCAATACCAATCTTATTAAAATTAAATCTTTCACAAGCTCCCCTTTTTGTTATTGTCCCTTAACATCCACAATAACAAAAACTGGGGGGGGGGGGGGGGGGAGCTTGTGAAAGATTAAATTTTAATTAGATTGATTCAATACCAAAGATGATACTGTTAATAAAAAGGGGAGATAAGATTTTTGCACCCTAGATTTTCAAATCAACACCATTTTGATAATTTATTATAAATATTCATTATATAATTATATAATATTTAAGGATTAACTACAAAAATTATGTGCAAAACAGAAATTTTGTTATCCCTTGATGGAGAAAAAAAAAATTTGGTAGTTAATACTTATAAATAAATTCAAACAATAGAATAAACTCAAAAATTTTATTTTTGTAACTGGACATTTTTTAAAAAAGAGCTCAACACAAAAACTGTTAGTTTCCCATGGAGTAATATAAGACGTCAAATGGCTCCTGTCTCCATGACGATCAAATTGTTTTCCATCCTCTGATAGAAAATATTTTCCAGCCAATCAAAAGTCGGTATTCTCGCAAAATTTATTTATATGACATAAATAATAGATTTAAAAAAAAATCTATTCAACTTTTCAATATTATGGTCTAAATTTTATGTTTAAAAAAAGTAAATTATCCATCTTGTTAATTTTTGCATAAAATGTTAGCATACAGTTGTATTGATAAATTAATCAGGATAGTTAATGAATCGGTGTGATTAATTGGTACTGGTCATTTTTTATTGATCTCACTTCAGCTGATCACTGTACAGGTATTAATTATCAGCAACTATTTTCCAAAACTTTAGTATCTTGAATAAACATTCAAAACAGAACATTTAAGTGATAATGGCAAAGTTCCGTGTTTTGGTTATCACCTCAGTACCTTAGGTGCTTAAAAGTACTGTGGAACAAAGTTTTAAAGCGACCACCACTGTTAAAGACAGGTTCCCTTGCATATTTTTCAACTTCAGTAACACTGAGGAGGGACAAAAAATACAATTAAAAAAGAAACAGTGATGATTAGTTTCAATTTATTTATTCACTATTGCAGAAGAAACTTAATACAGCTGTTAAAGAATATAAACATTATTTTCTACTGCTATTACAGGGTACACCTCATCTTATCTGATGATTCATTAACAAGTGGTTACTGAAAGTTTTATTATAAAACCACTTCCATAAAACTGATAAGAATGTAGATAGCCATAAAATATTTCTACTGTTCACATGTAATACTGCCTTATCTTACTTCAAACTTTACATGTAATGAATGGTACAATTACATGTGTTTTTAAATGATTTATTACTAAAGGTCACTGAAAAAATTACATGGAGTCTGGTGTTGCAAGTGTAATGATTTGTACTGTATTTTACACTGTTATTAGGAAAAAAGACAAAGCTATTCAGGTACCAGTGTAAGACCAGAATATCTTAACATGGGAAAAGACAAAATAATTCTGACCAAATGGTGATAAATTTACATCCAGTATTGCTTGCTGGACAACTTGTTTTTCCAGCCTTTCCAACACAAAGTGATAATATTAAAAACGTTCACTGAGCAACTAACTATAATTACACATGCCACCCAGATATTCTGATATATGTCCTTGCTCTTTCACTTTAATACTGCTAGATCTTACACATAATAACCAATAAGTTCTATGGAATCTAGAAACATGAATGTATGATGCGTGGCTTGTGGATCAAAATAAAATATTTTAAAAATTATGAAGCTGTTAAAAAATAATAAGGTAAATATATAACATTAAATGATAGTTAGAAGGTTGGGACTTATGATGAATTTTGTTCTTTATGAGCTTAGAAGAATAAAAACATTTGTGATTAGCTATTTATAAAGAGGTTTTACTTGTATTTCAAAAAGTAATATTTAGCACTAAAAAAACTATCACTTTCTAATTTATAAAAGGTTTGCTTTAAATAGGAGCAGATTCCTGCCGACCTTAATAAAGCTGCTAACCAAGATACAACTGACAAAATAAAAGCTGATAATACTAAGAAAGTCAACAGAAAACTAAAATAAAATGTTGCTAAAGCCTCTAAGCAAGCAACTATTGCTGTCAAAAAATTAAACAACAATCTATAACATGCAGTATTTTAGGTAATTCCATGTGATCTCTCAGGTGTCAACAATAAATAGACAGTGAGCTAATTCTAGAAGAAACTAAAAACAGAAAAAAAATACCTTGTTTTAATTATTGCAATCCCAAACCACTCACAATTTTCGCAATAATTTTCCAAATTTACAGTAAATCAAACACAGGAATGTTCTAAGGTGGAAATTAAACGCTTCCAGTGTATTGATGGAGTCATGGATTCCTTTTCCATTATTTAAATGTTGAAAGCATTGTCTGTTTGCTTGTATATCCAGCATGTGGCTTGAAGGGGGAAGAGGGGTAGGGGTTGGGTCACATCATTTATCATTTTTTATTACATTTACAATATCAAGAAAGTTTTGAGGTAACCCAATACTCATCACTTTTTAAATTATAAGCATTCCAACCTCTTAAATAATATACTTTTGGAAAAGGCCACACTCAGCAAGATTTATGTGTCTTAAGTACCTATAAACAGCTGCTGGCTCCAGGGCACTCACAACTAGTATATGATAAACAGGGTCACCTGTTGGTTTCTTTATATCTTCTTTGTTATCTGAAAAAATTGACTATTGTTGATCACTGAAGTACATTAAGATGAATTTCCTACATTTTATGTTTTTGTTTGTTTATATTTGTTTGTATGGGATTTCATGCAACTTTCAGTAAATTTTTTCAGATATATCGTGGTATCTGTTGAGATGGAAACTAAAGTGTTTGCTAAAACCCCTTGATCTTCTACAGAAAAACTTGCAATCTTTGTCAATTAAGGATAGAGTCGAGCACACACCCGAAATTATGCTCTAATTTGCAACCTCAGTGTTTGACATGCTAACTACCTAAACCACTCCCGATATTTAGACCTCTTTTTCTGATAAACATACCATAAATCTGGTTCTTTTGTTGTTGGGAAATATTGGCCTTTTTCACTTAAAAGCCACGTGTTTTATCATCGTCTTGTTTAATGTTGGTGTTTCGTCCTACTGATGTGTTAAATTTTGGCACCATCAATGACAGGGAAGATATTAAGGAATGTTTAGGTTTATTATACATTGTAAATTTACTAAAACTGACAATACTTACAGTTTATAAAGGCTGGTTGTACTACATCATTTTCAAAAGAAAATATTTTGATACATGTGATAGGACTGTCATGCTGTAGTGACCAACTGCTGAGTAACTCTAAAAGAGAACATATCTATGTGTGAATTATAATTGCATAAATGTAAGAGGTAGAGTCTAAGTGACCAGAGTAGGTATGTTGTCAGACCAATATTTGTTTTGTATTGTTTGTTTGGGGCTTTATGGTACTTTTAGCAAATTATTATGGCAATTTCTATTGGGGAAGGCAGCTGGTCTACCCATGTGATTCCTGACCTTTGGCAGAAAAACATACAATCCTTGTCATTTTAAGTGAAGTTGAGTACAATAAAGCTCAAACTCTCAACCTTGTTTTGACAGGTAAATGATGAATAGTAGATGAATAGATACCTGAACCACTCAGCCACTGAGGCCCCAACCAGCATTTGAATTGTGTGCACATTTGCCTAAATTTTGAATTGAAGCAAAATAAGATAAGATATAGTTCAGATTATACAGAAGTTTGACAAAGTAATTATCTCCTATTTCCCCATGATGAGTAACGTCTTTTGGTGTGTATAATGCACACATTTATTCTTCTGGAACATTTTTTTAAATCCATGTGCGCATTATACATACGAGTATGTACTTTGGACTTTTTTTTCAGGTACAACCAGAGTTCCGGAACGTAACTTCTTTTCCATCACCATTCTGGCCAAGCATATTCAAGTTGTGTGTGCATCATATTTTTGTATAATAAATTTTTTGTTTGAATGGTGTTTTAATGCCACTTTCAGCAATTTTTCAGCTATTTCATGGCGTCCAGTTTTTATTGGGGAGGAAGCCGGCGTACCCGGAGAGAACCCCCGACCTGCGGTAGGAAAACTGGCAATCCTTGTCAATTAAGATTGGAGTCGAGTAAACCCTGCCTGCAGTGAGAATCGAACCCGCAATCTCAGCATTGACAGACCACGTGATCAATAGTAGACGAACTACCTTGACCACTCAGCCACCGAGGCCCCCTGTATAATAAATGTGAATAACACTTATAATTTAACATTAAACTTATTAAAATTGGTAAAAAAAGTGTTTTTGTTTCGTTCTTTATGCCTTTGTAACACGTGATTTTTTACCTTTGCCGGGCTATTGATCAATAACAGTACCACCCTCTAGAGACAATTGGTGTGATATATTTTAAAATTGTTCTACCTGTGTGATTTTCTCAAAGGATCTGGTCGGTAATTAAAAAGTATGTGTGAAAATTTTGTTTAATGTCAACAGATACCTTTGTTTCGAGTATAAACAATGAAACAGTATTTAAGATTAATTAAAAATTTTAATAATTATCAAAACAATAACAATGCTGGTATTTCATTATCACTAATTACAGAAGTTCAATAAACACGATCGAACATAAACAATAAAATACATTATTCAACAATATGTTGTCTACAGATGCACGGAACTGAGTTTCATCCCTCTGTTTAGCTACATGTAAAAATTTTAGTCTCAACTCAGTTGTAGAAATTCCGTAGCCTTGTAATCTATGGTCGGTAACCTATTTTCAAAGATCGGCCTCCATTTCTGGATAATGTACTGCACTACCTCGGTTTGCCATTTTAGTTTTAAGCATCTGTTTCAAACGATCTTTCTGATTTCTCCAGAGACGGACATCTGATTCATTAACGCTAAATTCCCAACTGGCTGCTCGGTTGCCATGAGCCTCTGCATAAGCAACGACTCTTAATTTTCCTTTTGCAGTGAATGAATTTCTAACTTGACCCATCTTCTGGTAACGAAAATTCGGAGGTTAATTTCTTCGACAGTAGGTGAACGTTATAAACATCTGTTACAGCGTTGTTTATACAACTGAGTATACTTGAAAGAAAATAATTAATTCTTTGACCACTAATAATGTATTAATTAACTTGGTCTCATTTGCAATGATTGCATGAGATTCATGACACAGCTGACCGCATTGTTTATACAATGTTTATACACATAAAAACGAAATTGCAAAAATATTTTCATTAGTAAGAAAAACCATAATTCTTTTATTTTATTTAATAAGATGTTACCAAATTTGGTAGATTTTGTTCAATAATATTTTATACCTTTCCGTATAGATGTTACCGGAAATGGTCTCATTTTATAGTTAGATGAAGAACTTCCTGTTGACAAATTGACGGTAAAGTTCGTGTGTTTTATACATACGAACTATACTAAACTTTACCGTGTCAATCCGACGGGTTTTTGCTTGACAAAATGGAAAACTGCTACAGCGTTTGGTCGAGTTTATGGTCCTTTTGAAAATCTTTTCTTACACTTTTTGAAATCAACAATTATTTTCCACAGCTAAACGGCGTCATGAAATGCGGCTGAACTTTCATTTTGGTAGATCGAATTTCCAAAGGAAATCAGCCATTTTTGTTTCTAAAGGGGTCTAATGTTGTTTACAAACATTCGTCTGCTTTCGTAACGTACAATGGTATTCGGACAAACCTCGAGACTTTTCTCGCCTCAACTGCAGACAACATTACCCGAAGGATTTCAAACAGACAACAATGGAATTTTCCTAACGAACACTTCTGTTCAAAACAAGGTCAAAATTTAGTATGGAAAATCGATGTATCAAAATGAAAATTCAGTCGCATTTCAGAACGCAGATTAACTGTGGAAAATAATTGTTGATTTCAAAAAGTGTAATCGGAGATTTACAAAAGGACCATAAACTCGACCAAACGCGGTAGCAGTTTTCCATTTAGTCAGGCAAACACCCGTCAGGGAGACACGGT
Organism: Limnoperna fortunei; assembly: GCA_944474755.1. NCBI lineage: Eukaryota > Metazoa > Mollusca > Bivalvia > Mytilida > Modiolidae > Limnoperna > Limnoperna fortunei. The sequence continues at coordinate 62,133,818 of OX104113.1, forward strand.
AAAGTTTACTATAGACTTTTTCATGAGTTCTTAAAGCAGAAAAGGGGGTGTGCATTATACACAAATGCGCATTATACACACCAAAAGACGGTATAAGCCTTGTAATATTTTGACACTTTCTGCCAATACACAGTGCATAGAATTTTATTATCATATTATTTTATGTTAAATTTTGTGCTACTGGCAGGGTTCCTACTGCTCTATCCACCGAGCAGCCCAGGGTGTCCCCGTTTGCGCAAAAGGGGAGAACGTCTTGTTCATGGGTTGTCAGGTCTTAATACAGAAAGTCTGGCCACAGACCATAGTGAGTGACGTGTTCAGAGAGTCCCATGCTCCTAGCACGATAAATACCCCTTTTGTAGATTTAAAAAAAGAGTAGGCTCATTGCAGCCACTACAAACGGCTAAATTATCCGCCCCTACCCAATACTCTATACTTTTGAAGTGGCAGTCCAAATTTTGTTCCCTGTGTCCCATCCCTTTTTCTATTTATTTATTGTTTGATAACATGTTCTCCTCCTGAATATAGCTGAAATACTGCTCACTGGACAACAAGCAAACATCCAATCAATCAATCAATCAATTTTGTGCAATACAAAAAAACTTTGGTATCTATTTTTAGAGCTACATTACCAGTATATTTGGTGCAGTAAACATGTGACACTGGAGCAGCACCATAAGAATTAAAACAATTCTTTCCATTAAATACCAACCAGCTTTTTTAACATCTACATGTGTTACAACAACACGTCCATCCCTGTGTCCCCCGGCAGTAATTCTTCTATAGTACTGGCTATAGTGTACAATATCTATCCAGTGTACACTGAAAATATAAATAAGATATTACGTCTTATGTAGAACTGGCTATAGTGTACAATATCTATCCAGTGTACACTGAAAATATAAATAAGATATTACGTCTTATGTAGAACTGGCTATAGTGTACAATATCTATCCAGTGTACACTGAAAATATAAATAAGATATTACGTCTTATGTAGAACTGGCTATAGTGTACAATATCTATCCAGTGTACACTGAAAATATAAATAAGATATTACGTCTTATGTAGAACTGGCTATAGTGTACAATATCTATCCAGTGTACACTGAAAATATAAATAAGATATTACGTCTTATGTAGAACTGGCTATAGTGTACAATATCTATCCAGTGTACACTGAAAATATAAATATTAGGTCTTAGAACTAGTTCTTGTGAAGAATATCAATCCCGTGTACACTGAAAATATGTCTGATGTAAGATTAGCAATAGTGTACAATATGTATCCAGTTCAGTAAAAGACACATCTACTTTACAAAGTTTTTTAAGAATAAAATTCAATATATATATTTATGTGAGGAAGAGGTTGGAACAATTAATTTTTTCAGCAAAAATGTCTTATATTTAAAATTATTTTTATCTGCAAACTTTTAAATTGAAGAAACGATAAGAAACAGAACAAGTTTACAGTAAGTAAATAACATCTTAACAATAAATTATGTTTGTTTTTTTGAATGGTGCTTAAAGCCACTTTCAGAAATATTTCAGCTATATCATGGCGTCCAGTTTTTATTGGGGGAGGAAGCCGGAGTACCCAGAGAAAACCCTGACCTGCGGTGGAAAAACTGGCAATCCTTGTCAATTGAGATTGGAATCTAGTACACCCTGCCTGCAGTAAGAATAGAATCCACAATCTCAGTGTTGACATTCCACATGATCAATAATAGACAAACTACCTCAACCACTCAGCCATCGAGTCCCCAACAATAAATTATGTCTAAGGAAGAAGACTTGTAAAAGTTACATGTATAATCACTTACCATGTAGATATATCCTTAAATTCTGGGAAACAGTCAGATGTAGGAAATTCTTCAAAGGACTGTTGAGTAGCCTGTAAATGGTATAGGACAGACATAATGAGTGTATTGGACACAAAAGTCAGATGTACATGTAGGAAGATCTATTAAAGACAGTTGTAGACAGTTGTAAAGCTTGTAAATGATAACAAAAATAACAAAATATCAGTTAGATGGTATTCATCTTTGTGGGCCTGTTGACCTTGAGGTCAAAGTTCAAGGTCAAAGGTCATCAACCATGGTATGCAATGGATGGACAGACTGATCACTATAGGGCATCCACCTCTAAGTGGCAATGACCCAATAACATTAGCAGACCATAACAGCTAGATTTAGGAGACTATTTAAGGATAATTAGGAAATGTTCAGTTGATCACATTGTTCATACATTTCATGTACATAACAGATGTACTGGTGTGATGATGTATCCAGTTCATTTTGTATGAAAGCTTTAGTAATAACAAAAATAACCGTAAATAACAAATTTTTATGTTTGTTTGTTTGTTTGAATGGAGTTTAATGCCACTTTCAATATTTTTCATCAATATCATGGCATCCAGTTTTTAATGGGGGAGGAAGCTGGAGAAATCACTGATCTTCAGTAGAAAAATTGTCAATCCTTTTCCATTTAAAATGGAGTCATGTGCACCCTGCATGTAAGACTCGAATCCACAACTTCAGTGTTGACAGGCACGTGATTAATGGAAGACTAACGACCTTAACCAGTCAGCAACTGAGGCCGTACAAATATTTTAATGACAGCTTTAATTCAAATTTACAGAATTCTTCGTTACTTTTAAGACTTTTACTACTAGAAATAAACTTCAACAATTACAGCTATAAATTTGGACCAATATATTTTTTGTGAATTGAAGCATATATTTACTTACAGAAACTTCTTTATACATATGGATTTTATTATCACTGCCTACCAATAGGAAAACAGATTCCAATTTCCCCTCAAAAAAGATACTGAAATAAAAACAAAAACAATAAGAAAACTGTTTGTTACCATTTAATAAAACATTTAATAAAATTTAGTTTGTTATCTTTTAAAGTAGTGTCTTTAAAAAGGTAATAAGCTTACTTACTATACTACAAGTCACAATGTTTTGATGAGGGTTTTTGTGTGACAAATGTAAACTGCTTACCGTGTATGGTCGAGCGTATGCTCCTTTTGTAGATCCAAAAAAGATACATTTTGAAATTAACCGGAGCCAAGCTCATATATCTGTAGTCAGACCCAAATTGGAAACCTTAGTGATGACCCATGAGTGATCAATATTAGATGACTAACTACCTAGAACACTCGTGTACCAAAGTGCACATCATTAAATTATCAAAGATAAATTTTAACTGATAATGGACATTTAAAGTAATTAAGTGGTTTAAAAGTAAAGATATTTGTGTTTGTAACATAAAGGTTAGTCTATTATGGAAACATAGTAACACATGCATAAAGCAAGAAAAACAAGTTGTGGACTGTGAGCACGCTCACAAAGGGATACCCCCGCTTTGCTTCAAGTCCAATTATCTCCCCTAAATAATATCCGACAGTGACGAAAATTCTTCATGCACATCTACATATAATGTACTTCCTTCATGTAAAGTTTCATCAAAATCTATCAAACGGTTTAGGAGGAGTTGCGCTTAAGAGGTCCTGCACTGAATTCAATACTATATTTCTAAAGTCTAAGTCCAATGATCTCCCCTGAATAATATCCAACAGCGACGAAAATTCTTCATGCACATCTACATATGATGTACTTCCTTCATGTAAAGTTTCATCAAAATCTGTCAAGCGGTTTAGGAGGAGAAGCGCTTACAAGGGATGTGGACAGATGGACAGACAGACAGAAAGACAGGGTGATTCCTATATACCCCCCAAACTAGTTTGTGGGGGTATAATAACCTAAATAAAACAAATACTTCAAATTAACTAACAAAAGTCTGTCTTTTTACACATTAATATATATCATATTCAAGTACAATATGTACAAATGTAGAATATGTCGTCTGCATGAAGCCATTTTTCTATCTATGAAATATGTACCTTGTATGTGTTAACTGGTACGGAATAAAATCTAAATCAAGACTTTGGCTGCAACAATCTAGAAAACATACAAAAAAATATCTGCTGCTAAATGCCCAATGTCATGCACTTGTGTATAACATTATTTAAGGAAATAAAGAGTCTTTTAATGTTCTACAATTATTTTCTATTAGCAAAATAAATTTGATTAGTATAAAAAAAATACATCCTCACTACAACATGTATTTACAAGACCCATGACTGTTTCACAAGAATACTCATTATGTTAAAAACTTAAAACTTCCTTGCAATCTTTAGCCCTCAAAAATTACATTTGTAAATTGTTTTTCCAAGACCTACCATCAATATTATCAAAACCAGAGTATTCTTCTCGCAGTGAATACAAGTTTAAATATTGTTTACGTGAACCTTCTGTGTCTTCACTCTGTAATGATAAATATGTTGAATAAACACTAAACCACTAGGATGTACATGAGATGCACCATCAATAAAGGCACATGTTGTTTCTAAATTTAAATGATCAATGTTACCGATTCCCTTTTGGTACCAGTCAGAGAGGTAAAGATCAAGTTTATTAAATTTGAGTGAAAACCATGCATATATTCTGACAATTAATCAAATTTTTTTAATCCTATTAGTATAGTTTAGGGGACCTATACATACATTTACTACTTACAAGTAAACCCTAACCTATAATGATTTTGGTCCCTTAAAGTATACTTAGGCTGTTTTTACTAATGCTTGCTATTAAATGTTTACTAATGCTTTTACATAAAAAAAATTCTGTATCTAACATTATGTTCTGCATTCTTTTGAGCAGAGAAATTGAATCTGACTCACTACATTGTGGTACATGTGTACAACAAAAAATGTTGGACATTGCACAAGGAATTTCCCTATCTGGAGTCTATTTGAAAATGTCTAAAATAAACAGAAGATATACTAACCTTGCATAGTTCTGTGTACTAGTATAAGCACTTGGACAAAAATAACTTTTATAGTAAGAGTGACTGAAAGTCATACACAACTACTGTAGGAAAAAATTATGACATTAACAATGAATATCCTTCATGGAAGCAATTATTTCTTGGACATCATTAATTTCAGTCACGTTATCATAACAGAAAACTTACCTCTTCCTCAAACTTTATAAAAGTAATTCCAACTACTATCCTTTGCTGATGAGATGACTTGCTTAAAACATCTAATGACACCAATTCTGCACCAGCTATTTAATAAAAAACCCAATAAAAATATAAATAATGAATTATAAATATTAACAAAATTTATTTTTAATTAAACATTAGTTATATTTAAATTCTAATAGTTGGGGGTGGGAATGTTCTGTTGTGGGATTTTGATAAAAAAAATGTTGATGGGCTGGGGCGTGGGGGTGTTTTCTGGTATAAAATTACACTTTAAGAAATAGTCTTACAGTTATTTCCAATTTGAAAATTCAAGTTCAAGTTCAAAAGAACACCTTCTCTGCATCTGAATGTTTCAGCCATACTCCATTTCAGCGATAGGTCACTTCGGCCAAACTATATTTATAGTATTGTAGTATTTATAGTATTTCATTTGCATATCATAATTAGCATCATCATATGTCTCTGTTTAATATTTTTTTAGTTACCAGTCATGATGAAAGGCCAGAAAAGTGAAATGTAATGTAGAACTTATCATTTTAAACATATATATTATAGGAAATACTGATTTCAGTTGTGTTAAATTCATAATCAGAAGGTGGTTGTATTATTTCTAGCTAAAATAAGAAAAACAGATGTAAAGTTAAGCAATTTATTCTGTGAATTTTAGTCCACACTATAACTAACTTCTCGTGTTTTTATACTCATTCTTTTTTTCACAATTTTTATCATGTTTAAAGTTGGCTTGTTGTTAGGCTTGGGTCATGCTTTGAGTGTTCTATCTGATCAATATCAAAGTATTTTTTAATTCATTTACTTTCTAATGGTGATTAAAACATTCTATTGATGATTAATTATCCCTGATCTCTAATTAAAAATTTATTTATTTCAAACTTAGTTTTTTTACCAATATACATAAAGAGAAGATGTTCATCTGTTTTACATATAAAACAAGGCAGAACAGTCATTAAAGTATGGCCAAAACGTACTATAGACGAAATAACTATGGCTGAAATGGCAGAAACATCCCACAATAAGTGGTATGAACACATTATTTTGTGAATTCAACCCCAATTTCAATTCAGTCAAGGTGCACTCCACTCTGTCTCTAACTGAAAATAATTTCTCTTAATAAAAATTGGACGCTATTATATTGCTTAAATGGCACAAACACACTGCACAAACACAATTCAAATCTAAAACCAAATTATCTATCTAATGTACTGAGCTGGTATGTTTTTAAATTTTACAAGTGTGTATATACATTTACCTGGTATATATGAAAATGGTATAATTTTTGCTAATGGTGATAATTTATCCATAACAATCTGATATTCTAGTGATATTATTTTTCCAACCCTTGAAGCTACTAAAAATTTGTTGCTTGAACCATCAGGATCAATCACTTTAGCATGACTATAAACGTTTGTTTGTGGCGTTGTACTAATACCACATGATAAACCCAGGTAGAGGGTATGAGAAGGTAAATTGCAAAAATGTGCATCAGTCCATTTCCAACTTATATAATTATCTTTCTTGGACATATCAACGACACAGGTATTCACAACTTGAACTTTTGTCACAAATTATCTCCCTTCTCTACTTTCATTTTCTCAAAAGTTTGCTCGTGCGCACAACTATACTTCCTTTATTACCACACGTGAAAAATGGCAACATCAACAGACACAAACGTAAAAATGGAAATCATTTCACAAGAAACTGATGATGGATTTGTGCCTAAAAAAACAAAATCAAGAAAGAGAAAACTTCAAACAGACAAACCAGAAGAACAGCCGTCAATGGAAACATCAGAATCTGCTCCAAAACGACCAGTCTTTCCACCAATAAGTGGTGACAAACTCACAGTTAGAAAAATTATATTGTATTTCATAACAATGAAGCGATTAAATTATGCAATATACATATACACTGAGGGAGAAAGAAGACATTTTTTTTATGATTTTTGAGATTTTTTCCTTTTTGTCTAATTGTGTTTTTACATGACCCAAATCTTACCTTATGGTTATGCTAGTACACTCGAATTTCGGCGATGAAAGTGCACTATATTTTATTATTTAGTAGTCATTTGGTTGGAACAATAAATGCAAGATATTTTTAAGTAATTTAGCCTTGGGTTCATTGTTTACATTGCTAAATGAAGGAAAAACGAGTTAAAGTGTGTGACCATACAAAAAAGCAAACTATTATTCTTTATTATTTACCTTAAAAAAATTTAATTTCCATTTTTTTTTTAATGGCATTAAATGTGTATTTACTGTAATGTACCAGTGGAGGTGTTCCATAATAGAAAGGATTTACATTCAACAGAACATAAAAAAGTCATGCAATTTATAACTTTCCAATTTAAAAAAAGGCCACCTACATGTACTGTCCATTTACGGTACTAAAATCTGGGCTGTAGCCACAGTTTGTAATTTTGAAATGGACAGTTGTTTTTGATAAATTTTCAAACTTCAGGTGAATAACAGGTGTCAATATCTGAGTGAGGATGTTATTAAAACCCCCTGTTGTGTAAACAAGATCGTTAATTAATTAACAGATGTACATGTTCATTCCCCCCATTTACCTAATGCTAACCCCAGCTATAGCTTGATTACACAAGCTTAGCAGTGACTTCTGTGTTCTAAATATTTTAATATGACGTCCTGCTTCAGCTATGTAAACAAAGCTGTGTCAAAATTCCCGTAAATTTAGTTTGCATATGCGTAAGCTGTTTGTTTTGTTTAAATGAAAAATTGACTTAAAAATGCAGTTTGTTATGTGTTATCTATAATTATCATTATTGTTAATAATGCAGTTATTTTTAGTCTGAATTCTGAGATTTGTATGATTTAAACTACTCCCGTTGCATTATTTTTTTTACAATTCTACAAAAGAATTAATATGACGTCACAATTAGACTTCCGAAGTCATATTACCCTCAACTGATAATTCCAAACTGGAACTATGCAATTTCGTTAAGATTTCTCAATATTTTTGTTTAAAAGGTACATATATTCAATAAAATTACAAGAATATATGTTTATGTCAATTTTATTTGCTTTAACATTCTGTTTCGGGATATATCTTATTAGTTTCAATTACCATTGAAAGCGTCCTCTTAGAGCCGCTTCGAAATTTTAAAACAAGTGTTAGACATATTAGAATCGAAATAGATTATTGCAATTGGGCTCTATGCGAATTAGAACATGGTCAGACCTTATATTTGTCCTCATTTTATAAAATATTGACAAATATAAGGTCTGACCATGTTCTAATTCGCATAGAGCCCGCTAGCAATAATCTATTTCTTAATTTAAACTCACCTGTTGCCTATGCCTATAGTATTATCTACTAATGAGGTTAATTAGATGATAATTTAATTGGCATATACAGTGAAACTTCTCTAAACCGGCAGCCAATGGGACAGAGAAAAATGACCGGGTTACAGAGGTAGCCGGTTTAATGAAGTTTAATGAAATCTACCTTGATTTTCAGTTACCGTCCTATTGGGTACAGAGTCGAGGTCCTTAAACAATTTTACTTTATCGTAAAGTCACATAGCATGTTTCATTTGAGAAAAGTTAAAAAAATTCATTTGTAATGCCGCTGAGAAATGTTCACTTCTAACAAAAAAAAAAACAATAGATCACTCGAGTTTGGTGATTCCGCTTGTACAGTAAACCAGCCCATTTTCAGTAACGTTATTTTCTTTATCTTCCAACTGAACATTACGCGTGGTCTTCAGTTTGATAAAAGACTGAACATTTTTGAATTTCATTGCAAATTTTAGCTAAATATCAAATAATGATCATACAACTAGTATAATTGAAGAAAAAATACGTCCTGTTGTAAGAAATATTCCAAACAAAAGCAAGCAAATGTTTCGATTTTTACAATCATCTCATTAATATTCATGAGCTGATTTACCCGTAAGCCACATGCTTCGTTTATTTGCGTGGTGTTTAGCGTTGTTTTTCATTAAAATTAGTTCAATAGGCATACAGATCTATTTTAAAGATTTATTAACAAATAACGAAGAAATTAATTTAATGTTACCACGAATTGCAAAATTTATGCTTAGGTGGATGGATTTACCGGACGGCATCGTATATTTATTGAACAATGTTAATCAATTTTTATTTTCAAACCATAATTTATTAGCTTGGACAAAGATCACACTAAAATGTCATAAATTACTCATCAAACTGGTCATCAAAATAACGTACGGATTGATGCTTGTTTGTGTACACAACACTTAACACTAATTAAGGCCTCCACAGGTGAACTATTACGTAATGATTTCCTGTTTCTTCAGTGATTTATGACAGGTAATTTGTATAACTGGCTGGTAAAGTGGGGTGAAATTTACTTGGTTAATTAAAGCAAAACTTTAGAAAAGTGGCCGGTGTCCGGTTTGTAGATGTGGCCGGTTTTATGAAGATAATTTACATTAACTTTAATGGGTAATGGCCGGGACTTTTTAAAACAGCAGATTTGAAGGGGAAACAGGTTTTCCGAGGGTCCGGTTTAGAGAAGTTTCACTGTACTAAGAAAACAAAAACAATGCAAAATCTTTATTTCAATATCATAGTCTTTTAGTGATGACAGTCGTAGTTTTTTTAACTGGAAGTAAAAATTGTACATAAAAGACAAAAAAACAATAGTTTTTCTTTTAATGAATTATTAGGGAAAATATACAGAATTGCAGATTATTTATATACCTTTAATTCTGGGTACTGATTGTGCAAGCTAGTAGGAAATAATTGGAGATTCTTATTAGTGTAAACAAGGTCACAGGCCATTTTACTCAAGCTTCTTTTAAATTATTACATGATTCATTTCACTTTCAGTTAATAAATTATTGGCCTTTGTACATAATGATGGATAATTTGTGTTTTTGTGTTCCATTTATTTGAAACATTTTTAATGTGTTACATGTATATATAAATCTACAGGGTGGTAAAACAGAACTAAGAAAGATTCCAGTCCCAAACAACAGATACACTCCATTAAAGGATAACTGGATGAAAATATTTACACCTATTGTAGAACATCTTCACCTGCAAATCAGATTTAACCTGAAAACAAGAAATGTGGAAATTAAAGTAAGTTCATGTACATATAGATTGAAATTATCAAGTGTTGATATAAAAAACGGTTTATATGAAATCATTTAATGTATTTGATAAAATATTTATCAATAAATAATATACATTTTATTACATTTATATGTCATAGACAAGTATACATCACTCATGTCTTTAATTTTCCCTTTCCTCTTTTCAACCAGTCCACTGTCCATTATGGCTATATTGTTTGGTCCCAATAGTAGCCGGTTTATACAGGTTTACTGGATACAGAATATTGCAATATTCATTTTGCAAATAAATAAAAGGACTGCAATTTTAATTAAATTAATGTAATTTATACCATCAGTATCTCTATAGTAGAGATCACCATGGTTATTATTCTGTTAAAGTTGTTCAGCAGTAGAGATTATCCTTATCAAGTAGGACCATGGTACTAGTACATATAGCTAAGCAGCCTCTGTTGTTAGCAATATCTGTTATTGATCAATGTTGTGCATTTAAGTCTGACTTGTTTCTAGTTACTCTTTATAACCTGCACTGTAATAATTATACAAGGCCAGTCAACATTCCAAAGTTGAAAAATTGGGGTAAAACATTAAAAAAACAGATTGGCTATTTACTACATGTATGTTGCTATGATTTTCCTGAAGAGCATACTTGGATAATGTAGTAACTTCGTTTTTGCTTCTTAATTGGTCACATTCATTACATTGAAGTTTCTGCCAATTTTTTGGAACTTTGCGCTAGGCATTATTTACTTAAACAAATAAAAATGATTATAAATTTTCATTAATGTTAATCCTTGTCAGTTAAGAGTCAATTACACCATGTCCAATGTCAGCCTCAAAATCAGCCACCAAAGCATTGTACTTGTAGATGTTTCTCCATTATGGATGCAACATTATTGGGATGTCTATAGATATTAATGGTTATCTGTGCTGAATATATATGTGCTCTATATAAAGGGGAATAATTACTATTGTGATTTACCATAATTGATTTAAATCCGAAAGTAATACATGTATGTATACAAAATATATTTATTGATCGATTGAATTGTTGCTTACTGTCCATCAAGCAGTATTTCAGCTACTATTCAGGATGAGAACAACAAGTAAACAAACAATAAATTAATTCAGAAATTGGGAGGTGTAAATGGAAAGGAAATTGAAACCCTTAGATAATTCTAGAAAAGTATGGAGTGTTGTTTAGGGACTGAGCACTGCGCTTTGCAATGAGCCTTCTTTCCTCATTTCAAGGGATTTTTAATCAGATGTGCCTGGCATTCTTGGAACACTTCATACACTATGTAGTGTACTTTGACAGACTTTCTTTATTGAACTGTACCCTAATCCCCATACTGAGCAGCTCTGTCAGGGTTCAACATTAACTTTTTCATGCAGTTGTCCCATCGGGCAAGTTGAGTAACAAATTTACTTGTCCGAATCAAAAACATGCTTGTCCGAAAAAAATGTGGAATGTGGAAAACATTAAAGGCAAATAGCAGGTTAACACAATCCAGTTGTTTTTGTCTCGCCTGCGACGAAAGTCGCTGGAGGCGAGACATATGTATGGGAATCCGGCGGCGGCGGCGGCGGCGTAAACACTTGACATCTTGCTTCATATCTTTGTAAGCCCAAGCCCTAGGTCCATCAAATTGGGTCCAGAGGTAGCTTATGATGAGTACTTGCCAGTCAGTCACCTGTCACCTGACCTTGACCTCAATTTCACGGTCCAGTGACTACGTTAAAGTTTTTGGGTTACGACAGTTCCTCTGTAACTACTCATGGTAGGATGACAATATTTGGTGTATAGGTTGCTGATGACTAGTACATGACTGTCTGGTAGGTGTCACCTGACCTTGACCTCATTTTCACGGTCCAGCGACTACGTTAAAGTTTTTGGGTTACGACAGTTCCTCTGTAACTACGCATGGTAGGATGACAATATTTGGTGTATAGGTTGCTGATGACTAGTACATGACTGTCTGGTAGGTGTCACCTGACCTTGACCTCAATTTCACGGTCCAGCGACTACGTTAAAGTTTTTGGGTTACGACAGTTCCTCTGTAACTACGCATGGTAGGATGACAATATTTGGTGTATAGGTTGCTGATGACTAGTACATGACTGTCTGGTAGGTGCCACCTGACCTTGACCTCAATTTCACGGTCCAGCGACTACGTTAAAGTTTTTGGGTTACGACAGTTCCTCTGTAACTACACATGGTAGGATGACAATATTTGGTGTATAGGTTGCTGATGACTAGTACATGACTGTCTGGTAGGTGTCACCTGACCTTGACCTCAATTTCACGGTCCAGCGACTACGTTAAAGTTTTTGGGTTACGATAGTTCCTCTGTAACTACGCATGGTAGGATGACAATATTTGGTATATAGGTTGCTGATGAATAGTACATGACTGTCTGGTAGGTTCCACCTGACCTTGACCTCAATTTCACGGTCCAGCGACTACGTTAAAGTTTTTGGGTTACGGCTGTTCCCTTGTAACTATGCAGGGTATGGTGACAATATTTTGTATACAGGCCACTGCTGATATTTAATGCTATTTACGTAATGCTTATGACGAAATTTATTTTCGTTACTGATGCGGAATGCAGGCGAGACGTTTTTCTGTGTCCACACTTGTTTTATTTCTGTTTTCATTCAACAAATTTGATCTTTTGATCACGTACCGCAATACACATCCCTGTCAAAAACAGAAGTCCTAAAATAGATACAGATCGCTCATTGGTTGGTTTAATTATAGCTGTATTCGGTCACGTTGTCATTGCATGATCCGTAGCTGTTAGATAGTAGACTCTAGAGGCACCTCGAACATAGAATTTTTATGATTGGATGATCTAATCTCGAATCGACCAATCGCGCAATAGACGTTCTAAAATTAGATGATGGAAATTTTTTGTTTAGAAATAGAGGAATAATGATATCGGAATTGATGTGTTTTATTTTAAGCAAATGAATAACACGATTGAAGAAATTTAAATTGCGACATTAGGCCACATTTTTCACTTGCCCGATCGGACAAGCTTAGCACAACTTTTACTTGTCCGAACTTTCGTTTCACTTGCCCCGGGCAATCGGACAACCGTTAATGTCGAACGCTGGTCTGTGGGTCAGGCCCTGCAAACATTTCCCAGTTCCCATTAAACATTACATTTACATATACGTTTTTTGTTTTTCATCAAGAATGTTCTGTAGATGTAATTTGATAAATAATAATTTTCTTTTCTCAGACATGCAAAGAAACAAAAGACATTGGTGCATTACAAAAAGCAGCTGATTTTGTACGAGCTTTTACTCTAGGTTTTGATGTGGATGTAAGTTAGACAATACATTTTGACTGTGTAGTTTTATTTGGAAAATGGCTAAAGAAAAATGTGTTCTGTACAGTGTAATTTTTTTCGGTGACAATTGTACAAGTTTAAATACATTTTCTATAAGTGCACAATGCCTGATGGATTTGATTCTATATGCATTTGCTTTGCAGAAAAATATTTACACTGTACATAAATACACGTACTAAAACGTCTTTTTGACAATGACAAGTGTGGATAGTATTAAATGTGCTTTACAAAGTCCACTACTGGTCATTATTTCATCAGACTTGAATAACATTAAAATTTATATTTAAGCCATGATGGTTGATAGATATACATGTACCAAATAGCAGCTCAACATCTCCAGGCATTAAGAAAAAGTCAGCAAAACTATTATCTTTAAGAAATTTAATACTCCAAGAGTTATAACTTTATCAAAAGTCAGTGGACCAGAACAACATTAAAACTTGATCTGGTACTCACAGTGGTTGACACCAATGCCAAATATCAGCCCAATACCTTTAAGCATGTAAAAAAGCATAGAGAACATGTGATGGAATGACTATTAGATGGAATGCAAACCTATAGTCTCCTTTTGCATGTAGAAGTCTAATAACCTTCTTTATAGAGTGTATATTTAGTATTTACATGCATATGTCTAAGGCATTAAGGATGACAAATATGTGGATTTACTGAAACAGATTTAGGTTCATGTATCAGTATTAAAATGCATAAAAAGTGGTCATATAGCATATATTTTGCATAATATTTTTACATCATAGATGAGAATATTTTGTTTTTTACAGGATAGTTTGTCACTTGTAAGGTTAGACGATTTGTTTTTAGAATCTTTTCAAGTTCAAGATGGTATGTATCTGTTAGTTCATATACACATTTTGGTTCCATAGTCAACAATTATCTTTGTGTTCATGGATGCAAGCTCTTTGATTTTCATTTAAATTAAAATTAATTTAACTTTTGTCCTTCAGTTGCATGTAAATTAAAATCCATTCTTGTACATTTGGCACAAGTTTAAGTTTTTATTCAAGTTGAAATAAGGAGTATTAAAGAAGTGGTTTAAGTACATGCATTTCATAGATATTACATATGCATATACATGTATAGTCTTTTATTAGTTTTTAATCTCATAATTTCATGATAACATTGGATTTCTGAAGTTTTGTATTATTTACAGTAAAACCGTTAAAGGGAGATCACCTAGCCAGAGCCATTGGTAGACTGGCTGGAAAGAATGGAAAAACAAAATTTACCATAGAAAATGTGACTAAGACTAGAATTGTTTTAGCAGACAAGTATGTACACAATAAATGTGTTCATTTGACAGCTTAGAGAGATTTTGTATTCATTATGTCCTTAGCTCATACAACCTCTGGGGAATCATTGGCTTTTTAGTTTGAATGCAATTTTTTTCCAGTTATATTGGGGTAGGGAGTTTAAGTACCATGTTGAAACCCATATCCTTCAATACCTGCACTGTGAACACTTTTTTAAAATGCTACAAGGGGCATCAGTGGCATGGCAGAGTGGTTAAGGTAGTAAGTATACTATTGATCACGTTGTCTGTCAACGCTGAGGTTGCTTGTTCAAGTTTCACTGCGGGCAGGGTGCATGTGACTCCAATCTTAATTGACAAGGGTTCCCAGTCCGGGGTTTTCCTGCCTTTATTTTGGTCCCATTCCCAACTGAAAATAAAACATAATAAAATTTGCTAGTTTTACTACTAGGGGATTTCTCCAGGTACTCCAGCTTTCCCCCCAAATAAAAACTGAATGCCACGATAAAGCTGAAAAATTGATGAACGTGACACCATTCGAACAAACATAAATGCTACACATATTTTTGTGTTTTTAAAAACCATTGGCATTACCTACATGCTATATTGTCATAATGATTGTGATGTGTTTAATGTAGTCACTTTTATTAGACAAGCCAAATATAATAACCCATTATTTACAGTACTGTTCACTGGATATTGGGTTATCTTAGGGTTTATCTAATAATTTAGTATGTATTTTGTTAAAATCTGAAAACTTAGTGATTGATACAACATCTATATATGTGATACAAGATTTACTTTTGTCAGACCTACCTTTTTAACGTCGTAAGGAATGTTATAACCAATGATTTATGACAGCGATGCTGACTCTCCTTCTATGAATGAAATGTGACATCATAATGTGTGTGACGTTAGGGACTATATTTCATGTAAAAAATGGTTCATTTAATATTAAAATTTTAAATTTTATACATTCAGTTTTGTTCTGCCTTTTTAATCTGATTACACCAACTGCTTTAAGAACAACGTTGTTGCAAAATTTCATTTATTAGTACTGATAGTTAGAAAAAAAATATTTTGTCCGACATTTAAAAAAAAATATTTACATTTAAAGCCCTGAATTAACAGTGTACCTAGTACTACTTTTAATGTTTTACTTTTTCAGTAAAATACATATTTTGGGTTCCTTTCAAAACATCAAAGTGGCCAGAACAGCAATCTGTAATTTAATTTTAGGTAAGTATATATATACAAAGAAAGTTCTCACATTTCTTTAATAAGTAGGAAGAGAAAAGAAAAATTGAAAAAAGTAAGTTTTTATCCAAGATACTTTCTATGTTAGAGTTTTTTCTGTTTTAAAAAATCTAATGCATGTTGATGACAGTTAAGACATACGTGCATCCAGGCCCCAGTGCCATAAAACCTTTTTGAGTAAAAATGTCTTGCTCAGTATGAGAATATTCTCAATTACCATGGCAACAGATGTAATCAAAAGTTTTGATTGGATGAAATTGAGAATAAAAAATTCTCAGCAAATAATTTGTTTTTGGTGCCCAGACCTAGTTATATTGCTGTCTGTTGGACCAGGCTTAATAACAGCAGGAAGTGATGGGTATATTTATAAAAAAAAAATTAATTAAAATAATAAAATAATATAAGTGATGGAATGCAATAAAGGAGGGATACTATGAGATGGCAGTTATAAATTCACTCATCATCTTCTTATGTCACATTATTTTGGACATTTTCAGTATATATTACTTAACTTTGGTTTGATATTTATTTCCACAGGAAGCCCACCCTCCAAAGTTTACGGAAATTTACGGACTGTTGCTGCCAGATCATCTGAAAGATTTTAAGTTATTATTAAAATGTGTTTGTTGCCAATGGTTTGTTATATATTTATTTATTTATTTGGTAAATTTGGTGTTAACACTTTTAGATAATTACTATTTTGACAACATTAACATTGTTACAAACTTGACTGAATAGATGCTCGACAATTCAGAAGAAAACACATTGAGACAACTACTCAAAGTTATTTGTATAGAACTATTATACCCCTGCTCCATTAATTTGTTTGTTCATCCGTCCATCTGTAGCAAAAATTTGTCCCAGTTTTCTAAGCAACTATGAGATGCAGAAGCCTAATATTTTGCTCCTTGGACGTCAACTTCCTGTTAACTGAATACCCTTTATGAAAGCGGGTATCACTTGTGAGCATTAGCTCACAAATTTACCTTGACTTACTTGTAATCAGTAATGTTTCACATATTCTACCACAATAACATCTGCCTCTCTCTACCAGCCACCATGGGGACATGCTTGAGCAGATTTGTGGGTCAAGACCAAGGGACCCTTCTCAGTACCCAGCGAAGTCAATGAGGTTAAAGTTTAATGAACCAAAATCACTTGTAGTAAGAACATTGGGTGTGTATAATACATCAATGTGTATTATACATAGCAATTATAGCTTCTATACATCATTTTATTTTATAATAATAATTCTATTCATGCTGTAGTTTATTTATATTAAGTGCTTTGATTGGATAAAAACACTTAAATGGCGTCTTCTCACATAATTTATATATCGATATTTCCTCTGAGCGGACATAAACAAGATGGCGTCCTCCTGTCGCATCGTCAAGGAGAGAGGATACTGTTTTCTCTGCCCCAATGATTTCCAATTAAATCGATTGAGATTTCAAATAAAATATAATATAAATACAATTTAGTGTTTCATTTTTTTTTTCCTATCAATATCTACAGAACCGCGATTCCTTAGGTACTATGTTTTGCATACCCCTACGCTTTCCGGCCGAGGTACGTTTTGAGGTCTAGATTAGTTTTTGTAACTGTTTTTACTGTTTTAAAAATCCCAACGACTATTTCACAGAATTATAAGGATTAAACACTGGGTTTTAGGAAATTATCAATGTCATTGTGTAAACTCCGGGGACTCCCTCACAAACTTGACATAAAGTCCTTCGGACTTTATTTAGTTTGTGAGTGAGTCGCCGGAGTTTACACATTGATAATTTCCTAAAACCCAGTGTTTAATCCTATATAGATTCATACAAAATCAAATCAGAAAAATTGTACAATGTTCCTTTAAATGCAGTATCTACACTATAGCTCAGACAAATTTAGCCTTTTCCACCCTTGCACTGTGGGAGTGGGTAAGGTGGGAAAAACTTCTGGTTTGTGTACCCTGCCCACCCTTTGGAGTTGACACCAGGTGGGCAAAACTTCTGGCTTGTTTACCATGCCCAACCTTTGGAGTGGACACCAGGTGGGCAAAACTTCTGGCTTGTTTACCCTGCCCATCATTTTAAGTGGACACCAGGTGGGCAAAACTTCTGGCTTGTTTACCATGCCCACCATTTGGAGTGGACACCAGGTGGGCAAAACTTCTGGCTTGTTTACCATGCCCACCATTTGGAGTGGACACCAGGTGGGCAAAACTTCTGGCTTGTTTACCCTGCCCATCATTTGAAGTGGACACCAGGTGGGCAAAACTTCTGGCTTGTTTACCATACCCACCCTTTGGAGTGGACACCAGGTGGGCAAAACTTCTGGCTTGTTTACCCTGCCCACCCTTTGGAGTGGACACCAGGTGGGCAAAACTTCTGGCTTGTTTACCATGCCCAACCTTTGGAGTGGACACCAGGTGGGCAAAACTTCTGGCTTGTTTACCCTGCCCATCATTTGAAGTGGACACCAGGTGAGCAAAACTTCTGGCTTGTTTACCCTGCCCATCATTTGAAGTGGACACCAGGTGGGCAAAACTTCTGGCTTGTTTACCATGCCCACCATTTGGAGTGGACACCAGGTGGGCAAAACTTCTGGCTTGTTTACCATGCCCACCCTTTGGAGTGGACATGCCATTTCTTTTATCTTGCAATCATTACATTTGCTGTATAATAAAGATATCCAAATCAAGTTTTGCTTTATTTTGCAGTGCAGAATAAAGTTTCTTGGTACCCATGTCATCGTTTCTTGCAATATTTAGTATTTTGTTCTGGTTTATGACATGTTGTTGAATACTATTTTTTTGTGATGTCAGGCTATCACTAGAATGCATGCAGAAATTGGCTAGAAATGCACTTTTATGTTTTTTATTATACCCCCGCTTCAAAGAAGAGGGGTATACTGTTTTACCCTTGTCCGTCTGCATTTTAGGGTTACAGGATAAAAATGTCCCAAAAAAAAAAATTAATTTGTACACTTCTAAAGCTTGTAAGAAAATAGTATATTATATTTATCTTAATAAGGGCATTTTCTTAAAATATTTTCCTTTGATATCGTTCAGTTATTTTTAGCTCTACAGTATAAAATATGGCAGTCCAAAGCAACATCATTTACATATTCTGGCAGTGGATTAAACAAATTTTAACGTCTCATTCCATTTCTGCATTTGCCTTTGTTCCAAAATCTGTACACAAACAGTTGAACCAGCTTGTCAGCTCAATGCAATGTTTTTTCATGCAATTCTCAGAATCTGAATATTTAACCTTCAACCACCAACTTCTATAATGAAAACAGTGACACATGACAGGATGTGTAACTTTTAAAGGACATTAAAATGATCTTTCAATTATTGTGTTGAAGTAACATTTCAATAATTTGTTTATAAAACTCAATGTGAAATAATGTTATGTTAAACCAAAAGTGTAATGAAATCGTAAAACAAAGAACATTTTTTATTGCACACTAAAATTCTTCATAAAGTTAATATGTAAACAAAGGAGCTAAACAGTAAACCTGTATCTCTAAAATTAAATTTTACAGATTAATTTTACAAATGTAATAAAATTATAGATAATAATGTAAATAAGCATGATATTAAAGTGGACATGTGACAAAGGACTAATTCAGCTGAGCAGTAGTAAAGAAGGCCCTGGTTTTCTTTTTCATCACCGTAGTGAATCATTTAGCACTTTCTCTCTATAGGATTCCCATGCTAGCTTGTCATCCACTGCATTCTGTATTTGGTTCAAGTTTGGATATGGTGCAATCTGTTAAAAACACAAAAATTTTGGTAAATATTCTGTCTTTGAATGATTTATTTCATTGTGAGTTATATGTTGGTTGATCTCCTTTAAGTTTTATGTGACTTTTTCTGGCACTAACATTGTTTTATTTCTTCTTTTTGTTTTTTCCTACTATTGCTCTGGTGTAAAAGTGTACTCCTTAATTTGCTTTTGAACATATTGAAAAGGTATATAGTTTAAAATTCATCAAGACCTGCATTGGATCTTTTCAACAACTGAGGAATATTGAACCTATGTAATATGTTGTATCTTCTGTTATAAATAAACATACTGTAGTTTTCATGATCAGATATAACATGTTGGAAGGGTTTGTTAGACTGGGTTTAAGCTCATACATACCTTTGATTGAAGTCTTCTTTTTATTTCATTGTCCATGTGCTCCCTTAGAAACTGTTTAGAAATTAACACACATTCAGCACCATTACTGACCTAACATAAAAAAAGGAAGTAGTTGAAAATCCAGACATGCAAGATATTTAAACAAAATCATATGTGCTGTTTGTTAATATTTAGTCTAAAAAATATGTTCAAATGATTCTACAAAAATGTCTTGCTTTTCTGGTTTATATGTATGTTATATGTACCCATGTACTATGAAATAAAGGTTATTTTATTGATAATCCCTGTACATTATTTGAAATTATGTACAACACATGTCACAATATGTGAAGAATTTACACTTAAGCTGTAAATGTAAGTGGTTACATAAGAAAGTATTAGAAATAGTACCCTAACACCAGGTAGGTTAATATTAAAAATAAATAAATTCACTCACTAGGCTTAAACTTGGGTTGTCATCAAATACCAGGGACTGCAAACCCTGAAAACAAACCAAAATTCAGATTAAATATCAGAAGTATACATTTACAGTTGGTTGCAGATTTACAGAAATCAAATACCAGGAACTGCAAACCCTGAAAACAAAATGAAATTCATAATAAATATCAGAAGTTTACATTTACATCTAGTTACAGTTGGTTGCAGATTTACAGAAACCAAATACCAGGGACTGCAAACCGTGAAAACAAAATGAAATTCATAATAAATATCAGAAGTATACATTTACAGTTGGTTGCAGATTTACAGAAATCAAATACCAGGGACTATAAACAAAACAAAATTCAGATTAAATATCAGAAGTATACATTTACATCTAGTTACAGTTGGTTGCAGATTTACAGAAACCAAATACCAGGGACTGCAAACCGTGAAAACAAAATGAAATTCATAATAAATATCAGAAGTATACATTTACAGTTGGTTGCAGATTTACAGAAATCAAATACCAGGGACTGCAAACCCTGAAAACAAAACGAAATTTAGATTAATAGTTACAGTTGGTTGCAGATTTACAGAAATGAACTCTATGATTGACTTGAAATAATTTGCTGAAAATATATTTTTCTTGCATTCTTTTTTTATATTTTAATACAATTTTATAACATTTAATACTTACAAAGCATTCTCTTTCAGTTACAATATCAATTTTAGCATAATAGACTGGACTATCTATATGTTGATAATGTTCCTTTTTGTTTCTCTTTGTAGTCTTCTTTGTATTTGGTGTCTAGAAAATTGTTAAGGAATACATACTTTTGTTTTAAAGTATCACATTTTCTTTTCTTTTCTGTTTTTTTTTTTTGAGGGGGTAGAGGTAGGGTGGGTACATTCCCTGTACCCCTCCCTTAATCCAGCTCTGTTTTATATAATACATGTTTACAACTCTTAGAACAACTTGTCCATTTTGGACAACTGGTTTTTATTGAGTCCATTAGATGATCAGTTTATTGTTTCCTTTTAGTCAGTGATTGCTGATGTTTATATTTGCTTGCCACTGATATTGACATGCAAGTGGAAAACTTATAGAAAATATTGAGTGGTTCTTCAAAAATTAATAACATGCATTTTCCATAAGTTAACCTATTTATTCTTTTTAAATTATCCTCCATACCATCAAAATAGATCTGTGTAATGGCTATTACATGTATTTTCTCTGAGATTTGTATAATTTTATTATATTAATTAAAATTGACCATAAACTATTAAAACTTAACCAGCATACCTCATTCCTTGGACTGCTCGTGGAGTCGTAACTTTGAGTTACTAATGAGTTTTTTTCTGAAAAAAAATACCTAAGCTATTTATAGTTTTAAAGCATTAGTAACTTCGCAAAAACATTGAATATTGAATTATTTACTGTTATATAGCATTTACTCAGTATAAATTAGAAAAAGAATTATTAATTTGATAAATGTTTTGACATTTACATGTTTTACAAATTACAAATACTTTTAAAATTATATTGTTCATTTGATGTTTTCTATATAAACTTTCTGTTGAAAATAAATTAACCGACTGATTTGTGAGAGCAGCTACGATAGAAAAAAGGTAACAAGTGAAAGATAAAACTTGAAAAGAGATTGAAGTACCCTCTTACCTATATTAATTGTTGGCAAATGTGTTTTGGTATATTTCTGCCCTCTGGTAGTTGATTTTGTCTGAAAAGTAAATATTTTGTTCAGCCGAGGCTTTGGAGACAAAGAAAAATAATAATTTAACAAAAATAGTTAGAAATACTCAAATTTCTGTACAGATTATAAGATATAACATGGTTTGGGTATATTTATGCCTAAAAAATGCAAAGCAGTTTATGTATGGTATAAATAGCCAGATTATACAGAAATTTGATACATTTCTTATAATTTTAATTTTAACTATAAATCTTGACAATTTTAATAGTAAAAACATTGAAGATCATTTTAATGGTGTAAGAATAGGTCATGTGACAAATGCAAGTTGTATCCGTAATATGGATTGCTCTATTTGAATAAGCCAATCAGATTTCAGCTTACAAAACAAATTAAATTATTTACATTTAATGCAAACAAATTATAAATGTTTCTATGTATATTACATGTTTTTTTCTACTGAAGTCTGCCAATATAAATTCTTGGCGCTCTTATTGTAGTATGGAATAAGATTTTTACCTTAGTTGTTCCTTTACTGTCATCTGTGGTCTTGCTCTTCAGGGAATCTAAAAAGTCCAAAACTGTTTAAACATAATATAGTTGTACTGTAGAGTATTGCATAAATAGTAGAATATAAAATTTTATTGTTGGTGGCATCACTAGTAGGCCATTTTATAATGACCAATGACACCGGACGACTGGGGTTGTGAATTCAAGTCTGACTTCGGCCAAGGTGTGCTCAACTCTAACCTTAATTAACAAGTTGTGCCAGTTTTCTGCCAAAGGTTATGGTTCTTACTGGATTCTCTGATTTCCTCCACTTAAAAAACTGGATGCAAATGATATAGCTGAAAAATTTAAGGTGGGATATAAAACTCCATAAAGGGCAAATATATTGTGCTGGTTTGACAAGTTTTAACACAAAAACGTGACATATTATAAGGTATTCAAGACCTTTGACCCACTTCAATGACCACATTCATTCAATGTATGATAAATTATTGTACTTTGATGATCATAAAATGCCAATGTATACCTGCAGTCAAAAGGAGAAAATTTTATGTTAGAAATTACACAGCCATGGCAAACAGAAAACTTATGAACACATCAAGCAACATGCACTCAAAACATGAACAACACAAACCACTCTAAAAATAGGTTAATATCAAGTAATCTGGAATGGTGAGAATGTCCTGCTTGACTAGTGAATCGCTAACAAATGTCTTGATGTGATATTGGAATTATGTTAACATTAAAGGTATAAAGGCAGATGGGGATTGAGATTGATCTTTGAGTTTATACATCCCTATGTGAACTGAAATTAAAAAACAGTTAAAGTTTTATTATATGACGCTTTTTTATTTTTCCTTTTTTATTTATATTTCAAATCTAAATACCATTTTAAAATTTATGCAATTAATGTACTTAAAATTACCAAAGTCAGCTGTTTAACAACAATAAATAATATAGTTATAATGATATTATCACTAAAATTTTACATTCCATTATAATTATATGGTGATACCTCTGCAGTCAGATCTTAAAGATGGCAAAAATGTTGATTGTTGTTTTTTCTCCTTTTGTTTGTCGTGGGTTTCATTGCTTCTAACTGCTTTAAACGCTTGGCAAGATCCCTTAAATGGTAAATTGATCATGATAAATTTTTATTGCTTGTAGCCAATTAAATTAATTCCAAAATTGGCATATTCTTCTGAAAAGGTGTAACAGAATTAATAAAAATAAATTCTTTTTGAAAAAAGTATTTGCAAATCTGATATTACTGGTGGATTCATCGTTTTTTAGACCTATATAGGTGTCTTGTTACTTCCAAAGGTCAAACTTTCTATATAAAAAAACCTAGACATCAATCTAAAGAGGGGCCTCGGTGGCAGAGTGGTTAAGTTAGTTCGTCTGTCAACACTTAGATTGCGGGTTTGAGTCTCACTGAGGCAGGGTGCGCTCTACTTCAATCTTAATTGACAAGGATTGCCAGTTTTCCTACCGAAGGTCAGGGGTTTTCTCCTGGTACTCTGGCTTCCTCCCTAATAAAAACTAGATGCCATGATATAGCTGAAAAATTGCTGATGTGGCGTTAAAACACCATCAAACAAGCAAACATCAATTTAAAGAACTATTTAAAGTAAAACAAACAAAACAGGTACTTGTGGTAACTTACTTAGAGATACTGTGATTACACACATAGAGGTTTATTTATTACTCTGAGATCTGTGATTACTTAACTAAGAGATCTGATTACTTACAAGATAACTATGATTACCTATTTATAGAGCTGGTTACTTTCTTAGAAATATATTATTGCTTACCGGTAGTTACATATCTAATTACTTAAAGATTTGTGATTACATAAAAAATTTACCATTATTTAGTTTGAATATCAAGATATCTGTGATTACTTAATAAATAGATCTATGATTTTTTACAGATCTAAGATTTATAAGTATAATTCATGTATTACTTCCTTAGATATCAGATTACTTATTTACAAATCTACGACTACTTCAAATTCTATCATTAATACTTACAGATCTTATCACATAAACCCATTCTGCTTCATTACTATTCTTGACTATAACTGCTCCTCTCCTTTAAAGATATAATTTATCATTTTTACCTGTCACCACATGCAGCTGTTTTTTTAGGAAATTCATTATATGATGTTTTAAAAATTAGGGCAAGAACTGAGTACTTATTCCAGTAGTCTAAGAAAACTCTGCCTTCCAGTGCTTTTTAGACTTCCATGGGAGAGTATTGAATCCTCTGTCCATGAACTTATTCTCAGAATATTATTACCGGTTCAAGTTTTACCAAACTTCAATCATAACCAAACAATTTTATCTCCCCGACATTGCTATATAACAAGGCTGGATTTTATGGGATTTGCTGCTATTATTTGGCTATTATGACACCAAAGTTGCTGACACTTAGTCGGCATATGGCATTTTGTCAGTTGGAAGTTTAGTCCACCCTTATATAAAAACAACATTGCCAAGTCACATCTGGGTGGTGTTAAGGGGCTGTAATGGATAGAGCTACTTGGACAACTGGGATTGATGGAACCCGTAAAAATACTAGATCGTTTTCTTTACTGTGATATATTTAGTAATTCAATGCATACATGCCAACAGTACAGATTTTAAATATTTTAATGAGCCAACTTCCATCCTGATTAAGCGAGTGAAATACCGTAAGATTTTTTTTTCAAACAAAATCTATCTTTTTATCCCGACTGTACTTTTTTGCATCTTTTGGAATTGGAGGGGCAAATCCATCCAAACCTCTCCTACCACTTTTAGTCTTAAAAGGATTGGCATGTATGACAATGGGGACAGTGTGATATTCACACCCCCTGTTTTAAATATAAAAATTGTTATAAATAAAATTTATGGCATGCAAGACAGTACTCAGAATGTTTGAAATGTTATCAGGAATACAATTGAGTCTCTATCCTTTGTTTATCAGTTGCTGTAGTACACATTAAGAGTACCAGTATTTAGTACACATTAAGAGTACCAGTATTTAAAAAGAAAGCAAAACTGTGTTTACATGTTTATCTTTTTTTAAATATATAGATGTATACCTTATAATTGTACACATTGTAAATATGTAGTGTATACTCACTTGTAATAGTGTGTTGAGCAGTTCAAGTGGCGTGTTTGGAGTAATTCTAGTGGGAAGTCCTGAAGGTCAGGTATTGTTCTGCAATAACAAATATTAATCGGAGTGTTATATAACTTTAAAAAAAGAATAAATTTGACCTACACAAACAATAATAAGAAGTTTTATAGATTATTGAATTGATGAACCAGATTGTTTGGAAAAATGACAATGAGTGGTGGTATTGAATGCATGTACACCTTACGTCTTCTTATTTGCAAATACATTTTTACCTACAGAAAAGTTTACTAACTGTTTGTTACTGTATATAAATACAAAAGGTGGATGCACTGTTTACCTTATTTCTAAAATACTACTTTTAATCTTACCGGAGAAAATTAATGCACTCTTTCCCTCCTGTTGACTTAAATATATCCAAAAATATCTGTGGAAGAAGAATACAAAGCTCAATTATTTGAATGCAATTAATTCTATTCAATTCTAACACCTGATTTTGCACTGTTGCTTTCAGCATTTCTGTGGTTGCTGTATTAAACATAGTAACTGTTTATATTCTGTCAGAGACAAATATTGTTATAAACTTAGCTGAAAATGAAATGTAAACAACCAGTTGAATTTCTTTATTAAAACTCTTTGAGTTATAGAACAGAAGCTTGTGCTGTGCATATTTTCTAATGTCGCGCTTTATACTTGACTAACACAGGTGTACTGGTATTGTGCCAGTACTCTAAAATGGTTCCGTAGAAACTTTGCTGTATTTTTATTGTGCTAGTACTCTAAAATGGTTCCGTAGAAACTTTGCTGTATTTTTATTGTGCTAGTACTCTAAAATGGTTCCGTAGAAACTTTGCTGTATTTTTATTGTGCTAGTACTCTAAAATGGTTCCATAGAAACTTAGCTGTATTTTTATTGTGCTAGTACTCTAAAATGGTTCCGTAGAAACTTAGCTGTATTTTTATTGTGCTAGTACTCTAAAATGGTTCCATAGAAACTTAGCTGTATTTTTATTGTGCCAGTACTCTAAAATGGTTTCGTAGAAACTTAGCTGTATTTTTATTGTGCCAGTACTCTAAAATGGTTCCGTAGAAACTTAGCTGTATTTTTATTGTGCTAGTACTCTAAAATGGTTCCGTAGAAACTTAGCTGTATTTTTATTGTGCTAGTACTCTAAAATGGTTCCATAGAAACTTAGCTGTATTTTTATTGTGCTAGTACTCTAAAATGGTTCCATAGAAACTTAGCTGTATTTTTATTGTGCTAGTACTCTAAAATGGTTCCATAGAAACTTGGATGTATTTTTATTGTACTAGTACTCTAAAATGGTTCCATAGAAACTTGGATGTATTTTTATTGTGCTAGTACTCTAAAATGGTTCCATAGAAACTTAGCTGTATTTTTATTGTGCTAGTACTCTAAAATGGTTCTATAGAAGCACATATCGACCAACTCTGACCTATTATTTATACTACAAACGACAAGACTTTGTTATACCTCCTTAATAGTGGTAGCAAAGCGAAAAGCCGATTCCGCCCTCGATCGAAACCATAAATTCCTGCAGAGGATTTCAATGTCCGCCGACAATCAATCAATTCTCCACGATTTGTTTTTTATCCAAGAACACTTCTTTTCAACTAATTTAATACTTACCTCTCGATCTAATCCTAACACTTCAAGTGGTTCTTTAGATACATAAGTTGCACTTCTTGGCGTATTAGTTAGAATTTCTTTTTCCTGGAAGAGATATGGATTCAAAACAAAATGTAATAAACCCCGGAAGATACGAGCAAACAGCGTTGCATAATCATTATGATATGTGTGAAGACCCTCGCCAGAACATGGTTCAAGATTAGTCCGAGAATCCTCTGCCGTCCAACGCTTTTTTTTTGCGTGGAAAAAAAGCGTTGGACGGCAGAGGATTCTCGGACTAGGTTCAAGACGTGAACAGAATCATCAAAACACTGTTATAAATGTGGTTATGTCCATCAAATATTGTAATAGTCGTGGAGAAAGATTCACCAAAACATGATTCAATTCGTAGAGAGGTTTATTCATAGTTGAAAGTTCGCCTAAAGCATAGTTACTCGTTGATAGATTCACTAAAGCACTGTTTAAATCCATGAAAGATTAACTGCAACATGCTAAAGTCGTTACAATCTACACGTTAATAATTTTAATAATATCATCAGGTATAAAACATTTTAAAAAATGTCAGTCTTCCAACATTTCTGCTTTGAATGCGTCGTTCATGTCACATGTTTTTTATCCTTCAGCAACTTTCGACGACTTTAACAGAAATTTCCCGTATGAAAACAACATTTAACTTACGCCAATGATATCTCCTTGTCTGTGGAATTCAGCTAGCTGTTTTCTCCTTTCTTCTGGGTCTATAGTATTACCGAGACAACGAGATACAGCTAAAATAAAATATTTACAGGCCTGTCAATAGCCCTTTTTGTCCTAAAACACGATCAAATGTTTTTTTTCTCCTACAAACCACCACACAGTCGTATTGTTGATTATGAATATTAAGATCAAGATATGGGGGTGTCCATTAACCCATTAACAGGTTAACAATTTTATTTTATTTTCCCCAAAACAGATAACAGTAAATTTAAAACAATGATAACATATAACAGCAAATTTACATGAGAAAACAGAAATCTGCGAGTTCAAAAAAAAACAACATAACAGCAGAATCTCATCGAAGGGCAATACTATTAACAGCTAACAAGGTTTTTGTTTTCATTATAACAGTTAACAACAATGTTAATTTTTAAGAAAAACAGTTAAAAGTTGCTTTATTTTCAAACAAACAGTTAACACACCTGTAAAAATGCCCAAAACACATAAACAGAAAAGATCTTGCCCCCCCCCCCCCCCAATCCCGCTCAGATATTTTGACAGGTTCTCACGTCGTCTCTAACTTCTAGAATGTTTCTGTTTACCTATATATATATATATATATATATATAAGCCTAACAGCTAATATCCACAAATAATTGTTTACCATAAACGGATCCACACTAGTTACAAATACAAAGTTAAGTTCCGCTATAATTTTTTGGCTTTTAATTTCCAGTGAGTGTGCCATTTTTGGTCGAACCGTGTTATTTAAATGCATGCGCGTCTTTTTAGGTACAAGAATAGCAATTCCTAACACTTATAGTTCTGATTTTAGACATTAGCGATTTTTACAACTTACCGACACCTGACAGTATTAGATAGTAAAATTCAGCCCTATTGCCTTCCCGTGCTATCACCCGACTGCTGTCAAACCTGCCAAAACAAATTTTACTAATATTTTTTATCAAACTCATGGCACGTGAAAGTAAATTACTATTTCAAATTTATAATTAATCATGTAAGAGTTTAACGCTATGACCGGCTAACCAAAGGATAGCCGTATTTGACTATAGAGAACTTGATTTCAAAATAAAACCGACTCACTATATGTTACAATAGATCTATGATTATAATTCATTGGCATTAAAGTCGAGTTAATAATTCATAATAAGCTAATCTATATAGATTTAAAATATTACAATATATGGACCAACGATTATCAGTCGTAATTGCGAATTCGAGTTCAATAATCTATACTAGGCCCGATATGAATTTTGGGTCTTTAATCCAGGTTCACGAGTAATAAATACTCTTGGATATCCCGAAGCTAAGACTGTGTTGCAATCCTAGATTTTGGGGTAAAATGTGACTTTTGCTTGCCACACAGAATTTTGGTCATGACAACTTGTATTTAGAGTTATCATTGATTGTTTAAATTTATGTAAATCCTTCCAAAATATTTTGCTCATAAAAAAGATCAAGTCTAAGTTATTACAATCTAATTAAAATTAAATCTTTTCACAAGCTCCCCCTTTTTTTACTTCACAGCGACAATAACAAAAAGGGTGGAGCTTTTTAAATTAGATTGAAGTTATTGTTTTCCATTTTACGTTGTTCAAACATTTTTAACGGATACTTATTTTTTAATTTATATTTTCTTCTTGCAAAAACGTCGCCTTAGTATTGTCGTAGATATTAGTTCATTGGATTAAAGCATAGAGCACTATTTGTTGCACGACTCGTCTTTATAGATGTCAACAGGTTGTAATTTTTACATCCTTGTTATCTTTGACAAAAACGATTGAATTGGACACCGGCACGTCATTGGAGAAGATTATTTTGCAGATTTCTTATCAGAATTAGGTTTAATTTCCTTTAAATGACATTTACTTACTTTGAATACCATCCAGTACGACATAGACCTTGCTGAACGTGTTGAGGGTAACTTGAAAATTTGCTGAAATTCCGCAGGACGTGTAACAACTGCAAATAAAATATTCATGGGTTTATACTGATTCGACCAAACACTGTACACGTATGATGGTCTTGAAAACGTATGAAAGTCATGGATATTTTTGCAAACTTTCAGGTTTTCTTTGTTTGCCTTCTGATTTTCAACAACAAAAAGTAAATATATCATACCGATGAAACGTCTTTTTCTGTTCGATTGGTTGGAGCTTTCTGTAAAACATCTTTTATAGAGTTCACAAAACTTTTCTGAAATAAAATATTAAGACGTGTCAATATAAACTGCAGCCATCATATACAGAAAGGGACTGGGGTTATTTTGTGTTTTCAATGCATGCATTCAAAACATAGATTATTTGAAGAGGGGTTTTAATGGGAGCAGTTGCCACGAAAGCCAGTCTGTTATATTATGTCTGCCCTGCGCAGGTAGAAGTTCATTTTTAGATAGACTTATGTTGATCATTCTTAGACAAATTCGTCCGCCTTCTGCGATTTACTAGTATTAGTTTTTGCGAAAACTGTTTTGTAATTTAATTTTACTTGTTTTTTTCGCCCAAGATGTAGTTCGCTTCCAACAAAACTTGGTACAAATGTGCCGCTGGAGTTAACTTCAAAGTTACTGGCCGAATATAGTGTGTGTATGTTGCTTAACGCAGTGTTAGAATGTGTGTCAAAATTGGCGAAGGAACAAGTACAGTTTGTACTTACGTGCCAACACATTCACACATTCCGTGCCAAACATTTATGACCACACCCCTTTCCCCCTTTTAATGGTACTATATTGTTTTCATTCCTGCGCTTCTGCCTTCTACCACGGTCGATGTGAATTTGTCTGTGATTGCTACAATTAGAGACCATCTCGGATGTACTGTAATATAAATGATGCTTAACACGAGGATACTTTTTACAAACAAAAGCAAGAGCCATGCCAACATTCAGGTCCAAAGAACAAATAAAAACAACTGACCTGTCCGATCGACTTGAACGGCGTTACATCAAACAATGGCTTGGATTCCTTAGGTTGCCTTTCACGAGTCTGTGTGTCCAAGAAAAACAAGATAGTTTCCTGTTGTGTAAGTTTTGTTGTTCTTTTGCTACAAAACATTAATTTCACGATTAGACTGTATAAATTAAAGTTCAGTATGCATTCAAGGACATTTAAAGTCAGAGAATACCGCTATGACGGAACGTCCTGAATATAGCTGAAATATTGTTTGATGGACGTTAAACAATTAATCAATCAATCTTTGAAGGAGATGGCTATGACTTGTATGACCACCATTATAACTGAAACTTAGAAATCTGTAATTCGAATACATACTGGAGTAAATAATTCGCAAGACAAAAATACCTGGGATGAAGAACATTTATTTGAATATTTTACGACGTATCATGATTTTCATTAGTTGTGTGTGGTTTGTTAATCGTCTTAACAAAACAGGTTTGACCAAAAATATGAGTATTTCCAGAAAATTACCAACAATACACAAAACAAAAAGATCTTCGATTAAAAGTCGAAAACCACGTAAAGAATAACTACCTTGAATACACAACCCAAACACGTTTCTATGTAATGCTTAAACTCATTAGATTACTTCCCACCCGGTCTTCTACGTGGCGGACGGTAATACTGGAGTTGTCATTTTTTTAAAATGCGGTATTTCTTTCAACATTTATGTATAGAAGCAATGTTTACGTTAACATATCTTACCAATCAAACAATTTCTGTGTAAACGTAATAAATTCAACAATTCGTCGGAATTTGTCTAAACCCTGAAAATACAAATACGATATCAGCGTAAAATTAGTCCGAGAATCCTCTGCGACTTTGAGGGGAGCGTAGGACTGCAGAGGATTCTCAGACTATGTCAAATATGAAGTTAGCTTAAATTCCGTACAGCTCTGCGGTTTAAAAGACAAAAACAGTAAAATTTCTATAGTTCTATGGCCGGTAAATTTGACAACCAGAAACCAGCAATAAATCTAAAGCGTTCTGTAAATAGCAGAATTAGGCAATTTTAATCGCGATTTTTAAATAACACATTTAAAAAAACCGGTGCACAAGTCCAATTATTTAACGAGCTTTTGTCTTTTGAGCTTTTAATGTTTACGTTTGAACGACTATATCCGTATGAAATTTATAGTGACTGTGAAAAAAGAATCTAAAAACATACGAAAACACATACACAAATTTAACAAACACAAACAAGCAAAACAATGTTAGTTTAGTTAGAAATTAATTGAAATATTAGGCATGAGAATAACTGTATATATATATTCTTGATTCGGAACAAGTTCATTCTGAACAATATTTTATAAGTATTATTCCTACCCTTCGGCCTGTCTTCTTTAACTTCCAAATCCGCTTTGTTTGCAATATGCTTTTGTCGTCTTCATATGTACATTCTCCTAGGAAAAAGCCTTTTTCCTTTGCATGGATCAGACTATCGGACTGAAATCGATTTCCGCCGATCTCTCCTAAGGTCTCACGGACCAGCTTGTTAATGTCATTTTTATACGTTTTAGTGTTCCTTTCTGCTTTTTCGATGTTTGGTTTGGCACCAAAAATAAACGGACTTAAATTCGAAGTTTCTGACGTTTTCCTGCGTGTTTCGGTCGAGTCATCATGTCGTTGTCTTCTGTGTTTCCTTTTTGACTTTCTGAATATTGCTGTGTATTCTTCCTGTTCCTCAAAGTCACTTTCCTCCATTCTGATGTGTATGTCAAGAAATTGTTATTATGAATCAAAAGATTTATGTTAAACTTTCTTCTAATTCAATATTTTTAAAATTACTGAAACCGCGGCGTGTGGTGTGTCAACGTAAGTAGAAGACTATAATCCGATGGGCTTGTTTAGGTCATGTACTGTGACAAGCAAATTGTTGTCAACAAATGCCGTGATATTGTTTGTGACACCTGTATTATTCATTACGATTACAAAACCATACATTACTTTAGCTAGCAAATAATTGTCCAAATACACTCATATGCTTCAATGATGCCACTAGTATAATTGTGTATGTTTCAATGATGCCACTGGTATAATTGTGTATGTTTCAATAATGCCACTAGTATAATTGTGTATGTTTTACATTTATTCTGCTTTCAGTTGTTAAATTTCAAAAGCAAAAATGCATTAATAAGTAGAATATAAATGTTTAGCTTCCGTTTTACGTAACAGAATTTATAATATTGTCACTATTATGTCTAATCATTGTTACACGCGTTGCTTATCACAGCCATTTACTCTGCAAATTATGTTGTGCTGAGTATACGTACTGTATGACAAAATAGCTGTTCCGAAATAAACTAAAGTACAACAAGGGGCCTCGGTGGCCGAGTGGTCAAGGTAGTTCGTCTACTATTGATCACGTGGTCTGTCAACACTGAGATTGCGGGTTCGATTCTCACTGCAGGCAAGGTGTACTCGACTCCAATCTTAATTGACAAGGATTGCCAGTTTTCCTACCGCAGGTCGGGGGTTCTCTCCGGGTACTCCGGCTTCCTCCCCCAATAAAAACTGGACGCCATGAAATAGCTGAAAAATTGCTGAAAGTGGCGTTAAAACACCATTCAAACAAACAAACAATAAAGTACAACAAACCCGTTTTGTTTACTTAAAACCGACTCCATATTATTTATAGTTTTCGTATACTGGTCACAGAGTAGTTCTCGCCACCTGAACTTTTGAAAGTTTTTGCTAAAAAATGGCATTTTAAAAGTGATAAACGTAATTTGTTTTGGATAGAAGACAGTGAAATCTATCAAATGAAGCCTTTGCCATCGATTTGAATGGAAAAATAACGACACAGTCACCAAAATGGCGAGAATTGCTTCCGTCATTTTAATGGCGAGAACTACTCTGACCATTACGCATATTACTCTGAAATCATTTTTTTCTATTTATTATTTTAAGTACTTAAACTTGTTGTTTGGTTAAACTGTTTTATACTCGGAAACCACTTTCTCATTTTCCTGTTCTCAGGAGATTGTAATTGAATGCGATGTATATTTACGACGATTTAAGAAAAGATGAAAATAACATTACCTTTTGCTGTATTTTAATGTAATTTTTTGTTCTGTCTTTAAGTGATTAAATTACTGACTGTGACGCTTGTGTTTGCTTATATCAACTGTCTGTATTATGGGACTAATCTTACCTGTCTTATGCCGAGACATAGCAGCCCGAAACCGAAACTAAGTTCTTGGATTGCATCATCGTGTAAATTACACTACCTTGTGTTCAATGTGCTCTAACACGATCAATCCTTATAATCAAATTTTTAATAACTTTTAAAACATGCAATTACATCTGGGGGAAACAGATTGAAATTTAATTGCCTCATGACTATTGTAGTCTTGTCATTGGTAAGCCATCTAATTAATTTTTATTTATTATCATTAAGCTATTTTAACAGCTTGCGACACATAAAAAGGAATAAAGACAACAAACGCATATCACAAGTCCCTTGATCTCAGTTCGATTGACTGTTTTAAAAAGGAACCTAGATTCGGGACCTGTCGAAAATTTGTTGGGTTTAAAATGAGAATAAGTTTTTGTCTGTTATTTAAATCATTGAAATTTTTATATTTTCATTAGTTCTGAAATATAATTTTGCCTAAGTCGCTGATTGTTATGGCAGTAGAAGAAGAAGTGTGTTTCGTCTTCAATTTCTTGAAGAGAACAGAAATTAAAAGTAATTCACCACAGCGATATAACAAACCTGGGGTTGTTTCTCGCAGGCACAGACTATACTAAGTGGAAAACGATACACTAATCGCTGCAACTGTTGGCGCTGTTATCTCCAGCACGTGCACCAGCCTAGTAGTTACACTTCGGTGCTGACAAGAACAGTGATATAGTTATCGTCTAAATTTAAAGCCCTCAAATGTAGAAAATGATTTAAATTCTATGTGTTTTCTATTTGCAAGGGCTGGATAAAACGGCTATACAACGTTTATGGTTTCGTAAGGTGTTTTCGGTGGCTGGTTTATTTTTAATTCTGCTTTTCATGTGCATTGCTACTTCCGTCTTTATATATGGAACCAAAACCCAAACTTGGCAAGGTGGACGATTCAGAATATATTTAAAAGTCATTATGCTGAGCTTCCAAGTTATTTAAAAGTAGTTTCTTTCGTAATATTATTTTAACAGAAAAAAAGGAATGCCTATAGAATTAATTTAGCATAATTTTCAAATTCTTACATATACATTGTCTTATTTCAAAAACAGCCATATGTTAACATTTTACACTTCATATTTTATTCTTTATTTGCACTGTTAACTTTATTTTCATTTCTAAATCATGAAGATATATAAACCTGCCTTGTTGCAGACTTTTAATCTAATAATAGATCGAGATGTGCAGGAACCTGACCCTACCCGATTATTCCATTAAAGTACATTTTGACTCAATTAATTTGGTAGCACATGGTCCTATTGCGAACACGTTATTTGTGAAAGTTAAGATGTTTGTTCCGTTATTCAATTATAGATGTTTGTTCGGATTTATTTATGCATTTATGGATTTATTTATGCATTTATACAACAACAACAACAACAACAAATTTTTATTGCCATATAAATCACATCATTAGGATTTGTGACAAACATTTATAGGTAAGTTTATTGAATTATTTTTCCAAGTATGGGCTAATTTTATGTGTGGTGCATTTTCATAACTCAAATCATTGCATTGTATCACACATGGGGTTATAACTAATTTCGGGTACGGTTTACTGAAGTATTGCGCGAAAATATAGTTCGATGTTTACATTTACCGAAGTAAGTAATTTCTATCTGTAATATTGTTTTGATTGTTTTTCAGGTGAAAAACAGTATGTTTTGTATTTCGAAATGTAATACTTTTGCTCTTTGCATTTGAATTAAAATATAATTCTGTTCATATATTCTTACGCGATCAAGCTGGCTAGGTGAACGATCATATTGTTGTATTCATTACATTATGTGCACGTGATTATGTGTCATAACCATTTATTGTAAATGTGTTGAACAAATAAATATTTCGTATTTCGTACTATTATCATAAATGCACATTAAATCTGGTCTCATCTGAATTTAATTATGTAATTAACGCATTGTAAATATGTCCAACAATAATAAATTTCTTGCTACTGTTTTTAATGGTGTATTAAACAATTTTCGTGATGTAAACCGTTAATATTCCATGGCTGCCTGTGCTGCTGCAGCTGATCATCATGATGAATAACAATAAACAAGATTTTCACATGTACATCTTTGCAAAATAAAAATAACACATAAATCAATGTATTAAGAATTTCGAATATTTTTAAAACAAACGATAACCAGTCCTTTATCTCAATTGGGATTGCAGATTTAACAAACGGTACAAATGTCATGAATGTTAATAATTTGGGACAAAGATTGCACACCGACTTTATGAGGGAAGTATTACGAATCTGTAATTCCTGTCGAAAATTTAAATGATGAAAACGTTTCTACTTTATCGTTGTCTTATTATTGGTTTTATGCACTTTTTAATTTTCCAGTTATTTTGTTGTTGTCGCATCATATAGAAATAAATTATTTAATTAATTTTTTTTAAATACAGGTCTCAATTGCATTTTCCTGTATCTTTCTTTTACTTTAAATAATTCAAATGTCCAAAAAATGTGAACTGGTTTATTTACTATGCATGCCTACTATAAAAAAATTGCGGACGTGTAATGGTATGATGCTGTCGTCTGAGTCGTTGTCTGTTAACTTAAGTGTTCTCACAATAACTTTTGTTCTAGTTATCCAATTGCTTTGAAACTTTTACAGTGTTGTTCCTTACCATTGATAGATGGATGGGATTGATTTTTGTTGTCCCCCCTTTTCTAGTTTAAAAATTAGGGGCCCAAAAAGGGCAAAAAATGCTACTTTTTTTATTTGTTTCTACAATAACTTTGGTTCTGGTTTACAGATTGCTTTGAAATTTTACAATAATTTTTCTTATCATAAAAGGATGAAAGAGATTGATTTTGTGGGTTCTTCCTTTTTTCCGTTTAGGAATTAGGGGCCCAAAAGGGACAAACATGAAACTTTTTTATTTCTAGTCCGATTTTGAAAAAAATTTTGGGAGTTAATTTTTGTCAAATAGTGGTACCAACTGAAGAATGAATTTTTCCAGACCACCTCTTTTTTTACCCCTGTAGAAATTAGGGGCCAAAGGGGGCAAAAATGTAACTTTTGCATTTCTTGTCCGATTTTGAATTTGTTTCTAATTAATTCTTGTCACATAATGGATAAATAATGAAGAGTATTTTTAGCCCATTTTTTTCTGCCTATTCCGGTTAGAAATGAGGGGCCAAAGGGGGGATTTAAAAAAAATCAAATAATAGATAAACATGCATTTTATTTATTGTCTACTTTTGAACAAAAAATATAATGGATTCCTTATGAAAATATGGGTCATAGTCCACAAAGGAATGCATGTGTCAAAAAACTTTTAAAGTTCACTATGGGCTGCATATGTCCAAAGCAATTGACTTTCCATATTGGGCCTCAAACGTACAGGGTTCAACATGTTGCGGTCGTATCATGCTGCGCTCGGCGAAGCTTTTTATTCTTTACTGTTATTGTTGGTTATAGTATTAATTACACAATTTCTATTTTTATTATAGGACATTTATCAGATATTACAATACAAAATGACTTCCTGTTTTAATCCTCCAATTTACTTTAATTGAGTTTCCCCGATATGGTTACAACCATATCTTTTCTTGTTTAAAGCTATGCACATTAAAAAAGCGATTTGGTAAAAAAATATGACGGACACTACTCTAAGTTTTTTATAAACTACATTGTGTCACATGCGTAGCAATTGCGAATAAGTATTCAGTCTTGCAGTTGCAGTTGAGTCGTCCGAATGCAGTAGTGCGGTGCACTCGAATAAGTTACCACAAGAAATATTCATGGTCTTCAAGTCAACACACGTTGACCACTTTGTGTCGGCTGCTCTTTCTCTATCCTTTCTTATTTAAACTACTGAAAAGAATGAATTAAATACAAAGAACAGCTTATAAACAAACTCTT
The DNA here is from genome assembly GCA_944474755.1 of Limnoperna fortunei. Taxonomy (NCBI): domain Eukaryota; kingdom Metazoa; phylum Mollusca; class Bivalvia; order Mytilida; family Modiolidae; genus Limnoperna; species Limnoperna fortunei. The sequence goes on from OX104113.1 coordinate 62,172,131, forward strand.
GTATATTTTTCTCTTGAAAAATTTAATTTGCTTCATGAGTCATTCAAATGATATATCGGGTGAGTGAGATCTCTTACCTGCACTTATACTCCAGGGGCGGTTACAGGTTTTTCGAAGGGGGGGGGGGGGCGTAAAAAGGGGATATCGGAAAAGGAGGCCTCCCGCGCCTGGCTGAGGCGCATTTACGGCAGTGGGTCCGGGGGGCGTTTAAGCTCCCAGAAGCTCTCGAAAAATGGTGCAAAATCCTGCATTCTCGCAATTTCCAAGCATCAAAATGTATTTAACACAAGGTTTTTATAGTGTTTGTTTGTTTGAATGGTGTTTTAACGCCACTTTCAGCAATTTTTCAGCTATTTCATGGCGTCCAGTTTTTATTAGGGGAGGAAGCCGGAGTACCCAGAGAGGTTTTTATAGTGTTCAGTAACCTTTATTTGGTACAGTATACAACAGAGATATCATAATAAACGAATTAGTACCGTTAACGCATTAATTTATGGCGAGGACGAGCGGGGATTACATTTTTGCCTTTGGCGCTGGATGTTACCCCCCGTTCTCTTTTTTCCTTTCCTTTTTTTTAAAGGGGAGGCGTTCGCCCCTTACGCCCCCGCCCCATGGATCCGCCCCTGCATACCTTTGTGAAGATATTACTCAAAACATGTTCCGATTCATAATATAACTTTGATGAGGGTGGGATGAAAAGGGGGGATAAAGTTAAGATTCACAAAAAATAAAAAAAGAGATCACAGGTCATAGAAAATAGAAATGGCTGCACAATTGTATTTATCATGAATAAAGAACATGAGCCCAAAACTATAGGTCTCAAAATCATGAAGTCCTAATTACAGATCATACAAGATGTGATGTGCACTAAAATAGTAAAAATGGACCTAGTACAAAACTAGAAACGAATATATCCCTGCAACATTTGATATGAAAACATTTTAATTGTTTGCCCTTAGGGTAAACAGTTATATAACATTTTTTGCACTTAACTGTATACCAAGTTTCATCTGGGACTAGTATAACTAATATAAACTGATTTATAGGTTCCTGGTTTCATTGAATTAGTGAATTAGTTACCTCTCAAAATTAGAAGAATGTCTTCAGCTATATTACATTAAATTTGCAGGTTGTCATGTCAGATAAAAAATTTTGCAATTTAGAAATCCTGAAGGGTACCCAAATAAACCCACAAACACCTCTAAAAAGTCCAGAAATGGGTTGTGTACAATAAGCTCACCCCCCCTCCCGAAAAAAAAATAAATAAAAGTAAAAAATCATCAGCCAATTCAATTAATAACTTATCTAAATTCATTTTGTTCTGATTCTACAAGTCACTGCTTTTCAATATTAAAATTTCATTTAGTAATAAATCCAATGTCCATGATACAGTTTTGCACAGCCAAAAAAAAAGGAGGGGGGGGGGGGGAAGATCTTTCCTGTAAATGTGCTTTGGGCATTTTTACACATCTGTTAACTGTTTTTGTAAATAAAGCAACTGTTTACTGCTTTTCAATCAATACCTGTTATCTGTTTTCTTCAAAATTGACATTGTTGTGAACTGTTATAATGAAAATAACAAGTGTGGACACAGAAAAACGTCTCGCCTGAATTCCGCATCAGTTAACGAAAATAAATTTCATCATAAGCATTACGTAAGTAGCATTAATTATGAGCAGCGGCCTGTATACCAAATATTGTCACCATACTATGCATAGTTACAGAGGACCTGTCCTAATACAAAAACTTTAACGTAGTCGCTGAACCGTGAAATTGAGGTCAAGGTCAGGTGACACCTACCAGACAATCATGTACTATTCATCAGCAACCTATATATGTACCAAATATTGTCATCCTACCATGCTTGGTAACAGGGGAACAGCAGTAACCTAAAAACTTTAACGTAGTCACTGGACCGTGAAATTGAGGTCAAGGTCACGTGGCACCTACCAGACAGTCATGTACTATTCATCAGCAACCTATATACCAAATATTGTCATCCTACCATGCATAGTTACAGAGAAACTGCAGTAACACAAAAACTTTAACATAGTCGCTGGACCGTGAAATTGAGGTCAAGGTCAGGTGACACCTACCAGACAGTCATGTACTAGTCATCAGCAACCTATATACCAAATATTGTCATCCTACCATGCGTGGTAACAGAGGAACTGTCGCAACCCAAAAACTTTAACGTAGTCACTGGACCGTGAAATTGAGGTCAAGGTCAGGTGACACCTACCAGACAGTCATGTACTAGTCATCAGCAACCTATATACCAAATATTGTCATCCTACCATGCGTGGTTACAGAGGAACTGTCGTAACCCAAAAACTTTAACGTAGTCGCTGGACCGTGAAATTGAGGTCAAGGTCAGGTGACACCTACCAGACAGTCATGTACTAGTCATCAGCAACCTATACACCAAATATTGTCATCCTACTATGCGTAGTTACAGAGGAACTGCCGTAACCCAAAAACTTTAACGTAGTCGCTGGACCGTGAAATTGAGGTCAAGGTCAAGTGACAGGTGACTGACTGGCAAGTACTCATCATAAGCTACCTCTGTACCAAATTTGGTGGACCTAGGGCTTGGGCTTACAAATATATGAAGCAAGATGTCAAGTGTTTACGCCGCCGCCGCCGCCGCCGCCGCCGGATTCCCATACATATGTCTCGCCTCCAGCGACTTTCGTCGCAGGCGAGACAAAAACCCTGTTTGATGTTAAGAGTCAGTTCTGTTTATTCATTTTATTCATCACTTTTTAAAATGTAATTGAGTCTTCCTATGAAGGGAGGAATATACCTGATCCCATACTAGTTACCATGGAAACACTGATTAATGTAAGCATTTTCTCGCCGTATTGCCCTCCGATGAGATTCTGCTGTTTTCTGTTTTTTTTTAAAAATAATTTTTGAACTAAATGTTTTCTGTTTTCTCATGTAAAATTGCTGTTATCTGTTATCCTTATTTTAATTAAATTTACTGTTATCTGTTTTTGGAAAAATAAAAAAAAGTTAACATGTTAATGTACCCCCCCTCTAGCCCCTCTTCAAAAAATAAAAACATGTTTTCTCTAACTCAGTCAAAGTTTATATACACAAATGTTTTCATATGCACCAATTTTTGTATTTAAAAATGATAGTAAAATTCTAAATAAGTTCCATAATTTGTATCTAGAGACACTTTAAAATTCCAAGACAAACATTGTTTATAATGTAATACAGATAAAAAGTTAAAAACCCTGAATATTCTGCAGAAAAGCTGGCAATTCTTGCCCATTAGGTTTGGAGTACAGTACACATTGCAAGAAGTAAGGATCGAACTCGCAACATCAGTGTTTAAAACGCCAATGATCAAAGGTAGATAGATAAACTACATTTACCACTATGCTGCCAAGGTCACCCGAGTCTACAGTAAACAGCAAATAAAAACTAGGATAAATTGTTTTTCTGGTGGTTGCTAAAAATTCATGTAGTTTTTTGGGATACCAATTATCATTGTTTGAAAACCATCACTGTTTACATAGTTTTGTGTTTTGGCTCCTGTTATAGCAACAGGAAGTTGGATTTTATTTATCAGACATGATTTTTGTATCAATCTATGAGCATATCCCATGAATGATAATGAAAGTATATTTTATGTGCATGTAAAATTATTTTTGGAAAGAGTTCTATATGATCCCCCCTTTCCCCACCCCCACCCTCCAATAATTATTTGTTTTCATATTGATCAATATTAACAAACTGTAATGGATAATGAAATCAATATAAAACATTTCTTTATATTTATGATTGTAATTTTGGAGTGCGGTTGCCATAGAGACTACAAAAAAAAATCCTGTAAAGTGTAAATTTATAGCTTATTAAAATTTATTATGCTTTTGGTGTAAATTCATATTAATAATTATCAATATCTTGCCCTGTTGATCAAATGTTTGATTAATGTCCAGCAAGCAATACATCAGCAATATTCAGGACGAGGACACATTATTAAGAGGCAATACACTTAGAAAAACAAACCTTATTATTTAATAAATCACTAAAAAAATGAAATAACAAAAATTAATGAAAAACAAAAAGGACAAAGAATAACATTATCAAACAATTTGTTTGAATGGTGTTTAATGCCACTTTCAGCAATTTTCTAGCTATATCATTACGTCTAGTTTTCATTTGGGGGAGGAAGCTGGAGTATCCAGAAAAGCCAAGGCCTTTGATGGAAAATCGCAATCCTTGTCAATTAGGATTGGAGTCAAGTGCATCCTGTTCACAGTAAGACTCGAACCTGAAACCTTAGTGTTCAGTAGTAGAGGAACTGCCTGAACCACTTAGCCACCAAGGCCACCATAAAACAAGAACTGACATGATGTAAACTTTTTTTTTTTTTTTTTGATTTTTGCATGTTCCTTGTATTTTTTTTGTTTTTGTTTTTCTTAAATTTATAGAGTTTTCTGTCTTTCCTTTTCATTATTTTTTAATTTTATTTAGTTTCTTTTTTTTCAATAGGAATATCACATAATTATAAATAATTTTATCGTGATGACCCAATACTAACAATAGTCTACTATAAAGAAATCATTTAGAGCAGTCCAAGATGGTTTAAATTGCTATTGCTTTTAGTTTTTAGTTTTTACTTCTTTTTCAGAGGATGCACATGTTCTCGATAGTTTATCAAGAAAAGTAATTTCTGCAAAATCAACTTTGCATACACAGAATATTTTACCAGTCTGTACATATACCAAGTGTAGCAACCATCATCAGGTAAATATTTAGCTATCTCATAGTCTTCTTTAAAAAAAGGATTTATACTTTTACCATGTAGTCCACAAAAAGAGCTTAAATAATTCATTGGCAGTCTGCTAAGTGCTAAGTGCAGTTTTGGCAGATACATTTCACTTTTCATCACCAAAACAAAACTACAGTACCTATTAAGAGCCACTTTGAGGCATAATTGAACTTTTGGATAGCTTTCTATGACTAGTATATGATTTTTTAACACAATAGGACAGTTCACTGTCCAAAAATTATAAATTTAAATGCCCTGCAAACGCATACAAAGGAACTGTTTCATTTGTTAATTATGAGAGATTCCTGGATTATAATACTGGTTACAATTACGTTTTGTTAATTCATGATGTTTATTTAATAAAATTTAATTCCACTATTAATTGTGATACTTCATATTTTTTATTGTTTTAACTACCATTTTTATCTGTGTATATTCTCATTATTGTATGAGATCACGTTTTAGTATAAGGAGGCATGACGTTCTACTAATTTAAAAATTATGGTTTTCACGTCCTGAATATAGCTGAAATATTGCTTGCTGGACGTTAAACATCAATCAATCAATCAATCAATTAATTCATGATGTCTTCTGCCATCTGTAATATTACTGATAACATTTTATGGCAATATTTCAATTATAAAATTAAATGTAACTATTTTAACTAAAAATAAATTAAATCAATAATTTGCTGAATTGGAACATGTATAAAATTGACAAAATTTTGCAATACCCACAATTGAAAAGCAATTCTTAAAGGGAGATAATTCAACATATGAAACATAGACACTGCAGTGAAAATTTTATAGAATTTTGAATAAATAAGTCGTGAGCCTGTATGTTTTTTCTTATTTTATGATAATTTGGAAAACGAGAAACCATGCAACTAAAACCAAATTTATATTAACAGAATGTGTAAATTGACCTCAAAAAGAAAAATAACAATTTTCAAAGCATTATTGTTTCCTTGGATGATCTGTGACCCTCTATTATGTAAACAATTTCAGAAGCAGGGGTTTAAGTATTGGCATTCCTCCTGTAATCATTTTATTTGATAATATGAATATAGGTACAGTCTAAATGCGAGCATCACATATTTTATGGTTCATGACGTTACTTCAGAGCACCCTAAGAGTGCCTCTGCATTCCGTCTTTAATGTGTTGGTGATGTCACAAAAATGTAAAAAATAAATTGTCTGACATTTTTGTTGTTATTTCAAAAATAAACACTTTAATTTTATCAATGTAAAATTTATTTCTGTCTACTTGTATATTATTATTTTTTTTACTAGACCACAATATTTTCTTGTGACAGCTCAGCTACCATCCGAAAAGGGTTTGTTCATATGGATTACATGACTTTATTTACACACATGCATGTAACCGTATAGCTTGCATCTGCGATGCTCGTTATTAAGTCTGTTGATATAGATTTTCCATTTTTTAATGATTTCACAGCTCTAAGTATTTCATCTGATGTAATTGGATTATTAAAAGATGTGTTATCATTTATGGTGCTACTGGTTAGAGTTGCCAGTTTGGACATAACAGTTTCATGAAAGGAATTCTTTATTTAACATGATTCACCTGTGTTTAGAAACTCTTCTTGATTTCTGATTTCATCAGAGTTATTCATATTAGAATTTTTGTTAAGTGTATTAAGTTGGTCCCAAAACATTTTGGATTAGTACTCATATTGTTGTATAGGTTTTTGTTAATCTTATTTCTATAAAGAAGTTCTTCTCACTTGCACTTTCTTCTGTATTAAGAGAGATACAAATAGTATTCTTTACAAAATGATTCATTGAAAGGGAATTTTTTTCATTAAAGAAGCATAATGTTTAACAGTAGTTTGGAGGTCTTTACAAGATTCTGTAAAATAAGGTTTCTTTTGACTTATTACATTTAGGAGATAACTGTATTGTATTTGAAGATTTGCCGGCATCAGTTGGTGATTTGATGGTCGGAAATTGAGTTTACCTTTGACATGTAAGCGGAGCCAGTAAACAAATATTCTGACCATCAAATCACCAATTGATGCCGACAAATCTTCAAACTTTAATGAATTTAGCTGAGAATTTTGCAGCTTCTTGGAGTTAGTCCGAGAATCCTCTGCCGTCCAACGCTTTTTTTTTTTTTTTGCATGGGACCCACGCAAAAAAAAAAGCCTTGGATGGCAGAGGATTCTCGGACTACTTGGAGTATATTATTAAGATATATTACAGCTTCATCACTATTACTAAATTTTATTTGTGAATAGTTTGTAAGTTTATGTTTAACTTCAGTTGACTGCATTTGTATTGCATATCTATTTGATTCCATAGAAATTTTCCAATATCGGGATAGGTTTTTGATCAGTTGGAATTCGTATAGAAAGAGGTCAAAATAGTACAACTAATAGCATAATGATCAGACAATGTAGTAAAATTATGAACAATAAAGTTACATATAATTTGTAATAAATTTGCAGATGCAACTGCATAATCACCTGTGCTTGAACCATTGTATTTTAAAAACAGGTAAATTTCCCGAAAAGGTCACCACTGGTTCTGCCTTTAAGTATTCTTATGCCAGTCACTTTACAGAGGTTTAATAATATTTACCACTGTTGTTTGGTTTTTTACTATCGAAATTATTTCTTGATGAATACGAATCAATAAAATAATTTACATCATCAGAATGTGGATATGGTGATTCATCAGATTCATTAAAATCTGCAATAGTATATGTATATGCCTTGAAATCTCCTTGGATCAAAATTTTGCTAAAGGGGAGTACTTTTCTGTTTTTTGTGAAAGAATGGAGAAAGTTTCTTCAATATCTTTTGATGATTCTGATGAGTTTTCTGGTGAAAAATAAATAAATGCTACAAAAATATCATTTTTAAATTAAGATAAACCATAAAATATCACTATTGGTCTACTGGCATGGTAGAAATACCTTGTGCTATGGTGGGTTTACAATACTAGTAGACAAAAATACCAACAGAGCATTCTTATGTTTACTTCTAGTATTACTACAAAGATTTGAAAATCCAGGTATATCAAGTATATTTCCACTGTCACTCCATGTTTCTAAAAGACTAAAAACATGCATATCAGAAACAAAACTAGTAAACTCTGGGTTTGTAAGTTTATCCTTTTTAAACCCTTGAATATTCCACGTTCCAATTTTTAAATTTTAATTTTCATAGTATGGAACACATGTATATAAGTTTTACTGTTGATCTGTTGGGACAAATTTTGAGTAAATACAAGAATAATACTAAGTTTCAGTTTAACTTAAATATTTCAGCGATTTTATAGACTTGAAAATTTCTGGAAAAATAAAGGTCTATGTTTTGGGTGAGAGTTACAAAAAATGTAGTTAACTCTTTTTGTTACATATTAATAGAAAAGTATTCCAAATATGTAAAGAAATAAATGACATGTGAGAAAATACTTTGGTAATTACTAATGGTATAAACATGAAGTAAGTTTATATTTTGGGGTTATATATAAGTTTGACATTTTTTCCAAGTTATCATAATAAGACAAATGTCATTATTTTCATATAAGCAATAATCAAAACATATACAACTGGCTATATTCTAAACAAATGACTAGATTCTTGTAATATAGCAAAAGGTTATAAATGTAACACTGACATGCAGCTATTTGACTCCTGTAAATGTAGTTAATTAATGTTTATTCAGAAAGTTGCCTGGTAGCATAGACATTGGTTTTGTTGGCATGTTCATTGGGTTTTGTGGCACATTCCACAGTCCAAAGAGCCAAGGGTTGAAGAATTGCTTTGGAAAAGGTGTATTCGAAGGATTGAGCACATTCATTGACATTATATAGTTGTTGTTTATGTCCTTCTGATATGGTTGTTGCTTTGGACGGTGTGTGCCATTACTGACGGTTGGATTATCTTTCTTTTTCACAAAGGATCTTTGTTGTGAGCTATGATTTAGAGGTATGGATGGAATGTCCATCATTTTGCAGAGGTATTTCACAATTGTTGTGATTCCCTTTGAATCATTAAGGTGTACATCATCGTAGAACATATCACTAATGGGAGGAAACTCTCTCATTACAAAGATGTCGGACGACTCTTGAGCAGCTAGTTTTACACTTGTGTTTGCCATGTCAACTATAGAATCATCTATATCATTTCTGTAAAGGATTGGAAGAAACAAAAGTTTGAAAAAAATCCTCTTTTTCTGCATGAACAGTCTCATTTAGTCTGAAACAATTCCCCCATTTTTTCATAAACAGTCTCATAACTCTATAACAAACAGGAAAATATGTCTCAGCTTGTATTCTTCTCCCTTTTTCTAAGTTCACATAAGCCTGAAGTATTGTGTTCAGCCATATAGAATTTTGTCAGTGAAGCGATCTCATTATGTTGTAACTGCATGGTTCATACACCATTTTTTGTCTCAAAATTCCAAGACTTTTCAAGGACCTTGTGACCATTTGCCATGAGTGATTCTAAAATGACAGTGTTAGTTACACTTGTAATTTTACACACAATGTCAGTTTTTGCCTGGAATTTTGTTGTAATTTGTAATTTTGTAATTTTTGTTGGCTATGCTAAATTTCTGACAGTAATATACAAAAGACTTTTCCATGATTTTCCAAGACCTTGAATTTCAATTCCATAATTCCAGGATTTCATGACTGGGTAAATGTGTACAAGTTTCATGAAGCCTTGAAGTTATCTTCATAAAATTTTTTTAAAAAAAGCTTCAATGCCTAAGGTGGGACAGACGAATGAATGAATGGACAGAAAACAGACTTTGTTGGTGGGACATAAAAATCAGAATTTTACCAAAAACAAAAGAAAATCACATATTTAAAGCAAACAATTCCAAATTTCAGGAAAGTTAATGAAAGCTTTTCTTAGGTTTGTCAAAAAATAAAAACATCTCCTTAATTTTCACAAAAAAGTCCCATAACTCAATAACAAAAAAATCATAATTTTACTGAAAACAAAAGAAAAGTCACATATATTCAAAGCAAACAATTCCAAATTTCTGGAAAGTTAATGAAAGCTTTTCTTAGGTTTGTTAAAAAAATAAAAACATCCCCTTAATTTTCACAAAAAAGTCCCTTAACTCAATAACAAAAAAATTATTATTTTACCAAAAATAAAATGAAGCTCACATGTATCAAAATCACAATTTACCAAAATTTCAAAAAAATTGATGAAAGCATTTTGACACCTAAAATGAAAAATTTGAAATTTAACAAAAAAGTACACAGATCTTGAGGCTAACGTAATTAACAACTGGGTGTATTTTTAAGAAAATCTGAAAATGATACTGTATGAAGTGGATGTTATACATTTGTGTATAAAAACTAATAAATATTAAAATTAAAGGGCATACCCGACTTATTCCTAATTTTTGTCTTGATATTTTGATGTTTTCTGCTTTTATTTAAAAATAGTTATAAACGAAATACAGTCATTAAAAGTAGATAACTTTTAAGTAGTAAATTCACAATTTCGGTCATATTAACTTAGCTGTAAAAATTATCAGCCAGACAAGATAAGTAATTTAATCTCACACAATTTGATCAAAGAATGAAGTCTACATGTAGATCTAGATTCTAGATAAAGGATGATACCCAGTCTAAATCCTGAATTAAATATGTTTCACCAGATTCTAACATTTGAAAATCACACAACACTAATGTAACAATGTGTGACATGTGGTCATGTAAAATGGATACTTCAAGTTTGAAAAAAATTTCTTACTAAAGTCTCATTCATTATTATTTATTTACTATTGCACTTGGTCTTAATTACAAGAAAACTAATAAATTGAATGCATGCCATATATTTATTGACAATATTTTAGTTCAAGTAACAACATAATTAGCATATAAATTTTACAACAATGGTTAACACTACTGATTTTTTTTAATTTGGTCTCGCACAAAACAAAAAAATATATTGAAATTTTTAATGTGGCCTCCTCCTCCCCTTCAGCCACCCTAACCTCACCATTAAAATACATATAGTGGTTTCACCTAACCAGTTCTTACAATTAAACCAAAAATACAAATTAAAAATTTTTGCATCCTTCTGCAACAGCCATGAACTTTTCTCACCCTTTAACATCCGATGAAAATGTATTGAATGGTCTCAATTATTTGAAAAACCTAGGTTATCTTGGGACTAAAATAGCATTCATACATTAGTATTGTTTTCATTATGTTAACACTTACCCACAATATTCAATATTTTATCATAAAAAAATTGTACACAAAGTACTTTGGTTTGATCAGAAAATATTTTTTATCCAAGAATGAGAGAAAAAAATCACAAAAGTTTGAAAATTACTGGTTTGCAAGGCAAGTGCTTTAATAAATGGAGAATGTAATACAGATTGTTGGAAGGTTTTGGATCTGTGTCAAAAAATGTAGGAGGAATACAAACATCATTAAAAAATAAGCTAAATAATGACCAAGTTCTAATGGATGGGGAAAAAGGATAGCATTTCTTAATTTCACGATATCACGTAATAGGTTTGCAATCTTTCTATGCAGTTTCAAGGATATCAATTGAAAGCCGCAGGATAAGTCTTTTACACAAAATAGGTATCCTCTTCTGAAAATTTTTCTGAAAAATGACTAAATTCTGACTAAAAGTCTGGAAAATTAAGAAAAAATCCTCAACATTTTGATACTAGCAGATGCACAGCTTCAATTAATGTGCAATCTTTTTGTAAAGTTTCAAGGATATGGGTAGAAAGCTGTAGGATAAGTCGATTACACTAAATAGGTACCCTGAAAATTGACTAAGACATATCTGTCAAGTTTCATGTTTTGAGCGTGAGACTCATGCTTTTAAAAATGAAGTTATGCCTTCACATTCACCACTGTAAATCTCACACTTATTTTATATTTAATTAAAAAATTTCAGGTTGAGATTAGAAACTTGTACCAGTACCAATACTTGAAACGTGCAATTTTTCCTTCTACATTATCAGGACTGGTGTGTCACATGATTATGCGAGACGTATAAGTTTGTCACAAACTTCTAGAAAGCTGTTTACAAGTAGATTTAGCAGGTTTATTTTTTGTTTTGCATAAAGTAGCTTTATTATTAATGACAAGTGCTTTATTGATTAAGTTGAGGATATTCTGCATCATTTGTATTCAAACTTTTATTTGTTATTTTATTTGTTAGGTCTTTGTAAAACCCGACAAAATGTATTTTTCTAACCCTCTGAAAAAGCTGAAAAATAAAAATTGCTACCATCTTTTTTCAGATTTGGTGCTAATATAAAAATCATAAATGCTTCAAAGAAACGACTGGGCAATCTATTGAAGTAAATTATGGGTTGTTTTCACTTTTGATTTTAATAATTTTGGCTTTATGTGAAGCTATGCGTTCCAGTACTAGTGTCTGATCTCAACCTCTACTGTTTTTATGTTTAAAACTAAAAATACCAGAGTTGTTCCGATTATTCTTATTGTTCAACGTTACCTATTTTATTTTCGTAAATTTTAACTAAAAGGACCAGTTTTAGTCAAAAATAAAAAATGGTGCAGGAAGATTCAAGTTTGTCAAGTGAAGATAAAGCAGAAATTCAGTCTTTCTAACACTTTATTATAGTCTTTCACCCATGTTAAGACTATCCAAAATATGCTCAAATGTAGTTTTCTTCTCTAAAAAGAAAATTTCAGGGGAGGCAAACCCCCCTCTTACTCTTTGACAGGTCACAAGTCTGGAAAATTAGGAAAAATTCCTAACAATTTAATAATAGCAGGTTCATATTCAATAAATCTGCATCCTTCCGAGAAGTTCAAACATCTGTAGGGAGGTAATTACACAAAATAGGTACCATCTTCTGCAAATGTCTAAAAAAATCAGGAAAAAATAATCCTTGTTAATTTTCAGAGATTTGGCTTGAAAATGTAGGCGAGTTAATTACACAAAATAGATACCATATTTTCCTCTTTTACTTGCCTTTGCACCCAACTTCACAATACTAAAACCTGTGTGTGCAGTTTCTGTACATATAAAAAAAAAAAAATAAAAAAATAAAAAAAAAAAAAAAACGGCCAAAAATAATGGTCATGGAGGCCTTGATATCATATAAGACTATTCTGAACACTCATAGTTCGTCTGGTTGCTCTTTTTTGAAAATGTAAATATACAAATTCTTTAGTTTATTTTAATTTTCAATTTATTTCAATTTTACAGAAAATATTTTCTCCATAAAGGGATAATACAATTTTTATTGTGCACATTTAATAATCCACTTTGTGGATTATAAATGTGCAAAATGGAAATTGTGTTGTACCTCGATGGAGACAACAAGCTTAAATAATGGATAGATGTGTTCACTTTTTGAATACATGTAATTGAAATCAGTGTGAAAAGTTCATGTCCTTAAAAAAACTCATGAAATTTTTGACCATAAGATGTACAAACATTCGTTACTGTGCAATTTAAGAGATAATGAATATTCCCTTTCTTTATTATTTATCCAAGTGGAACATTGTTTTAAATCACATGCCAAAGGTCTCAATTATCAACTGTCTAATTTGTGAGAAAAGGTTGGGTGAAACCATATAATATTTATTTTAAATTTTTTTATACACGTAACAATACCATAGCATATAGTAACAATGAAACAAACAAGTATCAACATAGCAGAGCGTAGCATTAATACAACATAGCAAAATAAAAAGTGACATTAACAATCCATAATATAATTTTCTCTGTAGCATCATCAAAATACAGTTCATCATTGGTCAAAGTATCCAAGGTTCTCTCAAGTAATTCCGGTTCTTTTTTATCAATCCTTGAGGATCTTCACACGCTGTAAAACAATATAAATGTATTAACATCTTTTAGGGCTTTAAACTTTACATTTAAATTATGCACTTATATTATTATAAATAATTTTATTTTTACATTTTAAATATTATAATTGAAAAAAAGTTTTAAATGTGTCTTTATTTCTGAAAAATAACAAACAACATACTTTCTCAGATTTTCTGGAAACATTTTTTTTCTGCGAGATCTTAATCTATATAGTCTTCTTTCTTCATCTATGTAAAATAAAAAAAATAAATATGCAGCAGATTTCATGTCCTTTTTTTTTTTACCACTTGCTAGCATGTGTATAATGCAAAAATAATGTGTACGTTATTTCAAATGTTATTCTAAAAAGTCGATTTTTAAAATATTTAAATTGTCATGAAGTTTTAATAGCTTCTTCATCCCTGAAATAGTTTTTTCAATATTCCTACCCAGATATTCTGTGTATATTTTATTGGAGTTCCTCTTCATCTGTAATCTTCTTTCTTCATCTATTAAAAGCAAGCAAATTAATTAATTGAGAAATGTTAATTTGCAACATATTTCATTTTTTTCTTTTGCTTTGATGTTGCATTAATTATTAAGAGGTGTATTATAGGAAAAGTATATTGGAAAAATGTTAAATTACTTTTATATATGAAATAAGAGACAACCAGCTTACCCAGATATTCTGGACATATTTTCATTCTTATAGTTCCTCTTCATCTGTAGTGTTCTTTCTTCATCTAGAAAAGACAACCTAATAAATATGTGAATTGAAACCCTCAATATGCAGAATTTTATATTTGTTTTCTTTTATGCTTAGAATAATTTTATTTTTTTAAAATGATGACCTGTCACATGCTGTCATCATTTTTAAAAAATAAAATTATTCTAAGCATAAAAGTGCATATGTATTGATATAAAAGTATCATAATTAGGTTTGGCATGCCATAAAACCTGGTTTAACCCACCATTTCTTTTGTAATGCCTGTACCAAGTCAGGATAATCGATGTAGTTATATATTTTTGGTTGGAGGTTTTGGAGTTTGGTTTCTGGGACATTGATTTGTGGATTTTTTTTTGGACAGTTTTTTTTGTGTTCTTTATTTTGTTATTACCTTCAATTTTTTTACATTAGGGTTATGTCCCTTTTAATTTAAGGAAAAAGAATGCCTCTGGAAAAAGAGACAAGACAACCTGCTTACCCAGATTTTCTGGACATATTTCTATTTGTTGGGTCATTCTTTGCATCTGGCATCTTTTTACTTTTTCTATAAAATGATGAAATTAAATCATGTTATGCAAAAGCAAAAGTGAAAGAATTTTAACATGCATTGTTATGACAATCAATAAAATGTTATAAATAATGTTTGGAGTATAACTCATTATCTTAAATTGATACTATATGGTGGTAAATCTTGTCTAACTTTTAAATTAAAAATCAATAATTCATAGTAAGCCAGCTCCTACATTAGTCTCCACATAACAAAAACTTATTAAATGAAGCAGGATGAACAATTCCATATTTTTGAGTAAATAAATATTTACCAGTTTATTCCCATTTTTGATTCCACTGTCTGTATTTTGTCTTTAACATAATATCCAATAATATTCTTACCCAGATATTCTGGACATATTGTCTTGGCTTTCCTCTTCATCTGCCATCTTATTTCTTCATCTATAAAAAGTAACCAAAGAAATAAGTAGAGTTGAAAATATCAATATGTAGAAACCTTTTTCCCTTTTATTTATTCTTAGAATGTAGCTTTTACTTTTTGACAGCAGCTAACATGTTAATATTGATGGAAAAATAATAAATTGATTGAAAAAATCTATATACAGTTGACTGAAGGTTTCATGTCCTTTCATTTATGCTTAGAGTGATGCTTTCAATTTTTAACATAAGCTTATATGTGTAACTGTACCTTATATCAGCTGTTAATTCACAAAAGTCCATCTAAAAATATTTCAAATGTTTTAAATCGTCGTAAGTTTTTATGGCTTCTTTAACTCTGAAATAATTCCAATAATATTCTTACCCAGATATTCTGGACATATTGTCTTGGCTTTCCTCTTCATCTGTCATCCTTTTTCTTCCTCTATGAAAATTAAGCAAAGAAATAAATAGTGGAAAATATCAACATGTACCAAACTTTTTTCCCTTTTATTTATTCTTAGAATGTTGCTTTTACTTTTTGACAGCAGCTTAAATGTTAATATTGATGAAAAAATAATAAATTGATTGAAAAAATCTACATAGTTTATTGCAGATTTCATGTCCTTTCATTTATGCTTAGAATGTTGCTTTCAATTTTTAACATAAGCTAATGTGTAACTGTACCTTATATCAGGTGTTTATCCACAAATGTCCATTAAAAAAATATTTCAAATGTTTAAAATTGTCGTAAGTTTTTATGGCTTCTTTAACTCTGAAATAATTCCAATAATATTCTTACCCAGATATTCTGGACATATTGTCTTGGCTTTCCTCTTCATCTGCCATCTTATTTCTTCATCTGAAAATTAAGTAAAGAAATAAATACAGTGGAAAATATCAACATGTACCAAACTTTTTTCCCTTTTATTTATTCTTAGAATTGCTTTTACTTTTTGACAGCAGCTAACATGTTAATATTGATGGAAAAATAATAAATTGATTGAAAAAATCTACAAACAGTTTATTGCAGATTTCATGTCCTTTCATTTATGCTTAGAATGTTGCTTTCAATTTTTAACATAAGCTTATATGTGTAACTGTACCTTATATCAGGTGTTAATCCACAAAAGTCCATTTAAAAAATATTTTAAATGTTTAAAATTGTCGTAAGTTTTTATGGCTTCTTTAACTCTGAAATAATTCCAATAATATTCTTACCCAGATATTCTGGACATATTGTCTTGGCTTTCCTCTTCATCTGTCATCTTTTTTCTTCCTCTATGAAAATTAAGCAAAGAAATAAATACAGTGGAAAATATCAACATGTACCAAACTTATTTCCCTTTTATTTATTCTTAGAATTGCTTTTACTTTTTGACAGCAGCTAAAATGTTAATATTGATGGAAAAATAATAAATTGATTGAAAAAATCTACATACAGTTTGTTTATTGCAGATTTCATGTCCTTTCATTTATGCTTAGAATGTTGCTTTCAATTTTTAACATAAGCTTATGTGTAACTGTACCTTATATCAGGTGTTAATCCACAAAAGTCCATTAAAAAAATATTTCAAATGTTTTAAATTGTCGTAAGTTTTTATGGCTTCTTTAACTCTGAAATAATTCCAATAATATTCTTACCCAGATATTCTGGACATATTGTCTTGGCTTTCCTCTTCATCTGCCATCTTATTTCTTCATCTATAAAAGGTAACCAAAGAAATAAGTAGAGTTGAAAATATCAATATGTAGAAACCTTTTTCCCTTTTATTTTACTCTTAGAATGTTGCTTTTACTTTTTGACAGCAGCTAACATGTTAATATTGATGGAAAAATAATAAATTGTTTGAAAAAATCTACATACAGTTTATTGCAGATTTCATGTCCTTTCATTTATGCTTAGAATGTTGCTTTCAATTTTTAACATAAGCTTATATGTGTAACTGTACCTTATATCAGGTGTTAATCCACAAAAGTCCATTTAAAAAATATTTTAAATGTTTAAAATTGTTGTAAGTTTTTATGGCTTCTTTAACTCTGAAATAATTCCAATAATATTCTTACCCAGATATTCTGGACATATTGTCTTGGCTTTCCTCTTCATCTGTCATCCTTTTTCTTCATCTGAAAATTAAGTAAAGAAATAAATACAGTGGAAAATATCAACATGTACCAAACTTTTTTCCCTTTTATTTATTCTTAGAATGTTGCTTTTACTTTTTGACAGCAGCTAACATGTTAATATTGATGGAAAAATAATAAATTGATTGAAAAAATCTACAAACAGTTTATTGCAGATTTCATGTCCTTTCATTTATGCTTAGAATGTTGCTTTCAATTTTTAACATAAGCTTATATGTGTAACTGTACCTTATATCAGGTGTTAATCCACAAAAGTCCATTTAAAAAATATTTTAAATGTTTAAAATTGTCGTAAGTTTTTATGGCTTCTTTAACTCTGAAATAATTCCAATAATATTCTTACCCAGATATTCTGGACATATTGTCTTGGCTTTCCTCTTCATCTGTCATCTTTTTTCTTCCTCTATGAAAATTAAGCAAAGAAATAAATACAGTGGAAAATATCAACATGTACCAAACTTATTTCCCTTTTATTTATTCTTAGAATTGCTTTTACTTTTTGACAGCAGCTAAAATGTTAATATTGATGGAAAAATAATAAATTGATTGAAAAAATCTACATACAGTTTGTTTATTGCAGATTTCATGTCCTTTCATTTATGCTTAGAATGTTGCTTTCAATTTTTAACATAAGCTAATGTGTAACTGTACCTTATATCAGGTGTTAATCCACAAAAGTCCATTAAAAAAAATATTTCAAATGTTTTAAATTGTCGTAAGTTTTTATGGCTTCTTTAACTCTGAAATAATTCCAATAATATTCTTACCCAGATATTCTGGACATATTGTCTTGGCTTTCCTCTTCATCTGCCATCTTATTTCTTCATCTATAAAAGGTAACCAAAGAAATAAGTAGAGTTGAAAATATCAATATGTAGAAACCTTTTTCCCTTTTATTTTACTCTTAGAATGTTGCTTTTACTTTTTGACAGCAGCTTACATGTTAATATTGATGGAAAAATAATAAATTGATTGAAAAAATCTACATACAGTTTATTGCAGATTTCATGTCCTTTCATTTATGCTTAGAATGTTGCTTTCAATTTTTAACATAAGCTAATGTGTAACTGTACCTTATATCAGGTGTTAATTCACAAAAGTCCATCTAAAAATATTTCAAATGTTTTAAATTGTCGTAAGTTTTTATGGCTTCTTTAACTCTAAAATAATTCCAATAATATTCTTACCCAGATATTCTGGACATATTGTCTTGGCTTTCCTCTTCATCTGTCATCTTTTTTCTTCCTCTATGAAAATTAAGCAAAGAAATAAATTCAGTGGAAAATATCAACATGTAGAAAACTTTATTCCCTTTTATTTATTCTTAGAATGTTGCTTTTACTTTTTGACAGCAGCTAACATGTTAATATTAATGGAAAAATAATGAATTGATTGAAAAAATCTATATACAGTTGAATGCAGATTTCATGTCCTTTCATTTATGCTTAGAGTGATGCTTTCAATTTTTAACATAAGCTAATATGTGTAACTGTACCTTATATCAGGTGTTAATTCACAAAAGTCCATCTAAAAATATTTCAAATGTTTTAAATTGTCGTAAGTTTTTATGGCTTCTTTAACTCTGAAATAATTCCAATAATATTCTTACCCAGATATTCTGGACATATTGTCTTGGCTTTCCTCTTCATCTGTCATCTTTTTTCTTCCTCTATGAAAATTAAGCAAAGAAATAAATACAGTGGAAAATATCAACATGTACCAAACTTATTTCCCTTTTATTTATTCTTAGAATTGCTTTTACTTTTTGACAGCAGCTAAAATGTTAATATTGATGGAAAAATAATAAATTGATTGAAAAAATCTACATACAGTTTGTTTATTGCAGATTTCATGTCCTTTCATTTATGCTTAGAATGTTGCTTTCAATTTTTAACATAAGCTAATGTGTAACTGTACCTTATATCAGGTGTTAATCCACAAAAGTCCATTTAAAAAATATTTTAAATGTTTAAAATTGTCGTAAGTTTTTATGGCTTCTTTAACTCTAAAATAATTCCAATAATATTCTTACCCAGATATTCTGGACATATTGTCTTGGCTTTCCTCTTCATCTGTCATCTTTTTTCTTCCTCTATGAAAATTAAGCAAAGAAATAAATTCAGTGGAAAATATCAACATGTAGAAAACTTTATTCCCTTTTATTTATTCTTAGAATGTTGCTTTTACTTTTTGACAGCAGCTAACATGTTAATATTAATGGAAAAATAATAAATTGATTGAAAAAATCTATATACAGTTGAATGCAGATTTCATGTCCTTTCATTTATGCTTAGAATGTTGCTTTCAATTTTTAACATAAGCTAATATGTGTAACTGTACCTTATATCAGGTGTTAATCCACAAAAGTCCATTAAAAAAAATATTTCAAATGTTTTAAATTGTCGTAAGTTTTTATGGCTTCTTTAACTCTGAAATAATTCCAATAATATTCTTACCCAGATATTCTGGACATATTGTCTTGGCTTTCCTCTTCATCTGCCATCTTATTTCTTCATCTATAAAAGGTAACCAAAGAAATAAGTAGAGTTGAAAATATCGATATGTAGAAACCTTTTTCCCTTTTATTTTACTCTTAGAATGTTGCTTTTACTTTTTGACAGCAGCTAACATGTTAATATTGATGGAAAAATAATAAATTGTTTGAAAAAATCTACATACAGTTTATTGCAGATTTCATGTCCTTTCATTTATGCTTAGAATGTTGCTTTCAATTTTTAACATAAGCTTATATTGTCTAACTGTACCTTATATCGGGTGTTAATCCACAAAAGTCCATTTAAAAAATATTTTAAATGTTTAAAATTGTCGTAAGTTTTTATGGCTTCTTTAACTCTGAAATAATTCCAATAATATTCTTACCCAGATATTCTGGACATATTGTCTTGGCTTTCCTCTTCATCTGCCATCTTATTTCTTCATCTATAAAAGGTAACCAAAGAAATAAGTAGAGTTGAAAATATCAATATGTAGAAACCTTTTTCCCTTTTATTTATTCTTAGAATGTTGCTTTTACTTTTTGACAGCAGCTAACATGTTAATATTGATGGAAAAATAATAAATTGATTGAAAAAATCTACATACAGTTTATTGCAGATTTCATGTCCTTTCATTTATGCTTAGAATGTTGCTTTCAATTTTTAACATAAGCTTATATGTGTAACTGTACCTTATATCAGGTGTTAATCCACAAAAGTCCATTTAAAAAATATTTTAAATGTTTAAAATTGTTGTAAGTTTTTATGGCTTCTTTAACTCTGAAATAATTCCAATAATATTCTTACCCAGATATTCTGGACATATTGTCTTGGCTTTCCTCTTCATCTGTCATCCTTTTTCTTCATCTGAAAATTAAGTAAAGAAATAAATACAGTGGAAAATATCAACATGTACCAAACTTTTTTCCCTTTTATTTATTCTTAGAATGTTGCTTTTACTTTTTGACAGCAGCTAACATGTTAATATTGATGGAAAAATAATAAATTGATTGAAAAAATCTACAAACAGTTTATTGCAGATTTCATGTCCTTTCATTTATGCTTAGAATGTTGCTTTCAATTTTTAACATAAGCTTATATGTGTAACTGTACCTTATATCAGGTGTTAATCCACAAAAGTCCATTTAAAAAATATTTTAAATGTTTAAAATTGTCGTAAGTTTTTATGGCTTCTTTAACTCTGAAATAATTCCAATAATATTCTTACCCAGATATTCTGGACATATTGTCTTGGCTTTCCTCTTCATCTGTCATCTTTTTTCTTCCTCTATGAAAATTAAGCAAAGAAATAAATACAGTGGAAAATATCAACATGTACCAAACTTATTTCCCTTTTATTTATTCTTAGAATTGCTTTTACTTTTTGACAGCAGCTAAAATGTTAATATTGATGGAAAAATAATAAATTGATTGAAAAAATCTACATACAGTTTGTTTATTGCAGATTTCATGTCCTTTCATTTATGCTTAGAATGTTGCTTTCAATTTTTAACATAAGCTAATGTGTAACTGTACCTTATATCAGGTGTTAATCCACAAAAGTCCATTAAAAAAAATATTTCAAATGTTTTAAATTGTCGTAAGTTTTTATGGCTTCTTTAACTCTGAAATAATTCCAATAATATTCTTACCCAGATATTCTGGACATATTGTCTTGGCTTTCCTCTCCATCTGCCATCTTATTTCTTCATCTATAAAAGGTAACCAAAGAAATAAGTAGAGTTGAAAAAATCAATATGTAGAAACCTTTTTCCCTTTTATTTTACTCTTAGAATGTTGCTTTTACTTTTTGACAGCAGCTTACATGTTAATATTGATGGAAAAATAATAAATTGATTGAAAAAATCTACATACAGTTTATTGCAGATTTCATGTCCTTTCATTTATGCTTAGAATGTTGCTTTCAATTTTTAACATAAGCTAATGTGTAACTGTACCTTATATCAGGTGTTAATTCACAAAAGTCCATCTAAAAATATTTCAAATGTTTTAAATTGTCGTAAGTTTTTATGGCTTCTTTAACTCTAAAATAATTCCAATAATATTCTTACCCAGATATTTTGGACATATTGTCTTGGCTTTCCTCTTCATCTGTCATCTTTTTTCTTCCTCTATGAAAATTAAGCAAAGAAATAAATTCAGTGGAAAATATCAACATGTAGAAAACTTTATTCCCTTTTATTTATTCTTAGAATGTTGCTTTTACTTTTTGACAGCAGCTAACATGTTAATATTAATGGAAAAATAATAAATTGATTGAAAAAATCTACATACAGTTTGTTTATTGCAGATTTCATGTCCTTTCATTTATGCTTAGAATGTTGCTTTCAATTTTTAACATAAGCTAATGTGTAACTGTACCTTATATCAGGTGTTAATCCACAAAAGTCCATTAAAAAAAATATTTCAAATGTTTTAAATTGTCGTAAGTTTTTATGGCTTCTTTAACTCTGAAATAATTCCAATAATATTCTTACCCAGATATTCTGGACATATTGTCTTGGCTTTCCTCTTCATCTGCCATCTTATTTCTTCATCTATAAAAGGTAACCAAAGAAATAAGTAGAGTTGAAAATATCAATATGTAGAAACCTTTTTCCCTTTTATTTTACTCTTAGAATGTTGCTTTTACTTTTTGACAGCAGCTAACATGTTAATATTGATGGAAAAATAATAAATTGTTTGAAAAAATCTACATACGGTTTATTGCAGATTTCATGTCCTTTCATTTATGCTTATAATGTTGCTTTCAATTTTTAACATAAGCTTATATGTCTAACTGTACCTTATATCGGGTGTTAATCCACAAAAGTCCATTTAAAAAATATTTTAAATGTTTAAAATTGTCGTAAGTTTTTATGGCTTCTTTAACTCTAAAATAATTCCAATAATATTCTTACCCAGATATTCTGGACATATTGTCTTGGCTTTCCTCTTCATCTGTCATCTTTTTTCTTCCTCTATGAAAATTAAGCAAAGAAATAAATTCAGTGGAAAATATCAACATGTAGAAAACTTTATTCCCTTTTATTTATTCTTAGAATGTTGCTTTTACTTTCTGACAGCAGCTAACATGTTAATATTAATGGAAAAATAATAAATTGATTGAAAAAATCTATATACAGTTGAATGCAGATTTCATGTCCTTTCATTTATGCTTAGAATGTTGCTTTCAATTTTTAACATAAGCTAATATGTGTAACTGTACCTTATATCAGGTGTTAATCCACAAAAGTCCATTAAAAAAAATATTTCAAATGTTTTAAATTGTCGTAAGTTTTTATGGCTTCTTTAACTCTGAAATAATTCCAATAATATTCTTAACCAGATATTCTGGACATATTGTCTTGGCTTTCCTCTTCATCTGCCATCTTATTTCTTCATCTATAAAAGGTAACCAAAGAAATAAGTAGAGTTGAAAATATCAATATGTAGAAACCTTTTTCCCTTTTATTTTACTCTTAGAATGTTGCTTTTACTTTTTGACAGCAGCTAACATGTTAATATTGATGGAAAAATAATAAATTGTTTGAAAAAATCTACATACAGTTTATTGCAGATTTCATGTCCTTTCATTTATGCTTAGAATGTTGCTTTCAATTTTTAACATAAGCTTATATTGTCTAACTGTACCTTATATCGGGTGTTAATCCACAAAAGTCCATTTAAAAAATATTTTAAATGTTTAAAATTGTCGTAAGTTTTTATGGCTTCTTTAACTCTGAAATAATTCCAATAATATTCTTACCCAGATATTCTGGACATATTGTCTTGGCTTTCCTCTTCATCTGCCATCTTATTTCTTCATCTATAAAAGGTAACCAAAGAAATAAGTAGAGTTGAAAATATCAATATGTAGAAACCTTTTTCCCTTTTATTTATTCTTAGAATGTTGCTTTTACTTTTTGACAGCAGCTAACATGTTAATATTGATGGAAAAATAATAAATTGATTGAAAAAATCTACATACAGTTTATTGCAGATTTCATGTCCTTTCATTTATGCTTAGAATGTTGCTTTCAATTTTTAACATAAGCTTATATGTGTAACTGTACCTTATATCAGGTGTTAATCCACAAAAGTCCATTTAAAAAATATTTTAAATGTTTAAAATTGTTGTAAGTTTTTATGGCTTCTTTAACTCTGAAATAATTCCAATAATATTCTTACCCAGATATTCTGGACATATTGTCTTGGCTTTCCTCTTCATCTGTCATCCTTTTTCTTCATCTGAAAATTAAGTAAAGAAATAAATACAGTGGAAAATATCAACATGTACCAAACTTTTTTCCCTTTTATTTATTCTTAGAATGTTGCTTTTACTTTTTGACAGCAGCTAACATGTTAATATTAATGGAAAAATAATAAATTGATTGAAAAAATCTATATACAGTTGAATGCAGATTTCATGTCCTTTCATTTATGCTTAGAATGTTGCTTTCAATTTTTAACATAAGCTTATATGTCTAACTGTACCTTATATCGGGTGTTAATCCACAAAAGTCCATTTAAAAAATATTTTAAATGTTTAAAATTGTCGTAAGTTTTTATGGCTTCTTTAACTCTAAAATAATTCCAATAATATTCTTACCCAGATATTCTGGACATATTGTCTTGGCTTTCCTCTTCATCTGTCATCTTTTTTCTTCCTCTATGAAAATTAAGCAAAGAAATAAATTCAGTGGAAAATATCAACATGTAGAAAACTTTATTCCCTTTTATTTATTCTTAGAATGTTGCTTTTACTTTTTGACAGCAGCTAACATGTTAATATTAATGGAAAAATAATAAATTGATTGAAAAAATCTATATACAGTTGAATGCAGATTTCATGTCCTTTCATTTATGCTTAGAATGTTGCTTTCAATTTTTAACATAAGCTAATATGTGTAACTGTACCTTACATCAGGTGTTAATCCACAAAAGTCCATTAAAAAAAATATTTCAAATGTTTTAAATTGTCGTAAGTTTTTATGGCTTCTTTAACTCTGAAATAATTCCAATAATATTCTTAACCAGATATTCTGGACATATTGTCTTGGCTTTCCTCTTCATCTGCCATCTTATTTCTTCATCTATAAAAGGTAACCAAAGAAATAAGTAGAGTTGAAAATATCAATATGTAGAAACCTTTTTCCCTTTTATTTTACTCTTAGAATGTTGCTTTTACTTTTTGACAGCAGCTAACATGTTAATATTGATGGAAAAATAATAAATTGTTTGAAAAAATCTACATACAGTTTATTGCAGATTTCATGTCCTTTCATTTATGCTTAGAATGTTGCTTTCAATTTTTAACATAAGCTTATATTGTCTAACTGTACCTTATATCGGGTGTTAATCCACAAAAGTCCATTTAAAAAATATTTTAAATGTTTAAAATTGTCGTAAGTTTTTATGGCTTCTTTAACTCTGAAATAATTCCAATAATATTCTTACCCAGATATTCTGGACATATTGTCTTGGCTTTCCTCTTCATCTGCCATCTTATTTCTTCATCTATAAAAGGTAACCAAAGAAATAAGTAGAGTTGAAAATATCAATATGTATAAACCTTTTTCCCTTTTATTTATTCTTATAATGTTGCTTTTACTTTTTGACAGCAGCTAACATGTTAATATTGATGGAAAAATAATAAATTGATTGAAAAAATCTACATACAGTTTATTGCAGATTTCATGTCCTTTCATTTATGCTTAGAATGTTGCTTTCAATTTTTAACATAAGCTTATATGTGTAACTGTACCTTATATCAGGTGTTAATCCACAAAAGTCCATTTAAAAAATATTTTAAATGTTTAAAATTGTTGTAAGTTTTTATGGCTTCTTTAACTCTGAAATAATTCCAATAATATTCTTACCCAGATATTCTGGACATATTGTCTTGGCTTTCCTCTTCATCTGTCATCCTTTTTCTTCATCTGAAAATTAAGTAAAGAAATAAATACAGTGGAAAATATCAACATGTACCAAACTTTTTTCCCTTTTATTTATTCTTAGAATGTTGCTTTTACTTTTTGACAGCAGCTAACATGTTAATATTAATGGAAAAATAATAAATTGATTGAAAAAATCTATATACAGTTGAATGCAGATTTCATGTCCTTTCATTTATGCTTAGAATGTTGCTTTCAATTTTTAACATAAGCTTATATGTCTAACTGTACCTTATATCGGGTGTTAATCCACAAAAGTCCATTTAAAAAATATTTTAAATGTTTAAAATTGTCGTAAGTTTTTATGGCTTCTTTAACTCTAAAATAATTCCAATAATATTCTTACCCAGATATTCTGGACATATTGTCTTGGCTTTCCTCTTCATCTGTCATCTTTTTTCTTCCTCTATGAAAATTAAGCAAAGAAATAAATTCAGTGGAAAATATCAACATGTAGAAAACTTTATTCCCTTTTATTTATTCTTAGAATGTTGCTTTTACTTTTTGACAGCAGCTAACATGTTAATATTAATGGAAAAATAATAAATTGATTGAAAAAATCTATATACAGTTGAATGCAGATTTCATGTCCTTTCATTTATGCTTAGAATGTTGCTTTCAATTTTTAACATAAGCTAATATGTGTAACTGTACCTTATATCAGGTGTTAATCCACAAAAGTCCATTAAAAAAAATATTTCAAATGTTTTAAATTGTCGTAAGTTTTTATGGCTTCTTTAACTCTGAAATAATTCCAATAATATTCTTAACCAGATATTCTGGACATATTGTCTTGGCTTTCCTCTTCATCTGCCATCTTATTTCTTCATCTATAAAAGGTAACCAAAGAAATAAGTAGAGTTGAAAATATCAATATGTAGAAACCTTTTTCCCTTTTATTTTACTCTTAGAATGTTGCTTTTACTTTTTGACAGCAGCTAACATGTTAATATTGATGGAAAAATAATAAATTGTTTGAAAAAATCTACATACAGTTTATTGCAGATTTCATGTCCTTTCATTTATGCTTAGAATGTTGCTTTCAATTTTTAACATAAGCTTATATTGTCTAACTGTACCTTATATCGGGTGTTAATCCACAAAAGTCCATTTAAAAAATATTTTAAATGTTTAAAATTGTCGTAAGTTTTTATGGCTTCTTTAACTCTGAAATAATTCCAATAATATTCTTACCCAGATATTCTGGACATATTGTCTTGGCTTTCCTCTTCATCTGCCATCTTATTTCTTCATCTATAAAAGGTAACCAAAGAAATAAGTAGAGTTGAAAATATCAATATGTAGAAACCTTTTTCCCTTTTATTTATTCTTATAATGTTGCTTTTACTTTTTGACAGCAGCTAACATGTTAATATTGATGGAAAAATAATAAATTGATTGAAAAAATCTACATACAGTTTATTGCAGATTTCATGTCCTTTCATTTATGCTTAGAATGTTGCTTTCAATTTTTAACATAAGCTTATATGTGTAACTGTACCTTATATCAGGTGTTAATCCACAAAAGTCCATTTAAAAAATATTTTAAATGTTTAAAATTGTTGTAAGTTTTTATGGCTTCTTTAACTCTGAAATAATTCCAATAA
Source organism: Limnoperna fortunei (assembly GCA_944474755.1). Classification (NCBI taxonomy): domain Eukaryota; kingdom Metazoa; phylum Mollusca; class Bivalvia; order Mytilida; family Modiolidae; genus Limnoperna; species Limnoperna fortunei. Next base: position 62,199,586 of record OX104113.1, read on the forward strand.
TATTCTTACCCAGATATTCTGGACATATTGTCTTGGCTTTCCTCTTCATCTGTCATCCTTTTTCTTCATCTGAAAATTAAGTAAAGAAATAAATACAGTGGAAAATATCAACATGTACCAAACTTTTTTCCCTTTTATTTATTCTTAGAATGTTGCTTTTACTTTTTGACAGCAGCTAACATGTTAATATTGATGGAAAAATAATAAATTGATTGAAAAAATCTACAAACAGTTTATTGCAGATTTCATGTCCTTTCATTTATGCTTAGAATGTTGCTTTCAATTTTTAACATAAGCTTATATGTGTAACTGTACCTTATATCAGGTGTTAATCCACAAAAGTCCATTTAAAAAATATTTTAAATGTTTAAAATTGTCGTAAGTTTTTATGGCTTCTTTAACTCTGAAATAATTCCAATAATATTCTTACCCAGATATTCTGGACATATTGTCTTGGCTTTCCTCTTCATCTGTCATCTTTTTTCTTCCTCTATGAAAATTAAGCAAAGAAATAAATACAGTGGAAAATATCAACATGTACCAAACTTATTTCCCTTTTATTTATTCTTAGAATTGCTTTTACTTTTTGACAGCAGCTAAAATGTTAATATTGATGGAAAAATAATAAATTGATTGAAAAAATCTACATACAGTTTGTTTATTGCAGATTTCATGTCCTTTCATTTATGCTTAGAATGTTGCTTTCAATTTTTAACATAAGCTAATGTGTAACTGTACCTTATATCAGGTGTTAATCCACAAAAGTCCATTAAAAAAAATATTTCAAATGTTTTAAATTGTCGTAAGTTTTTATGGCTTCTTTAACTCTGAAATAATTCCAATAATATTCTTACCCAGATATTCTGGACATATTGTCTTGGCTTTCCTCTTCATCTGCCATCTTATTTCTTCATCTATAAAAGGTAACCAAAGAAATAAGTAGAGTTGAAAATATCAATATGTAGAAACCTTTTTCCCTTTTATTTTACTCTTAGAATGTTGCTTTTACTTTTTGACAGCAGCTTACATGTTAATATTGATGGAAAAATAATAAATTGATTGAAAAAATCTACATACAGTTTATTGCAGATTTCATGTCCTTTCATTTATGCTTAGAATGTTGCTTTCAATTTTTAACATAAGCTAATGTGTAACTGTACCTTATATCAGGTGTTAATTCACAAAAGTCCATCTAAAAATATTTCAAATGTTTTAAATTGTCGTAAGTTTTTATGGCTTCTTTAACTCTAAAATAATTCCAATAATATTCTTACCCAGATATTCTGGACATATTGTCTTGGCTTTCCTCTTCATCTGCCATCTTATTTCTTCATCTATAAAAGGTAACCAAAGAAATAAGTAGAGTTGAAAATATCAATATGTAGAAACCTTTTTCCCTTTTATTTTACTCTTAGAATGTTGCTTTTACTTTTTGACAGCAGCTAACATGTTAATATTGATGGAAAAATAATAAATTGATTGAAAAAATCTACATACAGTTTATTTGCAGATTTCATGTCCTTTCATTTATGCTTATAATGTTGCTTTCAATTTTTAACATAAGCTTATATGTCTAACTGTACCTTATATCGGGTGTTAATCCACAAAAGTCCATTTAAAAAATATTTTAAATGTTTAAAATTGTCGTAAGTTTTTATGGCTTCTTTAACTCTAAAATAATTCCAATAATATTCTTACCCAGATATTCTGGACATATTGTCTTGGCTTTCCTCTTCATCTGTCATCTTTTTTCTTCCTCTATGAAAATTAAGCAAAGAAATAAATTCAGTGGAAAATATCAACATGTAGAAAACTTTATTCCCTTTTATTTATTCTTAGAATGTTGCTTTTACTTTTTGACAGCAGCTAACATGTTAATATTAATGGAAAAATAATAAATTGATTGAAAAAATCTATATACAGTTGAATGCAGATTTCATGTCCTTTCATTTATGCTTAGAGTGATGCTTTCAATTTTTAACATAAGCCAATATGTGTAACTGTACCTTATATCAGGTGTTAATTCACAAAAGTCCATCTAAAAATATTTCAAATGTTTTAAATTGTCGTAAGTTTTTATGGCTTCTTTAACTCTGAAATAATTCCAATAATATTCTTACCCAGATATTCTGGACATATTGTCTTGGCTTTCCTCTTCATCTGTCATCTTTTTTCTTCCTCTATGAAAATTAAGCAAAGAAATAAATACAGTGGAAAATATCAACATGTACCAAACTTATTTCCCTTTTATTTATTCTTAGAATTGCTTTTACTTTTTGACAGCAGCTAAAATGTTAATATTGATGGAAAAATAATAAATTGATTGAAAAAATCTACATACAGTTTGTTTATTGCAGATTTCATGTCCTTTCATTTATGCTTAGAATGTTGCTTTCAATTTTTAACATAAGCTAATGTGTAACTGTACCTTATATCAGGTGTTAATCCACAAAAGTCCATTAAAAAAAATATTTCAAATGTTTTAAATTGTCGTAAGTTTTTATGGCTTCTTTAACTCTGAAATAATTCCAATAATATTCTTACCCAGATATTCTGGACATATTGTCTTGGCTTTCCTCTTCATCTGCCATCTTATTTCTTCATCTATAAAAGGTAACCAAAGAAATAAGTAGAGTTGAAAATATCAATATGTAGAAACCTTTTTCCCTTTTATTTTACTCTTAGAATGTTGCTTTTACTTTTTGACAGCAGCTAACATGTTAATATTGATGGAAAAATAATAAATTGTTTGAAAAAATCTACATACAGTTTATTGCAGATTTCATGTCCTTTCATTTATGCTTAGAATGTTGCTTTCAATTTTTAACATAAGCTTATATTTCTAACTGTACCTTATATCGGGTGTTAATCCACAAAAGTCCATTTAAAAAATATTTTAAATGTTTAAAATTGTCGTAAGTTTTTATGGCTTCTTTAACTCTGAAATAATTCCAATAATATTCTTACCCAGATATTCTGGACATATTGTCTTGGCTTTCCTCTTCATCTGTCATCCTTTTTCTTCATCTGAAAATTAAGTAAAGAAATAAATACAGTGGAAAATATCAACATGTACAAAACTTTTTTCCCTTTTATTTATTCTTAGAATTGTTTTACTTTTTGACAGCAGCTTACATGTTAATATTGATGGAAAAATAATAAATTGATTGAAAAAATCTACATACAGTTTATTGCAGATTTCATGTCCTTTCATTTATGCTTAGAATGTTGCTTTCAATTTTTAACATAAGCTAATGTGTAACTGTACCTTATATCAGGTGTTAATTCACAAAAGTCCATCTAAAAATATTTCAAATGTTTTAAATTGTCGTAAGTTTTTATGGCTTCTTTAACTCTGAAATAATTCCAATAATATTCTTACCCAGATATTCTGGACATATTGTCTTGGCTTTCCTCTTCATCTGCCATCTTATTTCTTCATCTATAAAAAGTAACCAAAGAAATAAGTAGAGTTGAAAATATCAATATGTAGAAACCTTTTTCCCTTTTATTTATTCTTAGAATGTTGCTTTTACTTTTTGACAGCAGCTAACATGTTAATATTGATGGAAAAATAATAAATTGATTGAAAAAATCTACATACAGTTTATTGCAGATTTCATGTCCTTTCATTTATGCTTAGAATGTTGCTTTCAATTTTTACCATAAGCTAATGTGTAACTGTACCTTATAGTGAATTTAATTTATTAAATTTGAGTTTATACATTTAAATCTTAATAGATCTAAGTGGACCTTATACATGTGCATGTGTCAGGTGGGTGACCTTTAACCTTGCATAATTATCTTATGATTAACCAATGAAATGAAGTTTCCGGTTAGTTGGCGTTTGATGCGGATGCAGGCAGCATACTTTTGTTGAAGTCAAATTATTCCTAAATCGTCGTTAATCGTTCGTAAATTCTTTGTTACATCGTTTGCGACTCAAAATTGTGAGAGTTTTTTATGCAAGGTTACTTGTTGCATCAAATTATTTTTCCGATTTGGTTGTGACTCTATTGAATTTCAGAGGACTTATTTCACGCTAGATTTCATCAGCACGTGTAAAGGAAATACGTTTTGCACATTACGTACTTCTGGTTAGATTTCATCAGCACTTAGTAATGAAACTGGAAATATACGCTAGATGAAGCGATAAACTGTTAGCTTAAGTGGACTTTTGGTTTATGACAATCGTGGCACGAAATACAAGGCAATGGGTCCTGTACGTAATAAAAGAGTTGCTTACGACCCAGAATTACTGGAAAATTGGACAATTTTGCGATTAAAGGAGGAATTAACTGCTCTGAACATTCATTTCCCTTCCAATGCACGAATGATGCATTTGGTAAGACTTTTAAGGGATGCTAGATCCCGCGCCGTACCTCAGGGTATGCAGCGTATAGGATCTACGTCACACGAAGATGCAAGTGCGCGATCCCATGATGCAACATCAAATGTAAACAATCATGGCCGACAGCAGTCAGAATCAGAGAAGGCTCTAACTGATATAGTATCCAGACTAGCGAACACAGTGCAATCCCTGCAGCAGAATGTGATAGCTTTAACAAATAAAGTTAATACGATATCCAGTTCTGCACTTTCCTCGGCCACTGTCAATAGTGCGGTACAAGTTCGATCTGGTAATACATTTGCAGAAGACGTCGACACTGCACACAATTTTACGCTAGATACCGGATACAAGGCTTTCAATTCTCCATCGGCAGCGGCTGGAAGTGAGGAACAAGCACGTCAGAGTATGTTAATTCGTCCGTACGCCAAGGGGACATTCGGCAGAATCCCTGCCGTTTGTGGAAACAGTTTCGCCACAGTTGCGAAAAAACATAGTTGCAGGTAGGGACATTAACTTGGCTGCTTTGCTTATTCCGTACTATGCAGGGTCGGGCGTTATTGAAAGCTTTGATGCCGAAGGAGTTAAATCAGTGAAACCTGATCCCCGTACAAATAGGGCACTGTCTCTGGGTGAATTTATTCAAGCTTTCGGTATTTATAAAAACATAATGTGTACTGCATTTCCGCGTAGGAGACAAGAGTTAGATCTATATGAAAGGGATATTGTTGAAATGGCTACCAGATATCAGGGAAACGGCTTCTACGAATATCATAAGAAATTCTCATTAGATGCAGCAGCTCACTTACGTTACAACAACATCGTAGTTGATTGGTCTAGAAGAAATAATACTTTATTCTGTAACATTTTTGCTAATTCTAAACCAAATGCATGTTCTGGTTGCGGGAGTACCTTTCATGGTTCAGAATTTTGCAATCAAAGATCACAGAACAGTTATCGTAAGGATACCAGTGATACATATGGAAGAGAAAGGGTATTATATTTCGGAAAGGAGATTTGTAACAATTTTAATGGAACAAGAGGTTGTACGGTGTTGAGATGCAGAAATATGCACGTCTGTTCAAATTGTAAGGGAGATCATGCCAGATCAAACTGTCCATCAAATTCAAAAAACGATCTTGTGGGGTCCCAGAAGTTAGGGGCCCAGATAAAAAAGATATAAGTTCTATTAATGGAGTGGATGTGAAAACACCGATTAATGTCAACAAGTTAGAGTACGAACTCAATAATTTTCCAGACATTGAGTGCAAAAATTATCTTCTGTCTGGGCTGCGATCAGGTTTTCACACAGGAATTAGGATGTTCCCCACTAATTCAATTGAATGTAAAAACTTAAGATCCGCTGTTGCTAATCCTCAGTGCGTTTCCGAGCTAGTTCAGTGTGAGGTCAACAAAGGGTACTTATATGGCCCTTTTTCTAATATCCCATTTTCTACTTATAGAGTCAATCCTATCGGTTTAGCAGAAAGCAAGTATAGTAAAAAACAACGTCTCATTGTTGACATGTCTGCTCCTCATAATGATGAAGGAAACCCTAGTTTAAATGATCTAATTGACAAGGACCAATATTCTCTTCAATATGTCAAAATTGACGATGCTATAAATACTATAAAGTTGTTAGGAAAAGGGGCGTGGCTTATTAAGACTGACATTACAGATGCTTTTAAAATCATGCCTTTAGCCCCAGATATGTGGCCTTACCACTGTATAAAATGGGAAAATGGTTATTATTTCTTTACTCGTCTCGTTTTTGGTAGTAGATCCAGCCCCAAGATTTTTGACATTTTATCTAATACCGTCTGTTGGATAGCTAAGAATAACTACAATATTAAGCATATTTTACATCTCTTAGATGATTTTTTGGTGATAGTAGAACCAAACGAGGACGCCGAAAGTGTGAAAAATACTTTTTTAGGGATTTTTAACTCGCTAAACATTCCACTTTCTGATAAGACAAGTGTGGACACAGAAAAACGTCTCGCCTGTATTCCGCATCAGTAACGAAAATAAATTTCGTCATAAGCATTACGTAAATAGCATTTAATATCAGCAGCGGCCTGTATACAAAATATTGTCACCATACCCTGCATAGTTACAGGGGAACAGCCGTAACCCAAAAACTTTAACGTAGTTGCTGGACCGTGAAATTGAGGTCAAGGTCAGGTGGAACCTACCAGACAGTCATGTACTATTCATCAGCAACCTATATACCAAATATTGTCATCCTAACATGCGTAGTTACAGAGGAACTATCGTAACCCAAAAACTTTAACGTAGTCGCTGGACCGTGAAATTGAGGTCAAGGTCAGGTGACACCTACCAGACAGTCATGTACTAGTCATCAGCAACCTATACACCAAATATTGTCATCCTACCATGTGTAGTTACAGAGGAACTGTCGTAACACAAAAACTAACGTAGTTGCTGGACCGTGAAATTGAGGTCAAGGTCAGGTGACACCTACCAGACAGTCATGTACTAGTCATCAGCAACCTATACACCAAATATTGTCATCCTACCATGCGTAGTTACAGAGGAACTGTCGTAACCCAAAAACTTTAACGTAGTCGCTGGACCGTGAAATTGAGGTCAAGGTCAGGTGACACCTACCAAACAGTCATGTACTAGTCATCAGCAACCTATACACCAAATATTGTCATCCTACCATGCGTAGTTACAGAGGAACTGTCGTAACCCAAAAACTTTAACGTAGTCGCTGGACCGTGAAATTGAGGTCAAGGTCAGGTGACACCTACCAGACAGTCATGTACTAGTCATCAGCAACCTATACACCAAATATTGTCATCCTACCATGCGTAGTTACAGAGGAACTGTCGTAACCCAAAAACTTTAACGTAGTCGCTGGACCGTGAAATTGAGGTCAAGGTCAGGTGACACCTACCAGACAGTCATGTACTAGTCATCAGCAACCTATACACCAAATATTGTCATCCTACCATGCGTAGTTACAGAGGAACTGTCGTAACCCTAAAACTTTAACGTAGTCGCTGGACCGTGAAATTGAGGTCAAGGTCAGGTGACAGGTGACTGACTGGCAAGTACTCATCATAAGCTACCTCTGGACCAAATTTGATGGACCTAGGGCTTGGGCTTACAAAGATATGAAGCAAGATGTCAAGTGTTTATTAATGTGGTCAATATTTTTACAAGAGTGGAATGGTGTGTCGTTTTTTATGGATGATCATATTACACTTGCGTCAGATTTGGAGCTATTTACAGATGCTACTGCTTCTTCATATGCAGGATTTTTTAAAAATAAGTGGTTTCAGGGTTATTTCCCGTCCTCTATACTTCAAGGAGAACAAATTTCCATGGCTTTTTGTGAATTATATCCCATCGTCATGGCATGTGTGCTGTGGGGCCATCAGTGGTGTCGTCTTCGCATAGTTTTTAATTGTGATAACTTATCTACAGTGGAAATAATTAATAAAGGAAGATCTAAAATTCTTAGCATTATGAAACTTATGCGTAAATTGACATATCACTCAGCTCTTTATAATTACACGGTATATGCTAAACACATCCCAGGATCAAAAAATAGTATAGCTGATGCTCTCTCTCGCTTCCAGATGTCAAGATTTCGAAAGATGGCCCCAGCAGCGGATGCTCATCCTACACCATGCCTATCACCTGTTATGATTATGATGTAACTAAAGAACAAGTTCAAGAACTGTGGAAAGCATCGATTAGTAAAAACACCACTAAGGTGTACCAAACTGCTATTAATTGTTTTCTTAGATTCTTAAGTCTTAGTCGTTTAATTAAAGACTGTTTAGATGCATGTTCATGTAGTATTTATCCACATGTTTCTGAAGAGCATATCATGTATTTTGTTGCTTACTGTAAAAATGTATTAAAAATCAAACATGATACAATTCAATTATATTTAGCAGGCATTAGATATCATTACTTGTGTTATAATCGTTATGACCCTCTGGCATCCCAGACAGCTTTGCCATATGTATTAAAAGGGGTGAAAAAATTGCAGAGTAATCAGCCAAAAAGAAAGATGCCTGTAACTTCATTTGTACTTCATAAAATGTGTAATTTGTTAAAACAAGGTTGTTTCTCTCCTTTTATAGATTGTATGCTACAATGTGCATTCAACTTAGCGTTTTTTGGATTTCTACGGTGTGGTGAATTTACCATAAAAGATAAAGACACACCAGGGGTCAACATTGTAACTTTAAATGATATTTCTTTTTGTCCATTGTCAAAGTATTTTTGTCTCAATTTAAAGACCTCCAAATGTGATCCATTTAACAAAGGTGTAGAGGTAAAAATTTTCGAAAACTGTAGATTTAACCCTGTTCAGACTATGACTTCATACAAAGGCTTACGAGTCAAACAGGGAGCTTTGGCACAGTCGCCTTTATTTATTGAAAGTGAATTTGACTCCTCCCCTTTATCACGTTTTACTTTTATCAAGTACCTGCGAGATGTTCTTAGTCGTTTGGGCTATGAGGACAGCCAGTTTTCGGGTCACTCATTTCGAATTGGGGCTGCAACTTCAGCTGCAGCTTCAGGGGTAGAAGACCATATTATTAAAGCATTGGGTAGATTGTCATCAGATTGCTATACAAGATATATCAGATTAGACCAGAAGATTATGGAGTTAGCACTTAATGATATGTCTGAGTTTTAAGTAATTTAAAATTTTTTTTTTCCTACCTGTAATTACAGGTACATATAGCTCATTCAGTCTATTGTAGGTTTAAAAAATTTAGTTTTGATAGAAAACATGTGTGTATAGTTTATTTTGTTTATATCTTTTGCTATTCTTGTTAAGTTTAATCACTGTTTTCATTCTTGGGGGCTTCACTCATACATTTAGGATGTATTCATTCATTGTGGCCATCATAATTTCAGGGAAATTATTTTCCCCCAATTCATTAAAACAGCTGGTGTCGTTTGAGTATTATTTTTATATTTTTGTTGTCACGTTTTACCTACAAGCACAATATTACTGTATTTTGCATAAGGATCTTTTGTTGCTCAACAGGCCGGATTCTGCCGCCAAATTGGTATTTGAGCATGGGAAAATTAACCACTGATAACAGGCCGGAGTCTTCCGCCAATTCTGTTATCTTCTAGGTTGGATGTCTGCCACCTATCTTAGGGTATATTAATTCGTTTAGTAAATGGGATGGATTCTTCCGCCTTCTCTTAATCTAACTTGCTGGAATCTTCCGCAAATGGCTTGACGGGATCTACCTCAAGCAGAGATGTTATTGTTAGTCATTCACTGTTTAAAAAATTAAGGGTAAATTCTTTTAGTAGTATGAGTAGCCCCCAAGAAGCCAAAAGATAATTAGTTTTTTATTGTGGTATTAATTGCAGATCATATTTGTGAGTTTGTATATAATTATATAAGTATGTAAAAGATTAAATTTTATAAATCATACTTGTGAGTTAGTATTTTTATCTAGTACTTAAATTGTTGTAGTTTGTAATACTATCACACTGTTTGTGAATGGTAGTTAGTTATAAGAATTAATGTATGTAGATGAAATAAACATTGTTTGCTATCAGCTGCTTATTATTATATAAGGCTTCCTATATATTAATACCCTAATCTGACAGGGCATCAGTCCCCGTGGGTCCCACCATGTTGAAACTGCTATATTTTACAGCTAATATCAGGGTTGATATGGACAGACACGCATCTATGGTCTGATAGTTAATGTATAAAATCAGGTGTTAATTCACAAAAGTCCATCTAAAAATATTTCAAATGTTTTAAATTGTCGTAAGTTTTTATGGCTTCTTTAACTCTAAAATAATTCCAATAATATTCTTACCCAGATATTCTGGACATATTGTCTTGGCTTTCCTCTTCATCTGTCATCTTTTTTCTTCCTCTATGAAAATTAAGCAAAGAAATAAATACAGTGGAAAATATCAACATGTAGAAAACTTTATTCCCTTTTATTTATTCTTAGAATGTTGCTTTTACTTTTTGACAGCAGCTAACATGTTAATATTAATGGAAAAATAATAAATTGATTGAAAAAATCTACATACAGTTGAATGCAGATTTCATGTCCTTTCATTTATGCTTAGAGTGATGCTTTCAATTTTTAACATAAGCTAATATGTGTAACTGTACCTTATATCAGGTGTTAATTCACAAAAGTCCATCTAAAAATATTTCAAATGTTTTAAATTGTCGTAAGTTTTTATGGCTTCTTTAACTCTGAAATAATTCCAATAATATTCTTACCCAGATATTCTGGACATATTGTCTTGGCTTTCCTCTTCATCTGCCATCTTATTTCTTCATCTATAAAAAGTAACCAAAGAAATAAGTAGAGTTGAAAATATCAATATGTAGAAACCTTTTTCCCTTTTATTTATTCTTAGAATGTTGCTTTTACTTTTTGACAGCAGCTAACATGTTAATATTGATGGAAAAATTATAAATTGATTGAAAAAATATTCATACAGTTTATTGCAGATTTCATGTCCTTTCATTTATGCTTAGAATGTTGCTTTCAATTTTTAAGATAAGCTAATGTGTAACTGTACCTTATATCAGGTGTTAATCCACAAAAGTCCATTAAAAAAATATTTCAAATGTTTTAAATTGTCGTTAAGTTTTTATGGTTTCTTTAACTCTGAAATTATTCCAATAATATTCTTACCCAGATATTCTGGACATATTGTCTTGGTTTTCCTCTTCATCTGTCATCTTTTTTCTTCCTCTATGAAAATTAAGCAAAGAAATAAATACAGTGGAAAATATCAACATGTACCAAACTTTTTTCCCTTTTATTTATTCTTGGAATTGCTTTTACTTTTTGACAGCAGCTAAAATGTTAATATTGATGGAAAAATAATAAATTGATTGAAAAAATCTACATACAGTTTATTGCAGATTTCATGTCCTTTCATTTATGCTTAGAATGTTGCTTTCAATTTTTAACATAAGCTAATGTGTAACTGTACCTTATATCAGGTGTTAATCCACAAAAGTCCATTAAAAAAAATATTTCAAATGTTTTAAATTGTCGTAAGTTTTTATGGCTTCTTTAACTCTGAAATAATTCCAATAATATTCTTACCCAGATATTCTGGACATATTGTCTTGGCTTTCCTCTTCATCTGCCATCTTATTTCTTCATCTATAAAAGGTAACCAAAGAAATAAGTAGAGTTGAAAATATCAATATGTAGAAACCTTTTTCCCTTTTATTTATTCTTAGAATGTTGCTTTTACTTTTTGACAGCAGCTAACATGTTAATATTGATGGAAAAATAATAAATTGATTGAAAAAATCTACATACAGTTTATTGCAGATTTCATGTCCTTTCATTTATGCTTAGAATGTTGCTTTCAATTTTTAACATAAGCTTATATGTCTAACTGTACCTTATATCGGGTGTTAATCCACAAAAGTCTATTTAAAAAATATTTTAAATGTTTAAAATTGTCGTTAGTTTTTATGGCTTCTTTAACTCTGAAATAATTCCAATAATATTCTTACCCAGATATTCTGGACATATTGTCTTGGCTTTCCTCTTCATCTGTCATCCTTTTTCTTCATCTGAAAATTAAGTAAAGAAATAAATACAGTGGAAAATATCAACATGTACAAAACTTATTTCCCTTTTATTTATTCTTAGAATTGCTTTTACTTTTTGACAGCAGCTTACATGTTAATATTGATGGAAAAATAATAAATTGATTGAAAAAATCTACATACAGTTTATTGCAGATTTCATGTCCTTTCATTTATGCTTAGAATGTTGCTTTCAATTTTTAACATAAGCTAATGTGTAACTGTACCTTATATCAGGTGTTAATTCACAAAAGTCCATTTAAAAATATTTCAAATGTTTTAAATTGTCGTAAGTTTTTATGGCTTCTCTAACTCTAAAATAATTCCAATAATATTCTTACCCAGATATTCTGGACATATTGTCTTGGCTTTCCTCTTCATCTGTCATCTTTTTTCTTCCTCTATGAAAATTAAGCAAAGAAATAAATACAGTGGAAAATATCAACATGTAGAAAACTTTATTCCCTTTTATTTATTCTTAGAATGTTGCTTTTACTTTTTGACAGCAGCTAACATGTTAATATTAATGGAAAAATAATAAATTGATTGAAAAAATCTATATACAGTTGAATGCAGATTTCATGTCCTTTCATTTATGCTTAGAGTGATGCTTTCAATTTTTAACATAAGCTAATATGTGTAACTGTACCTTATATCAGGTGTTAATTCACTAAAGTCCATCTAAAAATATTTCAAATGTTTTAAATTGTCGTAAGTTTTTATGGCTTCTTTAACTCTGAAATAATTCCAATAATATTCTTACCCAGATATTCTGGACATATTGTCTTGGCTTTCCTCTTCATCTGCCATCTTATTTCTTCATCTATAAAAAGTAACCAAAGAAATAAGTAGAGTTGAAAATATCAATATGTAGAAACCTTTTTCCCTTTTATTTATTCTTAGAATGTTGCTTTTACTTTTTGACAGCAGCTAACATGTACAAAACTTTATTCCCTTTTATTAGCTCACCTGACCCAAAGGGCCGCCACCCCAGGACTTAGTTTAACATAGAACCCATGGGAAAAAGTCTTAAAAGGCTTCTTCTCTGAAACCGGTTAATCAATGGAAACAAAAACTTACTAGCAATATTGTTTGGATGGTCCTCTATAAAGTTTGTGTTTTTTATGGCAATTGGAAATTCAAAATGGCTGCCATGGCAGGACTTAATTTAACATACTACCCTATGGGGAAAAGTTTGAAAGGCTTCTTATCTGAAACCGGTCAACCAATGGAAACAAAACTTACTAGCAATATTGTTTGGATGGTCCTCTATAAAGTTAATGTTTTTTATCCCAATCGGAAATTCAAAATGGCCGCCACCGCAGGACTTGGTTTAACATAGGACCCTATTGGAAAAAGTTTGTAAAGGCTTCTTATCTGAAACCGGTTAATCAATGGAAACGAAAACTTACTAGCAATATTGTTTGGATGGTCCTCTATAAAGTTTATGTTTTTTATGGCAATTGGAAATTCAAAATGGCCGCTACCGCAGGACTTAGTTTAACATAGGACCCTATGGGAAAAAGTTTTTAAAGGCTTCTTCTCTAAAACCGGTTAATCAATGGAAACAAAAACTTACTAGCAATATTTTTTGGATGGTCCTCTATAAAGTTTATGTTTTTTATGGCAATTGAAAATTCAAAATGGCCGCTACCACAGGACTTAGTTTAACATAGGACCCTATTGGAAAAAGTTTTTAAAGGCTTCTTATCTGAAACCGGTTAATCAATGGAAACAAAAACTTACTAGCAATATTGTTTGGATGGTCCTTTATAAAGTTTATGTTTTTTATGGCAATTGGAAATTCAAAATGGCCGCCACAGCCGCAGGACTTAGTTTAACATAGGACCCTATGGGCAAATAAAAAAAATCTTCTCTATACAACTGGTTAACCAATGAAACAAAGCTTTCTAGTAATATTATTTGGATGGTCCTATTTAAAGTTTATTGAAAATTACAGGACTTACTTTAACATCAGGGAAATGCCATCTTCATTGCCTATAAAATCAGGTGAGCGATACAGGCTCTTAAGAGCCTCTGGTTTATTCTTAGAATTGCTTTTACTTTTTGACAGCAGCTAAAATGTTAATATCGATGGAAAAATAATAAATTGTTGAAAAAATCTACATACAGTTTATTGCAGATTTCATGTCCTTTCATTTATGCTTAGAATGTTGCTTTCAATTTTTAACATAAGCTTATATGTGTAAATGTACCTTATATCAGGTGTTAATCCACAAAAGTCCATTTAAAAATATTTTAAATGTTTTAAATTGTTGTAAGTTTTTATGGCTTCTTTAACTCTGAAATTAAAACAATAATATTCTTACCCAGATATTCTGGACATATTGTCTTTGCTTTCCTCTTCATCTGTCATCTTATTTCTTCATCTATAAAAGGTAACCAAAGAAATAAGTAGAGTTGAAAATATCAATATATAGAAACCTTTTTCCCTTTTATTTATTCTTAGAATGTTGCTTTTACTTTTTGACAGCAGCTAACATGATTATATTGATGGAACAATAATGAATTTATTAAAAAAAATAGCAGATTTCATGTCCTTTCATTCATGCTTGGAATGTTGCTTTCAATTATGACACTAGCTAATATGTGTAGTGATGATAAAATAACTATACTAATCCAAAAAAGTCCATTTAAAAAATATTTTAAATACTTTAATTGATCCTAAGTTTTTATGGCTTTTGTAACTCTGAAATAATTTCAATAATAATCTTACCCAGATATTCTAGACATACAAAATATGTCTGATCATTCCTCTTCATCTGTATCTTTTTTCTTTATCTATGTAAAGTAAGCAAAGAAATAAGTAAAGTGGAAAATATCAATATGTATAAAACTGTATACCCTTTCATTTATTCTTAGAATGTTCCTTTTACTTTTTGAAACTAGCTAACATGTGTATGGATGGAATAGTTTAACCTTATTTCAGATGCTATTCTAAGAGTACATTTAAAAAAATATTTAAATGGTCAAGAAGTTTTAATGGCTGTTTTATCACTGCAATAATTTCCACTAATATTCTTACCCAGATATTCTGGACATATTTTCTTGGAGTTCCTCTCTTCATCTTTAATCTTCTTTCTTCATCTATGA
This sequence comes from Limnoperna fortunei, assembly GCA_944474755.1. Classification (NCBI taxonomy): domain Eukaryota; kingdom Metazoa; phylum Mollusca; class Bivalvia; order Mytilida; family Modiolidae; genus Limnoperna; species Limnoperna fortunei. The sequence continues at coordinate 62,214,651 of OX104113.1, forward strand.
ACCAAATAAATAAACTGTAACTGTAACTGTAACTGTACCTTATATCAGGTGTTAATCCAAAAAAGTCCATTTAAAAAATATTTAAAATGTTTTTAATTTTTTTTAAAGATTTTATGGCTTCTTTAACTCAGAAATACTTCCAATAATATTGTTACCTAGATAATCTGGACATATTGTCTTGGCTATCCTCTTCATCTGTCAATATATTTCTTCATCTATAAAAAGTAGCTAAAGTAATAAGGCGTTGAAAATATCAATATGTAGCAAACTTTATTCCCATTTTTTTTATTCTAAGAATGTTGTTTTTACTTTTTGACATCAGCTAACATGTGTATTGGTTAAAACAGTTTAAACATCAGATCAGAAAAACATAATACAATAATATGGAATATATCTTACTTGTTTTGGAAACAAAACTAACTGGTCACTAATTCTTGTTTCACACTCCCACAGATAAATATTACAAATTTTCTTTTGCCATCTAATGCAGATGTGCAGACAGATGTTGAATAAAGTCAGGGTCTGCTATGCATCGTCTTTGTTGTCCCGAATGTTTCACATCTATACAGAAAGACTTTAGGTTTTTTTCAGTTGAATATTCACAATTTTGTTTTGGTGCTCTGTTGGAAAGCCTAGACACTGGATATTCTCATCTCGGACACATCTGTTCATGTAGGTTGACTTAACTCCCAATATAAACCGAGTTTACTTCATAACCAAGGTTCTAAAATAAACAAATAAACCTTTTTTGGTAGGGACTAATTTGGAGGATTTGTTTTGGAAAATTTTTTATCGATTGTGAAATGATTTAGCAAACATAATGGAATAATATTTGGATGTTATATGCAGTTTGTAAGCATTTATTCAAGTTAAGTTAAATTAAAAATTATAAACATTAAACAGGCTATTCAAGCCTTCTGTTACATTTTTGAAGAAATAATAAACCAATAGTTAATCTTAATTAATTTATGCCAGGTGAGGTAAAACAACAATAACTTGTTAAATGATAAAATATGGATAATTACATTCCCAGATTAAAGAAAATGTTTACCTGCAGGTTGCAATTTTTTATTCGTATGCAATTACTTCATGGTATGCAATAACTTCATTGTTTGTCGGCAAGTATTTGTCTGCACTTCATCAGATCTTTTCTGTTCACAGACTTCCAGCAAAAACTGTCCTATTAGCTTATTCCATTTTTGAAAAATTAAATTAAAAAGATTGCCAAAAAAGTTTGCAGAATTTTTTTTTGTCCAAGGTGTAGATCTCCTTAAACTAAACTACCTTAAATTAAATTAAACTTAACTAAGTAAACTTGAGTTAAGTTTACCATTAACTCAAATCTACTTACTCAACTCTCAACTGCACTTGCAACTCAACTCCTCTCCTAACTCCATTCTCAACTCCACTGTCTTCTAAACATACAAAATAATTTTTGAAAGCAATGATCTATTTTATATTTTATTATAGGCATTGCATTGTATCAGTCAACTTTAACACTCATTGATTGCTAGGTGTTAAATTTGCAGAAACAATGTTGGACCATAGTTAAATATCCATAAATCATGCCTTCCATAAATCATTTTGATTCCAATATGGAAATCTGGTACTTTCATTAATTCTACCATGGCATTCCATATTAGAACTAAACTTAACTAAATAAATTCTACACCTTTTATACTCAATGAGTATGTAAAAAGTTATACTCAATGAGTAAGCAAAAAGTTTTTTTGAAGAGTTCACAAGTTTTCTTGTTAATATGGAATAAATAGGAACAGCCCTCTTTGGTCATCTGAAATATAAATGAAGAATAACTGAAGAGAATCAAGTAATGTTGGACAGAAAAAATATACATGTTCATTCCAAATGTTTAAAAATCAAATGCATTCCATATCAGTAGTTGAACAAGTGTGGACACCTAAAAATGTCTTGCCTGCATTCCACATCAGCAGTGATAAAAATTACTCATGAGCAACACCTAATCAAAACTGTCTTTTCATCAGCAACCTATATACCAAATATTGTTTTCATGCTGCATTGTTTCTGAGGAACTGACTTAATCCAACTAAAACTTTTTTTTAAATTTATATGTCACACGGTTAGTCCTAAAGGACTTCCGACTGTTGTTATATGTTAGCTGCATTTTCTGGTTGTTTGAATGGTTTTCAACCAATATCACCCACTGAGGCCCTTAAGTATGTAGCATGTTAACACAACATGAATAGTATGAAATTGTATTAGGCATGAACAATAAATGCTTACGTTTTTCACCCAATAAATACCTTGCAAATTATAGATCTGGTCTTCAATGCTTGACTTGATGTTTGTCTCTTTTACACTTGAAAAAAATTGGAGTTATCTCCCATTTGATGTTTGTTAAAATTTATATTTTTGAAAGACATAATTGTTTCTGAAATTGTGCATTATTTAATATATTGTACAAAGAAAAAATTAAAAGCTGTATAATCAAAGATATGTCTACCCATAGGTATACCAGTAAACTCAATTACACACAAACATTTAACAAAAAAAATATAAAGAAAGAAATTAAAAAAATCACTATTCACTCCACTTTCTAGCTCAGGGCAGGCGGCTGCCTACTGCCCAGATAAAACTTAACGGCTAATTATTCAATCATGTAATGACCCTCTTTCCCCGAAACAGCTACACATGGTAATAAGTGAAAAGAATACCATAAGATGTAAAGAAAAAGCCGCCCCACTTATTATTACCAAGGAAAATCAAGAGAAAAACACCATTAAGCCATATGTCAGATAAAAGAACCTACTTCCCCGTTTTCCAGTGTAGATTCTGAATTATTCGCTTCAGTTTGATTTTTCTGCATATTTATGTCTTGTTTATAAATTTTGTCTCTGTCTGATCGATATCTTGAGAGAGCGAGATCACACACAATCATCACAATCATTGAAAAGAAACGGCGTTTGCAGTTGACAATTTTGGAAGCTGCAGGTTATGTTCAATTCCGTGTAATAATTTAAAATGGAGTTGAGAATAATCATGAAGTTCGACAAACAAGAGGATAAATTGTTCGATTCGTGTTTTTACTCTCCAAAGAAGGCGGCACAAAACGTGACTGAAATATTGCTATTCGAGCGCACCGCGACGTTTTTTATTAGTGAATCAAGTACTTGGTGAATTTATGGGACATCATACAATTTTAAACCTATTTGTTTAACAGAAGAAAAAAAAATTTCAATACGTACTTTTATAATCCTAGACAAAAATATGTCAAAGTCAGATTTTTAAAAATAATTCTTAAATAAATATTTTGAATCGCTTGTCGAAACAATAAAAAATTAAACTTACATTAAACTGCTCCATCATCACAAAACATGTCTGCCTTTTTCAAAGCTTGCACGGGTAAATAGTGTTCACAATTTAAATTGCGTTAGCACGTGGTACGTTTTGCTAGTGCTGATGGGTAGGTTTTATTCATATTGGTAAAGACAAAGTGAGTTGTTATCGGATATGTTAATTAAAAATATTCAAGAAACTTTTTTAGTTATATTCGATAAATAACAAAGAATATGATCATCTGTTCGGTTTGGATTAAACATTTATAACACTTCAGTTATTAACATTAATTTATTAAAATAAATATACATGTACTTTGCCTAACTTTGACTTATTTCTGTACATCAAATCATCTTTAAGAGATTTCGTAACTTACTTTAAACCCAGGTTATGGACTAAATAATGCAAAAGGATTGGACAAAGCCTTTTTATAAATAAAGTCAATCTCACAAACAAATAACATTTTTATGAAAAATACTATATTACGTAGTTGACAAACATTGTAATTCGAGCACACCGAGACATTTTTATGAGTAAATCAAGCGCCTGATAAGTAAATTCAGGGAAATACAATTTTAAATCTATTTGTGTAACAGTCGACACAAAATCTTCTTCTTCTTTGAATTACGTCCATAACTTCAGGTTGCTGAAGATTGAATTTGAAAATATTGGTTTTTTTTCAATGCGTTCTTATCATCCGAGACTAAAACAAAATATGGCAAGGCAAATTTGTTAAATAATTCTAAATAAACATTTCCGAGCGCCTGTAATAACAAAAACATCAAACTAACATAAAACTTACATTTAACTGCGCCATTTTCACATGACTTTTGCGAAGCTTCCAAGAGTAAATAGTGTTCACAAATTTTGGGCACGTGATACGTATTCTAGGGCTTATGGGAAGGGTTTCCGTTTGTTATTCACTTATTTATCCAAAATAAGAAAGCCTTTTTAATTATTCGATAAGTTAGGCAGACGAACGACCCTCTGTTCGTGTTGGATGAAACACTGAAAAGATTTTTTTTTAATATTAACATTAAATTATTAAAATGAAACTGCATTGTATATGGTTGCATAATCTTGATTTTCAGTATGGGTAAAATAACTTTTTTTTATAAGATTCGTTTTTAGGCTCTTTTAGATTAGATGCAAGACGCCATTATTCAGTAGCTAACAAATTGATGGGAAACCCCATTTCATTTCAACACACTTCTACATACCTCTGTCTGCTTATTTCAGATTCTACATACAGCTATACATTTATTTCTGCTTCTATATACCCCTGTACAGTTATTTCTGCTTCTACATACTAGTACTTCTGCCTTATTTTTTAAGTCATTTCAGTTTCTGTATTCCCCATTTCGTTTCTATATCCCGCTGGCAACGTACTTTAGCTGCTGCATGCCCCTGTCTTATTATTTCAGCTTCTATATACCACTGTCTAGTTATTACAGGTTCTACATACCACTGTATAGTTATTACAGCTTCTACATTCCACTGTCTACTTTATTTCAGCTTCTACATACCTAGTTATTACATGTTCTACATACTGCCGTCTAGTTATTTCATATATTTCAGCTTCTAAATACCACTGTCGAGTTATTGCAGGTTCTATATACCACTGTCTAGTTATTTCAGGTTCTACATACCACTGTCTAGTTATTACAGGTTCTACATACTGCCGTCTAGTTATTTCATATATTTCAGCTTCTATATACCGCTGTCTTGTTACTTCAGGTTCTATATACCACTGTATATTTATTACAGCTTCTACATACCACTGTCTACTTTATTTCAGTTTCTACATACCTAGTTATTACATGTTCTACATACTGCCGTCCAGTTATTTCACATATTTCAGCTTCTACATACCATTGTCTACTTTTTACAGGTTCTATATACCACTGTCTAGTTATTTCAGGTTCTACATACCACTCTCTAGTTATTACAGGTTCTATATACCACTGTCTAGTTATTACAGGTTCTACATACCACTGTCTAGTTATTACAGGTTCTACATACCACTGTCTAGTTATTACAGGTTCTACATACCACTGTCTAGTTATTACAGGTTCTACATACCACTGTCGAGTTATTGCAAGTTCTATATACCACTGTCTAGTTATTTCAGGTTCTATATACCACTGTCTAGTTATTTCAGGTTCTACATACCACTGTCTAGTTATTTCAGGTTCTATATACCACTGTCTAGTTAGTTCAGGTTCTACATACCACTCTCTAGTTATTACAGGTTCTATATACTACTCTCTAGTTATTACAGGTTCTATATACCACTGTCTAGTTATTACAGGTTCTACATACCACTGTCTAGTTATTACAGGTTCTACATACTGCCGTCTAGTTATTTCATATATTTCAGCTTCTACATACCGCTGTCTGCTATATTTCAGGTTTTACATATTTTCTTTATTTCACTTATTTCAGCATACCGATGTCTTTTTATTGAACTCTTCGGAAAAAATATTTGTATTGCATTCTCTGTTTTATCCATATTTACAACTCTAATTAACGCTCCGTTTTTCCTAGAACGAATAATCGTACCCTCGAATTTAGTCCCATTACTCGTAATGTAGCTCTCTCAATAAACAGTTGTTGCCCGATCTTCATGAAACTGGGGGAAAATGTTTATGGGTATAATATCTCGATCAAGATTGATAAAAAGGCAAAATTGATTCAGCCAATTCAGAGTTATGGCCTTTAATTATACAAAAAAATGGATAATTTTCTATGGGCGTATTTTGTGGTACTTTGGCACTTGCTTAATGTGCAAGTCATGGCATGTTGGCGTATACGGAGCTACGCCCCAGGGAGTATAGTTGATGAACCTTTCAGCGTTGGCTTCTACGCAGTTACTGCACATATTAACTTAACAAGGTTCTACATATATACACACAGTTTCATAATAAAAAATCCATCCGTCCGTCCGTACGAATTTCCGTCAAGCTTTTCTCAAAAACCGTAAATTAGAACAATTTGAAATTTGGCAGGGTGGTTCACTATCACAAGGTGTATGTCCTAAGGGACCTTTAGACCTGTAGTAAAACAACTTCATGTTTTGGACTTCATTTGTACGTACGTACGTCCGTCCATCTTTTGCAACATGTCAAGTTTCCAGAGTTAAGGCATGATCAATTCCTCATTGGAAGACTGCATGAGTTAAAAAATAATAGTCTCATAAACAAACAGATTGGAACCAGACTCACTGCTAGGCAGTCTAATTAAAATTAATTTTTGTACTTGCCCCCCCCCCCCCCCCCCTTTTTTTTGCTAAGCTGTCGCTGCGTTGTAAGCACGCTGCGACATGGCAAGTCAAAGATTTGATTTTATTAAGACCGCACTGGTAGGGTAATCGGAAAAAATTGTCAGGGGTGCACAAATAGTATAAATAGAATTAAGTGTATGTCCACAAAAAGCTTAAAGAATATCGATCATACGCGCTTTTCATGTTAAATTTTGCCGCACTTTAAACTTTAGCGCAGGGATTTGTGGGTATTGCCAAGATAAACTGTAATGGCGGACACCGTACGGTGTTTGCAGTGCGACAACGACGCTTTTGGCTACAGAAACAAACACAGACAAAATTCATAAGAAAAAGTAATCTCTATTATTTAGTCGCCCGTTTCCAAATAAAATACGACGGAATATAAGAGACAATAATATTTTGTATACAAAGCGACGTTCTCTAAAATCCTATTGTGTCTTGTTTTATAATTTTGCAAATGCATCAGTAGTGGTGTACCGAGAAATATTAGGAGCTGCAAGTTAATCCATAGTTGCCTAAAAGGTAATTTTGCTATTACAGTTGTAAATCAATGAAATTCAATCTAACAACATGATCAGACAAAAGTTAGTTGCAGTCTAATTTAATTGATATAATAATGTTTGATCAAACCCATGTTACTTAAAATCACAAATGGACCCACATTCCATGGTGGTAAGCCAGGCAGGTCTTGTTGCTTACAAACACATTCCAACAGTACTTTTCAATATACTTGAATGACTCCTTCTAAAAAACTGCATTGAATGGGGGCTGAATATCTGATGAATATGTACAACTCAGTTACTTGTAAATTGCAGATTTTCCATATATAAAAAAAACTACAAAACGCTCCTATTTCCATAATGCCTTACCAAAATGTCCACTAATGAAAATAATAACCACACAAATGATTAGTTTGTCAGTTTGAGAATGAAGGCTGTTGACTTCTTCATGTTTTATTAGAAGTAAGGATTTACTGATTGGTTAATTTGTTGTTTAATTCAAGTTTTTAAATAATTATTGTGACTTGTCTCAGATTGAATGATGTTTGTGGAACAAAGATTACACAGGCACTTGGGGTCAGGATAATTTTTGTGTGGAATAAAATGCCAATAAAATCTGACATGTCACATTGCAAAATGTTGCCCTCAGAAAAGTAATAAAATTTTCTTTGTTGTACTATAGCTAGTACATGTAGTATAAAAAAAGAGAAATTTATTATTTTTCTAAGAGCAATATTGGTGACAGATTTGTAAGCAAATGTTTTAAGTATTTGTGGAGGATGTGAGCTTTCTGTTCTTTTTCACTTTTTTAATAAATGACAATAAAATAAAAAATAAATAAATCTTACAAGTACATATACATGTAGCCACATAAGTCACAACTAATTATATAAATGAATTGACAGCTAAAGAATATATTACAGTCTGAACAGAGCAATTATATACAGGACAATCTTTACCAAATGCGTCGGTCTGACATACAAAACCAATATAATAACGATTGGACTGGCAAAAAATTGTTTTTCATCGGTCTGGAATTCTGACATTATTATTATAGAAGTTCAAGTTGGCCTTAAGAACCTTAAGGCCAACTTGAACTGCTATAATAATGTCAGAATTCCAGACCGATGAAAAACAATTTTTTGCCAGAAAACACTTAAATATCTGGTCGTACCTATTCACACAGACTTCCACACTTTGAGTAAATATGAAAAACCAATAAAAATTGCAAAGATTATGTGTATTTGACTCATTTTTGAAACGTTTTACGTTTTGCAAATGGATTATGCTCCATTTGATTATTTCCCGGATACGTCTAATTACCAACAATGAGAAATGAGAAAAAAGGCGAATGCAACCTCCTTTAAATGAAAAATCGTAACTGTTTGATAAACAAACACTTTAAATGGGTTTAATACTAAAACTAAAAAGTTCTTTGAAAACATAATTTATTTTAATCATTGATTGGCTTTGATAAATATATACAATATATATGAGTAAGCTGAAATTGAATGAATAAAGATAACTAGTTATCAAAGACCTCATGATACTGTCCATAGATGGGTGCACATGTTCCATGAAGCAGTTGCTTTCAGCACAGCTTTGTGAATATTATTTCTTGTTGTAATAAAATGTTATTTTATTTATATTCTTTAGACACAATTTACACAGATAAACAAAGCTTGTTTGTAACACAGTTACGAATAGTATAATGTTTATAACAACTGTTATGTATGATGTTTATGTCTGTGTCTACATGTATATAATGTAGTTATATGTAAACAATGGCAATAGATATGTATCAGACAAATTTGGTCCAGCAAAAGCTGCTTCGGTCCAGCATTGCTGGGGAAATTGGTGGACCGAATGTCCACCATTCTCTGAAAGATTTTGTGAAGACTGATAGCAAATGAAGAATTGATGATTTTAGATAAATAGCGAAAATGTATTATCTTTTTAACTTTTCACACCCAAAGCCACGTTGTGTTTGTCACTCTTTATATAGAAGTAAGGTTTGAGGAAAACTGTTCTTTAGATTCATTCCATATTGCTAATAATCATCAAAAGCAATTACCTACCTGATTATATGCATTTGTTTCTGTTGATGGGTATCAGTGTTCTTTATAAGGAAATAAGAAACAGTAAAATAAACCGTTAATTTTAAGTTTCATAACACAATCTTTAACAAACTCTTTGATTTGTAAAATTGCATTCAGAAGATGCTTCATTTGTCTTCGAATCAGAAATTAATCAAAATCATGTATGTTATCAATTTTATTAATTTGAACACTAATACAAAAACCAGATATTTTTGTGTGTGCATCTAACTTATAAATGTATTGTAAAAATAACATTTTTAGTTTGAAGTCAAAATCCAATATTGTCTAAAGAACAGTCAACTGTAATGATTTACGTTCTTCATTATTGTCTCGCCTGCGACGAAAGTCGCTGGAGGCGAGACATATGTATGGGAATCCGGCGGCGGCGGCGTAAACACTTGACATCTTGCTTCATATCTTTGTAAACCCAAGCCCTAGGTCCATCAAATTTGGTCCAGAGGTAGCTTATGATGAGTACTTGCCAGTCAGTCACCTGTCACCTGACCTTGACCTCAATTTCACGGTCCAGCGACTACGTTAAAGTTTTGGGGTTACGACAGTTCCTCTGTAACTACGCATGGTAGGATGACAATATTTGGTGTATAGGTTGCTGATGACTAGAACATGACTGTCTGGTAGGTGTCACCTGACCTTGACCTCAATTTCACGGTCCAGCGACTACGTTAAAGTTTTTGGGTTACGACAGTTCCTCTGTAACTACGCATGGTAGGATGACAATATTTGGTGTATAGGTTGCTGATGACTAGAACATGACTGTCTGGTAGGTGTCACCTGACCTTGACCTCAATTTCACGGTCCAGCGACTACGTTAAAGTTTTTGGGTTATGACAGTTCCTCTGTAACTACGCATGGTAGGATGACAATATTTGGTGTATATGTTGCTGATGACTAGTACATGACTGTCTGGTAGGTGTCACCTGACCTTGACCTCAATTTCACGGTCCAGCGACTACGTTAAAGTTTTTGGGTTACGACAGTTCCTCTGTAACTACGCATGGTAGGATGACAATATTTGGTGTATAGGTTGCTGATGACTAGTACATGACTGTCTGGTAGGTGTCACCTGACCTTGACCTCAATTTCACGGTCCAGCGACTACGTTAAAGTTTTTGGGTTACGACAGTTCCTCTGTAACTACGCATGGTAGGATGACAATATTTGGTGTATAGGTTGCTGATGACTAGTACATGACTGTCTGATAGGTGTCACCTGACCTTGACCTCAATTTCACGGTCCAGCGACTACGTTAAAGTTTTTGGGTTACGATAGTTCCTCTGTAACTACGCATGGTAGGATGACAATATTTGGTATATAGGTTGCTGATGAATAGTACATGACTGTCTGGTAGGTTCCACCTGACCTTGACCTCAATTTCACAGTCCAGCGACTACGTTAAAGTTTTTGGGTTACGGCTGTTCCTCTGTAACTATGCAGGGTATGGTGACAATATGTTGTATACAGGCCGCTGCTGATATTTAATGCTATTTACGTAATGCTTATGACGAAATTTATTTTCGTTACTGATGCGGAATACAGGCGAGACATTTTTCTGTGTTCACACTTGTTTTTTTTATAATTCATCAAATTTCTATTTCAGCTTGTAGAATTAAATTGATAATATATTTCTTTTTAGTATTGAATTGAATTACCTATTTTTTTAGAATCTAATCGAATTATGGTAACTATTTTTTTGTCTGATCCGTACTTAATACTATGTATGTCATTCAATAATTTACCATAAAATTGCATAATTTATAATTTTTATTGTAAAATATGTTAAACAATATGTTCATTAAATGCATTAGGATTTTTTTCAAAACAACTACATACATGTACAAACATACATGTACATGTAGGTCTTAATCTGTGCTACATGATAACTTTTTAAACTGTCTTATTATTTACATGTATATTGTCTTTTTATTTCACTATAAAGTAAATAAATAATTGTTTTAGGTACAAACTTCTATTAATTTGAGAATTCATGACAATATATATTGTGGTATTTATAGTTACTTTTATCAACATGTAGTCCTTTATAAATGTTTCTTTAAAACATTTACAGGAAAATAATTACTAATACAAAATGGCAGACGTTAGAGGAGAGTCACGAACAAGTTACAGAAGTCAGTCACAGTATTCCGAGTCAACAGTTATTAATCAAGATCTTGGAGATCCAGCAGACATTTTTCAAATTGATGAAAATTTAACTCCAAAGGGTGCCCTTCAGCCAACTAAAGTTGTGACCTTTGCACCTGGGAATGATTTAGCTAGGGCTAAAACAATAGAAGAATTAACCCTAGATTCTACAAAATATAACAGAAATGGAAAAGCTGCTGACCTTATGGCAAGATTGGTTGACAAACCCGAAAATTCACAGGTTTTACAGATGGTGAGAGGATTGTCAACAAAACCAAAGTCATCTCAAGGACAGACAACTGTAATTATTAAAGTTCAATGAATAAAAGTCTTTAGAATTAATATGATAATTTTAATAAACAATTTATTTTATTTAATTTAAAGCTATAATAATTTTTATAACAATTAAAGGTAATGATGTCCAGGTCAAAGTTAAATTCAGATATCAACATCATACATATTTATTTTTATACCCCACGCTTGAAAAGCGGGGGGTATATAGTGTTCATGGTGTCCGTCCGTCCATCCTTCCGTCCATCCGTCCGTCCGTCCGTTACACTTTCTATTATTTGCAACTCCTCCTACACCACTGAAAGGAATTTGATGAAACTTACACAGAATCTTTGTCTCATAGTGCCATTGTGCAGGAGATATTCAACATTTTGATCGGAATGATATTTGGGGTTTCCCATAGAAAAACATGGACTTTGTCATTGACCTAAGGGGGTCCCTATCTCTTATGTGCAACTCCTCCTAGTCCACTGAATGGAATTTAATGAAACTTACACAGAATGCTTGTCACATAGTGCCATTGTGCAGGAGATATTAAACATTTTGATCGTATCGATATTTGGGGTTTCCCATAGAAAAACATGGACATTGTCATTGACCTAAGGGGGCCTCATCTCTTATGTGCAACTCCTCCTACACCACTGAATGGAATTTAAAGAAACTTACACAGCATCCTTGTCACATAGTGCCATTGTGCAGGAGATATATATTAAACATTTTGATCGGATCGATATTTGGGGTTTCCCATAGAAAAACATGGACATTGTCATTGACCTAAGGGGGTCCTCATGTCTTATGTGCAACTCCTCCTACACCACTGAATGGAATTTGTTGAAATTTACACAGAATCCTTGTCACATAGTGCCATTGTGCAGGAGATATTTATTATTTTGATCGGAATGATATTTGGGGTTTCCCATAGAACAACATGGACTGTCATTGACAAAAGGGGATACCCATTTCTTATGTGCGACTCCTCCTACACCACTAAATGGAATTTGATGAAACTTACACAGAATGTTGTCACATATTGCCACTGTGCAATAGATATATAACATTTCGATTGGAATGATATTTGGGGTTTCCCATAGAAAAACATGGACTTTGTCATGGACATAAGGGATACCCATCTCTTATGTGCAACTCATTCCTACACCACTGAATGGAATTTGTTGAAACTTACACAGAATCCATGTCACATAGTGCCATTGTGCAGGAGATATTTAACATTTTGATCGGAATGATATTTGGGGTTTCCCATAGAAAAACATGGAGTTTGTAATGGACATAATGGGATACCCATCTTTTATTTACAATTCCTCCTACACCACTGAATGGAATTTGTTGAAACTTATACAGAATCTTGGTCACATATTGCCATTGTGCATTGGGTATTAAACATTTTTATCAGAATATTATTGGAGGTTTGCCATAGAAAAACATGGACTTTGTCATTGACATAGGGGATGCCATTCTTTGGGGGATTGGGGAGGGTTACATGTATTATCTGCAATTTCGCCTTCACGTTTAACTAGATAAAGTTTCAATTTCATAATTAAGAACACCTGAATTTTCAAAGTAATTGTGAAGCGGGGGGTATCAATGGTGAGCATTGCTCACAGGTGTTTTTACTCTAGTTATACACTACCAGGGTTCTGGAATCTATTTTTAGGAAAACTTAGACACATGGTGTTAAACAGTAATGATTCATACATCAGTCACATTTTTTCATGATGTGTAAAAGTGAATACACAGTATACATATGTATAATTATATTCTGAATATTTTGTAGAGTTCAGTAGTACCTCGACCACCATCTGGTAAAACTGACAAGATGCCAGCTAGTTTTAGGACAACAATGTTTAAACGAGATTATGAGAAGAGACAACATCAGATAAGAGCCAAAAACCAAAAGACAGATGACAAGACAGTACTTACAGTTAATATGTAAGAATATTATACTTCATACAAATTTCTGGACATTTCATTGGTTAAAATGAGTGTATTATGCCATTCTAATCCCGAATTTAATCACATTTCCATGTAAACCACATTTCCTTTATAAATACAACTGGTCTGTGAATACCACCCGCTTAGACCGGAAATGCATCATATCCTTTCTGTCGGGCAGTCCTATTTTTCATTAATGTTACTTCATCCAGCAAAAATTTTATCAGAAGTTTCTCGTACATTAGCTGTTAAAACATTTTTTTCTAAAATAATAACATCTATCCAATATATGGTAAATGATACTGAATCTCTCTAATGCTTATAGTTAAGTAAATGGTAACAAAATGGTAACAAACACCTCAACTTATGGACCGAAATCCAATTAATTATGTTTTTTACCATAATTTTACCAAAAAATTCAATTTTGACTTAAGGACACAACGACTTTGAGAAAAATATGATAGATACAAATTTAAATTTAGGTTTTAAAAAAGTTTAAAGAATTAATGTTATTGAATTGGTAAAAATGTGTGTCAATTTAAAATACTTACAACATACCTTTTTAATGCAACTTCTTCAACATAGTGTGCTGGATTTACTTGAATGTTAGTCTTATGATACTAATACTAGTAGGTAGATGTTAATATGCTTAAGTTCTCCATTGAAGAATTTACATAAGGTAACACTGTAAAAACTTGTGGATAGTTGCATGATGTGCAAAAGCAAGTAATGCATTTAATATGAACAACTTTTCCTGAACTAGTTGGTACACTTAAAACCTTCAGACATTCTTCAGCATAAATTGATAAAATGTCATTATTGCAATTACATTGACTTTAAGGGTTGCAACAGAGTTTGCAAGTAGTAATCTTGTAACCTTTAAAGATTGAATACAAATAAACTTATATACAATTAAATTATATTGTAATAATAATACACATTTTTCAGGCTTCATAAACCACAACATAAACCTGTTCCAACTACACCCATGACCATGGAAGATGGAGATGAAGATAAAGAGTTAGAAGAGATTGAAGTTTTGGCTGAGCTGGCAGGAATAATGGGGCCTGGTACTGAAGCTAGTATGAATGGTGTAAAGTCTGGTATGTTGTTACTATACATTATCTAGGAAATAGTCTCACTGAAATGAAAAAAATAACTTGTTCAGACTTTTATTTAGAAATTGTAAGAATATGATTAAATTCCTTTCATTTCTTGCACAGAAAAAAACAGGGTAATTTTTGTCACCGTCTGGATTTGAACTGTCCCCAAAAGTAGCTTTTACATATGTGACAATCAGTGTAGATAACAGAAACTTCCTTTGAAAATTACCAGATTATTTTGTACAAACAGTACCAAAACCAAAAATAAAAAAGAGAAAGAAACCTCTGTTTATTATTTAGCCAGCCCACGAGATTCCTCACAAGTAGAATCCGGAGTGGATGGAGAATTAAAACCATCTTCTACAGATCTACCTGTCAGTGTTGAAAGGTCTCCAACTAAATCACCGGTTTCTGTGGCAAAAGATGACGATGATGAAGAAATCCTCAATAAAGACTTTCCTGATGAAATGCCCATTATTGATACTAGACCTTTAAAAGGGAGACCACTCTCTAGTATCAGTTCTTCATCAAGATCTGACGTTAAGGACTCCACAAGGAAAAAACCAGAAGAAAACATTGTTTCAAATTACCGTAAAAAGACTAGATATGATGATTCAGGTATTTAACTATTATCCAATAAAAAATAAGTTAATAGTATATATGTAGATAACAGTATATATGAATGTCTTCTTGTCCTCAATATCAACTATTGTTTGTTAGTTTCTGCAATTGATTTAAAAAGTTATTTTCTTACATAACAAAAATAGGAATTCATGTTTACTATAAAATTATTCTATTATTGAAACAAATCCTAAATTATATTGATTTTTGTTCTAATCTTTATTTACTTTTATTATTACTTATGGTCTGGTATTTAACATACAATTTTCCTATATGTCACAGAAATAAATATTGTATTTTATAAGTCATTGAAAAATGTATCTACATGTACTTGCATTCAATAAAAATGATTATATTTTTTTATTCGGTATCCCAATAGCAACATTGTGACATGAGTTCTGCTTGTACATAGAAATTTTTTATCTATCATACAAAAATATATTTGGTAATCTTTCTGTTCAACTACCGGTAAATGCATAGTTTTGAAAAAAAGGGTTATTGTGTAATAGCCAATACTTTGAGCCATGTAACTGTATATTAAGTAATAAGTTTAAGAATAATATGAGTCATTTGGATATTGTATTGAAACTTGTTCTGATTTCTTTCAGTTGATGATGGTAAGATCTACACAATTGTAAATTTTTTTGCATGTCACTTATGTAGCATGCCACCTTACCTGTACATTTTGCATGATTTTTTATTATGCCCCCGTGACGATAAGTTGGGGGGGGGCATAGTATTTAACCCTTGTCAGTCCATGTGTCCTTCTGTCTGTCCGTCCATCTGGATAAGCTTGTCCAGCTAACTCCTCCTAGAGTTTTGGGGCTACAACATTTATATTTTGCAGAATGTTTGCATACTAAATAGAGGTGGGCATGGCCAAAGGATTTAATTTTGGATAAATATTCTTGAAACTACAGATAGTTGGACTTAGGTCAGTTTGCAGACCATATAACTGTGTTTTGTCTGGCTATATCTTCTCCTTCATCTTTGAAGCTACAGTGTTTATATTTGGAAGGATTTTTGAACACATTATGATGTTGGGCAAGACCAATGGATTTTGATTTTCATTAAATTTTCATACAGTTAGAGATAGTTGGACTTTGTCAGTTTACAGGCCAGGTAGCTGAGATAAGGGTACATGTCTTTTTAGACTATCTTCTTCATTTTTAGAGCTTCTGTATTGATATTTACGAGGATGTTTCTTCAAATAAAAAAAGTTTGCACGTCAATGGATTTTGATTTACATTCAATTTTCTTACAATTTCTGCCTGTTGCAACACACTGCTTATGTTGCTGGCCAGGCGGGGACATCATTTGTGTCTTATAGACACACTATACATCCTAAAAAACTTTTGCCACTAACATATCAACGTTTAATTCTCAGCTGCAGGGGCATACTTTTCATTAGTTATTTTTAACATTTTATTCAATTCCAATTCAGATTGAATTTCCCTAATCAATTATACTCTGAGAAAACATTTAGAAATGAGTTCTAATAATTTTATTACTAGTAACAAGCATTGTTCAAACAGTGTTTGAAATCATTGTCTTTTTATGCAAGATAGCAAAGGGTTGTCAGATCTTAAAACAGAAGTCCTGACTGCAGCCACATAGTAGGTGCCATGTTTCTAAAGTGTTACTCTTCCTACGTTAAAAAACTCTTTTTGTATATATGAAAAAAATGGAGTAGTTGGAAAAATATGCAAAAGTCTTCATCTTTACCCAACTTCTTCTAATCCTGAATTTATTATTCTAGGGCCATGGTGGTCAAGTTAGTTAGCCTACTATTAATGATCACCTTTATGATAACTCTAGGGTCAGAAGTGCAAGTAGGACTTGGCAAAATGCAAATGATTTAAAAAAAAACTATTATTAATTTATTACTATTATTAACAATTTCAGTTTTGTTTGATATTATTTTAATACATTTAATGTTATAAATACCATAATCTGCTTAAGTTAAAAACTATATTGGTACATGTATATTATAATTAAGTAGTTTGTTACTTGTTTTATTTGTTTGTTCATAATTGCTTTTATATATAACATGTATCTAGATGATCTGGGGGATGAACAAAATCACCCCCACCCCACCCGCCATCCCCCGACAAATTCCTTTCTGTGTAATTTAGCATAGGCGGATAAAATCCCCCCTGTAAAATTCTCAAGGAGGACAAAATCCATCCCGAAACTATGATAATAACAATAAGTATTGTACATCATGTTCGATAGTTTTTTTCTTGGTACTTGAAATGATGAATGAGACAAAGTTTACAAAATGGTTTTTTTTTTTTTCACTGTGACACATCTAGTCAATATGGTTTGTAGTGTTTGGTATGACATGTGTTAATAAAGGACTTGTGCCATTTGATCCCTTTCAGTACAGAACAAACTATATTCAATTTATTGAACTAAATTATGTCATTATTTTACTAAATTATAACTTATAAGTAAAAGATATATAATATTTTGCTCAAGTACCGGTAAGTGATATTCGTTTGATCATGCCAGTCTACAAACACATTAATTAAAGATCACCAATTAAGCACTGCAAATGAGACAAACAATTATTATTAAAAATCTGTGTGTTTCTTAAAATATAAGGTCATTTCTTAAGTTTTATCTTTATGTACGAGACTGTACGGTGTGAACATTAAAAAAATGCATTGTAACAAATCAGACTTGGGAGGGATTTTGTACTCCTTGAAAATTTTGCAAAGGGGATTTTGTCTGCTTTGTTAATTTTACAAGGGGGGTTTTGTCCGCCTATGCTAAATTACAATGAAGGAATTTTGTTCGGAGGGGGGAGGGGTATAAGATGAAGTCAAAGCCAATTTATTGTTTATATTGTAATCCATTTACTTATTTTACTAGTAATTACTGGGGACATGGGTTTTAAAAAAAATTAAGTTTCTTCAAAATGTTTAAATAAAATATACACATTTACACATGTTTTCCAGTGCCTGAAAATGATGATGTGTTATTTAACATAGAGAAGTTACGTAAGCGTTTAGGCTGGCATACAGAGTTACCTAGACATGGACCAGACTGTAGAAAGGCAATGGAAACCATCTCGGATATACCAAAATTAGACCCACAGGTAGCGACTTCATACAATTATGGGTATTTTTCAGGCATTTGCGGACTTTAGTCACTTTTGCGGTCGTGCTGAATAAGCATCTGCTCAGATGCATCCATTTTACTGGTGACATATAATTGTACAGTATAAAAAAGTATATTCTCTCAAATGCAGCATATATATTTCTCATAGACAATGATTAGAATAAAATATATTTATATATTTTGAAAGAACTTTACAATTTTCAAACTAATTTAAGCATTTGTTTATCAATTAGATAAGATTTTTAATTAAGAGCAATTGTATTCTAATTTTTTCTAATTGGTCACTGCAGTAATTGGACATATTATGGAAATAAACAAATGGTGCATAATACAATTTGCTGATTGCAAATTAAGTGGTGTTACCTCCCTTAAAGGGGGGAGCGGGTGCGTGGATATCCCCAATTTACATGTATGATTCACACATTCAGTATATGCTTAACACTAGCTTATAGTGTAAAAATACTTATTTCCAATGCATGAAAAACCATAAAAACAGTGTTTTGCAACATATTTTGTCCTCGTTATTGTGACGTCCCAGTTTTATTTTTGGCTCACACAATTGTTCATTTAACAGATAATATTATTATCTGGAAATTCAACAACTATTGGACGTGCACAAAGCGAGTATTCCATGTCAATTGTCATTCCTTTGAATGCCTCTTGGATTGACTTAATTGACAGGTGGGTGGCCTGTGTATAAAAAATAAAACACATCTATTACAATCCAATCAATAGGTGTGGCAGGAAGAACATTCTTGCATAGACTTAAAATCACATGTTAATACATCCACATAACAGCAATAAAACAATGCACCTTTTGTGGTTGCAATAAAAGGTTTTTTTTTCGATATTTTTCACTTAACCTACAACTGCAATTTGGAAAATGCTTATCCTAAAATGCAAGGGGAAAATATTCCTTGAAGGTCATATCTGAAACTAGCAACACATTTTCCCATTTTAATATCTGTCACATGTACAGGAATCTTCTTAGTGTGACATTTTTTTTTATTATAGGTATGTAATCGCTCAATTATCCATAACTGATATATATATATATGCCTATTGAAATCCGTGCTCTCACACATCAGAGACATATAATTACATGTACTAGTAATTATATACACTGATATATGCACAGGTATATTTTTTGACACCACAATAAAATCCCTATTATCTAACCGGCAGGTGTACTATCTTGCATCTAGTGAAGAGGTAATTAATTTCTTACCCCAAGTGGGAAAGACATTTATACTTACAATTTATTAACAGTTTATTAGTTACAGTTACAGTTCATTAGTTAATTTAGTTAATACTTATTGTGTATACTTATAAATTATGAGTTTTTAAATGGACACTTTTATTTGAAAAAAAAGTTTGCAAAGTCTGTATATTATACATATTTTAAAAGTTCTTTTTATTAATGGGGTTTTCACCCACAAAGGTGCAAATTAATTGTTTATTAAAGGTAAAGTGAGACACATTTATGTTATGGCTTGTATACCGTCTACTACAGTCTTACATGTAAACTAGAGTTATCAAACATGTTACGGGTAGGTGGCACGCATATGGAAAGACGTTAATCGAAACAAATAGGGTACGAAAAATTAGTTAAATACATATGAAAAATCAGTTTTAATTCGTATTGCATACGTGTAGTTTATCAAAAGTTGCACATCAGTATGATCCATATGATTCTTATGTTAGCTTATTATCATTGGTCATGAACACCACTTAATGGGATGTACCTGTCAAAACATTCACAGGTGAACGAGGATCAAGGTGAAATTGTTCAATTTCCTGTTCATTGACTTGGGGTCATCAAATATGTCATTTATATTTTTATAGAATTAATTATCTATACAGTTTATATAATTTTTGAGATTCAATTGACAAATTTGATTTAGGAATCTTTCGTCAGTTTTGAAACATGCTTTCATCAAATGCAAAAGTGGCCAGCACTAAAAAGTTCCCTGACCATTACATTATCCATAATTATAATATACCTATAATATTTTATGCTAATGTTCATTGACAACCTTTGAGGTTATTCCATAATTTGTGATTCTCAATGCCTGAAGTGATAATTGGTAAATCACAAGTCTATTAATAGAATAAAGAAATTGTGGCATGATGCATGCATATTTTGACCAAAAACAAAATTAAATAGCAAAATATTAGAACGTATAAAAGAGGGCATAAAATAATTCATGTGCCTAATTTCTTAAAATTGTCAACAACAAAAAAAATTAAAATACTTGGTAAATAAATCCTAAGTTTCACTTACCTGTACAACATTATTAGTACCATGTATTTAAGGAATACTTCAAATTTCTGAACAGGTTATACGATATAACATGGTTGTTTGGTCTGTTTAAACCATTTGAACTGTGAAGCAGTTTATGAATAGTGGCTAAAAATCTTGACAAAATTAATGATAAAGATATGCAGCTATGACTTCATGGAACTATATGCATTTTATTGGCGTAAGAATGTGTCATGTGAAAGCGCAAGTTATATACGGGTAATATTAGTTTCTCCTCTAGAATTTGCTAATCAGATTTCAGTTTACAACCCACATTAAATTATTTTAAGATATATATATGTACAGGCACCTACTAGTATATGAGATATATAGAGTGTATGCATATATAGTACATCATGTATTAACTTGACATTTTTTGAGATGCATAAAATTTAATATTTGTAGGCACAGAAAAAAATATTGCAGGATGACGGTGAATTTTTGTATTGTCTGCCGAGAGACAGGAAAAATAAAAGAGCTCGGTACATGCCTTATGACTTACAGGTGGTATCTGCCAATGAAGCTAGACAACAACCTATTTACTGGACAATAAGTGCATCATATGTTACTAGGGTAAGTAGTAATATCATAATACAGCTTGGGCAGTTTTGCTTTTATCACCCTTCAATGGCCGCAGCCTTAAAATGTCTTCTTTGCATATTTTTTTTCTTTTAAATATACAAAATAAATGCTCATCAGTATTTTTAAATGGCTTGAAGTTCTTATGATTCCAGTGCAATATTGTATGTTTATTTCTAAGCATGACAGGGTAGAATTTTTTCCCACCCCTTGCTCATTGAACCTGTCATTCCTAGTCAGCTTGTTGAAGTTCAATAATTACAAAAGTGTATGAATACAAAAGAGCCTTGTTCTCACCAAGGCGTGCTGAGATATTTCTCATTTTTAGTTAGGGCCCAGCCACAAAGGCAGATGCCCTAAAGTGATCAGTCAGTCCAGGCATCCGTGCGTCTGTCCTAAACTAATCGTTTTCCGGCAGTAACTTTTTTATCTTTTGAGGTAGGCTTTTGATATGTGGAATGTGGGTAAATAATATCAAGGCGATGTGTCGCATACTGTGGTTGATCACCTTTGACCTTGAACCTTGACCTGAAGGTCACACTATTGCTTTCTGAATGACAAATTCGTGTCCGGACTGTAACTCTTTATCTTTTGAGGTAGGCTTTGATTGTTGGAATGTGGGTAGATAATATCAAGGTGATGTGTTGCATACCATAGTTGATGACATTTCTCCTCACTGATATCTAGTTGTAATAATGTAGTATAGTTCATTTTTTTAATGACAATCCTGAAAAAAATATGTCCATGAAATATAAAAGGATTATCATTATCACATATTGAAACAACATGTTTTAATTTTTATGTCCTGCCAACAAAAGTTAGGTGACATATAGATTTTTGCTCAGTTTGTTTGTCCATTTGTTCATTATTTTTTCCAACCTTAGGTTTTTTTTTGTGTTGAGGCTTTTTTTTTATTAATGAATGTGTCTTCACATCTTTATTACACGTGGTTCACAGTTAGAACATGATGAGATCGCCACACAGGTAAAATTGTGAGGGCTGCACCCAATACTTCATGCTTTAGAGAACTTAGAAAAAGGGGGATGTTTACCAATATATTGCCAAATGAGACATCATTGTCATCCATTTCTTGTTTAAAATAAAATTAAGGAATGAAATGGCAGATTAAAATGTTATAGATTTTGATTAAAAAAAGAGCTTTTTTTTTATATATGTCCAGGTTTACATTTGATTTTCAAGTAAATGGTGAACAAGAATTCTTTTAATTATTACAGTGTACTCAAAAAGAAGATGGTCAAGAGGAGTCTACTAATACTCCAGTTTTGTGGTGGCTCTGGGAACGTAGACTGTTTTATATGATCCACAGTCTACCTGTCTTTGTTCAGTTCAGGTAGGTTACCCATAATCCTCTGTAAACTATTTTATATGATTCACACTCTGTCTTTGTAGAGTTTAGTTATGTTATTCATTTTTTTTTGTAGACTTATAGGTTTCACAATAAGTGAGAATTGTATGGCAAGTTTATTTGTTTGTTGAACTTAAATAACGATCGATAATATCAAGCGATATTTATGAAACCAATTTCTCTTATGATGAAATGATAAATGTTATTTGTGTGGCTAATTTTGTTCTGTGGAAACGGATCATTGTTTAATCACAGAGTAAAATGCATGCAAAATGCAATTCCAGGCTATTACAGTATAACAAAGCGTAACATTGAAAAAGAGAACACATATAGAATGACAACATTTTTCAAATTCAAAATTGATTTTGTCTTAAAACATGAGTTACAAAAAGGCGTCGATTTTAGTGAGCTCAAACAGTTTTAGTATTTTTAAATTAAATTATAAGGAATGTTTTCTTGTATAACCTGTTCTAAAATAGAAAATGTATTTTGAATAATATATTTTTTTTAAGAAATTTTGTAGTATTTAAAAATGTTTTTTGCAGGAAGTGGAAGACATTCAGAACATGGAAAAGAAATGTCCGTCTGCAGAAAAAGTCTGGCAGCAAGTAAGTTTTACAGTATGAAATATAAATATTAAAGTAAAAGTACTCTTTACCTATATTGAACTATTACACTTTTTGAGCTGTCATTTTATGGTGTATCTTTATAGTTTATAACCTGTCTTAGCAACCCCCTCCATATAACGACTTCCTGTGTTATGCGACCGTATTTATTCCTCCCCAGCATTTTCCCATTACTTTTTACCTTTATATATCGACTCCATGTCTTATGCGACTAATGACTGTGTTTTCCTTTCGTAAACCTGTCTAAAACGACTTTCGTGACTGTTAAAGTCATTAAACAATAAATAAACCCTGTCTAACGAAAAGAAGATTTGTAGACCATTGCCAATTATCATGCTTCTTTGAAACGTAAAAATAAAGTTTGTAGCGATAAAAAATGTTCTTATAATCTTAGGAGCGACATTCTGATTGCCCTTAAGTGCATTTGAATAGTCGTCAATGTTGTTATTTGATTTTGTTGCCATTCGGGTTGGCAATGGTATGATGTTTATGATAACACAGTGTTTATTGTATGTTCATGCCATTTTGTTTTGTGATAACACAGTGTTTATTGTATGTTCATGCCATTTTGTTTTTACAAAGGGGAATAATCAATACCTACTTACACTTTCTATATAGAACCCATTGTTGAAACAAGGAAACCAGTAAAACTGGTACAAAGAAAAATACAACAACTGAATGAGGGAATAAAGTCGATCTGCATTATTACAATCGGAAATCATAATTGTTGTATATTTTGTACTTTCGCTATAACATAAAATAAACGTAATATTTTACTTTTTACTTAATAAAACAAACAATACAGTCTACAATTCACTCTTTCACAAGCTGACAATATGACTGTGTTGACTGGTATGCAAACATCATGACCTCTGTATAAAGACCTCCTGTCTTATGTGACCCTTTTACAATTTCCCTAAGGTCGCTTAAGAAAGGTTTGACTGTATAAGCTACTAATATTGAGAAACACTGTCCACAAAACAATCCTTTCTTAACATTCTCTTATTTTTCTGTAAAACAAATGGGATGTACTGTGATGTCTTCTTTTAACACTTTTTATCTTACCAAGTTTAAAGGTGCATGTGAGCTGTTGTTATCATTGTATGCATCATAATTTTTTTTCAAAAATCTAATCCATTGTAACTATCAAGTCAATTTCAACCAACAGTTGGCCTGAATTAAAAAATCACTGATTCTTTCCAGAACTACTATGTATAAACAACTATTTGTTGCTAATGAAGTCCTCCAGGGATGTTTGATCCATGTCAGAAGTTTGTTAGAGTCTGCTTGTGGGAGTAGGGACGGCATAGGAGAAAAGGATTCAGCTATAACTTTGATTATCCTTGACAAGACTGCTACTATGACATTGGATGATTTCAAGGCAATTCAGGCACGACAGGCAGAAAAAGCTTTAGACCAGCTGAATGCATTAAGAAACAAAATTATTGACATTGTTTGGGAGTCCTGTGCTGTAAGTATTTTTGTGTTATTTAATGTAATTTCATGATTCTTGCAAATTGTAAAAACTGTCAACAGTAAAAAATAAAAAATATAAAAGTCAAGTGACAATTCATAGAGCTATCTTGGGTACAGACACATGAAGAGCTCAATAGAGTGGTAAAAAACCCAAAATATACCAAAAATGTTCTAGTATATCAAATAAAAATAGACTATTCCTGATTATGTTCAGTTAAAATAACTTGCTATGGCCATGGCTTATTAAAACATCTCAGATTTATTGAGGGGCCTCGGTGGCCGAGTGGTCAAGGTAGTTTGTCTACTATTGATCACGTGGTCTGTCAACACTGAGATTGCGGGTTCGATTCTCACTGCAGGCAGGGTGTACTCGACTCCAGTCTTAATTGACAAGGATTGCCAGTTTTCCTACCGCAGGTCGGGGGTTTTCTCCGGGTACTCCGGCTTCCTCCCCCAATAAAAACTGGACGCCATGATATAGCTGAAAAATTGCTGAAAGTGGCGTTAAACACCATCAAACAAACAAACAAACAGATTTATTGACGTCCTTACACAGATTGCTGGAAAATTTTAATTAGGGAAAAACTATTTGAGAAGTTTAATTAAACTGGGATCTAATGTCTATGTTTCATTAGATTAATACTAGAATTTTATATAAATACTAAAAATATTTGATTACAGACTGTTGCAGAAATGGAGGGAATTACTCAAGGAATTAGACCTGAAGGTTCAAAGAAAGTTAAAATTCAAGCTCCTGTGAAGGAGGAACCACAGAAAATGGACAGTAAAATGAAATTACAGAAGAAATTCGGAATTAAAACACTGGAAGAAAAGAAAAAAGAAGAAAAAAGTAAAGTCTAACAAAGAAAAAAATGTTATTTTTCTAGTTTCTTAATTTTCTGAAAGATCTCACTTTTTTTTACAAAACAGGATGTCAAAGAAAGGTGAACATCACTAGGCTGTCCACTATAGACATGTGGTCTAAGAAAATTCTGTTGAGCTGTTACATATGTTTGTAGAGACTCCTATTTTGACATGATAGTTTTTGTTTGTTTGTATGAAGCAGGAGTACCCCAAGAAAACCCAGACCCTCTGTAGGAAATCTGGCAATCCTTGTCAATTAAGATTGGAGTCGAGGGCACCCTGACCACAGTGAGACTCAAACCCGCAGTGTTTACAGACCACATGATCAGTGGTAGATGAACTACCTGAACCACTCGGCCAACGAGGCCGCGTATGATAGCATTTAAAGCTTAATTACTTGGTAATAATTTAAAGCTTAATGATATTTGTATCCCATTATTTATTTTAATTGTCAGGTTCTAAGCCACTTTATGCACAGATTGCTGAATGGAGGAAGATTTTAGCTAGATTAGCTGCTTTTCTTAAATCTGTTGACTACTTAATACTGGAAATGTTACGTCGACTTGTCGTTACGGCCATGAGATTATTACTGAATCATCTGTCTGTGTCATATTATGTCACAGATGAAGATGAGGAAAAGGTAACTATATTAATTTCTGTGAAAGTTCTTCTAATTGTATTGGTTGACAATAAAATGAAGCACTTTATACACCAATTAATGACTAAGTGACAAAATAAGTGATAATTCTATCATAAAATCTTTTGAATAAAAATATGTATGCGTTGTATGAAACTGTGAACTCTCGTTTTGTTACTAACCTTTCATACAAAACTTTAATGATAAGTCAGGTTGCAAGTATATTAAGGAAGAAATTTATATGAAACTATTTACTATGTGGAAATGTGGGCTTGGTAAGTAGGGGAAATAATTGAGGGACTGCTAGTGTAGGTCTCATTATACAGTTCAGGGTCAACTGGCCACCCAGCAAAAAAGTTCATTAAAAATGAACAATTCAATAAAACTTCATTTTCATTGTTTGATTTTGAATGAAATTGCTAAGAAATGTATGTAGAGTGTTAAATAAAAGCTGAAGATGCATATTGTACAAGACAAATGTCTTTTTTGTGATGTGTTTATGAATATGGTCATGTTGACAGAGTGATTAGCATTGGGATTTTCCTTCTGCACATGTTTCTCAAAAGGTAAAAAAAGGTGCATTTTAAGTCATTTATGTTGGGGTTATTTTGTGAAAAATTTCAATGATCATCGAACCATTTTTTGTAACAGCTTTAACAGCTTTAAAAACTAAAGTTTTCAAGCTTCACATTGATATTTGCCATGTTGAAATGTCTAGAACTATACATTCAGACTGCAACATCCAAAATGACCCTATATAAACGTCACATCCATATAACGAGACCATAGATGGATTATATAGCATGTGAACACTGTACATTAAATTGAACTAGATAAGGTGTAGAACTAAATCTTATTTGTTAACAAATTACACTTTTACTGTAAATTATTGAATTTCTTTGAACATGATTATTTTCAAAATTGTCTTTTCACATTCAGAATAATATTGATGACCTTGACACATATCTTAATATCATTATTACAGTAAAACCTGTATAAACCGGCTACCTATGGGGCCGAACAATATGGCCGGTTTGGACAGTGGACCGGTTTGTTCGGATTTGGAAAATCACCGGAAGTAAAGATAAAAGGGGGGGGTTAAAAGACTACGGACACCTTTGATGCACACTCGTTTTATATGCAACGGAATACACGAAAGAAATGTAATAAAATGTATTATATGAAATAAAACTTATAATACACACAGATATTTTATTGATATATACGAGAATAATAATTATTCAATAGTTTACCGCAAAATACATGTCAGGGGTTCCTTGTCTTTTCTCCGTTTTTCTTCGCACGATAGTGTCCTCTGTTAGTGATTGCATAAGCAAATGAAACTACAGGTAACGATAATCTTTACTGTTTGCAAAGTTTATCATGTATGCTATGTGTCGTAGCATATCCTCAGAATTAAATCTTTACGAGATCGCTTGGCGAATGAGTGTTACTTCATCGTCAAATTTCCGCTCTCCATTTTTACTTTTGAAATTATTGGTTTTGAAAACGAATCACATCTATCTAAAACATCGGTTCATTAATAGGATTCACTTTTGAAAATAATGCAAATTATGAAAATTAAATTAATGGTTTTGAAAACAATTCACCTTTGTTGCACGCTTTGGTTCATTAATTAAATACGCCCTCAAGGAGACCTCACAAGTCATGTAAATTACCTTGTTTTGATAGCTATCAATTGATTAAATAAATACATCTGGTCATGTACATTATTCGGTTTAAACAGGTAAATTTTAATTGGGAAATGTGTATTGGGACTGGACATAATGGGCGTAATTCGGAATACATGAGGTCCGGTTTATACAGGTTAAATTAACGAAGGACTTTAAGGGGAAAAAATGGGACCTAAATTTTCGACCGGAATCGACAGGGAACCGGTTTATTCAGGGGCCGGTTTTAAAAGGTTTTACTGTAATCTTAAAACTATTTGTATCACGGTACATTTCCTGCATTTACGGTATTGAAAATTCCCACCTTTACAGTACTTACAATTGATCTTCCAGGCAGTTTGAAAAACTACTTCTATATTTAATCTATGAAATTCTGAAGTTAAAAAGGATTTGAAATCATAATTTCCTATTTAAAACAGTATAGAAAACATATGAGAAAACTGAATAGACTTGATTCAGATGAGGTGAGTCTATACCTATACATTAACTCCCTTTAAATTCTGGTTACCTTTCCTTGAACTGTTTCCCTGTTGTCTAAGAGCATTTGTCTGGCAGCAATGGCTGACAAATATATTTTTAACATGAAGTCTGATTTCAAGATGGTATCAGTGTTTGTACCTTGCATGTTTGACCATAAAACTTTAAGTAAACGGTAATTGCATGTGATGATCCCCCTAATGTAACGACTAGGCAATTTTTTTTTAAAACTAGGTGATATGATTATCTCCATTTTTATTTTGTAAATAATCAATTTTATCTAAAATTAAGTATGTATATCGTTAAAATCTGAAAAATTAGTGATTGATACAACCTGTGTGATAAAAAACCTTGTGTCATCTATATATTTGATACAAGATGTACTTTTGTCGGAACTACTTCTTGAAGTCACAATGAATAGTATAACCAATGATTTGGCGAATGATTTTCATTCTAGGAATGAAATATTACGTTGGAGACTATATTTTGTAAACAAATGCTTTGTTGAATGTTTACTTCTTAATTGTTAAGATTCAGTTTTGAACATAGTATTATCTCCTCTTTGTTCCTAGACAAAGCTTATCAGGGAAACATCCCATCCTACAAAAATAAACCAGATTTATTGCAGTAATTTCACGTCTTTAGTTTATATTCACTCTTTTAACCATTTCTTTGCTATTGATTACAGCTGTTTCCTAGGTCCCCTCTACGCTTTTACTTACACAGAACCTTTTTTGGGCATGCAAAACTTGTTGTTGAATTTTCTTTCCTTTACTCCTGTGTATAATTGTATTTAATTAAGTGTTTTTACAATTCTTTAGTTAACGAATTCTCTTTTAATAAAAGAATATTGTATTTTTGTAATCTTGTTATTGGTATTTTTCTTTTTCAAGGTTTGATATAACTGTGTCAAAAAAAATCCTGTGCTTTTCAATCTGTTCTTAATACTATACAAATTGAAAAGGGGTTAATTATGGACTATTAACAAAATATATACTTTTGTAATAGAAATCATTTGCAGGTACAGTTTCAATGTGGTCAACTGTTTGCTTACATATAAACTATCTTACATTTCTTCCTTGTTTCTTGTTAGTTTTAACCAAAAATAAACCTTAATGTCTAGGTCTTTTTCATATCTTTAGAGTAGAATAGATTTCTTGTAGATTTAAAACATCGTTCTTACCATGATTTCTTTTTTTTAATGAAAAAACACTATAAATTTCTATAACTTAGTATTTACTCAAAACTTTAAAAATTTAAAATTTAACATTTTTATAAAGTTAGCAGTAAGATTGTATTCTTTTACATTTTTAATAATAAGGGTAATTAATTCTGTTTCTGATTTTTTATTGTTAAAATAGAACTGCCAGTTGTAAAGTAGAATAAAAATCTGGTCTTGTATGTAAAGCTGTTTGTTGTCATTTGATGGAAAATTGTGTAGACTGCTAAATCATAAATATTGTTCAAATTATGACTAATTGTTGATAGCAGTTCCAATGAATTTTGTTATCTCCAAATACCCATTATAAAACTACCATGAAATCCTACTTTAAAACCCATTTAGCTCCGCTATCGTATGCTTAGCTCGCCATAATCATAGATTTTCCATAAAAATTGACTTTAGATCCACATATGTTAAATTGAACACTGATAGTATATATTTATTTCATTTTCCATTAATAATTTTTCTTTTTTATAATTATGTATTTGTTATAACACTAAAATAATCAAACAACTATACAATATTATTGTTATTCTTACTCTAAATGTCAAATTAGTGAAAAGTGCTCAGGTTAAGTTAGAATAATACAATGACAGATTCTGTGTAAACATATTTCATACATGATGAGAGATAATAATATACACTCATACTTGACTGGATGAGAAATAACAATACACACTCGTACTAGTAGTGTTTTATAATATTTATATGATGTAGGCCTCATCTTATGTATCAGAGGATAGCTCATCAGATAGTGATAGCCAATCACCACGAAAGGTTTGTCGTCTGCTCACTGAAATCTGCTTTCTTTTTTTATAATAATCCAGTATAATATTCAGAATTTTTAATTTCAGCATAATAGGTAGTGTGCTTTGATTGCCTTTCTAATACTTGTATTTTCAGAATTTCGTTTTCAGCATACTAAGAAATTTGCTTTACTTGTATATACTTTTGCTTCTAATTTTATAATTCTTATGAATACAGCATATTATAAACTCTGCTTTAAAAATATTTCTGACTGTAGTTTTGTATTTCTCACCATTTTATAACTTGCTTTGATTGTGTAATTTTATTGCAATAATGAAGTCTGTTTCCATATTTTTTTTTAAACATTTTTTGTTTTTAACAAATTTGTGATTTTCAGCGTAATAGATATTTATCAAGATTTACGGTGAGGATTGTCTGATTTTAGTATTGCATGTATAGTGAAATCCAGTCCATATACCAGTAGAAGTCTTCATTGAGTCATATCAAACATTTAAGCTTCTCTGGTTCTCAGTTTGCTGAAAGTGGCAGAGAACCTAATTCAAACCAAGTAATGTACAAGTGATCAAAGTATCAAACATTTCTATCAAACATTTTGAAAGGTTTCATGAAAAGCTTTACCAATTTGGGTCTATTTTATAATAAATAACTTCATCAATAGTTTGATTTAAGGATTATTAATAGCTAATTTTTGCCAACCACAAATATTGGACAACTTTACGGAGGATTGACTATACTTGTTTTGTTTTGTTGGTTCTGTTAAGGTTTTTGTTTTTGTAATTTTTAATGATGTTTTTTTATTTCATTTTACAACAAACTATATATTGATTATAACATCTATTATTTAATAACTGCAGCTTTTTATAAGTGATTGTTGGTTAGTATGTATTTTTTTTTATTTGAAACGTCATGTTTGGAATGTATAAGGTTTTTAGTTTACCCGGCTAAAAGCTGTTGAGCTTTTGCAGTCATTTGTCATCAGTTTACTTTTATTAATTAATCTTCTGCAGAAAGCACTGGGGCAATTGGAACCAAAGTTTGTCTCGATAATTCTGAAATTTTTTTTACCAGATTACTCTTTTCTCTAGACAAGATTTTAAACATTTCTAAAAAAAAATAAAATCCCTTTATATGCTAATTCTGCATCATTTTATAGCAAAACTAGCTTAAATTTGAACTATAGTTTTATGAAGTAAATATATTTTGTGTTTTTTTTCTTAAAATTAAATACTTGTGCTGAACCAAAGTTTGTCTGCATAATCCTAAAGGTGTCTGCTCATAACCAAGATGGCCATAGTGCTAAAAATATTAAATCTTATAAATATCTGAGTCTGCTTCATTTTTTTCAGAAACACCAGATTAAATTTTAATTTTGACTGTAGTCTTATAAAGTAGTTGTACATATATTCCCTGTTTTCGAGAAATTTGATTCTGCAGTATTGCTGACTTTGCTGAATATACAAAAGATTCTGCAGTATTGCTGACTTTGCTGAATATACAAAAAGTGGTATTAATCACAGGCATGAGAACACTGCAGTTTTACTAGCAAGGCCGAGTGTGCTTAACTTAAACCGTAATTGACAAGAAATAAGTTTTCCAGCTGAAGGTAGTGGGTTTTCACCAATTACACGGGGTCCAGCTCCAATTACATTACACCATAAATTTGCTGAAATAGATTGTTAAACACCATTCAAACAGGAAGTAGTCTTAAAGTATTATTAGACTTCTGGTATGTTGTGGAGTTAAATAGTTAAATTTCTTTGTTGGATGTGCCATAAATACATTAAAACTGAATGCTTTGTTACATCATAGCTGTATAGTGACCTAGGTTGTAGTAAGAATTTGTTACCTTTAAAGACATATGATCTTAAGCAGTAGTTGTGTACAATCTTTAAAGATAAAAGACGTAGTTATAACTTGTTAGAAAGTATTCATAGTCTTTGTACATACTAGTTAGTTTTTATGATGAAAATAAATTATTGCTAGGGTCTTGAAATTTGAACTTTCAATTGATAATATAATATTTAATGTTTAAAGGATGAAGATGTAGGTAGCCAGTCTGGAAGGAGCAGTACTGTCATTGCTAGCAGAGCAGAGTCAAGGTAAAAATATGTGATTTGATGAACACATCTTCTATTTTTCTGTAAATTGGCATACAATATATGCATCATGATCATCTTGATGCTTTTTATTTTAAAGTGAGCATAAAATTGATCTTTTTCATACATTGAAACCTTAAAAAAACATGACAATTTAATAGCTGAAGTGGTAATTGGCTAACATAGTCCATAGTAGTGTTTTTGTTTTATCGAAACTTTTAAGAAAATCAATCAGAATATGCCTTGTACCAAATGTCGATGCATCTGTGTAAACAAGATAACACAATGCTATTCTTTTATCTTCCCATTTAACATGTTTACATTTATTGACCTATTTTTATATACAGTGCACCCATGTTGTATTGCCATCTTTTGTACTAAGCAAACTTTGTTGATAAATGAGTTGCTGTATATAGAGCCAGAACTCTAAATTATATTTTTGCATTAATAATCTTAAACAAGTAGCATGGAGATTATTTTTGCACAATATATGTGCTTGCCAAAATAAGTGAAAATTATCTCCATGGTAAAATCTGCATGCTTATAGAAGCTAAGTAAATGCTGTTAAACTTTAAACATTAAAAAACTTCCACTCACTTTCACATATTTATTTTTACTTTTAGACCAGTATCTCATCATAGTTCTGCAGCGACCTATGCCAACAAACAGCAGACGACAACCAACACAGGATATGTTGTACCTCAGTTTGACTTTGATCAGCCAGAATTATTTGATGGTCCTCCTGATATCAATGAGGTTTGATTTTCCTCAAATTGCTTTCTATGAATTTTTGACTTAACGCATGTCTAGTCTGTATAAATGTTGATTATATTGAATTCTTGTTCACAGTAAGAGGTTAAATGGCCATAATCATATTTTGTGTCATAATCCTTGAATATAAAAACAAATGTGACTTTTCCATGCCATTGTATTGGTTATCACATATTAATTATTTGTTCCAGGTGCTTGAAGAAATTAAAAAAAAGGATGTGATTGAAGAAATACCAGCTGCTGTCTTTAGTGTTCAGTTAGTTCTTAGCACACCCAAAGAAAGAGCAACACCCATCCATCATGGAAAACATACAAATACACAAACACATTCGGCACTGTCATCTATATCCTCCAAGCTCCAGAAGTCAGAACGAAGTGAAACAGCATCAGCAAAGAAGATAGTTAAATTTACTGACCCACATGAACAATCTGCTTCAGGTAACTTGAATACTATAGTTTTAGTTGCTGTTTTTATAATAACCTTATTATAATTTTAATGTCTGTCAAAATGGCAGGGGATGGCTGTGATAATTAATAGCCTTCCAAGGCCATTACAGTCATTCGAGGTCATTATTACAGACCAAGCACATATACGGTACGATTATGAAAACACCCATTTCTTGGTATTTTCATTAACCAACTTACTGTACAAATAACATCTTATCATCTTAGAAAGTGAATTTGATAAGATTGTTAGCAAACTTTTAGTGCATTATTGGTCGGCAGTAGAATTTAACTTTCATGCTTCTGTTACTACTTTTGCCCACAAACAAGGCTATTAGGTTAGTGTGACTGGTGCCTTTGACATTTCTGTAACTTTGCTTAGGGATTTAGGTGGATCTTACATTGTGTTTGTCCAGAATTAAATACTAAAAAATAAATAATGTAGTTTTTTATACTATTGTGTTACAAATATCTTCATGTATATATTAAGCATCTAAAAAAGAAATACATGTAAAAGTAAATATAAATAAATAAATATATATATATATACATATACCAACATTCGTTGGTCAGTCTGTGTCTAAATTTTTGACAAGAAACACCGTCATTTGTATCGTTGCATAATCTTCTAGACTTGAATATATATACATGTATATACAATATATATATAAAAGTCTAAAGAGTCTACCAACCAGCAAGCTTATTAAGTATCGGATCGACAAACATGACGATACAGCATAAACAAAAAATAATATACAAGTCTAGAAGATTATGCAACGATACAAATGACGGTGTTTCTTGTCAAAAATTTAGACAAAGACTGACCAACGAATGGCCTTAGTCATTGAATGTCAATATAAATAAATGACGTAAACAAGTCTAAGATATTAATCTTAAACTTTCTCATTTCCAACTTAACCCAAAATAGTTGCTTCCCAAGTCCGCCAGCCGGGGACGTGCCGTGCTGTTACTTGGCTTTGCTCAAATATTCCAACAAGATGTAATCAAAATTACCAAGGTGACAAATTCATTACGCCAGACGCGCGTTTCGTCTACTTAAGACTCATCAGTATATATATAATATATATCTGCAAATAGGTTGACTGATGATGCATTCTAGATGTGATGCCATTCAAAAATTGTGGAGATAACACTGTGTTGAATCTATGACAGTATAAAATCCCAATTCTAAAGGCAAACATTCAATATTATGCATCTGTTTAATAACATGAAACTAACCTTCTTTCAATTTGATGAATTAACAAAACAGACAGCGATAATTCAGCATCAGAATCAGATTATTATACTGAAGACGAGGATGACAGAGAAAGAGATGAACACAGAGATAGTGAAGGAGAAAGAACAGAGGAAGAAGGAGATGAAGAAAAGAAAGATAAAAAAGGACTTGCATTTGCTTATCCTGATAAAAGGTAGATTTTAATGAGTTTAAATAAGACATACTATTTTCTACATATGATCTGTCGTGTGTTATAGATTTCGTGGGCTGGTTCAGTGGCTGAAGAAAATCTCATG
Source organism: Limnoperna fortunei (assembly GCA_944474755.1). Taxonomy (NCBI): domain Eukaryota; kingdom Metazoa; phylum Mollusca; class Bivalvia; order Mytilida; family Modiolidae; genus Limnoperna; species Limnoperna fortunei. Next base: position 62,249,951 of record OX104113.1, read on the forward strand.
TTGCTTTATAACTGCATGTACTTGTACCAGTTCTGGGTGTTCCTTTGTGCATGTATTGAATAAAAACTACTGTACTTGAGTAAATTAATGAGCTGAGGACAAAAATGCAATCTCTGGCAACACTGCTTAAAAAACAATTGTAAAGGTTTTTAATGCAAACTCTTAATGTTTGGAATCAGATTGTGCATTAAAATAATAACATCACAAACAGTTTAATAATGTATTATCAATAAAGTAGTTTCAAATTACTGCTTATGGCAGAAGTTGATGAATTGCATACAGGAAACATTTGTTCAAGAATCATTCGTCAGTAATGTAAGGGACAAGTGTTAGCTGAATCTCTGTTGTACTACCATTTATATAATGTTATAATTTGTCCACCCATTCCTAAAATTAAAAATAAATATTTCAAAAATAGGTAAATCCAGTATCATTAATGATTTTCACCCCCTGCTAGGGTATCTAGACATTGATGTTCTTCCTAGTCTAATGAGGGTATCTAGCATGCACCTAGATCACAAGAAATATATTTAACATGAACAGGTTAAACTGATTATAAATGTAAATTATTAGACAATTTGACAACTGCTTTTACAACTAATCATATAGGTATTAAATGTATTTTATTACTAGTTTTATTTTGCATCTCTAATGCTTATTGTCCAGTATCACCACTTAAAACACATCTGTCTTAGTTTAAACATGCCATTATTAAGTGATTTTGATCCATTTTGGAGTTGTATTTGTTCATTTTGATTTGATCAGTAGTTAAATGTCATGCATCAATATTTTAGCAACTAATTCATTTGTACTGTTTATGCAAAACATTGAACTATTGATCAAATTAAAATGAACAAATACAACTCCAAAATGGATCCAACTGTGTAGCCTGAAGTAATTGTTTTACAGGAAATTAACTGGACAGAGTAGATCCATTGTAGAAATATCACCAAACCAACATCAATTTAAACAAGGTATCGATGAGCTTGTAACAGGATTTAGGAACACTATAGGTATGCATTTACAGATACCACATCTATATTGTTAGACATAAGTGCTGTGCAAATGTCACAGTTTTAGATCTCTTTCCAAATTCTCTGAAAAATTACTATATTTTCCAGATGTGTGTCCTCAACATACTATTGAATATCAATTTATCAAGTTTTTGTTGTCAAATACTAGTACCACATATTTTTCTCTATATTACTGCACCTATTGATGTGCCACTGTCCTCCTAGAAGATAATTTATGTCCAAGTGAAGAGTTTCCTTATTTCATTATATTCCCTCATTTGCATACAAGTACTTGTATAAAGTTACAAATTTTGCCATTGTTGTTTTTTTGTAGTAAAAGTTGTATCAATGCTAAGAGAACCGAGGTTGAAGGTATTTTATTCAGCTCCAGTACAAGATTTGAAGTTGAACTTTGATGTTGAAGAGGAAGAAGCTAGACGTGAATATCAACGACCTTGGCCTGACCTTCAATTTATTTTTAGTGATGACAATGAATACAACAACTTGTTAGAAGAACTGCACAAGTATATAGAAATGGAGATGAACCTAGTCAAACAATATACTAAGGTAAATCCTTTCAGTTCTTTCTTAGAAGTAATCATGCAAGTCATTTCAGTTTTTTCTGAGAAGTAATTGGGTAAGTGGATTCACTTATTGCTCAGAAGTAACGAGGTAAGTGGACAAGTTATTCCTCTTGGTAACCAGGTAAGTGGATTTTAGTATTTGGTTTTTGATTATGTGTGTCTGGTGATAGTAAAGTTTGATTTTCCATCTATTGTGACTACACTCCTCTTTTCCCTCCCCCACTTCTCTGTTTAGAAAAGAGGCAGGCCTTGAAAACATTCGTGTTTAAAAAACATAGTCATTTTCAGAATAGTTGAGGTATTTCAGCTATTAAACCTTGTTTGTCTTTGATTATCATTTAACCTTTTATTACCATAATCACAAGTTGACTTATATTTTGAAGTCACAACACAAAAGTGGTTTGTAGTTTTATGTAATGTGTATTATTGTCATCTCTATCTTGGAAATGCTTTCTATTAAATATGAGGAACACCATGCATACAGATTAAACAGTGTCAATGATTTTGGGTTTTTTTTGCTAATCAATTGATTAAATATCAGTTGTTGAACAGCTCAAGTCATTAATCTACATTCTTCACTGGGAAGGGGGGGGGGGGGGGCTCCAAGAGCCTTTACAATTTGTTGTATCTATTGTAGATGAACAGTAATATATTTATACTGTTACTGTAAGTTCTAAAACCTGACTTAGTCCAACCTTAACTGACTAGCATTGCCAGTTTTTGGTTTCAAGGTTGGGGTTTAAATTGATACTTTGCTTCCAGGGGAGAAATTACAGAAAGTCAAAAAAGGAAATAAACCACTGCAGTTATTGTCATCAACTATTACAGTCCCATGGTGCTCAACTTTGTAAACCCTGTAATTATTTATAGGGTGCACTTGATTTGTTGTTATAAAGTTTACTTACATGGGGTAAATGGAACCTTAGAGGTATACTGGTTCCTTATAGAATGCACCAGTTTCACTAATATGCTAGATGAACATTGCATTGAAACTCATTACTGGAAACCCACATTTTAAATTGCAAGAAATTTATACAGTCGTGTATGACATATCTTCAGTTTAGTTTTTTTTAATTATTATAGTCATGTCATTGAACACAGTAATTTTATTTGTAGGAATTTGAGCAGTATTGTGTAATGGTGGATGATGCTAGGAAGTTAGATGTTGAGGAATCAATGGCTTACAAACCTTGGTCAACAGACCAGTTTAGTGGTGTCCTGTCTAAACATACTAGTGATGTAAGTACCATCTTTTCTTCAGTCTGACAATGAAAATTTTCTAAAGATGTCAACTTTGGCTGATTTAATTGGCCCACCATTTTTATGACTACAGATCACTAGAGTTTCGTTGACATGAGGACTGCCATGTTAAATGGAAAACCTATTAGAAACTTTAGATTATCTCCCTTTGTAGATATTCTGTCTGAGTAATTATTGATGTCAGAATAACATTATGTAAAGGAGTTGATTGTACTGTGTGTTGTATGTAAGTATATTAAATGTCTTTTAGATAAATAAATTTCATTGCCATAAAAGTGCCACACAAAAACTAAACAGATAATATGTTTGTTTCAGGTTTAACTACCTTTCAGCAATTTTCATCTAAAGTATGTTGTACAGCTAGAGAAAGATGGAGTATCTGGTAAAAACCATGACAAGGAAATCTGACACTAATTGTCAAAGTTTATCACATATTTTGTGAGGGAAGACTGAGCTGTAGTTTACGTTTTTCTTGTTTTAGATTCAGAAGATGAAAGGAATGACAATAAGGAAGAGAGTACATATGATACAGGTTCTCAGTAAGATTTACCGTGAGACTTGTTTACCATATCCCACCAACATTGTAGATACAGTTCATCATAAACTACCACTGATTGCCAACAAACGGAATGAAGATTTACTGACCATTATAAAGGTAACAGAGATCGATAAGATTATTTAGGCAATGTTATTTTAATTGGCATTTACTTAAAAAATTCTGTTAATTTAAATTTAATTTTAATGTATCAATGAAAGACCTGAAATTAACTACATCACCTAAAGTTTAATGTTGTTTTTTGTTAAAATCTCATTTCTGTTTAACAAATTCTTGAATGTGATCTTAAAATTGGTCAAAAATATTGTTAGGGCTGAACTTTATAATGTTTTCTAAAACAGGGAGCTTCAAGAAAACTAGACAACTATCCTAAATCTGTGGAAGAATTTGTTGAGCATCTTACTTTCCTGTCCAAGATTGGATCAGAGTTACCTGCCCTTGAAAATGAGTTTGTTCTTGTCAACAAACTATTTACAATAGCTAAGGACTACAGTGTTACTATACTACCAGAAGACATGGCCTTGTACCAGACACTTGCTCCAAGTTTCCAGGGGCTGAAGGTAATATAAAATAGATTCGGTGGTTCTTGTTGTTTTATCAAGGAACATATTATGATAATAAACCTTTCTAATATAGTAACAAATAATTATCTTAAATATAAAATAATATAAAAACTCATACAGTCATTTTCTATATTTTCTCTTTTTTTTTCCTATTGGGGTATACTAGTATGAGCAATATGTCTATTGAAGGGACAAAAATCAGCCTATAGTAAGAAAAATATAATTAATATTTCAGAATACAATATTGTACAATGAAGCCAAGAAAGATGAGAACATCCGTAAGTTCAGCAGAGATCTAGATACACTGATACAACAGATTAGAACAGAGTTGAACAAGAAACGAGAGGAAGCCAAGAACCCTGACTTATTAAGTATCGACACAGACCCAGGCAGGGCTCTGAATACTATAGAGATAGCCCAAGAAGATGTCCAGTCACTGTCGAAAAAAATACACAGTTATGTCACCTACCAAGAAAGATTTGGTAGCTCACTTGCCAACTCTAAAAAGGGCATGTTCGGAGAGTAAGTGTAAATCTTCATTGACTGGGTTGTAATGCTGCTCTAAGCAATATTTTAGTCACTCTCCGGCACAGAGAACATAACTGGTTCCCAGATATAACCTCTGCCACACATCATTTACCTTTTACTGCTGGAGTACATTTGTCTATGCAAAGACCGATGTTTGAAAAAAAAAATACGGAAGATTTTATTGATTTTTATATGCTCTATTAATACACTTTTCAAAAGGTTTTACATGAGAAGGGCTACATTTGTACACAAGGCGTTAAAAATGATACAACACTGATATTTTGTTTTTGTATCACATGCCATATTGCGGGATTTTTTTCCAAACCTCTCAGAAGTTAAAGCGCAATGGTATTATCAGTTTGTGTAAATGTTTGAATAGATATTAATTTGTTACTAATAAGATGTTGATTATATGTGACATTCAACATTTCAGACAAATTAATCTGGTAATTACTTTTTCATGTATCTATGTTAAACCATGTTTACTATGTTTCAACTCCATTGTTTTTAACAATGATTTATAGTAACAAAACAGTAGTCTCATACAAGGCCCTCATAACACAGGTCATCCTGCCATTGATGAACACTTCACAAAGCATGTGTAAATTATCTCTTAAAAAATAGCACCTTTACCAGAGGTTACCCATTTCAGAAAGTCACACTTTCTGTCTGTTGGCCTTATAAGATGGAGACTACTGTATTTCTATAAATAATGAAATAAAAATCAATGACTTTTTGTATCTTAGGGAATACTTGTTAATGGATAGATCTGATGATAACAGCGCCAAAGAAATACAAGCAGCATTACCTGAAATTGAGAGAGATTTGACGTTAAGACGAGCCCTCTGGATGTCGACCATGGAGTGGAATAAGTTAGAAAAACAATGGATTATGACACAGTTTGATACTTTACATGTAGAAAGTTTACAGAAAAATGTTAGCAAGTTTACACAGACTGTGTATATGTTAGAAAAAGGTAAATATATTTTCTTAGGACTGTCTTTGGAACACTTGTGGAAGTCAGACAGAAAAACAATAATATTTTGGAGTACTACTACAAAATTTTAACTGCTTTTCTATGGCTTACTTCACAATGTTTGCTTGATGTTATGCCACTTTCAGCAGGTCTTCAGCTTTATCATTGCAACCAGTGGTAATGGGGGGAAAAAGAAGGAGTACTCATGGGAACCTTGACCTTCAGGAGGTCAATTGGTAGTCCTTGTCAATAATGATTTATTGGAGTTTAGCACACCTTGTCCAAAGTCTTGCTCAAAGTGACAATTTTACTTCTAATAGCCCTTTAGCAAGCAGAGGGCCCAGCACTCTAAAAATATGAGACTGAAAAATAAGCATTCAGATCTAACAAACATCATATTTGAATGACATCTAAAGGAAATAAGAATATACATTGGAATTGTTCTATTATCATTAAAATATTTCAATCTGCATAGTTTTGATCCATTTTGTTTGTTGGCTTCAGGTCTACCACACAATGAAGTAGTCCCCCATTTAAAGGAGAAAGTTATGGAGTTTAAACAGAGTATGCCTATAATTACCAGTTTGAGGAATCCATCACTTAAACAACGCCACTGGGATGAAATAGAAAGAATGATTGGTAAATCTATTGTAAAAGACAAGACGTTTACTTTGGGAAATCTGCTAGAAATGAAGGTAAGAATGAGCATAAAAAGGAGATAAACCAAACATAAACCTCACAATTCAAATAATTAATAACAGTCACATATTTTCTTAAAAAAATAAACATGTCAACATGTTTTATAGTATTTAACAAAAATGTTATAGCGAACCACATGAAACCTTTCCTGAGTATAAGCTGGTGTTGGTCATGGTATTTAAACTTTTGGAAGATGAACTGTCCCATTGTTTGAATACAATACCTATTGTTCTCTCTGCAGTTTATTCAGTGGGTACTTTAAATCTGACAAGGAGAAGTCAATCATTGATTGATTAATTTTCATGTGGAAAAAACTAAACTCCATATGAAAATAAATATGCCTAAACTTAATTGTATTATTATTAATGGTGACCAAATAATTAGTGTAACAATTTGATGTCAATGAATTCTGAAGAAAACCATATTTTATTTAAACAGTATATGCAGTATAAGCTGCAGCTGGTATTCATACAAAAAATGTGTTACTTTACCTGTAGAAACTCAAAAAGATGATATCCATCTGCAATTTGATGAATTTGTAGAATTTATAAGCATTAAAAACCCAAGTTCCTTACATTTTTTGATGAAAGTGGTGTTATAAAGACTACTGGGAATAGAGATTATGGCAGTTCAGTCAAAGGTTCTAGAGCATTTGAATGACAGATATGCTTCAAATGCTAATTATACAGTTAATCTGTTACATTCAAGATTTGGTGTAGACTATTTTAATGTTATTGATGGTCCATATAATAGATTGGAACTTTTAAATTTTTTTGCTGAGGCTATTGATATCAACAATGATAGACTAGCACATGGACAGCAACCTGTTTGTACCTGGTGACACAATTATTATGGATAACTGGGCCTTCCATCACTCACATATAATAAACACTAACTTGCCTTATTTGCTAAGACCAGCAGGAGTTACCCTGATATATCAACCACTGTACCACCCACAACTTAATACATGTGAATACTGCTTTCATATAATGAAACAGATATTGAGATCATACAGCGATTTCACTTTTGATCACACAAGAACTGCAATTTGTGATGCTGTGTTAGATGGAATAACTCATGAAAAATCAGTGAAAATTTTGAACACTGGATATATTCATTAAAATTATCTCCCTTGTTGAGTGTCAATTTTCAGTTATTGTTACTAATTTTACAATTAAGAATTTAATGTCTGAAAAAAAGAATAAAAAAGTTATTGTCATTTTCAGATTTATTCACAAATCTATGGGGGCAGTTCCTCACATAATGACGCATAAAATTAATAACATCATGCCCATGATCTCCCCAAACATAAACATGGTCATTATTAAGTACATGTACTAGTTGGTTAAACCAAAATGTTAAATACAAATTTTAATAACATAATTGGTTTGAATATAAAATTGAAATAGAATTAAATTGGAATTGGACAACAAAATTTTTTTTTTGGACATTAAAACATGTTGCTAGTATATAAATACATAGCAAATAGATTGCAAAATTTTGAAAAAGTTCAACAATAGACATTTTTGTCCTAAATGATATTAATGATAAATATGGCATATAATATAGTTCAGCATTGCACAACATTTCCCCCCTACAATCTGTGAAGTTTCATGTATTTTCACCATTGTGGAGTTTACTTTTTGGCAGAGGAAAATTAATCAATGAGTGATTGACTTTTCCTTGTCAGATTTAAAGTACCCACTGAATAAACTGATCAGAGAACAATAGGTTTTGTATTCAAACAATGGGACAGTTCATCTTCCAAAAGTTTAAATACCCTGACCAACACCAGCTTATACTCAGGAAAGGTTTCATGTGGTCTGCTATAAATGAAATAAAAAAATGAAGTGATTGTGTAATTAAAATGCATATGTGTAAATAAAACATAAATGAAATAAAAATCATAATGAAGAAATGTATATTTTGAACTCGGTAATTCTGTGGTTTGTTTTTATTTGTAGATAATAAAGTTAAAAGATAAGATTCAGGATATATCTACCACAGCTAGCAATGAAGAAACACTTGAGAAAATGTTAGACAAGGTAAGATTACTTAGATGCAGCAAGGTCTAACAGATTTTGATTCCAGTAAGAAAAAATACCTGCATTAAAAAACAAGAAAATTCAAGAAAATCAGACATTAATCCAAAAGTGTGTTTATAAATATACAGTAACAGAATGTTTACTGCCTTGAGCCAAGAGACATGTGATATTTGTTATCCCTCATTTAAGGTAATACATGTTTATTGTAATTTTTATTTAATTTGTGTGGAAATGTTATAAAAATGTATCTTTCAATTTCTTGGTGTAATCTTTCAATTTCTTGGTGTATTTGTAGATTATCCAATTGTGGCAGAAAACAGACTTCCGCACAGTACCTCAGCCAAGTAGAGACACCTATATTATTGGAGGAGCTGATGATATTATGGCCCAGTTAGAAGAAAGTGCTGTTACTATTGGTACAATTAGAGGGTCCAGATATGTGGCACCAATAAAGGCATGTTTTTATACATAGCTTTTGTTGTCCTAAAAATACTTGCATATATTGCTTGCTGGATATTAAACATTACATAGCCAATCAGCCACTAAAATAAATTAAACTGACAAAATACACAAATTATTTGTAAAACCTAAAGAAACCAGCCTAAAGCATTATTTAGTACTGGTTGTAAATTATATAATAAGTAGACGTTTTTAACAAAAATCCTCAATGTTCTTAACTAAACACATTTATATTACATGTATATTCTATCATTTTAAAATTTCTACCTCTGGTGGCCATGTTTTGTACATGTACAATTTATTCAGTATACTAATGATATTGTTAGTGCAACAAGAAAATTTAAACCAAACATTATTTGATCAGTAACAATGGATCAGTGTGGGCAGGGTGTGCTAGATTCCAATCTTAATTGACAAGGACTGTCAGTTTCCTACCAAAGGTCGAAAGATTTTGCCGACTATTATGGCTTCCTCCCCCAATAAAACCTGGATGACATGATATAGCTGAAAAATTAAACACCATTCATTCAAACAAACAAACAAACAAACATACAGTACCCATGTCTAAAGTTTAATATTATGGTGCAGTTTTATTTTCTATGTAAGTGTTCATGTTATGTTCATTTGTATATACCGGAGAAGCATTGAAGAAGCAGTATGCTTTACTTGCATGAACTGATTGGTTTCAGGGTCTGGTTGAAGAATGGGAAAGAAAGCTTTTAGTTTTTGGGCGTACTTTGGATGAATGGTTGACTTGTCAGCGAACTTGGTTATACATAGAAAAAATATTCAGAGCTCCTGATATACAGAGGTAGGTTATAAAGTGTGTTATTCAAAATTTCATTTTAATAATTAGGGCCCTGGCACTTAATGGCGGACACCCTATAGTGATCAGTCTGTCCGTCCGTCCATATGACCAAACTAATCGTGTCTGGGTTGTAACTTTTTTATCTTTTGAGTTAGGCTTTTGATATTTGGAATGTGGGTAGATAATATCAAGGTGATATGTCGCATGCCATGGTTGTTAACCTTTGACCTTGTACTTTGACCTTAAGGTCACATTATTGCTTTCTGAATTACTAATTCATGTCCGGGCTGTAACTTTTTGATGTTTTGAGGTAGGCTTTTGATATTTGGAATGTGGGTAGATAATATCAAGGTGATGTGTCGCATACCCTGGTTGATCACCTTTGACCTTGAACTTTGACCTTAGATCACATTATTGCTTTCTGAATGACAAATTCATGTCCGGGCTGTAAATTTTTTATCTTTTGAGGTAGGCTTTTGACATTTGGAATATGGGTAGATAATATCAAGGCGATGTGTTGCATACCATGGTTAATGACCTTTGTCCTTGACCTCAAGGTTGAGGGGGCCCACAGATATGGGTACCATCTCACTGATATATAGTTATAATAGTATTAGTTTTAAAAAAATTAATGAAATACTATCTTTTTTGAAGGAACACCTTTTCTTTTCAAGTATGGGACTTGAACAGAGTTGATGGTATACAGTTATCCCCATGTCCATCCGTTTGTTTGTTCCTTTGTCCAAATTTGGTTCCAGGAGGATAATTCAAAAAGCTTGCATTCAATTTCAATGAAACTGTAGGATATTGTTACATATTAGATTGGAAAGAACCCTATTGATGATGGTGGAAGTCTGTCAAAGGTCAAAATTTTTTACAAAGTTTGAAAATGAAACTTTGTGATATAGTAACATATTAGGTGGATCAGAGCCTATCAATATTTGTGGAATTCCTGCAAATTTCAAGGTCACAGTTGCCAAAAAATGTCAAGAAATGTTTACAAAAAAGACATTTTGTACACAATAACTCAAAAAGTGTTCATTGATTTCAATGACATTTTAGGATAGTGTTACATATCAGGTGGGAATGAAGCCTATTGATGCTGTAGAAATTCCATCAAAGGGCAAGTTCACCCGTCAACATAAAGCGTTCAAAATTTTATAAAAACAAATTAAAAAAATTTAAGCTGGGGTATAAGTGATCGCTAGGTGAACTTTTCTTGTTTTTCATAAGAAAGCAATTGACAGATTTTTTTTATAAAAGTAGAGGAAATTGTGCACATAATGATTTATAAGGTTACACAGTAATACAATAAACCTACATTAAAATGTAACAAACTCAAAACTCAAAACACAAAATGGTTTAAGATAAAAATAAAATGACTATGAAAAAGGACATTAGAAAATAGAAGTCTCTTTGCATGGAAAAAAAGACTGCTCAGATGCCTTTTAGTTGCTATATTGAAACTTGTATGATTTGTTTAAGAAGAGGAAATTTTTTTTAGATGAATTTGGGATTATCTGGTTGTCCAGTTATTCTGTCCCTATGCCTTCCAGTTTTGAAAACAGTTTTAATAGTTCCACTTATTGGCAGAAAGATCAAATGTAAAATGTTTATATAAAAAAATATTTCTGACTTGCCAAAGATAATATTGCAATTTGAGATTTGTTAATCTGGTATCTAGAAAGAGAATGTCGGTCTGGCTTTTTGAAATTTCTGTAAATGTTAGGAATTATTGAATATTTTATCCATGACTTGGTCTACCACAACTACTTTAATACATATGTTGGTAGTTTGGACATACAATTTCATAAAATTTCAGACATTTTGTACAAAGGAAGTGGGGGCATCGGTGGCCCAGTGGTCAAGGTAGTTCGTCTACTATTGATCACATGGTCTGTCAACACTGAGATTGCGGGTTCTATTCTCACTGCGCAGGGTGTACTCGACTCCAATCTTAATTGACAAGGATTGCCAGTTTTCCTACCACATGTCAGGGGTTTTCTCCTGGTACTCCGGCTTCCTCCCCCAATAAAAACTGGATGCCATGATATAGCTGAAAGATTGCTGAAAGATTGCTGAAAGTGGCGTTAAACACCATCAAACAAACAAATATACAAAGGAAGTGTGTTTAAAGCAGATCTCTTTCTTTGACACATACAATCATTTACGTTATGTTTAAGGAACAATTTCCACGTTATAGAAGTTGGTCTCATTTGTGTTTTACTACATGCATTTAATATTGTTTGCTGAAAAACTAGACCTTATATATGACTGCAAACTTCCTAAATCAGTAATCTTGTTGTATCTGAGAAAATAACTGACAATAATGTTCAACACTATTCCAAGGAAATTAACAAACAATTAGTTGATTAATTTCTCTCTGAGGCTTTTATGAGATGATCGTTAATATTTCAGGCAGTTGAAAGGGGAATTTAAGATGTTCATGTCAGTAGACAGAGCATGGAAAGATCTGATGAGAAGAGTCGAGGATAGACCTAATGCTATCAAGTCTGCTCTGACACCTGGGACACTGGAAACATTGCAACAGAATAACTTAACACTCAACATTATACAAAAGAACTTGGAGGTATTTTATCAAGTTAAATGAGTTTTACAAAATGACAAAAGGAAATAATTTTACACTTTTTCCAGTTTTATGACTATTTGTTGGTGCTGGGGGTCTGTATAACACAAATAACAAGGTTCATTTTGAGGGATTATCCCTTTAGATTCTAACTGAAAACAATTTGTACATTTTTTTCTCAGGATCATTTAGAGACGAAGAGATTTGCCTTCCCAAGATTTTACTTCCTCAGTAATGATGAACTGCTGGAGATCCTGGCTAACTCGGATAATCCTAATGCTGTTCAGGTCAGTATACTGTCAAGGCAGATCAAGGCAGAGCATTAAATCCATTCATTAGATATCAGTCAAATTAAGAGAAGAAACTTATTAGACAAATTTACTGACCAGCATAATGCCTTTTATTGTTAACTTCATCTCTTTTATTTCATTCGCACACATTCTAAGTAATACTTATAATGTCTAATGATTGCATAAATGAATTCTATAAGCATGTATTTTCAGCATTTTGTAAATTTCTATCCTTCAATGTATTGTTCCAGCTCTGCAATGTCTGGTTTAAAGCCAAAGACTTGTAAAATCGATATTAATAATATATTACATACTAGAAATGCTAATTTCCTTGAAAAAAAATTTCTTTTTGTGTATGTTTTCTTTCAAATATTAAATAATTTCTTTTTCAGCCTCATTTGGGTAAATGTTTTGGAAATGTGAAGTCCCTTGACATAACTGGAGGTATTGTGCGGAAGATGATTTCTGAGGAAGGAGAGGAAATTGAAATGCCAAAGAAGTTAGTCATATACTATATAATTAATTTTATACCTCTCATGCTTTTGTTTAACAATAATTATATCCCCGCTTCAAAGAAGAGGGGGGTATATTGTTTTACCTTGTTCGTCCATCTGTTTGTTCGTTTGTCTGTCCATAGCAAAAATTTCTGTCACAGTTTACTAAGCAAATATAGGATGCAGAAGCCTGATACTTTGCATATTGCTTTATCCTATAGAACCATATGGTGTATAGCGATTTTGTGCTTCTTTGTCATCGACTTCCTGTTTACTGAATACTTTTTGTGAAAGGTGGTGGGGGGGGGTATCACTAGTGAGCATTACCTCACAGATTTACCTCATTTTTATACTCTTATTCATTGGAGTGTATTTGATTAAAATTATCATTATATATTTTTTTATTTTGTATTTCAGTCGTATAAGGACAGGAAACTCTCCTCAGTGGCTGGTCAGTTTTGAAACTGTTATGTTTGAAACTGTCAAAAAGTAAGTTAAACTTAAATTATTTCTCACAACAGTAAACTGAAGAATAAAAAATTGTATAAATAAATTGATTGTCCAGCAAGCAATATTTTAGCTATATTCAGGAAATGACAAACCTTAAGTCAATGTGTTGAAATAAGTTATCAGTTATTAATTTAGTTGCCACAGAAAAGGGGGTTGGGAGGGGTAATGGGGGTATGATTGTTCAGGTTAGAAAATGTAGACTTCCAGCTTGCTTCATATAAATAACTCTTTAAACGCTTGCAACACAGGTTCTTTTTTTGTGTGCAGACATGATAGACTAACCTAATACAAGACTATATATTTAGTATGCTGATCTAATGAACAGATAGATTATGAGAATAAGTTACCTGTCCATGAAAACAATATCACAATTTATTTCTGTTTTAAATGTGATACAAACAAATCAATGTCTAAAATTATATTGTTAACTTCCCCTATAATTTAGAACTACATTGTTAGAATGTGTTAAGGTATCCGGTCTACAATCGACCATGTGTTCATTTTTGGTGTCCTTGATGTCCATTGTTTTTCAATGCAGCAGACCTCGGTAATGTTTGGCAAACATCGGAAATACTATTGGAGTTCCTAACTTTTTTTTTGCTCAAAACTGTTACCATTGACTCAAAGTAAAACAATGTATTTAATTTGTATCATTAATTAGCAAAACATTGATTTAATAAAGCTGTATTTCTTGGTTGGAAAAAAAATTAAATGGTAACTTCAATTATGGGTCAGATATCTTCACCCATTTCAAGGTAACTTAATCGAAAAATGACACACTTTTACATGTTTATTTTACAGTTATTATGCTTGCGCATATAAGCAATAAATATTAATAAATACATTACCTTTGAGATATATTTGACACTCTAAAGTCTTCCAGCCAGTGACAACAGGAATTGTTTATGCAGAAATCCCTACCTTTCAGAACTCTCCAAATGTGGTCTCTTGATTAACATCTCTCTGCGTTATCCGGCACCTGCTCCATACTTGTTACTATAATACTAGCATGTGACCATTCTGGCCAATCAACAATTTTCTTAAGAAGAAAAACTGTTTTTGTTGTCCAATTTCCTGAGAAGTAGAAGCGTTAGTCTTTAAAGAAAACAACAAATTAAATCTGAAATACTATTGGAGTTCCTAACTTTTTTTTTGCTCAAAACTGTTACCATTGACTCAAAGTAAAACAATGTATTTAATTTGTATCATTAATTAGCAAAACATTGATTTAATAAAGCTGTATTTCTTGGTTGGAAAAAAAATTAAATGGTAACTTCAATTATGGGTCAGATATCTTCACCCATTTCAAGGTAACTTAATCGAAAAATGACACACTTTTACATGTTTATTTTACAGTTATTATGCTTGCGCATATAAGCAATAAATATTAATAAATACATTACCTTTGAGATATATTTGACACTCTAAAGTCTTCCAGCCAGTGACAACAGGAATTGTTTATGCAGAAATCCCTACCTTTCAGAACTCTCCAAATGTGGTCTCTTGATTAACATCTCTCTGCGTTATCCGGCACCTGCTCCATACTTGTTACTATAATACTAGCATGTGACCATTCTGGCCAATCAACAATTTTCTTAAGAAGAAAAACTGTTTTTGTTGTCCAATTTCCTGAGAAGTAGAAGCGTTAGTCTTTAAAGAAAACAACAAATTAAATCTGAAACAAAATTCTAACTATAATGAAAAATGAGATGCAGGTTGAGTACCTGGTGAGATAGAGTCAACAGCCAGTACATGTACAATGTAATAATGTGAAGAATGAGTTAACTGACAGAAGTAAGGGGTGTGACATTGTTAAAGATAAAATATTTTCAATTTTATTTACAGACATCTTAAGAAAGGACTAAGTGACTGGGATAACAGGGATCTGGCAAAGTGGGTCTTGGAGCATCCAGGACAAGTTGTTCTTACAGTGGTATGTGTTCCTTAAGAATTCTCAATATTCCCTGTCAAAATAAGAAAGAATGTTTACTATTCCCTGTCAAAATAAGAAAGAATGTTTGCTATTCCCTGTCAAAATAAGAAAGAATGTTTAGTATTCCCTGTCAAAATAACAAAGAATTACTATTCCCTGTCAAAATAACATTTAGAATGTTCACTATTCCCTGTCAAAATAACATTTAGAATGTTCACTATTTCCTGTCAAAATAACAAAGAATGTTCACTATTCCCTGTCAAAATAACAAAGAATGTTTGCTATTCCCTGTCAAAATAACAAAGAATTACTATTCCCTGTAAAAATAACATTTAGAATGTTCACTATTCCCTGTCAAAATAACATTTAGAATGTTCACTATTCCCTGTCAAAATAACAAAGAATGTTTGCTATTCCCTGTCAAAATAACAAAGAGTGTTCACTATTCCCTGTCAAAATAACAAAGAATTACTATTCCCTGTCAAAATAACAAAGAATGTTCACTATTCCCTGTCAAAATATCAAAGAATGTTTGCTATTCCCTGTCAAAATAACAAAGAATGTTCACTATTCCCTGTCAAAATAACAAAGAATGCTATTCCCTGTCAAAATTACAAAGAATGTTTGCTATTCCCTGTCAAAATAACAAAGAATTACTATTCCCTGTCAAAATATCAAAGAATGTTTGCTATTCCCTGTCAAAATAACAAAGAATTACTATTCCCTGTCAAAATAACAAAGAATTACTATTCCCTGTCAAAATAACATTTAGAATGTTCAATATTACCTGTCAAAATAACATTTAGAATGTTCACTATTCCCTGTCATTATAACAGAGAATGTTTGCTATCCCTGTCAAAATAACAAAGAATGTTCACTATTCCCTGTCAAAATAACAAAGAATGTTCACTATTTCCTGTCAAAATGACAAAGAATGCTATTCCCTGTCAAAATAACAAAGAATATTCACTTTTCCCTGTCAAAATAACAAAGAATGTTAACTATTCCCTGTCAAAATTACAAAGAATATTCACTATTCCCTGTCAAAATAACAAAGAATATTCACTATTCCCTGTCAAAGTAACAAAGAATATTCACTATTCCCTGTCAAAATAAAAAAGAATTTACACTATTCCCTGTCAAAATGACAAAGAATACTCAATATTCCCTGTCAAAATAACAAAGAATGTTCACTATTCCCTGTCAAAATAACAAAGAATGTTCACTATTCCCTGTCAAAATAACAAAGAATGTTCACTATTCCCTGTCAAAATAACAAAGAATGTTTGCTATTCCCTGTCAAAATAACAAAGAATGTTCACTATTCCCGGTCAAAATAACAAAGAATGTTCACTATTCCTTGTCAAAATGTCAAAGAATATTCACTATTCCCTGTCAAAATAACAAAGAATATTCACTATTCCCTGTCAAAGTAACAAAGAATATTCACTATTCCCTGTCAAAATAAAAAAGAATGTTCACTATTCCCTGTCAAAATAACAAAGAATATTCACTATTCCCTGTCAAAGTAACAAAGAATATTCACTATTCCCTGTCAAAATAAAAAAGAATGTTCACTATTCCCTGTCAAAATGACAAAGAATATTCAATATTCCCTCTCAAAATAAAAAAAGAATGTTCACTATTCCCTGTCAGAATGACAAAGAATGCTATTCCCTGTCAAAATTACAAAGAATATTCACTATTCCCTGTTTCTTGAGTATTTTATTGGTTTTGAATGAAGATTTGTCTATTAAAAGCCATAAAGAAATATATAGTTGACCTATTAAGATATTTGAGAGAAATAAAAAAAAAATATGGTTTTAAAATGGATGAAGCCAGAATGTGATACAAAATTTGACAAAAATGACTTTAGCTTTAATTGATAGTGACTGTTATTTTGCAGAAATTGCAAAAGAAGTCAGGTACAACATTGCATTAATTATTGGCATATTTTTAAAGCTGGTGTTTTACATGGAATTTCAATATTTTCCAGTCTTGCAGATTACAAAATGCATTGTAACCTTTACCTCAATTAAGGGTTAAAAAAGAAATTAACTGATTAGATAGGAACATTTTCTGTTAAAGAGAAATCTGGGACTTACCATACCATACAAAAATCAAGCTATTACTGGTTATATTTTATGTTCATTGTAGGCTCAGATAATGTTCAACAAAGATGTTGTAAAATGTTTTGAGCAGTCAAATCCTATAACTGCCATTGGCAAGGTACAAAGTGATCTGATCAAATCTTTGGAAATTCTGGCTGGTATTGTGTCCAAGAACATCAAGGGTTACCAGAGAATGAGTATAGAGGCATTACTGACCATCAATGTCCATAACAGAGATATACTACACACCATGATTGTGGACAAGGTCACTTCTAAAGAAGACTTTGATTGGAAAAAGTATGTATTAAATTATCCTTCTTTGCATCAACAAAACAAAACACTGTCATGATTTTTTTCTTGGTATCAACCACTTATAATTCTGATCTAATTTAGTGTATTTAATAGACCAAAGTTGTTGTTGAATACAGAAAGTATATTTATAGCAGCAAAGAAAAATAAATAAAACGAAGTGGAAAATAATGATACTATGCTAAGAATGTTGATTTTACTTTAGCAAATTATTGAGTTCATTAGAAATGTATAGTGGGGCAGTTAAAAAGGTATTTGCAATTGTAAAATCTTTGATTGATGTCAGCAGTGTTTATGTTTTAGATACGAAAATCTCAAAAGTAATGTTTAAAGTAAAAAAACAAAACACAATTTCTTTTTAAAATTAACATTTTAGATGTCAAAAATGTTAAGGTAGGTAAACCATTAGATTTTTTGACTAAAACGTTTTAATTCATTTTTTCAAATTAGTTTGAAATATTTGTTGCTGAATTACTTGTCCATATTTACCTAAGAAAACCTTAACCATGAAAGGATTTTAGAAAATCCACTGTAATATATATGATTGCTTGTATATATTTTTATAGCTGAAAATTCTAATTTCAGGCAACTAAGATATGAATGGGATGAACAGAGTAACCACTGTCAAGTTCTACAGTCGAATGCTCAGTTTAAGTATGGGTACGAGTATCTGGGCTGTTCTCCTCGTCTGGTCATTACACAACTGACTGATAGATGTTACCTGACACTTACCGGAGCCATGCATCTACATCTAGGAGGATCTCCTGCTGGACCAGCTGGTACTGGCAAAACTGAGACTGTCAAAGATTTGGCTAAGGTATATTATATAAGTATTCTACAAAGAAGTCAGAATGACATATATTTGTTCACCAATTAATTAAATGTGGACCTCAAAGTTTTTTGTAGACCCTACTTTTGTACAAACTGTTTATGTTCTTGCATTAAATAATGGAATAGATTTGTAAAAACATTATTGGATTTCAACTTTTTAATAGCTTTAAAATGTATTAAGGTGTGATGTCTGCATACTTGAAAAAAAAATGTCATGAAAGATACAAAGTTATAAAGTTTATTAAGTTCGCGGTACATTTTGTGTAACCAAAATCATCAGTTGTGTTTACCCCAGAGATATTGGTTTAAAGTGCATGCAGGAATTACTGTTTTACTATCAAGAGAAATAAATCTCTTTTATATCCAGGATAAATAAATCTCTTTTTTTATCCATATTTATTTACAGGCCATGGGTAAACTGTGTGTAGTATTCAACTGTTCAGAGGGCCTTGACTTTAAGACGTTAGGAAAGTTTTTCTCTGGATTAGCCCAGTCTGGTAGCTGGTGTTGTTTTGATGAATTTAATCGTATAGATGTTGAAGTGTTGTCGGTAGTCGCTCAACAGATCATGACAATCAAAGCAGCTAAGGATGCCCAAGCACCTAGGTTTATATTTGAAGGCAAAGACATCAAACTAGATATGACATGTGGATACTTCATCACGATGAACCCTACGTAAGTTCTGGGCATGCAACAATTTCCTGTAACTGCTATAATTTAAATATTAACAGAAATTTTATCTAAAAACATTTGGAACAGTTTTGTTTGTTTGCTTGAATGGTGTTTAATGCCACTTTCAGCAATTTTTCAGGTATATTATGGCATCCATTTTTTATTGGGAGAGGAAACCAGACTACCAGGAGAAAACCCTGACCTGCAGTAGAAAATCTAACAATCCTTGTCAATTAAGATTTAATCGAGTACACCCTGCCAACATTGAGACTCGAACTTGTAACCTCAGTGTTGACATACCATGTGATCAATAGTAGATTACCAACTACCTTAACCACTCTGCCACTATGGCCGCTGGTTTGGAATGGAAAGATGTTGTATTTAGAATAACTAAGTTTATACTATATTGTGCCCCATCTATGATCCCAGTCCCTCAGTTGCTTTTTTTCAAAACTCCACTGTTAAAAATGTATGTAGTTTTGATTTTCATCACTTACAGTGATGTGCCATAAATGAACGTCCAAATTCAAGATGGCGGACGTTATTTTATAATACTATGTCGTATTATTAAAGCATAAATAAAGTACAGAAAAAATTGTCTTACCTTAATATTTTGTAATATAACCCTTTGATCTCAAAACTTTTAAAATTCTTCGTGGAATAGACCTATATAAGCACTGAACATAATCTACAGGAGTGTTTTCCCAAATTCTTCGAACGGCTGCTTCAACTTCAAGTTTAGTTGTGTAAATTCTATCACCGTTTCTGAGTTCTCGTTTAAGTCTTAACCACATATTTTCTATTATGTTCAAGTCCGGACTTTGCGCTGGCCATACCATAGAATGAATGTTGTTTTCCCGTTTGTAGTCTTGAACGATTCGTGCACGATGTACTGGAGCATTGTCATCTTGGTAAATATAGTTGTCTTCCGGAAAATGTCGAACAACAACAGGCCACAAATGTGCTTCTAATATGTCAATATACCTTTGAGCATTTACAATTCCATCAATTACAGTTACTGTCCCCACGCCGTTGAAGGTAATGCATCCCCACACCATCAAACTAAACTTGGGGGTTGGTGGTTGTGAAAGACAACATGGCATCCATTCTTCTCTGACTCTTCTCCAGATGAAAACACGGTTATCAGTACCAATGTCTATCTTACATTCATCACTGAAAATCACACGATTCCAGTATGCATTGATGGTTTTGTAACGATTTCCTCTGCACCACGCAATTCGTGCTTTTCTGTTCGCCTCCCGTATTCTAATGCGTTTCCTCACAACTCTTCTAAAGTAGCCTTGTTTGTACAAAGTCCTCTGAATTGTCCGCTTTGATACTGTTTCACCAACATTCCTTCTCTCGTTAAAAAGAGCAGTCACGTCTGATAAGACCCTTTTTCTGTTCTCTTTTACGATCCGTAGAAGGCCCCTTGTGTCCCTAGCTTTCAACTTTGCCTGCGCCCCTGTTCTCCGGATGTTTTCCACATTACCTCTCTCCCGATAACGACTTATTACACACGAAACTGTTGTCCTGGGAATGTTTAATCTACGAGATATTTCTGCATGCTTCAATCCAGACTTATGTAAGCTCACAATCGCTTCCTTTGTGTCACTACTCAATTCTTTTCTTACTTTTGCCATTTTTTTTCGCACCGGAAATACTTTAAGCAGACGACAAATTTGACCTTTTTATTTTAAACCACATGATAGCCACGTGTGTAAGCTAAATAAAGACACCCAACTTCTTGTCATAAATGTCATAATAAAATATTACAACGTCACTGACTACACCTTTGATACATAACATGACGTTAACTACGCCATTTTGGACGTTCATTTATGGCACATCACTGTACCTCCACAATTATACTTGTTCCAATTAATTAAGTCCCTTTGAAATGTAAAAGTGGACTTGTTTTAGTCATTAGTCAAATTTATAATGCCAATAATGATCAGTTGCAAATAGAACAAAAGAGAATTTCCATATTTTTGTCCCTTGCAAATAAAATACACTGTGCACTATGTCTACATTTGAAAATTCATGCTGCCCCATTCTATTATGACGTGTATCTCAGTTGTTTTAGAAAACCACAAACAACGAAACCTATCTGAACCGAAACTCTATTTGCTTTGAAAAGTTTGGTTTATACTGGTTTATTCAGTTTACACGGGTTAAATTTACATTAACAATTATAACTTATAGAGTATATTTTATTGTTCTGTTTGATTACGTTTCTTTTGTTTATTTATAGTTTGGTGTAGACCGGTTTGAAAGTGTAACAGTAACTTACAACTATTGGGAACAATTAGTTAATCATATATTAATAATCAACCACAAATTTCATTCACAGATATGCTGGTCGTGTAGAATTACCCGACAACTTGAAGACCTTATTCAGACAGGTAGCCATGATGGTACCAGACTATGCCCAGATTGCTGAAATCATGTTGTTTTCAGAAGGGTTCAGAGCAGCTAAATCTTTATCTAGGAAGATTGTACAGTTATATAACTTGGCTAGTAAACAGTTGTCACAACAAGATCATTATGATTTTGGAATGAGAGCCATTAAATCTGTACTTGTTATGGCTGGTCATGGAAGAAGACATGCTCAACTCAAGTTAGTTTTAAGAAGATTAGAAACTATACTCACAAAGTTTTAAAAAAAGCAAAAAAATGATTTTTAGTTTCTTTGTTTTATAATATAAATAAATTAGTTTTTTATAATTTATTTGATATAAATCTGTTTCCAAAAATGTGAATTTACATTTTCCTTAGTAATCACAGTTTGATTTCCAGTGAGCTGTTAATTTGCCCTTTTTAAAAACTGCTCTTAAATATTCTTGCTGTAATGACATCACTAATACATGTATATCTATGTTACATACTGTTTAAAGTTAGAACCTATTTACTTCTTTTATCGTTTGACCTTTGTCACACTTCAGGGAACCAACTAAATAGACAATAAATTAATAACAAATATTGCAGAAGATTATCTATACTAAGTGTTGACGTATTGTGGAGCGGGTTTTTTGCGTGAAAAATGAAAACTGCTTACCGCGTATGGTTCCGCTAATGCTCCTTTTGAAGATCAAGAAATCTACTTTCTGAAATCAATAATCATTGCCTCGAGATATTCAGCGTTTTGAAATATGGCAGTTTTTAAATTTTGAAAGGGCGATTTTCCATACTAAAATTTGACCTTAATTAGAACGGAAGTGTACTTTAGGAACAATCGATTGTTGTCTACTCGAAATCCTTCGGGTGATGTCGTCTGCAGTTTAGGCTGGAAAAGTCTCGCGGTTTGTCCGAATACCATTGAACGTCACGAAAGCAGACGAATATTTGTAAACATCGTAAGGTCCCTTTAGAAACGAAAATGGCTGACTTATTATGTAAAATTCCCGTAGCAAAAGCCAAGGACGATTTGTAACAACTTAACAACAGAGGCATATTATAAAACATGGACAGGTTATCGTATCTACATTTTTTCTACTGAATTTTCGTAATAAAGAGGTAAAATATAGAATAATGAAAAAATGCAAGCAAACAAATTTTTCCAAAGGGGGTTGGCATTTAGTATAATTGGCTCTTTCATGCACTTTCTGGAAATTAAATTCCAAAACACACGTGAAATATGGTTGATTTTCATTGTTTTCCTGTAAATTAACAAACACTAGCTGAAAATGACATCATAGCATCTATGTGACATCATTGTTTAAATTAAGAACAACGTACTTTTATTACTGTTGAACCTTTGTCGTAGTGCATAATTATGTCTAAAACAAATTTTCTTATATCTTAAGAAAAGTTGTCCAGTTATGTATACACTGGGTATGATAAGAACGTGATGTCAAATAGCTTTATTTTACTAAAGTCACACCCCCTGTGCGCTCAGTTTTTTGCATGCATTGAAACACCTCCATATTTTATATTATGCCTTTGTTTTTGACATGTCCCAAATCATACTTGTTATTTGCTACTTGAATTTTTACATAGTAAGTCAGCCATTTTAGTTTCTAAAGGGACTTTGCGTTGTTTTCAAAAGATCGTCTGCTTTTATAAAGTTCAATGGTTATCGGACAAACTGCAAGACTTTTCCTGCCTCGGCTGCAAACGATATTACTCGAAGGATTTCAAATAGACATAAATTGACTATTCCAAACTTACACTTCCATTGTAATTTATGGCCATAATTAACTTTAGAAAATTGCCTTATCAAAATGAAAAATCTGCTGTATTTCAAAAAGCTAATTAACTGTGGAAAATAATTGTTGAAATCAGTTTACACATTTTTTTATCTACATAAGGAGCATGAGTTTGACCAAATGTGGTAAGCAGTTTACCTTTAGGCAGCTGCACAGACAGGGTGACTTTTAGTATAGTGATATCATATATAATTACTTACAAAATTGCTAAATTCAAATGTTTTATGTATTTATCGAATGCTTACTCTTTTATCATTACATTTTATTAACAGTAAAGACTCGTACATCTTTTTATCATTTGTTTTGTATGTTTATTTAGAGATGGCAATGGGAAAACCTTGGGAGAAAATGAAGAGTCGCACATTTTGATGCATTCTTTACAAGATGCTAACATACCCAAGTTTTTAGCTGAAGATGTGCCATTATTTAAGAGTATAATTGATGACCTGTTCCCTGGAATTCTACCTCCTGAAAGAGATTATGGAATATTAGAGGTAAAGAGATTATGGAATATTAGAGGTATAGATAGTAAGAAAACTGAATGGCAGTTTGTAAAAATGCTTTATTGTGTTTTGCTTGCTCAGCCATTAGTTAGTGTCCTTTTAAAATTAAATCAGATAGCCTTGACCTCCATTCTCAAAGTCTGTATTACATGTACAAAATATATGAAATTTGGTTAAACCTAATTACATTTTTCAAAAAAATCAGACCAATTGTGAACTGCAGCTTGATGAAATAACTATTAGCTTTTTTTTTTAATATTCTTTTACAAAGACTGCTCAAACAAAGGTTTTTAGTGGAAAAAAGATTTTTGTAGTGATTTGATAGGACATATTTTTAAAGGTTTTTAACATTAAAAAAAGATTTGTTTGGACATTTCTTTAACCTCCTTCAATCTCTATCACAATGATCCTCTGCTGTCTATGCTGTTTGATGTTCAGAAGTTGATGCCATATTCTAAAAGTTAATGTGATCTTTACTAAGCTTTAATTATACAGTTGGGAGTTGTTTCCTTAGAGTTATTATTATTAAATTTAGATGAGATGACTAAGTTGTGGAAAGGAAAGGAACACATTTTAGAAAGTTGAATCTTGCATGTTCTAGTATATGTCTCAAACAAGGCATAAAAAAAACCATTCACTGGCTTGTAATCTTCTTTGATGTTTGGTTTCTAACATAATATTGACATGAATATAACTGAAATATCAATCTATCAATCAATCAATCTGTTTGATGTTAAAAAAATTTAATCTTTAGAAAGAAAGATGCCATTACTGTAAGATTTAAAATACAAACATATGTTAATTTTGTAGACAAAATCGTTCTAGATGAGACAAAGCTGTGTTTTTGAAACTTTACATCATTGTTGGCTGAATATTTGTAACATGTTACATTCTTTTCTTTCAGAGAGCAATCAACATGGCTATCAGAGATCAAGGTTTCCAGTCGTGGAGTAACCAGATAGACAAAGTAAAGCAGTTCTATAACCAGATCATGGTCAGACACGGTATAATGTTAGTGGGGCCCACTGGAGGTGGTAAAACGACCATCAGGAGTATACTACAGAAAGCATTAGTACTACTCCCCACCATTAGCCAGACTGATCAGGATTCTTCAAAGAAACAAGGCCATTATGTGGTTAGTATTCATAGCAGTTGTACCAATAAAGGATGGACATTGTCATTTGTGATGTAATAGTTAGTAGGGTCACCTGAAGTGTGGTACGCTCCCCACATACATGCATAAAAATGTAGTACCAACATATACACGATGGGTGTGTATGAACTTTTAAATAGAAAAATTGAGAACATATTGCAGACTTAATGAAACATATATGAGTTGGTGTTAGTCAGGGTATAAAAACTTACTACAAAAAATTGGTACAACATCTTTAATTGAAAATTGGAATAAAGGATATGTTTAACAATAATTTTTAAATATTTTTATTTATAGCATAATAGATCCAAAAAAGGTCATGTTGAAATATTCCAAGTGAACCCTAAATGTGTCAAGTTGGGAGAATTATATGGTGAAACTGATCCAAACACATTTGAATGGCATGATGGCCTGATAGGATCTGCCACACGACGATTCTCTTCTGATCAATCTAAAGCTGATGATGGAACAGCCAGCAGACCTGTATCAAGAGTAACTACTCCTGGAGCTGTAAGTTGTTCATGTATTTTTATATAAAGGGTCTATAATATGTAAAGCTAAAGATGCTTGGTTTAAGAGCCAAAAGCATTATTTTTAAGTTATCTTATTGCTTTGTGAGATCTCTCATTCATCGTATATTTAAGGAATGATTTAAATTGTAGAACATATTATGTTATACTTGAGTCAATCAAACAAAACATAAAAAAGTTAGCAATTATCTTAAAAAAATGAATTCAAGGACTTTACAGATATTGATAGGTTTAGAAACTTAAATATAAACAATACACAACTTTGTTGTCCAAATTTTATTTATTGTACAAAATTAATGAACAAATCATGCTTGTAACAGACAAAGGAAGCTGAAACAGAGAGTGATATTGACGACGACAAGCTAGATCACATGGTGCATTTAGAATGGAAATGGCTGGTACTGGATGGTCCAGTAGATACCCTCTGGGTAGAAAACCTCAACACAGTGTTGGATGATTCTAAAGTTCTCTGCCTGGCCAATGGTCAGAGAATTCATCTGGCTGCTGGAATGAGACTGATATTTGAAGTGGACAATCTGTCACAAGCCAGTCCAGCTACTATCAGTCGATGTGCTATGGTGTATATGGTATGTCCATGAATAGACTATGTATATATTTTTTTGCCAAAGTACACTGGATGCCATGTTATTGCTAATTTTGATCTTTTTGTTCTATATTATTCTATCTCACTCTGATAGAGCCTATCTCTTTAAGCTGTCAAGACATCATTGAGTAAACAACATGACATAACAAAGTTCTAAAACAACTCAATAAATAAAAAAATGGATGAGTAAATGAATCTTGTTTCAAAATATGCAAATAATCTTTAAATATATAGCTATTTAATGTTGCGTCTATGTTGTTGGTTGTCCTGGAATTATTGTCAAAATACAATGACCTGTCAGGTATTTTTTTACCTATTTGGTCAATCAGTTCTAAATACAGACAACAGCTGTTTAGAAAACCTCTTCAGTCTGCTTTTTTAAAGCTCTCCATCAGTAATAGCTTGGACATTTAAATTGCAGCTACTCATGCATGACTCGAGTAATTTTAAGCTTCTTACTTAGAATATTGTCATAGGGTATAATGTAAAAGAATCAAGTTCAAAGATTTATTTTACCTTAGTCATGCATGAGTAGCTGCAATTTAAAATGTCCAGCTCTTTCTGATTAAGAGCATTAAAGAAAAGAGATTGAAACAGTTTTCTTAACAGTTGTTATCTATTTTTGGAATAGGTAGAAAATACCTGACAGGTGATAGTATTTTGACTGTAAGTGTTACCATTGTTATTCAGTACTTATGTCTTTACTAAAGTGGTCTGCATTATTTACATTAACAATTATGGATGGCATCACAATTTTTGAAAACAAAGAATGATATGAAATAATGCCATTAAAGAAGCATGTGTTGTCTATGAAGTGTTGTCTAATTTGCTTTGTTTAATTAAAAAGTTGTGGTCTCTTTAATAGGTGGCTGTCCAGAATTGTATATTATAAATATAAAATATTTGAAATAATATCTACCAGAACATAAAGCTAGACTAATGTTGAAAACCTTTCAAGAGTATTGATTATACATGCTGTTTTTCAAATCCTTCAGGATCCAGTAGACCTGGGATGGCAACCATATGTTAAGACATGGATACAACGATTACCAAAAGAAATGCCAGAGAGTGGAAAGAAACATCTGATGGCATTATTTGAGTATTCAATAGAAAAAGGCCTTAAATTTATACAGAAACACAGTCGATTCCAGGCAATATCTGCCCCAGATTTGTCGACAATCATGACATTATGTAATATCTTGACAGCCTATTTTGATTTTATGTTGAAACATGGAGGTTTTGGAAATCCAGGTATTGTTATAGTTGTCTATTGATACACGGTACTTTGCTTAAGGTATCCGGACCATAATTGACCACGTGATAATATTTGGTGTCCCGGATGTCCATTGTTTTTCAATGGAGCAGACCTCGGTAATGTTCGGCAAACATCGGAAATACTATTTGAGTAACTAAATTTTTTCCTCAAAATTGTGAACATTGGCTCAAGTTATATGATATATTTTACTTTTATTATTAATTAGCAATACATTGATTTAATAAAGCTGTATTTCTTGGTCTACAAATAAAATTAAACGGTAACTTCAATTATGGGTCGGATACCTTAATTGCAGTTAAATTGTTCAACTGAATATTGTTTTAGGATGCAAATAATTCAGGTGTGGTATGATGTGGTCTTTAATAATATCAACTGCATTCAGCTCAGCTTTTGATTTGACAAGGTCGGCTTACATCATCAACTTTATGTTTCATGACATCATCTACTTCTATGTTAAAACCATATTTAGACATATACAACATGCTTGAAGTTAAAGTTTGAGGTATCAGACATGACTAGCTTTAACTGATTAAAACAGGTCAGTTTATAATACAAAAATATGTGACAAAATATTGAATAGGATAGTGTTGTTAGAATAGGGGTTAGGCATCGGTATTAAGTGTTTTAAAGGATTTTTTTTAATATCCCACAAATGAAAGCTGGGGGACATTTAATATTTTGGTCTTTTTGTCCATCCCATCTCAGTTTTACTCTTTTTTATGACTTCAATCCTTCATGAAATAAAGTACTCTTTTACAACATAATGAGATCACTTCACTAGTAATATTCTGTTGACTGGATCAAAATTTCAAGCTAAAGTGAGCTTGGAAAAAGGGGGATCTATATGAATATGTGTGGAGTGGGACATCTGTATCATAGAAACATATTTTCTTATTTTCTGTTCTTTTTTTTACTTTTGAATTTTTCTTGTTATTTTTGAAACAAAAAGATTAGAAAAAATAAATATAAAAAACTTTTTTATTTTGTGTTCGGTGTAGTTCGAAATGTTTAAAATTCAATTTTTGTAAAAAAAATTTAAACTAAGCAATTATCGCTTTCCTGCCATAGCTTGTATACATATTTACAACTTAGTTTATAGAAAACACTGTTTTTGCCTTCTTACAGCTAGGAGCAACTCCTTTTTAGAATCTTTGGTATTTTTGTGATTTTCTGGTCTATATGTTCTAATTTGAACTTACACACTAGTGCTCTTTTGTAATATGCATCCATTTCAATAATAAAATGTCTGGACCTAAAATCCTAAAAATGCAGTTACTTGGAACCCGTTGTTACTACAGTGATGAACTTCATTGTCAAAAGATGAATGTTGCTATTGGATAATATATATATTTGGGAATAATTTACTTTCAACCGAAAAATTTTTTTTCACTAGCTGAATAACAGTCAGCATTTCTTTTTTCTTTTCATACCAACAGTTGATGAAACTAGAATATCAGCCTATTTTACATCTACAAAAAAGTCAGTTTTTCTTCTACAACAACAGTATAGGTAGTTTCATACAAAATGGTACCAAGATGGCTGTCTGATGCAGTATTCATATTGTTCCATTTTTCATTAACCTGACAGAGTCAAACCTGCTGTATATACCACATGTATTAACCATTTCTTCTAAGGTCAATATTTTATACGTAATAGCTTGAACATTTAAATTGCAGCTACTCATGCATGACTTGGGGTAATATAAAAACATCTAACTTAGTTCTCAGTATGCCATATGACAATCTGAAAAGCTAGGTGTTTACATTTACCTAAGTCGTGCAGGAGTAGCTCCAGTTTAAATAAGCAGCTATTGCTGATGAAGAGATTTAAAGAAAACAGATTAAATGAGTTTTCTAAACAGCTTTTACTTGTATCAGTATTAAGAATTGATCGACCAATGGGTAGAAAATACCTGACAGGTCATTATATTTTGACTATTAGATTCCTAAATTGTATTTCATATAAAATGACTGCTAACAGATTTCAATTATAATTGTGTTGATTCTCTGCATATTTACCATAATTGGAGGTGTATAATGCTCAGTGATGTACTATACTCACCTAATCTAATGCTCACTTAAATTACCTTAAACCTTTTTGCCATTTTGTGGATAATACTCTCCCAGGCTGATCAGATGATCCTTTAAACAAAAATGTGAATATTATACACACTTATTTCAATAATTATGTTTTCTTTGTATGAGAGGTGACTATTTAATTAGAAACATCCCTTTATAGTATTTATACATTTTTTGTCAGATCCTAAGCGTGTCAAAGGTAAATAGAATCTCTTTTCTGTCACAGAAGTTTACAATTCTAGTTTTTGTAGTGTTAATATATTTAAATGAAACGGACAGGTTTTCACATTTTTTAAATAGGACAGGAGGTGAGAGGAAGGATGGGGATTTTCACATGTTCAAAAGTAGAGCTATGGACCTGTTAAAGATTTGATTTAGATAGTTTTAATTTTCTTTTAAAATGTATTTATTTAGTAATTTAATAATTGATTATAATGGGTTTTAAATTTGAATTAAGTAACTTTTCAAATCTGGTTTTTTGGAGTGGTTTTGTTTTGATTACAAGTTATTCTGTGGTTTAGTGGAAATTTTCTGTGCATAATTTGTTAACAAGTGGTCAATTTCTGATGATAAATAACAAGTGATTCATAACAATAAACATAAGTTATTAAGGTAATATTTATACAAATCATACATTGTCAGAATACATCAAGTTTATTTTTATGAATTTTCAAAAAACACAATAAGTACAAAAATAGTAAATTTTTTCTGACAAGTGTTCAGAAGTTTTTTGTCTCACTAATGCGATAGTGTGGTACCTATTTCTAGGCGGTTGAGATATTCTTTTCTCAAACCATGGGTGAGACGAGAGTTTCAAGCTCCTTTTCTCATAAAAATGTATTTGATGTCAACTGTTGGTTCAGCAATAGAAATATCATCAAATATGTGCTTTTGTAGTGTTTGTTTACCCTGCTCTTTAAATAGTAACATGAAAACAACATATCTTTTCACTTGGGTGTCTGAGATTTTTCCCATTTTGCCTCCTCTGGTGTTAGATAGTTTATATCCTGCAGAGTATTGGTATTGTTCCATTTTTCATTAACCAACCTGACAGAGTCAAACCTACTGTAAATACTACAATCCCTGTCTAATAAGATCAATATTTTATAAGTACCGTAATAGCTTGAGCATTTAAATTGCAGCTACCAATGCATGACTTAGTAAAATGACAACTTTAAACTTTGTTCTCATGCAGTATACCCTATGACAATCTAAAAGTTAGATATTTAAATGTACCTGATTCATGCTTGAGAAGCTGCAGTTTCTGCCATTGCTATTGCTGATGAAGAGCTTTAAAGCAAACAGATTGAAGCAGTTTTCTAAACAGCTGTTACATGACTCTGTATTTAGAATTGATTGAACAATGATTAGAAAATACCTGACATGTCATTTTATTTTGACTATTAGATCACTCAGTGGTATTTCAAATAAACTACCTGCTAAGTTCTAACAGTTTTCAAGTGTAATTAAGTTGATGTATTATAGACCTCATCTAATGTTCTTGCAATGATTAACATAAATTACCTTTAACCTTTTTGCCATTTTGTGGATAATACTCACCCATGCTGATCAGATGATCCTTTAAACAAAAACGTGAGTAATATACACACTTATTTCAATAATTATGTTTTCTTTGTATGAGAGGTGACTATTTAATTAGATTGATCGATTGGATGCCTGCTTAACGTCCAGCGAGCAGTATTTCAGCTATATTCAGGACGGGAACAAGTTAACAAACAATAAATCAACAGAAAATAGGGTAGGATGGGTCACAGGGAATACAATTTTGACTGCCACTGGAAAAGTATGGAGTTTGGGTAAGGGCGGAAAATTTAGCCTTTTGTAGCGGCTACAATGAGCCTACTCTTTTTCGAAATCTACAAAAGGGGTTTATATCGTGCAAGGAGCGTGGCACTCTCCAAACACGTTACCCACTACGGTCCGCGGTCAGTCTTTCCGTATTGTGACCTGACAACCCTCCAATGAGAGGGTTTCCCATATCCACCACCCGGGGACGCGCTGGGCTGCTCTGTGTGTCGAGCACTGGGAACCCTCCCGGTATGGTCCCAGTATTTAATTAGAAACATCCCTTAATGGTATTTATACATTATTTGTCAGATCCTAAACGTCTCAAAGGTAAATAGAATCTCTTTTCTGTCACATAAATTTACTATTCTAGTTTTTGTAGTGTTAATATATTTGAATGAAACGGACAGGTTTTCACATTAGATTCCATTTTTTTTAAAATAGGACAGGAGGTGAGAGGGAGGAGGGGGGATTTTCACATGTTCAAAAGTAGAGCTATATCTTGATTTAGATAAATTTTATTTTCTTTTAAAATCTATTTATTTAGTATTTTAATAATTGATTACAAAATGGGTTTTTAATTTGAATTTAGTAACTTTTCTAAGCTGGTTATTTTTGGAGTGGTTTTGTTTTGATTACAAGTTTCTGTGCTTTAGTGGAAAGGTTCTGTGCATAATTAATTAACAAGTCATCAATTTATGATGATAAACATAACAACTGATTTATAACAATGAACATAAGTTATTTATGGAATATTTATACAACAAATCACACATTGTCAGAAGATATCAAGTTTATTTGTATAAATTTTAGAAACACAATAAGGACAAAATATGTAAATATTTTCTGACAAGTGTGCAACAATGATGCACTAATAGGCCTTTTTCAAGATAGGTAGTTGGATATACCTGTGGTATCTCATGATGTATCCTATCATGTGATTTATGGTATCACATGATTTATTTAGGGCACTTTTCTCAACACACAGTCTTTAACCCGTCTAATTTCGTTGTAAATGATGCCCTTACAATTGAAAGTGTCATAATTTTTACGAAATCACGGGATCAGCACCACATCCAACTCTTTATCTGGAGTAATCTCTAAAATGCCATTTTATCTTTTTGACATTTTATACATAATTCTCACCAAGGCTGATCAAATGATCCTTTAAGTATTATAGGCAATAAATTTCTGTTGTTAAATGGTTTTATTTTTATATGTTAGGAAACTATTTTTTGGATATTTATTAATGTTTTGTCAGATCCTAAGCGTGTCAAAGGTAAAAGTATCAATTTTTTATCATAGAAATTGTTTTAATAGTTTTTTTTTGGAGTGTCAATATATTTTTATTAAGCAAATGGGTTTTTAAATTTTGTTGCAATTTTAAAAAAGATTTTAACATGTTCAAAAGTAGATCTGTTTATAATATATTTTTTAAATTAATTTATTTAGTATTTGGTTAGAAAAATGGTTTTTAAAGTTGTAGTCACTTTGTGTTTTGGAGTGGTTTGTTTTGTTAGTGATGATGTTCTGTGCATTTTGTATGTACCAGTTGTTTATTTCTGATGAAAACGATAAAAATAGTCACTGATATGTTACATTTTTAATTAAATACTGAATAATTGATGTTAAAGAGTTGTCTTTCCAATTGTAATGCTTATCTCCCTTGCTTAGGAAAGGCTGATTAGGCAGCTTATTGTGAACAAGGTATCAAATCTATACAATGTCAATGAAAATGAAATATTTAGGGAAATATATACATTATTAACATAATGATTATAAATTAACAGAAAATTTTCTGACAAGTTTGCATATATCATATTTATTCTGTAACAATAAAATTAATTTTCTAAATTGCTCAAGCATAAAAAGAGCATTTTTGGCATCTAATTAGGTGATAATATTAAGTGAAGACACGGGTACCAGGAGAAATTTGTATACTGTACAAGATGGCTGCCTCATACACTGTGTTTATATTTTTTCACTAGTCATTTATTTGTTTTAATGGTGTTTAATGCCACTTTCAGCAATTTTTCAGCTATCTCAAGGCATCCTATTTTTATTGGTGAAAGAGAAACCCCAAGTCTTATAGATAAAGTGGCTATCTTGGTCAATAATACTCACAAGACTTCACAGGTGATCTCTTTAGCAAAAAATTTAGTATTATACACAACTCAGAAATCAAATCCATTTTTTAATAAAAGAGGTCACTATTTTATTGTGAACAACACTTTTTGATTTCTATTAATATTTTGTCAGATACTAAGCATGTCAAAGGTAAATAGAATCTATTTTAGAAATTTACAATTTGCACATTTTTATTCCAATTTTGAGAAAGAGAGTAGGTGAAAGGCAGACTTACATATATAAATGTAGAACTATGGACCTGTTAATTATAGATTTAATTTAGGTATATCCTATCTTGTTTCAAACTATTTATTTAGTATATGGTTAAAAGATGGTTTTTAAAATGTTTTTTTGAAAAAAGTCACTTTATTTTTATTAGCTGGTGTTTGTTGAGTGGTTTGTTTTCAATTATAAGTTTCGATTCTTTGGATTAGTGAAGATGTTCTGTGCGTTTTTTATGGAACTGTTGTCAATTTTTGATGATAAAATTGATAAAACTAGCGACTAATATAATATGCAGCTAAACTGCATGCATTTTTTAAATGATTTTTAAGACATTTTTATCTGTAACAAACCTGTAATTAACAAATAAACTAGGCACTCTTATATACATTTACATTCGAGACAAGTCATTAACCTACCCCCAACCCCCCTCTCCCCCTGCATGGTTCTCTATAAATCTTGTACATAAGGTTTGGGAGTTCAAAATCGTTGATAGATGGCTGTCTCATACACACGAAATAGTTATTCTTTTACACTGGATATTGAACAGCTGATACAGTATTTAATATTTTTACATTTGTCATTATCCAATTGGACTGAGTCAAACCTCCAGTAGTGACTTTATGTATTGAACCTTTCATGTGAAGACCATTATATGGTATATTTCTTATGAATTGAGCGGGTAACCGTCTTCAATAATAATTGTAACTTTTAATAATGTTAGTTTCCTGGATCTTGTGTAACCTAATTGGCTGTGTGTATAGTTCATATTGATGTATAATACACACCCAATCTAATGCTTTTACAACAAATAATTCATTTAGTTTAATTTGAACCATGTAAGCAATAAAGTATTATGCACAACTGAAGTCATTAATTGGATGTTTTCTTTGTATGAGAGGGTATTATTTTATTGGAACCATCTTGTTTTGATATGAATTATTGTTTTGTCAGATTCTAAGCTTATCAAAGGTAAATAGAATCTATTTCATATCATTAAAATTTATGATTCTGGTTTTTGTAGTGTAAATAGATTTTAATGAAACGGACAGGTTTTCACATTGTTTCGAATTTGAAACCGACAGCAAGTGAAAGGGATTTTCACATATTCAAAAGTAGAACTATGGATCTATCATATAATGATAGATTTAGTTCAGATAGATCTGATGTACTTGTGTAGTAATTGGTTAGAAGATGATTTTTGAATTGGGGTTGAACTTAAACACTTTGTTTTTAGTAGCTTTTATTTTTTGAGTGGTTTGTTTTTATTACAATTTTATGTTGTGGTTTAGTGATGTTCTGTACAAGGTTTATTAATCAGTAGTCTATTTCTTATGGAAAAAAAACCAGTGACATATATTAATAAATTATGGACTTTTGAAGACGTCAATACATCTTTTATGGACCTTAATTGTAGAATGATATTGATAGACCACAGTCAGAGGTCAATAACTTTTGCAAAGGTCCATATAAGCCTGTTGACCAAAGTCGCTATTTTTATTGTACACATGAAAACTACATCTGAAATTGCATTTATTTATTTATAAATTTTTCATCTGTACACTCACCATATTGTTTATGTTGATTGTATCATGAAATTAAACTTGAGTGAATATCCAGATATTATTAAGAAATATAGATCCAGATATTCGTTCCTATTTGATTTTTATCATACGATCAATATAAACAATATAGTAGGTGCACATACATGTAATAAAAAGAAAAGTAATTGCAATTTCAGATGTGTTTTTCATATTTTGTATGACAATATGCCATTTTCAAGATTGGTAGTTAGATTTATCGTATCACATGATTTTATTTAGGGCACTTTCTATAACATGCGGTCTTAAAATATCATCTGAACGGATAAATGTCCACCCCTTCCATAAATTTATGTTAAGTGTGGGCTTTACAAACTGCCACAACACAGCACAGGTACAGGTTTTGTTTTGCACCGTCTTTCTTAAACTGTCCCATTTCATTTAAATGTCAACGCTTTTAACTGAAAGTGCCATAAATTTTTATGAAATCATGTGATCAGCATTACAATTTCCACCACCTTTACAAGAGTTATTATATATAAATATGATGTATTAGGTACTATTAATTCAGACAATTCTTTTTATTCTGCAACAACACAATTTTTTCTGTATTAAAAAGAAACATAAAAAGAGTATTTTAGGCATCTAATCAAATGATAACATCATAACAATAATGTTATAAGGACATTATACAATTACTGACTTTGATAGGTTGCTCTCAGGATTTCTCAACAAGAGAAAATGTAATATTTACCAAGCCACTAGTCATTGTGAATACAATTTTTAAAGGTTTAAGAAATCCTGTTTGCAACAGCATTTCAAAGTCAGAGATTGTTTTATTACATTAATAAAAAATATTTCCTCATCTATCATAACAAATCTATTAGCAACAGAAGGGTCCATGGTTGTCAACAAGGTTTTTGTGATACACATATCTGAATCAGATACATTGATTTGATGATTGAGAGTGAGAGGGTTATTTTGATTGGCTGCTGAACAATTGTTCTTTTCTATCCATTTTTAGGGTAAAACTGGTTGAAATTGGATTCTGCTTGTCTATTTTTGAAATGAAACTGCCAGCAAAAAAAATACCGTAATGTGATGCAATTTTAGTAGTGAAAGTACTTTTTAGACACATCAAAAACACATAAAATTCTATCTATGTAATAATAGAAGTTATTCATATATTTTCCAACTAAAACAAAATATTGTGTATATTGCTTAAGAAATACTTCATGGCTGCCCAAATTTGATGGTAGGCATTATATTCATGAATATTTTGCCAAGAGCATAATGAAAATGTACAATATGGAATAATAAAAAAAAATTCAAACCAAAAAACTGCATAAGCACACTGGGGTGTGATTTTTGAAATGGCTGGAACAGCCATATTTTATTGAATATTTATTTAGAGGATTGTTTCCAAAGTTTTTGAAAGCCAGTGTATAAGAATATTGTACTGCAAGTGTAATGTTTGCAGGATATAATGAAATCTTAGTATTAAAAAAGTTTATCCACTACAACATTATTTTAAGGTTTTATAAATAACTTTGTAATATAATCTTTATCTTAACCACAGCGGCTTTAAATGGTAAGTCCTACAGTTAAGCTTACAGCAAGCACAGTACAAAGCTTTGCCATTTTATTGACATAACTTATATGTTATATAATTTATTTATTATAATCTGCTTACATTTTTATTTGCCTCTGCATGAAATACAGTCCACTTATTCATATTTTATGTTATTTTGTTATGAATTTTTTTTAATATTTTGTATATGAAAAATAATTTTATACCATTAATATATCGCAAATATTTAAACAAATGAAATTTTTTTTTTCATATATTTAAATAAATGCACATGTAATTATTTTCATTTTTTCCAGTTTGCAAAAAAATTAAAATTTTGATGTTTTCTGTCAAAGTTTAATTAGGGTAATATTCACAATTATTCAGAAATATATAAATATTTAAAAGTTTCGGACTTGTCATAAAGTGCAAGCTAAAAATAGTATTTGCGACCAAAAATTTTTTTTAGCAAAATACACATTAATGATGAATGGGATTAAGATGAATCTTAACAATTGCAAGTACAAATGTACAGAGAAATTAGCAGACGGTAAGATTTTAACACCATAACAGAATTTTCTCTGAATATCGCAATAAATTTTGGTTGAATTGTAATAAATTATTAGCAAAATGGAGACGAACAAAAAACAGGCTTACTGTTCCTAATCCAACAAAAGGTATGCTTTGTATTATGCATGGATTTATATATATAAATTTTGTATGTAGCATTTATTTATAATTTTATTACAATTATTATTTTATAGCAGGTGCATGTACAGTTGTATTTAATACTTCCATGTTTATTTACATTGTTATTTTTTGTTTACATTGATAAGTTTGTCATTGTATAGTCTTTTAACCAGACCAGGCAGATGGGATCTCGATCCTATCTAGTTCAGCTCACTTATCTGTTTTACTTTGGACAGAGTGTTTTACAGTTATCAAAATGTATCACAGTCTTATGTAAAAAATGTATTCTGTTACTCGCCAGGAGTTAGTGGTTCTATATGAGTATTAATATTTTCTGCTCTAAATATACTAAAACAGTGCAGAATTGGTAGTTCGAGCCACAGAATTTAAACTGTTAAGTAGTATTCAAGCTGTGTTTATAATAAATGACTGAAATTGTCGAAAAAAATTTCAAATTATCATTTATTAAGATGAATCAAATAAATGGCTGCCACCTGTTTTTGCATGCGTTTTATTTAAGTAAAACAAATTTGTTTGTATAGTCAAAGTTAATGTTCTAGAGTATTCCAAGTGGAATGTATGTTTACTAATACTAAAATATAAATCAAAATAATATTATTTATAAGATTATGTAAATAACAATCATGTGAGCTGTTACAATAATTAATTAATCTCTGGTTTTTAAAATAAGAAATATTTTGGCTTTATAATTTGTTCAGACAAGGAAGAGGAAAAGCTGGAAAGTGATCTGAGATCAGAAAGCAGAGCTTCTAGTAGAAGTTCTTCAAGATCTAAAATGAGAGCTCAAAGGAAACGAGCCTCTAAGGCAAGCGTACCCAGCTTAGTCAAGGACAATGCCAGCCAGTCAACTTCTGTCAAAAGTGCAAGGTAAACATTTAGTCATCACTTCAAGTAATTAACAGTACTTCTTCTAGAAACTGTATAACGGGCTTTTTAACACCTTAATGCTTTAAAGGTTTAGAGTTTAGAGTTTTGTTAAAATAGATAGAGCTTCTTTTGTTGTATGTAGATAATATAGAATTAGAACAAAAAAATAAATATGGTACTATGTCCAAAATTAAACATTATGTTAGTTTTGACATGCTTATTTTGCTATTATAAAACTTAAAAATATCTCAATTTTGATAAATCAATTTTTTCTTTATATTAAAAATATTTTGCTTGATTTGAACATTACATACAACATTTGTACTGTAATGTTCTTTTTTTGTTATTCAAATTATTAAAATTTATAAATGTCCCAGATAGTTTAATAGTTTTATTATTGCATTTACAAAAAAAAAATGTGGCTTATAATAATGACAGCTGTATTTCCAAATATATTGTGTTTTAATTTTTCAATTTAAAAACAGCAACAAAGATGTAAAACTATAGACCAATAATTTTATTTTTTAACTGTGATTTCGTAATTAAAATAATTTTTTTTTAAAATTCATATATGTTAATCATAAAATATAAGAAAAATTAGTATTTGGTTTAAGATTATTGCAAGTACAAATGTACCATCTTTTCATAGCTTGTATTCTTTCTCAGAGTAAGTAGACTGGTCCAATCTCGTGTGATCTCTGCAATCTTTTCCTTATAATTACACATTTTTCTTTTATGAGTTTGTTTTGCTATCTACTTCTCACACCTTAGCTTTTATTTTCATATCAAAGTTTATTTCAGCTTGATTTATTTTTGATCGGGGAAGTGTTTACTGTCCAATTACAGTTCCGACATATTGATGTTTTGAATAAGGCAACACCTTTTGTTTTATTTGCCTACAAAATTGCCCCGCATGGCACTGATTTGTTACTGTAATAGGGGTCAGGAGCTAAACATTTATGTCACATGAAAAACACTCCTTCTTAATGGGTAAACAATTATACACAT
Organism: Limnoperna fortunei; assembly: GCA_944474755.1. Lineage (NCBI taxonomy): Eukaryota > Metazoa > Mollusca > Bivalvia > Mytilida > Modiolidae > Limnoperna > Limnoperna fortunei. Next base: position 62,289,383 of record OX104113.1, read on the forward strand.
GAAGTTAGATGTTTTTTTGCACATTTGCACTTTATATAACTACATATCATGTGTATTACATTGAAGGGTTGGTGTAACTATTAAGTACACATAATCTATTGTGAATAAACTATTTATTTCAGTATGGTAAGTTGTTACAAAACACAACATTTTTAAGCATTTTCAGTATGCACTTCCACATAACTTTAAACAGAAACTTAATTTATAATATTTTTGATGGTTTTTTATCTCCTGTCTATGAAAGTTTAGGGACATTTTTTGGTCTTTTCATTCATTTGTTAGTTTGTCCATCCAACCTCAGTTTTACCTTTGTGTTGATCTTTTTGTTTATGACAATGATTTCACATCTTCATGAAACTTAGTACACAATTACAACATGATGAGATCTGTTCACTGGCAAATTTTTTAGAGTTATTTCATGGTTGAGTGAACTGAGAAAAAGGGAGTGTTCACAATATGTGCCAAGCGGGACATCTGTGCCTCAAAGACACATTTTCTTCTTGCTTATTTTATCGTCTTACATTTCTATAAACTTTCCACACTAGAACAGACCTTTTTTTTTTAATTTTTATTTTCTTGTATTCAAATAATTAAAAAATATCTGGATTCAGTAAAAATGTCTTAATAGTTAATTTGTTTGTTATCATGATTTTCTTAAATATTTGCAGTGGTGAGGTAGAGTCTGACAGAGTATTATATCTGATGAAGAATCCAGCTCAGTTGTTAAATTTGTTAGCAAAACTGTATGTGTTTGCTTATACTTGGAGCATTGGTGGAAACTTCCACCGACAGGAGGACATGGACGAGGATGAAAATGTCAATAGACGTGGAACAGATAAAGTAGAAAAGGATTTTAACATATGTAATGAGTTCGACAATTTCATGAGGGAGTTGTTTGAAGTGGAACCTCCTCTGGGTAATTCATATATTCTCTTCTATATTTGATCTTTTTAAAGAAAAAGTAGAAAACTAATCAGTCAACAAGAATAGAAAATAACAGTTAAGATAGAGATACATGACACAAAGAAGAAACCAAAAACACAACAATAAAACCTCAAATTAATAACCTGAAACCAATAAAAAAGTGAGTGCTCTCAGATGGACAGAACGAGTAAACAACAACAAAACCCCAAAATTAATAACCTGAAACAAATAAAAAAGTGAGTGCTCTCAGATGGACAGAACGAGTAAACAACAACAAAACCCCAAAATTAATAACCTGAAACCAATAAAAAAGTGGGTGCTCTCAGATGGACAGAACGACTAAACACAACAACAAAAACTCCAAATAATAACCTGAAACCAATAAAAAAGTGAGTGCTCTCAGATGGACAGAACGAGTAAACAACAACAAAACCCCAAAATTAATAACCTGAAACCAATAAAAAAGTGAGTGCTCTCAGATGGACAGAAGGACTAAACACAACAACAAAAACTCCAAATAATAACCTGAAACCAATAAAAATGTAGGTGCTCTCAGATGGACAGAACGAGTAAACACAACAAAAAAACCCAAATTAATTACCTGAAACCAATAAAAAAGTGTGTGCTCCCAGATGGACAGAACGAGTAAACAACAACAAAACCCCAAAATTAATAACCTGAAACAAATAAAAAAGTGGGTGCTCTCAGATGGACAGAACGACTTAACACAACAACAAAAACTCCAAATAATAACCTGAAACCAATAAAAATGTGAGTGCTCTCAGATGGACAGAACGAGTAAACACAACAACAAAACCCCCAAAATAAAAAACCTGAAACCAATAAAAATGTGGGTGCTCTCAGATGGACAGAACAAGTAAACTCAACAAAAAAACCCCCAAAATTAATAGCCTGAAACCAATAAAAATGTGGGTGCTCTCAGATGGACAGAACAAGTAAACTCAACAAAAAAAACCCCCCAAAATTAATAGCCTGAAACCAATAAAAAAGTGGGTGCTCTCCGATGGACAAAATCAGTAAACAACAACAAAACCTCCAAAATAAAAAACCTGAAACCAATAAAAATGTGGGTGCTCTCAAATGTACAGAACGAGTAAACACAACAACAAAAACCCAAATTAATTACATGAAACCAATAAAAAAGTGGGTGCTACCAGATGGACAGAACGAGTAAACAACAACAAAACCCCAAAATTAATAACCTGAAACAAATAAAAAAGTGGGTGCTCTCAGATGGACAGAACGACTAAACACAACAACAAAAACTCCAAATAACCTGAAACCAATAAAAATGTGAGTGCTCTCAGATGGACAGAACGAGTAAACAAAACAACAAAACCCCTGAATTAATAATCGAAACCAATTAAAATGTAGGTGCTCTCAGATGGGCAGAATGAGAGAGCATTGTACAGAATTTATTTGTCACTATATATTTTAAATGTATGTTGTTATTCCAGAAGTTTTATAAAAGGTTATCAGGGGCTGATACAGGATTTTCGAAAGGTTGATATCAGAAAAGGAGGGCCACGAACAAGGTTTTTATAGTGTTCAGTAACCTTTATTTGGTACAGTATATACAACAGAGATATCATAATAAACAAATTAGTACCGTTAATGCATTAATTTATGGCAAGGACGAGCCTTTGGCGCTGGTTGTTACCCTGTCTGTTCTCTTTTTTTTCCTTTCCTTTTTTAAAGGGGTGGGGGGGGGGGGGCGTACGCCCCTATGCCACTGGTTATTTTACTTTAGTTTATACTGGGCCTCTATGGCTAAATTGCTTAGTCCATGGTCATCTACTATTATGCTCTGTCAACACTGAAGTAACAACTTTAAGCCTTTCTGATGGCAGGGTTTGCTTGACGCCAACTTTAATTGACAAAAATTGGAGATTTTCACCAGGTACTACAGCTTCCTTCTCTAATAAAACCTGAACACTATGATATAACTTAAAATTGCTGAAAGTATCATTTACTCCTATTCAAACAGTTTCGAATACTTTTTTTTGTAGGTGTAAGACTTCCAACTGGAAACAGAAGTATCTATGGTTACTTCATTGACATGGAATCTGGTAACTTTGTACCCTGGGAAACATTAGTTCCTACCACTAGGTGGCTTATAGAAAGAGGAGCTATTATAACTATAGGGGAGACGATGGGTGTGTCCTCTGGACATAAAAAAAAGAGAGAGGAGCAGGAGATTACACCCACAGTAGATATTGTCAGGTTCTCCTTCCTGTCGGGGTTGTTGCTCCTTAACAGACGTGCTGTATTGTTGACAGGTAATATTGTACAGGATCAGTAGTGGACAATGCTAAAACTTTATTTTGTATATATTTTTATGGGGACTCTGACACTGAATCAACAAGTAACAATGGATAACCATATACCGTTATAATAATTGAAATGTTTAAGTTATAAAATAAATATGGTGGGGAGTAGAATTAATTCAGATTTTTGTCAAAAGATAAGATTAGTACTTAAACAATGTAGAGTGTCATATTCTCATAACTATATTTAAAATTTGTATTTTTCTGTGTTTTGTTTTACCATAAATGACCAAACATTGGGGTTTTTTTAGTTGAACCCTTTCTCAAAGATTACCATAAAGTTTGATATTTTACATTTAATTTTTGATATCTATTTACCAATAAAAATATATTTTAACAATTTGCTTTAGTTTTTTGTAACTTTAACATAAAAATAACACATATTTTTAAGTGTATATTTTGCATTAAATTTTTAATTATTCTTAGTTAGCGTTAGATTAAAACTGTTACCGATAGTTTCCTAACATTAAACAATTTCAAACATGTTGAATGTTAGTTTCTTCTAGTCAAATAATATAAATTTCTGTAAGTAATTTTCTTTAAATAATTCAATTCACCATGGTTCAGCTGAAAAATTTCTGAAGTGGCATTAAACTCTGACTATATTTTGAAATAGTTTCTGATTAATTGATTGATTGCTTTTTTATGTCCAGCAAGCATGATGTCAGTTATATTGAGGATGTTGAAATAGTTTCTGTAAGCTTGGGTAAAATTTTGAAAAGTATTTGTAGTATACTTTCAGGAAATCAAGAAATTATCTACTGGTAAAATGGTTCATTGAAACTTAAAAGGCGTTTGAGGTCAAATAGTCATTGTTTTAATAAAAAAAACAAGTTCTAACAAATCTAAATTTGTTAATGTATTTAGGTGACTCCGGAGTTGGCAAATCTGCATTGATCAACTACTTGCTTGGAAAACTATCACAAGATGGTGGCACTACTACCAAGAGTAATACAGTATTAGGCAGTGTGCTGAGTTATTCATCTAAGCACTCTTCTCTTCTGGAAAATATCTCAAACTTGACAAAGTTTGGTGAGGAGGATGATAATAAAGACTTGGATGTCCTTATGGGAACCTCTAAACCTAAGACTTCTACTGGTATCCTATACTCTATGATACAGTGCAGTGCTCAGACAACATCTGCTAGACTACAGGACAATATCATGCTTAAACTTTTGAAGAAGGGCAAGGATACACTTGGGGCACCTCGTGGGAGGAGAAAGTTTGTTTTTGTTGATGATCTCAATATGCCAGCTCCAGAGGAATATGGAGCACAGCCTCCACTTGAACTTTTAAGACAGTTCTTAGAACTTGGTGGATTCTATGATACAAAAAGTCTTAGTTGGAAGGTACATATTTATTACTGATAATTGAATTGTTTAGAGAATAAGACTTAGTTAATAAACAGCACAAAAATGATTAAAAATCTCTAATATTAATCCTCCTAACTAATAGGTTGATCTCTATCTTAGATCTTGCATAAATCTCATGACTAATATTAGGCTGAATTTTATACTGTCGTTATAATTTGAAGTTAGTTTTGTGATTTGTCAAATTAAAGGCAGAATTCAGTCCTATTGCTCATAATGTAGCAAATAAATAATTCTAACTTTGATCTATTTTTACAAAATTCAAACATAATATTCATCTTCTTTACATTATTTAAGCTTTAGACATTGCGAAACTAACAGGAAAAGATCTTTATTGAAGAAATTAATTTTTTCATTTTTGAAGATGTACATGGAAAATGCTATGTTGATCATTATTCCATATATGGATAATGTGACCTAATTTTCTTATAAACATGCTGATTTGCATTCTATAACAACCATTCCGTTATGAGAATCCAGTAATTTACATATACCTACCCAACATGCCATTCAGTTTCAGGTTTCTCAATGTTTTTCATTAGTAAACGTTATTAAAAAGAGACATGAATGTCAGTTAACACACAATGCACAGCGGGTATTTAAAATGGCAATTACTATCATTATTTATCTATAATGATCAATTTTAAACAAGAAACCGATAAAAAAATGGTGACACTGTCAAAAGATATCAGGACCCACCACGTCTGATTATATATGCAACTTCTTTTGGACATCAAAGTGCCAGGAGTTATTCACTCCAGCTCTGCTACATTATGAGTAATGGGACTAAATTCGTACCCTCACCAAAAAAATGTGAGGGTATGATTATTTGTTCTAGCCTGACAATATGCACCATGTCAGATATGATTTTAATATTTGTTTAACCAAAAACTGCAGGCATGATCATGTCAATTATCCCAAAAATTTAATATTAAAAGTTAAAAATAAATATTTTACTAATTTTCATTTACACAATTTTGACTACTGCTAAAATATTCTCTTGTTAAAGTAAAATCTGATAAATGCAGACAGTAAACAGAAAAACACTTCCACTTAGTTTATTAAACTAGGAAAAGCTTGGATCATGTTTTCAAGTGGGCTTAAAATGTCGGACACTTAAAGGCTTTTAACTCACATTATGGAAATTGGCTTTGAATCATTTATGTTTAAAAGCAAAGTTAAAGTACTAGTATCCTCTCTCTCTATTTCTTTTGTAATGACATTCACGTTGAAAGACATAGTCTGTTGACATGTACAATAATTTCAGCTTGTTTACAAGTTATTGCAAAAACATTCTAACCAGGAAGCCAATTAATAAAAGTGTATGGTGTTTGGATACTATTTTTTAACATATTACTTATTTGCTATTCCAGACTATATTTGATGTGACAGTTGTAGCAGCTTGTGGTCCACCAGGTGGCGGCAGGAATCCAATCAGCCCAAGACTGCTAAAAAATTTCTGGTAATGATTATATTTCTAGTTTTACCCTTTGACTACTTCTGGAAGCTGATTTATCATGATTTTGCTGAATTAGCCTCCAATATTTCAGTTATCTGGGTACCCCTTGATGATAATATATTATTGACAGGTATTAGCTATTGTGTGTTGTAATGATTTATTTATGTTGGGGTTTAAGGGGGCTGAGTGGGTAAGGTAGTTCATCTACTGTTGATAAGTGGTCTGTCAACACTGAGATTGCCTGTTCCAGTCCCACTTCATGCAGGGTGCACTTGACTCCAATCTTAACTGACATGGAATGCCAGTTTTCCTTCCGAATGTCTTGGGTTTTCTCTGGGTACTCTGGCTTCCTCCAGTATGTAATGATGGGACTAGGATTATTAATGACCTACAATTACCCAATTCTAAAATAAAAATAAACTACATACAAAGTAGTAAAAGTTTATATAGCTTATCCTTGTTTTATACATTTCTATTTTAAATTTCTCATTGTAGTATGTTTGCCATGCCACAACCATCAACTAGATCACTACAGCACATTTATCAAGTTCAACTAGGTCGATTCTTCCAGGAGGGAGACTTTGCTTCAGAAGTTAAGGAGCAGTTACTTCCCCTAGTCTCTGCTAGTATTGCTGTTTATTACAGAATGGGAAATAACATGCTACCAACACCAGCAAAATCACATTACACATTCAATCTGAGAGATTTATCAAAGGTCTGTGAACCTCTTGAGGCTGTTTCAAAGTGTTATTACATTGTCACCTTCCAGAGCACTTGGTCTTCTTCATGGGTTCCTTGGTTTGCTAGTTCATGAAAGTTGGTTTAATTTGTTGGTGAATAAATGTTCAATGTTTAAAAAAAAAGTTAATTGAATTCTGTCCTAGTCCTCAGGGTGAACAGAAATTTTCACTTGTCCAAACTGACTATTTTGTCATATTATGCTAAATTGAAAGACAGAAATTAAATACTTTTGCAAATTGTTACTGGTCCAAAAAGATTTTCACCTTTTTCGGACTAAAGTGCATGTGCTTATTTTGTGGACTGCAGTGTCCTCTAAAGTTGCCTTTAATAACTTTACAAAAAATTGTTGCTGAATAATTTGTTTGTTAAACAGAAAGCATATCTTATGAAACTGCCTATGATTTCTTCTAACTGAAATTATCAACAGCTATTTTGAAAGACAAATTTAAATAAAACATCAATTTTTTCTTTCAGATTGTTCAAGGCTTACTACAAGCCCATGAGTCAGTGATTGTCAGCAGAGACAACATTGCTGGGCTGTTTGCTCATGAGGTAACCAGGGTATTCCATGACAGATTGATTTGCCATGAGGACAGAGTTCTCTTCTACTCATTCTTGTCAGATAATCTTCATGATTATTTCAAGGTAACATATTTTTAGAAGACTATGTATTATATTTAGGGCTTCGGTGGCTGAGTAGTTCATCTACTATTGATCACTTGCCTGTCAACACTTAGGATGCAGGTATGAGTCTCACTACTACAAGAGTGTGCTCAACTCCAACCTCAACCTTAATTGACAAGGATTGCCAGTTTTCCTGCCTAAGGTTGAGGTTTTTCACCATGTTCTCAGACCTCCTCCTCCAACAAAATCTAGTCATTATATATCTGAAAAATGGCTGAAAATGGTATTAAACTACATTAAGTAAAACTGACAAAAAAATCAAACACATGACAAGTGACTAGTGAACATCCTTATTACAAATGGATACCCTTGGCAGCTCTGTGGATCAAGCACTTATAAGCAAGGAAACCGACCTAACAACAAGAGCCGAAAGTCAATTGACAATTACAAATCTGGACATAGACAAACATATACCATGCAAAACAAAAACCAAAAACAATAAACAGACAGCAAGTAACCTTAAGCCAATAAAAACCATGAGTGTACTCAGGTGCTCCGAAAAAGTAAGCTGTGTCTGTCTAATTAGACACCCGTCCAGTTACTCATTGTCCTGTCTAGCAAAAGTCAAATCCAGGAATAGAAAGACTACCTATGACTTTTTGAACATGTCCAATGGTATTTGATAGATGAATTTTTCCATATATACTATTAAGTCATGGTGAAGAACTGCTGAAGGGTAACATCAACCTAATTACCACAGACCCTTGTTTGAGTAGCCAACAGCAGTGAGCAGTCTAAAAAATCAGAATAAAGATTGCAGGATCTAGAATAATGTATACGTTGTGAATTGTACACACCATTGGGCTGCTGAAATGTTGCTATCAATGAACATGAAGTTCACAATTGGAAAGTTGAAATCAACACATTTGTCTTGGAGTCTAGTTTGTAGTTTTCCAATAACCATCACGGTTCCAGATGATTTAATGTGTCCGACCCATAATTGAAATTACTGTTTAATTTTATTTTTTTACCAAGAAATGCTGCTTTATTCAATCAATCTATTGCTAATTAATGATACAAATTACATATATTGTTCTCCTTGGCCTGGAGTCAATGTTAACAGTTTTGAGCAAAAAAATTAGTTACTCTAATAGTATTTCCGATGTTTGCCGAAGATTACCGAGGTCTGCTCCATTGAAAAACAATAGACACCAAATATGATCACCTGGTCAATTATGGTCTGGATACCTTAAAATGTGCAGAGTATTTGTTATATGCATTTTAGTGATGACAAAAAATGACTTATAAATTGGTGTTAAATGTCACTCTGCTATTTTTTTACTTGTACCTGTATATAAATTTTTTTTCATGTGAGTCAATTGATTCTGTGATTTTAAAGGTGAAATGGTCTCAGGAACAGCTGATGTCTGAACAGATGTTGTTTGGGGATTTCTTTGATGTAAGCGATAAGGTTTCATCTCGTGTATACAGACCTATTACTGACCGTAAGAAGTTACGACAAGTTCTGGAGGAATACTACATGAGAATGAGTTTTGGAAATAGCAAGGTATTTAGCATTACCATCTACTTTAGTAAAATAACAGGGTTATTATGTATTTCTTTAATGTGTATTGTAGTAAAATTACCAACCAAGGTATTTAGTATTCCCTTTCACATTATATAGTAAGTTGGTCATATTTCACCATGTAAAAATTAGCATGTTGATTATAATTTGAACATCTTTCATATGGAACAAAGGTTAATTTGTATTTTCTTGCATATTGGTAACAATTTTCTGATGCAAAACAAGTTACATGTAATACTGTCAAATGGTATTTTGCCTCCTACGGAAAATTAACCTAGGGCCAATCCTCAGCCATAGAAAATTGATATCCCCATGCCCTTTTGCATTTTATAGTTACCTATGCATGCCTCAATAACCAACAGAGGGCAGTCTGATAATCATGGAGTATGATTCACAAAATTCCATGTAACATCCATAAATTTACAGTAAAAACTTATGTTATTATATTGTTTAAGTTATTGCTCTTCACAGTTTGTTACAATGGTCCTCGAGTTTTCTCCCTTTACATGTGAGAGGAGCAAATACAACTGTATCACACCAATATTGTTTTCCAATTATGTTTTCAAATGGTTGTCAATGTAATCAGATTCATTCATGGGAAATACAGGTCTGTTTTCTTTAAAACCTATTTTTAATGCATCATGTATAAATTTTTAAGACTAAACATAACACTGATGCCTTAGTAACATAGATTATGCAATGCCGGATGTAATGCATGAATCAGGCCTCTGTGGTTAAGTCATCTACTATTGATCACATGGTCTGTCAACACTTAGTTTGCAGGTTGGGGTCTCGCTGCAGGCAAAGGGTACTCGACTCTAATCTTAATTGACAAGCATTGCCAGTTTTCCTACTGAAGGTCTGGTGTTTTCTCGTGGTACTCCGGCTTTCTTCTCCAAATAAAATTAGATGACATTATAAAGCTGAAAAATGCTGAAAGTGGCATTAAACACCATTTAAGCATGATGTATGCTCATACCCCTGTAGCCTATATGCATCAGCAAACAGTATTGTACACATATTTTTGGAAACTTGTTTTACTTATGCATATTTCCAGTAAGAAAATATAAATTAAAATTATTATTTATTATACCTTTTCCCTAGTTTGTGTTTTAATTAAATTTTTCAGATTTTTGGTCGAAATTTAAGTTTTCTGGAGATAACCTGGGTATATTTCTGTTTTCTTTACTTGTTTGTAATCATGTGAATACATTTTTTGTGTTTTTAAACATGTAATAAAGAAAGGAGAAGAAAGGATAAGGTCTCTTTTTGGCCCCTTAAAGGATTTTAGTTTAAAAAACAGTTTGCAACTTTGTCATGGTTAATGTGAAATTTATAAAAGTAATATTTCTTTTGTTGTTTTTGACATCATAGAAATGTCATTATTTGTCATTTTGAATTCAAAAGGGGTAAATTTATGCTATATATGAGTTAAATGCAAATTAGTTTTTTTAAATCATATTTCTTGATGTATTTACATATGCTAACTTAAATTTGTTATAATATAATACATACATAATTTAGGCAAAAAAACTCCTTAATCTATTAGGTATAGCATTTATTTGTCCATTTTGTCTTGAAATGCCAAATAATTACAATATTGATCTAATTGCAACATAATAAAACCAAACAATACATACAAGTCAATTCATTTCTTTGAAGGAGTAAACATTTTGTTAAATTCTGTGATTAGAAAGTCTTATTTACAAGGCCTAAAAGGGTTCTTATCCTGCATTCTCCTTTATTTATTTATATAAAATTATTATTTCTTGTTAATTGCATTTCTGTTAGTAATTAATTATAATGATACAAATTAATTTCAGTTATTTTACATAGCAGAAGAAGTGGTATAAATACTTTAGTAATATTTTTAACATTAGCACTTTTGGAATTACAGGAATATACTTTTAATTGGAGTGGGTTTACAGTTTGGCTTTTCCACATTTTATAGACGGGGTGTACCAAGCTATTCAGATTTTTTGGTTAAAGAAATTTCATTTCAAGCATTAATTGTTATTTTTAGATTAATTTAGAGGCATTCAGGAAAAACTTTGAAATTGATCTTGGTAGTTTCAAATTTATTGTACCAAATATTGAAACATGACAAGATAATAGAATGACTATATGTCCTGGTGGAACCTTAATTAAAACACAACTGTATGTTTTAATGCAACTTCATTTATTACACAATATACACATTTATTGAAACTTTAAAAGTTTATTGTCACAAGTTTGTACTTCTGGGTTATTTTTAATTTAATGCTGTTTAAATATGAAACAAAAATATTTTAATATCTTAAAAAACACATTCCACGTATTGTTTTAGATTACATGTAATCAGATTATTCAATACACTTTTTCACAGGTGTATATTATCAACTAACATTTTTTTTTTCATCACATTGAATGTTTATTTCAAACATGAAATAAATTGTGTAATCGATTGCAATGTATATTTAGTCTCAAGACAAAGTGATTAATAGAGAAGTAAGTTGTATTGTTTTAATAACAAGCATGGTGTTTTCTTCTGTAACTAATTCATGTAGTTTGTTTCCTTCGTTTACAGTTTAAAAATTACAGAATTTATTCTAACAGTTTAATTCATAATCCATCAGTTTTAGTCACTGCTGAGGTTTTGAGTTTGTGTCTTCCTTTGTAAAATGATGCAACCTACTCACAAACATATCTGATATAAGTCTCACCAGTTACTTGTCACTGTTTCCACTAGTTAAGTCCATCAGTAAATCTGCTGTGATATGATGAAAAATTATTTAAAATGACCTGAAAACAAATTCAATAAATCTGTTTAGGGCCCAATCAGCCATTAGGAAGATAACTAGTTCTGTGCCAATAAACATGAGCTTGTCTCCTCTGAGTTTATATATGGCTTTATTAAACAAGCATCAATATGCAGTCTATTCTAGTTATTTGTATAAAATTGCATTGTTAACACTGGTGTTGCAAGTTCAAGTCTGATTTTAAGGAAGGAGTGCTAGACTGCACCCATAAATGACAAGGATTGGAAGTTTTCCTGCCGAAGGTTAAGAGTTCTTCCCCAGTAAAAACAAGACACCTTAATATATCGGAAAATTGCTTAAATAAGATTTAATGCCACAGAAAATATCATTCAAAGAAATAAACTTATTGAAAAAAAAAATACATGACTGTTGAATAAGTTGACCAAGTCAGCATTTGCAATTTTTAACTGTCCAATGTTCAATTTCCCTTTCACATCATAACACTTTTTTTGTTTGTTAAAGTTTTAAGAACTAATGATGTTTGCTTGATTTATCAGTAGAAGAAACTGACTGTCCTTATTTTCCCCCAAGTGACCAAATGAACAAAAAATTATCATCCTTCGATATGTGTGTTTGACCCTAAAGATTGTCAGTTTTCCTGCTGAATTATTGTTCTTATAGTATACTCCTTCCTTCCCCCAATAAAAACCAGATGCCATTATATATCTGACAGGTGCATCATACAAATTCGTTGTTTGGAGCAATCAGTTTCTTCTCTGAGATATTTTTTCATTTTGACACAGTGGTTATCTATCCCAACAAATATCCAAAACTCAAATATTGCATAATGAAAATTTTCACTCTACTTATTAACAGAGAAACCTATTATCTATGGAGGCTTTTAGCTTCTAACATTTTTAAAAAAAATTTAGAGACTAATTCTGTTTTATTTTTAACCAATCATTTACTGCTTTGTAGAGGTCAGTAGAATTATTGACCTTGGTTAAGGTAGTCATAACTTCAAAAGGATTATGGGAAGTAACCACATTTAGAACTATACTTGGAACTCACATGGGTTAAATAGTATTTTTTATTTACAGCATAATATTACCAGAATAATAAGTAATTTATTGTTTATTATACATGTTGTATTATTGATAGCACAAAGTCTTGCACAATCGCAACCATGATCACAATCGTGATTACATAATTGATTATTGGCTGTCACATTTATAATTAATTGTAAGGACATTTTGACACTATTTGATTAGTAAAACTTACTGTTGTATTAAATAAGTAATAACCCATCAGTTTTTAAAATAACCCATAACTGATTACTTTCCAAAAAACTTGTCAGGTTCACTTTGCTACTTCAGAATCATAGTTTAGTGATCCAAAAATTGATCTAACTGATAGTTTTGGTCAACTTTGGGGGGGGGGGAGCTGGGGAGCAACTGTTAACTTCTTCTTCCAGCCCTATCTGTCGACTTTCACAGGGAAACTGCAATTCTACTTAATCAATCATGATTTTATAACACATAAATGATCAGCTATTTGATATGACCTTGATTACGGCTAGTTTAATTGATTTGTAACGTGTACAATCAGAGTTTCCAGATAGCTGATATTTCATTTCTTATACTTGTACTGTCATTTGTAATGGCTGTTGCTTCCAATAATCATCCATATAAGATGATTTACAGAAAAAAGCAATGATTTACATAATAGAAACCATTAAAAAACCCACCTATCCTACCTCCTGTAAGTATTTGTGTTTTGGATTGGCTGATGGATGTCACATGTTGACACTGTATTTTATATTTACATAGCCAGTAGATTTTTTACATGATTAGCAGGTAAAAGATACTGTTCTTGGTGATATTGAAACACACAGAATAAAAACAATTTTGATTTAATACATGTGTTTTAGGACAGTCCTGTAGAATATATCCGATACAGAAGCAGTTGCAGACATAATGCAAGATATTCACGTGTAGTAAATTTTATATGGGGACTCACCCTATGTGCTCGACCCATACAAAATTTACTAACCTTGTATATCCTGTATTATGTCAGCAACTGCCTCTGTAACTAGTAATACATGTGCCACTATTCCTGCTAGGTTACACCTTAGCATATAGTCACGTTTACTATAGGAATTATAGGCTTAAGGTGACCCAAAATACATAGAATTTATATTTTGACCAAAAGTTCAGAGATTTGTGCACATACTAATAAGATTTGTGTTCATTTAACATCAGTTTGGTGTGTACATCAGGGTAAGACAAATTTTTATATGCACAATTTTGTTAATTATAGAGCCACATTTTTTTGTTTTTGTTTTTATGAAGTGTTTTTTTTTTAAATTGTTAAACGATGCAGGACAGAAAAGGAGATACATGTAATATAGTAGCTTTATTTGTGTGTTTGTCCAGCTTGTTTACTTGTTTCTCACTGTAAATCAACAATGTATGAATTTTGTTTAATAGTTTGTGGAATAAGATATCGTGCATTAGATAATGTTTACCAGGCTTTTTTACAATGAATTAAAATGTTGATTTCAAAATAATGAAAGATACATCTGATACAACTCAAAACATTGAAATTTTGCATTTATAGCATTTATTTATTTTTTAGAACTGAATAATACTATTATTTCAAGTGAACCAGAATTTTTAAAGGTTTTTTTTTAGTTTTGTTTTGTGTGTTTAGAAGTTATAAAAAACATGTTTGTCTTGTCATAATTTCTGTGTTTGTTTGTCTTGTGGTTTTATGTTCCTTTTTATAGCAATGTATATCTGGTAAAAAAAGCTATGGAGCTTTGAATCGTCCACATATATATGAATACCCTAGCATTAATATTCATCCCATCCACTGTTACTGTCTACCTGAGTGGTGGGATGTGGAGCGACCAGTAATTAAGTGGAATTTGTAGGAGGTCTTGTCGTCGGATTTTACTGCCTTTATATGCATTAACATAGAGGTGGTGTGTGGAAGGACCAGGAAGCTAGTGTAATTGTTAGTTAAATAAGCATAGAGATGTGCTGTGAAAGGCCGGTAACCTGGTGTATTTGGTAATGTAGTTGGTCTCCTCTAAAGAGATGTGTTGTGAAGGATCAGAAGCTTGGTGTATTTGGTAATGTAGTTGGTCTCCTCTAAAGAGATGTGCTGTGAAAGACCAGTAGCTTGGTGTATTTGGTAATGTAGTTGGTCTCCTCTAAAGAGATGTGCTGTGAAGGACCAGTAGCTTGGTGTATTTGGTAATGTAGTTGGTCTCCTCTAAAGAGATGTGTTGTGAAGGACCAGTAGCTTGGTGTATTTAGTAATGTAGTTGGTCTCCTCTAAAGAGATGTGCTGTGAAGGACCAGTAGCTTGGTGTATTTGGTAATGTAGTTGGTCTCCTCTTAAGAGATGTGTTGTGAAGGACCAGTAGCTTGGTGTATTTGGTAATGTAGTTGGTCTCCTCTAAAGAGATGTGCTGTTAAGGACCAGTAGCATGGTGTATTTGGTAATGTAGTTGGTCTCCTCTAAAGAGATGTGCTGTGAAAGACCAGTAGCTTGGTGTATTTGGTAATGTAGTTGGTCTCCTCTAAAGAGATGTGCTGTGAAAGACCAGTAGCTTGGTGTATTTGGTAATGTAGTTGGTCTCCTCTAAAGAGAAGTGCTGTGAAAGACCAGTAGCTTGGTGTATTTGGTAATGTAGTTGGTCTCCTCTAAAGAGATGTGCTGTTAAGGACCAGTAGCTTGATGTATTTGGTAATGTAGTTGGTCTCCTCTAAAGAGATGTGCTGTGAAAGACCAGTAGCTTGGTGTATTTGGTAATGTAGTTGGTCTCCTCTAAAGAGATGTGCTGTTAAGGACCAGTAGCTTGGTGTATTTGGTAATGTAGTTGGTCTCCTCTAAAGAGATGTGCTGTGAAGGACCAGTAGCTTGGTGTATTTGGTAATGTAGTTGGTCTCCTCTAAAGAGATGTGCAGTGAAAGACCAGTAGCTTGGTGGATTTGGTAATGTTGTTGGTCTCCTCTAAAGAGATGTGCTGTGAAAGACCAGTAGCTTGGTGTATTTGGTAATGTAGTTGGTCTCCTCTAAAGAGAAGTGCTGTGAAAGACCAGTAGCTTGGTGTATTTGGTAATGTAGTTGGTCTCCTCTAAAGAGATGTGCTGTTAAGGACCAGTAGCTTGATGTATTTGGTAATGTAGTTGGTCTCCTCTAAAGAGATGTGCTGTGAAAGACCAGTAGCTTGGTGTATTTGGTAATGTAGTTGGTCTCCTCTAAAGAGATGTGCTGTTAAGGACCAGTAGCTTGGTGTATTTGGTAATGTAGTTGGTCTCCTCTAAAGAGATGTGCTGTGAAGGACCAGTAGCTTGGTGTACTTGGTGTATTTGGTAATGTAGTTGGTCTCCTCTAAAGAGATGTGCAGTGAAAGACCAGTAGCTTGGTGGATTTGGTAATGTTGTTGGTCTCCTCTAAAGAGATGTGCTGTGAAAGACCAGTAGCTTGGTGTATTTGGTAATGTAGTTGGTGTCCTCTAAAGAGATGTGTTGTGAAAGACCAGTAGCTTGGTGTATTTGGTAATGTAGTTGGTCTCCTCTAAAGAGATGTGTTGTGAAAGACCAGTAGCTTGGTGGATTTGGTAATGTAGTTGGTCTCCTCTAAAGAGATGTGCTGTGAAAGACCAGTAGCTTGGTGTATTTGGTAATGTAGTTGGTCTCCTCTAAAGAGATGTGCTGTGAAAGACCAGTAGCTTGGTGGATTTGGTAATGTAGTTGGTCTCCTCTAAAGAGATGTGCTGTGAAAGGCCAGTAACCTGGTGTATTTGGTAATGTAGTTGGTCTCCTCTAAAGAGATGTGCTGTGAAGGACCAGTAGCTTGGTGTATTTGGTAATGTAGTTGGTCTCCTCTAAAGAGAAGTGCTGTTAAGGACCAGTAGCTTGGTGTATTTGGTAATGTAGTTGGTCTCCTCTAAAGAGATGTGCTGTGAAGGACCAGTAGCTTGGTGTATTTGGTAATGTAGTTGGTCTCCTCTAAAGAGATGTGTTGTGAAGGACCAGTAGCTTGGTGGATTTAGTAATGTAGTTGGTCTCCTCTAAAGAGATGTGCTGTGAAGGACCAGTAGCTTGGTGTATTTGGTAATGTAGTTGGTCTCCTCTAAAGAGATGTGTTGTGAAGGACCAGTAGCTTGGTGTATTTGGTAATGTAGTTGGTCTCCTCTAAAGAGATGTGCTGTGAAGGACCAGTAGCTGGGTGGATTTAGTAATGTTGTTGGTCTCCTCTAAAGAGATGTGCTGTGAAGGACCAGTAGCTTGGTGGATTTGGTAATGTAGTTGGTCTCCTCTAAAGAGATGTGCCATGAAAGACCAGTAGCTTGGTGTATTTGGTAATGTAGTTGGTCTCCTCTAAAGAGATGTGCCATGAAAGACCAGTAGCTTGGTGTATTTGGTAATGTAGTTGGTCTCCTCTAAAGAGATGTGCTGTGAAGGACCAGTAGCTTGGTGGATTTGGTAATGTAGTTGGTCTCCTCTAAAGAGATGTGCCATGAAAGACCAGTAGCTTGGTGTATTTGGTAATGTAGTTGGTCTCCTCTAAAGAGATGTGCCATGAAAGACCAGTAGCTTGGTGTATTTGGTAATGTAGTTGGTCTCCTCTAAAGAGATGTGCCGTGAAGGACCAGTAGCTTGGTGTATTTGGTAATGTAGTTGGTCTCCTCTAAAGAGATGTGTTGTGAAGGACCAGTAGCTTGGTGGATTTGGTAATGTAGTTGGTCTCCTCTAAAGAGATGTGCCGTGAAAGACCAGTAGCTTGGTGTATTTGGTAATGTAGTTGGTCTCCTCTAAAGAGATGTGCTGTGAAGGACCAGTAGCTTGGTGTATTTGGTAATGTAGTTGGTCTCCTCTAAAGAGATGTGCTGTGAAGGACCAGTAGCTTGGTGGATTTGGTAATGTCGTTGGTCTCCTCTAAAGGGATGTCCCGTGAAGGACCAGTAGCTTGGTGGATTTGGTAATGTAGTTGGTCTCTTCTAAAGAGATGTGCTGTGAAGGACCAGTAGCTTGGTGTATTTGGTAATGTAGTTGGTCTCTTCTAAAGAGATGTGTTGTGAAAGACCAGTAGCTTGGTGTATTTGGTAATGTAGTTGGTCTCTTCTAACACTGCTGGCATTAACATAGATATAAGGTGTGAGGGAGCCAGTAGCCTGGTGGAATTTGTAGAAAGTGTTGAGGTGTTTAAGGAAGAGTAGCCCAGAGTATTTGGTACCATAGTAAGACTTGTCTATCAGTATTGTGTAGACCTACAAGTTGGTATAGGAGGTTAAAACTAGAGTTCATTTGGAACTTTTAGTTGGTTCATCTACCTGTACTTGAATAAACATAGACATTGGAAAAAGGAGACCAGTAGCCCAGGAAAATTGATACATGTAATTGCATAAACATTTTGGTAGGCTGTTGGAAAGGCCAGGGCCCATAGAAATTTTACTAGGTCTAAGCTACCTTTACTTAAACACATATAAGTCAGGTATCAGTAGACCAGTGGAATTGTTTGTCAGTCTAACCTACCTCTATTTGTGTAAATAGAGGAAATCAGTAGCCAGGTGGAACCAGTTGTAGATCATGTTTACCTGTACTTGCATACAAATTTTTATAGAAGTATGGCATTGATTATATAAGTATACTTGGATAAAAGAAAACATGGAACTTGTATTTAAACAGCAATCTATTTTCTCCAAAATATAGTTGCATTTTTTTTTACAAAATTAGTTTTAAAAAATACTTCTCACTCAAAAGAAAATTAGAGTAGACTTAGCCTTTTTAGGCAAAAGGGAGCATGGCTATACAGTGAAAGAGCTTCCTAGGAAGTAAAAGCATAGCTAAATAGGCTTTTAGAAAGTAAACGTTATCCAGCCACAGGCACTGAAACGTACTGAGTATTTCTATTTTTTTGTCAATCAACAATTTACTTATTTTTCTCTTCTTTCTATTGTTTCTTTATGCATGATCGATTTCCTGTATGTTAATTTTAGTAATGATATGATTTTTTTTCTTTGTCGATAACATTGATTATGTATTCTATTGGCTGTTATATTATATCATTTTAGGCAAGTCAAATGGTGTTTTTTAAAGATGCTATAGAACACATTACAAGGGCAGCTAGAGTATTCCGGCAACCTGGCGGTCATATGATATTGGTAAGTCAGTTTTCTTTTTAAATTCATTATATTTTTTAATTGTCATTAATTTGAGAGACGGTATACATAATCAAATGACAATCAGTCTTCAGAGTAAATGACTCTCTGTTACTTGATTGGGCGGTTCACTGAATCTATAAATGTTTATTTATAGCATATAAATGATTTTTTGACAAACAGGATTTCGTATCTAATTTGCAAGTCGGTATAGATAACGTCTTTCAAACAGATTTATCAGTCTTAATTATTATCTCCCTTCTCGAATCTCCCAACAGATGGCGTTTACTCCATTGTATTACAGCTACATAAGCTTTGCACATTTGGGCACGTGCATTAGGATTAGATAGTTTTAAGTTACCCGCAATCCCACCCTAACCAAATTTTAGTTCTGGTAAAGGAAATTATGAATATGAAGGACTTTAGTTTTTATTATGTTTTCTGGTTTGTTTGTATTTTTTTATACCCTACAGTTTTTTCTCATGCATGTATTATCAACAACTTTATTATAAGTTATGTATTTAAGTAGTTTACGTTCTGTAAAAACAAAGTTGTTAAGCTGTATAATGATGTTTGTGAATATGTAAAAAGGCCTATAATATCCCCATCTTTGATGGGATGGGTTCTTTATTATAGTAGTTATGATTTCTATCTATTTGTATGTATATATGTTTTATTATTTTTAATTTGTGTTTTCGTCATTTATATTTATTAATAAATGACATTTTCAATTCAATGCCGAGTTTCTTCTTCCCTCCCATCAAACGGAGCACAGCCTGTGTTGACAAAAATATTTTTGTCATTTCATTGGTTTATGGGGGCCTCGGTGGCCCAGTGGTTAAGGTAGTTCGTCTAATATTGGTCACGTGCAGGCAGGGTGTACTCGACTCCAATCTTAATTGACAAGGATTGCCAGTTTTCCTACTGCAGGTTGGGGTTCTCTCCAGGTACTCTGGCTTCCTTCCCCAATAAAAACTGGATGCCATGATATAGCTGAAAAATTGTTGAAAGAGGCATTAAAACACCATTCAAACAAACAAAAAACATTGGTTTATATTTTTGTGTAGTAATGTTACGTTCCACAAATTGACTTCTATTTCATTCATTGGTCAGTGAACAATTACAAGGTAAACATTGTACCAAGATCTCCCTACTTTTTAAAGCTGTTTGGGAAAAAAATGATATTTTCTATATCTTTTATTTTCATTCTGATATTGATGTAAATAGAACTACATATTTATACCGCTCATTTTGAACATTTGTTCAGGGAGTCAAGTTTTGTTTAATTATTTTTCAAAAAGCATTTGTGAAGTGACGACAGGTATTTAAATCTATGAAGCACCATTGGTTAATAGTTTAGCGAAAACAACGGTTAAGACGGTTAGCTTTTTAGAAAAGCTAAACTTGTTATTCTACTACTGAAATGGCTGAAAGGAATGATATGTTGGCATGTCCTTCTGTCAGTCATGACATCAATATGTCAGTCCATCACACACGTTTTACAGATTTTTTTTCTGAAAGCTAGAAGATATTTATATGATATTTGGTATAATTGTCAGCCATCATTACAGTTACAGATCAAGTTGTTCCAGTCTGATGATTTTTGATGAAATAATGGCCTAAGGACATGCTGGTAGGGGACTTGGTATTGCATAGGCAATATTATCCACAGTTGTTATAATGTATCTATTTTATGTTTACCGTGTAAATGATTTATTTTTCTTATCTTTCTAAGGTTGGTTTGGATGGAACAGGGAAATCAACTGTTGTTCAACTTGCTAGTCACATTGCTGGGTGCGAACTGTTTAAATTATCACTTCATAGAGGTTACGGTATAACAGAGTTCAGAGATGATCTAAAATCAGTATTCCAGCTGAGTGGGGTTAAAGGGAACACTATTGTATTCCTTCTAACAGATGCTGACATTGTCAAAGTAAGTAATATCAAAACTAACTAAAAATGTTAGCACTTTAGTGATAAAAAAAATGTTAAAAAATATCAATGATACAGATCAAAGAACAAAATTTACAATAAGCAAATATAAAACCTGTGGATTTGTAACAAGCCTTTACTGTATATGTGAGATGCCATTTGCTGCATCAAAGAAGAAACAGAAATACCTATGGGACAATCAAGCTTTAAGTCTAAAAACACAAAGACAAAACCTTGGGACACACAATTACAAACATAGAACCACACACACAAAAAAGCCAGTGACTTGCAATCTCAAGGAAACTAGACTGAACTCATGTGCTCCAGTAGGGAAAGGAGTTTCTTTAAAATGATAAAGACACATTAATTTTTCTATAAAAAAAACTTGAGATCAGTTAGGTTTCTAAAATTGAGGGAGTGTTAATTACCACAACTGAAGCAAGTTTATTCAAAATTTGGAAATCATGAAATTTACACAAAAATTGATGTTTCTAATTTATCCATTGATATGAAATCTCTAGGTTTAAAATATTAATAACCTTCCAGAAAAAAATATTTGGTTTGACCAAACTTGCTGTTTGAGGGAAAATTACATTAAAAATTGTTTTTATATATTAATCCCATTATTAGGAGTCATTCTTGGAAGATATCAACTGTATCCTGAATTCTGGAGAGGTACCAGATTTATTTGATCATGAGGAACAAGATGCTATTAGAATGGAACTCAAACAAGCTGCAGCACAGGCTGATGTTCCAGACACGAAGGAATCTGTTTATCAGTTCTTTATAGGTCGTGTGACACGTAATTTACATATTGTATTGACACTTAGTCCTGCTGGTGGCAAGTTCCGTCAAAGGTGTCGTATGAATCCAGCATTTGTAAATTGTTGTACCATAGACTGGTATGATGAGTGGGACGAGGAAGCTATGCTGAGCGTTGCTGAAGTTTTCTTTGAAAATGCTGAATTTATAGCTGATGAAAGCTACGATCTTGAGGTAATTTAAATTTAAAAAAATTGGGGGTTTATAGATGTATTGATTTAATGTGTGCTTTAATGTTCAGCAAGCAAAAAGTTTACAAACAATAAACCAAAGGTGAAAAGGGACTGAACAATGGGAAATAAACCAAAGGGGAAAAGGGACTGAACTATGGGAAATAAACCAAAGGTGAAAAGGGACTGAACAATGGGAAATAAACCAAAGGGGAAAAGGGACTGAACAATGGGAAATAAACCAAAGGGGAAAAGGGACTGAACAATGGGAAATAAACCAAAGGTGAAAAGGGACTGAACAATGGGAAATAAACCAAAGGGGAAAAGGGACTGAACAATGGGAAATAAACCAAAGGGGAAAAGGGACTGAACAATGGGAAATAAACCAAAGGGGAAAAGGGACTGAACAATGGGAAATAAACCAAAGGTGAAAAGGGACTGAACAATTGGAAATAAACCAAAGGGGAAAAGGGACTGAACAATGGGAAATAAACCAAAGGGGAAAAGGGACTGAACAATGGGAAATAAACCAAAGGGGAAAAGGGACTGAACAATGGGAACAATATTTTGTTTGCCACCATAAAAAGTATTGTGTATTGTGTAAGGATGCAGAAATTAGCCTTTTGTAGCAGCTACAAAGAGCTTTTCTTTTTCAAACTCTACAGAAGCGTTCTTTATCATGCAAGGAGTTGACACTCTACTAACACATTACTCACTTTGATTCATGGTTAGGCTTTCTGTATTATAACCTGACAACACCTTCAAATGAGGGCCTCTTCTATCCATGGACATGCCGGGTTGCTCTGTGGATCGGTCACTGGGAACCCTCCCAGTTATCATGGTCTGAAGATTTTTTTAGAATTGAGTGCTTGTATGTTTGCTTTATGTCTAGTGAGCAGTATTTCAGTTATATTTAGAATGAGACCAAGTTAAGAAAGAATAAATCAACTTGTAATTGGGGTAGGAAACACTGAACAAAGTTTTAACTGCCACCGGAAAAGTATTGTGTATTGGATAGGGGCGGAAAATTTAGCCATCTTAGATTTAAGATTTAATAATACTGTGGTTTCATTTTTATTCGTGGGGTATCAATTTTCGTCGTTTTCGTGGGTGGAGACAAACCACGAAATTAAGAATTCAACGAATAATGATCTCAAGAAATCTATAATGACGGTAAGCCGACATAAGAAACTGCTATGGGACAACTATTTACATGGATAATGACAGCTGATGTTCAAGATGCATCGAATAGAATAATTTTTTTGAATATATAAGACAATTTGCATTATGAACAACTTTAGCATGTTTATGACACTAAATAGAAATAAAACTGTTAAAAAAACATCGTTGTTATTTTTAATTGCGTAATCCCGTCAGTAGTAAACTTCCCGTTGTGCCTTTTCGTTGTAAAGTGTTGATGTATACACAAATATTAAAGTAACTAGTCTCAATTTAAAAAGATCATTAAAGCAATCTATCTTTAACTTCTTTTATACTGAAATCCATCTAAAAAACACTAATTATAGCATCAAGTTTATTGTCAAACAAACAAACTTAATCTTTGCCCCAGGGAATGTACGACGAATTTACAATGAACTGTTTAATTAGATTGGTTTTAATAAAATGACACGTTTATTAATTATGTCAATTTTGTTTACGGCTACAAAACAAAATCTGTTTAATCTTTATTACTTAATGTTTCTTTGAAAACAAAACAGTCATTACGCCGTTTTCAAGATAGCCAGCTAGATGTACACTATCACGGGATATATGGTATCGCATGATTTTATTCAGGGCATTTTACTCAACACGCCGTCTTATAATATTGTGTTTACAAACGACATAATACGGCATAAAACGCAACTCCTTTCATAAATTTATGTTTAGTGTGGGCTTTGCACCACGCTACAACAAAATCAGGTTTCGTTTTGCATCGTCTTTCTTAAGCTGTTCCATTTCGTTTTAATGTCCCGCTTTCCAATAAAAGTACCGTAAATTTCTATGAAATCCCGTGATCAGCATTACAATTGTCACCCCCTGAGAGCGAAAAATGACGTAATAGAAAATGTCCGAACTAACCCTGTATGAATACCGAAAAATTGTAAGCAATTTAACCGCGAACCACGAATTTAAGAATCCCACGAAATGTCTTTTTTCCTCCAACCACGAAAATTGATACCAACGAAAATAAATGAAACCACAGTATGCATATCAGATAAAACAAGTGGGGGAATTTCCCTAATAGGTATTATTTTTACATTAATGCCCAGTAGCTTTACGTAATACTCAAGACAAATGAAGTTTCAGTTCACATGTACTACAGATTTCCATGACTTCAGTAGCTTGTTTTAAAGGATTAGCATTTGTAAATTTATCCACGATTGCATAATCATAAATTTTTGAGACCCTCTTTTCGAATATCATAACATGTCAATATAGAATTTCTTTCATGGATGTTGAAACCCCATACAACCCATTTATTTATGAATTGAATGTATTGTTTTGAAGTTTCATTGACGTATGAAAGCCTTGACTAAAGAACATTGGGCCTCGGTGGCCAAGTGGTTAAGGTAGTTCCTCTACTATTGATCATGTAATCTGTCAACACTGAGGTTGGGGGTTCGAGTCTCACACCAGGCAGGGTGTATTCAACTCCAATCTTAATTGACAAGAATTGCCAGTTTTCCTATCGCAGGTCAGGGGTTTTCTATCTGGGTACTCCGGCTTCCTCCCCCCATAAAAACTGGACACCATGATATAGCTGAAAAATTGCTGAAAGTGGCGGTAAACACCTAACAACCAACTAACTAAAGCACATATTCAGTGAAGCTTGATAGTGCTTCATAATGAAACTGTGCACAGTCAATGCTTTCATATGTCAATGAAACTTCAAAAGAATGCATTCAATTCTTATAATTATATAAATGTTACATCATTGAATTAGGGCAATTCAAGTAAATGTTGATTTCCATATCAATATATTACTATACCACAGTGTTATGTTATTGACGTTGCTATGGTGCACTGGTTTTGTTCTTTCATTGAAAATTGATTATGACCACATAAAGTGCATACATAATGTTATTTTTGTTTAATACTAAACAGTTTTGTTAAAATAAAGTTGGTGGACTGTATTATGCTTTTAACTTATAACAAGTAATTAAAATAATAATAATAAAATAATGTATTCTGCCCTGAGATCTTCAAACAATAGCAATACAGTTGTACAATAAGAATTAATATCACATAGTGCACGCATATGAAAAAAATACACTTAATTCTCCTTCACGGTTATTGTTGTCATTCTGAAATCTGCAATAAATTTTTTTAAACAGGTACTAAAGGCACATGTTGGCAGAGTGTGTGTAGATATCCATAAAAGTATTGGTAAAACAGCTGTAAAGTACTGGGATGAAATGAGAAGACACTACTATGCCACTCCTAGTAGTTATATGGAATTTATCAGACTTTACTCCAAAATGTTGAGGGAAAATAAAGGATCCTTCATAAACAACAAGTATGTTTTAAATAAATTTAACTTGAAGTGTTGTTTAGAAAATAAATATCATTTTTTCACATTAGTTTCACGTGAATTATTATCATTTAACCTGGTTTCCTTTTGAAATTTATGTTATTTTTTCATTCAAGATTATCACTTGCATAAAAAATATGACTTCCCATGAATTTTCTTAAATCCATCATTTAGACCTTAATTAGTATCTCTTACAATCTTTGAAAATGAGTTATACATTACATGAAACACTATTTAATTTTGTCCATTTATTGTATGCGAGATATATTATAATACATTTACTTTATACCTTCACATGAAAAAATGTATGTTTATTATCTGAAGTTTTTCAAGGCAGTTGAATTGTCTCCTTTTGAAATATTTTATATAGTGCCTTCTTTAGAACATATTTTTATTTTCAACTAAATATCTTTTGTTTTTTTAATGACTTTTTCATCCATGTATTGCTTGTTGCAGGAATTTTATTTGAGCACTTTTCTGCTATTTTTGTAATTTAAACTTAATATTAATTTTTGTTAATGTTGGCTCATTCATTATGGGAGTGATTTTTTTTCATATTCATTGATTGCATGGTCTCTTAATATCTGAAAAATACCTTTGAGTTTTTTCTCAACTGAAAGCCAGAATGTAAACAACTCCGCTAACGTTTTGTCGAGAAATCAGGGTCAGGTTTGGCTGTAGTTTTAATGTTTTGCATGAACCAACATGATACCCTACAGTTAGTAAAACATGTATCACAGAGTTTTTGTCATGAGTCTATGTAATGTCATAAAAAGACATTTTGGGACTGTGCATACAGTATTAGGATAAAAATTCAAAGGCATATTGATTTTTGACACAATTTTACATCACATAAAGTAAATGTTTAAAGAGCATTTGTTTGTATTTTAGAGAAAGATTGGAAAATGGCTTGTCCAAATTATCTGAAGCCAATGAGTTGGTAGGAACCTACCAAGAAAAGCTGAAAACACTGGGGCCACAGATAGAAGAAAAACAAAGAGTATGATATAAAAAATAATGACTACAGTAGTCCCCCTCTTATAAGACCACCCCATCTGAGTCATGAAAGTTGTCTTATAATGGGGGTGGTCTTTCTTGAGGGGATATACACACACTAACACAGGTTTATAGAGCTTGGTCGCTTGATTAGCAAGAAGAACTGTGAAGTGATCAAGAATCAAACATAATAAATATTTGTATTTTATTATTCAGTATAAATAAAAACTAGACAAAGTCGATCTAGCGATCACTAATACCCCCGCATTTTGTAAAAATTTGTAACGTTTTACATTAACTGTGACCTTGAAAAAATTTGATATCAAAATCAATAGGCTTCTTACCAACAAAATATATAACAATATTTTACAGTTTCATTAGAATCGGGGGGGGGGGGGGGGGGTGGGGGCCTCGGTGACCGAGTGGTCAAGGTAGTTCATCTACTATTGATCACGTGGTCTGTCAACACTGAGATTGCGGGTTCGATTCTCACTGCAGGCAGGGTGTACTCGACTCCAATCTTAATTGACAAGGATTGCCAGTTTTCCTACCGCAGGTCGGGGGTTTTCTCCGGGTATTCCGGCTTCCTCCCCCAATAAAAACTGGATGCCATGATATAGCTGAAAAAATTGCTGAAAGTGGCGTTAAACACCATCAAACAAAAAAAAAACATTAAAATCGGATGCAAACTTTTTGAGTTATTGTCCAGAAACAACTTTTTTGTAAAAAAAATTTCGTGGACTGTGACCTTGAAATTTGATGGATTTCCCCCTAAATCAATAGGCTTCTTACCAACCTGATATATAACAATATCCCAAAGTTTCATTCAAATCACATGCAAACTTTTTGAGTTATCGTCCGGAAACAACTTTTTTGTAAAAATTTCTAACGTTTTCGTGGACTGTGACCTTGAAATTTGACCCATTTCCCCCAAAATCAAAAGGCTTTTTACAAACCTGATATTTAACAATATCCCAAAGTTTCATTCAAATTGAATGTAAACTTTTTGAGTTATTGTCCAGAAACAACTTTTTTGTAAAAATTTCTAAAGTTTTTCGTGGACTGTGACCTTGAAATTTGACGTATTTCCCCCAAAATCAATAGGCTTCTTACCAACCTGATATATGACAATATCCCAAAGTTTCATTCAAATCAGATGTAAACTTTTTGAGTTATTGTCCGGAAACAACTTTTTTGTTAAAATTTCCGTTTTTCGTGGACTGTGACCTTGAAATTTGATGTATTTCCCCCAAAATCAATAGGGGCCTCGGTGGCCGAGTGGTCTAGGTAGTTCGTCTACTATTGATCACGTGGTCTGTCAACACTGAGATTGCGGGTTCGATTCTCACTGCAGGCAGGGTGTACTCGACTCCAATCTTAATTGACAAGGATTGCCAGTTTTCCTACCGCAGGTCGGGGGTTCTCTCCGGGTACTCCGGCTTCCTCCCCCAATAAAAACTGGACGCCATGAAATAGCTGAAAAATTTCTGAAAGTGGCGTTAAAACACCATTCAAACAAACAAAACCAAAATCAATAGGCTTCTTACCAACCTGATATATAACAATATCCCAAAGTTTCATTCAAATTGGATGTAAACTTTTTGAATTATCATCCGGAAACCAAATGTGGACTGACGAATGGACGGACGGACGGACGGACGTGAGGACCACTATATACCCCCGACTCTGTCGAGCGGGGGTATAATAAAAACAATTCATGCAGTTTTTATCTGTTAAAAATGTGTAATGATCATATAAGAATTCCATGTCTTCTTATAAGTGAAAGTTTCGGTTCCTGTTTCATCTGCATTGTCATTATTTTTATCACTTTTATTGTCTGCCCAGGTTCCACTTCGTAGTTTATTAAGGTTCTGTTTAGTTTAGTCCAGGTTTCTCTCTGTTTCCAGTTTCCCAAGTTTTTGACATCGTTTGTTGTAAATTTTGATTTATGATTATGTTGGTACATTGTACTATTATCTCCTTGTTGAAAATTTCAGTCTTCTTGTAAGAAACCCGATTTCCTTAATGCTGAAATCAAACTGATCTACAATATCCTACTTGTTTTCCCCTTTAATCCAGTTTAAACATCTTTCTTTTACGCGATTTCGACATTTTGTTTACTGGTCGTTGAACTGTTACCGAACTGGTTTACGATAATAAAACCAAATCACGTTCCATACGAGAATTCCAAAATAAACATCCGGTCAGTGAAAATGGTCGTTCGTGAGGGAAATTTACATTGTTGTGTCAAGAAAACGTGGTCGCTGGTCGCGTTTGAGGGGTGGTCATTCGTGAGAGGTAATTTTACGTTAGAAACACTTAATGCATCAGGGTTTTGGCCGAATGAAGCGGGTGGTCGCTGGCGAGGGGATCGTATAAGAGGGGGACTACTGTCTGTATTTATTTATCTGTTTTCTGTGAATATTGTTTGCAGTATGCTTGTTTATTATAGTGATGGGGGTGTCTGTCCATCTGTTACACTTTCTCTTATTTGCAACTCCTCCTACACCACTGAATGGAATTTGATAAAAACTTACACAGAATCCTTGTCACATAGTGCCATTGTGCAGGAGATATTTAACATTTTGATCAGAATGATATTTGGGGTTTCCTATAGAAAAACATGGACTATGTGATTGACTTAAGGGGAAACCCACCACTGAATGGAATTTGATGAAACTTACACAGAATCCTTGTCCCATAGTGCCATTGTGCAGGAGATATTTAACATTTTGGGGTTTCCCATAGAAAAACATGGACATTGTCAGTGACATAAGGGGATACCCATCTCTTATGTGCAACTCTTCCTACACCACTGAATGGAATTTGATGAAACTTTAACAGAATCTTTGTCAAATAGCGACATTGTGCACCTGATATTTAACATTTTGATCGGAATGATATTTGGGTTTTCCCACAGAAAAAAATGGACATTGCTATTCTTTGAGGAGGGGGAGGGATGGTGGTTCCCATGTTTTATCTGCAACTCTTCCTACACTAGATTAAGTTTCAAGTTCATAAGTAAGAACACGTGCATTTTTGAAGAAATCATGAAGCGGGGGGTGTCAATGGTGAGCATTGCTCATAGTTTTGTTTACTCTAGTTTATTCTTTTTGTGAGATCTGCCATTAATCCATCTCAAATTTTGATTTGATTTATTTAAGATTGAGATTATTGTGAGCAAGCTCGATGATAATTAGAAGATGGTCAGATCTTATATTTGTTAATATTATATACCGAACAATAAGGAGGTATAAATTGAAGACAAATATATAGTCTGACCATGTTCTAATTCACATCAAGCCCAAATGCAGCAATCTATTTTGATTCTAATGTGTCTAAAAAAAAAAAAAATTTCAAATTTCGAAATGGCTCTAATAGGATGTTTTCAGTAGTAATATTGGTTGTTGAAACTAATAACATATATCTCAAAACAGTATATTAAAGCAAATAAAATTGACATTTTTTTTTACATATATGCTCGTCATTTTATTGAATATACCTTTTCTATATTGAGAAATCTTAACAAAATTGAATTGTTCCAGTTTGAAAATTTCAGTTGAGTGATATGACGTCGGAATTCTAATTGTGACATCATAGCGTGCTTTCAAAGCGTATGTAGGACGTGTATTATATAGGATCTTATGTTGGTACGAGTGGATTATCGGATTTCTCCAATCAAGATAGTTAAATTATGGAATTTTAAATTTCCATAATTTAACAATCAAGATTGGAGAAATCCGATAATCCAAGAGTAGTAATGTAAGATTCTGTTTCTCTAATTTTAAATTAGTAAATTTGCTAAATGAAGTACAAAATCTCCCAACCTCAATTTTACGTTCATGACTTGAATACGCGGTAAATTGAAGGTGTTTTGTTTATGACGTCATGAGTTCTTATTATGACATTATTATTTTAAACCAATCAACTGCTGAGAACAATAAATTCACTAGTGACGAGAACTATATTTTCCAAAATGGGCAAGGGGTTGAAATATTACTTCAAAATTAGAAAATGTTTTATTTTAATCGATCGGATCCACAATATAGCTGAAATACTTCATACTTAACAGCATTAAGCAGTCATTCAATCTATTAAACTATTTAAAGGATTACATGTTAGGAATAACCATTGTAGGTATTGTAGGAATGGCGTTTCTCAAGACTGGTTACTGCAAAAAGAACTTTTCTTCATCCATGGTCACAAATGCATTATTTATTTTCATAGTGATGACAAATTACATGGAGTTATTTGAGGTTATTTTTTTTCTTATTTGTGAAAACATATTTATGTACATTTTTTTTAATAGGACACAGAAGTTCTGCTTGAGCAGTTACAGAAGGACCAGGAGGCAGTGGAACAAGTGCAGGAAATTGTTGGACAGGAAGAGGAAGTAATGAAACGAGAAACTGAAATTGTTCTGGAATATGCGGAAGTAAGTAATAGTTATAAATTTAAATTTTAAGAATATTGTATGGATTTTCATTAAGAGTCTACATTTTTAACTTAGTGTAAAGCACAACATTTTCAACATCTGCAGTTGCGATCTTGATAGAGATTTAATAGTCTGTAAATCCATGCATGGAGTCATAAGAAAATTCTCATGTTAGAATTATGTCTCCCCTTCATGGAAGGGAGACATTTTGTTTTACTATGAGTTCTTCATCTTTTTCTTATTCTTATTCATACAGTATATTGTTCAGCTCCAATGTTTATATTTGTTTGCTCCCATGTAGAAAGATATTCCTAGTACTTATAATTGTCATATGTATTGTTCAGCTCCAATGTTTATATTTATTTGCTCCCATGTAGAAAGATATTTCTAGTACTTATAGTTGTCATATGTATTGTTCAGTTCCAATGTTTATATTTATTTGCTCCCATGTAGAAAGATATTCCTAGTACTTATAGTTGTCATATGTATTGTTCAGTTCCAATGTTTATATTTATTTGCTCCCATGTAGAAAGATATTCCTAGTACTTATAGTTGTCATATGTATTGTTCAGCTCCAATGTTTATATTTGTTTGCTCCCATGTAGAAAGATATTCCTAGTACTTATAGTTGTCATATGTATTGTTCAGCTCCAATGTTTATTTTAATAAGCTCCCATGTAGAAAGATATTCCTAGTACTTATAGTTGTCATATGTATTGTTCAGCTCCAATGTTTATATTTATTTGCTCCCATGTAGAAAGATATTTCTAGTACTTATAGTTGTCATATGTATTGTTCAGCTCCAATCTGTATATTTATTTGCTCCCATGTAGAAAGATATTTCTAGTACTTATAGTAGTCATATGTATTGTTCAGCTCCAATGTTTATATTTATTTGCTCCCATGTAGAAAGATATTCCTAGTACTTATAGTTGTCATATGTATTGTTCAGCTCCAATGTTTATATTTATTTGCTCCCATGTAGAAAGATATTTCTAGTACTTATAGTTGTCATATGTATTGTTCAGCTCCAATGTTTATATTAATTTGCTCCCATGTAGAAAGATATTCCTAGTACCTATAGTTGTCATATGTATTGTTCAGCTCCAATGTTTATATTTATTTGCTCCCATGTAGAAAGATATTTCTAGTACTTATAGTTGTCATATGTATTGTTCAGCTCCAATGTTTATATTTATTTGCTCCCATGTAGAAAGATATTTCTAGTACTTATAGTTGTCATATGTATTGTTCAGCTCCAATGTTTATATTTATTTGCTCCCATGTAGAAAGATATTTCTAGTACTTATAGTTGTCATATGTATTGTTCAGCTCCAATGTTTATATTTATTTGCTCCCATGTAGAAAGATATATCTAGTACTTATAGTTGTCATATGTATTGTTCAGCTCCAATGTTTATATTTATTTGCTCCCATGTAGAAAGATATTTCTAGTACTTATAGTTGTCATATGTATTGTTCAGTTCCAATGTTTATATTTATTTGCTCCCATGTAGAAAGATATTTCTAGTACTTATAGTTGTCATATGTATTGTTCAGCTCCAATGTTTATATTTATTTGCTCCCATGTAGAAAGATATTCCTAGTACTTATAGTTGTCATATGTATTGTTCAGCTCCAATGTGTATATTTGTTTGCTCCCATGTAGAAAGATATTTCTAGTACTTATAGTTGTCATATGTATTGTTCAGTTCCAATTTTTATATTTATTTGCTCCCATGTAGAAAGATATTTCTAGTACTTATAGTTGTCATATGTATTGTTCAGCTCCAATGTTTATATTTATTTGCTCCCATGTAGAAAGATATTCCTAGTACTTATAGTTGTCATATGTATTGTTCAGCTCCAATGTGTATATTTGTTTGCTCCCATGTAGAAAGATATTTCTAGTACTTATAGTTGTCATATGTATTGTTCAGCTCCAATGTGTATATTTATTTGCTCCCATGTAGAAAGATATTTCTAGTACTTATAGTTGTCATATGTATTGTTCAGCTCCAATGTTTATATTTATTTGCTCCCATGTAGAAAGATATTTCTAGTACTTATAGTTGTCATATGTATTGTTCAGCTCCAATGTGTATATTTATTTGCTCCCATGTAGAAAGATATTCCTAGTACTTATAGTTGTCATATGTATTGTTCAGCTCCAATGTGTATATTTATTTGCTCCCATGTAGAAAGATATTCCTAGTACTTATAGTTGTCATATGTATTGTTCAGCTCCAATGTTTATATTTGTTTGCTCCCATGTAGAAAGATATTCCTAGTACTTATAGTTGTCATATGTATTGTTCAGCTCCAATGTTTATATTTGTTTGCTCCCATGTAGAAAGATATTCCTAGTACTTATAGTTGTCATATGTATTGTTCAGCTCCAATGTTTATTTTAATAAGCTCCCATGTAGAAAGATATTCCTAGTACTTATAGTTGTCATATGTATTGTTCAGCTCCAATGTTTATATTTGTTTGCTCCCATGTAGAAAGATATTTCTAGTACTTATAGTTGTCATATGTATTGTTCAGCTCCAATGTGTATATTTATTTGCTCCCATGTAGAAAGATATTTCTAGTACTTATAGTTGTCATATGTATTGTTCAGCTCCAATGTTTATATTTGTTTGCTCCCATGTAGAAAGATATTCCTAGTACTTATAGTTGTCATATGTATTGTTCAGCTCCAATGTTTATTTTAATAAGCTCCCATGTAGAAAGATATTCCTAGTACTTATAGTTGTCATATGTATTGTTCAGCTCCAATGTTTATTTTAATAAGCTCCCATGTAGAAAGATATTCCTAGTACTTATAGTTGTCATATGTATTGTTCAGCTCCAATGTGTATATTTATTTGCTCCCATGTAGAAAGATATTTCTAGTACTTATAGTTGTCATATGTATTGTTCAGCTCCAATGTTTATATTTGTTTGCTCCCATGTAGAAAGATATTCCTAGTACTTATAGTTGTCATATGTATTGTTCAGCTCCAATGTTTATTTTAATAAGCTCCCATGTAGAAAGATATTCCTAGTACTTATAGTTGTCATATGTATTGTTCAGCTCCAATGTGTATATTTATTTGCTCCCATGTAGAAAGATATTCCTAGTACTTATAGTTGTCATATGTATTGTTCAGCTCCAATGTTTATATTTATTTGCTCCCATGTAGAAAGATATTCCTAGTACTTATAGTTGTCATATGTATTGTTCAGCTCCAATGTTTATATTTGTTTGCTCCCATGTAGAAAGATATTCCTAGTACTTATAGTTGTCATATGTATTGTTCAGCTCCAATGTTTATTTTAATAAGCTCCCATGTAGAAAGATATTCCTAGTACTTATAGTTGTCATATGTATTGTTCAGCTCCAATGTGTATATTTATTTGCTCCCATGTAGAAAGATATTTCTAGTACTTATAGTTGTCATATGTATTGTTCAGCTCCAATGTTTATATTTGTTTGCTCCCATGTAGAAAGATATTCCTAGTACTTATAGTTGTCATATGTATTGTTCAGCTCCAATGTTTATTTTAATAAGCTCCCATGTAGAAAGATATTCCTAGTACTTATAGTTGTCATATGTATTGTTCAGCTCCAATGTTTATATTTGTTTGCTCCCATGTAGAAAGATATTTCTAGTACTTATAGTTGTCATATGTATTGTTCAGCTCCAATGTTTATATTTATTTGCTCCCATGTAGAAAGATATTTCTAGTACTTATAGTTGTCATATGTATTGTTCAGCTCCAATGTTTATATTTGTTTGCTCCCATGTAGAAAGATATTCCTAGTACTTATAGTTGTCATATGTATTGTTCAGCTCCAATGTTTATTTTAATAAGCTCCCATGTAGAAAGATATTTCTAGTACTTATAGTTGTCATATGTATTGTTCAGCTCCAATGTGTATATTTATTTGCTCCCATGTAGAAAGATATTCCTAGTACTTATAGTTGTCATATGTATTGTTCAGCTCCAATGTTTATATTTGTTTGCTCCCATGTAGAAAGATATTCCTAGTACTTATAGTTGTCATATGTATTGTTCAGCTCCAATGTTTATTTTAATAAGCTCCCATGTAGAAAGATATTCCTAGTACTTATAGTTGTCATATGTATTGTTCAGCTCCAATGTTTATATTTGTTTGCTCCCATGTAGAAAGATATTCCTAGTACTTATAGTTGTCATATGTATTGTTCAGCTCCAATGTGTATATTTATTTGCTCCCATGTAGAAAGATATTTCTAGTACTTATAGTTGTCATATGTATTGTTCAGCTCCAATGTGTATATTTATTTGCTCCCATGTAGAAAGATATTTCTAGTACTTATAGTTGTCATATGTATTGTTCAGCTCCAATGTGTATATTTATTTGCTCCCATGTAGAAAGATATTTCTAGTACTTATAGTTGTCATATGTATTGTTCAGCTCCAATGTTTATATTTATTTGCTCCCATGTAGAAAGATATTCCTAGTACTTATAGTTGTCATATGTATTGTTCAGTTCCAATGTTTATATTTATTTGCTCCCATGTAGAAAGATATTTCTAGTACTTATAGTTGTCATATGTATTGTTCAGCTCCAATGTGTATATTTATTTGCTCCCATGTAGAAAGATATTTCTAGTACTTATAGTTGTCATATGTATTGTTCAGCTCCAATGTGTATATTTATTTGCTCCCATGTAGAAAGATATTTCTAGTACTTATAGTTGTCATATGTATTGTTCAGCTCCAATGTGTATATTTATTTGCTCCCATGTAGAAAGATATTTCTAGTACTTATAGTTGTCATATGTATTGTTCAGCTCCAATGTGTATATTTGTTTGCTCCCATGTAGAAAGATATTTCTAGTACTTATAGTTGCACTTACAGATAACAACATCCACCTTGTTGATACTATGGAAGGGGAGACATCCTTTTTAGTGCACTAAAACAGTTGCCCCATGTTTTTCTTGTTCTCAATTAGCCAATCAAAGCTGTAGGTACCCTTACACATAGTATTTTTTAGAATGGTCATGACATTTATCTATTAAAACTGCCTTCCTGTTGTGGGACATATTTTTTTTTAAATAGCCATAATTAAATATAATTCTTGAATTTTGTCTTTAGGATTGTCAACGAGATTTAGCCACTGTTTTGCCAGCATTAGATAGAGCAGAAGAAGCATTGAAAGCATTAGATAAATCAGACGTCAGGGTTGTAAGGTAATACATGCACTATAGGACAGGTTGATTTCCACCTGTCCACAGAGGGCAACTCATTGATGTCCACTCTTCTTTCACATGTCATTTTGCAAAAATAGTAAACATTTATATTGCAGATTTGCATTCTTCTTTTACATATTATTTTCTAAAAATAGTAAACATTAATGGAAAGCTAATTTTTTCAATAGATTGTACTTTAAGGTCTTTTAAACTGATAAACCAATATTATATAACATCTCCACCCCAAAAGGTGTGCAAGTGAAGGCAATCTAGGAGTTCTGCTTACCTGATGTTCAGGGGAGACAATATAAAATTTCTGCTTACCCTGTGCCTACTTTAACTGGGGACAAGTGGAAAAGCAAAATCCACTCATGAGCTAAATCCACTCTGCTGCATTATGCTTATCCTTCGTTGTACTGCAACTTTTAATAGTTTTTTAAGTAAATGCGAATCATTGCAACAAAATTAAAATGAGTGTGTTGCAGGCTAAGTGTTATAATATATTTTATATTTCCAGAACTTATTCTAACCCACCTGATCTAGTTAAGAGTGTTTTAAGAGCTGTCTGTGTACTGTTTCAAAAGAAGGATGATTGGGCTAGTGCTAAACAAATGGTCAAAGAACCAGACTTCCTCAAAAACTTACTCACATTAGACAAAGATCAACTGCCAGGAAAAGTATGAAATACTTTATTTAATATATAAAAAAATTTCTGACTATATATAAAGACTTTTTTTTAAATGCATGCATTATCCATAAGTAGTCCATGGAGAAATGAGGCCAAATAGACTTAGCTATTGTCAACAAAATATATTTCAACTTTTTTTTTCTGTAAATGATATTTTCTTAATTATCTTAATGAGCATAATTTTAATAATGTTGATAGAAATGTATTCTTGTGTATATTACGCTTAAGTGTTTGTGTGCTGTTCTTGGGTAAAGACATTCCAAAACATTTATATTTTTTTTTTATTTAAGGTGTTTTCCAAGTTGAAAAAATACTCAAAACATCCTGATTTCAACCCGACTACAGTAGGTCAGAATTCAGGACCTTGTGAATCAATCTGTTTATGGGTTCTAGCATTGGAACACTACTACGAAGTCAATAAGGTAAAATGTTTCTTGTTTAAATAACAAAAGAAACGGTCACCTGATACCTATGTCCATATAAAAGGACTGCACAACTAAAACCATTTGTCTTTTTAATATAAAGCTAGAGTTAGAAATATACATGCTTATTACTTATAAGCATACATAAAATTGCCATTAGCAATATTTAAATTCATTACCTGTAATTTACAGGCCATAGATATAATTCCATATATTTTATGGCAGTTTGTGACTACTGCAATTCTGTAGCAACACATGCCATTTTGTAGTGGGATAATGGCTGCCTATGCTACTGCCTCGGGCAGCAGTGAATCTGAGTGTGATCGATAAATTTTGATTCAACCTGAGAATACAGAAGGTTTACGATGGAGAATAGTCATATTTGCAGGACATAGCCGAAAATTACACCAAAATGTCTCGACTAAGTTTTGGTCAAATTAGACATCTAAAAAGTCATGTTTTAAGTGGTAAATAAGAGATAAATTATTTTGTTTGTTTATATACCTTTAATTTCTGCTAGGCAGAAATATTTTAATGAACTCTTTTCAAGGCTATTTCCTGTCACTGTGACGGAAGTGTTTATTTAAGAAATAATTCACGGAGGCTGTGGTTTGTCATTGTTTTACCACATGGTGACCATTTATGTCGTATTATTTTATCACCAGCAATAGCCAGGGATAAAATAACGACATAAATGGTCATCCTGTGGTAAAACAATGATAAATCACAGCCTCCATGAATTATTTCTATTCTAATAAGACAATTATAGTACATTTATAATATTTTCGTATCTATAGAAAACATCATTTCCGCCATAAACTGGCTGTTCCATCAATGTAACACACAATATATTGCAACGGATAATTATAGCACGTGTCGCTATTTATAAGATTTATACGTCATATGCAATAGCTTTGTGGTGGGAGTTACAGTTTTGCAGGGTTTTAGCTAGGATTTTTTAAGTATTAGTCACTTTTGCATGCGACTAATTTTAAGATCTAATATGTGTGTAAATTTTTTTTTATGTCTAAATGTATGCAAGATCATTAATTAATTAATTGATTTATGCGATAAACATCAATCAATATTTAATATTTTCTGGCACCATTTTATAGCATATATTATATATTCGATGTAATATTGCCATAGAACATATATTTAAACAGATTTAAATAAAAAACTTTAACAGTGTTTGCCAAAATATTCATTTTTGTTTATATTTAAATTTTTGCAATAGCCGTTTTTAATTGGCATCGTATTTTGCAATCTCCGGCACCGAATTCATATCCGCTCCGAAAACCTATCGGTATTTTTTGTTTTCTCTGACTGGTTACTAGTAGTATTTTATCCTACGCTTTATGTACAAAGTAAAATCACGCCAGAACCAGAGTTAACAAATGGCGCGTAACATGATAAACAGAGTCTGTGACAAAAATATGACGATTCTGACGAGAATGGCAATAAAATTAAAAGGAGACATAAGACATTTTTTTAAATGACAGAGCGACTTCAGCTTCTCGTTTAATGGTCAACAACGTGACGTGGGACCACAATAAGATCGCCCGAATTGTCATCCAACTGGTTATGCTCGATCGCGTGTGACGGTGTGTACACAGTAATTAAGTGATTAATAATATCAGGTGGCCTATCTCTTACATAATTACTTTGATTGCCTTGGGTCATAAACATGTACCTTAGGTCAGATATTTGGATTTACCTGCGCCGATTTTGACGATGAAAATTTCGAAGTTTGAAAATGGAATTGGCAAATTACGTTCAAAGTATTTTCGTCATTTCTAAAAAGGATTCGCCAATTGCAAAAGTGGCGAGCGCTAGCTAAATCACTGGTTTTGTAATTGGAACAGCCATTTAAAACACGCCCTTCTCAGCGCATGTTGCTCAAAAATCATTTTTTTACCACAGTTTTGGTCTCAAAGCCTTTAAAGCACGTCATATTAGAATGAGTTATTGGCTTTTTTCACATCTATGGTTATTACCTCTACAGGTGATTACAGATTTTTTTCTTATATTTTCATAGAACATACTATTGGAAAAACATTTTAAAACAACAGAGATTGAAATGGTTTCCATGTAATCTTTCTGTTCCATGTAATCTTTCTAAGAAAATAAAACGACATGATGAAGAAAAATACAATCAAAATTGTTCATTATTTATGCACCAGTGTGATTATGACAATTCACAAGCATATCATTTGAAGAAAAAACTAAAAAGGTCATGGCTTCTTCAACAAGGTAACTGATTTGATATTAAATGAGTACATTGTACCATGAAACTGTTTAGATCTCTTGAACTTGCTCAAATAAAATTTAAATTTATTTTTGCTAGATGGTGAAACCCAAGCAGAAACGTGTAGAAGAAGCAAAGGAAGCACTTAAACTTGCACAACAGAGTCTTGCTCAGAAACAGGCCAGTCTACACAAAGTAAGTCATTTATATCATCTAGCATTGCCCAGAAAAGACCAGTCTACAGAAAGTAAGTTATTTATTCATCAGAGCCTTACCCAGGCCAGGCAAAACAAAGAAAGTCATTTATAGCAACAAGTCTTGCCCAGAAAAGGAATCTTGTACAAGTTAGGGCTTAATTTTTATTATACCCCCCGCTTGAAAAGCGGGGGGTATATAGTGTTCATGGTGTCCGTCTGTCCGTTACACTTTCTATTATTTGCAACTCCTCCTACACCACTGAAAGGAATTTGATGAAACTTACACAGAATCTTTGTCTCATAGTGCCATTGTGCAGGAGATATTTAACATTTTGATCGGAATGATATTTGGGGTTTCCCATAGAAAAACATGGACTTTGTCATTGACCTAAGGGGGTCCCTATCTCTTATGTGCAACTCCTCCTACACCACTGAATGGAATTTAATGAAACTTACACAGAATGCTTGTCACATAGTGCCATTGTGCAGGAGATATTAAACATTTTGATCGGATCGATATTTGGGGTTTCCCATAGAAAAACATGGACATTGTCATTGACCTAAGGGGGTCCTCATCTCTTATGTGCAACTCCTCCTACACCACTGAATGGAATTTAAAGAAACTTACACAGCATCCTTGTCACATAGTGCCATTGTGCAGGAGATATTCAACATTTTGATCGGAATGATATTTGGGGTTTCCCATAGAAAAACATGGAGTTTGTAATGGACATAATGAGATACCCATCTTTTATTTGCAATTCCTCCTACACCACTGAATGGAATTTGTTGAAACTTATACAGAATCTTGGTCACATATTGCCATTGTGCATTGGATATTAAACATTTTGATCAGAATATTATTGGAGGTTTGCCATAGAAAAACATGGACTTTGTCATTGACATAGGGGATGCCATTCTTTGGGGGATTGGGGAGGGTT
Organism: Limnoperna fortunei; assembly: GCA_944474755.1. Classification (NCBI taxonomy): domain Eukaryota; kingdom Metazoa; phylum Mollusca; class Bivalvia; order Mytilida; family Modiolidae; genus Limnoperna; species Limnoperna fortunei. Next base: position 62,329,960 of record OX104113.1, read on the forward strand.
ACATGTATTATCTGCAATTTCGCCTTCACGTTTAACTAGATAAAGTTTCAATTTCATAATTAAGAACACCTGAATTTTCAAAGTAATTGTGAAGCGGGGGGTATCAATGGTGAGCATTGCTCACAGGTGTTTTTACTCTAGTTTATTTTTGGTTCCATTAATTGCTTCTTATATCTAAATATTCTTCTGTTACAGATTCAGCAGCACTTGAATATGTTACAAGAACGTTACACAGAAAGTGTTAATCAAAGAGAATCCTTAAAACAAGAGAAGATAACCACAGGACTTAGATTACAAAGAGCTGCAGTACTTATTGATGCTCTTGCTAATGAGAAGGTAAAATTCACTATAAAGGCCCTATCTAGTGATTGTCTCCCTTTTTCTCATAAAAACATTTAGATCAGCATTTTACTTTTGATACTTTGGTCTCTGTGTAGTTATTGAATAAATGTAAATAAAAAGTCAACCCAGTGATTGTCTCCCTTTGCACTTAAAAAAACATTTCCATATATCTAGGAGGCCTCAGTGGCCGAGTGGTTAAAGTAGTTAGTCTGCTGCCTGTCAATGCTGAGGTTGCAGGTTTGAGTCTCACTGCAGGCAGTGTGTGTTCCACTCCAATCTTACTTGACAAGGATGGCTAGTTTTCCTGCCGAAGTCAGGGGATTTTTCTGGTACCTCCCCATTAAAACCGGATGCCATGATATAGCTGAAAAATTGCATAAAGTGGTGTTTAACACCATGCAAACAAATTAATAATTTGGTCAGCATTTTACCTCCTGTACTCTAGTTTCTGTCAACAGAACAACTAGTTAAGTTATTGCTTAACAATTTGTAAAAGTGGCAATGAACCTTATTTTGTCTACTTATCCTTGTATTTAAATACAATAAATAAACTGAATATGTAATGCAAAAAAATATGTATGGGGTTCCTACAAAACATATCTTGCATTATTTTCCCTAACACTACATAATATAAAAATCATAAAATGACTCTATGGGTGATTACCATCTTACCATGGGTATCATAGACACTATAATGAAACCACCAGCAATAGTCTCATCTAGCAAAATGACACAAAATTTAAAAGTAAGCTCACACTTCAGTTACCGGTACCTACCAAACAATATTTTCTTGCTATAACATCTCTACAAGACCTAATGCCTGTGCTCAGCATAACACTAAGTTAAATTAAACTTAAGAAATCTTGTTCTCCAGAATAATTCCATAGCTATAATATAAAACTTTGAATTATAAATATGGTTTTCATCTGGAAGTACCACAAAATCCTTTAGTGTATTTAAAATAGTGTGAAATTAATAAATATACTTTTAGGTACGATGGGCAGAGTCCGTGAAGATTTTGGAGTTCAAATTACAAGGGCTTGTGGGTGATACTTTGGTGGCTGCTGCATCTGTGGCTTACATTGGACCATTTACATCTAAATACAGAAAAGATTTAGTGACAATTTGGGTGGATATGTGTAAAGCAGCACAGATACCCATCTCCGACAAATTTGATCTGGTCAAAAATACAGTCGATGCTCATCAGGTATGAAACATATATTTAGCTGTGTTGGTACTTACAAAATTTATACCATTCTTATTAAAATGTCTTGAATGAAAAAGGGTGGTTTCTTCTTGTTGTGTTGCTTGTGTTTTAATTAATTACAATATCTGAGTTCACATGGTTTTTTTTATCTTTATTTAAAACTTGTGATTGAACAAATTCTGTGTTTTCCATTTTTCCTTATGCTTGTACATCAATTTGTATTCTGAGATCATATTCTGGATGATGTCTTTTTGGTAGCTAATCTACTGAACCTATTATTTACTGTCATAGTAGGTCAAATTCAAAATGGTCTATTCTCCGTAGCTGACGTTATGTTTTTTATTTTACGATATGACAGCCTATTGGGTATGTTTAATAACTTTTTGTATCTCGAAATATTTCTGCAGAAACACATATCAGTTCATTTTTGGTTTTGTTTTATTTGCTCAGAGATTTTCTATATCTAGGTTGATAGTTATGTCAAATAATTTTCTTGCTTAAACATTAAAGTAGTTCCATACATGCTGGTATAAGATTTTGCCTATATATTCAGTTTTTGGCAAACCTATGGAAAGTCGCTTAGTCAAGAAATAGTAATTACTTTACCAATTTCTGTAGCAATAGCATAAATTTTATTGAAGCATGTAAATTTTGCAACTATTTTTGGTGCTGTTTAAACTTATGGCATGAGCTTGTCAGCCAGGCACCTACTAGCTGACCTTGACCTCATTTTCATGGTTCATTAACTTCTTAACCTGAATATTTTTATGATGAGGTTATTTTCTTATGAAGGCATATTACCTGAACAATATATGTTATATACATTCATAATAAGGTGTATATGTTGGTAAAGGAAATCAATTATACTGTATAAAGAATTTCTGTTTTGGCAATATATGTACTGGTCAGTCTTCCACTTTAGTAACCTTAAAATGATTTCAGTTTGTTTTCTCAGTAATTTGGTTAATGATATTGTCTTTGAAGATTTGGCAAGCCATAAACCTGGTTTAACCCACCATTTATTAGGGCCCCGACACTTTGGGGTGGACGCCCTATAGTGATCAGTCTGTCCGTCCGTCCGAACTAATCGTGTCCTGGCTGTAACTTTTTTATCTTTTGAGGTAGGCTTTTGATATTTGGAATGTAGGTAGATAATATCAAGGCGATGTGTCGCATACCGTGGTTGATAACATTTGACTTTGAACTTTGACCTTAAGGTCACATTATTGCTTTCAGTATGACAAATTCATGTCCGGTCTGTAACTTTTTAATCTTTTGAGGTAGGCTTTTGATATTTGAAATGTAGGTAGATAATATCAAGGCAATGTGTCGCATACCGTGGTTGATAACCTTTGACCTTGAACTTTAACCTTAAGGTCACATTATTGCTTTCTGTATGACAAATTCATGTCCGAGCTGTAACTTTTTAATCTTTTGAGGTAGGATAATATCAAGGGGATGTGTCGCATACCATGGTTGATAACCTTTGACCTTGAACTTTGACCTTAATGTCACATTATTGCTTTCTGTATGACAAATTCATGTCCGAGTTGTAACTTTTTTATCTTTTGAGGTAGGCTTTTGATATTTGGAATGTGGGTAGATATCAAGGCGATGTGGTGCATACCATGGTTGATGACCTTTGACCTTGACCTCAAGGTTGGCCGGGCCCACAGAGATGGGTACAATCTCACTGATATCTAGTTTAAAATGCCTGCACCAAGTCAGGACCTTGGCTGTAGTTGTATTATTTGGTTGTTGATTCTCGAGCTTGCTGATTTCTTTGACTTTGATTTGTGGATTGTCTGTTTTGACAGTTTGGTGTTTGGTATATTCTTATTACCTTCCTTTAAAGAACAAGTTGTAATTGTATGCATGTTGAACATCAAACTCTGGTTTGTAATCTGTGCACAGAAATGTTTAAACTATAAATTCGGTAATAAAATTATAAACAAATTTCAGGTTCTGAAATGGCAAAATGAAGGATTGCCACATGACAGTCATTCTACAGAAAATGCATTGATTGTGAAAAAGGCACAGAAATTCTCATTATTTATTGACCCCCAGGGTCAAGCATTTAAGTAAGTATTTTTTATAGACTATGATGTTGCTTTTTTTCATACCAGTAAGTGTAATTTGTAGAGTGTAATCAATTCTTCTGCCTTTCTAATAAAATAGGCCTCAATAAAATAGCTAGTAAGTGGCTGAAAGTAAATTTAAAAACTGATAAATTTATATATAAAAAATGAGTCATTTTATTTAGTGTTTATATTAGCTACCATGGTGTGTTTGAATTTTATATGTTGTTTACAATGTCTGTCTGTGAATTGGGCCTCTGTGGCTGAGTGGTTAAGGTTGTTAGTCTACCATTTAAATCCAACTGATTTAAAAGAGACAAGTTTTCTAAAAACGTGTTTACTTTATATGTTGTTTTCAGTGTCTGTTTGTCTGTAAATATTTTGTTTACACATGTCCGATTTCCTTGTAATTATTAACAGTGTATCATTGTTGATACCAAAAAGGCTGATATATATTTATCCAATTAAACAGAAATGATTATATGACAGCAACACAAATAAACCTACATGGGAAAAGTTTGAAATCCAAATTAGCAGACTTTTCTAAGAATATTCTCTGTTTTCACAAAATAGGTCAGATGAGACCTGTACTATTATAGGACATATTTATAAATCAAGAATTATTTTACCTTAAACATATTTATTCAATATTTTGTTTAAGTTGTTTGTAGTTGTGTTCATGGCCACTCACTCTAAGTAGGATTGATTTAATGAATAATTTTTTGGCTAATTAAACATACTTATTTACAATTTTTACCAGTAGATAATATTTGAAACATTTTCTGTAAAAAATCTATAAATAGCAATTAATATTATACAAAGTTTTAATAAATAATTTTGAAGTTGGCTTTATTTTTTTTTTCATGATAGTTATTATCCAGAAGTCGGCATTGTCATTTGCTCCTGGAAATTATCAACATTTGCATTGTCTTCTGCTAAACACTGCAGACAATATGGAAATTAATAATTAATAATATTGTTTTTATCTCAATCAATTCAATCATTTCATACATTGTTCTTACAGCCATATTTGTCCAAATAAAAGAACAATAAGTGGGTTCTATGTAATACGCACATCACGATTGAAAGATCTTGATAATTATTGGTGATAAGAAACATGATCAAATATTCAATGAGATCACACTATTTCACTATTTATTGCAATCAACTTCGAAGGTAAACATCCATCTGACATAATACTGAAACATTTTGTCTTTCACTTTATTAGTTTTCTCATTTTACAAATTATTTTTTACTGTCATGAAGTTTGTTGACATTTGATGTCTCTTGAGGATTTTATTCAAGGAAAAAAATGATGGTGGCCATGTTATATTATTTGAAAGAAATTGATTTTCATCATTCATGCAACTATTGTTTCTTAATGCTTCTTTGATCTGACTCTAGCTAAGAAAGTAGACTTTTTATTGTTTCCCAGAAGAAGTTCATGCAAGATTCACATTTCAAAAATATTACTTTTTCTTATGCTTTTCTTTGATGTTTCAAATATGTGAAATTGCATAAGGAGAAATAATATCCTTGTTAACGTTTCTTCATGAACAAAGAAACTTTTTCAATATCATTTATAATGATAAAAAAATAATAAAAAAAAAAAAAAATTCATGTCAATTATTATTTGTCTGTTAAACTGACCATACATTTTGGCTGTTGTGCATTTCTGTTAAATTTTTCTGCTACATAGCTGTAGATGCAATTGTCAGAGTAAGCCAAGATACATGAAGCTATGTCTTAATCCCAGTGCATTCCAGTTTGCTGATTCCCAATTTGCCGATTCCCTATTTGCCGATTCCCAGTTTGCCAATTCCCTATTATTCAACCAATTAAGAACAATCAATAAGGTGTATAAACGAATTTTATCGAGTGTTATCTGTAATTATGGAAATTAATTATATTAATTAATTATTTCAATTAATTTAATTGACATAAAAAGTGAAATAAAAAGAATTTAAATTGTTCAGCTTGGAACGTTATTTGAGAAGCCGAAAATTTTTTAAAAAAAATTAAGAAAATTAATCACAAATACTTTTAGTGATCTTTCACAATTGTAAATTTTCAGCTTGGGCCTTTATTTGTTTTGAATTAATATGAAAAGATATTAATTATTGATTGAGAAAAACTATTTTATATAATAAAGAAAAGTTCAAAAAGAATTGCAAGTAAGTGACAGAACTTTACCAACCAATTTCACAGCTTTCCCATCAATATTATGGAGAATGAATACATGAACCTACAATCATTCATGTATACACCTTGTAGATTGTTCTTAAATGGTCAAATATTAGTGAATCAGCAAACAGGGAATCGGCAAATTGGACGAGGCAATCTGGGAATCGTCAAATTGGGAAACTGGTACTAAACCTTAATCCTGGGCAAGTTACTAGTAACCATGTTCATACCATTTAGCAAAGCATAATGCATTCCCAAAATCTTATACGTTAAAGTGTCCATATTAATGAGAGTCGTATGCATTTTGTGTTTGTTTTGTTTTTTTAATGCCTAGTGTTAGGTTCATTAAACTTGATTTAAACAGCGACATAAAAGAAATGTTTGTTGTTCTTGTTCTTGTTTTTAAATTTAATGCCTAGTATTATATCATTAAACTTTATTTTATAGCTATATAAAAGAGATGGAAGGAGCTGGATTGAAGATAGTAGCTGCATCTGATCCTAATTATATGAGAACTTTAGAGAGTGCCATACGAGTTGGAGAGGCCATGCTTCTTAAGGTATATTGTCTAATTAATCTTTTCAATATTGTATAAAAAATGTGTCATCTAAAGGGAAAACATATGCATTGGTTTTTTCTGCAGCTGCTATATGTTCAACAATTTTAGTCCAAAGATAACTGATGACAAGTACTTGTCACTCAGTCATCTGTTACGTGACCTTGACCTCTAATAAATGATTAAATTACTACATTAAAGGTTTGGATAAGGTTAGTTTATCAATAACCGTGTATGGTAGGATGACAGTATTTGTAATAAAGTCTATTGATGAATAGTACCTCCATGACAGTCTAGGTGTCCCCAGACCTTGCCCTTGCGGCACACTGTCCACTGGCCACATTTAATTGTAAGATTAGATTAGTTCCTCAATAACAATGTATGGGTATGATGACAAAATTCGGTACAGTGTACATTATGTTGATCACCAGTATAGATGCCACCAGACCTTGACCTCAATTTCTTTGTCCAGTTGCTGCATGAAAGTTTTCAGATTGGGTTAGTTTCTTAGTAGAACGGCTGATGGTACCCTCCCTTTTTTTTTGGCGAGGTTACGAATTTAGACCCATTACTCATAATGTAGCAGAGCGGGAGTGAATCACTCCGGGCACTTTGATGTCCAAAAGAAGTTGCATATATACAATCAGACGTGGTCGATCTTGATATCTTTCGACAGTGTCACCATTTTTTCATTGGTTTCATGTTTAAAATTGATCATTATTGATACGTAATGATAGTTATTGCCGTTTTTAATAACCCACTGTGCTTTGTGTATTAATTGACATTTGTGTCTCTTTTTAATTACGTTTACTACATGAAAAACATTGAGAAACCCAAAAATGAATGGCCAGTTGCAGCTTGGGTACTTCATATGTAAATTACTGGATTCTTACTAAGGAATGGTTGTTATAGTATCCAAATTAGCACGTTTATAACAAAACTAGGTCACATTATCCATATACGGAAAAATGATCATCATAGCATTTTCCATGTGCATCTTCCAAGACGAAAAAAGACATTTCTTCAATAAGGATCATTTCCCATTAGTTTTGCAATGTCTAAAGCTTTGATAAAGTAAAGAAGATAAATATTATGTTTGCATTTTGTATAAATAGACCGAAGTTAGAATTTTTTATTTGCTACATTACAAGCAATAGGACTGAATTTTGCCGTTAATCCGACAAATCACAAAACTAACTTCGGATCATAACGGCAGTAAAATTCGGCCTAGTTTCTCAGATGCACAGTTAGAAGACATTGGTTATAAAACTGTAGTAGGACATTTATTGTAAGATGACAGTGAGACATTGTGAGATATCTCTGAAATGATGTTAGTAAGATATCTGTGATAATAAGTTGATAGTATATCTGTTGTATCATGAAATTGATATAATCACATATTTGATAAAAAAAAATCAACATTTTTGCATATCAACCAATAGGCTGTTATTTTGACAGTTGTCTGTAGTCAAGGTGAAGTAAAGAATGCTTAAAAATATGTTTTTGTTCTTAATCTATTTTGAACTTCTCCCTATGGAAAAGTTTTCCTACTATAGTTGTGTAGAGAGGTATAAAACAAAGGTTCCATGGAGAGAAGTCCATAATAGAATATTAGATGATGGTAATATGTCTTTGATAAAACTATTTTACAAACAAATTGTTGTCCTGTTTATTTATATAAATTATGTACCAAATCAATTACCAGACAACTTTTCCATTCGGAACTGGAATGCTGTAGTTTTGTCTGGAAAGATGAAGTGTCCTTACCTAGCAACTTGACTTCATAATAGAATATAAGCTCATATCTATAATAAGATAATATTAAAGACAAAATGTCTTGTTAAATTGATTTAGAATGAATGGATTTAATGTTTTAGTCTGCTAAATTGACAAACTGGTTTGATATTTATGGACAGTGATGAGAAATTGAACATAAATTATTACAAATTTGATAAGTTTATATTTTTTATAGTGACTTTTATATTAAATTCTGTTGATTATTATGATTTTTCTGAAAAATAAATGAAAAAATGAATTTTAAGATAATTTTAACATGTGTGTGAACATAAAAACAAGTAGGTCAGAAATCTGCATTATTTTCTTAGGGCTAATTTTTAGTTGCATGTCAACATTGTTTAAATTATACAGAACATGCGAATAAATAACAAATTTTAAATTCAAATGATTTCCATGTGACTTTATTGGATTTTCTTTGATGTTTTAATGGATAGGAAATCTTTTAAGATCCTTTATATAATTATGGTACATATACTGTGTTATGTCGTTAATTACATGCTCTAGAATAATTTATTTGAAAAGTACAAAAAAAACAGTGCTATCTGGTGGTATAATTAGAGAAATAAAGATGTTCGTTTCCTGTTTACTTGTATAGTTTAATACTCTGGAAGTTTGAAATGATGTTTTTTTTTATTTAGGGCTTATGTATTCTCAGCTGTAATCTAGAGATAGAAAGTGGGATTATGACTTATGAATTATGTTTTTTATTGAGATTAACAATTTTTAATTAATCGACCATGGATTTTGATCCATTTATCAGTTAAAAAAAAGAAAAACACAGCTATAAACAATATACCGGTATATTGACTTTTTATGATCTTTTGCCCTTTTTACAACACTGTAAAAATCCCTCTTTTATTCTAAGTATACATCTGTACAAGTTACACTTTCTACAAAACATATCTTAGCTGAGGGAATTTAAGTCTTTGTTGTAGCCAATCAAAACTTTTAGCTTATGATGTTTCTCTAGAAGTTGAGGAAACAAACTCAAACAAGCCTGAGATTTGACTTATGTTTATTTTAAGAAACTTGGGCCAGGTTTATTATATTTGTTTACACAAAAATACACAATATTTTGGTCTGATGACCCTGTTTACACAGGGTTTGTAAGACTAGTATTAGTTTTGTGTCTGGCTTGGCTTAAACAGTAAGACCAAATTTAGTTTCAGTCTAGTGTTGTTATTACTGGTTTCTCTCGTTTTCAGAACACTGAATCTTGGACTGATGTTTCTAATTGGACTCTAGTCCTTACAGTAATTCTCTCTGCTGTATAACCTACTGTACTGATTTGGTCTTGTAAAGAATTCTGTCTTTTACAACAAAACACAGCTCTGAATCTTTTCTTCACAGCCGGTAACTGAAAAGCATAAATTATCGGGTCCAGTAGACTGTTAAAAAACGCTAGTCCCGATGTATACATTAAAAGGACTCCCTTATCAGAATTTGTTAAATGTTCTAAGTGGCCTTCTACGACTAGAATTACCAAGACACCTGAAATGAAAAATGTCAATGTTATTGCAAGTGATTAATTGATTCATGGTGAGTTTTATTTGTTTTGCATCATCATCACCAGTAATAAGATGTTAATAATGCTTTTGCATGCTAAACTATATTTATGATTCTTGACTTAAAAACCTGCCATGATAAAGATCCCTCTGAAATGTGTTTCATGGCATGTCAACAGTGGTTTGTGAGTACGAGTCTTACTTTGGGTAAGGTGTGCTCGACTTTTTAGTTTTCCTGTCACAGGTCAGAGGATCTCAACATGTGCTGAGGCTTCCTCCCGTAGTGTAATTGTTTGTTTATTTATGTTTGTAGAAAAGTAATTATCTGATGAATTTTTATGTTTTTCTTGGATTTCTGTCAAGTTGATTCCACCAATGCATATGAAAAATCTATTGGACTGTTTACATATTTCATGTTGATTTCATAAAAGCAAATTGACACATTATCTGTATGCATTCTGAAAACTGTTCACTTCTTGATTAAAAAAAAAATTCTTGTATTTATTTTATTTTGATTAAAAATTGTTAAAAAATGTTATTTTAAAAGAATGTTAAAAAAATTCTTGTAAAGTAATTAATGTTGACACAAGATATGTCAAACTGCAAAAACAGGCAGAATGCTAATGATTTCATTTTTTGAACAATTTTTACCAGATTCTGTTTTAAAAGGATCTTGTTTCCATCTGTTATTCCTTATTCCATTTATAAAAATCACACTGCTTTTGACTTATGTTTTAAACATTGTTAGAATTTTTTAATGGTATCAATTAAAACCTACTGTCAGGAGTCAAGAAAAACAATCACCTGAATAGATAATTCTGTTTAAGAGGAAATTGTTATTGATTTTTGTGAATATTTTATTGATGTTTAAAAATAATCACATTTTGATGAATTACTTGACATTTTCTGTGACCACTTTTTTCCCATTTTTCAATATTTTTATTTTCGCAGACATACTTAATTGTGGATAAAAGAAAGAATCTATAATTTCAGTATGATAAAGTGCTAAAATTAACAAACTTAAATGAAATAAAATAAGTACTCGTAAATAAACTTATAATATATTTAATAAAAAAATAATAATTCAATTTGGATAAAAAATTTGTCGCAAAATTAAAGAATAGGTATTTTATTTACTGATATTTTTAAAATGCGGGAATTAAAACTGAAAATTTAAAATGAAATTAAGTTTTTATTTGCAAAAGCAATATAGTTTCAACATTATTTAATAATCTTTTGTAATTTGTTGTTTAATAATTTTCACAAAACATACAAATGTCCCCTTTCTGTTGTCATTGAAAATCCTATAGAATAGAAATCTGATCAGCAGATTTCATACCATTTTCTATTAATATTTTATACATATTTTATGAGATAGTTTTCACAATATTGACAATTTTAGTTTATGCTTTATTTCATGTTATGTGGAATTTTTAATTGATTGATTGATTGAATGTCTGCTTTACGTCCAGGGAGCAGTATTTCAGCTATATTCAGGACGGTGTGGAATTTTTATGATTTAAACAGTGGTTATCTGTATCATCATCGACTCTAGGTCACAATCATGTCAAGGTTGGAGTTGTGAGTTTTAAGTCTGTCATCGGGAAGTGTGTTGTTGACTCCCACCTTAATTAACGAAGATTCCCCATTTTCCTGCAGAAGGTCTGCTTATTAATCTTTTCTATGGCTTCCTATGCCCCCCATTCCAAAAAAAAAAAAATAAATAGAAAAAATTTTAAAAAAAAACAAAAAAAAACTGGACATTGTAAAATAGGGCAAAAGATTTTTTAAAGTGGCAAAAAGAGAATCAAACCATAATTTTGGATATTGGATTAATTGAGGTTTTTTTATCTGTTCAATTAGATTTTTAATGCTTTCTGGTTGTTAGTAGGCCACAAACTGAATTTATATATCTATATATATTTACTTTATGAATAAATGTGGATCGGATGAAAACAGACACATGCAAATAAAGGAAATTCATTGTTTACACATTTTTTGGGCTGTGGGGACAGAATCATTTTTTAACCAGAAAACTACGTAAATGTACAGTGCCAAACAAGAGAGATAACACAGGAAAGTCATTTGCAGTATTGTAAATATGGCCAACCACCAGATTTGTCAATTCACTTTGAATTGTCTTCTGAAAACTTTGCTCTCTTGTATGACTGAACAGTATAATGAAATAATTATGGCCCATTGTTAAAGGGGAACATCTCAGATTTATGTTCCCTTTAGAAATCCATGCATCTTGGGTTGAGAAGATCTGGATGTTCCCCTAAGCAGACGGTCAAAAATATATAACTTTTGCAAAATTGCAGTAACATTTATTTTTTATTTTTGAAGAAATCTTGAATAGCTTTCAATATTATAATTTATTCTACTTTATTATCAGTGGATTAAAGAGCATGAAGCTTTAATTTGAACTCGTTTGTCATAAATTAATATTTTGTACCAGAGTATGATAAATTTGTTCTATTAATGACAGAAAATAGAACATGTTTCTTCTGAGGCAACTGTTTGATCACATGATGTTTATTCATCAATAATGTATACATTTGACAATAAGCTGTCACAGATGATACAGTCATGCAATAAAAAAAATTAAGACGAGCCCACAAGAGCATGTTTTGCAGGGCTTTAAAACGTTATTCTAAGTCTAAGTAGCAGGCAGCTGCTCTGAGCTTGCTTGGCACCCAATATGATGGGGTGTTGGCCTAAGGCTTCCAGAAGCTTTAGGGTAAATAGAGCTAAGTCCTGCATTCTTGACACTCTCCAGGCATCTACTTCCAGCTTTAAAAATGATAATTTTTGGCCGGGTTGAACAAAGTGCAAACCCGGGTTATATTATAATGAAGTTGGTTGGGCAGTTAAAATAGGGTATCTATTTTGTGTAATCAACTCCTCCTACAGTTTTCAACCCAGATCTCTGACTCTTCACAGAAAGAATGCACATGTATTGAAGTTTTGCAACTGCTTTTATCGAAGTGTTCCAGGATTTTTTTTCCTAATTTTCCAGCCTTGGAAACACTATTTTTGTTCATAACATTTGCAGAAGATGGTACCTATTTTGTGTAATCATTCCTACAGTTTGCAGTTTGTGAGGATGCCAAGACTGGAAAATTAGGAAAAAAATCATGGAACACTTCCATAATAGCAGGTGCACAACTTCAATAAATGTGCAATCTTTCTGTAAAGTTTCACAGATCTGAGTTTCAAACAGAAATGCGAGTTTGTTGGATTTTTAATTATTGCAAGGCAAAATATTCTCATAAATAAAAACATAGCAAACAACTTTGAAATTTAAAGTATATTACAGCAATTACCTGTTGGAAGCCACATAAGAAGATATACTCCGATAATCATGCTGATTGTCTTCGTAAACTTCCATGAGAATTTATCCCCGGACTGGTGGTTTGTGACACTCTCCTGGGTGGCAATCTGTCTGGAATGTCGATGTGCAACTTTAAAAATATGACTGTAGAGTATTAGCATGAGAATTATGGGTATAAAAAATAAAACTACCATCAGTCTGAGGTAGTCACTATGAAGTGTTCCGAAAAAGCTACATAAAATATCATCTCCGTTTGTTTCTTCGAAAGTATTTTTCCAACCGAAAGAAGGTACTAGGCCAAATAGCAATGAAAAGATCCAAACTGATATGCATGTCCCAATAAATGTTGAAGCTTTAAAGAATCTGTTGTAATGAAAGGGGTGTATTATTTTGATATATCTGTCTACAGTTAGTGCTAACAAATGAAATCCTGATGATATCACTACAGTTAATAAAAGTCCCCATCGTAATCGGCACTCTGTAGCATCCTGAAAATTAATCAAATTGTATGCTGTGTTATATAACAACGAAAGTCCAGTCATAAAGTCGGCTATGGCTAAACTAAAAAGAAAAGTGTCTGCAGAGTTTATAATGTCATGTTTTTGTCTGAGCGTATCCATCACTAAATAGTTCAGAAATAAAATCATTAATCCAAGAAGTAATGTTAAAATGCTAACGATCAAATACCAAATTGTTATCCCAAATCCATTCAGAACGTAAAATAAAACATGCCCTAAAGATTCCGTCTGATTCATAACTTACTGAAGTGTTGGACCTTTTTCATGATCTATCTATTATCTGTGAACATTTGTAATCATAATATTTGGTTGAACATTATTATTATTAGTCTGTTTAATTCCAGGAAAAAATATGCAGTTATTTAACTAGTCTGTTTAATTTTTCAGTATAATTTATTTCACAGAATATTTGATAAAAATCTATCTCAGGTCTTCTTGTCATTGTTTCCTCAATAGTATGATGCAAATGAATATCAATCCACTATTGTGATTTACGATTGTTTGTCTTGTCCTGTTTCGTATCATGACTCCGTTTGCTGTAGAAATTATTAGTATAAGTTCCTTATTCATATTCAGTAGTTAGTTTTCATTAATCTTTGATTAGTATATTTAACTAATATTGATCATCCATTCTGATCTAAATAATAGTTTGTTGTTATCCATACAATATCATTCTAATGACATACTCCAAATGAAGTATTATATGGAGGGAAAAATCTATTATGATACTTTATGATGTACAAATCCTGAATTTACATTGGTCATGGTTATCAATTATCATGGTTTCTTGCTACTGCAGTGTAAACACCTAAAATACTCATTTTTTGAGAACCTTAACTCTGTCATTTGTCACTTAAACACTTAAAATTTTAGATTTACTTTAGAAGTCCCTTTTCAGGGAACCTTTAAGTAAGTAATTTGTCACTTACAGACATATTCTCAATTCTCTCTTTAATCTTTGGAATTATTGGTGGAAGTCCAAACAGTACATTACCTGTAAATGCATGCAATTATTTCAAAAACTGAGAAGTTTCTTTTCTGGGAAATGTTTCATTTTTTAACCTTGTAATCTATTAACAATTTCCTTAAATGTATTTTATCATTTTGAAACCTGATAGGTAATTTTTTGATTTATGTATTTCAACTGAAAAAGTTTACACTTGAAAGATATTGATTACAAAAGGAAGTTATAATTTCCTTGATTGTGTTGTTCTGTTTAAAAATATTTCTGGGTGTCTTAAACTGATTTTAATTATAGTGTTATGTCGAAACTTTATAATATTCTTGTGTATTTGTTATTTGAAATTTGATAAGACATATTTCTTGGTACTTTTAACTACAGAAAATGATTGCTTTACAGAATTTATGTAAATATACAGGATCAAGTTAACTATTGTATATAGATGAAGTTCCCATGGTTTCCATGCCTTGTTTGTCTTGTGTTTGTATTTTCATTTGGGCAGGTCTTTGGAAATGAGGGTCTTTCCTGTTGGGTCTGTATTATGTATTTTTGGTGGTGTTCCGTATACTGTTCTATCATTAATTAGCAATACTTTGATGTAATAAAGCTGTTTTACTTGGTCGAAAAATAAAATTAAACTGTGACTTCAATTATGGGTCGGATACCTTAAAGTGGCACTAAACCCCATTAAAGCAAAAAATTGTACTGTTTTGATTTAACATAACCCGAAAGTAGTTTTTAGACCAATCAAACACTGTTCATAGTTGTTACCACTCCAAGCTGGTAGTTTTTGCCTATGTATTTGCCCTTTCAGTGATTTGTTTTTCATAATTTTTTTATGATTTATGTGTTCTGTTTTAGTGGTTAATTGAGTTATATGGTTTTATTTGATTTATTTCCATTTAGTACAATTTATTCAGATTTTAAAAAAAACTTCAAAACAGTTATTGTGTGGTTTATATTGGCTGATATTTTATGGCTCAAAAATATTCAAATCTACCGGAAACAATCTTTACTGGATTTTAAAAATCAATTAGTCAATCAAATATAGGGAAAAAAAAGAAGTAACATGCATTAAAAAGTGGTATTTAACAAATACAAGCTCATTATATTAGAGTGCACGTCAGAAGGGAATCCTCAGTAGTTGATGCTTTCTATTATGGATAAAGAAGACTGCATGTTAGAAATTGTAAATAGTTTAGCCACCTATGATTGGTCACCATCTCATCATCATTGGGGTTGTAAATTCAAGTCTGACTTTAGACATGGCTTGCTAAACCTTAGTTTAGGATACACTTAGTTCGGCCGCAACATTACAGCAGTTCCAGCATATGGTGTGTACAAAATGTATACATTATCCTGTGATTTGTATTCAAGTTTTATACACTGCTGACTGCTGTTTACTTAGCTACTCTAACAAGGGTTTGTTGTACTTAGGTTGTTATTCCTTGTTGTTACCTTGACTTAATTGATCCTTATGGGAAATCCATCTCTCAAATATGATTGGACATATTCATCATAGGTAGTCTTTCCTTATCCTGGATTTGACTTTTTCCTAGACATGACAATGAGTAACTCAACTGTTGTCTAATCAGTGGTAGGCACTGCTTACCTGTCCAGTGCACCTGAATGCACCCATGGTTTATATTGTGTTTTGGTTACCCGCTTTCTGTTTTTGTGTTTTATGTTTTTGTTTTGCTTTGTTTTCTCTGCACCTTGTTTTGTACTTACTTAAGAGACATCAGTAGGATGTATTATGAAACTATACATTAGGATTTTGTTTCTTACTGAAAACAGATGAATTCCAACCTACAAGCCTAAGGCCGAAATTCTTATTAGAAGGAGTCTTACAAAATATAGTAAAAAAAATTTTTTCTAGTTTATTCTCACTGATGCACCTTCCTTAAAAACAACTGTCCTTGTTTATTTAAATGAAATCAATCACACCGTTTAACATTTAATTGTTTCTTCTTTAGGAAGTAACTGAATCATTGGACCCAGCTCTTAGACCTGTACTTTTAAGGGAAACTTTCACAAGAGGAGGACATACTGTCATTAAACTTGGTGATACAGAAATTGAATTTAATGAAAATTTCAGGTGAGATACAGATAGATTAGATTCTTTCTTCTGACCTGAAACCATGTTGGATTTTAATTATATTTCATATTGCTTCTTGCAGATGTTACTTTCTAATTTTAATTCAGTTCTTCAGATTAACAGGCTTAGGTAATATATCTGTTTATTGAAGTTAATGGCAATGGAAATTTTGAGACATTTTTAGCTCACCTGACGGAAAGGTATATTCTCATCTCTACGAGGAAAACACACAAGCAGTTTATTCTCAGAAACAGGATTATTTATCATATTATTTGTAGTGTAAACATGGCTTCCAGGGCTGTTAATGCATTCTGGTTGGCTGAATTTCAAAAAATTTTCTTCTCACAAACTGCTCGGGAGATGGATTTGAAAAAACAGTTCTTTAGATGTTCCTATACAAATTTTGATTTTTTTGTACCAATTAAAATTTTAGATGGCTGCCACAGTGGAACATAGCTTAACATAGGAACCTGTTGGAAAATATACATACAGCTTCTTCTCCAAAACTATTCCAAACATTTAAACTAAATTAGCTTTGATAGTTATCTTATTATTTTGAATTTTTTTAGCTGATTTGGGGAAATTCAATATGGCTGCCAGGGCCATTAATGTGTTCGGATTTTTTGAAATTTCAAAATTTGTTTCCTGAAAAACTGTTTGGCAGATTGATTTGTAATATTGCATAAATGTACTTTACATGGTCCTCTACAAAGTTTGCTTTGTTTGTGCCCATCCAAAATCCAAGATGTCCACCAGAGTGGAAAACAGCTGTGGGGAAAAAATCATTGCCCACATTGAAACTAAGTTAAGTATGAATGAATCCAGGATAACTCTGATTATTTTGAACTGATTGGAAATTGTGGATGCTAATGCATTTTGATTGGCTGAAATTTCAAAATTTAGTTTTCTAACAAACCATTTAGCCAAAAGAATTGTGATATTGTAGAAATGTACCTCAGATGGTCCTATGTTTTGGGCTATTTCTAAATTCAAGTTATCTGATGATGGTGGAATATAGTTTAAAATAGGACCATATGGTAAAAAACATACCAATGGCTTCTTTTTTTAAACTGCCCTACACATTAAAACCAAGTCTTACAGAAATAAAGCCTTGATATTTCTCTTATAATTTTGAGTTTTTGCAACTGAGTGAAGATTCAATGTGGCAACACATACAGAAAAATGTCTTCTGAGAAATGGTTTTACTTAAGCATTTAATAAAAAAATTGGGAAAAAAAGTCATATTTTCTAACAAGAATTAAACGTCAAATAAACGTGACAGGCTTTTGAGAGCCTTTAGTCTTTGTTTAATGTTATGTCCTCAACAAATCTCAAGTTAATCTATTTATATGCCTTTTGTAAAAGACTATCATGAAGGTAAATATAAGGCATGCTAAATTTTTCTTTAATCTAGGATTACGACTCATAATGGATTATGCCCAGCAATAGGATTGCTGGCACTTTCTATTATTATCAATAAAATATTACTATATTGTGCCAGAAAGTTACTGGTAATTATCATATCTAGACATGCATTCAAATTTAATGTCAGTTCTTTAACATTTTCACACATTTTGACCCCTCCCCGCAACCTGTAACAATGTGTTACCATATTATTCCTGCTGTAGTCAGATATGAGCATATGATTTTGCCTAAATATCTCATGTTGTGACTTTGGTATTTTAGGTTGTATATGACTACATCCATGTCAAATCCACACTACCTACCTGCTGTATACATACAGGTCAACATCATAAACTTTACTGTTACCTTTGAGGGTCTACAGGAGCAGCTATTGTCAGCCGTAGTTAGACAGGTAACTAATTATTATCACCATTTTTGTTTACGTAATTTCTCGAAAGTGTCAATTTACTTCTGGAGCCTCATTGGAGGAAGGTTTAAGATAGTTAGTCATATGCTATTGATCAAATGGCCTGTCACCTGTCAGTTCGAGCAGTACTTCAGGCGTGGTGTGCTTGATTCCAACCTCAATTGAAAAGTTTACCTGCTGAAGGTCGGTAGTTTTCACCAGGTGTTCCGGCTTTCTCACCCAATAACAACCAATGACAATGCATAAATTTCTGAAATTTTAGGATTTTTTCAGATCACCCAAAATGCAAATTTTACCCTTATAATAACCTAATTTTTCAATTTTGAAAAAAACTAAAGGAGTTGACAAAATTATTGGTTGACAAATTTGGTATTGTATGCTTTTTTAATTTGACACATTATTACCCGACTTAACACTAGCCAATACAATAATCTAGTTTTTTTCTACGGTAAGCACAAGTAACCAAATATTAATGTAGTTTGTCAGTAAGGTTTGGAATGGTTTCTACGGCAGTCATGCAGCTTTGTAATTCAAAATATAAACAGATTTTGTCAGTAAGGCTTGGAATGGTTTCTACGGCAGTCATGCAGCTTTGCAATTCAAAATATTAACAGATTTGATAGATGTTAGTGACCGAAAATGTATTTCCAATTATTTTGTATTATTTATAGATAATCTGTAAGTCGACATGACATTTCGTTAATATAAAAGCTCATTAAAAAACCTATATGGAATAGGGATTGATTTATAAGATATAAGTGACAACTACAGATCATATTAATAAGAAACTTGTATTCCCATGTCTCCTGAGGGTTTATTAAATCAAGGTATGCTTCCGCTTTTAAATGAATCCAATGTAAGCTACTTTTTACCCCTATTGTTTTCATAATTACAAAATCTTCTGTTTGATTTTTCAAGCTCATATAATGATTTATTGCATAGCAGTAAAATTATGTTTGTTTCAATTGGATAAAACAAGGTCAGCTGGTATTAATTAATCTGCATTAATTTGACACAAGGTCGTGATAGCATCATTGTAATGCCCTCTCCAGTAACAAACAACTCCAACTGTTTATTTTTAATTTGATAAATAAATATATGTACATGTACCACCCTAATGAAGAAAAAATATCATAAAGTTTAGAAAACAAACTATATATTAATACCAAAGAATGATATATCATGAGGCCCATGTTCAAATCATACAGCAAGCAGCAACAAATAAAATAATACAGTAAAAAACACATTGTTTTTTAATTATTCAATGAAATAAATATAATAGTTGCTTATATAGCGGGCATTGTCATGCTACTTGACAGCACTTGGGGCAGTGGTATTGCCTTCAGCATTGAAAATACCTTGCATTTGGCTCAGACATTATCAATGCTTCATGCAATACCTCTCTCCCTAACACATCAACTCATCTAATGAATTATACACCAGCTCATGTAATGGATTTTTACAGCATACAGCTCCAGTAATATTAAATAATTATAGGATAATTAATTGGGCGGAGTGAATATCCAAAATATGATCACGAGTGCCGCATAACGCATCTGATTAAATGAGTGCGCGGAACTTGTTCCACGCACGAGTTTAATCTGATGCTTTATGGGGCACGAGTGATCATATTTTGGATATTCACGATGCCCAATTTTATTTTATTATCCTATTTATTAAATAGATCAAAATTGTTTTCGTAAAATTTTAATGCCAAACCTAAATTTTATGAACGGCGGGTGAATATCTGTATACATGTAGTACAAAACCATTGTGACTTTTTGGCAGGAAAAAACCCGAGAGTGAAAATAAACGATAATTTTCACATGTGATTTACCGTGATTTCTGTCACTCGGAAAATTCTGTCACTCGGAAAATTCGATATTTCATATCTATCTATATAATAATGATGCATAGTTGTTCTGTGTTCTATCATATTTGTCCTTTAATATAGGTTATGATATATAACACAAAAATTCAAAATCCTTGTTGCTTATGTCATCTGATCTAGCAAATATTGTTATGAAAATTTAGTCATTTTTATGTCCCACCATCAACCGTTGGCAGATATAAAGCTACAGCATTTATATTTAAAAGCATGTCTGTACTCATAATGATGGTGTGTAGGACCAAAGGGTTTTAATTTTCATTACATTTTCATGACATTATATTTATTAGAATGTTTGTATACATAATGAAAGTTTGTAGGACCAAAGGATTTTGATTTTTGTTTAAGTTTCTGACTGTTTCTACAAATCTGTCATTTTGCTGATCATGTAGGGGGCATCATTTTTGTCTTACAGACACACTTGTCTTTCTAAGAAAAAAACTTTGCAAAGCAGCGTATTAAACTTAAATTCTCAGACATGGGGGAAGGGGGGGGGGGAGGGAGGTGTGGCATACTTTCATTTAGTTTTTTAAGAAGATGACTTTACATCTTCATGAAACATAGTACAACGTTTAACCACGATCAGATCTCTTCACTGTCAAATTTCTGTAGGGCTGTGCCAAATATTTCATGGTTGGGTTAACTTAAAAAATGGAGAGTGTGTCCTGAAATGTGCCAGTATGTCACTGAGACACATATTCTTGTTTCAAAACATGGTGGAAGCTATTCCTGGCCTGACCTTTATTATGTTGATATAGATGTCACATGGTCAAGAAATTTTATCTAAGTCATAAGTTTTCTGTTGTTGTTTTATAAAACAATTTTTGAACATTGCTGATTGCTATAGATATGGCACAAGACTCATTCCCAAAGCTCAAGATGAAATTTTTTAGGCAATCCTTGTCAATTATGATTGAGTCAAGTACACTTAGACTGCAGACTGTACCGAGACCCCTTTAAGACTGAAACATGTGTATAATAATATAAATATAATATAAATTATCAAAGAAATCTTGTAAACACTTAAAAAAAGAGCATGATATTTATTGCTGTAAATCACAAAGGACAACAATTATTACATAAGATAATAAAGATAAACGATCAATTTTGTATGTATTTAATGGTCATTGTGTTCTAGTAGCTCGATGAAACATCAATATGATCATGGCCTCTTTGCATTACTTGTTTAACGACAATTGACGACTTTCCAATTTAAAAAACGCCACCTAGTGTCCACTTCCGGTACTAAAAACTGCGGCTACAGCCGCAGTTTGTCCTGTTGAAACCTTTTGAAATGGACAATTGTCTTTGATAAATTTTCACGCTTCAGTTGAATGACAGGTGTCAATATCTGAGGGAGGAAGGTTATTTAAACCGCCTGCTGTGTAAACGTGATCGTTAATTAATTAACCAATGTTCTTTACCCTATTTACCTGATGCTAATTGGAGGTAGAACCCCAGCCGTTTTATGGCTTGAATAAACAATCTTACCAGTGACATCCGTGTTGTATTCAAACTCACCTGTTGCCTATGGCTATAGTAACATCTACTAAATAAGGTTAATTAGATGAAAAATTTAATTGGCATAGACAAACAATATAAAAACAATCCAAAATCTTTATTTCAATATCATAGTCTTTTAGTAATGATAGCCGTAGTTTTTTTAACAGGAAGTAAAAGGGGAGATAAATCATGTAAAACTGGAAATGGGTCAATTGCAATTTTATTACAAATTTACATAAAATTATTATTTTATTACAATTCATTGAATGTATTTATTGGTTTTACCATCTGCAAGGCTATTGTGAAGATATCAATTTTATTGATGAAATATTATTCCTATGATAATTTTGTACTTTACAGGAAAAACCACAGCTTGAAAACCAGCGGAGTGAATTGTTGGAGAGCATTGCAAGCGACCTTCAGTTCCTTAGAGATTTAGAGGATAAATCACTTAGTCTACTACAGAAAACAGAAGGTGCCTCGTAAATGAATAAACTATTGACATTTATTGATAAAATCTTTTACGCTGTTATCTTTAATTCTAATGAAAGAGTTATAATGCATATTGGACACAAATTTAAAAAATGGAATTTCAACAAAACATCACGTTGTTATAACAAATCTTTCAGTAACAAGTTTTGATAGTACATGTACTTATACCTACCCTTCCCAACCACCAAACTTCAACCCCCATAGGGGCCTTGGTGGGCGAGTGGTTAGGGTAGTTCGTCTACTATTGATTACGTGGTCTGTCAACATTGAGGTTGTGGTTTTGAGTCTCACTACGGGCAGGGTGTACTCAACTCTAATCTTAATCTCCGCAGGTCTGGGGTTTTCTCCATGTACTCCGGCTTCCTCCCCAAATAAAAACTGGATGCCATGATATAGCTGAAAGTGGTGGTAAACACCAAACAACCAACCAATCAAACCCTATATTTCATAACATTCACAATGTCTGTTTGCTTTGTGTTTAGTAATTTCAATTTCTGGTTACATATATTCCTTTGAGAAAACAATTTTTTTTTAAATTACTTTTCCTCCATTACGGGTCTTTAACATAGATTAATGGAATCATGTTTTAGCAGACAAACCACACATTGAACATTATATATTTACTTTCTAGAAAGAAAATTGATTTGAAATTGAAGGTTGAAATTTTCAAGTTGCATAAAGAACTGTATTTCATCTTGCAATAATTTTCTAGATATATATGAATTTTCTGGGTTTTTTTTGTACTGAACATTACACACTTTTTTTATTTTAAACTTTTGAAAACAACAGAATATCAATTTCACCATCCTCACCAGTGTTATCATGTTAATCTGTTCCCTGGAGTAAAGACAGTTTTTAATAATTAATTTTTATTTCCAAGAACTTGTATAGTTTAAAAGGAATTATGTTGTAGCAATGAACGTTTCATTTTTCTACCTTTTAGAAGGAAAATTAATTAAAAATTGAACTTTTTTTTTCAGTTGGCACAATTTTTTTTTCTGTTTACTATACTTATGAAAGCATTTGATATAATAATGTTGTGATATATTGAATTGTATAACATTTTAACTTTCTGTCTAAGATACAACATATGGGTAAAAATTGTCAAAAATAATGTCAGTGTTCTACCCAGGCCCTTTTAGCATCCTGGCAATGTGATGCTATCTGGTTCAAATATGATGCTTTCTGAAAACATCCTTAATATATTTCATAAGAAATGTGATGCTATAATTTCAAAGCAAATGATACTATTGTGAAAACTGAAAATACCAGGATGCTATTAAAAATTTCTGGGGAGAACACTGAATGTAAACATCTTGTTTAATACACAAGATGTTATTAAAAATTGATCCAAAATAGGGAAATTGACCATGGTGTCTTAAGAGCCAGAGATTTAACTCGTTTTTATTATAACAATATTACAATTAATGGAGTTTTTGTTTAGATCTATGTATTACATACCCTCCAAATGGATTTTTTTTACAATTTCACCTATCAGTTCTCTAGTATTATTATTTACTTCTAAGAAAAACAAGCAAATTATGATTTCTGAAAAAATTTACAATATGGTGTTAGTGGCTTTATTTGATTATATACTGAGTAAATTAAAGAGCTTGAATATTGGATTCGTTAAAAATATATTTTAAAGAAAATTTTATTTTGTAATGTAGATATTAAATGTAGTTAATTTCTATTTTTCTCAACTTTGTCAACATAATCTTATTTTGTTGATGTTGTCAACATTTTCAGAAGGGTAAAATTTTTTCTTCTAGAATCACTATATTAAAATGGACATGAACTTTTTAAAAATATATTGTTTTTCAATATTCAAGGACTTGTTTTATTATGAAGTTATATGTATTTGTAAATTAATTAATAATACCTTTTATCATGTGGAATATTTCAGGTCATATTCTAGATGATCAAGATTTAGTAGATACTTTGCAGAAAAGTAAAGGCATGGCCGAGGCCATGTACAAAAGAATTTCACAGTCTGAAGATACAGAGAAAAAACTGAGTTTAGCTAGACAGAGATATTTACCAGTGAGTAACATGTAGCACTATAGAAATATTATAAGATAATACGCCATTTTCAAGATAGGTAGTTAGATGTATCCTATCACATGATTTATTGTATCACATGATTTTTTTTTACGGCACTCTCCCTAACACACCGTCTTTTAACATTGTGGGCTTTGCACCCCGGGATACAACACAGCATAGGTTTTGCTTTGCATCTTTATTAAGCCGTCCCATTTCATTTCAAATGTTGCCACTTTCCACTGAACGTGCTTTAAATTTTTATGAAATCATGTGATCAACATTACAATTTCCACCTCTTTTAACTAGAGCGATTATAGCTTCAAACCGATATATATTGTGTCTGCTGAAACTGGATCCCTGACATTATGAGAATGTGATCAAGAGTAATAAGTGCAGGAAAGTTACTTTGATGCCAGTTGTTTTTCTACAAGGGTGACTTTTTTCGGAAAAATGTACTCCCACTCTTACAGAAAGGCACTTTCAATATATAAATGTGGGGGGTCGGATAAAATGCTGAAATTTGATATGTAACATGTAATATGGACTTATTTATTTACATAGTGGTGGGGTTAAGAAGGTGCTTTAGTGGGGGTGGGGTGGACAGTATTTTTTTTTAGTTCATGTTTAAAAATGTTTGATTATTTCAACAACAAAAGTATTAATGAAACTGCATAGATCATATAAAGTTGTCTGCTTACAACAGATATTTTGCAGTTTTACAATTTTTCAGCTGAATATTTATTGATCTCATTACAGAAAATATTTCTGATATTATTTGCTTTTGCATTTGCAGACACACAATTTTTTTTTCTCTATAAATTGTTAATTGATTGTAATTGTGTGACTTTTTCTTTTGAAAGTTTATTGATCTATTGACTTAAAACAGCTACAAAGCACAGAATATGTTCAAAAATCTTCTCTGCTACTGTCAAAATAAACATGCAACATTTTGATAATTATTGTCATTGATCTTACAGTATTGATATTTGATTAAACAATAGGTTTTTTCATCTTGGTGTAAAACAATGAATTGTTACACCAGGATGATAATAAATAGTACATGACAGTCTAGTGGGCGCCACCTGATATTGACCTTAATGTCATGGTCCAGTAACTATGTTAAAGTTCATCATTAGTCATGCATAGCAGGATGATAAATAGTTGGTATATAGGTTGCTCATCAGCAATACTTGACAGTCTGCATAAGAATGTCATAACATGTTTGATATGATATTTATATGTTGCTTATAACGTACTTTTTGCACTATTGACGTTGAATGCAGGCAAGACATTTTTCTGTGTTGATTTAATTTCAGGTTGCCACAAGAGGGGCCACTTTATACTTTGTCTTAGCTGACCTGTCAGGCATAGATGTAATGTACCAGTTTTCTTTAGACTGGTTCCAACAGGAAATGTTTATCTCATGTATAACAAACCAAAATCTGGTAAACATGGAAATGGGAAGAAAGGCCAGTATAAGTCCTCATCTGAGTGGAGTTTTACGTCCTGGAAGTCGACAGAGTGTAACCAAACTTAGCATGGATCTAACTGAATCTGCAGCCCCTGCTGTAAACTCTGATGACCCCACAGAATTAAAGAGACACATGCTTGACATGATTAACAGGTGATTAAAAATATTGTTTGCATTGAAACATTTTGAAAATATGAACTAAATCTTCCACCTGAAAAATTGGAACTGTGTATAAATGTTTATCATGGTCACAGATTTACTGAAAAATATTATCCTATATAAAAGAAGTTTAGTTTTTATGATTGGCTAATTCAAACTTGTCTTTTAAATTATTTGACAAGATAATGACCTAATGTTGAAAACTTCTTTGTTCATAAAATCATATTGATCAAAAACTTCTGATTTTATTGAGATAAGCATTAATACAGAAAATATGGACATTTAATTAGGATGGAAGCTCAGTGGGGGTATCGCTTTGTGAGCGTGCTCACAGTCCACACTTGTTTGTCTCGTGTTGTATTTATGTGCTGTGAAGGTCTTTGGAAACAAGGGTCACCTATGTTAATTCTGTATTGTCCAAGTGTAATTTTTGTCTAACTCGAGGCAAGACATGTATATAGGTATACGGCCGCACTAGCTTTAACTCTTTGACATTTTGCTTTGTAAGCTTAATCCCTAGGTCCATCAAATTTTGTTCATTGGTAGCTTACTTGCATGTCAGTCACCTGACCTTGACCTCAATTTCACGGTCCAGTGATAATGTTAATGCTTTTGAATTAGGGCAGTTCCTCTAACCATGGTAGGACGACAGTATTTGGTATATAGTTTGTTGATGAATAAGAACATGACTGTCTGGTAAGTTTCACCTGACCTTGACCTCAATTTCACTGTCAAGCAACTACATTAAAGTTTTTGGATCAGGTCAGTTCCTCTGTAACACTGCATTGTATATTTTATATAAATGATGACAATTTAATGCTATTTATTTGTTGCTCATGAAGTAATTGTTTTCATTACTGATGTGGAATGCAGGTGAGACATTTTTTTTTCCACACTTTTTATCCCCAAGCTCGACAGAATGAGTGTTTATATAGGTCCCCTGTCCATCCATTCAGCCGTCCAAATTTGGTTTCTGGATGATAATTCAAAAAGCTTGCATCCAATTGAAATGAAACAATGGGATATGTTACATATCAGGTTGGTAAAAAGCCTATGGATTCTGGATGAAATCTGTCAAAATTCAAGGTCACAGTTGAAAAAAACATAAGAAATTTTTATAAAGAATATGTTTCCTGACAATAACTCAAAAAGTTTGCATTTGATTTCAATGAAACTTTGTAATATAGTTTCATATAGGCCTATTGATTTTCGAGGAATTCATTGAATTTAAAGTCACCTATAAAAGATGTTGCCAATTATAACTCAAAAAGTTTGCATTTTATTTTAGGAAACTTTGGGATATAGTGTCATATTACGTGTATCAGACGTCAATTTCAGAAAAAGTCATAAGTTTAAAATCTAACGTAAGGGTTGGAAGATCAAAGGGAAATGCATTGTGATGTTAGCACTTACAATGTATTTTACACTTACAACTTTTTGTGAAAACAACTGCAGAAGACTATTGATTTTGGGGGAAAATTAAGAATTTGTAACTCAAGTTACAATTTTATGTTATTATTTTACTTACCAAATGGACATATAACTATTAGGATTTCGTTCTCGGTTCAACCGTCTTTGACTCGCGTATTACACAGGTGTTTTAAAACACCCTTCTAACTCAGAGTCTACCTGTGTAATACTGCGCATGTTCCGTATGCGTACCCCTCAGTTTATCGGCGGAAACAAAACTAAAAGTTGTCTCCTAAGCTGAAACTTATCATAGGGGTGGCGGTGGGAAACTATTTGGGAAGTAAAATAATAACATAAAATTGTAACTTGAGATACAAATTCTTAATTTTATTAATATTATTTTACTTACCAAATGGACATATAACTATTAGGATATGCTTACCCAAGCAATGAACTCCAAATAGCTGTAGTGGGTGGTGTCAAATGATAAAGTTTCTCTTCATCTATTCACCATTCATTCCATTCATCCATTTCAATGAATTAAAAAATAGCAGTATGTATTTACATTATGCTTGAAGTTAAGTTCATCATGATAAAAACTATCACCAAAGTATCAAACAAAACTTGTGACAAGCGACTCGCTGGAAATATTAACATCATAATACTGTATATAAACATTATTAAACATTATGTAAAACACTGACATCCAATACTTCTCTTAAGTAAAATCTACTAAAAGTAGATTCTAAACTCCAATCTGCAGAGTCTAAGACCTTCTGAACAGATGCACCTTTTAAGAAAGCCCATGAAGAGCCAATAGCTCTTGTAGAATGAGCGTGAATGTTATTTCCATTTGTGATGTTCGCTTTAGAATAAGCTTCTTTTATAGTTTGCACAATCCAACTAGCAATAGTAATTGCAGAAACAGGTTTATGTGGATCATTGATCGCCAAAAACAAACATCTTTTCTGTTCTTTTGAAAGTTTTTTCCGAAAAGAAGAAGTGCTGTCGAGATACTGTAAAAGACATCTTCTAGGATCTATTTCTATTTTGTCTGTATATGTAGGAACAAAGATTTTGGAACCAAAATGATTTTCTCTGTCTTGCTTAGCCAAACCTTGCCTAATGAACATTATTCCTCTCTGTTGGATTCTCATGCTCTGTTGAATTCTCATGCTCTGTTGAATTCTCATGCTCTGTTGAATTCTCATGCTCTGTTGAATTCTCATGCTCTGTTGAATTATCATGCACTGTTGAATTCTCATGCTCTGTTCATCAACTCTTAAAGCCTGTAGATCACTACATCTCCTGAAAGTAGTGCAGTTAAAAATACACATTTCAGAGTCAAATATTTCAAACTAATTTTATCAATTGGTTCAAAAGGACTGTTTGACAGTAAATCTAGTACCAAATGTAAATCCCATTCTGGTAATAATTTTTTAATTGGTGGTCTGGAGTTGAAAACTCCTTTGATCAATCTTATAATATGGGGATGTTGACCTACTGGAAAATTATCAACTGTAGGCAAAACTGTTTATAACATAGATCTATAACCAGCAATGGTTCTATATTGTAAACCCTTCTCAAACAAAGATGACAAAAAATCTGCCGTTTGACTTAAAGAGATTGAATTGGGATCAATTTTCCTTGAATGACACCAGCTAATGAACTGTTTGAATTTGGAACCATAATCTTTTTGGGTTCCTTTCCGCCATGATGCGGATAATAATTTTCTAGATTCCTCTGAAAATCCTTCTGACTTGTATCGTCTGTCGATAGAAGCCATGCAGTCAGACTGAAGACTTGTGGATCTGGATGATAAATCTGAGTTTTGGGTTGACACAGTAACTCCGGAAACACTGGTAATCTGACTGGTATTGTTACAAGTAGTTGTAACAACTCCGGATACCAATGTCTCCGAGGCCATTGTGGAGCAATCAGTAGAATCTGACAATGGAATTGCCTCATATATTGGATAACTTTTGGGATCATGAAAATCTGAGGGAAAGCATATGCATACATCCCCTCCCATGGAATTGACAGAGCATCTAGAGCTAGAGCTTCCTGATGAGGACTCCATAAACAAAAAATTTTTGTTTGTCGATTCTCTGCTGATGCAAATAAATCGATCAAAGGATGTCCCCATTACTGAAATAGAGTCTGAACTACTTGAGAGTTTAATGTCCATTCCGTAGGCAGAATCTTTCTTCTGCTCAACTGATTGGCCTAATATGTTCAATTTTCCCGCAATATGAGCTGCTTTCAATTGAATTTTGTTCTCTATTGCCAAATTCCAAAGATCCCAAGTTTGATAACAAAGTTGGGGAGATTTCGTTCCTCCTTGCTTGTTTATGTAACGAACAACTGTAGTATTGTCCGATCTGATCAAGACTGCCTTCCCTTTGACCTGAGGCAGAAAGTGTTTCAAAGTCAAATACACTGCTTCCATTTCCAAACAATTTATATGACGCTTGCTCTGAGACTGTGTCCAAAGCCCCTGAAAAATTTTCTCCCCCATAAAACCTCCAAAACCTATTTTTGAAGAATCGGTTGTTATGGTCACAGTGGTTTTTGGAAATTGAAAAGATTGGCCTTTCAGCGTGTTTGCTGAATTGTTCCACCACATAAGATGGGATTTCAGATGTGGTGTAACAGTGATCAGTATTGATAGGTTGAGTGAACTTGGAGTCCAGAAACTCAATAAATGAAGTTGAATCGGTCTCATAAATAGACGTGCATTGGGAATCATTTGAATGCATGAGGCCATTATTCCTAGCAAACGAAGAAACAACAACACTGATGCTTTCTGGTCCCGTGTTAATTCTTTGATTGCTTGTAATAACTTCTGTATTCTTTCCGATGTTGGAAAAACCAACCCCTTGTCTAGCTGAAAGTGTCCCCCCAGGTAGACTAGAGACTGTGTGGGAATCAGAGATGATTTCTCTTGGTTTACAAGAAACCCTAGAGCTTGTAACAACAGTTGGTTTTTGTCTTGATTGACTACTAACCAATCGTCGAGATATACTGCAAGTCTTATCCCCAGAGTTCTGAGATATGCTGCCACTACTGAAACTACCTTTGTGAACACTCGAGGAGCTGATGTCGGGCCGAAACAAAGAACTTTGAATTGGTAACTTTGATTTTGTATAGAAAACCTTAGAAACTTCCTGTGTTTTGGAAATATTGGAATGTGGAGATATGCGTCGCTTAAATCGAGAGATATTGCCCAATCTCCTGTTTTCACTAAATTTAGAACTTTTGCAAACGTGTCCATTTTGAAATGAGTTTTCTTGTGATACTGGTTGAGCGGTTTGAGATTTATCACCGATCTCATTTTGCCATTTTTCTTGGGTACCAGAAAGAAGGTACTGTAGAAACCTATTTCTATCTCCCCTTTCGGGACTTGTTCTATTGCATCTTTTTGAAACAAAGAATCTACTTCTTGAACCAAAAGTTCTATATCTTTTGAAGATGCGACAGTAGCTCTTACTCCCGTCTGAAAAGGTTTTTGAATGAATTCTAGCTTGTAGCCCTCTCTGATAATTGACAAAACCCACTGATCGTCTGTTATCTTTTCCCAATTTTCTAGGAAAAATCTCAAACGACCCCCGACTGGTATCTCGGACTGATTCCTTCCTTTTCTCCAGCTTTTCCTCTAAGCCTTTCCCAAATACACCTTCCCCAGACAGAGGTGAATATAGAACTTTAGTCTGTATATCGCCTAAAGTGTTTAAACCTGAATCAGAAGCTGCTACTTTCCTTCGGATCATGTGAGCAAATGCACCCGTCCTGCCGAACTGATCTAACGATTTCATAGAAATCGAAAAAATGTCATTTACAGACTGAAGTGTCTCTTCACTCACATTTTCATTGCCTAACTTATTGATTAAAGATGCCAAGGCGTTCTGTAAATATAGAACAGCAATAATTCCCATTCTAGAAGCCATTTGAGTTTGGTAACCTAAACATTCTACCTGTTTTAAAGGTTGTGAAAAGAGCTGTTTCTGTTTTTCCCAGTTCTTCACTGCTTTCATCCCATGTCGTGCCTTAATCATAGGTTCTAAAATATCATCTAAACTAGGAACCTGTAAAAATTCAGTAGCACTGTCATATATAGGAAAACAAGAGCGATATTCGTCTCTAAAAGAAGAAAGTTTCTCTGGATACTTAGTTCTCCACGAGTTTTCCAAAACTTTCACTTGAGCTTTGTCTAAAAGTAAGCCCTGAGCTTTTTCAGACTCAGAAGTATCATCTTGCTTAAAAATTTTAGAAAGTACATTAATCTTATCTGATCTCTTGTGAACAGATTCATTTTGCTCTGAATTAGATTTAGAAGTACAAGTAACAGTTTGTGAAGGCTGAACATCACTCAAAAATCTACTAAACCTTTCAGTTTTTCTAAATAAAGTTTGAGAAGTCACTTTAGGACTTTTACTAGTATTAGATACATTATCTGACTCTTCATCATTGTCTGAACATAGCCCTAATAAATCTGATTTCTCCCTTCTAGAAGGTTGAATAGAAATTTCAGATTGAACATCAAAATCTCTATTTCTAGAGATATGTGGACTGCCCAAATCTTCGTCAAAGTTTGGCTCCAACGGTATCAGTGGTCTACACACCCCCGAAGAGTCGTTATCCACATTTAGCTCATGCTGCGTGGCTAAACCACCAGGCTGAGAGCGAGAAGAGACATTACTATTACCAGTCGTCGCTGCACCTCCCGGAAACGGCGGTACTAGACTGTTTTACCAACAAATTGAATATTTTATCAAATTTTTCATCAAACCTTTCTTCCAAGGCGTAAATCTTTGTCTCCAACTCTGCTGTTTTGGATACTCTTTTCTTTTTCTTTGGGGCAACATGTTTGTCCAGGTTGTCCGAAGTTGCCTCCATGTTTCTTTCATGAGTTACCGACCTGTTTTCGGTATTGTCGTAATTGCTGTCGTAATTGTCATCCAATATAAAAAAAAAAAAAAAAAAACAAATAAAGTTTGAACGAAGTTCAAAAAACAAAAAAGTCCAAATGACGACTAGTTTTGTTGATGCCGAAAAAATAAAACTGAGGGGTACGCGTACGGAACATGCGCAGTATTACACGGGTAGACTCTGAGTTAGAAGGGTGTTTTAAAACACCTGTGTAATACGCGAGTCAAAGACGGTTGAACCGAGAACGAAATCCTAATAGTTATATGTCCATTTGGTAAGTAAAATAATATTAATAAAATCATCAAATTTCAGGTGGCCTCGATGGCCGAGTGGTTAAGGTAGTTCGTCTACTATTGATCACGTGGTCTGTACTGGACTCCAATCTTAATTGACAAGGATTGCCATTTTTCCTACCGCAGATCGAGGGTTTTCTCCGGGTACTCCGGCTTAGTCCCCCAATAAAAACTGGATGCCATGATATAGCTGAAAAATTGCTGAAAATGGTGTTAAACTTCATTGAATCAAACAAACAAACATCAAATTTCAAGGTCACATTTGTAAAAAAAAGTTTGTAATTCTTACACAAAAAAATGTTTCTTGACAATAACTCTAAAAGTGTTCATTTGATAAAGGATATTATTACATATCAGGTGGGTAAGAAGCCTAATGATGCTGGAGGAATCAAAGGTCAGGGTCAAGCAGTCGACAAAAAGGGTTAGAAATATCTACAAAAAAGTTCTGCAAAATTTAAGCGGCAGTATTGGTGATAGCTGGTTCAGTTTTTCTTAGTGTGATTTCTTTCTTCAATTCTTCGTTGTTAGTTTATTACAATAAATGAAGAGGATTCGGATCACTTCAGCCACATAATTGTTCATGTTATTGCAGGTCATTCATTTTGTTGATTTTTGTTTTGTCTTTTGAGTGATTAACTGAAATGTGATTTTTATTTGCTTTATCTTCTCTTAGTATATTTAAAGTTTGTTTCTTAATTTGTGTTGTATAAGCCAAAGGACAATGGTATCCATTTTTATTTAATAAGATGGCTGACTTTAGCATTGTAACATTTTAGTAGTGTCAGGAGTAATGAAATTTTAATTGTGTTATGGAAACATGCTAAAAGGTTTTAAGAACAAAATCTTATATATTAGATTTCGGTATTTAATTGTTTATTTCATTGTGTTGCTAGTTTCCTGGGAGATGTCATGTTCATAATGAAATAGATCATCATTTACCTGTAATATACCTATAGGGATAAAAGTAATACACATTAGATAGATGGATAATGATGTTGATCAAATTAATTTTTAATGAAATGAAGTAGGGAATTATCTTCAAAATTATTAAAATCATTTGTTGTCAAATGAAATATTTTTACAGGCTTTAGGTTGTTTTGGATTTCAATAATCTTAATGGAAAACTCAGTTAATAGGATCAGCTATGAACAATTTTAACATTGATTATACATTGTATATTGTAAATTAGAATATTTCACGAAGCTGCAATTGATTGAAATACTTAATTTCAGTAATATGCTTCACAGAGTTAAAATACATTTTTACATCAACTACTTTAATCTCTTGTGGAATTTGTTTTAACATACTGTGTCATCAACTGAATGTGCTCTGCTGTATGGTTGAACACATTTCTCTTATTCTGTGTGCATTTAAATTGATTTTAATCAATTTAGATTAACCAAACATTAATTTGGATGTTTATTACAATTTCTTTTTTAACAGTTTATAAAGCTAAATGATAAAATATAATAAAATATTTTTGATATTTGTTTACAGGTTTTGAGAGACAAAACTTTTCCATACAAAATCTATGAAAATCAGGAGAAACTTGCTTCCAGCCCAAGTATTCAATCAGCTACAACTAAATATAAGCACATGGACCTATAAGTTATTTTTCCTTTTATGTTGTGGTTGGGCAGTTAAGGTAGTTATTCACCTAATATTGATCACTTGCCTGTCAACACTGAGGTTGCATGTTTGAGTCTCACTTCAGGCAGGGTGGTCTCGACTCTAGTCTTAAATGACAAGGATTGTCAGTTGTTCTACTGAAAGTCTTGGTTTTCACCTGGAATTCCACCTCAATTAAAACTGGATGCCACTAGAAAAAGCCTATTTCCAGTTCCAAGTATTTAAAATAAGCCATTAACCTCTCATTATTTTTACTTTATATTTTGTCCTTATATCAAATTCCTTACAGTTCCAGTCTCACTGCAAGCATGTTGTATTATAAACTCCAAACTTACTTGACAAGGATTAATAATTTCCTACCAAAGTTCTTGTGTTTTTCCAGGTAGTTGAAAAATGAATGAAAGTGGCATTAAACACCATTCAAACAAACAAACAAACAAATTCCTTGCAAAGATAACAACCATTTGAAAACCCTGTTTGACTACATTAAAGTTGTACATTGTTTGGTTGGCATATGCATATTGATGCCACAAGCAGCCAGCATATTTACATTCTCCTGAAATTTGGTATGCAGCATCAGCATGGCCTCCCATAACGTGGGATTCAATTTCAGGTCAGTCGCTCACCTACTTCCTGTTTTACGAAATCCTGCCATTTCTGTCTTTAATCGATTTTTATTTTTTTATCAAAAAAAGAGTTCCAGCCAAGGTTGACAGACTGGGGAGGCTGGCATATCACATTGTAATAATTGCTATTATTTGCTATCAGTGGCATTATTTGAAAGACATTTTCTGTTTCAGGCTGACCTCCAGTGTCTATAGAGTGGTGTCAGTGGCATTATTTGCCACACATCAGCTGACATTTTCTTTCATGTTGTGCTCCAGTATTATGAGAGCTAATGCCAAGTATAGAGACATTGCAAATGTTGGGAGAATAGATGATCTGGAATGGCAGGTGTTCCTACAGGGGAATATTATGGCAAAAATGATGGATGAAAAGACACTGGAGGAACATGATGGTAAGTTTAATATACAAGGTGAATATGGTGGTAAAAATAAATGCTGCTTGAAGCCTAGTGAACTATATTGTAAGCTAAAACACAGAGGGATTTTAAGAGTAAGCTAAAATATTGAGGGAATATTAAAGTTAGCTAAACCACTGAGGGAACTTTATAGTAAATTAAAACACAGAGGGAACTTTATAGTAAGCTAAACCACCGAGGGAGCTTCATAGTAAGCTAAACCACTGAGGGAGCTTCATAGCAAGCTAAACAAAAAATAGGGAACTTCATTGTAAGCTAAACCACTGAGGGAACTTCAGTGTAAGCTAAAAAATGAGGCAACTGCATAGTAAGGTACAAAAATGTGGGGACTGCATAGTAAGCTAAAACTAAGAGGGATCTTTATAGTAGCTAAAACATAAAGAGAACTTCATTGTGGGTTGATTAAACTTTATACATATAGTAAGCTAAAACTTCATAGTAAGTGACAACACTGAGGGAACTTCATAATTAGCTTACATCATTGTGAATGAACTGAATCTTACATCATAGTGAATAAACTGAATAGTAAGCTAAAACTTTTTCTGAAAACTTTTAAACTTTTTGCAGACATAAAGACATCTATTGCCATATTAAAATAGTTTTTAAAATCTTGGTGATTCCATGATTCCAAAAATTCATAACAGATTATTTCTCATCATTAAATCCAACAGATAACTAAAATTAGGGTTGCTTGACTAACAAGGTACTTAATATTGTTTCAATAGAATTAGGTCTGTTAAAAAACTGTTTGTTGGTTTTTTAATGAGTGTACCAAGGCATGGAAGGGTATAGGTGGATATGCACCTGTGGAAGGAATTTTATACTGAGTTATTTACACTGAGATTTTATAGCAGTTTAAAAAGCTTGAAAAAAAACAATAACAGAACATACCAGGAAGCTTAACTCTATGGTAAAAATGATATTCTGCTTGACATTATGGTAAGAGGAGAGAAGCAGATCTTTATGGTGATTTAATGATGATGTAATATATTGCATTCATTTGTTCTTTTAAATTTATTTAGATTTAGTAAATTCATGTGTTGTTCCTTTTATCATTTTGTCAGAGATAATTTTAAAATAAATGAAATAAAATGAATCCAAAGGAAAAGAAGTTATTCAAAGACAATATGCCATGAAATGGTATGAAAAAAAAATGGCTTTCATCAGCAAGAAAAGTTATCGGTTTCCATTTAAAACCCCTTAATATTAAAATATAAATAATTAAAATTCTAATAATATAAATGAAGTCTTAATATTAAAATATAAATAATTAAAATTCTAATAATATAAATGAAGTAATACAAAAACTCTGTATAATTTTCCAAACATTTCCGCCACACTACCTTCGTCAGAGGAATTTTATTGCACAGTGATGAAGTTATTGTGACATTTGCAACATAATAATAGTTGTTGTCATAGAGTGAACATAGGCGGGAATAACAATCAAAATTATATGAATCTAGGGATTAGTAAAGAGATAAACAAACAGACAGACAAATTAATTAATTACAAGAAAGGGGGAGGTAGATAAACAGATAATAAAATAGATACAATGTGGATAAGTAATAACTAGTGTCTATGCAACATCAAAATGTAGGTTAAGTCCAGTGGAATGAAGTGTTTGAAGTTATTGAATCCAAAAAAGATTCTTTGACTTTTCTGTAAGTGTTGTCACAATAGACCTTTTCAACACCAAAAAAGGAAAAATCCTCGAAACTGTGTATCCATGAAGTCCTGTTTTATATTTGGTAAAAATTGTTTCATGTCGTTTAACATACACCATATGGCAACATCTCTTACATACTACTACATTAATAGGTCCAACCTAATTGCAATTTATTTGTCTTTGTACCTGGTATTTGGTCTCGTTCGTTCCATTTTAACTGTTCCCTTAATAATGGGTGGATGGAAGGCACAATTCTTGCCACATATATTTTCTTGGTTAATTGCTGTAATTAATATATATTACTCATTGACAAAAAAGCTTTCAATGTAAATATATTGCGGGATACAATAATTAATTATTTATAGTTTGATTAGTGATTGTTATGATTAAATACCTGTAGGGCCGAGTGGTCAAGGTAGTTCGTCTTCTATTGATCACGTGGTCTGTCAACACTGAGATTACGAGTTCGATTCTCACTGCAGGCGTACTCAACTCCAATCTTAATTGACAAGGATTGCCAGTTTTCCTACCGCAGGTCGGGGTTTTCTCCTGGTACTCCGGCTTCCTCCCCCAATAAAAACTGGACACCATGATATAGCTGGAAAATTACTGAAAGTGGCGTTAAACACCGTCAAACAAACAAACAATAAATACCTGTAGGTCATTTGACAAGTAAACATATTGACCTTAAATGATGATACATTACATATATACTTCAGTAACAAATTAACTTTAAAAAAATATATAAAATCTAGGGTAATGGTCAAAACTATTTAATATGATTATATTAAAGTAAGGCTTTTGGTAGCTCAGTGACTAGGGGCTGCATGAGTTGCTGTTCTGCACAGGCAGAAGGTTCCGGACAGGAATCAAGTGAAACGAAACAGTGTTCTGGATATGTTCTGCCTGTGCCGATTTTAGAGGTAGTTCAGACAGAACAATGACGTCATAAGATGGCTTCTAACATATTAAAGGTGTATCAGTGCATCGATTGTCACAAGTCTTTTGAGGACTTGTGATGTTTTATTTCCCTGGCATAAATATACTAGAGGTTCTAAGAAAGATTTAAAGAGTTTTTTTCAAGCCCAAAGAAACATGATCATTGAATAAACTATTTCCTGTCCAGAACATGTCCATAATCACATGGTTGGTGATGTGTGCCAGAACATCCAGAACATGTCCTGGACAGACTAACCGTGCAGCCCCCCAGTACTGCTCACTGCAACATATCACCTCACAGAAATGAGTTTTGGATTCTCTTTGTATGATTACGAAAAACCTGATGCACAAGATAAGACAAAGTACTATTGATTTCACTAAGGTAGATAATTTCCTTCAGGTACCATGGCAGGTCCTATTGTCTCCTAAGCCATGTAAAACATAAAGCTGAAATATTGCTGAAGTGGCATGATAGTCAGTCAAAACAATAGCTTAGATGACATAAAATAACTTTAGCCAAAAATAACACTTTCACTTTCAATACATAAAACATGTGAAACATGAGAATGATAATCATTAAGCATGCAGATAATGATCTGTTATAAATTGTATTTAAATGTTTCAAGGTGGGACATTTAATCCTATGTTTTATTTTGTTTAAAATTGTCTCAGGAAATTGTTTTTATTTAAGATCCTAAAAGATTTTTCACTCATCGTTACTTTATATAATGAAGCTGTACAGACTAAAATAGTAATATATGCATTTAAAAAGTTATACAACAACATCTAGATACATGATTAAAGCAAAAATCATGCTCTACACTTAAAAATTATTTGTGCAATTTTTAAAAGCGTAAAGCTTAGTTTTTGTATTGCTTTGATGATGCATCTAGATGTTATATAATTTTTATATGTTTTTAAATGTACATGTAAAAAGAGAATTTGTAAACCCCACTCTGAAGAAGAGGGGGTATACTGTTTTTCCCATGTCCATTTGTTCATCTGTTCGTTCGTCCATCCGTAACAAAAATTTCCGTCGCAGTTTTCTAAGCAACTATACAATGCAGAAGCCTGATAATTTGCATATAGCTTTATCCTTAGTACTATTTGGTGTATAGCGATTTTATGCTCCTTGGTCATCTACTTCCTTTTTGTGAAAGCGCTGGGGTTGGGGGTGTGGGGTGTCACAAGTGAGCATTAGCTCACAGATGTACCTTGTTGTTTCAGGACTAACACCAATGGAAAGGTTGGAATCCAAAAGCTCTGGCAAACACAGAGGTCCACCAAAGAGGGTGTCAGAGACCATGTGGCAACAAAGTCAGCATTTAGAGGCCACAATACCTTCATGTGACAAACTGTGTCGTAGTATTTTAAGTAATAATACACAATGGACAACTTTCTTCGATGCAGAAAATGCTTACAAATTTATGGCAGCACCGTTTAACAATCCAACAGGTGAGAAATAGTACTGTTCACTGTTCAGAGTACTAATGTTAGTAGTCATTGATCAGTTTTAACTTCCCAAATAATTGTAATAAAATTTGTGATATTTCACACCTTGACACTGTTCTATGATAGTATATGATTTTCTAATTGAGTAGGTCATGGAGAAGTCTATGTAGAAAAACAGTTTACTGTTGATAGGTGAGTTTGAGCCCTACTGTTAGTAGGGTTTGATTCCAACCCTAATTGACCAGGATTGTCAGTTTTCCTGCCAAAGATCAAAGGGTTTTCACTATGTACTCCTACTTCCCTTCTGAAATATAAACTAGCTGGCAAGATATAGAATTAAAAAAGTAGAAAGTGGAATGAAATACCATTCAGACCAACAAAACAATCTTATTGTAGTAACCACTGGAGAGAACCTGTAGGTTAACAATTCTTAAAAGGGTGTGTCCATGGTTGTGTTACATGTACATAGATACATTTATCATTTGATTTATTGTATTGGAAAAGAAAAAAAAAATATAAAAGGGCAATCAAATGACTTAGTGAAATTTTTGTATTCAATACCATGGACACACAATAACCACAGAACAAAACAACACATAAACAACAGCCAGCAACACAAAATCTTAAGGAAATGATAAAAATTACCACTTCTGTACTGTATTGGTAGAGTATCTCTCCTGTACTGTATTGGTGGGGTATCTCTCTTGTACTGTATTGGTAGAGTAGCTCTCCTGTACTGTATTGGTGGGGTATCTCTTGTACTGTATTGGTAGAGTATCTCTCCTGTACTGTATTGGTGGGGTATCTCTCCTGTACTGTATTGGTGGGGTATCTCTCTTGTATTGTATTGGTAGAGTAGCTCTCCTGTACTGTATTGGTGGGGTATCTCTCTTGTACTGTATTGGTAGAGTATCTCTCCTGTACTGTATTGGTGGGGTATCTCTATTGTACTGTATTGGTAGAGTATCTCTCCTGTACTGTATTGGTGGGGTATCTCTCCTGTACTGTATTGGTGGGGTATCTCTCTTGTACTGTATTGGTAGAGTAGCTCTCCTGTACTGTATTGGTGGGGTATCTCTCTTGTACTGTATTGGTAGAGTATCTCTCCTGTACTGTATTGGTGGGGTATCTCTCTTTTACTGTATTGGTAGAGTATCTCTCCTGTACTGTATTGGTGGGGTACCTCTCTTGTACTGTATTGGTGGGGTATCTCTCTTGTACTGTATTGGTAGAGTAGCTCTCCTGTACTGTATTGGTGAGGTATCTCTCCTGTACTGTATTGGTGGGGTATCTCTCTTGTACTGTATTGGTAGAGTAGCTCTCCTGTACTGTATTGGTGAGGTATCTCTCCTCTCCTGTACTGTATTGGTGAGGTCTCTCTCTTGTACTGCATTGGTAGAGTATCTCTCCTGTACTGTATTGGTGGGGTATCTCTCTTGCACTGTATTGGTAGAGTAGCTCTCCTGTACTGTATTGGTGGGGTATCTCTCTTGTACTGTATTGGTAGAGTATCTCTCCTGTACTGTATTGGTGGGGTATCTCTCTTTTACTGTATTGGTAGAGTAGCTCTCCTGTACTGTATTGGTGGGGTATCTCTCCTGTACTCTATTGGTAGAGTATCTCTCCTGTACTGTATTGGTGGGGTATCTCTATTGTACTGTATTGGTAGAGTACAGTCCAACCTCGATGTGTCGAACTCGGATTATTCGAATACTCGGTTTACTCGAACTATTTCAAAAGTCCCGGCAAAATTCCCATTAACCCAAAGCAAGTTTACCTTTGATTACTCGAACTTTGATAATTCGAATTCTCGGTTAAGTCGAGGTGATTTGTCAGTCCTCACACCTTGAAAATAACAGTAATTAACCCTGATTAGTCGAAGTAGACTATTCAAATTCTTTGATGTCATTTTAATTGATTTATGAACGCTCTATGGCTTCAAAAGGTGTTAATCCGGACATGTTTACTTAATGATTGGTCACGCATGTATGAATAAAATGTTGACATGTGCACCTGTTTGTATTGATCACCCAAGCGTTTTAATCATTATCAATTGTGTGTATGTATACAATCTGAGGAAACGAATTTAATTAGTAACGCTGATATTTTTATTGATGTTTTGATTTTAATTTAAAAAATTATGATGATTAATTGATATAAATTAAAAATAAAACAAATCGGTGTCTTTTAATCCTGAACACCAGTTCACCGTCCAATTTAACAAATTAATTTAAAACGTATAAAAAGAGCGCATTAAGAGGTTTTTATTCATAAATTGTTTACAATGTTAGCTGAACAATCTAGTGAAGTTTATTGTGAGTACTGAATGTTGATTTTATGAATGATTCATAAATAATAAGATTATCAAAATAAATCATTTGTTTGTTATGATTTTATTCAGAAAATTAGTGATGCATTTAGTAGACAAAGATCGATATTCTCACAGTGTACATACACAAAACACAACAAAATACGAGGTGCATCTACATCAACATAAAAAATCACAACAAATCATTTGATATTTATTTTTTATTCAATAAATTATGTACATGTATAAATAATTAG
This sequence comes from Limnoperna fortunei, assembly GCA_944474755.1. Classification (NCBI taxonomy): domain Eukaryota; kingdom Metazoa; phylum Mollusca; class Bivalvia; order Mytilida; family Modiolidae; genus Limnoperna; species Limnoperna fortunei. Next base: position 62,371,852 of record OX104113.1, read on the forward strand.
ATCACAATAAAGATAACATTGACACAATGACACGTCAACATAACAAATACGATATTCAATTTGACGAGATACATAAAAAAACAAAGACGGAAAAGTTCAACTTCCGGTTTACTGATAACTCTGATGAGTCGAACCTCGGATAACTCGAATACTTTCCAATGGTCCCCTCGACTTCGAGTTAACGAGGTTCGACTGTATCTCTTCTGTACTGTATTGGTGGGGTATCTCTTCTGTACTGTATAAGTGGGATATCTCTCCTGTACTGTATTGGTGGGGTATCTTTCCTGTACTGTATTGGTGGGGTATCTCTCCTGTACTATATTGGTAGAGTAGCTCTCCTGTACTGTATTGGTGAGGTATCTCTCCTCTCCTGTACTGTATTGGTGGGGTATCTCTCCTCTACTGTATTGGTAGAGTATCTCTCCTGTACTGTATTGGTGGGGTATCTCTATTGTACTGTATTGGTGGGGTATCTCTCTTGTACTGTATTGGTAGAGTATCTCTCCTGTACTATATTGGTAGAGTATTTCTGCTGTATTTTATTGGTACAGAGTCTCTCTTGTACAGTATTGGTAAAGTGCCTTGCCTGTACAGTATTGGTAGAGAGTCTCTCATGTACAGTATTGATAGAGAGTTTCTCATGTACATATTGGTAGAGTTTCTCATGTACTATATTGGTAGAGAGTTTCTCATGTACAGTATTGGTAGAAAGTCTTTCCTTTACTGTATGTTTAGTGGCTCTCCTATACTGTGTTGGTAGATTTCCTCTCCTGTACTGTATTGATAGAGTGTCAAGGAGAATGCCCGTATTCTGTACTGTATTGGAACTGTGCTTTTTATACCCTGCCACATTATGGCGGGGTATTATGTATTACCCTTCAAATGGATATATTTCCTTGCCCAGGATGTTTCCAGATGATAATTTTAAAATGTGTGTACAAATCGTGTTTAAACTTTGCACAGCTGATAAGCTCTATAAAATGAAGATCAAGTTCAATTTTTAGTACAACTCCATTTTGTAGTTCTTGAGTTGGCAGCATGTTGGTGTCTTCCACTTTTTAAAACTCACTATTCCTTCTATTCCACCATGCAAATAACAATAGATGTTTTGATAGCTAAGTTGTGTTCATAGCAAATTGGTTTAATTAAGTCATTTAATGTCCCATTAGATGCCCTATTTTTCAGTACTGTATTGGATGATTGTCCTTTCCTTGTCAATGACAATTTGATGCTGTTTATCATCCCATTCCAAGTTTAGGAATACTAACAAATAAATTCATTGTGTGTTATCATCTTGAATGAGGTATAATATTTCTTGCTGGATTTCATAAACACTATGTCAATCTGAACATATTCATGTTTTGGGGTTTTTTTTCATTGTTATGCAGTTTTTCAAATATGATTCTTATGACGAATGTGTTCATTTTTTGTTAAAAGCTGATATATCTTTCTCTATGTTTCCTTTGAATGGGTATCCTTCCAAGTCAGGTGTTCTGATTCCATGATTGCTTCATTATCATCGATTGTCCTGTTTTCCTTTTCAGGTGAAACTGCAGAACATGGTATCGTATTTCCATGGGAACAACTGACACCTTTCCAGAGACTATTGATAATCAAAGTTCTAAGGCCAGGACAGCTGGTAGAATCAGTTAGGCAGTTTGTTGAGGATCAGATGGGCACTAGTTACCTGTCGACTGGCTCATTTGACTTGAAAGAAATTTATGACGAGTCATCCTCTAAGACTCCTTTAATTTTCATACTTTCACCAGGTTCGTTTAAAGTTTTTTGTTTTGTCACCTCCTAGGCTAAGGTCATGTCTGTAGGATCCATGTATATCAACATCACCTTTTGCATAAAGTTTTTATATTAAATTTACAATGGCATGACATAACTTGTATTAATAATTATTATAAATAATCCAGGCTTTCAAGCAGTCTCTTATTTTCCTAATTTTCCTTATTTTTTACAAACAGCCCTAAAATTCCTAATTAAAGCTGTAAAATCCTAAAAAAGCCCTACTTTTTTGGTTAAAATCCTAATTTTTTTAATTTTCAAAATTTCAAAAATAAAAGTAAAAAATATACATTAAATAGATTATAGTTAAATGAAGCTAGCTTTAGTATACTTTCAGAAATATGCATTTGCCACCCAGGAGACTATTTGATGGTCATCCAAATGGTCTTCTGAATTGGTAATTAACTTTTGTACCATTGTTCTGTGCCCAAAATGGGGAGTAAATCTAATTTTTCAGTCTTAAATCATTTAAAAATACCACATTTGATCACTTATTTTTGTTTAAAAACCCCTAAAAATTCCTAAAATTAGCCCTTATTTTTTTAGAACTTACCCCTAAAAAAAAGCCCTTATTTTTTGCAAAAAGTAGCTTGAAAGCCTGATAATCTGTAACTAAAAGCATTATTGTGCTAAAATTGGCATGATGATTTACTAAATTAATGTCTGCAGGGCAATATTGAATTCCATATGAAGCCTTGGTATTGATTCCAGGTCAGCTGTATTGGCCCATTACCCTTTTGAGGCTCTAGACCTATACAGTCAACCTTGAATCAGTACCAGGGTCAATACAGAACTAGCCAGTTAGTAACACAATAATACATGTATTAACTTATTACTTTTGGTTGTTATGAGAAAATGTTTCATGAAGAAAAAAATACTTCCGAAGTGTGAGTCAAATGTGATGTTATTTGGTAGCTATCTTTCATATCAACTTTTATTTAGTTGTTTTTTAATATAAGAGATAATAATGTACATTTGCAGGTTGTGCACCAGGTAGTAATTTGTTCAATAGTTTAAGCATGCTTTTATTTGTATTGCAAAAATCATGGGGTAGTTTTTGTTCCTAGTTGTTTGTTTTTCAGTTCTATGTTAAATTTTTCATTGAAATTTAAACTTGTACATTGAAATACATCTTTAATTTTTTTTTATGTCCACATAAGATTAAAAAAGAACTTAGGAAATAATTTTGCTGGGTTTCATTTGTACCCAAAGTTTATGTCCTGCAACTACAGTAGAAAAAATATTGTTAACACAATGGTAATTTATTTTGCATGTGTACTTTACAGTACCAATTTCTGACTGCTTGCAGGGTGCACTTGACTCCAGTCTTAATTGACAAGGATTGCCAGTATTCCTTCCGAAAGTCAGGGATTTTCCAGGTACTCCAGCTTCCTCCCCTAATAAAGACTGGATGCCATGATATAGTTAAAAAAATTGCTGAAAGTGGCATTAAACACCATTAAAAAAAAAAAATTACCAATTACATTGTTTCATTAATATTATTTCCTTAACTGTCTTTATATTCTTGTGAAAATTGGCCAAACATATTTACTGTTAACATAGATCAACTTTGCATTACTACATTCATCTACCTGTAGTAGGACAAGCAACAAATCTTAAAATTGCCTTAATAAGTTTTATTAATACATAAAACAGTTAGAATTGATTACCTACTCATTGATCAGCATTGTTAAAAAACTGGGATCATGTGTTCTGGCCCAATTAGGGGCAGGGTGGACTTTAACAATGATTAGCAGTTTAATTGAGGAAGGTTCCCAATGTCCCCTGTGTATACTACAGCTGCATCCCTCTAAAAACTGGATGATGTGCTGTACAGGTATGTGTCTGAAAAATTGCAAAGTGGCAACAAAACAAAACTAAATTAAAACATTTTGGAGATTGTGTTTAATATAATATATTAAATGTCTTTATTACAGGGACAGATCCCGCTAGTCAGCTGATCAGATTTGCTAAAGAGGAGAGGGGCAGTACAGTCCATTTGGATATGATATCCTTGGGGAGAGGACAGGGTCCCAAGGCTGAGGAGTTGATTAATAAAGCTAAGATTCTTAAAGGACGATGGGTATTCTTACAAAATTGTCATTTGGCTTCATCCTGGATGCCTCGACTGCAAGCCATAGTGGAAAAGTAAATGATCTAGTATATTTAACACATGTGCAACCTAAACAGAAAAAAAGATTCAGATTCTGAAAAATTATTAATATTCATAGTATATCAGTTTAAAATGGTTATTAGTGAACCAAACTGACTGAAAAACATGCAGATTGTCTTGAAGAATTCATACTTAAATGGCAGATTTCAGGTTGTGACAACCAAGTTAAAATTAGTTCACATGTACTTATCTCTACTTGTGTCAGCATTCAATCTAAATCTGTATTCAATCTAAATGCATGAAACAAGAACGTTGCCATGGTAACAATCTTGTTTCTTGTTGTTATGACAAAAATTAATCAGACAGTTTATAGTAGATCATGATATGTTGTTTGAGTATGCTAGAAATAGGTACTTTCACACATTTTGGTAAAATCCCAGGTGATCTTTCACTTGTACAAAAAAAAATTGTGTCTTTTGCTCACTCTTCTGATTTTATCACTTGTGAAAGATTACCTGGTCTTTCCCTAAAACATATGTAAGAACCTATTTATCTTATATGTTGGATAGTAACTGTTGTCAGGTAACCAGAACACCTTTCTATGTAAGCGTACAAATAATGCATAATCTTATGAAAATGAGTATAACCATACAGTACTTTTGACATCTAATGCTGCAGATTTCTGGGTTTTTATACCTTGCCACAGGGTATTATGGGATACCCTCCATTTGGATAGGAGTATAATTTGGTCTGTCCATGCCTCGGTCAGGTCTACAGATGATAACTTGAAAACATTTCAATGGAATTTTGCACAGCTGTTAAGTACTATGAAATGAAGATCAAGTTCAATTTTCAGCACAATCCAATTTATAGTTTTCAACTTAGGCCAATTCAAATTCAGACTTTATGTTTTTGTAATCAACTCCTACATTTTTTTACACAGACCTATAGTCCTTCTTCCAACAAATTGTAAACCATTCACCATTTATTAAGACACTTACTTTACAACCCTGCCATTTCAGACTTTTGCGATTTTTATAGGACCAAGGTCAAGGTAAAAATTGTCTCCTGAGAATGTTATCATGCTCAGCTGTTCCTATAGGCTGATTTGAAATTCACTAAAATGTGTTCATGGATATTAAAAGAACTACAACATGGTGGGATATCATTTAATGTCCAATAAGATGCCCATTTGTGTTACTACACGTACTGACTGGTATTTGTATACCCCCGCTTTAGTTTTGTTGTTATATATTTTGTAGGTTTAATTCCTCTACAGAAGAAGTTGATAAACAGTTCCGATTATGGTTGAGTTCTAATCCAGACCCTTGTTTCCCTATATCTATTCTTCAGATGGGTATGAAGGTATGTGTAATCATATTTATTTTGTGTTACTTATTTCCTGAAATATAAGTTTTAGTGAACTATATTTCTAAAGTTTTTTTCATAGGCGTATAATGTGACATATAAATGTATACTGGTAATTCTCTATTGTGTGTGTGTGTGTGTGTGGGGGGGGGGGGGGGGGGGCTCTGTCTCTTGCCCTCTGCCCTCTAGGGTTGAGAGTGCAAGCTCGACTTTTGGCAAAAAAGAGGGGAGTTGGTAGCAGGTACTCTGTCTCCAATAAACCAATAAATGATCAGAAATTTAACTGAATTAATTTATTATAAGGATTTTACTGTATGTAAGAAAACTATATAAATATATTTATTAGCTTTGTAATATTAAACTTTTTTATTTGCTGGATATTAAATGGTCATCAGATAAAACATGTTTGCTATTTATTTCAGATGACTGTAGAACCTCCCCAGGGATTAAAGGCCAACATGTTAAGAGCATTTGGAGGATCTGGAACCGGTGTTGTGACAGAAAAAATGTACGAGGATGCTGTTCCTGGTCCTGCCTGGCCTAAGCTTCTCTTTGGTCTTTGTTTGTTTAACAGTGTCATACATGAAAGGAGGAAATATGGACGCCTAGGATGGAATATCATATATGGATTTAATGATTCGGATTTAGAGGTTAATATTGTTGTTTCCATTATGATTATAAATAGTTTATTGCTGCAGGACTGTTTAAATTCATTATTTAAATACAGAAGTTAAAAACAGTTACAGAAATAAATATGATGTATATGATGTAAAGGGGGTGTGGGGGGTTGTACTTATGCATGTTTAAAAAACTTTATTGCTATTCATTATAACAGGTTTCCATGCTCCAGTTATCCAATTTACTGACTGAGCATCCCGGTGTTCCATGGAAAGCATTGACATATTTAACAGGGGAGGTAACTTATGGTGGTAGAGTAACTGATGAATGGGATAGGAGATGTCTTCATGCCTTGCTGGAAAGATTCTTCTGTCCAAGTGCACTATCAGATGACTACAGTTATTCACCAGATGGCGTAAGTAAAATAAAACTGGTAGGATTTTTTCATATGGTTGGTTGCATTTTCTGAAGTCCAGAATGGTTTTGTTTGTTTTATGTTTAAAATTTTCATTTGAAATTTAACATTTCTTAGATAGTGTATATATGCTTATGGCATTTACTTGCCTCTAAATTTTGTAGTGTTCTATTTTGTTGTAAAATTGACACAAATTTAAAATTAAATTGATTGATTGATTGGAGTTTAACATCCAGCAATCAAATTAAATTAAAACTGACGTAAGTACTTTCATAGAGAACATGTTGAACTTTTATGTTTTAAATATTTTGTGTTGTAATGATTGATTGATATTTAGTATGCAGTGAGTTATTTTATATTGAGGACAAAAGGAAAGTAATAAAAAATCAATCAAATGGTCGGTATCAGTTTTCATGAACGTTTCATTGTCACAGTAAAACAAGAGAACATATAGGAAATGTATCTTCAATTCTAATATGATGTCCTTCATATGCCTTGAGAACACATAAGGGTTCTAGAGCCAGCTATGACATCACAGTTAGAATTCAGACATCATATACGTTCAACTGAAAATTTTCAACTGGAACAATTCAATTTTGTTAAGATTTCTCAATTTTTATTTGCTTAAAAGGTAGGTATATTCATTAAATATATGTTTATGTCAATATTATATGCTTTAACATACTGTTATAAGAGATATCTTATTCGTAAAAAAAAACAATATTACCATTGAAAGCGTCCTCTTAGAGCCGCTTCAAAATTTTATAGACATTTGTTAGACATGTAAGAATCGAAATAGATTATTACAATTGGGGTCTATGCGAATAAGAACATGGTCAGACCTTATATTTGTCGTTGTCACTCGGTATAAATTATTGACAAATATAAGGTCTGACCCTTTAATTAGGAACTTTTACATGCAGAGAGCTTGAGACTGTTCGAAGCAATGCTATAGAAATAAACTAAACTGAGAAGGACAACTACAAGTCTTTCATTTTGTCATTAGGTCTAAATATTTACAATTATGTTTTTTAATGTTGTAACCATAAACAGAATATCTGCTTTAAAGGGAGATAAGCATATGGAAAGTCATTAACACATTACCAAAAGAATCAATATATGGTTGATAATTGTAGACTGGTACTCTGTTATATAATTACTATAAACATCTATAACTAGGTACCAGAAGAGGTAAGATTTACTACACCAGAAAACAGATAGCTTTACTCTCTCAGTGTTTGTAGTGAATTCATTTGTTTCTTTAAAAAGGCACGTTAGACCTTTCAACAAAAGCGTTGTAAATTTTGATAAGATTATTATTTTAGTAAACAGTGCTTGCAGTTATTAAAATGTTGGTTAATATATTTATGTTGGAAATATTACAAACAATGCAGTTTCTGACTATTTGAAATGAAGTTGATACGTAATAAATTCACTTACTGTATAATTAGGTTAACTTTTGCAAATGAAAAGGTCTGAAAGAAATTTTTTAAGTACTTTTTAAGAAGAAAAAGTTACTTTTAAACATAACTGATTACATTGAAAAATTAAATCTGACCTTTTCATTGAGTTAATCTAATTGATGTTTAACACCTGAGAGAGTGTACAATGCTTATTCACTTTATTCAGTAGTCTTTTGCATGACATTGACTCAGGATTTTCTTTATACAGGAACAGGAAATGAAGCTAGATTCTTATAATAGGTTGTAGTAAAAAAACTATAAATAGCTCAGTAAAATGTATTGGAGTATGATGCATGTTACTGTAAACAGATAAACTACAGTCAAACCTGTATTCAGGGGCCAAGCCAGGAGAAAATAATAAAAGTGACTATTAGTTATAGGTGGCTTAATTCTTATTAAAGGTCACTGAACGTACATATATTATTGTTGAGTTTAAAATTGCTAGGTTTCCTACTGCAGGTTTGGGGTTTTGCAGAGGGTACTCAGGCTTTTTCACCCATTAAATGTTGAAACCATGATATAGCTGAAGGTAGCATAAAATCGCTTTCAAATTAAACACAAATTGCTTTGTTGACATGAATGTAACACATCTCTAGGGGTGGTTTCTGAATATAGGTGGCCTTATGAACAGGTTTGGCTCTTAATATAAGTAGACTTTGCTTTACAGAAAGATTATACAATTTTTTAGCTTAAAATTCATTTTTAATTAATGACTACAATACAATGATTTTTTTAGTTTTTTTATTTAAAACAAATTAAAGCTTGTTATTTTTCATCAGCCAGAACCAGTATTGTCTTCCGATATACACATAATTGTTATTATGTTGAATAATGGAGTTGAACACTTTCAAATTCTGTAAACTCATTTTTTCTACACATGTAAATGTATCATTAATCAATTTTATTTCTACATGCACATTACACATATAAACTTTATTATTCTTCTGTACAAGATCACCACAAATTCTGCAATTCTATATTTATTTATATTTATCTATCAGTCAGAAAAAAATGTTCAGTTTTTTATTTTGACAAACTTGTTGCCTAAATGTATAAAATTAAGGTTGTTCTATGTCATCATACATGGTACACAAGCAGGCAATTTTAATATAGGGTGACCACCAAGTGTAGAAATTTATTGAGGCAAAATAAAGATAGGTGACCAAATGTTGTACAAATTTCCTCTGGACATCATTTCTGTTTTAATTGAACAACCCTGACAGGGGGCGCTGTTTTCGGCATGCCTCTAAATGTTTAGCCCCATTCACCATTCTTGAACCATTAAAATGTCATCACACTTTGAATAAGTGACAAAAATTGCCAGTTACTTTTCCAAGACCAATCATAGTTAACATTTAAATAAATAGGCTATATATTTATACACAAAAATATACACAAATGTATACACAACTTTCAAGTTCTCCATAGAATGACTAAATCTTCTTCAGTCCATAATAGTTACACCGAAGCGTCTTGTTTAAAGTATTATTTTTGTCATAAAATGGGTAATTTTTACTGATAAAATTGGTTAGATAAACAAAATTAAATGTTAGGTCAAACTTGGTTTCAAAAATTCCACAAATTAGATAGATAATTTTATAATAATAATGATATATGTTTGTTTCTGGTAGGTGCAAATAGATATATATATTCTTCTTGAAGAAAAGATTAAAAAATACCAACTAAATTTGATTTATTTACCTTTAGGATGTAAAGAATACCTCAAAACATGTTTTAAATATGGTAGTTATTTATTTCTTTTTCTGAAAATATTGACCAGTTGATTTTTTAAATATGTAACTATCATTTGTTTTTAGCTCTGAATTTTTATATTTTTATTCATGTAAAGTTCACATTGCTTATTTCTTTTATAGATATATCGGCCTTTAAAGACAAACTGTCCATTTCCTCAAATTGTGACCTACCTAGAGACTTTACCGAGCTATGATTCACCTGAGGTATTTGGTATGACAGAAAATGCAGAAAGAGCCTGTAGAATCCTTCAGGCAGAAGATATGATAGATACCATTGTCAGTGTTCAACCACGGCTTTCATTAGATATTATGGGGTGAGTAGTTTCTGTAGAAATTTTCTGAGAAAAAAATTCATTGTCATTGAAGAATAGGGAAGCAGGATGCTTGTAGTTTATTCCATCAAAGCTTATTTTGAATTATCCAATCTATTTGAAACCTGAGAGTTCACAACCGTTTTTAATAATACAAAGCACCATGTTTTTTAAACTATTGATGAAGACATTTTTTACTCAACATGGATGCTTTTCTCATTACAAGCTAGTCCTGAATATATTGCTTGCTGACATTAAACAACAATCAATCAATTATTATCATAGTATGTTTTATGTGGACATACACTATAATGTGTTTGGCTGTGTTTGGTTAGTGATTGGCCACGAAGTATATAGTATGATTAAGTCAGTAAGCAGGTGGTGGCCACACAGGTAAGAAAGGTTACCTGTTTTGTTAAATAAACTCCTCCTACAGCTTTCAACTCAGATCTCTGAAACTTCACAAAGATTGCACACATGCAAAGTGTGTACCTGCTATTATGAAATTGTTTGATGGAATTTGTTTCCTAGCTGATAACATAGTCTTTTTTTCTGAAAACTTTACAGAAGATGGTTAGGATACCAACTTTGTGTAAGCAACTCCTCTTGCAGCATTCATCACAGTTCACTGAAACTTCAGATAAGGATTGCACAAGTTGTGCACCTGCTTTTGGGCAATTGTTTAAGGAATTGTTTAACATTTTTCTCCAGACTTGAAAGTGTAAATTATATATAAAAAATTGTCCAGTAATTGATCCCACACATCCTTTTTTGTCAGATTTTATAAAATATAAATCAAATGTATTTTGGGCAGGTAGATAAAAGCCTTGCTTATACAAACAGTGTTATTTATCCATTGTTTTACACCCATCTGTAGACCGGGTAGTAGTGTTGTTTGCTTATCTACTAGTTCAGTTCAGTTTGCTTTCTGTTCTGTAGATTACATGACTATTTATCAGCCTGTTGTCAGCACTTGCATATTTAATTTGCAGGTAGAACTGGTAGTTACAAGGTTAAAAGGTTGAAATTTGTCTGAAAATGTCACTTCAACTTCTTGAATCCAACCATTAATTAAATCTATAAAACTTGACTTTAATGCTTCTGCATATGATGTTTATTTTAGGAGTGACAAGAGTAATGACAATATTGTCCAGGAGATGTCCGAGAATATTATGAAAGATTTACCTATATCTATAGAAGCCTTTATCACAGACAGTGATAGCAATCCCATGTTACATCAGAATGTCCCTCGGCCAACACTAAAAAATATATTGTTTAAAGAGGCTCCAGAAATGAAGGACAAGGAAAAAGCAAAAAGTAAGTGTTTATTTTGGTAGATTACAAATTTGTTGTGCTAGGGGTCTTTTAGTGGTTTAATTAATACCCCCGCTTGGAAGAAGAGGGGGGTATACTGGCTTTGAAAAAGAGGGGGTATACTGGTTTACCACTGTATGTCTGTCCTTTCGTCCATCCATCTGTCTGCAACATAACTTTCATAACAGTTTTCACAGCAACTACTTATCACAACTACTTGAAATTTTATATGTGACCTTGCCATTTAGTCCGATATTGCAAGTACCGATTTCAGGTCTGTCGCATATCTATCTGTTTAATGGCTCACAGGTTCCTATTTTGCACTTTTTTTTGTTGTCATAATTAAATACTTCAACTGTTGAAAAAGAAGTATTAAGACTTGTACAGCAGATGTCAAATTTCTAACTTTAACAACAAAATCCACTCGTACAGTCACAATTAATTTGAGAAAATATTCAAATTCTTCTGCAGTAATTTCTTTTTTTTTCAAACATGGTTTTCACTCCAGTCAGATAACATAATGGGTTACATCTTTGAATGCAGGTCATTTGTCAATAAGAGATGATGCAATGTAGCCACTGCGAAAGGCTTAATTCTCCATTCCTTCTTCAAAACTGCATTCAAAATGTTATGTATATTGGTTCATCCTTTTTCCAACAATAACTTTTAAATTATTGTTGTCGTGTACTACTCCCTGGATGTTTTACCAATATTCAGTCAATCAACCCACCAAACAGTTTAAGACATAATATGATGTGGATGAGTTTTTTATCATCCACTTTATATTATAGATTATTTGTTTCCTTAGTATAACAGGTTGTTTAAATTACAAAGTGAGCAATCTTTCTTCTGTATCGTTGCAAGAACAAGACATTGTGTTCTGCTTAGTTCAATATTTTTGCTTTGTACAAGAATACTGGACTAAATTTAAATATATCTAGAGTGAGGCCATCATTAAAAAGTAGTTGTTTTGCTGTTTCCCAACTTATATTATGATAAAAGGGTCTCGGTTGCCAAGTGAATAATGTAGTTAGTTATTTACTGTTGATCATGTGCCTGTCAACACTAAGGTTGAGGGTTCGAGTCTCACTGTCCCATGCCGATTGCCTACAGGAGGTTGTGGGGTTTTGAGGGATACTCCATCCACCAATAAAAACATAATGTTACGATGTAGCAAACAAAATTGTTGAAAGTAGCATTAAACCCCATTCTAACAATCAGTTTGATAAATTGGTCAGTAGATTGGCTATTATTTTTTCTTCATAATTCGACATATTTGTGCAGAGTAACTGCAAATACTAATTTTAATGTCTGTGATTTGACTCGTTCATGAAAATTGATATCAAAAACAAGAAGTCGACATTTCCAATAAACTTCTTAAAATTTCTGTTATTTTTTTAGTTGTACAAGACTGCATCGAGTTAGTTGTTGGAAATTCAGCATTATTGACAGTGCTCAGACAAGAAATTGATAGATTTAACAACTTGTTGATGCTTATACACACATCACTGAAGGAATTACTGAAAGCTGTAAAAGGGGAGATAATCATGTCAGATATATTAGAGGAAGCTTACTCTGCTTTTCTGGCACAGAAAGTTCCTCAGAGATGGAAGGTAATATCAGCACCTGGATTTTTATGAAACTTCCATGTTTTGTATTTATATTAATCATATATATAAGTATCAAATTCCTCTGCTAAAAATTGTATTCATTAATATAACAAAGTACTATATTGTGCACATTCTATGTTTCTTGCAGAAAATTCACCATTTACATGCTAAAAATTTCAGATATTTTTTACAACTGAACTAGATTATCGTAATTTATGAAATAGTTGTACAGATAAAAAAATGTTATTCCTGTAAATAATGCTGGTATTCCAGTCAAAGTTGTCATATATATATATATATATTTAGCCTAAAGCAGATGAGCACCTTGAATTTAATATGGAATTTGCCAGATATGTCTCGCTGGAGGGCATGCTATTTAGTTTGTCCTTTCTGTGGTGTAATGAGACAGTCATAATGCCTTATTATGCTAATAAATTATATAGACATAATTTTGAAGACACAAGAAAATAGCAACAACAAAAAAAAACACCAACCAACAAGAGCTGAAAATCAAGGAGCAAGGAGCAGAATATGACAAACACAAAAACACAAAAACAGAAAGAGAGTAAACTGAGGACTATAAAGTGCACTCTTCGAGTTACTCATTGTCATTTTCAGTGAACATCCAATCCAGGAAGAGAGGAGGCTACCTCTTTTTTTTGTCTTTTACAGAATGCTGCATATGAATCTTGTAAACCACTGGGTTCCTGGATCTATGATCTGAAATTAAGGGTTGACTTTGTTGCATTATGGGCAGATTTGTTGATAAACAATGTCGAAAAATTAATCAAACGCACCTTAACAACACAGAGTTCAAATGCTCCTGATCCTGAGTTAGAAGAATTGACCCGTAATTTACCCAGGGCTTTCTGGTTGTCTGGTTTCTTCTTCCCTCAAGGTAGGTACTTTATCATGAAGTTATAAGACAACCCGAATTTACTTGATGTCTACATTAAATTTTTGTTTCTTGTTCTTTGCAGTAAGGATCGGCTGATATTATTTTTATTACAGCCATTTGACTGGTACTTAATAATTTAATGTTATAATTGACAAGTGTAATGTGGAATATTTGTGTTTCCTGAGAATCAGAATATTGTTATATCAGAATATCTTATTAAACATATTTTAAAGACATGCTGAATAGCAATTTTATCTGCAGTTCTGTGATGTCTGGATATAAAAGATCTTTAAAATTATATAATAATTTTTTAAAATCATGTTTTTGTTAACATATAAATCCATCATTTACGGAAGATTGAGGAATTTATCACACTTATGAGATGACACTTTTAAAACATATTTGAGGGCCTTGGTGGCCATGTGGTTAATGTAGATAGTTAGTTTCATATAATCTTCTAAAAAATGAGTTTGTGAATCCAAATGCTAACAGCAAGCAGGTTGTGCTCAACTCAAGCCTGAATTAACTAGGGTTTACAATTTTCTGCCAAAAAGAGGGAGAAGGTCACATGATACTTTAGTTTATTCCGCGAATAAACACTGATGCTATAATGTAGCTGAAAATTGCATAAAGCGACGTTAAACTTCATTTAAACATTAAATTAAGCTTTTATTTGTAGCTTTAAACTACAACTATAATTTAACATTGAAATTTGCATATTCATCTACTATTTGTTAGATCAATATAAACAAGTCTACTAAACCTTTAGTCTGCTAAGTCTATTGATTTACTGATATCTGCATGGAATCATGGACATAATAAACAAAACAAGAAATCATGTTGGGTATTTTGTATATTTATATTTTTTTCATACAGTATACTTATAGTAGCTTTGTATATTCTTCAGGTTTCTTGACTGGGGTACTACAGAATCATGCTAGGAAGGTCGGAATTTCAGTAGATTCTCTAGTGTTTGATTTTCATGTGAAAACATCTCCAAATGATACAGAGGACAGTTTGGGTGATCTTCAGAAGAAAATGTCAATTAAAGATATAGCTTTTACTGTAAGTTTTAGTTCTGGTGGGTTTTATATTTTCCACCTGGGGACTTCGGTGGTTGAGTGGCTAAGGTAGTTTGTCTACTAACATGATCTGTCAACACTGAGATTGCTGGTTCGAGTCTCACTGCAGCATTGGTTCACTCGACTCCAATCTTTGTTGACAAGGATTGCCAGTTTTCATACCAAAGGTCTGAGGTTTTCTCCTGGTACTCCGGCTTCCTCCCCCAATAAAAACTAGATGCCATGATATAGCTGAACTATTGTGCTGTTTTTAACTTGCAAGTATTATCCACAGAAAAAATGAGTTAATCTGTTATTCTACTGATACCTTAAGCACCACGGATGAAACATAGGATAGATATCCTTAAAGGAATGACATTTATTATTTCTGCTGTGCCATTATCTAATATTCAATGTCGTATTTCAAGTGTTGCTGCAACACTGTCATGCTAGAATCAGTTATGGAAAACAGTGACAAGATCATTGAAAAGTCATGGAATTTTGATACAAAAAAAGGCGTATTAAACATGGATTCATATTTCTCTATTTTTGTCACTTTCTATGACAGGTCATGGAAAAGTGTCTGTCATATGTAAATAGCCAATCAAAAGTCAGACACACAATTATTTTTACTGTAACGATATGGATATTAAACAATGGAAGGTCTATAGGATATCGTGATATGAAAGTTGTTAGTTTACAGAAGAAATATGTTTTTTCACTCATCATTTATTGAAAATCTTGGATTTCTTCACCTTGTGAAAAGATATAATTTCTCACACTTAAATAAGACTCATGTCGGAACCTATTAATCTGATGATGACCGTTCCATTAATTAAGAAATAATTCATGGCTGTCCCAATTTTATGAATTATTTTAATTTGGGTAGGCATTATATTCATTAATATTTTGCCAGGAGCGTTAGAGTTTCTATTGGATTTTCATGATATATAGGTACAATATGGAATTGCATGAGCACACAGGGGTTGTTTTTGAAATGGCTGGAACAGCCATGTTTTATTGAGAATTTAAATAGAGGTTTGAAGGATGTCATAAAAGAATGCATTATATATTATGGAAGGAGCTTCCATTTAAGCATGTTGAATTTTCTGTAAAACAAAAGAGGAAACAGATTAGAGATAGCAATTATAGGATAATAAATTGCACAAAGTGAATATTTAAAATATGATCATGAGTGCAGCAGAACACATCAGATTAAACTGGTTCCCGTTTTTTACTGTAAAATTCTGGTATCCGAATCAGGTATTTTTCCATTATGTAAACATTAGCCTTTATACTTTTTTTTCAGGGTAAACCCCACACAGAGGATGGAGTCATCATATTTGGGCTATATTTAGATGGTGCCAGATGGGACCCTAAAACTGACTGTTTACAAGATTCTCTACCTGGTTTTAGATATGCAAATCTACCAGAAATTCTATTCCAACCTGTCAAGGTAAGTACTTAACTTGTACAGGATAGAAGTAATTCCCGTTTTGATATATAACTGTGGTCACCCACAATCTTTCATAGCCAGCCAGGAATTATAGGAGGGCTTAGTTACGTAATCCTTTTCTTTCATTCTTATTACAGACATCACCAATAATAGAAACTGAAGAAGAGAAAGATGAAGATGTGGAAAGAGAAAATACAGACATTTATGAATGTCCTCTGTACAGAACCTCAGCTAGAGCTGGAACATTGTCATCCACGGGACATTCTACAAACTTTGTCACTGCCGTTGATCTTCCTTCCAAACATCCATCTAAATTTTGGGTGATGAGAGGTGTGGCATTACTCTGTCAGCTGGATGAATAATGTGTCAGATTATTTTAGTTTGTTTCAGCTGGTGGGCTGATGCATGTCAGATTGATTTAGTACATTTCGTTCATCAGCTGGATGAGTTATATATTTCAGCTTTAAATCTAGTTTGTAAAGCTATTGTTTTTATTTGGTCTTCAAAAATTGATGAAGTTGTTTACTTCTTGATACATTTAATTTTTTAATGACTTGAAACATACTGCTGAAGTATTAATTATACGATACTGTATTTTGTGTGTTGATATGGATGCATTTTAGAAATTCCGTCCAAGTTTATAATGGCAGTATTTATTGTACATACCAAAATACCAGAACAGTAATAATTATTTTTTCTATTTTTATTTGTAAATAAACTTCTATTGATTATTCAGTTTAATTTTTTCAATGAAATATTTTATTGTTTTTAATATTTGATTTATTTATTTATTATTTATTATGTATGACTGTGATAAAATTTCATATAGATAATTTTTTTTTATTACTTAAGTACTTTACCTCAATTATTCAACATTTTTTCTGGAAAAAATATATTAAATTCCACTACACAATTTCAAATTTTAAGAATTTTCATTTCTCATAACACTGTTTAAAAATATTGTTAGCAGAATTGTTCTTTTAAAATAACTGGTTCTAAGATTACTTATTATTTAACTTTAATTTAGTGTCAAATCAAAATAACTGCAAAACCAGACTCACTGCTGCCTTAAATTCTGTTAAATATAAATGAGGTCTGTTATTCATATAGTTTTGTTAAGATTTTGGAAACAGTTCCATCCATTACTGCTGATAAGAGGCTGTGATATTAAAAAATATAATATTTTGTGTATACATGTTTTAGATTGTATTATGGCCATTATTTTCCTAAACTTACAGAGGTGTTAACATCTATGATTTTGTCTTGGTTTCTACGGATTTATAAGGAATAATCAAAAAGGTTAAATCAAGCAGATCAGAACAATAATGAGACTCAAGGTTATTACTCATTCAAAAAATGAGTGACAGTGATTTATAGATAGTTATAAGAAAGCTTCCCCTTTTGTCAAGTCTTTGAAAAAATGCCCAACATGCATTTTTTTTAGTTTATTTAAATTTTGACTGACAGTTTCAGTTTGAAGAGCTCAATATGGCAATTTGTACATATCGCAACTGTAACAGTACAGTTCATTTTTATGCCCCCGTGACGACATGTTGGGGGGCAGCAAGTTTTACTCGTGTCCATCGGTCCGTATGTCAGTATGAGTTTTCATCAAGCTTTTCTCAGAAACCGTACATGAGAACAATTTGAAATTTTGCAGGGTGGTTCAGTATCACAAGTTGTTCATTCTCAGCGACTTTCAAACCTGTTGGACAACTACTTTCTGTTTAGGACTTCGTTTAGTGGGGGCATCTGTGTCCCATGGACACATTCTTCGATTTTTTGTAATCAATTTTAACTGCAAAAATGTATCTGAATACATTTGGTAACAGTAAACATGTTCACAATAATTTGTGACTAAATATAATGCATTTTAAATTGAGAAATATAAAACTCCTAACAGAGATGCAAAACTACTGAAAAATTGGACTAAGACAACTGTTGACACATGAATAGGGTAAACAGGTCTAAATTTGGTGCAAATGTCTGTAAAATGTGGTAATCATTGGAAATACTATTCATTGGTAGCAGCCAAACAACCATCAATGATGGTCACTGTTACTAACAAATAAAAAATATTTGTAAACACAACAATAGGATATTACAAGTAGAATTTCTATCAATTTCTAAAACACACTTGTTTAACAAAACCCTATGTAATTAATTAAGTTTTACTGGTAAGAAACATCCAGAAAGCAGCTATGGTTATATTGAGAATAATTTTACAAATTTTGCTCAACAACTGGTAACTATCAACTGCTGAAGAACCAATAACTATAACTTGCTGACCAACCAATGACTAAATGCTGGATTACTGGTAAATAATAACTGCTATACAACCAGTAACTATAAACTGCTAATAACAACTTTCAACTGCTGAAAAACAATAACTATCCAACCTTACACTGGTAACTATCAACTGCTGGACAATGGGTAACTTTCAACTGCTGAAAAACAATAACTATCCAACCTTACACTGGTAACTATCAACTGCTGGACAACTGGTAACAATCAACTGCTGGACAACTGGTAACAATCAACTGATGGACAATGGGTAACAATCAACTGCTGGACAATGGGTAACTATCAACTGCTGGACAATGGGTAACTATCAACTGCTGAACAATTGATAAACTATCAACTGCTGAACAATTGATAAACTATCAACTGCTGGACAATGGGTAACTATCAACTGCTGGACAACTGGTAACAATCAACTGCTGGACAACTGGTAACAATCAACTGCTGGACAATGGGTAACTATCAACTGCTGAACAATTGATAACTTTCAACTGCTGAACAATTGATAACTATCAACTGCTGGACAATGGGTAACTATCAACTGCTGGACAATGGGTAACTATCAACTGCTGAACAATTGATAACTATCAACTGCTGAACAATTGATAACTATCAACTGCTGGACAATGGGTAACTATCAACTGCTGGACAATGGGTAACTATCAACTGCTGGACAATGGGTAATTATCAACTGCTGGACAACGGGTAACTATCAACTGCTGGACAACGGGTAACTATCAACTGCTGAACAATGGATAACTATCAACTGCTGAACAATTGATAACTATCAACTGCTGGACAACTGGTAACAATCAACTGCTGGACAATGGGTAACTATCAACTGCTGAACAATTGATAACTATCAACTGCTGGACAACTAATAACTATCAACTACTGGACAATTGATAACTATCAACTGGTGAATAACTGTTAACTATCAACTGCTGAACAACAGGTAACTATCAACAGCAGAACAACTAGTAACTATCAACTCCTGAACTGGTAATTGCAGGGTAACTTATAACTATCAACAGCTGAAAAACTGGTAACTATCAACAGCTGGATAATTGGTAACTATCAATTGCAGAACAACTGTTAATAACTATCAACTCCTGAACAACAATCACTAAATAGCAACTGATAAACAACAACAGGTCAACTATCAACTGCTGAACAAACAGTAGCTATCAACTGCTGGACTACCAGTAGCTAGCAACTGCTGGACCACCTTAACTAATTACCTTTCTGTACTGTCCAAAAACTTCTTCAAGTGACACAATAAAATAAAAATTGTCTCAATTTATGTGCCATCTGAATGAAGAAAGGGTATTTATACATCTTGCCAAACTAAACTGTCTGTATGAAGAGTTGTACCCAATTGGTTCAATGATAGTGAGTTTTCTTGCATTGTTTCCACATTTTGTCAACTTACATCCCTCTGATGAGGTATTCTGAGGGGCAATATTTAAGACTTCAATGATTAATAAAATAACAAGTTTTTTGTTTTTAACTTTTAATAAGCCAACAGATATTAAAATTTGAAAGAATAACAAATTTTCCCATACAAACATAAAAGCTTTGAGCAATAACATTTATATCCAGCAGTTTCACAAAACAAAAAAAAATCAAAGAAAATATCACAGTCTTCTTACATCACAAATTATGTTAAAATGTATATAAAAATAATAAAACAATTACAATAATTGCTTAAAAATTTTAGATGACAGAGCTAATACAGGTAGATGAACCTTCCAATCAGATGTATTAAAACACTATATAAAGATATATTATTAGTACCCAGCCTGTAAAAAATAAACAGCCTAAATTCCTACATGTACTTTAAAAAAAAAAGTAAATTTGAAAATTAAGCATTTCAAAATAAAGATAAGACCTTTTCATCCTTTTTGCACAGACATGTAAAGTTTTAAACCGGTATAAAAGCTGAAGTTCCTCTAATCTGTTAGCACAAATACTGGTACATGTTAAACATCATTAACTAATACTGTATAATATTGTTTCTTGATGAAAGGTATAAATGGTCCAAGTTACTTATAAAAAGACATAAAAATAAATATGAGAATTTAAGACCATTAATATCACAATATATTTAAATCATTTTGTGCTCTAATACTTTAAAAAAAAAATAACTTTAAAGAATGCTCGCTGGTAAGTTTCAAAATGACATGGGTTTCAAAGCAACAAAATTAAGCAATTGAAAATGCTGTGGAAAACTGATTTCTTTTAATTTGTTTATAGTTTTCTATAAACAAGTTTTGCCTCAAAGAAGGCATGAAAAAATATCACAGATTTTATTGTATTTTGTCAGTGTGTCAATAGAGAAAAAAGTGTATACTTTGAAATGGATAAAACCAGAGAAGTTCAAAAAGGGGACAGATATGACCAGTGAGCATGCTCAAGTTGTAAAGAAAATTAATGTTTGACATTTATTATATAAAGACAGTAGATTTTGGTTGGCTTGGAGTTGGTTTATTTGGTTTTCATTGTATTTTCAGCCATTAAATATAGAAATATATAGTCTCTAACAGATAATCTGCCTTCAAGTTAGTAATCTGCTTAAAAATACTTTTAGTAGTCAAAAGAACATGAAATCCCCATTCCTCAAATGAGCAGTATCAATGTAACTAGAATCATGATGATGCTATACTTTCCCCGGGGGTTATTGGCTGCACCCCGGGTAACTGTATCCTAGGATGACTTTTCTGTTTTTTTCGTATACCATCAACTCCATGTTTAGAAATGCTAGGACGACGTGTTGTTGCAGCAGTAACAGTCTCGGACCTGTCTCCTATCGGACTACCAATAATACTTCCTGCCTCACTATTGGACAGTTCCTAGAAAACAACAGAATTTTATAATTTAATAATTATAAATAAAAAATTCATTAAACATGTATGTTAGTATTTTTAATCATTGTTATTTGAATATACAAATATGTAATTTCCACATTTGAAATTAATCCTTTTCTATTTTTGATCATGAAAAACTGTGTACTTACTTTGAATTTAGGTTAATTAAAAAAGAAATATGAAAATTACCAACAAAGACAATTATTATGAACATGTAAACAGTAAATACAAAATATGAGATAACTTCAAACCCTTGTATCTCACTAGAATACAAAATATTTTCTAACTTATATGATAATATGTTAATATGACATCACACGATCAAGTTATACAGCTCATAGACAATGGCCTATTAGCTTCAGAATAAACCATTGGCACCTTGTTCTGTTTTAACAAGAAACATGCATTATGGTGAACATCTGAAATAGAATGTCTTCCTTTTTTTATTCAACCAAAAAAAAATAATATTAGCTCTAAAAACATTCTAGAATCTTCTATAAATTAGTTAACTACAAGTATGTATATGATGACAACATTTAAGTTTTATAGAACTTGTGGCAAGACACATCTAAAACTTTCTGTTACTAACAATGTAAATCAATTAAAGAATTCTATAGTGGTTTTTTTCAGTGTACCAGAAGGTGTGGTCTCAAAAACACAAAAAAATTGGGGCCTTAGCCACAAAACCATGTGTTTCTAATATTGATACAGCAATTTCAACTCCTTTGAAAATATTGCACAATTGAAACATGATTTTCTAGGAATCAGGGTGTTGTCCTGGACTACCATAACCAACACAGGTTATATCTTCATGAATATGCATATTCATAAAGATATGAGTTACCCAATACCATATACATGTAATACCATCTCTGAATATTACCAGGATTTCACGAGTTACCACCTTTCAATTTGCAACCAGAACCAACACACATGATACCTTTTCTCAGGGACATTATATACACCTAATAGTATAGACTGTCCATGCCTTTCTGAAAGATATTTTAATGTGCTACCAGAACCAGCATATTTGATAATTTCTCAGAATATCACATATTCATGTGGTTCCAAATCCAAAACATAGAATATCACGTTTTGTTGTGCTACACAAACCAACACATTTTATACTGTCTCCCAATATTCATTTTTATGTGCTACCAGAACCAGCACATTAGATACCTTTGAATATCACATCATGTTGTGCTACCAGAACCAGCACACATAATACCTTCTCTACTTATTGTAGGTGTTTTCTTAATGTTAGTCACGGAATTTCTAAACGTCTTCCACTTCTGGCTAATTTGTGACAGGCGCCTATAACCTTGTGATGTAGCCATACCTGGTCTCTTGGAATCGGCTATACTCATACCTAGCTCATTCTGCTATAAAACATTATTTAGCGTTTATAGCACTGTGGGGAGAATGTGCTAATAATGAAAATGTTTACAAGAACAATGGGTGACAATATCTATCAAAAGTGAATGCTAACTTGTTATGGTTAAGTGAACAGCATTCTACAACCTACGTAGTATTTATAAACCAGGATGTATAGCTATCCTGATTGTAATAAAATCACCAAAGGAATAATTATGTACAGTGACAGATTCTTTATTCCATATTTTCACTGAGTACAGAATAACAGAAGGTAGGCCTTATGACACGTACAACCTAAGATAAGCCTTATGACATGTACAACCTTAGATAAGCCTTATGACATGTACAACCTAAGATAAGCCTTATGACATGTACAACCTTAGATAAGCCTTATGACACGTACAACCTAAGATAAGCCTTATGACATGTACAACCTTAGATAAGCCTTATGACACGTACAACCTTAGATAAGCCTTATGACACGTACAACCTAAGATAAGCCTTATGACATGTACAACCTTAGATAAGCCTTATGACACGTACAACCTTAGATAAGCCTTATGACATGTACAACCTTAGATAAGCCTTATGACATGTACAACCTTAGATAAGCCTTATGACATGTACAACCTAAGTTAAGCCTTGGAACATGTACAACCTTAGATAAGCCTTATGACAAGTACAACCTTAGATAAGCCTTATGACATGTACAACCTTAGATAAGCCTTATGACACGTACAACCTAAGTAAAGCTTTGGAACATGTACAACCTTAGATAAGCCTTATGACATGTACAACCTTAGATAAGCCTTATGACATGTACAACCTAAGTTGAGCTTTGGAACATGTACAACCTTAGATAAGCCTTATGACATGTACAACCTAAGTTAAGCCTTGGAACATGTACAACCTTAGATAAGCCTTATGACATGTACAACCTAAGTTAAGCTTTGGAACATGTACAACCTTAGATAAGCCTTATGACACGTACAACCTAAGTTAAGCTTTGGAACATGTACAACCTTAGATAAGCCTTATGACATGTACAACCTTAGATAAGCCTTATGACATGTACAACCTAAGTTAAGCCTTGGAACATGTACAACCTTAGATAAGCCTTATGACATGTACAACCTAAGTTAAGCTTTGGAACATGTACAACCTTAGATAAGCCTTATGACACGTACAACCTAAGTTAAGCTTTGGAACATGTACAACCTTAGATAAGCCTTATGACATGTACAACCTTAGATAAGCCCTATGACATGTACAACCTAAGTTAAGCCTTGGAACATGTACAACCTTAGATAAGCCTTATGACATGTACAACCTAAGTTAAGCTTTGGAACATGTACAACCTTAGATAAGCCTTATGACACGTACAACCTAAGTTAAGCTTTGGAACATGTACAACCTTAGATAAGCCTTATGACACGTACAACCTAAGTTAAGCTTTGGAACATGTACAACCTTAGATAAGCCTTATGACATGTACAACCTAAGTTAAGCTTTGGAACATGTACAACCTTAGATAAGCCTTATGACATGTACAACCTTAGATAAGCCTTATGACATGTACAACCTAAGTTAAGCCTTGGAACATGTACAACCTTAGATAAGCCTTATGACATGTACAACCTTAGATAAGCCTTATGACATGTACAACCTAAGATAAGCCTTGGAACATGTACAACCTTAGATAAGCCTTATGACAAGTACAACCTTAGATAAGCCTTATGACACGTACAACCTTAGATAAGCCTTATGACAAGTACAACCTAAGTTAAGCCTTGGAACATGTACAGCCAAGGGTATGCCTTGTGACAAGTATAACCTAAGGTAAGCCCTGGAACAAATCAGTAAAACAAGGTAAAAGAGGAAAATGCTTAGCTTAAGATTTTGAGAACAAATATAGTCCATAAAGTGGATTATTATCCCTTGTGATGTTAATACCAGTCTTGGAGAAAAAAGGAATGACCTATAATACTATGATAAGCCAATTATGTATTCTTGTAAGCACTAGAATCCATATTAGAACCAAAACATTATGCATCATCCATGCATCATGCAAGTCTTTAATTAGTTATCATTCTCTGTCAATAAGTTTGGGGATAATAAGGGGTTAAAAAGCTCAGTCAACTTTCCTGCATGCTGTCAAACCCTCACCAAAACTACTGCCGGAATTTGGCTTCTGTCAAAAAGAATATTCATCTTTACAGTACATTTTTCAGATTGTAGTACAGTTTTGTTAAATATATGTAGAACTGACATTCATATATTTTGTTTGATTGTCATCTTCATCTGATGTTCTTTCAACATAAAGAATTTATTTTTTGTATATACCTACACCAAACACACAATAGATAAACAATATAATAAATATTGAAGGGTTCATGCAGAATTTCATTGCTACACACAGAAATATTTGAAATGACAGAGCTGATGACAAAAGTGTGTGCTATGAAATGGATAAGATCAAACATTCTACCATTCTGAAAGTTCATAATACAGACCAACATCAATAAACATGGGAAAGACCACAATACTTACTCTATACCTCTGTTGAATGAAATATAACATGTATAATATAAGGGAGATAACTCTATAAAAGATAAAACAGTCATCTTGTGACAAGGGTACCAGTATGTCTAACAGCCAGTGTGTTAAGATAAGAAATATAATTTTATATTGTTGCAACTTGTGTACTTTCAATGTACTTATGATATTAAAATGATAGTTAAATTTGAAGAAAAACTAGTTTTTCAGGAATTATGGTTACACAAATATATACCTACAATGCTAAACCTGAGTGTTAATCCTAAACATCTATAAAAATGTTTTTAAAATGCTACTAAAAAAAGAATTGTTAATGATTTCCACTAAGCCATTAATTGTTACCTTTTTCTGACTTAGGAGCCCTTACAAATTGGAATCCTGAATGGAATTTTAAATCATTATAATTTAAAAGATATTATAAAATATATTGTTAACAGGTCTGTCATCAATAAGCGATGACTAACTACCTTAACCACTTGGCCAATGAGTCTTCAAAATGATCAAATATCAAATTTATTTTGTATGTAATAGCAAAGTTACACATACACATCAACATAGAATTTCATGCAGTTACAAGTTAGCATGCATCAAATGGCAAGGTTTGAGTCTCATTGGGGGGCAGGCTGTACTCAACTAGAACATATTAGACAAGGACTGCCATTTTTCCTGCCGAAGGTTGTGGGTTTTCCCTTGGTACTCCGGCTCCCTCCCCCATTAGCTGAAAAATTGCTTAAAGTGGCATTAAGCATCATTCAAACAAACTAACAAAATGGCATGGGTCAGTTTCGGTAATGTTGAAATTTTGTCTTGTGACAAATCAAAGGAAAAAATGTCCCTCCCTATAAAAAGTGGTTGTCAATTTGGTTTGTATGTGTGCATGATATTCTATCCCATAAAATTGTAAACTAAAAATGTGCACATGTGTTACATATTTAAAAATATTAGGACATAATCATTTTCTTAGCTGGAATTATATAAATGATGAACTTTGAATCCTTGCACCATTAATTTATATATATATTCTGTAAAATTAATGTAGAATGTATTTGCCTTAAGGGTACAACCTTACAGCATTCTAATTCATAACAAAAGAAGTGGGTGCTACTTCTTGTTTCTATTATAAAAATTAAAAAAAACCCACAACACAAATCATTTAAAATATAAATAAACACAAACATAAGCAAATAATATAGCTTTATTATTGTATACATTTATTGCCTTATTTTTATTATATATGGTGTCCATGAAAATTAAAATTACTGATATTCAAAATAAATCTTGAAGGACAAACCATGCAAAGTACTTTTATAAAGGAGCAAAATTTTGAAAATTTATAAATTCACTTCCTTCTGTATATTTAATATAATTTAAAATATCTTAATACCTAATAAAGATTATTCTTTGATTTATTATTAAATAAACTGTCTGTTATTAGAAAACTGCTATGCCAAAAATTATTTTAAAAAAAAACAAACAAAAAAATAACACAAATTAGTACAAAAAAAAGGCAAATATTTCCTAATATCTCCCATTATTTTCATTCATTTAGAAGAAGCATATTCAGAATAAATAAATAGCAGCTATTTTTACTTTCTGTAAAAAAAACTGTATGGCTTGTTGATCTTTGGATATAAAAATATACCTCTTTAAAAATATATATATTTTTACTGCAACCAGAATTCTGAGCCCATTTGCATGTAAATCTAATAATAACTTCAATAAAACTTAATTTAATGTGATAAAAGAAATATATTGTGAATAATTTTTGTGTATTTGTCTTCATAGCCTGTGACAAAATACATTTAATACAGAACAAAAATAACACACAGCTCAAAACTTACCCCATCATCCTGTGTGCCAGAGAAAATAAAATTAAAGAATTTACTTCCTTGTTCAAATATTGTTAAATCGGCATGATCTACTTCAAAATCCCATTTGTTGATACATGAGAACAAAAGTTGAGGGACAGAAGGTAAGTGTTTCCCATAGAAACCATAATGACAAGTTGAGAAAAAGGAGGCTAGTGTTTCCTATAAAAAGCATGGGGACAAAAATATCAACATCTCATGGGTTAGGAAAGTGATATTGGATGTAAGTGATCTTCATTTTGAATAACTTTAATAATCAATGATTTTTATGTGACATTTTGGTTCATTCAATTGATTGCTTTGGTGGTTTCTAGTGATGTTTCATAAGAGATGCTAGGAATGAATTTTCACACTTCAAGTTTAAAAAATAATATTTTTGCGTCTGATTTTATGGCCTGCTAAATTACTATCTGTATAATTAAATACAAAAATGGTATTAGAATTCTGAGGTCACTTTCCAGCTGTAGGCAAGAATAGCCGAGGATGACCTAATTAAACATAAGACAGATGTAAATGTTCCCATAAAAACCAATGTCAGTTCTTTACTTTGTTAGTACATGTATATGTAATAATTTCTGTGTTTATTTCCCTGAGTTTAGCATTTTGTTTTGCAATTTTCATTCCATATAATATATATCTATATATAATGTAACAACACAATGAAGCCATTATGACATGTATAAAGCCATGCTGTATTGGGAAAGGACTAACTCACCTATGTAGGGTTTATAACTAAATGTGAAATACATGTACAATCATTTTTCTAATAAAAAAAATCATGAAATAACAGAGCACATAAAAATTTAACTAAAACAAATTTGCTGAAATTTTTCAAGCTAAATTTTTCTCAATTTATATTTACACACATTTTTGTTTTTGTAGGCTCAAAATTTTTACTTTGTTCAAAATTCTAAATAAAAACAATAAAATATGTAATTATAAAGGTTATATCTAACTTTAGTGTGTTATTAGTCTAGTTTCTAACTGAAGCATTTACACATACCATTGATCCCATAAAATGTGCCTCTTTCTGTAATATTATATCATATATAATATTTTATGCAATATATTATATTTTAACAATAAAACATAAAACAGTCATATTTTTTATTGTAGTAATACATTACACATGACTTAATTAAATATTAACAATGTATTTTTATGTTAGTGTCATTTCTTTTTCTCCTTAATTAAATTATTGTTTAAAAAAATGTGGCTGGGCTAAATTTTTACTAAGAAAATTAAGATTCCTAATGAAAAAAAAAATTTATTATAACAGGAGAAAAAAAGTAGTTTAAATCTTCATTAACAAAGATAGTGTTCTCTCCACAAACAGGTACAGTTATTAAAAAAACTAAAATAACAGCATTAAGACTAATTTATACTTCACAGCAATTTCTTCCTGTGAAGGATTTTGATTCTAAACAGATGTCTAGCCAAGATAAAAAAGAGAAAATACATATGAAGAAACTACATAAAGATTATCCTGATTATAAAACACTGGCAAATTTATCTAGCCTATTTTGTTCTCCTTCAAAGCATACAGGACTAAGCCATTTGTTTACCTATTCACTTGTTATACTCTCACTGTATAAACTATGCAAGTCAGTTTGACTTGAGGTTATGCTTGGTGCAGTACCATTTTGTACTGTGAAAACACTTTGAAGACTTTGAAGACTTCCTATTCGACCGTTTTTTGTTGTTGAATGACGGTCAGATGTTGACTGACCTGAACCAGGCTAGAAAGTAATTATTTTATAATGGTATCAAAAGAACAATTTTTTCAAACAATGGATTTGCTTCCAAACCTTATCACATCTCAATTAAAGACATTAAATGTTTTAATAAATCCTGCAGATGCATAAAAAATAATGTAGAATTGCAACATGTGGGGACTTTGCGTACTAGGTTAACAACAATAAAAATCGGCTTCTTAATTTACTTGCATGACAATATGTTCATTACAAAAACTGAAATTAATAAATATAGTTCAATGAATGATGCTCTTGTATAAACCACACAATAAACACTTATCCACAACCCCCAAAAACAGTGTTATTAATAACATTCTTCCAAACTATTACAATCCACGTCAATAAAAATAAAACTTACTCTCCATTTAACTCCTTCTGCCAAAGAAAAGCTGTAAGCGTGGATAGCACCTTCTGGTATGGGTGGTAGAGGGAATACTTGAGAGGGTAACTGAAAACTATCTATTTTTTCTAATCTGGATTTCAATAACTTTTGGTATTTTGTGACTGAAAAAAAGGAATAAATCGTTTTTTATACTCAAACACTTTGTGGTCTGTTGTTAAATATTTAGTAAATAAGAAAATGTCTCGGCAACACTGATGTCCCACTTGGAGCATATTTAGTTAACACCAAGTTCACTCCAAATTTTTGCACACCCCTTAAGAGTTTTTGCCACTGAAGAGATCTCACCATATTGTAACTGTGCATCATTAAGATGTAAAGTCAGACAGACAGACAAACAAATGAATCAACGACTGGACGAACAAACTGAAAAACTATGTGTCCCAACTTTCCTTGGCAGGACATAAAAAATAATAGACTTTCACACTCAAATGCTTTGTGGTCTGTTATTAAATGTTATTAACAGTAAGGAATGAATACGGTAAAAACAGTAAAACCCTAACATAAATAAGAATGACAGCTGTATTTTGGGTTGATTGATTGATAGATACACACATAATTTTTGCATATATAATTGATTCATCTATGTTTCATATCCAGTTAACACAATTGCTTAAATATTTAGTTAACTGTATAATTTGATATATCTACATGTGTACCTTCCAATTTTGTTCAACACTTCAAAATGTTAGTGATCACAATTATCAATATATATTAACTTCTGCTTGAAAGACCAACTTTTTTGAGGTGTTCTCTTAAGCAATTTTCCACCAATAAAATTCATATATAGATAAACATTTTGTATTGATGGATCATTGACAAATGATCTTACTTGGTCGTTTAGTTGGGTCTTCGGGAGGCTGGAAGGTCTTTCTGAAGCCTGCCCAGTATCCCAGTAAATCTGGATACACCTGTACCATAGCTTCATCAAATATATTGGAGACGACCTCCTTCCCAGCTAAATATTTCTGAGCTGCCTTTAGTGTCTTCTCATGACATGCTGATGATATATCAATCTGGACAAAATGAAAATGCTTCGATGAGGTGATAGATAAAATGTTTCACACAACGATGAAATGCAAGAATTGTATTTACTAAGATATTATACAGACAAAGTATAGATCTTTTGCAAAGATACAAAAAAACATATAAACAATGAGGTAATTCCTCAGAGGAAGTACCATTTAACCATTCATGGCAGCAAGAGAAGGTATATAGAAGTCACTTTCATGGTTGTGTTACTTAGTCATTTTACTGAATAAAAAATAAAGCATAAAAAGTCAAAAACCCATTATATGTGGAAACGATATTTTAAAGACTGTTTCTCTGTACGTTTCATAGAACAGCCTATACCAATAATGAGTTTCTCTGTACGTTTCATGGAACAGCCTATAACAATTATGAGTTATGAGTAATAATTGTTAATAGGCTTTTTAACTATTTACTCTGTAACGACAAGTATGGAACAAGTGTTAACAAATAAAAATGTCTAACCTGCATTCCACATTTCCAGTAAAGAAATAACAAAAATTTCCTAAGCAACATAAATAGCATTATAACATCAAATAAAATATATGTTGTATAATTCTGATGCTGTCACTGATATTGTGTTCAAGATCAAGTGACACCTACCATGCTGTTGTTATTTTGCTTATAAGCAACCTATATACAACAAACTGTCATTAACTATTCATCAGCAACATATTAATTATTATTATTGTACTCTGTGTGGTTGCCAAGAAAACTAGATGTCATTAAGATGTTACCTATCTTCAGGGACCCGTTTACCTTGAGGTCAAAGTTCAAAGACAAAGGTCAACAATCATGGTATGCAACACATCGCCTTGAAATTTTCTACCTAGATGCCAAACATCAAAAGCCTACTTCAAAAGAGAAAAAAAATAGCCCAGACACGATTAGTTTTTGACGGATGGGTGGACAGACAGACTGATCACTATAGGGCGTCAACACCCTAGTTGTAGGGCCCTTAATGATCTAATTTGATAACATCAGCAACTATATACCAAATATTGTCATCCTACCATGCATGGTAACTGATGAACTAACCTAATTAGACTAAAACTGTTGGACCTATGGCTAAACCTTACCAAGATATAAACCAAAATGTCAGCTGTTAATGCCACTGATACCCAAGCCAAGGAAACCCCATATTATATGAAGCTGGCGAGACAAAAACAATAGATTTTTGCAAATTCCTCCATTATAAAACTTACAATTTTCAAATAACTTCTCCCATATATTTATTTTCCTTTGACTTTTTTAGAGATAGACAAGAGTATATTTCCACTTTTTTACCTGTAAGGTAGGAGTGATGGCTGATTCTAGAAAACAATCTAGTATGGCCTGGACTTTTCTTCGTAATAAATCTTCATCAGCATATGGTTGACTGCATTCCTGTAAAGATATTTGTATAAAAATAAACCAACACATTTGAGATAGATACATGATTTATCAAATAATGTTTCTTCCCCTTTAAAAATCCAAATACATTTTTTGAAAGCAGAGTATTTAAGGAAACTTGAGGATAAAGTTTTTTTGGTTTTCATTGAACATAAAAATGTTGAGAGTCTGTTATGGACATGCACTATTTTTGGACTGAAATTTAAAGTGAAAGTAGATTTTTTAGACCATATGAACTTCCAGGTGAGAGCTCGTTTTTATATGCAATGAAACAGAGTGAAATTTTGAAAGAATGCTGACCCTGTGCATATTGTTATGGGACAGACATGTCACTTTATTTTAAATAAAGGTAAATTGTCTAGGAAAAGTCAAAATCATCAAATTTAATACAGCCACAGCCGAAAAACAATGGTGGTCCTTCACTTGTAAGCTACAACATATAATTAAGACACATTTAAAATTACTTTTATTTCCCTACCTAAACTTTCAGGTAGAGAGCTAAAATCTCCCTAATGAATTAGATGACATGTTAAGGTTGGGCAATGTTGATATTAAAAAAATGCACAAACAAGTTAAAAAAAAACATTCAGCTATGCGGTATTGTTTGATTGAGCTCTAGTAGGCAGTGGGGAAACACAATTATTTGTTATATGACCTAACTACTGAGCACGCATGGTCTCATTTTCGAGTACCATTCTCTGTATTGGCCTCAGAAGTGAAGTGGTGTAGGTTATAAAGTCACTTACTATCAATCATGTAAACACTGGGGTTGTGAGTAATTACTTCCTGCAGTCCAAAAGGGTTCAATGATTTACCCAAAAGAAAGAATAAAGCAAACAATCAAAAAGAACCTAAAACACCACTACCTCAACATCTTCATACTTAATTCACATAGAAATTATACCAATTGTTTGCTACCTGCCAGGTAATACCTAATCATATTATTTATGAATAAAAGGTTAAAAGTACATAAATTACCTTAAATTTTTGACATTCAATATAAAAGAAGAAATCTTTATCTTTATTAGGAGAACCGTCTTCCTCGCCATGTTTCAGAAGATATTTATAGAAATAAAGCATCATTAGTGTCATGTTTCCATTGGCAGCTTGTTTTAAAGCTTTGTTAAACTCGTCTTTGTCATCTTTAGTTGCATGGCCTCTACCAGTCTACAAAATAAATTGGAGGAATACACTTAGAAACTTCTATGCAAATTAAAGGTAAATGATAAATGATCATATATTCCATAAAATGTTTTATTAGAATTTGTGTTTCCATACCATTTGAAATTATAAAGACTAAATTTTTCATTAATATCATTAAATAAAAAGGTTAAAATCTATTTCTGCACAAAATAGGTAGGCTGCTTGTCATAGGACAGGAAAAAAATGGTTCAAAACATCCATTACTTTGGTGATGCCAGAAGCATAGAAATTTGCAGTGCCAAGTCAAAGACAACTATTTTTTTTTTTTATTTTCTTTTTTTTGGTAAGTTGTTAAAATATTCTTAAAGTGTTCTTAAATATGAAATTAGAATGTTTTAAAGTTATGTACATGTGTTAAAGCTTTGATGAAAGGGGCAATTTTAAATGCACCATGTGTCCCATACAAAATGTGTTTCAGTCCAACCCTTTATTTGACAATAACTACAATAATTCACAATGCCAAAAAAGTGGTACATAAATTCATATACAGTAGACAAATAAATTTTCTGGTAACCCCTTTAATGTCTTTAAGATATATTTTACTGTCATACAACCTTGCATGTATACCGGTAGGATTTTATGACCACTTGTTCCAATTTCAAAGATTTAAAAAAAAAATCCAAAATTATTACATACAATTGTTGTTCCATCGACCTCAAGTGCAAACATGCAACATGTACACAAATACATATGTACTGAGCATGCATACATTTTTTAATCAAATTTTAGCAAAATGAAGCAAAACTTGCAGATGGCCCCAGATACCAACATACATGTCAGATATTATATACACAGTTACATGCACGTTTGATACAAATACAAAATTGCGGGGTAGTAATATAGTACAAAATGATTATATTAGCTCAGTTTATCCAACACTCTTTATATATTTGTCCCCAATATGAATTAAAAATTGTGACGTCTGCCTCAAGAGCAAGTGGCAAAAAAGAGAAATAAAAAAAAAACAGATAATCAGAGATATATAGGATCTTACATTGGTATGAGTGGATTATCCGATTTCTCGAATCGAGATAGTTAAATTATGGAATTTTAAGTCCGAGCCTTGGCGAGGACTTAAATTTCCATAACTTAACTATCGAGATTGGAGAAATCCGATAATCCAAGAGTACTAATGTAAGATTCTGTTTCTCTAATTTTAAAAAGTAGTAAATTTGCGAAACGAAGTACAAATTCTCCCAACCCCAATTTTACGTTCATGACTTGAATATACACGGTAAATGGAAGGTGTTTTGTTTATGACGTCATGAGTTCTTCTTGTGACGTTATTATTTTTAACCAATCAACTGCTGAGAACAACAAATTCACTAGTGACGAGAAATATTTTTTCCACACTGGTCAAGCGGTCGAAATATTACGTCAAAATTAGAGAAAAATAAATCTAAGGGTCAATTTACACATAATTAGTATCTAACAGTTAATTACAAAAAAAAAATTGTATATTTAAACCTTACTGGCAGTCCACTTATAGCTGGACATGCTGAATACAGAAGTACTTATTAAATGATATATGGAAACCATTACTTTATTATGAACTTCTCCCAACGGAACTGTTGTCCTATAGTTTGGTGTGGTGAGGTATCAGAAAAGAGTTCAGTATATTGCAGATATGTTAACAATGTACTCCTTCTGACTACTGGCAAGTATACATAGCAACAGAATTACGATCTCCGATCGCTAAGTGTTAATCTCCGGTAGTCAAGGTGGAGTAAGACTGTTAAAAAATAGTGAAGGCCAATAAACAAGTTAATTGCTTGTTATGTAGCATCGATTGTTTTAAATCTGACAGGGGATAATGTCTATGTTTATTGATGAATACTGCTGCAATAGAGCAATGTGTTTATCTCCCCAGTACAATACAGGAATTATACACCTATGGTATTAGTGTTTATCTCCCCAGTACAATACAGGAATTATACACCTATGGTATTAGTGTTTATCTCCCCAGTACAATACAGGAATTATACACCTATGGTATTAGTGTTTATCTCCCCAGTACAATACAAGAATTATACACCTATGGTATTAGTGTTCATCTCCCCAGTACAATACAGGAATTATACACCTATGATATTAGTGTTTATCTCCCCAGTACAATACAGGAATTATACACCTATGGTATTAGTGTTTATCTCCCCAGTACAATACAGGAATTATACACCTATGGTATTAGTGTTTATCTCCCCAGTACAATACAGGTATTATACACCTATGGTATTAGTGTTGATCTCCCCAGTACAATACAGGTATTATACACCTATGGTATTAGTGTTGATCTCCCCAGTACAATACAGGAATTATACACCTATGGTATTAGTGTTCATCTCCCCAGTACAATACAGGAATTATACACCTATGGTATTAGTGTTCATCTCCCCAGTACAATACAGGAATTATACACCTATGGTATTAGTGTTCATCTCCCCAGTACAATACAGGTATTATACACCTATGGTATTAGTGTTTATCTCCCCAGTACAATACAGGAATTATACACCTATGGTATTAGTGTTCATCTCCCCAGTACAATACAGGAATTATACACCTATGGTATTAGTGTTCATCTCCCCAGTACAATACAGGTATTATACACCTATGGTATTAGTGTTCATCTCCCCAGTACAATACAGGTATTATACACCTATGATATTAGTGTTTATCTCCCCAGTACAATACAGGAATTATACACCTATGGTATTAGTGTTTATCTCCCCAGTACAATACAGGAATTATACACCTATGGTATTAGTGTTTATCTCCCCAGTACAATACAAGAATTATACACCTATGGTATTAGTGTTCATCTCCCCAGTACAATACAGGAATTATACACCTATGATATTAGTGTTCATCTCCCCAGAACAATACAGGTATTATACACCTATGCTATTAGTGTTCATCTCCCCAGAACAATACAGGTATTATCCACCTATGGCATTAGTGTTTATCTCCCCAGTACAACACAGGTATTATCCACCTATGGCATTAGTGTTCATCTCCCCAGAACAATACAGGTATTATCCTCCTATGGCATTAGTGTTTATCTCCCCAGTACAATACAGGTATTATACACCTATGGTAAAGATATATTAATTGAAGGGTTGACAATGACAAAATGAATTGCATGGTTTTTTTATGGGGTTTAACACCACTTTCAGTTACATCAAGGCTTCCAGATTTATTCAGGTAGGAAACAAGAGTGCCATGTAAACACCAAAGGCTTGTGGCATGAAAACTGACAATACTTTTTCAAGTCAGCTTGCACAACAATCATGCCCATAGATGAAACCTTAGTGTTCTTTCTAAATGAATTGTTAAAGAATACAACAGGAGGATTAAATTTCTCTCTGTATAACACAAGTATGTAACCTAGGAGTCCTAACACCAGTTGCACTATGAATATTGCAGTTTTCATTGCAGAGTAGGATAATGAACTTGTTAAATACATGTATAGTATACATTCATAATACAATAATTATTCTATTGTTAAAACTTTAATATGCAAATAAGTACTAAGCTCTGAATCTACTTGTCTTCAAAACTATTTTATGTATGTGCAGGGGTTCTTCTATCAATGATGCTTCACACTTTTACTATTGTTAATATCTACTCAATACCTAATCAATTTATGTATTATTGTTTTGAGTATTTTTCAGAATGCATTCTCTTCATTGTAGATGCATCTCCAGTGGGAAGACTATTATAAAACATATAGAATTTCATATACTCAAGAGTGTTCTAAAGACATTCAACTAAATAAATTATGTTTTATCATCCATCAAACATTGTTCCACCGTTCTGTATTCTGTAAACAAACATGGGTTAATAACTAGGACATCATATATTTAGTAAACTACACTGCTATCTGAAATGTGTTAAAATATTAAGACATGCAAAAAAAAGCAGGCTAAGCTATTGTCACTTTGTACTTCAAACGACTGCCATGCAAAGCCAACATCTGAACACGCCATGCCGAGCTACCTTTGACTTCTTCACAACCCTGCGAACTGTCAGTTGATTTTCCACTTTGACAGGACGGGTATACTTAGGTACTGGCGATTCATCCTAAATACAATCTCAAGCAATTAAAACTATGCAAGGCAACACTGCATCAAATAATAAAATAACTTTATGAAGCTTAGTAAAAGAATTAATGTATTAGCTTAGCCTTTGATTTCTTGGATGAAGCTAATAGTATTTAAGAGAAAATTTTAAAAATAATAATAAATTAATGTTATTACTGAAATTCTATACAAATTGAAAGCAAATGACTAGTTGAATAATTAAACGAAACATCTATGTCAAAAAAGAGAAAAGCTTTTATAACTTTAAAAAATGTTATTATTAGAAAATAATTAGTGGAATTAAAATGAAGCAATGTTATAAAAACATAGCAAAAAAACAAAAAAGTTCAAAATTAACAATAACTCACAACAAATATATAATAAATTTCTTTCATTGTATAATCTGCTTTTTAGATTACAGTCCTTGGATGAAATTTGAATTGCGGTTTCAAAAACCCCCAAAAGTATACATTATTTGTCCTTCATTTACCGAGTTCTGAATGACAATGTTTCCTCTAAATATTGAGATAATTAAAATTCAAACTGACACCCATTACAAGGCATGAATCAATGAAACAGGCATTTTATCACAATGCTGTCACTTTCACCAATCAAGTGTCCTTATGAACAAAGAATTTCTAAAATTTCTACTAAAGACTCCTATAAATAGGTTTGCTGCTGTGGTCACTCAGTTTTAAATTAAATTGGTCATATACATGCACACTTGTACAATCTTTTTTTCATGATAAATTTTGTCAAAACAATGTTACATTTCAATCAGTTTTATAACAGCAGTTAAAATGTTGAGAACAGGTGTTACTTAAAGAAAGTCTTAGTTTATATACATGTTGCCCTTGAAAACAGGTTTTGTCTGCCATCTTTGAATGTTAGATTTGTTTGAAACACATGTTCACTTCAGATTTTTTTTATTACACAGAGGCTAATTTAACGATTGTGTCAGTATTTTTGCTACCCAATCAGTATAACCACCTATTTCATAAAAGCATGTTATATAAATTGTGTTCAGTAGAAGCTATACTGTAGAATTAGTAAGCATTTCATGCCATTAGTATGTAATTATCCTACATCAGACAGCCAACTTGAGTAACCATCAGCATTTCAAGTAGTCTTCATTACAACAATATAATCAGTAAAGAGCTTATAACTCTGCATGCTTAGTAAACTGTTACATCACACATACTATTTTGTCAAAAATAGGTGCTCAGACTGCCAAGAGCAGTCAAAGCACCAGCAGACGCCATTTGCCACCATGTTATAACCAAGTCAAAACACCAGCAGATGTCATCTGCCACAAAATTATAACAAAGTCCAAGCATCAGCAGACGCCAATCTGCCACCATGTTATAACGAAGTTAATCCATTAAGTTGAGTACCAAACATGACATGCCATTCCGTTACCTCGCCCCACACATCATCTTCATCAGATTCCTCGTTTTTCACTTGAGGAGCTTCTTTCGCAAATCTGACTTTACGACCCCCTAATTTCTGTGGGTCATCATGCATGTACATATCTACTGTCATGCAAGGCATTTCATTGGGAATTTTCATCCGCTGAACAAATTTCCAGTTCTTTGGAACTTTACCATCTGGTGGCTTTTCAGGTATTTCTGGAGATTTCTCCTTTTCGGGACTCTCAACAGCTTCATCTGACTGTTATCAAAACAATTGTCAGGATGGTTTTTTTTCACAAAAATGTTTAAATTTATACTTTACATGAGCATTATTTGCCACTGGTTTGATAAATTATAAATTATAAACATCTTACAATTTGTATAACATTAAAAATATCAACAATTCATTTCTCATAACAAAATACTTTTACCATTATACATATCTAAAGTGAACAAAATTATCAAAATATAAACTTAAATAAAAAATAAATACAACCACTAGCCATTGAATAATATTTTGTAATATAAAAATACCACCAACCAAGTATTTATATCTGCTCTTCCCATCTGAAATCTAATATAAGCTTCATTATAAATTGAATACTGATTCATGCTGGGTGTGACAAAGGGGGATAACCCATTTTATTAGCACATGCAACATGAAGCAGATATTGTCATAGTACCAACCAATTTTTGCAGCAGAATATTTTTAAAATATCAGTTATAAAAATACATTTGTTTTCTTATCATTGAAAAAGAGAATAACTAATTGTACTTATTTTGAAACACATTTCCATTCTGTACAACAAAAATTGGTTGAAATCAATTTCATACAAATTACCGAACTATACCCTTTTACTACCCAATAATACTAAACCTTTATTAAAATTTTCCCACGTTCAAAATTATTTTCTTCCTTGGTCTCATCTTTCGGTACAGGTACTACTAGCTTTGAAAATAAAAGCCCCACTTGTTTATGTTGTATTTTTAAATTCAGTTTTGCTATTTTCTTCTAAGAACTAGCAATCAAGATAGTGTTAATATACCTTGATATAACTTGACTCTAGCAAACTACCTGGTATTATATTAAATTACTTATATTGCATATAATACAAATTTATTTCAAATCAAGATCTATTACACAAGTATATGATAAAATATGTCATACCAAAATTTTTTTTTTTTCAAAATCATGACAGTTTAACACAAAAATAACCAAAATCAAAATCAAGCAAAAAATTAAAACAGCTTAAAAACATGTGCTTTAAAACAGCAATGCTAAAATCACTAAAAAATACATAGGTCATGTTTACCTTTCCTTTTCTGCCTTTCTTCCAAGTGGGTACAGCCAAAGTAGCATCTAATCGCAGGGTCAGTTCTGCCTGGGACAAATTAACAAGTTCTCGAGCATCCATTCCATGTTCTGCAGCTTTTTCCTGTAAAAGTGAGTGCTTTTATTTATATTTTTTAGTTACTCCTTATGCTCTTTCTTACTTAGAGAAAAAAAATTATTTAAAAAAAAAATCATAAATTAAAAAAAATATATTTAGATAAAAAGAACATGTATTTTGCAAATTCAACAAAATAACATGAAAAAAAATATTTAGACAAGGTTTTTACAATCTGATCAACTAAAACCTAGAAATAAACTGCCTTTTTAACTTACAACAAGATAAGGTTTGAATACTTCATCAATCTTAGGCAGTATATAGTGCTGCATTTCTTTCAACACTGGTGTCTTTGGTCTCTCAGACAGCTTGGCTTGTAATTTATCATTAAATGCAATTTTCTTTTTTCCATGTGGGTCTGAATATGTTCTGTGAGCAAAGAAAAATGAAACTTAATGGTTAAAGATGTGTTGCTTTGATGTTTATGCTACTGTCTACAATTTTTAGATATGGACCAGCACTAAGTCGTGCTAAGTATACCCCCACTCAACCATTTTTCGGCTTGGAAAACAGGAAGTAAATAACGGACTGACCTGGAATGTGCACCAAATTTGAAATCAATCCCTTTAGTAAAAGCCGAGAAATCTGTTACATAAGTTTGCACCGTACGGACAGACAGATGGACAAGGTGATTGCAATATAGCCCCCTCTTTAACTAGTGGGTATAAAATATCATGAGGTCTAGTATCACTGTATGATGGAGATGAGGCACTCTGTAAAATCACTTGATCTAGGCAGGAACTGGCAATTCCTGTGGACCACATCTTGTCAGAAGTCTGTATAATTGCAGTATTCAAAAATTGCAGTTGACAACAGTAGAGGACTGACTACTTTAACTACCTAGCCACTGAGGCCCTGTGATTACTTGCCTTAATAAGTTATTTATGCTTAGTACCTTGAACTGTGAAAATGTAAACAGATTTCTCAGTGTAAACAACCTTCAAAACTAAATTTTTCAAGATATTACATTACTGTAGAAACCAATACATTTAAAACGTTTTGCAAAAATATAATACAAAAGGCTTGATCAAACTGGTATTTTTCCAGTGGCAGTCAAACTTTTCTGCCCATTGGTTCATCCTACATCCCTAATGGATTGATAGCTTGCCAACTCGTTCTCACCCTGAAAACAGCTAAAATACAGCTTGGCGGACATTAAGCTACTATTAAATCAATCAATTAAACTTACTTATAAATCAGCGTAGCTTGAGCATCTTTTTTCTTTGCCACATTTTTACTACTTCCGTAACTAAGATATTTCTCAACATCATTGAATAATTGTATCATGAAAAAATGTTCTTTGTCATCTGTGTCCTGCAGATGTTTTTTAAATGCCTTCATAATGCTGTTAAAAAAAACAAATACAAATAATATATGCAGGAATAGTCGAAAAAGGATTTATTGTTATTATTTTTAGCATTAACAGTAAGTTTAAACCCTAGACCAATAAACTTTGTAAATGTGAATGATTGACACCATGTATGCAGCATTATGGCAAGGTGCCAATAGCAGAAATTTTTCGTAATTGTTAAGCAATATAGATTTTGGGCTTTAAATGAGGTTGGCAACAGATGTGGGAAAATTGTTCAACCTCAGATTTTTCATTGGTAAAAAGAAGGAATAAGCTGGAAATAAGTAGATATAAAACCTAACATCGCCTTACCTATAACATTATAATTCATACCTTGTTACATCCCCACAGCAACCTTTAATTCATAAATTTTTACATTCTTTCACCTATAACATTTACATTCTTACCTTCGATTATCCACCAGTTCAGCAAAGGGAGGAGGGGGTTTAGCACTTTTGTTTTCTGGGTCACCTTCTCCATCCTCTTCACCATCTTCTTTCTGAAAATTTTTTTTTTAATTTCCATAAATATTTGTCAATAACAAGGGAGGTAATTTTGCTAAAATGCTACAAGTGTAATTGGTGGATTTTATTCAATTTTAATTAATTTACAAACTTTTCAAGTAAATGCTATGTTATGATGAAATCTGATCTGAAAATAATCATTTCTCAGTCGCTGTCAACTTGAGGTTACAAATGTCAAATAAATTAACGTACCTCAGGACCTTTCTTCTTTTTCGCCTCTCGCACACGTCTATAAGCATTTCTTATAGCTTTTCTACGTTCACGTTCCATGTCTTTTCTTCTTAGTCTGGCCAGCATACGAAGCTCTGCTCTTTTCTCGGAATCAATATCATCTGCTAAAGCATTTTGCATACGCCTTGCTTTCTCTGAGTCTGTCGTAGCAACCCTATCACAACAAAGTTTAAATTCATGATCTAAATAACATAATCTAAATGATTTGTGTGTTCACCATTTTAAAAACAAAAAAGTTATCTTCCAGCTGTTCCAAAATTTAGTCCCTGACATTTGATGCCGAAATTACTTATCTATATGATTTGAGTGCATTTCCAGATAAAAGACAAACATAATAACAGATGTCTAATTAAATAACTTAAATAGAAATTCAGTATAACTTAATTCAGGCCATTAAACCTGACTTTATGACTTAGACTATAGTTTAAAGTTTAACACATCTCAACCTGAACAGTTAGAAGTAATACAGGTACTGGTTCAAGGATTCAAACCACATTTTAATTTACGATGAGAATTTAATTTTTTTTTTTTAATATTTCAGAAAAAAATTCTAATACTAATTACAAAAGAAACATTCTCAATTTCCTAGTTCAAAGAAAAATAAAGCAAAAAGTGGCCTTGTTTGTGAAGCAGAATACTGATTTGAGATCTGATTGTTTGTAATAAAACATGTCTCTACAGATGTTAAAATGTAGAAAATAAGACATAACAATGACAAAGTATACAGATCTAATTTAAAGTTTTATTCATTCCTATACATGTTTTTTCAATAATTCTCACCAGAAAAAGAGCTGTTTACAAGAACAAAAAAAAACTCTGTTACAAGATTAGCATACTAAACAAACTGTAATCTAGACTTCAAAATAAAAATGGCATGAAATATAAGGATAACATGACTTGAATTAAAATATATGTGATCACAAATAACTGGTATTATCTATTCCTGCTTTCTGATTGTTTCATCAAATATTTCATTAAAAATATTTCATGTTTTTGGAGTATAAAGGTTATTTTCCCTAAAGCAAGAATTGCTTCCCTTTTCAATGGATAAACTATATAATAGTGTGGCAAATTTGAACTCGACCTTTATTTTAGAATTGAGACATACAGAACTTTAAATAAAAGTTGATTTTATTCCCATAAAATGATCTCTTTCTTTGTGACTTACCAATTCCGTTAACAGTTTTTCCCATCTTCCTATGTACATTGTACTATCCCCCACCCCAGAAATGTATAATATGTCAATGAAGTGTGGGTGTTGGTGGTGGGGAAATGGGGTGAAAGTTATGCAGAGTACAGTGTATAACTACCACATATCTTAAAAGAAACCAGATATCAGCAACCTGTTTTTCAAAGCAAAATGATCGTAAAGGGATTGAAATGTCATACAATATTTAAAAAACTCTGATGCATCATATTGGGCAGATTACTATGTATAAGGAAAGTGATTTAAGCAAATTTCATAATTAAATACCTGAAACAATCAAAATTATACAAAAAAAATTATGTGTAATGTCAAACCTGCCTTAGCAACCACATCATTAGATGTGAAGACATGTCTTTGTAAATCTTAATGTATTTTCCCTTTGAAGCGGTTTTTTTTTGTTAAATAAACCTGCATGTGAAGACCTTCAGTATTTAGTTACCTTAATTTCATATGCATTGAAAGGTTACATAAGACTTAAGTTTAAATAGCAGTATCTGTTAATTTCTGTGATTGATTTGGAGAAAAGAAACATACAAAGGATCTAACATGGTTGAAAGGTAAAATGAAAAGTTCGCAGACACCCAAGTGAAAAGATTTCTGGGTCCCCAACAAGGCTCTGGAGACCAAAGGAAATCTAGCAAAGCAGAAATAATGAAATCTTTCTTACTAATTTGTGAAAAAAAACTTGATGTTTTGTAGAAAGATGTGAACAAATAGAGTTATCTACCCTGAAAGTAGTCTCATGTATACATATGTGAACAGCTATATGTGGTATAAACTGGATTGTGGAAGCACAAATTTGTTGTTTTCATGTTTAAAGAGTCCAAGTAAAAAAAAACATAACAAAAGCAAATATTTTATGATTTTTATTGCAGAACTGATGTCACAATCAATTTTCATAGGGAAAAGAAGCATACAATTTTTATCTAACCCATGGGTTGAGACAACTGGCTAAAAATATGTGTGATGCTGTCTCAGTAGTGAGAAATAGATATCTAACATGACCATATCAAAGTTAACATATGCACATACCCCCAAAATTCAATATGTGTATTCTTTCATTGAAAAGTAAAGCCACAAATATGAGTTAGACAATGAATGGTTCAGTTTGTTTATTATAAAGTATACATGTACATAATATATGAATTATAAACATATATATCATTATAAATATATCCATTTAAATAAACAACACATCAGAAAAT
Source organism: Limnoperna fortunei (assembly GCA_944474755.1). NCBI lineage: Eukaryota > Metazoa > Mollusca > Bivalvia > Mytilida > Modiolidae > Limnoperna > Limnoperna fortunei. The sequence goes on from OX104113.1 coordinate 62,416,231, forward strand.
CTTATCATGAAAATGTTTCTAAAAATCATGTATGTCAAGTCAGATACATTACATTATATGTGTAATGTAAACAAATTCCTTTTACTTAAAAATATTGTTAATTATAAATATAGCTGACTCTTGTTATCTCAAAAACTCTGATAAATCACATTCAATATCTATGTCCATACATACCACTTACGAATTTATTCATTGCTAGAGAAAACCGATTCTTTAAATAAAAAGTAACAAGAGTCAACTGTGATTTGTATTAATACTCAAGCAAAGGTTTATGGATAAGCGTAAGGTGACTGGTTTCAAACTGATTGTGAAGACTGGTGACAAACGGGAATTTTCCAGTTTTACCTGCTTAAGATCTGAGAAACTGAGGGTGAATCCTTTCTGCTGCAAAGTATATATAAATATTTCCTTGTATGACAGTTCTTCAAGAGTTGGGTTCTTTATTTGCTAATTTTTTATTATGACTTTTGCACATTATTATGACTAATAAGTCTATTATAATACCTATCTGCTAAAAATTATTGCTAGTTTCTAATAAATCAGCTTACAAAATATGTCATTTAAGTACCATTGTTGTTTACTAAACACCTTACCTTGTCGTCATAAAAATATTTCTTTTAAGGTGGGGAATTTATTTTGTCTCATCATGAGGCCAATCAAAACTTTAGATTGCTTGTTGTCATAGTAATTGAGAATCTTCTTTGACTAAAGAATATTCATAAACACTGCTTTAAATGCTACAATAATGCTTTAAAGAAAACTTTTAATTTTCAAGGGAGATAACTATTCATTTCAATTTTATAGGTGTTCTACTAAAACATACAAGGCACCCAGTATGGAACCTTTTCTTGCTGATATTAGTGGTTCATTTAAAATTTTATGTAAAAAAACTGAAACATGAAAATAAAATATTAGGTCTGTCCTAGTTTTAAAATGTCTTCCCAGGATACAATATATACATATATGCTTTAATGTAACATAAGTATGTGTATTACTGTTTGGGACAAAAATAACTAAAAAATTATTTTAGTTATTTAAAAAAAAGTTCAGGTATTCTACAGAAAGTTAAAGCTAAAATAAAATAATCCTATTTTTATACATACCCAATGCCACATGCAGAATATTATGACTACAAAAAAGAATAAAAACATATAAGAAAAAATATATTACCTTTTTACCCATGGGTCTGGTCTGGAAATGATCAACTGATCATTAAGTACTGTTATATCTATAACATCTGCTGTAGGGGGTGGGGAAAGACCTCGAGCTAAAACATGGGCACTGCAAAGATAACAAAACTGATATAACTTTCTAAATAAAATGGCAAAATTATTAGTGAACATTCAATAATCCAGACTTCTTCAATGAGATACTGTGGTAAATGAAACTAATGTATTGACTAATTTATTTCAAAGGTGGTTAAAAGTACAGTAAAATATAAAAACAAAACAAAGATAAACATCAGAGCACTTAAAATACTTTTTGAAAAACAATTCCATCAAAACATTGAAAAACAGTTCCATCAAAGCATTGAAAAACAATTCCATCATAACTTTGCAAAACATCTCCTGATTCATTTTCAGATATCAACCATTCTAAACATCTCATCTAAATTGAAACTTAATTTTAAAAAAACTAGCTAGTAGGTAGAAATTTAGATTAAATCTTACTCTAAAAACCCCTTGAGATCCTCCTTCAGATATCTTATCCATGCTTGTTGTAATCTATTCATGGCATACTGCTTAGCATTGTTAAATATTGAGGCTTCTATAAAATCAGTGGCATTCAGCAACTGTCTGTGGATTTCATCTTGTTCAATAGGTGAAAACCCTAAAATTAAACAAAAAAATTATTATTATTATTTAGTCCCTTTACAATACTTAATATCAAAATAACCAAAAAATAAACCATATAATTTCACTTTTTAAAAGTTGTAAACTTACCCAGTGGATGGTAACAGTTGGGTGCAATATGGTTATTGTAAATAGTCCAGGCATGACATAGGCGTAATAATCTATCAGCTGACCTATCTTCTGCTGCACCATATTCAGTGACACTTTGCCAAAATAACAACATGGACAATAACATTTTATCATCTTGCCTGAAAATTAAACAAATTATGTATTCCAACAACTTGCATTAAAGATATATCTCTAAAAACAATGTATAAAGCTTTTACTAAATAATTTTAGTGTCAAATTTCATCAAATTTTAAGATTTAATAAACTACAATCTACCATTTAAAAGTGGTGTAACCTTGATCTTATAATAAAGGATGGAAAAAAACTATTTTGTTTTCAGAACTTTTTAACATTTGATTTGTTTGAATGGTGTTTAATGTCACTTTTAGCAAGTCATAGTAAGTCAATTGAAGCCATAGTATCCAGGGAAAACTCCAAACCTTCTGTTGTAAAATTGGCAGTCCTTGTAACTACAATTGGAGTCAAGTACAGTGCCCTATTGAGACCCAAATCCAAACCTCAGTGTTGACAAGCACATGATTAATAGTAGACTAATTACCTAAACCACTTGGACACAGAGGCCCCAGTACTTAAGTCAATAAAGTACACAAGTAGATAATATAGGACCAGTTGACAGTAAAGATGTAACTCCCTTATAGCAAAATAAAATCAAAGGGTAAGTCTACAGTAACATATGCTTTCTCCAATCACAAAACTTGCAGAAATGACATATCTGTTGAATAGTGGACAATTGTATCTTTCTTTGACCAAATTTAATTTATGCATGTCCTGTTTGGTAGGCAATTTCTGCATCCCCCCCCCCTTTTTATATCCCTTTTACAGCACCAAAACATTCTGTTTTCATAAAAAGACATAAAGATAGTGCATAATGTGCATGATTTTTCTCACTTAAATAACATGAAATACTCTTTAAGAAAAAGAGATCACTAGTGTACATTACACAGAAACATAATAATCATATCCAATGAGTTAAGTTCCCTTAAACACATGATACTGCAATAGCAAAGAAATGAGTACGTACATTTCTAAAAAATGTTGGAATGGTCCACCAGCTAATTTATCTGAGGCTAATGCTATCTGGAATCTGTCCAATCCAAACCTGTCAAATATTTGTTTTGGAGCATTTCAAGTTAAATATTAACATCAAGAAAAGAAAATGAAAAACATTTTGTAAATAACACTAAGAAAATTAAAAGTAAATTATTTTTTTATTATTTTGATTTTATTTATTGTACTTTTAACAGAGCCTTTCCAATTAAATTTAATAGTCCATTTACAAAATAGTTTGTTTGAACTAACATCAATTTTTTTTTAAAGTGCACTGTATGTTTCAGTTCTAAATTTAATTACTATATATCTATGTGACAAATTTTCAAATAGCTATTTACTAATAAACTAAAATCAAGATTTGTTTGTCATAGAGAGAAATGAGGCACATTCATTTTAAAAGATTGAAATTATGTAAAAAAGAACTAAAGTTCAATTATTTAAAAAGATTAAAATTGTGTAAGATAAGCATCTAAAGTTCAATTATATTTAGCTGAAGAAAAATATACATGGTGTTTAAATAAAGTGGGATAAACTTGCACAACTAGAAACATCTTCCAGCACCAAAACAGTATAAGGAATACTTTAACAATGTTAATGTGTTATTTGCAACAAATCTCATATTGCTCACTACTGTAAAATCCACAAGCAACAACACAACCAGTTAACAATCTTCTAATACAGATACTGAATTTAAATGACAACTTCTCAAAACTTAAACCTTACATGGCCATATTGAGGTGAAAACCTTACAGTAAAAACCATTTCAAAAGTGAGGCATTTGACTTATTAGCCTATGTTGTGCCATGGCCATCCCTTATTTTATCATACATTAAACTAAACAGACAAACTTGACCAGGGACCACATATATAATGCAAAATCTGTTTCACAAGACCATTAGGGGGCATTGGTGGCCAAGTGGTTAAAGTAGTTCGTCTACTATTGATCAGGTGGTCTGTCAACACTGAGATTACTGGTTCGATTCTCTCTGCGGGCAGGATGTACTCGACTCCAATCTTAATTGACAAGGATTGCCAGTTTTCCTACCAGGTCCGGGTTTTCTTTGGGTACTCCAGCATCCACCATCAATAAAAACTGGATGCCATGATATAGCTAAAAAATTGCTGAAAATGGCATTAAACAAACAAACAAAGATAAGACCATTATAATTAAATTCCTCTGTAGTGAATTAACTGAACCTATATTAAAGTCAACCCTTCATTTTGGCTTCCCTGTCAGTGGTATATAAAAACAGGTGGACCGTAACTGTTTTAATGTCTTTCAGTTGCAAATCACAAAAAATGTCAGTAACAATTTCCTGTCACATTGCAGCAATATCAAGAAGTCATGATTATCAACATAAGTTCCAGTAGGCAGTAAGTAGAGCAATAGATTTGTAGAAACAAAGAATATGTGCAAAACAATCAGCCACTTCTGTCCACAAGTTTTTTTTAAAAACTGGCCATGTTCAAACCCAGCAATTTCTACCCAATCAAATTAAAGTATCATTTCATGAAATTGCATCCAGTAATAAATTTCTATCAAGTTTAATCCAGATAATTCCAGTTATAACTGACTGATTATTTTGCAAAAAAACTATGTATTAGTATGTTAGGTAAATATTGCACCATACAAACCTCAACTGTGCAATCAAACGTCTGTGCAAAAAATTACATCAACATATATAAAAAATGAAAATCCCCTGACTTTCTGTGAACTTTTATTCAACAACACTTTTTTAATTAGTTATGTATATCTGTTTCTTTCTACACATTTAAATTACATATTTTTAAACACTTTTTAAAATAAAACAAAACATAAAATATTAGTTGAACCAAATAATTTAATATTTATAAATTTATTATTATTTTCTATGCACTATGATAATATGCTTCAGAGAAAATAAGTCAGAATAGTTACAAAATGTACCAAGAAAAAGCATTATTTTAGAGTTATCTCCCATTTAAACTACAAAAAGATACATTTCTAAACCCATTTCCAATAATTCCTATGACCCCTAGGACAAGATAATATATCCTCACCTTTGAGATGTAGGTGGTGGTACCATTCCCATCTTTAACTTTGCTGAGGTCACCCTGGAATCCAGCCTTCTGCCCCCTTGGCTCAAATGTTCCCAGTTCTTAGTTTTAGAATAAGTCAATACATCATCTGGTAAAACAGGCATAGAACTGACCAATGAGATTGATGGAAAGAATGGCATAAATTGTTGTAACTTCTCTGACTGTTTTGCAACAAGTTCTGATCTGTCTGACAATTGTCTGAAAATAAATCAAATATCATATATACACAGCTACAGCTTACAAGTGAACTATTAGATATTGAAATGGTTTAAAAAACAAGAATAATAGTTTGATCTACCAGTTTTACTGTTATTTTTATTATTATTAGAAATTTCTTTCAATTCTTAAAAACAACAAACCTTTGGGCTTTATTTTAGCATTATTTTGAAAGATTATTTGACCTAACCCAGAAATCATCAAAAAATCATCTAAAACCTCAAGAAATACATATTTATTGGACTAAACCTTGATCATAATCTACTGAATAAATGAAAGATTAAAAGACTATTTTATCAAAATCGACTTTTATTTTCCCTCATCCATTGATCTAAAACATTGTGTGATATAATTATGCATGCAAGTCTAATACATATGTTGTCAATGGTTTAAGTATAACATATTTACTTTTGGAACTAAATTAACATGGTACAATTCAAACAAATATTTACCTATAATCTGTTTCTCTTTCTACATGTATTAAATATCTAGGTACCCAGTAGGCTCGCAATCTTCGAAGTACGTCATATTGTGTACGTATAAATACTGTATGACTGAGGTTTGCATTGCTGGCAGCTTTGGCAATGTGATTCTTGGCATCAATAGTTAGATTCATTTTATACTTGTCTTGTATGTCCCTGTAAAAAGGGTTGAAAAATATAGGTGGAGCTGTCGATCAATCAAATCGAATTATTCATTCTCTTACTCTACCAACTCTACAGCCATTCTATTTTTATAAGGTTTATGTAGATGTTTGTTTGAATGATATGTTTAATGCCACTTTAAGCAATTTTTAAAGGTATATCATGGCATTTTTATTGGGGAAGGCGGAGTATCTGCAGAAAATTCCTGACCTTTGGTAGTAAAAACTGGCAATCCCTGTTAATTAAGATTGAAATCGAGTACCCCCTGCCTGCATTGAGGTTCAAACCTGCAAACTTAGTGTTGAAAGGGATGTGATCAATTGTAGGATAACTACCTTAACCACTCGGCCACCGAGTCCTCCTAGTTCAAATAGAACTGCAGAAGAAAAGCAAGAGCACACAGTAAGACTTGAACAACAAAGCAAAGCAACAACAGACAAGCAAACTACTTCATTATTTCCAGTACAAATTTTAAAATCACAAACTTTTAAGAGTATTTTTAACTGAAAACAACCAATAGGACCTAAGCTGAAAAATATTTCCTTGAACTGTCCTAGTGTCCTTGTACTCTTCATAATAAAAACACAAATAAATTTGCCAAAAAATTCAGCTTCAGCTGTACCTGATTTCAAAAATCGAACTATTATAATGTAGTACCTAAATAATCTACTTCTAATATCATTACTGCTTTCATCTTCAAAGTTCTCCATGGCATCTTTATAATATTCACAATCTACCCAAAAATTTAGCAATGCATAACCAGCGGTGTTACTCAAGAAATCTTTAAAACCTTCCATTCCTTCTTGCTGGAAAGACAAAATAGTTATTTTGATAATTGTAAAATTATTCAGTCATGATAAACAAATTGTATGTCTTTTTGCTAGTTTTGTTGTGCTTCATTCTTCATTCGTGGAAAAAGCACTCAGACTTTTCCAAAAATGTATGTAAGAACCTATTATTCTTCTGAAAGAAAATTTTATGGTCTGAACAAACAGGTTATGTAACATACAGTTCTTTTACATGAAAAGAGCGCACAGATTTTTCTCACAATAAATAAATTCACATTTATATTATATGACACTAGATACCTAAAGTCAAAAATGCCCACATAATGTACATTTACAAATTAAGAAGGAAAAACATTAATCCATCATCTTAAGATCCATTGATAGATCAATCAAATGTTGATTATCTATACTTTATAGTTGACTATATAGTGATGAGATTTAATGCACCTTACATGAGTTTCAGCAATTTTTAGCTATATCATAGTGTCCAGCTTTTTTATTGTGGGAGGAAGCCAGAGTAGCCACTATAAACCTGACTTGATGAAAAAGAGGTAATCCTTGTCAATTATAATATGACCTCCTTATAACGTCTAAAGATATTTTTCTTGATATATCTATATTTAGCACACACGCAATGCGACGTAACGTCAAAAGGGGTTTTATGACACCACAATGTAAATAGCTGAACTTGGAAGTTTTGATTGAAATAAAAGTCAATAAATAAGACATATCAAGGGCATGTTATGGTAAAATATTTAATAAATGGTCTGTTTAAGTGTATTTTGTCAACTGTACATTGCAAATTACCAATGATTTCTAGATTTTCATGAAAATAACAACTTGAAAATCATGGCCTATAGAGCCTGCTTGAATAAAAAAACACAGACTTTTGTCATATTACAATTGTAATAATTCATTCAGAATATCATACCCCTCTTGAATTATTTTTTAATTAATATACATGTATATATTGAAATAACTAGTAAATGTAGTCAATTTCACTTTAACTTTTACACAAATACTTACAGTTCCAAGTATTTGTTCTTTCAGCTGCTGAAGAGACATTCTAGTTCTTCCTTCCAGGTTTTTTACATCTGTTTCTGTCTGTTCTTCGCTAACTCTTTCATCTTCAAATGTTACGTAAACCTGACCATTTGGTTCTGGCTCCTCCTCCCCAAACAAGAAGTCAAAGTCCCCGAATAATGGATGTCTCATGTAGTCATCATAATTGACAGGGGCCGACAGCACTCTTGATTGAATAATTATATTATTGTTAAATGATAAATGTAAGCAGTTTAAATTCATAGATATTAAGAAAAACTTCAGTGTTGACTCCCCTAAATACACCCAGAAGGGGAGTGGTCAGGCACAATTTTATATAAGGGCATAAAGCACCAGATAAGTTTGCCATCTGAATTGTAAAGCATTTTTATATGTTGTCAACCTGGCAAAATTTGGAGGTCTACACAAAGGCTTTATATTAAAAATATTTTCATCTGGTTTATTTCGCTTATTAATCATAGATTTTACTAACATGTCTTTATGCTTCAAGTTAGAGACTTGTACTCAGCAGTAGTAACACCTCCACAAGGGTAGGAGTTGGTAAACACCCTCAAACTCATGTGCGGTTCAGGATTAGTTCAAGGATATTTCATAGCAGCATAGGAGTTATTTTTATCCAGCAAGCTTCAGAAACCCAACCCCCTAGTAACATCCATGAATTTACTAACCTAACAACTGTCCGAGCCTGGGCACTTTTTTGCCAGTCTAGGACATCTATAATCATTATCACCACGACTTCAAAACTGAACTGACATTAAAAGCTTCTTTCATGCAATGTTTGAGTGTTCAAATTCTGTTGTCTTTACTTATTTCTAAACATGGTCCCAGAATCAATTATTCAAAGAGCTGGGACAGAGTGTAGGTATTACGTTGTATTCTAACAGTTGGGACAGAATGTAGGTATGTAGTTGTATTCTAACAGCTGGGACAGAGTGTAGGTATGTAATTGTATTCTAACAGCTGGCACAGAGTGTAGGCATTTAGTTGTATTCTAACAGCTGGGACAGAGTGTAGGTATTAAGTTGTATTCTAACAGCTGGGACAGAGTGTAGGTATTAAGTTGTATTCTAACAGCTGGGACAGAGTGTAGGTATTAAGTTGTATTATAACAGTTGGGACAGAGTGTAGGTATTAAGTTGTATTCTAACAGCTGGGACAGAGTGTAGGTATTAAGTTGCATTCTAACAGTTGGGACAGAGTGTATGTATTTAGTTGTATTCTAACAGCTGGGACAGAGTGTAGGTATTAAGTTGCATTCTAACAGTTGGGACAGAGTGTAGGTATTTAGTTGTATTCTAACAGCTGAGACGGAGTGTAGGTATTTAGCTGTATTCTAAGAGCTGGGACAGAGTGTAGGTATTTAGTTGTATTCTAACAGGTGGGACAGAGTGTAGGTATTAAGTTGTATTCTAACAGCTGGGACAGAGTGTAGGTATTTAGTTGTATTCTAACAGCTGGGACAGAGTGTAGGTATTTAGTTGTATTCTAACAGCTGGGACAGAGTGTAGGTATTTAGTTGTATTCTAACAGCTGGGACAGAGTGTAGGTATTTAGTTGTATTCTAACAGCTGGTACAGAGTGTAGGTATTAAGTTGTATTCTAAGAGCTGGGACAGAGTGTAGGTATTTAGTTGTATTCTAACAGCTGGGACAGAGTGTAGGTATTTAGTTGTATTCTAACAGCAGGGACAGAGTGTAGGTATTAAGTTGTATTTGTTGTATGTGTTCATTGATCAACTTTGAGGTTGTGAGTTTGAACCCTGTTTTTGACATTAGATAAAAATAACACTTAAAAAGATGTAAGATACAAACTTACCTTGCATGTCTCATAAAAGCTTCTTCTGCCTCTGAGGTATATCTTTTAGCTTTTGATTGTAACTTTTTAACATCATCTGAAAATATAATAATAAGTGATTGAAATCTACTTAAACGGGTAGGGCAGATTCTTGTTATCTCAAACTCTGATAACTGGAATAGTCTCTAATGAATGTAAGTATGTGAAGCTAAATTGAAAGCATATAATTAACAACATTCTGTGTGAATGAATATATTTTTGTATCTTTTCTGTTACTTCCAGCTTGTGTCACAATTTCTTGATAAAAATTGTTTCTATAATTAAATATTAAAAGGTCTGTAAAGACTAGATTAGGACATATAGACTAACCTCCAGGATTTTCAAACTTGACTGAGGCTTTTCCTTCTTTTTCACTTTTGGGTCTAAAAAATAAATATCAAATTTTACATAGCCACACAGACATTAGATTAATAAACAGCAATGACTTAATTCAAATGATATTTAAATCACAATTCTTCATGGTTTAGAATTGTAAGGCTGAAATTTAGAAATAAAAACAAACTTTGGCACAAAAACCATTGTTATGTCTAGGGTGGAAAGGGTCTGGAATTTCTAGTTCAGACATATGTTTTTCTTTCTTAAGAAGACATTTTTTTCCAACATTACCACACGCATATAGGAAAAAAAGGGGAATTTTGAAGCAGAATACATGATTTTTTGGACAAACCAGAAACAAAATCCCAACCTTAACCCTGACAACAAAATGGTTGGTCTCTTGTAATTGTTCCTCATTAACTAATTAAGGTGCACTCTGTCTCAGTATTTATTAATATGGAAAAAAATGCAATATGTTTACATTTAAATATCCTGCAAAATAATATACTGAATTGTAAATTTTAACCATATACCTTATTTATTTTAGTCAAAATTGTGCATGCATAAATTTATTTAAGGATTAACTACTAAAAATATTTTCTCCATAAAGGGTTAACAAAATTTCCATTTTACACATTGTATAATCCACTTATTTTTTTTTAGTTAATACCTATAAATAAATTCAAACATTAGAATTAACTCAACAATTTAATTTGTGTAATTTTACATTTTTGAAAAAAATCAAAGTGTTCTGTGAAGTAATATATGACATCAAAGGGAAATTGTCTCCATGACAAATTGTTTTTAATTATTTGATGGAAAAGCCAATCAAAAGTCAGTATTCTAATATAATTTATTTAAAGTACAACTACAAAAAAATAGTGAAAATTAGACATACAATGAATTCCTTTCTCAGTACTTACTTTAAAGGTTTTTTCCTTCTTTGTGAAGCACTTTTTATTATAGATTTTTCCTGAGAATATTCTGTGAATGTATTTGTACTGCCCCCATTTGTAGTTTCTGGAAACAAAAAAGCATCAATTGCTACAAGGGGACACAACTCATTAAATTTGTTATGTTAATCAACAAGGTGTGTAAAACCACTAAATTTTATAAATTTGTCAATACTGGTAGTTCTGTGTTCTCTTATAATGCCTTCTATATTGTCCCTTACTAGACTAGACTTTACTCAACTGGTAGACTTTAATATATAACTCTTATGACTTAACTAATTTCAAACATTCCATATTGCTAAATATAAATCTAAATAAATTGTTATGTGGTATCACTTTACTGTATACATTTCTACAGTTCTTTAACAGATCCAAGTGAACATAAACATTTAAAGGTAAGAGCATTTTAATGAACCACCATTATTAATTATAGTAATTCATAAACAAAATGACAAACAAATGTTGTTCATAATAACTGATATAGTCAAAGCCATGTCAAAAGAACCTCCTTACCTGAACCTAAATATACTCTGGTTGGAACACTATATGCCCTACTGCCAGGTCTTTGGTATGGAAACAAGGCCGAGTACCGATACTGACCCTCACCAAAGGCCATGTCATCATCGTCAATTTCATCGTGAGCACTATTATCAGCACTATTACTTAAACTTGACACATAACTCTCGGACTGCCGACTGTATCCTCTGATCTGTTGACTAGAACCACGACTGGCTGAGTATCTATCGTCTAATGGCCGGAGTAATAATTTGCATAATTTGAATTCCCTGAATAGCTGAGTGCTGAAAATGTAAATGATTTAATTTTAATAATATATTTATGTGAACAGACAGGAAATATTAGTTACCAGTGTCATCGCAAAATTAGTTGTGTTGAAATAATTTAATTTATATTGTTAAACATTTATGATTGGTTGAAAAAATTGTGTGTAGATCAATTAATAAACCAAAATTCAAGTTACCATGGAGGAACAGAAAGCGAGAGTGCCTTTCTTCCCTTTTTGAGGTGTTTCAAAAATATTATTTTATTCTTCTTTAAAGGTCACAGTCTGGCTTCCTAACCAATAAGTCGCATAAAATATTAAGGTAAAATATTTAAACTTTTGCATACAACTCCATTAAACAATATAAAATTAACCTCTGTTTACTGGAATTTGATAAAAATGGACTAATAAATGTTTGTTTGTTTGTTTGAATGATGTTTAATGCCACTTTCAGCAATTTTTCAGCTATTTCATGGCGTCCAGTTTTTATTGGGGGAGGAAGCTGGAGTACCCAGAGAGAACCCCCGACCATCAGTGAGAAAACTGGAAATCCTTATCAATTAAGACTGAAGTCGAATACACCCTGCCTGCAGTAAGACTGGAACCCGCAACCTCAGTGTTGACAGACCACGTGATCATTAGTTGACGACCTACCTTAACCACTGGGCCACAGAGGCTCCGACTAACAAATGCAAACTGTAGCAAACCATTAAAGAATCTTTTATAACAAATCTCACTATGCAGCACCAAGTATACCAGTAGGTAATATATGTAGTTGCTAAGTTAGCCATTTTAACCATTTTAAAGAAACGAAACCATTATATGTCATTATGTGTAGTTATGTTGGATAAGAAATGAGTAGATGCTTAAAAAACTGCAAGAGATGAATAGATTCTTAAATATGTTTTTGGGGAAGACAGGTTGATCTTCCACAAGTGACAGAAATCGTATGTCTTTTCCCTGGTGGAAATTCATATGGGCTTACCAAAATGCACATGAAAGTACCAATTTCTTTTGTAAACCAACAACTTTCACATTGTGATATCCTATAGGCTCTCCACAGTTTAAGAATCCATTGTCTCTGACTGACATCCAATCAGAATACCAGAAACATTAACTTTGTTATGTTACTATAGCATTTTTCTTGTTTCATACATTTTTGATTGGATGATGCAACGAGTACAGATGTGTGCACGTGAGCTCATCTATACATGGGCATCTGTACCAAAAATCAGCCATTTAAGGAAGAAATTAAAAACATATTCAATCTTTTTACATCCATCTATATTCTATTAACATGAATAAAGTAAAATGTCTTCCTACTTATAATGAACAAAAGTACCTTAGAAATAATGGCAGCCTTTCAGTTCTTGCCCATTCTAACAACCTCTCTCTTTCTTCATCTGTTGGTCCATAGGGTAGACCCTCACTGTTGTTACCACGGGAACTACTGCTATGAAGATCCCTTTCCGAGACATCTGTTTCCTCAAAAGCCCCAGTCAGGCGGTTGTAAGTTAGACGTTGTGGGAATACCTGTATATGAACAATTTACATCGTACAGATATTGATTGTTTTTTTCTTTGAATGTTGTTTAGCGCCACTTTCAGCAATCTTTTAGCTATATCATGGCATCCAATTTTTATTGGGGGAGGAAGACCGAGTACCCGGTAAAACCCCTGACCTTCAGTAGGAAAATTGGCTTTCCTTGTCAATTAAAATTAGAGTCAAGCATACCTACCCATATACAGACATTGACATGTGAAAGAACATGACTTTGATATAAAAATTAATGTTTATGTTTAAATGTTTAATGAGACGATCCTATCTTTTACTTTCTATTTTTCTTACCTACCGTTAGCTGAAGTTCAACCAGGGACAAGATGTATTTGCAGACTGGACAATTAAGGAAAGAAACTCTAGAATTCACGCACAAGGAAGCAAAAAGATAACAGAATAAGGCAGAGTACTTGCCAGAAGCTTGATTTCATGTGGTTTCTATTATATCTGTCAATGAACATGTGAAGACTTAATTCGCAAACAGATTCCATAATTTGTATATCAGCTAGAACAAAGTTTGAATGCAGAATACACAAGTACTCACAACCAAATTATCTTTATATCTTTAACATGACTATGCAAAACAGGAAATCAATTTTATGTCATTTATATATCACTTAAAGCATTTATAAATAGCCTTCTTTAGAATACTATTAAAATAATCAATCACTCCCCTGCATAATATGTCTGTACACTGACATACAAAGAATAAGCTAGCAGTAACAACTTATTCAAGATTTTAATTTATTGATATTATCCTCTGATCCTTTCACACTTTATTTATGGTTCATTATATTAATATAATACATTTAAAAGTTGAAATATATATATATCTAGCTGTACAGGAGTGGAATTTTAAGACCTGCCAGATTAGATTTTTACTAATGTTCTTTTTTATGTTTAAATTCTACTGTTTCATTTCTATCAAGCACGTTACATGTAAACATTGTATTAACTACCTATTGTGTCTTCTTATTTAAAGAGATTTGTTTGTTTGTTTGAATGGTGTTTTAACACCACTTTCAGCAATTTTTCAGCTATTTCATGGCGTCCAGTTTTTATTGGGGGAGGAAGCCGGAGTACCCGGAGAGAACCCCGACCTGCGGTAGGAAAACTGGCAATCCTTGTCAATTAAGATTGGAGCCGAGTACACTCTGTCTGCAGTGAGAATCGAACCCGCAATCTCAGTGTTGACAGACCAGGCGATCAATAGTAGACGAACTACCTTGACCACTCGGCCACCGAGGCCCCCTCTTATTAAGAGAACAACCATCTTCTGACCAAGGGCATTAAGTTGTCGGTGTAGGACTAAAAAAACTCCCGAAGTCAAGAGAACAACCAATTTTTAGAAAATACCAATAGAGTGTTTGTCCTAAATCAAAGTTGTATATACTGTAGGTGTCATTCTCATCCTCAAATATGGCCATTTTATATGTCTGCCGATATCTGATACCATTTATCAAGGAGTATAGCTAGAGACAAACTGACACTACTCTAACACAGTACATTAAAATACAAATACTTCAACAGTTATATTCCCCAAACCCAATATGAAAGGATATAAGGATACAACAAATAGAGAAATTGGGATCTGAAATTAAATAAATACTGGCAATAAAAGTTTCCAGAAATAACACTGTAACAAAATAGAAATCTTGTTTTCAAGTATTTTCATTAAAGTTGATCATTTAAAAAAAATTATTATTATAAACATATGTGTATTTGATTGTTTGTCTCATGTTGGTCTTTGGAAGTAAGGGTCATTTAAGTTAATTCTGTATTGTGCAGGTGTAGTTCTTTTGTTTTATGCATGTCTGTGTTGTTACCGTATTTACAGGGGAACGTACTGGTATTATGGGTTTTAACCTGCCACAGTATATATTACATCACTGCTCTTATTTTGCCCTTTTTGTTTTCTTTTTTCTTTCCTTTTTTATGTGTTTATTTTGGTGATGTGTATTCTGTGTTTAAGCAATTAATTAAAATTTCTAAGTTTGTGTTCAGTCTTCTCTTTATATACTAATATAAACAAAAAATTTCTTAAGATTTTTGAGTATGTTATTTAGTTTTCCTTAAGGTGACAAATGAATCAAGTACCTGAAAAAGAGACCAATGTTCATTGTCCATTTAAAAACATAGTGTTGACCTAAAATTAGATTTGGACATTTTCCATATTTAACCCACGAAAAGAAAACGTAGTTAAATAAAATTTGAGATCATTAGCATTAATTTTTAATTAAACTTTCCATACATTTTAGCCAAATTCAAATTTGCATAAATCCAAAATAAACAATGTATATCAAACTATCAAGAGTCTTTGTATATCATAATTACGTAGTTTTAAGTTATCAGACATTTTTAAGTGCTTTTAATCACTTAAATTAAATGCAAATCATTGTTTCAAACTTTATTTTTAGACACAGACAAAACGACAATTTTTGACACAAAGACTATTGTAAATGTTTTAAAATATTATAGTCTTTTATTAAAATTTTTCAAAAAGAAAATTTTAATGGCCATGTTTATTATCACACAAAGCAAAAATATTGATCAGACCCATCTGTATTTGATGAAATCTTGTTTGTCACGTTTTCAATGCTTCAGTAACAGAAAGACTCTTGTTTCTATACAATGTACGTTGTGATTTTTATTTCAATCCTGAAATTTGATCAATTTACATTACAAGTATTGAATAAAATTTCCCCACAAAATCAATATTAGGTTGTCACTTTATGCCTTTAACAGGGCACTGTTTTGCCAGGAAGTTAATATCGGTAGTCTTTAATCAATTATATTTTATAAGTTTCTTATTGATTGTCACTTTACCGTTAAATCAGATGACAAACTTTTATTTATGACATCATTATATATCAATTGCGATTTAATTTAGCTACTTTCATACTGGGACAGCTCTGTATTAGATCAATACAAGGAAATCATTAGAAATTAACTTGCCATAATTCTTAGTAACACGAAAATATCAAATATAGCATAGGGTAATTATAAAACCTTGAGTGCAAATGCAATACTATAACAGAGATATGGCTGACAATTCTACATGGACGAAATAAATTCTATGAAGCCACATTCATCCTGCCACATTAAAGGTGGCCTTTAACAACAGGTACAATAAAGTACTGTGTGGAGAAACCCTTGCAATGAGAGAAACATGAAAATTGTATATGGGCAGAAGAAAGTGTATAAAGCCATTCATCTTGCCACATTAAAGGTGGCCTTTAACACCAGGTACAATAAAACCACTGTGGAGAGACCCTTGCAATAAAAGAAACCTTCCTCAAAAGACAACCAGAAAATTTTCTTAACCCTTATTAGTTATATCAACCCCCTTTCTTTCAGTAAAAACCCTTTGTGAAGGCTACTGTGGCAACAACTTACAATTAGTTTTATTGAAAAATTATCTATCCAGCAGTGAAACCAAATTTACTAAAAAAATCGATTAAAGACAGAAATGGCCGGTTAACAGGAAGTAGGTGAGCTACCGACCTGAAATCCAATCCCATGTTATGGGGATGCTGCATACCAAATTTCAAGAGAATGTGATTATTTGTTGCTGAGAAAACTGTTACAAAAAAATGTTTTCCCGCTCACCTGCCCCCCCCCCACCCCCCCAACATTAAAAATATTATAACTCGGATTTTCACTCTTTGAAATCCAGCCAAAAATGGGTTGTATAAAAGGGGGGACCAAAATTTTGCAAAAACATGCCTGTATCTAAAAAGTTTTTCCATTTAAGAAGGCCCTTGATTCATATCTCTCATTTCCACCACAACCACCACACCCAAGCTGCAAATACCTACGGTGAAGAACCTAAATACTAATAATTCTGTTGTATGTGTTGGTAATTAATAAAACCAAAAACAAAAAGAGGTTCCACAGTCCAATTACAGGTAACCTAAATGGGTTATACAAAACTTGGCAGAAATAATGTAGCCTGAAATCTTTACAAAATGTTCAAATTGTATTTAATCTTTTCCTTTCAAAGTACTTTCAAATTATAAATGTTCAGTTACATTAGTTATAAAGCTATGTCATGCACAATATTTAATTTTTATCATTTTTAATGTAAATCATAATCCTTTCAATTTCCTGCAAGAATTCTGATTCAATCAATCATTCATCTTTGATAAAAATGTTTAAACTTTCTATTGACGACATTAAATTATTTAAATTTGGAAATTTACACACTTACTTAAAGGTTTAAAAGAATTGACCTGAGTTAAACATAATACATACAGGTATGTTGGCTGAATAATCTTGAAGGATTTAGCAAATATTACCAAGATCAAATACTTACGGGGAGAGACAGGAATGCATTGAAGTAATCTAAAAACAAATCGTCATAGGCAAGCAGATCTTCTAAATTCTCCCCTGTTATTTCCAGTGCTGAAAAATATAAAAGGGTCAAAATTTATTTTCTAAAAACTATGTTATAGATTCTTGCAGAAAACTCTGCTAAAAAATATACTATTTAAGGTATCCGACCCATAATTGAAGTCACCATTTAATTTTACTTTTAGACCAAGAAATGCAGCTTTATTTAATCAATATATTACTAATTAATGATACCTGAATTAAATATATTGTTTTACTTTGAGTCAAAGTTAACAGTTTTAAGGAAAAAATGTTAGTTGCTCAAATAGTAGTTCCAATGTTGCCGAACATTACCGAGGTCTGCTCCATTGACAAACAATGGACATCCGGGACACCAAATATGATCACGTGGTCCATTATGGGTCGGATACCTTAAAGATATACATGTCCTGATTTTTTTTTACCTTTTCTTGTATTCACATATGGCAATGGGGAAAATTATTTCCTGAAAATTCAACCAAATTTGAGATTTCTAAAATGACAACATAATAATTGATTATTTAAGTGTTAGTTACATCTAGCAAGCAGTATTTTAGCTATATTCAGGTCAAGAAATTAAACAATAAAATCAAGTTAGGATGAAAATTTTGACATCCACTGAAAAAGTTCATGTTTGATGTATTGGGGAAGGATTAAAAATTTAGCCTATTGAGAAACAACAATGCATATGCTGGATCAAATTAGTTCCAGACTACAATGAAACTGTCTGTACGTCTGCAGTTATTTTAGATACTAGTATGGTGGCTTATACTTCATAGGCAATTAAAGTTGTAAGTTATACATGCATTAGTTAAATCCTAAACATGAAGATGGAATTTTTGGACTATAAGTTAAAAAAACTTCCTATAATTGGTTATTTAATAGCCTCGTCAAGGTGGCTTGGGGGGAGGGGGGGGGTTCAATCGTTAGTCATCTAGTGATCACAGATGTGTCAACACTGAGGTTGTGAGCTCTAGCTTGATTGCAGATCAGGATTGCCAATTTTTCTACAGAAGGTCTCCCCTCAATCCTTTTCCACAAAAAAAACATCAGGATATAGGTGAAAAATTGTTGCAAGTTGCATTAAACCGTATTCAAACAAACACCATAACCTTGTCCAAGGCATAATTGCAGCAAGATTGCCTGGAGTGGTAGAAATCATTTTACCTAACTGAACAGGTTAAACTAAATATATAAAAATATTGATTTTGTATTTAACATGTAATAGTCATGAAATAAAGTAAGAATTGATATGACAGCTAAGAACAAGACAAATTTATTCAAGTTGGTGAAATGGTCAGGATGGACTGTTTATTTTTATAATTATTTATTAAGGAAAAAGCAATATCCTCATTGTTTTGTTTGTTTGTTTTTTTTTATTTTTTTTTTGTTCCTTCAATTAACAGTATATTTTAAGGCTTAGAAACAGGTAGAAACTTGACGCTCTAGCTAGCATTTCAATCCTGTTTCGCGCCAGGTACAAATAACCTTTATATTTATATTTTCTGACAATGTACAAATATTTGTATTGTCCTGTAATGATAAAGAACATTTGATATTGAAAAAAAAACATAAATGAACATTTACAGTTAATTTATGGGTTGAACATTTTAGGGTATAATCTTGTGTTATTAGGATGTCACGAACAAATGTCATTTTCGACAATATTTTTGTGGAAAATGACAAGGTTACGAGGAAAATGTATTGTATTCTAGTCGAATAAAGCTAAAAATTAACGTACCTTTATACCTGTATTGTACAGCAAATGTAATAATTGCAGGACAAAAAGAACAATAAATAATCTTACCAATAAGATTGATAAAAACACACATAAATTCGTCAGATCCAATAGAAGAAGAATCGGTCATACTTTCACTTAAAAACTGTGCTTGGATTACTTTTCAAATATAATTTGACTATAATATAATTAATTAAATATGTATCATTTACTATTTAGCAGCAATTTGTTAGAATTTCTAGAAGTCCCTGATAACCTGGAGGAGATTTCAATAATAACTTGGCACAAGAATAAAGCTTTATCAAAAGTTATCTTGATGCTTTTACTTAGAATTGACACTTTAAAAAATCTTGACGTGATAAAATTTACAAGTCTGTATGGTGTCAATTAGACTTTCTAAATCTAACTAGGGTAACCATGAAATCTGTGAGTACATAAAATGTAAGTAATCTGGGTTATTTTTAGGTTTTTTGTCAAATACTGAAAGAACAGTGTGGGGATAATAATATATCCTGTAATACTAGAAGGTGTATATCATTTCCAAATTTTTAAAAATACAACTACATGTATATGTTAATGTCAAACAAGACATATATTGTAAAACGAAGTACATATACATGTATACATTAAAAATCCAAAACAAGGAAGAAAATATAACTTTAAAAAGGTGTTCTTTATGTTTTAAGGTAAACGACACAGTAAGCTTCAAATTCCTTTATATAAGTTTGAAAAGAATGGCTTTTGTAGGCATTTACTAGTTTTAAATCACATTATGGTACCGTTTGTTCAGGAAAATAATCTGTACACCGTATGGGTATAATCAGGACATTGACACAGGGTCTTGATCTTAATGTCAATTATATAAATACCAGTAGAGAGAAAAAAAATACCCCTCACCCAGGGACAGTAAAACGAGTTGATTTATAGATTCGTGCCTCTTCTAAACTAGAGGCTCCCAGGAGCCTGTATCGCTCACCTGAACCTGAAACCAAACAACCCTTTTTTATATAGAAATTCGTTCCTATAAGGAATTGACCAACACTTCTGCAAATGTCATTAATTTTGACCTTTTAAGGGAAATAACTCTTGTAAGGAGGAGCTTTTGATGCTTAGGAGAGAGGTTCACTTGAAATTTGCTGTACCTGTTATACTTTTTTAACTATCAGCCAAAAACTCCCTTGACCCCCCCCCCTTTATATTTTAAGCCAACGTAGCTATGTAGGTAGTCAGCTGTAATGATTTGCATAATTTTGGAAGAGGACATCCTATAGATGATGTGTGCAATGTTTCAAAGCAGTCCTTTCATTAGTCAGAGGCGAATATTTTTTAAAATCAATTAAAATTCTTTAAAAAAAATGTTCTAAGAGAATAATTCCTAAACGGTTAATCAGAAAATCTTGACCCTAAAGTCATTTTTGTAGCCCTCATAGAGTAAAACAATTAAGCAATGCTAACTTTTTCTCCAATTCTAAAAATTTTCAAGATTTTGTGGCAAAATTGGCAAAAATAATCAATTTCAACAATTAAAGGGCAATAACTCCTACAAGGAGTCATCATACTACTTCAACACAATGGAGTGTTTTGTAGAGCTTTTGCTTTTGATGATGATGAAGGCTGGTCTCTTCAGTTTTCCTGTATCTGTCATACTTATCGAACTATAAGCCAAAAACTGTATTTTGACACCCCCCCCCCCCCCGTTCTATTTTTAGCCATGGCAGCCATGTTGGTTAATCTGTGGCCATGGTTTGTGCCAACTTGGTTGAAGACATTTGACGGATAGGGTTGAAGACATTTGACGGATAATGTGTACAAAGTTTCAAAGCAGTACTTTCAGTGGTTTCAGAGGAGAAGATTTTTAAAAATCAATTAAAACCGATTAAAAAAACAGTTCAAGTAGAATAACTCTTAAACGGTTTATCAGACAATCTTGACCCTAAGACATTTTTGTAGCTCTCATAGAGCAGAACAATTAAACAATGCTAACTTTTTCTCTAGTTCTAATAATTTTCAAGATTTTGAGGCAAAAATGGCAAAAATCATCAATTTCGACAATTAAAGGGCAATAACTCCTACAAGGAGTCGTCATACGACTTTGACCCAATAGAGTGTTTTGTAGAGCTTTTGATGTTGAAGAAGGAATGTATCTTGGGTTTTCCTGTATCTGTAATACTTTTTGAACTATAAGCCAAAAACTGTATTTTGACCCCCCTGTTCTATTTTTAGCCATGGCGACCATGTTTTTTTACGAATCAAAAATCCAAACAATAGTTTGGTAAAGGACATGCTAAACAACAACCATACCAAGTTTGGTTGCATTCTGTCAAGTGGTTTCAGAGAAGAAGATTTTTGAAAAGTTGAACGAACAGACGACGGATGACGGACGCCAATAGCTCACATGACCCTTCTGGTCAGGTGAGCTAAAAACCCAGCGGTTGATGTTTTACATACTCCTGACACAAAACCATCCAAGTTCTCAGTAGTTTTTTTTATTTATATAATCAACATTTAATCAAGCCCTATTCAAAGTGCATAAATGGCAAACATTTACCAATTAATAATTTGTAAAAGAATAATTATTGATGAAAAAGTGTTATTTGACTGGACAAAAACTTTTTAAATTTTTACGTTCATGTGGACATGACCACCATATTGATTTTTGTGTATTGGCTTTGACAAGTGCTGTGTGCATATTAATATGCCTTTCATTGTCATTGTAAAAAAATGGTTCAAACTTTTAAAATGTTTCAGTTTGTCTTTACTTGTCATATTTATCTATTATGAATGACTCTTGACTCTACTTTTTTATTTATTTTTTTCTAGTAAGTTGTACAAAAATATAAAATGAGAGCCATTCCTTAAATAAATTGATAGACCAATCTATTTATCAATCAGGATCTCAGGAACACTGTTTTACAATTTAAACAGCGGTTTTAAAAATATGTTGATACAGGGACATTAATAGCAGACATAAATGTATGTTATAATTGATTGGTAAAAGACAATAAAAAGCCATACTCTGGAGGACTTTTTGGTACGCCAGGATTGGGCATTCTTTGGAGTGAGAATTTGGGATTTGGTCAAAATTTGATCAGGAATTCAGGATTAACACAGAAGCAAGATCAGGGAAAGAGTATATCTTTCAACAGGAAATCAGGATATAAAGTTATAGGGATTAATTTTTACTGTTTAATATAAATGTCAAATCTAAAACTGCTATGCAGGGATTCTGAACACCAGGGAATATCATATAATCACAGTTTACAAGTCCAGTGACAGTAAAATCTGGATTTTATGTCACAGTCATCCAGAAAATGTGCTTTATTACTACCTACCTACCCATGTTCCCAGCTCAATAGTAGCACACTTGCCAACATATTTTTGTTAGAATTCCTGACAATTTTGCCAAGGGGTATAGGGACCACTATCAAAGTCCCCAGTGGATCCTAGGAAAAGCCTTGGAGGGGGCTGAGGGGGCAAAGACCCCAGGTCAAAAACGATTTTAAAGTATTTCTATGGTATTAGAGAGGGTCTCCAGGGTTTTTTGAGCTGACATACGCATGTTTTTTGTTTATGCATGATTAGAAACGCTGTTTTAATACAAATTTTATACCTGTAATTATTCCAGGAAAAAAAAGAAATCCAGGAGATTCCAACAACCTACCCGGTAGCCATGACACGGGTAACAAATTCAGGATGTTCAGGGCAAAATCCGGAGCATGGGCATGTATGTAGTAGGGGAACAGCAAACAGATATATTAAAAATTATGGCCCAAGTGTCATTTAGGCCGATTCCATTTCCTGGAACTCTTATTTTTCTACATCAGCAAAATTGTCTTCATACAAGTTTCACAGAGCGTACTTAAAACATTTCTTAAGTCCGAGAAACCTCTGCCGTCCAACAGGGACAGATACTAATAGTATAATTAGTATAGACTGTCCCTGCGTCCAACAAGGGTTGTACAGCAGAGGATTCTCGGACTAACATTTCTTATGCAATAAATATGTAACTGTGCGTATTTTAAAAGAATATATCAAATATATCTTTTGTTCTTTGTGTTTGTGACGAGCTTTGATTCAAAATAAAATGCATACTTTGTTTTGCATGTGGAATAATAAACCGGAAATCACTTTTATAAGTTGCTGAAAGTTGATCGGACGCGGACCGCAAAAATTTTGGTATTGGATATAATGTCTCGGCATTATTAGAGACATAATTACATGTCTCTGGCATTATATATACTATTACCAATCCGACTAAGGCAACCTACACAGTGGAGAAGACCTTTTTGCAATTTTAGAGCATTATTTTTTTTAAGGTTCCCTATCAATGAATTGAATTGATAATCCCTTAGTGCCTCAACTGGACTGGAAATACCCTAGAAACCCGTATTATATACCAGTCCACCAGCAGAGGCAGCGACCCAGTGCAAAGACACCGTCTTCATAAGATTTGCCGGATTACTGACTCATCGGAAGCACTAGAACAAACAAAAACAATATCGAGAGGCTATGAAAATGAAAGATGTTAAATAGTTACATCACAAAAATTCCAAACGTTTTGGCAAATCAAACCAAGGCCATCATCAGTTCAGTTTATTGCGGTATTGTGGATTTTCTCCCGACATATCTATATAACTCACTCTAGCCACAATAATGTAGCTCCTTTTTGGTTTTTTGGACGTCCATAAAAACGAGCTACATTATTGTAGTTAAAGGCACCCGAATTGGAAAGTGTAGCTTAATTTATCAGGAGTTCTTTATAGTTTATACTGATGGTTCCTGATCAGAATTGTTTTTAGACTTTTTGATCTTACCTGTTTTCAGACTAAGAAATGTCCATGCTGTCCACGGAATATTTGGAAGTTTTAATTTTCTGACATATTCCGATATTCCAGAAAACCAAATAGATCCCTCTGATCCAATGTACGAGTAACTCATTTTAATACATATGTAAAATAAAATAACGTGTAGTAAAACCTCCCATATAATACCGGTTACTTAGTAACGTGCATTCACCAGTGAGAAATTATTAGATTTTTATAAATAATCAGCCTTTTGTAAACATGGTTCGTTCAGACAAATAAATACCACACAAACAAATGTCAGTCAACTCTTTAGTCAAATGAAATGAATAGAATGGTTTTTGTCTATTGTATGTGCAAAGCCTTGATTATTAAGTTGAAACTTATTAACAAATTTTCCAACTACAAGGTGAGTAGAATAATTACGGTGTCCTTTGGAAAGAAAATTACGAAACTATCTCAATGTGTTGTCAATAAATTTAAAAGGAATTACTATCTCAAAGAAATTAAATTAACTATGTAAGTTTACCCAATCCAATGTCACGGCGTTGCTTGACAATCGCAACTCAGCATTCAGATTTAAACACGACATTCTGAATGTTAGCGGGTAACGTTTTAAAATTTATTAATATATCAAATAATTTTATGAGTGTTTGTCTTTAATTCGTTCCCGTTACTAGCATAAAGATAGAATTGGGTTTTAAGGAGATGACTTCGATCGTTGCCACGGTAAATGGGCGTTTGGAGAGCCTTGTCAGCATTTAGAGGGCACAACACTTGTCGCGTTCCTTGACATTTTAATGGGACCTGATACGAAAATGTGAGACCATTAGAGAGAATATTTCACGAACGTACCAACTAGAAACATAATTTGAGTTATATCATTCAACGAATATTTGGTTGGTAAGTAACATGTAGGTATTCCGCTGAAATTATTTTTTCTCCTGATTGTATTGTAAACACTTGGTTTTACCATAGTAAGGGTAAATGTCAGTCTATACACTTTAGTTGAAATAGAGATTTTAGATTTTAGTTCACGATATTTAAATAGCATTTAAATCAATCTACGATTTTTTGGCTCGAAACTTAAATGTCAAATATAAAAAAGACGAGTCTGAAATCGTGTTATATTCACAGCATGTGTTAAATTCTCACTTAAAATGGCTCACAATATTGATGTACTATCAATAATTCTATATCAGTGAAATACACATCTAATAACAAAGTACAATGTCATGTACTAGTATAGGAAAAATACTTTAAAATTTATTGGTTGTATAAAAAAACAACGCCATTTTCAGTATTTTTGGTAAGTGAAGCATATACATGAATATGTAGTAATATTACATCTATAGTTTAACTGTTATTTTTTACTCTACAACGATTTTCCTCCTACCTGTAATCTGGTCCTGAAATTCCTCACCATACTGCACTGACATGTAAATATTAAGTAAGCCGACGAATCTTTAGAGGAGTAACCTCTTATTGTGGAATTCATTTGAAAAGACAAATTCCACAGAATGGACAATTTGCATGTACAAAGCCGCAGGTTTCTATGTTTGTATATGCGACTATAAGCCCCTGAATTAAAACAATATTTACATTGAAACTGAAAACTTGATCAATACTCCATATAATTCGCATCGTATTGTATGATAAGTGAATTTTAAATATTTAGAGACGGACTGAATTGAATCTTGGATGAAAGTATTTACTCTTTCCTTCGGCAAATCCCGGATAAAAATAAGAAAATTAAGTTGAGTAGCCACGGTTTTTTTTATCCGGACTGTCATCAACTCGTTTTAGAATATTAACTTTCCGTGTAATGAAATGGTTAAATCATGTAAAGGTTTTATCAAATGTATGAACATTTTAGATGACAGACGTCAACCAGCCTCTTTTGCCAGCGTTATTATTTAAAAAAAAATGGAGGAACTAGGAAGCTTTTAACTTCATTTTGATTGCTTTTTAATATTTTCGTAAAGGAAAATCTTAATACTTTGTACCATTGATTAACCTGCTCGCTTAGCCTCTTGTGATAGAAGATCAAGAGAGAAAAGAAAAATAATTATATGCATTAGCGTAGCTTTACTCGACACACTCATGTACTAAACTATGCAGCATAACTTAATGTGTATGTTCGATATGAAGCCAAAAACTGATCGTTCATTTATATATGTTAATAGTAAAGTTTACTGTTTTGGTGAACTTACTCAAAAATCATTCCTTTCGACATATTTTCTATTCGTCGCGAGTAAGGATTACGGTTCACCGTAAGACTCGTGCTTAATTGTATATTTCTTTTAAAAAATTGTACATAAACTCTGTAATTTACTTACAAAGATTGGAGCAGAGACTAGATGAATCACATGTGTCCTCCATCTTGAAAAAACTATTTCAAGTTATGGAAAAGAACTTTACACGTATACCCCAGTATCTTAGATACTCTTAACAATTACTGCCTCCTATCATTTTCCATTTGATGAATGACTACATTGTAGTACGGACAAATAATCCTTAAACAATTATATAAATTTAAAATATTGGATTAACATCATACAATTTACTTCTATTTGTCTTAAAATGGTAAGCAAACCACTGATTCATTTATTCTCTCCCCGAACGCAGCTTACGAAGGTTAATTTATTTACTTTAATATTGTGAATAAACCGAACTACAGCAAAGTGTATCATGTTTGACAAGACATCGTCAAGTTGGGTGTTTGATTTAAGCTATGTGTAAATAGAATGACAATAATTGATGATGTATGTCTACGTAATTAAGTCTTTTTTTACAGTGGGCCTAGATTTGTGGAATACCTTAGAAACCGTCAACATTCCGGTGACCATACTAAAACATAATGCTATCTGGTGGAAAGAATGACATCAGAAAGACACCAGTCAGTGAACACTCGTAGACAACAAGTTGTAGATTTAAATAAATTAAAGACAAATATTATAATTTAAATGTTCGTATAGCTGGATTTACACGTAATATATGCACATTTTCAGTTAAAACACTGATATCAGGGTGTATTTGAGGTTGTAGTCGTTGGTTGGATTTATCACAAAAGATTATGCACAGTTTGTCGTGTGCTGAATAGTAAGTAGCGGGGCAAAAAAATAAACAATGATGAGGAAGAGCGACCGCGGTCTCAGAAACTCATACCACGAGAACGCGAACCTTGACATGGGAAGATACACAGATACAGTAAAACGATAAAACAGTATAGAATGAAATAGTGGAATCTGCATTAATTGAACAGTCAGACAACGTGAGTGAAAGACCGACCATTAGAATGAGTGCAATCAGATTACAACACTACACCAGAAGGACGACAGTCAGGCAACGCGTATGAAGTTACGAAGCCAGTCAAAGGTCCAGAAGGGCACATGAGTGAATGCTCACAGACAACGCATATGAACGACTCAAGTAAGACAGCAAAGTAGTAGGAGGATAGTGCAGTGAACGGTCAGACAACTCAATATATATACTCACACACAACACGTTTGAAAGAACAATAAATAGTGAAAAAGCACATTCAATAAACAGTCCAACACAAAACGTTGTAAAAGACGTCGATTGACGCCTATCGCAATGAAGATTTGCAACCTTAGACAGTGTTGGGATTTCTGTTTTTTTTAGCCTAAAGTCGTTGCATGGGGTCATTTCAGTTGTAAAAATAGTTTTTGAAAAGTTGTATTTATTATGCTGTCTACACAGATATGCTCGATAACAGTCATGTATATAAGTATTTATTTAGAAATACATCGGTATGTGCTGCCAGCACTGCAAATAGCAGGTTGGTGGCGTCTGGTAATTTACTATTTACAGTTTAAACGACATACAAACTGTATGAAATGCCAGCAGTCTAATGCATTGAGTACACTTGACATAAAAACTTCACAAAATGCCAGAACTCTTAAATCGGTCCACAACGTGGGTTTGTCGAATTAATGCAATGCATTACCTTTCTTTTGGAGAACTACATCAGGACCAGTAGACCGTCAATCTGGTATTAATATTGAAACCTAACTTTTTCTTCTTTATGACTGTTAGTGAACAGAGTACTTTTTATACACAAGATTTAAGTTTCTGTTTCTGTAATTTAACACACAAGTATGCACTTTGTCAATATTTGAAGTAGGAGGGTTATTTAACTGGAAATCGAATGAATGATCCAGGTGGATTACCTTATTTAATATAAAACGAATGTCCGGTAGCCAAATGTTAAAAAGGCTCGTTTAAATCGTATCTAAACGTGTTGATAACGTTGGATATATGTATGTCATAACACTCACCAATTCAACTGAAGTGGAAATAATATGCCGATTACAACATAAGAGATTGTCTCCCAAAATCTATTGCTATACATGTACAACCCAACCCCCCCCCCCCAAAAAAAAACCGATTAACTATCAAAAATTGAAGCTGTTTTCACAACAATGTATCAAAATATTTTATCTATCATACGATACAATGGGGTTATATTGCGTTCTTTCTACTTAAAATTGCTCATAACAAGGGCGGATCCAGAAATGGGGCTAGGGGGGACGAAATTCAGGCAAGGTGTCTGGGGACCACAGCGCCCTGGTGGGGGGAGTAGCGGGGGGGGGACCAGCAGAAGTTGGTGAGATTTATGCAATTGAGACGGTGTTGTTGAGGACTACAAATTTTAACTTTTTTAACACACTCTTGCTAGCTCTTTCTTTTCTCTCTCTGTCTTTCCTTCTTTTTTCGCTCACTTTCTCTTTCTTGTCCCCTTTTAGGGGCGGCAAACGTCCCCTCCGCCCCCCTCTGGATCCGCCTCTGCATTATTACAAATCAATAAGCCCAAAATACCAAATTACAAATACATGTATGTATGATGTTACACGTATACATTATTATAAATCAGTCAAAATAGATATTTGTACTTACTCTTCATTCTGAAGATGGAGGGGTAGTCCGTGCTGGCAGATAAAACATCCCGTTTCATTTAATCCTTGTTTACACTTTATAATCAAATGATGAAAAAAATATTTGAATTTATCAGTGGCATTTAAAATAGTCACAGATCAATTGTGTGTTGCTAGGAACTCCCAAGCGCCATGTTGTTTATTAAATAACCCGATTGAGAATAGGGTATTTAATTTTTAAGCATTAATAGTATGGGATAATAGACGTAATTAGAGCAATTTAAATTTCATGACGGATTTATGTCATTAATTAGCTAAATATCGGTAGTCATCAGATTTAACAGGTTCATCACAAATACCTGTGCATATTAATTTATTTTTAATGAATATTTGTCCATTAGTTGTTCACATGCAATGAAAGAAGCTACACCTGAACTTCCTTCTTCATGTGAAACGAGTGAGTATTATTACGGAAGAAGACTTATAAGACTTTGCGTAATGTGAGTTTCCTTTTCCTTAACTACCTGCCCCATCTACACTACCCCCCCCCCCCCCCCTTTTGTAAACAAAAAGTAGGTTTTCTTCATTTTTTTATTATGTACGTCCAAAACACAGTAACGAAAAGTCATCAACTCGATAACGCCAATGCTTTAACCGAAGACGTCTTCTCTGCTGAAAGCGACATTTATGCCTTAATATCTTAAACAAAAAGACATTGTTCCCGTCTACAAAATTACTACATTTGCATTTATCATTATTGTAAATTGTCGCTGGAACTCCCACATACGTACCCAGAAGTCTTTAGTTTGTTTAAATGAGGTTTAACGCCTCTTTCAGCAACTTTTCAGCAATATTATGGCGTCCAGTTTGTATTGGGGAAGGAAGCCGGAGTACCCGTGAAAACCCCTGGCTATCTTTGTTAATTAAGGTTGGAGTCGAGAACACCGTGTTCGCAGTAAAGCTCGAACCCGTAAACTTATTGTTGACAAGCACGTGATTTATAATAGATGACTAACTACTTTAATCACTCGAAGCATCCTCCTATATTTTTATCATTTGTTGAGACGAAAAACGAAAAATATGTGTGAAATTGTCAGCAGTTATGATTCAAACAAAATGTCACCAAAGATGCCAATGTGATAAAAATTTCATTCGCATGCGCGTTTCGTTTAATAAATACTCATCAATGGCTCAAACCAAAAGACGTTTACAACGGCCAAATAAATAAGCTGTTGTGGAGCTTTTTTACATCCAAATTTAAAAAAAAACCGGCATCTACACAGTGCAAATAGAAAAAAGTTAGAATTTAAATAACTTTCGAAAATTCGGGGAGTAAATTGAGCAGACAATGATTATATCACTAAGAGGATTAATGATATTGTTTTCAGCAGCAAAGGCGACTACTGAGTTGATACCCTCGGTTTCTAACAAGCCACCAGCTGATCACTGCAGCTGATGCGTCGACCCAGTGGTTGCAAATAAAATGTCGTCAAAGATAGGTTATAAGATTTAATCAAGAGTCATCAGTGGCGCTTAAAATTATTTCTTTCAAATGACAGTTACAATTGCAACAAAACAGATAAAATTACCGCCATGTACATTGGTTCGGTTTTAAAAAGTTACCGCGATCAAAATACAATGTATCCATGAAAGTACTAAGTAGATATAAAAGCCAGTTTATGAAAAAGAGCATAACAGTCTTACCTGCAAAATAATTTTGTGCCATAGGAATTTGTCAAGATATCCTTTGACAAGAAACATTCCCTACAAATTATAAAACATTTTAAATAAAGTTTCTCAGTTTCATAGTACTAGTATTCATAAACTAGTTTGGTTTGATCAAAGGTTAGACGTCTATGGTTACTTAAACAGGTTTTCTTTGTATTGTTTTAATACACTGTATAAAGTTTATGACAAGAAGATCATATCTCAGGTATATTTTTCATAGGCAATTTGTTGAATGCTTTTCTATATTAAAATATCTTAAGGTAATCGAGAAATCCACTGCTCCGTAAAAACTATCTATACGCCCCAATCTAAGTTCAACTGTTCGCGATTTGTTTCTTATTTATAACACGTAAACCAGCCAAACAGAAGAAATTTTATTGCGGATAAGATTTAATTTAACTTTTATTTTATATAGATATTGTTATAGACTAGCGAAAGAAGTTATTTTAAATATTTACTTGTTATTACAGATATGTATTATTCAGAGAAAAATAGAATATATTTTTGTAAGATAAATTGATATGATATATATATTTTTTTAATTTATAATACTCATTCACTTTTCTGGCCGACTTGTTAAGGTAGTTAATCATCTACTATTGATCACGCGCCTGTCAACGCTGAAGTTGCGGGTTTTATGTCAATGGGGGAAGGGTGTGCTCGAGTCCTTTCTTAATTGACAACGATTGCAAGTTTTCCTACTTAAAGCTCGGGGTATTTTCCGGGTGGTCCGGCTTCCTTCCCCAATAAAAACTGGACTCTACGAGATATAGCAGAAAAAATATTGACGTGTGGCGTTAAAGACCAAACAACAATAAACAAACAAACAAAATCAGTGTAACTTACACAATTGACAATAAGAACACGAAAAATATTTAGATAAATAAAATCTCTATGGTAAAAGTCCTTCGCATCGGAGAAAATCGGTAAAACACGAGAAGAAACAGATGTAATTAATCTATTGTATCATTCAAAGTACCAGTTTAATTAAAAATCAGAATACGTAGGATAAATAAATCTAAAATGTACATTTTACCATAAACTCTGCTTTTTGACTGTGTACGCTTATAAAGAAATTGTTCCCAATTACCAAAAAATGTACCAGCATCATCAGACATGTTCATTCCAAACGTTTTGTTGTGACCTCTAGTGGCAGACTGCCTCTAGTGGCATTTACATAATTACTATTATTTCCATAATTATAGTGAGGTTATTTAGTTAAACATTTTAGCCATCGTAGTATAAAATTTTCATGCATTTTCGTCCTGAACCATTTCATTAAAAATCTGCTTACAATGTCTGTCATTTAGTAGGTTACTGGGTTAATCTAGAAATATGCAACTCGAGCAACAAAATGTAAATGGCCCCAGCCCAGAAGTATGGAGGATTATGCGGTATATTTAATTTGGTGTTCGTTGTTTCGTAGTAATTTTTGTGGCACGGTAAAGCCAACTATCAAAAGCAAACAGTATTTGTTTTAAAAAATAAGTGCATCCAAATGCCAGAGATTGCCAATAATTTACACCATGCTCGCTAAAATATACGTAATAATTTTTTTAACATATTATTCAGTTTAATTCTTCAAATAGTCGTTTAAGTGAACATTTGGCTTTAGCGACCTGTTTACGTAAAAGCCTGAATATTTATAGGGGTGTTGGACCTTTTCTGTACTTTGTGTTTTTGGGTCACTTTTCATTTTTTTTAATGTGCTTGTTGAAAACCAGTCAACTGTTAACTGTTTTTTTATCAATAGCTGTTGTCTGTTTTCTTTAAAAAATGACATTGTTGTTAACTATATTATAAAAAAACTAAGAGATCTTTGTTGTCATAACACTGTTTACTGTTTTACAGATTTAACTCCGTTATCTGTCAAATCATTTATTCACTGCTAATCGGGTCTCCCTATGAAAGGAGGAATATACATAAGATCACGTAACAGTTACTATGGACAACACTTATACGTTTCAGAGAACACTTTAATTTACACGAGAAAACAGAAAACAATGAGTTCAAATACCGAAACAAAACCAGAAAACAGCAGAATCTTATCGAAGGGCGATAAGGCGAAAAAATGCATAGTAACTAATATGTGATATTGTATATTCCTCCCTTCATAAGAGGACTCAGTTACATTAAAAAGTGGTAAATAAAATGAATTAACAGATAACAGAGAAAAAAATTTGTAAAACAGTTAACAGTGTTCTGACTATTAACAGCACACAAGGTTATATGCATGTGGTTATATGGTCCAAAAAGCCTTACATGCTGTCTATGAGACATCACTTGGCATCCACTTCACGGTTATTGTTGGGCTAAAGAAGATCATTTTTGTATCCAGCAGGGTTAAGTAGCATATAGATACTCATCCACCTGTTACATTTTATGGTGGCCAATGTGGGGATCTGAGATAAAACTAGTGGAGTGTCGGCAGCATTTGATCGCCAAATTGACAAAAAAATCATTATCTGATGTAAAATAGGTTTAATCATTAAGACTCTATAGAAGAGTTTTGTTTAATAAGGCTCATAGTAAATAGGGACTTAACAATTTAAAATAAAATAAAAATCAACTCACTAGCAATGAAAGGAACCTATAGTTATTTTATTCCTTAGCAATGGCTAGGAACAGTATAAAAATGATCAGTCTTTAGAAATCACTGAAAGTCGACGAGTACATCTTCAAGTAAATCTCAGTGAAACTGAAACCGAGACCATTAAGACCGCCTCCGCAGAAAGATAAGATTCAAGTTTTGTAGTACCAGAAACACCTTCGTTTAGTCGCGAAAGGTCCGACAACCTTTACCGGGAACATACCGGGATGGTTTCCCATTGCTCGACCCACAGAGCAGCCCAGCGGGTCCCCGGGTGGCGGATAGGGGAGACCCTCTCGTTGGGGGGGTTGTCAGGTCATAATACGGAAAGCCTGGCCGCGGACCATAGAAGGTAACGTGTTTGGAGAGTGTCACGCTCCTTGCACGATAAAGACCCTTTTGTAGATTTCGAAAAAGAGTAGGCTCATTATAGCCGCTACAAAAGGCTCAATTCTCCAAACCTAGCCAATACACCGTACTTTTCCAGTGGTAGTCAATATTTTGTTCACTGTGTCCTATCCGACCCCTTTTTCCGTTTTTTTATTGTTTGTTAACTTGTTCCCGTCCTGAATATAGTTGAAATACTGCTCGCTGGACGTAAAGCAAACATCCAATCAATCAATCAATCAGACAACCTTTAAGCACGAGAATTGATTGGCGACGCCGTATTCTTGAAACACCGTATCACCACTGTACACCGTATAACGTACCGCGACAGTCGTATAACAAGTATGATCACTCGCGTTGAGTACAATTTTGACCGATAAATCGACATGAGAGATATATATTCTAACTTGCCGCCAACGATACTTTTTTTCTCGAGCATGCATCATGCATCGATGAGAAAAAGAACCAGAGAAATTCAATGGCATGTCCATTGACTGTAAGGATTAAATGGTTCTTTTTGGAATAACTGGACTGATTACGAAAAAGCGGAGCAATTAAGCATGAGCTTACGAGGAACCGCACAAAATATATAAGGTTATTGGAAATTGTCGGTAGTTAATAATCATGTTAAAGTCATTAATCCGAAAGAAAGAGTTACTGCATCACCAAGTGAATTCTTAGTTCGGAAAATAAAAGCGGCCGAAAATCTTTCCGATTTTGGTTACGCAGTAAGGCGTTGCGTACGACTAGCTTATCGATATCATAAACGCGAGTAAAATTATGTGATAGAACAGCTTAAAATTAATCAATTTATCACAGATCGATGCCGTACTGGTACGGAGAAACATGTTCAATTTTTGTATCCCGAGACTTTAGAAGAAGCAAAATCTTAAGCCGTTTAGTACGAAGTGTGTACAAATGCTCAAAATATTCCAAGAACCCCCCCCCCCCCAAAAAAAAAAGCAATAAATAATGAAAGTAAAGAAGGGAAAACTGAAAAACAAAAAAGATTTTGTGAAGGTTATTTAAATAAAGCGTAAAGGAAATGTTCAAATCTTTGTGTGATATGAAATCATCACAGTAAAGAGGAATAAAAAAGGAAAAAAAACTAAAAACTTGCTGAACGTTGGAATTGCAAGAAGGCAGGTAACATAGCTAACTTTTGCAGGTCTGAAAAGAAAGAATTTCTAAATGATAAGAAAGAAACTAATAATAAAAAAGAACTAAAGCGGACTAATCCTGAGGCCAAAGACTCAGCCTCAAATAATTTTAATTTCTGTGTTTGGAGGAATTAGTTTTGCATGGATATGGGAATATTGTCTCTGTTTGCGTGACGATGTCATTATTTTTTGGATATACCTTTGAAAAGACTTTAGAAAATAATTGTTTTTTGATAGGTTTAGGATACCTAACTTAAAGTTAAAACCCAGAAAATGTAGTATGTTTCAAGCACAAGTTCTATTTTTAGACCATGTTGTTTCAGACAAAGGTATTATTGTATTAAAGTAAAGTTGAAACTGTAAAAAATTGTTCCTTTTTCTGTCACAGAAGTGAAAAGGTTTTCTAGGTTATTACAGAAAATTCATTTCATTTTTTCCTGAAATTGCTTCGCCTTTGTCAGTTTGACTAAAAAAGCCCGAGTGTTTGAATGGTCTGATGATTGTCAAAAAGGTTTGACATGTTAAAAAGAGTTGGTAGATTCTTTTTTACAGTTTTGTCATATCCTAAGGAAGAAGGTGAATACATTTTGGATACTGATGCTTTTGGAAATGGTATAGAATCTGTATCTTCACAATAACAAGATGGTTAAGAAAAAGTAATGCATATAGAAGTAAGGAGATATTGTATTACAAGGAATTGTTGGTAGTTGTTACTTTTGTGAAGCAATTCAGGGGCATTATCTTTGGGATCAATACTTTTTTAGAGTACGAACTGACCAGTCGTCCTTTATATCGTTAACCAATTTAAAGAATCCAGAGGAAATTGTAGCTATATGGATCTGTGTTTTAGACACCTTTGATTTGGTTCTTGAACATAGAAAGGGTAGTCTTCATGTCAATGCTGATACTTTCGCATAAGAAATTTATAAGGGAGGATTGTCCTGATTGTACCAATTTCAATTTAGTTTCTGATAAAAGGATGAAATCTGTACATCTAAGACAGCACATAAAGTTTAAGAACCTATTAAGGTTCAACCACCTGGGCTGGGTGACAATCAGCATCCATCTAATGAAGATACATTCATTCAAAATTGGTTGCTAGTGTGGTCTAATAAACAAAATTGCAAATGAAGATTCTGATAATAGAAAATTTCGGAACTGAAGTCTTTAAATGTAACAAAAAACCTCAAAACAATGTGTACAGGGCTGTTCTTACACGTTCAGAGTTTTATGAATTAATTGGTAATGTTTGTTGGTTCAGAAGGATGTAATATATGTATTTGTGCCCAAATTTAGATGTCAAATAACTATTGGTAGCTCCTCACGAAGTCCGAAGTGAAATCTTTTAAAAGTTGCACAATTCACGAATTGACGGTCATTTAGGTCGAGATAAAACCTTGGAACCCGTAAAACGTAAAATCCGTAAAATCTTCATTTTATTTTTATGCCCTATCATGCAACTATACTGGTGTCAGTCCTTTTAAAATGTTATTTGGAAGGACATGATTGTCCAATGGATATTATTTGTGGGTTCACAACAAAGAACGTTGTCAACTATTGCCCCGTTGAATATGTGGAATGGGTTAAGTTCTCATTAACACTCACATATGACTTTGCATATAAAATCTATCGAATGCTGCTAATCGTCAGAAGGAAAACTATGAACTAGGTGCAAAACCTCAATGTTGTTCACAAGAACTTGCATATAACGACAATAAAATAGACAACATGTTTGATGATGAGCAAAACTCAGTAGATAATCAAGATAGTTTTCAGTTTTAAGCATTCTTCAGTCCAACAAAAACACAAGAATCTGAACCGATAACCCCTGAAAAAATTCAACGTGGTTGTCAGGTTTAGAAAAATGGCAAAGAAAACAGACCGAACAAATCCGGATATAACAATCATATACAGAGCAACACAAGCACTAAAAACACAAAAACAGAAAGAACGTAACCTGAACCCAATAAAAACCATGGGTGAACTCAGGTGCTCCGGACAATTAGGCAGTGTCTGTCTTTAACTAGATATCCGTCGAGGTACTCATTGTCATGACTTGGAGAAAGTTAAAACCAAGAAAAGGAAACACTACCTATGACTCAGCGAAAATGTCCTATCGTATTTGAGAGATTGATAGAACTAGATTTTAACATCAACCTAGGTACAACAAAGCCTTCTTTGAGTAGTTTAGTAGTCAACAGCAGTGATCGGTCTAAAAAATCGGAATTACGATCGCAGGATCTAGAATAACGTATAAGTTTTAAAATGTTCACACCATACGCTGGAGCTGCTGGAATGTAGCTGTCGATGAACGGGAAGTTGACAATTGGAAAGTTGAAGTCATCACGTTTGTTGTCGAGTCTAGTTTGTAGTTTTCCCCGAGTCTATATATAGAAGTAGGTATAAGTAAGAGGCTGGCCTTTGTGTATTGATGTCTTTAATATCAAGCTCGCTATGACAAGTAAATTGAAATTGAATGCAAATAGTCACCAAATTAAGCATTATTTAGGGACATAACATCATCAATATAGCGGAATGTGAAATTAAAGGTCTGGGCCAGTGTCTTTTCTTTCTTCTGTAAAAGGCCTACTAAGAACTCAGCCTCTTAAGAGTACAAAAACAGGTCGGCAAGGTGAAGAGCACAATTAGTACCATTGAAATACCAAAAGTCTGTTGACAAATATGTCCTCCAAACATGACGAATGTGTTGTCAATCAGAAAATCTAACATGTGACAGATTTGGTCTTTAGTATATTTAGTATTTGATTTAGAGTCATTGATGACGAAAACTCTAAATCCTTTCCTTTACCTTTGAACAAGATTTAAGTTCAGGATTTGATTTTTTTTTTGGAAAAAATGTATATGCTTTAACTAAGTACTTAAAGTCAATGTTGACAGAATTAGTTTTGATACAATGTGTAGCCCTATATATTCTTGGTCATTTGTTTGAAGTATAGAAGTAGAAATAATTGTCCGTTTGTTTTGATTGTTAATTTTACAGTAAGCGAGATTTTTAAAGAAAATGTTCTCTTCAAGGAGTTTTGTTTTATCAAAAATTGTACCGTTTTCAGACTTCGTTTAGTAGGAATAAATAAAGCTATTTCCGAAAAAAAATGAAGTTAATGTAAGATGGATTTACATGTAGGTAAGTTCATTCTTGATGTTTGTTTTCTAATACTAGGAAAGATATGTCATTTCATCTGTGTATGTTCGCGCAGTATGTAGATGAAGTAACAGCAGACATTGTTAGATTTTCCGAAGATAAAATAGGAAGGTAATTTGTACAATGTTTTTTGGTTTTTTGTTTGCTTAATAACTAATATGAACTTATAATAATTAGGAGTTTTTGTTAGATACCACACATGAGCTATAGTATGTGATCGCAAATTAGGTATAACCTTTTTATGAAGAACTTAGGAAATGGATATAGTACCGGCTATACGTGTATGTTGAATTTGTCCATTTCGTTCAAAATGGCAGACTTTGAAATTCCAGATAGATGTTGATGATATTGTGCTTCTTAAGTTATATGATGATGATTTGCGATTGCCATAGGCTTAAAGTGGAATGTCGTCGAGGAATGTCATACGAACGTGTTCAGATGTTTCCAAAATACATCAAAATTGTTAAGAAATCCATGTCGTTATAGATCAAGATTACTAGATGTTCAAAACGTGGAGTGAAATTCATTTACAGATTTAACTTTGAAAATCAAGTGCAAAAAAATAATCTTAAAAGTTGTCAAACACAAACAGTAGATAACGCTAAGTTTGTCCTGGTTATGTTTTACTACATAAAAACATAAAGACATTAACTTTTGTTTCATATGTACTTTCTTCATATAATTTTTCCATATTTGGCTTGCAGTGATTCAAGTGTCGACCTTTTGTTGTTCCCGACCTCAGTGAGGAGGAGGACAAGAAAGAATACTTCCACTCACAAGGTATGTGCTGTGAGGTGGAGGGTCTTATCCAGACCTTTTCTTAAAAGCCATGACCACTATTGGAGAACATTCCATCCATAAATATTGTAAGATAAATAAAACAGGTCGAGCCGAAGCACACAGAGAATGACAACAGTATGTAAAATATCGTACATTTAACATAAGGACACACGAAACGTCAGAATCATCAGTATGTAGAGGGCATTACGTTGATAAAGAGATGGTAGAAAAGGACTTTCGATTCCCAAAAGATTTTTGTTATCGTTTAATGTTTTTATTTAAGAATAAATTTTTAATTCTAGATCCTGCGATCAGTATTCCGATTTTCTAGACCGATCCCTGCTGTTGACTGCTAAACTACTCAAACAAGGGTTTGTTGCACCTAGGTTGATGTTATCTCTCCAGAAGTTCTATGGTCGTCACCATGACTTAATTGATCGTTATGGGATATCAGTGTCTCAAATAAGATCTGACACTTTTGCTGAGCCATAGGTAGTGATTCCTATTCCTGGATTTGACTTTTCCCTAGACATGACAATGAGTAACTCGACGGGTGTCTAATTAGAGGCAGTCACTGCTTACTCGTCCGGAGCACCTGAGTGCACCCATGGTTTTTATTGGGTTCGGGTTACTCTCTTTGTGTTTTTTGTATGTTTTTTGGTTTTTGTGTTGCGTTTGTCTATATCCGGATGTGTAACTGTCCCTTGACTTTTGGCTCTTGTTGTTCGGTCGGTTTTCTTTGCTATTTTTCTTGTAAATTTAAATTGTTCTGAGAGGGGGGAATGCAACAGTGTTATTAAATACATAAGTTAATTTTACAGTGATCTCCATTTGGTTTCATTTTTCCTGTTTAAAGTGCTTTGTTAAATTGTCAAAGTTAGTTATTACTTTTAACTAAATTAATTATTGTTTATCTAAAATTAAGTATGTATTTAGTCAAAATCTTAGAAAATATTGATTGATGCAACTTGTGTGATAAAAAACCTTGTATCATCTATATATGTGGTACAAGATATACTTTTGTCGGAACTACTTCTTGACGTCACAATAAATGGTTTAACCAATGATTCGTTGAATGACTTTCATTCTATGGACGAAATATGACGTCATAATGCGTGTTGCGTTAGGGGCTATTTTTTATAGACAAATGCTTCGTTGAATGTTAAATTTTAAATTGTAAACATTCAGTTTTGTTCTGCTCTTTGTATACTCCTTAATTTTAGATAAACTTATTACATACATTTAAGTGTAGGTACAACTACCTGTATCACATTTCGACAGTTCCATATTTTCCGCATCACAACTCGACGCTGCGCGTCTCGTAGTGATACGAATTTACACAACTGTCTGTGATACAGGTAGTCCTACCTACACATAATGTATGTAATGTATATTTATCTTCAAAATAACATGTGTTTCTATAGATGTGTAGGAAGTAAGTTTAAGTTTCGTACCTCAACTAATTTGCAGACCTGTACGACCATTAAACTAGTATTAAATTCTTACAAGTGTCCTTAGCAATTGGTCAAAATGCGTAAAAATTAGTTTGACAATGTCTAGTCATTTTTGGATTTTATTGCTATATGTTTGCAATATTATGTCTACATTCAGGATAAAGGTGCAATTTATTTGAGACATTATTTTTGATATTTCACTTTCACACTTAATTTGTATTTATTTCCAATGGTTATCAAATGTTATTAGTTTATTATAAGTTAAAATTCGTTGCTTTTAAATTTTATTCTACAAGATCTCAAAGGAACGAACTTATATGGTCCAAAAAGCCTCACATGGTGTATACGTGGCATCCATGTCAAGGTGACTTGCTAAAGGAGGCCACTTTGTATCCAGCAAGGTTGCGTAGCATATAGATACCTCACCCATCCTGTTAAAAACTTAAGACTTCATCCATCTTACCGTCGCTAAGGAGCCACGTTTTATTTGGGGGTTTTTGAATGCTTTCTACCTTTTTAAAATGCTTTTTAAAACTACTGTACTAAAGGGTGGCTTTCGTGTGGTCTTGGTCAAAAGAAATGGTATGTACATTACGTTTGAAGGAGGTACACAGAAGCAGTTATTGTATATCATGGGTATCCGTCTAGCCCAAACGTAATGATCACTTAAACGTAGAAAACTGCGTTTAAGGAAAAAAGGTAACTTTTTTAAAGGAAGCAGAATTTTCTGGTATATAGTGAAAATAAGCATCAACTTGTTCAACTATGTGTTTAAAGAAACGGTTTTCAGACACTATGATGGTGACGAAGACCACAGAAGTGGATTTAATTATTCACAACACAATATTCATTAGAGAGGATATTGATGATCTGGTTATTTGACTATTCTCGTCAGGATTCTCTTGGACTTCATTACAGGTCAGAACAGAACAGAATTTTCGCAAACCAGGCTCTGCAAAAGTAATAATAAAAAACCTAATTAATTTTTAGAAGATAAGATCTGAAATATACTTACTTTTATATATCCAATAGCAGATTGTGACACACCTTCGATTATCGTTTTCTGCGTATTTTCTGTTTTCTGTGTCATATTTACTACATCTCTAACTGTTAATAATCAAAGTGCAGACTGCACCGAAGGAAAGGTTGCTTTGCAAGTATGAAATAAGATTCCTGTCTCATGTTTGACAGGCAATAAAACAAACCAATGTAAAATAAATCAGGTAAATTTAAAAACATATTAGATATTAATTTAAGACTAGAAAAAACTTTGCAATCCTCATAATTGATAGCCCCAGCTCCCTTATGTCTTGAATGGCAATGTCCAGGGCTTTGCCGTTGGAAACTCCAAAAATCGTTTTGCTCAAACTGTAAATATCAGGTGCACAATTCCACCATATGACAAAGGATTCTGCAAAAGTTTCATCAAATCCCACTCAGTGGTGCAAGTAGTTGTGGATAAGAGATAGGTATCCCCTACATCAAAGAATGGCAAGTCAATGTTTGCTATGGGAACTCCTAAATATCATTCCAATCAAAATATAAAATATCAGATGTACAATAGCACTATGTGACAAAGAGTCCATCAAAATTGCATCAAAATCCTTTCAGTGCAACGATACAATTGAACATGTTTCTATCATAACTTTTATAAATATATTAATAAATAAGACAAAATTGCTGCTGCCCATTCCAGACATAAAAATCGCACCTGTTATATGGTTGGAATATAACTAAGCTTGTTCTTTGCACATGTAAACTTCCATTATTATTCCATTAATACCAAGATCGGTATAGGTTTTAGCCTTGATAACTTTATCATTACCAAATATGAACCAGTGTAGG
Source organism: Limnoperna fortunei (assembly GCA_944474755.1). Taxonomy (NCBI): domain Eukaryota; kingdom Metazoa; phylum Mollusca; class Bivalvia; order Mytilida; family Modiolidae; genus Limnoperna; species Limnoperna fortunei. The sequence continues at coordinate 62,458,428 of OX104113.1, forward strand.
TCTATACGCCTAGTATTGATGAATATTAAAGACTATGTTTTTTCCAAATTAGCTTCCAGCTCCACTTATCACAATATATAATTTGAGTTTATTTTAGAATTACATCTGCATGAAGTGAGCAGTTACAACTGAAAGCATCTGAAACAACCGGATGCATTCATTATTAAAACTTAAGGCAAGTCATTTATAAACACCTTAAATAAATTCGGTGACAGGGTGTCTCCTTGCCTTACACCAATATATACTTGGGAAGAGCCACTTGAGCTGGAAGTGTTTACACCTGCAATCGTACATTATTATACATACTTTCAATTACATTATAAAACAAATCACTAATTCCATTTTTTTTTTCATTTTATAAAATAGTACTTCGCGACGGACAGTGTCCAAGACCCTTTGAAGGTTTATTTGATTGTTTGTTTGAATTGTGTTTTACGCCATTTTCAGCGACTTTTCAGTTAAATCATTGCATACAGTTTTAATTGGGGAGGAAGCCGGATTATCGGAAACTCCCGAATTTCAGTTGGAAAACTGACAATCTTTGTGCATTAAGATTGGTTTCGTGTACACCCTGCCCGCATGTAGACAGACCACGTGATCTCACTAGATGAACTACCTTAACCACTAGGCCACCGAGGCCGACTCCACCCCGGCCGAAGGGCAATAGGGACATGAAAATAACCGCTTATAACCTGTTTATTTTATTTTTCAAATTAAGGTTTTGGTAAGAAACATATGATCACTTGTTCTTTTACCTTTACAAAAACAATTTGTTCTCTGTGTATTACTTTTTTTATTATCTAAATATTCTTCTAGTCTAGAATTTTAATATTGTAAATACCCGGTAGTTAACGCATATTGCTACCAAATGTTAATCGGGGGTCTCGGTGGCCGAGTGGTTAAGGTAGTTCGTCTACTATTGCTCACGTGGTCTGTCAACACTGAGATTGCGGGTTCTATTCTCACTGCAGGCAGGGTGTACTCGAATCCAATCTTAATTGACAAAGATTGCTAGTTTTCCTACCGCAGGTCTGGGGTTTTCTCCGGGTACTCCGGCTTCCTCCCCCAATAAAAACTGGACGCCATGATATAGCTGAAAAATTGCTGAAAGTGGCGTTAAAAACCACCAAACAAACAAACAAACAACCAAATGTTAATTCTATGTAATTAACAGGGTCAGTCTTAAGTTTGGTAACGAAAATTCCTTCTGGCAGCAGTTAGGAAATTCACCTGTGCTAAGAATATTGTTAACAACGTTATGGCAATGTCCAGGGCTTTGCTGTTGGAAACTCCAAAAATCGTTTTGCTCAAACTGTAAATATCAGGTGCACAATTCCACCATATGACAAAGGATTCTGCAAAAGTTTCATCAAATCCCACTCAGTGGTGCAAGTAGTTGTGGATAAGAGAAAGGTATCCCCTACATCAAAGAACGGCAAGTCAATGTTTGCTATGGGAACTCCTAAATATCATTCCAATCAAAATATAAAATATCAGGTGTACAATAGCACTATGTGACAAAGAGTCCATCAAAATTGCATCAAAATCCATTCAGTGCAACGAAACAATTGAACATGTTTCTATAATAACTTTTATAAATATATTAATAAATAAGACAAAATTGCTGCTGCCCATTTCAGACATAAAAATCGCACCTGTTATATGGTTGGAATATAACTTGCATCAAATACATGTACATACATGTAAATGTCTCCCTATAAATGTAAGTGATGGCATAAGCTTCTAAAATATTGAAAACTAAAATAATTTATTTCTGTAATAATCCAGGGCTTCAGTTGCCGAGTGGTTAAGGTAGTATTCATCTACTATTGATCGAATGCCTGTCATCAATTGCTTGAATCTTACTGCTGCCAGGGTGTGCTCAACTACAATCTTGATTGACAATTATTAAAAGACTCCTACAATCTGGCTTCCTCCTACAATCTGGCTTTCTCCTCCAATAAAAACAGGACGCCCAAATATAGTTGAAAAAAATGCTAAAAGTGGCATTAAACAATTACAACACAGGGATCTGTGCAAATCGATTTACACGTGCTTTCGAATGATACTGGGTCGATTTTGTTATATCGAGTCCCTCACACTATAACAAGATCGACCTAGTATTATTCAAAAGCGCACGTTAATCAATTTTTATAAATCCCCCGGATTCAAACAAACAAAAAATTGTAAGACTGTATGAGGCAACATATATCTTTATAATCAGAATGCATGTCAACTAGTTTGTTTTAAATTTAAACAGTGTGTTAATAGCTTATACTAAAAGACACAATCACATGGATGGCTTTTCTGCTTGCATTTTTAAAAAATTTAATATTCAATATGTGATATTGTTACTTTTTATTACAAAAATCCAATAAAAAAATTTCCAATGTACATACATATTCCATACTATGCTTGTTGTTTACATGTACTTGACTTTTGCTACGCAATCGGACTCTTTTTGTTTTCTACAAGTGTCTTACGATGTTTACAAAAGATCGCCAGCTTTCGTTACGTTCTATGGTATTCGCGCCTAAACCGCAAACGACATTAACCCAAGGTTTTCAAATGGACAATAATCGCTTGCTCCAAGTTACACCCGTTCTAATTTTGGTCAAAATTTACCTTGGAAAATCGCTCTATCAAATTAAAAAACAGCATTTCTAAACGCTGAACAGATGTTTAAAAATAATTGCTGATTTCAATTTGCACCTTTTTGGATCTACATAAGGAACATAAGATCGACCATACGCACTATAAGAGGTTTTATTTGTCACTCAAAAAACTTCTGCTAAAACACACTGACTTGATCACATCTTCCTTTGTTTTAAGGAACACATAAAGTGGAAGAAAAATATATCGTTTGACTTTCGTTTAATTAGATACTTAAAGCATAAAAATGCAACATAGTCTGAAACGACGGCAATTTCTTGAGGTAATCATACACGGAAAATTGGTACGTTGTTTGGCTTGTTACGATGGGTGGTGGCCAATTTCGACTCGTGTAACGAGAAATATTAATGGTTCAGCATGAATTACCAATTATAACAAGAGAAGATATGGTTGTAACCATATCGGGGAAACTCAATTAAAGTAATTGGAGGATTAAAACAGGAAGTCATTTTGTATTGTAATATCTGATAAAAGTCCTATAATAAAAATAGAAATTGTGTAATTAATACTATAACCAACAATAACAGTAAAGAATAAAAAGCTTCGCCGAGCGCAGCATGATACGACCGCAACATGTTGAACCCTGTACGTTTGAGGCCCAATATGGAAAGTCAATTGCTTTGGACAAATGCAGCCCATAGTGAACTTAAAAAGTTTTTTGACACATGCATTCCTTGGTGGACTATCGACCCATATTTTCATAAGGAATCCATTATATTTTTTGTTCAAAAGTAGACAATAAATAAAATGCATGTTTATCTATTATTTGATTTTTTTTAAATCCCCCCTTTGGCCCCTCATTTCTAACCGGAATAGGCAGAAAAAAGGGGCTAAAAATACTCTTCATTATTTATCCATTATGTGACAAGAATTAATTAGAAAAAAAAATCAGAATCGGACAAGAAATGCAAAAGTTACATTTTTGCCCCCTTTGGCCCCTAATTTCTACAGGGGTAAAAAAAAAGAGGTGGTCTGGAAAAATTCATTCTTCATTTGGTATCACTATTTGACAAAAATTAACTTCCAAAATTTTTTTTCAAAATCGGACTAGAAATAACAGTTTCATGTTTGCCCCTTTTGGGCCCCTAATTCCTAAACGGAAAAAAGGAGGAACCCACAAAATCGATCTCTTTCATCCTTTTATGATAAGAATAATTATTGTAAAATTTCAAAGCAATCTGTAAACCAGAACCAAAGTTATTGTGGAAACAAATAAAAAAGTAGCATTTTTTGCCCTTTTGGGCCCCTAATTTTTAAACTAGAAAAGGGGGGACAACAAAAATCAATTCCATCCATCTATTAATGGTAAGGAACAACATTGTAAAAGTTTCAAAGCAATTGGATTACTAGAACAAAAGTTATTGTGAGAACACTTAAGTTAACAGACAACGAAGCAGACGACAGCATCATACCATTATACGTCCGCAATTTTTTTGCGGCCGTATAAAAATAGAAGGCATGCATAGTAAATAAACCAGTTAACATTTTTGGACATTTGAATTATTTAAAGTAAAAGAAAGATACAGGAAAATGCAATTGAGACCTGTATTTTAAAAATGTAATTAAATAATTTATTTCTGTATGATGCGACAACAACAAAATAACTGGAAAATTAAAAAGTGCATAAAACCAATAATAAGACAATGCTAAAGTAGAAACGTTTTCATCATTTAAATTTTCGACAGGAATTACAGATTCGTAATACTTCCCTCATCAAGTCGGTGTGCAATCTTTGTCCCAAATTATTAACATTCATGACATATGTACCGTTGGTTAAATCTGCAATCCCAATTGAGATAAAGGACTGGTTATCGTTTGTTTTAAAAATATTCGAAATTCTTAATACATTGATTTATGTGTTATTTTTATTTTGCAAAGATGTACATGTGAAAATCTTGTTTACTGTTATTCATCATGATGATCAGCTGCAACAGCACAGGCAGCCATGGAATATTAACGGTTTACATCACGAAAATTGTTTAATACACCTTTAAAAACAGTAGCAAGAAATTTATAATTGTTGGACATATTTGCAATGCGTTAATTATATAATTAAATTCAGATGAGTTAATGTGCATTTATGATAATAGTACGAAATAGTACGAAATATGTATTTGTTCAACACATTTACAATAAATGGTTATGACACATAATCACGTGCACATAATGTAATGAATACAACAATATGATCGTTCACCTAGCCAGCTTGATCGCGTAAGAATATATGAACAGAATTATATTTAAATTCAAATGCAAAGAACAAAAGTATTACATTTCGAAATACAAAACATACTGTTTTTCACCTGAAAAATAATCAAAACAATATTACAGATAGAAATTACTTACTTCGGTAAATGTAAACATCGAACTATATTTTCGCGCAATACTTCAGTAAACCGTACCCGAAATTAGTTATAACCCCATGTGTGATACAATGCAATGATTTGAGTTATGAAAATTAATCAAAAGGACCGGAAACAAATTGTGTCAGCTTTTACTATGGAATAATGTAGCGACATGGTGAGTGCAATTGATCACCGAATAATCCATTTACTATTCTTGTGTCACAAACACCAAAATATCTTTTTCAAATATATTTGTATTAGTTAGAAATTGTTATATTTAATTTGACTGCTTGTATTTTATTTACGAAACTTCTACATGCCATTCTCCCAACCTTAAAAATGTTTATAGATGGCGCCGCTCTGCAAATTCTGTACATCGACAAAGCACACACTTTTGTGTTGTTTTCATTTAATTAAACACGTAAAAAATAGAATGCAAAACCTTATGAAACGACGACCACACGATCGCACAAAATAATCATTAAATAACTTCAATCATAATAACGTCGTCAAATATTATTAGACTGATGCCACTGTCAGTACTACATTTGTCGGTTCAGTGAACAGCTTTCGCGAGGATTGCCAAATATGGCGTTGATTTCCAAAACCAAAAAGTGTTATGAGTCTGTCTCTCGCGGATGAACATGGAATATTAGTTTAAATCGTAATATTAGTTATCAGATATACAGTAAATGAGACATAACACGAAAGGACTTGTATAGTTAAGTTGTTGAAGATAAATGTGGTGCACCGATTCATGTAATTGATAGATTCCTTTAATGTGACCTATATTTTACGAGCGTAAGGTTTTATTACACGCCGGTCGCAGTAGTTTCTATGTATTTGAGCGTTAGCAAGGGGAAAGTTTGCTACGCAACCTTCCCAAAAACCACGCGGACAGTGTTAGGAGATACTTTCATCCAACCAACACAAAAGCTTAATTTTACTCCCTTGTTTGTGGCGTCCGTTTTAAGTGCGATAATGCCACTCATAGAGGTCCAGTTGCTCATGACGTTGTGTAGTTTCTTTGCCTTATTGGCCTCCTACCACATTTCACTAACTGCCACAATTTCGTCTTTGATAAACACGATCCTATCAGTACTATATTTGCTTACTTTTGGAAGTTTTTTGTCAGTTTTACAGAAGCGCAATTCTAATTAAAGTGAATACAATCTCACGTATACTAGTTAATTAAATGTCACAATTTTCAAAGTACAAACATCTGGCTAAGAATCAAATTGCTTATCATAATATTACGATATGTATTATCCCACCGCAAGCAGATTGAAGATGAACGCGTTAAATCATACTCTGATTCTGACAATACACTATCAAAATGTTTGATTTTAAACAATAAATTTGTCGTATATTGTGTTTGTGTTTTATATATATATATATATACACACCTTATCTACCAATGTGGTATCATAAGGACTTCAGGCATTGTTAAGATAATGTTCCAAACCTATTATTAAGGCATTGTTAAGATAATGTTCCAAACCTATTATTAAGGCATTGTTAAGATAATGTTCCAAACCTATTGTTAACACTATCTGCCACTAACACGTTCATAAGAATTAATATCCAAAGTCTAAATGTTTTGTTTGTTGCTTGTAGTTTATTGCCACTTTTAACCATTGGCAGCTATATCATGGTTTCATTGGTGGAGGAAGCCAGAGTACCCGGAAAAAACGTTCTGAAGGACGCAATTCTTGTCAATTAAGGTTGGTGTTAAGCACACCACCTCAGTGTTAACATGCAACGTGAGCAATACTAGATGACTATCTTCCTTATCCATTCTGCCAACAAGGCAATCTAAAGCCTAAATGTTGCAACACAAACAAACACCAACAAACTCTCTGGCCACAATCTTTATTAATAAAGCCATCAAATAACATCAAAACAATGGCCAGCATTCTAATTTGAACATTTACATGTTATAATAACCAGTATACATTACAAACAATAACTTTACAAAAATAAATCGTCAGTACTATAAACTGATAAGGTGTTCTAATGGTCCTTTAGACCAAAAAGTCGTTCTAAATGTCGGTTATACAACCAGGATGGTGTTCTAACAAGCCAGTCCTACTCACCAAGCTGGTGTTATAACTGACAGTTCTCTAAACTGTGATGAGAACTGTGATGGTATTCTGTCAGTCAATTTTTGTCAGTAAAACTTTTGTCAGTTATCTGTTATCGATTTTGTCCTAATTGATTGTTTAAACGAAAAAAAAAATAAAGAAAAAATTCTCCTTAATTCCTAATGAGTTTATGATTATGTTCAACTTGACAATTTACAAAGGAGTATGAACAAATTAATTTTTGTGTGAATATTTTGTTTAATGCAAGATTAATATATCATAAGCATTTCTAGATCAACAATCCTTAAGAGATTTTTCTTGGTAACATGATGCTTTCATATATTTTTTTCAGACTTCAAAAAAACAGTACATTTTTTGTTAACCAACTGTAAATTTAAATCTACTTTAAATCCTTGTCTTTAAAAAGTTAAATGAACAGAAATGTTCATGTGTTTTTTAGATGTCATAATTGTGTCTTAAATTTCAGAATTATAATTTGCCCTAAAATCATAGAATGCCTGACAAAGAAGAAGGTCATTTGAAATAGTGTTATAGATGTTAAAGGGCAGTCAACAAACTTAATAATGAATAAGCATTTATTATCAAGAATAAATAAAAACTTAGACAAGTAAATATTTTTTCTAATTTTTTTTTATCATAAAAGAAAAAAACCTTTTCTCTTTTACTGACATAAAAATTTATTCTCTGGCTGTATAAACGTTTAAAAAATGTATTTAAAAGTTATACCCTTTTTTAATGAAACAATATTAGCAATCAACAATCTGATATTAACATCATTATACTGTCCAGGATTAAAAGCTGTATATATTATTATTTCCTTATAATGTGTAAATACCTTAATAGCATACAGACAAAAACTTAATTGAACGAGTCATTGAAATTTATAATTCACTGAACATTTCAGTTATATTTATGGCAAATCTTCAATTATTTAAAATAGCTTTTAACTTAAAATTGACCAGTGTCCAATGATATCTTGTCCATTTGTTTATAACAACTGTAACAGTTCAAATTATTGAGAGTTAAAGAACTTTTTAAATTTAGCATTCTATGTTGTGTACATTAATTATGTCTGTTAAAAATATTAAAACATATTTATAAAATAATTCCATTGATATGAAAAATAGAAAGACAAATTACAAATTATTAGATAAAAAAAAAAGCATAAGCTCTTTACATGACTGATACAAAAATGATACCAATGGAACAGCAGATTGAAAAAAATGATGAATTTGTATTAAAAACTTGTTAAAAGACACAAACAAAACGACTGAGACAAATTGTTGCAAATTAGTATATTTATAAAAATTTTCAACCATTTCCAAGAAACCTGAATTGAAAGCTGTACATATGCTATAATCTGCCTCATGGTACATTTTATAAAATCTACATACAAATAAAATCAGTTTCTTTTCTTTTTCATTCAAAATAAAATTGATATTTGTATTCACACTTTTAGTCTAAAATTAGCTATCCTGTTCCCAATGAATTGTGTATTGTTAATTTCATAAAATCAATTTCTATTTGACAGACCTCACATATTTCACAGAGCAAGATCATAGATTAATGTCACAGAAAACGTAAACAAATATCACAATGGTCAACAATATACATGCATATGTACAACAATATTTTAACAAATTAAATCACAATGTATTTTTTAATTAACCTTTCACCTGCTTATGTCTGTAGTTGATCGATGTAACCATTTGCTAAATGGACATTAATTCTTTTCTATTCAATTGGACTAAGGCAATTTTTAGGTTTTGTAAAAATCTATATGATAATATTTTTGAATGCTTAGTACTGTCAAGCAAAATGCATGCTCCAACTGGAACAGCAATCTCAAACTGATTAATTTAAAATATAATGGCAGTATGGAAAAAATGAAATAGCAATGTTTTGCTTACTACTTGCTTGTATAGACAAATTCTACCTTTTTTAAAATATATATTTTTAGTTTTTTTTTTTTTTTAACTTTTCTTATTTACAAGTTTTAAGTTATATTTTATATTTATTTTTAATTCTTTTTTTGCATTTTTAAATAACTTTTTTATTTTCTCTACAATACCTACAATACACAAAACAAATGCTGAAAAGTAAGGTAAAACAAAAAGATCGCTATTTCAAATGATGACAAATTTAACAATTCTGAATGCAATAAAACAACAAAACAAACATTAGAAAAACAACAGTTATGAAAACAAAATAGGATTAAAATGACTAAAACAGGATAAAATACTGAAATAGAAAATAAATTGAATGCTTATGAAACACAATCGTTTACCTATCAATTTAACATGTTTATTGTTTAACACATATTTTGAATATGACCATTGTATACTATTTTGAAATGACCATTATTCATTATTATGTAACCAACTTGTTTTTCCATCACATTTGTTCTTGTGTTACATTAAACAATTACATATAGACGCTATTTCTAGGTCTCAATTTCTGGAAAATGTCAAGAGTTTAAATACCAGTTTAAGCCAATCAATCTTAAAAATAATTCTGATGTTGCTATGGTAATTAAAAGGTACTTTTGAGAATCCAGGCCTGGCATGTATTTTTGCATTGGTAAGAAGATCTTAGGTCATGCTTGATTATGGCCAATGAAAAATTGGATTTAATATTCAATTTACAAAAAGTTTAGCAACATTCAATATTGATTACCAGAACATTTGATCACATGTTGTGAGGTTGAATTTCTTGGATTCAAAGTATTGTTGAATATAAATAAGGTTTTATTTTGAAGTATTTGTAATATTTTTCCATGGTTATGTTATCTTTTCATATACCTAAGCAACTGAACATCAACTGCATTGATGTGATAATAAATTATAGTAAAATGTCTTTATTAACTAAGTATCAACAAAAATCTATTAAATTTCATTTTTAGCTCAGTCTGTTTATAATGTCACGTTGAGTTGTAGCACATATAGTTTCACATGTAGCTTGTCCAACCAGTTGCAATTTTGAAGCATTCAAATATAGCCTAAAAATATGCTTTATATTAAAATGTAGTCTATACAACATAGACAAATTTTTGTATATCTAAAATAGATCATTGTTGCCCTATTACGGTCTTGACATATTTAGGGATTATATATCTATATGGATAAACATCATCACATTAGAATTCAATGTATTTACAACAGTTTTTTAAACGATATATGTGGACACAGAACACACATCTTTTTTTTTAATTTCTTGTAGGATATACAATATATATATTTTATGTTCCATATTCCACATTAAAAACTATACAGCTACAATATTATGTAGATTTTTGTGTCATCAATATAAAGTATCAAATGTTGACATCTGGTGCCAGCATGTTAAGGACCTGCCATAGGTCCTGTCCCTGCAGGGTGGTCCGTGGATCATTAGATATGTTTGTAGCTGCTCTGGGCTGTACTTTTATCACCTATGGAGAAAATAATATGACCAATGAAAACTGCAAATCTAAATTGGTAATAAACAAATCCATCAAAGTTTCGTGGTGATTTAATTAATAAACTGGAACATTGATTTCTGGATACTTTGTCAAAGGTAGAAAAGAAGTGATTTATGAATTTATTTTTCAACACTCATCAGATATTATCCATGATTTCAGCTTTTGGAACTCTTGATACCCCCCCACCCACGCTTTGCTCTGAAGTCCAATTATCTTCCCTTAATGATATACGAGGTCAATAAAAATCCTTCATGCACATCTACATATAATGTACTTCCATAATGCTAAGTTTCATAAAATTTCATCAAGCGGTTTAGGAGGAGTTGCGCTTACAAGGGATGTGGACAAACTGACAGACAGACAGACGGACAGACATGGTGATTCCAATATACCCCACCAAACAAGTTTGCGGAGTGTATAATAAGTACTTGACATAAAGTATTAAACTAAATACCTTCTGAGGTGTCAGATCTTTTGTTGTATAGCCATTCTGTTTGTCCTCCCCTGTCAACAGCAAATTTAGAAGGACACTTTCAAAACTGGACTTTGCTGTAAAGATAAAGAAATAGTACATCTTTAAAACTAGTACATACAAATAATTTTGTGGTTGTGGTTCAAGAGTGATTTAGAGTATGTGGTTTAATGAAATGTGAGTTATTTTTCAGTTTTAACCTGGAAGGCAAAAAATTGTGCGTTATGCATTAGCAGTTATTTTTCCCACTCTTTTAATGCTAGTTTGTTAGTTTGAATGGTCTTTAATGCCACTTTAAGCAATTTCTTACAATAACCAAAATGAAATATTATTTTGAACTACTACTACCTAAAGCAGTTGAGTGATTTCATGTCTAAATTGATGTATCCTGAATTGAAGCTTAGTTGCAAATTATCTTGCCCCTTACAATTAACAATGAGACAGCAAATCTTTGTAATATATATGGGTAAGGTAAACATGAAATCGGCATCACTTTTCAATGTAAACAAATTTCCTGTTAATTTTTTTCCAAGATTTTCGCTATATTTATGAAATTCCCTCACGTTTTCCAACCAGGAAAAGAAAAAACAGAAATTCCCTGTCTTATCTCATGTCTAAGGTCATGTGGGAACCCAGTCAATCTGATTCTAAAGAAAGAGAATTCAAGTTATATTCCAAAATCTGATAATTTATTGTCAAAAAATTGTAATTAAGGATGAAGAAGATACTGTGAGCTAATGCTCCCCAATAATAGCCCCAATATAATACTTCAGAGAGGTTTGAAAATAAATTCCACAAAATGGCATGATTATACAAAGATATGGACAATTTTTAGCATTTTATCATTTATCATTGCTAAGAAAAATGTCACAAAACATGGGTACCTACAGACACACACACAGACCAAAAACAGTATCCCATATGGGGAGTGGGGGCACAACTTCTATAGGAAGTCATCACACAAGTTCAGACTTGTAAAAAAATGCTTCATCTGCTGATTAATTTGAGGTAACAGGCTTTCAGACATTGGCAAAAACTTTGTATTGAACCTCATGTTATATTTTTAGTAATGGCTCCCATATCTGTAAATGGATTAACAACCTGAATACAAATTTAGAACAAGTCACTCAAACGATGAATGTGGCCCAATTGAAAAAAAAAAAAGTTTGCACAGTGTGTTTAGAGGAAAAAAATGGTTAAAAAGTTTAGAACAGATGGTCGCCAAGTTATAACAAAAACTTTGGTACAAGTAGGCTTAATATATGTAAATAAGCAACAAATAATTTTACATTTGTATTGTATATCTACAACAACTTCACACTTCCAGTTTTACTAAACCAATCTTACAAAGTAATATTTAAGTAGTATTTCAGCATTATTATAACAAAATTTGCAAAACATGTTGACAACTATTTGTTTTACTTAAAAGAGAACACAAGCTAAATTACCAGTATAGCCTTACTTTATCTTCAATCAGCCAAGACAATATCTGTTGATATTATATATGCTGTAAAAACATATAGGGCATAAATAGAGTGAAGGTCATATGAACTCTTCAACCCTGCCATAAAATGGTTTAGGTGGCTGTTCCAAGCCAGTAGTATATAACCATGATATCTGTAATTTCTGTTATTTGTTTGTCGTTAATTTTCAGTACTTTGTAGTTCTGTCTTAACGAATGATTTAATTGGGCTTGCGTTTTGTTTACATGACTATTGCCACCATATATCAGCAAAAATTGTGTTTGCATGACAAAGTCAATGTGTCAAAAATATGACTAAAGAGTAGGATGGAAGACAAGATAGTTAATACTAACCTTTTTGATTGATGGGTGGCCCAGCCTGAATTCTAGGCATCTTGGCAGGAGGGCCTCTCTCAAGACTACTTTTATCCAGAGGTCTCTTCATTTTGAGATTAAATGTGTCTGGGGGCCTTTCTATGCAGGACGTAACAGTGTTGGCTTCTAATAAATCTCTAAGGCTTGGGGCAGTCTCTTTTGGTGGATCTGGAAAGATCTTCTCTTTTGGAATGAATACAGATTCAGTCCTCCCGAAAAATCTGATGATAATAAGAAGAACATTTTAATTGGAAAAACAAGGAACCTGTGAGCTACTGCTCACTCAGTATACCCCCACTATTCACATCACTAAATTGACTAAGTTGGCAAACAGGAAGTAGATATGCAACAGACCTGAAATTGGTACTGGCAATATAGGACCACATGAACAAGAAAATTTGTCTGGGGGACACTAATGTCCTACTTGGCACACATATTTGTACACACCCCCTCTCTTTTCTAAGTTCACTTAAGTGTGAAGTATTGGGTGCAGCCCTACAGAATGTTAGCAGTGAGGATTGTAACTGTGTACCAAGTTTCATGAAGATATGAAGTCATCTTCATTAGAAAGAAAAATTCTAACCTGAGGTGGGATGGATGAACAGATCGAAAATAAAGTCCCCCAACTTTTGTTGGTGATACATAAAAATTTCTGACTTTATGGTATATCATAGCATATCCTATAATAACCTTTTAGTGTAGAAATTATTTTTGACAAACTTGAAGATGCTTTTCTTGAATAAGAAATTTTTTTGATGAAGGTAGCTTTTAAAATTTATTTCAGTTAGGTCAAATACTTTAAACATACCCTGGATTGAAGTCCTTGTTGATGTTAAGCAGGTCATCGCTCGTTGGAGGAAACAAACGAAAGTCACTCTCGGCAGTCATAGGGATATAAGGAGCCCTCATGTTAATATCCTGTAAACAAACAGTTCAAGCTTAAGTACAAGTAATCTTTAAAAATCAGTTTGTATGAATAGTGTTTAATGTCACTTTCAGCAATTTTTCAGCTATATTGTGGCATCCAGTTTTAACGAGAGAAAAACCCGCACCTTTTGTTTTTAAGAATCAGGCATACTTATTAATGGTGATTCATAATTTTTTTTTAACCAATAATTTTAATGCAGTTTTAAAATTGCAGAGATATGATCCCATGACAATCGCAGCGTCCTTTGTGCATAATTTTTCGGTCAGTTTAAATATCTTTCCTTAAAACTGTGTTAGATTCCATTAGATTAATGAGTTATCTCCCTGTTATGAAAGTATTTTATTGACTTTATCTCATGACTCCAATAAGTGAAAACAACAGTAGTGAATTTTCTGCAGAACTATTAATTTTTTAATTTTCAAAACATGAACTCTTGAATCAAGGATTTTCTCTTATTTAGTTGTCTCTCTTTTATATGGCTTCTCACCAAAGGCCACGTCAAATAAAATAAGCACAATAATTTTCTGATCTCAAAAAAATTATCTCCCTTGCCATGCCTAATTTTTAAAAATGTTTTCATGATGTGTGCTATGTTTTTCCTATTACCTCATATGAAGGATCATCCTCTTGGCCATCTGGCATTGCCTGAGTGAAGAATGTATCCATGAAGTCTATATCAGTTGGATCAAAAGAGGTCTGATAGTCCTCTGGTGTTGGTGGACTGTTCACCTACAATAAGGAAATATATTGTAGCAATATATAGCAGCAGGATACCAGTTGAATTGTGCAAGATCCTACCCAAAGAAAACCAACTAGAGGTTTCTGATCTCTGTGTCTGTAAGACTGACAACATTAGGTAAATGACTCAGAGTAAGGTACCTTAAGTATAAGTTTTTGGGATTAAAAAAAATTCATCAATTTTTTAGCTATATCAAAGCATCCAGTTTTTATTGGGTGATAAGTACACAGCCATAGTACACAGAGAAAACCCCAAACCTTCAGTAGTAAAATTGGCAATCCTTGTCATTTAAGATTGGAGTCGAGGGCACCCTGCCCACAGTAAGACTAACCCGCAACCTCAGTGGTGACAGACCACATGATCAATAGTAGACAAACTACCTTAATCACTGAGCCACACAGGAACCTTAAAAGTTGGATAAAAATGATAAAATTAAATGAAATTAACATTTCAGATGCAGTTCTTATGAGCACAAATATTTTACAGAATTTTATATGGAATCATGGTGAAGAATTTTACAAGGAATTAGTTCATAAATGATTAGAAGGTGCCTAATAATATATATCAAACTCTTTGATGTGGCGGAATTAGTATCAAATAGCTGCATGCCACAATAAAAACACTGAGGGTCTGTATTTATTCAAGTTTGGCTTGAAATTTACTATTCAGAAGTTAAATTTAGTTTAAAATGATATTTTCAAAACAATTTCGGTGTGTATTTTTCATTTGTAATGGTTTGTAAGCAAATGAGTAAACATTTGGTATAGTCTCAGAATGTGTACCAAATAACAACTATAGTTTTTAAGTGCGGTGAAAACCAACATTGCTTCATTGACCATTTGTATAATATTTTTATATACTATTTAACATTTCAATTTAAGTGTAAGTTATGTGAACACTGTCTCACAACAGTCTTACTCTCATGTAGATCCCATGAACTGATTGGGATAAATAAACATTGTCAAAACATAAACATGAAATAGACTCTGGAAATGGGATTATAGTTCTCCATTTAGCAGAAATACAGCATGTTCAAGATAAAAAACAAAATATTCTCACGATTTTTCAATCCAAAAAATGAGGAATAAAAACAAAAAAGTGTAATGCAATGCTGACAGAGAAGAGAGATTTTATGATTTTTTAAAAATAAGTTCAGATGTAAAAATCAGAATATCATAATGATTCCTCTAATTTTTAGTAATAATTCAATACACCAATGGACAACTGTACAAAAAGTAATATGTCTGAATGTCTTTGGCAAAATATCATGCTTAAGGTATCGCAGTAAGAAAAAAAAGACCAACATGGTAATGTTACTGTGGCATGGTTTCAATATACTTGTAGTAATATTTCTTATATACTTGCTTGCTGACATCAATGTTCTATTTTACAGTGCCAAATATCTATTTTCTGGCTTCCTTAAAAAATTACCAGAAAACTCAAAAACTGAACAAAGTTCTATACCAGTATTCAAGCAATAATACTTTAAGTGAAGTGTACAAACTCACCTTTCAAAGAGTATTTTTATTACTTGTCTAACATTTCACTGTGACAGGCATATGCAGGATCAAGTTAAGGCAGTGGGGGAAGACACAGTAAGTGTTTAATTACTGTATGCTATGGAGAATGTAGTATATAACTTAATTCACCTGAATTGTAATCCTTTTAATTTTTTTTTGTTTTTGTTTTGTTTTTTTTTTTTTTGGGGGGGGGGGGGGTAGTCACTACACCTTAAATACAACACATAGATTAATTCTAATCGAGGCAACCCTGACCTCCAAATCATAACAAAAGTTCCATGTTAAATGTACACCTCAATTATAACCTTAATTTTTTTGGGGGGTGGGGGGTGTTACTACACCTAAAATTTAACACATAGATCAATTCAAATCTAGACAACCCTGACCCCCAATCATAACAAAAGTGCCATGTTAAATATATAGTGTTTTTTTATCTTAACACCTGCCAAATTCTATTACACCATACAATTAGAAATCCAGAAGACTTTTACAACTTTTACATGCAACAATCAGATGCGACAGCAAGTGTTGTTTTTATTCTATTTTTGAGTCCTTCTATGGCATTCACAACTTGTAAATAAAGCCCAGTACATGGTCATTGATGGAATAAATGTTCGAAAATGCATTCACTTAACTGTAAAATATGTGTCATTGTAGGTAAGAATCGTATTATATTGTACCATGCACACAGCCTTACAAAGGTACATAATAATGTTAATTGTCTCAATAAATAACTTTAAACAAGTGTGGACTGTGGGATACCCCCCCCCCCCCCCCCCCCCCGACTTCGCTTCAAGTCCAATTATCTCCCCTGAATAATATCCAACAGCAACAAAAATTCTTCATGCGAATCTACATATGATGTACTTCCTTCATGTAAAGTTTCATCAAAATCTGTCAAATGGTTTAGGAGGAGTTGCGCTTACAAGGTCTCACATTGAATACTATATTTAAAAAGTCCAAGTCCAATTATCTCCCCTGAACAATATCCGACAGTGACAATAATTCTTCATGCACATCTACATATGATGTACTTCCTTCATGTAAAGTTTCATCAAAATCTGTCAAGCGGTTTAGAAGGAGAAGCGCTTACAAGGGATGTGGACAGACAGACAGATAGGGTGATTCCTATATACCCCCCAAACAAGTTGGCAGGGGATATAAAAACATAGTTAGTATTTAATCTTCCATCTACAGCTTAGTGTAAATTCAAATAAGTTTAAAATATTCTGTGGAATAAGATGATTGGCTTAAAAAAAAGTTATAATGCCATCATCCATGTGAGTTGTTTCCCTTAGAATGGATAGCTGGCTCACAAAAAAAGTTTTTATTTTAAAAATCATACAAGTCTAAAGAATAAACTGTTGCTAAACTTCTGTTAGCCTCTTTTTGGGAATGACGTCACAGTTAATGATTTTGCAGTAAACACAGAATAGCAGAAGTATTGTATCGACAAAAATTTTTTTTAATTAAAAAAAAAACAAACAACAATTGTACTAATGCAGGTTTACAGCACTAAATATCACTCTGTAATAATGCAATAATTTTTTAAGAACATAAAGAAAAACTGTTAATACAAGCTATCCATGTCAGCCATTTTATTTATGTGTGCTTCTGCTGTAATATCATGATGTAATATCACTAAGCACTTTATCTCACATCTCTTAAAATAATGGTAGCAATTGTTAACTTGACGTATTTTGTTTCCAATATTCTCTTAGCCCATGAATCTGATTTGTACTGATTAAGAACCCCTTGTTTAAAGCGATGTTGAGATCTTTTCTACTATCATAGGAAGAACAAGATGAATGTGTTTATGTATGCTTTACACTAGACTATCCAGGGTTATATAGTGCTAGGACATGTCCCCAGTTACATCACTGTACACATTACCATATACAGAATGGCAACTATACAGTCCTCGACCCTCTGCAAGTAGTAGTTGACCTTGGTGAGGTTACACACCATCATTAGGTTCTGTACCATGGGCCTTACAAACATGGCTGATTATTGAATCCTTTAATCCTCAGATCATGGTAATATTTAAGATCTTCTATTCCTGTCATGAACTCGAAAGTTATAGTCTTTGTTTAAATATGGATTACTTAAACTTTAAGCAACTGTGTGGTAACTTCAGAATTAATTGTGTGCATTAATTTTTTGGGATATACTATTGTTGGAAACTCACGTTCTGTTGCATTCTAGCTTTGCTACGACTAAATGACACTGGGCACACTTGTAGATATTTTCTCATTTTTATGAATATTCATTAAATTTAATTAGCCAATGGGAACAACATTTATTGGAAAAAAACAAATTTGATTAGATGTAAACCCATCGCCATAAATACAAGCAACCAATCATATAGGTCATTAAATATTCATTAAAACAAGAAAATATCTACAGATACTAATAGATACTGTTGGACACATTTGTTGCATGTTTAGTCGTGAAGTGATTTGCATACAATGTAGTCGTAAAATATCAAATAATATTTCCCTTATTTTAAATAAGGTCCACGTCACTATTAAAATAATTCATTCAATAGTGTGATAAATGTCACTTATAAACTTATTGTAAATAACTTTTAGTTTTTACTGTATGATAAAATGAAGAAATGATCAAAAATTTGATATTTTACCAGATTGACAAAGCGGGCTGATATCAAAATGTTATGAACTGCTTCTGAAAGTTATTACACGCTTTTCCGTAAGTGTTATCACATGCCTTTCCATAAATGATAGAAATTTACCGGAATTTTTTACAAATATGATGTCTAATGATATTAAAGCAGACGACATGCATGATAAGATGCATTGGAGTTGGACAATTAATACTTAAGATTATTTTGAGTCAATGAAAACTTACAAACAAAAGTTGATGCCCCCCATAAATTAAGTCCCAAACAGGAAGTAGTTGTCCAACAGGTCTGAAAGTTGCTTAGGACGTACAACTTGTGATACTGAACCACCCTGCCAAATTTCAAATTGTTCTCATGTACGGTTTCTAAGAAAAGCTTGATGGAAATTCGTACGTACGGACGGACGTATTTAAGTACAAATGAAGTCCCAAACAGGAAGCAGTTGTCTGACAGGTCTGAAAGTCGCTTAAGACGTACAACTTGTGATACTGAACCACCCTGCCTTATTTCTAATTGTTCTCATGTAAGGTTTCTGAGAAAAGCTTGACGGAAATTCGTACGGATATATGAACGTACTAATGGACGGACGCACAGACAGACGGATGGACATGAGTATAACTTAATTACCCCCCCCACCACCCCCCCCCCCCCACCCCCACATGTAGTCGCGGGGGCATAAAAAGAAACAAACCGTAAGAGATATGAAAATATTATCTAAATGACTTGAAACTTATTCGGAGCACAGGAATAGCGTTACCAGAACTTGATAAGTTTGACAGTATTTCATAGCTTCCAGTTATAATTGTGGAAGGAAGCTGGAGTATCAAGTAAAAGCTCCAAACTTCGGCAAGAAATCCTTGTCAATTAAGATAAGTACACCCTATACCCTGTAAGGCACAAACTTGCAACCTTAGAGTGGATAGGAGTGTGATCAATAGTAGAAGATTAACTACCTTAACACTGCAGCCACAGAGACCTTAGATTCAATTATTACAATATACCATTTAGTATAATAGTAACAAATCTTCATTCACCAGAACTCTGAAATAATTTGGGGTTGGGGTTATCAGCCGTCATTGTACACCTTGGACTACCAACAAAGACCAAACTTCAATATGTGATTAGAATATCTATCCATAACCTACCGTGGGGGACATTATGGGTGTGGTTCCGGTGCTTTTGACCTCTTGTCCTCTGCAGCAAATAAAGTCGCCTGGTTCCTTTTTAAAACTGGGGAACAAGTCCTCAGCCTTTTCTTTTCCATCTGCTGATGGTACTGGAATAAAAATAAATAACAGAATTTAAAAAGTTAATCTATCTAGGTATCATGAAATTATCCAAAAACATAATAAATATTATAAACTATTCATTGTGTATTACTGACATTTAGTGGAGTTATCAGTTTAATTTGACTTAATTGGAGCTTCAACTGATCTAATTATCGAATTATGTGACATAACTAATATTTTCTCAATTCCAGACTAAGCACCACGAGTCTAAAATATGACCTTTGTCATTGAGGGTAGGTTAATTATGGCCTCCATTAGACTAAAAAAAAATATTTTTCTGTGATTCTGTAGTACCTAAAGATCTGTTCTGTTCTGAATGGTACTACTATGTTTGAATGTCCCAATTTTAATGCAGTTGGGATATTAACAATATGTACAGTCATCTTCATTAAAAAAAGCTTCCGTTCAAAGGTAAACCTGAGGTGAGACAGGCAGAAGAACAGAAGAACTGATAAGTGAAGAGACCGAAAATCTGTATGTCCCCAACTTTGGGGACTTCAAGATTTTGGCCTTTGTTAAGTCATAAACTGGGGTATACAAAAACAATTTAGTACAAGATTGTGACCATCTGTATTAATTCACCATTGAACAGTTTCCCATCAAAAATCACTTAACACAAGTTTGGATGTATATATTTATACTTGTCACCATTATTTCTGAGGCTTCAATTTAAACATGAGAATATTCTGAAAAATTTGTCACTTTTAGCTCTTCAATTATTTTCTATTAGAGTAAAAAAATTTGGACCCCTAAAGGAGTCTCATCTAAGGCTTGCCCTGAAGGTCAATTAGTTTAACTAATTAGCCACATTTAACGTTTTTAATACACTGACCTGGTGATGTGGCAAATGGTAACGGTATACAGACATCTCCTGCCGTTGGTGCCAGGTGTGTCAGATCAATAGTAACATCACTCATCATGCCTAGATAAAAACATTTTAAAGATCTTATTTTTTTATCTTGCACAACATTCACCAGTGGTATTTAACTATTTACAATAAGACTCTATTTATTTATTTTCCCTACAAATGCATGGTTAGCATTTATTTTTATATATGCTAAATCTCGTCGATTATTTACATTTTAATGAAGAAACATTAAATGTGAATGTTTAAGATCCTGAAAAGGGTTCTGTAACATGTAGTATTTGTTTTGTTTGTTCGGGATTTAGCGCCACTTTCAGCCATTTTTCATTATTATTATTTCATCCAGTTTTTATTAATTCAAGAAGCTTTAGAACCCTATGAGAACCCCCCAACCTTCAGCAATCCTTGTCAATGAAGTTTGGAGTCTAGTCCAAAATCAGGCTCGATCTCTTAACCTCACATATTTGTACCATATAGATTACATCTCACAGGTTTACATTACTATTGTAGCACATGATTAATAAGTCAGGTCCTAAAACATGTACTACTATGACAAATAAAATTCAAAGATGGAGAGAAATGTGTATTTATTTTTATTATTTTTTATTCAATTTTTGGTACAGACTTTCATTATTACTTATACTCCAATTAAATTTCATTAAAAAAAAAATAATTTGTACTACCTTATTTTCTCAACTATTTTTCTTACTGATGTTTTTTGCTTTAGTTAGAAAACATACAAACCTACAAAATACACTATAGTTTATATGTCTTGCAAACTTACTCTTTGTCATTCCAGGAGCAATATACATATCTTCATCCTGAAGCTCAGACTTTGGCTGGAATACATCCTCAGTACTAGGCTTGAAGAAAGGTAACATGTAGTCTGTAGAAGGCTTCTGGAAGTCAGCCAGAATCAACTTTTTCTGTTCAACACCACTATAATACAATGAACAATCCTACTTATTTTCTTAATCTTTGATCCCTTTAGCAATTAAAAGTAAAATACATGTAGTTGATTATTTTACTTGCTTCTCTCTGTACTTGTTGAACCTCCCCACAACACCTATTTTTTCAATTGCTGCCCCTCCCTGAGACTACATTCAAATTTACCACAGAGCACAGTGAACAAGCCAAGCCTTGAATTTGTTAACATGTCACATGATATAAGTCGACTTTCAAATGACAACTACATTTTCACAACTATTATAGAGAAACTGTTATAATTTTCAAACACATTAAAACAGTTTATGTTTATTGCAAAGTTGTTACTCTTTATTATTTAAAAAAATGTGATTAAAAAATTTAATTAATTTGTCTTATTTGCCAAAAATAATGAAATGACTGATTACTGCTTTAATGGTTAATAGCAGAAGATAACAGACCCTTCAACCACGATTCTCGCTGATCTGACCCGACCTCGGCAGTCTGCTTCAGTCAGGTAGGGTAATCTCGAGTCCAGGTCTTCAGGCCCATTGTTTCCTGCTATTGACATCTATTCGTAGTCAAGAAATTTACAAATAAAGAGAGACATCTATTTGTAATCAAGAAATTTACAAATAAAGAGGGACATCTATTTGTAGTCAAGAAAGTTACAAATAAAGAGAGACATCTATTCGTAGTAAAGAAATTTACAAATTAAGATTTCCGAAAGAACATGATAAACACACAACATGTGTATATAAGTGCATAATGAAAACATAAAACAATTGGTCTATTGGAAATATATATAGATATACCTGACTACATAGTGTACACACACAACACTCTCTGGCCGCTGTGTACGATTGTTGTAGATGATGGTAGCCTGAGTAATAACCCAAACATATCCACCATTCCTGGCCAAAAATCTGTATCGATCTGTCATCACTTGTCCTTTGGCGAACACTATATGGAATAAGAAATGAATTTTACTGTTTTTCATTAGTTTGGGATGAGTTTAAAAAGTTCTTTTTTTTTTCAATATAATTTTGCGTGCAAATGTATTTTTCTGATTTACATGAAATGAAAATCTTCCAATTTTTATATTACTGGTGAGAGCTTACAAGAAATAAGGACAAATTAAGGAATAGTTCACTATAAAATGTTAAAGAATACATCATAAACAAAAGCATTGAGTAACAAGATATACAGATTCTATTAGAAACTAGTGTGGACAATTATAGATTATTTACATTTTTTGAAACGAGATGCCTTTTTTCGTCCCTATCTCATCCAAGGGCAACAGATGAGATGACGAGAAAAGGCATCAAGTTTCATAAAACGTAAATAATGTGTTTATCGCTGTTTAGTAACATTGTGACATCACAGTGTTTACTTAAAGGACGTCTTGGCAGTGAGGTGAGTGAGATGGGATAATACCACACATAAAAATCAAAGGAAAATACTGCAAAATAGGGATAACAATATTTATCCACTCAAGATATCTAAATTTTCAAAACTTGCAAAAGCATTTTAAAATTTGAAAATTAATGATGGATGTGGATAAAAAACATCTTGGCAGAATCTGTTGCAATAATGATCTGATAGAAATGGCCAAGTCCTATTGTTGAAATAGATTTAGCTGAAAATGACACCAGACAATTTACATGTAATCAAGTTTTTTAAACTGGTCAGAACCAGATAAAATGCGCACATTTTTCTACATTCTGAATTTTTTTCAAAGTGCCCATTAAATTAAGGAATTATTAATTAAAAATATCAATTTCCTGAAGTTCTTCAAGGATGTCCAGATTTACGTATGAAAACAAATACTATCATTTGACTACAACTGACAAAGGATGGGATAATCTAATATTTTTAGATACAAATTACATTGGTACAAAATATCATTATCAGACAGTCAAATTACAATTTATATTCTATGTTTGTTTTTGAAGTTGGAAAAATCAACACCAAAATTTGAAACAGGCTTGTCACTAAACAAAAAAATTGTTCGTGCATTCCAAATCCCAGGTTTTGTTGGTAAAACCTTGGAATTGAATGACTGAAAGAAAAATGATCCTTTACTTCACACTGGGTGTTTGGTTGATAGATGTTATATCATCTTATGTAAAACATCTAACTGATTATCATTTTCATTAATACTTGTAATATTAAGTCACAAAAAAGGTAAAAAATGCATGATAGGCGACAACAATATATAGTTGTCCATGTTTGGGCATTTTTATGTTTTCTAGCTGATGCACTATGTCACGTATTCACAATGAGCATTTAAAAAAGTTGTTCGTCACTTTCCCAGACACATGATATTCATGTGTTACTTTGTCTGCGGCTCATGGTCAGAACCCCTTGTCTATAATAACATGTGATGGCAAGAGCTCACATGACATTTCCGGTCAGGTGAATTAAAAATACTGAAAATTAAACGGGCAAACTCACATCATACATGTCTGCTACATGTAATGGACATTGCAACATTACATCTAAGCATTGACAATTGTTTTAATAAATATTGAAACAATAATTCATGTATCAACCATGGTAGTTCACAAACATTAACTTACACTGCTTGTAACACTTCTCCAAGGCTTCCGAGTCCAAGACATGATGATAATTATAGATGGACTTCCCTTCTACCTGCTCACTCTCATAGCCAATCAACTTTTCAATCCTACACAAATAAAGTTATCATTCTTTAAAGTCATTTAATTGTGATCACTATAAAAGATATACAAATGATTTCAAATTAATTTTAATGTTTCAATATTTAATACAGTACTATACATTTTGTCAGATAAAGCAGGGCAATTTTACCTACATGGTCACAAACCATAATGGATTTTTGTTATTGTATATTTTAGCTTTTTTTGCTAAGAAAGTTTTACAGGAAATAATAGTCTACATTTGTCAATTTTAGTGCCAACTTTGATAATGGGACATAACTCTCTCACATTCTCCTATACACTACATTAACATTTACCTCTCGTCACAGTATGTAAAGGTCATATCCATGTTGTGTTTGGACAAGAAGGTCTTGCTGTCCAAAGGTACCTCTATGTCAGAAGGGTGTGGTATGGGCTCTCCAATGGCTACCATATACTGATGAATCATATTCTCTTTATCATCATCCTCCTTGTCTTCCATTTCAAACTCTCTAAACTTACCAGTCAGTTTTATCACCTGTAAAAAAAAGATAAATTTTACTCAATAAACATAAAAAAATGCTTTTGATGTTACTGCATGACCACTAGCTGTATTTGTACCTCTGATGTATTCAGTCCTGATGCACACAGTACATGACCCTGAAAGTCCAGGACACTGATATATACAGTTCAGTACCCTGATGAACACAGTCCATGTATTATGAAATACAGTCCAGAACACTGAGGTACACAGTCCATGATTCAGATGTACATAGTCCATGATACTGATGTACACAGTCCCGTATCCTGATGTACCGGTACACAGTCCTGTACCCTGATGTACACAATACAGTACCCTGGTATACAGTCCAATACATTGACATACACAGTCCAAAACATCTACGTATACAGTCCAGTACACTGCTATACACAGTCCAGTCCACAGATGTACACAGTCCAGTCCACAGATGTACACAGTCCAGTACACTAATATACACAGTCCAGAACTCTGATATACACAGTCCAGTACCCTGATGTAAATAGTCCAGTACAGTGATGTACACAGTCTAGTCCACAGATTTACACAGTCAAGTATTCTGATGTACACAGTCCAGTCCACAGATGTGCACAGTCCAGTATTCTGATGTACACTGTCCAGTACAGTGATGTACACAGTCCAGTACAGTGATGTACACATTCCAGTCCACAGATGTGCACAGTCCAGTATTCTGATGCACACAGTCCAATACACTGATGTACACAGTCCAATACACTGATGTACACAGTCCAATACACTGATGTACACAGTCCAGTACAGTGATTGACACAGTCCAATACACTGATGTACACAGTCCAGTACAGTGATGTACAGAGTCCAATACACTGATGTACACAGTCCAGTCCACAGATGTGCACAGTCCAGTATTCTGATGTACACAGTCCAATACACTGATGTACACAGTCCAATACACTGATGTTCACAGTCCAGTACAGTGATGTACACAGTCCAATACACTGATGTACACAGTCCAGTACAGTGATGTACACAGTAAAGTCCACAGATGTGAACAGTCCAGTATTCTGATACACACGTCCAATACACTGATGTACACAGTCCAATACACTGATGTACACAGTGATATACACAGTCCAGTACAGTGATGTACACAGTCCAGTCCACAGATGTGAACAGTCCAGTATTCTGATACACAGAGTCCAATACACTGATGTACACAGTCCAATACACTGATGTACACAGTCCAATACACTGATGTACACAGTCCAGTACAGTGATGTACAGAGTCCAATACACTGATGTACACAGTCCAGTCCACAGATGTGCACAGTCCAGTATTCTGATGTACACATTCCAATACACTGATGTACACAGTCCAATACACTGATGTTCACAGTCCAGTACAGTGATGTACACAGTCCAATACACTGATGTACACAGTACAGTCCACAGATGTGAACAGTCCAGTATTCTGATACACACGTCCAATACACTGATGTACACAGTCCAATACACTGATGTACACAGTCCAGTACAGTGATATACACAGTCCAGTACAGTGATGTACACAGTCCAGTCCACAGATGTGAACAGTCCAGTATTCTGATACACAGAGTCCAATACACTGATGTACACAGTCCAATACACTGATGTACACAGTCCAGTACAGTGATATACACAGTCCAGTACAGTGATATACACAGTCCAATACCCTGAAGTGTACATATCCTGATAATATAAGCCATAGTCAGTCTAGTACCTTGATGTACACAGTCAATATTGATGTTTTTTGACATAAAACAAACATTCTGTAACAACATAAACTATCAATTTAAAAGCAATACTTCAAACACTTTCAACAAGTTTTCTTCATATAAAATGTTTTCATGTTTAAAGATCAAATGATTTATAGCTGGAAAACGGAAGTATTCTTAGGGGAGGAGTGATGGTTTTAATATAGGCATAAGAAAACAACAAGCAGGTTATCTTGAGAAAGGAGTTTATTTTTGTTTGGCTATATATAAAGTAAATGTCTTGATGAATAGAATTATTGGCCGAGTGAAACTGAATTAATGCCACTACAGCAATGTGTCTACTAGTGTGGCCAATAGAGTTGAGTGAATGTTTGTTGTTTACCGGTAATTTGTCAGCCATAATATGGCGACTACACTACAACGTAGCACATGTCTGCTTTTATGGAGACTTACATACAAGGCTTAATTTAGATACTGCTAGCACACTGCAGTAACTGTTTATAACTTGACATCTCAACCTACTCTGAAACAGTAGTCAGAGCTGTCCGTGCTAATTCTCCCTAATGCATAGTGGGACTGAACCAATGACAGTAGCACAATCTATTGTCATGTAATGAAGTATAAAATCTGAGTGTTCAAATCAAGTGTTTGTGCATAACAACAATTAAATTCACAACATCAGAAATTGTTGCAAAAGAAAGATGGTTGGGATAATAGCAAGCACAGCTCGTAGGTGAGCTTTATAACATTCTGTATCTCACATGATCACAATCTGACTAAAGCTGATATTGATTTTTTTTTCATCCGAGTTTGGTACCATTACTAAGTGAATTTTAACAATAACATTGTAAACAAGGGAAAAACAGTAACCACCCCCCCCCATTTTTTTAAGGGGTATAAAAAATCTGAAGTCATTATTGCTTTAGAATTATATTGTATTAACACAAATTTTAACAATAAAAGCCAGTTACTTCCCCTTCTATATTCAGAGAAAGACACTGTGGCCACTGTAATGCAGATGACTGATGGTTACAATTGCGCAATTATTTGTTTACATGACAACGGGAAATTTTTTAACCCAAGATAGTATGCAGAAGAAAATACACGGAGGCATCTGATTGGATGTTGGAGTTCTGAAAATAGCAAAATTAAAAATTATAAACATTATTTATTGAAAATGTTCGATATTTGGACGGAAATTTTTAAGAGCCTTGAAAATTGAGCTTAAAACATTTAAAGAGGGAGGTTAGAAATTGTGTCAGTGCCATTTAAATGTCATTATTTCAACCAAAATTTTCGGTAATTTTTACTGCATGACCTATACTTTTTTATTTGTTAATAATGAAGTTTTTCATTTCAATTTACACAAAAAACTGTTTTCCGGGGGGGGGGGGGGGGGAGGGGGGGGAAATTTTTGAGGTTTTTCGCACAAATGAACTTGATTGCCAGGGGTACCATATGGGAAATGCATTGTAAATAATTGCGCTTTTGTAACCTATAAGTGTGCTCGGAAGTAACCTCATAAATCATATTTATTAACAGATACGCAATATTCTGAATCACACAGATGTCAACACTTTAGTTTGGAGTTCAAGCCTTACTACAGATTGTCCTGACAAGGTTTGAGGTTCTCTCCAGGGTACTCATCCTTCTATCCCCCAACCAATAATTTCTGGAGGTTATAATATTGCTGAATGTGACATAAACCACATACAAAAATAAACCCAAGCATATTCTGACTTGGTGAGAATCGTCTACCTATGAATATCTACCCCGTGGATATATCTACAGTATATTTAACTAAAACAATACCCGAGTTTCTACTTTCACTTTCATTGAAATTAAACATGAAAGTTTACCATTATTTAGGGGTTCTTTCTTATGTCAAATATAAAGTCTGACTAATAACTCAAGATAAAGACAGGATTTCATGTTAACAAGTGTGGCAATCAACTAGTACATGCCTATTTTATTTTTCTTTAACATAAGAACAGTTGTTGGCAAAGTCAACATTAAACGTAATCAAGGTCAATTTACAGAACACATTTATATATATTTTTTTAATTTGACATTGTATTCTTGAAAAGTACAGATAATGGTTCATGGCAGGTTAAATAGAGACCCATTGATATGATAATATGAATCATAGGTAGCCTTATCTGTCAAGGATAAGTTAGTACATGTGTCTTATACAATATGATCACCCTATCTAAGCATAATAGAATGCACAAACTGTTTTTATGGATTTAAATGTTTACTGCACATAATGTCAACTGTACTTTCTGGTAAACATATTTACTACCAAAAATTATGATTGTAGTCTTCGATCAGTAGATAAGCTACCATTAAAGAAATATTTCATATGACATAACATAATTGTTATTTAATGGACCAAATAGCTGTTTACTGCATAAAATTTGAGCAGTAAACATGATTATGTCAATGGGATATAATAAAGCTTAAGCTGTTAATCCCAATTTCAGTTGTTTGTTTAAACTGTATGGTAAAAATTTACTCTGACTGTTTAAGTAAATAGGGGTATTCTACCATTTTGATTTTTGGAATAATCATTTAGTAGTATATTTAAATAATAAAATTTTGCATTTAAAATTTTAATTAGAAATAAATTCCACAATATTGGCTTAATTCTAACATTATATTTATCTTAAATAATATAAATTGTTTCACCCTTTAGGCATTATGATAACATTATTTAAAATATAAGTTTTTATTAATAAGTGTATAGCCCTAAAACTGATGTTGTTTCAAAGTTTAGAAAAAAGACACAAATTACCTCCTTCTTTTTTTTCCTATTTTATTTTGGGTAAGTTTGAAATAGATCCATGCAAGTAAATACTACAACTTTTAATCACAAAATTAAATTTTAAAAGTGAAAATAAAAAAATATTATCTTTGTAATATGACCTCAAACTTGTCAATTTTCAACTTTTCAATATCAGCTAAGATGATTGGTGAGCACTCTACATTTTAAGCACAAAATAATCACATATGCATAAAAGATTTCCATGAAAATTAAGCCATAATATCTACATGTATCATAAAATTTTGGGATCCCCAAATAACATGTAGGTAACTGGAGATTCACTCAATACAATTGTAACTACATGTATTTCATAGTACATGTGATACGGATATGTAAAAGTTATTGGCACATTTGATGTTCCCTTCCACATTTAAAACACAATTTTCTCCACTGTGACTGTCAACATTTTGTTAATGGACTATTAATCAATCATTTATGAAAAATGTTTTTGTTTTTTTATAATTTTTTTTTAAACAAAGACATGCTACATTAGCAAGAGGAAAAGAATAATTGATTTTTAACATGCCATATTTACGTATGTATTGGTCGTCATAGTAACAAATGGACAAATAAAACAAAATGACTTTTGTAGGAAGCTGCTGTAGTCATATCCTGAATTAATTATTACATGTACGACCTTTTAAATCATGTCTCAAGGTGAAAGACTTTAATTGTCTGGACATAGAAAAAAAAAAATTTGAATTTGTATTGTAATAGATAAGTTTCAAGGTCTATGCATAGATTCAAATTTAAAAATTTAGTTAAAAGTCTGGTTAAAAGAAGTCCAATTAAAATGATAGCACGCAAAAGTAATGTAAAAATCATAGCACAAACACGTTAAATTATCACAATAAGACATGTTTTTTTACAAAATCTACTTGGTACAGGAACTTCCCGTTTATTTTTAACCACATGCTATTTAAACAATATGTTTATTAAACGAATCTGTATTCAAATCTTACAGACTGAAAACAATATTTACTGGTACAAAAAAGACCATTTTACAACATAAAAGAAAAATGAAAAATACCACAACATAAAGTCATTTTATTGACATTTCTGCATTCCACTTTTTGAACCTGTCACGTTTATAGGATTTCATCAGATAAAAGATCTTAATCAATAACAATCATACTATATATTGCTTATATTAGTTTTGACTACTAACAAAAATTTTCATAAACACAAATTTGACATTAATAAAAATTGTAATAAGTTATTTATTAGTTTTCTACAGAAAATGAGACAAGTTGATTGAATTTTGAATTCTATCTATTACTCGATCTTATTATATAACATATTATACCAGTTTATATCAGTCTCAATTCATTGTATACGAAATAGAATCCCCTTACAAATGATTGTTTTTTGTTTTAATGGTGTTTTAACGCCACTTTCAGCAATTTTTCAGCTATATCATGGCGTCCATTTTTTATTGGGGGAGGAAGCCGGAGTACCCGGAGAGAACCCCCGACCTGCGGTAGGAAAACTGGCAATCCTTGTCAATTAAGATTGGAGTCTAGTACACCCTGCCTGCAGTGAGTATTGAACCCGCAATCTCAGCATTGACAGACCACGTGATCAATAGAAGACGAACTACCTTGACCACTCGGCCACTGAGGCCCCCCCTTATAAATGAAGATTCAGATATGTTAAAGGTGCAGCAAGTACAATTCAGGAGCAGTACAAGAACACAAACAATAATAATCTGTACATAGTTACCAACAAGGGGAATTTAGGGTTAAGTCAATGAATGGAAGATTTTAATGACCAAGCATGGAAATGAACATGTACTATATATTACAACTTATCACAGTAGTGCATTGACTGACAGCAATTATTCCATAGTATTATGCAAACCAGTTGTTTCTTTATCATGGTGACCAGTTTTTATTGGGGGAGAAGCCAAAATAACAAGAGAAAAAAAAACCCCTTACATTCAGTAGGAAAACTGTGAAGATGTCCCAAATTATCAAAAATCATGGTCCCAATTTATCAAAATTCATGGTCCCAATTTATCAAAAATCATGGTCCAAATTTATCAAAAATCATGGTCCCAATTTAATTCAAGCTGAATGTGTTCAATTCCTTCTTTATCACATCAAAACTCTAGAATTTTGACATGGCAGTTCTGTAAAATATTCAAACTTCCATCTGAGATCAATTATTAAAATAATTTTTTAATAGCTCCTCCCTTTTTCTATTGTCATTGCTTGGAAGACAATAGAAAGAGGAGGGAGCAAGAAGATTTTATGTAAGTTTTCTTTTAGAAATCCAAGCCTGGACACCGGTTAATATCAGTGGCAGTAACATGAGCATCTAAAGAGAACAACCTTAGCAAACCCAGAGACTGGCGGTGTTAGGTAAGGCTCCACTCAAGGTATTACCAACAAGGAATTAATTGAGAGCTCTCAAACATTTCTACACCAGTGTCTTCTTGTCTACCAACTGTTCAGTCTGTTGGACCCTTAAGAATGTTTGATGGAAAGTTTCAAAATAACGGTTGTAATAAGTTATAGTGTGTTGAAAAATAACAAGGTATGCAAGTGATTTTTTAAACTATCGTGAGATTAGAGATTTAAAATAATAACATGGTATTCAAACAGTTGGTTTACGTTAAAGTGTGTTTCAAAAATAACAAAGTTTTTAGGTCATAGTGAGTTTCAAAAATAACAAGGAATGAAAATGGTTGTTGAAAGTTAAGGTGAGTTTCAAAAGTTATAGTGATTTTCAAAATAACAAGGTATTTAAATTGCTGTTTCAAGTTACAGTGGGTTATAAAATACAAGGTTTTCATTTGGCTGTTATAAGTTATAGTGAGTTTCAAAATAACAAGTTATTTAAATGGTTGTTGAGTTATATAGAGTTATAAAATACAAGGTTTTCAATTGGTTGTAATTAAGCTGATATGGAAACAAAATAAGCAATATATAAAAAAAGACAGCATAATCATGGAATAACAAATATATTGTAATTTAACTTATAATTGACATTTAAAAAAAATTAAAAAACAAGGGTTCAATAGGCAAAAAAAAAAATCATTTCGAAATATATACAAGCATGGGAGTTTAAAATCTTATACGAAAGCATCAAAAAATTAAAAAGCAAATCTGCAGTTTTAAGGCCATTTATAAGAATTAACAAAATATCTGCTATCAGTCTTAGGTGCAGGATTCTTTAAATTCTAAAAAATATTTTATATAAACATTTCTAAAAGACTGGCTCACAGAGTTTAAGGAAATCCTGAAACATAGATATATCAAAGATAACTGACTGTTAGACAAACCAAAAAAAGTGCAAAGTTGAAAATTGAAATAGAATGCACCTGCCGTTTATCTGTAATGACAATTGGGTGTATTTTATATGTTACCAGAGAAAACTGTGAAAATGCTATGTTTATTACCACTTTCATTGATAAAACTATAAAATGAGAGGCTCCTTGTGTTTTTACTGCTAAACATGAATTTCTGCACGTTTGATATTTATAATGCTAGCATGCACATACATTTTTTAAAACATCTAATATTTTTCAGGGGCAGAACTGACATTTTTTAAATAATTGCTCCAGTCTGGAGCAGACGATGGTTGCCCAGTGACAACACAAGCTCATATCACGTGGACCACAAAAATAGAATCAAAATATTAATTACCATAGTCAGTTATTTTAAGTCTACTGTATTTATCACCTTCCTACCAGACAAAAGGGACAATATTCGAAAATGAATATAATTTAATAGAAGTGATAAACTGTTATCTACAAGTTTAAGCAGGTGAACAAAGATATTTCAATTAGAATTAACACTTCAAGACAAAGAAGGCAAGATTATTTTACTATTCAGAAGCCATTTTTAATCTCCAATAAGTATTATTTAAAATTAATGATCTTCTCGTCACTTGCAGTCATTAAATAATTCTTTTTAAATTTTAAGACTCAATATGAATATGTTTCAGACATTGTTTACAAAAACAAGAATAATTTCATTTAAAATTTGCATACATGTCCATGTGGGACAGAATTAGTCACAAACCAAGTCCAATAGATGTATCTCATAAGGGAATACAACCTCATTTTAAAAAGGCTTAATTTATGTATCAGTTTTTGTCATTTAAAGGGAAGTTTATTAATTCATACCTAAGTACTGTCTAAATTATAATGAAAGCAATCAACCAGTCCCATTTATAAGACACAATTCCCTTATTTAGGCAATGGCAAACTTGCAGGCTTTTATACTAACTAAACTACTCCTTTGGTAGACTGTTTATTCTACAATAGACATCACACCCCATGTCTACAGTAGACATCACGCCACATGTCTACAGTAGACATCACTCCACATGTCTACAGTAGACATCACGCCTCATGTCTACAGTAGACATCACGCCACATGTCTACAGTAGACATCACTCCACATGTCTACAGTAGACATCACGCCTCATGTCTACAGTAGACATCACACCACGCCACATGTCTACAGTAGACATCACAACACATGTCTACAGTAGACATCACACCACATGTCTACAGTTAACAACACACCACATGTCTATAGAACTTTGACCTATTATTTTGTAAACAGGCGAACATAAATGATTACCTGATTTTCAATGGACCATGTTTGATTGTTTGGTGTTTAATGAAATTTTCAGCAATTTTTCAGCTATATAGTGGTTTCCAGTTTTTATTGTGTGGAGAAGCCAAAATAACAAGAGAAACCACCTAACCTGCAGTAGGAAAACTAGGAATCCTTGTCAATTAAGACTCCAATCCAATAACTGACAAGGTTGGGAATTTACTCTGGGCACTTCAGCTTCAACTGGTTATAAAAACTGGACGCAACAATATAGCTAAAAAATGCTTAGTGACGTTGAACAACATCAAACAAAATCAAATAAAACTAGACAAAGTCGATCTAGCGATCGCTGATACCCCCGCTTTTGTGAAAATTTCTAACGTTTTTCGTGGACTGCGACCTTGAAATTTGATGGATTTCCCCCAAAATCAAAAGGCTTTTTACCAACCTGATATATAACAATATCCCAAAGATTCATTCAAATCGGATGCAAACTTTTTGAGTTATTGTCCGGAAACAACTTTTATGTTAAAATTTCTAACGTTTTTCGTGGACTGTGACCTTGAAATTTGACGGATTTCCCCCAAAATCGATAGGCTTCTTACCAACGTGATATATGACAATATCCCAAAGTTTCATTCAAATCGGATGTAAACTTGTTGAGTTATTGTCCTGAAACAACTTTTTTGTTAAAATTTGTAACGTTTTTTGTGGACTGTGACCTTGAAATTTGACGGATTTCCCCCAAAATCGATAGCTTCTTACCAACCTGATATATAACAATATCCCAAAGTTTCATTCAAATCGGATGCAAACTTTTTGAGTTATTGTCCGGAAACAACTTTTATGTTAAAATTTCTAACATTTTTCGTGGACTGTGACCTTGAAATTTGACGGATTTCCCCCAAAATCGATAGGCTTCTTACCAACCTGATATATGACAATATCCCAAAGTTTCATTCAAATCGGATGTAAACTTTTTGAGTTATTGTCCGGAAACAACTTTTTGGTTAAAATTTCTAATGTTTTTCATGGACTGTGACCTTGAAATTTGACGGATTTCCCCCAAAATCGAAAGGCTTCTTACCAACCTGATATATAACAATATCCCAAAGTTTCATTCAAATCGGATGTAAACTTTTTGAATAATCATCCGGAAACCAAATGTGGACGGACGAATGGACGGACGGACGGACATGAGGACCACTATATACCCCCGACTCTGTCGAGCGGGGGTATAAAAATCAAGGAGTGGGCACCGTAGACAAGCCAGGAAATATATAACCATGTGCCCACTCGCACTGTGGACAGGTGAAAAAAACACCAGTGCTGTAGTGTACATATACATGTCGAATGACATCATGTTATGACTTGTAATTCGATGATAACTGTATTGTACTTAAAGGTATGGCGATATCGGTTAATTGATTGCAAACAATCTGCCAAACCTTTAAATAAATTATAGTTAACTTTATAGTACTAGCTAATAAGCCAAAAAAATACACAGAAAATCAGGAATACTGGACGGAGTGAAATGTGGTACCTTGTATGCGGCCGATTTCAGGTTGACACTCCTGCCTTTACTTGTCAGGGTGCATTTCATTCTGATAAACAAAGTACTCTTCTCATCTTTGGCGATATTCTTGCGAGACAGAAGATCTATCACCTCGTTATGATCACATGGGTGGAGGAACTCCAACAAACTCTGACCAATCAGATCAATCTGAAATAAAATTATATATTTTTTAAAAGAGAAATACGTTTATTGGAGCACAAGATTTATTCTGTCAATTAATGTAGTACTAAGCCTTTTAACTATTACAACCAGCTGTTTTAATGGAAAAATCAATGCAGAAAAGTAACAAAACAAATATATGTATGTAATAGGAGCATAAAAATGAAGGTAAAAAGTATTAAACTATTAACAGATTTAGCTTTACAGTAAAGAGAATGACAACATTTTTATTTGTTTACGAATGTTTATTTTTGTATATAACGATTAAATCTCTAACAGCTATAAACTTATTGAATCTTAAGTGTTTCATACTGAAACTGATACTGAGAATCCCTTGCCGTCTGACCCTTTTTATAGACTTTGGTTGGAGCATGGGCCCACGCTCCCATCAAAGTCTAAAAAAAAATCTCGGACTAAGGTAATTCCAACTTCACATATAACATTACACAAACTTAAACCATGACACTAGCTTGAAAAAATAGGGTTTAAATTTTCTTAAGACTGTTCAGACTAAGAAACAAAAATTAAAAAATGTAAAATTTTTAAGTGGGGGTGAAAATGTCTGATTTTTTTTTAGAAGTAAACTACATGATGTATATGTTCCTTCCATGATTTGTTTTAAAAGGACCAGAAATTTGAGAGTTCATAACTAAATAGTACCAGCTTGTAAACTACAAAATCCATAGAAAATCAATAACATTGGACTGAGGTACCTTGTATGCCGCTGATTTCGGGTATAAAGGTGTATTTATATACATATATAGGGTAATATTTCTCCAAGTCCTGATTCGAATCATCAGACATTTAAATAAGAAAAAAGGACCATCAAAGGACTAAAACCATAAAATATGATTTATATATAACATTTTTCCAAAGACTTTACCAAACAACTTCTCATTTGAAAATTTTTTTAAAAGATTTTTTTCAACCAAACAACTATGTTTGAATAAAATTTATGGAGTCGTATTCTAGCAGTTAACAATAAACCAAGAAATGTAAGATGTAGCTGGATCTAACCATAATCATACCATAATTGCTAGAACTACAAAAAAATCAATAAAATCTCATTAACTACAGGTAGAAAATTTGTATCACTGGTGAGAAAATAGGTTAACGATAATTAATTTTGTGCTGACACAAGCCTGAATTTGTCCCTTTACGACCACAGTATGGTTGTATTTAAAGACAAAATTCACCTGAGGAGGTAACATCAATCTTTGAAAAAAAATCATTTAATGAAAGATCAAAGTATCATGACACAATACTCTAATAATGTCAGGCATCATGTGTGCCAATTATATGTCTCATTTCTTGATGCCTTAATGAATGGATTTCCTGAAATCAGATAATCATTGCTGGCCTACTTTTATCTATATCAACACAAATTTCCCATTATTTCTTTAAATACATCTATAATGCTTAGCGATTTTATCAATAATGAATGTCTCCTAATGGTTCTAGACAAACTGACTACATAACTAATCATACAATCTGTCTTCCTTAACTCAAACTCTTAGAACTCTTCCTAACATGAATATGTGTAGTAATGTTTAATCTATAAGTAAGCTTTTGTGCAAAATGGGACCAGAATAACTCCCTAAAATGGGTACAGAATTACTCCCTAAATAGATACAGAATACTCCCAATAATATAAAAGAAATAACTCCCAAAATAGATAAAGAATAACTCCCTAAAATGGGTACAGAATTACTCCCTAAAATGGGAACAAAAAAATTCCCTAAAACGGGTACAGAATAACCCCCTAAATGGGTAAAGAATTACTCCCTAAATAGATAAGAAATAACTCCCAAAATAGATACAGAATAACTCCCAATAAAAGATAAGAAAAAACTCCCAAAATAGATACAGAATAACTCCCTAAAATGGATACAGAATTACTCCCAATAATAGATAAGAAATAACTCCCTAAATAGATACAGAATAACTCCCTATATAGATACAGAGTTAAGTCCCTAAAATGGGTACAGAATAACTCCCTAAATAGATACAGAATAACTCCCTATATAGAAACAGAGTTAACTCCCTAAAATGGATACAGGATAACTCCCTAAAATGGATACAGGATAACTCCTTAAAAAGATACAGACTTACTACCTAAAATTTTTACAGAATAACTCACTAAAATGAATACAGAATAACTCTTTAAAAGGAATTCAGAAAAACTACTTAAAAATTGGATACAAAACAATTCATTAAATTTGATACAGAATAACTTCCCAAAATATTTAACACATAGTAGCTGTCTGGTACACTTGTTTTCAAGGTTATTTAGAATTCTAACCAAAACTTTGAGGGAGTTCCTCCAAACAACATGTTTCCTTTAACAGCCAGGTTCATCTAAACAGCAGTGCATTTAAGTGTTGATTAAATTTATTCTATTTTTGTGACATCCAATTTTTAGGACTTTAGTAAAAAGAATGTTTTCTTGACAAACTAATACAACTTTTTAGCAATTTCACTACACTCCATAATACAACATTTGTACTTTTTACACTGACAAATCCACATTTTTACCTGTGAAATGCCCAGATACTTGGCAACACTTTCCGACACAAATATTATATCTACATCTTTTGATAAAATGATGACAAATCCTTCTAAGGCTTTAACCCACAAGTGGTCTGTCTTGTCATCACTACCTGAAATCATAAAAAAAAAATTAGGATATTACAACAAAAACCTTGAAAGTTTCCATTGTAGGCTACAGCTTAGCTTCCAAAGCGGGGTTTTCACATGATGTTTAGTGATGTTTTCAGCTATTTTCCAGCTATATTGTATATCATCCACTTTTCATTGGGAAGGAAGGCAAAGTACCCAGAGAAAACCCGATCTCTGGTAGGAAAACTGGCAATCCCGCAGTGAGACTCGATCCCGCAACCTCAGTGTTAACAAATCACGTGATTAACAGTAGACTAACTACTATAATCACTCGGCCACCAAGGCCCCCATATCGTGTGAAGGAAGTGCATTTAGAATTGCAGCAGATTTCGATGGTGGTACATACATATATGTTTTTCATAATTGTCTTTACTTAAAAAAGCAAAAATATCGTGGAGAAACAGATTCTTCTTTTATCTTGTGTATTATATAATGTTTCTCTTTTTTGTTAAAGCAGGGTGGGTGAGAAATATTGCAATACTAGCACTAAAGACATAGAATCTATATACACATATCCATCATTTGCTGACTGGTATAAACCGATTTATTTTGCATAGAGTGTAGTCATCTGGCTCATCGAAGAAACATATAAATGTATAAATTCATTAATTATCAATCTTATTTATTTCTCTTGTTTTAATGAAATAAAATTCATCATAAAAATAAAACCTATTAAATTCAAGCAGTTTAATATGAAATAATGAGAACAAATCTGTTTTATAGATTTCTCTTGACAATATGGTTTCTTTGTAGAAAAATTTCTTGGTGCTAATTCTGTCATTCTTAGGTTAGTATACATGTAGCTAATGTTGTCCAGCATCTAAAATATGTTATTTAATAAACAGTCATGTATATGTAAAGGCATATTCCATAGTCAATGTAGGTGAAATTTGATGGAAATTTTTTATAATTCTTTAAAACAAAATTTTTGTTTACTGGTATAATGTAATGTACACTTAGATACATGTACAATATGTTTTTTTATGGGAATCACCCAAACTGATCACCTACAAAAATAGTAAGAATAGAAAAAAACACATTACCTTCATCAATGTCTGTTCCGATGATTTTGGCCAACTTGAGATGGCTAATGGCTATTCTCATGACCGAAGATTTGTCCAGCTGGGCCTGAATATTGGAGGGTACTGGCAGTGATCCACATAGCTGGTTAAATATCTCTGCTTCTTGACTTCTCCTATTCCTAGCTGCATCTCTAGACTTTTCTTTTCTCTTTTCTGAACTCCTGAAACAATAAATATATCACCATGTAGTCTATGTTAAGACACGTTACAGACCCATCAGCTTCAAAAACAATTTATTATATAAGTAATATACATGTACATGCACATGCATCAAAGATGTTTAACTATAGTATACTGACTGCATTTATCTAGCAACTAAAAAACTTTAAAAAATCAATTAAAAATATATATGTACATTTTCAAAGAAATACCCCAATTCTTGTCACCTTATGCTAGTACTGTATAAAACGCATTAAGTGTTTCTGTAAAAGTACATATTTCTCTGCATACTTGTATGCCCTATGATGTCATTTATGTAAAAGGTTGTCTTTATCAAGTACTTTCAAGGTGTGGGCAGCCAATTATTTTACAGAGAAAAATAACAAATTAAGGGCAATTTAAAAAAAAAAAACCATTAGTGAAAACCTTCTAAAAACCGATTTAAAATTTTTTAGGACAAAATGCAGAGATTTAAATATTTGAGCCAATAAATTTCGCACATCTTAACCATTTATTGTGAAAAAAGTAACGCTTCCAAGTTCATAATGCTTTTGATGAATTTCTCTAATTATCATACATCATCTGTCTAGAAAAGCAATTTCCTTCTGACGCAGTGTGACTAGAAAGCTTCCTACTTATTACATCTGAAGTTCCTTTTTTTCAAAATACAGTTGCTTTTATAAAGTAGGAATTATTATTTTTGCCCTGTACAATAAATTTTTGCCTGCTACGGTTGACCTCTGACATAACCAACTACCAATATGTCATTCACAACATACAAGTTATATTTAGAAACTGTTCTGAAAGGCCTTGTTAGGCAAGTACACATACAGCTCAGATGGTTTTTTGCTGTTTCTACCTATCCACAATGGGCATGGGCACATTGTGAGTAAAATTCAATCTAGGCTTATCTACCCTGCCCATCCATTGGAGTAGACATGGGCTCATTGTGAGTAAAATTCAATCTAGGCTTATCTACCCTGCCCATCCATTGGAGTAGACATGGGCTCATTGTGAGTAAAATTCAATCTAGGCTTATCTACCCTGCCCATCCATTGGAGTAGACATGGGCTCATTGTGAGTAAAATTCCATCCAGTCTTATCTTCCCTGCCCATCCATTGGAGTAGACATGGGCTCATTGTGAATAAACTTCCATCCAGTCTTATCTTCCCTGCCCATCCATTTGGAGTAGACATGGGCTCATTGTGAATAAACTTCCATCCAGTCTTATCTACCCTGCCCATCCATTGGAGTAGACATGGGCTCATTGTGAATAAACTTCCATCCAGTCTTATCTACCCTGCCCATCCATTGGAGTAGACATGGGCTCATTGTGAGTAAAATTCCATCCAGTCTTATCTTCCCTGCCCATCCACTGGAGTAGACATGGGCTCATTGTGAGTAAAATTCCATCTAGTCTTATCTTCCCTGCCCATCCATTGGAGTAGACATGGGCTCATTGTGAGTAAAATTCAATCTAGGCTTATCTACCCTGCGCATCCATTGGAGTAGACATGGGCACATTGTGAGTAAAATTCAATCTAGGCTTATCTACCCTGCCCATCCATTGGAGAAGACATGGGCTCATTGCGAGTAAAATTCCATCTAGTCTTATCTTCCCTGCCCATCCATTGGAGTGGGCATGCTACTAGTATTTCTTTTGCTTGATCACAAAACAAAAGCAAAATTTATTTAAAAAACAGGTGTGCATTCATTTTCTAAAAACAAGAGGTGAAATTTGTGTGGACACTGGTTTGCTGGTTAAACATGTAAACATCTACCTGATCCAGAGACTATATTATATAGTGTAGGGTAGAACTAAGGTGTGACCTGTAAGACAATTTTAAGGAATATGGTACAAAGAGTTGTTTTGGCTACTCTGTATGGCAAAAGACTCCCACCTTCAGCCACACTCTTATTCATCAAGAATGGACAAGTGTAAGACAAGGAGGGGTGTTTTTTCTTTTCAAATGGAAACCATTAAACACAAGTTTTGGCATTTCAGTTCTGTAGACCATTTTTACTGGCATGTTACAGTTACTCTGCATGTAAAGAACATTTTGAATGAACTTCCACATAAGCTTATCACACATTAATTACATTAAACATGTACAATTTTAAACAAAAATGTTTTCGGGGGTAATCTAATATTAATTAGAATTGTTCGGATCACATTTTGTTATTTGAGTTTAATTATTTTTTAAATATAACATTAAACTCTACTGTCAAATATAAAGGCCAATTTATACGTCCATGTTAAGCCACTCTATATTTCCCTAATGTAAAATAAACAAATATTTAAAGAGAATTATGAAGTTAAGTCTCAAGAAATATGTATTTAAATTAAAACTACATATAAAAGTGTAATAATTTCAAGGTCAAGTTATTTTTTCCTTTTATAGTGTATTGTAAACAGTTTGTTTATTGATCAGTATTTGATAAACGCATTTTAAGAAAACAAAACCTGTAAATTGTACAGCAGGTGGCAAAGTGTATTTGATCAGAAATAGTATGCCTACATTTACAAACATGTTTATACTAGTACAAATTTCACAACATGAGAATTTCAAATATGAAAATCTTGAGAAAATTGTTGAGAACGAGTCATATATAAGATACATTTATAAAAAAAAAAATGTTTTTCTTTCCTTCAATACCGAGCGAGTCCAGCTTAACACTGGAATGTACATGTAAATAAAATAAAAAATGAACTAGAATTGTTTGAGGTTACTAAAACTGATGTCTCCCCTTCATATGAAAATTGTGTATTAATTTTTATCTCGAGATATGTTGTGATTGTGTTTCTATATAAAAAAATTACAATGTTGTTAAGATGACAAGGCTGGTGTTTTTTGTTTTGTTTTATTTTTTTGAGGGGGGAGAAGGGGGAAGAGTAAAAGGTCTGCTATTTCTGGGACAGAGACTATGGTCCAAATTATCATCGAAAATGACCTTGAGGTCAAAGGTCAACCATGTTGGTACGCGACACATCCGCTTGTAGTGACCTACCTACATACCAAATATCTAAGCCCTATGTCAAACGACAAAAAAGTTATGGCCTGGACAAGACTATGGTCTAAAAAATCATAAAAAAAGGCTTGAGGTCAATGGTCAATGGTCAACTATGCTGGTACTGGACACATTCGCTTGTAGTGACTACCTACATACGAAATATCTAAGGCCTATGTCAAATGACAAAAAAAGTTATGGCCTGGACAAGACCATGGTCCAAAATATCATCAAAAATGACCATGAGGTCAAAAGTCAAGTGTCAACCATGCTGGTACACAACACATTGGCTTGTAGTGACCTACCTATATACCAAATATCTAAGGCCTATGTCAAAAGACAAAAAAGTTATGGCCTAGGCAAGTTTCGCTGAGAAGAATAAGAATAAGAAAAAGAATAAGAATAAGACGAAGAAATGGTAAAACAATGTGTGTCCCTTTCATGAAGGGGAGAAATAATACAGGTCAGTCTACTAGATTCTCTGTTTGGGGGTGGGGGAGGGAGATGGGTGAGCACACCAGGAGAGCATGACAAAACAGGTTACAGAGGATCTGTGGTTGTTTGGGTTCTGGGTAGGACAGGGGCAGGATGACACAGAAGGCAGGAGATTTAGTGATCCTAAGAGGATATGTCAGACTGTGCATGCAAAGACACTGATTGCAGGTCTGGGACATATAGTGCTGAGTATTGACTGGTGGGGGGAGGGGGGCATGAAGATAGATGGCAGGTATGGGGATGCAATGCAATTAAGTTTACAATTTCACTTGTCCACATTAACATTTAAATATTATATTGATTTTCAATTGGAATGTTAAGTGCAAAGGTTAAAATATTATAACGTAATTCGTAATTCGTCCTATATATTTGCCAATCACTCATCCAGAAACAGACTGTCAAATAAAAGGTAAAAATAGGTTGTTATTCTACATTTATACAGACAGACTTTATAGAATTACCTATAAGAATTGTATATATGGTCTATTGAACACTGATTCATAAATATTATAACAAAACATGTATTATGATAGTACAATCTTATGTCTGAATAGCAATTTTATAGCAAAGTTGCAATAAATAATTGACTTGTTTACTAAGCAGTAAGCAGCGACATAAGGGAGGGAAATAAATTATTTTTATTATGTTTGTCTGATTTCCTTAGTGATGACATTTTCCAAGCTATTTGTGCACATTACATAACAATTGTACTTTACATCTTAATAATATTATTTTGTTCAAAACTTAGATTGATTGATTGATTGATTAATGGT
The DNA here is from genome assembly GCA_944474755.1 of Limnoperna fortunei. Classification (NCBI taxonomy): domain Eukaryota; kingdom Metazoa; phylum Mollusca; class Bivalvia; order Mytilida; family Modiolidae; genus Limnoperna; species Limnoperna fortunei. The sequence goes on from OX104113.1 coordinate 62,502,485, forward strand.
GTTTAATGCCCAAGCAGCAATATTTCAGCTATATTCAGGCCATCAAAACTTATAGATCTACCAAACTACATGTAATATGTGATATGTGGTGAATATCAAGGTCAACAATGAAAATATTATCCATTATTTTCCTGATAACACTGCAACAATTTTTAGCAACAATTCGATATTAAACTGTTCAATAAATACATGTAAGCTTTACATTTAATGTAAAAATGTTTGGTCCAGGTAAAATCCTGCATTTTTATAAAGGGATAAGAATGGAACATAACCAAATACCTCTTCTGAACAAACATGTATATGTCAAACTCTGATAGATATTGTCCACAGTGTGGGAGGCCAGGGTACATGTACAAGGCAGCGACTCTTTTAGCTTGTCTACCCTGCCCAACCTGACCCTCCTTGAAGTAGACGTGATTATACTTGACTTACGCTTAAGAATACAATGGACCAATGGCCTTTCTATGTTATTTTCCATATGGGGTACCCCTTTTCAATTATTATTTCGTTGAAAGACAAAGTTAATTTAATGTTAAATTAAGAGAGATTATTTATGTTAAAGAATAGGGGGTTTATTTGGTGTTATTAAAAATATAGGTTCGCATTGCTTTTCTGGCTGAAAAATGAAGGTCAAAAAGGGGGAGTCTCATTTTTTTCAAATTTCCTCGAGGTGCCCCTACGTATTAGAAATTTGATTTCTTCGTCCTAAATGTGTATAAAACTCCTTTTTTGTGTATTTTCATACCAAAGATTGCATTTCTTTCCAAAATATATTTACTTTAACAATCATTATTGACCAATCGCGTTTAGCCTGACAGTTTTTTCACGCTTTACTTTGTGCTCATAAAATGGCCGCGCCCATACCGTTATGCAATAGTACATTGATACCTATAGAGATATTAAATGGATGCAGAATTAAGCAAATTGCATACCTTTAGTACTGTTGATTCAATTACAAAACTTGTATGTAGTTGGGCATATACATCGATGTTCCTTTATGCTTTAAGTGCCGTTTTTTAAAGGCCACCCCTAGAAAAAAAGGCGCGTTTTTTCAAGTAGTTTTTTTCTCCTCAGTTTGTGCTGCGCTTCAAAATTGACGTTTTTTATCTTTCCTGTTGGTGTTTTTCACATAGCATGTGTAGATGCCTATGTTCGACGATTGTTCTATCTTAAATTTTCATTCAGGGTCCACAATTGAACGAACGAAATGCGGTCTAAATGATCTTCCGAAAATTAACGGTTTTTGAAACAGACTTTAACTTGTTCAAAACTGACCAAAATTTCATAGTACAACATTATGGTTGAATGCTGGACTTTACTTCGGTGATTTGTAAACAGTGTTTCGAAATCGTTTAACATTTGTGAAATTATCGCCCATTATTATAACACAACCAGAAAGTCAGATTAGGGCCGAAAAAACGTAAAGATCATAGTTCTTTTATAATTGTCAAAAGTTCAATTTGAATCACCGAATTAGACTAAATTTGCTGTTTTATGCGTCCTGTAACATACAAACTCCAAATGTAGTGTACACATTGACCACGAGCCTTTCAGTCATTGTTTTATCATTCCCACCCCTAATGTTGCATTGAAAATAGCATGTTTCATGAAATAGACTATAGCTAATTAAAACGTGAATATAAACAATGAATTTTGTAATAATCTATGATTTTATGCAGAATTTATGCGCTTAAAGTAAAATTTGCCGAATTCAAATGCCAAAAGAAACATGTTTAGAATACAATGGACCAATGGCCTTTCTATGTTATTTTCCATATGGGGTACCCCTTTTCGATTATTATTTCGTTGAAAGACAAAGTTAATTTAATGTTAAATTAAGAGAGATTATTTATGTTAAAGAATAGGGGGTTTATTTGGTGTTATTAAAAATATAGGTTCGCATTGCTTTTCTGGCTGAAAAATGAAGGTCAAAAAGGGGGAGTCTCATTTTTTTCAAATTTCCTCGAGGTGCCCCTACGTATTAGAAATTTGATTTCTTCGTCCTAAATGTGTATAAAACTCCTTTTTTGTGTATTTTCATACCAAAGATTGCATTTCTTTCCAAAATATATTTACTTTAACAATCATTATTGACCAATCGCGTTTAGCCTGACAGTTTTTTCACGCTTTACTTTGTGCTCATAAAATGGCCGCGCCCATACCGTTATGCAATAGTACATTGATACCTTAATCATAAACCTACAAGTAAATGTACAGTCTATACAAGACAATCATTTAAGTATTTTGTTGACTATTTTTTACAAAATAAGAAGTCAAATGGTGGGCTGCTTGCTGTGGATATGTGCAAACAAATAATCACCAGAGCTGTATAGCATAACTGATAGGAATGTATTAGGGGTGGGAATGGCTTGGTTGGGGATTGATTTCAACACCAGAAATTCCATTCTAGATATTAAGCTGCTTTATATAGCATATATCACAGCTAGGTGTGTCACTTTGATCTCCTTGTTCTAAAGAAAAGTATTTCCCATATTATGTATTAGAAGTTCCACCCATGTCTAGGTGGTGTCAACAGAATACAAATTGAAGTTTTCATTCAGTTAACTATTTCATTACAAGTCCTTCATGGGAACTGACTAGAATGCATAAATGTCAAAATACCTAAAAGTTCGACGCTGAAAAAACACAATAAGTGGCACCTTACAAATCCTTGGTCAAGTAGTAGCAATTATTTATAGGAAAATTTGGTAGTTACAAAGAACCCTTACTTATTCCATTTAAACAGACCAATTGTCATGATATTACTGAACATTTATAGAATTGGTGTTAAACCCATTGGATAAACAGCTATATTACATGTTCGTTCTCACGTTGTTAACATCTATAAAAACATAAGAATAAATATAACATGTTTTTGGTGGCAAATTACTTCTAGATCAGTATCTTTTCAATTACCAAACTCTATCCTATGTGAAAATTTGTATAAGCAGGAAGACTGTGAAGAGAGTTCAAGTCTACAGCCACCTTTACACTTATTAACAGTCTAAAGAAACCATATATAGTAACAATATGGAATGAATTGTCAACTGATATCATGTTGCATTACAACTGTTAAAATATCAAGCTCTTATAAAGAGCAATGCCCTAGCACTATATATATATATTAGTACTTGGCTAAATATCACCATCGATTGAAATTATCGGTACTGTAAATCAGAACCACCCAAGCAAGCTCACACCACAGAAGTACTTTTATTCATTGCAGTGTATCCAGTTAATTTTAACAACTTTATAAAACAGAAATGATTAGCAAAGATAAATCTACTTACATTTGTATAAATGTATAATGAAAAGAAGATGAAAAAATTATTCCAATTGACGATTTGACAGTCTTGGATTAATGTGTATAACAAACAAATTACTTTTAGTGCCAAGTTATACTGAAATCAGCTGAGCCAATTGAGGTTGCAAAGATAAAATGTTGAATCAAAGTAAGGTTTTCAACAGGTGTGGATAATACTAAGTCCCCTACTGGCAAATACAATTTTTTTAAGTTCAAGGGCCATAATTTTTTTAAAAGTCATTGGACTGGAATGGTATTCAAACTTGATCTGTAACTCATCATGGTTGACTCACATACAAAATATCAGCTCAATACCTGCAAGCGTTTAGAAAAAAAAGTCTGGAAAACATGTTTGACTGACTGAGAGACTGAGGGACTTGAGGGGCTAACAGATGGAGAAACTGACAGACTGATGAACTGAGTACAAACCTATAGTCTCCTTCAGCGAAGTAAGTAGGGGACTAATTACTATCAGACACCTGACACAAACAGTTCAATGATCCTGTGTTATTAGTCATTCAAAATCGTTTAAGTCCACAATATATATAAAATGAACTAAACTTCTTTCTTTAGTTTTCATGACCAAAACAAAACAATTATTTCTTCCACCGGCTAGAAAGTGTCACTGCCATTGGTAATCCTTCCTCAGACTAGATATTTCATTGTTAGATACAACAGGCTTGTAAACATTAATGACCAGCAACACTAAACCATTAAAAATCAGTTACTTTATGGTTAAAATGTGTTGGTTGTGTATCATGATTCTAGTTTATACACTACAGCTCAATAGAATTGTACATTTTCTGAACAGTTAGGAAAATTTTTTAATTGGCTACTCTATACACTCTCTGAAGTGGATGCGGTCTTCATTTGCGTAATCATAAGACTTTCCAATAATAATCCACAGAAAATATTAAATCAGCTTTATGCATACTATTTGTTATAAAACAGAAGCACAATTTAGAGTGGATAATGGTGGGCTAATTAACCACTGGACGGAAGGTAGGCCAAATTTTACTGCCGTTATAATCCGAAGTTAGTTTTGTGATTTGTCGCCAAAAAAAAAAGCGAGGGTATGATTATTCATTCTAGACGGAAGGCAATGTAAAATCAATGTGAGCTACTTATGTAGTGTAAAGGTACATGCCAATTTGTTTTTAATTTATGTTAACAAAACAAGCATTAACCTACAGTCTTGTGATGTGATCTATCAAACACTGACATACTTCTCAATCTAGAATGACTTCACTTAATCAACAAAATTTCCATGTTGCCAAAATTGAAAGACACAAAACAGTTATATTATGAAAAAAGGACAGTGTAAGAATGGGAGTACTACTGTGTTGACCACGGAATTTATTTAGCATTAAGTAAGATTTTCTTCAATTAAATCAATCCTTTCTCTAACAACATATACTGTACATGGAATGGCCTTAATAAGGCATGACTTTGCAGAATTAGGTAGTCGGAAAAATAGCAAGGAAACTAACGAACAACAAGAGCTTATTAACGTCAAGGAATGATTACTAGTACAAATCTAAATTAAGACAAACATATACAACAGGAAGGAAAAACCAAAAACATATCAAAACAAATACAAACCATAGGTAAACTCTGGTGCTCAGAAGTTTCTTCTTTAAAGTTATTCCATATTCATTTTTTTTTATTCTTCAACACCACTTTCAGCTATATCATGGTGTCCAGTTTATGTACATGTAAAGAAGGAACAAAGCGTACCCAGTGAAAACCCTTGATCTTCAGCATGAAAACTGGAAAACTTTGTTGATTCTAGTTCGTGCACACAGTAAGGCTCCAAGTTGTAACTGTACATGATGTATTTTGGACTGCTGTACAATGACCAACTGATCAATTGCATTATCAATATACCATGATTACTTGATCATTTCATTACCTGTATTACAGCAGGACTGGAGATCCCTCAGAGTACTCGAGCTTCCTCCCCCAATAAAAACTGGAGGATGCCATGATATTGCTGAAAAATTGCTGAAAGTGGCATTTAACAAGATACCAAAAAAAAATTACCGGTATTCCAAAGCAATGTGCTATTGATCAATCAATGAAATCTACCATATACATATGCATTAACTGACAGATCAATTATTTAAAAGCTTTTCACTGTTGATAGTATCAACATTATGTCATGAACCAGATACAAAATGGTAAAAACAAAACAGCTTAAATTGAACTTTACTCATGGCATGAATTGCTTGCTGTCAAAACATGTCATTGATGTGTTCTGTATCTTAGATGGACTGAAAATTTGTTACAATTAGACCAGTGGGACAAATGTTACAAGGAACCAACCATTTTCTTACCTGCAGGGGGCCCCAAGATTATTATTAAAACTTGTCTGGCCTAAAATTATTTTTCTACTGTATCAAGATATATAAATTACTACAAAAGATGTACCTTATCTATTTTTAATAAGAAAATAGTGAACTCTTTTTGGTTGCTCTGAACTCAATAAACATTCGTGTATGTACATGTACTAGTATAATAATTTTAAATGTTTCAAATTCACAAGGTAAAGGCTATTTTGACAAAAAAAAGTGCTAAATTGATAAAAATGTAAATATTTCTTTTTAAGACAGTTTTTTTGAGGTTATCATAAGTATGACTTGCACATACATGCTTCTTGCCAACATGTTACAAGATTTACTCCAAACATCCTTGACCTTATTAAGATTAAGTGTTTATTTCAGATACAATGTAATAATTGCATCATTAAAAGGGGTTACACAGTGCAGTTGTGGTTTTTTTTCTCTAAAAGTTACATAATGAAGATAAGATAGTAGGACACATTATAATAAACAAGGTCTGTATCAGAAATCTGCTGAATATGACATCATAAAGAATGTTTTGTTCTGAGGAAATATGAAATACACCCATTTCTTGTACCTATCAATCTTTTTTTTCTTTGAATGAAATAACTATTTCTATCGACTGCATATACATATGTATTAAAATATCAGAAAAAAAATAACAAAAGTACTTTTATATGAGCTAAATAGACTGGTATCATCATCAAATGAGCTCAGACTCAAATTCGATCAAAATCAGATAGTCAGCACAGCTTTCATGACAAGTTACGCACGAAGCTTCCTGTTTGACATACCAAATGAAATAAAAGCAATGAAATGATCAGATTAGGCCATACTACAAGTAACCTAAGTATGACCCACGGCACAGCTGAGAATTATGTTTCATATGTTAGTTACAATGTTTTTCTAGAACGTAAAGTGTGTATTTAAAGCCACAAATGATGCCTCCATCCTTGAACAATAACATGATAGGTGTAATGCAACAAGGAATTTAAGAAATTGAGTAAAAATCGTAATCCTTAGGACTACACACTTTCATTATGTTTACAAACATCCTACTAATATGAATGCTGGGGCTCTAAAAATTAAGGTTAAGGAGAAGATACTAGAACAGCTAAAGGTATCTGGCCTGCAGGCTGACTAAGTACATTTTGTACGTCAAAACTATCTTTTATTTTACGAAAATTAATGAAAATCAAAATCCTTTGGTCCTGCACACCTTCATTATGTGTAAAAACAAGCTACTAAATATAAATGTTGTAGCTCAAATCAATAAAGGAAGGATAGATAGGACAAGACATATACAAGTATCTGGCCTGCAAACTGATTGTTTGTTTGAATGTTTTTTAATGCTACTTTCAGCAATTTTTAATCTACTAGTATATCATGGCATTTTTATTGGGGGAGGAAGCCGGATCACAGTTGAAAACCCCCGACCTTCGGTAGGAAAACTGGTAAGCCTTGTCAATTAAGATTTGAGTCAAATGCACCCTGCCCCCAGTGAGGCTGGAACCAAAAATCTCAGTGTTGACAAACCACGTGATCAATAGTAGACAAACTACCTTAACCACTTGGCCACCGAATCCCCGCCTACAAACTGACAAAGTCTGATCTATACCTCTAGTTTTAAGAATATTTCACAAAAATCAAAGTCCTGTGGAACTGCAAGTGCAAGCCTCCATTATGTGTTTAATATCCTACCAAATATAAACCCTGTAGCTTCAATGTTAAAACATGTAACCCTACATGGCTTGCCACCTCCAAAAACTGACTATCTACCTACCTGTATCTGTAATTTTAAGAAATTAAAAATTACTGAAAATCAAAAAACTTTGGCCCTGCACACCTCCATTATGTGTACAAACATTCTACAAAATATAAAAACTGTAGCCTTAAAACTGCAAGAAAAGTTTGCCAGGGGAAGCCAATACGAACGCCTATAAATACTCAAATTGCTAAATGAAAACGCTAAAAAATTTCCGGAGAATATACTATGCATTGAATTTCAGATTGAGAGTAATACAATAGAAAAGAGCACTTCTGAATCATTCTTGTGTCAATACATATATGTGGTTCAAAAGCTATTATGTCAGACATGTTTGAACTACATGTATTCAAAACTCATCATTGGCACTCCAACCATAAACCACAAGAGACCTTGATATCTTCATTTGTACAACCTTGAAATTTCAAAAGTTATGCTGAAATCAAGCAAATGCCTCTTACATCTTAGGAATTGAAACAAACTTAAATATTAAAACATTCTAAAGCAATTTCAAAACTGTAAATTTACACAACCAATCAGCGGATCCAGGACACTATACTAGTATCCCATCATGTCAGCACTAAGCATGACAGCTGGTCTGGGAATGTAATACTCTAGATCTTCAGGACTAACAGTTCACCAACAAAGGCAATGACATAGTACTTCTAAAAACTATAAAAGTTCTATTCTCCCATTCTCTTTTCATACTTAGGCAAAAAAACTAGATAGATGTATCTACAACTGAAAATTGAGTCCATTTTGAATTAAGTGGTTTCCTAAAGTTATGGTACATGTACATGCCTCTATATCAGGATATATAATATATAGTGAAAGTTGATCATATTCATGATATTGGGCCAATGTTAAAGGTATCATGTTTAGGTAAATATGTATCTCCGATTACAGTCAATCAATATGTCCCCAGTTCCAGACATGGATTTATTATTAGTTCCAGTTATAATACCTGTACCACAACTAATTATTGTACAATGTCTGGTTACCAGTACTCCAAATGTACACTAATAAAGATAAATAAAATATACATATTTTCAACACCTCATGTCTTCATTTAATGTGGAAATTGTATAAACATATATCTGGCAGAAATCCAGTTTACATTTACTGGTCAACCTCACAAAATGATCCCTATTTCTACATGGCTCAGTAGGTGCATTAAGCATGCATTATGAGGCTTCCTGCATACTGATATTACTGGATTGATGCTTAAATGTCCAGTAACCCATATTATATGTACTTCATATAAAAGCTGAGAACAAGTCAATAAACAAAAAATGAATTCATGTTATGTAATGTAACACAGCTGTCACTACATGTAAATATAGCTGATATACATGTACATGTATGAAGTAAACTGAGATGACAACAATATTTCAGAAGCAAGGCAATAGTTCCAAATAATACATTTGTATTGAAAAACAAGTTTGCTTGATTAGGGTTAATGTAATATGTCCTTTTTCAGCTATACTAGATATCAGTGAGATGGTATCCATCTCTGTGGGCCCTGCCGACGTTGAGGTCAAGAAAGGTCATCAACCATGGTATGCGACACATCGCCTTGATATTATCTACCTGCATTCCAAATATCAAAAGCCTACCTCAAAAGATAAAAAAGTTACAACTCGGACATGAATTTGTTATTCAGAAAGCAATAATGTGACCTTTAAGGCAAAAGCTCAAGGTCACAGGTCAACAACCACGGTATGCGACACATCGCCTTGATATTATCTACCCACATTCCAAATATCAAAAGCCTATCTCAAAAGATAAAAAAGTTACAGCCCAGACATGAATTTGTCATACAGAAAGCAATAATGTGACCTTAAGGTCAAAGTTCAAGGTCAAAGGTTATAAACCACGGTTTGCGACACATTGACTTGATATTATCTACCTACATTCCAAATATCAAAAGCCTACCTCAAAAGATAAAAAAGTTACAGCCCAGACAAGATTAGTTTGGACGGACGTACGCACGGATGGACAGACGGACAGACTGATCACTATAGGGCGTCCTGGTGGGGCCCTAATTATGGAGTCTTTTTATTGGGGAAAAAGCCAGTGTACAGACAGTACCAGGAGAAAACACCTAGTAGGGAAACTAGCAATCCTTGTCAATTTAGTCGGAGTTGAGAACACCCTGCCCACATTAAGACTCAAATCAGCAACCAGCACATGATCAATAGTAGACTAATTACCTAACCAATCAGCCCCTGAAGCCCCTACTACTACACAAGTACATGTACAATCATGTGTATGGAACAGTTACTAGTATATACACACTACTCAATTACTCAAAGGCTTAAACATTGTTGGTAATGTATTCATCATGCTGCTGTATACATGCACTGCTACCATTTCCCCAAAAAGACAGGGTTAAGGTCATCTTTTATTGATCACATCTGTCAACACTCAGTTCCAAGTTCCAGTCTAACTTCCAATCTGACAGGCAGTGCTTAACTCCAATGATGGACAGTTTACCCACCAAAAGTTGGGGATTTTATCAATAACTTCTGCTTCCTGTCCCAATAAAAACTGGACATCATGAAATAGCTAAAAAAAATTGCTGAAAATGGCATTAAACATACACCATTCAAACAATCACATCTTTAAGTTTGTACATCATGTACTTAGTAGTACATGTGAATATAATTAGTAAATACATGTACATGTACACTACATGTATAATTTCCAAAGATTACCAAATTCTTCTAATGTGCTGTCATATGGCATACCATTCAATCATATACATGTATATGAACCATGTCATGCAAACACAGATAATGCTTCCGGATAACAAATTTAAATTCATGTTAAGTAGTTGTAAAGATATAAGTGTTGCATTTGGAAAATTGTTTGATGTCCATCAATAGATTTTACTGTACAGACTAACATCTGCAAATACAGTACATGCAATAGTACATGTACACGTTCAAATTCTTAGATGGAATAGCGAGTCTTCAGCAGTTTAAAATTGGGCCTACTACATGTAATTTATAGTTCTAACAAATTGCTTTGAGATTCTAAATATTACAACAAAGGAGCCTATATATAAAACTACCAGCACATGTATATTTGTCAGAAATAAATAATTTCATGTGCATGTATGGTGAAGGCCACTTAAATTCTTTTATAATGCTGGCCATACCTTGGGGCTAACCTTGTCGGCACTGAAAAAATTTAAGAGCAATCATTGGCAATCAATGAAAAACATTTGTTGCCTGTGGATGGAATGTTTCCTGAAAGAAATAAGAATAGAGAATAGCAAAGTCCTTGCAATGACACTTAGAAATTGCAATATTATTAAGAACACTTTATGCAAGTTTTAAGTCTCTCAAAACAATTATACATGCAGTGATCAGAAAAACCACTGTTATTTTATATGGAATTTACTCTATTTTAGGTACCAAAAAAGGTGGAGTATTGTCTGCCTTACCTTCTTTTTTTCTTATTTGAAAAGGACGGTGGCAGATTATAAGTATCTACAGAGTTCAGTCTTGAAATTTGTTCAATCTGTTAAATGTTGTCAATGGCAGTGGCTATTTGGTCGCTTTGTTATTTTTGTATAACATGATTTCTTTTTACATACATGTACTGTATATAAATTTTGCGAGAATAATGAATTTTGATTGGCTGGAAAATATTTTCTATCAGAGGATGGAAAACAAATTTGATCGTCATGGAGACACGTGCCATTTGACGTCAAATATAACACCATGGGAAACTAACACTTTTTGTGTTGATCTCTTTTTTTCAACATTGTCCAGTTACAAAAATAAAATTTTTGAGTTTATTCTATTGTTTGAATTTATTTATAAGTATTAACTACAAAAATATTTTCTTCATCGAGGGATAACAAAATTTCCATTGTGCACATTTAATATAATCTGCTACGTGGAATATACAATGTGCAAAACGGAAATTTTGTTATCCCTCAATGGAGAAAATATTTTTTGTAGTTAATCCTTAAATATATATACAAATGTATATATTATTTTTATAAAAAATTATCTTTCCAAATTTTATTAATAATATTTGACAATAAAACTAGACAAAGTTGATCTAGCGATCACTGATACCCCCGCTTTTGTAAAAATTTCTAACGTTGTTCGTGGACTGTGACCTTGAAATTTGACAGATTTCCCCAAAAATCGATAGGCTTACCAACATTGTCCGGAAATGTTTTTTCTAAAAATTTCTAGTTTTTCATGGACTTCGACCTAGAAATTTGACGGATTTCACCCAAAATCGATAGGCTTCTTTCTAACCTGATATATAACAATATCCCAAAGTTTCATTCAAATCAGATGCAAACTTTTTGAGTTATTGTCCGGAAACAACTTTTTTGTAAAAATTTCTAACATTTTTCATGGACTGCGACCTTGAAATTTGACGGATTTCCCCCAAAATTAATACGCTTCTTACCAACATGATATATAAAAAAAAACCAAAGTTTCATTAAAATCGGATGCAAACTTTTTGAGTTATTGTCCGGAAACAATGTTTTTGTTAAAATTCCTAACGTTTTTGTGGACTGCGACCGTGAAATTTGACGGATTTCCCCCAAAATCAATAGGCTTCTTACCAACCTGATATATAACAATATCCCAAAGTTTCATTCAAATCGGATGTAAACTTTTTGAATTATTATCCGGAAACCAAATGTGGACGGACGTAAGACGGACGGACGGATGGACATGAGGACCACTATATACCCCCGACTCTGTCAAGCGGGGGTATAAAAAAACACCATTGTTTTTTTCTCTCTTTGTTGATTAATAAAGGTTAAGAAAATAGGTATAGTTGTGAACTATGTTTATCAGTTTAGTATTCCTTTTAACAATTGTAAAAAAACATACAATTATGCTCTATTACTTTTTATCAGAACAATATAACAACTACTAGCTATAGTATCAACATAATTTGAATTTCAAGAGAATACTTGTAAATTACATATTCTAAAGAACAAGTGTGGACACAGAAAAAGGTCTCGCCTGCATTCCGCATCAGTAACGAAAATAAATTTCGTCATATGCATTACGTAAATAGCATTTAATATCAGCAGCGGCCTGTATACCAAATATTGTCACCATGCCATGCATGGTTACAGAGGAACTGTCCTAATACAACAAGTGTGGACACAGAAAAATGTCTCGCCTGCATTCAGCATCAGTAACGAAAATAAATTTCGTCATAAGCATTACGTAAATAGCATTAAATATCAGCAGCTGCCTGTATACCAAATATTGTCACCATACCATGTATAGTTACAGAGGAACTGTCCTAATACAAAAACTTTAACGTAGTCGCTGGGCTGTGAAATTGAGGTCAAGGTCAGGTGACACCTACCAGACAGTCATGTACTATTTATCAGCAACTTATATAACAAATATTGTCATCCTAACGGAACAGCCGTAACCCAAAAAACTTTAACATAGTCGCTTGACCGTGAAATTGAGGTCAAGGTCAGGTGACACCTACCAGACAGTCATGTACTAGTCATCAGCAACTTATATACCAAATATTGTCATCCTACCATGCGTGGTAACAGAGTAACTGCCGTAACCCAAAAACTTTAACGTAGTCACTGGACCGTGAAATTGAGGTCAAGATCAGGTGACACCTACCAGACAGTCATGTACTACTCATCAGTAACCTATATACCAAATATTGTCATCCTACCATGAGTGGTAACAGAGGAACTGCTGTAACCCAAAAACTTTAACGTAGTCACTGGACCATGAAATTGAGGTCAAGGTCAGGTGACACCTACCAGACAGTCATGTACTAGTCATCAGCAACCTATATACCAAATATTGTCATCCTACCATAAGTGGTTACAGAGGAACTGTCGTAACCCAAAAACTTTAACGTAGTCGCTGGACCGTGAAATAGAGGTCAAGGTCAGGTGACACCTACCAGACAGTCATGTACTAGTCATCAGCAACCTATATACCAAATATTGTCATCCTACCATGCATGGTTACAGAGGAACTGTCATAACCCAAAAACTTTAACGTAGTTGCTGGACCGTGAAATTGAGGTCAAGGTCAGGTGACACCTACCAGACAGTCATGTACTAGTCATCAGCAACCTATACACAAAATATTGTCATCCTACCATGCGTAGTTACAGAGGAACTGCCGTAACCCAAAAACTTTAACGTAGTCGCTGGACCGTGAAATTGAGGTCAAGGTCAGGTGACACCTACCAGACAGTCATGTACTAGTCATCAGCAACCTATACACAAAATATTGTCATCCTACCATGCGTAGTTACAGAAGAAATGCCGTAACCCAAAAACTTTAACGTAGTCGCTGGACCGTGAAATTGAGGTCAAGGTCAGGTGACAGGTGACTGCAGGCAAGTACTCATCATAAGCTACCTCTGTACCAAATTTGATGGACCTAGGGCTTGGGCTTACAAATATATGAAGCAAGATGTAAAGTGTTTACGCCGCCGCCGCCGGATTCCCATACATATGTCTCGCCTCCAGCGACTTTCGTCGCAGGCGAGACAAAAACCCTTTTTTAATGCACGGGAAGTAAGACTAGATGTCTTTTTCTCTGAACTTTCCGAGAAAACTTTTACATATGGATTGCATAAGAATTTTTCTGCAATTTTCTTGTGAAAGGATAGGGTGGAACAAAAGATAAATTTGGACTTTCAGGGATTTTCCTGCCTTTATTTTGGGGCCGATATTCGGCCCCAATCCCAACGGCAAAAACCCATATTTTTTCCCAATAATGAAAGTGAAAATTCCCATTTCAGGAGGTTTTGTAATCCGGTTTCTAAAAATAAATTCAATCACGCTAAGCCGAAATATTACAAACAAAATCAAAATCTGATTACTACGCGAACATTGGTTTATAATTACTGTTCCCGGTATCTTTAGTCATAACGGCAACCAGTTTAATATTAGAGCTTGCTTGTTTTATACCAAACGCAGATTCCGGTATGATATAAAAAAAACCCTGAGATTTGGTAAGTCGCGTAACTGTGCTCAATAATATGAAAGATAATTGTATGCAGCAAATAAGACAAATTACTTTATTTTTACGATGTCCAGTAATATGGGCCGTTTTTTTGGTTCAAAAAGCTTTGTCTAGAAAAGAATAAGTCGGAGGAATACATTTGGAATGAAGCGTGACCCTGCATTAACGTTCAAAAATAGTCTCGATCATCCAGACGCATAATTACATTTGTGCGTCTGGATATATTCTGGTACCCTGACGATGATATCCTCATTAGCCTAAGCGGCCTTCGGATATAACGTCAGGTCAGGAGCATTGGATTTCAACGGTGGCAGCGTTGAAATTAGAAGTTCGGGTATTCTCTAGACTAACCATTTTGTATCATAGATAAGTTCAAGTAGACCGAACGTATTATGACTTCATTCTCTTTATGACGTTCAATGTTTACATTTCTCAACTGAGTTTGCATTAAGATTTGATAATTTTAACGTAAAGTTGAATGTAATATTATATTCAAATTTTATCAAGAAAAGGTATTCCCAGGTTTAAAAAATGATTGACATGTGCATATGATATTAAATGGCGTCATATTATCAACCAATTAAAATGCTTAAATCGGAGGCCCTGACCTGGTGTTATATTTGAAGTGAAGCTTGCGTCAATGAAAAATATTGCACCAGGAGACCAGGTTACGTCTGGATACATCTCTATATATATATCAAGAAGTGTATAACAAATTGTGCCAAAGTTTACATTGGAATATTTTTATAAAATATAACTTTATCAATTAATTAAACAAATATTATTGTTGTGCACAATCAAGAGTGAATCTGAAAGTGACGTCATATTATAAGTATGCATGGTTTTCCTGGTTTAAAAATAGGGCCCTAAAAATAGAATCATTGTTTTGTCTCCACCTATTGGTAGCGAAATTACAACAAGGTGATCCCAGACGTATTCTGGTACCCTGACGATGATATCCTCATGAGCCTAAGCGGCCTTCAGATATAACGTCAGGTCAGGAGCATTGGATTTCAACGGTGACAGCGTTGAAATTTGACGTTCGAGTATTCTCTAGACTGACCATTAGTATTATAGATAAGTTCAAGTAGAACGAACGAATTATGACGTCATTCTCTTTGTGACGTTCAATGTTTACATTTCTCAGCTGAGTTTACAGTATGATTTCATAATTTAAACGTAAAGGTAAAATATAATTTATATTTAAATTTTATAAAGAAAAGGTATTCCCATATATTTAAAAAAAGATTTGCATGTGCATGTGATATTAAATGGCGTCATATTATCAACCAATGAAAATGCTTATATCGGAGGTCCTGACCTGGTGTTATATTTGAAGTGAAGCTTGCGTCAATGAAAAATATTGCACCAGGATACCAGGTTAATCCCAGACGCTATTATATATGCGTCTGGGTGATCGAGACTAGTTCAAAAATGGCATTACACAACGCCAAATACTACCGAAGTGGAACGATGACGTATTGTATCAAAACTAGGAAATTTAGTTTTTACGAAATTAAATATTGACCAGAGCCTTTGTGAATAGAAAATAATGAGTTTTCTTGTACCTCTAGACCCATCCATTATCGGCATTCAACCGAACCTTCGACCGTCGGTAGAGAAGGTTCGGTTGAATGCCGATTAGCATACGAATCAGGGTAAACAATGCAATGCACATTTTTAGAGTTATGTATATCTGATTTAGTTCTTATCCAGTCATTTATTAAGACCCCAGAACAAAGGAGAGTGAAAGTAAAATCTGATGTTTGCAACTCAGTTTCTATTTAATTCCACCAAGATTCATGGAAATTTTTCTCTTAGAGTATGATGTCAGCACACTTGGCTACATATGTAAATTTTGATAACTTTTTCCAAAATATTTATGAAAACTGATTTGAATTTGTCAGTTTTCAGGTCACGCTTATAGATTCCATCTTATCATTCATGACTAATTTATACAAGAAACATTTTACGTTAAAAACATTGATGTTTAAAAGCAATGTTTTTACTTTATTCATATTTAAGACTTTTCCCAATTGTGGAATTTACGTCGTAATTTTCCCAATGAACAGAGGCCCAGGCCCCATTTGAAAAAAGGTAGGAAAATCCCTGACTTTACACCGCCTTTGACTGTGAATGCTTGTTACCAAGCAAAAAGAGTTCATCACACAGATGAATAACACAAAACAGCTTTGCAGAAAAATGGGTAATAATTTCAATGCATTGACAACTACATGTAGTATGATGTGCAGGTGAACAATTAAACAGAAAACTCATAAGAAATTAATAACACATTTATGACTTCTTGCAAAAATACATGTACACAATGTACATGTTATGTACCTGTATTCCATTTATACTAAATTTAATCAAATCTATCTCAAACAGCAATTCACCAAAAGATCGCTATTTTAACATGAATATACTTGTACAGTGTAAATCTATTGCTACTACTAGTACATTAAATCAGTTATTAAAAATAACAGAGGTTTAAAAATGTTTATGTCTGCCAGAATGTTTACTACTGATACATATACTAGTATGTACTAGTATTATTCATGAAACAATTCATTGTTATAGGCTTCGTTTAATTTTAAATGCTTAAAAAATATTTCTACAAAAATACTAATAAAATCAACAACTGAAGAAAGTTATTGAAGTAAAATACACTGTATTATACCAATATTTTATTTTAATACTATCGTCTAGGCCTGAGTATAGCTAAAATACTGCTCGCTGGATGTAAAGCAACTATCCAATCAATCAATCAATATTTAAGTACTAAAATTAAAATTTATAAAAGATGTGATGTGATCGTGGTGATATACAAGTACCAGATTTTGAAAAGAACATTAAAATTGCAACATTTTTTCCATGGTGTCCAGTTTTTATTGGCATGTTATCAATGGTAGACTACATGTAACTAACTTAACCACTCTGACAGTCTGAGAATCCTCTGCCGTTCAACGCTTTTTTTTCTTTTTTTTGCGTGGGACGTAAGAGAGCTCTCCATTAGCAAAACAGCAGATTTTGCGACACCGGTCTGGGTCAGCACATTTCATCGTGTCAGATTTAATAAAACATTTTCATCCAGTTAATCTATATATAATTCGCTTCTTTAGATATTTTTCTCTAGGAATATAATAATCTTACCTTCAATCAAGCTGATTTAAGTCCATTTCAAAGCTCATTTCCATCGATACCCTTACATTCCTACATTTCACTTTCATTTTGAACAAAAAGTCACGTGACAGCAATGTGACTTAAATTCAGTGCTTAAATTAGCTTGATTGAAGGTAAGATGATTATATTCCTAGAGAAAAATATCTAAAGAAGCAAATAATATATAGATTAACTGGATTAAAATGTTTTATTGAATCTGACACGATGAAATGTGGCGACCCTGACCGATGTCGCAAAATCCGCTGTTTTGCTAATGGAGAGCTCTCTGATGTCCCACGCAAAAAAAAAAAAAAGAAAAAAAGCGTTGGACGGCAGAGGATTCTCTGACTACCACTCTGACAACACGATCCCTTTGAAATACAGGCAGTTACATGTACATGTATGCATTTGCATGCAAGTATTCATTTGAATTAGAAACAACTCTGATTTAAATAAAGGAGGACAACAGGGATTTACACTAACAGTCTCCCAGTCCCCCAAGGCGACTAAATAATTGCATGGGCAGGTAAAGTTTGCTTTTCGATCGTCCAGGTGGCGATCAAATTTGTGATTGTTGGTTAGCCAATCCATTTCTGTTTTCACAAATTTCACCATGTCATTTTGATAAGTTGCTGTATGTCATCTTTTAATTTTATTCCCATATTAGCAAGAAATCTTAATATTTTTGTTTATGCATCATGTTTATCATGTTTTCGTGCTAACAGTGTTCGCTGGTCTTGTCTGACTTTTACTTTGTACATAAAGCATAGAATGAAAATAATACTGGATAGTACCAGTTCAAAACAAAAGAAATATCAAAATTTCTGAAGCGGATATGAACTCTGTGTCGGAGATTGCAAATACAATGTGGTTAGTGTTGAAATGAGTATTGTAATGATTCAAACATAATACAAATTAGTACTTTGACGGTAATTTTCACTGGGCGCCAAAATTTTGTAAGTTAAGAGACCAGGTGGCAACCATGATAAAAAATGTTATATCTTGGTGTCCAGTTTGTAGTTAAGAACACTATGCAAGGCTCTGCTCGAGGCCCTCAGTCAACATTGTAAGACACAGAAAAATTATTTCAAACCTCATTACTGTTACTCTGTTTATAAATATTATCTACCTTGAGCTTGAGCCTCATAAATAAAAAAAAAATTCCTTGACATGCTAGTATTGAGGAGGGTTTTCTAAAATAAGTAACTAAATTTCAGACATGTTTCAGGTACAAGACAGAAGGGTTTACATTGTTTACAATCATATTGCTACATGTATGCAACCTTTCTTTTAGGAGACTTTTATTAATAAAGAAGTACAATTACACATTTTCCACAAAAGGCATCTTATGTCAACTTTTGGATAAAAAATTATGATATAAGTAAATACTTTTTATGCAAATGTAATAATGTTAAATTATTTGATAAATTATTTTCAATTCAGTTCAGATTTATAGATTTAACTGAATTTACAATCTTCAACAAATTATGTCTTTATAATTTCAAGTCACATTAGGCAGCAAACATAACGCCATTCCAAAAATATATACTGTGTACATACAGTTTATTACTGCTTTTAATATACATCGTAATATAAATCACTGTTTTTGATGTTTTGCTATTTTTTTTTCTTTTTGATAACTTTAGTATATATTATATTGTACTTACACTAGTTTTAATAAATTACAAATTGAAATTTGTTGTACCTATTAGATAAAATTTACAGTTTTACACAACATTGTGGCAAAATTATCTTTACATTGTGCACCAAAATCTGACAATAAATTATTTATAAATCATATAATATACTAGTACAAGTAAAATAATTAAAGTGTAACCCTGTGTGCCTTTTGCGTTCTTGGCAAAAATTATATGCAGTTTGCATCCTTCTTTACTAATATAAATCATGCCAAGTAAATTTTAATAAATAAATAAATAAATAAATATATACTTAAGTATATACATACATACTTTAGTATTTTCGACATACAAGTATGAAATTACAAAAGAAATATACTGCAGTATATTTGTAGAAACAGAAACCTTGATCATGAACTTAAACTATTCTATATACAAATATTTTATATTTTATTAATTTACAACAATGCAGTTAAAAACAACACTGATGTGTTCTGTAAAGCATAAACCATATTTTTGTATCGTTATTAATGCATATAAACTAGTTTAAGCATAAAGCTAACTTTCACATTAAAATGTCACTATTTACTATTATTTTTCGTGGTCATATGGGGCATTTTACAGAAATGAATTTTTTCACAATAGAACAACTAAACATTTCTTATCATTAAAATAAATCAATAGAATAATTTACCTTCTTTTAGTATTTCCACTCATGTTTATGTTAGTATTCCAAGTAATTTATTAAGACTGTTAAATCGTTTGTTATGATTTGTATGACACCTGGTCACAAAATGAAAACAGGATGTTTGAAATGGGAGCTAACTCTCATCAATTTTGCGCATTCTCAGTTTAAGGTAGCTTCCACCTGTCGCAATGTCGTGTCTGTATATTTATAACCTACATGTGGTTTCAAATTTCTTTTCTTCCTGGAATGGTAATAAATGCATGTTGTGGGATATGTATTGAGTTAGTCTAATTACAGTCTATTCCAATCGGATCAATTAAGAAAAATAACAACATGCCGAGAAATAACAGTCCGAAACCAAGTTTTCGTATTATGTAAGTCATTATCGTATAATGGTGACTATTTACATTAAATTTACCCTAGCGAGCTTCAAATGACACCACCAATACACTAAGGTCAGCCTCTTACATAGACCTACTTCTAGAACTAGGCTCAGGAAAACTACAAACTAGACTCTACGACAAGCGTGATGACTTCAACTTTCCAATTGTCAACTTCCCGTTCATCGACAGCAACATTCCAGCAGCTCCAGCGTATGGTGTGTAAATTTCACAACTTATACGTTATTCTAGATCCTGCGATCGTTATTCCGATTTTCTAGACCGATCACGGCATCGCTGTTGTCTGCTGAACTACTCAAACATGGGTTTGTTGTACCTAGGTTGATGTTATCTCTCCAGAAGTTCTATGGTCGGCACCAGGACTTAATTGATCGTTATGGGAAATCAGTGTCTCAAATACAATCTGACATTTTCGCTGAGTCATATTTTCTATTCCTAGATTGACTTTTCCCTAGACAAGGCAATGAGTAACTCGACGGATGTCTAATTAGAGGCAGGCACTGCTTACTCGTCCGGAGCACCTGAGTGCAGTGCACCCATGGTTTTTATTGGGTTCGGGTTACTCTCTGTGTTTTATGTTTTTGGTTTTTGTGTTGTGTTTGTCTATATCCGGATTTGTAACTGTCACTTGGCTTTTGGTTCTTGTTGTTCGATCGGCTGTCTTTGCTATTATCGTATAAACCACGTTGCCATGTGTTAAATGTGTCCTTACAAGACCTTTCCTTTTCTTAAACTTTCACAACTAATAAAACAATTACCTCGGAGAGAAAAGACAGATAGAAAATGTATTGCCCCGTGGCGTAATGAACAGTCTGCTTCAGATAGGCCTTATGTATGTTAATTAATACTGATGACCACGGCGGGATAGCTTTGAATAAAAGAAATTGGGGTTATTTATCGGCATGAGGAAATCGACCTAACAACAAGAGCCGAAGGTCAAGGAACAATTACAAATCCGCATTTAAACAAAAATATACAACACAATACAAACACAGAAAGTGGGAAAACCGAACCCAATAAAAAGCATGGGAGTCCTCGTGTTCTCAAGTTTGCAGTGCCTGTCTCATAATTAGACACTCTTCAAGCTACTCATTGTCATGTACAGGTAAAAGTCAAAATTCAGGTTTAACTGAAAAAACTATCTATGGCTCTGAGAAAATATCCAATGGTTTTACAGATGGAGTTCCGATAATGATTAGTTAATTATTAAGTCATAGTGGAAATCATAGAACGAAAGTGACATAAACCTAGATACAGGTTGGGGCCTCGGTGGCCGAGTGGTTAAGGTCGTTCGTATACTATTGATCACGTGGTCTGTCAACACTGAGGTTGCGGGTTCGAGTCTCAATGCGGGCAGGGTGTACTCGACCCCAATCTTAATTTAAAAGGATTGCTAGTTTTCCTACTGAAAGTCGGGGATTCTTTCCGGGTACTGCGGCTTTCTACCCCAATAAAAACTGGACGCCGTTATATAGATGAAAAATTGCTGAAAGTGGCGTCAAAAAATAATTCAAACAAAAATCAACCTAGATACAACAAACCATTTTTTCAATAGCTTTGTAGACAACAGCAGTGATCGGTCTAAATATCTAAATATCAGTATCTAGCATAACCTATAAGTTGTGAACTGTATACGTTTACATTGGTCAGGAATTTCTATAGAAGTTTAGTGGTACATTTAGAAGATCCTGATATGAAATGCTGTTTGCATGGATTTTTGTGAACTTTTAGTATTCAATACAGGAAGGGGAAATCACAATCTTCGACTCGGTTTTGTAGACCAAAAGATGCTAACACCGATTTGTGATTTTCAAGAAACTAAAGTAGGATTGCAAAGTGAACTCTACATTCGTAATTTATTTATTAAACACTCTATGTAATGTTTCTTGCAGATAAATATAATGTTGTTCACGTGGACTATTTATCACGTGTGTTCTGTCCACATTACATGAGGTTGGGGGTCTCACTGCGGGCAAGGTGCACTCGACTCCAATCTGAATTCACAAGTTTTGAAAGTTTTCCTACCGAAAGTCGGTGGATTTTCTGCGAGTACCCCGGCTTCCTCCCCAAATAAAAACTGAATGCCACGATATAGCTGAACAAATGCTGAAAGTGGCGTTAAACACCATTCAAACAAAAAAACTAACACATTTTCACTACACTTTCCAACATGTTAATATTGTATTTGTTAATTGCACATTTTTTTTTGCAAATTAGATCTCAAAATCAAACACAAATACATTGAACATAAAATTGGATCACAATATCAAACACCAACACATTCAGCATGACAATGCTGTTTTCGGGATAACTATGTAATGTAGATAAGGAAAAGTCTTTGAACACAATGTATAAAAGTGAATACTGTGGACAATTTGAAAAGGAAATCAAAGCGCACTATATCACTCAACCGTAGCCGTGATGCCACTGAGCTTATTAATTTATTGTTTGTTGTGTCAAAGGACAACTTTTAAATAAAACTAATACATACAACCATAACTTAAACTGAATTAAACTTTATATCATCATAACTATGGTGGAGACATCTTTTTTATTATGAGAATGTCTTTCTAAGTCAACGAAATATTTAATTTCGCTTAACACTTAGTGATATCTCTATAAAAAGAACGAGAAGAAGTTAACAAATAATAATGATTGTTTTAAGGAAATATAAAACAAATGTAGTTAATTTTGAACGCCACTAGAAAAGTTTGGAGAGTTAGACAGTAAACGGTGAGTTGAGCTAAACATCACCCAAAGCTTTCTTTATTTGGAACCTGACAACCCCCAATAAGCGGCGCATCCCCTCTCCGACAACTTGTAAACGCTTCCGGGGGGCTTCGCCCCCTGGTCCCCCTACCAGAACTCAGGCCTGGACCCGATGGGGACCTAAGGCGGTCTCCAGACCCCTCGCCTAATTAAATTTGCTTGCGACAAGGGTCAGCTACGCCCCTGACAAGAACATAGGATCAAGTTTACTTTCCTGGACCAACTTTAATGTGTTTTAAGTTTTGTCCATGCTTCATTTAAAGCAAATGTCATTACAGTTAATCTTTTCATGCTTTCAATACTGTTTTGTGTTTTAATGTTTAATAAGGTAATAACAATTACCGAACACTAAGGAAACAGTCAAAACACTCAGGGTTCGGGTTCGAGTCTCACTGCATGTAGGGTGTTCTCCCCAATAAAAACTTGACACCATGGTAAAGCTAAAAATAATGCTTAAAATAGGGTTAAACACATACAACAACCAGACAAATAAGAAAAGGGGCCTCGATGGCCAAGTAGTTAAGGTAGTTCGTCTACCTTTAATCACGTGGTCTGTTAACACTGAGGTTGCAGGTTCGAGTCACTGCCGGCAGGGTTTATTCGACTCCAATCTTAGTTTTCCTACCAAAGATCATGGTTTTTCTCCGGGTACTCCGGTTTCCTCCCCCAATAAAAACTGGACGCAATGAGGCAGCTGAGAAATTGCTGAAAGTGTCTTTAAAAATCATTAAAACTTAGACTAAGCGACCACAAACTAATGATTGAACTTGGTCGATATAGAAAAATCCCAAGAGATCAAAGACTATGTGATATATGCAACATCCTTGATGATGAGTCACACTTCTTACTTGAGTGTAAAATTAATTCTAATATTAGAACTGTATTTTGCAAAATTGTTGTAACATTAATGATTTTAATAAACTAAATAAAACTGAAAAACTTACAAAAATTCTGAACCCAACTACAACTGAAGAAATTTAGACTGTTACTTCCTTTATTAAACAGTCATTAGAACTGAGAGAAGGAGTCCCGTCATACATATTTTAGTTGTATTAAACAATTTAGTTATCCCCATGTCTTTATGTTTTTTTGTTTTTTTCTGTACATGTTTATGTTTTATAACATTGTTTGTAAAGCTATAACCAATATGGTTTACTGTGTGCTTTAAATAAACAAAATTAAAACACATAAACAAAAAAGTCGAAAGAGAAAACCCACAAAAAAAACCGGCAACTTAAGAACCAACAAACACAAATATAGCAACTACAGTAATGGTCCTGATTTGGTACGAGTATTTAAAAATAAAAGGCGGATTAACCCAGGTTTTATGCAACGCCAAACCTCCCGCTAGTTTGTGGTTTGATGAAAATGGTTGGGTATTATACACCACATCAGTTATAGTTGTATCCAATAATCATCGCATCACAATTAAAAAAATGGTAAAATATCTGCAATGATAATTTTTAGCAGAGTTTTCTTCCAGATTTTACATTAGGAAACGAATCCGGCTCCTTACCTGGAAGAAGACGAAATTCAAAGGTGACAATAAACACAAGCTCACTTATTGGACCAGCTCATAACCTTATTACAATTAAATCTTTCATTTCCACCCCCTTTCATATTTTTAAATTTTTTTACTAGTGGAAGATCTAACATAATTTCGGTGAGGTGAGATGCATAAATAATTTCA
Organism: Limnoperna fortunei; assembly: GCA_944474755.1. NCBI lineage: Eukaryota > Metazoa > Mollusca > Bivalvia > Mytilida > Modiolidae > Limnoperna > Limnoperna fortunei. The sequence goes on from OX104113.1 coordinate 62,527,253, forward strand.
AATGATTTGTCCTTTAATTTTAGGTTGTGAAGGATTGTTTTGCAGTCTCCGCAGGTGATTAGGAGTTATTCCCCTTCGTCTGTTTGTTTCCAGATATCAATTTATGTACTTTCAAATGTTATTTTCGAATTTTCATATAGTTTTGACATTTTAAAAACTTGCTCAAATTTTTAAGTCAACCAGCATATTTTGTTATTTTATATTCACCAATATTAATAAACGAACTTTATCACAGATTTTTTTTCGTCTAAACCGAACTTGTATAGGAAAGCCCGCGTATACTCATCTATTTCGCAAATGGGCAAAAACGTTTGAAGAAAATTTATTTTTAGTTAGCGCTGAGAATTTTTTGTCCAAGCTAATATTTTCCAACCTTTTTCGTACATATTTGTGTTCTATTAAGCAGTGAATTTGAATGAAAGTTTGCGATCTGGTTCCGCTGCAAAAGGCTAAATTATTCGACCCCACCCAGTGCTGCATACTCTTCCAATGGCAGTCAAAATTGTGTCCCCTGTGTCCCATCCCATTCCTTTTTTCGCTGATTTATAGTGTGTTAACTTGTTCTTGTCCTGAATATAGCTGAAATACTGCTCGCTGGACGTAAAGCAAACATCCTATCAATCAATCAATCTAGCAGATTTCTGCTTCTGTTTACAGGAATCTGAGCGCGTTTTATACATTAAACATTTAAGATACATTAACAAACTTTAAAACTAATTCCTTCAATCTGAAATAAACACTGTAAACAAATAGTTATGCTTTGCTGTATATTAGTATATACACATTACATATATATAATTTTAGTGTACTGAATTGACATCAAAACAATGATAGGATTAGGCTTAAAAACAGGGAAAAGGCAAGGCTCTGCATGCCGAGTCTTAATACTCGTATTCATTTTATGTCAAGTCAATAAAATGATATAATGTGTATCTAGCAATCTTTGGTATGATATTTGCACACAGCATGGTAAAATTTGAACCTATATCCGACATCTGCACACTTACGAATTGTTTTTGTGAATATCTTACCTCTGAGTGCGTATATATCAATTTCAGCGAGAAGAATCATTTGTGACGTCAACTTTCGTGATAAACGGTCACTGACTGTATATCACAAATAATAGACGGTCAACGCATTCAAGCTGCTTGAATATGATGATTAAAGTTTAAACCAAACTGTCAAATTAAACAGCATGCTCCTTACCAAGTCAGAGGTTTTCAAGTCCACTAAACATGCCTTAATTAAAATATTGTGTAAAACATGAAGATTAAGATAAGATGTTTCTAACGAAACAGTTTAACAGATATCCTGTCGACTCATAGAATAATTGAAAGTAGTGGATAAATCTCGTCAGAATTGTTTCATTGTTATCCTGACTGTACTGACTATTCAGTAATTAATCACTTTTTTTTGGATGAAGGGAGATAACTCTAACTTCCTCAGGTTAGAATCAAGTATAACTTGGCGAACTTATTAAAACATGCAGTAATGTTTGTTACCCGAAGGTCCAAAGCGCTTTGTCAATTGAGTCGCGTGCGATTTTCTCTCAACTTTATTTTGAAGAGCTTGCACGGTGTATAGTACGAAACATGTAAAGTATAATGTATACTCGAGTTATTTAAAGGCAGCAAATAATAAAAGACGTAGTATAATTAAGTTACATGTTACATGTTTAGTAATAATTCATACTGGATTGCAAAATTTATATGTAAAAATGAATTGCCCCATTACAAAATGAATGAAGTATTGGCTGAATGTTATATTTCCTATTAACTGTTCCTTATTTGTACTGGGAAAAATTGACATTTTAAAATAAAATAGGATTCATCGCCATAATTATTTAAAGTTACAGAAATTAAAATTCTGTTTACTTATTCCAGCAATCTGCTGCATAACGTCAGAGGATTTTCGGACAACCTGCTGCCTTGAAAGCCTTTGGTTTATCTTTTCTAAATTAAAGATGGTAAAATTCATCTTTATCCTCCAATATGCCGAATTAGTTTTCAAACATAATATATTTTTCCTAAGGCGATAATATTTAAGGTTTTACCATAACTCTAAGTATTAAAATGCCATGATTGCTTGAATTTGATAAACGGACTAAAGTTTTAGTCAAAGTTTATATAATATGTTTATATAATATGGCTAGATTTTCACATGTATTTATAGATGTTTATTTTCGAGTTTTTGTTTATTTTTGTTTATCGTTGTCACATAAGCATAATGGTTTAAATACTAATGGACTATATCTTCACGTGTATATCTTAAATTCGTCCCTAAATTTGAACCCAAGTACAAAGCAAACTGATGAGAAAAATACACGATTAATGGACACTGGACTCAATGAACGACGCTAAAATGTATATTACGGCAGGGACAGTCCCTGATTACGGTTACCTGCATTCATATTTTACATTTGTGTAACCTGTTATAATCAATTATAATAGAAAGCAGACAAATGAACTAAAAACACAAGATATGTTCTCACTAATCGCAGACTTGCTGAGCGACATACATTCCATAACTCTGGCCATTCAGAACCATAAATTCTGCCATATCATTAAATAAATGGTTCTCCAACGTATAAAGTATGTGCTGATAAACTAAAGGGAATATTAAAACCTAATACTTAACCCTGTGAACGCATTTAGTTCACGCTTTTCACAAGAAAGAAAACCATAACTTAAGTTATTTATAAGGGTCCCAAAATTCTACATATATATTCATCATTTTCTTTTGTCAAGTTGTTTCGGAACATTGATCAACCATGCGTTCATATAAATGATTAAGCTGAACTATGCGATTTGGTTTCAGGACAGGTAATGTCTATTCAAGGTAGACGTTTTCACCTGGTTCGGGATGTTAAGTTTCTAAAACAGGGCTACTGACTTAGCGGGGACATGCGGAAATGTCACATGAAAATGGGTAAGTTCATTAGTGGTTCGTGTTTGGCTGTGTTTTGTTTTAAAATTAAAACGAATCGTTAAAATTTAGATATATCGGGCACCTTGCAGGGGATTCCACTACTAAAATTAATATTATGACGTATACCCAATCAAAAGGCGCCGATTCAAATCGCCTCGGAGGTTATCCCCACATGTCATATGGCGGAATGTAACGTTGTTTGATTCAAAACAGAAGAAATGAACCATTGTTTATTGACATTGTAGGTAATATATGTTTCAAATTAACAAAGCTAACTTTAAATACGTTTCGGTACAGAATAAATGAAATATAAATAGCACCTAACGTGGTAAACAAATATGAAAGAGGGGATAAGGCAGTAACGGGTTATCTTGAACATTTCCACAAATAGTAGTTCATCAGTACCGGAAAATGACTTAAACTGAACAGTATCTCACATAAAATACTATACTATGAGGTTCGGATATTTCAAATCACATACAGGACCTTGTTGTAGAAGCCCCATTTCACAAGAATTGAGAGGAATTTTAATTTATCATGTGCATAATAAAAAAGCTCTGACAAAATGATCAAAGATCAGACTTGACCTAACTTCAGATAATCTTGTATTTTCGCTATCGGTTCTTTCATGTTCTAAACGCCTCAGTTTTTTCATCTTAAAGAAGACACAGAACGGTACAGGATGAATATAAGCAAACAGTAAATCCAACAGATTGGTCATTTTGTTCTAGACATGTACACAAAAAACAAACCAAAAAAAAGAAAAACACACTCAAAGTAACCAGAACCCAATAAAAACCATGGGTGCACTCAGGTGCTCTAACAAGACACCTGTTTATTAATTACACATTGTCATATCTAGAAAAATTTATTCGGGAAACAGAATGACTACCTACTATACGGAAAAATAGATCAGGGAAAATGTCTGATCATATTTGAAGGATGGGTTTCCTATAATTAATGACAATTAAGTCAAGGTGATGTCTGGTCAGTAATACTAAAGGTATAAAATAAACCCATACGTCATGTAGGTACTACAAAGTAAGTTACATCCACATCCTAAGAGATTATAGTAATTAATAACTATCAAGCTTATGAATTGGTCACTAAATCTGTCAATCTTTTTGTGGATCAATGCCTTGAAAACAATGTCAGACCTCCTAACTAAATCTTGATTGAAAGCTTTTCACTGCTATGGATCTTCAAACAACAATTGACTAATTATTATACTAGTAAACTGAGCTGATGATTTTGTAACTTAAAAGTTAATAAAAAAAAGGTTTTGGACTGACATTTTTCATACAAGTATACTAAATATTTTAGGAGTGACATGTATACATCGTAATATACTACTTGTTTGTTTTTTCTGTTTAAATTCTTATTGGCTTTGCCAATCATGTGATATAAAGAATATTTTGTGTATTTTTACAACTTGAGCCATTACGGACACCTTGTTTCTTATTTTGTGAAATGAAAAATATAAAATTAATTTTATTTTCAGATGTATTTCTCATATATGCAATATGATATAACAATTAATTACTTTTAATTCGGTCAATTTGCTTCATATGGACCTTTTCAAAAGTTCTTAATTGAATAATATACACTAGGTGAATTTGAAATTTTTCCAGGAGTGCTCAGTGGGAGCCAAATAGCAAATAATATAATTGTTAGGGTAAATTTGTATTGATTGCACTTGCAAATTTAAGATGAAACAAAAGAACCACACATATGGGGAAAATAGTGACCATGGATTGTTACCATACAGGCTGCAATTAACCGTACATAGGTGGGAGTAATGGCCATGGTACTAGACAGGCTGTAATGAACCACACAGGGGGGAAGTAGTTGCCATGGTACCAGACAGGGTGCAACGAACCACACTTAGGGGGGAAGTAATGGACATGGTACTAGACAGGCTGCAATGAACCACACATAGGGGGAAGTAGTGGCCATGGTACTAGACAGGCTGCAATGAACCACACATAGGGGGGAAGTAGTGGCCATGGTACTAGACAGGCTACAATGAACCACACATAGGGGGAAGTAATGGCCATAGTACTAGACAGGCTACAATGAACCACACATAGGGGGAAGTAATGGCCATAGTACTAGACAGACTGCAATGAACCATTTTAAGTGGATAGTCATAAATTCATATGGAATTATTGAACATGTACACATCTGTAAATGGTTTTTGGATGGTAATGGTTGCATGTACCCTTGATGCTTGCTTTCACTAAGAATACCTTTTTTATCTCACCTGACCTGAGTCAATTTTGTAGCTCTCATAGAGCTGAACAATTAAGCAATGCTAACTTTTTCTCTAGTTCTAATAATTTTAAACATTTTTGGGATAAAATGGAAAAAAAATTATCGATTTTGACGATTAAGGGGCAATAACTCCTACAAGGGGTCATCTTACAACTTCAACTCAATGAATAAATTTGTAGAGCTTTTGATGTGGAGGAAGGAATGTATCTGTTATACTTTTTAAACTGTAAGCCAAAAACTAGTATATCATGTCCGGTTCAAAGAACTATTGTAATTTCGAAAAGAAAGCATATACCAAGCTGCTCAGTGGCTGAGTAGTTGTGTAGTTAGCTATCTACTTTTGATCACATGTCTCTCGGGAGGCAGGGCATGCTTGATTTCTTTCTTAATTGACAAGTATTACCAATTTTCTCCAATAAAAACTGGACGTCACGATATGACTGAAAACTTGCTGCAGTGGCATAAACGGTAATGATGAAACTGCTGTTTTGTTCCTAATTTCCTGACATGACATGTCATTATACTGCTGCACTTCCGGAATATCTGAATTAACTTCCAGACTACAGCCATTAGTGGCGTTTATGTTGCTCATCAGTGTTTGTTACCGATTGTTATTTTTAGTTTTTTGGTGGTGTGTTTATATTCTACATTAATTTACCTTTCTTTTCGATGACGTCTTGTTACACTATAGTACAGGTAGATTTTGCTTTTCACCTGTCCACGGTGACAAGTTTGACTAACCTGTCCAGAGTGGATGTTTGTTTTCTTTTGCTTTATCATTGGACTTGCAAATATAATCCACTGAAAAAAAAGCAGCTAAGCATTAACATGTGTAGGTTCATCAATTTTACAGTGTTAAGAAGTCGAAGCCATTATTGTGCTACACACTGTGAACTGGTCAGGTGAAAAACGCACTTAATCTGTCGTGTATTGTCTGCTGTTCTTTCGTAAAAAAAATTCCATCTACTGAATTGTATTATTTATCATCAATATTAAATGAGAACAGTATTTTCTTGCCTATAATAGTTAAAAAGAGAAAAGCTGACCGAATATTGAACCCATTTTATAGGTTTTTACAAGTAATAATTTTCTATGACTAACACTGAATTTAGAATCGTGCAAAATGGTTTTCAGCATATTGATCGTATATTCTGCTATTGGTAGTTTCAGATTACAGGAAATGTAACTACATCGTGGAGCAAAGTATAATAGCATTGCTATTACCCAGCAGACTCCATTTGTAAGGTGATAACATGCTTAACACATGTACAACTAGCCAATAATTACAGGACTGTCTGGTGCATTACACAAACACAATTGAAAATCGGTCAATCAGAATGTTGCAGCAAGTTGACAAGGTTCATTGTTTCAAGAAGGAGTGGGAAAACTCTTGAGTGCAGATTTGCCATTTACCTGAAATTTCTATGGAAACACCTAAAGCTTCTAATATTGTTCTTTATGATAAAAAAAGGAAAATTAACAAAGCAATAATGTTTTATTTCAACAGTAAAATTTTATAGCAGCATTTGTTAATAAAGAGAGTGAACCTTCTAATCAAAATATGAGTACAAATTCACTATTTCCTAATAAAAGTCACATACATAATGCATTTTGTGACTGAATAAAACATTCATGTACATATATGGAAGAAAACTACTTTTAGCTTATGACAAAATGGAATGCTGAAAACATGCCTGTCCTCATTCTTATAAGAATGTGTTTCGGTTAATTTTTAATGAAAGGTTATGTTTTTTTTACCAGATTTAATTAATTAATAAATTATTCTTTTTTTATATATAAAGTTTCATAAAAAATGTGTTGGTTTATAAAAAAAATCAAATGGAATCATAGCTTTTATTAACTAGTTAAAATATGTGTACATTAAATATCTTGCAATAACTTTAAAAAAAAAACATATAATGCATTACCATTGTAACACTTGTACAGTGACAACTGTTTTGTATCAGAGACGTCTGCTATGAAAGGTTTGTGCCTGAAACCTACCAATATTTTTATATTCCTAATATCAATGATTCATCTTTGAAAAGAATACCCATTACCATACAAGCAACCAGTGTTAAATAAACTTTTTGTTCGAAGATTGATCTCTAAAGACATGTTTCATTGCGGTCGAGACTAACGTTTATTGTATTTTAGAAAAAAGTCCTGCCAATAATGAAGTTGTTGATTATTTTATTTAGATTATTAATCGTGTTTTGATCAATAATTAAATAATACATTTTGTGCAAATTTGCTCTGATAATTATTAATTAAATACAAGTATTACATGTATGGCAGCTACTGCAATGGTGTACAAATACTATGATATTATTACGTGATGATTTCTGTATTGGCCTAGTTATTGTTCCAAGGCTGTGCCTCAGGCCAATACAGGTGGCCAAGGACCAATAACTAGGCCAATACAGAAATCATCATGTAATGATATCTTTATTAATTAACTAGTCCAAATCTTTCAGGCCAAAACAGGTTGGAATTAAGGCAATACAGGACGAATCAGCCCAATATAATAAGTTCCTTATTAATTAACTACTATAATATTCGCTTAAATAACAGTTAAACTGCCAATATGATATATTTTGATGAACCAGTCCAATACGGAATCAACTAGTCCAATATCGGTATTGGCCTGATTCGCCCTGTATTGGCCTAGTTCGTCCTGTATTGGCCTAATTGCAACCTGTATTGGCCTGATAGATTTGGACTAGTTAAATAATAAAGATATCATTACGTGATGATTTCTGTATTGGCCTAGTTATTGGTCCTTGGCCAGCTGTATTGTCCTTCGGCTGCGCCTCAGGCCAATACAGCAACCTTGGACCAATAACTAGGCCAATACAGAAATCATCACGTAATAATATCATATTATATACCAGATAAAATTAATCCAGAAACGACATTGGGCTTGTCAACTGGATAAATTATTTACCTGTATTTATTTTCGTATGTAACCAACTCGATCATGCAGTATCAACAAAGTGTACAATACACTTTTATTACTTTTCCAGAGTACTTCTTCATGAAAAAATAGCAGAAACACACGTATTGAACATGTGCTTAATCAATTTATTAAATTATGATAAATTAGATCAACAGGCTATTATTTCTGAGGCGTTTGTGACAATAACATCAATATCCTTGATATTACCTGGTATTGTCCAGGTCAGAATCGTAAAAATCAATGTCAGTATATTTGATAAATGATAGTTTTTGAGTGGGTTTCCATTTTCTCTTGACCATGGAAGGAAATTATTCCCAAAGATTATAAAATCGATGGGAAACCTCATAGGGATATATATAGAAAATAATTTTAAATGTTCAGGAAATAGAAATTATGCTATACAATGAACGAATTTGCTGTCAGTGGTGTATTAGGACCTGTTTAGTGATAATTGCATGTAATCAGGTGGTCATGAAAACCTCACCATTGTCCATAGTTAATTGTCGGAGACAATCACGAGAGATTTCTGACCGTGCTGTGTAAAATTAATCATTGTGACTTTATATCTGTATTCAGTATTTCCTCCATATCACAATTTCTTGCAGATTTTCAAACTTATAGAATTTTTAATCCTGATGTAGTGGTAATACTATCCGGTGCCCAATCTTATATTTCTTACTGTACTTGCGCATGTGAACTGTTTTTTTATAGCCTCAAGTTAATATAGTTAATTCTTAAATAAAATTTATTTCATTTTGTTATTTTAATAGAACACTGCATTTGATGCAGCATCGGACATACAGCAGGTCAAATGGGAGGTCATTTTATGTCTGATATTAGAATAAAAGGACAGACATATTGTACATGTATTATATTTATTGTCAATTTTAACACCTGGCAAACCAGTCATAGTGTTCTAATTGTATTGAAATTGCTACAAGTGTCTTGATAGGAGAGTCCCAAGTGGTCAGTCTTGACCAGTGGATCTCAGCTGGTTGCCAAGGAGATTTCCATAATTATACCTTAATTGTACCTTAAGGCAAGATTATTGCTATCATTATAGCCAGATCATGTTTCTAAAGAATTATAACTTTGTAAATATACATGAAGAGTTTTGGTTTGGTTTGGTTCAAAGAGACTTTTACAGGAGATGGATCTGTCTGGGTAGACTTTATATATACATTTACTGATACATTTAACACTGATTGATGTTTATCAGGATAATAGGAAGGAAATTGATGGAAACATCAATCTGTGTCTACTGGGTGTTTTAATCATAGGTAAGATGCAACAATAATATTTTTTGTGATAACCATCCCAGCTTGCAGGTAATATTTGGGGCTTGTCATAGGAAACAGTATATAATTTGATAATTTGCATTGATTTATTATATTGGAAAATATGCAAATTGGAACCTTCAGTTATAATTTTCTGAAATCTAATTATTGTACAGAAGGAAATCATGCATAGACACTCTAATTATCAATATTTAGTTGATCACTATGTAAATAAGTTCCCATTGACAAGTGTATACCTCGTCACATTGTATTTGGCTATGGGTTTTACATCCTTTATAATTTGTATATTGACTATACTTGACCGTCATACAAGTTTTTATAAATCTTTGAAGCATAACTGAATTATGCATCAATATACAGTGTAGGATGCTATTATGAGAAAAAACTTGTATAATAATCGATTTGTTAAGCAATTTTGTAGGGAACTTTTATGGAAATGTTCTCTCTGACTTTATTAGTTTTGTAGTAGACAATACTCGATGAACTTTATCAATGAATGGCTGACTAATGCTTTTCAAATAGACTATAAAATAGAAATAAAAAAATATTGAGATTTATGGAAGTTATAAAGAAATCGAATGGTAGGGTACAAGTATACAATTACTATAAACGATTTTTCAGTCACAGTTAATTGGAATTTATTAAACATTAAACATGAGAGATTGCCAATTGAAAATGAAATTGGATACAGACATTTGATGATATAAAATCCATTTGTTCTGGTACAAATTGTAGTACATGTATAATGTATTAACACAAGATAAAAAAAAAATCAAAATTGACCCAGTATATAAGAAAATAAAACTTATCAATATTTTATAAATAAATTTACACACAATAAAATTTTGTTAATGGGGTTATTTTTATGAAATCTTAACTTTTTTTACAGTTTTCATTTGTTAATTATCTTATACTAGTACTTATTACTTTCAATGATGTACATGTATATAGAAATAAGTCGTTTACCGAAATAAAGTTTGGGACTGTCATGTAATAGTTGACACAAATCGCGTAATCTTTATGACACAATTCTTTATGATGTTAGGACACATTCAGGTAAGGTGTTTGTTTTAATGTTACAATATTAATATTTACTAGGTAATATTTAATGGACAGGTGAATTTGAAGAAAACTTTAAATGAAAACAAGTTTATCACATTGGAATGTATTTAATATTTTAATGTGTTATGTATACTAGGAGATCTGCCAAGTTGAAAGTCTGATATTAAGAGGTTTTGAAGTACACAAAATGGTCGTGTGTAATGAAGTTAATAGCAGGGATGGTCTTGATGTATGAAGTGATTATATAGAAGCTGAATTTTGGTAATTGGTTGGTTAGTCAGTTGTAATGTATCCAGAAAAAAAGCATTATGACCCCAGAACCATCAACTCTCTCACCTAGACCACCACTGTGTATGTAAAGTCAAATGCAAAATAATATTAAAAATTTTGTGAATTTGAAGCAACATGTGTCCACTTACAATCTAAAATTATGAAGTCAAGGCCTTGGTGGCAGAATGACAAAGGTAGTTATTATACTATTGATCACATGACTGTCAACAATTAGGTTGCAGGTTCGAGTCTCACTGTGGGCAGGGTATACTCGACTCTAATCCTTATTAGCAAGGCTTGCCAATTTTATTATTGTTGGTGGTTTTCTCTGGGTACTCGGGGTTTCTTTCACAATAAAAACTGGATGCATGATATAGCTTAACAATTGCTGAAAGTGGCATTAAACATCATTTAAATAAACAAATAAACAAAAATATGAAGTCTGACGTACGCAGTCTGTCAAGTACACATGTATTCCTTTTGACCAGACAACTATTTCATTTTAATGTTAGTAACATTTTGTTTCTGTCAGAAGAAAATTTTTAAATTGAAGAATAGGAATTTGTTAAAGGTTTTTACATGATTTTTGCTTTTTGTTTTTTCTCTGCAAGACGGCTTCTACTGGTAATTTTTTTCAACAAAGCTGCTAAAAAATATGTATTGTTTGTGAGACTGATATTTTAGACATAAATCACACCAGTTGATAATATACTGGTATTATTTATCCATCTTTGTGAAAAAATTAGCAAATCTTCACACAATTACATGTCCATTAGAAAGGTGATAAAATTGAGCAAATATTTTATATAAAGTCATCAAAACTGATTGTGTTGATGGTTTAATGAAAAATATTCATTAACATGATGCCAGTATTCTTGTGCCAAAAATGCAAGAGGAATTTAATGAATGAACCTTTCACATGTGGTATGCAAATGCAGTGGTGTTACTAAAAATAGAACAATTACAGAAGTGTATGTTCTACACCTCAGCAGCCATTTTATGGATAATTTTTAATGGATTTTAATCTTGTTATTTCTAGAGATGTGTATCAATATTTGTATCCATAATGTTTGATGGGTTTTCAATGGTATATGATTGATTTTTCTGTTTTTTATAGCAACTACCCAGAGATGCTGAGCAGACATTGAAATCAGTGACCTAGAAATTGGATTGCAGATTTACTGTGAAGAAATATCTCCTACTGTTCCAAGCAGTAATAGTGATATATTTTGAAATTCTTTATTTTCTGAGTCATTTTTGGATTCAAGGCAATGCAAGTGAAAGAAAAATCCAAGGTTTTGAAATTACACGGAGCAGGTGGGAATATGGAACACAATTTAGGACACAACCAGGGATTCTAGTGTGGTCATTTTGTTTGGATTAAACCAATTAAGGATATAAAAGTTTACACCTTGAGATAAAAGTTTACACCTTGTGATAAGAAAAATATGTCAGCTTCACCATTAAGAAAAGTAGACAGGATGTCATCACAGTCCCAAATTAATTTGTCACCTGTTGAAAGCAGAAGAGCTTTCAGTCCAGCTTCAGTGGACAAGAAGAATTTTTCGAATCCTGATTTGCATAGCATCCTGGATTTTCCTTCTGAACCAAAGAGAAGGAGAGTAATGATGGATGACATTTCAGTTGCAAGTAGCCAAGTCAGTAGTCAAGTGAGCAGTCGGGCTCACTCACCATGTTTTTCGGAGTCTATGGATGAAAGTTTCCAGAGTACCCCTGGTACCTCCCCTGCAGCAACTCTAAAGGATCAGTTTAGAAGACGGTACAGTAAATACGAGCTGCTCACAGATAACTTTCAGTACCTATTTGATAAAGATATTCTTGATGCCTGCAAGGTATGGCATGGTATATAATTATGTACATATATATGATTGTGTAGATAGACTATCACTTTGGAAAAACACAATACCTGTCAGGTCTAATTTGTTAGTAAGACATCATAAGGAAATCTCTATTGTCTATCAAGCACCTGTGTATTGTATACCCATGTTAATGTATTATTTGTATTTCATTGTGGGTAAAAGTTGATTATTAGTCATTCTGCCCAATTTTTAGAATCTTTATATTTTTAAATTACATATACTTGTAAATGTATCTTGTTTGATACAATGTTCTAAAATATTTCTTATTCACTATACATGTGGGTAAAAATAAATCAAATATCGGTTCTAGTTTTAGATAAGAAATTTTACAGTTTTGGGATACAACATTACACCAGGACATTTGATCAGTATTACTAGAAACTTCCTTCAAAATCTCTTACTATCATTCTGAATTCTGAGTCGGACTGAAAAAATATATCTAATACACATGTACATGTACTACACTTGGTGCATTGTACATGTACAGTATGTTTCTAACAACCAAGTTTTCAGAGGTGTACAATACATTTATTATGTAACCATATACTTGATGGTGTTACATGGTTGTCAGTTTTAACTTAAATATTGGCAGATTTATTGAAAAGCATTGATAAATTGGTTGTATATATACATGCACAATCCCAATTGCATGTCAATATGCATGAAATTTTTATCATAAATTTTCTGGTATACATACTAGTACACATGTACTAGTACATCGTATGTGCTACCTTCAAAATTTGTGGATGATTTTTGAGTTTTTTTTGTCTGGTAAACAAATATTTCAACAATAATTCTTTAGTTGTATTCAGGATTATTATTCACGTTCATTGTCTGGAAATATAAATTTCTTTGCACAATTTTTGTGGATAAAGGAGAAAAAACGAGATTTGATGAACTTTTCTGGATTGTGCAACATAATGTACTGATACAATTTCCATTTCCTAACAGTATACATTGGACATTTAATAGTACATGTACAAGTATGTGTATCCAGTATAAACAACCTGTAACATTGTCAGAATTACAAATCATGAAAATACTAGTATGTGTACCAAACAATGGGTAGAAAATCCATGCTGGCCATGGTCTATAGTGTGTCCCATTACCTCATCCATGTTAAACCTGTTCGTGTCCCAGGTAGGCCAAATTTTACTGCCGTTATAAACCAAAGTTAGTTTTGTGATTTGTCGGATTAACAGCAGAATTCAGTCCTATTGCTCGTAATGTAGCAAAAAAAAAATCTAATTTCGGTTTATTTATACAAAATTCAAACATAATATTCATCTTCTTTACGTCATTAAAGCTTTAGAAATTTCAAAATTAACGGCAAACAATCTTTATTGAAGAAATTTCTTTTTTCTTCTTTGAAAGATGCACATGGAAAATGCTATGTTGATCATTTTTCCATATATGGATAATCTGACCTAATTTTATTATAAACGTGCTGATTTTCATACTATATTAAACAACCATTCCGTAGTAAGAATCCATTAGTTTACATATATATTACTTAAGATGCAACACGCCATTCAGTTCGGGTTTCTCAATGTTTTTTCATGTAGTAAACATAATTAAAAAGAGACACGAATGTCAATTAATACAAAATGCACAGTGGGTTATTAAAAACTTCAATAACTATCATCACGTATCAATAATGATCGGTTTTAAACACGAAACCGATACAAAAAATCGTGACACTGTTGAAAGATATCAAGATCGACCACGTCTGATTATGCAGCTTCTACTGGACATCAAAGTGCCATGAGTGACTCAATCCCGCTCTACTACATTACGAGTAATGGGACTAAATTTGTACCCTGACAAAAAAAAAAGCGAGGGTATGATCATTCGTTCTAGTGTCCCTTGGTGTGTACATAGTATCAGGATATCAGGATACAGGCCCCTGTTTTACAAAAGGTCCTACTAATTATAAATGTTCTGAAATTTTGTAAAAACCATTATGTTCAAGAATATATACAATTCATTGAAAGTGGTACATCTGTTTGTAAAATTAGGTGATGAAAGGGGGGGGGGGGGGGGGGCGGCAAGAGACTCTGAGTGAACATACTGTACATGTTTTGGCACCCCTGTGACTCCTGACATCACATGTTTAGCCAATTGTGTGTCAGTAAACAGTTACATGTACCTGTCATCACAACTAAAATTACTGGTGACATGCTGATATACTAGTAGAACTACATGTACATGTACTATTATTTTTGGCCTACATTAATGTCTGGACATCTAGTCTCCACTGTCTATTATAATATCTATTTACAAAACATATATCAGACATTTCATCAGTAAAAGTCATATACATGTATATAAATGTGTGTTCTTGTACACTTTTTAAGATACATGTATAGTTATTATATGCCCGTCAAAGACGGGTCTTATTATGGGAACACCCATGGCGGGCAGCATCCACAGCTACACAGTTTTTATGTCCGCTCTCATACTCAAACAGTTGTTTTCTGATCTTCATGAAATTTTGAGAAAATGTTTAAGGGCATAATATCTCGTGTTCGATACCGCCCCAAATCTTTTCAGCCACTTCAGAGGTATGGGCCTTTATTTAACCAATGGGAATTCGCCATGTCCGCTCTCTAACTCAAACAGTTGTTCGATCTTCATGAAACTTGGGAGAAATGTTTTTGGGCATAGTATCTTGACCAAGATTATTCACCAGTCAAACTGCTTCAGCTAATTCAGAGTTATTGCCCTTTATTTATACAAAAAATGGCAAATTCGCCTTGTCTGCTCTCTAACCTCGAACAGCTGTTGTCCGATCTTCATGAAACTGTGGGAAAATGTTTATGGACATAATATCTGGGCTGAGTTGGAAACCCAGCCTTAATTGCTTCAGTCAATCAATAGTTATTGCCTTTTATTTATACCAAAAATGGCAAATTTTTGACCGGTGTATTTTATAGCACTTTGGCACTTGTTTGTAATTGTACATGTTATATAGTTTACTCCAAATCTATTAAAATGTTATAATACTAGTAAGGAAGGGTGTCAAGTGTACATGTACCATTCCCCTACATGTACTTCTGTCACCTGAACACACTTTCTTCCCACCCCCACTTCTAATCCCATTGACTTTCCATTATATTCAGGTGTTAATCAACCCATTTAACAATTCAGTTTCCCTTCTTTATTCAGTTCCTGGTCAATGGATTTGACTTTCCACCACTTACATCTGAACACTACCCATTGTTAAGAAAGTATTAACAAATTGAATTGTAAAATACAGAACTTAAATGACTGATTGTTACATGTACAAGAATTGTTTATAATATTTTTTATTATTATATACTGGATTTGAAATTTGAATGCCAATGATTTCTCTTGAAATATAGCAAACATGACACCTTATCATTCTTTCTGGAAATTTGAATTATAATCGATTTACTCTCTGTGGTAAATGGCTTTAATTAGTATTCTTTTTACAATAATTGGCTTCTCTTGTGCAGAATACTGATGTCTGTAACAATTGTTAATTTCATTGGCTTAATTTGAGATGTGTTAGAAGTTTTCATGATCACGAATTGGCATTGAAACTTACATAGTAATGTTTTAATTTCAAGTTTTCAAAAGCAGGAGATTTAAATTATGAGAATTGCAAAAATAGAACTTAAATTGTTTAGACATTCAATGTTTATGACAGTCACTTGTACTGCACATGAACAAGTACTTACACATACATACACATTCATATGTACTAGTAGGTGACATTATTTCAATTAGGGTGTATTTTTGCCTTTGAAAAATCAAAGGTCTATTAATATACATAAAAATACCACAAACATGACCTATTTAGACGGACGCTAGGTTTTTTACAGCCAACTGTTCTCCCAAAGAAGAAGGTTAGAGTTGTCTTTACTCAAACCAGATCTCCCGCATTCAAGACTGGGTTAAATTAAAATTGAATATAAATCCACAAGACATTTTTTTGGCATACTGTACATACTGTAGTCGGTACAGAACTGAAGTTTTCTAGAATCTTTGATTTGATTTGTCCACTTTTCTTTTTTCCACAGGAAATTCATGTAGAGGAATATTGTTAACTGTACAACTTCTAAGTAAACTGTTTCACATGTACACGCAATAGAAGGGAATGTTTTGTATTTTTTTATATGTTAGTTTCATTAGTTGGGATGCAGAATTGAAAGTAATGGAAATTTTAGACCCTAAAATGTAGTGCACATGTGTCTAAAGCAGTGTTTTTTTTGGTGTACATGTTGTTGCTTTTGTTCAGAGATACATGTAGATACGTATAAATTTTCACCTATGTATGTCATATTCTACAAATTTATAGAAATTGTATATTACAAATCTTGTTATGACACATCCTAGGACATTCTGACATTGATGTATATTTCAATCCTTCCTGCTATAAAATCCTGCTGTTTTGTCTGTTTCACTGGCATGCTTGACAGATAATACTATTATAGTCATTATTTTCTAATTAAAATGGCACTGCAATTCTCGCTGGACAAATTATATTGAATTATTTATTGAAGTATTTATTGTAAATAATTCCTGATTTAACTAATGGTAATTAAGTTCTTATTCTGCCCTATTTTCCAGAATTCAGATGAAGAGACCGCTGGGGAGAACAACAAAGTTTCGTTAACAGAATTTCGTAAACAGTACAATGAGCTAACAGCATGGTTAGCACAGGTACTGCAGACTACCCAAAAGTCCACTGGAAGTCTGATGCTTTCAGAAAAATACCTTGTACAGGTAGGTAAAGGGGATTTTTTCACAAACTACAATATGATACGAAAAATACAATACTTTGAAAAGAACAGTGTCTTTGGACTTTGTAAATCTCCCTTTGCAAACTGATGACATCAGCAGGAGTTAGCTTTCACCTTCAGTCCACAGATGGCAGCCAATCAATATCCAATCTACTTTGACAGATTATTTTGTCTAAGTACTGAACATTATTGGTTATATTCTCTTTTTTTTTGAATTCATGGTACACACATATCACCATTAAAGCAAAACAAACAGTATGTCTACCCCTTAGGGTCAGCAGGATTAACACTTCAGAAATTCAGCCCACCATGTGCCTGCACACCTTTTGGACAGGTGCAAATTTCAAATCCACTTAAACTGTAATGTACCAGTAGGATATGTATAATATGTAGCTACATGTTTATACTGTAATGCCCAAATGGGTAATGTACTGCAGATCAAAGAGTTACAAAGGAAGCTTTTCAAGAGAAGACCAATTGTCCAGCTGAATGGACTGTCAAGGTTTATATAAGATGGGATATTATTATCCCCCCCCCCGCTTGAAAAGCGGGGGGTATATAGTGTTCATGGTGTCCGTCCGTCCTTCCGTCCGTCCGTCCGTCCGTTACACTTTCTATTATTTGCAACTCCTCCTACACCACTGAAAGGAATTTGATGAAACTTACACAGAATCTTTGTCTCATAGTGCCATTGTGCAGGAGATATTTAACATTTTGATCGGAATGATATATGGGGTTTCCCATAGAAAAACATGGACTTTGTCATTGACCTAAGGGGGTCCCTATCTCGTATGTGCAACTCCTCCTACACCACTGAATGGAATTTAATGAAACTTACACAGAATGCTTGTCACATAGTGCCATTGTGCAGGAGATATTAAACATTTTGATCGGATCGATATTTGGGGTTTCCCATAGAAAAACATGGACATTGTCATTGACCTAAGGGGGGCCTCATCTCTTATGTGCAACTCCTCCTACACCACTGAATGGAATTTAAAGAAACTTACACAGCATCCTTGTCACATTGTGCCATTGTGCAGGAGATATTAAACATTTTGATCGGATCGATATTTGGGGTTTCCCATAGAAAAACATGGACATTGTCATTGACCTAAGGGGGTCCTCATGTCTTATGTGCAACTCCTCCTACACCACTAAATGGAATTTGTTGAAACTTACACAGAATCCTTGTCACATAGTGCCATTGTGCAGGAGATATTTATTATTTTGATCGGAATGATATTTGGGGTTTCCCATAGAACAACATGGACTGTCATTGACAAAAGGGGATACCCATTTCTTATGTGCGACTCCTCCTACACCACTAAATGGAATTTGATGAAACTTACACAGAATGTTGTCACATATTGCCACTGTGCACTAGATATATAACATTTCGATTGGAATGATATTTGGGGTTTCCCATAGAAAAACATGGACTTTGTCATGGACATAAGGGATACCCATCTCTTATGTGCAACTCATTCCTACACCACTGAATGGAATTTGTTGAAACTTACACAGAATCCATGTCACACAGTGCCATTGTGCAGGAGATATTTAACATTTTGATCGGAATGATATTTGGGGTTTCCCATAGAAAAACATGGAGTTTGTAATGGACATAATGGGATACCCATCTTTTTTTTACAATTCCTCCTACTCCACTGAATGGAATTTGTTGAAACTTATACAGAATCTTGGTCACATATTGCCATTGTGCATTGGATATTAAACATTTTTATCAGAATATTATTGGAGGTTTGCCATAGAAAAACATGGACTTTGTCATTGACATAGGGGATGCCATTCTTTGGGGGATTGGGGAGGGTTACATGTATTATCTGCAATTTCGCCTTCACGTTTAACTAGATAAAGTTTCAATTTCATAATTAAGAACACCTGAATTTTCAAAGTAATTGTGAAGCGGGGGGTATCAATGGTGAGCATTGCTCACAGGTGTTTTTACTCTAGTTTTTTATCGGAAATAGAAAACAACAATTTTAGTTGGAAGGAAGTACCAAACATGCGTTTTATTTAATTTTGTGTCAAGTTACTTTATGTTGGAAAAGACAGGCTATACATTGAATGACAATTACATGCTATTCAATTGATGTTTCAGTGCTTGAAATTAGGATTTGCAACTCACTTGCCCGAATCCTGAACTTTTGGATTTTCTCCTATATATTCAATATAAATTTTATCAAAATTTCACTTGCCCGAAAGGATTTTTACTGACCAGGGGCCAGCGGACTTGTGCTAATTTCGCAGACTGATGTTTCCCTGATTTAGATAAAGAAAGAAATGAAATCTGAACTGGAATATCATGTGACTATGTACAACATGTGATGACACATGTTTTCATACTTCGTCCCCTATTTATGTGATCTTTTATTATGTGAAAATTGCAAGTCAAAAATATAGTGGCATATCAGATGGAATATAAAAAGAAGTAGTATTAGGTAGAGGCCCTCGCCATTTTCACAGTAAAGGTGAAAAAAGCATTTCACTTTAGGCAAAAATTGAAGTAAGTTATATCTTAAAAAGAACAACAACATCACACAACATTATATTTGAGGAAATAAAATCTAAAATATCATGAAGTATCCTCACCTATTTAATTTGCTACCGCATGTTATTCGGGGGGAACCAATACTGGTTGCGGACACTACAATAAGCTTTGTTATGTACTTAGTAAACAGCGGTTTAATACTATAAATCATACTTTTATACTTATTTTTACTCTATAACTTGGCATTCTTCATTTCTGAAACACATATGTCATGTATGCTTCCATATTTATTATTTTTTTTATAAATTTGTGTGTAGGAAGGTTTGAAAAAAAAACAACCTATATAGTCTCAATTGTTTTCTTTTTTAAAATCTGACCAAAATAACAGCAAAAATACTTTTTATGTCATCAGATATGATTTTGGAACAAGTTTATACTTTGACTTTACAAATAACACCATCGAAAAAATATTTTTGACCCATTTTATTTGACAATAAAATATGTTGCGGACACTACAATTTATGTTCTAAATACAAATGTGTTTTTACTGCAGACTGTGATGCAGATTATAAGTAAACATATATTTGTTATGTATTGTATCAAAAATATATACATGGAACAGAAGTATATTTTAACCAATACCGAACAATTTTAGTATACAATCCCAAACTAAATAATTATTCCAGATCTAGTGGTATGTAATAAAAGTTTTGAATAAACAGATGGATATACTTCACTTAAACATTTGACTGATTATTAATACATCCATATAGATTATTAAATTTAAAAAAAAAGTTATAGTAGTTTTGTTTCATGAAAAATTACATATAAACTGAATAGCTGAAGTGTTGCGGACACTACATAAATCTACAAATGACTTATTCTAAAGTTATCAAGTAATGTATCTTATAGTACCATATTTTTCTCTTTTCTAATATTTAAGAAAATTTTTACTTTTATAAATTTCTGAGATAGATATTGAAACAAGTGAAACACAAAAATACTTTTAAATGTTAGTTCAACGGATAGCACTCCAATTATAAAAAAGACTGATGTCATGATTAATATTAACAATTTGGACTTGGTTAAGCTCTCTTAAATTTGATTTTTATATTTGTTAGAAACAATTGAACAGTAAAAACCTACTGAAATCAAAGTTTTAGTTCTTTATTATAAAAAACTTCATTGGGGACACTTTCTATAAACACTGTTTTCACGTAATGGTGACAAATCAATCTTGTTAATGTTATAAGGAATATAACATCAAGATAAAAGTATTTGATTAGATTTGAAAAAGGAATACCTTCAGTTTGGTAAAAAAATGATATATGTTTACATATGAAAGAAAAAAAGGTATGAGATCAGAATACATGTATATGAAAAAGCATATTTAAGCATGTTTGTTATCGTTATATTTTTTTATTAAAAAAAAATATAGTGTTATGGGGTAAGTTTTTTTAACCAAAAATAATTGCAATTAATGATATTTGAATACATGTTAAATGGATGTCTTCTTTATTTTGCAGTTTGCAGAATAAAATTTAATTGAGTATTAAAGAAATAGCAGAACATTATTTACAAGTAGCACTATGTTAACCTTTTTAGTACTTTTTTTACAAGCTTGGTCATGAATATATCTTAAAATTACTTTTTTATGTTACATGTACATGTATATAGTTATGTATCCAACAGTCAATATTTTTCTGTTTTCTAATCTTAAAAAAATGTTTATAATACAATACAAAGGTAAATAATGAAACAGGCAAAAGTAAGACTACTTTTGAATGTTAATATATTATGGATAGTACCTCAATAAGACTGATGTCATAATTATTAACAAATTTAATTAGGTTAAGCTACCTATTCTGATTTTTGTAATTAAAAAAAAATTAAACAGCAAAAACCTATTACTTGTTATTATAATTGGGTCATTTTTATACAAGTGACGAACAATTATGTCCATATACTGTAGTTTAAGGCAACATTTTGTCATTTTAACTACCTGAAAAAGTAAGGTGTCAAAGGAAGGAAAATTTGTTAAAACTGTAGTGTCCGCAACAAACTGAGAATCCATATAATGCAATAATAAACAGCATTTATAACCATTTTGTTTTTAATTTTAACAAAAAATAACGAAGGGCTATGAAAATATTTTAGTTTTGTTCCCACTTTCAATATCATTTTTCCATTTAGAGCATATCAGATGAACATTTGACACATCTATGTTAAATACATGTACATTTTAGACAATGCATTATTTTGATTATACGTACATCAAAATTTAAGTTTTGTACTTTTTGAACATGTAAATTTTGGCAATATTTAGATCTCTTAAAAAAATCTTAATTATTGCTATTTTTTTTCAACAACTTGAAACCGTGTTGCGGACACTACAGTGTTGCGGACACTACAGAATGGCATTAAATATTGAAGCATACAGAGGCAGCAATAGAAACTGACAATTGTTTGGTACTATTATCTAAGCTGGCTCAGAAACTGACCAGAAAAATTATTTTCTGATAATCTGTTGTTCTTTTTCTTTAAATATTGAAACGTTGCGGACACTACAGCAATTCGTGGAAAATGTTAAACCCAAGATGGAGATTGAACAAAAATTAAATTTTAACATTTATTAAGTTTCATGATTTTTTTTCCATAGACAACAAATCAAAGGCTGACTTTAAAGCATATTCCTGAGTTATTTTGTCAAGGTTAACAGTTTTTATCCATCATTAATGACCAAGCTTGTAAAAAATACTAAAAAGCATAACACAGTGCTGCTTTTGCGTTATTTTCTGCCATTTCTTTAATATTCAACTAAATTTCATTCTGAAAACTGCAAAAGAAAAAAGAATAAATTAATTATTTTAACAAGTTTTTAAACATCATTAATTGAATTTATTTATATAAGAAAATCTTATTCTAAAACCCTGTATTTTTCAAATGAAAAAATATAACAATGAAAAATGTACTTTTATCATACATTCTGGTTACATACTTTTTTCCCTTTCGCATGTACACATGTGGCATATCATTTTTTATCAAACGTAAGTTATTCCCTTTTCAAATCTAATCAAATTCTTTCATTCTAATGTTGTAAAGTTAAAGTTTCAACCTTATAACATCATTAATAATGATTTTAGACCATTACTGTGAAAAAGGCGTCTCATTTGTCTACATTTTGTGCAGGATATCTCTACATACACACAATAGATAAAGGAAGTTATTGTTTTGACTTACTGTTGTAATATAATGTACACAGATTACATGTATGTATACACAGCTGCAGATAAATAAAAACACCACATTAATGTTTCATGACCAGAAATCTGTCTGCTTGGTTTTTTTGGTGTTGGAAATTGTTTGGATCTTAGCCATGTCAAGTTACATTTTTGACATACTTAGTATGTATCAGGCTATGACACTAAGCTTAACCTTGTTAAAATTCCTCAAATGCTGTTTGCTTAGGACAGGAGCAACAGTTTAAAAGTTTAAATTTTTAGTTTGATTAAACCATTGATCAAAACCAGGAATCAGCATTCACTGTCAACTTGCTAACTATAACAGCATGGATACAGTTACAATGGGAAAAGAATGTTAAAAGCTTAGTAATTAAAGGCTAATGTTATATACATTTTATGGGGCATGAGTATGAGTAGAAATAGAATGGTTCCAGGCAGGTGACAATAAATACCCTAAAATTATTGCTTCAAGTCCCTAAATAGATGTGTTTTAAAATTTTTGCGGGGTTGCACGAAACCCTGGTTATAGTATGGGGAAGATGGGCAGGCGTGATGGCGGGCAGGGAAAATAGGGTATCTATTTTGTGTAGTCAACTCCTCCTACAGTTTTCAACCCAGACCTCTGAAACTTCTCAGAAAGAATGCACATTTATTGAAGTTATGCACCTGCTTTTATGGAATTGTTCCAGGGTTATTATGCCCCCGACATGTCGGGGGGCATTAAGTTTTACTCATGAACGTACATCGGTACCAATTTCCGTCGAGCTTTTCTCAGAAACGGAACAGTACATGAGAACAATTTGAAATTTGGCAGGGTGGTTCAGTATCACAAGTTGTACCTCCTAAGCGACTCAGACCTGTCGGACAACTACTTCCTGTTTGGGACTTCATTTAGACGGGGCATCTTTGTCCCATGGACACATTCTTCGATTTTTTCCTTATTTACCAGACATGGGAACTTAGTCATTTTTCAGGACATTTGCAAAAGACAGTACATGTACCTATTTTGTGTAAATGACTCGTCCTATATTTTTCTACACAGACCTAAAACTTTCTTCCAACAAATTATAAACCATTCCCTATGTATTAAGGCACTTGGATTTGCAACCCAATTTTCAGACTTTTGAGATTTTTAAGAAATGACTTGTTCAAAACATTTTAGATGAAGCATGTACACTGTATTACTAATTTCAGATGGAAGCTTTCCCAATCCGTTTTGGCAAAAGCATCAGTTCTCTAATTTAATTATCAAAATATAATCCCATTACCATGGAAAATATGCACTTATTCTGTAATCAAATTCAGTGGTGGTGATCACATCTAAAAGTTTTAAAAGTGCACAATTCAATTATTCACCCACACTACAACAAATCTAACAAAAACAATAATTAAAGGACAAAAAGGAGGACATTCAATACTGTATGGTCACATAACTGTTCTGGTGCAGTGAAACCGGTACATGGGAGTCTTGGAGTCTTGGCTGCTACCTGTGGTAACAACAATGAAATAGATTGGTAACAAATAATCCGGAATGGGACTGTTCTTTTTTGGCAAAATATTATGTAAATCATTTTTTTATTGCCTTCTTTATGTATATTGAGGGCCTCAGTGGCTGTGTGTTTAACGTGGTCGTCTCTTATTATAATCCTGTGCCTCTCAACAAGGTTGCAGATTTGGGCCTCTGTGCTGTCAGGTCGTGCTTGACTCCAGTCTTAATTGATGAGGATTATTTTCTTGCCAAAGGTCAGGATTTCACAGCTGGTACTCCCCCCAATAAAAAACTGGATGCCACTATAAAGCCATTAGCTGAAAACTTGCTGAGAGTGGTGTTAAACCTCAATCAGATAGACAAGATCTACATTCATTTTAACAGTTTTGAAAAAACTGTATGCATTAAAACCTGTTTTCAGGGAGAACTCCTTCTGTCAACAAAATCAAGTGACCTCTTTTTAGAGGTTTATTTTACATGGTTAATGCAAATGAATTTTGAAAGTGTTCTTACAACAGAGTTACTTTACTATCTAACTATTAATTATTCACCCTACATGGCTCCATTTTATTGATAGTACAATTGGAGTAATCAGCTGCAGACAGGGCATGTCTCTGTAGAAAATTTTAATTAAACCAAATTCTGTCAAAACAGCATAGATGTTTCAATTTTAGAAAAAAACCATAAAGTTATGTTAGAGGAAACTAATTAATTCAGTTTACCTGACATAACATACATTCTTCACTTAATTATATACAGCCATATCACTTTGATTGGTGTACCGTGTTTAATGTACATTACAACATTAATGAAATACACATCCATCAGGTGGTACATATATTTTGGTTTATCTTATAAAGGGATAAGCTAATTTAGTGTAAATATTTGAATTAATCCAAGTAAACAATATAGAGATTATGGCATCCCCTTGTGCAAAATACATGTATCTTCATTAATATTTCAATGGTCAGTTAAGTAAATAATTGATCCCAAATTAGTGATTTAGTCACTTATAAAATGTACCATACAGATAATAGAATTATAATAGACCAGACAATATCTGATAGACTGCAATACACAGATCATTCATTAGAATGATGGTCATCAGACATATGGGGATCCATCTCATTTTACCACTTGATTAATCTTTATCTGCCTTGTACAACATTAGCTAGATTAGTAGGACCTTGTAGCATTGAAATGTACAAAGAAATATACGAACAGATGCCAATCATATTGATAGAACTGTTATGTGGATTTTATGAGTGGAATTGGTAATCAATCAGGGGATTAATGTCAATACACATCCCTTTTATGGTTACAGTTATGTAGGTCATAAAATGTAGACAAATAACAATGGTGAGATGGTACAAATTTATAGAGGGTATAGAGGGATATATCATTTCTGTCCACTTGTGCCCCTTTCGTTTTAAACTTTGCATAGGGCACAACCATAACTTGGTCTAAACATTATGCACACATTTTCCAGTAAATTAAGTCAACTTTTGTTTGACATATTAAAAAAATGTATATTAGTTATCATTTCATGTAATAAGTTGTAAATATTTGAAGGCTGTCAGAACTAGGCCAATTTTTTATTATCCAGATATAGGTAGTGTATTGGGTATTGATTATGTCATACATGAAATTGATATTCCCATTGTCAAAGGAGATTTAGGATAGGGATGAGAAAACAGATGAAACAATTGAAAGATTTTACTAGCTACCTGTACACACATGTAATATATAGTTACATGTCAAACGTGTGCATGTAAATTTCAAGTATCAGGAGAAATACAGATTTCAAAGTGAACTAAAACAGGAATTATTTAAACAAGGGGTTATAAAACATTCTTGACCTGTTTAATTCTTCTTTTATAACACATATTTTGAACAATGAATACAGTAGTATAACCACAAAGTACTCCATGTAAAGTCTCTGGTGTGTTTATTGTTATAAGATTTTAAGCTCTTTGACCAACTTTTAAATTGTTGTTGATCTAAGATTTCAATGTTGTTTTAAAATTTGAAATTGTGATGGCTCTTCAACAAATTTTGTATAATACTTGATAAGTTTTAATAAAGGATTATGTCTTTATTTTCTTTGTTATGAGTGCTTCAAAAGAGTTTAATATAAAAATGATGTACTCGACTACGACTACTTATGACATATTTGTTTACTGATTTAAATCAGAAGTACATATATATGTTTGCTTTAGGTCATACATATCAAGTTTATTTTTTTTGTTACATGAAGAATAAACCCTAATTGAACATTCAGCCTTTTAGCTGTGATGAAGAGGGTATCACAGGGGCCTTAATTAGTGTTATGAGGTACTAGCAAGGGTTTTAAAATACTTTGGCACAGGTCAATACAGTATAGTTTCAGTAGAGAACACCAGAATATGGTATTTGAGTAATAAATTCCGGAGTTTAAGATGTTCCCTTTATTTGGTTTTGGGGCCTCGGTGGTCTAGTTTTTAATGTATTTAGTCATCTGCTATTGATCAAAACAGTGAAAACATTAAGTATATGTGGTGTATTCTTTCTTGGGGCAAGGTGTTATTGCCAAATTTCCTGCCAAAGGTATGGGTTTTTTTCGCTGGGTATTCCAGCATCCAACCCAAATGAACCAGGATTATATAGATAAATTGCTGAAGGTGGTGTTTTTCACCACTCAAACATCATGTTGGTTTGACAGATCAACATCTAAAGGAAGCTTTAAATCTGGTTAAAGCTAACAAAGGTTATATTTATAAAATTTCAGGGCAATAATTTTGATTTGAAGGATAATTATAGAATGTAAAAAGTGAATATTGTGTGCTGTAGAGGAGACATGTTAATTTCTTTCATCCATTTAACTCGAATTCTTTTTACTGTAATTTGCTGCAAAATCCATATGAAATCTTGTATATAAGAATCTAATGGATCAAATTATTGTTCAAGGATCAGTAATTCATAGATTTTTGCTCAAGTACATCATGAACTTATGGTTTAATTGTTTTTAAGGTTGTCGTTTAAAGAACTTTTGGGCTTTGCCTTAGAAATTAACAATCTTGGTGTGCTGGGGCCTCGGTGGCCGAGTAGTTAAGATAGTTTGTCTACTATTGATCACGTGGACTGTCAACACTGAGATTGCGGGTTCGAGCCTCACTGTGGACAGAGTGCATTCTCCAATCTTAATTGACAAGGATTGCCAGTTTTCCTTCCATAAGTGGGGGTTTTCTCTGGGTACTCCGGCTTCCTCCCCCAATAAAAACTTTACGCCGTGATATAGCTGAAAAATTGCTGAAAGTGGCGTTAAACAACATTCAAACAAACAAAAAATCATGGTGTGCCTGTTCTATGCAATAAAATTTTTCCTGAAATATATAGGAACTATACATGTAGTTTATATTTTACATGAATGTAACATGAATGCTTTATTTATTTAATCCATGCTTTGTGTAATGTATATAGCTAGTGAGATCAGACAACACCAATTCAACAGTCAGAATCTTTTTTTTCATCATGGTGTCTTTAGATTCAAACAAAAATCAGAGGAAACTTTCTGTGTACAAAAGTCAGTTTATACCTTGTTTGTTTACAGAAGGATCATGAAGAACTTCTGAATCAATCTCCCAGACTTGGTCTCATCCGTGACTATGCCCAGCAGTTAGTGGAGCGTCACCCAGGCTTCAAAGAGGAGGTAACTCCATGCCTTCAACATCTTCATCAGCAATGGATGGTGGTTGAAGAAGCAGTTTCGTGTAAAGATATAAGTAGAAACACGGATTGCATGATAACAGGTAATAACTGTCTCTCGTCAATTACAGCAGCCGATTTGATTACTCAATCAATATCTGTTATATTACAATTTCAGAACCAATTCCTAAAACAGCCTGCAGATGTCATCAGTGTTATTAGATAATTAGTCAATTGGCAGAAAATTGTCACAATATTTGATTTTTAAATATTGTATAATATAAATCAAGATCAAATGCACTTTAGATTTCATTTTTGTACTTCTGCAATAATTGATGTTTGGTAATAACAATATAAATGTAATTACCTGTACTTTTTGATAAATATTAAAGACCCTAAAATATTTGTATGAATATAAATGGGTCAGATAAGCTATTGTCATCCCTTTGTATGGGTTGTTTCAAGATATTTCATTATCTCTTAGGCCATCTCAAATGTTCAACTTGATAACTTGGCAGGCAAAATTGATGCACTCTGATTGGCTGAAATAAAAAAATCCAGGAAACCACTTGCCAGATTGAAATGTGACATTGTAGAAATCTCAGATGTTCCTATCATAATTTTGAGGTTTTAGCAGCAGATCCTCAATACAAGGTGCTTAGAACCCAGTAGGAAACGCATACACAGTTCTTTCTGACAAATTTTCACACAGGTTTAATTTAATCAAATGTTACCCTTATTATTTCTATATTGCCTCTGAGACCTTTGAATTTTCTTCTGCTGGTCCAAGATCACTGCTACCATAGAACCACATTTTTCATGAAACCCTGGAAAAAACATACTACCGTAAAACGGTGTGTATAGTCCGCATTTACGTATTGTCCGCACCCCTTTCTTGGACCAGAAAATTGCGGAAAAATTCTTATATGCATGTACGATCCGCACGTACAAGTTTTCACAAAACGTCTCAAGATGAAGACATCCAAGTCCAACTTGGCCGCACTTCTTAACAAGTTTTTACTTTAATATGTAATTTATTCTCTTTTTTAATATCATTTATGTTTATACTTCTATTAATTTCAAGTGATTGTAGTAAATTAAATTAAAAATAGAGCATTCTCATATCGTCTATTTTGATCGTTGTTAAAACGGAAAATCACACATTTCGAAACCAAAACAATTTGTCAACTTTGATTCATCAACCAAACAAAGAAAACAAAAAGATAACACGTTTTATTTTAATCCCTGAATGATTGCAATCAAAACATCGATCTTCAAACACTTGAGGTTACATAAGGACGCCATTTGCATTTTACGCAATACAGGTTACACATCTACTATTTTCGTATCTGTTTGAATTTTTATTCGTCCTATAGAATTAATATAATATTACTAAAAATAATTTAAGTAAAAATTAATATCATAACAACGTATACATATGGAAGTTTGTAAAAGAATTATGTTAGAATAGTACGAAAATACCGCGTATGACACTACAACAAAATGGCGACCGCCATTGACAACAATCAACGGGCAAAAAAACCAGATCGAGTCTGTATTTATGTATAATCCGCACCATTCCTTTCCAACTAAAATTAAAAGAAAAAAACTGCGGACAATACGACCCTTATTACGGTATACATGAAGCTTATTTTTAAAATTTGACCAAACAGGCTAAAACAATACTGACCTGTTCTCTTACAGCTTCTAGTTCTTGTGGCTGCTGTTTATCTTGTATTCTTGAAACCAGATGTACACATTCAAAACAAATCACACTAGTTTCTCTGGTCTAGTATGTCTGTGTCCTGTGCAAATATGGTAGCCCATTTTAATGTTAGGACTCGGAGAACGTTTTAAAATTCTTTTTCTGAAACTATTTAATTGTTGAACAGAGTTAAAATAGTTCACATTTTTAAATGGTTGCCATTTTCAGACATGCAGGCAGACCTAAGGTTGTTGGCACAGTGGCTTGATGAAGTTGAACACAAGCTTTTTTCGTTAACAGTCCACTCAAATGCTAAAGATGAGGAAGTTTTGATCAAACTTCAAAGTCATCAGGTAAGTTCTTATTTTGTGATTTTAACCAAGCACATATATATACTTTGGATGTGGGATATTTATGTAATCAAATTGGTTAACAGATATTTGTTTGAAAATTTCCATGAAATTAATTGTTGTCTGAGTTAAAGGCTGAGGTGACAATGGTTATAATTGAGCTGTAACAAATTGCAGTATTAAAAAGAAATGGTAAAATGGTGCTTATAAAAAGACAGTTTTAAATGGAATTATAGCCATTAAATGGAATTGTAGCCAATAAGTAACATAACATGTAAAAAGTGGAATAAGCCAGAATAATCTAGTGGAATGGGAGTATTAGGTTCAATTTCATAAAAATGGAAAAAAAAGTATAAGTATCCACAAAGTTTGGGAATTATTTTTTTTCTTTCATTTCAATTTTCTGGTCACATTGAACCACATTGCAGACTTTATACTAAACTTTACCGTGTCAATCCGACGGGATTTTGCCTGTCAAAATTAAAAACTGCTACCGCGTTTGGTCGAGTTTATGGTCCTTTTGTAAATCTTTTATTACACTTTTTGAAATCAACAATTATTTTCCATAGCTAAACGGCGTTCTGAAATGCGGCTGAATTTTCATTTGATACATCGATTTTCCATACTAAATTTTGACCTTGTTTTGAACGGAAGTGTACCTTAGGAAAATTCCTTTGTTGTCTATTCGAAATCCTTCGGGTAATGTCGTCTGCAGTTGAGGCAGGAAAAGTCTCGCGGTTTGTCCGAATACCATTGTACATTACGAAAGCAGACAAACGTTTGTAAACAACATTAGACCCCTTTAGAAACAAAAATGGCTGACTTCCTATGGAAATTCGATCTACCAAAATGAAAATTCAGCCGCATTTCACAACGCCGTTTAGCTGTGGAAAATAATTGTTGATTTCAAAAAGTGTAATTAAAGATTTACAAAAGGACCATAAACTCTACCAAATGTGGTAGCAGTTTTTAATTTTGACAGGCAAAATCCCGTCGGATTGACACTGTAAAGTTTAGTATAGGAAGTGTTTCCACTGTACATACATTTACTGGGAAAATAATTATTCTTGTTGTACATCAATGTCAAAATAACCAACTCCTATGCAATAGTTCAAATTAAATAAGGAAACAAAACAGAGACATAAGGCTATTTTTTTTAATATTCTGCCATATTTTGCATCAGAAATAAATTATACTTGCATAAAGGGAAACTACTCTTGACTGCTTGTTGATTTTTTTTGGACAAAGGGACATAATTATGTTTCATTGTGCTACAAAAACTTCTGCATGTTAAATAGTTTTAAATAGCAATAAGTTCTGTAAGAACAGTATTAGTTTAGATTTAGTTGATCATATGTTCCATACACATGGGTATTTCTCATATTGTTGTTTGTTATGAGAATAAAAGATTGTCTTGTCTTGACAATTTTGATATGGTACTAAAGTCCCATTAAAGAATGTGAGTCATGCATACAAATTGTTGAAAATTTTACTTTTGCAGCTTCATACAAATCTTGAATTGTTGGTTTATGGTTTACTCACTTCACTGGTGTAATGTTATGATCAACATACATCTTAAGTTCAACTAAGATTTATATTGATGCTTTTCCACACGTTTCATTTCATTTAAAAACTGGTCTTTTCTGGAGATCATGACTGAATAGGTTCAGATCAGAACTGGGATGGATGACATTGTCTGGTCTTTTCTGGAGATCATGACTGAATAGGTTCAGATCAGAACTGGGATGGATGACATTGTCTGGTCTTTCCTGGAGATCATGACTGAATAGGTTCAGATCAGAACTGGGATGGGTGACATTGTCAGATGCTGAGTTTCAGCGTTCAGATACTGTAATTGGGGTCATATTGTCCGCAGTTTTTTTCTTTTAATTTTAGTCGGAAAGGAATGGTGCGGATTATACATAAATAGAGACTCGATCAAGTTTTTTTCGTCCCGTTGATTGTTGTCAATGGCGGTCGCCATTTTGTTGTAGTGTCATTTGCGGTATTTTCATACTATTCTAACATTATTCTTTTACAAACGTCCATATGTATACGATGTTATGATATTAATTTTTACTTAAATTATTTTTAATAATATTATATTAATTATATAGGACGAATAAAAATTAAAACATACAAAAATAGTAGATGTGTAACATGTATTGTGTAAAATGCAAATGGCGTCGTTATGTAACCTCAAGTGTTTGAAGATTGATGTTTTGATTGCAATCATTCAGGGATTAAAATAAAACGTGTTATCTTTTTGTTTTCTTTGTTTTGGTTGATGAATCAAAGTTTACAAAATGTTTTGGTTTCAAAATGTGTGATTTTCCTTTTTAACAACGATCAAAATAGACGATATGAGAATCAATGCTCTCTTTTTTATTTAATTTATTACAATCACTAGAAATTAATAAACGTATAAACATAAATGATATTTAAAAAGAGAATAAATTTCATATTAAAGTAAAAACTTGTTAAGAAGCGCGGCCAAGTCGTACTTGGATGTCTTTATCTTGAAACGTTTTGTGAAAACTTGTACATGCAGATCGTACATGCATATAAGAATTTTTCTGCAATTTTCTGGTCCAAGAAAGGGGTGCGAACTATACACACCGTTTTATGGTAATTGACATTAACATTTTTTTGTCAAAGTAACAAAAAGGCTCATTTTGGCATAAAACAGCAACAGTCCATTCCTGCTAAAAATGTTTATAAATATTGAATAGGCAATCACTGAACAGATGGCTACCTATCTTCCTAATGTCAGAATTCACCTCTGCCAGTCATTGAATTGAAGCTCCTTCCATATTACATGTATTAATTTGTTAACATCTATAAAAATAATTAAATAAAAAACTATTTATCAATTGATACCACATTTTACATAGTGTTTTTCATTCTTATTAAATACTGTGATATTGGTTTCTATGCTATTAACGTAGATAATAGTTTTCATGTTTATCTCAGTTGTGCATTGTCTGCAATAAACAAATCTGTCAAACTAATTTCTTTTTAAATTTATATTCATGGTTTGCTTAACTATGGTAAAAAATAAGTCAGCATTCATGGCTGATTAGTCTTAGTATTTACTTAATATGGACTGATTATTGGTTGGAGCTTATTGGGAAAGCTCAAATTTGTGTAGCAGAGGTAATATCATTAGCAGATATGACCTCAGCTCAGAGATTGAAGTAGAATTTGTTAAGAACGAGAGACAAATCATATTTACTTTGCAAACAGCCTAATTTTTATTTTCATTAGAAGGGAGATTAATCAGGTTAACTTAGTTTCCATGTATAAAGGGAGGCAATCATATTTCCTTTGCAATCTGCATTAAAAGGGAGATTACCCAGATTAACTTAATTTCCATGTGTTAAGGGAGCTATGTAACACAAAAAATACAAATAGTTTCTTTGAGCTAATGAATACAAGTGATCATTATGTTCTTATTGGCTTAGCTAAATTCTGTAAAATTGTAATGTCAATTTTCAAATAATATTTACCTTCCCACTAAATATTGTATCTTGTAAATATGTTTGTTCATGCATTATATCAGTTTTATTGTTACATGTACTATCATGCCTCATGTGAGGCCTTTAGTGAAATAAAATGTTTCAAATGTTTCAAATGGAGGCAAATAATGCTTTCTTTGGTAGCTGAATTCCATAAAGATATGAAGTGAGGATATCTTGTATAAAACCTTCAAAGTGTTTATTGCAAGTATTGTTGCAACTAAATATAAGAGGATTTAAACTTCAAAAGCATCACAATTGTTTAGTTTTGCTTCTCTGTTATTTATCCAAACTTAATCAGGTTAAGACATATTTGAAAAATAGAAGTGACATCTTGATGCCTGTAGGTGAGAATTCAGAAGCCATATCTTACAAACGTTTGATGTTTTAATACTGATAATGTTAATATATAGATAGAAACAGAATGTGCCTGTGGCCTGTTGTTAACATGTCCAAACTGTTGGTCAAACATTTATTTATAGATGAAACATGATATCCATATATTTTAATAATGCACATTTTTGTGTTTTATTTACTTTTAATATATTTTCAAAACTAAAAAGAAGTTTAAATTAAATTTAAAAAAAACCCATAAACTCTATTTAAATTATAGTTATTCAAAATGAAAAAGGAAAGTGTAATTTGTAAATGCACATATTTGAAATTCAAGCAAAGTATTTTTTAGTTTAATTTACTGCCATACTTGTATTTTTATATTGGCAGAATTTGTGTATTGTTCAATTATAAAAATTTGACATTTCCTCTTTGAGAGTTTAAATTTAATGTTTTTGTATATTAATGCCTCAAACAATGTCAACATTATGATTGATCAATGACAGGTAATAAGGTAATTATGTAAAATTACATGTGTAGGAGATACACATAAGTAGGTGTCCAGGAAGTCGTCATAAATATTGGACTGTAGAAGCTTCAAGTATTTATTTGCTGCTACAAGGTCAGTTTTGAACCATTTTGACATTTTTGCCATGAATATCAGTATTCTTAACAGATTCTTCATGTTTTAAAATGTTCTTTTATCCCAATATGTTTACAAATACTTATATTTGACCATTTTGTAGACACTTATTCTCTTACCAAGTAGTACATTAGCAGTCAACTGTAATGAGGCAGTCTGTTTAAAATCAGATTTTTCATTTTTTTTACTTTAGTGATATGTCACACATGCAGAATTTATGAAATTGCATTAAATTTCATGTTCATTTCACCCTTTACATTCTTTGAAATAGCCTATCAGATATTGTAAAAATCAAAATGGTTTTTTTTTCAAAATAAAAGAAATTTTAGTCCTAGAACATAGCTATCCCATGTCTGTTAACTAATTAAACTGAATTTGAATATTTTATTGCTTAAAGAAATCATTTAGTTTAAATATTATTATAGACACATGATAGAAAATATGCAAATAATTGGTTGACCTCTTTTATGCATAAAAGGTCACATAAAAAAAGAAATTTCCAGGTTGTCTAGTGGTTCATCTATTATTATCTGCAGTCAAGTGGCAACAACAGTTAACTTGTCAAACAATAGCACATAAAAATCCACTCCATTCCATTGCATCTACAGGTAACTGCAGTTAGGTTTTCCTATATTTAACAGCAGTCAGTTGCACCTACAGCTAACTGCAATCAATGGCACCTACCATACTGCTAACTTCAGTCAAGTGGCACATACAACTAACTGCATTGAACTAGCACCTACAGCTAACTGCAGTCAATCATTACCTAGAGCTAACTGCAGTTAATTATCACCTACAGCTAACTGCAGTGAACTAGTACCTACAGCTAACTGCAGTCAAATGGCACTTACAGTTAACTGCAGTCAAGTAGCACCTTCAGCTTACTGCTGTCAACTAGCATCTACAGCTAACTGCTATCAAGGAGAGCCTTCAGCTAACTTCAGCCAAGTGGCACTTGCAGCTAACTGCTGTCAACTGACACATACAGCTAACTGCTGTCAAATGGCACCTATAGCTAACTGCAGTTAATTATAACCTACAACTAACTGCAGTGAACTAGTACATGTACCTACAGCTAACTGCAGTGAACTAGCACCTACAGCTAACTGCAGTCAATGGCACCATAAGCTAACTGTAGTCAAATGGCACTTACAGTTAACTGCAGTCAAATAGCCCCTTTAGCTTACTGCAGTCAACCTGCATCTACAGCTAACTGCTATCAAGCTAACTGCAGTTAATTGCACCTTCAGCTAATTGCAGCCAAAAGGCACCCAGGGTTCACCACAGGCTGTTTTAGCGTGGAGGGCCGCCACGCTTGATTTTTTCCCGCCACGCTTCATTTCCAAGCGCCACTTTAAAATCCATGTACACCACGACTCAATTAACATCGATATCACATTACCGGTTTCACTTTTTAATCCACGAGTGTATTACCATGGCTTAATTTTAAACTATAAAGGGTGACCATCAGCCCTGACACGTTTATTGTTAAATAAACATCCTAATTAAGCATATTTTCCGCCCGAGTGATTGCTACCTGTGGAGAATCGGATGAAAAAACACAGGTAACATATCGATCGCCATTTGGGAGAATATTTAATAACGCATCGGAGACGGAACAAACTAGACGGAAATCCGTACGCATACGATAGCATAGGGATGCGTTTGTTGTTGAAATGGTTCGGCAAGAACTGAAAACAAGCGTACAATATGCATCTAGAAGCGTTACATGGATCCCCGAGTCTACATCATAATAAAATTGGATAAACAAGAATTAAACTTATAATATCACATTTGAACATTTTATTGAATTTGTAACATTTTAATTGACATTTTTATGAAACTGAGATCAATTTCAGTCACAAAATAATAAACAACAGCAATTCTTCTGTTATGTTAATTTCAGTTATCGAAGCTCAGTTGCACCAGAGACATATAATTGTATGTCTCTGGATGCAAAATTTTTTTATGGAAGTACTGAAATTTTCTTAAAAAAAGACAATAATTATGGACATAGAAATCAAATACTTCTTTAGAAAATATTAAAGGTGTCAAGGATAGAGGGTTTTCCCCATGTAAAAGATAATAACCCATATCCAATGCTAAATTACACTGCAAGGAAACACAAAATTGTATTTTATCAACCAAAGGGAAGACTATGATAAGGTGTAGGGCAAGTTTTGTAAGCTCTTCAATTAATTAATCTATTCACAAATATGGAAAGAAATTAATTTATTGAATAATATATGTTGAACATTTACCATCTAAGGATGCTGGATTATGAAAAAAAGTTTAAAAACATATGGTGAATATTTACATATTTATTTTTTGCATTCAGTTGGTACATGTATTAGGGAATCGACATATCTGACGAGTACGGTTCCTCCACCCTTGAATTTTTTTCTGTGGTGAACCCTGGCACCGTCAACTAACTGCATTCAAAGGCACCTTCAGTTAATTGCAATTAAGTGCCACTTTATCTAACAGCTGACAACTGGCACAATGACTAACTTCAATCAAATGGCAGCTACAGCTATCTGCAGTCAAGTGGCCCCTTCAGATAACTGCAGCTAAGTGGCACTTACAGCTAAGTCCAATTTGCATCTAATGCTAACAAAAGTCATGTGATACACATGAAGGTGCCATTTTAAATCTTTTTGTTAGTTTTCAGAGTGTTTTAAGCTGGTGCTTTGGTGTTTTTGGAGATTTGTAATTTGTGTAAACATCTCAAATTAATAGAGAACATGGGGTACTCTGGCTTCCTCACCAATACAAACTAGACACCATGAAAGAGCTGAAAAATTACTGAAAGTGGTGTTGATAATAGGAAATGTGAATTAGAATTCAAAATATTTAATTGAAAAAGTCTCATATTCAAATAAACCATTGTGTTTTTACTATTTATGTTATTTTGCAAAACTGATAATAATAAAATGCAAGGGCGAATTTCAATTATATTGAATTGGAATTTCCACTATGAAAAAGACTGATGCGACTTTGTCATCCAATGGGATTTATTAATTTTATATCAGCTATTATATAATTCTAAATTTCTTATAATGTCAACAAATGCTATCCATTCTCCCTTTGAAATATGTTTCCAGAAATAGTATTAACATGCAATAAGTGCATGTCTGCCATGTTCTGTTTCCCCTGTAGGCTTTAAGTGAAATGATATATTGTTGAAAATAACATGTAAATGACAAAAGTTGTCAGTTTCGCAGTACATAAAACAAATTAAATTTATTATAGTTGATGAAACAAACTTAAATGTTGATTAAAGTTTCTCTGGTAATAAATCCTTCCTAAGGTAGAAGTCAGGGTATGGATTCTATGAGTTTGGTATTGATTTGCACTGGATCATTTTCCGAGTCAGTAATTTTAACAAAGACTTAATTTAATTGATATTCAAATTAAGTTTGAAGTGACAGCTATCTGAAGAACTAATTTACACCATTTTCCTTTTTCTGCCACATTTTCAGTAAAAAAAACCAATCTATGATTGGCACAGATCGCTAAGAACTTTCCATTATGAATGTTTTTTTTGTTCCAACTTTGGAAATAATAGTAAGAACAGGAAATTGCATCTTTAAGTCAAGTATTGATTAGTTTTCCAAATGTAAATGTCTTAATGGTTCACAAAGGGGATCTTAGGCAAATAAATATTGATACTAAAATTGTAACATTCTGTTATTATTGATCCAGAATCCAAACATATTAAATTTGGAGGGCTGTACTTGTAATATACTTGAAAATTTTATAAATGTTTTTTTTTTTGCAGTACATGTATGTTATAATTTTGAATAATATTTTGAGGTTGGCATAATTTGCAAATGTCGGGAAAGTAAACTGTATATTTTCTTGTAAGGTCACGACAATGTAATTTATTGTTCTGTGGATTTTTTTCATTTTAGAATGTGGCGAACAGGCAAGATAAAAATTTTAGTATTATTATTTTGAGTTTCCAAAAATTATAGGCAAACCAAAATATTTGGAACGAGCCATAACTTTTTTAAATAAGAAAATGTACTCCTATGAATGTATATATTCGTTGATTTCAATGTTCTTTTTGAATCTGGTATACTATGTTTATCTGAAGTCAAACAAAGCATATAAATAAATAATATTTTGTAATTCTTGGTTCATCCTTCAATGTATGTATAAAATCACCTTTTGTACAATTGAATAATGTATATCTTATCCAAGATACCTCATGAGCTTTAGAAGCATAAGAGACAGAAAGAAAGAACTTTTTTACAAAAGAATGTCGGTCACATCTTTATTTGCAAAGAAAGAAATACCAAGACCTAATTATAAAATGCACAACTGACTATACTGTACATCTTCATCCGATTCATTGTATTTGTCTTTATATTCCCTTTTGAAAGAACAGTCATGAAAATCCAGAATTATAGATTACATGATTCTGGTGTGACGACCAAGAAATTACAGCAAACATCCAAGTCCGAAGCAAGCCATTAGAAAACAGAGTTATGCACAATATTAATAACTAAGTCAAACAGTTATTTGCTCACTCTGAATAAAAATTACTTAACTTTACTTTATTTAAACTTTTCCCCAAAATAACACTGAACACCCATCAAGTCATTTCATTTTCATTTTCTTTTTTTTTTCTCATGGTGGAAATAATCACAACCAAAGCAGTAATGTCAGCAAGTTTAAAAAAAGGACAAGTTAAGATTTTTAAGTTAAATTCTGTTGGTTTTGTTGAGTTATTTGTGACTTAACAGTCTAAAAGCCATATAGTGTTTCCAATGGACAAATCTATGTAGTAGATCTATCTAATTTATCCACTGAAAAAGACTGTTAGCATTTTAATTATATGCTTGAAAACCCTTCAGCAAGTACAAGTAAAGTTTCATGTATGTTAAGTGTCATAGATGCTTTGTATTTGTTGGTGAATGGCTGTTGACAGCAACATGTCAGATGTGAAACTGTCTATTTATAACCTAATTATTTAGTTCTTATTTTCACTGATCCTTCTTACGTAATTAAATAGGTGCTAAATGGATAATTTGATCAATTAAATCTATAGTTAAGCTGCTTACGCATAATATATTGTAACATAGTATTTCTTGCTAATCCCATTCTATGTGTAAGCATTGACCCAACATTAATGCGGTAAAGGATTTACGAGGCACACTGTCAATACAGTAGGTAATTCTGTTTGTTTTTGCCTTTCTAGAAAATCGAGGAACTTGAATGTTTTATGTGGAAATATTGTTGACAAAAACTTTTAACACATTAATTTTTGACTTGAAATAATCCTAATTTGATTTATGATATATTTGTATCAGTAATTCCAAAGGTCAATATTAAATCATGGAAATATTATTCATACAGTGGTTTGGAATATTTCTAAGTGGTAGAAAAGTAAACCAAAAATGTTGCACAAACTTGTTTATCCTTGCTTAAAACAGAAATTAAAACTTCAAGCTACATATATGTTTAGTATGCCGTAAGAACTGCCATCTTGAAACATCAGGTCTTTTTCAAGGCTAACATGCTTGTAACTTGTG
Organism: Limnoperna fortunei; assembly: GCA_944474755.1. Classification (NCBI taxonomy): domain Eukaryota; kingdom Metazoa; phylum Mollusca; class Bivalvia; order Mytilida; family Modiolidae; genus Limnoperna; species Limnoperna fortunei. The sequence continues at coordinate 62,567,712 of OX104113.1, forward strand.
GCCTTTCCTTTCTAAGATAGAACCATAGTTTTATTTTGGTTTCAAGTTTTTGTACAGACACAAACCCAAGCAGTGTTTCAGCTTTGTTCAGAATGAACCAACTTGTCAACCATGGTGGTTGTATATGCATGGATCATTATTTCCCCTATTTACTAAAAACCGCTAACAGTAAATAATATTGCAGGATAACCCTTTGGACATTATACAGATAGCTTTTCTTGTTGGAATGGCCATTTAAGATGAAACGATAATATTTACACCTGTATGATCAGGTAAAAATGACCAATAATAAAGGTGATGAATGGACTAATTTGGCTGAAGGGGTCATTGTCGACCTGGGTACTATATCAGCGTACCCAGGGTACTTAAAATTTGAGAAATGGTACCCAGGGTACTGTCGCTTTACATAAACGTACCCGGTATGGTAAGTATCTAGACATTACGTTCGTTTCCTTCCCGTATTTGGTCCACAATTATAAATAGAAGAATGGCGGTTTGTTACAGTTTACAGTTAAGTTTGTTTTGATTATGTGCATGTTTATGAACACTGTTGAAAAATAATGGATTTGGTTCAACAATAATGGTCTGGGTACGTTTATGTTAAGCGACAGTACCCTGGGTACCATTTCTCAAATTTTAAGTACCCTGGGTACGCTGATATAGTACCCAGGTCGACAATGACCCCTTCAGCGCTAATTTGTCCATAGCTGTGGTCAGTTACATTACTTGTGTTGTACTTACCATTATTTATGAGAGATCATGTAATGAGTTCAACTGGCTCGTCTTTATTTATACTTTGTATAACATGTACATGTAAATAAGGAACTGTGAAATGGAAACTTTGTCTGTTTTGACATCTTGATAGTATTTTTATTATCAAAATATATCTGGCATACAGTAAAAAAATATATATCTTAATAAAGTTGTATTCCTTTGAATATCTTGTTGTACTATCTTATTTGTAGGCCAGGTTGCTCAAAGTGCAAACCCCTCATTATAGCATGGTAAAGTTTTGTGTGCTGACCGGCAGGAAAAAAGCAATTTTGTGCAAGAACTTCTACCTTTGTCAAGCCTGATCCTTTAAACCTCTGAATATGATAGCACAGATTCTGAATTTGTGCACCACATGCTATTACGCAATAGATTAACTTTCTCTCTGTGTCTATATATATATACATGTATATGTGTTAAAAAAGTTGTACATCGACATCTAGATACATGATCAAAGTGAAAACAGAGTTTTACAATTTAAAAATTTCACAAATTTTAGCCTGACCAACAGGCTTTATCAGTGTTCTTTTCAATAACTGAGAATAACAAAAAAAACATTTTTGTTGTTATACCTAAATGATAAATGTTTACCATTTTAATGTTCTGGTGAAGCATGACCATCACCACAGATGCAGCATTGTCCTACATGTAAATGGGGCTAGCTACCTGACAATATTTTTGCTTTAACCAAATGATCTTTAAAACGTTGGGGTTTTCTAAAGGCCATACCAGGAGTTTCGGGAAATATTTTTGAATGTTGATAATGGTTTTCCATTGTTGTCCAACATTTGCAGATAGTATGTGCAAGTCTGGGTGGTATGTTAAGACAAATTGTTTTAACTTCTTTTTTCTGTACTGCAGAAGCTGATTCCTACTGATACCATTTGCTTTATTAAAAACTCTCAATATGTTCTTGTTGGTATGTATATAGAAGTATATATATTACTACAAACATATATAAAAACACAAAAACAACACATGATTGGGTCGACTAATGATGCATTGCTAAATGTGATGTTATCCATATGTCAGGGGAGAACACTGGTTTAAGACATTTATTCCACTTTTCCATCCCTTGAGAAGTAAGGTAATATCTTCTGCAAAATTTGCTTATATTTTTAGCAAATTTTACAGAAGGTATTACCTATTATGTATAATCAAATATTTCACAGAAAGATTGATTTTGCACCTATCAAAGTTGCAGAATTGTTCAAGGAGTTTTTATCCTTTCTGTTCACTTTGAAATTTAGTCACTGTTTTTAGCAAATTCTACATAAAACTTCATGAAACTTGACTCACTGTTACAACATGATGAGATCTCTTCACTGGCAAAATTCTGTAGGGGTGTGCCAAATATATCATGATTGATTGATGGAATTGGGATGGGCTTGCCTTGGGTTTACCCTTACACTGAAGCTTTTTTTGAAGGCGACTTCACATGGCCATGAAACCACAGAGTTACAACATAATAAGATCTCTTCACTGGTAAAATTCTGTTGGGCTCTGCCAAATATTTCAGCTTGAGTAAAGTTGGAAAATTTACCATAATGTTCCAAGAGGGACACCAATGTCGCTGAGACAAATTTTTCATTTTTGTGTGCAGACAACTAACTCTTAAACAATATGAATTATTCCTTACTTTTTAAGCCACATGCTTTTCATGCCATTTTAGACTGAGATTTTTACTAAAAATACATGTAAACTTATTGTCTACAGATTATCCTAAGGTAGAAAGTTACAAAACTGATTGAACAAAGCAAATGTAAGATATTGGTCTAATTTATGTACTTTATTGGAAAAGAACATACAAAATATGACCTTATTTTCTCTCTCTCTCTCTCTCTATATATATATATATAAAGAATTAAGTTGGCTTCTCAGTATGGTGGAAACCAGCAAAAACCGTGACAAAGCATAGTGAGTTGGACAAAGAGCAATTGTGTAATGACTCACTAGAACTACATTAACTGATTGTTGACTCCAGCAGGCTCTTATTATCTCCTTCTGTGAATTCCTTTAAAGAATAAATTATGAAATTTGAAGCTTGAGAATAGAAATGAATTAAATATTAATGTATATTACATGAGCAAGACTGAGTAATTCACAGCCAGTGGTTGATATGTAAATCCTAGAATCGATGGATTGACAGATGTCACTGACAGAAATTGACATGTTTTGTTATTAACTGTTATATTTCAGTTTTAATTGTCAAACAAAAATGCAGTTTAATAAATATGGTTGAAAGTTAAAAGAGCATTTGATTCTGTGACTTATTCTTTCTAATTTTAAAACTTCCATGAGTTGGTGCTGACTTGCTGCCATGAGTAATTTTAATACAATTAAACTGGATATAGATCTGATTGGACATTAATTCAGGGTTTTATTAGAGTTACGGGAAGCCACTATCTGGAAGCAACTGCATGTGACATTCTTGTGTATTATACAATATGAAATTAAAGTATAGTCTTTAACTTATCTTATAATACAATACTATAAACTGACTTTGTAACGGTAAAAATACAGATTAATGTATCCAAATAATTCCAGTACAATATAGTAACCTCCACAAAATCATACATAATATAAGTGCATTTGTGACAGATTTAATGCAACATGGTTTTAATGGAATTTGTATGAAGTAACATTGTTCTTTGGTACAAACACATACACCAGTCAGCTTGTCTAAGATGAGAAAAAAATGTGTTAGTTGTCAATATCAAAAGAAAATTATAGTCATTGTACATTAATGCTCTTTATGTAAACTTTATTACAAGTAGTTTTTGTGTCGTTTTGTTCTTGACTAAATAAAATATTCTCTGGGCTATCAATAACTATTTGGTTTTCTTCATGAAATATAATTTATTCCTTGCATTAGCCTTCACATAAATCTTGGTACTATGTATAGATTTTGATGACATTTGTGTTTTTGATGTAAGTATAAAGGAATTAAGAGTTCAGGTTGATGGATTACACTTTTCCTCGGAGAGTCAATAAAACCTGTTTCCAAGCTGTAGGAGACTTACTGACAAATCAATACATCTATAGGCGACCTACTAATTAACAATCATCAGCGGGTTATCAGGAAACTCTTTTTACTGAATTTTTCTTGAAGTATTGCCTTTTTGTGTGTACTCAACTTCGGATATCTTTTGTTGTGATTTATAAATGCCATATACAAATCAATGATATATTCTTGTGGGATATCTAACTGAATCGGGTAAGTCATTTATACTCAGTTGTATTTTTTTTTGGAAACACTCTATATACTGGAATATTTTGCAATGCATTATTCTAAGTCTTTTTGGGAAAACATATTGCATTATATTGAAACCTTCTATCTTACTGTTAATTTTCTTAGTCTACCACACTGTAACTATTTTTAGAATCCCTTTTGAAAAATTTCGTAAAATGCTAATGTTACATACATGTATGAAGGCTTCCTTGTATACATGTCTAAGAAAATCATGTTTTACTACCTTATTTTTCTTGAAATACCAATCATATGATGATCAGTGACTCTACATAACTTCATAAATCAACGTGTAATAAACATGTTGCCGCTACAAACAAGATCCTACTACTTTCTGATTGCCACCATTGTAAACATGGATATCTCAGAATTTACTAGACTTGTCTCTCTGTTTACCCCCAGGCTTATATATATTTTCACAAATTTCCTAGACAACTGTTGACAATAGAAGAAGATTTACCATTTATTTGACAATCATTTTACAATATGTCACTGATGTTTTTGCTCCTGTATGGAAGAAATTGATCCATGGACTGAGATAAGATAGAAATATAAGTTGACAGACAGTGTGACTTACATAAAAGTCTACAAATAGATCACTAGTCGCCTGATCGATCCACCATTACACGTAACATTTTACATTTTTTCGCATCCCACTATAAATCTGTGCTTTTTCACGGTTGTTGATGTTTATTTGTATTTGTGGGTTAAGTTAAAATCTTTTATCGCGTGACTGATTCGTCTTTTCCGTACACCAATTCTCATTTTACACATTTAAATACTGTATATTACTTTGGGATATAAGCTTTGAAGGGACACGATGAAAAAGCTGTTCTAGTTACAAGGTATGAATACTTTTTGTTTTTCACCTGAACAGGTATTTATTTGATCTGTGTGTAATTACAATACTATGCAAATGGGAAACTTCATTAAAAGTTAGTTGCAATTAGTTTTAGAAGCATGTGTTAAATCTGTCACAGTTGAGTTGTTACACAAAAGGTGACATTAATAGTAACATTAAACAACAAATGTTTGTTTATGCAGTCAGTGATTCATTTGTAGTACAAGTAGTCTGTTTTATGTGCATGTTGTAGTCAGTGAAATATTCAAATTAAAGTGTGTGCCCATTTTTGAGAATACATGTATTGGGAAAAGTTGTGTCACATTGATCACATTTAGCTCACATGTACCTTTGTCATTTGCTTAAAATCCCCCCAGAAACAATTGAATTAGTAAACCAAATCTTGTCTGATTTACTCTCTCATCCTAGAAAATGTCTTTCAAATCTAATTTGCAGAACATTTTGGTTGTTTACTATACATAAAACATAAGGAACTCAGTCTGACTATTTGGAAACAATCTACTGGAAAGTTTTTTTTTGTTGAACCAGCATGCTTAATATGATTGCAGCCATAACTGGAAATAGAAAATATTGCAGACATCACTGCCTAACTAGGATCAGTATTCTTAGAGTACTTTTAGATTATTGATCCCACCCACCCACCAAGATGGCCACTGTTACTTGTAACACACAACTTAATATGATGTCGAATTATTTAGGCATGTTTTAATTTATTTTATATTAACATTTCTAAAACTGTGTTTTTATTTCAGGTTTGTCACATAAGTATTATGTGTTTTAGTATTAAAATTTTCTTGGATATAATGATATAAATTGGCATAATGCTTTGAGGTTTTGTTGGGGGAGGAGATGAATGTTCCACCCAAAAAAACAGCAGTGTTTTAGATGTTCCGTAAATGTAGTACAAACGTTCTGTAATTTTAAAATATATATTTTAAAGACCATCTGCAAATTGTTTCTAATTCCGTGTTCATAAATGGAATATGTCCTTGAACAGCTAGTATAGATGACTGTATTTATATGACTAAAAAAACATTAAAATTAGACCATATTACACATTTAAAGTACAAGATATGATTATGTTTATAAAAGCTAAACACTTTTATAGATGTAGGTAAAATGAAAATATTTATATTATGATTTAATTATTCGAAGAGCAAAACAATGTTCTGTTAGTACAATTCCATGTTAGTTTATGACACGAGAAAACAAAGTATCAGAAATGCAATACACATTAATTTAAACTCGTGTAGATTTGTATCTTTCAGTACTGTTTTGGTTGTCATAAAGGACACTATTGTTTGTGAGTAGTTTCTTTCAACTTCAGTTGACCTGTATTTTGTTAACAAATAAAAGATGGATTTTGTACCAATAAAGTTTCTATTATTTTGTGTTGCTAAATTTAAATATTTACTCTTTACAGTACATGTAACACATACATCTGTTAATTAGACCAAAATACACACTTGAATAATAAAAGGTAACAGTGTTGTACATTATAAGCCTGCTTTTCACACATACTGACCAGTTCATATGATGACTTCAATAATATTTATTTAGGACAGTGTTTGACTAGGGAGTTATACATATGAGGTCAGTATACAGTGCCTGATGGCCACAACTTGTATGACATTGTGTATTTGTCAACTTTTTTATTGTCTTGTTCACTCCTGTCCTTAAAGGCATGTTGTTATCTACCCCTTATAGATATGAGTTATCTTACACTTCAGACACCTATCAGTCAGGGTGAAGCGGTCTATATTATCAGTAATATTTTGGTACTTATTCATTTATTTTCATAACTCAAATCATTGCATTGTATCACACGTGGCGTTATAACTAATTTCAGGTACGGTTTACTTGAGCTATTGCGCGATAATTAATTCGATGTTTGCATTTACCGAAGTAAGTACTTTCTATCTGTAATATTGTTTTGACTATTTTTCAGGTGAAAAACAGTATGTTTTGTAGTGCAAAATGTAATAATTTTGTTCTTTGCATTTGAATAAAAGTATAATTCTGTTCATATATTCGTACGCGATCAAGCTGGCTAGTGTTGTATTCATTACATTATGTGCACGTGATTATGTGTCATAACCATTTATTGTAAATCACGTGTTGTAAATGTGTTGAACAAATCAACATTTTGTACTATTATCATAAATGCACATTAAATCTGCTCTCATCTGAATTTAATTATATAACAAGAAAAGGTATGCGTTAAACCCATATCCAGAGATGTTCGATTTATATGTTATAGGTGTATCCCATTTGATTTTATAGTTTTTTTTCAATTTGTTTTATTTAAAATTTTATCATATGCTGTAAAGGCAGGGGCGTAGCTAGACTAGTTACAATGTGGATTCACAAAGAACTAGTGGGGTCCGGGTATGCACCCCGGAATATTTTTGAAAACAATGGTGCAATTTGGAGAATTCTAAAGTGGTTTATTTAGAACTGAAATGGACAGTTTATTGATTACAGGGATAGATTGCAATTTTGTTCTTAAAATAATGTGGATTCAGCCGCGTACTCGCGTATAGGCAGCTACGCCCCTGAAAGGGATGCAAATATAGACGATTGTGAAAGGCAAGAAATAATCATCTTGATTATAATATCTCAACTTTGAGAAGAGTACTGTAATAAAAAAAGCAAAGTTTTCGAAGAACATATATATATTGTTTACCAATAAAAATACATTGACCATAGTCAAGTGGTTCTGTGGGGGAAAATGTGAATGTAAGATCGGCAGTTATCGCGTCCTCGGAAAATCAAAGAAAACATACCGACAAGTTACAATTTTTATTGATTTAATTTTACTGTAATTACAATTGTTTCAAAAGATTTGCAATTAAATGTATTTTAAACGTCAAACTAGCATTCATGTGCATAAACCGATTGCTAAGAACTTTATAAAATTTTCAGAATTTAAAATAAAAAAAAAACAATTAGAAGAAGAGTCTTATTTTGCAAAACTATTGATGAGATTATTAACTTCTACAATTATTTTCAACAATATAAACTGTTGATGACCTTTATCAAACAATCAATCTATTTTCTCTATAAAGCATGACCAATACACGTTTATTGACGTTCTTTTATTGGTTTTAGATCAAGTTGAATCCAATTATCATCATAACAAATGCTTATCTATGTTTCATTTAAATTGTTGTCAGCAACGAATAAAACAGCGAAATTTATTGCGTCACGTTTAAGAAATTAAGGTCCGTAACACCGTTTGTGAGCGCTAAAACACTTAAAGACATTTAAATAATGTGTCATAATTCTAATATGATTTGCATATTTAGAAATACGTTTATTTGATTGGTCTAGATTACTTCCGGTTGAGGTTTTTAACGAAATATATTTTTTGATAAATGAAGTTAACTCCATTTATTTTAGGATAAACGACGTTGACCGAACTATTTTTAGCGTAACCAATGTAAACAAAGATGGCGGCTTTCAATATCGAAAGTAGCGATCAACTTACAAATTATTTGTTTGATGAATTATCATTTATAATTTGTTCAATTTAAAACTTTCCTTGTGTTCGATACAGAAAATAAGGTTACAGATTGATGTAAAACTAAAAATTGTGTTTATTAAAATCAGAAAATGGTTTATGGAAATAATCGTACGTTTAAAAATAAACAAAATATTCATACGTTCAGTCAATCCCGCTTCCAAATACACAAGAAATATGAAGTTGAGAAACACGTTAGATAAATTAATTTCTTAATGCAATTTTAAAGAATTATAAGGATTAAACACCGTTTTCAATGGATTTATCGGTATATCAACAAGACCAACTCACTCACAAACATATCATAAAAGTCCTTCGGACTTTTATTTGTTTGTGAGTGAGTTGGTCTTGTTGATATACCGATAAATCCATTGAAAACGGTGTTTAATCCTATAATAACTGCTAAAATACATTGTTTGTTTGTTTGTTTGATGGTGTTTAACGCCACTTTCAGCAATTTTTCAGCTATATCATGGCGTCCAGTTTTTATTGGGGGAGGAAGCCGGAGTACCCGGAGAAAACCCCCGACCTGCGGTAGGAAAACTGGCAATCCTTGTCAATTAAGATTGGAGTCGAGTACACCCTGCCTGCAGTGAGAATCGAACCCGCAATCTCAGTGTTGACAGACCACGTGATCAATAGTAGACGAACTACCTTGACCACTCGGCCACCGAGGCCCCCCTAAAATACATTGAAAAGCACTTCAGAACATCATTAATATATTACTTATATTTAGCACCTAAAGGCAAAATAATTTAAAATGCAGTGCCTTTATTGTACGTAACATATAATGTACGTAATGTTAATGTATGTAACGGTAATTTACGTTACATTACATGTGATGTTATATATTATTTTCCATTACACTATTTATTGTCAGGGGCAGATGCAGCCTCAAATGAAAGGGGGGGTCCAAATTTGTCATGGTGACCATGCCGACCTCGCAGAGGTCATATTACGGCAGGGGGTCTGGGGGCCTTAAGCGCTTAAGGCCCCCAGAAGCTCTGAACGAAATGGTGTAAAATCCTGCATTCTGACGATTTCCTGACACCTAAAACATGTCCGTTAAAATGTCATTTTGTTATGCTAAAATAAAAGTAGGGGTCCAGACCCCATGCTTGTCAAAACGAAAGGGGGGTCCGGACCCCCTGGACCCCCCCTCTGGATCCGCCACTGATTGTAGATGAGTTTGAGCCAATAAAATTATTTATATTTGTATTTGTATTTGTATTTTAATAATCTCTCATATTACAATACAAAATGGGTTCCTGTTTTAATCCTCCATTTACTTTAATTGAGTTTCCCCGATATGGTTCAACCATATCTTCTCTTGTTAGACAACATAATACAAAATATGATGGCATATATTTTGGTGAAACAATTTTTGTAAGAAACCTTTTTTGTCACTGGTTCCAGAGTACCAAACAAAATGTTATCAGAAAAATGAAAATTAAAAACTATTAAACAAGTAAAATTCTAATTATGCAGAATTTTTCTATTTTGCTAAGCTGTAATGCTGAAATGTCTGAATTTATACCATTGTAATTTGAGTGAATTTCAAATTATTAAAATTTTCATTTGTTTTAATTTTTTGCCATTCAGCTTTTAAAATTATATTTTGAAATATCCCTTGAAATCCAGCCATTCTGTTTCCAGAAACCAACAATTTAAGAATACATGTACCACCCTACCCTGGTCCATTACACAGGTGTGAAATGATTATCCTATAATTACAAAATGTCAATAGACCAAGAGATTAATTCTTTATGGTTAACTGTTATCTTGATACACAAATTACATGATACTATGAACAGTGTTGTGATAAATTTCAATGTTCATTGTGTATGAACTGGAATTATAGTATACAGGATCAGATAGCAATCACCATGAAATTGCACCCATAAAGTTCTGGTCATTTTAGATAATATTTTATAATCCCGTGAACTTACGACCTTTGGTCTTGTGTAATGGGCACAAATTCAATTAAATTATTTAGAAAGACTTCTAACATAACCTCTGGCCTTGTGTAATGCAGAAAAATCTTCTTTGGTAATCAAAATACAAAACATTACTTGGACATGGGACTACGATAACATGCCTTAGGTTTTAGTGATGCTGTATTAATGAAATACAATTAACAGTTTACTAATATAGTTGAAGAAGGGAAGAATAAAAAAAAAATACCTTGTAAATTATATGGATTTATGTTTTGTGTCAAAATCAGAAATTTGTATGTCAGAAAAAAATGTAAAAAATGAAAGTATTGACTGTACACTGGTGAATATGTCTACTAATTAGACCACATAATTAGCATTGAGACATGATTATCAATAATGCACTGATGTCATACTGTACAGTGTACATTCATGAATATTTATGATATAATACTGTACAGTGTACATCCATGAATATTGATAATATATATCAAATACTTTGATCAACTATAATTAGAGATTTAAATTTTATATGACAGTGCATTGCTCTGCACATTTGCTGCTGAAATTATCTAATGGACAGGTTTCATTAATAAGTTCCATTTGTGATTTCATAATACCATAAGACACCCAGTGCCATAAACATTTTCTTTGCTGAGAATTTTTTATTCTCAATTTCATCCAATCAAATCTTTCCTTTTCCCTTGTCATGCTTGTTGTCTCAGTTATTGAGGAAATTATCATGCTGAGCAAAACACTTTTACTCAAAAAGGTTTTATGGTTCTGGGGCTAGACTTCGGCCATACTGTACCTGATCTTACATTATACATTTGTTTTTTATTTATGTCTTGTCAGTGTCTAATAAAAAATGTTAATAATAATTATTTGTCGAAAATATTTTAAATCACAATAACAACTAAGATATAGTGGGAATACACAATTTCTCAGCTGTGAATTTATTTTCGATGCCTCCTGAACTTGCTACATTACAAGTATTTGTGTCAGTTCTTGATAAAATGATGGATTCTTGTAATTTTGATCTTGGTTTTTTTTTCTTTAGGTATGTATTTGTTACTTGTAAAATGTATTGATAATACTGGCCTATATTTAGATCTATATTTGTGATCTATTTGCAATGCTTGATTTGTTCCTGTAAATCAAATGGTAATAAGGTGGTATGTCACATGATGTCATTTTGTGATCATGGTCATGTCTGTGTTTAATTGGCTTGATCTCTATCACTGTTGAGATAATAATAGGTTTGTGTGTGGCCACTATTATTGTCATTGTTCAAACATAACACTTGTCCTTAATACAAAAAGGACTTAATTTAATGCTACAAGATAGTTACATATATGTGGTTATAATTGTGTGTTAGGTTACAAATGGATGAAAACGGCATGTTAAAAGCATGTCTTTACTCAATAATACCGAATTCCATTCAGACATAATAGCTTTTTCATGGGAATTTAACACTAAATGCATGTTGAAGATTAAATTTTAGTTTAGAAAATATCATGAAGATGGGAACGAAAAATTTATAGAAAAATGTGCTTTCAATGACTAATGTAATAATTCATGAGTTTTTAAGTGATTCTAAATTGTTCTATAAATGTAGATAACATTTGAACGATGCAATTTTACAATTTTAAATATGTTTTAGAAATTTGCAAATGGAAATCACCATTATTAAAATGAACCTTATTCAGCCCTTTTTTCTCATGAAAGAATTTTTCTTACATAAATAGAGGTGATATCAGTAAAATAAAAAAAAAATCCAGCAATTAAGTGGCAGGACAAATCAAAATCATTAAGAAGTCAGTACACATAGACAAACATATATTATATTTATTTTAAATTGTACATTGTGCGGTCAACAATGCCATGCATAAATATGATTGAAATGTAGTGGTCACCTTCTGTAAATTTAGTGCATTTTTTATATACAAGTGCTACACATTAAAATAAAGGGAATTATCATATACTTACGGGTAAATAATAGGATTTTTGCATAATGTATATGACTGGAAATGGCAGACCTGTATTTGGACACCCTGGTCTGATAACCTCGTATGAGGTGCTTCTTGTGCAAAAATCCCTTATTTGGCTTTCGCGTGCACTTTACTTCCGGTAGGTTTGCATCAATATGCATTGCCAGTGGCTGAGCCTTAATGGTTTGTTGACATTGGAGACACCAAGGAATTGGTTTAAAATCTTGTATTCATTATTTGTTGCAAAATAATGGTATTGTTAATTGTACTCGTTTAAATCTAAATTATCCTAATGGATGGAAGTATATGATAAAAAGATAAATATATGAGATAATCCATATCACCCTGGGTATCATTCCTCGACCCATATAAGCCCTCGACTCCATCTTGGGCTGATGTGGGGGTCTTTGGATGATACCCAGGCAATGCTGATAAGCCTATATATTAATCTATAAATATCAACCAGAGAATATCAGTTAAAGGAAATTTATTACTAATATAAACAAAAATGATTGAAGTGTAAATAATTTGAAGAACTATTCTAAAAAAAAAAGTCTGTAATTACCATGATCCTTCATAAAATACAATTTTTTCTTTTTTTTTGATACAGATGTCAAGTTATGTTAATAAAACATGATACTTTTAGATTATTTACATTTTTGTTAAACGAGATACATTTTCTCCCATTTTCTCGTCTCTACAGTGAGTGGCCAAAATTAATGCAACAAAGATGGCCGATCATTTATCATATTTTTTTTTAAGATGAATAAAAAGTGTGTTAAAGCAGATAAATAAAAAAAGAGACTCACTTCAAAAGCTAGTATTTAGTTATAAATCCTTTTTGGATGATAACATTCCTAATTCTTTTTGGAATTGAAGAAAATAAACTAGAAATATATGTTCTTGAAAGTCCTGTCCAGAGATGTGTAAAAGTGTCTATTAAATCTTGACGACTATCAATTTCATCAACCTTTCTCGAAAGCTGGATTTTTAAACATCGCCAAACATTTTCAATTATATTGAGGTCTGGTGAATGTGCAGGCCATGTCATGCGATTGATACCATTCTCTTCCTTCCAGGCAGAGGTCTGCTGAGAGACGTGGAGTGGGGCATTGTCATCTTGGAAAATAAATGGCCTTGCACCAAAAACTTTTGCAACTACAGGCCATAAATTGGTATCTAGCAGATCAATGTATTTCGTTGAGTTTAAATTTCCATTAATAGGTACTAGCGTACCAACTCCGTCTTTAGTTATACAGCCCCAAAACATACAACTGAATTTTGCCGTGGTCTTGCGCTGATTTAAGCAATAATGTTTCCATTTTTCATGTGATTTCCTCCAAACACTCACTGAATTATTCTGACCAATAACCACTTGAGTTTCATCAGAGAAAATAACTTTCTGCCACTGACTTACTGTCCAGAATCTTTTGTTCCTACACCATAAAACACGGCGGGTCCTGTTAACCTTTGAAATCGAAATAGTTTTAGGAATTTTCCCTTTCTTGTATCCTTCAAAAGCTAATCTTCTTCTAACAGTGCGTTTAGAAATATTAACTGGTTCTGTTCTGTTGAATTGTGTTGTTATGTCATCCAAAGTTTGTCGACGGTTCTTTTTCACAATTCTAAAAAGTTTCCTGTCACCCCTTTCATCTGTTAACCTGGGTCTTCCTCTTTTTTTATGATTTTCTTTATCATTCCCTGTTGTAATTCTCCTTAAAACTCTACCAATTGTAGACCTGTGTACACTGAATATGTCTGCAATTTTACTGTTGCTCATTCCATTTCTATTCATGGTAATTACATTTTGAATTTGGTATGGAGTCAAATTTCTCTTTTTGCCCTTCATTGTTTACAAGTGGTGAAAAAACAGGAAGTCGTCTGCTAGTTTTCTTTTTTGAGGTGTCTCAACAAAAACATTCCTTAAAAATTGTCCGGGTGGAATTTAATTTCACAAGCATCCCTTTTATTATGACACAGTTGAGATAGAAATGACAACGTCATTGTCTATGACAATTATGTCAGCCATGTTTGTTGCATTAATTTTGGCCACTCACTGTAGTTCATCGAGGGGCGACAACCCTGAGATGAGATGACGAGAAAATTCATAGAATTTCAAAAAAGATACATAATCTGTTTATTGCTGTTTTGTGAAGGGGACACAATTTTAAAGTTCTTAAAAGAAATTAATTTATTTAACAAAATTTAATTTCACTATTAATTGTGAAGATTCATATTTTTTATTGTTTTAACTACCATTTTTATCTGTATATATATTCTCATATTATTGTATGAGATCACGTTTTAGTATAAAAGGGAGGCATGAAGTACTACTTATTTAAAAACGCTTATAATTTAAAAATTATAATTTTCACGTCCTGAATATAGCTGAAATATTGCTTGCTGGACGTAAACAACAAATAATCAATCAATCAATCAATCAATCAATCATTTATTTGCATTTTTTTCCATAAAAAATTATCCTGACGCTGTGCCTGTGATATTTTCCTGCTTTTATTAAGTTTATGACACCCTGTGAATAAATACCCTTTTGATATGTCTTTTAATTTTGCTCTGGACCTATTTGATAGTAAATTAATAACAACTTTTTATAATAACCTTGGGCTGTGAACCAATCATAGATGACGAAGGAAATCAATAATATTACAGTTATATGAATGTGTCACCTGTCCCATCACAGGTATCAGGTGTACATCATTTAGTAACAATCTTTTTTGATTGAATACATCACTTTCTATTTGTGTATTTGTGTTTAGGAGATTGTATGCTAATTCTTTTCTGGTGAACTGTTATTTAATTAAGTTTAATCCTTGGAAAATTGTTTATCTGGATTACTAACTGTATACTTTGTTATCAGGACCTTGAGGTAAGGATTTTGGTATGTACCATTTATCTAAGACAATTTGCTCTTCTCAAACACTAAAATAGTTTCTTATCTGACACACTTTGAAAAAGTAAAACGGATGTAAACTGGTGCAGTCCAGTTTTAAGAAAGTCATAGTTACTGTGTTATTTTGTGTAAACAGTTCAATATAATTTTTTCTTTTTCTATTTTTTTTTTATTTTAGTTTTGATTCTTGTTATTAACAAAAAATGATGTCTTTTATCAAAGTAGCAACGTAGGTCTTAATTTGTATAAATGTCATACTTTTTTCTTTTTTTGTTTTTTTGTTTACCAATTTTTAAAATTTATAAACTTGAATTTTATCCCTAATAATATTTTGTTTTTGCTTTATAGCTTTGTAAGCTTAAGCAGCTAGGTCCATCAAATTTGGTCCAATGGTAGCTTATGATTAGTACCTGTATCTGACATTGATCCCAGTTTTACAGTCCAGTCACTATGTGAAAGTTTTTGGATTAGGGTAGTTACTCTGTAACAATGTATTGATCTGAATAATATTTGGGGTTTTCCATTGCAAAGCATGGACTATTGAGTGTACTCAATCTTGTCTGCAACTCCTCCTACATGTACACCACTGAATGGAATTGGATGAAACCTTCAATTAAAATAATAATTTTATGTAAGTGACAAATGAATCTCATAGGTTTTGTCTTTCAAAAGTCATTAGAAATATGAATCAATTCATAACATTGCTTTTATTGGTTTGTTAAGGGTTTTCAATGATTCTGTTTAAGAAAATTAAAGGTCTATGTGAAAAATATTTTATAGTGGTTTTTTATCAGTCCACTCAGTAATAAGTTCAGGGGTTAACTAAATTGTCATGTCTTGAAATTGATTAAACCAGAGGGAGCTCAAAAATCTGACAAAAATGTCAAAACATGACTAGCAGACTATCTTAAATGAGGGAAATAAGGAATGTCAAATATTTGTTTTACACTGGATCATTAATTTATTATGTCCAAAAACAGTATTTACTACTGTGAAATACTTTTTATTCGTGGGGTATCAATTTTCGTGGTTTTCGTGGAGGCCTCGGACCACGAAATTAAAAATCCAACGAAGAATAAAACTTCATTAACAGATGGGAACCTGGGAACAACAATCTGAAAATGTCCGAGATCGGACATATTTTTGTAAATGTAATATATGATTTTGTGGTTCGATCCATTACTAATGTTCAGCTCAAAATCTATCTTAATGATTATGTGACAGGTTTCATGTTCGAATTGTGTTTTTATTAATTGTAGGTATTATTTAATTGTAAAGCGTACGAAGAAACATCAACTTCCGGTCAAGGTGGGGATATATGACGTGTTCATTTTCAATGTTTAAAATTAACAAATTATAGGAATTATGAGTTTGGTTGCTCCTTTGAACATAAATTAAAATTACAAATAAACTATTTAAAAGATAAGCTATACGTTATCTTTATTAGTGCATATCAATGACACGCTATATCAAATGGATGTTGTGATAATACCGATCGTGGCACAAATGACATTAAATTACACCTTTGTATTTATTTCTACTCAACACATGAAGTGACAAATGCCCTTCGGCTAGGAATGCCTCTATAGATAACAATTAGAGAATTAAAAAGACTCAAAGTAGTTTGTATTGCAATAAATCAATTAATAAATACATTACCGTGTTTATAATTAGCTATTGATTTCCGTGTTGTTAATTTTACATTTGTTACCACGCGCGTAAACAACATCATGTAATGAAACTGTTTTTGTCTTCTTTATATGTTGATGTTTATTATCAACAGTGAAAATGATTCTGCTGTAATCATTTATTTTGATCGGTACCTCACTTTTTGCATTTTCAGAAACCGTCAGTCCACGAATTTAAGAACCCACGAACATGTAGAATTTCACCAAACCACGAAAATTGATACCCACGAATTTAAGTACTTTCACAGTATTTGGTTCTATTTACAAACATATATGCGTACAAGCAGAATAGTTTTGGTATTTTGCATATATTTTGTATTTAGCATCAGAATTGAAAGCGTAATTCTGCAGTGAGATTTTATCTCGCTTCAGATTTTTCTGCCCACTAGATTTTACCAATTAATTGCACTCAGTGTAAAAGCATGTAAAGAGAGGTTATTTTTACTTCCTTTTAGATGCTTACGTAGAAAACCTTAGGCAACCAGATTATCGATTGTCGTCTGCTGCTTTAGAGATGTTCTAAATTTGGTCAATTTGATTGTAACTACCGATGGAAATAGCTTTGTACAGTTTATGAAGTGAATACAATTAGCTGGAAATAGAATTTGTAGAATACACACAAACAAAAAACATAATAAAATCTCCTATAATGAGGTAGCAAAATGTTTTTTCGAAATCAAATCAGAAATAAATGAACTATCGGTATGTTTAACATGATAAGTGATAGGTTTATACAGCTTAAATGTTTTAAGTCTGAAAAATAGTATTGTTCATACAATACATTTTTCAAGGAAATGTAATGTTTCATCAAAAAGGTATAATACTTGTAAAGTATGACAAATGACCAAATTTGGAAAACTAGATGTAATAAGCAGGTTTCACCCACTCCATCATGTGACTCGTTTTTTTTGCCCCGATGTTATAAGGAAATCTGATGGATGAGTTTACATTTTCTCACCAAAAAAAAAACTTAAAAGTAATATACCACTAGTCTACTGCTTAAAAAATGATAAAAAAATATACAACTGTTAAAATTTAAGTTGTTATCCAGCTTATAACTTTGTTTATGTATTCTTTAGGTCAAAACAGAGGTTAGTGGTAGTGATGCAGGCATATCATAGTTCAAGACAACCAATCAATATCTTCGGTTTTAATGTCCTTCAATGACCTCTGTAGAAAACATAATCACAGTTTCCAGTTATAGACCTCTCATCTCAGTTATTTTACTTTTAAATTAAGTTATTCTTTCTACTATATCTTACGGATTGTCAATCGATTAAAGCATCATCACTGGATACAATGTACTCGGCCAACCTACTTATGTTTATCCCAGTGTCAATATGTTATTGAATCTACGTACATAAATCAATGTGTTTTTAGGAAAAACAGCTGGCGATTCATTATATAAGCCTTTGTATAGCTTTGCCAATAAACGAGATATACAACAGGATTTCCAATTTCCGAAAAACAGTTTTTCGTGACTGACTTCTTTGGTTAACAAATGAAAAGACGAAAAGACATGAAAATGACTACAATTGTTTCTCCATAGAATCAGGTTTTTTTTATTGCCATAGGAACAACAATTAATGTTGACCGGTACTATTCTTATAATGGTAAAAATGTTTATATTTGGTATGGTGATTGTTCAAGTTTCATATAAATATTAAAACAAACAGGATGAACAAGCTATAGGCCAGACAATTACATGACAGAAATAGGTTTTGATTATGGAAACACAGAAATATATATTAGGCAATACTCTACTGTATACATAAAAAACAAAATTGTAGCAGAAAAGCAAACATTGTTATTTGCATATTACTGTAGTTCATGCAAAAACAAATATTTGTCTGTACTAGACAGAAAGAAGATCAATTAGTTCGTGCAAACTGTGTTTTCCTGGAGATATTTTGTCTGCATGTCAGTTGACTTTGATAAACATTGGAAGGTTCAAAAAAGCTTTATTAAAAAAAAAAAAAATAAAAATAAAAAAAAAATCAAGCAAACAAAAAGCATGCAAAGAAACTTACTTTTTTAGTGGAATATTGATATTGTTTAATTGATGGTATATTTTTGTTCATAATATTGTTTTAGTTGGTTTGTTAGGTGGTTTTTCAATGATACATTGAATACATTCAATGTCTACAGCTTTAATTATTGTACCACAACATTAATCTTATTTTAGGCTTGGATTATGTGGCAGAGTGGCTGTAGTTCTGTCATCTACTATTGGTTGCATGCCTGTCAGAACTGCAGTTGTGGGTGTGCGCCTCACTGCTGTTGCGGGTTTTACTGACTCAAACATAAATTGACAAGAATTGCCAGTTGTTGTGCCAAAATGATATGGGACTTTTTCACTTAGTACTCTGGCTTCCTACCGCAGTAATAACTTGACACCATTATATACCTGATAAACTCCTCAAAGTGGCTTTATACCCTATCCAAGCAAACATATTATTTATGCCAAAGATTTTTGTCTAAGGTAATAATTATTCATTAATTTAAAGAACACAGCTATAAAGAATTATTTCTTTTTTGTAGGTGCTCCAAAAAGATATTGAATCTCGGTCCAGAAACATAAATGCAGTACTTAAACTAAGTGAAAGACTACAAGATGAACTTGAAGAAGACTCCTCACTACTTAAACTCTCCCAAGCAGCCCAACAAATACAGCGAAGATGGCATGGAGTCTGGCTCCAGTCACTAGAATCGCAATGTAGACTGGAAAATGCCTTGAAAGCTAAAACGGTAGGCATAAACACTGAAATTAAATTGCAGACTAGAAACATCTTCAAAGCACAGATGGTAGATCTGTTCAATAAAGCTAATAATATGACTGGAATGCATTTAAAGGTAAAATGCAGGAAAAGTAGGAATATATGAAAACAAACATGGAAAATGATCAGAAAGCAAGGAAACCATTTTTGTATTCATATTCATATGTTGCTTGCTTCAAGCTGAAATAGTAAAAATTTACATTGGAAGTTTTTAACTGTCCAGAAAATAATATTTAATTCTTTTAAATCTCATTTTGATTTTGTATTGTAGACTGAAATAATCCTTGATTGCTTAGAAATTGTATTAAGAAAATGTGTTTTATTACACTTCATTGATTTGCTTTCAAGACAGAAAGAAAACACCAGTAAGACAATAATCTTTAGAAGTAATTTGTTTTATTCTGAGAACCTTTAAATATAATCAGCTGTTTTTTGTAATTCTCTTATTCAATTTTTATGAAATTTTTCAGGTTTTTTTTCAAACCAATTTCCAAATAAGATTAACTATTATTTAATCTATTTTATAATCAGTGTTCAATAAATCATATATGGAGATGATTCCTTTTTAAACAAGTTGAATAAAAATACAAATATTTGTGTACCAAGACACCGACTTGCATCCACTGAATCTCATTCTCTCAGATATTCAACACGGATGAGACACAGGTTAATAAAATGTACAATTTCTTCACCTATGCACAGTAATACAGAATCTATGAATATTCTGATGTTTTGAAAGGTACGAATTTGCAGACATTAAACTAAGCATATATCATGCTGAATATTAGACCATGAACCATAATTACAAGAAAACATGTCGGTCAAAAACCTGTTTAAAAAAAAATTGACAAGCCGAGGTAAAGCAGAAAAAGTGGTTACATTAGACAGGTGTCAGCTTAATACAGGGGGTCTCTTGAGTCAGTTTAACTGTATGTAATGATAAAAAAAAGCTTTTCCAGAGATAAAACCAAGGCTTTATGGCCACAAAATAGAATCAAACAAAACAAAAATCTCAAATAAAGCAATGTAGAATACAGGAACTATTTGCATTTGAGAATCAAATGATTTAGAATTGTAACATTGCTTTATTTGTTTTTTTCTATTGCATTGTAATACTTGGATAATTAACTTCGATCAGTGGGTGTCATATTTTCATTTCTGATTAATCTTCTGTGTTGTGATTGAACAACATGTTTCGCAGTTGGCATGATGATACCCGTACATGATCAAATATGACCATACATGGAAGTATCTCGTTATAAAGACTTATTTTAGCGAGTGATCAATTATTCCCTTTGTAATTTATCCTAGGAAAATATGTTATCGAGCTCATTACAAACAAGTAAATGATGCAGTTTGTGTCGGGATGCGTTTTGAATCTTTATTATCTGGCGTGAACATTTAAAACTGACGATAGTGTACCATTGTCATCTGCCTATTGGTATAATGTTATTATTATGCTATTTTTAAAGATCAAAGGACTTGAATTTAGTTGATTTTACCTTGTCTGGACTTAGACGTGATAAATAAATAATAAAGACTTGTTACAGAAAAGTCAAATCAAACGAGTTACCAGAAAATCGATAACCGTTGATAAAGTTACCTAATATTATGATAGCGTAGTGATTGTTCTCAAGATTGACGCTTCATTTTAATAAAATTTAAATCATAAAAGAGACATATATAGGCAAATTAAATTGTTTTGACACATTCAAATAATTGTTATTCCTTTTAACCCTTGAAAGTCCTTAAGGTGTGGTTTGGAAATATAAAAGCTTTGGTTTATTGATTTTAAAGAGGTTGGATAATAAAAACACTCCAGGAACAATACTTAAAAGCAAAAACGATGTTGGAAGTCTTCAAATGTATATTTTTTATGTAAAACAAAATTGTCTATTATTCAATATGGCCATGATAAAGAAGGGAGTGAAGACAAAGAAAATTGAACAGAATTCTAACCTAAATAAATATTTAAATAATTAAAAAAAAAAGACTTTTAAACAAGAAACATGGTCTCGGCAGTATTTCTAGAAAAAGCACTCCTAATAATAGGGAGAGCTAAAGATGAGATTAAAAGCAATTTAATTTGTTATCACATATTTCCCATAAATCTTGATATAAAGGTAATATCTTAGAAAAATAAAAAGTATTGATTTTATATTTAGTTCATTTTTAGTTTTTTACTAGTTGTTGATCTATGGTAACAAATAAATTATTAGAAATATTTGATTCCATTTATAAACATCTTTATATTGGATATATTATGTGCATAATATTTTTTTTATAATGTTTATGATTATAATTTTGTTAACCACACCCCACAAATAAATAAAATTAAAGGGTGGGGGAGCTTGGTAATTGTGATAAAGTAAAAACTTAAGTCTGGTGTTTTGAAACGGAATATTAAAAGCAACACAAAATTGTTTGTAACAATAATATGTAACACTTTTTAGAATAATAAAAAAGCTGAATCTGAGTTAAAAAGGGGAATAATAACATATCAACAAGCAGTTGCTTGCTGGTTAGATTAAATCCCCAGCTGTTTTTATCTTGGACATGTAAAATCGTTATTTCCATGTAGTGTACCACGTATGCATGTCGCCATGTAGAGAAATGCAAATATGAAAAATGGCCCTCTTGTAAATAAAATCAATAGAGATGCATGAAAAAGTGCATATCTGTAAATTTCCCATTTAATCAATGAATTGAATGTTAGGTGCGCTTGTCCAGGTAAAACCGACTGAGAAGATCTCCTGCAAATCTCGGATATTCAGACAGTCATCATTAGGTAAACGTGACATGTTCTAGTTTTGAAAAAGCAATTCCATTAAAATGTCATCAGAGAATAACTTGGACTATTCAGTGTCATTAAATTTGGCTTCAAGGTGAGCAGATTTTTTACAATGTGCTGACTGGTGTTCACTTGAGTAAGATATGGGAAATAACAGTTATTCTGGATGGTTTGTTCTGAAATCAAGTGAGTTATTAATTTTGTTCACACCGGAGTAAAATGTTGAAGTTGTAAATATAGTCACGAAAGTGTTAAAATTTGGAATTGTTACAGAAATTTACATAATTTTGAGCTTTATTGATTTAAATTTGTGCACTGTCACCCAACACAATTTTAATAGACAACAGGTAAGTGGTTGGTTAAACAATTTGTTTACCCTAAATTTTGGCTAGTGGATGCCCTCACAGACTTTTGATATCAAAGAGTGTCCTGGTTTGGTTTTCTTCTGTAAGTGGTCTAATTGGTATAATGCTATCTTCATGGAGTGTCAAATGTTAAGCAAATCACAGGCCATGTCAATTTAGTGATAGTTGCTTCCATACTAAATAAGAGGTGCAAGTCGGAGCCATAAATTTCATTGGTGGCTTGTCTTCATCATTTGAGGTTTTTTGTCTGTCAGATTGTGTTAAACAACATAAATGTAATCACTCATTGTATGTTCTGTGATGATGCAACTTTACATTTCACCGGACTTTCTTGATGTATTTTTTTCCATTGTTACAAAGATGAAACATTCTTTTGTGTGTAGAAAACATGAATGTGCTGTCAATTTTATATTCACATAAAAATTTACATACTAGTAAGTTGTGTCATTAAAAATTTACATGTTTTCTGGGGCATCTAAAATATGAAAATAATTATTTAGTAGGTATTATATCCCATGCAATGTTTGAGATATTTGTATTTTATTTATGAAATTTCAGCGTTGCTTGCATAACTTTCTTTGAATTTTTCTTTCCTAACAAGCACCGTTTTGTTTGAAAATGTAAAGATATTGATTTTAATTTACATGCAAACATAGAAATTTTATTTCATTTATTGTATTATTAACAGGTGGAAAAAAAGTGGTTGGATTTTGAGTAATCCCTAAAAGACATTTGATGTTGTCCTTCTACAACTGTAACAAGGCTTAAAAATACTTTTTGAACTTTGACATTTATACAAAAAATAATGTCAACAGTGATTTAGTTATTTTTTACCTGGATTTTTGTTATTAAGTGCTGAATCATAGCTTAAAAGTAATAAATTAACACTTCACGGTCCAAGGAAGTTTCCATGGAACCAGAGTTGTTACAAAGGACACAGCTCCTTGTTACAGACTACCGCGTGATTTGTAACTGATGCTGAAAGCTTTAATCATGTTTTTTATGATCTCATTGTAAATTTGCTTCTTTGAGCTATTTATTCAATAATTTATATGAATAGATTCAAATTGTTCTAGATGGAATTCTGATTAGATCTTTGTATTTAGATTTTTGTGAACTGATGAAATTATGATTTTTTTTTTCATCAAGGAAAATTGATTATAACACCTGACTTCTTTTTACCTTTAAAAGAAAAAATACATTATAAACCATAAAGGCAGTATTTCTGATTGTATTTTTTTCTTTCTAAAAGCTTTGGAATCATATTTAGATTGATTGGATGTTTCCTTTACATCCAGCAAGCAGTATTTCAGCTATTTTCAGAAAGTGAACAAGTTAACAAACAATAAATCAATGGGAAAAATGGATGGGATATAGGGAACAAAATTTTGACTACAAAAGTATGGTGTATGGCTGGGGGCAGATAATTTTGCCTTTTGTAGAGGCTTCAATGGGGTCTTGATCGTGCAAAAAATGCGGCGATCTCCAAAAACGTCAGTAACCCACCTATCCATCAACAGGGACCCACTGGGCTGCTCTGTGGATCTACCACTGGAAACCCTCCCAGTATGGTCCCAGAATCATATTTAACATTGTAAAATACTCACCCATGATCAGGTGATCAATAAGTATTATAAACAATTTATCACAATATCTACATTTTTTTTTTACATGTAAATAACACTTGTGTCAACTATTGTAATGACCGGAACTGTCTCTGTTGGGCACTGATTCCCAGTTGTATGTTGAATTATCCAGTTTACATGTTTAATTCCTGAATTAATATAATGTAGTGTTGATTTTTTAGGCATTAATTCTTCAGTCATCACCCTATTGAGTAACACCTTTAAGTAGATCCCCATCATCCAGTATTTTCCTTACTACCATCGTGAGAAACTAATAGTATCATATCTCAAAAGTCTGGTGTCTTTTAAATAAAGTATCCTTATGTTATCAGTCTAAAATTTTGGTTCACTGCATGCTGTAGGCAGTGGACACCAGAGCAGGAAACCAGTTAGGCTAGTAAATTACCCAAATTGTCTATTAGATGATTGGTGTTTTCACAACAAATTAACACCATGTGCATCTAACTGATATTTGCTCCATTGCTGACACAAAAATTATAAATGTAGATACTATTCAGAATTATTATAAATCATATATATTGTAATAGAAACTTGTCTTACAAATTAAAAATATATCACCGCCAAAAAAGAGTGTAGACTGCCATAAGCCCTAATTTATAAAAATTATAGTGACAGTGTTATAGGTTGTTTGAAAATAATGCATTATTACAGTAATTGCCTGCCTTGGGATTAAAAAGGTTCATCAACACAAAAAGCTGGTAGTGTTTTACTTTAAATCTTTAACCAGGAAAACTGTGACAGACTTTTACCGCATGCACATGAATAAATCATTGACATTTGATATGTGATTGTATATTTTGAATGCAATAAACAAATTTAAAAAATTCAAATTTTTTTTTTTAATTTCAGAAGCCATTTTCATCATCATCATTTCTGTCAGGCTGGATTCCTCAAAATTCTGGTTGGGAAAAATTTGGAGCCAGTTTTCACACTGATGATAGTTTTACGATAAACGAACGCTGTGCCGATTTTGTTGAATCTCCTCTTGCTGAAGATAGTGATCATATAGATAGTAGCACATGTGTTGAAACGGACATTAATTGTGCACTTTCTCATGCATCTGGAAATTGCAGTGGAAAAGACAGTGCTGTTGTCAGTGAAGTGGACTTTAAAATGTCCTCAGAATGCAGTGATTCTGATATAGATATGCTTAGACGAAATAAACATAGACTGGACAGTCGGGACATTGGATATAGCAGTGGCACATCAGTCTCACCAATCAATACTGGCCACACTAGTACTGAGTCGGATTGTGATGATATCCGTAAACTTATAGAAAAAGTTGATACTCTTGTTGGGGAAAATCTACAGAACAGTGAAAATATATCACCAAAGCGTGAAAGAAGGTCACCCTCAAAGCGTAAATCAGAATCTCCACCAAAGATAGTAGAAATCAACTCATGTGATGCCAGCAGCGAAGACAGCGATGGGTGTGCTGATGAGTTCTCCACGGCAACAGATGATCAGGAAATTTTGTGTGATAGTGTCATCGGACTAGACTTCAATTCTGATGCTTCACTATCTACTACTAATCTCCCAAGATTCCATGATACAACAAAACTGCGGAAAAGAAAACAGAGAAAGGACAGGCCGTGGAGTGTAATTCAATTCAGCGATACCGTTGATAAAGAGGTTGTTACATTATCGAAGTCTGAGTCGTCAATTAATACATTGGAATTTGAAACTCCAAAACAGTTGGCATCAGCAACATTTCCACGATGTGGAGCAAAGAGGAAACTGTACAATACTAGCTGCATTGAAACTACAGATACTGAAACTGAAGGTATTGTGTGCTTTATTAATGCATCTTTTTTAAATAGATCTTGGGAAATATACTTTTTTAGTTCACCTGACCCAAAGGGTCATGTGAGCTATTGCCATCACTTGGCGTCCGTCGTCGTTGTAGTCGTTAACTTTTCTTCAAAAATCTTCTCCAAAACCACTGAAGGGATTGCTTTGAAACTTTGCACACATCATCAGTAAAATGTCCTCTACCAAGTTTGCCCAAATCATAGCCTCAGACCAACCAACATGGCCACCATGGCTAAAAATAGAACAGGGGGGTCAAAATACAGTTTTTATACCCCGCCACACGAAGTGGCGAGGTATTATGTTATACCCTCAGTTTAGTTCAGTGTCTGTCTGTCCGTCCGTCCGTCCGTCCGTCCCCCGAAGGTTTCCAGATGATAACTTGAAAACTCCTCAAGGGATTTGAAAAATATTTTGCACAGCTGTTCAGTACAATAAAATACAGGTCAAGTTCAATTCTCAGGATGATCCGCAAAATATTATTGAAGTTTTGCCACTTTATAAATTTTCAAATACCCCCGAAGGTTTCCAGATGATGACTTGAAAACGCCTCAAGGGATTTGAATAATATTTTGCACAGCTGTTCAGTACAATAAAATACAGGTCAAGTTCAATTTTCAGGATGATCGGAAAAATATTATTGAAGTTTTGCCACTTTATAAATTTTCTAAATTTGACAATAAAATTTTCTGGTCTAAGAAAGATAACTCATTTCTTTCTGTCTCTATATACTAGTGGATGTATAGTATATACAGTATAGTATACTAGTATATAATACAAATATATTTAACTATTGATGAATATCGTGGCGGGGTATCATTTAATGTCCCATTAGATGCCCTATTTTTTGCTTTTAGTTCAAAAAGTATAATAGATACAGGAAAACTGAACAGACCTTCCTTCTTCAGCATCTAAAGCTCTACAAAACACTCCATTGGGTCTAAGTTGTATGATGACTCCTTGTAGGAGTTATTGCCCTTTAATTGTCAAAATTGATGATTTTTGCCATTTTTTCCTCAAAATCTTGAAAATTATAAGAACTAGAGAAAAAGTTAGCATTGCTTAATTGTTCTGCTCTATGAGGGCTACAAAAATGACTGAAGGGTCAAGATTGTCTGATTAACCATTTAAGAGTTATTCCCCTTGAACTGTTTTTTTTTAATCGGTTTTAATTGATTTTTTAAAATCTTCTCTTCTGAAACAACTGAAAGTACTGCTTTGAAACTTTGTACACATCATCCGTCAAATGTCCTCAACCAAGTTTGTACCAACCATGGCTGCAGACTAACCAACATGGCCACCATGGCTAAAAATAGGACGGAAAGGGGGGGAATACAGTTTTTGGCTTATATTTAAAAAAGTGTAACAGATACAGGAAAACAGAAGAGACATGCCTTCATCTGCATCAAAAGCTCTACGAAACACTCCATTGGGTTGAAGTTGTATGATGACTCCTTATAGGAGTTATTGCCCTTTAATTGTCCAAGTTGATTATTTTTGACATTTTTGCCTCAAAATCTTAAAAATTATTAGAACTAGAGAAAAAGTTAGCATTGCTTAGTTGTTCTGCTCTATGAGGGCTACAAAAATGACTTAGGTCAAGATTGTCTGATGAACCGTTTAGGAATTATTCTCCTTAAACATTTTTTTAATCAATTTTACTTGATTTTAAAAAATCTTCTCCTATTTAACCAATGAAAGGACTGCTTTGAAACATTGCACACATCATCTTTAGGACGTTGCAAATCATGACACCTGACTACCTACATAGCTACGTTGGCTTAAAATAGAAGAAATGAAAAAAAAGGGGGGGAAGGTGGGAGTCCAAAGAGTTTTCGACTGATAGTTAAAAAAGTATAACAGGTACAGCAAATTTGAAGTGAACCTCCCTTCTCCCTCTAAGCATCAAAAGCTCCTCCTTATAGGAGTTATTTCCCTTAAAAGGTCAAAATTAATGATTTTTGCAGAAGTGTTGGGGAATTCCTTGTAAAAGCTGGATAAAAAAGGGTTGTTTGGGTTCAGGTTCAGGTGAGCGATACAGGCTCCTGGGAGCCTCTAGTTTTGTTTTTTTTATGTATACAAAAATTAATCTTTTGACTAAGTAGAATTTATTAAGGTCTCATTTGAGTTAGCATCTCTCTTTACTGACTGTAAAAATTAGCTTAAATTTACTTGTAACCATAACCATGTACTTTTAACTTCAGGATCATAATAGTTATTTTAATGAAGCGTTATAGAATTTTTTCAGATGAGATAGTTAAATTTATTGCCACATCTTCAAATTATGTTGAATTTAATCAACAGTTTTATTATACTACATTATAAAACGGTGAAAATATTTTAAAGACTTTCTTAAAGGCCAAAAATGTTGGTCTATTAAATTCGTTTTGTATGAATGATGTTTAACCTGGCTTCCAGCAATTTTTCTGCCATATTGTGGCATCCAGTTTTTATTGGGGGAGAAAGAAAAATCACAGACATTTGGTAGACAAACTTGCAATCCTTGTCAATTAAGATTAGAGTCTAGAACATTCTACCTACAACCTTAGTGTTGAGAGGCAGTTTATCAATAGTAAATGACTAACTACCTTATCCACTCTGCCACAAGGCCCCTTGAGGTATACCTCATATGGTTCTGTGCTGTGTGCAAGTAGTTTTTGAAAAGAGGATGGCCTTTCATGTTCGACACATCTGAAAAAGCCATATTTTAATTAATTCTCTATTCTGAAAGCTAACTTAACAATGAAAACAGGAAGTTGTTTGAAGTTCATACCATTGTAACGTTGATCATTGTAATTTGACGATTATAAAATCTGTTTGAATACATCTTTATGTTGCACAAAAGCTTTAAAGCTTTAGTCTAATTATTGATTATTTATAAAAATAAGTTGTTTTACTTTCATGGTAGATTTTGTCTTCTTTTAGTATCTGATGCATATGTGACAGCTCAGACAGACATTTCCTGTACAGAGGATGAAGACCCACTTAACAGTACTGCATCCCTGTCGGAACCAGTCTGGTGGGACAATTACCACCAGGTAATCAGTTGAAGTCCTCTCATATGCCTGTGTTAGGTGTTGTCTCTGTCCACGTTAAATTAAGCATTAAGAGTTGCAGTGGTTTTCCTACACTGTTGATGTAACAGATAAGAATCTCTGAAACATACAAGAAGCAAAGGAATACCAATATTTAACAAGAAAATAACTGAAAATTTCATCATAGTTTTAGTATTTCAGTCTAGCTATAAAGAAATGTAGCAAAAAATTGTTGGCTGTACATTAAAAATCAGTTATTTAACTGATAAACATATAAGCAACATGAGCTCCATTTTATAATATCACTTCCTGGTTTATACAGTATGTCATATCACCATCATAACCTTAATGATTTGTGTGATTATGAAACAGACCATAGATACAAAGTACCAGTAGATTTTAACTTTGAAGTTTTTTATTTCACGAATTGATGTATCTTTTCTGGATCATTTTTCGTTGAATAGCAAACGGTTTACACATCCCTTGGTGAGGACCAAGAAGAATTGCCTATCTCCTGGGCCCAGCTGGAACAAGACTTGGAGTTTGATGAAGAAATAACATCAGCCCAGTCATCATCTATTGCAAAAGATGTAATTGCAAAAAAGAAAAAGCCAAAACTGGTAGGAATTTTTTGTAAAATCAAAATTGAAGCATGCCTCAGTTAAAATAGATCGATCAATTGATAGGAGGTAACTGTATTGTAATTGAAGATTTGCTGGCATCAATTGGTGTATTGATGGTCGAAAATTGAGTTTTCAGGCGACCCGTAAGCAGGTCTAAAAACTGATATTTCCAACCATCAAATACATTACAGTTATCTCCATTCTAATGCTACGCCATTAAAAAATCAATTAAATGACTAAAATGGGAATTTTTTTTTTACTGGTAAAAACATCTGCACTTGCAATAACTATTTCCAATCAGAATTGGCGTAACATCAAGAATTGCATTAGAATAATGTTTAACGTCCATCAAGCAATATTTCAGCTAAATTCAGGACATGTAAAAGTGATCAAAAAGGTTACCGCTTTATGATCAAGAAGGTTATTTTTGGACATGTAAAAGTGATCGAAAAGGTTACATTAGCTTTATAATCAAGAAGGTTATTTTTGGACATGTAAAAGTAATCGAAAAGGTTACATTAGCTTTATGATCAAGAAGGTTATTTTTGGAATAGAAGACATTCTTAATGACTTGCAGTATTAATTTACCGTTGTCTTCATTGATTTTGGTCTTCATTAACTATTGGTAAAGAGCGTTTTAAATAAAAATGTGTGGGAGATAAATGTTCAATTAAGAAGTCAGAATTGGAAAAAAGAAATGTTTTTATTAACAGATCAATTGTGTTGTTTTGTGATTTGTGGATGATTTATCACCAGTAAATCTGCAATAAGACGGGTTTATTTTTAAGATAAAGCTTCACTGTCAGTCAATTGTAGTTGTGTTTATGGTTTTTCTTTTTTTAATGATGTGTAAATCATTTTTATATTTGTACTGTTGGCCATCAATTTCATGGACACCAGCAATGGTATCTTTCTGTTGTTTTTTGGTTTTTTTTTTTTTTTTGCTATTTAAAGAAATGGATCAGAAAATGACAATAACAAATATTTGTTGATATTTGTTGTAAACAAATATACATTTATGTATTAAAGAACAAATTTGTATGGATGATCAAATTTACTATTCCTTTAAAGGTTCACGTTATGTCATTATGACAAGAGAAACATGATTTTGAACTATAACTGGTGTAATGTGTCCTTAGAACAAGATTAGTTCTGAAGGCATAAAACGACATTTCAGTAAAGCTCACATGTTCATAAGATATTGTAATTATTAGAAAATGTTTTGAAATATGGTAAATCAAAGAGAGTTTGTTTTCATGTTATATTGCTGGGAAAGGTATTAATGCAAATTATTTTTCGTAGAATGTTAAAATTTTAATCCCAGAACCATTATTATTACAAAAATATCAATTACTTTATGTGTGTCCCAGAATATCAAGTAAGAATTTAGAACAAATTCTAGAAAACTTTCACAAATTTTTTGCTAGATAAATATTTTGATTTGTAATTAATTGGCGGATTTCATGGAGTAAAAATCCAGGTTATAGTATGGTGAATGTAGGGCGGACGGGCATGCAGGCAGGGAACAATTTTTCTTGACAATTTTCTTAGCAACAACTTATCATATTCTCTTGAAATTTGGTATGCAGCATCAATATTGCCTCCCATAATGTGGGATTCGATTTCAGGTCTGTCGCTCACCTACTTCCTGTTAACTGACTAAGTTAATTTTTAACAAGTCCTGCCATTTCTGTCTTTGATCGATTTTTTTCTGTTTCCCTGGTGTATTATTAAAACTTTTTTCATGATTTCCATTCAAGTATAATAATGAGCGTATATCCACAAAGGCTATCTATTGGTATCATTTAAATTGTGTGGATATACAGTAACCATAGAAATACATCATGTATATTTATCAAGCCATAAATCATGTTCTACAGCAAAAAGAATGTCTCTCTGTTTGCTAATTCAAACATTGATTTTCCTCCATATTTTTCTTGGAATCTGAATATAACAATGAACAAAAAGATATCAATTACTCTAAATATTTATAAGGAAGCAATAAAAACAGTTAATTTAGAGAGAAATGAAGACTCAGATTGTATTTGTTGTAACTTTTGCAAAGAACTTCAATGAAACTCTATTTCAATGACCTTATTTGCCAATTAAAAACTATTTCAAAAGATAAGTGTCAGCTGTGTAGGCTAATTTGCTAATATATTATTGATTATTAGAAAAGTTACAAAAGAATTTTTGTGCAAATTTGTGTTGAATCTTGAATTTAAAAAAAAAGAAAATTAAACAATATCTTGTTAGTCAAATAAAACATTTTTCCTAGCCTATTTATAAATGAACAAAAAAAACCTAAAATGTTTGTATCAACAGGCAAATGTAAAAATTTATATATAAAATAAGATGTGACATAATGGTTTTATTGTGTACAGAAGCAGGTATTTAGGCAGTTTCCAAATTAACAAATTTATGTGTTTTTAGCCTGCTGAAAATAACTTTGTGTCTTTGTCATTTGCACTTTTTGTAGAAACCAATATTAAATTATTACACATGATATTTCAGGCAAACATCTTTGTATTATAGGCAACCAGTAATATATTTAACTTAATATTCCAGGCAACACAAAGTAGCAAACATGGGTATGATAGTGATTCCGATTTAGAAGATTTATACTTCTTTATAAAAGACTCGGCCAAACAATTAAAAATCACAGATCAATTCCTCAAGAAGAAAGTCAAAGACTTTCAAGGCACTGGCATTGATATCAATACCAGTAAATATGTAAGTACCTGTCAGTTAAGTACATGTGACCTGAGTTACCATGACTACTAGTTTGTGCTGGTACCATCCCTTACCTTGAAGACTTTACTTTATCTGAAAAATTATTATCCTTGGTAGCTTGTCTACTTGTGTATCTCGATGTTAGATTTTATGTTGTAAATTACAACTAATTCTTTATTCGCTTTCCCCACCAATAAATCTTCTGTCCATAATTTTGCTGAAATAAACGTAATGATTTACTTTTCAGTTATAATTATTTTGGGATGTGTAATGTAACTGAATATATTACTTATGTCAGTATTTTATTTCATTATGGCTCAAGTATATATTAATGGATAATTAATATAGCTGTTTTCTGTCCCGAAAAATTAACAAATCAATCTCATGTTTTGCCTGCATGTGAAGCCGAGAAAAATCAAATTACTAGGAATTGATGTAATTTTATTCTAAACCTCATTACTTATCAATAAATAGTATTGATCATGTATATGTGTCAATACTGAGACTGTGGGATAAAGTCTCACTGTTGGTAGCGTGTCCTTGACTCCAATCTTAATTGACAATGATTGCAAGTTTCCTAAGGTCTGGTATTTCCCTTAGTACTAATGTTTCCTGCCCCAATACAAACTGGATGCCAAGATATAGGGTAAAGATTGGGGAAATTGGCATTAAACTCCATTAAAAAAACAATTAAAACCCTTTTTTCCGATCTACCAGGATAATTATTATACACAATAAATCAAATAGATTTCAGTTAAATAAATAGAATCATTTTTTTCATAAAAACATTAAAAGGGTTGCATAATACACAGCCAATAAGGTAAACAAATATTGTGTATTTGAAATTTTAGGCTGAAGTAATAGCCACCTGTCAGACAAA
Organism: Limnoperna fortunei; assembly: GCA_944474755.1. NCBI lineage: Eukaryota > Metazoa > Mollusca > Bivalvia > Mytilida > Modiolidae > Limnoperna > Limnoperna fortunei. The sequence continues at coordinate 62,601,301 of OX104113.1, forward strand.
CATCGATTGTTTACGTAGAGTACTACAACATCTGGGCACGGTCACTAGTACTGATGAAGAGGAGGATGTTGATACATTACAAGGTTAATTTACTTAAAAGTACTAGAAATTTCAGCAAAATATATAATTTATTTTAATTCAGACTGATCCATTAAAAGATAGGATATTCAGGCATTGTTATAAAAATGGAGTGATAGCCAATCACTTGTAAACAATTTCCATTGATTGGTTTTTATAATAGTTTTTGAAGAATGGTTGCTTAAACGAGAATATCCTAAACAATATATAACTGATAACAAAATGTGCCTATGTAAATACACAAACATAATTTCTATTCATCGTAGACGTATCAAATCAGTTTGTACCTAGTAACCTGCGTTATCAGTTCCTTTCAGGTCTTAATTGTTTCCTTATTCCTGTGCTATTTATAAATTCATAAATATTAATATGTTTATTGCAGCAGTCAATATTTCCAATAATTCATTTCAGTTTCGTTATCAAGAGCATTATTTGGACACTTTTGAATACTTATACCTTAATTTGGTCCCCCTGTTTTTCAGAAATTTTGTATCAGTGGGAGAAATTGCATGCCTTTGCCAGTGAAAGACAGCTACAGTCTCAGCAGCTGGCTTCCTTATATAAATGTCTTGAGGACATACAGTCAAACATTGATACCTGTAACGTCCCGGTGCAACATTACAAGTTTTCCTGTATCAGGGAGGTGGAACTCTGTCTTGCAGACATTAAGGTAACTATACTCTCTAGAAGGGAGCAACAAGTGGGGTAGAGGGTGGGGGTCATACGAACAAGTGAAGTAGGGAATGAGGGTTTTATAATTAAGTGGGGTAGGTCCATGGGTTTTTTTACAGTTTAATATTAAGTTAAATGTCCTGGTACAATATTGCATGTTCATATGTATTATGGAGGTAAAACATTGTAATGAAACTGACATATTACGGGGTAGGGTGTTACATTAAATTATACAGTAATTGGTAGCGGTGATGTTTGATATGGGGTCCGAATTGATTTATTATGGGCTTACTCTTTTACAAATCAAACATATTTGGACATTTACCTATGAAATATATGGTGTGTGGTGGTAAATTGTCAAATAAATTGGCCCATATTACAAATATTACTTAAAAAATGTGAAAAAAAATTATGCATCTTTCCCTACTGCATGCATTTATAAAGAGTGCATTCTGGGAGGGGCATTGTATTTTCTGTATCGACTCTCAGCATTAAGGATAGAAAGTGTTGTGCAGTATTAGAAATTAATAGAATTGTTGAAATTCTTTTCACTTGATGTAAGGCCAAAATAAATTAATAGTGTGTTTCCTATTTCACTCTTGAAAAAAGTAGGTTGGGTAGGTAGGGAAAAAAAATTATTTTATTAAAACATTTTATTTTGTTTTCAATACTTCATACTGCTTTTCATCAAACCAGTCGGTGGAAGAAGTGTAATGATTAACTTTAAAAATGCTCATCATGTCTGAGTGATCGAGAAGCGATGTCATGAAACTCTTAGGTTCCTGTAGGTGGTGGCATTTTGCAATCCGAATTTCAATAACACTACATGGCTTTTGGCACGCCATGCTTTAAAAATGTTTTAGGGTCGGTGTCCAAACTGGAGGTAGGGTCGGGAAACCAGAAACACACAATTAATTTATTTTGGCCTAATGTTAATGTGGATATAATTGTTTATGCAACATCACAGGCATAAAGTATTCATAATTAATGTGTATTACGCAAATGCCATTAATTGGAAATTTAGTTATTTACTTTTTGTATTACATTTGTAAGCTGGGTAAGTAAATGATGGACAAGATATTTAAAAACTGTTGGTAAGTGTACTATGTATTTTTATTTCGTCTGAAACAATATACAGTAGTCCCCCTCTTATAAGACCACCCCATCTGAGTTATGAAAGTGGTCTTATAATGGGGGTGGTCTTTCTTGAGGGGATATACACACACTAACACAGGTTTATAGAGCTTGGTCGGTTGATTAGCAACAAGAACTGTGATGTGATCAAGAATCACACATAATAAATATTTGTATTTTTATACTCCCGCTCGACAGAGTCGGGGGTATATAGTGGTCCTCATGTCCGTCCGTCTGTCCCTCCGTTCGTCCTTCCACATTTGGTTTCCGGATGATAATTCAAAAAGTTTACATCCGATTTGAATGAAACTTTGGGATATTGTTATATATCAGGTTCGGGGGTTCTCTCCGGGTACTCCGGCTTCCTCCCCCAATAAAAACTGGACACCATGAAATAGCTGAAAAATTGCTGAAAGTGGCGTTAAAACACCATTCAAACAAACAAACAATATATATCAGGTTGGTAAGAAGCCTATTGATTTTGGGGGAAATCCGTCAAATTTCAAGGTCACAGTCCATGAAAAACGTTGGAAATTTTAACAAAAAAGTTGTTTCTGGACAATAACTCAAAAAGTTTACATCTGATTTGAATGAAACTTTGGGATATTGTCATATATCAGGTTGGTAAGAAGCCTATTGATTTTGGGGGAAATACGTCAAATTTCAAGGTCACAGTCCACGAAAAACGTTAGAAATTTTTACAAAAAAGTTGTTTCCGGACAATAACTCAAAAAGTTTGCATTCAATTTGAATGAAACTTTGGGATATTGTTATATATCAGGTTTGTAAAAAGCCTTTTGATTTTGGGGGAAATGGGTTAAATTTCAAGGTCACAGTCCACGAAAAACGTTAAAAATTTTTACAAAAAAGTTGTTTCCGGACGATAACTCAAAAAGTTTGCATGTGATTTGAATGAAACTTTGGGATATTGTTATATATCAGGTTGGTAAGAAGCCTATTGATTTTGGGGAAAATCCGTCAAATTTCAAGGTCACAGTCCACGAAAAACGTTCGAAATTTTTACAAAAAAGTTGTTTCCTGACAATAACTCAAAAAGTTTGCATCCGATTTTAATGAAACTGTAAAATATTGTTATATATTTTGTTGGTAAGTAGCCTATTGATTTTGGTGGAAAACTATCAAATTTCAAGGTCACAGTCCACGAAAAACGTTAGAAATTTTTACAAAATGCGGGGGTATTAGTGATCGCTAGATCGACTTTGTCTAGTATTATTCAGTATAAATAAAAATAAAAAGAATTCATGCAGTTTTTATCTGTTAAAAATGTGTAATGATAATATAAGAATTCCAAGTCTTCTTATCAGTAAAGTTTCTGTCCCTGTTTATGATTATGTTGGTACATTGTACCATTATTTCCTTGTTGAAAATTTCAGTCTTCTTGTTAGAAACCCGATTTCTGTAATGCCGAAATCAAACTGATCTACAATATCCTATTTGTTTTCCCCTTTAATCCAGCTTAAACTCTTTCTTTTAAGCGATTTCGACATTTTGTTTACCGGTCGTTGAACTGTTACAGAACTGGTTTACGATAATAAAACCAAATCACGTTCCATTCGAGAATTCCAAAATAAACATCCGGTCAGTGAAAATGGTCGTTCATGAGGGGAATTTACGTTGTTGTGTCAAGAAAACGTGGTCACTGGTCGCGTTTGAAGGGTGGTCGTTCATGAGAGGTAATTTTACGTAAGAAACACTTAATGCATCAGGGTTTTGGCCGGACGAGGCGGGTAATCGCTGGCGAGGGGATCGTATAAGAGGGGGACTACTGTACATTTTAGCTAATTTTTTGTTAACTTATTTTTTGGTTATATTTTGCTTACTACAAACAGATTTAAAACAGTCCAGGCTTACGATTGTGTAGACAATTATATTATTATATTAAAGAATGTAATCATTTATACTTTACAGACCAAACATGAGACTATGTTGCAGACCAAAGACCTGTTCTATCACTTAGAGGATAAAATAGGGGTCTATGAACTGGAGCACCCATCGATAAACCTGGACCAATTGTTGTTCCAAAGTAAACAAGCTGGGCAAATTATGGCTGAAAGATCACAAAGGTAGAATACCAATTATATTGCAAGCTATCTGCCAAAGTATTTTATTACAACAAAATTGTATTGCTGCATGATTGATTGTTGCTTCATGCTTAAAAAAACTTACTGTGACTGTTACATGGTCAACAGAAAAACTTTCCCATTCTTTGATGTAAAATTTTACTCAATTTTATGCAAGTATTTGTTATTTTACGCCAGTTTCTGGCCATCTACTTATTTAGTTAATCATTTCGTTATGTATTAATAAGGCTAAGAGTTCAAGATATTTGTTTTAAAAATGTATAGATTTCACTACATCGGAGATTGTATTCACATTACACGAAGCTATAAGGACACACAAAAAAAAGAAATGTGGTTTTTTTTCCTTTATATACATCCATCAAAGAAGGGTCGAATTATGGGAACCCCCATGTGAGGGCGGGCGATGTCAGCTCTCCAACTCAAACGTTAGTTGTCCGATCTTCATGAATCTTGGGGATAATTCTTATGGGCATAATATCTCGACCAAGACTGATAACAAGCCAAATTGCTTCAGTCACTTGAGTGTAATGGTCCTTTATTTATACAAAAAAATGGAAAACTTTTTACGGACATATTTTGTTGCTCTTTAGCATGTGAGCTATTGTCATCTCTTTGCGTCCGTTGTCGGGGTCTGTAAACTTTTTACAATTAATCTTCTTCTCTGAAACCACTTGGCCAATTGAAACCAAACTTGGCCCTGTTATTCATTGGATGGACCTTTACAAAGTTTTTGTTTTTTATTTGGATTGGTAAACCAATATGGCCGCCACCTCAAGACTTAGTTTAACATAGGACCCTATGGGAAAAATTGTTAAAAGGCTTCTTCTCTGAAACCTGTTAACCAATGGAAACAGAACTTACTAGCAATATTGTTTGAATGGTCCTCTATAAAGCTTTATGTTTTTTATGCCAATTTGAAATTCAAAATGGCTGCCACCGCAGGACTTACTTTCACATAGGACTCTATGGGAAAAAGTTTTTTAATGGCTTCTTCTCTGAAACTAGTTAACCAATTTAAACTTACTAGCAATATTGTTTGAATAGTCCTCTTTGAAATTTATGAAAAATTACAGGAACTAGTTTAACTTAAGAGAAATGCCATCTTTTTTTGCCAATTAAATCAGACGAGCAATACAGGCTCTTAATAGCCTCTGGATATGTCATGATTTAGCTTGATATATACATTCAGATTAGTTGTTTCATTTTTTACTCAACTTCCTAGCAAAAGAAACACAATTGATTCTGCCTAAAATTGTCAGAAAAATGAATTTGTATTTATGTTATCAGATTATGCCAGGAGATGGCCACATTGGAACATATAAATGAAGTCTGGCAGGATTACAACAGAACCAGGCATGAACTGGAAAGTCTACTGCGGGACCAGTTTAATGTTGAAGTCCTCGCTTTAAGACTGGAATCTGAAGAAGAACAATCAGAAACTCTCTGCCTTCAAGTATGTATACAAATCATAGAAATAAATAAATTAATATGGAAAACATGTTTATTTGTTTGTTTGTTTGTTTGTTTGTTTGTTTGAGGTTTAACACAACTTTCAGCAATTTTTTTTTAGCTATGTCATAACAGTTTTTTTATTATGGGTGATAACCCCTTGCAGTTTAGGAAAGCTCTCGATCTTGTGTTAAATAAGGTTCACTCTGAGCACACCTTACCAGAAGTCAAGATTCACACTCACAACCCAAGGTGTTAACAAGCAAGGCAACAATAGTCTAAGACTGGCTGTCTTTCTTAAACAAGAACAATGGTATAGGTTAGGAACATGAATGAATAGATACTTTAAAATATGAGATTTTAACAAATTGTAGATGATAAATGATGCCTTGAAGAGCTATGAAGAAAAAAGTCAAAAGCTACAAGTACTTCGTAGTCAGCTAGCTATCTACCTCAACGAGGAGACAAAGACCCAGATGATTAACAATATGGCTGACATTCATGATCAGCTCTTTGATGCTCAGAGGAAATGTGGACAGTTACTGCGAACAATCAATCAAGAACTGGCAGCACAATTAGAAAAGTAAGTGCTGTAATCAGTATATTATAGTTCCCTGTTTGCATGTCATCTGACTAGCCTGTGTAAGTATTATATACAAGAAGTGAAAATGTACAGTTAAATCAACTTGTTGTAAGATCTTGGAATAAGTGGAATGATATATCAATGTGCATTATACAAAACCCAAAATGGTACTGAAATTGTAGCAGTACTTAGTCCTAGTCATAAAGGTATATAAAGTTACATTAGCATCTGAACTTTTGTATGAAATATAAATCCAGTCATGTTGCTTTTATTCTGCTTGGTTGTTTCTGCAAATTTTTTTTTAACTTAAAAGAAAAAAGTTACTTCCCTTGTTATAGCTCTTCTGTGTCTTATCAAGGATGACATTCTCATTTAAAACATTATTAATGTGAAATCATTGAATGAGATAATTTTTTTAGAAACAATACTGACTTTTCTGACGATTCAGATGAACATAATATCAGACTCGAAAAAATGGTGCAGAAAATTAAGTTTTATTTAAAGAGTATATAGATATAATTATGTTAAATAAAATTTTGAGCATTATAAAGCTTTTTTGGCATAAAGACAAAGTAAAAGTATAATGCTTGTAGCTATTGAAAATATTGTAAATCTATGCTTCTTTAATGCCATACAGTAGAGTTCGTTTATAACGAATTTCAAGGACCGTCGGCCGCATTTCGTTATAAGCCTATTTCGTTACATGAGACGTTTCATGTTAGATTACCTCCCCTTTTTACACACTGTTTATAATATACTATACTGTTTGTTAAAAGTACGGTGAATTGTTTGTTTAGCCTTCAAATTTGTCAAAACAATGTGTTTTTGTATGTTTTTATATGCACTGTAATATTTTAATAAAAAAAAATAATATTTTATTTGTAGTTTTATTGTAGTTGACACTTTTGCAATATGCTGAACAAAAAAATACAAAATTGTTGTCAAGTTTACCGATGTCAAAACAAAAATAAGCACTAGTATAATTGGATTAAAAATTAAAGCACTAAAATGTTTAAATGCACAAATGTTCTTTAAACTTTAAAAAAGTCTGTCATGGACTTCTGTACGAGACCTGAGGCAATGCATGTCTGGAAATATGTCTCCATATCCGATAGGTTGTTGAACATGCGGTCGGGAACATCTTTCTTTGTAGCCAGTTTCTAACAATCAGCTGGAGTGACTCTCGATCAGAAATGACAGGTTCTTCGTCTATGTCTGTTTCTGGGTCTTCGTCGTCGTCCTCACATTCGTCCTGTTTAAGTACTGCAGCGACAATTTCGTCTTCGGTTGGGGCCTCAGCAACTAGCACATTGTCGTCAACACGTGCGTAAGTTTCGAAGTCGACATTCTCGGGTACAGTGGTGATTTGCCGCCAGTTGGTTTGCAGTTGCTGTAGGGGTACGTCGTCATCATCGTCGTCGTCGCTTGTGTCGTCTGATGTTTCCAAATGTCACCGTAATTAATACGAAACTAATCACCAATTATTAATTTATTAATGAAATGATGCATCTGGCAAATGACCTTGTGATACTAATTATGAGGCTTCAGCATGTTAATTAACTGCTAAGATTTCTGTACACAATCAAGTGTTATTTATTTTAATTACGTAAAAACATAATAGGTGAGCGTATTTCGCCACAGGTGGCTTCTTGTAAATCACTGACTAAAGACCGTGTCATTAAAATCAATACTTGACCGGATGCGCTGATAACAGGTGTTAGATGTTTACATAACAATCATATTACCAATTCGTTATAACAGTGTAATTTTCATCCATAAATCTGTTACCGGGACATGCTGAGTTATTCGTTATAGCCCTGATTTCGTTATAAAGAATTTGTTATATACCTGAAAATGTAAGTATTATTTTTGTAATTGGGACTGGGGATTTCATTTTACTTCGTTATAAACCTGATTTCGTTACAAGCCTGTACGTTATAAACGAACTCTACTGTATATACATATTTTTACAAATGTTTGGACTTAAGCATATTGTATATGGAACACCAGGAAGTGTTCTTTAGCAGCTATAGAGAGACTCCCAGTCTCCTAATAGGCATCATATTTATCTATATAAACACTAAAAAGCTAAGCAATAATTTTTTTAATCTATTTTTCTTTCAGAAATAGTGGCAGGACATCTTTGGCAGCATTGATTTCATCATCATTATCATCTCCATCTTCGTGGCTAAAATCCAGATATGTGCAGGCAGCAGCCATGTTTTTATTGTTTGGTATTACATACCTATTAAACCCAGAGACCATTACAGAGTTGGGCAATCTGTCTGTCTCCATTACACCAGATTTCAGATATGTCAATGGTCCTCCTCCAATCTAATTTATTATTCAGGGGTTAAGGTCACTAATGACATGTATATGTAAATACACAAGGTCAAAATATGTAAATGAATCAGGTTGTACATGTTGTACAGATAATAAACACTCCAGATTAAAAAGGGTAGAATTTAGTAAATGTAATAACATTGTCATAATTCAAGGTCATCAAGTGACAAAGTTGATCAAAACTAAATTAGAATATTATTATTATGTAAATGTACAAGTAAATTATAAAAAAAATCCATAAATGTCAAAAGTATGTTGTTCAGTGACAACTTAAATCCTGTATAAAAATGAACACATGTAAAGTTATTGATATAAGCTTTTAATATAATATGCTAAAAATAGTAACATGTGTGCACTTGAAACGTGTACATTGTCTCAGATGTTCATAGTTGCATCACTTCTTAAAATAACTGACTATCCAAGTGCTATGTACAGGTGCAAGATATAATAGAATCTTCACAGAAACTTTTGATCCTTTAACTAAAAATTGTCTGTGAAAAAAATTGGTTGTGAAAATTTTCATGAAAATACAAAATAACTTTATGACTAAAATTGTCAACAGGTTGTCTGATATTACTTTCAGGGAAAAGATTTTCAGGGAATGGGCAAAACGTCTATGCAATACTCGTTTTTTTACAATCAAAAACAACTTTACTGTATGAAAAACTTCTGTCAAAATGTTTGTATAACATTCAAAACATAACACAAAATGGTTGTAAGAATATTTGAACTGAAGTTCTTCAGTCCTCAAGTCCCAAATAAATGATAAAAATGTATACACATTTTTCTTCTCATTTGTAAAAAATGGCAGCTATCATGTAAATAATTTCTAATAGTAGGACCATAGGTTGTAAATTATTTTTAATTATTAAATAAATTATTCTAGATGTCACAAGTTTCACTATTGTGACACATTTCTAGATGTGGTCAAATTGTTTATTTTGTTAATTACATGTATAGGAATTTTTTAAGGTTATAAGATCTGGTTTTTTTGCCAGGTTTTTTTAATAGGTAGGGAACAAAGCAACTAATATGGAACATGTATTGTATATGTAAAGGCACACATAAATGTGCTGGGATGTCTAGAGACTAGTTACTTAGATTGGATGAATTATTACTGAATTTTATAATCAGTATGTAGTCGGAAACAAGAAATAATTACATGTATCTGTATGCATATGGATGATATAGGAATGAATTCAAAATGCAATGGATAATTGGAGTGGCTAGACATGTGTGGCAATTGACGGATTAGCAATCCCTACAAAGGAAATTAAGTATGATTTGTCATATTGGAGGTCCCCATTTTGAGTGGGCTATACATATGAATTGAACCCTGGTTGTGAAAATTGCTTTTCAAAACGGGTTCAAACCTTGGTATTGTGAGTTTGCCTAAGTATTGTGAAAGCTTTGAATTGTAGCAATCAAGACGTGTATTTGGAACAGTGTTAGTGTATTGATACATTGTGAATAATGAAGATTAATACCAGTACCTGAATAACGATTCAGTATACCATATGTATATTGATCAAAAGGTAAGAGAACAGGAAAAATCTTAAATATGGAGATTTCAGTTAAGGTGGTAGGTATTTGAAGTCTCATAGAGTTTATGAGCTCATTTGAACAGTCCTGCACTAAGTGTGAAGGGATCTTCATTCATTGTTGGGACTTAAGTTTGCATAATTGTCATTAGTTTTTGTTGATAAATGTACAAGGAAATGACAGTTTGCAACATTTTATAAAAGTGGTAAGAAGTTATCAGAACAGAGGGGAGAAAGATTTACATATCATATGATGAATTGCATGAAATCGGGTCACTGACAACATTTCTGTAAGGTTGTACATGGTGTATATTTGGTTCTCTGGGTTTAATATGGTGCTTATCAGGTATATAATAATCTATATAACGAGCTGTAGAAATGCCTTCAGTGTTGGGCAGTTTTTATATGTGTTATTTATTTACTTTTTGGTGTTATATTGTATTTGTGGTGTATATTTATGTATTTACTGAGTTTACAGTGTATTCAACATCGATGGTCTGTGGTATGTTATGTTTTAAACACAACACAAACTAAGAAACACACACACAAAACTTTCTGCAGAACTTTATCAACACATGGAAGTATCTCCCCAACTCGGTGATGATTTTCATTGTCATCTGTTGTTTTTTTACAGCTAACCTCATAACAAAACTGTGCTTTGTGGATTGTCTGTTTTGACAGTTTCATTTGTGTTCAGTATTTTGTTATTATAGTACCTCCCTTTGTACTATTTTTAATATAACAGTTATTTTGTCCAACTTTTCGGCCTATTTTCTAATATTTTATCAACATCATTTTTCAGTTTACCACATGCCATCATTGTTGTTTCAAAACACGGCGATACAAAATGTACACTTGTTAAGTCTTGTTTTGAGAAGTACATTTTTTACTGAGAATAGAAACTTTAAATATAAGTAGTTTTCTTATATACAAAGTACTTTCAAAGTTCTATTTGAAAAATCAGAAAATGAAGGTATGCTTGAGGTGAGAAAATATTTTAAATGAAACAAAATTCAAATATGCATATTTTTCTGAAAAAATGACTAATTGAATTAATTGCTGTGATTGTTGACAGATTGTCTATTCTTAGTGAGAAAAAGAGTTTGTTGTTTATAAAATCTGTTATTTTGTTTGTCAAAATTTCTTGAGATTGCTTTTTTATGTTTTTTTTTATTTTGTTAAAATATTTTATTTGCAAATAATTTGCCATTCATAGAGTGTGTATTTTTAATAGTAAAATAAATGATATTAATTTTAAATTCCAGATTTGTTTACAGATTTTGATTGTTTATGCTCAGTTTGTTGTTGTTTCATTTTGTATTGAGCAAATTCATTCTAAAATTATTGACAGTTTTTGGGGGACAAAAATGAAATCCAGCTTTGAACTGTAGTCAATCCCTAGCGAAATAAATATTTAACAGATACACTGACAATGTTAAGCTCAGTTGAATTGAGCTTTTTCATGTGACATTTATTAGGTATTTCACTTAATTCTGAAATTTGTATTCAACAAATAATATAATAATCAAAATATATGCATGTGCAACTACTAGACATTGTACATGTGTCATTTAATGTGTATCATAGAGGACAGTTCCATCATGTGAACCAAAAATATAATTCAACATTTAAACAAAAAAAAGTCCGGTGCTACATCATTGATTGTTGCCAAAAATAATTTGTATAAGATAAAAATGAAAAATAAATTGAAGCATCACACAATTTTATTATGAAAACTAAGATGCCTTTTAATTTTACATAGTTTTTTCTTAATATATCATACTCTGTGCAATATTGAATAAATTATTTTTATATTTGGAACCGTGCCATGTGTTCGTGTTAAACTTCCAGCAGTTTGTTTGATTTCAACAAATGTCTTGTCAGTTGTGGTCTGACATTTTATTGTCAAAGGATACTTAAGAGAATTTGTATCTATAGATATATTTATCTCAGAACGACACCAATTTTTTCTTCTACCATAAAAGCAAAGCATGGAATACATAATCCAACAGCTATAGACAAAAAAATATAATTTTAAGATCTGTAGTTCTACACAAGTCGTATACCAGTTTTTTGCATGCTTGTCATCAATATGGTGGAGACTTAATTCAATTTTATGCCCAAGCTTATTGCCACTATTTAAATGCTCATTGTTTTCTTATTGTCTGACATTGTTAATCTACACCACGATTCGTCATCAAAAGTGCTATTGTATATCATATACCATTATATTATATCATATATATTTTGACTCCATATTAGACTTCTGATGTAAGTGTTCACAAAATATAAATAGAATAGCAGGAGTGACTTTCACCTTGACTAAAGCTCAGCTTATTCATGTTGTATTGTTTGACCACTACTATAATTTGTTGGAATTGTTTCTTTGTTAAAAAACCGAAATGGTTTGAAAAAAATTGAAGTCTAACATGGAGAAGTTCATAAAACATTCATCTTGGCTATTGTGTGTTTACAAACAACCATTCACTTGCAACAAAACTTGCAGGCAAATGAAAAATTAAATGCTTATAATTTTGAAGTGAATTTTGCTGTAGTAAATGTTTGTTTATTTTAATACACAGTAGTTACAGCATTGTAGAAGGGTACAAGTTAAGGATGTCTCAAAACTGACCGTCCCAAAATCAAAATTTTAGAAAATAATTGTAGAAACACCTTAACTTTGCCTTTGATCTCTTGTAAATGTCATTATTTGCATGAAAATAAGCATCTCAAGTCACCGAAATACAGGTTAAAAGACATTTGGTCAGTAGTTTAAATTAATTAAATTGAAAAAAAATAATGAAAGCAATGTCTATCAACGAAATTATTAACCTGTATTTGGTGGTCTGAAATGCAAAAAAAGTTAAAAAGGTAAAATGGAGAAAAAAATGTTTTAAGTAGATGTGGATATAATTGTTGTAGAATACAATTGTACATACATATATATCCAGTGGTAAATACAAAAAAAAGTTAAAAGAATAATTCAGAGATCATTTGGCAATGAAAATTTTATTTACAAAAAATATCTAAATATCTAGCTAAAATAACTGTCTTGCTGTTGGTTTTATATTAATATAAAATCAGATAGTTTAAGAAAGATGGAGCCAGCGAAGTTATAATGGTACATCCTATGATGTTTATCAGAAATGTTTGAGTAAATTTTGTAAAGAAAATTATAAATGTGATTTGGGACTAAAATAGAAATTTTAAGAATAAATTTGTTTTTCTTTGAAGTGTTATTATTTCAATCGAAGCAATCTTTTACAGATTGAATACAGTCATACAGAACACATTGGCCACCATACATAGCAACAAAAAATGGCCACCCTAAGCCACAAATATAATAAACTTACCACTGTCCTGTTCAAGTGATAGTGAATCAGTGTGAAAGCTCCATTAAACGTCTACTTTGTCTTGGTAACCAATGTAAACAATGTGGAATTTGTCTTGGTAACCAATGTAAAAAAAATTAGAAGTGCGCTCGACTCCAATCTTAATTCACAATGAATGCCTTGCCAGTTTTCCAGCCAATGAATGGGGGTTTTCTCCGGCTTCTCCCCCCCCCCCCCAATAAAAAATGGATGCTACGATATAGCTGAAAAATTGCTTAAAGTTGCGTTAAACAAACAAACAAAACAAAGTTTCTATGTGTAGCCACTGAGTAGAGGATTTTAAGCATGGAGGGCTTAGGTATGACAAGACAATTGCTTAATATTAATGTAACGCCACCCTCATTAAAATGTATAAATGTGAGGCTCACAAATGTGAATGTCCACAGAGACCAAACTTGCGAAGTTTGTGTTTTTTTGAAATATTTTTTAGTTTATTTGATTTTGAGAACCATTTTGAAATGTACTTAATAAAGATGACACAATAGTACTTCGTTTTCCAATTTTCACTCACTATTTTAATTCTTTCATTTTGTCCTCTATGAATATTTTCCAGTCGGGTCGTATTTCTAACTTTCTTTGAGTATTACATAAAATGAGTACAACATACATGCTTTGGACATATTTGTCAGCTTTAAAGTTAATGTCAATGTCGCCAACATTTTGTCAGTTCATCGATTTTTTTCTTCAATATACTTGTATTTTTTGTTTGGAAATAAGGACATAAGGGTTTTCTGTAAAAAAAAGACTTGAAATTGATTCCTACTGTTTAAAAACCTTGTCATTTTGTAAGAAAGACGGTACCTAGTATAACGCGATGTCTAATAGAAAACTACCGAATACAACAAGAAACAAAAAGAACATATAACGACCAAACAAGCAACACAAAGCTTCACTAGGGACTCCCGTCTCGTCAAAATGGATGTGAGGCGAAACCAACACTTTTTATTTTAAAAACGAATATCCGTCATAATTTTATAACAGATACCCATAAACAATTCATGATAACTATCAATTTGTCCCCAAGTTGACCGTCAGAACCCTTGTCAAGGAAATCTATGGTAGACATTGCAGAAAATATAAGCTGCGATATATCTCTATTCAATAAGCTGTATACATATAACGGGAACTACACCGAAATGGAAAACACGTAGTATTGAGAGTTTAAGCCCTCTCGCATGCATAATTAGGATGCGTAATTGGCAACATTTCGTTTTCTGTCAAATTGTGTGGCTATCGTGTACATTTTATACTTGGCAACTAATTAATCCTTGGGTTATAAGCAATTTGTGAGTACAAAATGGTATTAATTCACAAAGACGTCATTCCGACACATTAAACGTATATGGTTTTGGGTGTACATTTCATCATCCAGATTTCATAGCATCTTTGTTGTTTGAAGCAAAAATGTACAATTTTACACCTGGTCGCAACTGATGGAGTTCTGTAACGTTGGAGGCTATTTATAACCTTGCAAATCGAGCACTCAAACTGTGCTCCACAAATGCACTGAAACAATTTCCTTATCTTTAATGACCAGATTGGTTTGTTTTGATGTTTAATTTTACTTTCAGCAATTTTTTAGCTAAGTCATTCAGTTCAGTTATTTGTTTGGGGAGGGGGAATAAGCCGCAGTACCCTGTGAAAACCCCAACATTCGGTAGAAAACTGGCAATTCTTGTCAATTAAGATTGGAGTTGAGCGCATCCTGTCAGCAGTGAGACTCAAACCTGGAATCTCCGTTTTGAAGGACCACTTTATCAATAAAAGACGAACTACCTTAACCACTCGGCCACCGAGGCAATGACCAGAATGGTACAGTTTTTTTCTAATTTAAGAGAGTCAATTCCAACAACGTATGTCAGATCAATTTGGAATAAATAAGTCGAGGATATGTTGCGTTATCAGCCGTCTCCGAGATGCTGTTTCTTCTTATGTGCCGACGTCCGATTATAACGTTTCCAATCTTTATTGTTGTTTGATTTTTAATTTTTATTTTTATTTGTCTTTTCGATTTTACCTTTTAACCTTTGTGGCGTACATGACCTTTATTACTACTCTTATTATTTATCTCGCCACCACACAACCTTCATTATTATTCTATCGTTGCATATGTCTTGTCCATCTCCGTGAGCTATTTCAGTCTGCCACAGCAACTTGTTAAGCATAGTGTGTCAATCAGACATCGTTTGCTATCAATTAACAAACCTCAATTTGTTAAAGGACCTCCTTTAATATATCCTTCAATTGAATTGGAAATTTGAAAGAGCACAGAAACAGCTTCATCGGTATAATGTTTAGACTTGCACCTGGAATCTGACTACAATGGTCATCTCGGCACTAGAATTTAACCCAAACGAGACGATTTTAACTATACAACTATAAATGCCGCAATATTTCAGCTTAACCAGCATACGGTATCTAAATTTCTCGAATGATTAGGTATTCATGAGCTTGCTGTAAATATGCTGACGTTTTCGAACATTACAAATTATTTTGGATAGACTTATAAGCCAAGATTACAAGAAAAAAGTCTCGTCCGCTACTTCAAAACGTTTTGAAACAGATATCATTGCTGTATTGATAAAAGTGTGAAGAAACATATAATGGAATGTTAGCGGAGGTTTAACATGCCGTTAAACCTAGTTAAACCCACAAATTCTTTTAAAATACGTCAGGAATACTGCGTGGTTGCTTAATTTTTGGTTGATGGTTCTCAAGTTTGCCGGTTTTCTGGACTTGGATTTATGGGTTGTCTTTTTCAAAGTGGTGAAGAATTTGACACCTCCTTTACGTGAAGAGAAAACTTCAAAATGGAAGCAGAATTAAAACGTGTCCAGGACGAAGCACGGCCTCTACCTTGAACAGAATGACGGTAATAATCCCCCCCCCCCCCGAACACTACAAACTAAGTATTCCAAATGGAAATTGTCTTCGTAGAAATGTAAACAATACCCCCTTTTAAGGGAAGAAAAAGCATAGTTTTTTTACAACATTACGAACATTCCTAGTTCTATCAAAATTAATACCAAAAACTTCAGACCGGGCAAAGAAGACTTGATGAAGCATCATCTGGCACAATCCGATTCTTACTAAAAGAAGAATCTGTTAAAAGAGTAGCAGACTACTTATTTCTGGACATAAATCTGACAAAGCATCTTGCTTTTTCTTTTACCAGTAGCTTAAGTGAACAAACACTGAGAAGAAACTTTTCCTGCAACCTGCACAAATTGTTTCTGTTTATCTCTTGAATTTTGAAACTAAAGCCACACGGTATTATTATCATCAAGTCTGAGCCACAAAGAAACGAAATAGAGCTACCTATGTCTGACTTGTAACCTTTGATAGTCGAAGGTACCAGATTTCATAACATCAATAAAGAAAACTTTTACCTCAGCTAGTTACTCAACAGTGCCCTCGGCAGAATCAAGTTCCATTCCACTGCACCAATCACGCAAGAAAGACGGTTTGACCTTATACGCCATGTCAGTTGACATTCTAACAGTCTGTGGGGCTACTATTCGTAGTAACCAGGCTTGAAAATACAGATAATCGAGATAGCAAATCTCCTACCAAAGGAAAACGTAGAGGTCTGGTACATGACAGATCCAAAAGATCAGTGAACCACCCTTGAGACAAATGTCTCCAATTTGTAATTGAGACTGGTAGTAATTAAGTGTAGACGAGGAAGGTCTCTGTAGTAACTCCCACTTCTTGTTAACCTGGGAGAGACCGAGACAGTGAATGCGCTAGGAATTTGACATTAAATGAGTGTGGAATATAAAAAACAGAAGAGTAAGCCCCTGGGTTACTACTATAATATTGTCAGTTGGTAGTACTTATGTATTTGAGATTTACAAGTGACAAAGGCTACCAGAATTTCTCGCATCTCTAGAAGGTTTATGTGTTCTTGCCTGTGTAAAAGTGGGAAACACTCTTAAAATTGACTAAGTCGACAACAACATTTTCCTTTCATTTTCTAACCTAGTTGATAAAAAACTGCTGACAGAATAGCAATTGTAGCGCCCCAATCTTGCGAGGTTTTCTTGATGTTCTTTGAGATAAAATTGAAAAGGTCAAATGTGAAGCCGTCCCAGGATACCACATATTCGAGATAGTTTATAAATCATAGGAGCTGGCAGAACTATCGTACAGTAACTGACAAACAGTTTTGAAACTCCAGAATACTCTGACAAACTTTTCCTCTGGAAGAAAAGATGAGACCGAGGTCTGTTCTGTAATGTTTTTTCGTAAACAGAAAGCTCTGAGAAAGAAGGATCTCATAAGTCGCCCAAGAAATTAGAAAGATTAAACAAATGGTGGAGTGTTGAGACATAGATTCTAGGCTGATCTCCTTCTACAGTGAAAAGTCCAGATACTAGTGAATCTGAATAGAAAGGGTGTGTAGATGATCTACAACTGTCTGAAATACTTGGAATGAGCTATTGCCAGCCCAAAATGTGAGGACACAAACTAGAGAACCTTGCAAATCCAAAAGAAACGCGGGTGCTGTAAATGAAATGTATTAATTTTCGAGGTCCAATAGAATCCGCAAAAAATATATCCACGAAAGTACACAAGTTATATTGTATGCATTTTAAGGGACAAAATCAAACCACAGTATCTTATGTCTGCAATAGCTATGAGGATTTGGAAATAATCATCTAAAAGCCGAGTCTGGTAGTCCACATAACTGGAAGATTACAGGATCTGATAGATCTCTTGGTCTCCAGTTTAAAATGATGAACAAACAGGTAAGTATTCACGATAGAAAGATATATAAAAAGACACCTTCAGCCGGAACCGTCGGCTCATGAGAGGGAAGATCTATTACACCTTTTAGTAATAATGTTTAGAATTCTTACAGAAAAGGGAGTTTCTCCTTGTCTGAAATCTTGTCTGAAATCTTAGAAAGAAGTTCCAGAAACATCAGATCCAATCCTCGCTCCTGTAATCTCGAATTAAGGCAGTACTTCATCATTGTGTTGATCTTTTCCCATTGATGCAAACAAAATTCCCCTTCCAGTGGAATTGAAGAAGGGAAAAAGGAAACGGTTTTCTCTTTCGGGAAAAGTCAGTAAAAGAAGACGAGGAGCCGACTACATATTAATGAGCCTCAGTCTTCTTTTTCAATTAAAACCTTCAGAACTTAGCAGGTCCTTTGGGACTATTCTCCTTTTATCAGTAGCTAACAGGTTTGAAAACCATAGAAGATATCTTAGCATTAGTCAATTGTACTTGAGTGGTTGTTGTGTCTAGAAAATTTCCAATACTTTCTGTGTAGAAAAACATTAAAAAAAACGTGTCGGAGAGGAACTCTCAAATTTCCCGCCTTAGTGGTTAAACTGGATTAAGTGCAAATAAGAAGGAAAGTGTTTTGACTTCAGACAGATCATCTCAAGATTTGTCCTGAGTAAAGCAACTACTGCTGATGAAAATTCAGCAGAACTCAGCAAATGACTTTGACCAAACGTATTCAGAAAACCTAAGACCTCCAAAGGATTAGCCACTAGTAACTGTGCTAAATACTTGTCACACACAGTGGTCGGTTTTTCGATAGAAGCCCTTACACCTATATCCAGCTGGAAAAGAATTAGTGCCAAACTCTGCAAATGAAGACACATCAACAGACTTATTATCCAATTCTTTATTGAGGCAATCATTAAAAAACTGAATAATAGTAGTGCAGTTGTATAGTTAAATTTAGGGAAAGATTTGTACGTGGCAAGTTGCTCCTCACTAGTCCAAAAGATGTCTCAAAAGAAGACATCCTCATTTAATTCCCACTATTAATATAAAGGTATTGCAGACATTATTCACAGTTAAGGATCTTGAAAGCGATGTGGCAGAACATTTGGAAAGAACCAAGCAAGAAACCTTTCCATGAAAGGATGTTGTTTTAATTTTTGAATCCAGAGAATCTTAGAAGCATGCAATCATAATTTCTAGTTGGTTTGTATAGAATACAGGAGATGTTAAAATATTGAGCGTAATATGTACCCATATTTATGTGAATAACAGTTTAACATCAAGACAACTAATATGTGACCATTCCAATTATTACAATCATATTTATTGGTACACTGCAATCACTTGTGCTAGCACATAGTTGAGTGTGTGTGTGGGGGTGTATATTTCTTTTATATAATATACACCTCATAAATAATTAGATCCTGGTAGTCCAGTGGACTACATAGTTTGTCTCTAAAGGTTCAGTTGAATGAGTATATTGTGCTTTTTTTCAATAAAGTTAACCAGTGATCTTCTATACTATGAAAATGTTTTGACCTGATACATCTGAAATATTGACGAAAAACACATATTAGCAATCAAGCTTAAACAATCATACTACACAAAATACACAATTCAGCTCATCCACAATAGTTTTTCTAAAACAACTATTAGATAAAACTAAACACAATTTCATAGAAATAATTTATTTTATTCTATAACAAGATTAAACAAAAATATCCTAAAAGTATATCTACAGTCTGTGTATATATTCTATTTTAGCAATACCCTACTCCATACTGGGTATCAAATATTTCTATGTAATACAATCTACTTTAGCAGAACCCTCTTTCCAAGCAAAGTAGACCTAATGATGTCAATGTACAATGTCTCCTCTCACAATGGCAGTTTTAAAGTGGCAAAACAAACCTCACATGTAGATTTGCTCAGATCTTATATTTAAAATATGAGTTGTTACTTCTCTGCAGGTGACATTTCAGGTCAGTTTAAAAGTATATGTAATTCAAGCTGATAAATAAGAAGTTGATTTTTTGTATCAGCTAGACAACTTTTCACAACAATGTAGCATAAATGGATACAAACTGGGATTGTTTTTCTTGCAGAAGCAAATAATAACCCTATATAGTCAGTGAGAATCTACAAATTAAGTTTTGTCTGCCTAAAAATAGCATTATTAACAAAAACAACAAAATGTGTGACAAATGATAACTGTAGAGAAAAAAAAAACATTGACAGTTAAAATAACAAAAGTTGACACTACATTAACACTTACTGTTAATACACCACATAATCATTTACAGCATAAATAATAAGTACAATAAACAGACATACACAAATACAATAATATCACAGAAAGAACATGAAAAGTATATTAAACATATGTGTGTAAATAATAATATTCTTCTGTCAATGAAATTTGACATCAAAAATTTTGGCCAAAAATAAATACATGGACAAATAAATGAATCAATGCTAAATGACGTAAATTTTTTGCTACCTTTTACCTGGGCATATTCCAAAAATAATTTGGGAAGTTTCAATAGGCACAAGTTCAGCAAACCCAACATAAACATAAAATATTTAAATATTTAAAATGAATGCCAGTATTTGAGGTAACCAAAATCCTAAAAATTTCTGGAAACTTCAAAGACACAATTTGATGCCCAAAATAACTTTTGGTTAAGATATGATTAAAACAAAAAAACATGAACTTTCAGCCATTGGTTAGCTGTACAATGGTATCCAGTTTTGATTGGGGGTAAAGACTGACTACCTTGCAATAAACCCCTGACCCTTGACAGGAAATCTGGTACTTGTCAATTAAGTTTAGATTTGAGCACAACTGAAGTCGGACTAAATGTTGACATTTGGTGATCAATACTACATGACCAACTACTCATCCACCAATAATAATGAAAGAAATTTAAATCTGAATACATCATAGCACTTACATGAGTTGAGGTTGTGAAAAAATGAAAGATGGAATGAATACTATGAAACACAACAGAAAGAACAATGTGAATGCTTAACGAACAAAATCTATTAATGGTAAATAAAAAATCACAACAAAACTGCTTCATATGTGAGTTTTTATTTGAGCAGTTTAATATCTATCTAATAAATTTTGACAAATCATAACAATCTGTTTATACAAAAATTACTTCCATTTATTCAACAAAATTCTTAATATTTTACCTTTTCAAAAAGATAACCATTTTTTATTGTTGACCTGATTTGTGTGGCAAAACTCTGTCAAAACTTAAAGTTTTTAACCCATAATATAATTACATTTTTCTCATACCACTGTATAAAATGAGTGATATTGTACTAATGTAAAATATGTAAACTGACACAAAATAACAATAAATAAATGAACAATTTTTCGATCATACACAAAATATCCTTGCAACATTTGCTCAATGTTTTACACCAGTATTTGAAGCCATTTTTCGAAATGGTTGACCAGATTAATTTATCTGACATGAGCTATTTTTGATATGATATAGTTTATACTTTAGTTTTTTGCTTCATGAGTTTATCTAGTTGTGACTGTCCAAGGTGAGAACATAATTTCTTCACAATATTTTCGTATCCTCCCTTGGTTGCTAAATCGTAGGGTGTTTCCCCTCTGTCATTCTTGTTATCAATATTAGCTCCCAACCTGTTACATAAATAAATGTCAACAAATTAGTAAAAGGAACATCTTACTAAGTTTGAAAATAAAAGTATAAGCCAATTGATGCATCAAAATATTTGGGAAAAAAATTCAATACTTTATTGAAGCCATTAACAATAACTTAACTTTATTTCAATCTAAGAAAAAACCTAATAAAATACTGTTTCATACTAGAAAAGACATACAATGAGACTTCTAGTTCGTCTTTTATCTGAAGAAACACATATAAGATATAATTTTTTGAGGTTTTTTTTTGTTTTGTTTTATTTTTTGTCAATAAAAATTATGTATAATCATTCTAAAGCTGAACTTACCCAAGTAATGTGTCAACAACTTGTAAACCAGATGTACCCAGACTTACAGCTTCATGAAGTGGAGTATTGCCTTTACTGCAAAGAAAAAAAAATATTGACTGTATTTCACAGATATAGATGTATATAACAAAATACAAAACTAGCCAAGGACTGTTAGGTGAAAACATACATGATAGGCAAAGAAGGCACATTGAAACTAGATTGACAAGCCACTAAAGCAATTCTACTTTTTCTGTTGTTTTCATTCCATAAAGAAGATTTAAAACAAAAACCATGAAAGTAATTGAAAAGGCAACTTCCCAGGATGCTATTAATGTTTTATTAGAACATCCATGAATCACAGGATGATATCTGTTATACTGAGAAATATAAAATAAAAAACCACCAACTGTCCCCTAAGACACTATGGTCTCTTACTTTTTTGGTTGGATTTTACCTGCAACCAGGGTGCACTTGACTCCAATCGACAAGGAATGCCAGTTTTCCTACTGAAGGTCAGAGATTTTTTCTGGGTACTCTGGCTTCCTCCCCCTATGAAAACTGGATGCCATGATATTGCTAAAAAAAGGCTGAAAGTGGTGTTAAAACACCATTCACAAAAAACAAAAATCTTACTTGATTAAACCGTGATAAAAGTGTGAGTGTTTAAATCGACTTACATTGAGGATGGGCCTTTCTGGTTGACTTCTACACCTTGATCTACCAGGACAGGCAAACATTCTGTTCTTTTGTTTTTGATGGCCACATAAATGCATGGTAACCCATCTTTGTTTGTACATGTTGCGTTAGCACCCTAAAATATAAATACAAATATAAACAATTGAGTGCTTAAAACCAATTCAAAATATTAAAATAATTATCCATTATATGATGAAAATTCGAATGAAACTGTCTTACATTAAGAGTAATAATAAGATACTGTAAATCTAGCAGTCAAATCTTTTTATTATTCAGTTTTAAGTCTGAAACTAAAAATGCTAACCTTTCAATTCCACTACACTATTTGTAGTAAATCATTACAGACTGAAAAAAAGTTGATTGTTTTCTTACCATTTGCCCATGCAAGTGAATAAAAACAGTAATTTTACAAACCTCATCAATAAGTCTCTGAACTTCAGTTGGATCACCTTCGCCTGACGGCCCAAGCTCCTTTAACAACTTTTGATCTATGGGCTGTACAAAACAAATTTTACAATAAAATATTGTATATATTATATTCTAATATGACATGCTTTAAACGTTTTGAGACCACAATTGTTGTAAAAAAATTATTTACTTATGAGCAACACATGATGAGGAGAGGTGTCTTGAATGGTTGTTCCAATTACAAAACTGTAACCGGACAGCTATTGAGTATGATGTATTTATCTTAAAAATAGCAACACATGCTATAATTATCCGTTGCAATATACTGTGTGTTACATTGGTCCACAGCCAGTTTATGACAAAAATGGTGTTGGTATAGGTGTGTAAATATACTAAATGTACCGTAATTGTCTTATTTGAATAGAAATAATTCACATAGGCTGTTTATAACGAAAATGGTGTTGGTATAGGTGCGTAAATGTACTAAATGTACTGTAATTGTCTTATTCAAATAGAAATAATTTACACAGGCTGTGTTTTATCATTGTTTTACAATGGGGTCGCCATTTATGTCTTTATTTTATGTTGACGTAATGGTCATCCCATTGTAAAACAATGATAAACCACTGCCTCAGTGAATTATTTCTTAATCATATAATATTTTAAGGAAGCACAAGCAAGTATAGAAAACTATTATAGAAGTGCATATCTAGTTTTCCAAAAATGTAGAAAGTGTCAATTATAAATGTTCTTTAAATTAATTTATTTTGTTCTGCAAGTTGCCCATGCTATACTTACTGCAATTTTCGCTGTTTCTTTCTTTCTGGGTTTATTTTTCTTTACAGTTTTCTTTTTCTCTGTAATTCTGGCAATTTCTTCATCTAAAATTTTTTTGTAGTATTAATATTCAAATTATAACCTTTTGATTACCTGAATGGATACATTGCTGCTGAGTGCACTACATCATATGACATTTTTTAATCATATGAACATCAACTTGACTCATAAGAACATAAACATGACTAGCATTGTTATCTTACCCTCCAACAATTATATTCAAAGACTTGGACAAGACATTTTTTACTATTATCATTTACCGAATTCTACCCATCTATAAATATTTGTAAACACCAACATCTGCAGTAAATAAATACCTTCAGAATCACTCCTATAACTTGTTAAACTGTCGTTTTCTGTGTGCATGCTGAGGTAATCGCCAGTTATACCAAGTTTTCGCCCTGTTAATGGATCTTTATTTTCTCTAATGGCAAACGTCAAGGTTATACTCAATTCATGTCCATCTTCTTGTACTGCTCCAGATAACAACTGAAATTATTTTAAAATATTAAGGAAATTATTTTGGGTACATGACATAAATACTGCTTTTTAAAATGAATGTTAGAAATTAAAAAATTTAAAGAAATTGCATCTTAATAATACTGCAGGATAAAAACAATATAGGTTCATTGTCAGAAAATTTTAATTTTATATACACTTAGTACAAAACAGGACATATTTTTTGTATATCAAAAGCCTTACATTTTCTGGCAATGTGGAAATGCTGTACATTTAAAAATAACTCAAAATTTCAATTTTATTGCCATGTTTCCAGTTTTAACACCACCCTACAGGATCAGAAAAGATAACTTTTGTTAGACATGCAAGACAAAATCACTGTAATACAGATAGCATATACATTTTGTTAGACATGTCAATATTCCGGTACTGCTCCAGACATTGTTAGACATGTTACACAATATCACTGTAATACATGTAACATATACATAGATGTCTAAGTCTTTCTGAATTGTAACATCCCTCCTATCTTATTGTAAAACTCTTCACTTAACACATTGGAAATAACAGCAGCTCAAATCATCACCATCAACAGACAACCTATGCAAGACACTACCATGTGACTGCTTAAATTATAGGATAAGTTAAAACTTAATTTGTTTTAACTTTTCTTTTTAAAAAATATTTTATATACCCTTGTAGGGATTAAAATATCCTTACTATTTTATAACACCTTTTTCATTTGATTTTTGACAGTGATTGTCATTTGGCACTGTATAACAAAGATTCTGTGAACGTTAAATTAAATTCCATGCAGTGGTGGGTGTAGGAGGAGTTATTTTATTTTATACCTTTACTATCTCTGTGTGTTGTTATCTGTACAATTTATTAGTGTGTTGTTAGCTGTAAAATTTATTAAGGAAATACATAGTTAACACTTCCATATTGTCTACATGTAATTTTACTTGGCTAATGATAGGTTATCTGCCCATTTCTGCTATCATGACCTGTAAATACGTAACCAGAAATGGGTAATTTACTTGGGATTATATTCTCTGAATCTAAATTAAATATCTTACTTTTCCCATTTTTGGCTCCCCAATAAGAGCTCTGAATTCTGCATCATTTTGAGCATGGGCTTTCAGGTGATGACAGATATGATCTACTTGCTTTCTCCAGTATCCTGATAAAATATGATATATATAAATCAATCACATGCTAAATACTGACATTATCCATGAGAAATTTTGTCTCAATTTAATTGCTGACAAAGACTTCAAAGTACAAAATAACAATTTAATGCTTATTTGTGAATACCCAATTTAAAAAAATGTTGTTTATATTACAGAAAATTAAATCAGAACCCTTTAATAGATTTCACCTAAAGTGTAAATAAATCCAACATAGACTTCCCAACTACATCAATCACAAACACACAGAAAAAAAATTGCTGAAAATTCACAATATCAACTAACAAAAAGGAAAAAAAATAAAGGTATCTACTGCCCTCTTGAAACAGTTCCAGTCATTAAACCTACCTTTCCCTGGACTGACTGGGGTCATTAATGGCTGCCTGTCTCTCATCTTCTGTTCTAAAGCTACCTTCTTCTCCAGTTCTTCTTTCATGTTAGACAAGCCTTTTTCTGAGGGATAGAACAAACCAACTGTCTGTGTACTGACTGTACTTGTAGGTCTAAGTGGCACTCCAACAGGGTGAGTGACGGGAAGCCATTGGGACTGAAATTGAATTGCCTGTTTTAAGCAATCTGCATTGTACATGTAAGTAGTGTCATTACCATATGGCAACATATTTTCAACTTATTAAATAAAAATTATGCAAAATATAATTCTTTAAGTAACCTGTTAAATTTTCAGATGTTTACATCTTCAGAATTTACAACTTAATAAATTGTTTATTCACTTACCAGGCATGTCCTCTATTTCTAAAAATTGTTTGTGATTTAAGAAAACATTATTGCTGTTAAGATATTTAATTTTAACTTTCTTGTCAGAGCAACTGAAAACTTGTCTTTTGTTTTATTTATTTACGAACTGAAAATTGTTTCCTGCATGTCAACACAAACATTAGTATTCACTGAATACATATTATTGATATTCTGAACCAACAAAAAAAAAAAGAGAGCAATGCTCACTAATTGATATCAACCACCTGCTTTCCAATTGTAAAAACATGTCGGTAGAAAACCATAGGAGGAATTGATTACACAAAACAAGTACTGCTATATGAAAGAATGGCAGTCCATGTTTTTCTGTGGAAACCCCAAATATCATTCTGATCAAAATGTTAAATATAAGGTCACAAAGTCACTATGTGACAAAGATTCTGGGTAAGTTTCATTAAATTCCATTCAGTTATGTACGAGGAGTTGTGCATAAGAAAAAGTGTAACGGACAGACAACCCCATCAATATAAACACCCGGTAAAAACGTATTATTAAATTATTTAAAGCACTTAAGGAAAATTTCAATACAGTCTGACAAATTATACCAATGTACATACCTCAACACCCGAACTAAAACCATTCCTGAAAAATACAGAAAAAACTGTTGTTAATAAAAAGCAAAATAATAGAATAACTGAATCCCTTAAATGCAAGTTCAACCAAAAAATGTATACTGTGTCACAATATGGAGTTTTGTTCATAATTAAAATACGCTCATGAAATTATTGCCACGTCCTAAAATCCCATGAATTTCTTTTATAATTACATGTAATCCCTTCCATTTCTGCAGTAAATAATACCTTCTTGAAAGCATAAAATACAACACTGGAAAATTTTTTATATTTCTCTTATAGATAATTATAGATATTATATGACTGATATCATTGTTATATTAACTGTTCCACAGAGCCACTGATATTGGCATGTAATGGTATAATTATTGATATTTGTGAGTACAAGTATCACTAACTTCACAATTTGTGAGTACAAGTATCACTAACTTCACAATTTGTGAGTACAAGTATCACTAACTTCACAATTCAAAATGTAATAAATTATAATTCAGTTGATGGCAAATAAAAATTTCTCTTAAACTTAAAAGTACAGTATTTCTGAAGTTTAAAATTATTGCATCAATAATTTACGACTGGTTTTTCCCAATTTTAAAGTACATGAAATTGAAATACATGATTTAATGAAGCATGTGAGGAAAAATGTTAGTGGCTTAAAATTACAAGAACTCTATATATTTTAATAACTATATTAGTATGATTTTGTGATTTGTAACATCAATTATTGTTAATTTGTGCAGACACTGATTTAGTACCCTAACCAGACATAGAGGTAGTTTAGTAACATCTACAAATGTATGAATGATATAAACAAATATGGGGTGGGAATAAACAAATTGTTTACTATCAGATGACAATACATGGATAATTTCTAACATACATGACAACTACATATTTATACAACAGATCATGTGAATTTTGCTTTTTCCACTACTCCACAGTGGACATCCTGATTTTCTCTGATCTCCCAATTTTGAAAAGAAATGTTGAAATGAACACTTTTTTAATGAATTATACTTGTATCTTATGATATATTAAGGATACAAAATAAGATGTAAACTGAAAAGCATGGACAGCATGTACATCTTATAAGTTTTGCCCATTTTGTGCCCCCTCCCAATCCCAGTGAGGACAACTTATAAGTTTTGCCCATTTTGTGCTCACTTTTAACCCCTCACAGCGAGAACAGAGTGGACAAGTTTTGCCAATTTGTGCCAATTCCCAATCCCAGCCAGGACAGAGTGGACAAGCCAAGGTTTTACCCATTTTGTGCCCACTCCCTATTCTTCCGAGTGTGGACAAAGTGGACAAGCTGTTTTGCCCACTTTGTGCCCACTTCCAATCCTAGCCAGAACAGAGTGGACAAGCTAAGGTTTTGCCCATTCCCAAACCTTCCCAACAAGGACAGATTGGACAAACTAAGGTTTTGCCCATTCCCAAACCTTCCCAACAAGGACAGATTGGACAAACTAAGGTTTTGCCCATTCCCAAACCTTCCCAACAAGGACAGATTGGACAAACTAAGGTTTTGCCCATTCCCAAACCTTCCCAACAAGGACAGATTGGACAAACTAAGGTTTTGACCATTCCCAATCCCACTGTGGGCGGGTGGATAAATTAGAATTCACCTGAGGTAAAGTGTATGTGAGGAGCCCTTAAAAATTAGTAGTCTAAGTTCATACTGTTATTTATGAAACACAATTGATCAACTTTACATTCTCATTTGAGAAAAAAAATAAACAAGGAATTGCCCAAAACAGAAACCTCAGTTTTGTTTAAGATATTGAAAACATTTTTAAATAATTCCTATATTCATTAATTTCAGACAAAAAAAAAGCGTCATTTTGGGGATTTTTCCAAGAGTATATAAGATTGAAAAATGTTCTTTAAATAATAATAAAGCAAGATATAAAATCTGTCACATCGTTTACCTATCTACATGTACAACGGTATCTCTTTCTTTTATAGCAGATCTGTATTAAAGAAAATGAGCATGTTAATAATGAAGTCAACACAGCTATTTCAGACAGAATGGAAGATGGAACCAGTCTTCTTTAAATGAGGCTGACAGAATGGAAGATGGAACCAGTCTTCTTTAAATATGGCTGACAATGTGACCTGAGAAACAATTTTGCTTGAGTGAGGTTCAATCTTCAAAAATATCTGACTAAATGTCTTGTACAAAAAATGGTTCAAGTCTTAATAAAATTTCATTAGTGTCAGAGAATTTTCTATATGTCAAAGATTTGAAACTTTCAGGAAATCTATGAAAGACATTTCTAGAATAAAACTGTTTAATAATAAAAAAATATATTAATCAATCTGTATTGGTATTGTTACAAGACTCCCATCCTCCATACAACTTTTTCTAAAATAGCTCTCACAGGAATAAACCCAGCATCCAGAAACAGTACCAGTAATATTCAGAAGAATAAGACTTTTTCTACAGAAAATGGATATGAATTGCATATGATATCAAATAGAAACCCATTACCATGAAATAAAAATAGCATGAATGAAAGACTATTATATAATATCATACAATAATGGAGATAATGCAAGAAAAAGTACTAAATGGTTTTAAAATATTGCTAGAATACCAGAAATCAAAAATGAAACTTGACATAAAATCCTGCTTTTATCAATAAACTACAAATTCATTTTAATGTAAAATGTATATTTTATTTTAATCTGTTTGAATATCTCATGTCCTTGTAATGTTTTATTGGTCATAGTAAACACATTGTTGATCTATATAAAGTGATTGCAAGTTCATGCAATGGGACAAATATGCTTTATGTAATCTAAATGCAAAAGCCCAAACGCAATGATATTTCCACAGTACAATAGTGCAGTGTTATATTGCAATAGTTTTCTAGGACAGTTAATTCTTAAGACAACATATTGCAATACTGGTGCCTAATAGTAAATTCTTTAATTTTTACTCAGCTTTGATTTCCAGCAAAAATTAATTTTATTTATATGCTAATTTAATTGTATCAAGAAGCTATCACACTATTTTATTTCTTTTGCAGAATGAAAACAAATTAACTATGAACAAATATTGAAATTTCTTTAAAATTTGGAATGGAGGAATATGATACTGAACAGGAAATCTGATTTCAGAAAGATAAGCATGAACAGAAAATTAAGAATTGCATCTGGCCAACTAAAGAACAATTGCATTGCGCTCGCTACATGCAATCCTTTAAATGCAGTAAGCATTGCACACTTCCACCATAGCACCTTAAAAGGTGTTGTATATTCATGCAATTACTTGAATTATTAATGCTAAAGTATAAAATACATTTACCTGAGTTCTGGATTTGGTTGATGATACTGTAAAGGTATAGGACCTTCACAAACTACACATGACGCTGTGTTGAATGGCACGACTGATTTACAATACACACATGTACCCATCTGTTAAAACAATTAATTTAAGGACTTAAAATATACAATTTTAATTGAAATGTGGTTAAATAAAATTTGGTGAAATAATTTTGTTAGATTATTTAAAAATGTTTTATAAATAAGATTCTAAAAATGACAGAAACAGAAACACATATGTATTTTTTTTTAAATGTGTCATCATATTTTAATTATTATTAATTTAATTCTAAGACAATAATATTTGATTCTTCAAAGTGTTAGCATTATTACCTTGCCAGGTTTTGGAGGTATTGGTCTCGCTTCTTGCTGACCTGTACTACCACGACTTATGTAGTATCGAGAAAACGGATCAGACTGAACTTCACTATAACTCCTGTAAACAAAGCATACTTTTACTTTATATTTTAATGAAAACTTTCATATCTTTTTTCCACTTTATTGTATGATATGCTCATGCTCAACTTTGATGTAAATGCACACTTTGTTGAGCCAACTAATAAGAAGCTAGAACTTATTTGATAATGGAAAAGAAGAAATTTCTGTATAGTGAAGATTTTATGCACAAAGAAACAAGTTTTCATTATTAAAATTGCTTTATTATAATAGTGATGCCGACAGAAAAATCACATGACCACGTGATAAATGAAAAACCAGGCTGTTTAAAATCGATTAAAATCGTGAAAAGTGTGTACCAGAAAACTGTATCTATGAACATAGGTTCATTTCAACATATTATAGTAAATTTGTGTATTGATAATTGAATGATGAAATTCTATACTGTTACTATCTAAGATGACATAATTGAGCTGAAATGGGTTAACTGTAAAACTGTGTTTAAATTTTTTGCAGTTTCAAAAATTTATTAACACATTTAAAAAAAGATATAGGTTCATGTATTTCATTGTGAGATAATGTGCTCTGCAAGTGAATAGATCTTAAATATCCAACAAAATTATCTAAAAGACAGCATACTTGAGAAGTTCTGCTTCCCTTGTTAACCTCATGGCTTGTGTAGCAGCATCAGGATAATCTCTATCCTGATGTCTGGAGGTACGACCATAAGGATCTTCATTTGATTTGTTGTACTGAAACATAAGTATACATTCTTAAAATAAATACAGTGCAAATTTATTGACCAGGTACAAAAACGTATATTTTCATAAATATTAAATAAATATAAATTGTTTACTTATCTTTTGATTTACTAAAATATGCTTCAAATTTCAATGCAAAAAAAGAATCAGAAATTGTCTATTTGAAAAATCTTTCATTAAATAAAATTTAGAAGCAAAAACACACATTATATGTGGAGTAACCAATCAGCTTTCATTTTTATTCCGTTCGTTTAATGTTTTACTCCATTTTCAGGTAATTCCTGGTGGAATCCAATTTTTATTGGGGGTGGGGGTGGTTGAGGGGGAGGGGTGTGGGGGTAATGGAGTACAAGATATACACGTACACATTTACTGTAAATATTTTGTTTAGAATGCACTGTTGCGACTGGTTTATACTCACTTCATTTTTGTCCTGGACTGTTCTCCTGGTGTTTAGAAACCTGGTAGTTGTTGGTGGTTTTCGGTAGCTACTACCAGAAACATTCTCATCTGAAAGAGCATCAATTAAAAATAGTTGTATTGCTTAAATCTGGTTCCATATACATGAATACTGGAAAATATCTAAATGTTGGACACATTTTAACAATTTATATTCCCTATTGCTAAAATATCGTACACTAGTATATATTATCGACAAAAAATTCTCCCAGATTGCAATTTACTGTTACTATTATTCCCAATGAATAAACTGTTTCATGCAATCTTTCTGATATGTCAAGAAATTTATAATGTATTAAATTAATATTGCATGAGGAGTGTTTATCGATTTCATTTGATTTCCCATTGCACATGGTCATGGTCTGCTGAACATGCCATAAAGGGCACTTAAAACAATTGTCAGAAATCAATTTCATTATAATTGACACCAATCATTCTTTGTTGCTCTGTAGCTTCACTGCACGTTTATTTTAAAACAATAACATTCCATGAAAATTTCAATAATTCATCTACTCATTAAAACCTGATGTTGCAGTTACTTGTATGAAAGTAGTTGGTCATGCTCATAATTTATTTGTAGTGAATGTACTGATTATTAAACTTTAAAAAATAAAGTCTTTTGTTCATACACATAATTTATTGGTGGTGAATGTTCTTTGAACCTTTAAAAAATAAAGTCCTTATACTCAAATGAATACTTTAACATGAAAATGTTCATGTGTGGGTAATTATCACCTTTTTCCCAATCACTTTCTATTCAAGAAAATAATCCCATGTAAACAATTTTGAGAATAATAATACTAACAAGATCTGTGTCTACAGTATGCATAAAGTATAAAATGTTGACAAGTAAACATAGAAAATAACCCACTGCAAAAATAATGATGTTTCAGTATGTAATTTTTTGGTCTATATTCATTAACTTGAACATACCTGCAATCTTCTGTATTGTTTGTTTCATTGTCGCCATATCTGTCCATGCTGTTTTTTCTGACAGTAACAAATTTTTAGCAGCTCTCTTTACATGCAACTGTAAAATGTTTCAAGAAAAACATGGTAATGATATATCTGACTGTTGGAAAATAAGTAATTTACAATGCAATTTCCTATCAAGAACACCAACCAATTAAATGCACAAAAATCAAATTTACATATCAAATCTTTTTTATTTTACATAAGTTATCAACAAAACTGGAAAAAAAACAAGAAACACAATACATGTACCCAGAGGATAAACAGAGAATTTTTCTTTCCTTTTCTGTCATTCTTACACCAAAATTAGTTGTGTGTTTATGAATTATATAACCATATCCCAAGTTCTTACAAAAAGTTATTCAACTAATTAACTCAACCCATTTGACTTCTAGTGTGTTTTTACTCACCCAGACTGATTAGATGGACAAAAGTTAATATTATGTATATATGTAACAAAACCAAAGTAATTCAGCAAATGATTCCAAATGTTGAATACTAACTGTTGAATTCTGTTTATCTAAATCTTCTTGAAATCCTAAGTCATCATCAACAGGTGCCACTTCTTTCGAAGGGACATACTCTACTTCAAATATCTTAGTCCCAACATTACTTTCACGTAACCCATCTCTGAAAACAACATGAAAATGTGTAAATATTGCCATAAAATGACTATTTCTAATGATCCTAGTTCTATGTAAAAAGGAAACAATCAATATTTATACCCAAACCTCACTCATATATTAATACATGTACATGTATTATCAAATTAAAGGGATTGAAAAGTCTTCTTTTGATTCAGATCTTTGTTTGTGCTGTATGGGATAAATATATATGTTCAAAGGAAGGCATTGTTTAAATAACCATAACACCCATAGGGGCTTTTTTAAGATCATTTTGCAATACAGTTTGTGCTGGACCAAAATTTTAAAGAACCAAACCAAAGCATCAATCATTCAGACAAGTTAAGGCTGCAGTGTCCACACATGTTAATGGCATTCACAAGGCATGTCATATGTTTGAATATGAACACAGACACTCTGACTTGTGTGGATGGGGTGCAATAAAGTCATTTTCATTTGAAAATTGTTTACTAGGTTGATATAAAGATTGGTTAAATTTTTATTTTAACAATGAATACTGTATAAGTGCTTTTTACAGAGCACAGTTTCTTTCTTAAGACTACAATACAACTTACTTGGATACTGCCATAGCTTTTACAGTCTGTTTGCCTGCTGGTAATGTAAATGGTGCAAAATATTGCATTGTATATCTCTCTGACCCAACTTTAGGAAATGGATCTGGCTTCTTTCCATTAATTGTGTAGAAAATGTCAACATCTTTTTGGTCTGAGAATAGAATTTAATTTGAATTATGACATTTGTATCATAAAATAATCAACATATATGCTGAAAACTATACATTCTTCAACATTTCCAAAATCAGATGTTGTATGTATCAATTATTTTCTCATTTACAATGGATTAAACAAGAATAGAAATTGTGGACAACTTTTCATCATTTAAAAATTTTCTTATCACTAAAATAGTATTTTAACATAAATATGTTATTTCTAAAATTGTAACATTATAGACTTGACTTGACAGGTATAACCTATTCAAAGATATGTAGATAACCGTAATTATACCACCTTTCTTTTTTAAATTTTTTTTTAAGAACATGTCTTACCTGAACTTAGTTCTATTTTTGTGTTCGTGTCAACAGATGATTTGGATTTCCCAGGTATTGGAGGTCTCAGGGGGACAATAGCAGGTACAATAATTGCTCCTGCAGTCATTGTTGAATATTTAGCTGCAAAAAAAACCAACAATTTATATTCAGTTGAAAAAATAGTAAATAGTAAAAACAATAAGCCAATATCAACAAACTGTACAAACTTATACATAATTTTTTTATAATTAAACGTATTGAATGTGTTACAAATCATATTTCTTTCTCCAACACCAAATTTTCTTTTATACAAAAATAGTTTAATTTATTTTATCACTAATACATTTTCCCTTTAATGTGTACCACTTACAAAGTCTGTCAAAAAGTAATGATATTTACAGAGCAAGTAGAGTGGAGTTTAAATTTTCCATGCGGTGGATATTCTTGAACCATAATGTTTCTTGATGAAATATGCACCAAATTATTATATCGTGACATCCACTGTGAAGACATTCATAAAATTTACTTTAATGTGCTAATGTCAACACTGATAGAGCTTAAAATAATATGTGATTATCTTCTGCATGTGACCAACACAATATAAATAAATTATTTTATTTCCTTTAAGAATTCATAATAGATAATGTTAATGCAGTATATTTTTCTTTCAAAAATTAAACGATTAGAATATATTTCATTGTGGTATCTTCTACAAATGTAGCTGTATTTCAATAAACAGAACAATGCCTGTAACAAATGCGGATATTAATGTGTGTGTACTGCTATTACTGAACATTCCAAAGTTGTCGCCCACTTGGTGTGAGACTTGAATAGATTTAAATGTGTATTAAAAGTTTACTCTAGACATTAACTGTCCAGGCAACTTAGGGACAGTGTCGAAAATAACAGGGAAACTTGAACTTGGCTTTTGGGGCACTTGAGGGCAAATTTAAGCATAGTAAGGTTCACTTTGTCACCCACTTCACCCCCAATGTGGTCTGCAATGAATAGATTTGTGTAGTATTTTTTTTACTCTAGATGTACAATATTCATTTTGCTGATCCAATATTGTTTTATTCAAACCAAATGTTGTGTAATACCTTCTCAATACACATGTACGTTTGATTGCTGTGAGATATTTAAACAATTTTCATAAAAAACATCAATAAACATATTTGGACATTTTCTAGAACTCAGCAACAGTCTGAAGTACTGCTACACTGTATGAAGTTAATCACACTGGCATGACTGGGTCTACTATTAATAACCGAGATTGATGAATCGATTCTGACTGCAGGCAGGGTGTACGTAACCCCTATCATAATTGATAAAGATTGCAAGTTTTGCTGGTGATCATGATGAGCTATAGTTTTTGCCAGCTTCCTATCCCAATAACAACTTGACTCCATGATATAGCTGAAAGAGGTATTAAACACTATTGAAACAAACAAACAAAAACTCTGGGGCTGCTAAACTACAATATTATACAACAAATATACAATGAACATCTTAAAATCACAAATTTACAAAACAGTGTTGGCTACTCAAGGCAAAAGTTAAACTTGACAGCAAACACAACTGAAATACATTTCATAGAAAAAATAAGTACCATCAATTCTACGGTTATTGGTTCTTAGAGAGCATCGCAGATGCGAGCTATACGGTTATATGCATGTGTGTAAAAAAGTCATGTGATCCATATAACAACCCATTTCAGATGGTATCTGAGCTATCAAAATATTGTAGACAAGCAATACATGTAATTTTAAAGAAGATATTTTTGCATCCATAAAATTGAAGTGTTTGATTTTTAAATAACAACAAAAATGTCAGAGACAGCTTTTTGCAATCTCAGAATCACTGTATTTTTGTGATGTCACCAAGACATTGAAGGAAGACGTCATGTCACCAATGGAATGCAGAGGCACTGAACCATAAAATATGCGATGCTCGCAATTAGGCTGTGTCCATATTATTTTTGTCATTTTTGTGATGTCAACAACACATTAAAGAAAGATAAACGACAGAGGCACTTTTAGAATGCTCTGAACTGAAGTAACGTAACCATAAATGATAAAATTATATGCGATGATTACATTTAGCATTCGCCTATATTCATATTAGAGAAACTTGGCAAATCAAATTTTGTCAATTCACTTAAATTTTGCAAAATTCTTATATATTAGGTTTTTTTAGTGTTAAGATCAATATGTGGGCCGCGATGGTGTGTTCTTTATTATATTGGGGAAAAAATGTGAGTGTGACTTGTTTATGTTTGACTGTCATTGAGCATAAACATATGTTGTGTTGTGAAAAGAAATTTGTTTGTACCGTGAAATTGTTAAAACTTGTTACTTCCGTGGTTCAACTATGGACCGGACGTAATGCCTTGTTTTGATGGTAAAAATTCGAGTCTGGACACCTGTTCCTTTGTGTCAATAGCAACACCCGCCTTAGTAACATGTAACGAGCGTTTTGATTCGTCAATAAATAAAAGAACTCTATAAATGGGAAGTAACTCTAGTCAAAAACTTTAAAAAAAAATCTTTGATGTTTATAATATGCAATACGCAGAATAGTAGTAATGTCAGAATTCAAATAAAAAATAAATGAAACAAATGCTAACTTTTTCATTTTCTCTTACCCAAGGCAGTTTGAACGCAAATAAATTATGGTATCAGCTAAATTAGTTCCAAGTCTAATTTGTTCCTACAAATCTATCCCATTTTTGTTCAAATTCATCCCACTTTTGATCAATTAGTCCCAAATGATTAAATGTAGAACTGATCCTAAAAGATTTCTTTTTGTGTATTTTTTTCTATTGTAAAAACAATAAACAAGCACTTGAACTCCTTGCCATAAATGAACTTCCATTATACAATCAAAAAAGTTAGTATACATGTATTGTGCCTTTTATCAACGGGTTATATAAAAAATCTTTATATTTTCGAATTGTGACCT
The DNA here is from genome assembly GCA_944474755.1 of Limnoperna fortunei. Classification (NCBI taxonomy): domain Eukaryota; kingdom Metazoa; phylum Mollusca; class Bivalvia; order Mytilida; family Modiolidae; genus Limnoperna; species Limnoperna fortunei. Next base: position 62,638,802 of record OX104113.1, read on the forward strand.
TTGAACTAAAAGACACTTACCCATGGTAACGTTCTGTTATTGAAGACAAGCTTGCATTCTGATTGGACAAAAATAGTAAAAAAATTCTGCGTTCGAACAATCTACTATTATAGTATGCTCTGAAAAGCATCCTTATGTGAACTTCCCAACTATGATTCCAGCATAGTGGTGTTTTTAAACAATTGGTAGTCGTAATTAAACTTTAGAAAATTATTTTTATGCAAAAAGAATGCCATTCAGAACTGATAAACAATAATTACATGATAAAACCAAACGTCGTGTAATTTTTGCGCATTTCGTCTGGGGTAAAATTATATTTGCTTTGTTAACCATCGTATCTGTTAAAAATCCTCATGCCGGTGATGTATTTACACCATATTTCTTCATTTGACCTCCTGACACACGCACTCTCTCTCTCTCTCTCTCTCTCTCTCTCTATCGTGAAATTATTGTCATACAAATGATCCTACACAAAGGTAAGTATAGGTCATTGGTAATTGTCAGAACTCCATATGACTAGTATGAGACAATGTGGTTCGATAACACACTGTGTTTACTATACACACACAGCGCATAGAATTAAGAGTAATTCACCGATTGTTTCGTTACAATTATTTATTTGGACCTCAATTACCCCCCCCCCCCCAATCCCCCAATTTTTGGGATAGCATGCACATAATCGATTTCAATTCACATTTAATTAGCATTGAATTGACATTTTGTGTTCATGTTAATAAAATTCTAATTAAAATATTTTACTTAGAAGTTCCCATTATAAAAGATAGTCAAATTAATAAAATAGCAAACTAATCTGAATACATGTGAATGAATCTTGATGCATGCAAGTACATATTTAAAAAAATAGGTGCTGTTTTGAAATTTTAATATGTTAACTAACTTCTTTTCGAGTTAATATATATGATACATCACAAGAAAAACTTACAACTCAGACATATACATAGAAAGGTTTGTATGTTTTTTATTTACCATTGTGGTCTTCAACTTCTGAAATAGCTTTTCATTTGGGATATTTAAATATGTTTATTGTTAGCTCTATGATTTTTAAAGCCATTAATGTCTATCTTCTTTCTTTGCATCCGTCGTCATTCACATGCAGACAGGAGAAGGAGCTCTAATTGCAAGGTCTATTTTTGATAAAAAAAATCCATGAATGTAGCAACCTTCTTATGGCATTATTTTGATTAAGACAATTCGCAAAATGTGGATTATTTACCTCCCCCACACACATCAATGAAAGAAAACGTTAATGTTTCTTGTCTCTTTCTTTCGGTTGATAATTTTTTTAAAGTTTTTTCTTATTGTTGTATTTTCAGTTTCCGTTCTACCTTACATACATCTCTAGGAGTTAAATGCGTCGAATATCTTTTTAAAGTTAGTACTTGTTTTCAATATGAGAAGAAAAATATATAAGAAATACCTTTTACTGTTTTTATTTATTTGATTGGCAAAATTATTTACTTTTAAAAAAAAAAATTAATTACAAGATGATATTGACTTTTGTCAGAGAGAGAGAGAGAGAGAGAGAGAGAGCATTTTTGTGTGTCAAAACTGACAACTAGGCAGCGAGATTACACAGTATCCATTGACAGCACAGTTGGCAACTTTAAAGATGAACCAAGGGGTTTATGCGTTCCAGCAAAACCATATAAAGACTCTCTACCTTTTCAAACTACCAGACTAGTCTTCATCACCTATCGTTCATTTGAAGAGCAAGATACCATTAAAAAATCTCCACCCAAGACACACGTTTTAAAAAAGAATGTCAACAGAGAGCTTCACTGTACTTTTAAACGTGACGTATGGTTATATGATAAAAAGGACAAACAGAAGTTTGAAACCTTACTCGAAAATACCGACTGGAATAAGTTATTACCTGGAGATATGGATGTTAATGAAATGTGCAGATTATTTACTGATACGTTCTTAAGTATTGCAAAAGAAAGTATACCGACCAAAACTGTTACTGTTCGAAAGCGCGATAAACCCTGGTTTACTAATGAATTGAGACACGAAACTCGTAAGAGGGAGCGACAAAGAAAAATTGCTCTACAATCCAAAAATGATAAGGATGTGACGCGTAACAGCAGAGAAATAGGGTAAATAATCTTATAAAGGCAGCAAATGAAAAGTTTGAAGAAAATATAGATAACATAATACTCGAAAGTGCTTTTACGCCTAAAACTTATTGTAAAATTATGAAGATGTTATTAAAATCAAACAAGGGATTATCTGACATTCCTCCTCTTAAAGATATCACTACAGACCCTAATTCTGATAATTATGTTTATGACGAAGAACACAAATGCGACTTACTAAACAAATATTTCTCATCCATCGCTCAAGTTGAGGATGTGAATCTATTACCCCCAGACTTTCCAGAAAGAACAGACAGCTATATTGATAGTATTCAAGTACAGCAAAGTGAAAAAATAGATATTTAAAAAATTTTAAAACCAAATAAGGCATCTGGCCCAGATATTATTAGTCATAAAATGTTGAAAATAAGTCCATCAAAAATTGCTATTCCATTACAAATATTATTTAATAAATCATTACAACAATGTCATTTCCCAAATGATTGGAAAGTTGCCAATGTAGTTCCTATTTTTAAAAAAGGGGGATATTTCTCTGCCATCTAACTACCGTCCAATATCATTAATAAGTTGTGTTGGAAGGTATTAGAAAGAGTTGTTTATAAACGTGTCTACAACCATTTAGGCGCAAATAATCTTATTTATGAACATCAGTCTGGATTTTTACCCAAGTACTCAACTGTTCACCAATTACTTGAAATGTACAACTGTATTTTGAATTCTTTGGAGAAGAAAGAAAGCAACTGTTTTGTGTTTTGTGACTTCTCCAAGGCATTTGATAAAGTATGGCATAACGATCTTTTGAAGAAAATCCAGACATATGGTATCAAAAACGATCTTTATCATTGGTTTGAAAGCTACCTAAATTTACGAAAACAGAGAGTTATACTACATTCGTCGAAGTCTTCTTTGTGCAACACGACTGCAGGTGTACCACAAGGATCTGTTCTAGGACCCTTATTATTTATAATCTATATAAATGATATTGCTCTTAGACTCACTTCTTTATGTAGATTTTTTGCTGATGACACATCTTTTACCTCCGAAAGTTCAAAGTCTAAGTGCTTATCCTCAACGTAATGGTGAAGATATAGTACTTCCTTTTTGTAGACTATCAGTAACAAACAACTCTTTCATTCCGAATACTATTAGACATTGGAACAATCTTGACCTTTCTATTCGAAACTCACCTACAATAGGAGCGTTCAGGAATGCCTTAAAAGCGTCAGAATTGACTAACGGTAACGTGCCAAGACATTTTTCTTATGGAACTTCCCACGGAAGTTTAATATTATTCTCACTCAGTTAAGATGTTCCGCTTCGTTTCTAAACAACGACTTGCATAAAGCAAATCTTGTACCAAATCCCTCTTGTAGATGTGGATTTCCAATAGAAGATGCAAATCATTATTTCTTAGTGTGTCCTCTATATCGTCATCATTGAGCTCAACTTGTAAATAAATTAAACTGGCTTCAAAATCCTATAAGTGTTTCAATACTTACGCATGGAGAATTGAATCTTTCTTACGATGAAAATATTCTTATATCCAGAGAAGTATTTGATTTCATAAAGAGATTCGAACGATTTGATATAACTTAATTGTTTTCTTTGATAGACCAACTTAAGTCAGCACTTTCCCCTTCTTTCCCCTTCTAAACTTGTGAGTTAACCACAAAATATTATTCAATGCTCGTTCTTGTACCCTGTGTTATGCTTTAAAGTATATTTCAGTATTGCGGAGAGGACGTCCTAAGTATGCATTTATTTGTGTCCAATCCATTTTGTATAATTTACAAATAAAATATGTTTAAACTAAACTAGAGAGCTTCACCATCACCTACTCGTACCGAACACCACAGAAAAAGGCAAAGATAATTGGGTCATACATTAAAAAAGGTATTAGTTTAAATCGTATTTTTAACTTCAAAGTGAGGCCTTGGTGACCGAGTGGTTAAGGTAGTTCTTCTGCTATAAGACTGTCAGAACTTATGGTTGCGGGTTCGATTCTTATTGCAGACAGGGTGCGCTCGACTCCAATCTTAATTGACAGTTTTCCCACCTAAGGTCTGGGGTATTCTTCAGCCCCCCCTCCCCCCCCCATACAAACATCCCGCCAAATACAAACTGGACGCCATGATAGTTGTGCGGCTGCGTCACGTTTACAGTGTGTCATATTTATGGAGAGTTGTTATGTAATCATTCTCAAGCTATCATTATTAATATCATTATACAATCAACTTATATCGTAGTTGTACAATTAGCCACGTGCAATTACCCGTGTTAACACACGCATTTGTTGTATAATACCATAACCTAAACAATTTCTACACCTATAATCAAGTGTTCACTATCAAGATGGCCATTTTTCACTAGAATAGAAACATCACCCACACCCGCACCCCCCCCCCCCCCCAAAAAAAAGAAAAAAAATCAAAACAGATTGTTTGTCAGAAAAATTAAATTTATTGAAGTATAAGACGAATTTTCAAGTAGAGCATATTGAGGTTTGACCAGTGTGCTTTTGCCAATATGCAAATATAGGTCTCGATGATGAACATTCGCTGAAAGTTTTACAAAGTATTTTTACGCTTTTTGGCACTACATATACGTGTGCATACCACAGAATTATTTTGTGTAGTTTGGCCGAGTTGTTAAGGTAGTAAATGACCTAAAATTGATCACCGGTGTGTCAACATTGATGTTTCATGTTTTACTGCGGACAGGTTGTGTTTAACTCCAATTCTTATTAACAAGGATTGTTGAGTTTTCCTTCCGAAATGTGGGAATTTTCAGAGGATACCCCATTTTCTTCCCCCAATATAAGCTAGACGCTATGATATACTGACAGTCACCTTTACATCTATATGTGTGTACCAATGTAAAGTATCCATTTTTTGTTATGGATTATTTCTAAACTATCTTGTGTAGTTTATAGATAGTATACATCTTTTTCTTCAAAAAGCATTTAAGGTAACTCAAAATTTACATGATGATCGTCGGTACACTTGGTAAAGTTTTGCGTCTAAGATATTCAGTGAATGTGAAGTTCATTATGCAGAATTTTTGATTAATCATTTAGCAAACTCGAGCATCCCGAAAAAGAAGTGTAGAAATATTATTTATCAACTGTATCAATAAACGACCTTGGATAAACCCTCAAGTCTAACGGATTATTATAAAATAATATTTTTCTAAAATGTTAATCAAATTCTGTGTTGAACAATAAATTAAAAAAGTAATTAAAATAGGCAAGGGAACCGACTTAACAACAAGAGCCGAAAATCAATAAGCGACTACGAATGCAGATTCCGACAAACTATATGCAACACGAAACAAAAACCAAAAAACCACACTAACTTAAACGCAATAAAATCCTCGGGTGCACTCAGGTGAGTGGGAATGTGGCGGCGATAGAACGTCTGAAGTGATAACATCAACCTAGATACAACAACCCTTGTTTGAGTAGCTAAGTAGTCATCTAGTCTAAAAATCGGTAATACCGATCGCAAATCTATCGTAAGGTATTAGTTGTGGAATATACACATAATACGACGGAGCTGCTGGTTAGTTTATGAACAGGAAGTTGAAAATTAGATGGAAAATTTAACTCACCAGTTTGTCGTAGAGTTAATAGCTTTCCTGAGTCTATTTCTAAAAGAAGCTATAAGTAAGATGGCGATCTAAGTGTATTGGTGGTGTCTTTAATATCAAGCTTGCTAGGGTAGATTAAAATGCAAAAAGTCACCAAATGTATGAATACATCAACATAATACATGTATATCATTTACTAAATTTAGAAATATAAAAAGAAATAAGGTTTTTTCTGTATCCTATGATTTGTAAATCAATCTTTAGAAGTTCGACGATGTCTGTCAGAGATCAATAATTTTTTTCTTTGGGGAGGGGAGGGGGTATTTTGTATTATTTCTATTTGCTTGACCCATATAAATGCATTATGTCCAAGCAAATAATCATCCATACATTAGAATTTTATATAATTATCTTCATGCAATAGCATACTGTGTAAATAAAGATAGGATATATATATATATACATGTATGTGGTCTAAACCAGTTTTACAAATGAAGTGTACGTCACGAAAAAACTTACTCATATCTCTTGGTCATTTTTGTTTATAAGAATTTGATTTATTTAATGCTTTTCGTCAGGCTTGCATGTTTTTCAGCAATAATCAGGACGAAAACCAGTTTATCAATTAATCAATTATGGCAATTGCATGTATGTGCGGGAAATGTTTGACTACATTGCGTTTGATCTTTTTCGAAATCTACACAAGTATTTTTTTTTACATGGCGTGGCACTCTACAAACACTCTACCCTCTATAATCCACAGATAGGCTTTTCGTATTATAACCCGACAACCAACTCCCCCAACTATCCGGCATCTGTTACACGAACTAGAAAACTATCTGTCTATTTTTAAGGTCTTTCTCATCATTTTTATAAGATATTCTAGCTTTCCTTCTGATTATTTTTTTAAAAAATATTTTCATCAAAGCCCATCTATCGGAAACATACTCAACAAGTCATAATTTTGATTTTCAATCAGACAAACGTACCAATCAACGAAACTCGGTCATCTAGACTAATTAGATGTAGGATGTAAACGTAATCAAATGCATAAGGTGCAGTCACACTACACCGCATAGCGTTAACGGACGCCAAACGCAAAGAAAAATGCGGCTGAAAGTTATCCGGTGATGAAAAGCATTTCCCGCTGCTGCTCTCATGATCGATGTACGGGGCGCATAAAACGTGCAAAACGCACAATGACCGAACGATCAACGCACATATACCGGATGAACGATGTACAGTTAACGGACTTCAACGTACTAGTAACGGATTTGTACCGCACAAAAAGTACACGCAGCGTACACTTACGTTACATCCGCTGCATGTCCGTTAGTAGTCCGGCCGCAAATCAGGTCCACCGGGAAAGAACGGACTCGAACCGGACAAGTACAGAATAAGGAACGTACGAGTAACAAACAAAACGCATACCAGCGCATGGTTACCGTACATCTGACGGACAACTTTATCCGGTGCTGTACGTTTCAAATTTTGAAAATGTTCAAAACTTTCCACCGAACGGAACGAACACCGCCGGACATCGCCGGACAAGAAGCGCAAACGCCTCATGATAAACGGAAAAGAAACGCATGCGAACGGACATGGACGGATTGAAAATTTTGTTATGCGTTGGACGTCCGTTAACGCTATACGGTGTAGTGTGACTGAAGCTATAAGGTGAGCTGTCATTCTAAATGATTAATTATAAACAAAGAGTTTTGTCGGTGAAGAGTTACAAATACGAACATAAAAAGGTGACGAAATACACTTAAAAATCTAGAAAATGCAGGTCTAGTTACAACTGTTTAGTGCAGTAGAGGTTAAGAATTAATTCTCCAGGTGCATTCAGTTGTTTTATTTCCATGGTTGTCAATGCGCTTGTGGTTCTTTGTCGTCGGGTAATCCAGGTATTTACAAGATAAAAGCTGTTTGCTAAATAGATACACAGCAGAAAACATGCGAAATGGAGAAAAAAAGAAGTGATCGAAATTATTTGTACATATTTTCATATCAACAACCAGAATCAGTCGGCAAGAAACAATGTTGAATAAATGCTGGTATAATTAATCATTAACTAGGAAGTCTGTTTAATTAAAAAAAATTAATAATGTCCAATAACGGCCTGAAATGATGCATACATTTAGGATGATTGAAATAATGATAATCACATATTGAAGTGATCTGTATATTAAGATAAACAATATAAATGCAATGTGTTGAAGAACCGTGTATTGTGTATAAAGCTTACAAATAGGGAATAATTAATGCCGTTTTTACCTACCTGCAATTAATGCTATCGCCTTGCATAAATTTTCGGAAAGAGATGTGTCTCATGCAAATAAGGAAATCTACCAAAACAGAAACGTAAACTCCATATGATGGACCCACTAGTGGAATGTTACTACACAAGATGGGAAAGTTGACAATTAGAAAGTTAAGACATCACGTTTGTCGTAGTGTTCAGTAGAAAGTCTTTTTTAAATTTAGAATTCGAAACCTAAAATCAGAATAAAAGCGGACCTATTAGTGTCTATTATGTCCTTAATCTCAATCTCTTTTGAATAAATAAGATGTAGAAAGTGACCAAATCGAGGACTGTTTAGTAATGGGACATCGTCAACGAAATCTGTATTTAAAATGCATTTTAAAGCCCGAAGTCTTCTCGGAGACTGTCAAAATTAAATTCTATTATGTGTGTAGACTTACTTATATGTACATACATTCTACGTATTTTGATCAATATTTATATTGCACTCTTTAAACATTTGATGAACTGTACTGTCTATGAATATAATAAACCGTTCAGTTCAAAGTTTAAGGCAACACTCTTAACTCTATTATTTATGAACGCAAATCAACGATGCCCAACAATACGTATAAAACACACAGACCTTTCCAATAGAACGCTTAATGAAGGAACATGTAAATCTTCTAACGATGTTGTATTTCATCTATGCACATATAGACCATTGCGATAGCTAGAGAACTCAAGTACTGAGATTCGTTAATTTAGTTTTTACCCATAATCATTGTTTTGTTTAGATAGTGCACATATGTGAATATGAAGGTTAGTTTAAAATGAAACAATTATCACTGTAAACCTACATTTAAGTATTATCGTTTTAGACATGACATATTTTTAAAATCAGATCAAACTATGCAATACGTCGATTTAACCGCTGCGAGCTACTGATAAAGTGTCTGGGTAAACGCGAAAGTATTCAATATGAGTCAGTATCTGCATTTCTAAATTTTTTGTTGGAGATATGAAAATCTAGACTTGTATTTCTAGATTTTGCTTTCGATATTTGTATTTGGACAGTTGTAACTCGTAATAGATAAAATATATAATTTAAACGATTTAACATATAGAAGCAGTATGAATAAAGATTGAAGGATTAAGAAAATAGAGGAGAGCGAATTTTAAATGAAGAATAATTAATTTATTAATTAAGAATAATTAATTAGTTAATAAAAACTAAAGAAACGACAATATTGTATTCGGTGATTTAGAATTAAGCGTGAAGAATTTTGGTTCAAACATCAAGAATTTCTGAAAGCCATGATATGTGACACGAGTTTTTTTTTTATTGCAAATTAGGACATTTAAAATTCTGGCTTACCATAAGTCCTTCAATTCTTTATTTCTATGAATATTCATTTCAACAATAAGTCTGAAGACTTACGATACTTGTATTGGATTCCAAAATTGCATAAAAATCCTTTCAAGGAAAGATACAAAGCCGGTTCGTCTGCGTGCTCTTCCAAAGTGTTGTCAAAAAGGTTGACTAAGATATTGTCTGCAGTGAAAGAAGAACATAAAAATACTATGACACTGTTTATTTCTAAAGTAATATTAATCCTACGTTGATTGGTAAAAGAGCTTTTGGAAAATTTAAAATCAGGATCGATATCTATAATTTCAATATAATGTCAGAACGTTTGATTTTTCAACTGTACACCACCTTGCCGCACGAAAAACTAAAATCCCGTCTCAAGGAAATCATACATAAAGTCTTCCTTCAACATCTGTCTACAAATATGTAGTATTAGGTTACAGCAGTACGTTTTTTTTTCTACTAAAGGACTTGAAGGGCAAATTATGCTACAGCAAAGAACTGGTTTATAGTATGCTAGATTTTCTGATCGAAAACATATTTGTAACTTGGAAAATGTGTTTTTCAGCAGGCAATCGGAAGTCCAATGGGTACAAACTGTGCCCCACTCCTTGCCGATTTGTTCCTTTATTCTTATCAAAGTGAATTTCTTCGAAGTTTTATTAAATACAAGAAGATAGCAGAAGATAAGTCTTTTAATTTTACAAATATATATACTACAGAAATTGAAGCTGGAGGTTTTGTTATTTCCTTCATTTAAGAGAAAAACGACATTGAATAACTTATTTGCAATTGTTGTAAATAATTTTATATATCACATCAAGTACATCGGATTGTATGGTTTATGTATATATTATTTATAAGAGATCAAACTGAAGTTCTATGATCGTTACCATCACGTAATTGATCATCATGGGGAAATCAATCTTTCAAATGCGATCGTACATTTTTGCTCATAGGTAGTCTTTCCTATTCCTGGATTTGATTTTCTCTCAGACATGTCAAAGAGTAACTCCACGGATGTCTAATTAGAAGCAGGCACTGCTTATTCGTCCGGAGCACCTGAGTGCACCCTTAGTTTTTATTGGGTTCGGGTAACTCACTATCTTTTTTTGTGTTTTTGGTTTTTGTTTTACGTTGTATATGTCTGTCTATATCCGAAATTAGAATTGTCTCATGACTTTTGACTCTTGTTGTTTGGTCGGTTTCATTGCCGTTTTGCTCTTAGATACTTTATAAGGTAAGAATAAGTTTGAGGATCAAAAACTTTATTAGAACTGACAATAGGAAACCGTGTAACTATTCCAGTATTGCCTTAGTGTCTTTCTTTTTTATATACAAATCAGAAGTAAAGATACCAATGCAGACGATACAGATTTTCTGACTATAAATTTTATCTTCTGTATATTTTTGTTAGCATGGTATTGTCAAACACGTCACTATTTACCGTTTGGTGTTTCTAAGTATAGTTATTATATTCAAAGTCATTTAGTCTCGTGGGCCTAATTTTCTTTCAAAATAAAGCAACGATCTTCCACTTTATTACCTATATGACTTTACCTATATATCATTAATGGACGGTGAAATGAGGGGATGAATATTAAAGTTGTCAAAAATAATATAGTCTGTGGTTACACTTTACGTATTATAACCTGATAACCTCCCAAACTAGAGGACCTTCTCTACTAGACATATGTAAATCAACCAATCAGATCTCTTGGTCGACTCTTTGTAACCCTACCTGGTACTCTTCGACAGACAAAAACGCAGAGGGGTCTCCACGAATATATAATTTCATTTTACGATCATATTGTGGTATAAAACAACTGTATGGAAATCAATTATGTCGTAATATAAAAACACAAAACTACCTGTCTGGATGAGGTTTACATAGTCTGTAATACTTATTTACCAGCAAATACGTCAACCGCAGGTGGTTATAATTGAGACCTTATAGAGGATGTGATTTCCTCTTTTCTAGTCGGAATTTAATCGTCACAAGATTAAATGTTTTAATTACTTACCTTTGCGATTGACTTGTTGCCTGTTGTCAAAGACGGATCCCGACTTTCCTTCCTTAGGGGCTGAAAAATTTAATGACATTTACAAAAATTTGTCAGACACATTATTTGGTTCTGAACCGAACTATCTCCTTCCACAATCTTACCAATTCATAATTTTTATAATTTTAGTTGTTAGTTATTATAATTTTTCGCTAATTACTCTATCTCAAATATAAATGTTTTCTGGAGCTGTCAAAGCGACTTTATTTTATCCACGACAAATTACCACTTAAGTCAGTTTTTTAAATAAAAATATATACTACCAGTAAGCCACAGTTAAAATTATTGATTGTGAGACCGATATACAGGCATAACAAATTGTAAGATGTGTAAAATGTCGATCATGATGAATTATACTAAGAATAATATTAATCCTGAGACTGGTAGCTAATGAACTAGATCGGACGCTGTTTAGTAATTGTTTCCCTTAAAATATGTTGCTTTCATGTCAATTTCATAAAAGACAATTTTTGTCAGGATTATAATTAAAAAATAAGATAATACAAATACTGGTATTTCGAGCAGATAGATCGGTATGTAACCACATTATCTTTGTGTCCATAATTAGGTTTCAAGGTCGAGACTAATTTTAGACAGAGTGTTTGAACTCCACGTTGACAAAGATTGACATTTACTGCCGTAAGGAGGGGTTATCACATGATACTCTGGCTTCGTGTTCCCAATAAGAAACTGGTCAAGGAAAACTACCCAACCGGGCGTCAAACATACTCAAACAAACAAACAAACCTAAGTACATATGTTCTTCTAGATATTATAAAACTTAGATGCTTTTCAATATATATGTCTAGAAAGGTTAAAATATGCTGTTACACAAAATCTGTCATATTTGACACAATAGACCCTATCCGAACTAAACGGATATAGCAATAACAATGCCAAGCCAAGGTATATTTATATAATATGAATAAGGATTTAAATTTATTAAACTGGATGTGGGTCAATTATAGTACTTAATCTTGTCTTGATTTGGGTTTTCAATTTCACATATAAAATGGATTTGATATGAATTTGGTCTAGATTTGATACATCAGTTTAATCTTGTGATATCCCGGTAGTTAATGTTAAATCATGCGACTTTGGATATATAAACAAAAGTGCTTTCATTTTATATTACATATCGAGATACAGTAAACTATGTGGTTAAACTAGCAATAAACGAATCACCAATATGAAGGGTTTAATTTATTTTGGTTATTCTTTGCTGATCTCGTGTGTCGCAGGTAAGTCACCTAAAATTAAAACTGTGACAAAGATAATTAGTGTGCAGGTACTATGGGACATTACGAAAGATATGTGTCATTGTTAATTCCTAATATGTACACATTGATTTATAAAAGTCGTAGGTTAAGACCATTGTACCCGTTATCCCCGCAACATAAATATGTACGACTGTTACATGTAAGTAGTTGATGCCCCCTTTTTTCTTTAATTCTGTTTTAATTGTCCGGTTATTTATTGTCCCGTCTATAAAGAATGTAATTTCGAGATTTACTTTCGCCTTAAAGTCCCTATAGATATAACAGTAATGATCATTTTCCTTGTTAAATCATGTTAATTACCTGGAACCTAATTTGAGTATAAACAAATCGTATTTGGCAAAAGCTCCTGTTTGATAATTCTACTGACACAGGACACATTAAATTGTATTGCCAATGTGTGTTTCTGCTACTTTATGCATTTGGAAAAAAGATTAGCCAGGTGATATTTACTTTGTATAACATATCATCATCGAAGGCTGATAATATTACTCGCTGAGTTTTACCATTTTCAGAAATATAGGGTACATGGTTCTACAAATAGTATGAACTTCTTAATTCGATAAGGTGGAGTTGCAGTTGTCTCATATATTTTTTACAATTTAATTAATGAATATGGAAAATAATAATTGCTGCTAAAGTTTCAGGTTTAAACTACGCCAACTACAGAAAATTTTTGATCGAACAGTCAAAGAATGAGACTTTTGTGAAACTATTTAATGAACACTCAAAACGATTCCAGAAAGCTCCATTTGAGGTAAAAAAAATTAAACTTTTTTCATTTTTTATAAGGACAAATAATCATCTGTAAAGCTATACACGCATCACAATTTTGTCTCCTTATAGTTCTAGTAAAAAAATATTCCGATATACTAGACCGTACACTGCTTTTTACCAATAAGCTATTTTGACAGATTTAGCGTATATAGGTTGATGTCATCCCGTTTTAAGTTAACTTAGTTGGTGGTTATTGGAAAATCTCAACTGCGATCAGACATATGTATAAGCCATATGTGATTATAGGTAGGCTGTTGTTTTCAAAAACCAACTGAAAAGAATAATCCAATTTATGTATCTATAGGCACATACATGTTAAACAAATTGACGATTTAATAAGAGACTCCTAAATAGCAAAATTGTTCGAATTATTTAAACTAATTTCTAAATTAGCAGTAACTCAAATATACGCAATATTCCGTCAGATACAAAGAGAAGTTAACTTGAAATTGTTAAGGTTTCCCACTAGTATTATTCAAGGTCAGAGTACCTACCCCATTTTAATAATTCGAAGTACATTGTTACAAAAATGGGTAGACAAATCAGGTAAATTTAAATTCAAAACGTGTTTAGAAATATGTCTACTGTATTATAAGAAAATAAAGAACAACAATGTGAAAACCTAGTTGTGTACGTAAATTTATAATAAACTGGATATGTTTATATAAAACATAATAATGACAAAATAGCCTGTTACAATCATGTTACCAAAGTAAAAATACATTTCAAATATTTTGCAAAATTTTATGCTCAATTAATATTCACGTATCGTATATGAAACTTTCCTATGATAATATGTCTGAGCGAAGTTTCAACAATTCACTTGCTGCAAATTAAAGCTTCTGTACTTTCACATTTCCTAGGCAAAATTGACGTTTCCATGCAAAGCAGATTCAAATAGACCAAAGAAAGCTACAAACGGTTAGTCATAATCTATATCGAAGTCTAGTAATAAAGTTTATGTCAACTTCCATAATTTAAGATTCCAAATATACGTTCCAATGTAAAAAGACTGGGTTGTAAAATAGAGAAATGTATTGTTTAATAACCTATTTGATCGATGTCCACAATTAATTCAACCTTTAACCCCATGCACCATTCAGTTAAAATGACAATGACCTTCTGTCAAATGAACAAATAAAATAACATCAAAGTACTCGAGTACTTAGGTCTAAAGTAACATATTGTCGACCTATTCCCATCAGTTTAATTAAATAATGAATAAACAACACAATCAAATTCTAATATTTTCAGAAAAATTTACAAATGAATACACTTGTCGCCATATTTAAATGTCATTAAATAAGATAAAGGGATTAGCAAATAATAAACTCACACCATCCCTCACTTAAACAATCATGACCTGAACTAGTATTCTAAAACCTCAATGAATACCTAGATCAAGTCTAGCAAATCCAGTCTTTCTCGCAGTTTAGTATAGTAGTGATTGTAATTGTTAAAACAATGTACTGTCATACCATGTTAAAACCATTACGTATCATCGGTAAGACGCACGTTTCTTAAAAAGCAACAATTTGTAATAAAATATTGCCAGTTCAGTTGCAAATTTTTCACTTAACGTCTAGTTGGATAAAACAGTATGTCCGATTTTAGAATGTGTGTGTATATAGAATGTGTTTATTTATGAAAAAATTAAATTGCACAATAAAAATGACTTGGAAACCGCAATCACCAAAATAAAGTAAATTTTAAAGATATCAATGTTGTCAAATTCTATTTCAGACGCGAGTTTTTGTAAGAATTCTAACTCCGATGAAAGATATTGAAGCCAATAATTAAGATGCTAAAATGCTTTTTTTTTTACAAAAGTCTCCAAAACGGCATGCCATTTAAACATCAGAGATAAGAAAAACCATGAACCTTTTATGTCAGATCTGAGGAGCCACTACTGGGTTAATGATACAATCGGTATGTCAGTGAAGTTACTAGAACTATGTAATGTACAGCTATGTAGTAATATGTTGCTTTATCCAAAATATGTTGTAAAGTCTAAAATTGTGTATTCCTATTGTTCTTAGTCCACGAGCTCACGCCATATGATGTCAAAGTTATCGGTGCAGTTGGCGATTCCATAACAGTAAGTCTTTTGGTAAAATTGAACTCTAACATAGTAGAATTAGAAACTTTACCTATTGTAGAAAATCTACACCCATTTTCAAATATTTGAATTTCAATTTATTCAATCTAAACATAGCTGCAACAGAGTTTAAAGATTAAAACAACCATTTATTCAAATGAGTTGACCATACCGATCCCTTTGTTGAAAGTGTACGAAAATTTATCGTTTTTAAATTAAATTTACAAAATGTTTAAGGCTGAAAACAAAGTTTTTATATGTAGGCTGGAACGGGCATCCGAGCTAAAACTATCATTGGTCTTCTGATTGAGGATCGTGGACTTTCTTGGAGGTAACAATTTGACGTATTAGCTTTAAAAGATATATATGTTAATTTGAGTAACAATATACCTGATGAGTTTAATCGTTAAATAGAACAAACAAATCCAGATAAAACAGGGAATTAAACTAACTTTCCGAAAATGACAATTCTGTTTGGTTATATATGTATGGTCTATGCATGATCTGTCTTAAAAACTTCAAAGTTAATACAGTTTGTTTTTTTTTGTTTATTGACATGTAGATTATATCTCATATTCTACAGTTACTACACGTTCTTTCCAATATACAATTGTTTTGAAACTATACAGTCCCAGAGAAACAATATCCTCGAAATATTGTTTGACAATGGTTATTTCCATTATAATCATAAAGATCGGTCAACAAGAAAAAACAGGACTGTTACAAAAACGGTTTGAACAAACACACAAGAGACAAAAATACCAAAAACAACAAACACAACTTAGAGTCAGTACCTTTAACCCAATCAAAACATTGGAGGACTTAGATGCTCCATACTTTATACAGTACATGCTGCCTCTAATTAGACATTCTTCGATTTACTCGTCGTCATGTTCCGGGAAAAGTCGTATTCAGATAAAGAAAAGCCAACGTACGTCTCTGCAAATGTCTGAAAGCATTCGAAGATTTCCACTAGCGATAAACAAAATCTTGTTGACGGCTGTAGATTTATTTAAGGATTGCATTCACCTAGGTTAAACAAATCCGGTTTGTCAACAGAAGAGTCAGGTCTATTACATCGGAATAATGATCGCATTATCTAACATAATGTATAAAATGTTGTCGATGAAATCAAGGTTATACAATTATACAATAAGTTTTGATTTCTTAATATCTGTTCTACGTGTGGGTAATTCTTGCTTCCGAACATTAACTGTTTTTATTAGGTTAGAATAAAATTATTTTGGAAAGGCCTGTATATATATGTTCATCAAATTATATTCCTATACAATTTGGATAATGAATCTTTTATAGATTTTGGATAAGAGCCCAGATGTATTATTCATATAAAGACTTGTGCACGTAGGAGAGATAATTCCCCTTTTTTATAACATTCTCGTAGATTTGTCCTGATTTAGTGGTTTCCATATAAAATTTTCGATACCATATTTGTTGCAACGGTACATTTATCTTATTTCAGTGGTGGTGGTGATGGTAATGTGGAAGAATACATCACACTAGCAAGTAGGTTTTATAAATAAAGATAAATTTTCAAAAGCCGCCGTAATAGCACACTATAATAGAAGAATTATGTAATATTATCCAAAATAAATCGCAAACAAGAAACTATTTTAAAAAGTCATACAAAAAGCAAAATAAACAAATCACCGTTGTTCCTTAAAATTTGCCCTAATAGTATAATCGGCTAAATCAAGGCGATTCTTTTTCGTTGATAAACTTCCTGAAGCATGAGATAACACAAATATGTTGCATCCATAATAAGCTGGTTTATAAATTTCTTGTTATTAAAGTCACTAGTGCGGAATTTTGATTACATACTTTGAAAATCGTATTAACGACACACATTTTTACATTAAAATCTACGACCTGAAAGGTAGAAATATTGTTAAAGGGGTTTCACTTTCATGGGTCCTGTTAGCTACAATAATGTAGCTCCTTTTTTATGGACGGAGCTACAAAGAGGTCCTATTTCTTGCAATGGAGCAAAAACACTTGTGATTTATACATATTTTCCGCTATTAAAATGATATTTTTGTTTATTTATATTTTTTCGTTCTCCGTCGTTCAGTTGACATTTCTACAATGTCTAATTAAATAATTTTAACATTTTTTCGTAATCATGGCATTGTTGACAAAAATTGTGAAGTGTAGAATTGTAGAATCGTATCGGGAAAAATTTGATCCCAGCTAATGCAATACATCCGAAAATTTTTTGATCCGGATGAATATTTTACCATATCGATTAAGAAATTATGCTTTTCCGGAATTCAAATTTTCACAACAATGCCATGATTACGAATAAAGTGTAAAAATAATGAATTAATTGTTGTAGAAATATCAGGTAAACTTTAAAGACATTAAAAAGTTTGTAGCAATTTAGAGAAACAATTGAATAGCTTATTATATGCATCAAACCCCCTGGTGTGAATCACTCCTGGTTTGCTCCATTACGAGTAATGGACCTCTTTGTAGCTCCGTCCATAAAGAAGGAGCTACATTATTGTAGCAAGGGCCTGTCAGTTTATTAGGATAATTTGTAAATATTTTTTACCGAGCTGTTTGTTAAGGCAACATTTGGGACAAAAAACGGTGTAGGAAATATTCGCCGTTTATAGAATTATGTTTATACTTGAAATATACTTATTTGTAGATATGCTAAAGGTTTATAATCCAAGTCTAGTTGGGTTTGCCACGGGCACTGGAGATTACTGCAAGGAAAATGCACATTTGAATGTTGCAAATCCTGGAGACGAAGCAAGGTTCGTTCAAAATTACAGAAAAAAATATCTAAAAACACTGTCTGTTTGTTCAACTAGTACTCGTTATTATGTAGTAAAGTCATAGTGATGAAGGCATCGTTAGTGTATAACACTTTATTTGTATTTTAGGTTGATAACACAACATTTCGTCAGACGTAATTGACAAGGATTGTCAGTTTTTCCTGTATAAGTTCAGGGATTTTCACAATTTACTTCGGCCTTTTAGATCAATAAAAGCAGGATGTTAAAAATAGAGGTACACATTCTTGTCAGATCCAGTTTCAAATGTTTTTTAATTAATTTTGAGTCTTCGGTATATAAGCAATATTTATATTGAACAACGAATTACTTGTTACAGTAATATGCCTTACCAGGCAAGACTACTGGTCGAGAGACTGAAGTCTGGAAAAGAAGGTGTAGACTTTCAAAATGATTGGAAAATTATAACCATGTTTATTGGCGGAAATGATCTATGTTCTTACTGTGATGACAAGGTTCGTAATTTTGAATCTTAAATTTGTGCTGAATATCGTAAATAATAATTATTATTATGTATTATTAAGAACAAAAAATAACAGTTCTGGCGCCGAAAGCGAATAAAAACCCAAGGTTACTTAAAAAGCGAAATAACGATAGATCTGATATTTATACTTAAACCTATGTTCGTTTTAATGCATGTCATATAATAAAAGGTCACAGAACACAATTCGAAGCCTCACCATCACCTGCTGTATCTAACAAGTACATATTCATTATCTACGCGAATAAGATTCTTTCTGGTTTGATTGTATTTTCCTGTTTCATTCAGGACTTTTACAGCGTAGAGAATTATATTGGTTACATAAGAGAGGCTTTAGATATTTTACACTCGGAGGTGCCAAAGGCATTTGTTAACCTCGTAGAAGTCCTCAATATAGGAGTTTTACCTTCATTGAATGAAGGACTTATATGCGAAGCAATCCATTTGTAAGTATTCGTATTTGTTAATTTATTGAAAATGTCATGAAAGAAAAATAGCAAAGAAAACCTGATGTAGACAAATATATACAGCTCAACACCAAAACCAAAAACACAAAAACAGAAATAGAGTGACTCGAACCCACTCTGACGCTCCGGACGAGTAAGCAGTGCTTGCCTCTAATTATACACCCGTCGAGTTACTCATTGTCATATCTAGGAAAAAGTCAATAGGAAACAATACCTGTGAATCAGCGAAAATGTCCCGATCTTATTTGAGAGATTGATGTCCCATAAAAATCAGTTAAGTCATGGTGACGACGATAGAACTTCTAGAGAAATAAAATCTGAAATCTGGAAACTGCTTGATTTAAAAATTTTAAGGCCTTGTTGCTATTAATATGGTCTAGCCATATCTGAGATTTAAATGAAGCTTAATATCAGAAGAAATGATCAACGTAATTCTTACCAACGCAATAAGATAAAAAAGATGTTTTCCAGCTAGAAGATATCCGAGGCTGAAAAAATCGTGTATATGTTTTTTCACTAACGGCGTCCGTAAATATTTCTTTAGATCTTGAAATTAAAGAAGCCACAAACACAGATTTTTTACTTACACGTCGAATATGACGCAAAACATCATCTCAGCACAATAATTTATGACAACAAGACGATTTTAATTTATTTTAAAATTATCAATTTTCCTCACTGATGGAGCAATATTCCAGTTTTTCATAGATATGGTATCTATTTTTCTGAATTGATCAGGTCTGCAGGAGCTTGAAATCAGTATATTGATTTTTGCAAACGTCATAAACAAGGGTTACAAGTAAATAAAAAGGCACGTCCTAGCTTGTTCATAGATATTCTCGTTTAAAAATATGATTGCAGATAGTTTTCCCAATTTTTGAATTCACTACATAGTAATTGTGATGCAGTGATCATTGGATACACCTATTACAGATTAGTGTTGTATAGTACCTAACCGTTTTCATCAACCTACAAACTCACACACCATAGATATGGAAGCCCGAGGTTTGGCATGCCTGGTTTAACCCACCATTTCTTTTAAAAGGCCTGTACAAAGCCAGAACCATGTCTGTAGTTGCAATTCTTTTTGGCAGTTGGTTCTCAAGTTTGCCGGTTTCTTCGAGTTTGATTTGTGGATTGTCTTCTTTGACAGTTTCCTTGGTGTTCGGTAGTTTGTTATTACCATCAAAAAGATTTATAAACAAATGTCACGATTTTTTTTCACACGTTGGTGTAATTGGTTATGCCAACGTTAATAAAAAATAAAATAAAATTTTCAGTTTTGGATGCCGGTGTGGTGGTTACCCAGAGAACAAAGACGAACTACAGGCGTATGTACAAGCTTACCAGAAAGGCGTAGAGGATTTGGTAAATTCTGGAAGGTATGATACTCGAGATGATTTTACTGTTGTAGACCAGCCATTCTTTGCTGAAACACATGTACCTACACTTGTAAGTATAAGAACTTTATACATCAATACAAAAAAATGCAGGCTTGAAAAATTAAATTTTGTAGCACAATGTATAACAATTTTACATCGTTCCAGATGGGAAGATCATTGCGTGGTAAATCCATTTCAATATTGATTTCCGTGGTTGTACGGAATATAGTAATAAATAGAAGATTAAGCAGTTGGTACCAAACTCTTTACAGGTATAAGACGCCTGTCAAATCTATTTAGGAATGGTCGGTTTGATACTAGTACCTAACCAATTGATTTATGGTTTGTTAAAGTTATCCCATCCTTAGGTCAAATGAAATATTACTCCGTTTGTGTTTGTTTTTTTTATGTTTGTACGGTGGTTTTACGCGCGTTTTAGGAATTGTTTAGCCATTTCATCACATTTAGTTTTTAATAAGGTACGAACCTAGCTAACCCGTTAAATAACCCATTCCTTTCTGCAGGAAAACTGGAAATACTTGACACCAATCTAAATTACTTTGGTATTCGTTTGTAGTCAGATGGTTCACCAGATTTGAGTTATTTTTCACCAGACTGTTTCCATCTTAGTGAAAAGGGACATGAATCGGCTGCATATGCTTTATGGGACAATATGGTAAGTTTCTGAACTTAAAAGGAAAGGTCAAATGTAATAAATATTAGTTTGTTTGTTAAAAAATTGTTTTACTACTGTCGCCAGTTTTGTTAGGGGCCAGAATATGCGATGAGAAGTCTCAAATTTTGCATGAAAACAAGAAATCCTTGTTAATTGAGGTTGCTCAAAATTACAACCCCAACGCTGACGCACCGGTGGTCAAGAGTAAATGGCTGACTATCTAGACCCCTCGGCCACCATGGCCCTAACTTTTGATGTGTATCCTTATGGTAATTCATGCTATTAAAACCAGAAGTTGAATTCTTGTAGACATTTTACATGTAATAACAGATTAAGAAAGCGATTCAAATTTACTTTCTACAATGAGTTTTTTGGGGCAACGTGTTTGCCTACCCATGTTGACTTACGACACTTTATGGCTTTATGTCTTCATATTTTGTAAATGTTCTGGACAAGATGTAATGTTGTTTTCACCATTGCAATAAATGTTTGCCAGTAAGGATTCTTTCATCCGATTGTACACTTGTATATCAGATTGAACCTGTTGGACACAAGAGAAGGTCATGGAGTCCCGGTGTCCCAGTGGAATGTCCGACAAGTGTAAGTGTACGATTTGTATATCTAAAATAGTGAATTTAACTACAGATTAACAATTTTTTGCCAACAACAGTTAACAATTTTGGTGTGATTGCATTGATTAAAAGGAGAACGATCGAATTATATTGTGTTTCAAGGGTTTGACGTGTCCTACGAGAAGCAAGTTTGTCTATTTTAATACTTGTAGATGCATCACAAACCAATTTCAGATAACAAGTTTTCAGAAAATGACAGATTACAATCTTTAAAAAATTTATTAATAGACAACCACAAAATACTGTCTGCAGTGTCCATACTCATGTCTTTGCACGACAGGAGATACGAGGAGAACAAATATACCACAAAAAACTCTTGGAATACGAATGCATTTAGTTTTACTTTGTTTTTTCATTTGGTAATCATTTTCACGGATATTTGTTTGACATGTTTATTAAACGAAAGTTTTATATTGTTTTTGTTTTGTTAAAATATTTCTGGGAAATTTGTCAGACATGTCCTAAAATTGAATTCCACGCATGCTAGTAATAATAAATACAAGATAAGACTAACTAAAAGCAAATATGACGAAAAAAAAACACAAATTTATATCTGTTTCTTGGGTTTCTTGACATATATAAGAAAAACGATATGATAATGACAATATATACAGCATAAATGTTAGGGAAAATTTTTGATTATCGTCATTTTGTCTGTTATCCTCTAATGAAAAACTATTCAAATACATAAAAATGTTAAAATATTTTGTATATATTGATTTTTCTTCTGCTATTAAATCAATAGGAAGCCCCATATTTCTACACGAAGAAAAATAGCCCACCTGCAAAACAGTCTTTTGATAAGAAGGAGTTGACTCAAGATGGAGGAAACAACCACTCTAACGGAGTTAGTGGAACAACCGTAGCTGTTATTATCATTGGAATGATGTGTCTGATAGGCATAGTGTCTGGTTTAGTATATTACTCCAAAAGGAAGCGCAGCAACGAGGAAAATGAAGGGATCTTGAAACAGCAGCATTCTTCATACAATCAGATTTAAGTCATGTATCAAATGAATTAGACGATATAGTTCTACTTAAATTAAATTGAATATTTCTTTTAAACGTTTCAGATTCTAATCCAATATTGAAATTAGCGTCGATTTGATTGGGCAGTATGATATATTTCATTGGTTGCTGCTGTGAAATCCTCATTATATCAATTTGCGACAACTAATTCACCAATTGACGACGGAAAATATTTAAATACAGTTATCTCCTAATTAGAAGTGCAATACTAAAACAATTGCAATTCAAGAGTATATACCTTTTGAACACAAATCTATTCATAATTTCAAACTTTCTATTTCTGATCAATAGCTTAAGGAATCCATACCAGGTGACATGCTCTAGTGTTGACAGAAAAATATGTTTGTTGGTTAAGATATGTTTATTATTAATATATATTGTTATTGTTGTTTTGTTATCTGTGTGCAATATTTAATAACATATCATTAAATAATATATTTAAAGTTTTATTTCTAAAGTTGTTACTTAGTTTGCACTATGATTGCTACGCTCCACTTAGTGACAAACACCATGTTAATTAATAGCACCATTTATTCAACATGGGATATTTTTCATTTTTGATCGATCACTTTAAATATTGTTTTGACACAAAACTCATTAAATATTTTTTGTCAGAGACCTTTTGTCTAACTGGTCACCTTAAAGCAAGTTTACCTAATGGTTGTCTGGAGAAAAACGATGGTTTGACAGAATTGTTATCTGTATTGTCTGCCAACCGGTCAACACTACGACTTCGCCTTAGGCCAATACAGCAAGCCTTAAAATAACGAACTCGCTTAACGGACGGGCCAAGTGCAAAAAGTAAAACTGAATTATGGGAAATTTGCAGACGAAACGTATATCCATTCCGACTTGATTTTCTAATTTCAAATGTCATGTGACTTTTTTGAAAACATTACATAATTTTTTAGCCCTGTTAATTGTGTAAATTTGAATAAAATATGTAAATTATTCAAATACGCATCGGCATCACACACAGAACTCAACATAACATAATAATTGAGATGAATTAGGAAAACATGTAACATGTCACCTTGAAGGAGTCGTTGTCTAATATTAACTATGTCAAATTATCTATGATATATATAGATTCTAGCACTCCATGGGGGTTGTCAGGGCATGTGCGGAGGGCGGCGGACCGTGGTGGGCGTTCTTAGAGAATGCCATGCTGCTTGCACCACTTATTGATCACTTTTGTAGATTTCGAGAAGGAATGGCTTGTTGTGGCCGCTGCAGAAGGGGGGGGGGTGAGTTTTCCGCCCATACCCATACTCCTTAATTTTCCAAGGGCAGTCAAAATAGCGTTCCCTATGTCCTATCCCTTTTTCCTGATGATTTATTGTTTGTTAACTCGTTTTTTTCCTGAATATAGCTGAAATACTGCTCGTTGGATGTAAAGCAACCAATCAATCAATCAATCAAATTATTAATCCGAATGATATTAGGTTTGCTAGATTTTCATGGTAGTTAAAAATAATACGACAGTGGATTAAAGTTTACTTCTGAAAAATAATCATGCATATTTTATTAATCAGGCTTGCCAATACTGAATAATGTTTCCATAATATTAACATAATATTATCCGATTTGAAGAGATTACTCAACTTAAAAGTATTTGGATATTTCTGACAATACTCTGGGAGTAGATGTTTTCTTTCCTTTTGGAGAGCTTTGCATTCCATAACGTAATGATACTTTATCGCCTATGTCAAACGAGTTGCAAAGATGGCAAGTTCTCTCTTGACGTGGTATACCTTGCCATCTTCCAGTCTCGATTGGTAGACGATGACTACCACATCTAAATTTAGAAAACTTAAATAGCAAATTATCAGGTAAAAAACTTAAATGTTTTTTTCAAATTTTGTATGTTTCTTGAAACTTCTATGACAATTCTTGGATTTGTTTCAAAGTTTGTTGATCAAATTGATCTTTCATCACTTGGTCTGTATTTTTGAAAACAAATTGATTTGCATATGGCATATTCTATACGAAAGACATACCACAATTATTAAGTATTTGTTTGATATTCGGAAGCCACTTATTTTCTATTCCATAGTTGTTAAAATTGATAAAAGTTAACTTATACAATAAGCTGGATATCTTGCTCTCCTTACCATTCACAATTCTGCTCCCAAACATTTGGATTTTCACTAGAACGTATAGTTGACAACGTCCTAGTTCAGCATAGACAATAAAATTAGGAGTTGACTCTCTCAGGTGACGTATTCTCTTGCAAAAATTTACATAAATTCTTTCTAGTAATTTCATTTTTTCGAATCCCCATACTTCAGAACCATATAGTAGTATTGGTGTTATGCATTTATCGAATAAGTCTATTAAGCATTCAATGTATAAATTATTGTGTCTACCTTTTTAAAAGAAAGTGTTGTCTGTTTCTTTGCATCTAAATTTCTTGTTAATATGTCGTTGAGTAATTATTGAATACATAAAATATCTATGATCTAACTTGAAGAGTCACCGAAAACGTTGACATAATATATAAACTGCATGTGAATAAATTGCTGCATATTTTCACAGCTAAAAATGTTTACGAATACGATCTAGATTAGCTTTTACAAATCATTAGACTGGAAAAAGCAGACAATCATTTGAATTTTTTTAAATAAAATATTTATGATTTACTGAAAATAGTCAGTCAAACGCCAAAAACTTTCGTCTTATGCAATATACAATCTTATGCAAATTTAAGTCATTTGAATCCTATGATTACTGCAAAAACTGATTAACTATTAACACATAATAGTCATTCCTTTAAACGACGTCTACGTCGTTTATTATAAAACGCCGGAAATTTAATCAATGTCAGACACAAGTGAGTGCCGATTTCATATACTTTACGGATTTCAACTTTGAGAGAATGAAATAAAACTGTAGATTTGATTATTTCTAAGTATCAGGATTATAATTCTGCAACAATCTCAATTTCGAAAATTTGTCGACTAAGGTCCCTTTATGAATGACGCCGCTCATATATCCAATAATTTAACCAGCAGTTGAAAACAATCCTTAAATATATTATAAGAGTAATGCTATTCTTACGTTAGTAAATCAGGAGAATAAAACGTGGATTTCGTGGATTATTATTTAATTTAATATAAGGCCTTTCCCTTATTGGTTTATTTTCTTATACACACCGAATTAAATGAGACTATTTTATTCGAATATGACCTAAAATTTGATTGTCTGTTCAATTGGCGTATTATCGCAAAAGCTAATCAACAACGTAACCGAGTCGATACAGTTTACTAATTGCTGTTATTAAGGAAGAAGTGAATAAAAAGATAATTCAACTAGGAAGTATTTGTTTAATTTAAATAATACATCATGTTCAATGAGATAATACTTAAATATAGGTGCGCTAAGTTAAAGCATACTTGTGTACCTTTCTATGAGTTTAGCAGATAAACAATATGATTTGATTGATGGAATGATTTATCATTTGAATATCTGCTTAGCGGCCAGCAAGAAGTATTTCAGCCATATTCATAACTAGAACAAGTTAATACACAATAAAGTAAATAGGAAATGGGATGAATTAATGAAATAGAAATTTTGAATGTCACAGGGTAAGTATAGAATGTTGCGTGGGGACAAAAAAGTTGGGTCTTTTATAGCGGCTACTTGTAGCCTTATCTTTTCTGACATCAACAAAATTGTTCTGTTACACGCAAGGGACGTGGCACTTTCAAACACTGCACACATTATGGTCCACGACCAGGTTTTCCGTAATATACCTTTACAACTTTAAAGAGAGAGCATCCGAAATCCGTCATATGGGATATAAAATACTTAAAAATAACTCAAAGATGCTGTGATTTATATTTTTTACCACGGGCAGGCCATTAATGTCGAAGTATTTTATCCTCATCGAAAGGTTTTATTGAATAAAAACTATTAGGGCTCCCCTTATAAAATAAAAACTCAGGAGACAAATAAATTTTACTACAATTTATTTGCTCTTACATTATTTACATAATTTAAGCGAAAACAAGGTTTTAAGCCATTAAAAACTGCATAAATATTTCTCCTGACCAACATTAGTGTTTTTCAACAAATGTCACTACAAATAAAACTTTTTTGTCATGATAAGTATATTTTACATGTATTTAGAAACGTCGGTTGCAATAAATATATACTTGTACAAATAATTTTGTCATAAATAAGACGACATGTAGTTTTACAACAATGTCACAAGGTCTTGTCTACAGCCTTTTATTAATTCCTTTTGGAAATGATGTTTCTAACTTGTTTATCGCAAAAATTATTTCTATTTCAACACTGGAATGTGGTCAATTAGAGTCATCCCAAATTTGTTGAAGGTTTCAGTTATGGCAATACCTATCGCATGTTCGTAAATGTCTATTAAAAGGTTTGACGATGTTTTAATTTTTGTAGGTCGAATTGGCGTGAATGTCATTTTAGTTAACATTTGATGTGCTGTTGAAACAATTGTTGCGATGCATTTGGCGGATTCGTGACGATATATATGCTGTAACCAACTGATCTTTTTGTTTAAACTATTGGTTTTTCTGAAGTCTGCGACGGGAAGGTCCGGAAAATAGTGTTGACAATTGATATTTTTTAATTGATATTAAACGTTCGCAATACTAGGTGCGATGTCCTTAAAAGCTGTGTTCTAAATAAAAAAACCCCATATTTTATTTTTAGTTTTCTTTCTGGAGAAAATGGTCCCAATTGATGTCGTTTGCTTTATGAAAACCTTTCGTAAATGCAGATCTATATTTGTCAAATGTGTTTATTGTATTTCACCGTATGAATATTTAAACTAGCTAATTTCATTCTAGTCAATGTAAAATGGTTCACAACTGTTTAACTTTTGTTTATTATTAAGTTTAGCGACTATTACAGGCTCCCTAGCGCGATCCTATATCATTAAGGGCTTTCCCGTCTTTTGGCGGAAAGCCCTTCTTATATTTCTTCTGTTTATTATTTTTCATTTTATTGTTATTTTACGGAAAAATACTGGACAGCTCATTTCTTGGCGTGTTGCTTTGATATTTTGTAGATGTGACCGGTCATTGAAACCTTGATCTCAGTCATGGAAGTATGTCGCAAACTTTGTCGTTACGGAGTTATTTCCCCTAACACCAGGATATCGCTTCGCAACCTTTTCCAAAGTCTTCAGTCTAGCTGTGAGCAACTTTGTCACATACTACGAATAGAATTTTATGAGAGTTTTTACCCTTTGTATATTAATTATAAGAGACATGCCAAGAAATCTCAGGAACTAGAAGAGATACAGACCTAGGGTCTACACCATAGACCCTCAAGACTTTTAACCTTGAAAATGGTCACAAGGTCAAAGGACAAAGTCACTTTTTAGATTTTGACCTATGATTTTGTTCACTAATCCTCCTGTACTATAAAAGATAGAGAAAACCAAAGAGTGCAAAATGTTGATCTCTTAAAAGAGCAACTTTATCACATTTGCACAAACAGGATTTGAAATCATCTTATAGGAGTTATCTAACATTATGAATGTAAATTATTGGTTTTTACACATAACCCATAAACTATTAACGATAGAGGCATGGAGTCTTCACCATTGACATACATGACCTTTGACCCTGAAAAGGGTCACAAGGTCAAAGGTCAAGGTCACGTTATAAATTTTGACATTTTCTTGTGTTCTTACTCCTCTTAAACCAAAAAGATGCAGGAAAAGCATATAGTGCAAAATACTGATCTCTTAAAGGAGCAACTTTGTCACATTTAAAGAAAAAGGATTTGCAGTCATCTTATAAGAGTTATCTTTCATTAAATATGTCATTTATTGGTTTTTCACATGTAAAGCAAAAACTATTAATGATAGAGGCATAGGGTCTTCATCAGTGATAGTCATCACCATTGACATTGAAAACAAAACAGACTCAAGATCAAGGGTCAAGGTTACGTTTAAACTTTTGTACTCGTTGGTGTGCATTGCTTGGCAACGTTCTGTGAATCGATCAGATTATTGTGAACTAAATTCTAAAGGTCACCAAAGTGTGGGAAAGCCTTCAATTGTTCTTGGAACAATTAGATCTTTTCATTATTGTTATTATTATTATTATTATTATTATTATTATTATTATTATTATTATTTCATCCAATTCCGCATATTGTATGGTACGAGACGAGGAATGATGGTGTTGGATACATGTGAATGTGTACTGCGTGGCCCTTCTTTATAGCAATAAATGTGTTATCAGTTTAACAAATCAAATGTCATGTGATATACAGTAAAATGTAAACGAACTTCATCCCAGTATAATATCAGTATAATATCGGGTGGGGGCAAGTGGATGAATGAAATGAAGTTTTTATATTTGTTCTGTTTTATTTTGGCTTTATCCTGTGCATTATGTAAGTATATTATATGTGATATAGAAATATTATATATATTATTATAACGTTATCAAGCGCGTTAGTTAGTCGGCCAGTAGAACCATCAGGTCAACAAAAATATAAATATATAACTACGTTTACCCGAGAAGACAATGCATGATTTGGACAATATTGACTGAATCTTAAACACTTAAGATGAAAAAATGTTTTTAACTCTAGTGGTGACACGGTTGTGATATTTACTAGATGACCGATCGGCATGTAAGAAATCTGAATTAATCTTTCATTCAGTTGACATAAGCTATTTTTTTCAAAATATTTTAAATAAATTAAAGGGACTTTTGATAGATATGTTATCAAACCAATTTCAGAAAACAGTATATCTTCAAAGGTCGAGGAAAAATATAAAAGTCTCTTTTAAATCGGGTGCATGTTCATATTATTGTGAAATGCAGGCTTCATTTCTCTTTTACGTGATAAAAATTTAAAATATATTTAAAAGCAGGCTCTTACATTACAAACAAGATGACACAATTGTGTCGATGAATATCTCGATAAATTGGCTAACAAATAAAAACCCCGTTTTCGTCAATAATGGCTTCGATTAGGAAATAGTATCGAATAAGGTTGTTAAATGATTTTGAGGAAACGTTTACTTTTGTTGTGAAAAATCTCAATAGAACAGGAACAATGGAATCTAAACTGCTTCAAATGCCTTTACTATTGGCGTCCGTGTTTTGTAGTTCTATTTTCAAACCAAATTTACCCGACCATTGAATTAATAACAGATACTAGATCACTTCAATCTGTAATTAAATGCAATTCGCTATACCTTTATAATTAATGCGTCCTCGAATGTTTCCTTCATCTTCATTCGTTTATTTTAAGTAATCAGTTTCGATTTTCTTTTGGGTTTGTAAATATGCAGTCCACCCTGACAATTAACAATATCGATATCTTCGCAGTAATTATCCATGCTTTAATGGTATAGATTATGTGAAAATGTGTAAACAATGTTCCTTTATATAAAACATAATTCACTGCAGTTTTAAAAATTTGTTACCTACCAAACTGTATAGTCAAGACTATTCGAAACATAACTATATAGATTCTATCTCTTTGAAATCCAATATAGCTGCAACTGAGAAATTTAAAAAAGCAGTGAAACATTCATTTATAGAAAAAGATGGATAGCTTTTTTTATCACAGAAAAGCTGTAATGGCTTTTAACGCACATTAACCTTCTCGGAGTCGAAAAGTGGCAATAATTCTGAAAGTCTATCAAGATTCTGGTTGGTTTCACAAATATAATACTTATCTTACATGCGTGTCCCGTATAAATTAAGGTATCACATGGAAAACAACAATTAAACGACTAATATAAATATAACTTGGATGCATAACCAGCTCAATTATAGAGGTACTCATTCTACATTTTCTTATTTGTTACGATTACACTGACCAAGTGTCCGCGAAATTGTCATTTTGATATTACTTTTCGCTGTATACGAGATTATGCGCTGCGTTTTTCGTTTTGAAGACAATAAACTAAAAATAAATCTACTTTAGAACTGATATATTAATTTTTTTTCAGCTCTGAAATTCAACGAGTATAAGAGGTTTCTGGAAGCACAGTCCAAAAATGAGACTTTTGTTAAATTATTTCAACAGCATATGAAAAAATTCAAAAGAGCACATAAGGTAAACATACAAATTTTAAATTTGTTCTGACATGGGTGTGCTTTTCTCTTCATGAATTTCACTTTTTTTCGGAATGACGGTAAATCGACGGTTGTAAGAAGCAAACTTACTTTTCCAGAGCACTTAAGCGCATCCATTTTTTTTGTTTATTAGGATCAGATTACTATTGGGTTTTTTTTGTCCTGACTCAGTCTGGATTTGCTGGATTTGCTTTGATTGCGATTCTTATTTTTTGCCAGTGTTTTGGTAAAAGCAGTAAACAGTAAAAAGGAAAGTAATATTTTTCACAAATATATGACTACTTAAGAAAAAACACAAAAAAAAACCGACAAAAAAAAACCACAACAAAACTAAAGAATAGTGAAATTGTTTAAACGCTTTACCAAAAATATATATACTACAGTATTTTTAAAGTCCAGTCATATATTTTTTGTTGGTGTGGTGATTGGGAACAAGAATAAAACTAGAAACATAGATTCTTCGTTATTTCTTTCTAAATACAATTTGAACCAAACTATGAATTGTACAGTTTCTCCTACATAACATACACTAGATTCTGTGTTTCATTGAATAGTGAGTTGAACACAAATTAGAATTTTGATGATTAAAAATACCAAGGTCATGAAAATATACACCGAAAGTCTAATCAAAACTCATCAATGGTGCTAAACCTTTTAAAAATTGAAACCCATGTTTACTAAAATTTAATAAATGTTTACATTTTTATCCACTATTTCTTGAAAACGAAAAACATATCATTGTGACTTCAGAAACTCTCATTTCAAAAATGAGAAACTAAAATCGTTTTTATTTAAGAAGTAGTAAATTTTCCATGTGTAAAACTTTAGATGTAAATGTGCATCCAGAAACATTTATTAATTTCGTCCACGTGCACCGTTCAGTGGTCAACTATCATAGTGCAACGTTATCATTAAATGTCCTTAGTGACCTAGATGGGAGTTCATCATTGATCAATATTGTAAATGAATGACCACACTTGCCTAAAATGAAACCTTTAATAATCACTATAAAAGTCATTATATAACTATTTAGATTATTTCTACACCAATTGTATTTATTGGTAAATATAATTCAAAACACTGAAAAAGAGCCGTAAGTCGATACAAGTAGGTTACTGTAATACATTATGAAAAAATCATTCAAATAATTATTACGATAATCTAGTAACTTAATGGACGAATGCAAATAATTCTTCCTCTTTTTGTAAATTTAAAAATATATGTTAAGGCCAATACAAGACATTGATCATTTATTGTTCACTTGTTTAACAAATAATATATATATATATATATATATATATATATATATATATATATATATATATATATATATATATATATATATGCACCATGTACGTTTACTTGACGTGGAATATGCTTAATATATTCTTTACAATTCCCCAATATTTTTCAGACTACAGTTTTTCCATGTAAGGCTATAAAGAGCCAGAAAGAGGCGACAAGTGGTAAGAAAATAATAGCTTAAGCTTAACACACATGTCTATCTTAAGGTCAGTTTATTAATTGGGGGTTGGGTGCATTTCAAATTATCAGGTTTAAAAAAGGCTATGTCCTATCTCCTTAAAATAAAAAAAGTTGATGTCCTATCTTGTGAATAGTTTTATGGTTACAATTCAGTTTATGTTTGTTCAACAAATTGTGCAATTACAGTATATTGGTTTTGAAAAAAAAGTCAGAAAAAAAATGTTTTTCCATTGATGATATTGTTATGAAAAAAATGTTTCCGATTGCATTTTGCACCGGTTCCACCACCCAATAAATACTGACCGGTCCCTTAATGTTATAGTGTTATTACGTATTTACAAAATGAAAACAAAACCTAATAACCATGTTATATAGCTATGTAAACAATATCTAACACCACTAAAGTATTGAGTATTGGGTAAGGACGATGAATTCAAGCTTTTGTAGGGAGTAAATGAACATCCTTTTCCGAAATCTACCAAAAGGTACATGCAAGGAGCGTGGCATTCTCTAAACACGTTACCAACTATGGTCTGATGTCAGGCTTTCGTATAACTTGACAAACTCCCAACGAAAAGCCACCCGTATTCGCCACCCAGAGAGCGCTAGGAAGCTTCCTTAAGTAGTCAAGCACTGGGAAAGGTTTAAATGTTAAAATATTATCTATTAGAAGTTTGTTCTGATCGCAAGGTGTGAATGGTTTTGTCGGAATTTGGAATTAAAAATTTATTTCCGTGATTAAATCTTTATCGTTTAATTATGTAGCTTTTCAACATTTTCCGTTTGCGCGTAACTGATGAGTCATAATTTGAATAAAATCGACCTGTAATAGCCAATTTTTAAAACTAAGAGTTTGTCGACTTCAATTTTCTCTGAAAAGAACAAAAATTTAAAGAAAAATGAACAAACATGGATAAGCATTAACTGGTAAGCATTTGTCGATGTACTAATATAGTTCAATGTTTTATAAGTAATATTTGTATAATAACGAATTGAAAATATGTATACATTGAAAATACGATATAAATATTTCTGAAATTTGACCCATCAGGCCACCAGCACAAGTTTTATCAACAAATCAATACGATATCTTTATTTGCAAATAGTGTTAGTACCTGTATTTGATTGTGTTATTAATAACTCCCGATTTTGTGCATTTTTTTTCTTTTTTAGTTCATGAGCTAACTCCATCTGATATCAAGGTCATCGCTGCTATTGGCGATTCACTCACAGTAAGTTTTGGAAATAAAACAGCTTTTCAGCTAAAATTAGAGTTGAAAAAGGCAACCCTTTGGGAAACGATTGTAACATAGTTTAAAGTCCCTTTTTATTTTATCTTTTCGTGAAGTTTCCCAGATGACCTCTCACCTTTTGCAGAACAGGAAGAAGTCTACTCGATAATTTTACTTTGCTGTAGTACGATCATTGAGTATATATCTATACATTGTCTTAATAGTATATCATGCTGGAGCAGTACAGCTTTTAGCATCTATATCAAATTACACGTAGTTGGTCGCAATGTATCTAAAATTTTCACAAGTACGTGTCTTTTGTAAGTGGTCTGTACGATTTTGTATGTACCGACTTATCCTAAAAAAATCATTATATTACCTTGCGTCAATTATAAATTTCTGCATTTTATTAACGCGTATTCACAATAATATTGTTATCACAAGATTATTGTATCAGATGCAAACTACGGGAGTGTGATGTGATACTATTTAGCCAGTTAAAACCAGTTAATCAAATATTATCATACATGCATAAAGTAAATGTTAGCATAATTTAATCCATCAAGATTATATTTATTAATAGCTGGATTACATCGTTAACAACACATGCCCAACAGCATATATAAATAATAGCAATACATAATTTATATAGCGCCCTATATAAAATAAATTACTCCAAAGCGCTTTACTTGACAACAAAAATAGCACTTATTTTCAATCATAATAATAAAATGTTCACCTTTCAGGAAAAGATATAATAGCATAATAAAATACCAGATAAAAACCAGCTAGCTAAACATAATGCATAAATAATAAAGTCAATGCAATTGAGTATAGAAAGCGAAGTTTAAATCAAGACTAATAAGTGTGTACTGTCATTTTGAAAAAGTCTAAGGGTTTTTAGATCAGTCGTCTGCACTAGGAGACTATAAACATTTTGAAACTGCGACAATTAGGTCCATATCGCCAACATTTTCCAACCACAACAATGTGTGTGTCTAATTTGCTATATATTTTATAGTTGTTAAGTAGTTTGTCATCGGTGCCAACTAAGATATCGTGTAGGAACTGGATTTCACCTGGTGTTGAAGTTTCTTTTCTATTAAAAAACCATGATGCAACTACTAAAATGCTTGAATTAGCGTTGACCCTCATTCAAACAAGAGGGGCCGCGGTGGCCGAGTGGTCAAGGTAGTTCGTCTACTATTGATCACGTGGTCTGTCAACACTGAGATTGCGGGTTCGATTCTCACTGCAGGCAGGGTGTACTCGACTCCAATCTTAATTGACAAGGATTGCCAGTTTTCCTACCGCAGGTCGGGGGTTTTCTCCGGGTACTCCGGCTTCCTCCCCCAATAAAAACTGGACGCCATGATATAGCTGAAAAATTGCTGAAATTGGCGTTAAACACCATCAAACAACAAACAAACATTCAAACAAGCAATACATTTTAAATTTGTTCCTTGCATGTCATTTGTTTGTTACGCATATAAATGGTAATGAAGTAACTTTACCTGTATAGGTGCATATTACAATATATTGGTTGAAGTCTTGTGTTTGTGACTACCAGTCTCCAATATAATTTATTTACATTAAGAATTCTTTGGCAAGTGTTTTTGTATAGTTGAACTTTTCTTATTTAACGTACGTAACTGCTCAGTGACCAGTTCAATTCATTGTCATACCGATTTGCAAATAAAAAGCCGTAACTGATTACTAACTTAAAAAATTCTGTTGTTTTAGATCTGTAAATAATGCTAACATTTGTAAAATGTGGGAACAATATATTCCATTTAAAAATCTTGTATTTATTGATTTTTTTAATTAGTGCAAATGCGATCAATACATGTATATGTCACATAAATTTTATTGGATGTAGGCAGGAACTGGGATCACAGCTAAAACACCTATTGGACTTTTGAAGGAGGACAGAGGTCTTTCTTGGAGGTAAAGGATATTTTTCTGTTTTAAGAAGACATATAGCAAGAAAACCAACAACAGAGCTATACAATAGAATCACTATATGCATGTCATATTCATACATATCCTTGATTGCTTGTAAGTTTTAAGTACTGGTGGTTTGGATCACGATCCACTTTCATTGTATTTTCCCCTGGACTTGTTTTGAAAATATTCAAAATAGACAAAATAATCAAACACATAACTTACAATTACACTGACTACTGAAAGACAGACGGGATAACAAATCACGAAATAAAAAATTAATTAATAAATAATACAATAGTTTTACGTTACCTTTAGCTTACCTTTAAACGTCATGTCTATTTATTTCAGTGGTGGAGGAGATGGGACAATTGATGAACATGTTACAATGGCAAGTAAGTTTTTTGTCAGTTCTAGTCAATTTGTTGACAAATGATTTTTTCTATATTAATTTTACAGCTAGGCAGACTAATTCCCTTTGCGCAAGAGTTATGTCTCTTTTGGTTTAACAATTTCTATGATTTAATTTGTTCATTTATACTACAACCAAATATTTTGGATGTCTACAAAATGCATATCCTCATTCAAATTATAGGAAAGTACCTTCCACATTTTAAAAATGTAAGAAAAACTTAGTAATTACTACTGAGCAAAAAGAAAATTTCTGCAAAACCAGTAATGAATAATGACGATATGAGATTGTTAGGTATAACAATGTTGCTTGTGATTGCGTGTGGCACTACATCAGGTAATAACGTTTATTAAGCGATAATTGATTGACTGATTTACTTTACTCAATAACTAAAATCAAACTTGTTTCTGAAACAAGGCGATTTTTAAATCATTTACTTTGAAATGCGAAATCAACTAATACCTAGCCTATATAAGAAAAACAAACGCACATTAACACTTTACGTTGGGTGTAGCAAACTATTCCGAGTCGGGGGAAAGAGCGATGACACAGGCTTGCTGTAAACCCCTCTTGCGATTTCATTTAATTCCGGTAAAGTTGTGTTAGCGAATTGTACTCTATTGCTTAATCTATAGAAATAACACAGTGAGTGCAAAGAAAAATTGTCATTGTCAACCAACTCCATGTAATGTAACAAAAGGGCTAGTATCACTATTAATAACAAGCAAGATTACGGAATATGACCTCTTTAACATTTCAATTGTTAAAAAAAGAGGAATTAAATTTTTATAGAATAAATTATAACCATGTATTCTTCTTTCCATTTAAAGTATAACTCCTTGCTATTTATTTCTTTAGATATGCTTAAAAGATATAATCCTGACCTTGTTGGATTTGCAGTTGGTAGTGGAAGTTATGAGGATGAAAATGCACACTTAAACGTAGCGAATCCTGGAAATGAAGCCAAGTTTGTAGAATTGTTAAATAGGGTTTTAAGAAAAACAATTTACTTCTTACTGAATGGTTTTAAGTCTTTTTTCATGATAACAATTTCATTTCTTATTTGTAAAAGTGTGTAAAGATATGATAAACTATATCATCCATCCAAAATCTTGAAACATACTACCAGACATTAACTGGAAAGAAAAACTAAAACAAGTTACCCTCCTTCTCAGAACTTCCTCAGAACTTAAGTCGCATTACCCATCTGTAGGCATAACAGGAATAAGAAAGCATAAACAACGATAAAATGTGGAAGGGATCGACCTTTATCAAACGTTTGAAACGGTGCACTGTTTAACCGCCAAGGCATTCAATGAACATTTCAAACTGTCATTTTAATGTTGCAACTAAAGACTTTATAACTGGTTCTGATTAAAGTGTAGTTTTTATCTTTGTTATTAATTGATAAAAGCCAAATGATAGTTTTGTAACAATTCGTTTAACAATTAGACTAAATGAAGAAAAGTTTTGGGAATAAATATCTGATCTGATTTTAGAAACATGCCTTTCCAAGCTAACTTGTTAGTTCAAAGAATAAAATCTGGAAAAGAAGGAGTAAATATTACTAATGACTGGAAACTTATAACAATGTTTATTGGTGGAAACGATTTGTGTAACTACTGTACAGACATGGTAAATATTGAGAGTTTTATTTCTTTCTTGTTGAGTTCTGCAAAATTTGTTTAAACAGATATTGGAACAATTTTGATTGTTTTTAATTTTAACTTACATTATATAATGTTATGGACTGAAATTTGTTGAGTACTTTTAAGTAACTTAATAACAAGAATTTTATTTAAATAGTTTATATATTGTAACCAAATATATACATGTACCAATAGTAAACCATTAAATTTTTGGCATGTAATAAATTCACACTTTACAGATGTTAAAATATTTTCTAGCCGGAGTACACAGTAGAGAAATATGTTGGCTATATAACGCAGGCGCTAGATATTCTTCATAAAGAGTTGCCAAGGACATTTGTAAATGTTGTAGAAACCCTAAATATAGGAAATGTTCCATTACTGAATGAAGGATTGGTTTGCAATACTCTTCATTAGTAAGTACTTTAGCTTCCATGATTTCTGGTTTATTGGTTCAGGTTGCCATTACGTAAATATTTGACAGTATGCAAAATTACATTGCACTTTTTCATCGTCCACTAGCAACTGTTTTGATAGTTAACGTTCCTTCACTACACTTGTTGACAGTTCCTGAAATTTCTTTGATGTCTATAAACAATTTTAATTGGGTAATGGGTATAATAATGTACGGTATATTGTTGGAAAAAACAACTCTTTTACAGTTTAATGTAACATATTTATATAGGGAATAAAATGTCTGCATCAAATATTGGGGCACGATCTGAACCTGAAAGATTGCCGTTATAAATTTTATTTGATCTAATAAGATTTCATAACATATAAAACCCTTTTTTAAAGGAGGCTAAATATTGACCTCTTGACAATATGACATATTCTTGGTATAGCAATACCAAGGCTATCGTTCCACTTAAAAATCTGATTAAGATAGTTAATTAAATTGTTTTTATTGTTAAATTATTTAAATAAACAAAATAGAAAAAGTAAATTTGGTAAAGTGCTAATTCGTACAAGGTTAAAAACAGCATAATATTTTCTACACAAAAATAATAATAAACACGGTTTAGATCAGGAATTTAACCTAATGTAAACCTATTTTTATAAGACAACATTGAAATAGGAACGGATAATATACAAGAGCAGCTGAAAAGAAAAATATGCAGCAAGATTTAAGAAACAAAGAGTAGATGTGTTCAGCAAGTTATCAGGAATATTCTTGTATGTTCCTATCTGAAGAAAGAAAATGTGTAGCTTATTAAACATTTCAGACACTATTCGGCTCCATTTTAGAGCAGTCGAAGGGTAGAAGGGGTTAATGTTTCTATTCTACATTTCTAATGTGTTTACTGAATTTGTTATTCTGTTTCAACATTAAACTTTGTCGCAGACATTTACGTGTTATACCACAAGAAAAATATTTAATTTTAACTTTGTGCTTTAAACTGGATACACTGTAAAACTACCTGTACTTGTTTGTCAGTTTTACTTGCCGATGCGGGGCCTTTCCCAGGAGTGACGAAGACAAAAAACAGCTGAATGATTTGGTGGCTGCCTACCAGAAAGGACTACGGAATTTGGTTGCATCTGGAAGATATGACACTCGAGATGACTTTACCGTTGTTGACCAGCCATTCTTTTCTGAAACAAAAATACCAGTAAATGTAAGCGAATTTTCTATTGTTATAAATTTGTTTACTATAAAAGGTAGATTATTTTTGAGTTAAAATATTACATACTTATCTTGAATCTGTGTATTGTTGTTTTGACCTTTTATTTTCAAACAAAATATAATACTTTGCTTAGACGTATTAAATTCTCTTAACCTTGGTATCATTGATGACATTTTTTTAGTATTCAGTAATAATAACCTTACACGAACGTATGTGCTAAATTAATATGTTTATGCAAATACTAAATCCCGTTTCATGAATGATAAAAAAAAACAGGCAAATACAATAAATTGTTTTCACGTTTGTTTCATTCAGATAAGAAAAGTGTATTTTTTTTTCAGCCCGATAATACTACAAACCTAGACTATTTTGCTCCCGACTGTTTTCACCTAAGCGAACTTGGACAGGAAGCTGCAGCAAATGCATTATGGGATAATATGGTAAGTTGCAATTTTTGCTGATTTGAGCCATTCGTTAGAGCTGTCAAAATTTGTGAAAGAACTACATTTATTGTTCATTAGAAGCAACATTAGTTGACAATCCATGTGATTAATAGTAGAGGAACTACCCAAACCACACGGCCACCAAATCCTACGAAACTTATAAGGATTTTTCATGGTGCTCATGTTCATAGAGAGAACAACATGAAATAAGAAACTTGAGGACTTACAATATTTTATTCGAGAAGACAATCTAGCTGCACTTCGTGTAGTTCAGAATAGAGGATTTTAAACATTTCGGACAATTAGAAACAGAGATTGCTGATTAGAGCTATATTTCAAGTTAGACCAAAGGTCAACCAAATATTTAACTACTTAATGTTAAATTTCTAAAAATAATACTTTAATACTGTATTAAAGCATACAAAGCATAGAAAACCCTTTACAAATCTGCAACAATTTAAGATCTTAGTCGGTAAAATGTTCCAGATAATGTACTTGTTATTTAATTTTTAAATTAAAATTTTTATCTTGACTAAGCTACTTATATAATGCGACCTATTAATTACTTTAGTATATTGCAAGATCGGTATCCGACGCAGAAATAAGGAAAGTGATAGGGTAGTTTTGACGGATACAAGAAAAGAGCTGAATAAGATGATTTAGTGTTATGATAGCCAAGCACGGGTCCAATAATACAAGCTTTTTCTCTTTAACGTGAACATAAAGTAGTGCTATGTCAACACATCTACTTCCATATTGAATACTACACTTATTTGTGTAGAGTCTGTGTAAACATCTTTAATATTAAATTATAATTATTAATTTTATACTTGTTTTCACTGTCACTTGTATTAGATTGAACCTGTCGGTCAAAAGAGACCGTACTGGAGACCTGGGGAACCTGTAGATTGTCCCAGTGATGTAAGTACCAATAATGTTAAACCTTTTACACTATTGAAGCTGTTTTGGTCACTTTTAGCAAATTATATTTTCAGTAACATATGTCATTTTAGAGAGATTTTATAGAGGAATCATCAATTGACCATCGGTGCTAACTTTCGTTTTAATTGACATTTTAGTTTCGGATTTTTTTAATGCATTTTCTTAATATGAATCTATGTCGAAAATTTGCATTATAAGCACATTTATCTTTTTTATTCTTTTTATTTAATAACAAAACCTATAATACACACTGTCTTAAATAACGACCCGTTTTCAAAATGTGCAAACATTATTTTCAAAACAGGAAATTATTGGAAGCTGGAACAATTTTCAAAAACAGACAAATTATTTTTATTCTGGTGTAAAAACTAACCCAGCTAAGAGGGGTTAGTCATGGATGCAAGCATTTGGATCTTTAATGATTGATTGATTGATTGATTGATTGATTGATTGTCCACCGAGCAATATTTCAACTATATTAGGGACAAGAACATTTTAGCATACAATATATCAACAGGTAACGGGGATAAACCAACGGAAACAAAATTTTGACGGCCACTGGAAAAGTATTGTGTAAGGTCGGAGAATTTCAGTGGCCGCCATTTATGTCACATTTGTGATGTTTCTATCGGCTTGCAGTTTTCTAATAAGTAACGCGATGCTTTTAACAAGTATCGCGATAAAAAAATGCAAGCCGATAGAAACATCACAGTGTGGCATTCTTCAAACACGTTGCTCACCATTGTCAGCGGTGCAGTCAGGCTTTATTATAACTAGATAACCACCCTTCAAATAAAAAAGTCTCTGTTATCGTCCCCCTGGGGACGCTCAAGGCCATACCTTTTGTCAGCATAGTTTCAATAATAAATTATTACTCAATATTCAACATTTTCCGAGTTTCAAATAGTTGCTTTCTTGAAAAATGTTGAATTGGTCAATCTACTGTTTGGTTAATGCTATTTACATTTTGGAAAAATGTGAGAGTAGGTTCATTCTAGGTCAGC
The DNA here is from genome assembly GCA_944474755.1 of Limnoperna fortunei. Classification (NCBI taxonomy): domain Eukaryota; kingdom Metazoa; phylum Mollusca; class Bivalvia; order Mytilida; family Modiolidae; genus Limnoperna; species Limnoperna fortunei. The sequence continues at coordinate 62,680,653 of OX104113.1, forward strand.
AGTTGCATTATCATTTCACTAGAGTCACACAAACGACAGAAAATTAACATTTAGTCTACCCATTTAGTACTGTTCGCTAATCGCAAAAATCATAAGATGTCTGAAGTGAGTAACATCATCTCGAATGAATGCCGATATTGCAGCAACATGCAGAAATGTCTTTGGAAGGCTTATTGAACGTTATATTGACGCAAGCGATCAATGTGGCGGACAAAGCATGGTAGCCAGTAGAATCGGCGCAATTCCCGCATCAAGAGATATTTTCCAGGAAGACAACATCCTGGGACTTTGTTTAGTAAAACAATGGGGGATATTACGAACTTAAACGCGAGTGAGCATCTTTGAGGCAGGATTCAAATACCGATTACTGAATGAACTAAATGGTGTAGGCGCGAATTTCTATGGTGATGATGGTATACCGGGGTAGTTCAGAGCTATTGCATACTTTAATTTCCGCGCAAGTTCAATATATGTTAAACAATACATAGTCATAAAGCAGTTTTAACTTTTAAGCCATGGGTAAGATAAGAAGCGGTTCTGTTGATTAATTTTTTAAAAGTTGGTTGCAATATGGAACTCGGTTTGTGCTATCGAAAATGATTTTGAAGGTGACTGCATTAGGATCATTCTGCATATTACTTGTATCAGCTTAAGAATAGATTTTTTAAATATTTATTTTTTGTCGACTGCATTAAAGGCAAAATACTGCAGACTATTTTTTAGAAAGACAATATTACATGTCCAAGCACTGGTAAAGCTATTTTAAATGTAAGCCAATTTGAATGACACAAACGAAGCTGTTTGGACAATTTACGAAAGTAAATTTTTTACCACATTTTAAAGGAGGTTAAGATATGGGACTTAACTTTTGAAAGGGACCTTCAGAGAACCGCCAAATACTAAGTTTTGTTCCATATGACATGTTAGTTGAATAGAGTTTTTGTACAATAAGCTTAATTAAAATATTTAAAATGTCAGCAATGGAATGTTTTTGCAAATCAAAAAAAAGAATTCATAAATAAACAAGTGTGGACACAGAAAAACGTCTCGCCTGAATTCAGCATCAGTAACGAAAATAAATTTCGTCATAAGCATTACGTAAATAGCATTAATTATGAGCAGCGGCCTGTATACCAAATATTGTCACCATACTATGCATAGTTACAGAGGAACTGTCCTAATACAAAAACTTTAACGTAGTCGCTGAACCGTGAAATTGAGGTCAAGGTCAGGTGACACCTACAGGACAATCATGTACTATTCATCAGCAACCTATATACCAAATATTGTCATCCTACCATGCTTGGTTACAGGGGAACAGCAGTAACCTAAAAACTTTAACGTAGTCACTGGACCGTGAAATTTAGGTCAAGGTCACGTGGCACCTACCAGACAGTCATGTACTATTCATCAGCAACCTATATACCAAATATTGTCATCCTACCATGCATAGTTACAGAGAAACTGCAGTAACACAAAAACTTTAACATAGTCGCTGGACCGTGAAATTGAGGTCAAGGTCAGGTGACACCTACCAGACAGTCATATACTAGTCATCAGCAACTTATATACCAAATATTGTCATCCTACCATGCGTGGTTACAGAGGAACTGTCGTAACCCAAAAACTTTAACGTAGTCGCTGGACCGTGAAATTGAGGTTAAGGTCAGGTGACACCTACCAGACAGTCATGTACTAGTCATCAGCAACCCATTTACCAAATATTGTCATCCTACCATGCGTGGTAACAGAGGAACTGTCGTAACCCAAAAACTTTAACGTAGTCGCTGGACCGTGAAATTGAGGTTAAGGTCAGGTGACACCTACCAGACAGTTATGTACTAGTCATCAGCAACCCATATACCAAATATTGTCATCCTACCATGCGTGGTAACAGAGGAACTGCCGTAACCCAAAAACTTTAATGTAGTCACTGGACCGTGAAATTGAGGTCAAGGTCAGGTGACACCTACCAGACAGTCATGTACTAGTCATCAGCAACCTTTATACCAAATATTGTTATCCAACCATGCGTGGTAACAGAGGAACTGTCGTAACCCAAAAACTTTAACGTAGTCACTGGACCGTGAAATTGAGGTCAAGGTCAGGTGACACCTACCAGACAGTCATGTACTAGTCATCAGCAACCTTTATACCAAATATTGTTATCCAACCATGCGTGGTAACAGAGGAACTGTCGTAACCCAAAAACTTTAACGTAGTCACTGGACCGTGAAATTGAGGTGAAGGTCAGGTGACACCTACCAGACAGTCATGTACTAGTCATCAGCAACCTATATACCAAATATTGTCATCCTACCATGTGTGGTTACAGAGGAACTGTCGTAACCCAAAAACTTTAACGTAGTCGCTGGACCGTGAAATTGAGGTGAAGGTCAGGTGACACCTACCAGACAGTCATGTACTAGTCATCAGCAACCTATACACCAAATATTGTCATCCTACTATGCGTAGTTACAGAGGAACTGTCGTAACCCAAAAACTTTAACGTAGTCGCTGGACCGTGAAATTGAGGTCAAGGTCAGGTGACAGATGACTGACTGGCAAGTACTCATCATAAGCTACCTCTGTACCAAATTTGATGGACCTAGGGCTTTGGCTTACAAATATATGAAGCAAGATGTCAAGTGTTTACGCCGCCGCCGCCGCCGGATTCCCATACATACGTCTCGCCTCCAGCGACTTTCGTCGCAGGCGAGACAAAAATGTAATATATGTCAACACTATTTTGTCAAGATACAGCTCTTCGGTAGAGCCAATTTTGATGTTTTTTGTCTATTTGAAGAATGTATTTGTTATGGCAACTACTGTCTTAAAGAAGGGTACAAATATGATAGACTACACTTGTCGTGATGATAGTTAAAATTGGAGTCAATGTTCGAAATTTTTAGTGACCATCAAGGCTCCTTGATGTCCAGTTAGTATCTGATTAGCCCGTCAATTTTTGAGAAAAAAATATAAGATTTGGACGGCTGACGACGCAAGGTAATAGCAATAGCTCAACTGCTGTACTAAAAGTAAAAAATATATAAATTCCAGCTTTAAGATATCATTGCTGTAGTTACTATATATTTGGTTGTTGGTTTTGGAATTTGCCGTTTTCACGGACTCGGATTTGATGATTTGTCGGATTTGTCTTTTTTGACAGTTTCTCCTGTGTTAGGTATTTTGTTTTTACCTTCATGTATACAAATTTCTTTCAAATTTACTGCCTGTAATTTCATAAGACATTTTAACCAAATATATTTGTAAAGTAAATATTCAGATAGTTATTGCTCTGGCCTCATTTTCATTATAACCTGACGACTAGAGACCTTACTGCTTATATACAACAAAATATTATTTAAAACACCTCTTTATATACATCAGTATGACAAATTAATATACCCAATAATAATTGATAAAGTAAAATAGTGACATTTGTTTCATTATAGGAGGAACCATATTTCTATACAATGAAAAACAGTCCACCTGGCAACGGACTTGGTTCTGGCTATGAGGAACCAGAGCAGAGTTTTAATGTTCAAAAAGGAAGCAGTCAGTTAAACCAAATAAATGCTACTACTGTAGCTAGCACAATTATTGGCGTCTTATGTCTGGTAGTTTTAGCTTTAGGAACTGTGTACATTATTAAACGGAAACGTAACAATGTAGAGAAAGATCACCTCTTGACGGGATTGTCTTCAAATTACACTAAAATATACACTTATAATAATTATTGAATTTAAATTCTGGACATTTTAGGAATTTCAGTTCTACCTCATAACTGAATGATTAGAAAATGCTAAAATAGAAATTTCAATACCATACTCAATGCAAGAATGCAGCTTTGTTGCTAACAGATTTTTTTCGTTTGTTGATTTAAATGCGATTTTTATTGTTATCCTATTAGATTTGTATGCAATTATTTGTATCTATATCTATAATGTTGTGGTTGATATTGAGATGTAAATTATCTTAAGAGTACTAGATAGAAATGAGCCGTATGCAAATATCCAAAATTATATGATCATATGTTACATATATTAACCAAACAGGGAATTGAATTCAGATATTTTAATACCCATTTTAAGTGTCAAACAATGCTGTAACTAATGGTGCAAGAACCACATACAAATATTTTCAAGAAACAATTAAATTATAAAAAGTACATCATCAAATGTAAACATTTTTTTTATTGTTTTAATACCATGAGATTAAAATTAATATGTTTTTAATCATTTACAATCTGTTATAATTGTGATATCAATAAAAACTTGATTGCTTTTTTTCAGTTTCTCTATTATTTGCTCCAATTTGAACTACAATATTCTGTTGTAAACACGAATATTATTATGGTTGTATTTACAACTGCTATCATATGAAAACACTGGGATTGTTAATTCCAGTCTAACTAGGCTCAAGATGTGCTTACCACCAATCACATGGTGGATGTTAAACCTTTTTTTTCGAAGAACATGGGTTCCTCTACTTAAACACTGGATGTCATGTGCTCCGATATAGCTGAAAAATGCCTATGAATGTGAAAAAATAGTTCACTATTAAAAACTATTAGGAACAATGATGTAAGAATAGTACATCTGAGTTTTACTTTTACACTTCTAGTTGCAATTTTAGTTTTATGCTAAAAATAGAAACAGAGTCGTTTTATTCAGACACTAACACTAATAATCCACATGTTAATGATAAGCCTGGAACTCGAAGTTTTCACAACAAAAACAAATTACCAACATCAATTATAACTGGCATTAAGAATCATTAAATAAACAACAACCACATATATATTACATTTTTTATTCAAATTTTTTGTCTGGCCAACATTTAACAAAAATAAATGTATTTCATACATGATCCAATATATAATATTTCTGCAATTGCATGTTATTTAAAAAAAAACAAAAACAAAAAAACACTTCCGTATATACCTTGCCTTAATTTTTGAAGGCCTCTATTAAAGGTATTGCATATTAATATTATGAAAAATAAACAAATTAGATGTAAACCATACCATTATTTCTGGATCAATCTAAATAGTAAACTAAACAAAGTTTAATTATTTTTTTTATCAGAACTTGTTAATTTTCATGCTGTGTATATTGAAAGCCACAAAGGCTTAAAAGTTGTTATTTTGAAAAAAAAAACTGTCCAACTCGATTCAAAACTGCTAAAAAATGGTTATCCACAGTTAACTTTGATTGGTCTCCTCATGTTAGAAAATGTAGAAAATTAAGTTAGAGATATTAGCTGAAATTTATTTAGTTTTCCACAAACATTTGCATAGAATATGAATATATTGGAATTTTGTGTAGCATGACAAAACAAAGAAATAATCAATTATAGAAAATTTTTACTCTCTGTAAAAATGTTCTCTAATAAAAAAATGGGCACAAATCTTTGCTAAACTTACTTACATTGAAAATAAACAGTACTAATCTTGTTAAATTAAACACAAAACAGAATTAAAGATTATCAATACAATAAATAAAAAGAATATTACAACAAAAATTTAAACAAAAACCATAAAAAAATACACCCACACTGATATCGTGCCAATAGTTTGAATAACAGAAAACAAATTGATTGGTCTAATAGATGTAATCTGCTACATTGAACTGCAGTGGTCAAATCAAAATAAAGAAACAACAAATGCATTACACTATTTAAATGTTCACCTTTTCAAAAATTGTACACAGCAGCTTACACAACCAATTTTAAAAACTATCACCATTTCAGTCAAAAGTCACAGTTGCTCAGTCAATCACCTCTGATCAGCACATGTAGATACTCCAATCCATGCAGATCATTCTCAGCTCCTTACTGGTTACACCTTTATTGACTAGAATGTCCTGTTGACATAGATCATACCATGTATCATGAACGTTTGGAAGATGCGGTCACACTGGAAACTGTCTTGGATTTCCTTGATTCCAACTTCTTGGTAGAACTAAAATTCAGAATATTAAATAAAATTATAGCAGTGTTATCCCCAATACTCAAGAAATTTGAGAATACACCAAAATTTTTCTAAAAATATTAAAATAACTATTTACATTATAAGAGAAATAGCAAAGAAAACTGGCCAAACAAGAGCCAAAAGTCAAGGGACTTTATAAGGTTTCCTCAAGTGATGTTTTCATTGTTTTTTCCCTTGCAAACATAAGTGATATAACTCCAGAATGCATCATCTTCAGTCTCATTTGAGTGTAACATGCAAATAAAGTTATTGTTCATAATTTGGGAAAATATTGAACAATTAAGCAGATTAAATATGTAATTTCATGCAAATTTTTAAACTTATTTGTTCATTAATTTTGTACAGTATATAATTTGTACAATTTGTGTAGTCCACCAAATACAGTTCTGGTTACCTAAAAATAATGTCCTTTTCTACTTACAGTACCTTATATTTTATGACAAGAAAAAAATATAATGAACTCGTTATCATGTTAGTAAATGATTAACAGCAAAATAAACAAAATGTGTTAGTTCTCAGCGAAACAAAATCAGCAAAGAAGTCATAAACTTCAGATTTGTCCATCTTTTCCCAGCTAGATACTACCTAAATCACTGTGCTAGTAATAGTAACTAAAGTACAAACATTTGTGTTTGTGTTCAAACAATGAACTTCTCATATTTTCTGCATCAGTTGTCATATTGTGGTCTATATGGAGAGGTCAGTTTTAGATGTTCTATTATGTTGCATGTACCAATGAGACAAATTTACAGGAGCTTAAGACTGACAAAGTCATATCATAACACTTCAAAAAATGATCGACACAAATTAATTTACAAGCAACAATTTGGAAACATATATATTATGTTTGTTTAAATGGTGTTTTTATACCACTTTCAACAATCTATGTAATAGCATAGTTTTACTGGGGGAGGAAGCCAGAGTTCCCTGTAAAAACCACAGACCTTCAGCAGAACACTGGCAATCCCTATAAGTTAAGACTTTAAATTAGTACATGTAAATGGTTAGCACCCATTCAGTCACTGGGGTAACTAATTATGGTACATATGAAGACAGTTTAAAAAAAAAATGCAAACTACAAGTCCTTCTGATAAATATTTGTAGAGGAAAAATGGTATTTGATGAGTGCTGTAAATAATATAGATAAAAATAATCAGAACAATGCTTAATTAGTTTAAACAAAACAACTTGAAATTTGCATGCATAAAATTCCATTCTGACAAGGACAGTCAAAAATCTAAAAAAATTGTGTACCTCTTCAAAAGAAACTGAAATACAAGTACATGTATCAAATTACCATCAGTTAATCAATAGTCTTTTATGACTGGTAATTACAATACTGATAAAATTATAGAAATATTTAGTTGTGCAGCAGAAAAAAAATGATACCGCTTCTACATAAACAATACACTGGAACTGCATAATAAACAGATAGCAATGAATTTATGGTCATTAAAGAATCCTTGAAGAACTGGAAAAAACAATTAAGTGCATTTAAAACAAATATTTCATCAAATTCATTGTTCAAAGTCAGGTAATTAATCTTCATATAATGACATATAACACAGATTATAGATATTTTTTTATTTATGTTGAATATTTTACATTGATATTTTTTTTTGCTTTTAACAAGTACACCCATGGAGGATGTTATCAAGAAAATTAAACTGACATTTGTTCTGTTTCTAAGAAAAAATGTGAAGATCTTAGCTGTTATCATCTCAAGTAAAAATATATGTGATGCTATGGACTTTTTGACTTCTGCCAAACAAAAAACATCACTTCCAGCCACTTTTAGCAATTTTTCAGCTATATCAAGGTGTCCAGTTTTTATAGGGAGAGGAAGCCGGAGTACCGAGAGAAAACCCCTGACTTTCAGTAGAAAAACTGGCAATCCCTGTCAAGGAAGATTGTGGTGTCGAGTACATGCTGCATGCATTGTGACTTAAACCCACATCCTCAGTGTTAACAGACCACTTGATCAATAGTAGACGAACTACCTTAACCGATCGGCCACCGAGGCCCACTTGTTAACATTAGAACATTATTACTAAGCTATAAGGCAGATGTTTGATAATATGCTAAACATATTAGAGAGATGAATGGGAAATACATGCAAAGCTGATATCATGCTGAGAAATAGTATTTGTATTCTATTAAAAATACCTAACCATACTCAAACATACAAAATTGATACCCTCCGCTTCCCTTATGTCAATAACAAATTCCATGTTTTCTCTATGGGAAATCCCAAATATCATCAGCCCCATCACTAGATTTCCCGCATGAATAGATTTATGATTTATTCTGTAGTTATCAACAATGTATACTTTACATGACACCATTCTGTTTTTAGGTAACAAAATAAAAATGAAGATTTCCTGAACTATGAGGTGTTTGAAATTGAATCTTAACTTCCTGAATAGAGGTGACAGTGTACCCTTCATATCTTGTGGTTATTCAGCTGTGAATTAGATTTAACAATGATCTAACTAAATCATTTTGTAACTAATTTTAGTTCTGTGAATGAGATTTAAACCAAAATAACAATCAATATCTTGTGGCTGGGAATAACAGAATTGATCAAATTATTGCCAGTGTCCTTTGGTGTCCAAGGTAATATAATACATGTATTTCAGTCCAATTACAGGAAATTAAAGGATCATTTGGGGAAACAGATAGTCTCTTTTCAATTGCTTATTTTAGAAAGTTAGCAAAGAAGCAATACAAATACTACAAAATATCTTAAAATATCCTAGTTCCCCCTCAATCTGTTAATCTTGAGGGCAATACTTTGAATTCAAAACATTCCACAAGTAATGCATGTTATAATCCCTCGTTTTTGTGTTACTGACAAATTTCAAATGTAATATCCATAAAGTTTGCTAGTAATTTCAACTCTCATGCACTGATTTTCTACAAAAAAACTGTACCATGAAATTCGTGTTATTATGAAATCATCAACTCAACATCTGTATAAGAAATACCAGTAATTACAAAATAGATTAATCTTTTTGTCCCTGATGAAAATTTTCCAATATTCTGATTTTTGAAAAGTAAAATAAAACTGAAAATTCATTTAATATGCTTAACATATGTTTAATAACCATCCATTTGCAAAACATCTTCATCTTCATTGTTTAATAAAAGAGGTAAACAATTTTTCATAATTTTTGACAATCATGCAACAGAAAAATCACCTCATTTCTAATCATAAGAATTAGATTTGGTTCATCATAATAGACTCTTCTAGGTACAATCCTAACAGATCTCAACCTGGAAGTAAGCTCACCATGCAGAACAAATTTATAAGAACTAGACTTGGTTAGCACAACAAAATAAAATTGTCTGTCGGTTTAAACAAGTAACAGTTCAAGTGATCGCTAAAAATTCTTGAAAATAATTTTTTTAAAGTGTGGAATTTCTCATCTTTCATATCAAATGTCATGGATTCTAACGGGTACTCTGGCTTCCTCTCCTAAAAATCACTGAATGTCATGATAAAGCTGAAAGTTGCCTTTAATAAACACAGTAAAACACACTATGCAACTGAATCTAAATCAAGGACATATTTGTGTTTTGTTTATAAAGACTTCACTAACAATAAAAATAAAACCAAAAAATACAGAGATTTAATGGGTTCATATATATTGTATAAATGTTAAATAATTGTCAAAAAATTACATATATGTTAATGTTAGATTTTTTGTACATGTTTGTTTTCTATCAATGTTTCATAGAAAGTCATTAGAAAGTGCATATTACTGTAAATTTAAATTTACTATTAAAACTGCAACATATTATCCCAGTAAAACACATTATTTTCTCTCTTTTTCTAGTGATAGGTTTAGTTGAAGGGACTTTAGAAAACATCTAAAATCTACATGCAGAAAAACTAAAAAAAACTATGATAAAAAGAAAAAACAAGTACTACACAACTAGCCCACAATAACAATGTAACAACACACATCATACAACAAGACTTAAATACAAGTAAACTGAACTGAAATCTGATGATAATTATCATATATAAATGGAGGCATGACCTGATGCTCAATACCAAATATTGTGCCTAATGTATGGACACAACTGACAATCATTTATTATGTCATAAATAGATATCATTGAGATTGTATCCAATTCTGTGGGCCCTGTTGAACTTTAGGTCAAAGGTCATCAATCATGATATGCAACACATCAGCTTTAAAAGTTAAAGCCCTCAGCATGACTCGAATAGTTTCAGATGGCTGCATGGACGCATGGATGGAGTGACAGACTTATCACCATAGGGCATGCACCACTCAGTGGCAGGACCCTAATAATGAATAATGAAATGTGACTAAATGAAATAAAAAAGCACATTAATCAAAAGCCTGAACTGACACTAAATGCCAAATAAAGTACATTAGAGAAAGCCTACAATGACAGTAAATGCAAATTGTATTAATGAATAGCTTTATACCACACACCACACACAAAACAGATGCCAATTATAGTACATTAATATGTAGCCTGAATTTACACTAAATACCAACTGTTATTGGAAGCCATAGCTGGTTCTCTGTAATAGCTGTTCACAGTAAAATAATGACTTACCAATTGTTTGCAGTTTTAGTGGCAGTCCATGAGTATTTGTCTTTGGATAGTATTTGAGGATGTGCAAATTGACATGACACTTTGTTAGAACAGTTAGCTCCATATCTACAATTCTACAAGAAAAATGATACATAAAGTTTTCAGTTCTCAAAATTCAATGTAGAAATCACCAGTATTAGTTATAGTTACAAAAGGGATATAAAACTAGACAAAGTTGATCTAGCGATCACTGATATCCCCGCCTTTGTAAAACGTTTTTCATGGATGCAAACTTTTTGAGTAATTGTCTGGAAACTACTTTATTTTCTAAAAATTTCTAACGTTTTATGTGGACTGCAACCTTGAAATTTGATGGATTTCCCCCAAAATCAATAAGCTTCTTACCAACCTGATATAAAACAATATCCCAAAGTTTCATTCAAATCAGACGGACACTTTTTGAATTATAATCCAGAAACCAAATGTGGACGGACGAACAGACGGACAGACATGAGGACCTCTATATACCCCCCAGACTCTGTCGAGCTGCGGTATAATAATACAGAATTCTTTTTTGTATGTAGCAAGATGTTAGCTGAGGACAGAAAACAAAATTTTTTCATGTGCTCTATATATTTCTTAATCTCCAATTCCTTTAACTTTATTATTGTCCTAGGAACAGTAAATTTATCATAGCTTTGCAAAACAAAACAGCATGACATACATTTAGCAAGGCTCCTCATGGTACGAAATATAAGTCATGGAGACTGGATACAAATATATAAGGGTTGGTACTAATTCACACGATTTTACAATGGGATTTGTTTATTGTAGAGACTGGATTAAAAACAATAAGGGATGTGTACCAAATCAAGATATGTACAGAACAGGGGTATCATGTGTAAAAGAATGAAAAGAGTGTTTATAACAGAGTTGGGATAATAGTGTATACTTATTGACTGGATATGATTTGAATAGTAATTTTATTTTTCCGCCAAGGTGAAACTATTGCCCCGAGGCATAGCGGAGGGCAATAGTTGTATGAGGGAAAATAAACTTACTATCCCCGAATATCCAGTCTGTAAGTGTTTTATTATACAGAACGGACATAAGATACAAAGTGATGGCAGTTGCTAACACATTTAAAATAAATGTACCAGAAAAAGGTAGTTTCAAGGCTGAATATCAGAACAATTTGAATGTTCACTTTTTTCTAAATAACAAACACAACCATCGCAACCATGAAACAACAATTAACCAGTCAAAAGTTCGTAGCTATAGCCAGGCAATAGTTCTGAAAACTATTGACTGGCTAAATAGAAAATGATCTTGCCAGTCTACTGACTGGCAGAACAGAAAATGGTTAAAATAGCAAATTTATTGTAGATTTAAATTCAAGGTAATTTATTTACTGAGGTATAATAATTAGTGTTATATCAGAGCAAGGATCTGTCTCCTTCCTTACAGCATTAAACACTAGAGTGCCAGAGTAAAAAATCGTAGAATGTGTCCATGGGACACAGAAGCCCCCCGCTAAATGAAGAAGTACTGTAGTTGTCCGACAGGTCTGAAAGTCGCTATTGTGATATTGAACCACCCTGCCAAATTTCAAATAGTTCTCATGTACAGTTTCTGAGAAAAGTGGAAATTTATACGGACGGACAGACATGAGTGAAACTTAATGTCCCCCCCCCCCCCCCAGACATGTCGTCGCAGGAGCATAAAAAAAGACATTTAAATACCTCTAAAATTACATGTTACAAGTTTGGAGAAAAGAAAACCTATCCTTGAGGGCACAAGAACAGGAAATAATACTGATCTGCTGCAGGTGTAAAGGAATTTTCTAGTCCATCAATAAAATAAACAGATCAAAGACATCAACCACTATATATAACAAAAACTTATATAATATTAAAATATATAACATTTTTGAATGGTTCAAAACTTTTAAGTTTTGTGAAAATATTTCATTACATATAAAAAAATAACTAGTTTACAAAAAATGTGTATGAGTACTACTACTACTTTCTCAGCAATAAAACATTAACAAAACTTACTGCAGGATGTTGGAACTGGCAATATATGTTGTGGCATTTATCTGCAAATCTACACATGACTGTGGTTGGTGGCTTTGGACGGTATGATGGTACTGGTTGGACTGGCATAGGTATATCTAAAAACAAAATCTTAGGTTTAACTGTGTTTTTGTTGACCAGTTTTGTTAAGTTTGAAGTTTATTTAAATAAACCAACATTAATGTCCCCTTTCTAAGTGAACTCAAACTGCCACACCCATGATGAATACCTGTGATATAGACATGTAGTAAAAGGCTAACTACCTTTTAAAAAAACCCAATTTGGCTGAGATTATGAATTAGCAACAATAACTTCTAAATAATATAGGTGCATTTATGGGTCTTGTAATGCTGATCAATTTTGCTAAGTCATCTGACAATTATAGTCTAATGTATGATGTAATAGACATTAGGAGAATTTTTGATGAGAATATAAAGAATAAAACTTTTAAATACAAATATTTCCATGTACATGTCAAGGCCAATATGTAGTTAATGTACCAATAATGTAGCTCTTTTTTTTTTATGGACGGCACTACAAATAGGAAACTCGTAATGGGGCAAAAACTCTATTTTCCGCTATTAAACTGCTGTTTTTGTTTAATAAATACTTTTACCTTTCTCTGCCGTTCGGCTGACATTTCTACAATATCTAATTCAATTATTCTAACACTTTTTCATATTCATGGCATTGTTGACAAAATTGATTGTTTTGTTTGAATATTGTTTAACGCCACTTTCAGCAATTTTCCAGCTATATCATGGCGTCCAGTTTTTATTGGGGGAGGAAGCCAGAGTACCCGGAGAGAACCCCCGACCTGCGGTGGGAAAACTGGCAATCCGTGTCAATTAAGATTGGAGTCAAGTACACCCTGCCTGCAGTGAGAATTGAACCCACAATCTCAGTGTTGACAGACCACGTGATCAATAGTAGACAAACTACCTAAACCACTCGGCCACCGAGGCCCCTTGACAAAATTGAAATTGTGGAGTGTAGAATTGTAGAAAAATTTGATTCCAGCTAATTCAATAAAAGGGAAAAATTGATCAAGAAAAACATTTTTGACCAAATCCATTCAGAAATTATGCAATTCCGGAATTCAAATTTTGTCAACAATGCCATGATTATGAATAAAGTGTGAATAAGAAATATCAGTTAAACTTCAAAGATATTAAAAAGTATGTATCAATTCAGGGAAACAGTACAATAGCTGATTATATGCATAAAACCCCCGGGTGTGAATCACTCCCAGCTGCTTCATTATGAGTAAAGGGACCTCTTTCTAGCTCCGTCCATAAAAAAAAAGAAAGAAGCTACATTATTGTAACTACAATGTTCCATATTATTATAATGTTCTCTTAATTCTTAAAATTGAATGTTCAAAACAGTTACCAAAAGATTGTTACTTACATTGCTTGATAACTATATTCCCCCTCTTACTAGCATGAGTAAAAGGGCAATCTTTCTTGGAGCACTTTGCATCAAACTTACAGTTAGGATGAATATACAGGCATTTATCACCAAACTTGCAACTTGGAAACATTCTGTCAAAATATAAACAGAAAATTGAAATTTCTAAAAACAAATTCAACAAGACAAATTTGGTCTCAAGTAATAATTTCATGAAATTTTTTACTGGTTTATTATGTATCAAACAATGTGTACTTCTGCAATGGTGCAATAGAAGGAATTGGAAAACCAACATTGTTTGAAAAATATTTAATTATGTTGCCACAATTCAAATCTAAAAAAAAAGAATATATGTTTAAAATTATGCACCAGTATATGATCTGTATTAAATATATACACAATGTAACATTTAAATTGTTTGTTTAACGCCACTTTCAGCAGTTTTTCAGCTTTTTATGAAAATTGCCATATCAGCAAGTAATTACACAAATATATAACTGGTATAAACCATTAATATTTTAGCCAAACAAGTGAGAAGAGGCAGACAGTTTACAGCAAACTAGTTTTATCCTGTTTGATAGTGAAATATTTATTTCAAATTGGCTTTTCTTGCATGACTGTCAGAGTTAAGGAGACCTTTTTTCCACACACACTATTTTCATTTTTAAGTAAGTCATTTGTTTAAGTAAAACCTTGAAATTATAAAAAAAATACTTACTTGCATGGTACTGTAGGGTGATGAAATGAACATGAATTCCCATTATGACAAGCTGGCCAAAATTTGCATTTTTCAGCTGGCTTCGACTTCTTTGGTGGAGATTCCTCTGATTCTTCTTCCTCATCTAAACAGATATGTTATAAAAATAAAAGAAAAAGCTAGCAGGCTAAATATAACAATTTTAGAGACATTATGTTTTGTCATTACATGATTTTATTCCTGCATGCCAACATTTTTTTGGTTCAATTTAAAACTAAGTAAAATAGTATTCTATTATTTTTAAGTTACCTTTGATATCATATAATGAGGGAAATTCTTGACAAAATTTAAGAACATGTCGACATATTACTATGCCACAGTTAAATGTTATTGACGATGCTATGGTGTGGAAGTTTTGATGTTTCCTTGAGAACTAAATGATCCCTTGTTCAGACCAATTATTATGTATGGATTGCAATAAAACACATACAAAATGTAATTATTATGAGATAAAAATATATCCATACATTAACTGTCAGACAATGCATAGTATATTTGCACTTAACATAAAAACGATCACAAATGCTTGGCAGAGCCTTTTATTTCGACCAGTTTCCAAGATTCGTACAAATAAACTATATATTTTCTGACAATATTCAGATATTGTTTATACACATTTTTAGAAATTACTGTGCTTTGAGTTTTATTTTACATGTAAATCTTCATGATAATGAGGTCTTTTTACAACAAACAGTACTTAATGAATTCTCACAACACTTGTTGAAAAAAAATTACGATGATCACATTAAAAGACATAATAATATTTATTCTTTTAGATATAGTATTACCTCATTACATGTTATTTTTAATCTATATTCAGTGGGAGGTAGATGCCAAATATCAAAAGCTTATCTCAAAAAAGAATAAAGTTTCAGCCAGTTTTGAAAGAATGGACAGACTGATCACTAAAGAGAATCTGCCACTTAGGACAGGGTGCTAATGTACTAATACAAAACAATATTCACCATCTGTGTCTTTGAGATTAAATGTAATTGGAGTGATGGCTGGTGGGGTAATCTTTGATATTACTGCTACAGGCTGCTTTGGAGTTTTGACATCCTCCTCTGTATATGTATCATCAGTTGTAAATGTTTTAGGGTCCACACCATCCAAAGTCACTATAAATTTGGGGTTTATATGTACTCGCTTTGGCTTCGTTCTGAAAGATATGGTAAATTTACAAGATTTCACTGAAAAAATTATATTTCACAAACATGACGATGATGTGACACACAAAAATGTTATCAGAAAATAATATAAGTTTCTTTTGGGCTGCACGAATTGCTGTTCTGCACTACCAGAATGTTTTGGACAGTAATTGAGTAAAACAGAACAATGTTCATAACATGTTCTGCCTGTACCCATTTTAGAGGTAGGGCAGACAGAACAGTGACGTAATAAGATGGCTTCCAACGTATTAAAGGTGTATCAGTGCATCTATTGTCACTAGTTTTTTGAGGACTTGGGATGTTTTATTTCCTATAAGGATGCTAAAGATTCTAATAAAGATTTAAAGAGTTTTTTTTCAAGCCCAAAGAAACCCATCATTGAATAAACTATTTCCTATCCAGAACATGTCTATAACTACACAGTAAGTGATGTTTGCCAGAACATTCGGAACATGTCCAAGACAGATGAACTGTGCAGCCCCTCCATGTAAAAAAAGCATGCAGAAGAGCTAGACAGAATATTTATGATAACCACAAGACACACCTTGATCATGTCAGTAAAAGAGTTTAAACTGTGCATGTATATTGAAAAGTGCCATCTTGACTGGGTTTTTGATGGTGATACATGTATGTTCCAGTTATTGCTACTAAGTTTTATCATGTTTTTGTAAACACGAAGATTGCCATACAGAAAAGATCGTGGTTTAAACAGTTTCAAGAATTTTCAAGAATACACTATGTTATTAAGAAAACCTGCCATCCTAATAGCAATGATAATACTAACTGTTGTGGCAACCTTTCTTTGATCACTCGCTTCTGTCTTACAGGTTCAACCTGTTGTTCAGGTTCCGGACTAGGCTCAGGCTCTGGACTAGGTTCAGGTGTTTTTACTTCCTCCCCCAAACTAAGATTATCATCGTCCTCCTGCTTCTGAACCTCTTCCATATGTATGACAGATTCAGGACTCTCCGACAACATTTGTTCTTGGCAACTATCATCATCACTGTTCACAATGTCGGGTAACATTTCCATATCTTCATCCTCCTCTTCCACCTCCATGACCTCTCCTTCAACTTCCTCTACTGATTTCCTCTTCACAAGGCGACTATCCATAACAGGCTGAACTCTTGCAACTTAAAATAGATTACATGTACATGTATATGGCATATAGCATGGCATAATGCCATGATCACCTACTTATGAGTTTACAAATAGCAAATAAACCAGTAATTTATGTGAAATCATTGTAGAATAAAAAATGCTTTTTAAATCAAACCCTGGATAACCAAAAAGCAGGTCATATTCTGGAATAACATTGCATTTCAATAACTTAACAATAAGTTTAATCATAACTAACTATTATGAAGGCACTAAAACTGTAATACAGTTTACAAGAATGCAATTGAAAAAAAATACCAAAAATGATTTTTTTTGTAAGCTGTAACGAGAAATCACTGTATACAAGTTAAAACCATAACTTTTCAAATTTCCACAAATAACAGGCAGTTTCAACAGAATATGCTATATTTGTAGAGGTGATGGACACCACAAGACATTATTTTTTAATTGGAATATTGATTAAAAGAAGTTACTTTCATTACACATTGAACTGTGCCAAGAAATAAAAAAAAAATGATTGTATACAAATATGCGCCAAAACCAAAGGTGACACCTTATAAACAGAAGTATTCTCCTAGAAATGTAATCCTTTGAACTCAGAACAAGACAATTCAATATGACCAAGTTAAAGTACAAAGCACAGAAATACAAATTTTAGCAAGTCACTGTCACAAAATATGGTCGCACATGAAATAAAAAAAAAAGGCTGTCAGGAGTCAAAATTGCCAATCTGAGAGAGAATTAATTTTGAATGGGGACCATTAAAGGTTCTTCTAAGTAGTATATTTGTCCAGATAGTATATGTAGGTTCTAAATAAAATATTATAAACTTATAATCAGAATAGGTAAAGTTTGTGTAAAATATTTGAACAAATTATTTTAATGGGACACAAATTTAAATTTGACCTCGTATGAAAAATAATTTTTTTTTCTCTTTGCATAATAGTGGATATCTTGGATATGTGGAGCATTAATAAAATTTTGGAAAGGAGACTATCTAAGGATCAGCCATTCTAGATTTAATTCTAATTAACTCTGCAAAACTACACCTAATAATCTGTTGACAGAGGCAATGAACATCAAGTGGAGACAATAAACCATTTTAGTATTCTAAAAATAATGATTTCCAAAAATGCATTAAACATTTATAAATACCATGCTGAAATCTCCTTGTGTCTGCTGAAAATGTGGGTGTTACAGTTTCCATTTCAACTGGTTGTGGTTCTACTTTAACATAATGGACAAACTGTGGTTCATTTCTTTCTGTGTATGCCACCTGACCCGATGGCAGTCTAGTTATATACTGAATAGTCTGTGGCTGACTTCTAGTTACAAATTCTGCTGGAACATTACTAACAACTTGAACAGTTTGTGGCATCTTACTGATGGCATACTGAACAGTTTCTGGAGAAGTTACATACTGCATTTGATGAGGCTTGGTATCGATGGCATAAAAAATGTCTTCTGATCTGCCCTCTTGTTTTATTATCTGGGAACTATTAGTAACTTTATACGTCAATTTTTCTGGTGTAGTGTGCTGCAGCATTTTGGGGGATTTAACTTTGTTCTCAATGACAATTTTCATCTCCTCCGGTTCATCAGACTCTGGTGATTCTTCATTACTTACAGTGTACGTCAATTTTCGCATCATTTCTTCACGCCTGGATTTTGATATCAATTCAATGTTTGGACGAATCCTTGGTTGTCGTAGATCTGATTTGCGCTGCATTGGTTTCACAGTAGCTTTTTCTAAACAAATGTATAATGCATAATTGTTAGCAATATAAACAAAATAAATATTTGTCTATGCATACAGAACTTTTTGTGCGATCACATCAAGTTAACACTTGCAAAATGTTATAGCATTGTAAGTCAAATTACGTGTGGAATTAATTTATTGTTTGTCACTATAGCGTTTCCTTCATCCCAAGTAAATTGATAACCAAAAGACAGAGTAAGCATATTTTGATATCATACTGAAAACCCCTTCAATAAGTATTAGAAGAATTAATCCTATCAAGATTGTGCTATGAATTGAAAATTTACTACAAAGGTGAAAACACAATTATTCAGTGTGATAACATTAATCAAAGAAAGTGTGCTAATTTACAAAAAGTGATGGTATATAACAGTTAGTTGGATACAGGAAAGTCGCCTATATAACATAGTAAATGGCAGAAACTGCTCACTATTTATAAAGCAGGCAGCATGTATCAATACTTACCTCTAGCGCTGTACAACTTTTCCTCCTTCAGTACATTGTGTAAAGTAGAAGTGACAGACTTCTCTGCCTCAGCTGTAGCCTTCATAATTAGATTTTTGTTGGCTTGTTGTGATATTGGAAGCCTAAAATTAAAAAAATCTGTGTACAATATGCAACAGTAAGTGATATTCCAGTTTAATCTATAACCAAGAAGAAGAATACATGTAATGCTAAAAATATTGTTCTACCATAAATGCAGACACATTGAGCATTGTATTAACATTATACCTGAGACTAATATTTCAAAAGATGTGGTATTTTTTACCAAGAAGCACTGATGACTTATTATCCCCAAAGTTGTCATTTAACTAAAAATTACCACAGGCACAGTTATTAAAGGAAATACTGTTATAATAATGACAAAACAGAGCAAAAAACTAGTTATAATTAACAGCAAAAATGTGCACTGCTATTCTTTATTTCTGAAGTTTATGATCTGTGACAATATTTACAATTTTACAAAACTGACTAAATAAGATATTACATTTCCTTCAGTGATTTTCTTTTTCATTAATAGTTTTACCTTCTGAACAAGATGATGCAATGAAGGTGGCTAATTAACTTTGACAAATAACTAGCATTATTTAAGTATAATGTAGTGATCCTATTCATTAACTGCTACAATCTGAATCAGCCCACATTTGCTATGGAACATTCATCTAAACAAAACACTTCAAAACAGTAAATCCTACCTTCTTCTAGAAACTTTAACAGCACTGGCAACTTTACCAAATGAAGGATTCATTGGATCATATTCTTCATCGTCATCATCATCTGGTGGCAGCTCTGTATATTTCTGTTTTATGGTTCCTACTACTGATGCTGGTTTCTTTTTCTTTGCACTATGGGTTGCCTAGTAAATAGTAACAAGAACATCCCACCACTCAGATTCTAATAAACTGTGTTTAGAACTGTCATTACTTTATAAATGTGTTACACTTCAGATGCATCAACAATAATACAAAATCTTGTACATCCAACAAGTTAGTGTGTTTTGAATTGCAGTCTTTGCAGGAAGCCATACTAACACATTACATGAACAGCATACTGCAGATAAATAATTAACTATAAATAAATGATGAATGATATGAAAATATTTGATATGGGCATAGCATGGTATGAGTTGAAATTTATTGA
Organism: Limnoperna fortunei; assembly: GCA_944474755.1. NCBI lineage: Eukaryota > Metazoa > Mollusca > Bivalvia > Mytilida > Modiolidae > Limnoperna > Limnoperna fortunei. The sequence continues at coordinate 62,701,153 of OX104113.1, forward strand.
TGCAGTGCTTGATGGTGGTAAAAAAATCAATTAAAAATTGGCTGCCATAAATGATATCAATTTTAATATGGAAATATTACATTTCAAAAATTTAATTGATATGTGATTATGAATCCTTTTCCTAAAATATTCATGATTCTGTATATCAAAATATTATACACTTATTGATTTTTTTGTTGTCATATTTCAGTTGATTCTTTTAAATTTGTTTTATTGGTGTAATAGAAAGTCTATTGTTCTCTTTAATAGAGAACTTTTGAGGTAAAAGTTCATGTCATTAATATATAAATTACAAGAATGTGCACAATTCAAACAAATATATTATTTACTCTTTATATCTGGCAGTTCTTCCTTTCTGATACTCTAGCTGAATTTTGTCAATAAGACTTTAATTATGATGAGATATGACTGAAAGAGGACTTAAATATCAAACAAATAACATGACATGTGTTAAAAGTTAATAGCACATTAAGTCTAAATTCAGAAGGCCATAAAAAAAATTATAACAAAGGCATCACAGTTTATACCTCGGATTTTGATAGAGTATTATCTGTCTTTCTAGCAGCTGATATATTTTTCACTTTCTTTGATACAACTTTTTTCTTTGGTGGATATGATAGATCTCTGGTGGGTATCAACTTTGGAGCCGTTTCTGATACTTGTGGCATTACTGTCTGTGTTAACTGTCCTGGGGTTTTGGACTTCTTAACCTCACCAATTGTTGGAGCTACTGGTTTGATCATCTTTGGTACCTTCTGTTGTTCTTGTTCTTTGTTAAATTCTTCACTGAATTCATCTGTGATTATAATGCATAATTCTACCAATTTATATATGTAATACATTAAATGTCGTGATTAAACAAAACAAAAAAACCCAACATTTTAATTGTTAAATCTGACTTCCAATAATTCAAATTTCTTAACCTTTAGCATTATTGCTTAATCAAAACACTTCCAATAATTCCTTGTTCTTAACCTTCAACATTATTGCTCAATCAGAACACTTCCAATAATTCCAAGTTCTTAACCTTCTACATTATTGCTCAATCAGAACACTTCTTATAATTTCTAGTTCTAACCCTTCAACATTATTGCTCAATCAGAACACTTCCAATAATTCCAAGTTCTTAACCTTCAACATTATTGCTTAATCAGAACACTTCCAATAACCTTCAACATTATTGCTCAATCAGAACACTTCCAATAATTCCAAGTTCTTAACCTTCAACATTATTGCTCAATCAAAACACTTCCAATAATTCCTAGTTCTTAACCTTCAACATTATTGCTTAATCCCAACTACATACCAACTTCTACTTTCTCCAGGAGTTCAGAGACATATTCTTCGTCCTTCACTTTAGTAGTAACTATTGTTTTAATAGACTCATTTTTATCTTTACTGATTTCCTTTTTCTCTGATTCCTTGTTTCCCACTTTTTCCTTGAGGTCAGAACTTTTTCGTTTAGTTGCTGTCCTTTTAGTCTCTTTAGATTTACCATTGTTTTCTGCAGGTGATTTGTTGGATTTAGGTTGTTGCTTGTCAGAAGGAGATTTCTTTTCTGTTGGTCCATCTTCTTCTTTGTTCTGGTTTGGATCAGCCTGGCTAGGCTTCTCTTTGATCTTTTGCTGATCTGAAAGACATGAAGAAACATAGTAAATAAACAGGCCGTGCCATAAAACCTTTCCGAGTAAAAATGTTTTGCTCATCATGAGAATTTGTTTATGGCACAAAGGCTAGATGTAAATGAATACTTTGAACTTATTTAATTCCAATTAGTGTGGTTTGAGAAAAGGTTGCAGTTTCCAGAAGACATAATTTCACTATTTTTTCCATTAGCTCCTATGAGATTAACCATGAAATTTGGTTGTCTGGTTACTATGAAATTAACTAAAACAAGTATCCCATAAATAATAATGATTCCACGATAATCTAATTCAGCATCAATGGTTGAACATCCTTGAAATTATAGGCAGCTAAAACTTGTCTTGATTATATACAAATAATTGTTTCAAATTCTTTCTCACAGTTGTTACTCTGGATAGTAGCTGGAGTACCCAATGAAAACCCTTTAGCATCTGTGGGACATCTGGCAGTCAAAGTAAATAAAGGTTGAAGGCAAGCACACCTTGCGAGAACAGGGTTCGACATTAATTTTTTTAATGACTTGTCCTCTCGGACAAGTGGTGTAAACAGTTGAATTTACATTCACTTGTCCAAACTTTCTTTCAATATTACAAACTAATAGTACATGTCACTTGCCTTTTATGATTATCAATTAATTCATTGAATTAAATATGCTGTATTATTGAGTTTTTAAAAATATATTGTTGTATAAAGTAATCAGTTTGAAGAGAAAGCTCAGAAGTTACATCTTTATAATTACTGGTAGACAAAAATTAGGATGATTGTTGTAGAAATACAGTACAAAGGTGAAAAAGCCATACAGCTTACACAAGGGCACCCATTATCTTTTAAAATTTATTTGAATCAAAGAAGTAGTTTAAATTATAGTGTGATAAAGTATCATTGACATTGGAAGAAGAGAACAAACAGTTTTTTTTAACTTTCCAGTCTTCTTTTAACAAAATAAAATATATCACACATTTCCATGTTAATTTCAATGAAATGAATAAAATGTCACAAAACTGTACAATAAAATAAATGTTTCTTTGTCATGAGTAAGTACACAAGTTGATTGAATTATCAAATGAAGAAGAACTAGAAGTAGAAAATGGCATATATTTATTATGTATTCAATAGAAAAATGCACTATTACAAATACTTAAACAGATTTAAAATGATTGTTTTAAAGTGACTACCAAAATACTAATTTATTATGTTTGAATCTTTGCAGTAATCATTATCGTATTTGCAATCTCCGTAACGGACTTCGTATACTATCCGGAGACTTGTCGTATTTTCGTGTTTTCTTTTTACTGGTTTCCTCAAGAGATATTATACTACACTTTATGTACACTGTAAAAGTCACGCAGGAACCAGCTTACAAATGGCGCGTCAACATGATAAACATAACGGGGTGACAGAAATACAACGATATCTGATCCAAATGGCTAATATGAATGTAGGCGCAGCCTAAATGCGAGCATCGCACATTGTTCATGTTGTTACTTCAGATCCCCCTAACAGTGCCTCTACATTCCATTAATGACGTGATGTCTTATCTAATGTGTTGGTGACGTCACAAAAATCAATTTCAAATACAGCGTTTCAGATTGAAAAAAATTGTCTGGCATTTTTGTAGTAATTTAAAAAATAAATACTTTGATTTTATCGATGTCAAAATTATTTTTGTCTACTTTTATATTATATTTTTTTTTGTTCGTCTACAATATTTTCTTCGGATAGCTCAGCTACCATCTGAAATGGATTTGTTCATATGGATCACGTGACTTTTTTTACACAGGCATGTAACCGTATAGCTTGCATCTGCGATGCTCGCTATAAAAACTAGAGGCTCCCAGGAGCCTGTATCGCTAACCTGAACCTGAAACCAAACAACCCTTTTTTATCCAGCTTTTCGTTGCTATAAGGAATTGCCCAACACTTCTGCAAAAATCATTAATTTATTTTGACCTTTTAAGGGAAATAACTCCTATAAGGAGGAGCTTTTGATGGTTAGAGGGAGAAGGGAGGTTCACTTCAAATTTGCTGTACCTGTTATACTTTTTTAACTATCAGTCGAAAACTCTCTCGACCCCCCCCCCCCCCCACCCCCCTTTTTCATTTTTTCTATTTTAAGCCAACGTAGCTATGTAGGTAGTCAGGTGTCATGATTTGCAAAATTTTGGTAGAGGACGTCCTAAAGATGATGTGTGCAATGTTTCAAAGCAGTCTTTTCATTGGTTAAAGAGGCGAAGATTTTTTAAAATCAAGTAAAATTGATTAAAAAAATGTTCAAGGAGAATAATTCCTAAACGGTTCATCAGACAATCTTGACCCTAAAGTCATTTTTGTAGCCCTCATAGAGCAGAACAATTGAGCAATGCTAACTTTTTCTCTAGTTCTAATAATTTTTAAGATTTTGAGGCAAAAATGTCAAAAATAATCAAATTTCGACAATTAAAGGGCAATAACTCCTATAAGGAGTCTTCATACGACTTCAACCCAATGGAGTGTTTTGTAGAGCTTTTAATGCAGATGAAGGCATGTCTCTTCGGTTTTCCTGTATCTGTTACACTTTTTTAAATATAAGCCAAAAACTGTATTTTACCCCCCCCCTCGTCCTATTTTTAGCCATGGTGGCCATGTTGGTTAATCTGCAGCCATGGTTGGTGCAAACTTGGTTGAGGACATTACATGCATGATGTGTACAAAGTTTCAAAGCAGTACTTTCAGTTGTTTCAGAGGAGAAGATTTTAAAAAATCAATTAAAACAGATTAAAAAAACAGTTCAAGGGGAATAACTCTTAAACAGTTAATCAGACAATCTTGACCCTTAAGTCATTTTTGTAGCCCTCATAGAGCAGAACAATTAAGCAATGCTAACTTTTTCTCTAGTTCTAATAAATTTCAAGATTTTGAGGCAAAAATGGCAAAAATCATCAATTTTGACAATTAAAGGGCAATAACTCCTACAAGGAGTCATCATACAACTTTGACCCAATGGAGTGTTTTGTAGAGCTTTAGATGCTGAAGAAGGAAAGTCTGTTCGGTTTTCCTGTATCTGTTACACTTTTTTAAATATAAGCCAAAAACTGTATTTTGACCCCCCTGTTCTATTTTTAGCCACGGCGGCCATGTTTGTTGGTCTGAGGCCATGATTTGGGCAAACTTGGTAGAGGACATTTTACTGATGATGTGTGCAAAGTTTCAAAGCAATCCCTTCAGTGGTTTTGGAGGAGAAGATTTTTGAAGAAAAGTTAACAACGACGACGACGACGACAACGGACGACGACGGACGCCAAGTGATGGCAATAGCTCACATGACCCTTCGGGTCAGGTGAGCTAATAAAAGGTGATCTACGGCAACTTCAAAATCGCTTTTTAAGATGAAGAAGGCAATCCGATCGGACATGTACAAGATTGGTTTTACTTGTCCGAACCAGACTTTAACCTGTCCCAGGCGATCGGACAGCCGTTAATGTCGAACCCTGGAGAAGTAAGACTAGATCTTACCACATCAGTGTTGTCTCACCTTTGATAAATATGAAATTAACTGAGCCATCAAACAATATTTAATTATTATTCAATATCTGCAGAATATAATTACACCTACCTGAACTGAGGGACTGTAGCTTTACTAATAATCCATGCAACCTGAAATTCATACTTCAATAGTTAATTGATTAAAATAAATACATGTATGAAAATACTTTTACATTGAAAGCAATAAAAAACTGTGTGCTCTGACCCAGATGTCAAATACAAACATCTTCATTTGAACACATTTTTTTCAAAAACAGGTTTCAAAGACAATACACCTCTGACTTAAAAAATGTTTGACATTGAAATTGAACTTTGCCATCTCATTTCATTCATTGTATTTAGTTAACAGACAATAATAACAAGATTCTCCCAGCACCATGTAACCATCAGCCAGGATATTAATTACCATTCAAATGGTGTTTTCAATAAGAAATCTAAGGAGTTACTATAACTGTTATGTTCATCAAGTTCATATTGGAGGAATTCAAGACATGTAACAAATGAGTCAATGAATCAAAGGAATAATGTTCTGTTTTATGAACACAGCAACAGTTGACTATAACCATGTGGACTACCCGATACCATTCTTGATATAAACATTTATTAAAAAAATATGTTTCTAAAATATTTCCATAAGCCTACAAAAAGCACTTTTTACATTTTAATAGAAAAAAAATTAATTTTTGTCATAGCTTGAAAAACTTATATTTACTTGATTTATAAGGTGTCCTTTGGTAAGAAAATATTCAAACTTCCTTCTGGACACTTTTGCACAAAAGTGCAAAATTAGATATTAAACTGTGATCAATATTAAGAGCTGTATTGGGTATAAAATAAATCGTATATGTACATTATACCAAATTAATAATACAGTGTGCAGAAGGAAACAAAACTGGAAATGATTAGAAACACTCAGCTTTAAGTTAACTCTTGGAATCTCATTTTTATGGTGAGTAATGTAACAGAAATAATTCTTTCAATTCGGGAATATAACTGTAAAGAATTGGTGAAGAAAAGATAAACCATTGAGAATTCATAATACTGTCACCCTAAATAAAGCAGGAAAATCCCTGGAGCACCCCCCAATAATAATGCATGCAACAAAACAATTCAATCCTCAGTGTAGTTTCTGAAAAGATTTAAAAAGCGGAGCCATTCACATTGCATTTTTGAACTTGACAGCCATGCTTTTAATCTGATTGGAACCAAAACATTAATTGGTAAGATGAACACCTACAGAGCATTCCTACTAATGTGGGTTCTGTTATTTGGTAAAGAGAGGTTTTAAATTTAAATAGTTTAAACTGTATGGAACTGATGGCATAAGTAGAGTGAAACCAATAACTTTTTTTCAAACGAGTTTGGTGAGATAAAGAGATAAAAATATGTTTGACTTGCATCTATTACTTGTCTTTATGACTTTTGTGGTTGACAGTTTTTTCTATTGTTTTTTTAATGATTGCAAAAACACAGAAATCAGAAAATATATATAAATGGACAGTAATTCAGATTAAAGTCAATTGATAATTCTGGTTATTTGATCTATTTTTAAATCTGGACTGCTGATCATTTCCCTCTGTCTATTATACTTTTTAAGATAAAAGGATAAAAATCAATCAAAGACAGAAATGGCTGGATTTCATTAAACAGGAAGTAGGTGAGCAACAGACCTGAAATTGAATCCCATTATGGGAGGCCATGATGATGTTGCATACCAAATTTCAAGAGAATGTGATTAGTAGTTGCTGAGAAAACTGTTACGAAAATTTTCTTCCACTGAACATTCATGTTAAAAATTAACTAAGTCGGTTAACAGGAAGTAGGTGAGCGACAGACCTGAAATCGAATCCCACGTTATGGGAGGCCATGCTGATGCTGCATACCAAATTTCAAGAGAATGTGATTAGTAGTTGCTGAGAAAACTGTTATGAAAATTTTCTACCACTGAACATTAATGTAAAAATTAACTATGTCGGTTAACAGGAAGTAGGTGAGCAAAAGGCCTGAAATGGAATCGGCCATGCTGATACGTATACTGCATAATAAATTTCAAGAGAACGTGATTAGTAGTTGCTGTGAAAACTGTTATGAAAATTTTGTCACCGCCCGCCCGCACAACATTAACCATGCTATAACCCTGATTTTCACTCTGTGAAATCCAGCCAAAAATGCTATATTGGTCAAAAAATTTTAGGTATGTACTATAAGCAGTTGTCTTACAATTTTGTAGTAATGAATAGTACTCAGATTTTACACAATTGCTTGCATTTAACAACCATGTTCTATTTTAAGCCATAGTTGCAATGTTTTGGTGCAGCATACATGTACATAATTGACACAAATTTTAACTTAGACAACCTGATGGTGATAAAGATCCTAACTGGTTTTTATTTTGGGGGGAGGGGGTTGGGGAGGGGGAAGGAGTGGGATGAGTTTCAGAGGATTTTAAAAGGCTAATAATAATGACAAAGAAAAATATGGACACCAAGTAATGTCAAAAGCTCATATGACTTTCTATATACCGGTATTTATGTCTGGCAGGAATAACATACATACATACTACAATAAATATAAATAAAGATTTCCTTGTGTTTTTCAAATAAATTTAATGTATTTTTATATATTAGATGTTTTGTTTGAGGTCTAGTGTATATGTATACCATTTTTGCAATTTGTCAGCTTTACATGGCACATGCAGTCAGTTTTTTTTAAGAAAGCCATGGTACATGTATAACACGACAAGAAACCATGACTCTTTGCAGGAACACTGACAAAAATTATTGAATTAGGTTCGAGTCAAGCTGTATTGTAAATATACCACGAAGTAAATTTGTCTGTGTTATGTCCAAGGAACAGACTTAAGTCCTCTGTCATTTGACTTTCTGTCTTTTTGTTTGCCACCATAACCATGATGTAGTCAGGTAATTCATCATCTGTTAATAAGAACAGTTATTAAATGTTACTCAATATATACCCTAAAGTCCCCATATTAGGAAAGAATTGTTTGGCATTACAATGTCATAAACCGTAATCTCAAATTAAACACAAGAAATGTATAAAATGTTAAAGATGACAAAAGACAATGTAAATATACATTAAAATATTTACTTTGGTGCATATCAATGGTTATCATCAACAATTTTCTTAAGCTCCAATTTTTTAAAAATTTAACAAAGCTTAAATTTTGACACTTCAAATTTTAAACTTATGAAAATCTTTGTACAGAAAAAAAAATGTAATTTAATAATAAACATGTACAGTTGGTACTATATTGGGGGAGGAAGCAGGAGTACCCGGAGAAAACCCCCGACCTTAAAAGGCTTATGATAAATGAAACAAATAGCATGTCCACTCTAAAAGGAGGGAAAAGGCAAACGAGATAGAGATATATATAAGTTTTTTTGTCCAACATATTTCCACTTCTGATAAGTGGCAGCATAGAAAAAACACAATCCATCCAAGATACATGTACATGTCACTGATAAAATATCCCTACTAAACAAATTTATGTATGTTAATGATTTTTTTACTTAGTGTGACCACTTAAAATATGCCTTTTTTGCTTGTCTGATTTGACCAAATCTTAGTCAGACATGTTTTTGGTGTAAATATCGGTCATATCCAGCAAATACATGTGTATGACGGTTTCTGGACTCTGGTATATAGTGTAAAAAACCAATATGTTTTGTTTAAATAAAGAATTATTTTAGCATATATTTATACATTGCATTTTACATTATGATAACAAGTATGCTTCAATGTGCCATCCCTTCCCTAATGCAACCATCCCACCTTAACACAACTGTACCCTACCCTCATCAACATCCTAAATTTCCTTTTAGATGTGTAAGTTTAAAACTCACCAACATAAGCTCCAAGTTCTACTAGTTTAGCTTTTATTGCACTCTGAAATAAATTCCAAATAAAAATTATCAATACAGGAAGGTATTTGAAAAATTTAGATCATCTATAGTTACAATCTGAATGAAGCTTAGAAAACAACCTTATTAAGTCGCATGTCCATGGACATGAATATGTCACATTTATGATTTTATTTCAAGTTTGATTTGCTGGACAGGATATGAAGAAGAATTCTGTACACTGTATTTCCATGTAACAAATAAAGATATGCAAATAAATGTGAATATACAGGTACTGCATCCCTTGATACAATGAACATTGTATATCACAATTCAGACTAGTTACTAATTTACATATTATTCCTGCCCGAGTCCAAATATATTTCTTCATGGACACTTGTCAAACTGCACACAAGTCAATTCAGCATTATTTTTTTTCTTCAATTGATTATTGAAAATATGATACACTTTTAAAGAGCTTTTTAACATGTTTAATGACTAAACTAAGCAAGTGGTACACTTTATTAATTAATAAATATTTCTTAAATTGCACATACATGTGCCTCCATGATTTTATCTTATCAATATCACAGTCAAATGTTTATAAGTTTAATATGTCTTCAACTTTTAAAGGTAAAATAAAATATAAAGACAATGCACAGGACCTTTATTTTCAAGTTCGCATCATGAACTACATGTAAGAAATGATTAAAGAACTGAATTCTCTAATTTTCATTGTTTGACAGTTGGACATATTTGTTTGTTTGTTTGAATGGTGTTTTAACGCCACTTTCAGCAATTTTTCAGCTATTTCATGGCGTCCAGTTTTTATTGGGGGAGGAAGCCGGAGTACCCGGAGAGAATCCCCGACCTGCGGTAGGAAAACTGGCAATCCTTGTCAATTAAGATTGGAGTCGAGTACACCCTGACTGCAGTGAGAATCGAACCCGCAATCTCAGTGTTGACAGACCACGTGATCAATAGTAGACGAACTACCTTGACCACTCGGCCACCGAGGCCCCCTGGACATATTTGAGTTGTATTGCTTTTATGCATGATGCCAATTAAGGGTAAGTCATATGAATTTTCATTAAAAGCTTCAGTTTTAATGCCTTAATTTTTAGTTGAAATCAATTATATATCATTTAAATAATGAATGAGAATCAAGTCGCGCCCAAGACACTTGTCCACCGCTATTTCAAGACAAGTCGTCCAGCTCCAACACATAATCTTCAACTTATAGTACCAGTACAGGGACAACCAGACAACAGTTAATCAACTCCTGAAGAAGTGCAGGAAGACCAGTAGATCTGATGATGAAGTGTACATAATACGATTGAATGTTTTACATTTGTATGTTGACTTATTAACTTATTGTTTTGTTAACTTTTGCTGTTACATACTATCAATAATAATACAATTAGAATATTAAATTTTGTTCTTATTTTTTTTAAAATTGTCTTTTTATTTCCATATACAATAACAAGGATGAAGTCCATTTCCAAACAACTGAAAAAATATATAAAAATAAAATATATTCTCAAAAACTGTCTCAAGCAGTTGGTGACTTGACCTGATACCTAAATAACAGCATACTCCGGTTGACACAATTATGTTTTTTAAATGACAATATCACTGTCTAGGTGGTTCCAGTCTAAAACAGATGTATTGTTCAGAATTTGTTTATGGTACTTGCACACCCCAAATTGTTATTGCATACAGATTGTTTGTGAAGTCAAATAATTATGAGGCGAGATTGCTTTTGCCATATGCCCCCAATAATTTTAAAGAAGAATGTTAGGATGGTGTACATGCTTCCGTAGGAAAGATTTTCAAATTTGAGGTCTTTGAGCATATCAGTTACACATCCTGGGGTGTTTGAACAGTAGTCTTCAGTAATGAACCCCACTTCAAGTCATCAGAGGTAGTAATGGCAAAATAGGGGGTGGTGTATTGTTTAAGAGTTATGGGGTCTAGATTATAGAAGTGGCCGCTTTTATTGGGAACACTTAGTATATAACATTTTGTGGTATTGAATGTCATTCCCCAATTTTGAGCCCGTGTGATTTTTCAGGTTCTGCTGGAGTATTTCATGGTCTTTCTGTCTGGGTGATGATTTTACAGTACAAGAGACAGTCATCAGCAAATAGCGGGGTTTGGGATCTGACATGATTGGGTGGATTGTTATCTATATTTACAGAATATGACAAAGATAGAGTAGAGGAACGAGAACAGTTCCTTGTGGCACGCCGGATTCGACATGCTTGGGCGTCTACAGTTGATATGCCATCCACCAAGGACACAACATGCATTTTCTGTATAGTTATAAAGTTACCTAGCCATTATGGTTGTTTCCTAAAAAGCCAAATGATCTGAGTTTGTGTAGTAATTTACTGTTTGGCACAGTGTCAAATGGTTTGGAAAAGTACAAAATGGCACAATCAATACTATTATTGGATATGTTGATCATTAGCTTTGAACAGGCCGTCTATAGTGACTGTCAATTGTGATTACATGTATAGTCCAATCTGATTCTTTATATATGATGTTAAAATTGTTGTAACATTTCAAGCAATAAAATTATATAAATATTATTCATATTGTGTCGACAGCAGTAGTTTTAAAAATAAATATAATCCGACCGTCGAATAATAATAAGGTTCTTTTATTAGCATATATTTTGGCATATACCCTTATTTTTTTGCTGATATCTTTAGCAGAATCCATTACAATATCTGCATTACTCTTGTGTAAGAGCAAGGGAGATCGTTGGTACGTGGAATCTGTGCAAAAAACCGGCAACTGATTATTTTCGCTGTCGTAAAAAACCTTACAGAAGTCTGGTGAAAAATAGTTCTTCTAAACGCTGTGGTGATATAGACTAACGAAAGCATATCTGCAACTTGCCTTTCTACGAATATTCTTGAAGTTCGATTCAGATAAATGTCTTGGGATAGTTTAGTGAAGAGTAAGCAATTCAAACTACAAGATTTCAAAAAGTGTCTATAATATACTCAAAAATTATAAAACATAAGCGAAAAATTGTATTGAAGAAAACGAAAGTGTTTGGTGTGTCTGAAATTAGCAAAGGAAGTTATAAATGAATATAGATATAATGAACCATTATTCAACTGTAACAAACTGTAGTCGTTTCTCCAGTGAAATGTTAAATATACTTGTATATAATTTACAAATAACAAATGTATAATTATGTAATAGTAACTTGTGTGTAGGGCTGTATCCAGAATTACGGACTGATGAAGGACCCGATACGGACCGTTTATCTTGTTACAGCCCGAGCCAAAGGCGAGGGCTGTAACAAATAAACGGTCCGTATCGGGTCCTTCAGAAGTCCGTAATTCTGATACAGCCATAAACACAAGTTACTATTACTTTTATTTCATTGAAAACATTAGAAAACAAACAAGTTCAATAGTATACAAGACAAAATGAACTTTGTTTACCTGTAATTGTTTAGCATTTGTGCTAAATAATATGTTCTGTTGATATTTTACATGTTTTACATTTTGTTTAGTAATTAGCAATCTATTTACATTTATTTGTGGCACATCAAAATTGAAAATTCAAATAATCTTTTTTTGATCGGGCTGTATCACCGTTACAGCCAGGGCTGTATCAAACTTAGGGCTGTAACAGTAGATTGGATACAGCCCGTTTGCTGATACAGCCCTGCTAAGTTTTTTATTCTTAAACACATTAACTGTAGCTTAAAATACAGACTGCAAATTATCCAATGGAATGGTTTGTTACATTATTGATATGAAATAAATCAAAATATTATTAAGGTTTTCCACTTTCCAGTGGAAAACCTTCCTGTAATTCGTCTGTTTATTATTATTATTCTTTTTTTTCCGCCAAGTTTTCTTTTCCCATTATAAATTTTGTTTCGCGACATGTCGTAAAGATATTTTGTACTATGGATGTATGAGACATTGCGCTTTCGCAGTTAACCCTGGCAGACCGAACACTTATTCTTTACGGAGTTATTTCCCCTGTCATAAAAAAGCTTGTGTGCAGATTAACTTTGAAACTGTAAAAGATGTCGCAATGAAAATTGTTCCAAAATGTTCAGCGAAGGATTGCGACACTTTATAACATATCGCATTAAAGAAATTTTCACCTTCTTATAGGAGTTATTTCCCCTTATTTATTGCAAGTACATTTTTTACCATAGTAACTCATGAACCAGAAGTGATAGAGACTAGATATTTCACAGTTGGTCATCCTTGACCTTGAAAAAGGTCACAAGGCCAAGGGTCAAGGTCACGTTCTAATTTTTGACCCAATGTTGTGTGCGGATCTCCTCCTTAACCATAATAGATACAGAATTGAAACCTGTACCAAAATGTGTATCATATTAAGATCTTGAATCGTCACTTTTTTTATTTGACATTTTTATAAGAGTTATCTCCCCTAGACCAATAAAATATATTGTGAATTGCATTATATCACTATATCTCAGTAACTATAACAGATATTTATATGAAACCTTATATCATTGACCTTGACCTTGAAAATGGACACAAGGTCAAAGGTCAAGGTCATGTTTGAAATTTTGACATCATCTTGTCGTCGCTATTCCTTTGAAAGGGTAAAAGATAGGCTATAACTTATAACGGATAAAATGTCGGCCTCAAAAAGGCGCAACTTTTTTCTATTTGGAGGGCAAGGATTTGACTTCATCCTATAGGAGTTATCTCCCATTACAACCATTGATGTTTGGTTTTTCATTGATAACTTATTAACTATTGATAGTAGAGCCATGGGGACTTCACCAAAGACCATTATGACAATTGACCTTGAAAATAGAAACAATTTCAAAGGTCAAGGTCATCTTATCAATTTTGGTAATTATGATAAATAGTCATTTCTTCATAATTATAAGACATATTGACATAGGATCTTCATTGTTGGTCCTTTATTGACCCTCAGCATGGTCAAGGTCATATTGACAGAAGTCAAGGTCAAATAATATTATTCGAAAATTCTGCTTTTTCGAGTAAATAAAATGGTAAATATTGATAAATGTTTTGTTTTTAAAGCATTAAGTATGCAAATAGCAAAACTTGCTGGTCAAGGTCATTTATGTCAATTAACGTCCTATTTTATGACCTTTTTTATTTCGAAAGATATCCGAATGGTTTTTTCTTTCGTTTGTTTATTTTGAAAAGACAGGTCAATTTTCATAAAACCAAAGTCAAGGTCAAGGTCATTTTTGCAATAAGTGGAAAACCTCTCATTTGTTCGGTAGAACCAATGAACTTATATTTGTTATTGAAATTCGTAAAAAATATCTGTAAGACTGTATGTAGTCAAAATTGTCTTGCTTTTCGTCATGTAATTTTGAGGCTTTAAATTTAAATAAAAAACATTTGATAAATCAGTTATGAAGGTTACTGATTTTGTTTTTAAGTGAAATGGCCTCAAAGCAGACCAGCACTTTACCACAGTCTTGAAATTACAAAATCGAAGGAAGATATTTTGTATGATCTTATTGATAAGAGACGGAAAGTTACATAAAATACATAATAATTATTTGTACAAAAGTTATTGTATAATTCTTGCATTATTATATGCATTTGTAAGGTTGGTTGGTTACATGCTAGTAGCTACTGCTTAAGCTTGTTGTTAAATGAGATGAGTTGTAATTAAATTGTAACCAATAATTTACTACGAACTATTTACGCTACATTCTGAAATAGGAAAATAAATATATCATTTATTAATTATCAAACACAAAATTCATGGTGATGAAACAATATTATACTGGTGGTGTACATTAAGATGAAGGGCAAACATGTGTTGGGCACATTAAGTCAAGGTGCAAACCGGATTCTGGGTAAAACTATTAGATTCCAGGAGACAAAATCAGAAATAAATGATAGTTTTTCTTTTACATTATGACTAACTTAGAAAAAAAAGTCATTATATAGGCATGTCGAAATAACTGGATTATACAAAAATAATATTTGGTGTAGCATAACAAAAATAAATGAAAGCAACTAATATTTGCTTATATAACTGCAGTGCATGTAGTACTTATATATATAATTTTAAAGGGTTGTATTATTAACTTAAACCTTGCAGGCATATGTTAAGGAAAATGTTTCAAATTGAGATTTTATGCCAAATTTTGTTAAGGGCACAACCACTGCCACAAGTTCAGCAAAATCTAACCCTCGAGTGTAAAAAGACCATGTTTAACATTGAAAAAAATAATTTTTGCTATTTTGACATTTATATTAAAAATTAAGTTTAGACTTTTTTTTGTAATTAAAAAGAGAATGCTTGTTTTAAGTTTTGTATATTTTCAGCTCATTTGTTACAACACAAAGTTGCCAGTGGAATTCTGCTTTTGACAAAACATGGACAGGAAGTTTATACCTATGGAGAACTTACTAATCTTCTCAAGGTACACGACACCAACCAAAACCCTTTTGGTATATGACATTGCATTAACACCCCACTGTTCTCAATTACAGGCAATTATGATTATCAATTGACAGATTGAATGAAGAAAACATTCCCAGCCAGAATATTTATACCTTTGTACTCTTCTTCTGTTGTATTATGTAACTGTCTACTTGTTGTCAGATTTTTATACCTCTACTTGTCTGTAGTCTTAGGGGCATAAATAGCTAGAGAGTTTAGAATCTCATTGACCAGTTCAATAACGCGACTGTTCCAAGCCAGTAGTAAATGCACTTGTACGTGTTTGTCCTTAATGTTGGTATTTCTTTTTCGTTTAATTTTTGGCGATTAGTTGTTTGTTGTTCTGTCTTTTAGTTTGGGTTATCTTCTCTTCCTTATAAGTATGAATAGTCACAAAAATATGTTCATAATAACCTTCTCAGGCTGAATCTGTACACTCTGGGAGCAAAAACCCTAATTTGGAATGATTTATAGCAAATATTTAAACTGTGTATATTTGGACATGTTCTTACAGTTTCTTGTATAAAGATTAATTGATAAGGGGACATGAAATTTTATGTATGATTGTATTCATATGGTACCCAGATGTACTGTTTATATCCATTACATTTATGACCACAAGTCTTTCAATCTGATTCAACTTAGAACTTGCATTGGTTCTGTTTCATTGATATGTAATGCATAAAGTTTTTAATGGGATAATATTTCTTGCTTACTATGCCCGTCGAAGACTGCATGGTTGTATTATGGAAACACCCATGGCAGGCAGGCAGCATCCACAGCAATGTTCGCTCTCGAACTCAAACAGTTATTGTCCGATTTTCATGAAACATGGGGAAAATGTTTATGGGCATAATATTTCAGCCAAGTTTGAAAACCAGCCAAATCACTTTTGCCAATTCAGAGTTATGGCCCTTTATTTATACAAAAAGGTCAAATTTGCCTGGTCCGCTCTCTGACTCGAACAGTTGTTGTCCGATCTTCATGAAACACAGGGAAGATGTTTAGGGGCATAATATCTCAAACATGATTGATAACCAGCCGAATTGTTTTAGTCACTGTACAGTTATGGCCCTTTATTTACATATATATTCAAACAGTTGTTGTCAGATCTTCATGAAACTTGGGGAAAATATTTATGGGCATAATATCTCGGCCAGGTTTGATAATCAGCCAAATAACTTTAGCCACTTAAGAGTTTTGGCCCTTTATTTATAAAAAAATTGGCAAATTCGCCTTTTCGGCTCTCTAACTCAAACAGTTGTTGGCCAATCTTCAAGAAACTTGGGGAAAATATTTATGGGCATTATATCTCGACCAAGATTGATAACCAGCCAAATTGCTTCTGCCACTTCAGTATTGTGGCCCTTTATTTATAAAAAATTGGCAATTGTTCGACGGGTGTATTTTGTACCACTTTAACACTTGTTTAATGAGTATTTTTCAATTATAGGTTATGCAATTTTACATTGTAATTATGTAATATAATATCAATTCTTGCATCAGATAACAGTATATAAAACCTTTCTATTTTGATCAAATTCTCTAAACTCTTAACTTAAAAGTTTATCCTACAAGGAATATCTCAAAGAAGGACTATATGAACTCAGCAAAAATACTTTCTTTTGCTCTTGGTTAAGCATTGGATAATTTTCTATTACAGGATGAAAAGCAACAGTTTGTTGACTGTTTCAGAGGATTGAATCCAGCTGTCAGTTTTAATACATTTCAACTAACAATTGGAAATAAGTCCCCAGAACAGTATAAGATATATAAACAGTCACACTGTAGGTACGTAGTGGTATATAGTACAGACAATTAAATATGCACAACCAATGAAATTTGTTTTTTTGCACTTGTCCACATTGGCAGCCCATCAATTTTGGCTCTAATTTGAAAACTTATGGTGTAAAAATAGTAAACATTTACATTTTTCTGATTTTTTCTATGGATCACTCAATATTACAAATTTATGATAAAGCACATCTACTCCTAGGAGTGGGCAGCACAGTCGAGCCATGTCATCAAGTAAAATTAATCCTGGCTTTAGTTTATTTATTTGGTATCTATTTATCTGGTATTTTAATGGGTTGTAGTTCAATCACCTACATGTAAGGGCTGTTCTAGAAAATGCTATCCCCACCTCAGGATGGCACTTTTTTTAGACTCCACCACCTATCACTACTACCTATAGAATTGTAAAGCTCCAGTACAAAACCCTCACCACCACCATGAACACATTACAAAACAATTTTTTATAGTCACTATTTTTAGGTATGTGCTGCAGGGTGAGCCAGCTTTTAGGATGAATCTTATATACAGTGTAAGTCCAGCAAACCTTGAATTGAATTATGTTGGTCGTTGGTAATGTAATTGTGGAAAGGAAGACTACTCATACGGAAACAAATAATATCAAAACACTAAAACAAATGCAATGAAAATATACAAATTATTGGTGGAATTCCTGATAGAAATTAAACAAAGATAATACCCTCTCCATAATATTTTCTTTCATTCTGATGACCGACATAATTCGATTCTAGGTTAGGTGACTACCACAGAAAATGAAATTCATTCTTATATAAAATAATATAAATTGCTGTCCTGGGAGAGGAGATGGTATTTTCAGGAATTGCCATAAGTTAAGGATACACCCACAGTATTGAGTAAAACCAAATAATAAATATACTGAAGACCAATTCTATCAAATGTTAGATATTCTGATTGACAACATATTTGTCATGTTTGGAGGGCATGTTTTTCAACATACTGTTGGTATTCCAATGGGTACTAATTGTGCTTCTCTCCTGGCTGACTTGTTATTGTACTCTTATGAGGCTGAGTTCCTATAGCTAGAAGACCTGCTGAAGAAGAAAGAAAAGACACTGGCCCAGAAGTTAATTTCACATTCTGCTATATTGATGATGTTTTGTCCCTCAACAAATCTAAATTTGTTGACTATTTGCATTCAATCTACCCTAGCAAGACACTACCAATACACTTAGGTCTTCCTCTTACTTAGACCTACTTCTAGAAATAGACTCGTAAAAACAACAAACTAGACTCTACAACAAATGACTTCACTTTTCCAATTGTCAACTTCCCCTTCATCAATAGCAACATTCCAGCAGCTTCCGTCTTTGATGTATACATTTCACAACTTATTCATTATTCTAGATCCTGCGATCGGTTTTCTGATTTTTTTATAGACTGAACACTGCTGTTCAGACTACTTAACTACTAAAACAACGGTTTGTTGTACCTAGGTTGATGTTATCTCTCCAGAAGTTTCATAATCGTCACCATGACTTGATTGTTATGGGAAATCAATCTCTCAAATACGATTGTATACTTTTGCTGAGTATACCTAATCTTTTCTATTCCTTGATTTGACATTTTCCTAAACATGAGAATGAGTTACTTGACAGGTGTCTATTTAGAGGCAGGCACTGTTTACTCGTCTGGAGCACCTGAGTGCACCCATGGTTTTATTGGGTACAGGTTACTCACTTTCTGTTTTTGTTTTGCCTTGTACATGTTTCAGAGGTGTTTACTATTACCGATTTTCCGGAATCATTCCGAATTTGGGTCTTAAAATATGCATCATGGAAATGCACCCGGAATCACACATTTCTGCCGGTATTACAATTAACTTTCAAATGCTTTTGGTTGTGATTTTGTGACATTGTAAAGGTATTACAATATTGAATAAACATGGTTTTTTATTAATGTTTGATCAATAAAATGTGCATTAGAAAGATGTTCTATAGTAAAAGACTGGCCAGAAACTTTAATATTGTTCTAAGTTTGGACATTTTATTGCAAAGTTTCAGATTACGGATAGATGTGCAAAATTACTGAAAAAAATAATTAAGATTACTGGGAGGACTTCAAAGGGGTAAACACTTCTATATCCGGATTTGTAATTGTCCCTTAACTTTTGGCTGTTGTTGTTTCTTTTGGTTTCTTTTGCTATTTTTCTTTTTAACACCATAAAAGAAATGTGTAGGATAATTTCTACAATATTACAATTATATTTTTAATAATAATTACAATACAGAAGTGTATTATAATGTGAAACAATGTGTAAATGTGTAACTACTTTATTGACTTGACATAAAAACAATATAAGGATGTGGCTTAGAAATTTAGGAAAATGCAAGGCTCTGCTAAACCTTTACTTCGTTTCATGCCATGTTCTTACTAGTATATTGAATTTATATCAAGTCCATATACAGATGTAATTTTTTTATCCTGCAATCTATTGTAAGATAATAACACACATAATTTTTGTAATTCTCTATTTTTTTTCAAAAATCTTTAACAATTTTAACCCAAATCAAGCATCTACATATTAATCATTTTTATTGTGCATATAATCATATATTACCCTTGAGTGTGTTGAAATTTTTCAGTGACAAGAATTAACTGTGACATCAGGTTTTTGTAATTAACTGTATAACACACATTGTCCAGTTCTAGCTGTGGCTAGGTCAAAGAGAAATCAGTGTAATTTTGTTGCTTATATTTTTCATTATTTATAAAAAAGAACTTATGTTTCCTTATACTGTTAGTTGCAGAAAAATATGATGAACAGAATTAAATGTCTTTCATTGTAACATGCATTGTATATTATTTAACATTGCCTTAAAAGGTTACTTATTTTCGGATTATGTTATATGGATTAAACAAATACTTAAATGTTTCATTTCTATAATAAGTTTTATATAATTACAGCATTTATGCCACATCAGACAGTGACAGAAATGGCTTGGCAGTATGTAATCTTCCATATGGCATAATGATCTGTACCTTCCATCAGCCTGTACAGTGTAGTAAAGCAGTTCAAATTATTGAAAAATTCTGTGATGTTCTAAGATCATAAACACGTGGAAATGTTATCATGGCTTGAGATTTGTTCATGGCCAATGGTAGGCATAGTTTGTGGTTTGGATTATTATTGTTACAGAATTTGAAAGTTGGAGAGGTAGTTTTGATTGGGTTTCTGGAAAGTTGAATTGAATGCTATCGATAAGTACGGTGTCGATGAACCATGTTATTATGTGATTATTGAGGAACAGTGTTATTTGGTGACAACTGTGAGATGCAGTTTTTGTATCTTAAATACACTCAGTGTAAAGAAGTTATCATGTTATGAAAAGTATTTTTCTGACAAATCATAAAGTTATGACACAAAAAGTAGTTTAATAGCATAAGAAAGATGAATTATTGTTAAATTTATTTCTGTGAATCAAGACAAGTTATAAAATATGTTATACTATTATTTTTGTAATTTTACATTACAAATATAACATTGACAGAGGGAGAGGAGTCTCTTTCAAGATTAAATTATTCAAAAATGATTACAAGAATGAATATTTAAGAGTGGTTTTATATTTCTATTTGAAACAAGAAATCGTGAAACAGTATATCAAAGGTCATAGAAATGAACACACAGATTACAGAACCAAATTTCCCAAATTATCATACAAAGAGATATTTTTTGTCTCTTCTGCGACGATAGTCGATGGAGGTGAGACATATATATGGGAATTCAAAGGCAGCACAAACACTTAACATTTTGCTTTATATCTTTGCAAGCTTAATTCCTTGGTCCATTAAATTTGGTCTAGTGGTAGCTTAGAATGAATACTTGCCAGTCAGTCACCAGACCTTGCAGGGCTCGCGTTGGAGGGCGACTCGGGCGAAGAAGTCGCCTTATCGTGGTCCCACTTCGCCGTCGATCATCTTCAAAAGCGAAGTGAAGTCGCCCTTTCATTTTCTAGAATCGCCTAATGTCGCCTTTCAAATTTTATTCCCATTTTGGTAAGAAATCTTCATATTTTTGATACCGCGTCATGTTTATTATGTTTACGCGCCAAAGTTGAACTGGTACCCTTTTAACTTTTATTTGGTATATAAAGCGTAGGTTTACAATATAACCGAAAACCAGTTCAGAGCACAAGAATTTGTGAAAATTTCCGGAGCGGATATGAATTTGGTGCCGGAGATTGCAAATATACTACGCTGATAGTGGTGAAATTAGTTTTGCAATGATAGACACGTAGTAAAAATAGTATTTTGGCAGTTACTTAAAACAAATTTAAGTTAAATATGTTTAAATACTTTTTAATAGTGAATTTTACAATTTTAAATAATATATTATGTGTCACAATGATGTAATTTTCTTCTTCTAGTTCTAATAGTACTTCATTATAAATCAATCAAATTGTGTATCAATGACAAAGAAACATTTATTTTAATGAACAGTTTTGTGACAGTTGATTCTATTTTTATTGTTATGTTTAATACATGTATTTTTGAAAATGTGTGAAATAAGTATACTGAATAGTTAATCAAATCTTACTTTATCCTCAATAAATTAAACTGCTAAAAAAACATAATAAAAATGCAAATGCCAACACTAATTTAAAAAAACAAAAAAAGTAAACAGGACGCTTTCGCGACATATACTGCAACTTCTCCCTGTTTTCCACCCACTTCTCCCTGTTCTATCCTCACTTCTCCCTGTCAGCCACCCAAAAGAGAAGTGACTTCTCCCTATAATTTTGACCCAGCGTGAGCCCTGCCTTGACCTCAATTTCACAGTCCATACATGTCCATTTTTGTCGTCTGCATTGTCTTTAATTATTGTTGTTATATAACTTTAAAAATACTTTCCTTGAAACCTTTATACCAAAGTTGGCATGAATCATCTATATGTTGTAAAGTAAGTGGTTTTTTATGCCCCCGCGACGACATGTCGGGGGGCATTAAGTTTTACTCATGTCCGTCCGTCCGTCCGTCTGTCCGTCAGTACGTCCGTACGAATTTCCGTCAAGCTTTTCTCAGAAACCGTACATCAGAACAATTTGAAATTTGGCAGGGTGGTTCAGTATCACAAGTTGTACGTCCTAAGCGACTTTCAGACCTGTCGGACAACTACTTCCTGTTTGGGACTGGGCCGATATGAAAATGTGTTAACATGAGTATGAAAATTTCCGTCAAGCTTTTCTCAGAAACCGTACATCAGAACAATTTGAAATTTGGCAGGGTGGTTCAGTATCACAAGTTGTACGTCCTAATCGACTTTCAGACCTGTCAGACAACTACTTCCTGTTCGTGACTGGGCCGATATGAAAATGTGTTAACATGAGTATGAAAATTTCCGTCAAGCTTTTCTCAGAAACCGTACATGAGAACAATTTGAAATTTGGCAGGGTGGTTCAGTATCACAAGTTGTACGTCCTAAGCAACTTTCAGATCTGTCGGACAACTACTTCCTGTTTGCGATTGGGCCGATATGAAAATGTGTTAACATGAGTATGAAAATTTCTGTCAAGCTTTTCTCAGAAACCGTACATGAGAACAATTTGAAATTTGGCATTGTGGTTCAGTATCACAAGTTGTACGTCCTAAGCGACTTTCAGACCTGTCGGACAACTACTTCCTGTTGCGACTGGGCCGATATGAAAATGTGTTAACACGAGTATGAAAATTTCCGTCAAGCTTTTCTCAGAAACCGTACACAAGAACAATTTGAAATTTGGCAGGATGGTTCAGTATCACTTGTTGTACGTCCTAAGCGACTTTCAGACCTGTCGGACAACTACTTCCTGTTTGCGACTGGGCCGATATGTAAATGTGTTAACATGAGTATGAAAATTTCCGTCAAGCTTTTCTCAGAAACCGTACACAAGAACAATTTGAAATTTGGCAGGGTAGTTCAGTATCACAAGTTGTACGTCCTAAGCGACTTTCAGACCTGTCGGACAACTACTTCCTGTTTTCGACTGGGCCGATTTGAAAATGTGTCAACACGAGTATGAAAATTTCCATCAAGCTTTACTCAGAAACCGTACATTAGAACAATTTGAAATTTGGCAGGGTGGTTAAGTATCACAAGTTGTACGTCCTAAGCGACTTTCAGACCTGTTGGACAACTACTTCCTGTTTGGGACTTCCTTTAGCGGGGGCATCCGTGTCCCATGGACACATTCTTCAATTTTTTTTCATATATCTCCAAATTATAACAAAGAAACAAAAAAATCTAAAACAATAAGCATTTATTAATTAGTCCAAATTGGTCAATCAATGCCTGAAATGAATTATAGCCCTTTAATGACTCTTTTTCCAATTTTTGTCTTATTAAATTACTATAATAGAAACGGTAAATAGCAAAAATGATCCGTATTGTTGTCAAGTAGACATCCTCATCCGGTTTATACACATTTTACGAGACACTTGGTATGAAACCGTCATCATTGTTTTCCTTTCAGAGTCGAGTTTCCTGGCTCTCAGGGTTTTAGCAAGCCATAAATCAGTTTGTAAACCCCTAATGTTGAAGGGCTTTTAGATGGATCGATGTCCATTGAGGGTTTGTGCAAAACCATGGATAGGATATGGTCAAGTAAAGCGTTGCACAATAAGTGGAAAAAAATGTAAGGTTAACTCCACTTTGTAAATCAATAGTTTTCTGTGACAATCATGAAAAGAGATGTACTGAAAATGTTGTTTTTATTTGGTACAAATAAGGATAGGCGCAGCCTTTACTTCATGAGGGTTCTGTGCAAAACCGTGGATAGGATATGGTCAAGTAAAGCGTTGCACAACGAGTGGAAAAAAATTTAAGGTTAACTTCAATTTGTAAATCAATAGGTTTCTATGACAATCAGAGATGCACTAAAAATGTTGTTTTTATTTGGTGCAAATAAGGATAGGCGCAGCCTTTACTTCATGTGCAAGTAGTACTACTAGTATATAACTACAATCATAATGATACTGATTTTATACTGGTTAGACAACTTTATTCTTGGATAGAATAAATCATGGTTTTATTGCATATATAAAGTTATACCATTGACACAATATTTTGATAGTTCACCAATTCATTTCATGTTAATCCAATATCGTTGGAATCACATGGATTCAATATTGAACGACCTACCTTTATCATATAGTTTTCTATCTTGTACGGCTTACCGTAAGAGGGATAATGGGTCAAAACCATTTTCTCCATTTTGAAAATATTTTATTTTTAATTCAATTAAGAGTTTTCCACTGGAGTCTTTAGTAAACTGTCATTAATGGTAATTTGATGTTTCATTCAGATGAGTATACCGACTGTTTAGTGTCATGACACTAAAGGGGACCAATCAAATTTTAGAACATAGTACTTAAAAACAAAATAGTCCAGTTTATCTTAGTGTATATTAAAACTACGTAATGGATTTAAATGAATGAGAGTTTTTCTGAAAGGTGAATATATTGGAAAAATTTTGAGTCCTAATTTGCTCTGTTCTAATGGTGTTTAGTACATTCACTACATAACCTATAAACCAAGATTTTCTGAGAAAAGTGCTATTTTTAGAAGGGGTTTAACCCGGAAGCTGGTTTTCTCTTGGAAGGTTTTAAAGAGGTCATGAAATTTTTGAGAGAATATAGGCCTGTCACGTACGATTCTGGATATATATGATGTCGGTCAAGTTAAACTAAAGGTAAAAGAGCTGCGCGCTAATTAGAAAAATAAAAAAATATGAGAAAATCTTTAAAAATGGGATTAGGGTTTTCTCCCCTTTAAAACAATATTTAAAGGATCAAGTTTGCAATTTAGTTTCAAATTTGCATTTATTTTTATGTTTTTGATTCTAATACAATCCTCACTCTGTGTCATCCCTGGGACTAGTATAACTAACTGATTTATAGGTTCCTTGTCATCCTATGTACTATAGTTGTTGCGGACCAATAAAATTTTAAATTTTAAAGCGGAAGTGGCCGTGTTGTGAAGCATGCTGGACATAGTGCAAACGAATGATTGTATTTTTCTCATCAAGGAGTAAAGGAAAATTGCAGTACTTCTTTGGTATTTATCTATTGTTAGCACTTTGCGTCCGTCCTAGTCGGCGGTGGTTTCTGTAAACCTTATACATTTTCTGAAACCACATCGCCATTTGAAACCAAACTTGTTAAGAATGTTCATTGGATGGACCTTTACAAAGTTTTTTTTATTAGAAAACTAATATCACCACCACCGTAGGACTAAGTTTAACATAGGAGATCATAAGACCCTAAGGAAAAATGGTTAAGAAAAGCTTCTCTCTAAAAAAGGTTAACCAATCGAAACAAAACTTTGTTTGGAAGGTCCTGTTTAAAGTTCGGTTTTTATGTCCATCGGAAAGTCAAAATGACTGCCACCGCAGACTTAGTTTAACATTGGACCGTATGGGAAAAGGTTTATAAAGTTCCTATAAAATTTACTACGCCAAACGCGCGTTTCATCTAACCGAGACTCACTAGTGGCGTTCAAACCATTAAAATATTTAAAATATATGTTATTAAGAATTTTTAGAGCTTTTATCATCAAAATTCCAAATGTTATGCCAACTCATGATAAGGCTGACCACATCAAGTAAAAAAAAAAATAAGCAACACTTGGAACCTATTCTCGACTAAAAGACAAGTTATTAATCTTTTCCTGTGGGTAAGCCAAACATTTACGTAACATATATCTCATGAAAGATAGGGCCGAATAACACTGCCTTAAAAACCAATTTTAGCAATGTTATTGTCAGATTAATGCGAAAAGGGGATAGTACGATTATTCGTGCTTATAGAAATTCTGTTAATTGTGACAATACTCTTGCCTCATTCAACCTACGAACTTTGCTTTGAAGCTGCAAATTCAGAATTTAAACGCAAGGAACAATGTAAAGCCGCTTCAGACGCAACTGAAACTAATCGTTAAAGACAGAACCTTTAATGTAAGATGGAGTCAATCGATCCTCATCGTCTATTAATTTCCATTGCCCAGGGCTTGCACAGCAGTTATTTTTGTTAACTATACAGATGTGTTAGACCACAGGGACAATTTCCTAGCTTAAATTTTGTCGTGTCAATCATGTCCATATATACAATGTAGATTCAGGATAATGCTGTTTCATTTCGGTTGAAAATTTGGGGCAGTCTGTTTTATTACATGTTCAGTGTCGTGCAAATTACTATACTATGATATCAACTGATGGTTTTTATACCCCCGCTCGACAGAGTCGGGGGTATATAATGGTCCTCATGTCCGTCCGTCCTTCCGTCCGTCCGTTTTCCGTCCACATTTGGTGTCCGGATGATATTTCAAAAAGTTTTCTTCCGATTTGAATGAAACTTTGGGATATTGTTATATATCAGGTTGGTAAGAAGCCTATCGATTTTGGGGAAAATCCGTCAAATTTCAAGGTCACAGTCTACGAAAAGCGTTAGAAATTTTAACAAAAAAGTTGTTTCCGGACAATTACTCAAAAAGTTTGCATCCGATTTGAATCAAACTTTGGGATATTCCCTACATGCGGTAAACAAGATTTATCTCCCATTTGCAGTGTTATCTGTTCTTTAGAGCAGGTACTTTATAGTACCTACTGTGGGTAAAAAGTAGTTTTTCTACAATATTTTTGTATTCACATTTAGCAAAGCATCCGTTAAAATTAATTTTGATGTGCAAACTAATTCTGCTGTTTTTTAGTCGTACTGGAACAGTCAGACCACAGACATTATTTAAAAAAATAAATAACGTGATTTTTCCCTATCTGTTCAATACTAGAGGTACCTGCTGTTATGAAAGGCAACTCTTGAAAATGGGAAGTAACTCCTGCATTCCGAAAATAGGGAATTGTTATATATCAGGTTGGTAAAAAGCCTATTGATTTTGGGGAAAATCTGTCAAATTTCAAGGTCACAGTCCACGAAAAACGTTAGAAATTTTTACAAAAGCGGGGTTATCAGTGATCGCTAGATCGACTTTGTCTAATTAATAAATATGGACTATGTTTTACATATATGTTACTGTAAGACGTCTTTGGATGTGTGTTTAAATTAAAGTTAGTTCGTAGGGATTCTGCTGCGATGATCAATGTCTACAAAATTACTAATTAGGGCACATTCTACTGCCAGATGTTTCTTTTTAAACATCGACATAACACTAATAATCGAGGAATGGTTAAATATAAAATAGTGCATTTGGTAACGGTAATCTTTTACATGTAACAAGTTAAAACTAAAACAACACACTGGCACTAACGGGCGTCCGTAGGAAAATCGGCAAAGCTCTAAGATCTTAATCATTTTTTTTAGGTTTTGAGCGCCTTAATGAGTCTTGATTAAGCGAAACGTATGTCAGGTTTAGTAAATGTTATTACCTTGGCATTTGGTGACATTTTATTTTCAACGTTGTCAATGTTTTATCTCTGCAGATTTGTTCGGCAACAAGGGAGAGTATCCCAGCTTTAGTTTTGTCTAGTGAATTATGACAAATTTTCTGCAGGATAAACTAAACAAAGTGGTTTTGTAGGTGTCTAGACTATTATTGCACTGAATTTATTAAAGGGTTGTTTATATATAAGGTAGTGCGGCAATGTTTCAGTTGTTTTTAAACATTAATGCGTAACTGACATTTTACTTCTAGATAATTGTGAATAGAAAAAAATCAGCATCCTTTTAACTTTTCCAAGACATCTAGGGCACTCGGAGACATCTGCCTTGTGGAGTAGAACGTAAACAATAAGAACGTAAATAGCCTTTGTTTAATCCAATGACTATGTTACAGAGTGACAAATGAAGTTCAAGCAATACATTTTGGCTATTAAATAAGTAATACAAATAGCAAAGAAAACCGACCTAACAACAAGAGCAAAAAGTCAAGGGACAGTTACAAATCCAGATATAGATAAGCATACACAGCGCAACACAAAAAGAGAAAGAGAGCAACCGAAATCCAATAAAAACAATGGTTGCTCCGGACGAGTAAGCAGCGCCTGCCTCTTATTAGACACCCGTCGAGTTACTCATTTTCATGTCTCGGAAAAAGTAAAAAACCAGGCATAGGAAACACTACCTATAACTCAGCTAAAATGTCAGATCGTATTTAAGAGATTGAGCCTTCTGTTCATGTATAACGTTAAACGCTGTATTTTGAACTTAGGCTAGGAAACTCCCACTCTAAGATAAATCGGGTAATCAGAAGGCTGTTATTAATTTTCCTGCGTTGAAAGTCATTTTTCTTACTCAGATGCATTGTCCTATGGTTATTTTATGAATTTTATGGATTTTCCCGATTCATTCCAGTGTCAATAATTAAACGATGTATAATGTCATATTTCGGCATTTTAATGTATAATTAATTAAAAACCTAACGTTTTGTTTGTGACAGGTATATGTTGAAGGGTGCTGTGATTATTATTTAACTGTTTCAAGAAAATTCCCAGACCTCAGTATGGTTTATATTATGATGTCAGCTGGTCTGTGTTCGATTTTATATTGCTAGTTACTTATTAGTTATCACTGCAGGTTACCAATTCAGCGTTAGTCTGCTGTAAAGCGATATTTTATGAATGCAATTTTTTTAAGAAAAGACAAAGTTTTTCTGTTTGATTTACCGAATTTGTCTGAAACCCAGAAGTAACTATGAGGACAGACTTATCCATAAATTGTGGTATTCTTGCTTAAATTTAAAGCTGACAAACACCACTCATATTTCGTCAAATACAAACATAAAAATCTAGAACACAATTGACTGCATAATTTTATTTTATTTGAGCTTTTTTCAAAACAACAACCAAAAATATAAATTAATAAAAATCATCAAATGTTTTAACGTTCGGTATTTTCAGTATTTTGAAATGTGAGTTATTAGCGACATCTTTCTGCCACTTGCCAGGCAGTCGCCAAAGTATCAGGATCGGAGGTGATTTGCTTGTTTGGCATAATCATGTCATCATATCGTTCATTGTTTAGTGTACCCAAAAGTCCACCTGTCCTACCGAAGTACCATCCACTCAAGTCAATGTCGACTGCATCTACATCCCTATCTGATCTAACCTGGAATCCACGACCTTTAACAACCACTTTATCAGCCTCGTCGAAAATTTCAATTTCTGACGATTTGTATGGAAGGTCCATTACTACACCATCAACTCTTACCTGTAATATAGATAGTTGACAAAACTTAAAAATAAAAAAAAACATTCTGTACAAATCTTTTGATATAATACGTAACAGCATTGTTCATGTTTTAATCATGAAAAACGAGTTATGCTACATAATACCAGAATCATCTTTTGAAATATAATTTATATTTTCAATATAATGTTGAAAATTGTAACGAACCTTTCCACCGGGTACAAGCTGAACATTTTGTTGATGAGATGTCATTATTAACCTCCTCTTTTGTCTCCCCAAGTAATTAAGGATTATACTGAAGTTTCCGTCCATGTAGTCACGCGCCAATACATAACTGCAACGACCGCTGAAGTCGAAATCCTGACCATCAAATGTAGTAAAACGTTCTCCTCTGATCTTTGCGCGTCCTGCAAAGACAATAAAGGTAGTTTCATACACTGTTTAGTTTAAATAAACTGAACAAATAAATATTTACATTATATTTAACGACATGTATTCAATTCTTGGTCAAAAGTGGCAAAGCTATCTAAACTCCATTATTAATTACTAAGTAAACTCAATTTAAAAAAAAATCGTCATTAAATCAATTAATTTTATTTAAGACAGTAACAAGGTCTACGTTTAATAACGAAAACATAATTATCATTTGGGAAGGCTGGCCTACATTTTGTTTTACCAATTAGTTACATGATACTGATAGTGAAAAAAAATCAGCATGGGTATAAAATATATAAATATGCAGGTGTTTTCTACTTGTGTTAAAACTATAATTAAACATGCTTTGATAATCTGCACACTCCAACATTAAAATTACCTTGACAACAATGCTATTTTTAGCCTTTAATTTAACTTACCAGTCCAGCTCATATGTGGCATATAGTCTTCCAGAGAACCTATCCAGTTTACTTTTGGAATGAGTGGTTTCATATCTGGAATGTACTTCCGTAGAGAAATCTCTGAAATTGAACTCAGTGTCTGGACATCAACTGGAAGATAAATGTCTACTTCTATTTCACCTTTGGTAAGGTCGTATGCAACAACTTTTGATTTTAAAACATTTTTATAGATATCCCTAAGAGCTGAAAGTTCCTTTTCCAAACCCTTCTTGATTTCCTCCACTATTTTTTCCAAAAACGATTTAATATTCTCTTCGATTTCCCATGATTTGTATGCAGACGATCCCTGAAAGGAAAAATCACATGTGTTGTATTTTATTCCAATAAATATATATATAATATAAAGCTGTTTAAGATGTTGAAATCTTATTTTTGTTAATTTACCATTTTCATTCACACATAATATGCACAGTAACACGGCATGTATTGTTAAACAATGCAACAGATACCTACCACATTTAAAACTAGACACTATTATATTTGCTGAATATTTGCTACAAATGGCGTACAACCAAAAAAGGACAATATGTTAGATACAAACATCAATATTATTTGACTTATAAAGCACTGTAGTTAAATAAATCATTTATTATACTAAATGATTTTCAAATATCGAATTTAAATAAATAATACTTTTATTACTAAATTTATTGTTCTAAATTTCAAATACGTCTGCGGAAATGAAGTTTTTCGTCCACACACATTAAAAATAATGTATAATAAATATAAAGTTAGACATACCAAGGTGTACACATTTGTAGGCAGTGAGTTTGCTAGTTTATTGTTGATGCTTTCTCGGGCATTGTAAATTGTTGATGTGTATTGGTTGGCAATGTTTGATATCTGATCGTTAACATTTAGCTTCTGGAACTGGTCTATGTAACTTTGGTACTTAGACTTCCACATTGTGACAGTCTGCTGATTTTCTACTGCATTCAGAGCGTCTATGAAGAGGAAAAAAATATAAAAGTATTAAATTCCGAAACTAACAATATTTTTATTTAAAAATTCAAAGAAAACTATATCATTAGAAATATGTTGGAAGATATTACAAATTAAACTTATTATTGTTTCTATAATACGAAAAATCTTACCATTAAACTTTTGGAAAGAGCTTGATCTAATTGTGTTCATTTGATCACCCATGTTAATGTAGACATTGGTAGAGTAGTCCTCCAATTCCTGTAAAAATGTTGAATAATACATATTATATAGTAAGTTTGAAACAAAAACTAATTTTGTTGCATGCTTCATTGAGAAAGATACTAAGCACTCCTTTCAAAGAAACCATTAAATATATTTAAAACATGATAGTTTTGATACTTTTCAGATGACTTGCATACCTGTTCTAACTGATAAAGTCGTTCTATCAATTCGTCAATTTTTTGTTTCATTGGAGAACTATTCCACGTTTCGTCCAAATCTTTATAAAGTTCCCTGTAAATGGAAATATAAATTTGTTATAACCCTTAATCCTAAGTATTTAATATTCGAAACTATATTGAGATGTCACAAACAACACTTGTATCATTAGAGAATTAGGTATTAAATTGAATAAGGTGAACAATTAAAACATTTAAATCACATAAAATTGTTACGTCTTGGTTCACTGAAACATTTAATAATGAAGCTTTTTAATTGGCAAAAAATGCATCACATCAGAAAGTGAACAGCTCAAATTCATAACAAATCATTTTATACACTTACATAATTCTATTTACGGCGACTTCAGCCGAATCAAAAATATCACCGAGGTAATACTCATTAGTTTGTCTGAGTTGTCTCAATTCTCTAATCATGTCAGCAAACGGTTTAACTTCTTCATTGTATGCTGCTTGAATAATTCGTGCCTTGTAGGAAATTTCTTTGTTAATTTCATCGGATGCCTCAGCTAATACCAGCCCGGATTCCTCCCCATATTTCTCGGTTCTTCTTGACAGTCGTTCCTATACAGTGAAACAATCTGTATTAAAATGCGTTAATGAAACATTTATTATACACCATATATATATTAGTAAAGAAATAGGAATTTGTATGGCACTAGATACAAACAATACTATTAAACACAAAGTATCAAAATCTTACACTAATAAATATAATATGCCGTGGTGTCGTATTATAAAAATATAATTACTTTGACATCACGAATAAGATCAGGGCGCCACTGGACACGTGTGTTAAGGATCTTCGATGTCTTTAGTCGAAGATTTAGTAAACTGTCAACGATTTTTCTGTTATTTTCATCTCTGGAGATCTCCGCAGATATTCCTTTTTCATCAGAAAATTTGGCGTTCACGTGAAGAATCCTCTTTGGATCGTCTACAAGTATCAAAGTCAATAATATAAGTAAGGGACCAGGTGTTGATTTATTCAGTACAAAACATCGAGAAAACATTTTCACGTTACAATATAATTCTTGCAAGTATTATGCTTAAATTATACTTAAAATATCTCCACGTTTTTTTTATATATTAAACTTTAACGACACTTTGAGAACCATGAAAACTTTAAAACAATCACTCTAATCGGCTGTTTTACGTACAAAATAGTTCTAAAGAACTTAATTTCAAAATTTTGTAATCTAAATTGTATTTAAACATACCTATATCATAGTTCATACTAAAGTCAATGCTGGCTTGGTCTGGGTCAACAATTAAATCTGTATTGATTGGATTGACATCGTCATATAAATTTCTGATTGTCAGTTTGAATGGTGAGGTGTCAATGCCCGCGTCCATTTTCATAGACTTTACTGGTGAACGTATCTAAAACGTTAATCTGACCATTATATTAACATAAAACAATACTCAGATGATTTCATACACGTGTAATGTTTTTAAGCACCACAGACATATTAATCTGATACAAAATAAATTAC
The DNA here is from genome assembly GCA_944474755.1 of Limnoperna fortunei. NCBI lineage: Eukaryota > Metazoa > Mollusca > Bivalvia > Mytilida > Modiolidae > Limnoperna > Limnoperna fortunei. The sequence goes on from OX104113.1 coordinate 62,734,350, forward strand.
CGTTTATATAAAAGATGTGAAAAGTATTGTTAGTGAAGTACCAAAAACTTACAATATGAACTATATTAGTTTCAGTTTCAAGAGATTGAGATGTTAAAGTTTTAATTGCAAATACGGTTCACAAAATGATAATCTAGAGATACTACAATGTAGACACATACGATTTAATATTATAGACATACATGAAAGTTTAATTGTCGTCGTAGTCTGTCGATTTCTGTCATCAATGCAAAATTTTTAGTTTGGCGTTTTGCTGTCATATAGCGGATATCGATACCAGCAGATAGTTTGTCATCAGATTTTCCAAACTCAGCCTTAGTCTGAATATCAACTGTAGTATAAGGATGGTTAATTCCCAGTAAGAAATTGTATTTCTCTCCTCGGCCTGAAACATCTTCTAACTTAGAGCTGAGAGTCAAGGTTTTACGTGCATCCTTTGAGTATTTGATTTCAGCGCTTCCATCGTAAATAACATTACCACCCGTTCGCATCTTCGTGTCAACTCTTAACTCCTGCGAATATAAATAAAAAATTATATGTTGGGAGGCAAACAGAGAAGTCGTCTGAAATCCCCATGGCTATTATAGCGTTCCACGCAAGACACTAAAACCTACCTAAACATCAAATATCGTTAAAATCGGACTTTGTTTTTGGCTACTTACAAATACAAATATTTAGACTCTTAGACTGAGTATTTTCAATATATGTTTATAACACGAAAACAATATTTGAAGGAACCCAAGTATATTTATTTGAAACCATCTTAGGTTTTATATGTCTACACAAATATAAAATATGTAAAACACGGCTTTTGCAAAGTCAAACTCTTTGTAGTGTTTTAAAAAACCAAGAATGTGAAACAAAGAAATCATTTTTCGTATAAGTAATATTATAATTTAACTCAAAACTAACCTTTCTTATGCTTGGCATTTCTAGTTCCAAGTTAAACTCATTCGCATCTCTCCTGGATAGGTTAGTTGTCTTCACAGTTATTCGTTTGTCTTGATCGTTGTCAGCATCCCAGAAAAAAGAAGACGATTCATATTCGGAATTTTTTGAGTTAGAAAATACCATTGTTCTCGTTGGAAGTTTAAGCTTAAATCTATTCTCCTGGACTGACTCTTCAATTTCGAATCCGTGTGTCTTTATATTGTCTTTGGATACAAATATGGCGTATTTAGCGCTGCGTTCAGGCCTTTCGTAGGAAGCATCCAGTCCATAGTTTGAAGAACCACACATTCCTCCGAAATGTACAATTTGCTTTTTGACAGACCAATCGTCGTTAAATTTGGCATCAAGTCTACAACTACTGTCTCTATCGTTGTTGTTCCAGTTTGCAATTATATATGTTTCAGCTGTTCCAAGTTTATTGATTTCAAATCTCATTTGCTTCGGTTGCTTGACAACTGCAGTTAGGCTGATTTCTTTTAAGTCTTTCGAGCTAAATTCAAAATCGACATCATACATGATTACTTGGTTCAGCTCTAAGTTTGTTGACGAAATAAAACGTTTTTCAGTATCAATCCGTTGATATCTGATAGTACTGTCTAGTGTTCGAACAAAATTAAAGGGTGTTCTCAGTGAAAGTATTGCTTCGGTGTTTGAAACAGATCCATCCATTATTAATCCTTCCGGTTGATTGAAGAAGGCTTCAATGTGTGCTTTTGCTTCATTACTTGTTTCTGTATTTTTCATGCTTATTCTAATGTCTTGAAGATATGTGACGCCAGATATAAGTTTTAGTGAACCCTCTAATTCAGTTAGACGACGTCCATTAAAACGGGCTTCAAAATCAAAATCAGACATCAATGATGTCTGTATATTTAAAGCAGCGCTGTAAGGCGTTTTGCTGGCAGATGCTCTTAATCGTGTACTTTCAATTCCTCTGAATGGCGTTTCCAGATTAGCTGTTATGGAAACAGGTGTCAGTTCTATGTTTAGAGTGATTTTATCCGAGTTGCTGGCAGCATTTCCAGTCAGAGAGTAAGAATCTCCGTTGATTTTAATATTGCCATTGACAGAATATATTTTGGTAGGAGTTTCTAGCGAGAAAGTTATCGTTTCTTTAGAAAGTTGTAAATTTCCTTTGAATACTTGATTATCTGGACTGGTTGTCATGTATGTTGATGATGATAGACTATCTGAACGCATGTCGTGACTGTATCCCCAGGTAAAATGTGGAACAACTGGACAGGGAGATTTAATCTCTGTCTTCAAATAAGCTCTTTCTAGACTCTGCAAATCAACTCTTAAGATTCCTTCAATCACTTTGTTTGGTGCATATTGAATGCTACTCTTGGTTGTGAAAGCTTCTAACCTTCCAGTATGTTCTAATTTTGCATTAACATCGCGAAATTTAGCAAATGGAGATTGTAAACTGAAATGTCCCTCGATTGATGGAAATTGTTTGAATGAAGTGTCTATTTTGATTTCTTGTTTACCTGTAAGAGCTCTGATAGTGGTTTTGAATTTTGATAGACCACCATTGTGGGAAATTGTCAGTTGAGAAGACCTTTTATATCCCGTTATGGTAGTTGTGACTGTTGTATCTAGATCTAGGATACTGTCTCCAATGCTAAATCTAGTAACTTCCTTCACTTCATTCATATCTCCAACGGAAGCCTTAATACTAGATTCAAACGATTTCAGAGACCCAGTAATGTCATATTCTACTTTGATATCTTCAAGAATTGGTGTGGCTAACAAAAGTTCCCCTTTAATTGTTCTTAAAGACCATTCATGGTTTACAAAGCCTTTTACCTTATCACTGCCATATCCTATAGAATAATCATATCTAAACATGTCTGATGCTCTATTACCGTTGAAAAGAATTTCAAAATCTTTTGTAAATGGCGTTTTTATGCAATTCTCTACCTTAATTCCGGTTGTCGTATCTATCTTTGTATTCATGCTTGATTTAAACTGTCCTGATGTGACTTTTCCTTCCATTACGATTAGGCCATTGTCATTTGTGAATAAAGCAGTTACTTCGTGTCGTTCAAAGTTGGTAAAGGGTGTCTGCAGGGTTACTTTTCCTCTAAATCCACTCGTGAGGTCCACTTGACTTTCTCCAATTATTTCTTTGTCATTTAACATCAGTTTGGTTACAGTACGGTAAGTATTTAGATTGCTATCTATTTTGTGAGAAACTGATGCCTTCAAATCCTTTATTGGGGATCTTATTTCAACAGAGCATTCTAAACCACTATTAACATTGGTGTTAACGTCCAAAGATACCGCTTTGCCATTGTACGTAATTGAGTTAAACAAGCGGAAGTTGTTCATGTTTCCCGTCTGTTTCATTGTACATGTTACTTCCTGCATCTTATTTCCACCGTAAGAGAACTCTGCACGAGTGTCGAAGTCGAATACATTTCCACGATGTTTAATCAAAACTGTAATGTCGTCTGTATAGGGAGTTTTCAATGTAGCCTTTCCGTCAATTCCGTTGTTAGCGTCTAAGGCAATGTCTGTTGAAATTTCATTGTTGTTGTAAGAAAAAGCAGAAGATATGACAAAACTCTTTAAGCTGCCTGTCAGAGAGAATTTTCCTCTCACGTCATGTTGTTTCTGTCCGAAGTATTTAGACTGCAAACGTGATTCAAATTCCTTCATTGATCCTTTATGAGTTATAGACAATATGATGTCTTCTGTAAACGGTGTTTTGAGTGTTAACTGGCCTTGAATGTTATTTGTTGTATCTAGAGATATATCTGTAGATATTTCTTTGTCATTGTATGATGCTTTTCCAGATGCCGTGAAACGACGTAGATCTCCGTCTATATTTAGACTTCCTTTAGCACTGTGTTGTTTTTGACCAGAATATGTCAAGTCTGCTTGATAATCAAAGTTTCTTACGTCTCCGTTAACAGCAATATTAGCTTTCATATCGGACCAGTGTGGTGTTTGGAGGAGCAAATTCACCGATAGTCTAGAGATAGTGTCAATGTCTGCAATGAATGACGTACGTTGCAAATTATAGTTCACATCAGCGGATGTTTTGAATGTCCTTAAGGTTCCATCGTGTTTGAATTGAATACTAACTTCATGCTGTTTTGAACCACTGTAAGTTATTACAGCATGTGAATTAAAGTTGCTTCGTCTGCCCTGATGTTCAAGTAGAATCTCAATATCTGAAATCCATGGTGATCTAAATATTCCCTTAGCTTTTACTCCACTTGTAGAATCGAATTCTACCTCTGAAGATATTTTCTTGTTGTTGTATGTTGCTTCCCCTTTAGAATTGAAATTATCTATTCCACCGCGATGTTCAAATACAACTGAAATGGAATGTTGCAGCCTACCACTGTAGCTAACGTCTCCTTTAGTATTAAAGTTCAGTGGGTCTCCATTGAGATCTACCGTTAGTAAAATATCATCGGTGAATGGGGTTTTCACTACGAGTCTGCCAATAATTCCTTTATCCCTTTGCAATGTTGCCTCTATTGAAACCTTTCTCTTGTTATAATCTACTTCAGCAAATTTTCTATGGTTATAATTCTGTAAAGCAATGTTAACTTCATGTTTAAGATCGCCGTATCCAACTTCGCCGTGACTAAGAAAGTTGTCTATTACCCCTTGATGATTAAAAGATGCAGTAATGTCGTCTGTATATGGTGTTCGAATTGAAATACTACCTTCTGGATCACGTAGTGTATCAAATGAAACGTCAGTCGATATTTTTCTACCGTTATAAGACAATGATCCAGATGATGTGAATTTACGTAACTCCCCGTCGTATTTATAAATTAAGGAAAATGTATGGACTTTCGACCCACCATATTCTATATTCAACAAACTACTGAAATCCCTAAGCTCTCCAGTATGGGATAAGGATATCACGGTCATCTTTGTTAAGGGAGTCTCCAGTGTAGCTGTCACTTGTATACTATTTGTGGCATCGAAGGACATAGAAGCAGCTACTCGTTTATTATTGTATGACGCTTCGGACCTTGTGTAAAATTTCTTGTACGATCCCTCATGACTAAACACAATAGCTGCTTTGTGTTGTGTACGGCCACTGTATGTTATATAACTCTCAGCTTTGAAGTTTAATGGTTGTCCGTCTTGTTTGATATAAAGAATAATATCTTCGCTTAATGGAGTTTTAATAGTAACCATGCCTTCAATTCCGTTGTTTGAATCAAATTTAACTAGGATGGATGTCTTTTTCTTGTTGTATGTTACATCAGAGGAGGTTGAAAACTCTTTTAGAGTGCCTTTCTGACGGAAATCAAGTTCAACTTCATGTTGTGTGCGTCCACTGTATGTGAGTTTGAATGATGATTTCACATTATATGAATCCAGTGTAGTTTCCGTTTTGAGAACAATATCGTCTGTAAAAGGTGTCTTCAGAATTCCGTCGATTTTCAAAACACTATCGGTGTTGACAGAGAGTTCAGATGATGCAGCCTTGTAACCAAAACTCATTTCTCCTCGGGAATTAAATCTTCTAAGCTCTCCGTCATGATTTAATTTAAAAGCAATATCATCGAAGTAAGGAGATTTCAAATAACCTCTTGCATTTAAGCCACTGGTAGTTCTAATAGCCAGTTGACCTTCAGTTTTCTTACCATCGTGTACAAAATCAAAGTTGCATACAAAATTGTCTATACTTCCTTCGTGTCTGTACGATACCTCTACATTATGGATATTTAAGAAAGTAGTCGTCATCTTTGCCGAGACTCGAACGCCATTAGTTGATGACAATTGGACAACACCCTGTGCCTTCTTCGAGTTTATTTCAACATCTGCCCTGCTTTCAAAATCACGTAGTTGGCCTTTGTGACTTATTGCGACCTTACCTGATCTCAAAATATCAAATGTAGAATACAAATTCATGATCACTGACAAGTCTTTTTTTGCGTCGAGGTCGAGATCACCTTCAACTGAATTTTGTCCAAATTCTCCTCTCATGTTGGTTTTGCATTTGAGTAGATCTCCTGCATGTTCAAATGATCCTGTTATACTTGGAGCAAATGAAGTTTGGAGTGCAACATTTACTTTCAATGTTGGTTTTCTTACTAATGAAACTTGGCTATCTAGAATTGATTTTCCTCCATATGATACAAGGGCTTTGGTATTGAATGATGGTTCCAAGTTATGTGAAATTGCTATTTTTACAAGATCATAATAAGGAGATTGCAAAGTTAGTTTTCCGTCGATTTTGTCAAGGGTTGTAAAAGAAACATCAAGCTGGCTTCGCTCTTTGTTAACAATAGCTTCTAATTTGGACGCAAAGTTGTTGACAAGTCCTGAATGTGCAAAATCGACAATCATTTCTTCGTATCCGATGAATGGAGTTTTCATGTTAACAGAAGCAGTGATTGGACTTTCTGTATTAACTGACGTATCAAATGTAATAGTTTTGGAGTCCTCGTAGGTAATTTCAGATTTTGTCACAAACTTTCTTAGCGATCCGTTGTGACTTACTGCGGCTTTAAGATTTCTGTAATTTGCAAAAGGAGTTTGAAGGGATGCTGACAAGGTGAGTGGTTGAGCTGAGAACTGCAAATCGCCAACAGCAATTTTTTTGTTTTGTGATAATTCTAAGTGACATATAAAGTCAGATAGGATTCCATCATGTTTATAAGCTGCCCTCAAATTTTCGTATTCATCATATGGTGTTTGAATCAAAAGTTCAGTTGAAATTGTAGGATCCAACTTCGACTTCAGGTTTGCACTCCACAAGTCTTTGCCAATCTTTAATTCTGAATAGCATTTGAAGTTTTTCAGATTTCCTTCATGCGTCAAGAGTGCCGTTATTTTTTTCAAACTTTTGAAGGGTGTTGATACGGAAAAGTCTGCATTCAGATTGCTTGTGAAGCTGAAGGAAAGATCTCCTTCAATTTCTTGCTTTCCCCATCCAAACTTTGCTTTTGCCTTGAAGTTGTTTGGTTTGCCCTTGTTTGTAAGAAGAACATTGATGTCATCCATGAAAGGTGATGTGACCTTTAGAGTTCCTTTCATTCTTTTAGAATTGGACATTTCTATGTTGACTGTAATAGGTTTATTCTCCCCGTATTGAATTTCGGCATCGGTTTGAATGTCCATGTCATTTGCAATGTGCTTAAATGAAGCCAGTATATTTTTGGTTGATGGGGATTTAAGATTGAACAACCCATGCATACGTTCACCATTTGTGAACCTCAAATCGACCTCATGTTTTTCATCTCTATTGTGCTGCAGCATGCATCCACAAGAAAACTGATTGAGTGTACCCTTGTGATTAACCTGGAACGTTATTGGATGAGAGTCAGGCAGACGAACTGTGGTCGAAGACAGGTAGTTTTTCTCGAATTCGTTGTTCATCTCGGCAGAATAAATCTTTCCTTCTGGGTACTCCATTTGTAATTTGGTAAGATAACCTTTTGGTGTTATGTTATTATTGAATCCAGCGATAAAACTTCTGAAGTTCTCATAAGGTGTTGTAAACTTGACATCAACTTCAACTCGAGGAATTTTAAATAATGTCTTCAATGTCATAGACAGAACACTTCCGGGCAAATATTCCAATTTAATGTCTGTTCTAGTTTTGTCTTCTTCTGGACGTTGGGAAAATGTTACCTCGCTATATTGTGATGGCCTTACTAGTCTGATATTGCCTGACACACCTCCTAATCTGTTAAATGACGTCAACAGCTGCATTTTTTCAAGTATTGGTTCTACCTCTATGCTAGCAGAAGATGTCATCGACTGCAAGTTGCCACTGAATTCGGCTTCAGCTGAAATTTTACGGAGAGAAGAGAGAGGCGTAGAAACCAATAGACGCAGTGACTTAACTGTGCCTGATTTAACGTTAGTTTCAATAGTCATAAGTTGTTTACTGTTTATCTGTAGGTTTCCATTGACAGACAATTCTCCATTTTTTACTAGCATGTGATAGTCGGTACTAAAAAAATCTTGGTCATTCTGCCTAATCTTTACTATGCTGACAAAAGTGCCATCGTTTTGTGTATGCCTGTGATCTATTACAAGTTGCCCTTTTCCAGAGGGACTAACAGTGTCCAATGTGTATTGCACGCTTGCTTTTTGCCAGGCAACATTGTGTTTTCCATTTAAGCTCAAAGAGTAAAGATCTTTATCTATTTTGCTTGTAACAACCGTTGACACATCATTTAGAGTATTACTATGGCGCCATGTTGTATCATATTGATTTGTTGGTGTTATTAATAAAATTCGCCCCTTTTGTTGAATCATCACTCCTGACCTGTCATGTGTCAACTCGCCTTCATATTTATACATTTTGCCATTAACATCAAGTACAATGCTGTTAGTATTTATCTTTTCCCTCGTTTGATGGCTGACATCCAAAGAGATAGATTTCACTGATGGAACATTAGACTTAACTGCGGCATGTCCTACATAAACGTCATTGTCTTTCTTGGCGGAACCATCAAATTGAATAAATTGATCGTTCAGTTTACCATTCAAAGCAGATTTTAATTCATCTTTAAGGTCATGATCAATCTCAAATGATAAACTTCCCAGTGTATTAATGGGTGTCTTTATGTTGAATGAGCCATGAATTGTGCGAAGATTAAGAGGCTTTCTAAGTGAAAGAACGGCTGAAACTTTGTTTGTTGGCTTCCAGTTAATGTCAATATTTGTTTTCACCTGATTGTCATTTGAGAGATGGTCAACTTCTATTTTCATGTAACGTAGTTCCCTGTGTGTTGTTTGCAAGGTTAAACTGCTAAGGATCTGGTGGTCATTCTTCTGTTCCAAATAAGTATCGACAGCTATTTGTTCTTTGTCAAAAGACCTTATATCGAAGTGTGCTATTTTGTCTTTTCGGTTTATGTTAATTTTATTATTCTGCAGCGGACTTTTTATCATCAGCGAGCCAGTAATATCGTTCGGTTTTCTGAACTCCAACTCCGTTTCAAATAATAATTGTTTTTCCTTGTCAGCGTTGGCATCCCATTTAATATCAACAAGACATCTGTAAACTGGGTCCTTCTTCTTTGCTTCTACTAAACCAGTAACTCTTCTTGATGGAAAAGAGATATCTCCTCCCAGCTGGAGTACCCCTCCCTTGAACAGAGAACTAAATGTTACTGTATAGTCCTTGTTTAGTTGTGAACGAATTCGGAAATCTCTAGGGTTCATATTCATCTGGGCTTCCATATGGAGTGGTTCCCTTTCAGGCATATTGATATCAGTGCTGACATCGTATTCATCGTCGCTTATTTTTAAATCACTGATTATGCTGGTTTTACGACCAGCAATGTTCGTTGACAGTTCGTTCGTGAATTTTTTTGCATTCTTTTGCTCGAAGCTATCGGAAATAGAAAACTCTTTTTCATTCCATTTGATACTGGCATCACCTGATAATGCAGTAAAACGCTTAGATTTGTTTTTCAATTGCAAAGCAGCTGACACTGATTGTTTCTTGCCATACACTATTCCAATGCTACTATCAATGGACTTTGGTTTATGTGAGTGACTTCCTTTAATCTTAAAATCTACCCCCTGAAAAAGAAGATATAAACCCGTCAATAAACATTCTAACAGTGATTTTTGTTATTGAAATAAGTTGGTTATTTTATTTTTAATTTGATAAATAATTATTCATATTTATCACTGTATTTAAGTTATTTCCACAACATATACACTATAAATCTCACCATTGCAAGGTGCTGAACTTCTGCGTTTATGTCTAAATCAGATGCCTTCCAGTCTAGTTCATGACGAACCAGAGATGTAATATATATTCGTTTATTTTCATCTTTTTTCTTTGCGCCATATCGTACATCACATTCAACATTTGTAAGCCGTTCCTTGTTGCTTAAGTCAGTTTTAATAACAACATTGTAGTCACTGTTTCTTTTAAAATCTACCGAACTAAAAGATAAAATATAACAAGATTTACGCCTTTGAATCTCTTTAAAATGTGGCACCGGTGGCCGAGGGATTAAAGCAGTTAATCCTATACTATTCACAGCGTGTCTGTCATCACTAAGGTCCGTTTTAGAGCCCTGTAAATAAGGTTTTTGTTACACCAAAACAACTGGCACGGAGAAGCCTCTTAAAATCAAAACTGGACTCTAAGCAATAACTGAGTAATTACTGAAAGTGGCGTTAAATCCCATTTAATCAAACATATTAACCCTTAATGACTTTAAATATGTGACTAACATGAAAGTGTTCAATCTTCACTGTCAGTTTGTTACAGGTTTCACGAAAGTTTTAAGAACGCACAATGAATGTACAAGTAATAGAGCACAGACTGATATATTTTCTGTCTAATCAATATGTCTGCGTGATGAGATAACCAACTAAAAATTTATCCGTCTAGTACAGGTTAGGTATAAAATGCAAGTCGTTTGTTTTAGCCATAAATATAACTATATTATGTAAACTTGGCTTAAACACGATATTATACTTGTTCATTTGTTGTATTTACTAATCATTTTACGTATAATGTGATCAATTTCCAAATTAAATTTTTCAAAAAAGTTTTCCCTAATAGTATTGGTATAGAATTATTTATTTTTTCTACGACTTCGATTTTTTTTCTTAAAAATCGTTCACTACGTTCTATCAGTAACATACTAACCAGTCTCCTTTCAATGACCATACAGTCTGTGTGAAAACATAGTTTACTTTGCTGTTTATATTTATTCTATCTCGACTGATTGTAGGAATAACATAGTCAAGATTTACTCTGGTAACAATTGCTGCATTCTGGATCATAATGTTAGACGTTCCCTTTGTTCGTAGGAATGGAGTATTAATGTCAATCTTTGATTGGAAGCGGCTATTGGCTTTTCTTTCTGTCTTCAACAGTTTGGCTGTGGATATAAATGAAAATACATGTAGTTGACACAAACGTATAATATCACAATCTAGCTTTTCCCATAAATGTTCGATGGAGACGAATATAGCAAAGTTACGTTTGTTGATTCCGAAATCGTGAATTGAAGTGATTTTGTGAATGTGCATGCCAACACTTCACGACCATGCTTACCACCATTATCCTCGGCCGTTGTTTGGCAGTTTAAATTTGGTAACACGGTTACTGAAATGGACTAGACGTATACGGTGACATGGTGTTGGGACGTCACAGGCCGACGTCAATTCTAAAAGAATTAATCGGCTTCTTTTCCTGAGCTTGGAGATGGCTGACTAAGCGATATATCATTGACTTATAAAATCCTGATTGCAGTGCGACGACACGAAAAGGTCCCCAAAACCAAAGCAATCTCAACTGGCATTCGTTAGACACTGTGCAAAGTATGCCAAGCGTGTAATTTTAACACATATTGATTACATATAACAGTTATGCCACTAAAGCTAAAACTAAAGTTTATTATTTTTCTTCTTGTATATAATGTTTCAATTAAATCTTTGAACGAGTGGCTATTATATAAGAAAACTACTGGTAAATTTTATATTCTAGTGGTCTTCGTGAATAATTTATTTGCCCTTTAAAAAGTGAAACTCTAATAACTTCGAATGCCCCTTCTATAAAAAGCATATCAAATATTAACATAGATGTAAAAAAGATAAATGTATTAAACAAAATAATCATTATATGATTACATACTATATATTTTGACGGTTTGGTCCAAAAGTCTGTCAAGTGTAAGATCAATTAAGATCAGAGTTCCAGGTTTGTATTCCAGTGAACCTCCAAAGGCTGCCACCTCGTCTATCGGTGTGCGTATGGACAAAAAGGGTATCAGTTTAGTTGCCTTCTTTGTGTCCGTCGTCTGAAGTCTGGTCTCAAAACTGTACTCCTTTCCAGCTTCAAATGAGATAGACGTCTTTAAAGATGTCATACCTCTCTTGTTAAGCAGATTAACTACAAAACAAATGCTATAGAAATTAAAATCTAATTGGAGGCAAATTTTACATTTGAAAATTGAATGTGAAGATTAAGTTTAAACTAGAGGCTCTTAAGAGCCTGTATCGCTCACCTGACTTACAAAATACTTTTTAAGAGAAATATTTTTCTTTGCAAATTTTTATTTTAAATGCGAAAGAGTTTATGTGAAGATGCTGTTTCCATGAATGTTGTCATGTTGAATTTCCAATCAGCAATGTGTAGGACAGTTTCTGGGAAGTAGCCGTTTTATGTTTCTTTCTCATAGGTTACTATGTTAAGTGATGTTCCATGGTGGTAGCAATCTTGTATTTTGGATCAAAACAAATAATTTAAAATTGGTAGAGGACCATCTGAGGTATATTTCTACAATATTATAATTCCTTCTGTGAAGCAGATTGTGGAAAACAAATTTCGAAATTTCAGCCAATCAGAATGCATTTGCAGCTCTGGCAGCCATTTTGAATTTCCTATCGGCTTGAAAAACTCAAAATTAGATTACTGGAATAGTTTTATAGAAGTTAGCATGGTTTTCCCATAAGGTCCTATGTTGAGCTGTGTTTCACGGTGGCGGCCATCTTGGATTTTGGTTCGGCAAAAGAAATTTTTAAAAGGACTGTCTAAGGTACATTGCTGCAATATTTCAAATCAATCTGCCAAGCGGTTTATGAGAAGAAAATGTTTCAAATTCAGCCAATCAGAACGCATTAATGACCCTGGCAGCCATGTCTAATATTTGATCGGCACCAAAAAACTCAAACTTTGTTAAAAACCACGCAATAAACATTCCTGCGAAGTTTAGTTTTAATTGGCCAAGTGGTTTTGGAGGAGGAGATTGAAATGTGAAAAGTTCACGGACGACGACGACGCCGGACGCTTTGTGATGATAATAGCATACACTGACCCTTTGGGTCACGTAAGATAAAAAAAAGCAAGCGTTTTGTCAGTCAGACAGACTTTGCTTTTCCTGATCTTATTACACAATTTGCCACTGTTAACACAGATAAGGAAATCGTTTTTAGAATCGTGAAAAAATAAATATATTTTCGCAATCGTTACTATCGGATTAATGAATAAATAATTGGCTGATTACTCTAACATATCTTAACAATATGTTTACCATTACCTTTCGACTGTATAGGTTGTCTTGACAATCCTTTAACAATGATTTCCCAATCAAAGCTTTTACCAATAACGTACTGAACAGTACTGCTCAATCTGATGTTTTCCTTGTTCGGAATAACAATTTCAATGTAAGGGTTAAATGTAAGTGATTGACCATCCTTAGTCTGGCTCCATACTGCGGTAACAGAATATTCGTTCGTATTGTCAATTACAATTCTACCAGTTATCTGTTTCTGCTTATTGTCCGTAACAAAGGCACCTATAACAATGATAAGACTCAGGCTGTTACTTTATCTAAAAAGACCGAATTGTTATTGCTTAATGTATGAATCCAAATTACAATTATGGTTTATTTATTGTTTTTATGATTTTATCTGTAAAATATTTAATCTAGCTGATCACTGGTAAACTGAGCTGCGTCTCTTTTATTATTTGCAGTGAACTAATTTTCGTTTCCGATTGTTGGCTTCGATCATGAGATCTGGAACCATACTATGAGGGCTCCCAGTGCTCAACCCACAAAGCAGCCCAGCGCGTGTCCAGGTGGCGGATAGAGGAGACCCAAAAAAGAATAGGTTAATTGTTGCCGCTACAAAAGGCTAAATTTACTGCCTCTAACAAAACTCCATACTTTTCATGTTGCAGTCAAAATTGTGTTCCCTATGCCCCACCCCTTTTTTACGTTGAGTTATTTCTTGCTAACTTGTTTTCGTCTTGAACATAGCTAAAAAACTGCTCGCTAGACGTATAAGAAACATCCTATCAATCGATTATGAGATAGAAGACAAAATGTACAATCACTTAACAGGAATAAAGTTAACTAAACAAATAAGTAAATGATTTCTATCATTAATATTAAACAAAATTAAGAGATATAAAGTCTATACGCTTTACCTCTGAAAGAAGCCTTTTTCCAAGGTGACATCATACTGATTTCCAGCACAGGGTCCTCTGGTCTAAGGAGGCAATCGAAGTTGAGTGCACGATCGATTGAAGAACCTGGTGTACTAAAAGCTACTCTAGCTCTTGCCTCACGATTTTCCTGATAGAGAAAAAATGCCTTTAAAACAAGCAACCAAATGAATCCTGCATTTTATTAAAATTTAATACTCGTATAGCTACTTTCAGGAAGAAAGAACATATTTATTGTAGTTGTTCCATTAACACATGTAAAATGATAAATATAAAATAAATTTCGATGCACACGATTGCTTCGTTAAAAAAGAAAGTAGACAAAACAAATAAGGATAATATAATTCTGCAATGTTCATAAAAATCCTCACCTTGGCAAATTTATATTCAAAGTTATAACTGGCATGGCTATCACGCTTATATAAGATAATTCCAGCGCTAACTGGTCCAGTCATAGGGAAGTATGGAGCATCTGTCTGCAGAGAAGCATTTGGATACTGAAGTTCAGCACACAGTTCCATGCCTGTTATCTTTGCCAGTTTATCTCCAGAACACACCTTCTTTATCTGTCTGTTCTTTGTAACCATTTTCTGTTCTCGTTCACTGTCACGATGGACTGTGAAGAATGCCGTTCTACAATATTAGTTTTTAAACATTTTAATTTAAGCCTTCTTTTTCGGCTGATTTTTCTTATATAAACTATTTTTAATTATATATTGTATTCCCTTTACATTTTTGAAGTAAATGCATAATCAATAGACGCGTGTTAACGGCCAACAAAAGCTCATGTGATTTTTTATAAGAAAAATCAAAATTGTCATTAGACTTAAAATTTACGACCCTACTATACTAGTTCAACCGGAACCACCGTGATCTTCCAAGAGTATTTTCAATTTTTCACATAAATATTATAATACTAATGAATTGATGAAAATATGAGGCTCTACTGAGCATTTTTTCTATCGATTAGAGCCAATTACAGATATCCTTTATATTCTGGTATAATACACTTATGTATTTATCTTGGCAATTTTTCTGATTAAAATCGGATGTAAGTGAGTAGTACACAAAGTGTAGCAAAAACTTATGTGACACACTTTATTTGTTTTATTGAATGCCCATGACAGGATAAAAAAGTACTCCACATTATTCCACAAGGTTTATCCCACAGTTAACTTTTTTATATGATTACTTTTTAAATCTCTACAAAATACGGGAACGGTTTATTAGACGCTCGCTATTCGTCTAATAGAATACCCATTGCACAATAAACCAAGGAAACAATGCATTTAGAAAATACAAACACATACCTAATATTAAAAACTTCCATTTGATCGAAAGGTGTTTTTATTTCAGCACTAAGCACTTTGCCGTTATCAAGTTCGATGTGTCCTTCCAATGAAGAAGACGAGTGCATTGTTGAAACCATTTTCATTCCACTCTTTGTTACAAAGGCATCTACGCTCATCATGCTATTTATTTGTACAGATCCACTGCAAAAAAGAATACAATTAACTAAAATTGTTTTGTAAAACCAAAAATGTGGATTAAATCAAAGTACCTTACATTTATGAGTTTTCATACTACACGGAATACGTTTCCATGAATGCTCGTGTAATTTGCATCATCAGAAGCAGTATATTATCTGTGTGATCAGCTTATAGTCAGAACTGTACAGACGAAAAAAAAACAACAACTATAAAGTACTTAAATCCTTTACCTTGGTTTGATGTATCCATTGACTGACAGACTAGGAGGATTTGATGTCAATTTCCTTAGGTCTATTTTACCAGCAGCTTCCATGTCAATTGTTGCTGATCCGTCGATTGTTAGGTTCATTGGTAGGCCAGAAATAGTAGGAATAATTATGCTACTGTCCAAAAACATGATGTTTTGAGTGAAGGAGTATCGTCTGTTATTGGCAAGACTGGTGACGATGTCCAAGATGTTGATAGATTTGCCATCTCTGATATCGGAAAGACCAGTGAATCTTGTGAACATTAATTCGTTACCGAAAACTCTCATGTACATATTACCTCTAAGAGCGTCCATTTCAGATCCGAACTGCAAAAGTTGATTAATTTAATGTCATTATTGTTTGAAATAAACTAACACACTAAACAAATAATATGATAAATGTATCGCATATATTGAAACAATATTTATCTAGTCTTTTAGATAGATAGATTTCTACATATAATTTGAATACAATTGATTTTCACTGACATTTACCTGTCGATCTATATCCTCCATTTTTGTGTCACTTATACCCTTCAAGGCCTGTTTGGTTGTCTCCTTCTCATTCTTTTCTTGGAAATATCCATTTGGTCCAAAATACGATTCCAGAAAATATTCAAGACCCTCAACACGTGCTCCAATTTCCAACAGGTTGACAGAGTGTCCGAAAAGATCAAATGTTATATTGGTCATGGCAGATCTTGGAAGAAATGATTTTGACGACCAAATAAGGTTGCTGTCCATGGAGGCCCCTGTGTTCAATTTCTCAAGAAAGAATGACGCTTCGTAATTCCTTGAGTATTTCAATTTTTCAAGATCAAATTCTTTCTTCAGCTCTTCGTCACTGACAATGTTTCTTATGCTCTGTTTCAGCGGACTGGATGTTTCCATCAAATTAGTTAAATGAGACCACACGAAGGACCCGACTTGATTCACTTCTTCCGACTCCAAGACAAATCTGACTCTTGATAGAGTGACATCAGATGGACAGGTCATGAGAGCAAGGTATGAAGCAATTCTCAATTCAGAATCTTCTTCTTTATTTCTAAACACTGTCATCACTTCAGTTCGCTAAAAGAAGACAATTACTGTTTTAAAATAGCAGTTGATTATTGGGGATGAATCCAATATACACAATTTTTAAATTTCTGTAACAAGAAAGTTTGCTGCAAAAGATATGTTTTTACACTTGGGAACCCATTCGTTACCAAAAATATACGTATAAAGTCCTCAAGAAAGGCATACACAATCTAGTCTGTTAAGTAATTACTTCATATTCAACTTACGTCTACTGAGCATGGAGTACGACGGAAAGCTTCAATGGCGGCAAGTCGAACTTCAGTTGGATTATCTTTCTTTGTTATACAGGTGTTAATTGTTGTTAAAGCATTGTGGATATATCCTGCGTTTCCAAGAGATCTCAGGCTAAGTATGACCTAAGATAAAAAAATACATCGGTTCATTTGTAAAAATGTGAGTTTATGCTTACTTACGGCCATTTTTGGCAATACCACCTGGTTGTTTGCACAATGATACCAAAGTTACCTTGACGGACAACCGTAACTTGTCAAAACTGTTTGTAGTTGAGCATATCTTCACCAAGTCAAGAGGTATGTATGATAAATACATATTTAAGCGAAAGATTGCTATGAGGATTTCCTTTAATAGACTATTACATTTTACCTATTAAATATTGTCCGATTGTCTTAAATTTCTCACAATTATCACGGGAAGCTATTTTGCAACAACATGCTGTTATAAAATATTTATATATTGAATTTAAATTTAAAATGTCATCTTTAACCAACTATTTTATCCTTTTAGTTAAACTTACCTTGTTTAGGTTGTTTTTGTCTACAAAACATCCAACTCCAATCTTGTCTTCGATTGAAGACACAATACCGGCTATGTCAAGATCGTTTTCGCAGGAAACTTTTTTGCAGTAGCCATTTACAAGCGAAGAAACACCTAAAATAGCTTTTTCGTAGACGTCCGATGTCAGTAGAGTCTGTAACACATAATGTTTTGTGTTTAGAATTATTACTTTTCACAAGATAAAAAAACATTCTTTATATAATGGTAAAAATTTGAGTAAAATAAATGCCACATATTTTCACTTATTGTAGTAATAAATGCTTGGAAGATTGCGCTCATCATCGAATTGACAACAAGATGCTAATAACAATTACGTTCGGAGTTTACAAAATATCGTTTATATTGTGTATTGCATTTACCTTAACTTCATTCAGCATGTCTTTTGTTGGATCTTTGATGAACGACAGGGTTGTTAACCACATGTCGGCCTCCATACCTGTGACTTCTTTGCCCACGATCAAACTTGTCATCATTCTCAATGAAGCTGGAGTTCCTATCATAGGTAATGCATCACGGAAAAATTTTCTACAGAAAAAAGATGTAAAGATTGGAAAGATTGGTGCTACTTGTAAACTTGTCTCGTTAATTCATTATCATAAATAATGACAATAATATAATAGTCAACATGTAAGTAATTCTTTAAGTACCAATGTTCCTATCCCAATCAATATGTATGCATAGTTTATCTGTAACTGTTGTAATACTTACACAACTCTTTGATTGTTTGTTGGACAGAATGTGGATTTCAGTATTTTTTTATGAATTTGTCTAAGGTCATCACCGCTTAAGGCCTTCATTACGCGAACCAGGTCTGTAAACAGTCTTGGCGTGTCTGGTTGGACTTTTTTCTCGGTGGAGCTGCATATCTCAGTTAGTTTGTTCATTACGTCGTTTGTGGATCCCTTACCATTGTTAGAGTGTGCAAACGTCAATGGCAGACGTTCTAGGACTTGCACTAAAAATATATAATATAAATACTATGTAGTTAGTTGCATTTTCATGAAAAATATGTCAATTACATGGATTCAAATATATCGCAGTTATTAATTTTGTATTTCATTTGCAACTTCAGTGAGATATATAAAATAATACAATAACTGAGCATACCTGCTCTATGTACTTTGCTGGTTTCTGAGAAGTATTTCAAGGATTGTCTTGTCTTCGTAACAGCTCCACTGGATTCTCTAGAGAAGGGACGAAGAACATGTTGCTCCTCACAAACACTGCTCTGAAGTATCCCAGTGTTACTTACTTCTTGTGTACATTCATGATTGCTCTTTACTAGTGGAAGGGACTGGATTTCCTGTTTAAATAAATGGAGAAAATTACGGTATATGTTCATTATGGTTGTCATTATAGTCATTATAAACGACAAATCAAACACTTTTGATAAGAGTAACATTTTTGTTAAGACTTATTTTTTATTTATTTTAATAAGGTTCTTATACTTACAGAAGGAACTCTGTATGGGGTTCCCTGCATCACAGTGTTGAATCCATGTCTATCTGTACATGCCAGCAGGTTTTTACTTTTCTTAATTGTCTTTGTGTACCATCCACTGTTTGTTACTTTGTATTCTGCTTCGCATTCTCCTGTTACATCAGACTAATAAAAAGATAAACATACAATAATTATGTTTTATTTTTTTGATCAATATATGCATCTTCTAAAAATTTGTACCAAATGTGTATGCATTACAGTTATTGCGATCTCTGAAAAACTTTAAATTTTAGTCACTTTAAAATCTATTATATATATATATATATATATATATATATATATATATATATATATATATATATATATATATATATATATATATATATATATATATATATATATATATATATATATATATATATATTTATTTATTTATTTATTTAAATATTTTATATAGTCAAATACATTTACCTCTTTAATTGTCTGATCTTGAGTCAGGTCATTCATTGCGTTTTGTAGAGATGAAAGTATACCACGTTTGATGTTCAGCACCCAAGTTTGTTCTGGTTTTGATGTACATAATTCTTCAATTCGACCATCTTGAAATGAGAATGCAAGCGGCGATTCTTCTAAGCTTGTTCTAAAGTCGCCATTTGTATCTGCCTCTCTCGTGGTACTTGGGTCATTTGGATCTGCTTCTCGTAGGCGCACGCTGTCAAGCTGAAATTGTGACGTTATTGTGTGTTACATGTCGTACTATTTTTGTTGTGAATTAAGTAAGACTTCAAAGAATAATAGAATTTTATAATTTATGTTACTCAGATACAAATAATTGTGAACCATTTTATTGCCCGCGTGGTTAGTAGGAAATGCAAACATTCATGTCACTAGCTATATTTATAAGTAATTCTTACCCGAAGGTTCATTTCACACTTTGAGACAACATCAATAAAGACCTTTGCTGTCATTTGAACTCCGGACTTTTCTTCGGATGCCCCTTGTACTGAAGTTTCAACGTCAGTGGTGTAGTCATATTCGTAAGTCTTTCCAGGAACGTATCGAAATTTTTCTGAATCTGTTAAACAAAAAGATACTTGTACTTGGGCATGGCAACATGATTAGATTGTTTGTAAGTGTAGATGTATTTCAAAAAAAAAATCAGCTTAAAACAGCGTAAAAACAAAAAATTACTGGTAAAGATCCTATTAGCTTAGATATATATATAAAGCTCATATTTTTACATACTGTTGTAGTTTATTGTTTTAACTGAGTGCTATAATTTTTATTTGCCTACATGGCACAACATTTTAACTATGTATATGTTAAAAGTAATATACCTGTACATTGTCTAGCGCATGTTCCCGAATTAAGAATAGGCACTGCAAAGAAAAAAACACGATTCGATATTTTAAATGAGAACACTTATATTGCATGAATCTATCCCTTCTTTTATCTATTTGCTATTAGGACAGTCAATGGTATCATTTTTACTTTAAAAAGCAAAATATCGTAAAAATGAGAACACACAATGACATACAACTTAACGTTAATATACCGTACTTGTGATTAAGACAGAAAAAAGCTTTTTGTTAACTATTCAAACAAGAATAAAAGACAAACAGAAAAAATACATTTAAAACTGACCTGCTGAAGTAAATGCCAAACAGGATAACAATATAAATAAATTTAGCCCCATTCTTGGGCTTGTATTTGGTGAGTCGCTTCTCGTTATTTTTTCTTTATATTCTCTTGGGTTTACTGCTTGTCATTTATATACTACTCATGGAGTGCAAAGTACCATTTATAAATATCTTACATATCAAATAAAAATTATCGTTAGTGCTGACAAATGCATGTTATGTCACATATTCAGTGAACATGGACCTTAGGTCGATATACTGTTACATATCTAAGGCGTTGATAAATAGTTTTGTGGTGCAATACTTAAAGTACAATGTTTAGTTTAATAAAACTCTTGTATGAAATTTTGGTATTTAGAATCTTATTCAAATCATTCAACTTTTATTCAAAACAGAAATCTTATTAAAATACCAAGAGTCGCATAAGTTTAATGCAAATGTCGTTTACAAGTATTTAACACATTGTTTGTACATGGTTTTTGAACAGGTATGCAAATTAAGCTGTACTCATTTTGAGTTCAGCTAAAATTCTCCCCGCTGATCGTTAATCAACCAATAAATAAAGCAAGTTTGATACATTTAAATTTGAAGCAACTATCTTTTGGAAGAAATATCCATGTTGAAATTAAATCTTTTCCATTTGCTACTTATAGTGGTGACTTCTAATTTTTTTTTTTAGTATTTTTCTTGAGGAATTATGGTTGGCGTTTATAATGGAAATACAAACCGCTACAACCGTTATATTATTTTACGATTTACAGCAGTTAGGACCAAAAGATAGTACAAATCAATAACTGACTGCTCAGTCGTATAATTTCGTTTTCTGTACATTCGAAGGCCAAAAAAAAAAATCCGATTTTTAATAACCGCTGTTTTATATATCCGTATGGATTTTAATACTTCATTTTTTTTTTAATTATTCAAAACGGAGAAAAAATCGCGTACATGTATGATGGATACAAGTCAAATCGCACCTAGAAACTCTAGGTAAAAACATTATGCACTATTGTTATGCCCCTCCCACCCCCGCGACGACATGTCGGGGGCATTATGTTTTACTCATTTCCGTCCGCCCGTCCGTACGTACGTACGTACGTCCGCACGAATTTCTGTCAAGTTTTTCTCAAAAACCGTACATGGTTCAGTATCACAAGTTGGACGTCCTAAGCGACTTTCAGACCTGTCTGACAACTACTTCCTGTTTGGGACTTCATATAACGGGGGCATCTGTGTCCTATGGACACATTTTTCGATTTTGTTTTTATCAATTTGTACTATAAGTCAACAAGGTTAGATTTTGTAAGCTTGTATATTCTTTTGATGTTTGTAATGAGACTAGCAAATCTTTGATTATTTAATCATGATTACAAAAGAATCGTTACTGCTATAGTTTTTAATGAAAATCATTAAGGTAATTAGTATAATTGTAATAATTAAAGGAAAATAATGACAAAACAATTAATTTATAAATTTTAACCAGCGACAATAATCTTCTAGAAGTAGAAAATATCTGTACAACTTGACAATGTTATATTATATTGTGATTGTTGTAATTGGAGCGATTGGTAAAAGCGGGGGAGTTTTTGATGGATTTAGTTAAGTGGGGCGATTTTTGCTTTTGGTGGGGGCGTTTAAAGGGGGCGATTATACGGTAGGGCTATTTTGTTTACGGGGCGATTTTTTTTCGTGGTGCGATTTGACCAGCTACTTGTTTGATATCATAACAAAAATCCTATTAGTGTCAATGTCCGAAAGTGCAACTGGATTTCAAATTGTATCATTAAATGCATGTGTTTACATAAGTAGATGTAAATAAATATTACACACATTATATTTATATCGCTGTTGTTATCGATTTGTTAAAAATAGCAATATAGCAGTGGCATTTTATATAACTTGAATTGTTGACTTTTATTTAAAATTCCTTAAATTTATAGCTGACAGAAATAGGAAACTGTACAAACTTGCTATGTCTATTATTCATTTAATAAAACCTTAATGGAAAACAAACGCCAGCAGATATAAAGTCGCATTGTGGTCTTTTATCTCTTTCATAAAATTTGAACTGTTAGAAAGTGAAACTGGAAGAAACTCGCATGTTTCTGTGTTTATTTTATTTTAACCGACAGAAACAGGCAATAGAAATTAAATATTAGTGGGTCCTTTTGTTTGTTTCTAATTCTTGACTACACCTCACTTCATATGCGCCGATCGGTTAAGAATAATTAGTTATCTATTATTGATCGCGTAGACGGTCAAAACTGAGGTTTAAAGAGTCTTACGTATACTGAGATTGCATGTTTGCCTGGGGTTTAATTAGGGTTTATCTGGAAATATATAAACACCGTTGGTGGTGTAATGATCTCTTCATTTCATATATTTATTTATTTATATTTATTTACATGTGTATTTATTTATTTAGTTATATATTGATATATAAATGCAGAAATCATTTAAACCTGCATCTGTCGTACTTTTGTAGCACAAAACAGAGACAACATTACTTTTGTTTTCCAAGTTTTGATTACAAAACAAACGTTTTGAAAAAGAACAAAAAATTAAACAATAATTGTAATTTATTGATAGAATTTGGTAAAAACGAAGTAAAAAATATATTATTATTATTTTGTAAAAGGTCTCTTTGTAACTTTTAGAAAATACAAATAAACAATCAATACAATTCGATTTTAGTGGTCATTGAATCATCTGTAATTTTAAAATATACTGTTAAAAATGTAAGAATAAATTTATTGATTGATTTATACTTTTTTCAATATTTGAATGTGATGAAAGTGAAATTTCTGGATTATCAGCAAATCAAAATCAAAATGCAGCATTAACAGCAAATATTAAGGGTAACCAGCATTACAATTACAAAATGTAAGCATCCTTTGTTTTTCTGATGAAGAAAGATGGTTATTTTATTCATGTCATAAAACAATTACGAACTTTGATTTTACGGTCGCTATTAGAATTTCTCAGCTATCAAAAATGTATATTCACCTCGACTAGCGGCTCGGTGAATAATACATTTTTTTTTGTTTGAATGATGTTTAACGCTACATTCAGCAATTTTTCAGCTATTTCATGGCGTCCAGTTTTTATTAGGGTAGGAAGCCGGTGTACCCGGAGAGAACCCCCGACCTGCGGTAGGAAAACTGGCAATCCTTGTCAATTAAGATTGGAGTCGAGTACATCCTGCCCACAGTGAGACTCAAACCCGCTACCTCAGTGTTGACAGACCACGTGATCAATAGTAGACGAACTACCTTAACCACTCGGCCACCGAGGCCCCCTATTACATTTTTTTCTGGCTGATAAATCCTGATAGCGACCTATATCAAAATCATCAGTTGTATAATATTTTATCACATCTATTTGTATATATATTGTCTTATGAACTATCTTTCTTAAAAAAGTAATTATTTTACATGTATTTTTAATGTATTTGTTGTGATGGCTTCTCAAAATGTACAATCATGAAATGTAAGTAAATGTAAATTTAAAATGTCACAAATTAAAAAAAAAAAATTGTGAAAATACGTTCATCGATGCGTTAAGTAAATTTAATGGGTTCAGGACACTTCATCTTCGCTAGCCAAGGGTTACGATCCGATACTCTTATCTTCACAGTGGGGACCTGATCGTAACACTTGGCTAGCGAAGATGAGGACACTTACACGGAAAATAATTTGTCGTTGAATTTTCGTTAAACTTGCCAAATAGTTAGTTTTTTAAACCAAAAAAACAAGTGTGGATAGTCTAAGTCCCCTACGGGCAAACATGCCGAGAAATAACCCGAAGTTTTTGATTCAAAGCTATCCCGCTGTGGTCATCATTATTAATTAACGTACATAAGCTAATTTGTAGCAAGAATAAACGTGTTCGTTACGCCACGGGGCAATAAATTTTCTATCTGTCTTTTCCCTCCGATGTAATTGTTTTATGAGTTGTGAAAGTTTAAGAAAAGGAAAGGTCTCGTAAGAACACATTTAGCACATGGCAGAGTGATTTATACGATAATGACTTACATAATACAAAAACTTGGTTTTCGGACGGTTATTTCTCGGCATGAAAAAATTTCATAGTCCAAGGGCCATAATTTCATCAAAAATCATTGGACCGGAACAATATTAGAACTTTATTTGGACCATAACATGGTTTACTCACATATTAAATATCAGCTCAATATCTTCAAGCGTTTAGAGAAAAGTCAGGAAAACGGTTATTTTCCAAGTCCAAGTGTCATAATTTCGTTAAACATCATTGGACCGGAACGATATTCGAACTAGGTCTGTAAATCATTATGGTTAGTTCACACACAAAATATCAGCTCAATATCTGCAAGCGTTTAGAAAAAAGTCCGGAAAACTGTTATTTTTTTAGAAATTTTCTAAGTCCAAGGGCCGTATCTTCATAAAAAATCACTGGACCATAACGATATTCGAACTAGATACATCTGTAACTCATCATAGTTGAATCGCATACCAAATATCAGCCCAATATATGAAAGCGTTTAGAAAAAAATAGAAAAAAAGCCCGGAAAACATGTGTAACGGACTGACTGACGGACGGACGGACGGAGTGCAAACCTATAGCCCCCTTCGGCGAGGCAGGTAGGGGACTAAAAAAATTGCGGTTTCAGAGCTTTTTTTGCAAGGGGTAATCATTGAAATGTCCAATTTTCTAATAGATTATACAGAGAAAAGAATAAAAAAGCGCTAAAATATAAGATTAAAAAACCCAGTCCATTGTAATTTCCTAAATTTTTAATATAATGTCAAGCAATCGGTATACATTATAGTGATGGAAAGAAAAAAGGGGTCTCTGAGTTAAATTTTTTCAATTCGGAAACAAGTGGTCAAAAAGTAATAACATCTTTTGCTCAATATTTTCTCCCTTGTTTTAAATTGCATTTTTATTACTTTTGCATATAACGAACTCATTTTTGCAAAAACAGTATTTCTAAACCATTAATAAACTGGAGTAATACTATTGGTATAAGACTTTCATTATTATATTATTTTTAATTATAAGAAAAAAAACAGATTTTATTGAAAATGATTATTTACATAAATGTGATAACTTTATGGGAAAATTTTTCACAAAACATAGTAGATGGTGGTCTGCATTCCATTAATCTTTAATCTCAAATGACATCACAGGTTTCTTTTCTTATATTTGGATTAAATTTAATATGATAAACAAGTAACATACGGATAAAAATTGTGCAAAAACTCATTAGCTTCCACGTCATTCCGAGTTCTTTCTGGACATCTTTTGTCATTTCATTTAACCATGCAATTGAATTGCAGTTGACATTGTTAGTTGTTCTCCGACGTTTTCCTGAAATGAACATTAAGACCAGTAGTAAATGCTCTTTAGTTTGCGGGCATATGCTGATAACTTATTGATTTAACACATTTTGTATTTTCTCCTGATTCTATAAAACGTTTTTGCTAGACTGGACAGGAGCTCCAGTCAACTCCTATTCCAGGCTTGACTCGTTATAAAGCAAAAATAATTATTCATTTATTTACTTTTTATATTTAGCTAGGACTGGCAGCAAACTTTATTTCGGATATATGATCTACAGATAAATTCTTCCATACTTCACAAATGCAAGAACAGATGTTAATAATCTACCAAAAAAACGTATAAGACCGAATTCTCATATTTTAGAAACAGACATAAGCAATGGTTTCGTACTTTCTTTTAACAACTGTTTTGCTTACCGATAAAAGTGAATAAAATAAAACTGTCCTCAATGTTTTCAAATTTTTATTACCAGTGCATGTATATACAAACAGGTGCAAAGTAGTGGCAAGTTTCTGAAGGTTAATCTGATCAATTTTTAAGATAAAGCACTCGTGACATTCAATTTGTAATTAAATTTATTTGATCTATTCTGAATTTACTCACTATTAACGGTTTCTTTGGAATAGAACCAAGATTAAATTCTTTTATATGGTAATTACTTGGACCAATAACTAAGCCAATACCGTTTGTTTGTTTGTTTGGATTGTTTTTAACGCCAATTTTGGATTGTTTTCGGCTCTATCATAGCGTCTAGTTAGTTTTGTTTTGTTTTTTGCGTTTTTTTTTGTGTGGGGGGAGGTGGGGGGAGGTAGCAGAATTTTTCTTACCGAAGACGAATTACCCGAAGTAGCGGGAGAAAACACCCAACCTTTTGTAAGAAATCTGGTCACGTGGTCAGTAAACACTGAGATTGCGGGTTCGAGTCTCACTGCAGATAGGCTGCGCTCGACTCTGATCTTAATTGACAATGATTGCCAGTTTTTCTACCGGGTTTTCTCCGGATACTACGGCTCCCCCCTCTAATATAAACTGAACGCCATGATATAGCTGAAAAGTTGCTGAAAATGGCGTTAAACAGCATCTTTTAAAATTTGTTGGTTCTAGTCATTTTACCATATTTTTATTTCAACGAACATTAAAAATCATCACTACTAAGTTTCATTCAAATCAAAAGAAAAGATGAGATCACAACATTACAAGTGTACCCATATATAAAAAAGGAGCCATATAGCCCGTGGGGTGTTACTCAAAAATTTCTTTTTTCAGCCGGCATTCCCCCCCCCCCCCCCCACCACCACCACAAAAAATCAGGGAACTATTAATGTATCGATTGGTTACAAATTGATTTTAAAACACATCTACCTTTTCGAATTTACTATACTTAACACATCTAAAATATTTTTAAAGTTTATTGGCATTCAGTATATATAGAAGATTATGCAACGATACAAATGACGGTGTTTTTGTCATAATTATAGACACAGACTGACCATCGAATTTCCTTAGTCATTGAGTGTCAATATAAAAAATAACGTAAAAAAGTCATAAAATATTGATCTTGAATTTTCTCACTCCAACTGAACTTAAAAACTTCAGTGCACTGCTTCCAACGTCCGTCACCCACGGACGCGCTGTCACTTGGCTTTGGTCAAATATTCCAACAAAATGTTATCAAAATTACCAAAGTGACATTTATTACGCGCGTTTCGTCTATTGAAGATTAAGATATTTTTCATTGGGATATGGAATAATACAAGTCCACTGGGATCGTGTAAATACACAATACAGGTAGTTCAATATATTAGAAAAAGAGTCTAAAGAAAGCTACTATCTGTTCACTTATTTACTTGTACATATATTATTTTTTGTTTAAGCCGTATCGTCATATTTGTCGATACGATACTAAGTAGGTTCTTCAGACAGAAGTTGACGTTTTTGTTATGTATTTGTTATATAGTTACGTAACGTCATAGTAGTTAAAATTATGTGGACATTTTGTGTAATTCTGTGAGTTTTTTTTATTTGCTTATATATATATATATATATATATATATATATATATATATATATATATATATAATTTTTAAGGTCTTTCCCACTCCAGTTGCTTTGATTATTATTTTTTTTCCGCCAACTTTCAAACCCAAACAGTTTAAAAAGTACGCGACATATCATTTTGGTCTTTCGCGACAAGTTTTGGACACTGAAAGTCTATTCGGAATTCACCCTGTGAAATCGAAACATTTTTCTTTACGGAGTTATCTGCCCAAACACCGAAAACCTTGTTATCGTGTAATCTCTGGAACTATAACAGGTACAAGAAAACTAAAAAGTGACAAATGTTAAGGAATTTATGGGACAACTTTATGACATATTTGGCTAAAAATTTCTGACTAGCGAAGGCGAGCGGCGGGTATACCTTGAATGTTTCAAGGACTCCGCTTATCACAAAAACTCACAAACCGTAAGTCGAAATCACTAAAGGTCTTCACCATTTATCGTCCTGTGACATGTCCTTGAAGAAAATCTCAGTCAAAGTTCAGAAGTGACCTCGACCTTAGGCCTCCAATCTTGTTATCATTACAACTCGAAAACTATAAAAGATAGAAGAAGACAATAATGGGAAAATACTTCTCTCATCAAGGCCTTCATTCGATACATTTGGTCCGAAACTGTGCGATGAACCGTTTTCGAGTTCGGGCTCTTGACTCATTTCGGTTAATCAGTTTTTGGCATACAACTTGAAAACCGTTACAGACAATATAGTAAACATATAGGTCTAACATGATCACCAAGTAAAGGCCTTCAATTTGAGCCCAAATTCAAAGGTCACAGGTCAAGTTCATACCATAGCAACCAGGTCACCATTACAAAATGTCCTTAGCAACCATATATTTTTTAAA
The DNA here is from genome assembly GCA_944474755.1 of Limnoperna fortunei. Taxonomy (NCBI): domain Eukaryota; kingdom Metazoa; phylum Mollusca; class Bivalvia; order Mytilida; family Modiolidae; genus Limnoperna; species Limnoperna fortunei. Next base: position 62,763,131 of record OX104113.1, read on the forward strand.
TCAGGATGATGTACTTTACTAAAATATGTCATTTTACAACCGGAAGTTGCATTTTGTCCTTAGCAACGGCCACAAAAGTCCTTGACAACCATATCATGTCCAACTATATCGGTCATCACGTGACTTTGGTCACCTGTGCTATGATCGTAATGAATTACAGTCATTTCGTACCATAACCAAATCGTACCATTGCCATTTCGTACCCAAAATTACCAAATCGTACCATCAAAATGCCATATCGTACCATAACTTATTACCATTTCGTACCACATGAAAATAATATCGTACCATATGTAAACAATGTCGTAGAATGCGAAAATTGAAATATTTTATTGTATAACATAAACAAATATTCGTAAAAAAATCTTTAAATTAATATAAAGAAGATATTTTCAAAATTATTAATTAAAAAAAGGTATTTGAAATAATTGTTGTGTAAACAAATATGGCTTTATTATTCATTAATAAGATATGAAAGCAATAATGACTTTCCGTAAAAATTTTGTTTCCCAGTGCTGTTATGAAAGACAATTGACATGACAATATTGAAAATAGTAGCTCATGTTAAAATAGTTGCTAAGCTTTAAAAGATATTTTTTTATCTGCGTCATTACGTTGTTATCTGATATTTTATGTTATGACGGAATAATTTTGTTAATAAATTAAAAAATTAAAAATAAAAATAGTTTTTATTTCTATTTACCACTTTGATCGAAAGAGCAATATTATGCTGAAATTGCATACAGGTTTTCATTAATACACTTCCCCATATGATACGAAATCATCATATTAAGGTACGAAATTGTCTTAATACAATCCCCCATATGGTACGAAATGGCTGTGGTACGAAATGGTTATGGTACGAAATGGTTTTAATTATGGTACGATTTGGATGGTACGATTTGGTTATGGTACGAAATGACTGGTAACGGATCGTAATATGGCGATGTCGATTTATATAGAAATGCACGGGCGTGTCATATATTTTTGCAATTTGTATTAAAGTTAAACGAAAACAAAAAAATGGGCTGCTATCTCGTAAAAGTATAATCAATTACCATTATTTTGAGTCCATTTTAAATAGATATTGAATTGAGCACACCCCTTCCAATTTGATTTGAAAAAATGATATTTTTACCGAAAAATTGTATGTGGATACTGTTGAAAAATGTCAAAATTTATGCAACCTACCCCACTTTGTCCAAGAAAAACATAATAATTTTTTGCTTACATAAAAATGTGCTGCCCATCTGATTATGTTGAAATATGGAACTTTAAGATGTTATCAACCAAATGAGATATTGAATTCGGGAAGTCACTTCCAAATTTATTTGAAAATGACCAATTTTTTGCAGTTGTACATTACTTCGAGAAAAATGGCGATACCGGATGTGGTTTCGGCGGTAAAATTCAAAATATATAAATATACGCCGGGTTTTGTTATATAATACTTTTGCATCATAAAACTAGTGATTTGTCATAATAATGTTTCTCTAAATTATTTTGTGTATAATATACAATACAAATAACATCCTGTATCAGCAGGGGTACGAAAGCCAGGTGTTAACAGGCAGAAGATACCTTTGAGGCCAGTACAAGGGTAATAAAGATAATTGCAGTACCATTCATCTGAAGGAAACAAGATGAATCAGAAACTGAGACAATACATTTTTTAATCTAAAGTAGACATCATATTGTGCATAGATACATGTATGTGTATCATTTCACTATTATTTTTTCAACTCTGATTTGAGATTATATTGACGAAATTCAATGTATAAGTAATAGTTATATGAAGTATATGTACTTTGTCCACATATGCCATTTGATCAGATCAATTGCACTCTATGTGCAAGTTAGAAATAACAAATAAAGATATGAAAATAAATAAGAATATAATTTACATAATAATAGAAATAATATAGAAAGAATCAAACTCAAAATTAAAAAATAACACAAATTAAATTACAAATGAATTTCTTCTCTTCTAAGAAGGTTATCTGAATTATTCTTTCTTGACAAAACAATTATTTTCTTAAAATTATTCACAACCTTTCTCTTACAGAAATAATTTTGAAATGCCAAATTTCTACTATACTTTGAAATTGTTTTGACAGGGACATCCTTGCAATCAACATTTTGCATTTACAATAATTGTGATCATAACTACATGCTCACAAAACGAAAGAAAAGCCATAAAGTTGTTAATAAAAATGTTTTCTTTTACATACTAAGGAAATAGAAATGTCGCCCTCTGCTATTTTGCTATCTCCCTGTAATTATCTGGAACCAGTCAAAGGTAAATTTGGGAACCAGTTATCGAGTGTAAACAGAGTTATCTAACCTAATTATGACCGATATAGTTGGGTATGATTTTTTTACTCAGGACAACAGAAATAGTCTATTCCGCCTACAAAATGGCCCAGTAACTTATGTAGTTAAGTTCACAACAAGAGATGAAGAAAAATTAATTTCATAAAGGTATCTGGGAAAGACCTTTCTAATTGTTCTTGAACAATCAGCCCTATCTTTAAATATATTTTTTTTCTAATAAAATATATATTGGGTTTGATAGTTTAGGCCGACTTTCTGGACTTTAATTTGAGCAAGTTAACAATATAATAAATATTATAATATTATATAATAATATTTTTTAAATCAACAATTATTGTCCACAGTTAATCGGCGTTTTGATATGCGGCGGAATTTTCATTTTGACAGATCGTTTTTTCCGAATAGACAACAATGGAACTTTCCTAACGTACATTTCCGTTCAAAACAAGGTCAAAATTTAGTATGGGAAATCGATTTATCGAAATGGAAAAACCGTCGCATTTTTAAAAAAGCCGATTAACTGTGAAAAATAATTGTTGATCAGTTCAAAAAATGATATTTGGGATCTACAAAAGGACCAAAAACTTGACCAAACGCGGTAAACAGATTTCAGATTGTATTATGAGCCCACGGTTTGATATTGGCCCAAAAGACGCAGGCTCGTGGGCCAATATCAACCGAGGGCTAATGATGCATGGACTTTGAATATCATATGCTTCAGCGAGGGAAATAAAAATATATTAAAATCTAATCCAGTTCTGGTACCGAAATAACTTCACTGTTCCTTTGGTCCGAATTAGTTTTGGAGCCACTTTGATAGTAGTTTCAGATCACTCAGGGTTTTTCTTTTGTGTTTAATTTGACCAAGTGAAAGGTTGTTCTTCATTCTTGTTGACTTGTGGTCGAAATATAACGAATTTGGAATGAATATATTTATTAACTATAACATCGAAGGCAATGACAGATCTACAAAAATACAAAATACAAATTATATAAGATGAACAAAATACATCTGACATACACAAAAACCAAATAATTATTGCCAAACATTACAAGTAATAAAGACTAAAATAAATTGCAATTATTATTATTTATATTGTAGCGGACTTCACAACTACAGAAAACCTGTATAGAAATATTTTTATTTATAAAAGATCATGTGTTCCATTTAAATTGTTTAATGCAATTCAGTATCTTTTGTTCTGCATAGTATGAGAGTTTTATCTGTAGACGTCATAAAATCATGAGTGTCAAGGAGTCAACTGAGTCATTTTTACTTACCGTTTTCTAAGAAATGAAATCCATTAATCTTGTTAAGTATTCATGAATTGAATTTTCTGAACTGGTGAATTTTCACTTTTATATGGATATATCTGTTATATAAACAGTTAAGAAACTATGGTCAATGTTTAAAAGACTAATTTCATCGCTACAGATCCGCCATATTGTTTACAAACAAGAATACAATTGTCGCCGTAAATCAGTAGTAAGATGTCATTAAGCGTTTTCGATGCAACTTAGAGTCTTTTGAGTCTCGTCTGACGTTATTTTGAAGTCTTTTTGAGTTACTTACCTCTATAAATACAGCGATTTCGATCCGGCGCACCAGTCGTGATCTGAATCTCTTGGTAATAGGCACTGTAGCCCATAGCCAACATATGAAATAAGTAGAACAGAACGAGTCTCTTACCTTCTCTATAAGTCTACGAAGAGTCACCGTATTCAAGGTTAATAAATACAGAATATATTTACACCACATTAAAGACTCACTGCACATTAAGTGAGTCTCCATAGATAATGTCACATTATCAGATAACTGTAGCTGAAAAGCTATACGTTCCTCATTACTTGTGTCATGGTCCGGCATGACTCACGAGTCGTTGTATAAGGAGGTGTTGTAGACGACGTACAATAATTATCCAGGCGTTTTCAGAAATATCAAAATACAGTATAAAGTCATTGCAAACAATCTGACTAACAGGCATTAAAGAACGAATTTTAACTCATATACAGCATTCGAAATATTTTACTATCCAGAACAGGACATACGCACAGTCAATATTCAACTTGAACAGTGTGTTATTAAAAGTTATCATTTAACAGCACCAATTTGACCACAGTTATTTACTCACTGCAGGCAGGGTGTACTCGACTCCGATCTTAATTGACAAGGATTGCCAGTTTTCTTACCGCAGGTCGGGGGTTCTCTCCGGGTACTCCAGCTTCCTCCCCTAATAAAAACTGGACGCCATGAAATAGCTGACAAATTGCTGAAAGTGGCATTAAAACACCATTCAAACAAACAAAACCACAGTTATTTATCCGTGTGCCTGCTCGCTGTGCATAAATTGAGACTTTTCGTATAATGTAAATCTATTAAATAATTAACCGATTACCAGGGTGACTCATTTTATAATAACGATCCGTATAATAACAGACAAAGCAACTAAGGTCGTCTGGACTGACTTGGCACGTACTTGTGCGTGCTTAGGCTTTTCAGATGAGTATTACTAAATTAACGTGAGAACACATCCTGAACCACGTCATAAATATTGTCCGATATCAGTCGTCAGTCCGGGAACACACAAAGTTAAGAAAATCACTTCAGCAAGTGGCGAATAGTACACAAAAATCGCTAAATTGGTGACCAGTCTGGGGAATCCTGAATATTAGGGATTAGATCGAGCTGAGGTGAAAAAACAACAATAACATAGAAAGGGAAAATGGCGACTTCAAATCCACGACAGCGAACATTTTACTCCTTTACTCGTGACTCAGAAGACGAGTCACGAACAGCGACTTCTGGTGTTTAATCCCGACTACCCGCATCTCACATTGAGACTCAAATTTGATAGACCTGATAACCTCGGGAGAAATACAGATGCGGGTATTGAGAGACAGAGATACAACTGCCGAGAATATACCTAGTTTGCACAGTCCAGAAGCAACAGTTTACCAAGCTATAGGCGAAGATCCTGAGCAGGCTCAATGTCGACACATTGAGAAAAGAGTTGAAAGAACACCAGGATGCAGAAAGGAAGATCAGGCATTTACTGGGGAACCATAGGGATGGTAGAGGCATTCAAGGAGTATCCTGTGGAGGGGGAGAGTTTTTATCGTAATCGTGATAACATAGAATCACCTGATCTCTTGTCTCTCAAATGGCGATATCGGCAAAAGCGGTCCACCGGTGGACCAGTAATTCAGGCCTAGCACTAACTTTCCACAGGTAGCGTCCGACAACACGAATGTTGGCCGACGTGCATCTCTTCAGGTGAATAGAAACTGGTGTGTAGACACCGCGGGTTCTTCAGAAAGTAGGCAACCGGTGCGATCGGTGCAACTCAAACGCAAAACAATCATTTACAGAATATAGCTTAAACCACTATTGGTGAATTTAGCATTCTAAAACCCAACGACCGCCTATATGTGATGGAACCACAAGCTGGCAAGATTTTCTTGTCAAGTTTGAAATGATTGCAGAAGTTAATAAATGGGATAACGCGGTGAGGGCATATGAACTCGCTTCAAGTTTAAGAGGCATTGCCCAGGGTATCGTAACCGACATAGAACCAGCTAAGCGGTTTAATTATAACAGTCTTATAGCAGCTTTTACTTCACGCTTTGAACCTGCTAATCAAGCAAACATGTACAAGTCACAGTTAAACTCAATATACAGAAAACAGGGACAGGCACTTTTAGAAATGGGTCAAGAAATAAGAGGAGTGACTCGCCTTACGTACCTAAATGCTCCTACAGAAATACGTTAAGAACTTGCTGAAGACAGCTTCGTTCAAGTACCTTAAAATCAATTGTCGTCATTTCAACGCGTAATTTCAATTGGAGTCCTTACTGAAAAGTCACGACAAAACTTTTTCGAAAACAAGAGATGATTTGGGGAGAACAAGCACAATAAAACACTCTATAGACACAGGGAAAGCAAGACCAATAAAACAACAACCTAGACGTCTGAAATTCGCAAAGAGAGAAGAAGTTGAGACAGAAATTCAAAGGCTACTTGACTGTGGGATAATAGAGGAGTTCCGGTGACTAAGGATGGCTCTACACGTCTCGATTATGGATGTTTTAATAGCCACACGAAGAAATATTCTTATCCGATCCCAAGAATAAATGACGGATAAGATGCACTACAAGGTTCCAAATGGTTTAGTTTTTACTAGACTTGTCTAGTGGGTATTTTCAGGTAAAGATGTCAGAGGCTGATAAAAAGAAAACTGCTTTTACAAGTTCAATGGGATTGTTCCAATTTAATGTACTGCCAATGGGGCTATGTAACGGAGTTTTTCAGAGACTTATGGAGTGTATCTTAGCAAGGCTAAACTGGAAGACCTGTTTGATATACATAGATGATATAATTGTAATGGCTAGAACTACTAAAACACATATAATTTTGAAATACGCCACCACCAAGGACGACAACATATTAATGCTGATGGAGTGTCCCGTCAATGCTTTCCTTGTGTTCATTGCAGTAGACAAGATGAAAAGGCCCTTCCGAAGGACAGTCAAGGCGATGAAAATGACCGATCCTAACTTGGCAAAATTGTTCGAAGTGGAGTCTCAACACCAAAGACCAGATTGGGCTGAAATAACAATAGAAAATACAGAAATATTGGACACAATGGGACCGCATTGTTTTGATTAACAATGTCTTGTAAGAAAATGAGTTCACACACATACAGAAGACACAATCTACCAAATGATTGTTCCAGAAATATGGAAAACAGATATATTACAATGTTACATGATGACTTACAGGCAGGTCATTAGGGTATTAAAAGAACAGTGGCAAAAGCACAGAACCGATTCTACTGGGTGGGTTACAAGCAAGATATAGCAAACTGGTATACAAAATGCTGTCTTTGTGGCTCCAGGAAACAACCACAAAGAAAGCAAAAAGTAAAATGAAGCAGTACAATGTTGGTGCTCCAATCGAGCGAGTTGCTCTTGATAACATAGGCTCTTTACCCAACAAAGAAACAGATATGCATTAATCGTGACAGATTATTTTACAAGATGGGCAGATGGTTACCCGATGCCCGATTCAGAAACAGCAACAATAGTAGGGAATTTCATAATCAATTTCGTGTGCAGATTCGGCGTGCCACAACAAATCTACACTGACAAGGGAAGGCAGTTTGAGTCCGGACTTTTTCGAGAGTTGTGTTCACGTTTTTTAATTGACAAAACAAGAACAACAGCCTTTAGACCTCAGAGTGATGATCTAGTGGAGCGACTTAATCGAAGTCTCGAGGACATACTGAGTAAATATGACTGTAAGTCTCGGAAAGGTTGGGATGGGCATTGATGGCATATCGGTCATCTTAGAATGATACTACATGTTAATGCTTGGGAGAGTTCAGCCTCATATCGACCTAGTATATGGCCAACACCCACAAATAGAGAGCCACCCTAATCACACTTTTGCTGTCTATAAATATGTTAAAAACTTGCAAGCACATATGTGGAAGGTGCATGAGAAAGCACGTCAAATATCTCGAAAGCTAGTGACAGACAGAAACGTGCCTATGACATAACGGCAAAACAAAACTCCTACCGAGTAGGGGATCCTGTCTGGTTGTATAGTATACCTTTACTAGAACAAAACACAAAACTCCAAAACTCACGAGAAACTGGGAAGCTCCATTCTGTGTAACAGAAGTTCCATCGGACATAATATACAAAATTCAAAAGACAATGAATTCTAAGCCTAAAGTGGTACACCACGACTGACTTAAACCCTTTTATGGTGATGTCAACAACTGGGTACCCAACCAAGTTCTTTATAAACCAATGACTTAAGTCTGAGCTTGATATTGCATTGATATTCAGCTTGATATTGCATTGATTAAAACAAAAGTGAGAAAATTAATAGAAAATATAGAACAGAATAATCTGGTCATAATTCAGAGTCAAATTTATGATTTAGAAACATAGGTCTAGAGCAGGCAATCAGAGATCTCAAAGATCAAGGTGTTTTTATTTAAACACTAAAGAATTTCTATTAGATTTTTTATGATTCATGTTTTTCAGAAAGTCATATACATGCCGAGACTATTAAAGGGAATATGAAAACAGGAAAAGTCTGATGACATGTTAGGATTAGATAACCGAAAAAGATCATTTCTTGCAATCTGTGCAACTATACCTTCTCCAGCTCACTGCGATTTCGAATGAAGGCACACATGGAATCGAAACATCCAGAAGTTGCGTCCAGGCCAGATTCAAAACAACAGAGTGAGTCGTTGATACCAGCAAGCCCTTTTATAGATCTTACTGGAAGGTCAAGAGAGAGAGGTCGCAGGACAGGTCACAAAACAAGTCGCGAAGGTCTAAGGAAAGGTCACAGGAGAGGCACCAAACCTGGTCAAGTAGGTCAGGACATGGATCACGGGAGAAGATTCATTATGGAGAAAGAGGGTCATGAGTCAGGAGACAGGTTACATAAGAAGCCCAGTGAGACCTGCAAAGACATGACCAAAGGCCGTTCGCCAAGAAAAAGATCTGGTCCATCAGCTGCAACTAAGAAACTCAGTTCTGCAGGGATCAGCTCAACCTCATCAACAGACGACCTACCTTCGCCAGTTTCAATCACTCTTGGACTGGAAAACCATGGAAATGTTTCACTCATATGTAAGAACTTGATAGGCTGTTCTCGACACCAGTGAAGAGGCCACCATCACCAGTGTCTCCTTTGCCTCCCACCCCAAAGAGAATGAAGCCAGCAACCATAAGTGGGAGCATGGAAGATGATGACACAGCAGTGACAGCTGAACCTCAAGTACATGTAGTAGATACCAGCAAGTCGTCAGTTATGATCCAGAAAAAGGACAGTACTCACTTGATTTTACCAGAAAAGAAATCAGTTGAAGAAGCCACAACCTGGAATCGTTTTCCGAATCCGCCTAATCAATACACAAAATAGCCATAAAAGAGAAAAATTATACAGCTTCCGTTATCCCCATGGGATATACTGGAGTAAAAAAGAGGAAAAGGTTATCTTTCCAGATGGCACAGTTTATGTTCTATCAGCTTTTTGGGTGAGAAATCCTTTGTTTGAAATACATGAAAATCAGGCCATATAAACTGAAACAAAAACCAAGGTAAAAGAAACTCAAACAATTGATAAGAGCATAAATGACAATAACAAAAACACTATGATGTTTGTTTGTTTGAATGGTGTTTTAACGCCACTTTCAGCAATTTTTCAGCTATTTCATGGCGTCCAGTTTTTATTGGGGGAGGAAGCCGGAGTACCCGGAGAGAACCCCCGACCTGCGGTAGGAAAACTGGCAATCCTTGTCAATTAAGATTGGAGTCGAGTACACCCTGCCTGCAGTGAGAATCGAACCCGCAATCTCAGTGTTGACAGACCACGTGATCAATAGTAGACGAACCACCTTGACCACTCGGCCACCGAGGCCCCTAAAAACACTATGAAACACAAACCCAGAATGAGGATGTGCGGATTGTGGTACTAAATTGCCGATTGTGGTAGTACATGGGGAAACTTTCGACTGTAGTTACGGCTATATCGCTAAAACTTGGATTTATTTGGAGACATAATGTATTGAAATACTTTTAGGGTTTAATTTGGTTTATATGTACAACTGATGTCTATTGGTGTCTGTATTCCTGTTCTTTATGGAAGGGAGTAGGGCAGCGGACAACTACAGAAAAGCTTTGTAGAAATATTTTTTTATTATGAAAGATTGTGTTCCATTAAATTGTTTAAAGCAATTCAGTATCTTTTGTTCTGCATGGTATGAGATTTATCTAGGCGTTTGAAATGGCGATTTTCAGAGATATCAAAAAACAGTAAAAAGTCATTGCAAATAATTTGACTCACAGGCATTAAAGAACGAATTTTAACTCACATACCGCATTCGAAATATTTCACTATCCAGTACTTTGACATACGTATAGTAAATATTTAACATGAACATTGTGTTATTAAAAGTTATCGTTTAACAGCACCAACTTGACCACAGTTATATATATATATATACAAGTCTAGAAGATTATGCAACGATACATATGACGGTGTTTCTTGTCATAAATTTAGACACAGACTGACCAACGAATGGCCTTAGTCATTGAGTGTCAATATAAATAAATAACGTAAACAATCATAACATATTCATCTTAAACTTTCTCATTTTAAATGAACCCAAAACTTTTTAAATAGTTGCTTCTCAGTCCGCTAACCGGGGACGTGCCGTGCTGTTACTTGGCTTTGCTCAAATATTCCAACAAGATGTAATCAAAATTATCAAGGTGACAAATTCATTACGCCAGACGCGCGTTTCGTCTACATAAGACTCATCAGTGGCGTTTAACTATAAATGTTTAAGATATTCTTCATTGGGAGATGGAATAATATTTTTTTCATTGGGAGATGGAATAATATAAGTCCACTGGGATCGTGTAAATACACAATACAGGCAGTTCAAAATATTATATAATGGGTCTAAAAGAATGCTGCTGAACCAGTACACTTATTTAGTATCGGATCGACAAACATGACGATACAGCATAAACAAAAAATAATAATATACAAGTCTAGAAGATTATGCAACGATACATATGACGGTGTTTCTTGTCATAAATTTAGACACAGACTGACCAACGAATGGCCTTAGTCATTGAGTGTCAATATAAATAAATAACGTAAACAATCATAACATATTCATCTTAAACTTTCTCATTTTAAATGAACCCAAAACTTTTTAAATAGTTGCTTCTCAGTCCGCTAACCGGGGACGTGCCGTGCTGTTACTTGGCTTTGCTCAAATATTCCAACAAGATGTAATCAAAATTATCAAGGTGACAAATTCATTACGCCAGACGCGCGTTTCGTCTACATAAGACTCATCAGTGGCGTTTAACTATAAATGTTTAAGATATTCTTCATGGGAGATGGAATAATATTTATTTCATTGGGAGATGGAATAATATAAGTCCACTGGGATCGTGTAAATACACAATACAGGCAGTTCAAAATATTATATAATGGGTCTAAAAGAATGCTGGTGAACCAGTACACTTATTTAGTATCGGATCGACAAACATGACGATACAGCATAAACAAAAAATAATAATATACAAGTCTAGAAGATTATGCAACGATACATATGACGGTGTTTCTTGTCATAAATTTAGACACAGACTGACCAACGAATGGCCTTAGTCATTGAGTGTCAATATAAATAAATAACGTAAACAATCATAACATATTCATCTTAAACTTTCTCATTTTAAATGAACCCAAAACTTTTTAAATAGTTGCTTCTCAGTCCGCTAACCGGGGACGTGCCGTGCTGTTACTTGGCTTTGCTCAAATATTCCAACAAGATGTAATCAAAATTATCAAGGTGACAAATTCATTACGCCAGACGCTAGTACAATTTATCTTGTAAATAAAAGTTTCAACTTGTACAGATCTTCATAAAGTGGATTGTTATTTATAAGTAACCTCACCACATAGATGCATTCTTATATTCTGTACGAAAGTAATTAAAATGCAATATTAATAATCAAGAATTGAAAAGAGTGCAGTGACATGCAGTTTAAAAAAAATTAGCATTTAAAATGTATTCACAATACTAAATATGGTTTACATTTATGATGTGACCATTGTTTAGATAAATACATGTACCTTGACATCATAAGGATAGCTTGTAACCTTGGTTCTTTGGCTACATGTATGATTAAAGGTGCTAATCAATCAATTTGTAACTTTGAATTAAAATTATTGAACCATTTCCTGTAAAGGTATGCAGTTGACTGAATAATAGGGAATAAACTTGATACACATAAAGAATTTCATCCTTACCGAATGTTATAGAAAATTTAAGTTCTTATTTTCTTCCAAGCTACTGCTCTTATTTTCTCATGTTTTCAATTGTTTAAACAGGGAAGAAAATGATCATCACTGGTTTTTCTGTTCTGGTCCAAAGTGCTACATGTACTACACACAAATACTCACAAAAGAGTTAAAACAGATGAAAGAAATAAATTAACAGTATATTAAGATATCAGTGTCATGACTTATACACTGTAGATGGATAACAGTACCTTAAAGAATGCTATTTTTTCAAAATCTATCATCTATTGCACTTCAAAGGGATATACATGTTTTATACATGTACAATGGACAGGAAGAAATTGGAATTCTTCAGTTGCTTTTATTTTATATTAAAAATTATCATCTGCATCAACTGACTTTGAAATTAAAAAATATTCTGAAAACAAAAACTGTTGTATGATATTTTTTTGACAAACAATTTTATAAATGCAATGTACATCTGAACTAAAGACCTTGGAATAAAATAAAAGTGGAATGCCTGCTAAATGCAGTTGCAAATAATGCAACATATGTTTCATCTGATTCTAATGTCGGTACGGAGTCTGATGATGATAAACAAGAGTACAACTAGTGTGGCTATAAAGATGAAGAAAACAAATCTTCAGTATTACTTGATGATCAAATACATTTTATTGTATGTACCTTTATGATTATCAACTACCATACCAAATTTTCTTGTAGAAATTAGTTTGTGTATTTGAATGGTATTTAATGCCACTTTCAGCAATTTGTCAGTTATATAGTCACATCCAGTTTAATTGGTGGAGCAATCTTAAGTACCATGATGAAAACCATGCCCTTTTGTAAATTGTGATTAGATTTGAGCACACCCATAATAAGACTCGAACCTGCAACCCCAGTGTTAACAGTCATGTAACCAACTGGGATTTAACGTCAGTTTCAACAAATTTTCAATTATATCGTTTTTCAGTTTTTATTGTCTTGCCTGTGGGGACTGGAGTCAAAACATAGGAATCTGGCGACTACATAAACACTATATATTTTATATCTGTGTAAGCTTAAGTCCTAGGTCAATCAAATTTTGTCTAGTGGAAGCTTATGATAAGTACTACATTAAAGTTATTGGATTAGGTCAGTTCCTAAGTAACCATGACACTAATTGGTATAAAAACAAGAAAACTAGAAATCCTTGTCAGTAAGATTGGAGTTGAGCACACACTCCCACAGTGAAACTCAAACCCAGAACCTCAGTAGTGACAGGCACTTGATCAAAAGTAAAATGACTATGTTGATCACTGAGCCACAATAAAGGGCTCTGTAATTAAGAGAAGGCCAAGACCCCTAAAGATAAGATATGCACATATCAAAGATACTCCAGACCAGCACTAAGAATTGCAATTGTGTTGATTTGTACGTTACCAATTGAAAGTAATGTTTCTGTCAAGTCTGGCTCTAATTACATACACCTGAATACAAATTGAAAATGAGAAAATGTGTATCGATGACATTTAAGTCTGGATTAACACATATCGGTTAACACACTCATTTTTCTTCTCTAAGTTCACTCTAGCTAGAAAATATTTGGCAAAACACTATACAAATTTGCCGTGAAGAGATATCATTATGTTGTAACTGTGTACTAAGTATCATAAAGATATGACATCATCTTCCTAAGAATGCTTCAGTGCAAAGGTAAATCTGAGGTTGGGTGGACGAAAAAAACAACCAAAATCTGTACATCTATGTCCCCAACAGGTGTACATGATAAAATGCCAATAATGTAGCACTGAAGCCAGAGACTTGGGCATTTGACTACTATTGTGGAAACTAAACTAGTATAGGCATATATTTAACATTCATTTGACATATTGCACATTTTAGTAATGTACATGTTGTACATGAATATTACAACTTTAGTTTACCTTAAACACTGTTAAAAGAGAATTAAGAATCCTTCCACCTGTGCCTGCTTTTTAAGGTAGTCATTCTGGATTTGTCTTTTTGGCCTATAATTCATTCATCAAAATAAAGTAAAAAACCTTTAAAACTGTAAAGAAAGTGTATATTGTGGTATTTTGATGGTGCATGTGGTAGCCTGTGGTAACATGTGGTGTCGTGTGGTAAAAAGTCACACCGCATTTGGTACACTTTGGCGTCGAATGGAAAATTCCGATTTGCCGATGTTCCGAATGTATACCCTAAGATTGGCCAAGCTCGATTTTGATTGGCTAACGAAAAATCTATGCATATGACCCCTGACGTGACCTGTAATGGGATGTTGTTAGAGAATACAATGGACCAATGGCCGTTCTATGTTATTTTCCATATGGGGTACCCCTTTTCGATTATTATTTCGTTGAAAGACAAAGTTAATTTAATGTTAAATTAAGTGAGATTATTTATGTTAAAGAATAGGGGGTTTATTTGGTGTTATTAAAAATATAGGTTCGCTTTGCTTTTCTGGCTGAAAAATGAAGGTCAAAAAGGGGGAGTCTATTTTTTTTCAAATTTACTCGAGGTGCCCCTACGTATTCGAAATTTGATTTCTTCCTCCTAAATGTGTATAAAACTCCTTTTTTGTCTATTTTCATACCAAAGATTGCATTTCTTTCCAAAATATATTTACTTTAACAATCATTATTGACCAATCGCGTTTAACCTGACAGTTTTTTCACGCTTTACTTTGTGCTCATAAAATGGCAGCGCCCATACCGTTATGCAATAGTACATTGATACCTATAGAGATATTAAATGGATGCAGAATTAAGCAAATTGCATACCTTTAGTACTGTTGATTCAATTACAAAACTTGTATGTAGTTGGGCATATACATCGATGTTCCTTTATGCTTTAAGTGCCGTTTTTTAAAGGCCACCCCTAGAAAAAAAGGCGCGTTTTAGCAAGAAGTTTTTTTCTCCTCAGTTTGTGCTGCGCTTCAAAATTGATGTTTTTTATCTTTACTGTTGGTGTTTTTCACATAGCATGTGTAGATGCCTATGTTCGACGATTGTTCTATCTTAAATTTTCATTCAGGGTCCACAATTGAACGAACGAAATGCGGTCTAAATGATCTTCCGAAAATTAACGGTTTTTGAAACAGACTATAACTTGTTCAAAACTGACCTAAATTTTATAGTACAACATTATGGTTGAATGCTGGACCTTACTTCGGTGATTTGTAAACAGCGTTTCGAAATCGTTTAACATTTGTGAAATTATCGCCCATTATTATAACACAACCAGAAAGTCAGATTAGGGCCGAAAAAACGTAAAGATCATAGTTCTTTTATAATTGTCAAAAGTTCAATTTGAATCACTGAATTAGACTAAATTTGCTGTTTTATGCGTCCTGTAACATACAAACTCCAAATGTAGTGTACACATTGACCACGAGCCTTTCAGTCATTGTTTTATCATTCCCACCCCTAACGTTGCATTGAAAATAGCATGTTTCATGAAATAGACTATAGCTAATTAAAACGTGAATATAAACAATGAATTTTGTAATAATCTATGATTTTATGCAGAATTTATGCGCTTAAAGTAAAATTTGCCGAATTTAAATGCCAAAAGAAGCATGTATAGAATACAATGGACCAATGGCCGTTCTATGTTATTTTCCATATGGGGTACCCCTTTTCGATTATTATTTCGTTGAAAGACAAAGTTAATTTAATGTTAAATTAAGTGAGATTATTTATGTTAAAGAATAGGGGGTTTATTTGGTGTTATTAAAAATATAGGTTCGCTTTGCTTTTCTGGCTGAAAAATGAAGGTCAAAAAGGGGGAGTCTATTTTTTTTCAAATTTACTCGAGGTGCCCCTACGTATTCGAAATTTGATTTCTTCCTCCTAAATGTGTATAAAACTCCTTTTTTGTCTATTTTCATACCAAAGATTGCATTTCTTTCCAAAATATATTTACTTTAACAATCATTATTGACCAATCGCGTTTAACCTGACAGTTTTTTCACGCTTTACTTTGTGCTCATAAAATGGCAGCGCCCATACCGTTATGCAATAGTACATTGATACCTATAGAGATATTAAATGGATGCAGAATTAAGCAAATTGCATACCTTTAGTACTGTTGATTCAATTACAAAACTTGTATGTAGTTGGGCATATACATCGATGTTCCTTTATGCTTTAAGTGCCGTTTTTTAAAGGCCACCCCTAGAAAAAAAGGCGCGTTTTAGCAAGAAGTTTTTTTCTCCTCAGTTTGTGCTGCGCTTCAAAATTGATGTTTTTTATCTTTACTGTTGGTGTTTTTCACATAGCATGTGTAGATGCCTATGTTCGACGATTGTTCTATCTTAAATTTTCATTCAGGGTCCACAATTGAACGAACGAAATGCGGTCTAAATGATCTTCCGAAAATTAACGGTTTTTGAAACAGACTATAACTTGTTCAAAACTGACCTAAATTTTATAGTACAACATTATGGTTGAATGCTGGACCTTACTTCGGTGATTTGTAAACAGCGTTTCGAAATCGTTTAACATTTGTGAAATTATCGCCCATTATTATAACACAACCAGAAAGTCAGATTAGGGCCGAAAAAACGTAAAGATCATAGTTCTTTTATAATTGTCAAAAGTTCAAGTTGAATCACTGAATTAGACTAAATTTGCTGTTTTATGCGTCCTGTAACATACAAACTCCAAATGTAGTGTACACATTGACCACGAGCCTTTCAGTCATTGTTTTATCATTCCCACCCCTAACGTTGCATTGAAAATAGCATGTTTCATGAAATAGACTATAGCTAATTAAAACGTGAATATAAACAATGAATTTTGTAATAATCTATGATTTTATGCAGAATTTATGCGCTTAAAGTAAAATTTGCCGAATTTAAATGCCAAAAGAAGCATGTATAGAATACAATGGACCAATGGCCGTTCTATGTTATTTTCCATATGGGGTACCCCTTTTCAATTATTATTTCGTTGAAAGACAAAGTTAATTTAATGTTAAATTAAGTGAGATTATTTATGTTAAAGAATAGGGGGTTTATTTGGTGTTATTAAAAATATAGGTTCGCTTTGCTTTTCTGGCTGAAAAATGAAGGTCAAAAAGGGGGAGTCTATTTTTTTTCAAATTTACTCGAGGTGCCCCTACGTATTCGAAATTTGATTTCTTCCTCCTAAATGTGTATAAAACTCCTTTTTTGTCTATTTTCATACCAAAGATTGCATTTCTTTCCAAAATATATTTACTTTAACAATCATTATTGACCAATCGCGTTTAACCTGACAGTTTTTTCACGCTTTACTTTGTGCTCATAAAATGGCAGCGCCCATACCGTTATGCAATAGTACATTGATACCTATAGAGATATTAAATGGATGCAGAATTAAGCAAATTGCATACCTTTAGTACTGTTGATTCAATTACAAAACTTGTATGTAGTTGGGCATATACATCGATGTTCCTTTATGCTTTAAGTGCCGTTTTTTAAAGGCCACCCCTAGAAAAAAAGGCGCGTTTTAGCAAGAAGTTTTTTTCTCCTCAGTTTGTGCTGCGCTTCAAAATTGATGTTTTTTATCTTTACTGTTGGTGTTTTTCACATAGCATGTGTAGATGCCTATGTTCGACGATTGTTCTATCTTAAATTTTCATTCAGGGTCCACAATTGAACGAACGAAATGCGGTCTAAATGATCTTCCGAAAATTAACGGTTTTTGAAACAGACTATAACTTGTTCAAAACTGACCTAAATTTTATAGTACAACATTATGGTTGAATGCTGGACCTTACTTCGGTGATTTGTAAACAGCGTTTCGAAATCGTTTAACATTTGTGAAATTATCGCCCATTATTATAACACAACCAGAAAGTCAGATTAGGGCCGAAAAAACGTAAAGATCATAGTTCTTTTATAATTGTCAAAAGTTCAAGTTGAATCACTGAATTAGACTAAATTTGCTGTTTTATGCGTCCTGTAACATACAAACTCCAAATGTAGTGTACACATTGACCACGAGCCTTTCAGTCATTGTTTTATCATTCCCACCCCTAACGTTGCATTGAAAATAGCATGTTTCATGAAATAGACTATAGCTAATTAAAACGTGAATATAAACAATGAATTTTGTAATAATCTATGATTTTATGCAGAATTTATGCGCTTAAAGTAAAATTTGCCGAATTTAAATGCCAAAAGAAGCATGTATAGAATACAATGGACCAATGGCCGTTCTATGTTATTTTCCATATGGGGTACCCCTTTTCAATTATTATTTCGTTGAAAGACAAAGTTAATTTAATGTTAAATTAAGTGAGATTATTTATGTTAAAGAATAGGGGGTTTATTTGGTGTTATTAAAAATATAGGTTCGCTTTGCTTTTCTGGCTGAAAAATGAAGGTCAAAAAGGGGGAGTCTATTTTTTTTCAAATTTACTCGAGGTGCCCCTACGTATTCGAAATTTGATTTCTTCCTCCTAAATGTGTATAAAACTCCTTTTTTGTCTATTTTCATACCAAAGATTGCATTTCTTTCCAAAATATATTTACTTTAACAATCATTATTGACCAATCGCGTTTAACCTGACAGTTTTTTCACGCTTTACTTTGTGCTCATAAAATGGCAGCGCCCATACCGTTATGCAATAGTACATTGATACCTATAGAGATATTAAATGGATGCAGAATTAAGCAAATTGCATACCTTTAGTACTGTTGATTCAATTACAAAACTTGTATGTAGTTGGGCATATACATCGATGTTCCTTTATGCTTTAAGTGCCGTTTTTTAAAGGCCACCCCTAGAAAAAAAGGCGCGTTTTAGCAAGAAGTTTTTTTCTCCTCAGTTTGTGCTGCGCTTCAAAATTGATGTTTTTTATCTTTACTGTTGGTGTTTTTCACATAGCATGTGTAGATGCCTATGTTCGACGATTGTTCTATCTTAAATTTTCATTCAGGGTCCACAATTGAACGAACGAAATGCGGTCTAAATGATCTTCCGAAAATTAACGGTTTTTGAAACAGACTATAACTTGTTCAAAACTGACCTAAATTTTATAGTACAACATTATGGTTGAATGCTGGACCTTACTTCGGTGATTTGTAAACAGCGTTTCGAAATCGTTTAACATTTGTGAAATTATCGCCCATTATTATAACACAACCAGAAAGTCAGATTAGGGCCGAAAAAACGTAAAGATCATAGTTCTTTTATAATTGTCAAAAGTTCAATTTGAATCACTGAATTAGACTAAATTTGCTGTTTTATGCGTCCTGTAACATACAAACTCCAAATGTAGTGTACACATTGACCACGAGCCTTTCAGTCATTGTTTTATCATTCCCACCCCTAACGTTGCATTGAAAATAGCATGTTTCATGAAATAGACTATAGCTAATTAAAACGTGAATATAAACAATGAATTTTGTAATAATCTATGATTTTATGCAGAATTTATGCGCTTAAAGTAAAATTTGCCGAATTTAAATGCCAAAAGAAGCATGTATAGAATACAATGGACCAATGGCCGTTCTATGTTATTTTCCATATGGGGTACCCCTTTTCGATTATTATTTCGTTGAAAGACAAAGTTAATTTAATGTTAAATTAAGTGAGATTATTTATGTTAAAGAATAGGGGGTTTATTTGGTGTTATTAAAAATATAGGTTCGCTTTGCTTTTCTGGCTGAAAAATGAAGGTCAAAAAGGGGGAGTCTATTTTTTTTTCAAATTTACTCGAGGTGCCCCTACGTATTCGAAATTTGATTTCTTCCTCCTAAATGTATATAAAACTCCTTTTTTGTCTATTTTCATACCAAAGATTGCATTTCTTTCCAAAATATATTTACTTTAACAATCATTATTGACCAATCGCGTTTAACCTGACAGTTTTTTCACGCTTTACTTTGTGCTCATAAAATGGCAGCGCCCATACCGTTATGCAATAGTACATTGATACCTATAGAGATATTAAATGGATGCAGAATTAAGCAAATTGCATACCTTTAGTACTGTTGATTCAATTACAAAACTTGTATGTAGTTGGGCATATACATCGATGTTCCTTTATGCTTTAAGTGCCGTTTTTTAAAGGCCACCCCTAGAAAAAAAGGCGCGTTTTAGCAAGAAGTTTTTTTCTCCTCAGTTTGTGCTGCGCTTCAAAATTGATGTTTTTTATCTTTACTGTTGGTGTTTTTCACATAGCATGTGTAGATGCCTATGTTCGACGATTGTTCTATCTTAAATTTTCATTCAGGGTCCACAATTGAACGAACGAAATGCGGTCTAAATGATCTTCCGAAAATTAACGGTTTTTGAAACAGACTATAACTTGTTCAAAACTGACCTAAATTTTATAGTACAACATTATGGTTGAATGCTGGACCTTACTTCGGTGATTTGTAAACAGCGTTTCGAAATCGTTTAACATTTGTGAAATTATCGCCCATTATTATAACACAACCAGAAAGTCAGATTAGGGCCGAAAAAACGTAAAGATCATAGTTCTTTTATAATTGTCAAAAGTTCAATTTGAATCACTGAATTAGACTAAATTTGCTGTTTTATGCGTCCTGTAACATACAAACTCCAAATGTAGTGTACACATTGACCACGAGCCTTTCAGTCATTGTTTTATCATTCCCACCCCTAACGTTGCATTGAAAATAGCATGTTTCATGAAATAGACTATAGCTAATTAAAACGTGAATATAAACAATGAATTTTGTAATAATCTATGATTTTATGCAGAATTTATGCGCTTAAAGTAAAATTTGCCGAATTTAAATGCCAAAAGAAGCATGTATAGAATACAATGGACCAATGGCCGTTCTATGTTATTTTCCATATGGGGTACCCCTTTTCGATTATTATTTCGTTGAAAGACAAAGTTAATTTAATGTTAAATTAAGTGAGATTATTTATGTTAAAGAATAGGGGGTTTATTTGGTGTTATTAAAAATATAGGTTCGCTTTGCTTTTCTGGCTGAAAAATGAAGGTCAAAAAGGGGGAGTCTATTTTTTTTCAAATTTACTCGAGGTGCCCCTACGTATTCGAAATTTGATTTCTTCCTCCTAAATGTGTATAAAACTCCTTTTTTGTCTATTTTCATACCAAAGATTGCATTTCTTTCCAAAATATATTTACTTTAACAATCATTATTGACCAATCGCGTTTAACCTGACAGTTTTTTCACGCTTTACTTTGTGCTCATAAAATGGCAGCGCCCATACCGTTATGCAATAGTACATTGATACCTATAGAGATATTAAATGGATGCAGAATTAAGCAAATTGCATACCTTTAGTACTGTTGATTCAATTACAAAACTTGTATGTAGTTGGGCATATACATCGATGTTCCTTTATGCTTTAAGTGCCGTTTTTTAAAGGCCACCCCTAGAAAAAAAGGCGCGTTTTAGCAAGAAGTTTTTTTCTCCTCAGTTTGTGCTGCGCTTCAAAATTGATGTTTTTTATCTTTACTGTTGGTGTTTTTCACATAGCATGTGTAGATGCCTATGTTCGACGATTGTTCTATCTTAAATTTTCATTCAGGGTCCACAATTGAACGAACGAAATGCGGTCTAAATGATCTTCCGAAAATTAACGGTTTTTGAAACAGACTATAACTTGTTCAAAACTGACCTAAATTTTATAGTACAACATTATGGTTGAATGCTGGACCTTACTTCGGTGATTTGTAAACAGCGTTTCGAAATCGTTTAACATTTGTGAAATTATCGCCCATTATTATAACACAACCAGAAAGTCAGATTAGGGCCGAAAAAACGTAAAGATCATAGTTCTTTTATAATTGTCAAAAGTTCAATTTGAATCACTGAATTAGACTAAATTTGCTGTTTTATGCGTCCTGTAACATACAAACTCCAAATGTAGTGTACACATTGACCACGAGCCTTTCAGTCATTGTTTTATCATTCCCACCCCTAACGTTGCATTGAAAATAGCATGTTTCATGAAATAGACTATAGCTAATTAAAACGTGAATATAAACAATGAATTTTGTAATAATCTATGATTTTATGCAGAATTTATGCGCTTAAAGTAAAATTTGCCGAATTTAAATGCCAAAAGAAGCATGTATAGAATACAATGGACCAATGGCCGTTCTATGTTATTTTCCATATGGGGTACCCCTTTTCGATTATTATTTCGTTGAAAGACAAAGTTAATTTAATGTTAAATTAAGTGAGATTATTTATGTTAAAGAATAGGGGGTTTATTTGGTGTTATTAAAAATATAGGTTCGCTTTGCTTTTCTGGCTGAAAAATGAAGGTCAAAAAGGGGGAGTCTATTTTTTTTCAAATTTACTCGAGGTGCCCCTACGTATTCGAAATTTGATTTCTTCCTCCTAAATGTGTATAAAACTCCTTTTTTGTCTATTTTCATACCAAAGATTGCATTTCTTTCCAAAATATATTTACTTTAACAATCATTATTGACCAATCGCGTTTAACCTGACAGTTTTTTCACGCTTTACTTTGTGCTCATAAAATGGCAGCGCCCATACCGTTATGCAATAGTACATTGATACCTATAGAGATATTAAATGGATGCAGAATTAAGCAAATTGCATACCTTTAGTACTGTTGATTCAATTACAAAACTTGTATGTAGTTGGGCATATACATCGATGTTCCTTTATGCTTTAAGTGCCGTTTTTTAAAGGCCACCCCTAGAAAAAAAGGCGCGTTTTAGCAAGAAGTTTTTTTCTCCTCAGTTTGTGCTGCGCTTCAAAATTGATGTTTTTTATCTTTACTGTTGGTGTTTTTCACATAGCATGTGTAGATGCCTATGTTCGACGATTGTTCTATCTTAAATTTTCATTCAGGGTCCACAATTGAACGAACGAAATGCGGTCTAAATGATCTTCCGAAAATTAACGGTTTTTGAAACAGACTATAACTTGTTCAAAACTGACCTAAATTTTATAGTACAACATTATGGTTGAATGCTGGACCTTACTTCGGTGATTTGTAAACAGCGTTTCGAAATCGTTTAACATTTGTGAAATTATCGCCCATTATTATAACACAACCAGAAAGTCAGATTAGGGCCGAAAAAACGTAAAGATCATAGTTCTTTTATAATTGTCAAAAGTTCAATTTGAATCACTGAATTAGACTAAATTTGCTGTTTTATGCGTCCTGTAACATACAAACTCCAAATGTAGTGTACACATTGACCACGAGCCTTTCAGTCATTGTTTTATCATTCCCACCCCTAACGTTGCATTGAAAATAGCATGTTTCATGAAATAGACTATAGCTGATTAAAACGTGAATATAAACAATGAATTTTGTAATAATCTATGATTTTATGCAGAATTTATGCGCTTAAAGTAAAATTTGCCGAATTTAAATGCCAAAAGAAGCATGTATAGAATACAATGGACCAATGGCCGTTCTATGTTATTTTCCATATGGGGTACCCCTTTTCGATTATTATTTCGTTGAAAGACAAAGTTAATTTAATGTTAAATTAAGTGAGATTATTTATGTTAAAGAATAGGGGGTTTATTTGGTGTTATTAAAAATATAGGTTCGCTTTGCTTTTCTGGCTGAAAAATGAAGGTCAAAAAGGGGGAGTCTATTTTTTTTCAAATTTACTCGAGGTGCCCCTACGTATTCGAAATTTGATTTCTTCCTCCTAAATGTGTATAAAACTCCTTTTTTGTCTATTTTCATACCAAAGATTGCATTTCTTTCCAAAATATATTTACTTTAACAATCATTATTGACCAATCGCGTTTAACCTGACAGTTTTTTCACGCTTTACTTTGTGCTCATAAAATGGCAGCGCCCATACCGTTATGCAATAGTACATTGATACCTATAGAGATATTAAATGGATGCAGAATTAAGCAAATTGCATACCTTTAGTACTGTTGATTCAATTACAAAACTTGTATGTAGTTGGGCATATACATCGATGTTCCTTTATGCTTTAAGTGCCGTTTTTTAAAGGCCACCCCTAGAAAAAAAGGCGCGTTTTAGCAAGAAGTTTTTTTCTCCTCAGTTTGTGCTGCGCTTCAAAATTGATGTTTTTTATCTTTACTGTTGGTGTTTTTCACATAGCATGTGTAGATGCCTATGTTCGACGATTGTTCTATCTTAAATTTTCATTCAGGGTCCACAATTGAACGAACGAAATGCGGTCTAAATGATCTTCCGAAAATTAACGGTTTTTGAAACAGACTATAACTTGTTCAAAACTGACCTAAATTTTATAGTACAACATTATGGTTGAATGCTGGACCTTACTTCGGTGATTTGTAAACAGCGTTTCGAAATCGTTTAACATTTGTGAAATTATCGCCCATTATTATAACACAACCAGAAAGTCAGATTAGGGCCGAAAAAACGTAAAGATCATAGTTCTTTTATAATTGTCAAAAGTTCAATTTGAATCACTGAATTAGACTAAATTTGCTGTTTTATGCGTCCTGTAACATACAAACTCCAAATGTAGTGTACACATTGACCACGAGCCTTTCAGTCATTGTTTTATCATTCCCACCCCTAACGTTGCATTGAAAATAGCATGTTTCATGAAATAGACTATAGCTAATTAAAACGTGAATATAAACAATGAATTTTGTAATAATCTATGATTTTATGCAGAATTTATGCGCTTAAAGTAAAATTTGCCGAATTTAAATGCCAAAAGAAGCATGTATAGAATACAATGGACCAATGGCCGTTCTATGTTATTTTCCATATGGGGTACCCCTTTTCGATTATTATTTCGTTGAAAGACAAAGTTAATTTAATGTTAAATTAAGTGAGATTATTTATGTTAAAGAATAGGGGGTTTATTTGGTGTTATTAAAAATATAGGTTCGCTTTGCTTTTCTGGCTGAAAAATGAAGGTCAAAAAGGGGGAGTCTATTTTTTTTCAAATTTACTCGAGGTGCCCCTACGTATTCGAAATTTGATTTCTTCCTCCTAAATGTGTATAAAACTCCTTTTTTGTCTATTTTCATACCAAAGATTGCATTTCTTTCCAAAATATATTTACTTTAACAATCATTATTGACCAATCGCGTTTAACCTGACAGTTTTTTCACGCTTTACTTTGTGCTCATAAAATGGCAGCGCCCATACCGTTATGCAATAGTACATTGATACCTATAGAGATATTAAATGGATGCAGAATTAAGCAAATTGCATACCTTTAGTACTGTTGATTCAATTACAAAACTTGTATGTAGTTGGGCATATACATCGATGTTCCTTTATGCTTTAAGTGCCGTTTTTTAAAGGCCACCCCTAGAAAAAAAGGCGCGTTTTAGCAAGAAGTTTTTTTCTCCTCAGTTTGTGCTGCGCTTCAAAATTGATGTTTTTTATCTTTACTGTTGGTGTTTTTCACATAGCATGTGTAGATGCCTATGTTCGACGATTGTTCTATCTTAAATTTTCATTCAGGGTCCACAATTGAACGAACGAAATGCGGTCTAAATGATCTTCCGAAAATTAACGGTTTTTGAAACAGACTATAACTTGTTCAAAACTGACCTAAATTTTATAGTACAACATTATGGTTGAATGCTGGACCTTACTTCGGTGATTTGTAAACAGCGTTTCGAAATCGTTTAACATTTGTGAAATTATCGCCCATTATTATAACACAACCAGAAAGTCAGATTAGGGCCGAAAAAACGTAAAGATCATAGTTCTTTTATAATTGTCAAAAGTTCAATTTGAATCACTGAATTAGACTAAATTTGCTGTTTTATGCGTCCTGTAACATACAAACTCCAAATGTAGTGTACACATTGACCACGAGCCTTTCAGTCATTGTTTTATCATTCCCACCCCTAACGTTGCATTGAAAATAGCATGTTTCATGAAATAGACTATAGCTGATTAAAACGTGAATATAAACAATGAATTTTGTAATAATCTATGATTTTATGCAGAATTTATGCGCTTAAAGTAAAATTTGCCGAATTTAAATGCCAAAAGAAGCATGTATAGAATACAATGGACCAATGGCCGTTCTATGTTATTTTCCATATGGGGTACCCCTTTTCGATTATTATTTCGTTGAAAGACAAAGTTAATTTAATGTTAAATTAAGTGAGATTATTTATGTTAAAGAATAGGGGGTTTATTTGGTGTTATTAAAAATATAGGTTCGCTTTGCTTTTCTGGCTGAAAAATGAAGGTCAAAAAGGGGGAGTCTATTTTTTTTCAAATTTACTCGAGGTGCCCCTACGTATTCGAAATTTGATTTCTTCCTCCTAAATGTGTATAAAACTCCTTTTTTGTCTATTTTCATACCAAAGATTGCATTTCTTTCCAAAATATATTTACTTTAACAATCATTATTGACCAATCGCGTTTAACCTGACAGTTTTTTCACGCTTTACTTTGTGCTCATAAAATGGCAGCGCCCATACCGTTATGCAATAGTACATTGATACCTATAGAGATATTAAATGGATGCAGAATTAAGCAAATTGCATACCTTTAGTACTGTTGATTCAATTACAAAACTTGTATGTAGTTGGGCATATACATCGATGTTCCTTTATGCTTTAAGTGCCGTTTTTTAAAGGCCACCCCTAGAAAAAAAGGCGCGTTTTAGCAAGAAGTTTTTTTCTCCTCAGTTTGTGCTGCGCTTCAAAATTGATGTTTTTTATCTTTACTGTTGGTGTTTTTCACATAGCATGTGTAGATGCCTATGTTCGACGATTGTTCTATCTTAAATTTTCATTCAGGGTCCACAATTGAACGAACGAAATGCGGTCTAAACGATCTTCCGAAAATTAACGGTTTTTGAAACAGACTATAACTTGTTCAAAACTGACCTAAATTTTATAGTACAACATTATGGTTGAATGCTGGACCTTACTTCGGTGATTTGTAAACAGCGTTTCGAAATCGTTTAACATTTGTGAAATTATCGCCCATTATTATAACACAACCAGAAAGTCAGATTAGGGCCGAAAAAACGTAAAGATCATAGTTCTTTTATAATTGTCAAAAGTTCAATTTGAATCACTGAATTAGACTAAATTTGCTGTTTTATGCGTCCTGTAACATACAAACTCCAAATGTAGTGTACACATTGACCACGAGCCTTTCAGTCATTGTTTTATCATTCCCACCCCTAACGTTGCATTGAAAATAGCATGTTTCATGAAATAGACTATAGCTAATTAAAACGTGAATATAAACAATGAATTTTGTAATAATCTATGATTTTATGCAGAATTTATGCGCTTAAAGTAAAATTTGCCGAATTTAAATGCCAAAAGAAGCATGTATAGAATACAATGGACCAATGGCCGTTCTATGTTATTTTCCATATGGGGTACCCCTTTTCGATTATTATTTCGTTGAAAGACAAAGTTAATTTAATGTTAAATTAAGTGAGATTATTTATGTTAAAGAATAGGGGGTTTATTTGGTGTTATTAAAAATATAGGTTCGCTTTTCTTTTCTGGCTGAAAAATGAAGGTCAAAAAGGGGGAGTCTATTTTTTTTCAAATTTACTCGAGGTGCCCCTACGTATTCGAAATTTGATTTCTTCCTCCTAAATGTGTATAAAACTCCTTTTTTGTCTATTTTTATACCAAAGATTGCATTTCTTTCCAAAATATATTTACTTTAACAATCATTATTGACCAATCGCGTTTAACCTGACAGTTTTTTCACGCTTTACTTTGTGCTCATAAAATGGCAGCGCCCATACCGTTATGCAATAGTACATTGATACCTATAGAGATATTAAATGGATGCAGAATTAAGCAAATTGCATACCTTTAGTACTGTTGATTCAATTACAAAACTTGTATGTAGTTGGGCATATACATCGATGTTCCTTTATGCTTTAAGTGCCGTTTTTTAAAGGCCACCCCTAGAAAAAAAGGCGCGTTTTAGCAAGAAGTTTTTTTCTCCTCAGTTTGTGCTGCGCTTCAAAATTGATGTTTTTTATCTTTACTGTTGGTGTTTTTCACATAGCATGTGTAGATGCCTATGTTCGACGATTGTTCTATCTTAAATTTTCATTCAGGGTCCACAATTGAACGAACGAAATGCGGTCTAAATGATCTTCCGAAAATTAACGGTTTTTGAAACAGACTATAACTTGTTCAAAACTGACCTAAATTTTATAGTACAACATTATGGTTGAATGCTGGACCTTACTTCGGTGATTTGTAAACAGCGTTTCGAAATCGTTTAACATTTGTGAAATTATCGCCCATTATTATAACACAACCAGAAAGTCAGATTAGGGCCGAAAAAACGTAAAGATCATAGTTCTTTTATAATTGTCAAAAGTTCAATTTGAATCACTGAATTAGACTAAATTTGCTGTTTTATGCGTCCTGTAACATACAAACTCCAAATGTAGTGTACACATTGACCACGAGCCTTTCAGTCATTGTTTTATCATTCCCACCCCTAACGTTGCATTGAAAATAGCATGTTTCATGAAATAGACTATAGCTAATTAAAACGTGAATATAAACAATGAATTTTGTAATAATCTATGATTTTATGCAGAATTTATGCGCTTAAAGTAAAATTTGCCGAATTTAAATGCCAAAAGAAGCATGTATAGAATACAATGGACCAATGGCCGTTCTATGTTATTTTCCATATGGGGTACCCCTTTTCGATTATTATTTCGTTGAAAGACAAAGTTAATTTAATGTTAAATTAAGTGAGATTATTTATGTTAAAGAATAGGGGGTTTATTTGGTGTTATTAAAAATATAGGTTCGCTTTGCTTTTCTGGCTGAAAAATGAAGGTCAAAAAGGGGGAGTCTATTTTTTTTCAAATTTACTCGAGGTGCCCCTACGTATTCGAAATTTGATTTCTTCCTCCTAAATGTGTATAAAACTCCTTTTTTGTCTATTTTCATACCAAAGATTGCATTTCTTTCCAAAATATATTTACTTTAACAATCATTATTGACCAATCGCGTTTAACCTGACAGTTTTTTCACGCTTTACTTTGTGCTCATAAAATGGCAGCGCCCATACCGTTATGCAATAGTACATTGATACCTATAGAGATATTAAATGGATGCAGAATTAAGCAAATTGCATACCTTTAGTACTGTTGATTCAATTACAAAACTTGTATGTAGTTGGGCATATACATCGATGTTCCTTTATGCTTTAAGTGCCGTTTTTTAAAGGCCACCCCTAGAAAAAAAGGCGCGTTTTAGCAAGAAGTTTTTTTCTCCTCAGTTTGTGCTGCGCTTCAAAATTGATGTTTTTTATCTTTACTGTTGGTGTTTTTCACATAGCATGTGTAGATGCCTATGTTCGACGATTGTTCTATCTTAAATTTTCATTCAGGGTCCACAATTGAACGAACGAAATGCGGTCTAAATGATCTTCCGAAAATTAACGGTTTTTGAAACAGACTATAACTTGTTCAAAACTGACCTAAATTTTATAGTACAACATTATGGTTGAATGCTGGACCTTACTTCGGTGATTTGTAAACAGCGTTTCGAAATCGTTTAACATTTGTGAAATTATCGCCCATTATTATAACACAACCAGAAAGTCAGATTAGGGCCGAAAAAACGTAAAGATCATAGTTCTTTTATAATTGTCAAAAGTTCAATTTGAATCACTGAATTAGACTAAATTTGCTGTTTTATGCGTCCTGTAACATACAAACTCCAAATGTAGTGTACACATTGACCACGAGCCTTTCAGTCATTGTTTTATCATTCCCACCCCTAACGTTGCATTGAAAATAGCATGTTTCATGAAATAGACTATAGCTAATTAAAACGTGAATATAAACAATGAATTTTGTAATAATCTATGATTTTATGCAGAATTTATGCGCTTAAAGTAAAATTTGCCGAATTTAAATGCCAAAAGAAGCATGTATAGAATACAATGGACCAATGGCCGTTCTATGTTATTTTCCATATGGGGTACCCCTTTTCGATTATTATTTCGTTGAAAGACAAAGTTAATTTAATGTTAAATTAAGTGAGATTATTTATGTTAAAGAATAGGGGGTTTATTTGGTGTTATTAAAAATATAGGTTCGCTTTGCTTTTCTGGCTGAAAAATGAAGGTCAAAAAGGGGGAGTCTATTTTTTTTCAAATTTACTCGAGGTGCCCCTACGTATTCGAAATTTGATTTCTTCCTCCTAAATGTGTATAAAACTCCTTTTTTGTCTATTTTCATACCAAAGATTGCATTTCTTTCCAAAATATATTTACTTTAACAATCATTATTGACCAATCGCGTTTAACCTGACAGTTTTTTCACGCTTTACTTTGTGCTCATAAAATGGCAGCGCCCATACCGTTATGCAATAGTACATTGATACCTATAGAG
Organism: Limnoperna fortunei; assembly: GCA_944474755.1. Classification (NCBI taxonomy): domain Eukaryota; kingdom Metazoa; phylum Mollusca; class Bivalvia; order Mytilida; family Modiolidae; genus Limnoperna; species Limnoperna fortunei. The sequence goes on from OX104113.1 coordinate 62,793,636, forward strand.
ATATTAAATGGATGCAGAATTAAGCAAATTGCATACCTTTAGTACTGTTGATTCAATTACAAAACTTGTATGTAGTTGGGCATATACATCGATGTTCCTTTATGCTTTAAGTGCCGTTTTTTAAAGGCCACCCCTAGAAAAAAAGGCGCGTTTTAGCAAGAAGTTTTTTTCTCCTCAGTTTGTGCTGCGCTTCAAAATTGATGTTTTTTATCTTTACTGTTGGTGTTTTTCACATAGCATGTGTAGATGCCTATGTTCGACGATTGTTCTATCTTAAATTTTCATTCAGGGTCCACAATTGAACGAACGAAATGCGGTCTAAATGATCTTCCGAAAATTAACGGTTTTTGAAACAGACTATAACTTGTTCAAAACTGACCTAAATTTTATAGTACAACATTATGGTTGAATGCTGGACCTTACTTCGGTGATTTGTAAACAGCGTTTCGAAATCGTTTAACATTTGTGAAATTATCGCCCATTATTATAACACAACCAGAAAGTCAGATTAGGGCCGAAAAAACGTAAAGATCATAGTTCTTTTATAATTGTCAAAAGTTCAATTTGAATCACTGAATTAGACTAAATTTGCTGTTTTATGCGTCCTGTAACATACAAACTCCAAATGTAGTGTACACATTGACCACGAGCCTTTCAGTCATTGTTTTATCATTCCCACCCCTAACGTTGCATTGAAAATAGCATGTTTCATGAAATAGACTATAGCTAATTAAAACGTGAATATAAACAATGAATTTTGTAATAATCTATGATTTTATGCAGAATTTATGCGCTTAAAGTAAAATTTGCCGAATTTAAATGCCAAAAGAAGCATGTATAGAATACAATGGACCAATGGCCGTTCTATGTTATTTTCCATATGGGGTACCCCTTTTCGATTATTATTTCGTTGAAAGACAAAGTTAATTTAATGTTAAATTAAGTGAGATTATTTATGTTAAAGAATAGGGGGTTTATTTGGTGTTATTAAAAATATAGGTTCGCTTTGCTTTTCTGGCTGAAAAATGAAGGTCAAAAAGGGGGAGTCTATTTTTTTTCAAATTTACTCGAGGTGCCCCTACGTATTCGAAATTTGATTTCTTCCTCCTAAATGTGTATAAAACTCCTTTTTTGTCTATTTTCATACCAAAGATTGCATTTCTTTCCAAAATATATTTACTTTAACAATCATTATTGACCAATCGCGTTTAACCTGACAGTTTTTTCACGCTTTACTTTGTGCTCATAAAATGGCAGCGCCCATACCGTTATGCAATAGTACATTGATACCTATAGAGATATTAAATGGATGCAGAATTAAGCAAATTGCATACCTTTAGTACTGTTGATTCAATTACAAAACTTGTATGTAGTTGGGCATATACATCGATGTTCCTTTATGCTTTAAGTGCCGTTTTTTAAAGGCCACCCCTAGAAAAAAAGGCGCGTTTTAGCAAGAAGTTTTTTTCTCCTCAGTTTGTGCTGCGCTTCAAAATTGATGTTTTTTATCTTTACTGTTGGTGTTTTTCACATAGCATGTGTAGATGCCTATGTTCGACGATTGTTCTATCTTAAATTTTCATTCAGGGTCCACAATTGAACGAACGAAATGCGGTCTAAATGATCTTCCGAAAATTAACGGTTTTTGAAACAGACTATAACTTGTTCAAAACTGACCTAAATTTTATAGTACAACATTATGGTTGAATGCTGGACCTTACTTCGGTGATTTGTAAACAGCGTTTCGAAATCGTTTAACATTTGTGAAATTATCGCCCATTATTATAACACAACCAGAAAGTCAGATTAGGGCCGAAAAAACGTAAAGATCATAGTTCTTTTATAATTGTCAAAAGTTCAATTTGAATCACTGAATTAGACTAAATTTGCTGTTTTATGCGTCCTGTAACATACAAACTCCAAATGTAGTGTACACATTGACCACGAGCCTTTCAGTCATTGTTTTATCATTCCCACCCCTAACGTTGCATTGAAAATAGCATGTTTCATGAAATAGACTATAGCTAATTAAAACGTGAATATAAACAATGAATTTTGTAATAATCTATGATTTTATGCAGAATTTATGCGCTTAAAGTAAAATTTGCCGAATTTAAATGCCAAAAGAAGCATGTATAGAATACAATGGACCAATGGCCGTTCTATGTTATTTTCCATATGGGGTACCCCTTTTCGATTATTATTTCGTTGAAAGACAAAGTTAATTTAATGTTAAATTAAGTGAGATTATTTATGTTAAAGAATAGGGGGTTTATTTGGTGTTATTAAAAATATAGGTTCGCTTTGCTTTTCTGGCTGAAAAATGAAGGTCAAAAAGGGGGAGTCTATTTTTTTTCAAATTTACTCGAGGTGCCCCTACGTATTCGAAATTTGATTTCTTCCTCCTAAATGTGTATAAAACTCCTTTTTTGTCTATTTTCATACCAAAGATTGCATTTCTTTCCAAAATATATTTACTTTAACAATCATTATTGACCAATCGCGTTTAACCTGACAGTTTTTTCACGCTTTACTTTGTGCTCATAAAATGGCAGCGCCCATACCGTTATGCAATAGTACATTGATACCTATAGAGATATTAAATGGATGCAGAATTAAGCAAATTGCATACCTTTAGTACTGTTGATTCAATTACAAAACTTGTATGTAGTTGGGCATATACATCGATGTTCCTTTATGCTTTAAGTGCCGTTTTTTAAAGGCCACCCCTAGAAAAAAAGGCGCGTTTTAGCAAGAAGTTTTTTTCTCCTCAGTTTGTGCTGCGCTTCAAAATTGATGTTTTTTATCTTTACTGTTGGTGTTTTTCACATAGCATGTGTAGATGCCTATGTTCGACGATTGTTCTATCTTAAATTTTCATTCAGGGTCCACAATTGAACGAACGAAATGCGGTCTAAATGATCTTCCGAAAATTAACGGTTTTTGAAACAGACTATAACTTGTTCAAAACTGACCTAAATTTTATAGTACAACATTATGGTTGAATGCTGGACCTTACTTCGGTGATTTGTAAACAGCGTTTCGAAATCGTTTAACATTTGTGAAATTATCGCCCATTATTATAACACAACCAGAAAGTCAGATTAGGGCCGAAAAAACGTAAAGATCATAGTTCTTTTATAATTGTCAAAAGTTCAATTTGAATCACTGAATTAGACTAAATTTGCTGTTTTATGCGTCCTGTAACATACAAACTCCAAATGTAGTGTACACATTGACCACGAGCCTTTCAGTCATTGTTTTATCATTCCCACCCCTAACGTTGCATTGAAAATAGCATGTTTCATGAAATAGACTATAGCTAATTAAAACGTGAATATAAACAATGAATTTTGTAATAATCTATGATTTTATGCAGAATTTATGCGCTTAAAGTAAAATTTGCCGAATTTAAATGCCAAAAGAAGCATGTATAGAATACAATGGACCAATGGCCGTTCTATGTTATTTTCCATATGGGGTACCCCTTTTCGATTATTATTTCGTTGAAAGACAAAGTTAATTTAATGTTAAATTAAGTGAGATTATTTATGTTAAAGAATAGGGGGTTTATTTGGTGTTATTAAAAATATAGGTTCGCTTTGCTTTTCTGGCTGAAAAATGAAGGTCAAAAAGGGGGAGTCTATTTTTTTTCAAATTTACTCGAGGTGCCCCTACGTATTCGAAATTTGATTTCTTCCTCCTAAATGTGTATAAAACTCCTTTTTTGTCTATTTTCATACCAAAGATTGCATTTCTTTCCAAAATATATTTACTTTAACAATCATTATTGACCAATCGCGTTTAACCTGACAGTTTTTTCACGCTTTACTTTGTGCTCATAAAATGGCAGCGCCCATACCGTTATGCAATAGTACATTGATACCTATAGAGATATTAAATGGATGCAGAATTAAGCAAATTGCATACCTTTAGTACTGTTGATTCAATTACAAAACTTGTATGTAGTTGGGCATATACATCGATGTTCCTTTATGCTTTAAGTGCCGTTTTTTAAAGGCCACCCCTAGAAAAAAAGGCGCGTTTTAGCAAGAAGTTTTTTTCTCCTCAGTTTGTGCTGCGCTTCAAAATTGATGTTTTTTATCTTTACTGTTGGTGTTTTTCACATAGCATGTGTAGATGCCTATGTTCGACGATTGTTCTATCTTAAATTTTCATTCAGGGTCCACAATTGAACGAACGAAATGCGGTCTAAATGATCTTCCGAAAATTAACGGTTTTTGAAACAGACTATAACTTGTTCAAAACTGACCTAAATTTTATAGTACAACATTATGGTTGAATGCTGGACCTTACTTCGGTGATTTGTAAACAGCGTTTCGAAATCGTTTAACATTTGTGAAATTATCGCCCATTATTATAACACAACCAGAAAGTCAGATTAGGGCCGAAAAAACGTAAAGATCATAGTTCTTTTATAATTGTCAAAAGTTCAATTTGAATCACTGAATTAGACTAAATTTGCTGTTTTATGCGTCCTGTAACATACAAACTCCAAATGTAGTGTACACATTGACCACGAGCCTTTCAGTCATTGTTTTATCATTCCCACCCCTAACGTTGCATTGAAAATAGCATGTTTCATGAAATAGACTATAGCTAATTAAAACGTGAATATAAACAATGAATTTTGTAATAATCTATGATTTTATGCAGAATTTATGCGCTTAAAGTAAAATTTGCCGAATTTAAATGCCAAAAGAAGCATGTATAGAATACAATGGACCAATGGCCGTTCTATGTTATTTTCCATATGGGGTACCCCTTTTCGATTATTATTTCGTTGAAAGACAAAGTTAATTTAATGTTAAATTAAGTGAGATTATTTATGTTAAAGAATAGGGGGTTTATTTGGTGTTATTAAAAATATAGGTTCGCTTTGCTTTTCTGGCTGAAAAATGAAGGTCAAAAAGGGGGAGTCTATTTTTTTTCAAATTTACTCGAGGTGCCCCTACGTATTCGAAATTTGATTTCTTCCTCCTAAATGTGTATAAAACTCCTTTTTTGTCTATTTTCATACCAAAGATTGCATTTCTTTCCAAAATATATTTACTTTAACAATCATTATTGACCAATCGCGTTTAACCTGACAGTTTTTTCACGCTTTACTTTGTGCTCATAAAATGGCAGCGCCCATACCGTTATGCAATAGTACATTGATACCTATAGAGATATTAAATGGATGCAGAATTAAGCAAATTGCATACCTTTAGTACTGTTGATTCAATTACAAAACTTGTATGTAGTTGGGCATATACATCGATGTTCCTTTATGCTTTAAGTGCCGTTTTTTAAAGGCCACCCCTAGAAAAAAAGGCGCGTTTTAGCAAGAAGTTTTTTTCTCCTCAGTTTGTGCTGCGCTTCAAAATTGATGTTTTTTATCTTTACTGTTGGTGTTTTTCACATAGCATGTGTAGATGCCTATGTTCGACGATTGTTCTATCTTAAATTTTCATTCAGGGTCCACAATTGAACGAACGAAATGCGGTCTAAATGATCTTCCGAAAATTAACGGTTTTTGAAACAGACTATAACTTGTTCAAAACTGACCTAAATTTTATAGTACAACATTATGGTTGAATGCTGGACCTTACTTCGGTGATTTGTAAACAGCGTTTCGAAATCGTTTAACATTTGTGAAATTATCGCCCATTATTATAACACAACCAGAAAGTCAGATTAGGGCCGAAAAAACGTAAAGATCATAGTTCTTTTATAATTGTCAAAAGTTCAATTTGAATCACTGAATTAGACTAAATTTGCTGTTTTATGCGTCCTGTAACATACAAACTCCAAATGTAGTGTACACATTGACCACGAGCCTTTCAGTCATTGTTTTATCATTCCCACCCCTAACGTTGCATTGAAAATAGCATGTTTCATGAAATAGACTATAGCTAATTAAAACGTGAATATAAACAATGAATTTTGTAATAATCTATGATTTTATGCAGAATTTATGCGCTTAAAGTAAAATTTGCCGAATTTAAATGCCAAAAGAAGCATGTATAGAATACAATGGACCAATGGCCGTTCTATGTTATTTTCCATATGGGGTACCCCTTTTCGATTATTATTTCGTTGAAAGACAAAGTTAATTTAATGTTAAATTAAGTGAGATTATTTATGTTAAAGAATAGGGGGTTTATTTGGTGTTATTAAAAATATAGGTTCGCTTTGCTTTTCTGGCTGAAAAATGAAGGTCAAAAAGGGGGAGTCTATTTTTTTTCAAATTTACTCGAGGTGCCCCTACGTATTCGAAATTTGATTTCTTCCTCCTAAATGTGTATAAAACTCCTTTTTTGTCTATTTTCATACCAAAGATTGCATTTCTTTCCAAAATATATTTACTTTAACAATCATTATTGACCAATCGCGTTTAACCTGACAGTTTTTTCACGCTTTACTTTGTGCTCATAAAATGGCAGCGCCCATACCGTTATGCAATAGTACATTGATACCTATAGAGATATTAAATGGATGCAGAATTAAGCAAATTGCATACCTTTAGTACTGTTGATTCAATTACAAAACTTGTATGTAGTTGGGCATATACATCGATGTTCCTTTATGCTTTAAGTGCCGTTTTTTAAAGGCCACCCCTAGAAAAAAAGGCGCGTTTTAGCAAGAAGTTTTTTTCTCCTCAGTTTGTGCTGCGCTTCAAAATTGATGTTTTTTATCTTTACTGTTGGTGTTTTTCACATAGCATGTGTAGATGCCTATGTTCGACGATTGTTCTATCTTAAATTTTCATTCAGGGTCCACAATTGAACGAACGAAATGCGGTCTAAATGATCTTCCGAAAATTAACGGTTTTTGAAACAGACTATAACTTGTTCAAAACTGACCTAAATTTTATAGTACAACATTATGGTTGAATGCTGGACCTTACTTCGGTGATTTGTAAACAGCGTTTCGAAATCGTTTAACATTTGTGAAATTATCGCCCATTATTATAACACAACCAGAAAGTCAGATTAGGGCCGAAAAAACGTAAAGATCATAGTTCTTTTATAATTGTCAAAAGTTCAATTTGAATCACTGAATTAGACTAAATTTGCTGTTTTATGCGTCCTGTAACATACAAACTCCAAATGTAGTGTACACATTGACCACGAGCCTTTCAGTCATTGTTTTATCATTCCCACCCCTAACGTTGCATTGAAAATAGCATGTTTCATGAAATAGACTATAGCTAATTAAAACGTGAATATAAACAATGAATTTTGTAATAATCTATGATTTTATGCAGAATTTATGCGCTTAAAGTAAAATTTGCCGAATTTAAATGCCAAAAGAAGCATGTATAGAATACAATGGACCAATGGCCGTTCTATGTTATTTTCCATATGGGGTACCCCTTTTCGATTATTATTTCGTTGAAAGACAAAGTTAATTTAATGTTAAATTAAGTGAGATTATTTATGTTAAAGAATAGGGGGTTTATTTGGTGTTATTAAAAATATAGGTTCGCTTTGCTTTTCTGGCTGAAAAATGAAGGTCAAAAAGGGGGAGTCTATTTTTTTTCAAATTTACTCGAGGTGCCCCTACGTATTCGAAATTTGATTTCTTCCTCCTAAATGTGTATAAAACTCCTTTTTTGTCTATTTTCATACCAAAGATTGCATTTCTTTCCAAAATATATTTACTTTAACAATCATTATTGACCAATCGCGTTTAACCTGACAGTTTTTTCACGCTTTACTTTGTGCTCATAAAATGGCAGCGCCCATACCGTTATGCAATAGTACATTGATACCTATAGAGATATTAAATGGATGCAGAATTAAGCAAATTGCATACCTTTAGTACTGTTGATTCAATTACAAAACTTGTATGTAGTTGGGCATATACATCGATGTTCCTTTATGCTTTAAGTGCCGTTTTTTAAAGGCCACCCCTAGAAAAAAAGGCGCGTTTTAGCAAGAAGTTTTTTTCTCCTCAGTTTGTGCTGCGCTTCAAAATTGATGTTTTTTATCTTTACTGTTGGTGTTTTTCACATAGCATGTGTAGATGCCTATGTTCGACGATTGTTCTATCTTAAATTTTCATTCAGGGTCCACAATTGAACGAACGAAATGCGGTCTGAATGATCTTCCGAAAATTAACGGTTTTTGAAACAGACTATAACTTGTTCAAAACTGACCTAAATTTTATAGTACAACATTATGGTTGAATGCTGGACCTTACTTCGGTGATTTGTAAACAGCGTTTCGAAATCGTTTAACATTTGTGAAATTATCGCCCATTATTATAACACAACCAGAAAGTCAGATTAGGGCCGAAAAAACGTAAAGATCATAGTTCTTTTATAATTGTCAAAAGTTCAATTTGAATCACTGAATTAGACTAAATTTGCTGTTTTATGCGTCCTGTAACATACAAACTCCAAATGTAGTGTACACATTGACCACGAGCCTTTCAGTCATTGTTTTATCATTCCCACCCCTAACGTTGCATTGAAAATAGCATGTTTCATGAAATAGACTATAGCTAATTAAAACGTGAATATAAACAATGAATTTTGTAATAATCTATGATTTTATGCAGAATTTATGCGCTTAAAGTAAAATTTGCCGAATTTAAATGCCAAAAGAAGCATGTATAGAATACAATGGACCAATGGCCGTTCTATGTTATTTTCCATATGGGGTACCCCTTTTCGATTATTATTTCGTTGAAAGACAAAGTTAATTTAATGTTAAATTAAGTGAGATTATTTATGTTAAAGAATAGGGGGTTTATTTGGTGTTATTAAAAATATAGGTTCGCTTTGCTTTTCTGGCTGAAAAATGAAGGTCAAAAAGGGGGAGTCTATTTTTTTTCAAATTTACTCGAGGTGCCCCTACGTATTCGAAATTTGATTTCTTCCTCCTAAATGTGTATAAAACTCCTTTTTTGTCTATTTTCATACCAAAGATTGCATTTCTTTCCAAAATATATTTACTTTAACAATCATTATTGACCAATCGCGTTTAACCTGACAGTTTTTTCACGCTTTACTTTGTGCTCATAAAATGGCAGCGCCCATACCGTTATGCAATAGTACATTGATACCTATAGAGATATTAAATGGATGCAGAATTAAGCAAATTGCATACCTTTAGTACTGTTGATTCAATTACAAAACTTGTATGTAGTTGGGCATATACATCGATGTTCCTTTATGCTTTAAGTGCCGTTTTTTAAAGGCCACCCCTAGAAAAAAAGGCGCGTTTTAGCAAGAAGTTTTTTTCTCCTCAGTTTGTGCTGCGCTTCAAAATTGATGTTTTTTATCTTTACTGTTGGTGTTTTTCACATAGCATGTGTAGATGCCTATGTTCGACGATTGTTCTATCTTAAATTTTCATTCAGGGTCCACAATTGAACGAACGAAATGCGGTCTAAATGATCTTCCGAAAATTAACGGTTTTTGAAACAGACTATAACTTGTTCAAAACTGACCTAAATTTTATAGTACAACATTATGGTTGAATGCTGGACCTTACTTCGGTGATTTGTAAACAGCGTTTCGAAATCGTTTAACATTTGTGAAATTATCGCCCATTATTATAACACAACCAGAAAGTCAGATTAGGGCCGAAAAAACGTAAAGATCATAGTTCTTTTATAATTGTCAAAAGTTCAATTTGAATCACTGAATTAGACTAAATTTGCTGTTTTATGCGTCCTGTAACATACAAACTCCAAATGTAGTGTACACATTGACCACGAGCCTTTCAGTCATTGTTTTATCATTCCCACCCCTAACGTTGCATTGAAAATAGCATGTTTCATGAAATAGACTATAGCTAATTAAAACGTGAATATAAACAATGAATTTTGTAATAATCTATGATTTTATGCAGAATTTATGCGCTTAAAGTAAAATTTGCCGAATTTAAATGCCAAAAGAAGCATGTATAGAATACAATGGACCAATGGCCGTTCTATGTTATTTTCCATATGGGGTACCCCTTTTCGATTATTATTTCGTTGAAAGACAAAGTTAATTTAATGTTAAATTAAGTGAGATTATTTATGTTAAAGAATAGGGGGTTTATTTGGTGTTATTAAAAATATAGGTTCGCTTTGCTTTTCTGGCTGAAAAATGAAGGTCAAAAAGGGGGAGTCTATTTTTTTTCAAATTTACTCGAGGTGCCCCTACGTATTCGAAATTTGATTTCTTCCTCCTAAATGTGTATAAAACTCCTTTTTTGTCTATTTTCATACCAAAGATTGCATTTCTTTCCAAAATATATTTACTTTAACAATCATTATTGACCAATCGCGTTTAACCTGACAGTTTTTTCACGCTTTACTTTGTGCTCATAAAATGGCAGCGCCCATACCGTTATGCAATAGTACATTGATACCTATAGAGATATTAAATGGATGCAGAATTAAGCAAATTGCATACCTTTAGTACTGTTGATTCAATTACAAAACTTGTATGTAGTTGGGCATATACATCGATGTTCCTTTATGCTTTAAGTGCCGTTTTTTAAAGGCCACCCCTAGAAAAAAAGGCGCGTTTTAGCAAGAAGTTTTTTTCTCCTCAGTTTGTGCTGCGCTTCAAAATTGATGTTTTTTATCTTTACTGTTGGTGTTTTTCACATAGCATGTGTAGATGCCTATGTTCGACGATTGTTCTATCTTAAATTTTCATTCAGGGTCCACAATTGAACGAACGAAATGCGGTCTAAATGATCTTCCGAAAATTAACGGTTTTTGAAACAGACTATAACTTGTTCAAAACTGACCTAAATTTTATAGTACAACATTATGGTTGAATGCTGGACCTTACTTCGGTGATTTGTAAACAGCGTTTCGAAATCGTTTAACATTTGTGAAATTATCGCCCATTATTATAACACAACCAGAAAGTCAGATTAGGGCCGAAAAAACGTAAAGATCATAGTTCTTTTATAATTGTCAAAAGTTCAATTTGAATCACTGAATTAGACTAAATTTGCTGTTTTATGCGTCCTGTAACATACAAACTCCAAATGTAGTGTACACATTGACCACGAGCCTTTCAGTCATTGTTTTATCATTCCCACCCCTAACGTTGCATTGAAAATAGCATGTTTCATGAAATAGACTATAGCTAATTAAAACGTGAATATAAACAATGAATTTTGTAATAATCTATGATTTTATGCAGAATTTATGCGCTTAAAGTAAAATTTGCCGAATTTAAATGCCAAAAGAAGCATGTATAGAATACAATGGACCAATGGCCGTTCTATGTTATTTTCCATATGGGGTACCCCTTTTCGATTATTATTTCGTTGAAAGACAAAGTTAATTTAATGTTAAATTAAGTGAGATTATTTATGTTAAAGAATAGGGGGTTTATTTGGTGTTATTAAAAATATAGGTTCGCTTTGCTTTTCTGGCTGAAAAATGAAGGTCAAAAAGGGGGAGTCTATTTTTTTTCAAATTTACTCGAGGTGCCCCTACGTATTCGAAATTTGATTTCTTCCTCCTAAATGTGTATAAAACTCCTTTTTTGTCTATTTTCATACCAAAGATTGCATTTCTTTCCAAAATATATTTACTTTAACAATCATTATTGACCAATCGCGTTTAACCTGACAGTTTTTTCACGCTTTACTTTGTGCTCATAAAATGGCAGCGCCCATACCATTATGCAATAGTACATTGATACCTATAGAGATATTAAATGGATGCAGAATTAAGCAAATTGCATACCTTTAGTACTGTTGATTCAATTACAAAACTTGTATGTAGTTGGGCATATACATCGATGTTCCTTTATGCTTTAAGTGCCGTTTTTTAAAGGCCACCCCTAGAAAAAAAGGCGCGTTTTAGCAAGAAGTTTTTTTCTCCTCAGTTTGTGCTGCGCTTCAAAATTGATGTTTTTTATCTTTACTGTTGGTGTTTTTCACATAGCATGTGTAGATGCCTATGTTCGACGATTGTTCTATCTTAAATTTTCATTCAGGGTCCACAATTGAACGAACGAAATGCGGTCTAAATGATCTTCCGAAAATTAACGGTTTTTGAAACAGACTATAACTTGTTCAAAACTGACCTAAATTTTATAGTACAACATTATGGTTGAATGCTGGACCTTACTTCGGTGATTTGTAAACAGCGTTTCGAAATCGTTTAACATTTGTGAAATTATCGCCCATTATTATAACACAACCAGAAAGTCAGATTAGGGCCGAAAAAACGTAAAGATCATAGTTCTTTTATAATTGTCAAAAGTTCAATTTGAATCACTGAATTAGACTAAATTTGCTGTTTTATGCGTCCTGTAACATACAAACTCCAAATGTAGTGTACACATTGACCACGAGCCTTTCAGTCATTGTTTTATCATTCCCACCCCTAACGTTGCATTGAAAATAGCATGTTTCATGAAATAGACTATAGCTAATTAAAACGTGAATATAAACAATGAATTTTGTAATAATCTATGATTTTATGCAGAATTTATGCGCTTAAAGTAAAATTTGCCGAATTTAAATGCCAAAAGAAGCATGTATAGAATACAATGGACCAATGGCCGTTCTATGTTATTTTCCATATGGGGTACCCCTTTTCGATTATTATTTCGTTGAAAGACAAAGTTAATTTAATGTTAAATTAAGTGAGATTATTTATGTTAAAGAATAGGGGGTTTATTTGGTGTTATTAAAAATATAGGTTCGCTTTGCTTTTCTGGCTGAAAAATGAAGGTCAAAAAGGGGGAGTCTATTTTTTTTCAAATTTACTCGAGGTGCCCCTACGTATTCGAAATTTGATTTCTTCCTCCTAAATGTGTACAAAACTCCTTTTTTGTCTATTTTCATACCAAAGATTGCATTTCTTTCCAAAATATATTTACTTTAACAATCATTATTGACCAATCGCGTTTAACCTGACAGTTTTTTCACGCTTTACTTTGTGCTCATAAAATGGCAGCGCCCATACCGTTATGCAATAGTACATTGATACCTATAGAGATATTAAATGGATGCAGAATTAAGCAAATTGCATACCTTTAGTACTGTTGATTCAATTACAAAACTTGTATGTAGTTGGGCATATACATCGATGTTCCTTTATGCTTTAAGTGCCGTTTTTTAAAGGCCACCCCTAGAAAAAAAGGCGCGTTTTAGCAAGAAGTTTTTTTCTCCTCAGTTTGTGCTGCGCTTCAAAATTGATGTTTTTTATCTTTACTGTTGGTGTTTTTCACATAGCATGTGTAGATGCCTATGTTCGACGATTGTTCTATCTTAAATTTTCATTCAGGGTCCACAATTGAACGAACGAAATGCGGTCTAAATGATCTTCCGAAAATTAACGGTTTTTGAAACAGACTATAACTTGTTCAAAACTGACCTAAATTTTATAGTACAACATTATGGTTGAATGCTGGACCTTACTTCGGTGATTTGTAAACAGCGTTTCGAAATCGTTTAACATTTGTGAAATTATCGCCCATTATTATAACACAACCAGAAAGTCAGATTAGGGCCGAAAAAACGTAAAGATCATAGTTCTTTTATAATTGTCAAAAGTTCAATTTGAATCACTGAATTAGACTAAATTTGCTGTTTTATGCGTCCTGTAACATACAAACTCCAAATGTAGTGTACACATTGACCACGAGCCTTTCAGTCATTGTTTTATCATTCCCACCCCTAACGTTGCATTGAAAATAGCATGTTTCATGAAATAGACTATAGCTAATTAAAACGTGAATATAAACAATGAATTTTGTAATAATCTATGATTTTATGCAGAATTTATGCGCTTAAAGTAAAATTTGCCGAATTTAAATGCCAAAAGAAGCATGTATAGAATACAATGGACCAATGGCCGTTCTATGTTATTTTCCATATGGGGTACCCCTTTTCGATTATTATTTCGTTGAAAGACAAAGTTAATTTAATGTTAAATTAAGTGAGATTATTTATGTTAAAGAATAGGGGGTTTATTTGGTGTTATTAAAAATATAGGTTCGCTTTGCTTTTCTGGCTGAAAAATGAAGGTCAAAAAGGGGGAGTCTATTTTTTTTCAAATTTACTCGAGGTGCCCCTACGTATTCGAAATTTGATTTCTTCCTCCTAAATGTGTATAAAACTCCTTTTTTGTCTATTTTCATACCAAAGATTGCATTTCTTTCCAAAATATATTTACTTTAACAATCATTATTGACCAATCGCGTTTAACCTGACAGTTTTTTCACGCTTTACTTTGTGCTCATAAAATGGCAGCGCCCATACCGTTATGCAATAGTACATTGATACCTATAGAGATATTAAATGGATGCAGAATTAAGCAAATTGCATACCTTTAGTACTGTTGATTCAATTACAAAACTTGTATGTAGTTGGGCATATACATCGATGTTCCTTTATGCTTTAAGTGCCGTTTTTTAAAGGCCACCCCTAGAAAAAAAGGCGCGTTTTAGCAAGAAGTTTTTTTCTCCTCAGTTTGTGCTGCGCTTCAAAATTGATGTTTTTTATCTTTACTGTTGGTGTTTTTCACATAGCATGTGTAGATGCCTATGTTCGACGATTGTTCTATCTTAAATTTTCATTCAGGGTCCACAATTGAACGAACGAAATGCGGTCTAAATGATCTTCCGAAAATTAACGGTTTTTGAAACAGACTATAACTTGTTCAAAACTGACCTAAATTTTATAGTACAACATTATGGTTGAATGCTGGACCTTACTTCGGTGATTTGTAAACAGCGTTTCGAAATCGTTTAACATTTGTGAAATTATCGCCCATTATTATAACACAACCAGAAAGTCAGATTAGGGCCGAAAAAACGTAAAGATCATAGTTCTTTTATAATTGTCAAAAGTTCAATTTGAATCACTGAATTAGACTAAATTTGCTGTTTTATGCGTCCTGTAACATACAAACTCCAAATGTAGTGTACACATTGACCACGAGCCTTTCAGTCATTGTTTTATCATTCCCACCCCTAACGTTGCATTGAAAATAGCATGTTTCATGAAATAGACTATAGCTAATTAAAACGTGAATATAAACAATGAATTTTGTAATAATCTATGATTTTATGCAGAATTTATGCGCTTAAAGTAAAATTTGCCGAATTTAAATGCCAAAAGAAGCATGTATAGAATACAATGGACCAATGGCCGTTCTATGTTATTTTCCATATGGGGTACCCCTTTTCGATTATTATTTCGTTGAAAGACAAAGTTAATTTAATGTTAAATTAAGTGAGATTATTTATGTTAAAGAATAGGGGGTTTATTTGGTGTTATTAAAAATATAGGTTCGCTTTGCTTTTCTGGCTGAAAAATGAAGGTCAAAAAGGGGGAGTCTATTTTTTTTCAAATTTACTCGAGGTGCCCCTACGTATTCGAAATTTGATTTCTTCCTCCTAAATGTGTATAAAACTCCTTTTTTGTCTATTTTCATACCAAAGATTGCATTTCTTTCCAAAATATATTTACTTTAACAATCATTATTGACCAATCGCGTTTAACCTGACAGTTTTTTCACGCTTTACTTTGTGCTCATAAAATGGCAGCGCCCATACCGTTATGCAATAGTACATTGATACCTATAGAGATATTAAATGGATGCAGAATTAAGCAAATTGCATACCTTTAGTACTGTTGATTCAATTACAAAACTTGTATGTAGTTGGGCATATACATCGATGTTCCTTTATGCTTTAAGTGCCGTTTTTTAAAGGCCACCCCTAGAAAAAAAGGCGCGTTTTAGCAAGAAGTTTTTTTCTCCTCAGTTTGTGCTGCGCTTCAAAATTGATGTTTTTTATCTTTACTGTTGGTGTTTTTCACATAGCATGTGTAGATGCCTATGTTCGACGATTGTTCTATCTTAAATTTTCATTCAGGGTCCACAATTGAACGAACGAAATGCGGTCTAAATGATCTTCCGAAAATTAACGGTTTTTGAAACAGACTATAACTTGTTCAAAACTGACCTAAATTTTATAGTACAACATTATGGTTGAATGCTGGACCTTACTTCGGTGATTTGTAAACAGCGTTTCGAAATCGTTTAACATTTGTGAAATTATCGCCCATTATTATAACACAACCAGAAAGTCAGATTAGGGCCGAAAAAACGTAAAGATCATAGTTCTTTTATAATTGTCAAAAGTTCAATTTGAATCACTGAATTAGACTAAATTTGCTGTTTTATGCGTCCTGTAACATACAAACTCCAAATGTAGTGTACACATTGACCACGAGCCTTTCAGTCATTGTTTTATCATTCCCACCCCTAACGTTGCATTGAAAATAGCATGTTTCATGAAATAGACTATAGCTAATTAAAACGTGAATATAAACAATGAATTTTGTAATAATCTATGATTTTATGCAGAATTTATGCGCTTAAAGTAAAATTTGCCGAATTTAAATGCCAAAAGAAGCATGTATAGAATACAATGGACCAATGGCCGTTCTATGTTATTTTCCATATGGGGTACCCCTTTTCGATTATTATTTCGTTGAAAGACAAAGTTAATTTAATGTTAAATTAAGTGAGATTATTTATGTTAAAGAATAGGGGGTTTATTTGGTGTTATTAAAAATATAGGTTCGCTTTGCTTTTCTGGCTGAAAAATGAAGGTCAAAAAGGGGGAGTCTATTTTTTTTCAAATTTACTCGAGGTGCCCCTACGTATTCGAAATTTGATTTCTTCCTCCTAAATGTGTATAAAACTCCTTTTTTGTCTATTTTCATACCAAAGATTGCATTTCTTTCCAAAATATATTTACTTTAACAATCATTATTGACCAATCGCGTTTAACCTGACAGTTTTTTCACGCTTTACTTTGTGCTCATAAAATGGCAGCGCCCATACCGTTATGCAATAGTACATTGATACCTATAGAGATATTAAATGGATGCAGAATTAAGCAAATTGCATACCTTTAGTACTGTTGATTCAATTACAAAACTTGTATGTAGTTGGGCATATACATCGATGTTCCTTTATGCTTTAAGTGCCGTTTTTTAAAGGCCACCCCTAGAAAAAAAGGCGCGTTTTAGCAAGAAGTTTTTTTCTCCTCAGTTTGTGCTGCGCTTCAAAATTGATGTTTTTTATCTTTACTGTTGGTGTTTTTCACATAGCATGTGTAGATGCCTATGTTCGACGATTGTTCTATCTTAAATTTTCATTCAGGGTCCACAATTGAACGAACGAAATGCGGTCTAAATGATCTTCCGAAAATTAACGGTTTTTGAAACAGACTATAACTTGTTCAAAACTGACCTAAATTTTATAGTACAACATTATGGTTGAATGCTGGACCTTACTTCGGTGATTTGTAAACAGCGTTTCGAAATCGTTTAACATTTGTGAAATTATCGCCCATTATTATAACACAACCAGAAAGTCAGATTAGGGCCGAAAAAACGTAAAGATCATAGTTCTTTTATAATTGTCAAAAGTTCAATTTGAATCACTGAATTAGACTAAATTTGCTGTTTTATGCGTCCTGTAACATACAAACTCCAAATGTAGTGTACACATTGACCACGAGCCTTTCAGTCATTGTTTTATCATTCCCACCCCTAACGTTGCATTGAAAATAGCATGTTTCATGAAATAGACTATAGCTAATTAAAACGTGAATATAAACAATGAATTTTGTAATAATCTATGATTTTATGCAGAATTTATGCGCTTAAAGTAAAATTTGCCGAATTTAAATGCCAAAAGAAGCATGTATAGAATACAATGGACCAATGGCCGTTCTATGTTATTTTCCATATGGGGTACCCCTTTTCGATTATTATTTCGTTGAAAGACAAAGTTAATTTAATGTTAAATTAAGTGAGATTATTTATGTTAAAGAATAGGGGGTTTATTTGGTGTTATTAAAAATATAGGTTCGCTTTGCTTTTCTGGCTGAAAAATGAAGGTCAAAAAGGGGGAGTCTATTTTTTTTCAAATTTACTCGAGGTGCCCCTACGTATTCGAAATTTGATTTCTTCCTCCTAAATGTGTATAAAACTCCTTTTTTGTCTATTTTCATACCAAAGATTGCATTTCTTTCCAAAATATATTTACTTTAACAATCATTATTGACCAATCGCGTTTAACCTGACAGTTTTTTCACGCTTTACTTTGTGCTCATAAAATGGCAGCGCCCATACCGTTATGCAATAGTACATTGATACCTATAGAGATATTAAATGGATGCAGAATTAAGCAAATTGCATACCTTTAGTACTGTTGATTCAATTACAAAACTTGTATGTAGTTGGGCATATACATCGATGTTCCTTTATGCTTTAAGTGCCGTTTTTTAAAGGCCACCCCTAGAAAAAAAGGCGCGTTTTAGCAAGAAGTTTTTTTCTCCTCAGTTTGTGCTGCGCTTCAAAATTGATGTTTTTTATCTTTACTGTTGGTGTTTTTCACATAGCATGTGTAGATGCCTATGTTCGACGATTGTTCTATCTTAAATTTTCATTCAGGGTCCACAATTGAACGAACGAAATGCGGTCTAAATGATCTTCCGAAAATTAACGGTTTTTGAAACAGACTATAACTTGTTCAAAACTGACCTAAATTTTATAGTACAACATTATGGTTGAATGCTGGACCTTACTTCGGTGATTTGTAAACAGCGTTTCGAAATCGTTTAACATTTGTGAAATTATCGCCCATTATTATAACACAACCAGAAAGTCAGATTAGGGCCGAAAAAACGTAAAGATCATAGTTCTTTTATAATTGTCAAAAGTTCAATTTGAATCACTGAATTAGACTAAATTTGCTGTTTTATGCGTCCTGTAACATACAAACTCCAAATGTAGTGTACACATTGACCACGAGCCTTTCAGTCATTGTTTTATCATTCCCACCCCTAACGTTGCATTGAAAATAGCATGTTTCATGAAATAGACTATAGCTAATTAAAACGTGAATATAAACAATGAATTTTGTAATAATCTATGATTTTATGCAGAATTTATGCGCTTAAAGTAAAATTTGCCGAATTTAAATGCCAAAAGAAGCATGTATAGAATACAATGGACCAATGGCCGTTCTATGTTATTTTCCATATGGGGTACCCCTTTTCGATTATTATTTCGTTGAAAGACAAAGTTAATTTAATGTTAAATTAAGTGAGATTATTTATGTTAAAGAATAGGGGGTTTATTTGGTGTTATTAAAAATATAGGTTCGCTTTGCTTTTCTGGCTGAAAAATGAAGGTCAAAAAGGGGGAGTCTATTTTTTTTCAAATTTACTCGAGGTGCCCCTACGTATTCGAAATTTGATTTCTTCCTCCTAAATGTGTATAAAACTCCTTTTTTGTCTATTTTCATACCAAAGATTGCATTTCTTTCCAAAATATATTTACTTTAACAATCATTATTGACCAATCGCGTTTAACCTGACAGTTTTTTCACGCTTTACTTTGTGCTCATAAAATGGCAGCGCCCATACCGTTATGCAATAGTACATTGATACCTATAGAGATATTAAATGGATGCAGAATTAAGCAAATTGCATACCTTTAGTACTGTTGATTCAATTACAAAACTTGTATGTAGTTGGGCATATACATCGATGTTCCTTTATGCTTTAAGTGCCGTTTTTTAAAGGCCACCCCTAGAAAAAAAGGCGCGTTTTAGCAAGAAGTTTTTTTCTCCTCAGTTTGTGCTGCGCTTCAAAATTGATGTTTTTTATCTTTACTGTTGGTGTTTTTCACATAGCATGTGTAGATGCCTATGTTCGACGATTGTTCTATCTTAAATTTTCATTCAGGGTCCACAATTGAACGAACGAAATGCGGTCTAAATGATCTTCCGAAAATTAACGGTTTTTGAAACAGACTATAACTTGTTCAAAACTGACCTAAATTTTATAGTACAACATTATGGTTGAATGCTGGACCTTACTTCGGTGATTTGTAAACAGCGTTTCGAAATCGTTTAACATTTGTGAAATTATCGCCCATTATTATAACACAACCAGAAAGTCAGATTAGGGCCGAAAAAACGTAAAGATCATAGTTCTTTTATAATTGTCAAAAGTTCAATTTGAATCACTGAATTAGACTAAATTTGCTGTTTTATGCGTCCTGTAACATACAAACTCCAAATGTAGTGTACACATTGACCACGAGCCTTTCAGTCATTGTTTTATCATTCCCACCCCTAACGTTGCATTGAAAATAGCATGTTTCATGAAATAGACTATAGCTAATTAAAACGTGAATATAAACAATGAATTTTGTAATAATCTATGATTTTATGCAGAATTTATGCGCTTAAAGTAAAATTTGCCGAATTTAAATGCCAAAAGAAGCATGTATAGAATACAATGGACCAATGGCCGTTCTATGTTATTTTCCATATGGGGTACCCCTTTTCGATTATTATTTCGTTGAAAGACAAAGTTAATTTAATGTTAAATTAAGTGAGATTATTTATGTTAAAGAATAGGGGGTTTATTTGGTGTTATTAAAAATATAGGTTCGCTTTGCTTTTCTGGCTGAAAAATGAAGGTCAAAAAGGGGGAGTCTATTTTTTTTCAAATTTACTCGAGGTGCCCCTACGTATTCGAAATTTGATTTCTTCCTCCTAAATGTGTATAAAACTCCTTTTTTGTCTATTTTCATACCAAAGATTGCATTTCTTTCCAAAATATATTTACTTTAACAATCATTATTGACCAATCGCGTTTAACCTGACAGTTTTTTCACGCTTTACTTTGTGCTCATAAAATGGCAGCGCCCATACCGTTATGCAATAGTACATTGATACCTATAGAGATATTAAATGGATGCAGAATTAAGCAAATTGCATACCTTTAGTACTGTTGATTCAATTACAAAACTTGTATGTAGTTGGGCATATACATCGATGTTCCTTTATGCTTTAAGTGCCGTTTTTTAAAGGCCACCCCTAGAAAAAAAGGCGCGTTTTAGCAAGAAGTTTTTTTCTCCTCAGTTTGTGCTGCGCTTCAAAATTGATGTTTTTTATCTTTACTGTTGGTGTTTTTCACATAGCATGTGTAGATGCCTATGTTCGACGATTGTTCTATCTTAAATTTTCATTCAGGGTCCACAATTGAACGAACGAAATGCGGTCTAAATGATCTTCCGAAAATTAACGGTTTTTGAAACAGACTATAACTTGTTCAAAACTGACCTAAATTTTATAGTACAACATTATGGTTGAATGCTGGACCTTACTTCGGTGATTTGTAAACAGCGTTTCGAAATCGTTTAACATTTGTGAAATTATCGCCCATTATTATAACACAACCAGAAAGTCAGATTAGGGCCGAAAAAACGTAAAGATCATAGTTCTTTTATAATTGTCAAAAGTTCAATTTGAATCACTGAATTAGACTAAATTTGCTGTTTTATGCGTCCTGTAACATACAAACTCCAAATGTAGTGTACACATTGACCACGAGCCTTTCAGTCATTGTTTTATCATTCCCACCCCTAACGTTGCATTGAAAATAGCATGTTTCATGAAATAGACTATAGCTAATTAAAACGTGAATATAAACAATGAATTTTGTAATAATCTATGATTTTATGCAGAATTTATGCGCTTAAAGTAAAATTTGCCGAATTTAAATGCCAAAAGAAGCATGTATAGAATACAATGGACCAATGGCCGTTCTATGTTATTTTCCATATGGGGTACCCCTTTTCGATTATTATTTCGTTGAAAGACAAAGTTAATTTAATGTTAAATTAAGTGAGATTATTTATGTTAAAGAATAGGGGGTTTATTTGGTGTTATTAAAAATATAGGTTCGCTTTGCTTTTCTGGCTGAAAAATGAAGGTCAAAAAGGGGGAGTCTATTTTTTTTCAAATTTACTCGAGGTGCCCCTACGTATTCGAAATTTGATTTCTTCCTCCTAAATGTGTATAAAACTCCTTTTTTGTCTATTTTCATACCAAAGATTGCATTTCTTTCCAAAATATATTTACTTTAACAATCATTATTGACCAATCGCGTTTAACCTGACAGTTTTTTCACGCTTTACTTTGTGCTCATAAAATGGCAGCGCCCATACCGTTATGCAATAGTACATTGATACCTATAGAGATATTAAATGGATGCAGAATTAAGCAAATTGCATACCTTTAGTACTGTTGATTCAATTACAAAACTTGTATGTAGTTGGGCATATACATCGATGTTCCTTTATGCTTTAAGTGCCGTTTTTTAAAGGCCACCCCTAGAAAAAAAGGCGCGTTTTAGCAAGAAGTTTTTTTCTCCTCAGTTTGTGCTGCGCTTCAAAATTGATGTTTTTTATCTTTACTGTTGGTGTTTTTCACATAGCATGTGTAGATGCCTATGTTCGACGATTGTTCTATCTTAAATTTTCATTCAGGGTCCACAATTGAACGAACGAAATGCGGTCTAAATGATCTTCCGAAAATTAACGGTTTTTGAAACAGACTATAACTTGTTCAAAACTGACCTAAATTTTATAGTACAACATTATGGTTGAATGCTGGACCTTACTTCGGTGATTTGTAAACAGCGTTTCGAAATCGTTTAACATTTGTGAAATTATCGCCCATTATTATAACACAACCAGAAAGTCAGATTAGGGCCGAAAAAACGTAAAGATCATAGTTCTTTTATAATTGTCAAAAGTTCAATTTGAATCACTGAATTAGACTAAATTTGCTGTTTTATGCGTCCTGTAACATACAAACTCCAAATGTAGTGTACACATTGACCACGAGCCTTTCAGTCATTGTTTTATCATTCCCACCCCTAACGTTGCATTGAAAATAGCATGTTTCATGAAATAGACTATAGCTAATTAAAACGTGAATATAAACAATGAATTTTGTAATAATCTATGATTTTATGCAGAATTTATGCGCTTAAAGTAAAATTTGCCGAATTTAAATGCCAAAAGAAGCATGTATAGAATACAATGGACCAATGGCCGTTCTATGTTATTTTCCATATGGGGTACCCCTTTTCGATTATTATTTCGTTGAAAGACAAAGTTAATTTAATGTTAAATTAAGTGAGATTATTTATGTTAAAGAATAGGGGGTTTATTTGGTGTTATTAAAAATATAGGTTCGCTTTGCTTTTCTGGCTGAAAAATGAAGGTCAAAAAGGGGGAGTCTATTTTTTTTCAAATTTACTCGAGGTGCCCCTACGTATTCGAAATTTGATTTCTTCCTCCTAAATGTGTATAAAACTCCTTTTTTGTCTATTTTCATACCAAAGATTGCATTTCTTTCCAAAATATATTTACTTTAACAATCATTATTGACCAATCGCGTTTAACCTGACAGTTTTTTCACGCTTTACTTTGTGCTCATAAAATGGCAGCGCCCATACCGTTATGCAATAGTACATTGATACCTATAGAGATATTAAATGGATGCAGAATTAAGCAAATTGCATACCTTTAGTACTGTTGATTCAATTACAAAACTTGTATGTAGTTGGGCATATACATCGATGTTCCTTTATGCTTTAAGTGCCGTTTTTTAAAGGCCACCCCTAGAAAAAAAGGCGCGTTTTAGCAAGAAGTTTTTTTCTCCTCAGTTTGTGCTGCGCTTCAAAATTGATGTTTTTTATCTTTACTGTTGGTGTTTTTCACATAGCATGTGTAGATGCCTATGTTCGACGATTGTTCTATCTTAAATTTTCATTCAGGGTCCACAATTGAACGAACGAAATGCGGTCTAAATGATCTTCCGAAAATTAACGGTTTTTGAAACAGACTATAACTTGTTCAAAACTGACCTAAATTTTATAGTACAACATTATGGTTGAATGCTGGACCTTACTTCGGTGATTTGTAAACAGCGTTTCGAAATCGTTTAACATTTGTGAAATTATCGCCCATTATTATAACACAACCAGAAAGTCAGATTAGGGCCGAAAAAACGTAAAGATCATAGTTCTTTTATAATTGTCAAAAGTTCAATTTGAATCACTGAATTAGACTAAATTTGCTGTTTTATGCGTCCTGTAACATACAAACTCCAAATGTAGTGTACACATTGACCACGAGCCTTTCAGTCATTGTTTTATCATTCCCACCCCTAACGTTGCATTGAAAATAGCATGTTTCATGAAATAGACTATAGCTAATTAAAACGTGAATATAAACAATGAATTTTGTAATAATCTATGATTTTATGCAGAATTTATGCGCTTAAAGTAAAATTTGCCGAATTTAAATGCCAAAAGAAGCATGTATAGAATACAATGGACCAATGGCCGTTCTATGTTATTTTCCATATGGGGTACCCCTTTTCGATTATTATTTCGTTGAAAGACAAAGTTAATTTAATGTTAAATTAAGTGAGATTATTTATGTTAAAGAATAGGGGGTTTATTTGGTGTTATTAAAAATATAGGTTCGCTTTGCTTTTCTGGCTGAAAAATGAAGGTCAAAAAGGGGGAGTCTATTTTTTTTCAAATTTACTCGAGGTGCCCCTACGTATTCGAAATTTGATTTCTTCCTCCTAAATGTGTATAAAACTCCTTTTTTGTCTATTTTCATACCAAAGATTGCATTTCTTTCCAAAATATATTTACTTTAACAATCATTATTGACCAATCGCGTTTAACCTGACAGTTTTTTCACGCTTTACTTTGTGCTCATAAAATGGCAGCGCCCATACCGTTATGCAATAGTACATTGATACCTATAGAGATATTAAATGGATGCAGAATTAAGCAAATTGCATACCTTTAGTACTGTTGATTCAATTACAAAACTTGTATGTAGTTGGGCATATACATCGATGTTCCTTTATGCTTTAAGTGCCGTTTTTTAAAGGCCACCCCTAGAAAAAAAGGCGCGTTTTAGCAAGAAGTTTTTTTCTCCTCAGTTTGTGCTGCGCTTCAAAATTGATGTTTTTTATCTTTACTGTTGGTGTTTTTCACATAGCATGTGTAGATGCCTATGTTCGACGATTGTTCTATCTTAAATTTTCATTCAGGGTCCACAATTGAACGAACGAAATGCGGTCTAAATGATCTTCCGAAAATTAACGGTTTTTGAAACAGACTATAACTTGTTCAAAACTGACCTAAATTTTATAGTACAACATTATGGTTGAATGCTGGACCTTACTTCGGTGATTTGTAAACAGCGTTTCGAAATCGTTTAACATTTGTGAAATTATCGCCCATTATTATAACACAACCAGAAAGTCAGATTAGGGCCGAAAAAACGTAAAGATCATAGTTCTTTTATAATTGTCAAAAGTTCAATTTGAATCACTGAATTAGACTAAATTTGCTGTTTTATGCGTCCTGTAACATACAAACTCCAAATGTAGTGTACACATTGACCACGAGCCTTTCAGTCATTGTTTTATCATTCCCACCCCTAACGTTGCATTGAAAATAGCATGTTTCATGAAATAGACTATAGCTAATTAAAACGTGAATATAAACAATGAATTTTGTAATAATCTATGATTTTATGCAGAATTTATGCGCTTAAAGTAAAATTTGCCGAATTTAAATGCCAAAAGAAGCATGTATAGAATACAATGGACCAATGGCCGTTCTATGTTATTTTCCATATGGGGTACCCCTTTTCGATTATTATTTCGTTGAAAGACAAAGTTAATTTAATGTTAAATTAAGTGAGATTATTTATGTTAAAGAATAGGGGGTTTATTTGGTGTTATTAAAAATATAGGTTCGCTTTGCTTTTCTGGCTGAAAAATGAAGGTCAAAAAGGGGGAGTCTATTTTTTTTCAAATTTACTCGAGGTGCCCCTACGTATTCGAAATTTGATTTCTTCCTCCTAAATGTGTATAAAACTCCTTTTTTGTCTATTTTCATACCAAAGATTGCATTTCTTTCCAAAATATATTTACTTTAACAATCATTATTGACCAATCGCGTTTAACCTGACAGTTTTTTCACGCTTTACTTTGTGCTCATAAAATGGCAGCGCCCATACCGTTATGCAATAGTACATTGATACCTATAGAGATATTAAATGGATGCAGAATTAAGCAAATTGCATACCTTTAGTACTGTTGATTCAATTACAAAACTTGTATGTAGTTGGGCATATACATCGATGTTCCTTTATGCTTTAAGTGCCGTTTTTTAAAGGCCACCCCTAGAAAAAAAGGCGCGTTTTAGCAAGAAGTTTTTTTCTCCTCAGTTTGTGCTGCGCTTCAAAATTGATGTTTTTTATCTTTACTGTTGGTGTTTTTCACATAGCATGTGTAGATGCCTATGTTCGACGATTGTTCTATCTTAAATTTTCATTCAGGGTCCACAATTGAACGAACGAAATGCGGTCTAAATGATCTTCCGAAAATTAACGGTTTTTGAAACAGACTATAACTTGTTCAAAACTGACCTAAATTTTATAGTACAACATTATGGTTGAATGCTGGACCTTACTTCGGTGATTTGTAAACAGCGTTTCGAAATCGTTTAACATTTGTGAAATTATCGCCCATTATTATAACACAACCAGAAAGTCAGATTAGGGCCGAAAAAACGTAAAGATCATAGTTCTTTTATAATTGTCAAAAGTTCAATTTGAATCACTGAATTAGACTAAATTTGCTGTTTTATGCGTCCTGTAACATACAAACTCCAAATGTAGTGTACACATTGACCACGAGCCT
This sequence comes from Limnoperna fortunei, assembly GCA_944474755.1. Taxonomy (NCBI): domain Eukaryota; kingdom Metazoa; phylum Mollusca; class Bivalvia; order Mytilida; family Modiolidae; genus Limnoperna; species Limnoperna fortunei. The sequence continues at coordinate 62,820,249 of OX104113.1, forward strand.
TTCAGTCATTGTTTTATCATTCCCACCCCTAACGTTGCATTGAAAATAGCATGTTTCATGAAATAGACTATAGCTAATTAAAACGTGAATATAAACAATGAATTTTGTAATAATCTATGATTTTATGCAGAATTTATGCGCTTAAAGTAAAATTTGCCGAATTTAAATGCCAAAAGAAGCATGTATAGAATACAATGGACCAATGGCCGTTCTATGTTATTTTCCATATGGGGTACCCCTTTTCGATTATTATTTCGTTGAAAGACAAAGTTAATTTAATGTTAAATTAAGTGAGATTATTTATGTTAAAGAATAGGGGGTTTATTTGGTGTTATTAAAAATATAGGTTCGCTTTGCTTTTCTGGCTGAAAAATGAAGGTCAAAAAGGGGGAGTCTATTTTTTTTCAAATTTACTCGAGGTGCCCCTACGTATTCGAAATTTGATTTCTTCCTCCTAAATGTGTATAAAACTCCTTTTTTGTCTATTTTCATACCAAAGATTGCATTTCTTTCCAAAATATATTTACTTTAACAATCATTATTGACCAATCGCGTTTAACCTGACAGTTTTTTCACGCTTTACTTTGTGCTCATAAAATGGCAGCGCCCATACCGTTATGCAATAGTACATTGCATGATACCTATATCTACACGCAGCGACCATAGCAAAAAAGGGGGGAGCAAGTGAAAGATTTAATTTTAATTAGATTGATCTGGTTTATGCAGCTTTTACCTCTTCTAAAACCAGCTTGTTCTTGTCTCAAAACTTTTTTGTCTAGTTCTTTATCAATTCTGTTTAAGATGACTCGACAAAATATTTTGCTTGGAATGGAGAGTAGTGCGATACCCCTTCAGTTATCACAGTTTCCAAGGTAATCTTTTTTGGAAGCTTAACTATGACACCTTTAGCCCAATCGTTTGGTATAGTGTTTTTCTCCCATATGGTAGTGAAGAGGTTGTACAAAGCCTCTGTTGATGTTTTGATGTCAGTTTTTTTTTAAGTTCGGCTTGTATTCCGTCTATGACTGCAGCTTTTCCGGTTTTCATTGCTTTTATGAATATAGCTATTTCTTCTTTAGATGGTCTGTTCCTGTTTATGTTAGTTCTGCCTGCTGTTTGGTAACCTTCAAAGGCTATTGTTGGTTCTGGTGTATTTATAACATCTTTAAAATGTTGGAGCCAACGTGCTGCTTGTTCTTGTTCTGATGCTATGATTTTGCCATTTTTATCTTTGATTGGTGGTACCTGACTGGCTTTACTAAACAACAAAGAAACATACTGGTTTGCAGTACACTCTGGAGTGACACAAGGCAGTATCATCTCCACTATCTTGTTTCTAGCAGCAATAGACTGTGTCATCAAAAGCACTGTTCAAGACGAGAAGAGAGGGAATACCTGGTCCATGTTCAACACTTGAAGACCACATGCAAGAAAAAACAGACTCAGATTTTTCGCAAGCCAACTTGGTCGCCAACTGAACACAAAGAAAACGGAGCTCATGGGATTCAACATCACATCTCAAAGCAAAATGAAACTAGAAGAAAATGAAATCATGGAAATTGAAAAATTTGTTTATTTAGGAACAATCATCATTACTGAAGACTCGACCCCAAAAATATAAAAAAAACAGGTTGGCCAAAGCAAAAACAGCATTTCACAAATGACGTTACATCTGGAAGTCCATACAATTTAGCAGAAGAACCAAGATCCGACTGTACAACAGCAATGTTAAAACAGTATTATTGTACGGAAGTGAATGTTGGAGAGTAACAAAAGAAGACATGAGATCCTTGTCTAGTTTTCACCAGAGCTGTCTCAGACATATTTGCAGAATATTTTGGCCGAAAAAAATATCTAACATAAACTTATTAAAGCTGACCGAGTCCACCTGCATAGTCCAGCAAATAAAACAGAGACGCTTTCGTTGGCTTGGTCATGTCTTCAGAATGTCAAATACCAATACAACTAAAACAGCACTGAGATGGACACTCCAGGGAAAAGGCCATGGGGAAGACCAAAGACCACATGGAGAAAGACAATTGAGAACGAGCTGAAAGAGATGCATTTGACATGGGGCAAGGCAGAGAAGAATGCGAAGAACCGCACTGAATGGAGTGGTCTTGTGTTGACCTTATGCTCCGATCGGAGCGAAGAGGATAGGTAGGTAGGTATAACACGTTTAATCCCCATGGACTGGGAGAAGTATAATTGAGTTATATGTTTTTGCCATGGATTAGTACAAACTGCACGGATTTCGGCATAAGCTGCACAAGAAGGTAAGAACAAAGTGTCCTTTTTACACAACATAAACCTTTCTGCAGATACAAATAATATCATAATTAGTTTAATTGCTACAAGTTATGACAGATATATGAATTGGACAGTTGTAAGATTAGAAAACTGTCAAAAAAATATTCTCAGCCAGGTTAAAAGTAGATTTTCCTATAACTCCTTGTCCGTTTCATTGCGAGTAAATATATAACTGCAGATGTGTCGTATAGACTATAGTTAATAGTTTGATATATTATTTTATCTCGTGGTCTCAAAAAGGGGGAGGGCTTACATAACATAAAACTTGTGGATGGATTATTCAATCATGTATCAAAGTAAGGTAAAATCATATTACCTGTATACTATAGAAAACTTCACAAGGATCACTATTGAAGGGATATATCGCTCGCCTGATAGGTCACACCTATTTACATATTAGTTTATTTAGGTATAGTATATTACAGTCCAAATTTAGTAACCGGTTGTCAGGTGGGACAATGCCATTAATGGCAGCAAAGTAGCATTCAAGGGTCTGCGATATGCGTAAAGCTGGCATATCCTCGCGTGACGCGAGCTTCGCATATTTTATGATTCATGACATTCATGACGAGCATTGCATGATTTATTAAATTAATTTCGAGCACCCTAGCAGTGCCTCTCCATTCTAGTGGTCACATGACGTCTTTGTTTTATGTGTGGGCAGTGGCGTAGCTAGGTTCTAATTGCAGTGCAAGCAAAACTTACGGCTGGAGGCCGCCACGCGGATATAGCCTTTAGAACAAAACTGTATGGAAGCTTACCCAGTCAAGAGCATTCAAAACCTTTATTTCAATGCATTTTTGTAATACTTTTTTGGTAAGAATTTGCAATCTTCCAGTCAGGGATGTTCCAATGATTGATTAAAGGAATAAAGACAAAATGATATGAATCGCGCGAGTTTTCCGAGAAATCATATTTTAAAAACGAACGGACGATCAGACCAAAAACACAATATATCCTGCACCCAATTGAAAGTTGTCGATCTATTAAATTGCAACTCAAATGATGACTATAGTCATTAAGCGGTTGTTCTTTTAGGAAAAGGGAATCTATTATTATCTTCTTTATTTCGTGTGATGAGGAATTGCGTGATGTAGTGACATCGGACCAAAAGTAGGAGAATTTCCGGACTGAATACTACCCAGATAAATAGAATGAGGATGGTTGGATAATTTTTGGACTGAAAACTACCCAGAACATATAGTATGAGTATACATCTTCCTATTCCCTTGACCTTTCTTTTTTATAAAAAATAAAAAATAAAAATGGCTTATTCGTTTGTGCAACAGGTGCGTAGTTGCGTAAATGGTAGCAACGCCACTGGTGGGTAACGTAAAATCAATCGAATGTCGACTTGTAAACAGTGTTTCTTAGATTGTATGGATCACGTAATCAGTTTTCATGCATGTTACCTTTAAGCTAGCATTTGCAAATGTTACCATTCACGACGTTACTGTCAATCGATTTGTATACATTGTTTCATAGGTTGCAAAAATATCGTCTGACATTTTTGTTGTTATTTAAAAAAAAAACACATTAATTTTATTGACGTAAAATTTATTTCTGCCTACTTTTAAATTATTTTTTTGAGCTCGACGACAATATTTTCTTCTGACAACTCGGCTACCATCCGAAATGGGTTTGTTCATATGGATCACACGACCTTATTTACACAAACACACATACACACACACATATACCCTGTCATGTTACCGTATAGCTCGCATCTGCGATGCACGCTACAATACTCGTTACAAAAAACTTTAAATTTGAGAAAATAAAAAGGAAATAATGAACATAAACAATTGAAGATAAGAATACCTTATTTGCTGGCTTTACTGCTACATGTACATTCAACTTCGCCTTCTAATTCCACATTCAAACATATAATAATTTACAACTGATCTGTATTTATACACAAAAAATCAGATATAACCAGTATAAACTAAATATATCAAACCTCAAAGTAGACAAATTGAACCAATAAAAGATGGTTACTAACAAATCTCAGACAACTCTCAAGAAAAATCAAATTCGTTGAAGCGTTTAACTTTTCAAGACATTGTTGTAAGAGGAAAATTAAATAAAAATATATTTATCAACAAATGAAATTAAATTTAGCTGTCCACACCTTCTTTATTAAACGCCATATTTGTAAACAATCGCATGTGATATCTTTTACGGAAAAGCGTGTAATAACATTTTGATATCAGCCGCTTTGCCAATCTGGGAAAATATCAATTCTGGGCTCTTTTGTTTCGTTTTATCATACAGTAAAAATATGACTTTTTTACAATACGTATGACAACATGTTTTATGGAACACTGGAAAGAGCTGCTTGTTTGTTTGTTTGTTTGTTTTTTTTTAAAATATTGTTAACGCCATTTTCCGCAATTTTTCAGCTATATCATGGCGTCCAGTTTTTATTGGGGGAGGAAGCCGGAGAACCCGGAGAAAACCCCCGACCTGCGGTAGGAAAACTGGCAATTCTTGTCAATTAAGATTGGAATCGAGTACACCCTGCCCGCATGGAAAGTGCTGCCATAATTGTTTATTACACGAATAAAATTTTGCGTATTTTTGATTAGGTATAAAATCTACTATAGGGTCATGTTAAATCGCAACAGTAATAAAACTGAATGAAAATATCGTTACTTTTGTCCGCTGCACATGCAGTTAAGCGGAATCCAATATTGACTTGTTATTGTATTAACTACATGTAGTATAAAACAATACAATTTCGCAGTAACCGATCGGAATGGCCGTCTTAATGGGCCAGTTGTTTTGCTTTTAGCATTGATAATGGCCTGGCCTTTGGCAACACTACTCTCCCTTGTGCAGTCAAGATATCATGGCAATGCCCTCTATATTATACAATTAATGACTTTGATATAGGTCGCTATCAGGATTGATCAGCCCTCAAAAATGTATATTCACCTCGCCTAGCGGCTCGGTGAATATTACATTTTCTCTGGCTGATAAATCCTGATAGCGACCGTATATCAAAGTGATTAATTGTTTTATTACATGAATAAAACCACCATCTCCCCTCGATCAGAAAAACAGAGGATGCCTTTCCTACTGGAGCCCCTGCTTACATTTTGTAATTGTTGTTACCCTTAATATTTTTTATTTACTACTGCATTTTGATATCAATTTGCTTGTAATCCTGAAATTCCAGTTTCAAATATTGAGAAGAATATAAATGAATCAACATATCGCAGAGCCGACGTTTCTACCATTTGTTGTCGTCACGCACGACGTACAATTAATACAATCAATTTGATTGGACGAATGAATTTGTTAAGACGGCTATTCTGATTGGCTTAAACATAAAAACCAGGTCGATATCGTATTCCGCTTGACTACTATGCAGCGGAATCGTGCAGCGTACAAACATTTTTTGTAATTTTAGTACTGTTGCGATTTATCGTGACCCAAAATTTGTTTTTAGACCAATCAAAAACACGCAAAATTCCATTCATGTAATAAAAGTGTATATTGCTGAAGTGGTGTGCAGTGCAATAACTTATTTACGTAATACCATTCTATTGTCAATCCAGATTCTCATTTTCTTGGCACAGCTTGCAAAAAAATTAATTCAGACCAAACTTCATTATAGGACGATTCAGTAGATTCTTCCTATGATGCAACATAAGGGTTTGCAATCTTTTTCAGACCGGCATATTAAAAGGGAATACTTGTCGTTTGCCTGTCATTTACCATTGAAACCAAAATATAATACTCTTCAGGTTTTGAGAGCCGTATATGCCTTTAATATATAAGTTTTTGTTACTTATGAAACGAAACTTAAACTTCATTTTATTACACCCGTTACAAATGAAGAAAATTAAATTAGCATAAAATTATTGTTGGAAAGGATCTCTGACAAAAACTGAACATATATATATATATATATATGTTTTTCTTAGGACATAAGCCTTAATGAATTACATAAACATTCATGCACGTTTCTTCAGAAACGGTCCAGAAATATGGTTTGCTATAAACTCTGCCATAGAGTTCCGACGGTGTCTTCAAAGCCCTCATAGGGTAAGAAAACACAAACTGACATGCATGTATGCTGTATTATTATACTTTTGCACATTTCCTTTCCATACTAGTATTTGTCTTTGTATTTTGTTCCATGCGATATTTTCATATATGCCCCGGAGCTACGGGCCATTTATACTCAATTTATCATTGATGAGTCTATTGTTAAATAATATTTTATTGTTGTACAATTCTTTTTAATACTCCAAAACGCGAACTATTCCTTTTATCATGTGCATGAAATAAACTGAAGGTGCAATCTTTCTTTTTAATGAAAACCCTTATCATATATATATATATATATAGTATTCAGGTTGTTGTGGTGTATATAGTCCATATATTTTTCAAATAAAAGTCCAATATAACTAAAATTTCTGCATTCTAAATTTACTAGTACTTTCATGCCTTCCGGCAATCTTCAGGTGAATGAATATCGTTAATAATGTTTATAACGTTACTAACGGTAACGTTTATATATGACGTTACAAATAGGTATAAGGTATAAATATTTTAAAAAGACCCCCACTGCACGTATCTAAATGTTGACTAAATAAGTGGTATTTTTCGATATTGGGGGTTTCTTTTTTGTTGACGATGGACTGTCATCCGTTGCTTTAGCGCATTACTCGTTTGACCAATGTGTGACTTGTTACAATTAGTACACTGAATACAATAAATTAAATTTTCACTGTTACAGTTCATATCTGCGTTAGTGTAAATTTTTCTTCCATCGTCTAATGTTATTTCACTTCCCGTGTGAATGTACGCACGAGTTCCGCATCTTTTGTCTCCGCATTTTCGTACTTCAAATGTCCGTGGTGAATTAGAATTAAATTGTGCTTTAGTTAATAAACGTTTTAAGTTTTGAGGTTGTCTTTTACTCTGGAGTAAAGTTCTATCGGTTATAAAGTTTTTAAGCTTATAATATTACTTTGTGCAACTATCGGAATGTTATGTTTAGCTACATTGAATATATTTGTGTTGCACGGATTATGAGTAACCACAAAAGGAATTAAGCTGTTGTCTGTCGGTTGGACATTTTTAGCAGCACGAAGTTCGGCGATCGGGATCTGTGTGGATTTTTCAATGGCGTTGTTTATAAGAGTTAATGGGTATCCTTGTTTCAACAGAAACGTCTTTAATTCTTCAATTCGCATTTTTCGTAAATCCGGTTTTTCTATAACTGTGCATAATTTTCGTGCTAAACAATATGGAATATTCCGTTTCGTATGTGACGGATGACAGGATTTAAAATTTAAATATTGATGAGTGTCCGTATCTTTGTAGTAAATGTCGGTTATAATTTCTCCATTAATATTTTTCTCCACTAAGATATCCAGAAATGGTATTTGTTGATTGTTTATTTCCGATGTAAAATTAATGGCTGGGTGCAAGTTATTTAGAATTCCACTAAATGTTTTCAAATTTTGGTCCGTTTTTGTCCAGATTATAAAACAATCATCCAAAAACCGATACCATGAATTTTCTATGTATTTTGCCATCTCAATGCCTAATGTTTTCTCGATTTTTTGGTATAGATTTTGTTCAAGGAATCCCATGACTAATGTTGCATAAGTTGGTGCAAATTTAGTTCCCATTGCAGTTCCCCGGATTTGTAAATAGTTTTTATCGTTAAAATTAAAAGAGTTATTTTCCAAAATATGTTGTACTGCGTCGAGAATAAAGGTACATTCGTATATAGACTCGAAACATCGAATGTAACAAGTTTAGCTTCCGGTTCTGTTCTTTTTGGTAAGTGTGAAAGTAAGTCAATATCATCCCGAATAAAGCTTGGTACGCAAGAACATAATGGTTTAAGGATTATATCCATTAGATTACTTAAACGGTGAGTTGGACACGCCGGACCAGCAATAATTGGCCTAAGTTTCAAGTCAGTTGGTTTTTCAACAATCACATATTCATTATTCTGTTCTTTAATTGCATTTTGAATAATTTTAGATTTATGGACTTTTGGTAGACCATAAAAATTACTTGTCTTTACTTCAAAATTTGTGAGACAGCCCGATTCTTGTCCGTTAATAATTCTGAGTACTTTGATACCAAATTATGTAACCTCCTCATTATTTAATTGTCCATATTGTTAGGGATTTCTGAATAAAACGACACATCATTTAGTTGTTCCTCAACTAGAGCTTGATAGTAGTTGGAGTCCATGATAATGATTGCTCCCCCTTTATCTGCTTCCTTTATTACGATTGATTTGTCTGTTTGTAAACGTTTAAGGGAATGTTTCTCAGTTTTGGAAAATTTCGTTTTATATTAGTATTAGTTTCAAGTGGAAAGTTCATTATAGAATCAATGTATGAGTCTAGATGTATATCGCGGTTTTTCTTTGGGGTGAACTTTGACTTATTTTTTATCAAAGATTCATCTTCCTTGTCATCTTTTTTGTCCGCAAAATATTCAACTAACCTCAACTTACGACAAAATTTCTGAATATCCTCCACTAGTTCGTCTTTGTTAGGAGATGGTGTCGGAGTGAATTTTAGTCCCCTGCTAAGTAATTTGAGTTCGTCATCATTTAAACTTCTACTTGAAAAGTTTATAATTTTAGGATCTAATCTATTATTTCTTTTGGAATAGTGGTTTCCAGTTTTTGGTCTCTCTCCGGTGTCTGTTGTCCCGACTCTAAAAAATGAATCCGTCTTTGTTTTTAATTTTGATTATTAAATTGTTTGTTAATTATTCCTCCTGTTGTACGATTTTGTGGTGGACCATTTGTACCAGTTTTTTGCTTCTGTATATAATTATTACGGAAGTTGTTGTTAGGTTGGGTTCTAACTACGTCAGAATAAAGTCTTCTGTTATTTTTTGAATTATTGCTTGACCTGGTATTCTGTTGTCGTTTGTTTTTCTTCCTGAAATGCATTCTTCTTTTGTTGTTAGTAGTTGTAGTTTCTGTTCCGTAATTTTTAGCATATTCCACTAGAAATTTCTCCTTGTTTAACCACAATTGTCTTGATTTTTCCTCTTCTTTTGATATGTCGCATACCCAGATTTCTTTTATCTTCTCAGAAACATTCTCTGTTGCTTTTTTAGATATTTGATTGTTTATTTGTTGATCGATTTCTTCATATCTTGATTTGAATCGCGAATGTTTATTTTTAATGATTGCATTATCAGTTCTGAATTTATTCATTGCTAAATCCCACCTTAGTTTTGTTTCTTCCTCGGGCTCTCCTGTAATTTCTTTAATCAGATACTTCTGTGGAAGGATAGGTGATTCCTTTTCGATCCATTGTGAATAAATTTCTGAATATTTCTCACATTTGTAAGCATTCCAATACAGCTGCTTTCTGTTGTTTAGTGACTTCTTCCACAACTGCTGTATTTCCTTTCGCTTACGATACGCTTCTTTCACTAAAGAGGCTTCGTTAATTTCACTCATCCATTTATTATATTTATAATATATTCATTCACCTGAAGATTGCCGGAAGGCATGAAAGTACTAGTGAATTAAAGAATGCAGAAATTCTAGTTATATTGGACTTTTATTTGAAAATATATATATAAACGTCTAAAGAGTGTACCAACCAGTAAAGCTTATTAAGTATCGGATCGACAAACATGACGATACAGCATAAACAAAAATATATAATAAATAATAAATAAATAAATAAATATATGTACAGAGTCTAAAAAAGCTGCTAAACAAGTACACTTTTTTAGTATCGACAAAAACTGACGATACAGCATAAACAAAAAATAATATATAAGTCTAAAAGATTATGCAACGATACAATAGACGGTGTTTCTTGTCAAACCTATAGTATAAACACAGATTAAGTGTCTCTAAGTGTAAATAAGCGTACTGGTTTAGCAGCTTTTTTAGACTCTTTATATAATATTTTGAACTGCCTGTATTGTGTATTTACACGATCGCAGTGGACTTATAATATTCCATCTCCCAATGAAAAAAACTATTAATCCACCTCCCAATTAGAAATATCTTAAATATTTAGAGTTAAACGCCACTGATGAGTCTTGAATAGACGAAACGCGCGCCTGGCGTAATGAAATTGTCACCTTGGTAATTTTGATTACATCTTGTTGGAATATTTAAACAAAGCTAAGTATTAGCACGGCACGTCCGCGGGAGGCGGACTTGGAAGTAACTATATAAAAGTTTTGGGTTCTGTAGGAGTGAGAAAGTTTAAGATCAATATTTTATGACTTGTTTACGTAATATATTTATTTTGACACTCAATGACTAAGGTCATTCGTTGGTCAGTGTGTGTCTAGATTTGACAAGATACACCGTCATTTGTATCGTTGCATAATCTTTTAGACTTATGTATATATAAAGAACCATTTTGTGTAATAATTTTCTCATCTGCATGAAGATCTCCCACTGTAAAATTTCGCCATATTTGTATCCAATCAACAGTGGGGAGATATGTTTATATTGACAAATTGTCTGCAATTTCCGTTAAATTTATGAGATGTTAATGTGTTTTGGGGCATTTTTACATGCGTGTTAACTTTTTTATTAAAAAAAAGCACTGTTAACTGTTCTTCAACCATTATCAAGTTCTTAAAAATTGACATTGTTGTTAACTGTTATAATGAAAAAAACCCTGTTTGCTGTTTATAGTTTTGCCCTTCGATGACATTCTGATGTTATCTGTTTTTTCTATTTTTTTTTCTCATGTAAATTGCTGTTATCTGTTATCATTATTTTAAATTTGCTTTTATCTGTTTGGGGAAAAAATAAAAAAAATGTTTAATTTGTTAATGGACTCCATCATGGCCCTCCTCATTTATGCTGTATATTCGTTCGTAGCTGAGTGCACCTATTGTTGTACTGGTTTTTTTTTTTTTTTTTTTTTGGGGGGGGGTTGGGCGTTGTTTGTTTGTCTATGTCCCTTGACTTTCGTATCTTGCAGTTAGGTCGGTTTCCTTGCTATCTTCTAGAGCAACCAGATCCGAGTTTGATTTCTTTACTAATTTTCCCGTTATTATATTGACACACCTTGTTTTGCAGATGATGGATGAACATATGTCCAGAAAAAAGTGTTTAATTTTGTCAGTTATTATCTTTTCAATCAGAGGTCGAGTTTTTCCGAGTACTGCTGCGTCCTCCCTAAATAAAAACTGGACGCCATGATATAGCTGAAAAATTGCTGAAAGTGGCGTTAAACACCATTCAAACAAACAAACAAAAACAATAAGAACTGACATATTTAATTAGTTACATCATTTCAAATAGTGATACATTATAAATAAATGAAAATGAAAGTAAATTTTTATGTAAAAAAATAGAATTCTAAAGGCTTGCGAGTTACCCCCATCATGTTGAGATAGCATGGTAAATATTTGTAGCCGTATAAGACATCGTATTATCACCAGATGTATAGAAATGTTTCGTGACTTCCTGTCTAACCGGGTGAGATAGCTTATTCTGATCAATTAATTATGACGCAAAGTTACGTACGTATACACAACTGTCTACCTGCAAGCATACTGAAAAAAAAACCTAAAAATTTGCAACTCTGGTGATAAAAAGTATCAAACCACTCATGGAAAGCCAAATCAAGAAAATCTCAAACCAGCGGGCAAGATATCTATTTGTCCAATCCCTCGACAAAGCCTCCGGAGGGACAAAAAAACTTTGCCCTTGGGTTGAGATTTTCTTTTCTCGCCTTTCCACTTGTGATAGATACTATTTGTCTCAACCCGTGGGTGAGATAATCTTTTCCCGTAAAAATGTATAGTGACGTCAACTGTCCGTTCAGTAAAAACAATAAAAAATATGTTTCTTAGTTGTGGTTGTTTACTCGGCCTCTTGAAATATTACAATGAAAAAAAACATATCTGAGCTTCAACGACCAAATTTATGCGACAATATGATAATTATAGATTATTTACGTTTTTTGAAACGAGATGCATTTTCTCGTCGTATCTCATCGAAGGGCGACAGCCCTGAGATGAGATGACGAGAAAGTGCATCGAGTTTCAAAAAACGTAAATAATCTGTTTATCGCTGTTTTGTAACATTGTGACGTCACAGTGTTTACATAACGACGTCTTGACAGCGAGCTGAGATGGGCCCATCCCACGCTAGTAGAGTGAGATGGAATATTATCGCCATTTTGCAGTATTTTCCTTTGATGTTTGTGTGCGATATTATTCCATCTCACTCTACTAGCTTGAGATAGCTCGCTGTCAAGACGTCGTTAAGTAAACACTGTGACGTCACAATGTTATACAGCGATAAACAGATTATTTACGTTTTATGAAACTCGATGCATTTTCTCGTCATCTCATCTCAGGGCTGTCGCCCTTCGATGAGATATGGACGAGAAAACGCATCTCGTTTCAAAAAACGTAAATAACCTATAAATATCGCACACAACGATCAAAGGAAAATACTGCAAAAAAGCGATAACAGTTCATATCAAAACAAACACGTTTACAAAAACATGAACAGTGAAGATTTACTATCAGGATAAATAATTCTCTTAGTTGACCATGTTCCAACAGAACAGCACCATTAACAATTTAGAGAGAAATGAAACACCTGCGGGATGGCAAAACGGAAAAATCTCAAAAATCCGTGTGAAAGATTTCTTTTGGTTTACAACTCGACAGATTTTCCCGCCTTGCTCTCCCACCGGATATAACGGCAGAATTCACCTCTATTACTCGTAATGTAGCAATACAAAATTCCAACTTCGATCTATATTTTACGGAAGCGTATTAGTGCCAAAAAATATTTTTTATTTTTTACACTTTAATCTGTAAATTTTACACTTTATTCTGTAATTTTTTTCCTTTCTACTTTTATTTGTAAATTTGACATTTTAATCTGTTAATTTTATACTTTATCAGTAAGATAGTCAAATTTATTATACTTCATGCAAAAATGCTGTCTTTTTATTGGACAGTAACCATGTGTTAATTTCTGGAAAGTGAGCAGCCGCATCAGATAAAATTTACTTACAGGTCGCGTGTCTTTCCGCGCAAACATGTCAAAGACAGCAAATACATGAAATAGCATTTTCAGTTTAAAATATGATTCCGTACATGTGGTAGTTTCTTCATTAGATAATAGGCATTCAGTATAATTAAAATCATACTGCCTTTGAATGAGGGTGTTAGGGTAGATTATCACATGAAGAAAAAAAAATTATCACCCAAGACTTTTTCTTCATGTGATATTCTACCCTAATACCCAAGTACAAAGGCTGATTATAAAGTACTGATTATAATATCACAGCGAAGACCTCGAAACTTTGATTAAAGAATATTTCAAATTAGGCCTTAAATACAGTGAAATAGTAAAATGTTTAGAAGAATTACATGGATATTACATAGGTATTCGTACGCTTAAAAGATTGGTGAAACATTTAAGACTTTATCGTCGTAAATTTAAAAGTGACATTTTAAAGATTGCATTATTTTTACTTCAACAATGTGAAACTGACGGACAAATGAATGGGTATCGGTGGATGCCCATGAAGTGTCTAGAAAGGGGATTGGTTGTGGACCAAGAGACGGTTCCTTATTTGTTGCAAATTATTGACCCTGGAGGTGTTGAAGACAAAAAAAGAAGACTCAGAAGAAGAGCATATTACATTAAAGGTCCAAATTCGGTTTGGCACATTGACGCGTATGATAAACTTTCCCGGAAAGGAATAAAACTTCAAGGCTGTATAGATGGGTTCTCAAAATAATATAGTTAAATGCTGTTTTATCTAATAAAAACACAAATATCATTCCACACTATTATTCCCTATTTTCGGAATACAAGAGTTACTTCCCATTTGCAAGAGTTGTCTTTCATAACAGCAGGTATCTAGTATTGAACAGATAGGGAAAAATCACGTTTTTATTTTTTTTAAATAATGTCTGTGGATTGAATCTTCGAGTATAACTAAAAAAACTGCAGAATTAGTTTGCATATCATAATAAATTTTACCGGATGCTTTGCTATATGTGAATAAAAAAATATTGTAGAGAAACTACTTTTTACCCACAGTAGGTACCATAATGTACCTGCTCTAAAGAACAGATAACTCTGCAAATGGGAGATAAATCTTGTAGGGAAGAATATAGAGAGTTAACGAAAATATGGAGTATGCCTAAGACGTATTAGAGCTGATATGGGAACCGAAAATATTCACGTTGAAACAATACAAAAATTTCTCCGGCTTAACCATGACGATGAACATGCCAAAGAGAGAAGTTTTTGTATGGCAAAAGCATAAATAACCAGAGAATAGAGAGTTTGTGGGGTATGGTACGCAGACAAGGGATCCAGTTTTGGATGAACTTTTTTCAAAAGCTTGCTGAAGATGGTTTTCATGGTTTTCTAGGACAGTTTCAGGTTCAATTTAGATTTACAAGTTATTTTTATTGCCAGGTTAAATCTGGCAGATTAAACCGTAAAACTTACAGAAAAAAAGTTTAAATTTTACAGATTAATGTGTAAAATTTACAAAATGACCTGTAAAATTTACAGAAAAAAATTTAAATATTACAGATTAATGTGTAAAATATACAGAATGACCTGTAAAATTTACAAAAGGACCTGTAAAATTTACAGAAAAAAGCCAAATTTTACAGATAAAAATGTAAAATATACAGATTATACAGATTAAATTGTAAAAATTACGGATTAAAGTGTATAAAAAGAGTAAATTTTACAGAATAAAATGTAAAATATAAAGATTAAACAGATTAAATTATAAAAAATACGGATTAAAGTGTATATTTTACAGATTATTGTGTCAATTTTACAGAAAAAAGTATAATTTTTACAGATTAAAGTGTAAATTTTACAGGTAAAGTTTAAAATTTACAGATAAAAGTGTAAATTTTACAATTATTGTGTCAATTTTACAGAAAAAAGTATAATTTTTACAGATTAAAGTGTAAATTTTACATGTAAAGTTTGAAA
This sequence comes from Limnoperna fortunei, assembly GCA_944474755.1. NCBI lineage: Eukaryota > Metazoa > Mollusca > Bivalvia > Mytilida > Modiolidae > Limnoperna > Limnoperna fortunei. Next base: position 62,835,535 of record OX104113.1, read on the forward strand.
TTTACAGATAAAATTGTAAATTTTACAGATTAAAGTGTAAAATTTACAGATATGAAGTGTACATTTTACAGAATAAGTTATAAATTTTACAGATTTAAGTGTAAAATTTACAGATTAATGTGTAAAAAATAAAAATAAATATATAAATATTTTTTGGCATTAAAAGGCAGAGGATTTTCTGACTCATCCTCAAAAGCCAGGATTTCTGTGTCCACGAAACCCTGCTTAGCTAGGAAATTCCCGTGCTAGAAGTCACTATTTTGATTGGTTACATCATACCTTAATGTAGCCAATCAAAAGCTCGCTTTCATTCACGACTTGGTAAGGGGATATCCCTATGTCGATTGTAAATAAACCGAACGGATGTGTTGCGTAGACCATGTGAAAATCGGTGTATTTTGTACAGTAGTGTTAATAGTTTGTTAATACAGCGTTATTTATTAGTTGCGTTACGTTTTCTTCCAACTCATGAATGAGTAAAATGACTACTGCCAAACACTAGCTTCTTTCAAGCAATTTCATTGTTTGATATTTTGAAGGATTGACGTCATACGAAAATCTTGTAGCCCTGGAATTTCCTAGCTAACTTTGTCAGGGTTTCGTGGACACATGTGGACACAGAAAATCAAATCGATACTTGTGAGGATGTTTCTTAATATTTATTTATTATATCATATCAAAACGATGCTAAACACATTATACGCAATATTCCTGCTTTGTCAAAAATATAAAGCCGCGAAAAGGCTGAGTAAATTTAAAAGTAGTATATGTAAATTTAATATAAACAGGGACAGTCTATACTATATACTATAGTATAGACTGTCCCTGATATAAAATATGCCTAAAATACACAAACCGTTAATTAAATATAACATTTATTTACATTTAATTCCGGATTTCATCATGTATTTTATTCCAAAACTTGGAAAGAAAATTTCGAAAGCCCGTTAGTGTCAGGATGTTGTTTCTATTTTTGAACTACGGCTTAGCATCTAATAATAATAATAATAATAATAATAATAATAATAATAATAATAATAATAATAATAACAACAACAACAACAACAACAACAACAACAACAACAACAACAACAACAACAACAATAATAATAATAATAATAATAATAATAATAATAATATATTAAATGCTCAAAAATATTTTTAATAATTAAACCCGTCGTTTTCATTTTTATGTAATGTCAGAAATTTATATTTTCATTAAAAAAACTTTTGTCTTAATAAATATAAGACCTTTATAAAAAAAACCAACTTGTTTCTCTGTTTATTGAAATAAATATTACAAGGGATTAATGTTGTATTTGTTTCAGCTGTAACTTAGTCGTTATAACGATTTAGTCATTGTACCGAGATGTCTAAGTCGTTATATAACGATTAAGCTAAGTCATTATAACATGATAGCTAATTTGTTGTAACGATCGAGTTAGTCGTTATATACGAGTTAAACATAAAACGACACCCTGACACTAAAGGCTCCAGTAGGAAAATCGAGTATTAGCAGGGAAAATAAAGAATAGATTAAATGAATATCAAATATTGATTTATGCTAATAATACATTTACTTTAGCAATAACCTGTGCTTCGAAAGGGGTACTGGAAATAACGCCATATTTAAAAAGAAACATTGTCTTAGGAAAGAAAGACCATTAAACTGCAGCAGAGTCTTTAAGATAAAAGTAAAAGAGATCCGCCTACTTGTTGTGTACTGATTATAAATTTACTTTTAGGCGAAAATTTTAGAAGGCAAAAGAAAAAGAAGAGATTAAGAAAATCAATCTGAGATCTTCCTAAGTACTTAATTTAGGCTAAAGATACATTTAAATATCAACTAGCATGTGTTTGGAAAGTGAATTTGAAATAACGTCATACTTGAGAATACGGAGGATGTCAAATTGGAATATGCGGTGGTCTTCCCGGTATCTAGCAAGTTCTAATGATATGACATTAGCATCAGTGGAAAAAAAAATGTCAATTTCACAAGGCAAGCACAAGAAAAATAAGGATGAGAATTAAAGATGAATATAAAACCCTTATACTTGTTTTGTGCTAATGAAGAGAAGAAAGAAGCGCCAGAATTTGCTTGGGTAGAAAACAGAAACACCATCATATGAATACATAGAAGAAAAGACTTACATTTGTTTTGTGTTTGCATGTGAACGATAATAATCATTATTGGACACAGTTACGTACAGGAATACTTACCCCGGTCATCGTACTGGCATTTCAATAACAAAAGCTAAATATTGCATTAAATATATAATACCTCCAAAGACTAACATAAAATATTTAACAACAACAATAATAACAGAAGCTATAAATGTTACATTATATATCAAATTCTTCAAAAGACTATTTTCCTAAAATAAGTGTTTATAAATTTTTTTCACGACTTATTTCCCGTAATCAGTGTGAGCTTGGTGAAAAACATCGATGACTCTCATTCAACGCTCTTTAAATGACTGACATGAAGACATGGGTTAGTATTCCAATGCTTACATGTGTAATAAGAACAGGAAAACAATTTAAATTTTGTTGTCTGGTTGAACACGTGTACGAAGTGCAAAACTAACAAGACATGTATCTCTTACCTTTGTAGTTTTACTTTTATAATCGACCATCATAATATTTCGAAATTATACTAGTCAGAATCTCATACCATCAGTGTAACTAAAGGATTTTTTTCCTTCACTAAGACAGGCTAAGCGTATCATGTTTTAACCTGTGACGATTTTTCAAACAACAGTACCACACGTCGAGCACCTGCTATCTCTTATGAAGTACGACCTTGTTTACACATCTTAGTTTGTAGGCCACTAGTTGTTTTGGATTATTCCATTCCGTTTTTTTCATGTCTCCGTATCGTCTTCTTTTCTAACTATTATTTCCATATTTCTGATGCAACAGAAGATATTCGCTGAACGTGTCAACTTACATGCCCGAAGGAAACCAACAATTATGGATGTTTACCTTACGTGAAAGCAGTAATTATTTAATTTTACCGAACATCTATAAACAAAATGACTAAAATAGAAATGAGAATTTTTTTATGAAAATAAACATGTCTGCCTATTTCTTGTGTTTTCTTTGAATTTTTGTTGGTCTACATATGGAAAAGGATGGAATTTACGAGACGGTTCTGAGTTGGCACATTTCATCGATATTAGAAAAAATTTTTTGTGTTGCTGTATATTTTATGTTTATTTTGCTTCAGCAAGAAAATTCAAAACCAGATATAAGATATTCTTTAGATCAGCGCACGCTTGATTATCGATTGTATTTAATTAACCTTACGTGTATATATCTATTCTGAACATTTCGCATGTTATGTTCGAGTTTGATCGTAATTTTATGTATTTGTAATTGTGTTGGTTTCGTGTAGATTTCATGTAGTTTTGTTCGCTTCTATGGTCTTTTATTAATTCATGTAGATTTTTGTTTAATGCCAGCGTAATAGGCTTCTGCATGTCTGTTAAATTTGTAAAAACAAAAAAGTAGATCTGTGCTCAGAAAAACATTTTCTTTCAGGCATTGTCTAATTATAGTACGTAAATTTTTTTAAATGTTTTTAATTCAAAGGGTTTTCTAGACGCAAGTAATGTGACTGTCAGATTCACACGAAAAAGCTATGGTACGATTATTCGTGCTAATAGAAATTCGGTCAATCTAACACTAAGAAGCTCTCCTTTAATATTGACAAAATTCGTGCCTAGATTCAACCCAAGAATTTTACTTTGCAACCAGAATTGCAACGCAAGGAACAATATAAAGCATCTTCACACGCGACTGAAACTAATCGTTAAAGACAGGAACCTTTAAGGTAAGTAAGGTAAGATCGGAGTCAACCAGTCGTATTCGTGTATTTCCATTGCCCAGGGCTTGCAGGTAGCACAGTAGTAAATGCTTTTGCTATAGTCGAAAACACTAACATTTCTGTGATTTGCATACCTTTCTAACATTGATCAGCATTTACCTGGACTAGGAAATTAATAAACTTTCATTTTCCATTTAAAAAATATATGCCATATATATCCGTGACCAATTCCTTTTTTCGCTAGTTAGAACATTTTGAGACGCTCCCACTTTTACATGCAATTTCTAATGCAGTGAATGTAAAAATACTACATTGTTTAAAAAATTACCAAAATTTTATCTTGCAAGATCTGAGAAACATTTTACCACTTTTTAAAACTTAATTGATGCAGGAGCTTACAGCTAAAAAATTGTACACATCTAACCACTATTTACCAAATCAGAACACAACCAAGTATTCAGTACTGTACTTAATGTAGGGTACACAATCTGGTAACTTGTTACTGGTACACATTTACTACTGTTATGCCTATACCAAGTTTGCAAGAGAACCAATTTAGCCAATATTTCTACATCAAGTACATAGATCATATTTGAATTAAAATCAATAAAAGATATATTGGTATTCAAAGTGTTCTTGAAAAATTCTTCTATTCTTTAGCCCTACCCAAGGAGAAAAATTGCATATGTATATAACATGTGTTTGAAGACATCTTCAGAAAAAAAATTTGCATATCTGTCACTGCCCCTGCACTTTTAAATAAGAAAATAATATCAAAGTTCTATAACAGATACCTTTTAAATGCACTAGCCTTATATTATACTATTGGCCAGGCCAATCTATGCTGGCACACTAAGATATGGTGGCTTTCAATAGCTGACCACTCCATCTTTTAAACTATGCCATATTGTCCCCTAAATTGTTTCAAAGTGGCTTCAAATTAACAAGATGGTGCTTTTAGACAAGAAAACCTATTAAACAAGTACAAATAAATGAACAAATTTTAATTTAACCTGTTTTATACCTTCAATTAGTGCAAAATAAAAGTACCAATATTTCAGTCAAAGGCTGTTGATAACACTAACTTCCACAAAAAATTCTACTTAAGTAAAGGAAATCTGTTTTCTCTTTTAAGTTGGATATTTTGATCCTTATTATGCATTTACAAATCATCTATTGAACAGGTTTTGTTAAATCATGTGCATAATAATCACTTTTATAGACAATAAATTACCATTTTTGGCTAATTTTTGCTTATTTTGGACTAAAATTTAAAAACAATTTGAACTTGTTCCTATTAATTTGCTTAATTGTGGCCCTAAGTTCAGCAATTGGGGACAAAATCTAGTTTTCAGCCAAAGGTTTTCATTGTCATATCAAAACTTTGGGAGAAATTGATCCAAAGTTCAAACTGATCAGTGCGGTTTAAAATTTACCTTATTTCTGGTCGATTTTTTTTCGAAATTTAATTTTATGCCCATGAATATGCCCAATTCATTGCGAAAAGTAAAGATGACCATACAGAAAGAAAGTTCAAATGGAATAAAGACAGGAGAACACTTTCCTGTGATTGTGTGTGGTTTTTTAATATGTGTATATAGAAAAATGCAAAAAGTGCTGACTTAGCAGTTTTTATAGTGTCCATTAGACAATACCTTCTTTTTGAGTACTGCCTTCAGTTAGTTTCAACAAGAGATACCACAATCTATGCAAAAAATAACCTTGATTTACTCTCAGAAATAAAAATCCACAAAACATCATCTGACATATAGGTAGCACAGTAGTAAATGCTTTTGCTATAGTCGAAAACACTAACATTTCTGTGATTTGCATACCTTTCTAACATTGATCAGCATTTACCTGGACTAGGAAATTAATAAACTTTCATTTTCCATTTAAAAAATATATGCCATATATATCCGTGACCAATTCCTTTTTTCGCTAGTTAGAACATTTTGAGACGCTCCCACTTTTACATGCAATTTCTAATGCAGTGAATGTAAAAATACTACATTGTTTAAAAAATTACCAAAATTTTATCTTGCAAGGTCTGAGAAAAATTTTACCACTTTTTAAAACTTAATTGATGCAGGAGCTTACAGCTAAAAAATTGTACACATCTAACCACTATTTACCAAATCAGAACACAACCAAGTATTCAGTACTGTACTTAATGTAGGGTACACAATCTGGTAACTTGTTACTGGTACACATTTACTACTGTTATGCCTGCACAGCAGTTATTTTTGTTAACTATACAGATGTGTTAGACCACATGGGACTATTTCCCAGCTTTTTTCTGGCCAATCATGTCCATATATACAATGTAGATTCAGGATAATGCTTTCATTTCGGCTGGAAATTGGGGGCAGTCTGTTTTATTACATGCGTCCAGTGTCGTGCCAATTACTATACTATGATAGCAATGTATGGTTTTTAATTAATATTGACTTTATTTTACATGTGTTAGTTTAAGACGTTTTTTACCACCCCCTCCGTTTTTGGATGTTTGTTTGAATTAAAGTCAGTTCGTAGGATGATCGACGACAGTTTATTCAATCGTTAATTAAAAACTTAACGTTGTCAAAATAATCACGATAACATAAATAATAACCCTATTGCAAATTAGCGTCTCATCAAACTTCAACTTACATTGCTATATTTTTCTACAATATTATCATCAATTTTATCATGTCTTCGTATCGTATGCTTTCTCTACTATTGGCCATATTTTTTTGCTGCCACATAAGTCCGCTAAACTAACCTGTCCTTTGTGAGCTCATACCTATTTTGATCATTAATAAAACAGCGGGTCTTACAGGTAAGCTTTATGTGCACACCTTTACCTATGACCTGATTTCATTCGATCATCTGTTCACTTCAATTCGTGTTATAAATGGCTTTGTAATGGCGACTATGACAAGTGACTGCTATATATAATGATTCCTCCAAGTGGTGAAACTTAATAAAAAACCAAATTTGAATCTGATTGTCTGCACTTAAGGTAAACGTCATATTTGTTCATCCGAGGTATATTGTTACCCCGAGTCTTTAATAGCCGAAGGGAACCAACATCACAAGGTTAAGAATTTTGGATGTTTACCTTACGCGTAGACAACAATTGTTTATTACACCGAACAGCTACAAGCTATTGGACTAAACTAGAAATAAGAAATTGTGTATGAAAATAAACATGTCTGCCTATTTCTTGTGTTTTCTTTCAATTTTTGTAGGTCTCCATATGGAAAAGGGTGGAATTTGCAATGCGATTCCGAGTGTACATTTTTTGTCGATATTATAAAACTGTTGGTGTTGTTAAGATATGATATGCTTTAGATAATATCTTCCAAAAATAATAATCTTAAGTTCAATGAAGCTTCTTTAAATTCATTCTAAAGCATTTTTCTATCATAATTCCATCTTTTGAGTACAATAGGTGATAGTAAAAAATTAACTTATATTAGCTTTTTTAGATTCAAGGGCATTTTTGTAAATCGATTGTAATCGATTGTATTTAGTTAACCTTACGTGTATATATCTATTCGGAACATTTCTCGTGTTGTTGTGTTTGATCGTAAATTTATGTATATGTAATTCTGGGTGGTTTCGTGTAGCTTTTATTCAGTTAAGTTCGCTTCTATGATCTTCTTTTAGTTCAGTCGTGCGCTGTAGATTTTATGTTTTATGCCAGTGTAATAGGTTTCTGCATATCTGCAAAAAGTAGATCTGTGTTCAGAAGAACATCGACATTTAGTTATTACTATTGGATAGAAGATATAAAAAGTTTTAGGTTTAAAGAATTTCCATTTTCGAAACAGTTTGGTGCTGACATGAATATCAATTGATTCTTTCTAGGAATTGTCTAATTATAATGCCGTGAAATTTTGAAAATGATTTAAATTCAAAGGTTTTTCTGTACGCAAGATGCAGATAACCCCAGCCCTTTTGGTATAGCTCGAAGATCTCTATCATTTTGGATTTTAGAAATATTTTTGGATTTGAGCGCAACTGATGAGTCTTGATTAAGCGAAACGTATGTCGGGTTTAGTAAATGTTATAACCTTGGTATTTGATGACATTTTATTTTCAACGTTGTCAATGTTTTATCTCTGCAGATTTGTTCGGCAACAAGGGACAGTATCCCATCTTAAGTTTTGTCTAGTAAAGTATTACAAATGTTGTGAAGGATAAATTATACAAAGTGGTTTCGTAGGTGTCTAAGTTATATCTGCACTGCATTATCAAAGAGTTAATATATATATATGTAGTACACGGCAATCTTTCAGTTGTTTTTAAACATTAATGAGAAACTGACTTTTTACTTTTAGATAACTGTGAATAGAAAAAAGTCGGCATTCTTTTAACTGTTCTAAGACATCTAAGAGACTCACAGACATCTGTCATGTGGAGTAGAACGTAAACAATAAGAATGTAAATAACCTTTGTTTAATCCAAGGACCATGTTACAGAGTGACAAATGAAGTACAAGCAATACATTTTGGCTATTAAATAAGTAATACAAATACCAAAGAAAACCGACCAAACAAGAGCAAAAGTCAAGGGACAGTTACAAATCCAGATATAGATAAGCATACACAGCGCAACACAAAAAGAGAAAGAAAGCAACCGAAATCCAATAAAAACATGGTTGCTCCGGACGAGTAAGCAGTGCCTGCCTCTTATTAGACACCCGTCGAGTTACTAATTTTCATGTCTCGGAAAAAGTAAAAAACCAGGCATAGGAAACACTACCTATAACTCAGTGAAAATGTCCGATCGTATTGAAGAGATTGAGTCTTCTGTTAATGTATGACGTTAAACGCTGTATTTTAAATTTAGGCTAGGAAACTCCCACTCTCAGATAAATCGGGTAACCAGAAGGCTATTATTAATTTTCCAGCGTTGAAAGTCATTTTTTTTACTCAGATGCATTGTCCTATGGTTATTTTTTTTAATTTTATGGATTTTCCCGAATCATTCTAGTTTCAATAATTAAACGATGTATAATGTCATATTTCGGCATTTTAATGTATAATTAATTAAAAACCTAACGTTTTGTTTGTGACAGGTATGTGTTGAAGGGTGCTGTGATGATTATTAAACTGTTTCAAGAAAATTGCCAGACCTCAGTATGGTTTATATTATGATGTCAGCTGGTCTGTGTTCGATTTTATATTGCTAGTTACTTATTAGTTATCACTGCAGGTTACCAATTCAGCGTTAGTGTGCTGTAAAGCGATATTTTATGAATGCAATTTTTTTAAGAAAAGACAAAGTTTTTCTGTTTGGTTTACCGAATTTGTCTGAAACCCAGAAGTAACTATGAGGACAGACTTATCCATAAATTGTGGTATTCTTGCTTAAATTTAAAGCTGACAAACACCACTCATATTTCGTCAAATACAAACATACAAATCTAGAACACAATTGACTGCATAATTTTATTTTATTTGAGCTTTTTTCAAAACAACAACCAAAAATATAAATTAATAAAAATCATCAAATGTTTTAACGTTCGGTATTTTCAGTATTTTCAAATGTGGGGTAATTAGCGACATCTTTCTGCCACTTGCCAGGCAGTCGCCAAAGTATCAGGATCGGAGGTGATTTGCTTGTTTGGCATAATCATGTCATCATATCGTTCATTGTTTAGTGTACCCAAAAGTCCACCTGTCCTACCGAAGTACCATCCACTCAAGTCAATGTCGACTGCATCTACATCCCTATCTGATCTAACCTGGAATCCACGACCTTTAACAACCACTTTATCAGCCTCGTCGAAAATTTCAATTTCTGACGATTTGTATGGAAGGTCCATTACTACACCATCAACTCTTACCTGTAATATAGATAGTTGACAAAACTTAAAAATTAAAAAAAAAACATTCTGTACAAATCTTTTGATATAATACGTAACAGCATTGTTCATGTTTTAATCATGAAAAACGAGTTATGCTACATAATACCAGAATCATCTTTTGAAATATAATTTATATTTTCAATATAATGTTGAAAATTGTAACGAACCTTTCCACCGGGTACAAGCTGAACATTTTGTTGATGAGATGTCATTATTAACCTCCTCTTTTGTCTCCCCAAGTAATTAAGGATTATACTGAAGTTTCCGTCCATGTAGTCACGCGCCAATACATAACTGCAACGACCGCTGAAGTCGAAATTCTGACCATCAAATGTAGTAAAACGTTCTCCTCTGATCATTGCGCGTCCTGCAAAGACAATAAAGGTAGTTTCATACACTGTTTAGTTTAAATAAACTGAACAAATAAATATCTACATTATATTTAACGACATGTATTCAATTCTTGGTCAAAAGTGGCAAAGCTATCTAAACTCCATTATTAATTACTAAGTAAACTCAATTTTAAAAAAATCGTCATTAAATCAATTAATTTTATTTAAGACAGTAACAAGGTCTACGTTTAATAACGAAAACATAATTATAATTTGGGAAGGCTGGCCTACATTTTGTTTTACCAATTAGTTACATGATACTGATAGTGAAAAAAAATCAGCATGGGTATAAAATATATAAATATGCAGGTGTTTTCTACTTGTGTTAAAACTATAATTAAACATGCATTGATAATCTGCACACTCCAACATTAAAATTACCTTGACAACAATGCTATTTTTAGCCTTTAATTTAACTTACCAGTCCAGCTCATATGTGGCATATAGTCTTCCAGAGAACCTATCCAGTTTACTTTTGGAATGAGTGGTTTCATATCTGGAATGTACTTCCGTAGAGAAATCTCTGAAATTGAACTCAGTGTCTGGACATCAACTGGAAGATAAATGTCTACTTCTATTTCACCTTTGGTAAGGTCGTATGCAACAACTTTTGATTTTAAAACATTTTTATAGATATCCCTAAGAGCTGAAAGTTCCTTTTCCAAACCCTTCTTGATTTCCTCCACTATTTTTTCCAAAAACGATTTAATATTCTCTTCGATTTCCCATGATTTGTATGCAGACGATCCCTGAAAGGAAAAATCACATGTGTTGTATTTTATTCCAATAAATATATATATAATATAAAGCTGTTTAAGATGTTGAAATCTTATTTTTGTTAATTTACCATTTTCATTCACACATAATATGCACAGTAACACGGCATGTATTGTTAAACAATGCAACAGATACCTACCACATTTAAAACTAGACACTATTATATTTGCTGAATATTTGCTACAAATGGCGTACAACCAAAAAAGGACAATATGTTAGATACAAACATCAATATTATTTGACTTATAAAGCACTGTAGTTAAATAAATCATTTATTATACTAAATGATTTTCAAATATCGAATTTAAATAAATAATACTTTTATTACTAAATTTATTGTTCTAAATTTCAAATACGTCTGCGGAAATGAAGTTTTTCGTCCACACACATTAAAAATAATGTATAATAAATATAAAGTTAGACATACCAAGGTGTACACATTTGTAGGCAGTGAGTTTGCTAGTTTATTGTTGATGCTTTCTCGGGCATTGTAAATTGTTGATGTGTATTGGTTGGCAATGTTTGATATCTGATCGTTAACATTTAGCTTCTGGAACTGGTCTATGTAACTTTGGTACTTAGACTTCCACATTGTGACAGTCTGCTGATTTTCTACTGCATTCAGAGCCTCTATGAAGAGGAAAAAAATATAAAAGTATTAAATTCCGAAACTAACAATATTTTTATTTAAAAATTCAAAGAAAACTATATCATTAGAAATATGTTGGAAGATATTACAAATTAAACTTATTATTGTTTCTATAATACGAAAAATCTTACCATTAAACTTTTGGAAAGAGCTTGATCTAATTGTGTTCATTTGATCACCCATGTTAATGTAGACATTGGTAGAGTAGTCCTCCAATTCCTGTAAAAATGTTGAATAATACATATTATATAGTAAGTTTGAAACAAAAACTAATTTTGTTGCATGCTTCATTGAGAAAGATACTAAGCACTCCTTTCAAAGAAACCATTAAATATATTTAAAACATGATAGTTTTGATACTTTTTCAGGCGAGGCTAGATGACTTGCATACCTGTTCTAACTGATAAAGTCGTTCTATCAATTCGTCAATTTTTTGTTTCATTGGAGAACTATTCCACGTTTCGTCCAAATCTTTATAAAGTTCCCTGTAAATGGAAATATAAATTTGTTATAACCCTTAATCCTAAGTATTTAATATTCGAAACTATATTGAGATGTCACAAACAACACTTGTATCATTAGAGAATTAGGTATTAAATTGAATAAGGTGAACAATTAAAACATTTAAATCACATAAAATTGTTACGTCTTGGTTCACTGAAACATTTAATAATGAAGCTTTTTAATTGGCAAAAAATGCATCACATCAGAAAGTGAACAGCTCAAATTCATAACAAATCATTTTATACACTTACATAATTCTATTTACGGCGACTTCAGCCGAATCAAAAATATCACCGAGGTAATACTCATTAGTTTGTCTGAGTTGTCTCAATTCTCTAATCATGTCAGCAAACGGTTTAACTTCTTCATTGTATGCTGCTTGAATAATTCGTGCCTTGTAGGAAATTTCTTTGTTAATTTCATCGGATGCCTCAGCTAATACCAGCCCGGATTCCTCCCCATATTTCTCGGTTCTTCTTGACAGTCGTTCCTATACAGTGAAACAATCTGTATTAAAATGCGTTAATGAAACATTTATTATAGACCATATATATATTAGTAAAGAAATAGGAATTTGTATGGCACTAGATACAAACAATACTATTAAACACAAAGTATCAAAATCTTACACTAATAAATATAATATGCCGTGGTGTCGTATTATAAAAATATAATTACTTTGACATCACGAATAAGATCAGGGCGCCACTGGACACGTGTGTTAAGGATCTTCGATGTCTTTAGTCGAAGATTTAGTAAACTGTCAACGATTTTTCTGTTATTTTCATCTCTGGAGATCTCCGCAGATATTCCTTTCTCATCAGAAAATTTGGCGTTCACGTGAAGAATCCTCTTTGGATCGTCTACAAGTATCAAAGTCAATAATATAAGTAAGGGACCAGGTGTTGATTTATTCAGTACAAAACATCGAGAAAACATTTTCACGTTACAATATAATTCTTGCAAGTATTATGCTTAAATTATACTTAAAATATCTCCACGTTTTTTTATATATTAAACTTTAACGACACTTTGAGAACCATGAAAACTTTAAAACAATCACTCTAATCGGCTGTTTTACGTACAAAATAGTTCTAAAGAACTTAATTTCAAAATTTTGTAATCTAAATTGTATTTAAACATACCTATATCATAGTTCATACTAAAGTCAATGCTGGCTTGGTCTGGGTCAACAATTAAATCTGTATTGATTGGATTGACATCGTCATATAAATTTCTGATTGTCAGTTTGAATGGTGAGGTGTCAATGCCCGCGTCCATTTTCATAGACTTTACTGGTGAACGTATCTAAAACGTTAATCTGACCATTATATTAACATAAAACAATACTCAGATGATTTCATACACGTGTAATGTTTTTAAGCACCACAGACATATTAATCTGATACAAAATAAATTACCGTTTATATAAAAGATGTGAAAAGTATTGTTAGTGAAGTACCAAAAACTTACAATATGAACTATATTAGTTTCAGTTTCAAGAGATTGAGATGTTAAAGTTTTAATTGCAAATACGGTTCACAAAATGATAATCTAGAGATACTACAATGTAGACACATACGATTTAATATTATAGACATACATGAAAGTTTAATTGTCGTCGTAGTCTGTCGATTTCTGTCATCAATGCAAAATTTTTAGTTTGGCGTTTTGCTGTCATATAGCGGATATCGATACCAGCAGATAGTTTGTCATCAGATTTTCCAAACTCAGCCTTAGTCTGAATATCAACTGTAGTATAAGGATGGTTAATTCCCAGTAAGAAATTGTATTTCTCTCCTCGGCCTGAAACATCTTCTAACTTAGAGCTGAGAGTCAAGGTTTTACGTGCATCCTTTGAGTATTTGATTTCAGCGCTTCCATCGTAAATAACATTACCACCCGTTCGCATCTTCGTGTCAACTCTTAACTCCTGCGAATATAAATAAAAAATTATATGTTGGGAGGCAAACAGAAAAGTCGTCTGAAATCCCCATGGCTATTATAGCGTTCCACGCAAGACACTAAAACCTACCTAAACATCAAATATCGTTAAAATCGGACTTTGTTTTTGGCTACTTACAAATACAAATATTTAGACTCTTAGACTGAGTATTTTCAATATATGTTTATAACACGAAAACAATATTTGAAGGAACCCAAGTATATTTATTTGAAACCATCTTAGGTTTTATATGTCTACACAAATATAAAATATGTAAAACACGGCTTTTGCAAAGTCAAACTCTTTGTAGTGTTTTAAAAAACCAAGAAATGTGAAACAAAGAAATCATTTTTCGTATAAGTAATATTATAATTTAACTCAAAACTAACCTTTCTTATGCTTGGCATTTCTAGTTCCAAGTTAAACTCATTCGCATCTCTCCTGGATAGGTTAGTTGTCTTCACAGTTATTCGTTTGTCTTGATCGTTGTCAGCATCCCAGAAAAAAGAAGACGATTCATATTCGGAATTTTTTGAGTTAGAAAATACCATTGTTCTCGTTGGAAGTTTAAGCTTAAATCTATTCTCCTGGATTGACTCTTCAATTTCGAATCCGTGTGTCTTTATATTGTCTTTGGATACAAATATGGCGTATTTAGCGCTGCGTTCAGGCCTTTCGTAGGAAGCATCCAGTCCATAGTTTGAAGAACCACACATTCCTCCGAAATGTACAATTTGCTTTTTGACAGACCAATCGTCGTTAAATTTGGCATCAAGTCTACAACTACTGTCTCTATCGTTGTTGTTCCAGTTTGCAATTATATATGTTTCAGCTGTTCCAAGTTTATTGATTTCAAATCTCATTTGCTTCGGTTGCTTGACAACTGCAGTTAGGCTGATTTCTTTTAAGTCTTTCGAGCTAAATTCAAAATCGACATCATACATGATTACTTGGTTCAGCTCTAAGTTTGTTGACGAAATAAAACGTTTTTCAGTATCAATCCGTTGATATCTGATAATACTGTCTAGTGTTCGAACAAAATTAAAGGGTGTTCTCAGTGAAAGTATTGCTTCGGTGTTTGAAACAGATCCATCCATTATTAATCCTTCCGGTTGATTGAAGAAGGCTTCAATGTGTGCTTTTGCTTCATTACTTGTTTCTGTATTTTTCATGCTTATTCTAATGTCTTGAAGATATGTGACGCCAGATATAAGTTTTAGTGAACCCTCTAATTCAGTTAGACGACGTCCATTAAAACGGGCTTCAAAATCAAAATCAGACATCAATGATGTCTGTATATTTAAAGCAGCGCTGTAAGGCGTTTTGCTGGCAGATGCTCTTAATCGTGTACTTTCAATTCCTCTGAATGGCGTTTCCAGATTAGCTGTTATGGAAACAGGTGTCAGTTCTATGTTTAGAGTGATTTTATCCGAGTTGCTGGCAGCATTTCCAGTCAGAGAGTAAGAATCTCCGTTGATTTTAATATTGCCATTGACAGAATATATTTTGGTAGGAGTTTCTAGCGAGAAAGTTATCGTTTCTTTAGAAAGTTGTAAATTTCCTTTGAATACTTGATTATCTGGACTGGTTGTCATGTATGTTGATGATGATAGACTATCTGAACGCATGTCGTGACTGTATCCCCAGGTAAAATGTGGAACAAATGGACAGGGAGATTTAATCTCTGTCTTCAAATAAGCTCTTTCTAGACTCTGCAAATCAACTCTTAAGATTCCTTCAATCACTTTGTTTGGTGCATATTGAATGCTACTCTTGGTTGTGAAAGCTTCTAACCTTCCAGTATGTTCTAATTTTGCATTAACATCGCGAAATTTAGCAAATGGAGATTGTAAACTGAAATGTCCCTCGATTGATGGAAATTGTTTGAATGAAGTGTCTATTTTGATTTCTTGTTTACCTGTAAGAGCTCTGATAGTGGTTTTGAATTTTGATAGACCACCATTGTGGGAAATTGTCAGTTGAGAAGACCTTTTATATCCCGTTATGGTAGTTGTGACTGTTGTATCTAGATCTAGGATACTGTCTCCAATGCTAAATCTAGTAACTTCCTTCACTTCATTCATATCTCCAACGGAAGCCTTAATACTAGATTCAAACGATTTCAGAGACCCAGTAATGTCATATTCTACTTTGATATCTTCAAGAATTGGTGTGGCTAACAAAAGTTCCCCTTTAATTGTTCTTAAAGACCATTCATGGTTTACAAAGCCTTTTACCTTATCACTGCCATATCCTATAGAATAATCATATCTAAACATGTCTGATGCTCTATTACCGTTGAAAAGAATTTCAAAATCTTTTGTAAATGGCGTTTTTATGCAATTCTCTACCTTAATTCCGGTTGTCGTATCTATCTTTGTATTCATGCTTGATTTAAACTGTCCTGATGTGACTTTTCCTTCCATTACGATTAGGCCATTGTCATTTGTGAATAAAGCAGTTACTTCGTGTCGTTCAAAGTTGGTAAAGGGTGTCTGCAGGGTTACTTTTCCTCTAAATCCACTCGTGAGGTCCACTTGACTTTCTCCAATTATTTCTTTGTCATTTAACATCAGTTTGGTTACAGTACGGTAAGTATTTAGATTGCTATCTATTTTGTGAGAAACTGATGCCTTCAAATCCTTTATTGGGGATTTTATTTCAACAGAGCATTCTAAACCACTATTAACATTGGTGTTAACGTCCAAAGATACCGCTTTGCCATTGTACGTAATTGAGTTAAACAAGCGGAAGTTGTTCATGTTTCCCGTCTGTTTCATTGTACATGTTACTTCCTGCATCTTATTTCCACCGTAAGAGAACTCTGCACGAGTGTCGAAGTCGAATACATTTCCACGATGTTTAATCAAAACTGTAATGTCGTCTGTATAGGGAGTTTTCAATGTAGCCTTTCCGTCAATTCCGTTGTTAGCGTCTAAGGCAATGTCTGTTGAAATTTCATTGTTGTTGTAAGAAAAAGCAGAAGATATGACAAAACTCTTTAAGCTGCCTGTCAGAGAGAATTTTCCTCTCACGTCATGTTGTTTCTGTCCGAAGTATTTAGACTGCAAACGTGATTCAAATTCCTTCATTGATCCTTTATGAGTTATAGACAATATGATGTCTTCTGTAAACGGTGTTTTGAGTGTTAACTGGCCTTGAATGTTATTTGTTGTATCTAGAGATATATCTGTAGATATTTCTTTGTCATTGTATGATGCTTTTCCAGATGCCGTGAAACGACGTAGATCTCCGTCTATATTTAGACTTCCTTTAGCACTGTGTTGTTTTTGACCAGAATATGTCAAGTCTGCTTGATAATCAAAGTTTCTTACGTCTCCGTTAACAGCAATATTAGCTTTCATATCGGACCAGTGTGGTGTTTGGAGGAGCAAATTCACCGATAGTCTAGAGATAGTGTCAATGTCTGCAATGAATGACGTACGTTGCAAATTATAGTTCACATCAGCGGATGTTTTGAATGTCCTTAAGGTTCCATCGTGTTTGAATTGAATACTAACTTCATGCTGTTTTGAACCACTGTAAGTTATTACAGCATGTGAATTAAAGTTGCTTCGTCTGCCCTGATGTTCAAGTAGAATCTCAATATCTGAAATCCATGGTGATCTAAATATTCCCTTAGCTTTTACTCCACTTGTAGAATCGAATTCTACCTCTGAAGATATTTTCTTGTTGTTGTATGTTGCTTCCCCTTTAGAATTGAAATTATCTATTCCACCGCGATGTTCAAATACAACTGAAATGGAATGTTGCAGCCTACCACTGTAGCTAACGTCTCCTTTAGTATTAAAGTTCAGTGGGTCTCCATTGAGATCTACCGTTAGTAAAATATCATCGGTGAATGGGGTTTTCACTACGAGTCTGCCAATAATTCCTTTATCCCTTTGCAATGTTGCCTCTATTGAAACCTTTCTCTTGTTATAATCTACTTCAGCAAATTTTCTATGGTTATAATTCTGTAAAGCAATGTTAACTTCATGTTTAAGATCGCCGTATCCAACTTCGCCGTGACTAAGAAAGTTGTCTATTACCCCTTGATGATTAAAAGATGCAGTAATGTCGTCTGTATATGGTGTTCGAATTGAAATACTACCTTCTGGATCACGTAGTGTATCAAATGAAACGTCAGTCGATATTTTTCTACCGTTATAAGACAATGATCCAGATGATGTGAATTTACGTAACTCCCCGTCGTATTTATAAATTAAGGAAAATGTATGGACTTTCGACCCACCATATTCTATATTCAACAAACTACTGAAATCCCTAAGCTCTCCAGTATGGGATAAGGATATCACGGTCATCTTTGTTAAGGGAGTCTCCAGTGTAGCTGTCACTTGTATACTATTTGTGGCATCGAAGGACATAGAAGCAGCTACTCGTTTATTATTGTATGACGCTTCGGACCTTGTGTAAAATTTCTTGTACGATCCCTCATGACTAAACACAATAGCTGCTTTGTGTTGTGTACGGCCACTGTATGTTATATAACTCTCAGCTTTGAAGTTTAATGGTTGTCCGTCTTGTTTGATATAAAGAATAATATCTTCGCTTAATGGAGTTTTAATAGTAACCATGCCTTCAATTCCGTTGTTTGAATCAAATTTAACTAGGATGGATGTCTTTTTCTTGTTGTATGTTACATCAGAGGAGGTTGAAAACTCTTTTAGAGTGCCTTTCTGACGGAAATCAAGTTCAACTTCATGTTGTGTGCGTCCACTGTATGTGAGTTTGAATGATGATTTCACATTATATGAATCCAGTGTAGTTTCCGTTTTGAGAACAATATCGTCTGTAAAAGGTGTCTTCAGAATTCCGTCGATTTTCAAAACACTATCGGTGTTGACAGAGAGTTCAGCTGATGCAGCCTTGTAACCAAAACTCATTTCTCCTCGGGAATTAAATCTTCTAAGCTCTCCGTCATGATTTAATTTAAAAGCAATATCATCGAAGTAAGGAGATTTCAAATAACCTCTTGCATTTAAGCCACTGGTAGTTCTAATAGCCAGTTGACCTTCAGTTTTCTTACCATCGTGTACAAAATCAAAGTTGCATACAAAATTGTCTATACTTCCTTCGTGTCTGTACGATACCTCTACATTATGGATATTTACGAAAGTAGTCGTCATCTTTGCCGAGACTCGAACGCCATTAGTTGATGACAATTGGACAACACCCTGTGCCTTCTTCGAGTTTATTTCAACATCTGCCCTGCTTTCAAAATCACGTAGTTGGCCTTTGTGACTTATTGCGACCTTACCTGATCTCAAAATATCAAATGTAGAATACAAATTCATGATCACTGACAAGTCTTTTTTTGCGTCGAGGTCGAGATCACCTTCAACTGAATTTTGTCCAAATTCTCCTCTCATGTTGGTTTTGCATTTGAGTAGATCTCCTGCATGTTCAAATGATCCTGTTATACTTGGAGCAAATGAAGTTTGGAGTGCAACATTTACTTTCAATGTTGGTTTTCTTACTAATGAAACTTGGCTATCTAGAATTGATTTTCCTCCATATGATACAAGGGCTTTGGTATTGAATGATGGTTCCAAGTTATGTGAAATTGCTATTTTTACAAGATCATAATAAGGAGATTGCAAAGTTAGTTTTCCGTCGATTTTGTCAAGGGTTGTAAAAGAAACATCAAGCTGGCTTCGCTCTTTGTTAACAATAGCTTCTAATTTGGACGCAAAGTTGTTGACAGGTCCTGAATGTGCAAAATCGACAATCATTTCTTCGTATCCGATGAATGGAGTTTTCATGTTAACAGAAGCAGTGATTGGACTTTCTGTATTAACTGACGTATCAAATGTAATAGTTTTGGAGTCCTCGTAGGTAATTTCAGATTTTGTCACAAACTTTCTTAGCGATCCGTTGTGACTTACTGCGGCTTTAAGATTTCTGTAATTTGCAAAAGGAGTTTGAAGGGATGCTGACAAGGTGAGTGGTTGAGCTGAGAACTGCAAATCGCCAACAGCAATTTTTTTGTTTTGTGATAATTCTAAGTGACATATAAAGTCAGATAGGATTCCATCATGTTTATAAGCTGCCCTCAAATTTTCGTATTCATCATATGGTGTTTGAATCAAAAGTTCAGTTGAAATTGTAGGATCCAACTTCGACTTCAGGTTTGCACTCCACAAGTCTTTGCCAATCTTTAATTCTGAATAGCATTTGAAGTTTTTCAGATTTCCTTCATGCGTCAAGAGTGCCGTTATTTTTTTCAAACTTTTGAAGGGTGTTGATACGGAAAAGTCTGCATTCAGATTGCTTGTGAAGCTGAAGGAAAGATCTCCTTCAATTTCTTGCTTTCCCCATCCAAACTTTGCTTTTGCCTTGAAGTTGTTTGGTTTGCCCTTGTTTGTAAGAAGAACATTGATGTCATCCATGAAAGGTGATGTGACCTTTAGAGTTCCTTTCATTCTTTTAGAATTGGACATTTCTATGTTGACTGTAATAGGTTTATTCTCCCCGTATTGAATTTCGGCATCGGTTTGAATGTCCATGTCATTTGCAATGTGCTTAAATGAAGCCAGTATATTTTTGGTTGATGGGGATTTAAGATTGAACAACCCATGCATACGTTCACCATTTGTGAACCTCAAATCGACCTCATGTTTTTCATCTCTATTGTACTGCAGCATGCATCCACAAGAAAACTGATTGAGTGTACCCTTGTGATTAACCTGGAACGTTATTGGATGAGAGTCAGGCAGACGAACTGTGGTCGAAGACAGGTAGTTTTTCTCGAATTCGTTATTCATCTCGGCAGAATAAATCTTTCCTTCTGGGTACTCCATTTGTAATTTGGTAAGATAACCTTTTGGTGTTATGTTATTATTGAATCCAGCGATAAAACTTCTGAAGTTCTCATAAGGTGTTGTAAACTTGACATCAACTTCAACTCGAGGAATTTTAAATAATGTCTTCAATGTCATAGACAGAACACTTCCGGGCAAATATTCCAATTTAATGTCTGTTCTAGTTTTGTCTTCTTCTGGACGTTGGGAAAATGTTACCTCGCTATATTGTGATGGCCTTACTAGTCTGATATTGCCTGACACACCTCCTAATCTGTTAAATGACGTCAACAGCTGCATTTTTTCAAGTATTGGTTCTACCTCTATGCTAGCAGAAGATGTCATCGACTGCAAGTTGCCACTGAATTCGGCTTCAGCTGAAATTTTACGGAGAGAAGAGAGAGGCGTAGAAACTAATAGACGCAGTGACTTAACTGTGCCTGATTTAACGTTAGTTTCAATAGTCATAAGTTGTTTACTGTTTATCTGTAGGTTTCCATTGACAGACAATTCTCCATTTTTTACTAGCATGTGATAGTCGGTACTAAAAAAATCTTGGTCATTCTGCCTAATCTTTACTATGCTGACAAAAGTGCCATCGTTTTGTGTATGCCTGTGATCTATTACAAGTTGCCCTTTTCCAGAGGGACTAACAGTGTCCAATGTGTATTGCACGCTTGCTTTTTGCCAGGCAACATTGTGTTTTCCATTTAAGCTCAAAGAGTAAAGATCTTTATCTATTTTGCTTGTAACAACCGTTGACACATCATTTAGAGTATTACTATGGCGCCATGTTGTATCATATTGATTTGTTGGTGTTATTAATAAAATTCGCCCCTTTTGTTGAATCATCACTCCTGACCTGTCATGTGTCAACTCGCCTTCATATTTATACATTTTGCCATTAACATCAAGTACAATGCTGTTAGTATTTATCTTTTCCCTCGTTTGATGGCTGACATCCAAAGAGATAGATTTCACTGATGGAACATTAGACTTAACTGCGGCATGTCCTACATAAACGTCATTGTCTTTCTTGGCGGAACCATCAAATTGAATAAATTGATCGTTCAGTTTACCATTCAAAGCAGATTTTAATTCATCTTTAAGGTCATGATCAATCTCAAATGATAAACTTCCCAGTGTATTAATGGGTGTCTTTATGTTGAATGAGCCATGAATTGTGCGAAGATTAAGAGGCTTTCTAAGTGAAAGAACGGCTGAAACTTTGTTTGTTGGCTTCCAGTTAATGTCAATATTTGTTTTCACCTGATTGTCATTTGAGAGATGGTCAACTTCTATTTTCATGTAACGTAGTTCCCTGTGTGTTGTTTGCAAGGTTAAACTGCTAAGGATCTGGTGGTCATTCTTCTGTTCCAAATAAGTATCGACAGCTATTTGTTCTTTGTCAAAAGACCTTATATCGAAGTGTGCTATTTTGTCTTTTCGGTTTATGTTAATTTTATTATTCTGCAGCGGACTTTTTATCATCAGCGAGCCAGTAATATCGTTCGGTTTTCTGAACTCCAACTCCGTTTCAAATAATAATTGTTTTTCCTTGTCAGCGTTGGCATCCCATTTAATATCAACAAGACATCTGTAAACTGGGTCTTTCTTCTTTGCTTCTACTAAACCAGTAACTCTTCTTGATGGAAAAGAGATATCTCCTCCCAGCTGGAGTACCCCTCCCTTGAACAGAGAACTAAATGTTACTGTATAGTCCTTGTTTAGTTGTGAACGAATTCGGAAATCTCTAGGGTTCATATTCATCTGGGCTTCCATATGGACTGGTTCCCTTTCAGGCATATTGATATCAGTGCTGACATCGTATTCATCGTCGCTTATTTTTAAATCACTGATTATGCTGGTTTTACGACCAGCAATGTTCGTTGACAGTTCGTTCGTGAATTTTTTTGCATTCTTTTGCTCGAAGCTATCGGAAATAGAAAACTCTTTTTCATTCCATTTGATACTGGCATCACCTGATAATGCAGTAAAACGCTTAGATTTGTTTTTCAATTGCAAAGCAGCTGACACTGATTGTTTCTTGCCATACACTATTCCAATGCTACTATCAATGGACTTTGGTTTATGTGAGTGACTTCCTTTAATCTTAAAATCTACCCCCTGAAAAAGAAGATATAAACCCGTCAATAAACATTCTAACAGTGATTTTTGTTATTGAAATAAGTTGGTTATTTTATTTTTAATTTGATAAATAATTATTCATATTTATCACTGTATTTAAGTTATTTCCACAACATATACACTATAAATCTCACCATTGCAAGGTGCTGAACTTCTGCGTTTATGTCTAAATCAGATGCCTTCCAGTCTAGTTCATGACGAACCAGAGATGTAATATATATTCGTTTATTTTCATCTTTTTTCTTTGCGCCATATCGTACATCACATTCAACATTTGTAAGCCGTTCCTTGTTGCTTAAGTCAGTTTTAATAACAACATTGTAGTCACTGTTTCTTTTAAAATCTACCGAACTAAAAGATAAAATATAACAAGATTTACGCCTTTGAATCTCTTTAAAATGTGGCACCGGTGGCCGAGGGATTAAAGCAGTTAATCCTATACTATTCACAGCGTGTCTGTCATCACTAAGGTCCGTTTTAGAGCCCTGTAAATAAGGTTTTTGTTACACCAAAACAACTGGCACGGAGAAGCCTCTTAAAATCAAAACTGGACTCTAAGCAATAACTGAGTAATTACTGAAAGTGGCGTTAAATCCCATTTAATCAAACATATTAACCCTTAATGACTTTAAATATGTGACTAACATGAAAGTGTTCAATCTTCACTGTCAGTTTGTTACAGGTTTCACGAAAGTTTTAAGAACGCACAATGAATGTACAAGTAATAGAGCACAGACTGATATATTTTCTGTCTAATCAATATGTCTGCGTGATGAGATAACCAACTAAAAATTTATCCGTCTAGTACAGGTTAGGTATAAAATGCAAGTCGTTTGTTTTAGCCATAAATATAACTATATTATGTAAACTTGGCTTAAACACGATATTATACTTGTTCATTTGTTGTATTTACTAATCATTTTACGTATAATGTGATCAATTTCCAAATTAAATTTTTCAAAAAAGTTTTCCCTAATAGTGTTGGTATAGAATTATTTATTTTTTCTACGACTTCGATTTTTTTTCTTAAAAATCGTTCACTACGTTCTATCAGTAACATACTAACCAGTCTCCTTTCAATGACCATACAGTCTGTGTGAAAACATAGTTTACTTTGCTGTTTATATTTATTCTATCTCGACTGATTGTAGGAATAACATAGTCAAGATTTACTCTGGTAACAATTGCTGCATTCTGGATCATAATGTTAGACGTTCCCTTTGTTCGTAGGAATGGAGTATTAATGTCAATCTTTGATTGGAAGCGGCTATTGGCTTTTCTTTCTGTCTTCAACAGTTTGGCTGTGGATATAAATGAAAATACATGTAGTTGACACAAACGTATAATATCACCAATCTAGCTTTTCCCATAAATGTTCGATGGAGACGAATATAGCAAAGTTACGTTTGTTGATTCCGAAATCGTGAATTGAAGTGATTTTGTGAATGTGCATGCCAACACTTCACGACCATGCTTACCACCATTATCCTCGGCCGTTGTTTGGCAGTTTAAATTTGGTAACACGGTTACTGAAATGGACTAGACGTATACGGTGACATGGTGTTGGGACGTCACAGGCCGACGTCAATTCTAAAAGAATTAATCGGCTTCTTTTCCTGAGCTTGGAGATGGCTGACTAAGCGATATATCATTGACTTATAAAATCCTGATTGCAGTGCGACGACACGAAAAGGTCCCCAAAACCAAAGCAATCTCAACTGGCATTCGTTAGACACTGTGCAAAGTATGCCAAGCGTGTAATTTTAACACATATTGATTACATATAACAGTTATGCCACTAAAGCTAAAACTAAAGTTTATTATTTTTCTTCTTGTATATAATGTTTCAATTAAATCTTTGAACGAGTGGCTATTATATAAGAAAACTACTGGTAAATTTTATATTCTAGTGGTCTTCGTGAATAATTTATTTGCCCTTTAAAAAGTGAAACTCTAATAACTTCGAATGCCCCTTCTATAAAAAGCATATCAAATATTAACATAGATGTAAAAAAGATAAATGTATTAAACAAAATAATCATTATATGATTACATACTATATATTTTGACGGTTTGGTCCAAAAGTCTGTCAAGTGTAAGATCAATTAAGATCAGAGTTCCAGGTTTGTATTCCAGTGAACCTCCAAAGGCTGCCACCTCGTCTATCGGTGTGCGTATGGACAAAAAGGGTATCAGTTTAGTTGCCTTCTTTGTGTCCGTCGTCTGAAGTCTGGTCTCAAAACTGTACTCCTTTCCAGCTTCAAACGAGATAGACGTCTTTAAAGATGTCATACCTCTCTTGTTAAGCAGATTAACTACAAAACAAATGCTATAGAAATTAAAATCTAATTGGAGGCAAATTTTACATTTGAAAATTGAATGTGAAGATTAAGTTTAAACTAGAGGCTCTTAAGAGCCTGTATCGCTCACCTGACTTACAAAAAACTTTTTAAGAGAAATATTTTTCTTTGCAAATTTTTATTTTAAATGCGAAAGAGTTTATGTGAAGATGCTGTTTCCATGAATGTTGTCATGTTGAATTTCCAATCAGCAATGTGTAGGACAGTTTCTGGGAAGTAGCCGTTTTATGTTTCTTTCTCATAGGTTACTATGTTAAGTGATGTTCCATGGTGGTAGCAATCTTGTATTTTGGATCAAAACAAATAATTTAAAATTGGTAGAGGACCATCTGAGGTATATTTCTACAATATTATAATTCCTTCTGTGAAGCAGATTGTGGAAAACAAATTTCGAAATTTCAGCCAATCAGAATGCATTTGCAGCTCTGGCAGCCATTTTGAATTTCCTATCGGCTTGAAAAACTCAAAATTAGATTACTGGAATAGTTTTATAGAAGTTAGCATGGTTTTCCCATAAGGTCCTATGTTGAGCTGTGTTTCACGGTGGCGGCCATCTTGGATTTTGGTTCGGCAAAAGAAATTTTTAAAAGGACTGTCTAAGGTACATTGCTGCAATATTTCAAATCAATCTGCCAAGCGGTTTATGAGAAGAAAATGTTTCAAATTCAGCCAATCAGAACGCATTAATGACCCTGGCAGCCATGTCTAATATTTGATCGGCACCAAAAACTCAAACTTTGTTAAAAACCACGCAATAAACATTCCTGCGAAGTTTAGTTTTAATTGGCCAAGTGGTTTTGGAGGAGGAGATTGAAATGTGAAAAGTTCACGGACGACGACGACGCCGGACGCTTTGTGATGATAATAGCATACACTGACCCTTTGGGTCACGTAAGATAAAAAAAAGCAAGCGTTTTGTCAGTCAGACAGACTTTGCTTTTCCTGATCTTATTACACAATTTGCCACTGTTAACACAGATAAGGAAATCGTTTTTAGAATCGTGAAAAAATAAATATATTTTCGCAATCGTTACTATCGGATTAATGAATAAATAATTGGCTGATTACTCTAACATATCTTAACAATATGTTTACCATTACCTTTCGACTGTATAGGTTGTCTTGACAATCCTTTAACAATGATTTCCCAATCAAAGCTTTTACCAATAACGTACTGAACAGTACTGCTCAATCTGATGTTTTCCTTGTTCGGAATAACAATTTCAATGTAAGGGTTAAATGTAAGTGATTGACCATCCTTAGTCTGGCTCCATACTGCGGTAACAGAATATTCGTTCGTATTGTCAATTACAATTCTACCAGTTATCTGTTTCTGCTTATTGTCCGTAACAAAGGCACCTATAACAGTGATAAGACTCAGGCTGTTACTTTATCTAAAACGACCGACTTGGTATTGCTTAATGTATTAATCCAAATTACAAATATGGTTTATTTATTGTTTTTATGATTTTATCTGTAAAATATTTAATCTAGCTGATCACTGGTAAACTGAGCTGCGTCTCTTTTATTATTTGCAGTGAACTAATTTTCGTTTCCGATTGTTGGCTTCGATCATGAGATCTGGAACCATACTATGAGGGCTCCCAGTGCTCAACCCACAAAGCAGCCCAGCGCGTGTCCAGGTGGCGGATAGAGGAGACCCAAAAAAAGAATAGGTTAAGTGTTGCCGCTACAAAAGGCTAAATTTACTGCCCCTAACAAAACTCCATACTTTTCATGTTGCAGTCAAAATTGTGTTCCCTATGCCCCACCCGTTTTTTATGTTGAGTTATTTCTTGCTAACTTGTTTTCGTCTTGAACATAGCTGAAAAACTGCTCGCTAGACGTATAAGAAACATCCTATCAATCGATTATGAGATAGAAGACAAAATGTACAATCACTTAACAGGAATAAAGTTAACTAAACAAATAAGTAAATGATTTCTATCATTAATATTAAACAAAATTAAGAGATATACAGTCTATACGCTTTACCTCTGAAAGAAGCCTTTTTCCAAGGTGACATCATACTTATTTCCAGCACAGGGTCCTCTGGTCTAAGGAGGCAATCGAAGTTGAGTGCACGATCGATCGAAGAACCTGGTGTACTAAAAGCTACTCTAGCTCTTGCCTCACGATTTTCCTGATAGAAAAAAATGCCTTTAAAAACAAGCAACCAAATGAATCCTGCATTTTATTAAAATTTAATACTCGTATAGCTACTTTCAGGAAGAAAGAACATATTTATTGTAGTTGTTCCATTAACACATGTAAAATGATAAATATAAAATAAATTTCGATGCACACGATTGCTTCGTTAAAAAAGAAAGTAGACAAAACAAATAAGGATAATATAATTCTGCAATGTTCATAAAAATCCTCACCTTGGCAAATTTATATTCAAAGTTATAACTGGCATGGCTATCACGCTTATATAAGATAATTCCAGCGCTAACTGGTCCAGTCATAGGGAAGTATGGAGCATCTGTCTGCAGAGAAGCATTTGGATACTGAAGTTCAGCACACAGTTCCATGCCTGTTATCTTTGCCAGTTTATCTCCAGAACACACCTTCTTTATCTGTCTGTTCTTTGTAACCATTTTCTGTTCTCGTTCACTGTCACGATGGACTGTGAAGAATGCCGTTCTGCAATATTAGTTTTTAAACATTTTAATTTAAGCCTTCTTTTTCGACTGCTTTTTCTTATATAAACTATTTTTAATTATATATTGTATTCCCTTTACATTTTTGAAGTAAATGCATAATAAATAGACGCGTGTTAACGGCCAACAAAAGCGCATGTGATTTTTTATAAGAAAAATCAAAATTGTCATTAGACTTAAAATTTACGACCCTACTATACTAGTTCAACCGAAACCACTGTGATCTTCCAAGAGTATTTTCAATTTTTCTCATAAATATTATAATACTAATGAATTGAAGAAAATATTAGGCTCTACTGAGCATTTTTTCTATCGATTAGAGCCAATTACAGATATCCTTTATATTCTGGTATAATAAACTTATGTATTTATCTTGGCAATTTTTCTGATTAAAATCGGATGTAAGTGAGTAGTACACAAAGTGTAGCAAAAACTTATGCGACACACGTTATTTGTTTTATTGAATGCCAATGACAGGATAAAAAAGTACTCCACATTATTCCACAAGGTTTATCCCAAAGTTAACTTTTTTATATGATTACTTTTTAAATCTCTACAAAATACGGGAACGGTTTATTAGACGCTCGCTATTCGTCTAATAGAATACCCATTGCACAATAAACTAAGGAAACACTGCATTTATAAAATACAAACACATACCTAATATTAAAAACTTCCATTTGATCGAAAGGTGTTTTTATTTCAGCACTAAGCACTTTGCCGTTATCAAGTTCGATGTGTCCTTCCAATGAAGAAGACGAGTGCATTGTTGAAACCATTTTCATTCCACTCTTTGTTACAAAGGCATCTACGCTCATCATGCTATTTATTTGTACAGATCCACTGCAAAAAAGAATACAATTAACTAAAATGTAAAACCAAAAATGTGGATTAAATCAAAGTACCTTACATTTATGAGTTTTCATACTACACGGAATACGTTTCCATAAATGCTCGTGTAATTTGGATCATCAGAAGCAGTATATTATCTGTGTGATCAGCTTATAGTCAGAACTGTACAGACGCAAAAAAAACAACAACTATAAAGTACTTAAATCCTTTACCTTGGTTTGATGTATCCATTGACTGACAGACTAGGAGGATTTGATGTCAATTTCCTTAGGTCTATTTTACCAGCAGCTTCCATGTCAATTGTTGCTGATCCGTCGATTGTTAGGTTCATTGGTAGGCCAGAAATAGTAGGAATAATTATGCTACTGTCCAAAAACATGATGTTTTGAGTGAAGGAGTATCGTCTATTATTGGCAAGACTGGTGACGATGTCCAAGATGTTGATAGATTTGCCATCTCTGATATCGGAAAGACCAGTGAATCTTGTGAACATTAATTCGTTACCGAAAACTCTCATGTACATATTACCTCTAAGAGCGTCCATTTCAGATCCGAACTGCAAAAGTTGATTAATTTAATGTCATTATTGTTTGAAATAAAACTAACGCACTAAACAAATAATATGATAAATGTATCGCATATATTAAAACAATATTTATCTAGTCTTTTAGATAGATAGATTTCTACATATAATTTGAATACAATTGATTTTCACTGACATTTACCTGTCGATCTATATCCTCCATTTTTGTGTCACTTATACCTTTCAAGGCCTGTTTGGTTGTCCCCTTCTCATTCTTTTCTTGGAAATATCCATTTGGTCCAAAATACGATTCCAGAAAATATTCAAGACCCTCAACACGTCCTCCAATTTCCAACAGGTTGACAGAGTGTCCGAAAAGATCAAATGTTATATTGGTCATGGCAGATCTTGGAAGAAATGATTTTGACGACCAAATAAGGTTGCTGTCCATGGAGGCCCCTGTGTTCAATTTCTCAAGAAAGAATGACGCTTCGTAATTCCTTGAGTATTTCAATTTTTCAAGATCAAATTCTTTCTTCAGCTCTTCGTCACTGACAATGTTTCTTATGCTCTGTTTCAGCGGACTGGATGTTTCCATCAAATTAGTTAAATGAGACCACACGAAGGACCCGACTTGATTCACTTCTTCCGACTCCAAGACAAATCTGACTCTTGATAGAGTGACATCAGATGGACAGGTCATGAGAGCAAGGTATGAAGCAATTCTCAATTCAGAATCTTCTTCTTTATTTCTAAACACTGTCATCACTTCAGTTCGCTAAAAGAAGACAATTACTGTTTTAAAATAGCAGTTGATTATTGGGGATGAATCCAATATACACAATTTTTAAATTTCTGTAACAAGAAAGTTTGCTGCAAAAGATATGTTTTTCACTTGGGAACCCATTCGTTACCAAAAATATACGTATAAAGTCCTCAAGAAAGACATACACAATCTAGTCTTCTAAGTAATTACTACTAATTCAACTTACGTCTACTGAGCATGGAGTACGACGGAAAGCTTCAATGGCGGCAAGTCGAACTTCAGTTGGATTATCTTTCTTTGTTATACAGGTGTTAATTGTTGTTAAAGCATTGTGGATATATCCTGCGTTTCCAAGAGATCTCAGGCTAAGTATGACCTAAGATAAAAAATACATCGGTTCATTTGTTAAAATGTGAGTTTATGCTTACTTACGGCCATTTTCGGCAATACCACGTGGTTGTTTTTTGCACAATGATACCAAAGTTACCTTGACGGACAACCGTAACTTGTCAAAACTGTTTGTAGTTGAGCATATCTTCACCAAAGTCAGGAGGTATGTATGATAAATACATATTTAAGCGAAAGATTGCTATGAGGATTTCCTTTAATAGACTATTATATTTTACGTATTAAATATTATCCGATTGTCTTAAATTTCTCACAAGTCATCACGGGAAGCTATTTTGCAAATACATGCTGTTATAAAATATTAATATATTGAATTTAAATTTAAAATGTCATCTTTAACCAACTATGTTATCCTTTTAGTTAAACTTACCTTGTTTAGGTTGTTTTTGTCTACAAAACATCCAACTCCAATCTTGTCTTCGATTGAAGACACAATACCGGCTATGTCAAGATCGTTTTCGCAGGAAACTTTTTTGCAGTAGCCATTTACAAGCGAAGAAACACCTAAAATAGCTTTTTCGTAGACGTCCGATGTTAGTAGAGTCTGCAACACATAATGTTTTTTGTTCAGAATTATTACTTTTCACAAGATAAAAAAACATTCTATATATAATGGTAAAAATTTGAGTAAAATAAATGCCACATATTTTCACTTATTGTAGTAATAAATGCTTGGAAGATTGCGCTCATCATCGAATTGACAACAAGATGCTAATAACAATTACGTTCGGATTTTACAAAATATCGTTTATATTGTGTATTGCATTTACCTTAACTTCATTCAGCATGTCTTTTGTTGGATCTTTGATGAACGACAGGGTTGTTAACCACATGTCGGCCTCCATACCTGTGACTTCTTTGCCCACGATCAAACTTGTCATCATTCTCAATGAAGCTGGAGTCCCTATCATAGGTAATGCATCACGGAAAAATTTTCTAAAGAATAAAGATGTAAAGATTGGAAAGATTGGTGCTAATTGTAAACTTGTCTCGTTAATTCATTATCATAAATAATTACAATAATATAATAGTCAACATGTAAGTAATTCTTTAAGTACCAATGTTCCTATCCCAATCAATATTTATGCATAGTTTTTCTGTAACTGTTGTAATACTTACACAACTCTTTGATTGTTTGTTGGACAGAATGTGGATTTCAGTATTTTTTTATGAATTTGTCTTAGGTCATCACCGCTTAAGGCCTTCATTACGCGAACCAGGTCTGTAAACAGTCTTGGAGTGTCTGGTTGGACTTTTTTCTCGGTGGAGCTGCATATCTCAGTTAGTTTGTTCATTACGTCGTTTGTGGATCCCTTACCATTGTTAGAGTGAGCAAACGTCAATGGCAGACGTTCTAGGACTTGCACTAAAAATATATAATATAAATACTATGTAGTTAGTTGCATTTTCATGAAAAATATGTCAAATACATGGATTCAAATATATCGCTGTTATTAATTTTGTATTTCATTTGCAACTTCAGTGAGATATATACAATAATACAATAACTGAGCATACCTGCTCTATGTACTTTGCTGGTTTCTGAGACGTATTTCAAGGATTGTCTTGTCTTCGTAACAGCTCCACTGGATTCTCTAGAGAAGGGACGAAGAACATGTTGCTCCTCACAAACACTGCTCTGAAGTATCCCAGTGTTACTTACTTCTTGTGTACATTCATGATTGCTCTTTACTAGTGGAAGGGACTGGATTCCCTGTTTAAATAAAATGAAGAAAATTACGGTACATGTTCATGATGGTTGTCATTATAGTCCATATAAACGAAAAATCAAACACTTTTGAAAAGAGTAAAATTTTTGTTAAGACTTATTTATTTATTTATTTTAATACGATTCTTATACTTACAGAAGGAACTCTGTATGGGGTTCCCTGCATCACAGTGTTGAATCCATGTCTATCTGTACATGCCAGCAGGTTTTTGCTTTTCTTAATTGTCTTTGTGTACCATCCACTGTTTGTTACTTTGTATTCTGCTTCGCATTCTCCTGTTACATCAGACTAATAAAAAGATAAACATACAATAATTATGTTTTATTCTTTTAATCAATATATGCATCTTCTAAAAATCTGTACCAAATGTGTATGCATTACAGTTATTGCGACCTCTGTAAAACTTTAAATTTTAGTCACTTTAAAATCATATATATATATATATATATATATATATATATATATATATATATACTTCTACAAATTAAGCCCAACGCTGTTTGAATTAGATTTTTAACACTGTCAAATGTTTTGTTTACCCTCAGCGGGATTCGAACTCACACCGTTGTGACACTGTGGCACCAAATCGCCTGCACTATGTCCAGCGGTCTAGACCCCTCGGCCAAATCCGCTATATAAAATAATCTAATTCAAACAGTGTTGGGCTTAATTTGTAGAAGTATATATAAAAATTTGATATTAACCCTGTATTTCTGATGTTGGATATATATATTATATGGTTGTCACAATACTTAGACGTTTGTATATATATAAAAATTTGACAGTGTTAAAAATCTAATTCAAACAGTGTTGGGCTTAATTTGTAGACGTATATATAAATATTTGATATTAACCATGTATTTCTGATGTTTCAGAAATCCGCTGGATAGATATATTATATGGTTGTCACAATACTTAGACGTTTGTATATATAATTTACTTACTGTGACTGCATGACAAGTAACTTTGTCATCCTATATAATATATACAAAAATGCTGAATTAGATTACTGTCAGATTAATACGTATTGGTTACGAAAATTCCATCGTCACACGCTAGTACACATGTACTATGTCTATGTCTAAGATTCACCCCGGTTAATGAAGCTATATTTTAATATAGCGGATTTGGCCGAGGGGTCTAGACCGCTGGACATAGTGCAGGCGAATTGGTGCCACAGTGTCACAACGGTGTGAGTTCGAATCCCGCTGAGGGAAAGCAAAAATTTGACAGTGTTAAAAATCTAATTCAAACAGTGTTGGGCTTAATTTGTAGACGTATATATAAATATTTGATATTAACCATGTATTTCTGATGTTTCAGAAATCCGCTGGATAGATATATTATATGGTTGTCACAATACTTAGACGTTTGTATATATAATTTACTTACTGTGACTGCATGACAAGTAACTTTGTCATCCTATATAATATATACAAAAATGCTGAATTAGATTACTGTCAGATTAATACGTATTGGTTACGAAAATTCCATCGTCACACGCTAGTACACATGTACTATGTCTATGTCTAAGATTCACCCCGGTTAATGAAGCTATATTTTAATATAGCGGATTTGGCCGAGGGGTCTAGACCGCTGGACATAGTGCAGGCGAATTGGTGCCACAGTGTCACAACGGTATGAGTTCGAATCCCGCTGAGGGAAAGCAAAAATTTGACAGTGTTAAAAATCTAATTCAAACAGTGTTGGGCTTAATTTGTAGACGTATATATATATATATATATATATATTTATTTATTTATTTATTTATATAGTCAAATACATTTACCTCTTTAATTGTCTGATCTTGAGTCAGGTCATTCATTGCATTTTGTAGAGATGAAAGTATACCACGTTTGATGTTCAACACCCAAGTTTGTTCTGGTTTTGATGTACATAATTCTTCAATTCGACCATCTTGGAATGAGAATGCAAGCGGCGATTCTTCTAAGCTTGTTCTAAAGTCGCCATTTGTATCTGCCTCTCTCGTGGTACTTGGGTCATTTGGATCTGCTTCTCGTAGGCGCACGCTGTCAAGCTGAAATTGCGACGTAATTGTGTGTGTTACTTTTCGTATTATTTTCACTGAGAATATAATAAGATTTCAAAGACCAATAGAATTTAATCAGTTTTGTTGGTCAGATAAAATATTGTAAACCATGCTATTGTCTGCGTGATTAGGAGGAAATACAAACATTCATGTTAATCTACATGTATAAGTAATTCTTACCCGAAGGTTCATTTCGCACTTGGACACAACATCAATGAAGACCTTTGCTGTCATTTGAACTCCAGACTTTTCTTCGGATGCCCCTTGTACTGAAGTATCAATGTCTGTGGTGTAGTCGTATTCGTAGGTCTTTCCGGCAACATATCCAAATTTTTTTGAATCTACATGCACATATAAATTATATCAAATATTTGGTCAACATTTTAATAACTTCTAAGGCATATATTTGTTTATATTGTACGAGGAATTGGTTTGATTAAATATTTAAAATTATCGGTTTATTGTAGTAAGCGAAAAAAACTCATTCTCAGATGCATACATAAAGAGTAGATAACCAAACCTCACAATTCAATTAATCACTAAAATATTCAAAAATGAATGACAAGCAATTAACGGAAAGCAAACAAAAAGTAAAAATAGGTCTTCAAAATATTGATTTGAAACAGAACTGACAGAACTGGCTAATTGAATCCCTTACCCTCCCCTTATATATGTCCCAGCATCTGAATTTATTATTAAAAAACATACCTGTGCATGTTCTTGAGCATGTCTCCGAATTTTTTGTAATTGGTCCTGAAAAAAACACAAAAGGATAACGGCATAGATTATTTCGAAGTTTAAATAATTTTTTTTATAAAGGTTATTTATTGAAAATATTATTTCAAAATCGTTAAATTGTACATGTTCTTGAAATAGATCTTTAGTTTAAAAAAATAATAATAAAATAATAGGCAAACAATACGTACCTGCCGTAGTGTATGCCACGAAGGCTAACAATAATAATAATTTGAGCCCCATCCTGGAGCTTGCGGCTTGTTTCACTATATCGTTATGCGTGATTCTTCGTTACTTATATACTACTTGTGGAGTACAAAGTGACAATTTATTAATACATTTTGACCAGTTATTAATTACTATTAACGCTGACAAATAAAGGACTTTGAATTCGTGTCAGTTATCTTATTTACGCAATAAACATGTGAATCTATAGGTCGATGTACTATTCTACTAATATGTTGACAGATATGTAGTTAAATATATCAAGGGGGAGGAAAGTGTGCGAAGTCACCAGGATTTTCGAAGAGGTGACGATATTAGTTACATTTTGAATAGTAAATATTTTAATATGCACAAACAATAGAAATAAAAGTGACAAAGAACAGAAATCGATACGCCTGTGCAGCCTTGTTGACAAAAATGCCTTCGAAGTGTGATATTTGGCTCGAAAGTTTTGTTTTTGCTAATAAGAATGTCTCATAACAAGACGTCGTTAATTACTTGGAATGATTGCCTCGGCAAACAAATTTGGTACACCAATAAATTTAATTT
Source organism: Limnoperna fortunei (assembly GCA_944474755.1). Classification (NCBI taxonomy): domain Eukaryota; kingdom Metazoa; phylum Mollusca; class Bivalvia; order Mytilida; family Modiolidae; genus Limnoperna; species Limnoperna fortunei. The sequence continues at coordinate 62,871,324 of OX104113.1, forward strand.
GTATCCTATTTTTTACATATTGCTTGATCTTCATAATATTGCATTATGTAGACCGTTATATAAAAAATGTCATTTTGTTTATTTTTCAGCGAGAAGAAGCGAAAGACATGGTTTGGGTCGACTTAAATGACATGCTAAAACGCAGCTTGTTTGTGAAGTGTGTTTTAATCATACCTGGAAATACTTCACTTCAAACATCAACGACGAATTTATTTGAAAAAACTCTACGAAACTATTCACCACTTTGAACCACATTTTATATTTTAAGAGCATAACCGAATCATTTTCATTTTTCGTGTTTCTTCTCTCCCCCCCCCCCCCTTTCCTTGAGTGGCCGCGATGGTAATGAGTAGGATTTTTAAAAAACGAACGTTGTGTCTATATGTAAAATTTATAAATGTTTTTATTTTCAACTTGTTCTCTTCAGGAATTTTTAGGAAATATATAATAATAAATATTACACACGCGTAACCATCTAAAACTCACGTGTTTAGTTTATTCTACACGAGTTTGACTTTCATTTTCAAGAAGTAACATATTTTACTAGACCATATACAATGAAGCCTATGCCAAATATCTTGTGTATCTAGCCAACACATGTTAAACGACGAATAATTGTAGACCCCTTTGCTTTCAACCATGTTATGATGATATGCACAAAGGATTTGGCTGAGCTATAATAGGGGGGAGGGGGCGAAGTCAACCCTTGTAAGCTCATAAGATCTTGTGTTTTCGCCATGCTATCTAAATGGCCAGAAATTTTAATTGTGCCTGCTTACGTGCAGTAACTTGAATATTGAGTAGAAATTCGCAAAGAAAATCAAAATAATTGCTTATATCTATGCATGGACAGTACTATAAAAAAGATTAAATAAATAAATAAACTGAATTTGAGTGTAAAATAGTGCCTAGTCGGGCTTTACGTAGCTTCGCCCCTGTATATAGAGTATAACGTATACAGAAATTTGAAATATTCCTTATAGTTTAATTTTAACTATAAATCATGACAATTTTAACGGTCAAAATAGCAGTGACGTCGTGGCACTATTTGAATTTTAACGGCGTAAGAATAGGTCCTGTGAACAAACAATCTTATTAAAATTTAATTTTTCAATTTTTTGCTCTCTCCTTTTTGCTATGTCACTGCAGGCAACGCAGCGACATATAAAAAAGGGGTGGAACAAGTACAGATTTAATTCCCAAAAATTGTACTAAAAATGAGCAAATAGAAGGATACAGGACAAAAATTCACCTTCACGAACGTCCCAGAAGACATATACTGATAAATTCTTGTTCGAATTATTTTGTTTATGACTGCCTTAAATTAAAACATTAACTATTTTTATTATTAAGTACATACAGTATATGGTATGTATACTGCTAACAGTGTTCTTTGTACAAATTTAAAGTACACAATTATTAAAACAATCTCTTATTGATGTTCAGAGTTCAAGTATATTGTACTCATCTTAATCTATACTTTTAATTTTATATTCTAGTTAAAATTAAACTTTATTATAGCTCTAACAGAAAATATTTATACAAAATACAAAGTTTATTCACAGATAGAAAATCATGCACAAACAATCATGCATCGTTATGAACAAAGTCATAGTTTGAAAGTGCATCTGATATACATTATCAAATTGACATAATTACATGACAGTTTTTTAAAGATACTAAGTTGGACCTGACCTGATCTGATCAAAATGTTATTCACTTTGTCAGATGTACTAACAAAACAGTACAAAATCCTTTTCGTTTTTTCATTTTCTAACAATTCGCCCAGTGTATATGCTAGTGTAAATTTGATGTGATCTTTTATAACTTGAATATTTGTTTGTTAATTTATTATATATGGTAGGGTGTTCCGCTTTTTAGTGTTGTGTTACGGTTTGCCGTCTTAGCGACTTGATTATGCAGAATTTTGATCCATTTGTATTGGACGTTTTTACTCTAAATTGTTCCGTTTAACAACGCCGAGTTCTGTTTCTGCAGTAAAATCACCGGAATAATGTCTCGGGGCGCGTACCCAGATGGCGGATAGGTGAAGCCGTCTCAGTTTTTTTGTTGGGGAAAGTGGAGTTGTCAGGTCATAATATGGAAAGCCTGTCCGGGGACAGTTGTGGTGACGTGTTTGGATAATGCTACGATCCTTACATGATGAAGACACAATTAATTGATTTCGAAAAAAATTAGGCTCACTGTAGCCGCTACAATTGGCTAAATTTTCTGTACCTACGCAAAACTCCATACTTTTCCGGTGTTAGTAAAAAATTGTGTTCAAGTTATCAATCCCGTCTCCCCATTGATTTTATTGTATGCTAACAAAGCAAACATCGTCTCGAAGCTTTTTTATTCACAATCCAGGTAAGTTAGCGTAAATCGTTGAAAAAAAATATAGAAAGAGTAACTGATATCTTTTGGAAATATATCCTTCGCGGCTTAAATTTGTTCCTAGTTATAAGTTGTACTAAAAATTATGTCTGATGTATGTTAACATGAAATTATAAACCCCATATAAACCGTTGAGCAGAGTTCTGCACGTGTTTCAAATATTGCAAAGACACATAAATGGTACTACGTTTGTTTAAATCAAAGATGAGATACATTACATTTCTTGAAAAGTGCGAGGTCACAAAATCATCTTCCACCCAAACACTTACATTTTGAGATTTAAACATTGGTTTTAACAATTTAGCAGGTATGATCTCCCATTTGGATCAATTCAAGTAACATAACGACGCCTCATTGATGCCACTAAATTAGCCAAGAAAGATGGGGAATTTTATGTCAAATGTTCTATAGTGCTTGGATTATTTCTCACAACGGCCCAATTCGTCTCAGAAATTTGAGACGGATAGGTGATACAGAGGGCTTATAATACAAATTGTCATTTGGAAACCCGGGCAACATGAGGTATGGCGTCATCTTAATGCAAAGTCGCGTGTGGACCTTGATTATGTATGACTTGATTGACATGCATTTGAAGGATTCCATCCTTAGTGTATAGTTGTTAAATGTCCATCAATGACTCGCAGAGAGATCCGATCGGTTGCTGTTGTGCCTCCCTACACCAAAACACGACTGACGTTGAAAAACACATGGTCGACGTAACGTTCACCTTGACGCCGATGTGCTCTAGAGCGGCCGTCTCTGCTGTTCGTGCAGGAACGAAACTCGACTAATTTTAGTCGTAAACGTAGTACTAGGTGTGATTTCATCGATTGTGATTAAATGAGGTTGCAAAATTCATCTGGTCCTAGTTGGAAGTATGCCGCCCTTTTCCGTTTTCTCCCTTGATACTACATGTACTAAAGACACGAACGCTCCGAACAAACCTACTAAGTTTTGAAAACATGCAGAGGCTAATGGGGAATTGATTTCCAGTCAATAGTGTTCATTTGACATAAAAAAATAACGTTTTGGACAAACGACTCGCGATTTGACCAAGTATAAAGTACAACCTTTTATAGTAAAAAATGGTTAATTAATAAAAATTACTTGTCAAAACTTTCAATTATTTCTATATATGGATACATCAGTAGTAGAAAAAAAATGTACAAGTACCTGTCAGTTGTATAATCCGCAATATCATAATATAATAACATATCCAATTCTTATTCCATCAAGGTCAAGTGACATACCAGACCGATTTGATCGGATAATGTGCAACCAATTTTCAAACTTTTATCATTACCATGAAATAACGACCTTATCCAAAACCTCAAATGTAGCCATACGATCAAAAGCTAGGTCGAGGTAAGGTTACCAGACTTTAATGAACGCCCGATTAGCAAACTATTTACCTAAATATTGTCATTCTATCATGCATGGTCACTAACCTTGTCTACTAACTTTAACTTTGCCACTAGACCGGCTTGAAAAACTCAAAATAATAAGATTACTATCCAATATTCACTTCTGCATTATTTGGTCTAATCGTGTGAAAGTTTCGGAAAAGAAGCTGTTTGTATGATTTTCCCATAGGTTCTGGCCCGTGTTAAGCTGTCTTCTACAATTGCGGCCTTCTTGAATTTTTGATCGGCACAAAAAACTCGAAACTTTGTAAAGGACTATCTAAGGTACACGACTGCAATATTTCAAATCAATCTGCCAAGGGGTTTGAGAAATTTTTTTAAATTCAGCCAATCCGAACGCACTAGGAGCCCCGACAGCAATGTTGAACTTCCAATTTGCTAAACAAGATCAAAATAACTATCCAAGCTAAATTTCTGCATAATTTGCCACAACTGTGTTGAACAGTTTTCTGTTTGAAGCTATTTGTGGGTTTATGCCATAGGGTTCTATGTTAAGCTGTGTGCAACGGTGGCGGCCATCTTGAATTTTGGCTCTCCACCAAAAACTTTAAACTTTGTACAGGTAATTTTATGCAATATTTCTAATTAATCTGCCATGCGATTTGCAAGAAAAAAAAAAAATTTCAGCCAATTAAAACACATTTGTGACCCTAGAAGCCATGTTGACTTTCCAATTGGCTCGGAAAACTCCAAATAATAAGATAACTACCCAACCTTCATAATTTAGCTTCAGTGCGGAACAGTTTCAGAGAAGTTGTACGTTTTCCCTATAGGCTTCTATGTTAAACCAGTCATGCGATGGCGGCCATCTTGGATTTAGGATCGGAACAAAAACTGAGAGGACCATCTAAAGTACATTTCTGTAATATTTCAAATCAATCATCCAAGCGGTTTAGGTGAATTCAGATTTTAGAAATTAAGACTATCAGAACGCTTTAATGGCCCTGGCATACATGCTTAATATTTGATCAGCACCAAAAACTCGAACTTTGTTAAGACCACCCAATTAACATTCCTGCCAAGTTTGGTTCCAATTGGACAAGTGGTTTTGGAGAAGATTGAAATGTAAAAGTTAACGGTCGCCGACGACGACGGACGCCAAGTGATGAGAATAGCTCACACTAACATTTGGTCAGGTGAGTTAAAAACGAAGAAGATAGTCCGACAAGACATGCACCAATATCTCAGATATCTGATCTTCAAAGAGATAAAGTCCAACTATCCGTGGTTTAAAAAATACTTTACAAAAATCAAAATCCTTATCCAACAAAATATAAACACGTTAGCATCAAAGCATTTTGAGAAAAAATCCCAACAAAACAATGTACACCTATATGGCATGAAATCTACAAACGGACTGGCAGACAATCTTTTTGCCCTGCACGCCTTCAATAAGTATGCAAACATACTGCAAAATATGAATGTTGTAGCTGTAACTAGAGGCTCCCAGAAGCCTGTATCGCTCACCTGAACCAAAACAACCCTTTTTATCCAGCTTTTCTTTCCTATAAGGAATTGCCCAACAGTTCTGCAAGTCATAAATTTTGAGCTTATAAGGGAAATAACTCCTATAAGGAGGAGCTTTTGATGCTTAGAGGCAGAAGGCAGGTTCACTTCAAATTTCCTTTTCCTGTTATACTTTTTTAACTATCAGCCGAAAACTCTCTTGATCCCCCCTTTTCTATTTTAAGCCAACATAGCTATGTAGGTAGTCAGCTGTCATGATTTGCACAATTTTGGTAGAGGACATCCTAAAGATGATGTGTGCAATATTTAAAAGTAGTCCTTTCAATTGGTTAAAGAGAAGATTTTTTAAAATCAATAAAAATTGATTAAAAAAAATGTTCAAGGAGAATAATTCCTAAACGGTTCATCAGACAATCTTGACCCTAAAGTCATTTTTGTAGCCTTCATAGAGCAGAACAATTAAGACATGCTAACTTTTTTCTCTAGTTCTAATAATTTTTTGAGGCAAAAATGTCAAATATAATAAATTTCGACAATTAAAGGGCAATAACTCCTATAAGGAGTCATCGTACAACTTCGACCCAATGGAGTGTTTCGAAGAGCTTTCGATGCCGATGAAGGCATGTCTTTTCGGTTTTCCTGTATCTGCATCCTCGCAAGTCAGGGTTTCCGAGTCCACGAAACCCTGACAGACTTAGCTATGAAATACCCGGGCTAGAAGATTTTCGTATGACGTCAATCCTTTAATATATCAATCAATGAAGTTGTTTGAAAGAAGCAAGTGTTTGGCAGTAGTCATTCTTACTCATTCATGAGTATGAAGAAAACGTAACGCAACTAATAAATAACGCGGCAATAACAAACTATTAACACTATTGTACATAAAAAACTGATTTGCACATGTTCTATGCAACACATCCGTTTGTTTTACAATCGACATCGTGATATCCCCTAACCAAGTCGTGAATGAAAGCGAGCTTTTGATTAGGTACATTAAGTTATGATGTAGCAAATCGAAATAAGGACTTCTAGCCCGGGAATTTCCTAGCCAAGTTTGTCAGGGTTTCGTGGACACAAACATTGACTTGTGAGATGCTGTATCTGTTATACTTTTTGAACTACTAGAACAAGCCAAAAAATGTACTTTGACCTCCCCTTTCCGTTCTATTTTTAGCCATGGCGGCCATGTTGTTTAATCTGCGGCCATGGTTGGCGCAAACTTGGTCGAGGACATTTGATGGACGATGTGTACAAAGTTTCAAAGCAGTACTTTCAGTGGTTTCAGGGGAGATTAAAAAAAAAAAATCAATTAAAACCGATAAAAAAAACAGTTCAAGGGGAATAACTCTTAAACGGTTAATCAGACAATAATATAGCAGAACAATTAAGCAATGCTGACTTTTTCTCGAGTTCTAATAATTTTCAAGAATTTGAGGCAAAAATGGCAAAAATCATCAATTTCGACAATTAAAGGGCAATAAAACGACGACGGACGCCAAGTGATGGCAATAGCTCACATGACCACACTGGTCAGGTGTGCTAAACACTTGTGTTGACACCCATGTTATATTTTTAGTAACAGCTGCCATCAGATCCGAGTTAGTCACACCATTGTTACTCTAGGAACCATAACGATGATTGTGGCCAAGTTTGAAAAAAAGTTGGCCCAGTGGTTTCTAAGGAGAAGATTTTATACAAAGTTTTTCGATGGTTGAATGACTGATGCCAAGTGATAGCAAAAGCTCACATGGACCTTTAGTCCCCACGAGCTAAAAATGTGTACATTTTAATATATACAAAGGGAAATAACTCTACATAAAAAATTCTTAACATTCTTCAAAATCTCTGTAATGGATAAAAAGTATATGACAGTTAAATTAAACTTGGGGGGGGGGGGGGAGCTGTCACAAACATACCATGACAGGCTTAACAACACTAGCTCTTCACATGGAGCTCCACCTCTAGCTGAGACAAATTAACAAACATATAGATAGTATAAGTTCCCTTTTGACATATAAATTTTTTTTAAGTTTAGCTGCCATAATCTCGTAAAATACCATAGGATCAGAACAACATTGATTGATAATTTATGATGGCTGACTATCATACCAAATAGCAGCTCAATATCTACTGTTATTTAGAAAAAAGTCCAGAAAACTCTTAATATTTAGAATTTTTATGTCCAAGGACTGTAACTTGGTCAAAACCCATGGGACCAGAACAAAGTTCCAATTGGATCGTCAGCTCTTGGAAATTCTTCAAGCCCAAGGCCAAAATTTCGTCAAAAATCTGTTAGACTGGAACAATATTCAAACTTGATCTGCAACTGAATACAGTTCAAATACATACCAAATATCAGCTTAATACAGTGGATTCCTAATAATTGCATAACAAATTTGTCATAGAAAAATATGTGATAAACAGGAATATGCAATTAACAATTTTTTAACAGAAAATATGTTTATCCCTAAAACAATGCAGATGACCCTTTTCTAATAATTTAATTATTGTAAAAACAATTACAACCAGAGGCTCTTAAGAGCCTGTATCGCTCACCTGATTTTATAGGCAATAAAGATGGCATTTCCCTGATGTTAAAGTAAGTCCTGTAATTTTCAATAAACTTTAAATAGGACCATCCAAACAATATTACTAGAAAGCTTTGTTGTCTTGGTTAACCCGGTTGTATAGAGAAGATTTTTTTTATTTGCCCATATGGTCCTATGTTAAACTAAGTCCTGCGGCGGTGGCGGCCATTTTGAATTTCCAATTGCCATAAAAAACAAACTTTATAGAGGACCATCCAAACAATATTGCTAGTAAGTTTTTTTTTCCATTGATTAACCGGTTTCAGAGAAGAAGCCTTTAAAAACTTTTTCCCATAGGGTCCAATGTTAAACTAAGTCCTGCGGTAGCGGCCATTTTGAATTTCCAATTGCCATAAAAAACATAAACTTTATAGAGGACCATCCAAACAATATTGCTAGTAAGTTTTGTTTTGATTGGTTGACCGGTTTCAGAGAAGAAGCCCTTTTAAACTTTTTTCTCATAGGGTCGATGTTAAACCAAGTCCTGCGGTGGCGGCCATTTTGAATTTCCGATTGGGATAAAAAACATTAACTTTATAGAGGACCATCCAAACAATATTGCTAGTAAGTTTTGTTTCCATTGGTTGACCGGTTTCAGATAAGAAGCCTTTCAAACTTTTTCCCATAGGGTCCAATGTTAAATTAAGTCCTGCGGTGGCAGCCATTTTGAATTTCCAATTGCCATAAAAAACATAAACTTTATAGAGGACCATCCAAACAATATTGCTAGTAAGTTTTTGTTTCCATTGATTAACCGGTTTCAGAGAAGAAGCCTTTTAAAACTTTTTCCCATAGGGTTCTATGTTAAACTAAGTCCTGCGGTGGCGGCCATTTTGAATTTCCAATTCCCATCAAAAGCACATACTTTATAGAGGACCATCCAAACAATATTGCTAGTAAGTTTTGTTTTGATTGGTTACACGGTTTCAGAGAAGAAGCCCTTTTTAACTTTTTTCCCATGGGGTCCTATGTTAAACTAAGTCTTGAGGTGGCGGCCATATTGGTTTACCAATCAAAATAAAAAACACAAACTTTGTAAAGGTCCATCCAATGAACATTATGGCCAAGTTTGGTTTCAATTGGCCAAGTGGTTTCAGAGAAGAAGATTAAAATGTAAAAAGTTTACAGACGCCGACAACAACGACGACGACGATGCCCGCAAAGTGATAACAATAGCTCACATGACCCTTTGGACCAGGTGAGCTAATAAAAAAGAAGGTTGTCAAAACATGATTTGCTAATTCTAGTGCAAATAACTGTTAGTTACTCATTAGAATAATGTCAGTTTTTGGCACATAGTAAGTTCATTTCTGGATAATCTTATGCAATTAACAGAAATTTTAAACATGAAGAGTATAGGAAATGCTTTGGTGTTTAAAAGTCTAATAAAAAATTCAGAGAAATATGCAATTAAATGGAATGCAATTAAGTGGAATCCACTGTATATGCAATTGTTTAGAAATAAAGTCTGGAAAACAAGTGTGTGGCTGAATGAAAGATAGAGTCCTTTAGGCAAAGCTGGTAGGGGACTAATAACAACAAAGCAAGTTTTATAGCATTGCAAGTTACCATAGCTTTTGGGCTGTTAAATTTAAATACAAATGTACAACCCCATTTTCTCTGAAAACAAATTCAAGCTGCATGTTTTCTCTGTACAGACTTCAGTATTTCTACAGAAGTTCATAGATATTTATGCTGAATTATATTCAAATAGAAAATATTAAATGAGATTTATATTATTTTAAACTTGTGTTTTCCTTGAATAACTGACATTCTAGAATCTTTCCTTGAATTCTAATTTTTGTAATTTAAAAAGTGACCACAAGTCCAGATGCTTCCTAACATTCTATAACCAAAGGCACTGAAAACTTTTAAATGAACCGAACAACCACATTAAATTTCACACCTTGAAATTTATAAAGAACATTTGACTATTTAGAATTGTACTGCAAGTCTCTGGTTTCTATCTTCTACTGTTTCCTCATCTCTTGGCCTCCAGGCAGGTGATATGAAGGCCGGCCCAAGGGTACAATCACTACGAAAAAAGACAAAACTAAAAACTATTACATGTTCAAATGAGTAGATGTGTATTTCAAAAGAAACAATTTATTTACATCTTACAATACAGTATCCACAGTATTTTCTCACAATTAACAGTTTGCATATGAATACAAGTACATGCAAGTCAACATATTATAATAATGAAATGGTCAACATTTGTATCTTATGAAGACCAGAACTTCTTAGAATTCATCATTGATGCAGCTTTTAACAATTTCTTCAATAATATGCTAAATAGCCATGAATTGTTATGAATTGTTGTGATCATCTGTATAACAGGTGTCAAGCTGGATCAACGATGATCAGATACATGAAATTAATTACACTAGTAGGTTTCATTTGAAAAATATTCAAGACAAGTAAGTAAAATCTTGTTCTATAAAAAAACAATTTCCCATCCTTGCCACTACTAACTAGTTTTTGTTAAATTTATACATAGTAGGTCTTTTCAGGAAAACTTAACTTAAATGTTTAAAGTTAATCTGAAAACATGCATAACAATATCTGGGTTTTTCTATCTAGATTAAAATTAACTGGGACAACTGGAGTAAGGTACATACATGTACATTTGTACTTAAATAGTCTCATACATTGGCAAATTTTAAAGTAGTAAATGTTTCAAAGTCTTTCTCAAAACCATCTGTTACACCCTTAACCCCCTTTTCCTTTCAATGAAAAAGATGATGTAAAAATTTGCATTACATACTTTTGCTGAACTACTAAATAAATATTTTCAGTTTAAAAAACATGATAAAAAAAGGTCACTGAAATTAAAATATTTATATCGAGATTTTTTTCTAATATTCCTGCTACAAAAAGATGTTATACATTACAACAAAAAATAATACAAATTTTTTGTTTAAGAAAATGGGAAATATTTATAAATGAAACAATCATCACAGGAATTTGACATTATTTCATATGGGGTAAAATATGGCCACAAGTGGATAAAAAACTTTGTCACGAACGAGTTAGCAAAGGAGTCTAATGCAAAAAATGTGTTGTGATACAGTTTCAACAGTAATTCCATCCGCCACTGTAGCTATCTGTAAGTAAATCTACAGAAGTAAAACACAAAGTCGTAACCTCACACCTAACTTTTTCAGGGATTGACAATAACATATGTCTGATTGCCCGGGACAAGTGAAAATATCGGTTGGACAAGTAAAGCTCGGTAGTCACTTGTCTGTGAGAACAAGTAAAACATATGTGGACTGTGAGCAAGCTCACAAAGGGATACCCCCGATTCGCTTCAAGTCCAATTATCTCCACTGAATAATATCCGACAGCGACGAAAATTCTTTATGCACATCTACATATGATGTACTTCCTTCATATAAAGTTTCAATGATTAAAATCTGTCAAGTGGTTTAGGATGAGAAGCGCTTACAAGGGATGTGGACAGACGGACAGACAGACAGACAGGGTGATTCCTATATACCCCCCAAACTAGTTTGTGAGAATCATAAAGAATTGAAGTATCTTTTCCTGAAAATGCGAGTTTGGTCAATAATTTTTCTGAATTTATTATCCATTAAATATTTTTAATTGCCTTTAACATGTCAACAAATTTATGCAAATTACTTCAGTCTTAGCACTGGTTCGAAACTATGTATGCAAAGCCCCAACTACAAGCTGTGATGGGACCAGTATACAACTTATTTATGATCAAGAAAACACTTGAAGAAACTGAGCTTGCTGATAATATGTATTGTTTTTTTTTAAAAATCATTGATTTGAAACATTCAAATTTTGGATGTTCTTGGTCAAAATTTTCGGACAAGTAATTGTTTTCATTCGGACAAGCAAATTTTGAAAGTTACTTGTCAGAAGGGACAAGTTTTTAAAAAAAGTTATTGTAGAGGTCCGTTTTTATTTGAATACAATGATAGCTATTAATACAGTTTTTTTTATTAGTTCGAGAGAATTGTTTACATTTCTATCATGTGTTGTGTTAAAGAGACCAACCCTAATGACATAATAATAATTCATACATTTTCGGGATAATTAATCATTAGTTCTAACTTGGTATCTTACTTATGTCCATTTACTTTGAAGTGTAATCTGAGGAAAAGATTTGCAATTGCAAAATTATCAATGGATTAAAAGAAGCAATGCTATAATGTTTTGCAATACTAATTAATTGTCTTAGAACATCTGCAGTCATGGTGAACAAATTACCAGTGTTGGGGTTCAGAATACATATTTTTAGACTCCTTCCTGGTAATTTTTTTTCTAGCCATATTTCGCCCCAAATATTATGGGGTCAAATTCATGTGCTATATTATCTAGCTTTTGTTAAAGAATTACATTTACTAGTATCTGTATGAAAAATTACAGAAATATGCAGACATAATGAAACAGACACTTGATTTAGGTCAAATATCAGGTTCAAAAATATTATTTAAAACCATATACTAAGAACATGCACAAATAAATGTCTAGTTTTGTACCATCTATGACTCATGTACATGTATCAAAGCAATATACTAAAAATAATCTGGACCTTATATCAAGGCAGAAGAGAACAGGGGTATATTATGTTATGAAATATGATAATTATGACTGAGGCTATGCCATTTATTATACACACATGTTGTATGCTAAAATCAGCATACAATACTGTTTATTATACCACTGCTGAAAATAGTACACACGTATATATAACATGTCCTATTACTTAAAAAAATAAACCTCCTGACCTTGTTTATGATTACTAGTATGCTATTAGTCCCAACCTGGGAAATAGCTGACACTTATATATACAAGCAAGTAACATCGAGAGTGTCAATTTTCAAATTGATCTTACCATTAAAAGATGAAATCAATCTTAATTGTAACAATATCGCTTCTCAATTTGAGATATCGCTTCTCAAACCAACTAAGATGTTATCATCAACTGAAAGAGAAAGAAAAGAAAATCATATTAATAATTTATTCAGTGATAAAATTGAAGGCAAGCCTAGTTTGCATGATATTAAAAATATATTTTAAAAAAATTTTATACTTTGATTTTTTTATTTAAAATTTTCGTGTTCCTATAAACTCTAACCCTGCGGACTCCACCTTTTACAATCTAAAAATGTACATGAACCCAATTTTTTAAAATCCAGTTGTCATTCATGCAAACAAAGCTACCATAAAAAAATACATTAATAAATAATTGTTTTATTTTTCATTAAAAATTTTTGAAATGGAATTTAGTCTCAAGTTGATAAAAATTTTGTTGTTTACATTAAAGTGGGCAAAGACTAGTTCTGACAAACTATCTCGTAGTTTACTATTTAATTTATTAATCTTTGAAAAAATAAAACTATTTTATAAAATTTAAAAAAAATTAATGAAATAATGATATTATGAATAATTCCAATTTAGTAAACATGACCCATAATTTAAAAAAAAGGTATTAGTTTCAACCTTAAACTGAAAGATTATTAACATATTTAACCATAACTTTGCCTGAACTAGAACTAACAAATTGCATTTTTCACTCTGATATATATATTGAATATAATGAACTGGCATAGAGACAGCAACAGTATGTTATCACTGAAAGCAAACATTAGAAGACAAAAACTGTAAGGTTGAGAATGTATAACATACACATTCTAATCTGTTTTCCACCTAACAGTTTTCTTGAATTTGTATATTCTTATACATTTAACAAATTCATGATAACTGTTGAATGAAGTACAGGTTGTATAACAAACTGTATAAATAAAATGAAACCGACCATTTTATGAATACTCCACCGTTATAAAGAAATTCAAATCATTTCTTTCTTTTCCCAACTTTTTCTCTCAGAACAGAAGATGCTGCAAATGCAAAATAAATTGTTTAGCAAATTTACAAGTACACATCTATACAGAACAAAATGTTTCTACAATAGTAGTTAAACAAAAAACTATTCATAAAAATCCTTTGAACATAATTATGAGACCACACACAAAAATGTAGCTACATGTCTGTATGAACAGTATTACAAAATTATTATATTTCCTCTTTATATACATATGAAATTTAACAACTATAAAATAAGATGCAAAATGTTCAAATTTCATCATAAAATCAATAGGTAAAGAAAACATCTATACCAGATAAGCAAAAAAGTACATAAAAATACATTAATTAAACAAAAACCGACCAAGTGTTAATTTTGCTCAGTTGCTAGACCATACGTATGATCACCTGATGTTACTGCAGCTCCTCTCAGTTTTGATGCACTTTTTGAACACTGTGAACAGAACTCCAATGAGACAGAATCTCCGGACACATGAAGACAAATACCGTTTTTCTTTGTTTCAATTTTCTGGCATGGTGATTCATTGTTTTTTGTGTTAGAGACATTGTAACGTTTATTTGGTTGAATGCATCTAGTGGACTTTCTTTGGGTTTTTGATGGAGTAGCATTTTCCTGATTTTCCTCATCAAACACAGAACACTTTCTTTTTGATTCTTTTTCAACACTTGAATTGTTTTCTTCTTCAGAAGCATTATTAAGTGTAAATGAAGAGTAAAATCTAACCCCTGGTGTTGAACACACTGAACCAATCAATTTGGAGAGTGTGCTTTGATTAGCAATTACTCCCTTCAAGTATTCCACTTCAGAAACGAGATCTGACACCCTTCCTTGCATTTCTTCAGATTTTGATTTTAATTCTGAATTTTCAGCCGTTAAATTTTCCACCCTCTTCTCCAGCGTTTGGATATACTCCTTCTTCTTTTGTCTATTTTCCCTCGCCATAATGGCATTTCTTGACATACATTTCGAATCAGACTTTTCGTAGTTAGAACTACGTGTGTTACCATGATATGTGTCGGATGAACTTTTTAAATAACCGATTAATTCTTGGTCCGTTTTGGAACCTTCAACTGAATCGACATCACTTAAAATACCATCAAATAGCTCATTGTCACACATGGAACTCATTGATGAATTCTGATTTCTGTCTTCAATAATAAAAGAATTTAAACACGACATGCTAAATATGTTGCAACAAGAAAATATTTACGAAATATGAACACACTTTGTATCCACCTTCCTCCACGCAGTGCTTGGCGTGCTGTTCAATATGGCGGCATAATAGATAGAAGTTCAGTTAAAGGCCTAAAAGAATTGTAGGGTGACAAAGCACATACAAGTACTGATAGAGATAAACAAAATAATTCACGGTGACCATTATATTTTAGTGAGTAGCATATGTAGCATAAATGCACAATTCAATAAAACGCCGACCGAGCATGCATAGAACAGGGACATTTAGTTAGTATATAACTTGTCTCAACCTTTAATTAAACATAGTGTTTTGTCCCTCAACAATGCTCAATTTGGTGACCCTATCGAGCTTGAATTTAAAGACACCACCAATACACTATGGCCAGCCTCTTACTTAGACCTACTTCTAGAAGTAGACTCAGGAAAACTACAAACTATAGACTCTACGACAAACGTGATGACTTCAACTTTTTCGGTATTCCGATTTTCTAGACCGATAACTGCTGTTGACTGCTAAACTTCTCAAACAAGGGTGTGTTGTTCTTAGGTTGATGTTATCTCTCCAGAAGTTCCATGGTCGTCACCATGACTTAATTGGTCGTTATGGGATATCGATCAGAGTTTCAAATACGATCTAACATTTTCGGTGAGTCATAGGTAATGTTTTCTATTCCTGGATTTGACTTTTCCCTGGACTTGACAGTGAGAACTCAACGGGTGTCTAATTAGAGGCAGGCATTGCTTACTCGTCCGGAGCACCTGAGTGTACCCATGGTTTTTATTGGGCTCGGGCTCTCTGTGTTTTACTTTTTTGGTTTTTGTGTTGTGTTTGTATATATCCGGATTTGTAACTGTCCCTTTTGGCTAATGTTGTTCGGTCGGGTTTCTTTTCTATTTTTTTGTCCCTGATAGAACGTGACCGGTCAACATCTGAAATGCTAACAGACAGGACCTTTTCAAACTCGTTTGCGTGCTACCAGAGACATATAATTATATGAAATATACCTGCATGTGGCATTTACATGGGGGGGGGGGGGGGGGGGGGTCTTTACAGAAAATAAGTGCACAATTAGACAATCAGGTAATTTATTGCTGAAGGTTAATCCACCGTGAAAGAAAAACCACGCACATTGAACATAAATAACAGTCAAGTCAACTGACGCAAAGTCTCGAAAGAAACTGTTTAAATGAAGAGCACAAAAGAACTTAAGGAAGATAACTGAAGAAAACAATATAATTTATACATGGCCTACACAATTTACATAAATTGTATGGTAATGTTGTCATCTGTATCTTACAATTAGAGTACAAATGAATCCAGATCTTGCAAGGATAAGAAATACAAACAAAAACCATGTAATAAAAGAAGATATTGTGTGAGAAAACAACAATAAATAAAAATATGTAATAAAGACAAACAAGACATAGGGTTCCCAGGTACCGAGCTGAGCAGCGCGTCCTGATGTTTCGGATAAGGGAGGGCCTCTCGTCGGCGGTTGTTTTCTTTTATACAGAAAGCCTGACCGTCGACTATCGATCGTGGATAAGATATTTCGAGACTGCTAGATCTGCTACGCTTTTCGCGCGACTAAGACCAGTATGGATTTGAGTAGAGATGGCGAATTGTAGCAACTAAAAATGCTTCAGTAGCAGTCAAAACTTTCTGCCAAATCCCATGTCCTGAATTGATTTATTTTTTTACTGTGTTCCTGTCCTGAACATTTATAATTGACTGATTTTATTCAATATGATTATAAACTTCGGATTAAAGGGAAGTTGAACTTTAATTTGGTACATTTGTACAAACATTAAATTTGGGACCAGTATATGACGAATAGATATTGTCGTACCCGATTTAGCGAATATATTGCTCAGATATTGAACATAAAACATGTATAACATCAATTCTAATATGACGAGCTTTATTAAGGCTTTGAGACCACAACTGTGGTAAAAAAAATGATTTATCTATGAGCAACACGCGCTGAGAAGGGCGTGTTTTAAATGGCTGTTCCAATTGTAAAACTGTAACTCCCACCGTAAAGCTATTGCATATGACGTATAAATCTTATAAATAGCGACACGCGCTATAATTATCCGTTGCAATATATTGTGTGTTACATTGACGGAACAGCCAGTTTATGGCGGAAATGATGTTTTCTATAGGTACTAAAATATTCAATGTACTCTAATTGTCTTATTAGAATAGCAATAATTCACGGAGGCTGTGATTTATCATTGTGTTACCACGGGATGACAATTTATATCGTTATTTTATCCCTCGCTATCGCTCGGGATAAAATAATACGACATAAATGGTCACCCCGTGGTAAAACAATGATAAACCACAGCCTGCGTGAATTATTTCTTAAATCGACATTTTTTTTTGGATTTATTTCTTCCGATACATTTTTTCTGTGATTAAGTTTTATATCATAAATTTAAGAGTTTCATAGTGTTGAAAAGTTAGTAATTAATAGGTCCATGATAGTAAATGCTTTAGATCCACTCCATTCAATTGATTGATTGATGTTTTACGTCCAGCATGCAATATTTTAGCTGTTTCATATTTATAATTAGACTTATTTAAAGAGTATTCCTCCCTTAACGTGCCCCGTGCGGGATCCGGGTGGCTAAAAGAATAGACCGCAGTCGCACTAGCTTGTCGTAAAAGGCGACTAAATAGCGCCACGGGGGGGGGGGGTAACTTGGTATATATAGGGTAATACGGATGTGCGGCCCGAATAGGTCACTTTTTTAGCTCTCCAAAATATATGAATAGGTAGCTTTTTTCATTGAAAAATATATCATTGGGTAGTTGTAAATTATCTAAATATATTCCATGCCTCAATTCTCATCTTAAGCATGTTAAGCCTATGTAAACCACAGTGATTTTACAAACAAAGTGTTCCATTAACATCAATTTATCAATTTGGTAGTAAACGTACTATTTTGTCAATGGGGATGTGCAGTAATAAATATATGAATAGGTCTGATTTAATCATTCAATATATGATTAGGTCCTGTTTTATAGTGTCCGAAAATATATGAATAGGGTGGGTTTTCAAATGTCCGTCCGCACACCTGTACATAAAAGTATCCTTAGTGACCCCCCCACCGTGAATAGCGCCCAGTACCCTGACCGGCGTGTCAGGTCGGTTTGCCTAAAGACCGACTGGGATGTGTGCCCCAGGTGGTTGAATGGGGGTACCCCTGGCAAGCTGGGGTTGTCAGGCCATAATACGGAAAACCTGACCGCAAACCATATTAGTGCACCGTGTTGGGAAAAATGCCACGTTCCTCGCACGTTAAAGAACGCTGCTGTAGTATTCGCTATGAGTAGGGATTTCGATCCCGCTACAGGAGGCTGAATTGCCCGACCCTATCCATCCTCCCATTTGCCAGTGGCAATCTAAAATCCGTTACCCCTATTTTTCCTCGTGTCCCATCCCATTTTCATTCATCATCATTTCATGTTCATTTTATCATCCATTTCATGTTCATCGCCTGAATATAGCTGAATTATTGCTGCTCGGGCGTTAAACACCATTAATCAATCAATCAATCCCTTAACGTGATCTCATACAATAATGAGAATATGTACAGATAATAAAAAGTATGCATTATCACAATTAATAGTATAATAAAATTTTACCAGATAATTCAATTTCTTTGAAAAATTGTAAAATTGTGTCGCCTGCGTCAGTTTTAAACAAATTTGAAAACGTATCTACAGTGTATAGGCGTTCCCATATGTGGACCACGTCTACAATCTAATGGAATTGTAATCACTAGCGTCCCCTTTTTGTTATTGTAGCTGTGAAATCGCAAGTAATAAGTTCAAACGACATCATAAGATAGCGAGAACTTGAAATCCTGTAAACTTCAATGATAAACTACTTGGCCAAGTAGGCGATAAATTGTAATTGGCTGAACAGTGAATAATATAAACAAATGGGTCTTTTCACATTCATGGAAAGACGTTCAACCTATGTATCATCTTCAATTCGCTAGCCAGAGGTTACAGTTTTATCATTTCATGCCTAGCGAATATGACCTTGTTGTGGTTGTGCTCAAGCACAGCACGAATGAAAACGAAATCGATCGATTGATTAAATTATTAATTGATTGATGTTAAACGTCAATCAAACAAATAGAAAATGGTAATAACAATTTACGATTCCGTCTGTGAACTTAAAAAGTGTCGTATAACAGATTGTAACTAATACATTACGCCATACATCAAGGCACCGATATATAATTACATGTCTCTGATCGAGGTCTTTAAATTTTAATACTGTTTATATATAACTCGTATGAAGCGGATACAGTTAATTTCTGAACATAGATCATTAGAAGTTATCAAATTCATAATCTCCCATCCTCCCAAGTCAGGGGTTCTGAGTCCGTGTTCGCTCCATCATCATGATGATGTCAGGGGTTCTGAGTCCGTGTTCGCTCCATCATCATGATGATGGAGCGAACGCGGACTCAGAACCCCTGACTTGGGAGGATGTAATCTCCAAGAAAAATCACTGATGTAAAAAGTCTAAAATGGACTTCCTCTCTACATTTAAGAATAAGACTGCCATGGCTGCAGAATGTATGGGTATCATCTTGTGATGCTAAGATATCATTTGTTTTACTGTTTTGAGACAGGGTGGATAGATCATTCCTATATTAAAACTACATACAACACCGTTAGTAACCAATGACATTTGTTACCGTCTCCCATGGGAGACGGTATACATAGTCAAATGATGATCAGTCTTCGGAGTAAATGACTCTCTGTTACTTGATTGGGTGGTTAACTAAATCTATAAATAGTTTTCTCATTTCATTGGTTTACGTCAGGATCGCACTAGTATGTGTACTGAAATTTCGATATATTCTTAGGTCAAATCGGGGTTGTAATCAGTATTTTAGTGTAGTAATGTAACGTTCCACATATTGACTTCTATTTCATTCAATGCATTGGTCAGTGAACAATTATAAGGTAAACATTGTACCAAAATCTCCCTACTTTATAAAGCCGTTTTGGAAAAAAATTATATGTTCTATATCTTTATTTTCGTTAATCAGCATTTTATTGTAGTAATGTAACGTTCCACATATTGACTTCTATTTCATTCAATGCATTGGTCAGTGAACAAATTATAAGGTAAACATTGTACCAAAATCTCCCTACTTTATAAAGCCGTTTTGGAAAAAAATTATATGTTCTATATCTTTATTTTCGTTAATCAGCATTTTATTGTAGTAATGTTACGTTCCACATATTGACTTCTATTTCGTTCAATGCATTGGTCAGTGAACAATTAAAAGGTAAACATTGTACCAAAATCTCCCTACTTTTTAAAGCTGTTTGGGTTAGGAAAAAATTATATGTTTTGTATCTTTATTTTCGTTCTGATATTGATGCAAATTTAACAAAACATATTTTTACCGCTAATGTTGAACATTTGTTGTTTAGGGAGTCAACTTTTGTTTAATTATTTTTTAAACAGCACGTGTAAAGTGACGACAGGCATTTAAATCTCTCAAGCACCATTGGATAATAGTTGAGCGTAAACAATATCCTTACAAGGCACATGTACATTGTTTACCTATCTTACATATAAATCACAAAAACCAGATACTTTAATAAAATTTGTAATGCAGCTAAGAGACGGTTAGCTTTTTAGAAAAGCTAAACTTGTCCTAACTGTACTCACAGTAATCAGGAAAAAAAAGATAATCCAATTACCGAAAACAGAATAAAGTACATAAATAATGCTAAAAGTTAATTTAGATGTATATATAACAGGGCATTCTAAATGTTATATGCTCGATGAATCCGGAGTTAAAAAGCCGAGTATAAAATAGCATAGCAGACATCATCACTGTTTGTACAGTAGATAGTAAAGAGGCATTGATGCTGTTAGTCATCTTTCAGCATCAACTTGGACAAAATGTGTGAAACTAGTATCATTCAAAAGATCTGTATTTCATTGCTGTACTTGCATCAAAAGTCAGTGAATAGTGTTGTTGTTTAAATGGTTTAACGTCACTTGCGAAAATTTTTCAGCTACATTAAATATATTGCATCGTTTTTATTTGGGGACGAGGTCGAACCCCCGACCTTCGGCAAGAAAAGGCAATGATAATATAGGCTTTAGCTGAACATCATACAAGGTGCAAGACAAACACTACACATAATAATGTTACAACAACAATTTACTAAGATCTAGACGAGACCAATATTGGTATGATAGTGGAAAGAACATTGTGTCTTAGCTGAGGTGTCCTACATCTGCAGATGACAAAAGCTTAACTCGGAAGGACGTCGATTAATTGTTTAGAGTTTAACGTCCAGCAAGCTTATGTTATCAGTGTTGCACAAACACTCGCAGTGACACTTATATTGTATCCTGTTAGAATAAAACCATTACCAAGTAAGCTGAAAGACAACGATGAAATCCAAAAAGGCTCTTTTTAATTTCATGTCTTACGGATAAAGTTAGCTTAGAAACATTTCAAGCTAGCAATATCAGATACATGTGAAACTACACTGAAAACATAAATTTCGAGCAGACAGTCCTCTAGAACATCAACGGAGTCCAACAAATATGGTAGCGCTAGTTGAACAACATCAAAAATGTGTATAGGAATCTTAAAATGCATGATGCTAACAAGCATATTCAAGACAAAACAGGAGTCATAAAATTGATATCGTCAGTCAAATATGTGTAATATGGAAAATACACACATTTGCATATTATTGTTCTATTGTGCTCAAGTTTTTATGCTGTGGCCTTTTGGGTATAGATTAACAGAAACAATAAAATAGGTTTCATTCAGAATGTATGGTTCCGTCCGACCAAGGGCATTAAGTTGTCGGTGTAGGACGTAAAAAACTCCCCAAGTCAATGTATGGTTCAGGCATTGTTGCACTCAGTATTATCAAAGGTAAAGACTTAATGTCATCATTCGTTTAATTTTACAATAAGGTTATATCAATTTTAAATGATGACAGTTTTTAAGGCTGCATACATACAAAGATTTGGAGTACAGCAGCAAATGAAACCATCTGAAAAGAAACACTGCTCAATGCAACAAATATACTTTATTACATAACAACCAACATGTAAACAATGTGATGAGATATATCAACAAAATTTGTTCAAGTACTGGTTAAAAGTAACAAATAGTCTTTCATAAAAAAAAATTGTTCAATTACTGTTTAAAAGTGACAGTCTTTCATAAAAATAAAAATTATTCAAGTACTGTTTTAAAGTGATAGATAGTCTTTCATAAAAAAATTGCCACAAAATTATTTTAAAAAATTGCATGACATGTTATTTTGTAGCTATAATAAATGTCATTTGTTATGAAAGAACACTATTACTATAAAAAAAAATATACACAACAACATTATTTCAATTAAAATATATATACACAACAACAACATTTCAATTTTCAATGTCTGTTGTTCATGGGTCAAGGCTTTTTGTGAAGTTCAGTGCTTTTCTTGTGAAATCATGCTAGGTGAAAAATAAAATTTCAGATGACAAAATCACAAAGCTTACACAGGTAATTTCTGCCATGTATCCTGTGATAGAGTTTCCTAGAACGATAATATAATATAAATTTATTAACATACATTTGAAATAAGACATTTAAAATCGATTGACAAACAAGACAGCCTATGGAGCTATTCTACAAGTACATTGGTTTCTTCATATGTTAAAATGTTTAGCAATAACATTGTGTACAGTCCTTATTTGGGGGAGGTTGGAACACCTGACACTCACCAGGTAAAATAACATTTCATCAATGTTGATCAACCACTGACTGGCTGCTTCCATGTTTAACGTGCAGAATTCAAGAAGTAAAGCAAATGCTTGTCATGTCTTCTTTGAATAGTGGCAGAATGGGGTGACATGTCTGATTGTGGACAGCTACTCCATTGTGACTCACTATAAAAATCCAATCATGCTGGTACACCCCCTGAAACGTAAAACGTTCCCGTACGAACGTTAAACGGACGAACCAAAAACGACATACGAACGGACGAAGAACGAACGAACGCTCTTATCGTCCAGACGAACCATTTAAAAATTAACCAATCAGAGACAAGCTATACGCTTCAATCGTTCGTATGTGGGAAAACGAATGGAGACGCCTACATAGTATATCGTGTTTTGTAAAAATCAAGAAACGTTCGATCATTTTAAATAAAATCTTGAGAATCAAGCCAGTTTATAGTAAACAAATAAAAAATTGAAAAGGAATAAATAATAAAATAATTATACTTTATTTTCATTAAATCATCATTTAAATGATTTGTGACAGCTCAAACAGGTAATACACACATAAAAAAACGTGACAATTAACATAACAAGCCCACGAAAAAACCTACGAGAAAATTTGTGGGGTTGAGTATTTTTATTAAATATTCATGTTCGTGATTTGGGCTAAACATGGAAATGTTTTAATAATGGACCTATAAATATTTTTTATCACAGTGTAAAAAGAAACGAGCTTAATCGTCGATTTTATTTTAATTACTAACAGTAATTATTACACATTCCAGAGGAAGCTCTTTATAATGAAATGTACTAATCCAACTGTATATTTATTATGTGTTATATAATTGTTAAACCTTATAGTTTCATAAATTAAGGGGTAATTTATTACAAAAATTCTCAATTGGAAAATGTTCATCAAGGTGGTGTTCAAATAACACATTTAAAATCACATTTGTAATATCACTCCGACCCGAGACCTTTGCAAGAATATTAAAAACCATATTTAACATAAAAAAAACTACTGAGACCTTCGAGATACAATTAAAAACTAAATTAAACATATAAAATGACCCCTGATACATAAGAAATGCAATAAAAAACCATAATACAAAAATAAAATCAATCCTGAGACCTTAGCTATGCAGTTAAAAACCATATAAATCATACAATTTCACTACTGAGACCTTAGCAATACAATTAAAAACCATATTTCACATACAAAATCACTCCGGAGACCTTAGCAATACAATTAAAAACCGTATTACACATATAAAATCTGTCCTGAGACCCTAGCAATACAATTAAAAACCATATTTCACATACAAAATCACTCCTGAGACCCTAGCAATACAATTAAAAACTATATTTCTCATATAAAATCACCCCTGAGACCTTTGCGATACAATTAAAAACCATATTTCACATATAAAATCACTCCTGAGACCTTTGTGATACAATTAAAAACCATATTACACATATAAAATCACTCCTGAGACCTTTGCGATACAATTAAAAACCATATTACATATATAAAATCACTCCCGAGACCCTAGCAATACAATTAAAAACCATATTTCACATGCAAAATCACTCCTGAGACTTTTGCAATACAATTAAAAACCATATTTCACATGCAAAAATCACTCCTGAGACTTTTGCAATACAATTACAAACTATATTACACATATAAAGTCACTCCTGAGAACTTTGCGATACAATTAAAAACCATATTTCACATATAAAATCACTCCTGAGACCTTTGCGCCACAATTCAAAACCATATTACACATATAAAATCACTCCTTAGACCTTTGCGATACAATTAAAAACCATATTACGCATATGAAATCACTCCTGAGACCCTAGCAATACAATTAAAAACCATATTTTACATGCAAAATCACTTCTGAGACCTTTTTGATACAATTAAAACCAATATTTCACATACAAAATCACTCCTGAGACCCTAGCAATACAATTAAAAACAATATTTCACATACAAAATCACTCCTTAGACCCTAGCTATACAATAAAAAACTATATTACACATATAAAATCACTCCTGAGACCTTTGCGATACAATTAAAAACCATATTACACATATAAAATCACTCCTGAGACCTTTGCGATACAATTAAAAACCATATTACATATATAAAATCACTCCTAAGACCCTAGCAATACAATTAAAAACCATATTGCACATGCAAAATCACCCCTTGTGATACAATTAAAAACCATATTACATATATAAAATCACTCCTGTGACCCTAGCATTACAATTAAAAACCTTATTTCACATGCAAAATCACTCCTGAGACATTTGCAATACAATTAAAAACCATATTTCACATATAAAATCACTCCTGAGACCTTTGCGATACAATAAAAAACCATATTACACATACAAAATCACTCCTGAGAACTTTGCGATACAATTAAAAACCATATTTCACATATAAAATCACTCCTGAGACCTTTGCGCCACAATTCAAAACCATATTACACATATAAAATCACTCCTTAGACCTTTGCGATACAATTAAAAACCATATTACACATATAAAATCACTCTTGAGACCCTAGCAATACAACTAAAAACCATATTTTACATGCAAAATCACTCCCGAGACCTTTGTGATACAATTAAAACCAATATTTCACATACAAAATCACTCCTGAGACCCTAGCAATACAATTAAAAACAATATTTCACATACAAAATCACTCCTGAGACCCTAGCTATACAATTACATGTAACTATATTACACATATAAAATCACTCCTGAGACCTTACAAGATGCAATATTAAACCATAGCATACTATAATTAACTTCTTTGACCTAACTAAGAGATGCTAAATCAATCATGAGACATTACATATATGCAATTTTAAGATTTTATGCAAGATTATTCAGTTTTATTAAGTTTGCTGTGTAAACAGCTATTCAGTTTTTGTATCAAATGAAGACAATGTAGGGATGTTCAAAGACTTTTGGATAAAACATACATTTTTAAAAGGTTTTAGGTACTAAAATGGAAAAATTTCATATGTGTTTATAAAATTTGGAGTGTTCAAATAAATCATATTTATTTGTACAACCTGAATATTGTAGATTTACATAGAAAAAATCCTAAAGGGAATAATAAAAAATCATCAAAACCATATTTTACAGAATCTTGTCGTGAACTTCGTTTCACTGTTCAAAAATATTGCTCACTCACTAATAAGAACCCCGATAATGGTGAATACAGGAAAGCATTTTACTCTTTCCGCTCTAAATATAGAAGACAATGCAGAAAAGAGGAGAAGAACTACAAAGCGCAAATATTTGACAGCATAAATAGTAATCTGAATAAAGATCCAAAATCATTTTGGAAACTGATAAATAAACTAAATAATTCAACAGAAACAAAAAATGAAGAATATTTTTGTGAGAATGACTTTATTAATTTCTTCAAAGAAATTAACTTGGGTTCAACAGTTAATAATAATTTCCATAAACAAGTCATTTTAAACCTTAATAAACTCAAAGAAACTAACCTTAATAAAGTTCATACTTTAAATGATCAAATATCCACTGAAGAAATACTTAAAGCTGTAAAAACACTAAAAAATGGTAAATCAGCCGGAGCAGATTTTATCTCAAATGAAATGATAAAGAATGGAATACAAATTCTTCTTAATCCACTTTGTAAGCTATTCAATATAGTTTTTAACTCGGGCTCTTTTCCTTCTATTTGGAATGAGAGCTATATTTCCCTCATTTACAAAAAAGGGGATAAGCTTGACCCATCTAATTATAGAGGAATATCAATCACCTCCAATTTAGGTAAACTATTTAATAAAATTATACATGAGAGGTTATATAAATTTATTGATTCAAATAACCTTATAGATAAAAACCAAATAGGATTCAAACCTAAAGCCAGAACATCAGATCACATATTTACATTAAAGTCAATTATTGAAAACCATAAATCTAAAAAGAAGAAAGTTTTTGCAGCCTTCATAGATTTGAGAAAGGCTTTTGATACAGTTTGGCGAGAAGGTTTATTTTATACCTTAGCAAAAAATAAATTTCCAGAAAAGATTTTTAACATCATTTATTCAATGTACCAAAATACAAAATGTAGAATTAAATTTCCATGTGGACTCAGTGAATATTTTCCCTCCATGTGTGGTGTCAAGCAAGGAGATGTCCTCAGCCCTACACTCTTTAATTTATATATAAATAAAATCACTAATGAGCTAATAAAAAATAATACTGATCCAATTCACATTGGTAATCTAAAGATAACTTCATTACTTTATGCAGATGACATAATATTGCTTTCTGAAACCGAAGAAGGACTACAAAATGCACTAGACATACTACAAATTTTTTGTATATCATGGAAACTTGAAATAAACACACAAAAATCTAAAGTAATAGTTTTCAATTCAAATGGCAAAACTTTCCTTAATCAATTTAAAATAGGAGATAAAACCCTTGAAACAGTGAAATCCTACTGTTACTTGGGAATCACTATAAAGTTTAATGGTAATTTAAATCTGTCCAAAACCAATTTGATGGATAAAGGCAGGAAAGCCTGGTATAAAATTAAGAAAGTTTTAACACTAAACAACCCTTGCATTTTATTAGAAAAATTATTTGATACATTAGTTGTACCTATAATTCTATATGGTAGTGAGGTCTGGGGCAGTGAAAAAACATACAACGACTCAGACCCATATGAAAATTTACATATTAAATTCATAAAAGAAATGTTAGGCGTCCATTGTAAAACCACTAACATAGCCTGCTTAGCAGAAACAAATCGTACTTCTCTACACATCAAAGTTAAACTTGGTATTATAAAATTTTTGGATCATATCATAAGTTCCCCTAATACATTGGTCTGTGAAATACTGGAAAAAACTAAACACAAAAATACCTGGCTTACACAAGTCAAACACTTGTTTAATACTTTAGGTTTTGGCAACATCAATCAAGATTTTAACGGTATAAAATTTCATTTACCCAAAATTGAACAACGGCTGAAAGACCAATTTAAACAAAATCTTAACTGTTCTCTTACATCATATGAAAAACTGTCCTTCTTTCGCCAAGTATTTGTCCCATCAACTAGACCTCCCTATATTGATATTTGTAAGGATAAAACTGAAAGATCCATAATAAGTAAACTAAAATTAAGTGCTCATACACTAGCCATTGAAAAGGGTAGATATAAAAATATTGAACGAACTAATCGTGTTTGCCTGTCATGTGACGGGGGCCACATTGAGGATGAATATCACTTCTTCTCTGTGTGCCCCCGCTATTCATCACTAAGAAATGAATACTACAATAAAATTAAATTAAAACTGCCATTCTTTTCTAACTGTAAATTTAATATCAAGGAAATCTCTTTTCTGCTTAATAGCAAAACTGAAATTGTCAAATTAACAGCCAGATTTATTAAAAGTTGCTTAAACATAAGATCAGAATGATTCATTTTTTTCTTTAACTGTATTACCACTGTCACACCATGAATATCATATGGATTATAACTTGTATATATAACTATATGTTTATTGTAAAAGTGACAGTCTTGTTTCATGCCTTAACCATTTATTGTAAATGTGTTTGCGCAAATAAATATTGTCTATTGTCTATTGTCTATTGTCTATAACAAAATAAACCAAGAAAGTATTTCTCAAATTGTTTATGTTTATATTTAATTTAAAACATGTTCATGGTTTTAATGAATTTATAGTTTTAAAATAAATACAATTTATTTGACATTTTAATGTTCAGGTTATTTTAATTTGATAACAGAATGTAGTATTTTCTATTAGACTAACAAAGTGTAAAATATTTTCTTTTGCGAATGCTGACGAACAAATGAACCTTTATTTTTACCTGTACTGCGCATGCGGACGAACGGGTTTTTATTTACTTGTTTTGCGCATGCGGACGAACGAACGAACGAACGGACGAACAGAAAACGATATACGAACGGAAAACGATATACGAACGAACGGAAAACGAAATACGAACGCATAAATGGGAACGTTTTACGTTTCAGGGGGTGTATGTTTACATGTAGACATGTGCAAATCGTCACAACACAATAAACACTGTCATAAAATACACATACAGAGCATTATTCCACAATTCCACAGATATATTAAACACCAAAAATATTGGAATTATCTCGATAGCTAGCATCCAACAAGAGGATTTAAATTTAGTTGATACTAAACAAATGACATCATGTAAACCTGTCACTGAACTAAATTACGTCATAAAAAAATTCATGTAAACTATAAGTCTGACTAGAATGCAGTGGGCTCAGTGTGACTGGTGACATAGGATGTTTGCTTTACGTCCAAGCGAGCTGTATTGCAGCTATATTCAGACAAGAACAGGTTTACAAACATAAAGCAACTAGGAAATATGAAGACGAGCAGATAACTTATAATGCCACTCTAAAAATATGAACTTTTGGATACAGGAGGAGAATGAACTTTTGGATACAGGAGGAGAATTAAAGCATTTTGTAGCAGCAAAAATGAGCCTGCTCTTTTCCAAAATCTACAAAAGATGCTTGGCAGTCTACTCAGTATAGTCTTCTGTCAGGCTTTCTGTATATAACCTGAAAACCAACTAACAGGAGCGCCTCCATTATCTGTTATCTGGGAATATGCGGTGCTGCTCTTGGGTTGAGTATTGTTTTACAACAAACATCTTACAATAAGACCAAATGTGCTGTGTATTGGGCCATAGTATTGTCAACAATATTGCATGGCTCAGAAGCCTGAACTGTGTACAAAATCACCACTCACAAGTTACATGTTTTGACAAATAAACAAATAAAGAATGACAAATTATGGCATTTGTATCTAACATCAAAGGTCCTCAAGTGAGTAAACCTTTGTAGCATATATGACCTGTTGATACAAAGAAACCTCAAGATGGACCAGATATGTCAAGAGACAACAAAACAGATGACTATCAAAACTGCTGCTTTCTGTTGACTGCATCATGGCTCAGAAAGCATATGAAGACACAAACTGCATTATTAGGACAAACAGAACTAGCTGTAGAGAGATGATTCACAGGAAGTATTCATCAGAAATGATGACTGCCCATGATGACATTAAATAATTCAACAGTCACTTCTAATTTACCAAAATTTTTGCCAAATCCATTAAAGTCCAATGATGATCCTGCTATAGCTGCCAATGCACCCAACTGATCTGAACTAAGTGCAATAAGTTGAGCAGATGTTGTTGCCTGGGCTTGGTTTAAAGAGAAAAGCCAAAGCTGGTCTGGTGTAAATTTCTACAATATAGATTATAAAAAAATGCAAACTGGTTATTTCATGCACAATTTGTTTTGAGATATTGCTAATCATGTTGTACATGATAATTATCATTGCAACCAAACTGGTCTATTGTTAGTAACCAATAGATCAGCAGAATTTAAATATGATTAAACAATGATGCTATATCTTCATACTTGCAACATATTTTTGGTAGAATTCCTGATAATTTCTGCAAGTGGTCTGGGGACTGCTTAAGGTCTCCAGTGGGTCAAGGGCAAAGCCCTGGTGGGGATAGAGACAAACAATTTAGCCTTGCTACTGGACACCTTTGGATCACTCTTTACAGGCTTTCGGTTGTGGTTCTTTTATGTAACCAGCACAGCAATATACCAACATGGCAATTAGGTTTTAATATTCCCATGACCACCAGACTAAAAAATGGTTGTATATTTGTGCATAAACTACAACCAAGGACAATTACAAGAAGAGATTTACTCTGACAGTATGAGAATCCTTTTTCTATACCTTGGCATTCCTTTATGGGAGGTCTATAATGTGGAATTTTAAGAAAGAATGTTAATTGCTAATAATGATATGACTATGGTTAATTCAGAATATGAGAGGATTAGTATTTAACTTAAAGCACCATATAAAATTTATAAAAGTAAGTGAAAACATCATTTTATCTATGAAGTAAAAGATATTTTCAGTGATCTCAGAAAAACTACCAAACCCAGAAGCCCTTAATCATTCACACTTGTGTACAAAATGATGCAGTTGTAATGTTATACATGTATAATATACAGTTGTTGCCTCCATAAAGGTAAACATTCAAATTGTTTACCTGAGGTGGGTTGTCCCAAGAGAATACAACTTATCAAGGGTAAACAATGTTCAATTGTTTTATTAAATACAGACTACACATATTTTAATAAAAACTGATGACTTGTATCTGAAGGCAAACCAAATCTGTTTTCTCTTGTTTTATTTTTTAAAATGGCTATAAGGCATTAAGTTAATTTCCAGTTTGTAAAATCAAAATCATTTCAAGACAGATTTCCAGTAAGACATGAGGCAGTAGATTACCGAAAGTTGTCTGCTTTCAAATGAACAACAACCTAATGGTCTTATTATAGTATAGATGTAAGGGGTATAATAATATACAATTATCACCCTAGTTGGTGTGAGACCCATAGATTTCTTTCCCCGAGAAAGTAAGGTCATCCAAGGGCTTGCCCCGAGCCGGAGGGTGCCCTTACTTTTCGAGGGGAAAGAAATGCCGGGTCACATATCATCTAGGGTGATAACTGTTATATTATATCGAATATTTAAATGAAAACAATTCAATATTTGCAACATATTTTGGACATTTTAACCTTTATCATCAGGAAAAAATATAGCCCATACAATGTAGACAGAAACATGTCATATACTACTGTTTTGTTTGAATGTTTTATTACGTACATGTACATTTATTCAAATGCAAAATCTCGCAAAATCTCAGGTGAGGGTGACCTTACCATGCGACCTTATGGCTACTGGTTGACCCAGCGAAATATCACATGTCATGTGATGGCGTCTAAGTGAATCAAAATAAAGATTTCTATATGAGTATATAATATTGGTAGTTATCTAGGTTGGAGGTCATGGCTTTTGGACCATCCAAAGATTATCCATACACAGTTTAAATTGACATGTGGATGATGGATGAAAATTAAATGCAAGCACTCATGTAGGATTTTAGTCAAAATAATAAAGACCTGAAATGTAGATGGAGGAATGTATGCGATGTTAACTGGATTTATGCTGTCTATCTGGTCCTCTGAGAGTTTTGGAATGTCATCTTTTGTAAGACCACCTGCAAAATAACAAAAAGTGGTGTAAAGATTAAAATATATTGGTGTAACTGTGTAATTGAATTAGCTGGTAGGGTAATCCATCTGCTATTTTGTTTATGCAAGATACCTTGGGATACCTTCCATTTGAATGTTGATTTTTCAAAATAATTTTGGCAACTGTAATGTATAAAATAAAAGGAAAATTATGAAATTGTAGCCCCTCCCGCCCAAATAAAGGACAAATATCATGTAGCGGTTACCGCTGTGTAGGCCATATTTACATGTTCTATTTTTCGTAAAAATCCAATAAAATTTACATATTTTCTCAAAACCAAAAAATTTATATATATAAATTTGTTAGGGTGGGAGGAATCAAAAATCCATAAATTAATTTTTTTGTGTCCTCACAGAAGTCACATATGTATTACAAGAGAGCTTGTGGCTGAAACTTAATTTTCTGACAGGACAAAAGGTTTTAAAAACAGCTTAAATCACATTTTTATGTAAAATTCAAAAAGTATAATGTAAATTTAAAAAATAATGAAATCAAATCAAACATCTGAATCAAATTCATTTTAACTATGTCAATGTCAACTAAGAACACTTCATTATTATTTTCAACACCATAGACGTATAAAGCTGATTTTGCACTGGACATCAAATTTGTGTATTAGCAGAATTGAAATGAATTACGATGACAAACCCAATACAGCTGTGCTATGTTTATCTTGTAATAAAATTTTAGTTGTAATAAAAATGTATACAGTTATGACATATACCTAGAACTGTGCCAACACTTTCTATGATTGCAACTCCCCATGTAGACACGTCATCTCCAAATGCCATTTTAGCTAATTTAGCCCATTCTATTAACTGAGATTCAGAACAACTGGTTACCTTCCCAATGGCATCGGAGGCATTCCTGAAACAGATATACATATATTCTGTTAAAACAAATTTAATTTTTATCAGGTTAGATTGATTGTGAACTGACAATTTGTTTGGTGGACTTGATAACTGACATATCTTTTTTTCTGACTGACTAATTTTAATGTGAAGCTAAAATAAATAAATAGTATTAGTGATCTCTGTTTTTTGGGTTTTTTTTCAGATAACTTCACTGTGGTCATATGACTTAGTCTAAAATCCAATATACCATAGTTGTCCACATTTATTTCTTATGTTTGTTTGAATGTTGTTTAATGCCACTTTCATTCATTTTTCAGCTATATCAAGGCATCCAGTTTTTATTGGAGAAGGAAGCCAGATTACTAGGAAAAAACCACTGACCTTTGGTCGGAAAACTGGCAATCCTTGTCAATTTTAATTGGAATCGAGTGCACCTTGCCTGCCGTGAGACTCGAACCCACAACCTCAGTGTTGGCAGACCACGTGATCAATAGTAGACAAACTTTCTTAACCACTCGACCACCGAGGCTCAATTAATTTATTTTAAAAAGATAGTTATTAAACTATCTAATATACAAAAGTACCTGTATTTTTCATAAGAAATAGATGCAATTTGATCTGTTGTCATTCCGCAAGTAAAATGTCCCAGTATTCTCAGTTCCTGAGCAGTTAGATCACTGGCTAACTGACTATTCTTGTAATAACTCAAAAATCGGTTGAACACTTCCATCTTCTAAAGAGGAACATATTTAATTGTATTGTGGGTATAAACACATATCAATTTAAAGTTAAGAAATTTTCCAGTAACCTCCTTTTATAAAAATAATGATTACAAGCAGGGACAGTCTATACTAAGTCTATACTGTTACAAGGCTGTTTAAACAATTTATCACTACTTTGAAAACTTGCATTAAATATTAATATTAATGTGAATACATGTATTAATGAAGTGACAGAAATAACAAAAAAGCTAAAAAAGAAGTTCAAGTGTAAAGATATAATTTCAACTCTGATGTAACTGTTGATAAGTTTACATTTCCATAGCCACAACAATGAGTAACTCAACTGGTGTCTTATTAGAGGAAATTACTGCTCACTCGTCCAGAGCACTTGCAAGCACCTATGTTATTTATTGGGTTGGTTTATGATTTTTTTATTCTTGCTGACCAATCAGTTTTCTTACCTTACACACTAACAAGGAATAACATCCATTTGTTCAAGCAAATGTTTAGGACACAATAATAGTTCTTAAACATTAGACTACCATCCATTTGGTCTGATGGTACAAAGTTTCAAATATTAATTAATTGGTGTTTTTTTAACAAAGATTAAGTGGTAAGAAAAAGTGGTGACAACATATATATTAAATAAAACAAGATGTTGCATTTGTATTAGTGCACTATAAATAGTATACCCTATTTTCGTAAATTTTTATTTCCTAGCAAACAAACCTGTTTTTACCATTTTTCAGGAATTTTTTTTTTGGTTTTAAATAATAATACTCAGACAAAACTGTTGTCAAAATTTTTTGAATTTTCTTTCCAGTTTTCAATAATAATACCTTTAAAAAGTTTCTGTTGTCAACATTTTTTTTTCCAGTTTTAAATAATAATACCTTTAAAAAGTTTCTGTGCAAATTTAAATAGGAATCAGATACAGGATAATTTGAATATATATTTGTACAACATTTTTTATTCAAACATAATATAAAAAAATAAAAAAATGAAACATTATAATTATACAATTTTATCTATTTTGGCTACCACACTACTGTCAATTCATATAAGGAATTACCATTTCAAGAGGCAAAAAAATCCAAATGCATAAAAGTTTGCTTTTTAAAAAAACTTTTACCAGCATTATTTTTTAAAAACTGCATTGTAAAAAATGCTAATATATACCTGTGTCTCTGTCCAGCCATCATACTGACCAAGTGCTTCTATTGCATCAAGATCTAACTGCAGCATTCTAATGTCATCAACAGTCATTCCTTGTACAATATTGCCAGCACTTGAAATTTTATCTGATGTCCATTGACCACATTGTCCTAAAACCTAAAAAAATAAACAGTCAAGCATAACATTAACAATAAAGGAAAATACCAACATGACCAAGATTAACTATACAGGTATTAGTATTTAAGTTTCTGGTACATGTATTTGTATTCAAGTTTCAACTGTTTTCTTGACACTGGTCTTATGAAATCAACTGCCAAACTTTATCATTTATTTAAACAAATTAGCCAACATTTAGCTCAAAATTTCTGTTTTAAGACAAAAATGTAGAGATAGAGTTTGAGAATCTTCTGACGTCCCATGCAAAAAAAAAGTGCTGGACAGCAGAGGATTCTCGGACTAGTAAAGACTGCAGTGATTGTATTGAAATAAATAAATTTCTGCTAATTTTTGTATGCATACAAATGTTATTTCTTTTCTTGAATAAATATATTTTTTCCCAGCATTGAAAAAGACATGCATTACACTGATTACAGATTTTGTAACAATTTTTTTCTAAATATACTTATTGAAAAGGTAAATAACTAAGTTCACAAAGGGAGATAATTTAAACGACACAATTCACATGGAGCTACTGCAGACTATAATAAACCAGAGGCTCTTAAGAGCCTGTATCGCTCACCTGATTTTATAGGAAATGAAGATGGCATTTCCCTGATGTTAAAGTTAGTCCTGTAATTTTCAATAAACTTTAATTAGGACCATCCAAACAATATTACTAGAAAGCTTTGTTTCATTGGTTAACCGGTTGTATAGAGAAGATTTTTTTTATTTGCCCATAGGGTCCAATGTTAAACTAAGTCCTGCGGCGGTGGTGGCCATTTTGAATTTCCAATTGCCATAAAAAACATAAACTTTATAAAGGACCATCCAAACAATATTGCTAGTAAGTTTTTGTTTCAATTGATTAACCGGTTTCAGAGAAGAAGCCTTTAAAAACTTTTTCCCATAGGGTCCTATGTTAAACTAAGTCCTGCGGTAGCAGCCATTTTGAATTTCCAATTGCCATAAAAAACATAAACTTTATAGAGGACCATCCAAACAATATTGCTAGTAAGTTTTTGTTTCCATTGGTTAACCGGTTTCAGAGAAGAAGCCTTTAAAAACTTTTTCCCATAGGGTCCTATGTTAAACTAAGTCCTGCGGTAGCGGCCATTTTGAATTTCCAATTGCCATAAAAAACATAAACTTTATAGAGGACCATCCAAACAATATTGCTAGTAAGTTTTGTTTTGATTGGTTAAACGGTTTCAGAGAAGAAGCCCTTTTAAACTTTTTTCTCATAGGGTTGAATGTTAAACCAAGTCCTGCGGTGACGGCCATTTTGAATTTCCGATTGGGATAAAAAAACATTAACTTTATAGAGGACCATCCAAACAATATTGCTAGTAAGTTTTGTTTCCATTGGTTGACCGGTTTCAGAAAAGAAGCCTTTCAAACTTTTTCCCATAGGGTCCTATGTTAAATTAAGTCCTGCGGTGGCAGCCATTTTGAATTTCCAATTGCCATAAAAAACACAAACTTTATAGAGGACCATCTAAACAATATTGCTAGTAAGTTTTTGTTTCCATTGATTAACCGGTTTCAGAGAAGAAGCCTTTTAAAACTTTTTCCCATAGGGTTCTATGTTAAACTAAGTCCTGCGGTGGCGGCCATTTTGAATTTCCAATTCCCATCAAAAACACAAACTTTATAGAGGACCATCCAAACAATATTGCTAGTAAGTTTTGTTTTGATTGGTTAAACGGTTTCAGAGAAGAAGCCCTTTTAAACTTTTTTCCCATAGGGTCCTATGTTAAACTAAGTCTTGAGGTGGCGGCCATATTGGTTTACCAATCAAAATAAAAAACACAAACTTTGTAAAGGTCCATCCAATGAACATTATGGCCAAGTTTGGTTTCAATTGGCCAAGTGGTTTCAGAGAAGAAGATTAAAATGTAAAAAGTTTACAGACGCCGCCGACGACGACGACGACGACGACGACGACGCCGACGGACGCAAAGTGATAACAATAGCTCACATGACCCTTTGGGTCAGGTGAGCTAAAAAAAGATATGAAAAAAGAAAAACATACGGTGTCCCTCTTAAGAACAGCCAGTAATGCCTGTTTTTGTGCAGAACTCCATGATGCTACAGCTCCAAGCATACTCAAACAGTCAATAACATCCAAGTCTCCCAATGCAGAGATTTCAGCTTCAGTCATTGCTATCAATCCTTGAGAACCAATCGCTTTAAGGTCATCACAAGTCAATGAAGTAGCTAAAAAAATCAAATCCTGTTAATGTACCCCTTACAACTAGTCCCTTCCCTGTGGGGGGGGGGGGGGGGGCAGGGGTCACAATACTGTTGTGGTTTGACCTATTGAAGGTCATTTTTATATTTAGCATATCAACTTTCTGCCAGACACATGTATTTAAGGATTAACCATAATTATTATGATGTTTTACACAATGTACAGGTGCAGGTAATTCAAAATCTGGTGTGAAACATCTTTTCATATGCGTCGAATCCATCAGTTTCCTGTGTGCTTTGCCACCCTGGCCCCACTACCAGACACGTGCCAAGACAACCTGCTGCTATTATTATGCAAATTTTTAAACACTTCAAACATCTCATTTTAATACAGAGGGATGTTTTTCATCTTTTTGAGTGCATATACCAAAACTAGCCAAGCATATGAAACTGTAGACGTCTTTTGTTTCGCCAGATAAAACTGATCACATCTGTCTGGTCATTTTTCATTTGATATCCTTTTTTAACTGTATCTACACAGCACAGACATCCCATTAAACGATAAGCAATTAAACACTATCAACCAACTTTGCTTCTTTGTTTTGTGTGAAATGCATCTTTTCATCTAGTTTCTATCAACAATACATTGATGAAGACTTCTCATTCTGACTAGCAAACAAGTACAAGGTGTTCAATTTTATAAACATCTTACCAACAGCTCTTCTTCTCCTGTTGATTGTGCTCATGTTATGAAGTTGTTCATTTCTGTGATAAGCATCTAAAACCCTCCTTCCATACACTTTATTTTCCCCAACTTCCTCAGATTCTTCCTCTTTACTGGGAATATCTCCATGTGCTTGTCTCTTATCTGACTCCTCTGACCTCTTTTGACTACTTTCTCTAACACATTCTAGGGAATTTGATACAGTCTCCTAAATTGTGTAAAAAAATTATACAATCATTGCTATTTGAAAATAATGTAAATATTTTTTTAACAATAAAACAAACCTATTTCAGGATGACTTAAATAACAAAATGTACATCTAAATAAATAAATAAAGGAGAACGTGTTGATGGCATGCATAAGGCAAGGAATGCGGAATTTGACCATCTGATGGCTTTACCTAAGATGAGTAAAAAACTCCTTATATATGAGACCACATTCCATTTACATTTACAAACAAGAGCAGCATAATCTGTTTCACAAAGAAAATAAGGAAAAAGGGGATTTGGTGGTGTTAAAAATAAAAAGGGGCTGGTGTTTTAAGATTTTGCAATTTATCAACAGGAAAGTGCAATGACACATGTTACCCTGGTGAAGAAAGTTCAAATGTACTTTAATGATCTGTCCTTGAAATTTACATCTATCATGATTAGCATGAGATTTTCATGAAATTAAACAGCAGTCTGAACACAATAGTCTATATTTATCTTCTGTTGTTAATTTCAGTTCCTGCAGGTGTAAAGGTTTACTGCATTTTACACCAGATACCATTCAGTCATATATTCTGCTCACAGGAAAAAAGTCAGTAGGGTAAGTATGTCCAAATAACACTGAATTTAACCAAAAAAATTTGAATGTTATAATATTAAGGATTAATTAAAATTAATATGAATAAAGGTGCAGCCTAAATGTGCGCCTCAGTGTACAGGATTCATGAGGTTACTTCTGAGCACCTCTAAATTCCAGTTAAATGAATAATCGTACCCTTGCTTTTTTTGATTTAACAAAGCACAAAACTAACTTCGGATTATAACAAAAGTAAAATTTGGCCTAAATTCCAGTGGTAACATATCATTTTCTTGAGTTGACATCACTAATGTCATGCATGATTGTCAAATTTTAAAAGAGCATTTCAGAGATTGCAAAAACTTTGTCTGAAATTTTTGTTGTTATTTTAAAATTTAATTATTATTTTTCGTTTGTTATTTTTTTTTTTTTTTTTATATAATTCAATTTTTTTTTAAAGTTTATCTTTTAAATGAATTTAAATGCTCTTCTTCATTTAATAAAATTTTGTTTGTGACAGATTTTTATGGAACCTACTTCCATACCTAAAAAAATCAATATCAGCATAAGGCAGATTTTGATCACATAATATAGAGTGCTGTAGAGCATGCAGCTTTTAGTGAGCTTGGCTATTATCACACTAAAAATATGTACATTATGGGATAATATCTAATTTATTTGGAAAAACTCTTACAACCCAGGAAGATATAATCTGCAGTGCATTAATTTTTTCCCTGTACTGTGATTAGTACACATAAAACTTATAATTTCTGAGAAAATGTTTACTTACGATGTTACAATTTGTTTATTTGTATTGAAATAAATTAAAAACTACATTTTTTTTATGCTATCTGTGAACCGGACACCAATGACAGGGGCATATACAGGATTTTCAAAGGGGGGCATAAAAAGGGGATATCGGAAAAGGAGGGCCTTGAAATGGCTCTCCCAGGCCTCGAAATGGTGCATTTACAGCAGGGGGTCTGGGCCTTAAGTTGCCCCCAGAAGCTCTAAAAAAATAGTGCAAAATCCTGCATTCTTGCAATTTCCAAGCATCATAACACAGGGTTTTTATAGTGTTCAGTAACCTTTATTTGGTACAGTATACAACAGAGATATCATAATCAATGAATTAGTAATGTTAATGCATTAATTTATGGCAAGTACAAGCAAGGATTACATTTTTGCTTGTTGTTACCCTCCCTGTTCTCTTTTTTTCCTTTCCTTTTTTTTTAAAGGGGGACCTACGTCCCTTATGCCTCCCCCTGGATCCGCCACTGAAGGAACTGTGATGAATGATTTTATTCTCTAATATATATCAGCTACATGTATCTGTTCAGAGATGTTCATGTTTTTTATTTGTTTGATGCACATTTTGAGTGTTTGTTGCTCCTTATGTTCCTGAATTTTCTTGTAATTTTGCATTGGTATTTTTTTCTTGTGATTATGCTTCAGTATGTTCTGAGTAACTTTAGTTCACTAACAATCCTTCTGACAATCAGAAAAAAAAGAAATCTTGGTTCTAACTATAACTAGATATCAGTGAGTTTGTATTCATCTCTGTGGGCCCCTCCGATCTTGAGTTCGAGGTCAAAGGAAACTCAACCTTGGTATGCGACACATTGCCTTGATCTTATATACCAACATTCTAAATATCAAAAGATAAAAAAAATACAGCCCTGCCACGAATTTGTCATTCAGAAAGCAATAATGTTACCTTAAATGACACATCACCTTAATATTATCTACCCACACTGCAAATATCAAAAGCTTATCTCAAAAAATAAAAAATTTATAGCCCGGACATGAATTTGTCATTCATGACCTTTATATCAAAGTTCAAGGCCAAAGGTCAACAACCACTGTAAGGGACATATCACCTTGATATTTTCTACCCACATTCCCAATATACAAATCCTACCTCAAAAGATAAAAAAGTTACAGCCCGGACATGAATTTGTCATTCAACAATGTGACCTTAAGGTCAAAGGTCAACAACCACGGTATGTGACATATCGCCTTGATATTATCTACCCCCATTCCAAAAATCAAAGCCTACCTTAAAAGATAAAGAAGTTACAGCCCGGAAACGAATTTGACATTAAAAAAATAATAATGTGACCTTAAGGTCAAAGTTCAAGGTCAAAGGGATCAACCATGGTATGTGACACATCACCTTGATATTACCTACCCACTCCAAATATCAAAAGCCTACCTCAAAAGATAAAAGAGTTACAGCCCGGGCACGATTATTTTCGGATCAACAGCCAGACTGATTCCTATAGGGCGTCAGCCACAAAGTGGCAGGGCACTATAATTAACAAAACATATTTCGTTCCCGCATCATACTTACATCTGGAATGTTAATAAGTTGTGCTTGTGTAAAGGTTTTCATGCAAGAACCCAAAGTACACATATCTATCTCATTAAAATTTGACACCATCGACCTATATAATAGTACAAAATACAATATTTCATTAAATATACATGTGCAAACATGACAACAATATAAATAAATTGTTCATCATCATGGATATATACTTAGTGGGTTAAACTAAGGTAATTTTAAATTAATTTTCATCCAAATCATTCTCCATCAAATATGGGGAATTAATTCAACATAAGTTATGGTAGTGTGGTATTCGGTTTATTCCCCGAACGCCTAAAATAAACATCTGGATTAAGGGACCTTCGAATGGGTGTTTAAATTAGTGTGATTTTTTTTTATAGTTAATATTGTAGCAGACAATTGTAAGGTTGAAAACAAAGTCAAACTAAAGAAAATACTTTAATCATACATTTGAATAAATTAAATGATATTCATTACATCTATTTCATGATATAGCACTATACATCTAATATAATAATAATTAAGTAACAAAAAAAAAATTTTAACAAAAAACAGAGCACTAGAGTCATTTTGTCACTTATTCTAGATTTAGGAGTTCTGATGCTGAGTCGGCGTAAGTCATTAATTTGATGATGCCTGTCTGGTAACGTTCCTTAAGTGTCGTGAGTCTGCGGTCGATGTTGCAGTATTTCTTGGGACAGGGTCAAGTGGTTCCACCAGCCTGTCTCTGCATCCGGATAATGTTGTTGTGGTTGTGGAATTTTACAAGCTCATCATCTCAAACTCTTTTATGGTTTGACATGTGAACACTATTAATTGGGAATGGTACAAGCTCATCATCTCAATCTACAGCTTAATAAATTGGCTTGGGACATTTTGAAGACAAGTTTATTTTATTGACAAATAATGTATATATTGTAGCTTAAGTTTTTAATTTCATTTTAATTAATTTGAAACCATCCATTCTTTTTTAGCTCACCTGACCCGAAGGGTCAGGTGAGCTATTGCCATCACTTGGCGTCCGTCGTCGTCGTCGTCGTCGGCGTCGTCGTTAACTTTTCTTCAAAAATCTTCTCCTCCAAAACCACTGAAGGGATTGCTTTGAAACTTTGCATACATCATCAGTAAAATGTCCTCTACCAAGTTTGCCCAAATCATGGCCTCAGACCAACCAACATGGCCGCCATGGCTAAAAATAGAACAGAGGGGTCAAAATACAGTTTTTTGCTTATAGTTCAAAAAGTATAACAGATACAGGAAAACCTAAGAGACCTTCCCTCTTCAGCATCTAAAGCTCTACAAAACACTCCATTGAGTCAAAGTTGTATGATAACTCCTTGTAGGAGTTATTGCCCTTTAATTGTCAAAATTGATGATTTTTGCCATTTTTGCCTCAAAATCTTGAAAATTATTAGAACTAGAGAAAAAGTTAGCATTGCTTAATTGTTCTGCTCTATGAGGGCTACAAAAATGACTTAAGGGTCAAGATTGTCTGATTAACCGTTTAAGAGTTATTCCCCTTGAACTGTTTTTTTTTAATCGGTTTTAATTGATTTTTTAAAATCTTCTCCTCTGAAACAACTGAAAGTACTGCTTTGAAACTTTGTACACATCATCTGTCAAATGTCCTCAACCAAGTTTGCACCTACCATGGCTGCAGATTAACCAACATGGCCACCATGGCTAAAAATAGAATGGGGGGGGGGGGGCGGTAAAGTACAGTTTTTGGCTTATATTTAAAAAAGTGTAACAGATACAGGAAAACCGAAGAGACAGGCCTTCATCTGCATCAAAAGCTCTACAAAACACTCCATTGGGTTGAAGTTGTATGATGACTCCTTATAGGAGTTATTGCCCTTTAATTGTCGAAATTGATTATTTTTGACATTTTTGCCTCAAAATCTTGAAAATTATTAGAACTAGAGAAAAAGTTAGCATTGCTTAATTGTTCTGCTCTATGAGGGCTACAAAAATGACTTAGGGTCAAGATTGTCTGATGAACCGTTTAGGAATTATTCTCCTTGAACATTTTTTTAATCAATTTTACTTGATTTTAAAAAATCTTCTCCTCTTAAACCAATGAAAGGACTGCTTTGAAACATTGCACACATCATCTTTAGGATGTCCTCTACCAAAATTGTGCAAATCATGACACCTGACTACCTACATAGCTACATTGGATTAAAATAGAAAAAATGAAAAAGGGGGGGGGGGGTTGAGAGAGTTTTCGACTGATAGTTAAAAAAGTATAACAGGTACAGCAAATTTGAAGTGACCCTCCCTTCTCCCTCTAACCATCAAAAGATCCTCCTTATAGGAGTTATTTCCCTTAAAAGGTCAAAATTAATGATTTTTGCAGAAGTGTTGGGCAATTCCTTATAGCAAAGAAAAGCTGGATAAAAAAGGGTTGTTTGGTTTCAGGTTCAGGTGAGCGATACAGGCTCCTGGGAGCCTCTAGTTTAATTTTATTTTGATATTTTGATAATTTTCTTGTCAATTCAGTTTTTCAATGTCTACTATGCTTTATTATAATTTTCAAGATAAATACAGGTAAACTAATTATGGCATTCCCCTTAACAGGCCCCATAATCCCCATACCTAATGAGGTGTTGTTTTTATCCAGTAGGCATTCGGGGAACACACCTGGTATTCAGTAGCAATTGTCACCTGGTATAGGGCATGGTACTACAAAATTGTGAGAATGGAAGACATCTTGAATGGCACAGGCTGTTGACAAAAAAGCCCCCCCCCCCCCCCCCCCCCCCCCAAAAAAAAAACCAAGATGTTTCAAAACATGACATAAAACATTACAAAATTAAGGTTACTCTTGTGTTTCAAAACAGACATTTAATTTAGTCATTTTCTGAGAAGTCATAGGGACTTGTCAAATGTAAATAAATTAAAAACTAAAACAAATTAAGATGTTTTCAATATTTGTTCTAAACTCTTTTTTTTTTTGCATTTCTTAGGAAGTATTAGATGGCAAATTATACCTGATTTGTACAGAAAACTGTTTAGTAAAACCAAAAT
Source organism: Limnoperna fortunei (assembly GCA_944474755.1). Classification (NCBI taxonomy): domain Eukaryota; kingdom Metazoa; phylum Mollusca; class Bivalvia; order Mytilida; family Modiolidae; genus Limnoperna; species Limnoperna fortunei. The sequence continues at coordinate 62,915,245 of OX104113.1, forward strand.
GTGAACGGCAAGATTTTTCACACCTTGACATCTATTGAATCAGTGTAGGGTTTGAAAAATACTTCTCCACTTCTGCTTATTTAGCAGGTGTCATAGGTTAAGTCTTGTTATTTTGTAAGATTTTTGGGCTTTGTGAAGACAAAACAAGTTTTATTTCAACTGCTTTGTGATCTTTCTATTGCCTATTATTTCCCAGGGATTTTTCCTGTGATTATTTTGATACGTATGTTAAATTTTAAAGTCATAGATGTTTGCAGGAAGTATTTGTTTATCCCAACAAATATGAGGTAATTGAATGACGAAAGATAATGTACTAATCTAACAGGAACACATACTAGTATGCAGTAGTTTTTTTTTATTTTCTTAGTACATTTTCTGTGATTGTTTATGGGACAATTCTGTCCAAAGTAGTTACAAAATACAATAAATACCATTAATATATAGAGTACTACCATATTGATACTGACACAGTATAAATTTGAAGGCATAAATGATATATTATGAAATACTTTATTAGCATAATAATAATAACATAGTTAATTGGCAAATATTCATTTTCTAATTCTATGGTTGTAACTCTTTTAAATCCTCTTGCTATGAAGAAGTGAAGGGTCTGTTTGTCCATCCTTTGCAACTTTTTTTTGACAAACTTGAGCCTTTATTTCTTATTCAATACATTTAAAAAGTTCTGTTGAAGCTTTCTTTTGCCATTAAAGAGATCATGTTAGAATAAAAACTAAAATGTGTTTATGAGGAAAAACAATATTGTCCCCTGACTAAAGAATTCTTTCACTGCAGGAAATTTTCTTAACATTTCTTTTTGGTAGCTTCCAATTTAGAGAGGGACATTGTTTTCAATCAATTATCCAAATGAAAGTGGGGCATGTGAGCTCAGGACTCATTCTTATCAGGGGCCTCGGTGGCCGAGTGGTCAATGTAGTTCATCTACTATTGATCATTGATAACATGGTCTGTCAACACTGAGATTGCGGGTTCGATTCTCACTGCAGGCAGGGTGTACTCGACTCCAATCTTAATTGACAAGGATTGCCAGTTTTCCTACTGCAGGTCGGGGTTTTCTCCGGGTACTCCGGCTTCCTTCTACAATAAAATCTGGATGCCATGATATAGCTGAAAAATTGCTGAAAGTGGCATTAAAACACCATCAAACAAACAAACATTCTTATCATATTTTTAATAACATATCCAGATTTCTAGCTTTTGCTAACCTAACTGAGATATTGTCAGTTCAACTATAACAAAAGATTATGTTAAGGGTAAGATTGATAAAGATTCAGAAAATATTAAAATGATTCATGATTTAAAATGATAACATACTCTACTGCTCCAGTTTTCATGCATCTGTCCACCAATGCAGTCCTCATTTCTTTATTCCAATGGCATCTTTGACAAAGATCAATGGCATATTTTTCCAGAGCTAGTTTATTCAATGTTTTAATCTGGTTTATGCTGAGACCACACATAAATGGTTTGCAAGTTTCATATATATCAACCGTAATAATGTCTGGCTGAAATTGAACAAATTTATTATTTACCAGTATTCAATTTTCATAAATCTAATTAACATTTGCTACAGTAAAAAAAGGTGGGGGGTGGAGGAGAGGTGGAATGCATTCAAAGGAAGGATTTTATTATAATATGTGTATAAAAATCCAAGTAATGTTAATGAAAAATTTAACATTTGTTTTCCTACTTGAGGAGTGACTCATTTTGTAATTTTTTATAAAATTAATTTTGGGTGTTTTCAAAACTGTGTAATCTGAGATTTTAGTTTAATGCTGCACTTGTCAAAGTCAATACACTAAAAACAATAAGATGGACATGTCCCCCTTGAAAAAAGCTTTATTGGAAAATACAAAAATATTTTTGTCCAAGCAAATACAACTATTTCACCTTTATCTACCTATAAGCAATTAATTTTGCTAGATGATACAAATCTGAAAACATTTCACTATACTTAAACTCATTTTTTTCAGATTGAATACTTAAGTACTGTGAAAGTACTTAAATTCGTGGGTATCAATTTTCTTGGTTTTGTGCAATTTTACATGTTCGTGGGTTCTTAAATTCGTGGACTGACGGTTTCCGAAAATGCAAAAGTGAGGTAGCGATCAAAATAAATGATTACAGCAAAAACAGTTTCATTACATGATGTTGTTTACGCGCGTGGTAACGAATGTAAAATTAATAACACGGAAATAAATAGCTAATTATAAACACGGTAATGTATTAATTAATTGATTAATTGCAATAAAAACTACTTTGAGTCTATTTAATTCTCCAATTGTTATCTATAGAAGCATTCCTAGCCGAAGGGCATTTGTCACTTCATGTGTTGAGTAGCAATAAGTACAAAAGTGTAATTTAATGTCATTTGTGCCACAATCGGTATTATCACAACATCCATTTTATATAGCGTGTCATTGATATGCACTAATAAAGATAAAGTATAGCTTATCTTTTAAATATTTTATTTGTTATTTTAATTTATGTTCAAAGGAGCAACCAAACTCATAATTCCGATAATAATTTGTTACTTTTTAACATCGAAAATGAACACCTCATATATCCCACCTTGACCGAAATGTTTCTTGTACGCTTTACAATTAAATAATACCTACATTTAATAAAACACATTTCGAACATGAAACCTGTAACATAATTATTAAGATGGATTTTGAGCTGAACATTAGTAATGGATCGAACCACAAACATATATTACATTTAAAAAAAAATGTCCGATCTCGGACATTTTCAGATCGTTGTTGCAAAGTTCCCATCTGTTAATGAAGTTTTATTTTTCGTTTGATGTTTAATTTCGTGGTCGGAGGCCTCCACGAAAACCACGAAAATTGATACCCCGCGAATAAAAAGTATTTCACAGTATCATGTTTTAGTATTTAACTTTTACAGCTTAGTTTTTTAAGAACAAAAAATATTATCAAAGAAACATAAAAATAAAATTTCTTAAGCAACTTGCATGTTTAATCAATCAAAATTTATCAATAGCACTCATTAAAAAACTACTGGCAGGCTGAATATTTGGTGTTTTCCCATTATCCAACTTTTGAAAATTATGTACATTTATTCCCATTTATCCAACTTGAAAATAAAGTATGGAGTATTGGGTAGGGGCAGATAATTTAGCCTTTTGTAGCAGCTACAATGAGCCTACTCTTTTGTGAAATCTACAAAAGGGGTCTTTATTGTTCAAGAAGAGTGGCACTCTCCAAACACGTTACCTACTACGGTCCGCAGCTAGGTTCCGTATTATGACATAACAACCCCATTATAAGAGTCTCTCCTATCTGATACCCGGGGATACAGTGTGCTGCTATGTGGGCCATCAACATTTTAACAATACAGTGCTCTGACTGCACATGGTATTTTTTTTGTCTGTAAAAGGCTACAGAAAAGTCTTGGAAAAAGTCAAAAAGACAAAATTATAGAATCTACATTGTTTTCATTTATACGGTAATTGTATATAAACCACTGAAATAGTTCTACATATGTTTCAGCTAACAAAGTCTTATATTTTATTGGATTTAATGTCTCTTGATCTTTTTTGCACTAAAGAGAATGCAGGACACTTTCACTGAATTTTGTAAATGAATTTTCTTTAAATTTGCCATATAGTTTTTTATACAAGTTATCATAATTAAAAATAAAAAATAGGGGTTTACATGCAGAGAAAACAATAAAAAGGTACTAAAAATACAAGATTACAAAAATTCCGTCCAATGACATTTTCTGAATTGTTTTATATAATGACAAGCAAATTGGTATACATTTTAGTGATGGAAAAAAAAATAGAGGTCTCTGAGTTAAATGTTTGTCCATTGGGAAATACCTGGTTAAAAAGTGCTATAAATGGTATTTTTGTGGGCAAAACCATCTCCCTTGTTAAATTATTAAATTAAGAAATTATTAATAAATTTACCATAAAATAATGTTATATCTATTTTGAAATTTTTACAAATCAAAGTGCAGACTGCACCGAAGGAAAGGTTGCTTCGCAAGTATGAAATGAGATTCCTGCCTCATGTTTGACACGCAATAAAACAAACCAATGTAAAATTAATCAGGTAAATTTAGAAACATATTAGATATAAATTTAAAAGACTAGAAAAAAACTTTACAATCCTCATAATTGATAGCCCCAGCTCCCCTATGTCTTGAATGGCAATATCCAGGGCTTTGCTGTTGGAAACTCCAAAAATCGTTTTGCTCAAACTGTAAATATCAGGTGCACAATTCCACCATATGACAAAGGATCAAATCCCACTCGGTGGTGCAAGTAGTTGTGGATAAAAGATAGGTATCACCTACATCAAAGAATGGCAAGGCAATGTTTGCTATGGAAAATCCTAAATATCATTTCAAACAAAATATAAAATATCAGGAGTACAATAGCACTATGTGACAAAGAGTCCATCAAAATCCATTCAGTGCAACAATACAATTGAAGATGTTTCTATCATAACTTTTATAAATATATTAATAAATAAGACAAAATTGCTGCTGCCCATTTCAGACATAAAAATCGCACCTGTTATATGGTTGCAATATAACTTGCATCAAATACATGTACATATATGTAAATGTCTCCCTATACATGTAACGGATGGCATAAGCTTCTAAAATATTCAAAACTAAAATAATTTATTTCTGTAATACTTATTGCTTCAGTTGCCGAATGGTTAAGGTAGTATTCATCTACTATTGATCGAATGCCTGTCAGCACTTGTTTGAATCTTACTGCTGCCAGGGTGTGCTCAACTTCAATCTTGATTGACAATTATTAAAAGACTCCTACAATCTGGCTGCCTCCTACAATCTTGCTTTCTCCTTCAATAAAAACAGGACGCCCAAATATAGTTGAAAAATTGCTGAAAGTGGTATTAAACAATTACAACACAGGGATCTGTGCAAATCGATTTACATGTACTTTCGAATGATACTGAGTCGATTTTGTTATATCGAGTCCCACACACTATAACAAGATTGACCCAGTATTATTCAAAAGCGCATGTAAATCAATTTTTATAAATCCCCCGGATTCAAACAAACAAAAAATTGTAAGACTGTATGAGGCAACATATATCTTTATAATCAGAATGCATGTCAACTAGTTTGTTTTAAATTTAAACAGTGTGTTAATAGCTTATAAAAGACACAATCAAATGGAGTAACTGTTCTTTTCTGCTTGCATTTTTTAAAATTAATATTAAATATGCGATATTGTAACTTTTTATTACAAAAATCCAATAACAAAATTTCCACTGTACTATTATTTCCATACTATGCTTATTGTTTACATGTACTTGACTTTTGCTACGCATTCTGACACTTTTTGTTTTCAACAAGTGTCTTACGATGTTTGCAAAAGATCGCCAGCTTTCGTGACGTTCTATGGCATTCGCGCCTAAACTGCAAACGACATTACCCCAAGGTTTTCAAATGGACAATAATCGCTTGCTCCAAGTTACACCCATTCTAATTTTGGTCAAAATTAACCTTGGAAAATCGCTCTATCAAATTAAAAAACAGCATTTCAAAACGCTGAACAAATGTTAAAAATAATTGCTAAATTTGCACCATTTTGGATCTATACATAAGGAACATAAGATCGACCATACGCGCTAAGAGGTTCTATTTGTCACTCGAAAAACTTCTGCTAAAACACACTGACTTGATCACATCTTCTTTTGTTTTAAGGAACACATAAAATGAAGAAAAATATATCGTTTTGACTTTCGTTTAATTAGATACTTAAAGCATAACAATGCAACATCGTCTGAAACGACGGCAATTTCGTGAGGTAAACATACACGGAAAATTTGTACCTTTTTTGGCTTGTTACGATGGGTGGTGACCAATTTCGACTCGTGTAACGAGAAATATTAATGGTTCAGCATGAATTACCAATTATAAAAATTAATCAAAAGGACCAGAAACAAATTGTGTCAGCTTTTACTATGAAATAATGTAGCGACATGGTGAGTGATGTCAAATAATCCATTTACTATTCTTGTGTCACAAACACCAAAATATCTTTTCAATACATTTTTATTAGTTAGAAATTGTTATATTTTTAATTTAACTACATGTATTTTATTTACGAAACTTCTACATGCCATTCTCCGAACCTTAAAATTTTTATAGATGGCGCCGCTCTGCAAATCTGTACATCGACAAAGCACACACTTTTGTGTTGATTTTCATTTAATTAAACACGTAAAAAATAGAATGCAAAACCGTATGAAACGACGACCACGCAATCGCACAAAATAATCATTAAATCACTTCAATCATAATAACGTCGTCAAATATTATTAGACTGGTGTACTGTCAGTACTACATTTGTCGGTTCAGTGAACAGCTATCGCGAGGATTGCCAAATATCGCGTTGATTTCAAAACCAAAAGGTGTAACGAGTCTGTCTCTCGCGGATGAACATGGAATATTAAATCGTAATATTAGTTATCAGTTATACAGTAAATGAGACATAATACGGAAGGACATGACTTTTGTATAGTAAAGTTGTTCAAGATAAATGTGGTGGACCGATTCATGTAATTGATAGAATCCTCAAATGTGACCTATATTTTACGAGCGTAAGGTTTTATTACACGCCGGTCGCAGTAGTTTCTATGTATTAGAGCGTTAGCAAGGGGAAAGTTTGCTACGCAACCTTCCCAAAAATGGTGGATGGTGTCCCGCATCCCCTTAATATAATGATATCCTCCATGTTGTGGAAGAATGAACTGGATCTTAATATCAGACAGAAAGCAATGTTTCTAATTGTTTTTTTAGCTTAAAATAATTGTATTATGTTTCAAATTTATGTAACTGGTTAATTACTTACTGTACAGTGGGGACAAAGTCCTAGTTTTTCAGATATCTTGTTCAAAGGCACTTGGGAAACATCATCCACACCTGCCATTGCATCACAAATTTTGTGTCGAGTATCACTGTCAAACTTTTCCAAGTCAGAAACCCTTAAAAAGTTAAAATTGAAAAATATTACATGTATTACCATTTTTCATTATTTTGTTATATAATAGTAATCCACACTTCTTAAATACAGCTTGCCAAATACATGTGTAATCTAGTTATTATATTTGTGTAAACTGAAGAAATTGGCACTCATTATAATATATAGTGACCTACTGTTTAAAGAACCACTGTACTGGGTTTGGTACAGAATCTGATGCTTGGTCTTCTGTAAGACTGCCTTGAGTAGGTATGGGTTCTCCACGACTCTCCTGAACAGCGTGTCTTGAGGTCATTGTATGATTAAACTAAAATCAATATCGTAGTTGTAGTTTATTTCTTACTATCTGCTTAAACTTGAATCATAATAATTTTCACACGGCTTTTCTCTAAGCCAGCACAAATGTATGGTGTAAATTATTAGAATAGGGGTTTAGGTATCTTAATAGACTATGCATAAAAACACATGAATTTGGTCTCCAACTCCTGTTAACTTGTTATTATTCTGTGAACACACCTATAAAATGCAAAGTCCAAAACTTAGAATGGGAGCTTGCATACCCAAGCAAAAACAGTTATGGTTTCATGAACTTCTTTGTATGATTAAAAGAAAATATGCATTTTTCTTGTACATGCAATAAAAGCTCACAAGTATAATTTAAGTTAATTTGAACCTAAATGACTTCTTGTGTATAATACTCACCCAGCCTGATCACATAATCTTGTGTATAATACTCACCATGGCTGACCACATGATCTTGTGTATAATACTCAGCTAGGATGATCACATAATCTTGTGTATAAAATTCACCAAGGATGATCACATGATCTTGTGTATAATTCTCAGCTAGGATGATCACATGATCTTGTGTATAATCCTCGCCAAGGATGATCACATGATCTTGTGTATAATACTCAGCTAGGATGATCACATGATCTTGTGTATAATACTCAGCTAGGATGATCACATGATCTTGTGTATAACACTCACCATGGATGATCACATGATCTTGTGTATAATACTTGGCAAGTTTGATCACATGATCTTGTGTATAACACTCACCAAGGATGATCACATGATCTTGTGTATAATACTCAGCTAGGATGATCACATGATCATGTGTATACTACTCAGCAAGTTTGATCACATGATCTTGTATATAACATTCACCAAGGATGATCACATGATCTTGTGTATAATACTCAGCTAGGATGATCACATGATCTTGTTTATAATACTCAGCTAGGATGATCACATGATCTTGTGTATAATACTCAGCTAGGATGATCACATGATCTTGTGTATAATACTCAGCTAGGATGATCACATGATCTTGTGTACAATACTCACCAAGGCTGATCACATGATCTTGTGTATAATATTCAGCTAGGATGATCACATGATCTTGTGTATAATACTCACCAAGGCTGATCACATGATCTTGTGTATAATATTCGTCAAGGCTGATCACATGATCTTGTGTATAATACTCACCAAGGCTGATCACATGATCTTGTGTATAATATTCACCAAGGCTGATCACATGATCTTGTGTATAATGCTCACCAAGGATGATCACATGATCATGTGTATAATACTCACCATGGATGACACATTATCTTGTGTATAATACTCAGCTAGGCTGATCACATGATCCTGTGTATAATACTCAGCTAGGCTGATCACATGATCTTGTGTATAATACTCAGCTAGGCTGACCACATGATCTTATGTATAATACTCAGCATGGCTGACCACATGATCTTGTGTATAATACTCAGCAAGGCTGATCACATGATCTTATGTATAATACTCAGCATGGCTGACCACATGATCTTGTGTATAATACTCAGCATGGCTGACCACATGATCTTGTGTATAATACTCAGCATGGCTGACCACATGATCTTGTGTATAATACTCAGCATGGCTGACCACATGATCTTGTGTATAATACTCAGCATGGCTGACCACATGATCTTGTGTATAATACTCGGCAAGGATGATCACATGATCTTGTGTATAATACTCAGCTAGGCTGATCACATGATCTTGTGTATATTACTCCACAAGGCTGATCACATGATCTTATGTATAATACTCAGCATGGCTGATCACATGATCTTGTGTATAATACTCACTAAGACTGATCACATGATCTTGTGTATAATACTCAGCAAGGCTGATCACATGATCTTATGTATAATACTCAGCATGGCTGACCACATGATCTTGTGTATAATACTCAGCATGGCTGACCACATGATCTTGTGTATAATACTCAGCAAGTCTGACCACATGATCTGATGTATAATACTCAGCATGGCTTACCACATGATCTTGTATATAATACTCAGCTAGGCTGACCACATGATCTTGTGTATAATACTCAGCTAGGCTGATCACATGATCATGTGTATAATACTCACTAAGGCTGATCACATGATCTTGTGTATAGTACTCACCATGGATGATCACATGATCTTGTCTATAATACTCACTAAGGCTGATCACATGATCTTGTGTATAATACTTGGCAAGTTTGATCACATGATCTTGTGTATAACACTCACCAAGGATGATCACATGACCTTGTGTATAATACTCAGCTAGGATGATCACATGATCATGTGTATACTACTCAGCAAGTTTGATCACATGATCTTGTATATAACATTCACCAAGGATGATCACATGATCTTGTGTATAATACTCAGCTAGGATGATCACATGATCTTGTTTATAATACTCAGCTAGGATGATCACATGATCTTGTGTATAATACTCAGCTAGGATGATCACATGATCTTGTGTATAATACTCAGCTAGGATGATCACATGATCTTGTGTATAACACTCACCATGGATGATCACATGATCTTGTGTATAATACTTGGCAAGTTTGATCACATGATCTTGTGTATAACACTCACCAAGGATGATCACATGATCTTGTGTATAATACTCAGCTAGGATGATCACATGATCATGTGTATACTACTCAGCAAGTTTGATCACATGATCTTGTATATAACATTCACCAAGGATGATCACATGATCTTGTGTATAATACTCAGCTAGGATGATCACATGATCTTGTTTATAATACTCAGCTAGGATGATCACATGATCTTGTGTATAATACTCAGCTAGGATGATCACATGATCTTGTGTATAATACTCAGCTAGGATGATCACATGATCTTGTGTACAATACTCACCAAGGCTGATCACATGATCTTGTGTATAATATTCAGCTAGGATGATCACATGATCTTGTGTATAATACTCACCAAGGCTGATCACATGATCTTGTGTATAATATTCGTCAAGGCTGATCACATGATCTTGTGTATAATACTCACCAAGGCTGATCACATGATCTTGTGTATAATATTCACCAAGGCTGATCACATGATCTTGTGTATAATGCTCACCAAGGATGATCACATGATCATGTGTATAATACTCACCATGGATGACACATTATCTTGTGTATAATACTCAGCTAGGCTGATCACATGATCCTGTGTATAATACTCAGCTAGGCTGATCACATGATCTTGTGTATAATACTCAGCTAGGCTGACCACATGATCTTATGTATAATACTCAGCATGGCTGACCACATGATCTTGTGTATAATACTCAGCATGGCTGACCACATGATCTTGTGTATAATACTCAGCATGGCTGACCACATGATCTTGTGTATAATACTCGGCAAGGATGATCACATGATCTTGTGTATAATACTCAGCTAGGCTGATCACATGATCTTGTGTATATTACTCCACAAGGCTGATCACATGATCTTATGTATAATACTCAGCATGGCTGATCACATGATCTTGTGTATAATACTCACTAAGACTGATCACATGATCTTGTGTATAATACTCAGCAAGGCTGATCACATGATCTTATGTATAATACTCAGCATGGCTGACCACATGATCTTGTGTATAATACTCAGCAAGGCTGATCACATGATCTTATGTATAATACTCAGCATGGCTGACCACATGATCTTGTGTATAATACTCAGCATGGCTGACCACATGATCTTGTGTATAATACTCAGCATGGCTGACCACATGATCTTGTGTATAATACTCAGCATGGCTGACCACATGATCTTGTGTATAATACTCGGCAAGGATGATCACATGATCTTGTGTATAATACTCAGCTAGGCTGATCACATGATCTTGTGTATATTACTCCACAAGGCTGATCACATGATCTTATGTATAATACTCAGCATGGCTGATCACATGATCTTGTGTATAATACTCACTAAGACTGATCACATGATCTTGTGTATAATACTCAGCAAGGCTGATCACATGATCTTATGTATAATACTCAGCATGGCTGACCACATGATCTTGTGTATAATACTCAGCATGGCTGACCACATGATCTTGTGTATAATACTCAGCAAGTCTGACCACATGATCTGATGTATAATACTCAGCATGGCTTACCACATGATCTTGTATATAATACTCAGCTAGGCTGACCACATGATCTTGTGTATAATACTCAGCTAGGCTGATCACATGATCATGTGTATAATACTCACTAAGGCTGATCACATGATCTTGTGTATAGTACTCACCATGGATGATCACATGATCTTGTCTATAATACTCACTAAGGCTGATCACATGATCTTGTGTATAATACTTGGCAAGTTTGATCACATGATCTTGTGTATAACACTCACCAAGGATGATCACATGACCTTGTGTATAATACTCAGCTAGGATGATCACATGATCATGTGTATACTACTCAGCAAGTTTGATCACATGATCTTGTATATAACATTCACCAAGGATGATCACATGATCTTGTGTATAATACTCAGCTAGGATGATCACATGATCTTGTTTATAATACTCAGCTAGGATGATCACATGATCTTGTGTATAATACTCAGCTAGGATGATCACATGATCTTGTGTATAATACTCAGCTAGGATGATCACATGATCTTGTGTATAACACTCACCATGGATGATCACATGATCTTGTGTATAATACTTGGCAAGTTTGATCACATGATCTTGTGTATAACACTCACCAAGGATGATCACATGATCTTGTGTATAATACTCAGCTAGGATGATCACATGATCATGTGTATACTACTCAGCAAGTTTGATCACATGATCTTGTATATAACATTCACCAAGGATGATCACATGATCTTGTGTATAATACTCAGCTAGGATGATCACATGATCTTGTTTATAATACTCAGCTAGGATGATCACATGATCTTGTGTATAATACTCAGCTAGGATGATCACATGATCTTGTGTATAATACTCAGCTAGGATGATCACATGATCTTGTGTACAATACTCACCAAGGCTGATCACATGATCTTGTGTATAATATTCAGCTAGGATGATCACATGATCTTGTGTATAATACTCACCAAGGCTGATCACATGATCTTGTGTATAATATTCGTCAAGGCTGATCACATGATCTTGTGTATAATACTCACCAAGGCTGATCACATGATCTTGTGTATAATATTCACCAAGGCTGATCACATGATCTTGTGTATAATGCTCACCAAGGATGATCACATGATCATGTGTATAATACTCACCATGGATGACACATTATCTTGTGTATAATACTCAGCTAGGCTGATCACATGATCCTGTGTATAATACTCAGCTAGGCTGATCACATGATCTTGTGTATAATACTCAGCTAGGCTGACCACATGATCTTATGTATAATACTCAGCATGGCTGACCACATGATCTTGTGTATAATACTCAGCAAGGCTGATCACATGATCTTATGTATAATACTCAGCATGGCTGACCACATGATCTTGTGTATAATACTCAGCATGGCTGACCACATGATCTTGTGTATAATACTCAGCATGGCTGACCACATGATCTTGTGTATAATACTCAGCATGGCTGACCACATGATCTTGTGTATAATACTCGGCAAGGATGATCACATGATCTTGTGTATAATACTCAGCTAGGCTGATCACATGATCTTGTGTATATTACTCCACAAGGCTGATCACATGATCTTATGTATAATACTCAGCATGGCTGATCACATGATCTTGTGTATAATACTCACTAAGACTGATCACATGATCTTGTGTATAATACTCAGCAAGGCTGATCACATGATCTTATGTATAATACTCAGCATGGCTGACCACATGATCTTGTGTATAATACTCAGCATGGCTGACCACATGATCTTGTGTATAATACTCAGCAAGTCTGACCACATGATCTGATGTATAATACTCAGCATGGCTTACCACATGATCTTGTATATAATACTCAGCTAGGCTGACCACATGATCTTGTGTATAATACTCAGCTAGGCTGATCACATGATCTTGTGTATAATACTCACTAAGGCTGATCACATGATCTTGTGTATAGTACTCACCATGGATGATCACATGATCTTGTCTATAATACTCACTAAGGCTGATCACATGATCTTGTCTATAATACTCACTAAGGCTGATCACAGGATTCTTCATGCAAAAAAGTGAGTATTATACACAACTTATTACAATTTGAAACTTCCTCTCTGAAAACTTGATGAGAGTAATAAAAATTCAATAAATCATTAAAATTTGATAATATTAAAACACAAATACAAAACAATAGTATACCTGTTTAGAAGAACTACATTCATTTGAAGTAAATGTACCAGGACTGTAATTGGCAAGCAAATTAACAGGTAAGTTTTTGATCTTATCCAGACTCATGCCACTCCAAACTGCTGCACCGGAGAGTTTTTTGATATATACAGGGTCCCAGTCTGACAAGTCTTCACCAAGAATGTCTGTTAGACCTTTCCAGCAACACTTTGCCTACAAACATTTTAGACCAGAAAGACAATGTCAACTTTTAAAGGATTTTTCACGAGAAAATTAAATTGGTATAATTCACAGACATCTCATTTCCTTTCAGAATAAATTTCACTAAATTGATAATAAATTTTAAAAGGTTTATGATAAAATAGTAAAGGTTATAAGAATTACCTGTTCACATTTACATTCCAAGATGTCGGCTTTTCCCTCTTTCAGCTGTTCACCAATAATGTGGCCCGTGGCATAACCTGAAGATGGCATATGTTGTCCAAGACTTGTAGAATATATTTTATCTGTTGCTCCATCTCTACCTTTTGCCTGGATTTATATTTACAGTAAGTGCTAAAGGGTATTTGTTAAAGATCTTTGTATGCTTTTATATGGTAGTTTAAAAAAACCAAGTGCTGATGTACTTGTTAACTCCCCAGGGACTAAATAGTCATTAGTAGGATACTAAGCCAACTTGTTTCTTTACAATACAATGATGATTTAGTCAGACAGCTCACATGTAACTAATGTAAGGACCTGTTATGTTAATAGAAAAACTGACACATTGCTCACAGGCTCATGTAAGTGAGGTTACATTCAGGTGACTTCACATATCAAGTCGGTTTTAATGTGTGGTTTAAAGAAAATTACACAAGTAAGTTTGAGTTTTTTTTAGGACTCAATAGAGTACATGTGTTACACCTGCCATTCATCAAACAATTCTATCAAAGAAAACTTCAAAGGTTGCCATTCTGAGACATCTGAGACTTGTTAAAAGACCTTGAGAATTTGGTGAATATTGTAATGTTCATTGACATTTTTGGTTAATAATCCAAACTTTCAATGAGATTTTAGTGCAGTAAAAAGTTCCATAAGATTTTTGGGGACTAAAGGACTTCAATATTCCTGTATATAATATAGTTTTCTTCAGATTTTGATCGATATCATTTCTTGAAATTTTAGTACAAATCTTAAATTTCTCTAAAATATTGTTAGATTGATAAAAAAGTTCTTTATTAATTAGTTCCTTGATATTTTGCTTGGCAGTGTAAAGTTTACAATTTTGATGGATTATAACATTTAAAGTGCTAAAAAATTTATGGAAAACTGTAATGTTTAGAAGATTTAAAAAATCGCTTGATATTTAAGTTGATTAGCTTTAAAACAAAATTGGTGTACAGAAATTTATTTTTGTTGAGATTTGGTGGATATTGTTTTTCTGGATTTTTTTGCCACTCTCAGCAGTTTTAAAGTCATTTCACTGCATTCAGTTTTACTGAGGGAGGTAGACAAGACTATCTTGTGAAAACTACGAACCCTCTGTTAAAAAATGGTAATCATTATCAATTCAGAGTTACATAAATCTTGCCCAGTTGGGTTTGACCTAACAGCCCAAGTGTTGATGCAGGTGGATACTGTTAATGATCCTGACATTTTGGTGAATATTTTACTGAATATTCCTGTAGTTCCCGTAAATAATGCACGGTTCCTTAGTATTTAAGTTTGATGTTTACTAACCCCTTAAAGTTAATTTCATAAATCTGTAAAAAAATACTTTTTTTCAAAAACACTACATAAATAATAAAAATGCCAAAGTGCCACAAAATAGGTTCATTGAAAAATTTTGGTAAATCATTGAAAAGTTTGACAGTGAGATGTGTACATGTGTTAAGTTAATCCTTATAACCCAAATGAATTTGATAACCAGCCAATTTAATACCAAAAAATTATGAGGTATTTGCAGAGGTGTCAATTTTATCACAGGAACCATGTACAACTACTTACAGCCACATTAATGGTAAGTTACAGGGCATTTAAATCATAGGAACACTTATTACCATACTGAACTTGATAACCAGCTAATTTAATACCTTTGCGGGATATTTGAAAGTTCTTTGAATTAGTGTTTAAAACATAAAATGAATACATACAGGACAGATAGGTTCATTTGTGAACAACAATTGTTTTAATATTAATTTTTCTCTTGTACACAGTATGACTCAATGACATGGCTCCCTTTGTACTATTTACATCCCCATAAACAGTTTCATGAAGATCGGACAACAACTGTTCGAGATACAAGTGGACAAGACAAATGTCTTTTTTGTATAAACGGCCATAACTCTGAAGTGGCTAAAACTATTTGGCTGGATATCAATCTTGGTCAAGATTTTATGCTCATAAACATTTTCTATAAGTTTCATGAAGATCAAACAACAACTGTTTGAGTTAGAGAGCGGACAAGACGAATTTGGCCATTTTTTTTATAAATAGAGGGCCATTACTCTGAAGTGGCTAAAGTGATTAGGCTGGTTATCCAACTTGGACGAGATATTATGCTCATAAAGATTTACCCCAAGTTTCATAAAGATTAGACAACAACTGCTTGAGTTACTGAGTGTACATTGCTGTGGACACTGTCCAGAAGGGTGTTCCCATAATATGACCCATTTTCGAAGGGCGTATAAAAACATACCAATTCTGCAATTCCATTCATCTGACCACTTTTAGTCTTTCCTTGTTCTTCTTGTACATTGACATGTTTTTCATATGCATCAGCTACAGTTACTATGATGTCATCTGTCAGCTGGTTGGAGGAAATGTTCTTCCAATCTTTATTTGTGAAGCAGGACAATGATACTCCAAATTTCTTTAGCTCATCAGTTGTAAAATTTCCCTTTAAATGATCAAAAATTATACATGTAATTGCCAAAAAATGTTGATGTGTTCAGCATTCAAATTATTTCTTCAAAAAACAGTTTATTCACAGCATCAGTGTAAGAAATAATTGTCTATTTACTATGTTTTCAAATACTCATTTACCATGTCTAAGGTCTATATAGGTATGTATACAGGTAATAATCAATGTTTGATAGATATAAAAAAATATCAATATCAAATTACCCGGTATAATGTAATAACTATATAGATAGATGATGTGGTCTAAGTCAACCCTGTCCGATGTCCAAGTCAGTAGTTTACACTTGTGTATTAGTTCGTTATGTTATTTGTTTTCATTAATTTTTGTAGATTGTTGTTCCGTCTTACAGTGATTACCTTAATTGTGAGGTTTACCTCCTCTTTATATACTGTATTATTGAACAATGATGTTTCATTTGTTTGTTTTTTACAGCTTGCATATGAAGCTTATTTCATTTTATAGCCTTTTATTGGTTTCATAATAAAGTTTTGTTTAGCACTGAACATAAAGCTATATAGTTTACACACACAAACAGAATTAACTGCTGCAACTAAAATGGGAACACATAGAATAAAATTTTTTATATCACAATATAACACAGATTTTATCTGTGTAAATTTTAATAATTTTCATCCAACAATAAGTTTATTACAGTTAAACATGTTTAGTGAACATACATTGTGGGAACCCAAAGCCAGTCACATATTTGTTATGATACTACTTACCGGAAAGTAGTAGCAAAGCAAGAACACGACTGGCGTCAAGGTTTCTGACAATGGTGAACATCGCAGTGTTTTCTTTTGTCATGATTATCCCGTATTCTGCATTAATTTGTTTTTTTATAAGTTGTATGTTTAGGATTCCCCATGTTACATAAAGTTCTCCATTCTACAATTTTTTGTACCTTTTTTCTATAATACATAAAGGCTTTTCATTGCAATGTTGGGATACAGAACAGTCATTAAAATGCTTCTCAAACTTATCCCAAAAAGGACATAACAAAAAATGTTATAACTTAGTCTCCTCAAGTGGTTAAAAAATCTACATAAAAAGTAGGAGTGCATGGATTTTAGGAAATTTGAACAAGATCCATTCAATCCCATCCTCAATGCACTGTTTAATATTCCATACTTATCATGTACATACATAAGGTCTATATTCCTGTTGGTATTTTCTCTTGATCAAATTTGCCTTAAACATACAAAAGGTTTGTATTAAGAGATAAAATACTTACAAGAACACACAAATATTGCATAACAGTAAACATTTGTTCCATTTTAATAGGAGGTCTTGCTGCATCTTGGGGTTCGAACAGTGGGATATCTGTTCCAAAATAGGTAGATGCCATAATGTCCTATTTCGGCCAATTATAGTTGTAAAATTTGAAAATCTGCTATTTTTTACTGAACACAAAAAAAATATGAAATTGATAAAGGAAAATTAATTGAAATATTGATACCAGTGATACAAAGTCTTAAGATTGCTTGTTTGTTTGAATGTTGTTTTAACACCACTTTCAGCAACTTTTCACCTATATCATGGCGTCCAGTTTTTATTGAGAGAGGAAGCTGGAGTACCCAAGAGAAAACCCCCAACCTTCAGTAGGAACAAAGTCTTAAGAAGTGTAAAGGCTAATCTATAAACAGCAGTTACACTAAGTAAATGTTTTGAAATCATCTGTATTACAAGTTACCAGATAAATATTGGACCAAATGATTCAAAATTTCTATATTTACAATTTACTCACATTAGTACTTTTTATGAATAACTCAAATTAAAAATCTGTTCCATTCACAGAAATAATGAAAATTTTTTATCCTGTTTAGTCAATGTAAAATAATTGGACCTCTCAATTTGGGGAAAACAAGAATAAAATATCTTTTCAGCTTATTGTTTGATGTTGAATTTTCCTATAATTTTTTATTATAATGGTACACAAAATACTTACAACTTGGCAGGTAAATTTTATGTCCTTGAAAAAGCCCTCTATAAAAGCTTTAAAAATAAGTGAATTCTGTATCAAATTTATCTCTGCCTTATTGAACACTGCTAATATGTGTTTGAGGCAATAAAGTTCAGCCCAGTCATACAATGCTATCTGTTTAAACCTTTCAATTCTTTTTCTAATCACATTCTTCAATTTTCTAGCCTACAATAAGTAAATAATTATTTATAAATGTTATGATATTTACAGATTCTGTATTTCAATTTTATGATTTTGATTTTTCTTGCTTCACTTTGTAAACCAACATGAGAGCTTTGGTTTGTGAGCTAATAATTGATCAAAGGAAAACATAGCATTTTAACATAAAAATGAATGTATTAATGTTAAGCGTATTTAAAAAAAATTCTGATGATTTCCTTAGAACGTAAAAATATATAGAAGAATATATACTTAAAATAAGAAATGCACAAAATCAAATTTAATGCAGGTATTAACAATGATTAAAAAACTGAAAACAAACCAGCCTAAATTGCAGATAAATAAAGGCAATATAAAGTAGTACATGTAAGTATGTTTTTCATCTGACAAACAATTGTCTTTCTAAACATCATCCATACCCTACTATAATGGTGAGTCATGGGCCTGAATGTTTTTTAAGAACCTCAGCCAGATATAGATGACAAAAACATCATTGATGTTTATACTTTTATAGGTCTTGTGTGAAATACAAGTATTTTCTGCTGCAATTTCTTGAGTTATCCCCCTTTTGACAGTTTTGTAGCCATTTCCATTGACCGAAAATTGCAGAGGACCAACAGCTCAATACAGAAACAAGCAAACACTGACAGTTATATACAGGGTTACACAGTTATATTTTGCTGTAAATAAATTCTTTTTTTTTACTTACTAATGGTCTTGGAAAGTCTTCCATTGCACCAAGTTTGCAGACAGCTTCTTCCAAATTATTTTTGTTCACATTCCACAGAAACTCACTATCCTGCACTAGGATATCTGCATATCTATCAACAGAGTTGCAAAAAAAATAAATAAAATATAAAGTGGCAACATCAAAATGATTGACATCAAATGTGTCATGTGGGGCATCATTAAGTATCATTATTTGTATTGATCTCTTGAAATCAATAATCTTACTTGATTATTTCTTCTACTGTATAGTTTTGAAGTGTTTTGTTCAAAACTTCTAAGATATCCTTGCCAAGAAGTGCGATTTGACGTGTAGACATTGTAGCAGAATCTCCAGGTTCATATTTTTGAACTATCTGTAGAAAAAAAATGTATTATAGAAAAAAAACTAAGGCCAAAAAATATATTTTTTTATGTACTACTTTCTTTCATAATCAGTCAGTAGAGTGCTGATACATGTGGGGGGATCAGTGGCAAAGTGGTTAAGCTAGTTAGTCATCTATTGTTGATAACAAGAATGTCAACAGTGAGGTTGAGAGTTAGAGCCCAAGTTTGGGCAGAGTGTTATAACTTTCCTCTCCCAATAAAAAATGGTTGCAAAACGTGCTGAAAGTGGTGTAAAATCTCAATCAAACAAACAAACCAATAAATATCAAGTCAAATCTAGTACTATGTTCTGGTCTGGTTGTTTATACCAATATATACTGATCATGTGCACCTCCTATTATGGATACTTTAAAAATATTTCTG
The DNA here is from genome assembly GCA_944474755.1 of Limnoperna fortunei. Classification (NCBI taxonomy): domain Eukaryota; kingdom Metazoa; phylum Mollusca; class Bivalvia; order Mytilida; family Modiolidae; genus Limnoperna; species Limnoperna fortunei. Next base: position 62,935,463 of record OX104113.1, read on the forward strand.
AAGAATTTTTTACCAGATTATGAAAAAAAGTAATTTTCAACAACATTTTTTAACAGAGTTACCTATTTTGCATAACAACGTGTCATACAGTCCTCAAACTTGGTAGAATGTTTGTACTGTATATATATTGGACATGTGCCTCCTATGATGGTCACATGTCCTGGTTTTTGGCAACTTTCCTTTGTGTGACATGTGACTTTTTATTTAACATTTTAGACATTTTTCTTACAGTCACCAGTTGCTGAAATCATACTGATGTGATCACCAAAGCATTTGGATACTCATATGTAACTCCAGAAGCAGTAATTCAGTTTTTTTCTGTACATATCCTATCAAGGATACTTTACAATGAACCCTTGTTTATAATTCTTTTTTTTTTTAAATATTTCGTGTCTACACCTTTCAAGATGTAGCATCAATGACCGAATTTGGACATTCTAGCTGTTGGTTAGTAATGGAACCCATCCATTGGACTCCTTTAACCCATTTTTCTCATAATCAGTGTCATAATGGATTTATCAGCGTCAAAGTCAAATAGTAAGTCACAAGATTTTTGTCAAAAATTCCAGTAATATATAAGAAGAAAATCAAACAAGACAACTAACTAAAAATATGCAAACAAATGAAACAGAAAATTTAGATAAACTAAACAGTGTATGCAAAAGAAAATCTAAAAGTAATAAAACAAATTTTAGAAGGACATCTGTTTTAAAATAAACACATAAGTCATTGGTCATATTTTTACTTACCTGTTGCTTGTTCAAAATCTCTGAAACGTCTCCTCCACATGTTCTGACAAACATTAACTGCATTTCTGTTTGATATGCATTCGCCACACTTATATTTCTAAATGCATCTTTCATATTCTGAATGAGTTTCTTCTGTTTTGTAGCCTCCATTTCACCACAAAAATTCATTATTTTTGGTAGCCTATGAAAACAACCAATTGAAAAACACTTACGGTAATTATACCTTTAAAATTATAAAACTATTATAAAATTATAACTCTAACTGTTCATCTTGTAATAAATTATACCTAGTTTTTTGTCATATTAGAAATATGTTTCTTCAGTACATTCCTTCTACAGTTCACACAAAAAATCATGACATATAGTTATTGTGCTGTAGTTCAGTGCATCATCAGGTGTTAGAGAGGAAATGACCTCTTATTTGGGGGTTGTCAGGTTATAATATGAAAAATCCTAACTCGTTGCTGATATAGTTCCATTCTGTATTTGTTTTAAAAAGGAGTAGACTCATTATAATGGCTACAAAAGGCTAAATGCCATAATTCTCTACCTGACACTCCATACCTTTCTAAAATAGTTAGTAGAAGTCAAAAATTTCATACCATTGATCCACCTCATTTTCTGCATAAATTTATTTTTTGTAAACTTGTTTTCATCCTGAATATATAGGTAGCTCAAATATTGCACAGTCATGTTATGTATACAATAAGTAGCACCCCCAAAACACACCTTTGCAATGAGGTTATCATTAGCTGGATGTGCAATATAATAAAAAGTGATAAAAAATAAATTAAAAAAAATAAAAAATAGTTCTAGAATATTATTGAGTATAGGGCTAAATGAATGTATCATTTGATTGTGTATTGACTAGCCCAAGCAAAATTGGAAAAAAACAATAATAGCATACCTGTTTTTCAAAACCTGTTGTAAGGGACATAACTCCTGAATGGATAAAACTGGTAAGTTACCTGTCTACTTACTTGTATAAGTTAATAATGGACAATTATTTCTTCACATCTTTCTAAATAATAATGCTGGTATACCAGTACTCACATTTTTTTCAGGATGTCTCCTTTTAAAATCTTATATAAATCTGCACTTTCAATGAAAAGATATTTATATTGATCAAGTAAGACACCCCAAGCTATTTCATTCCATGTCTCAGGTTTGCCATACTGCCAAAACAGGGCTTCATATACTATGTCTTTAGGCATGGTAAGGTTCTGTGAATAAATAGCTCAACTGATTACTATCAAGTCAAATACTATTTTATTCTGAATAAACAAGGCAGTGAGACTCAATACTGTCAATAACATTGCTTATTAATGTTTCTGTAGGAGGATAAAGTCATATTCTTGCTTACTGAAACAAGGCTCTGTATACTCACTTTAGATAAGTCAACATCATATGGACAGTTCAACCAATAGAAAGATTGTCTTTATACTACTTTGTTAGGAAAATCAGTTTCATTGATTGATAAACTAACATTATTATATAGACAGAGATGAAATATCGAATTTTCCGAGTGACAGAAATCACGGTAAATCACACATTTTTGTGAAAATTATCGTTTATTTTCACTCTCACGTTTTTCCCACCAAAATTGCAGTTGGTTTTTGTACTGTACAGATATTCATCCGCGGTTCATAAAATTTAGGATTAAGCATAATATTTAACGAAAACAATTTTGATCTATATACTAAATATGATAATCAATTGGGCATCGTGAATATCCAAAATATGATCAGGAGTGCCGCATAAAGCATCAGATTAAACTCGTGCACGGAACAAGTTCCGCTCACTCGTTTGATCAGATGCGTTATGCCGCACTCCTGATCATATTTTGGATATTCACTCTGCCCAATTAATTATCCTATAAGTATTTGATTGAATTCTTGAATTCAATATTTTTCAATAAACATATAATTTTTTTAAATGGGACTTGATGAAATGATTCAGAATGTAAACCAACACATTAATGACATCATTGACATTTAATTAACAATCTTTTGCCATAGCACAAATTCATTGCATGTTATTAATCCCATAATGTATAACAGCTACTTAATATATCTGATCAAAAGATAATTTGTTCATAAATCTTTATAAGTATATTTCTTTAACCTTGTTGCAAAGTGCTTTTCCATCAGATTCCTCCAAATTTGTTTTCATAAAATATTTCTAGAACCTTCCTGCAAGGTAATTTCTTCCCAACAAATGTAGCATGTACATGTACAGTCCACTGCTACATCTACTGTGGATCATGCTGTAAGAATGTACATGTGCAGTCCACTGTAACATCTACTTTGGATCATGCTTTAAGTATGTACACGTACAGTCCATCGTAACATCTACTGTGGATCATGCTGTAAGCATGTACATGTACAGTCCACTGTAACATCTACTGTGGATCATGCTGTAAGCATTTACATGTACAGTCCACCATAAGATTTACTGTGGATCATTCTACAACCATGTACATGTACAGTCCACTGTAACATCTACTGTGGATTATGCTGTACAAGTGCACTGAACCTGTAGTATAGGACCACCTGTCATATAAGACCATTGTTTTGCAATCCATTTAGTGGTCTATCAAAACATGTTTCATTTTCACTGTACACTGTATCTTCTATCTCGGGAGGTTTCACTGTACAATGCATCTACTAGCTATAATAGGGAGGTTTCACTGTTCAATGTATCTACTAGCTAGCGAGATAATTCCTTAATATAATTATATTGAAAGGTCCATGAACTTTGAGATGATTAAATGTTGTTAAACTTCCTATCCACTACAACCTCTATCTACCTGAAACATCAGGCAGGACTTATTATTGCTCTTCATTGCTTTCATCATGGAATGAACTTGGCGACAAGAGAACTGTTCGTGCATCACATTTTTACACATGCTTCTAAGGGCATCTTGGGACATCAAGCGAATCACTCTTTTCAGAGACTCATCCTGACAAAATTGATATAACATACTAGTTAACAGGGTGTACATTATACTGTATATAATTAGTAGTCAAAAATATTAAATCTAAGAAAAAGTCATGAAATGGGCTTCTTATAAAATCTGTGAAATATCTTGTAGATAAATATAATTATACACAGAATGTCCCAGAGGAACATAACATCTATCCCTGATTAACACCTGTCCCAGAGGAACACAACACCTGATAACACCTGTCTGTGACAAACATAACACCTGTCCCTGACAAACATAACGCCTGTCCCTGAGGAACATGATGCCTTAAACTATGCAGTGTAACATCCGTCTTGACTCTTGAAACTGACTAAGCATATAGTTTCAAATAAAGCAGATAAAAAAATGTTCTTCAATGACTTGGATGTTTAATTTTAATTCTATTCCATAAATGTTGGATGTTTAATTTTAATTCTATTCCATAAATGTTGATCTTCAGCTGGATATAACATTGGTTCAATCAACATTTCAGGAAATAAAAGAGAAACTTTAATCATAAGGTGTTTCATGATTTCAGACAATCCTGATATGACTTTTGTGTTTGTTAAGAATTTTTTTTAACGTACTTGGTGTTAAATTGACCTAAAGAAGACTTTTTTCAAATCAAATAAATGTATATTATTAAATATTATTATTAAATTTAGTCCTTGTTTTACAATACCTACTATATATATTCATTTGATTGTATACAACCTCATGATGGTCAATATTTAAATGCATGGTATTTCTAATAACCTATATACTTAAATCAGTTACAAAGACATTATCGTATTTCAGATGATTTAGTGTGCAACATTTAAGGAATACTTCAAATTTCTGAACAGATTATACGATATTATATGGTTTGGGTCTGTTTACGCCTAATAAACCGCGAAGCATTTTATGAATGGTGTAAACAGACCCAAACCATATTATATCGTATAATCTGTTCAGAAATTGGAAGTATTCCTTATAATTTAATTTTAACTATAAATCTTATCAATTTTTGCGATAAAAGCGTCGATGACGTCGTGGAACTATTTGAATTTTAACGGCGTTAGAATAGGTCAAAGGTCACGCAAGTTATTTCTTATAATATGGTTTGCCCGATTTGAATTTACCAATCAGATTTCAGCTTACAAAGCAAATTAAATCATTTCGTAATGTTATGAATCATCTCCTTTTAAATGTTGCCATTAAGACCATGGCTAATGACACAATATGGTATATGGATTGAAGTTTTAAAAATCCTACACCTCTGTAAACCCGAGGACACTTTGAAAATCCTTTAGAGTGTAACAATCAATATACCCACAGTGTAAATACTGTGATTTTTTTATGTTTTGCCTCAACAATATATATATATATATATAGCATTGATAACTGATAATAGTAAATACACCAAAGTACAGGAAAGAAATTACAAAACAAAATATTAAATTAGTATATTTTGTGTTTTGCAGCAGACTCCTGAATAGGACACCCATCTGCCTTCTTTACAGGCCAATAAATGGCAGTAAGTTAACAATAAGGAAAAACTTACAGAAAAGCTTCCAATCAAATCTGTATACAGCACAAAAATATCAAGTGCAATGGAACCCTGTGCAAGTGGACCAAACTGTTGCATTATTTCTGGTATTTTTGTGAAACCCATTTGTTGCAGAAGTCTGGAAACTTTTCTGATCATAACACAATCAGACAATGGATGCATCAAATTCAAAACTGCAAAATTAGAAAATACAAATGCTGATTTTTGCCAATGTCTGCCATTAATTAATCATAATTAATCATACTACATGTACTATACAATTTAACTAACAGAAGCATATAAGTGGCTAACAAAATGGTGTACCTGTTCAAATAGAACAAGAAATCCCATTATCCACTCCCTTTGGTTGGTAAATGGTCCCTAAACTGACATTGGCCACATTGTAATTATCTATTATGGACTTCTTAAGCAGGAACTGTTTTCCTATAGTGTTGTCTGGTGAATACTAGTATACTATAACTCTCCAGTCTCCAGAAAACACAATAGGAAAACTTCCTGAGTTTTCAATTGTAAAAAGAGGTAAGAGTAAATGAAACGGGAAACATTTTTTAAGAATGCTAAAAGATTTATTATAGGTAGTTACTAACATTTTATAGTTTTGGGGGTTTTTTTTGTTGGTACTATTTGTTTCTGCATGCATGAGTGTAGTTTAGATGAAAGGTTTGAGATCCCTTTAACCAGTTCAGTCCTGCTACATAATTTTTTTGTGTCTGTTCCAATTGTTCTTGTGTTATTGTTTAGTTGTATACATGTTCATATCTGTTTGTTCCATTGTCTGTATTGGTACATAAATAGAAGAGAATTAGGGATCCAGTGAACCAGTTCAACCCCACACAATGTTATAAATGACTTCCAAGTTAGTAGTGTATGTACTAGTATTTTTGTTTTTCCTGATTTTTTTTTATTTGTTGTTCTGTCTTTAATTCAGTGATTAAACTGTCAGATAAGTGTTTGTTTGATCTCCACTTTATATATGGTTCTTTATTGGAGGTTAAAGTTAAATGTTCTATAGGAAAGAATATTATTCAATCTGATAACAAATGTATATTTTACAATTTACAAATTTCTGTGTAACAGAGTATTAAAGTTCATATAATATTTTCATTTGTATTTATTTAACATCAAATGATCAATTCATAGACAGTTATCACATGATTTGAAAACACTGGAATTTTTTAAATATTTGTTCTTTAGGAAGATATCTTTTTATTGGTATATGGTTTTCTAAACCAATTTCATTCACACCAAGCAGTATTAAAGCCTAGCAGGTTTCTTTGCTAATATTACGACCCTATTTTCTTCAATTAAAAAAAACTTACAAGGTCCTAGTATACTTTGTTGTCTGCCAATCATTTGCCACAGCTCTTTATCAACTTCTGTTGTCGACATGAATTCAGCAAACTTTCCACTAAATGATAATTGCCACAACGTAGAATTTACAGTTAAAGCAACACATGGTGGCTGTTTGTCACACCAGTCACAACTTGGAGAACAAGTATCAGCAACTCCAGCGACAGCAGTATTTGCCTGTCCACTCTCTTTAGTTACTATGTTCTGAATGCATAAAAAGATCAGGACCAAACCTAAAAATAAATCTTTTTCTTACAGTAACTTTCATTTTATTTTTTAGATATTCACTTCCAGAAAGCTATAGGCTTTAGATAATAAATACAAAAGAGGAAAACTAGAATCTCCCATGAGCCTGTAATCACTCACCTAGAACACAAATGACTTCCACCTTTCTTTAAATTGTTGCAATTTACAGTTCCAGTTTAGATGTTATAGCTTTTAAGTTATTGGGCAAAAACTAAAAATTTATTTAAAAATTAATTTAAGGCAACTCCTAGATAAGGAACCATCGTAACAATTTCTGAAAACTTAAATGATTTGAAGGCCTTGTCCATAATTAAAAGGCCAAACTACTACAGAAGTCAATATACAACTTTCGACTATTTGGAACATTTGTGGAGCTTACTGTGCTGATAAATTTGAAGTGAGTTTTTTCTTGTAATTTTTGCGATATTTATGAAAACATGTTAACAGCTATGTTCTATTTTTAGTAACATTGGCTATCTTTGTTCCTGCATCAACACACTGGGAACAAATTTGAAACTAGGTACCCTAAGGATGATGGTGGCCACATTTTAAAGAAATTGACCAAGTGGTTTCAGAGAATATTTATGAAAAAATTATTGATGTACAATGGACATACGAAAGCCAATTTATGAGAAAAGCTCAAGGTGAGCTAACAAGATCAGTGGGATTTAAATTATGGTCAATTTTTGTTTGAAATTTACTTACTGGTCATTGCTCAAACCCTTCATAGTTGTTTTAAGGGACTTTTTTTCTTCAACTAAAAATTGCCTAGTATTTTTTACCAGTTAATAACATTTTCGTATAATTTCACTTTAGAAAAAAAAGACTTTTAAATATAACAAAATAACTGGAACATCATAGAATTAAAATTAAATGCAGCAAATGCTGTAGACATATTTCACTTACAGTAGTTTTTGCTTTTCTTAAAATACAAACAGTAAACAAAAACTCACCCAAGATCCTGGGATGCATAGCAGCTGAAAACTTCAATAGATTATTCTATACTAGTAAATATATATACTGGCTAAGAAATGATGTCAGAATCTATATAAATTTTTAAAACTATCAAATGAAATAGACCTGTCTCATAACATTTTATCTTCAATTTCATATTTAGATTTTTTAAATGAAAAGTGATCCGACAAAGAAAGTTGTCTATTGGCAAGTATAACAGCAAATTGCAAATGAAATAATGAACATCTACTGAAAGTGTTTTTATTTATAATTATTAACAAAGAATGCACACACAAAATTTTGAATTTAAAAAAACAAGTGTGGACACAGAAAAACGTCTCGCCTGAATTCCGCATCAGTAACGAAAATAAATTTCGTTATAAGCATTACGTAAATAGCATTAATTATGAGCAGCGGCATGTATACCAATTATTGTCACCATACTATGCATAGTTACAGAGGAACTGTCCTAATACAAAAACTTTAACGAAGTCGCTGAACCGTTAAATTGAGGTCAAGGTCAGGTGACACCTTCCAGACAATCATTTACTATTCATCAGCAACCTATATACCAAATATTGTCATCCTACCATGCTTGGTTACAGGGGAACAGCAGTAACCTAAAAACTTTAACGTAGTCACTGGACCGTGAAATTGAGGTCAAGGTCAAATGGCACCTACCAGACAGTCATGTACTAATCATCAGCAACCTATATACCAAATATTGTCATCCTACCATGTGTAGTTACAGAGGAACTGTCGTAACCCAAAAACTTTAACGTAGTCGCTAAACCGTGAAATTGAGGTCAAGGTCAGGTGACACCTACCAGACAGTCATGTACTAGTCATCAGCAACCTATACACCAAATATTGTCATCCTACCATGTGTAGTTACAGAGGAACTGTCATAACCCAAAAACTTTAACGTAGTCGATGGACCGTGAAATTGAGGTCAAGGTCAGGTGACACCTACCAGACAGTCATGTACTAGTCATCAGCAACCTATACACCAAATATTGTCATCCTACCATGCGTAGTTACAGAGGAACTGTCGTAACCCAAAAACTTTAACGTAGTCGATGGACCGTGAAATTGAGGTCAAGGTCAGGTGACACCTACCAGACAGTCATGTACTAGTCATCAGCAACCTATACACCAAATATTGTCATCCTACCATGCGTAGTTACAGAGGAACTGTCGTAACCCAAAAACTTTAACGTAGTCGCTGGACCGTGAAATTGAGGTCAAGGTCAGGTGACACCTACCAGACAGTCATGTACTAGTCATCAGCAACCTATACACCAAATATTGTCATCCTACCATGCGTAGTTACAGAGGAACTGTCGTAACCCAAAAACTTTAACGTAGTCGCTGGACCGTGAAATTGAGGTCAAGGTCAGGTGACAGGTGACTGACTGGCAAGTACTCATCATAAGCTACCTCTAGACCAAATTTGATGGACCTAGGGCTTGGGCTTACAAAGATATGAAGCAAGATGTCAAGTGTTTACGCCGCCGCCGCCGCCGCCGGATTCCCATACATATGTCTCGCCTCCAGCGACTTTCGTCGCAGGCGAGACAATAAAGCTTCAATGTAAAAGGTAAACCTGAGATAGGATGGACAGACAAACAGACCAATAATCTCCAAGTCCCCCGACTTTCACTATCGGGACAAAAACAACTTGAAATTTATTTAAACAATACAAATATATAGTAATAAAATGTATCAGTATGTGCTAACAACGATTACTTACAACCTCGTACTATTGGTAAAGAATTCAGATGAATAGAGTAAAACTTATCATTGAGTGTAGGTTTAAACAAGTTATCTTTTTATTTCTTTTTAATAACCTCATTTTGAAAATTCTGATGATTTAAATGTTTGAATGTTCCCTTTGAGTTCTCATTTGTACATTTTGTATACTATAAACACTTCATATGTGGTGACCATATACCTTTCTGCGCTTTTTGTATTTTACTAACAGCCATCTAATGCAGTGGATTCTGTATGCTATGATAAAGTATTCAGTAGCAATAGACAGGTAGAACATACCAGTTGTCAGTTCCTGTATAACATGAACATGACTGAATCCAATGGCAGCATCATCATAACTTCTAAGTGAAGATAACAGACATGCTACTCTTCAACCCTCATTTCTAAATAAAGAATCTTTGCTCTGAAAGTTATATACTAGTACTGTGACGGAAAAATACTGAGAACATAATCTTTACATTTGATGTATTTTTATGAAAAACAAATCAACTTAGAAGTACTTGTAGTTTTGAAGGAATTTTCACCCATTCAAATATACTGTTACCAATTTCCTAAATACAAGATAAGAAACACAATAAATGTACTGTCTTGGACATGATAAATCTATTGTTACATTTCATGAACCGTTTTTTTGCAATACAGATAAATTTTGTTTCCATGGCCACTTTCAACTTTATTATTGCATCCAGTTTTTATATTTGAATTAAGCCAGAGTTGCCAGTAGAAATCCCTGACCTTTTGCAGACAACTGACAGTGCTTTTCCATTGTTAGACCTTTGGCAACTGTCCAACCTTGTCAAGCACCCATTACCCAAAGTTGCAACATGTAATCAATTGTAGATGATGATCTTACTTTGACCAATCGGCCACTTTAGCTATCTTTATAAAAATAAATTTCTATGTAATAATCTAACCCTGTAAAAAGACATTCCGCTAATAAAATTTTAAAGTTCTCTTGTTCATAATTTTACTTCTTCAATTAAAAATTTTATATCTATACAATACTGCGATCTTTACCTGACCTATTGAATGTTAGCAATACCATATTATGATCCTAATGAATCACCCCTGACCTGACATGTTTTACACACACCAAAGGCATTCAGTATATAAAAACTTCATGCCTTTAGCTGTGGGTCTTATGGTTTATATCCTTTTATTCAGTTTGATATGTTTTACCTCATGGAAATCTACAGTTACATCCTCAGGTCAAGCAGTATGTTAATAATATTCACTGAATAACACTTGCTTATACCCATCTATGTATCTTGAGCTTTCACAATCCTTTTTTGTCTTTTATATAACCAGTTTTTTTATCTGTATGTAACAATTTCGGACACCTCTATATAACAAACTAGTTACAATAATTTATCTTGGAATCTGCAAATTCTGTATAATTATGTGTATCTGCTTTTTTCTGGGCAGCATGGCTGATCTTGATACCCAGATTTTTTATTTGTCTGTATCTAAATGACTCCCAATATTTATTTCTCAATTTTTTTTTAATACCTGCCATATTAAAACCTATTTTCACGGTTTCTGGAAGGTCTACATTATTATGTAGCTTACTGACTCCAATTTAGGATTCAATCATTTATTACCAAATCTCTATGTATTATGTAACCCTATTATAAAGACTAGAAATGTCCTGACAAAAGTTTAGCATACAATATACTTTCATTAACAAAAGATTTTGCTTTACATATATAAACACTGCTGAAATTTAAATACATATTACTGATCATTAAAGAGCAGCAGTCTGTTATAACCAACACTGACTCTTAAAAACAATAGACCTTAATAAATAAATCATGCTAATCAACGCTTATTTCCATAACGTTTTTATTAAGATATCACTTTTTATTTTTAAACTGTTTTGTTTTTGTTTTTACAGATTCTACAAGTCTCTGTAATGAAGTATCCTTTACATGTACACCATCACTGTTCAATTTGACAGTCTTTGATGTCGGCTGACTATCCTCAGTTTGTAATGACTTTCTCTTTAAATCATTTGGTAGTTTTCTAAATTTCTGTTTTGCGTCAGAAATGTCCTTCATTCCTTTCGTCTTTTTATATTCTGGTGCTGAGGGGTCAATATTGTACATATGTGATGTGTATAGAGCTTCAAAACGAGGGTCTGTCACATTCACCTATAGACAGATAAAAATGTCATATTAAAATGAGACACACCAATGGGAAAGAAAAATGCTAGATTTTTTTGTAAATTGCTTATACAGAATTAACAACTGATTTTATTTTGTTTAACCAACTTTGTGTAATGGTTTTCTGTCATTCAAAATTTTAGGATATTTTTTTTAAGAATCGTTTTATCTCAGATTTACAAATTTATATTTGGCTTTTTTTTCCCATACACTCAAAACACATTTTCTTTAGTGAATCAATAAAGGAGAAAGATAAGATTACTACAGATAAATTATTTTCCATTAATAATTGATTTGAAATCAAGCATCTGCCTCATAAAAAACATCAACAGCATATCAAACTGCTCAATAATCCTTTAAAAAAAGTATTCATAAAATATTCATATTTCTGAGTTGTTACTTGACCCCATATATTAACATGATACATGTATTCTGTTTATAAATATTTTATTTTTAAAAGCCAATATCAGTAAAAAATAACTATTTTAGAAAACCAGCAAAACTGTCCTGTTTTGAGGTTAAAGAAATAAAAGAAATATTCGAGATAACCAGCAAAACTGTCCTGTTTTGAGGTTAAAGAAATAAAAGAATATTAGAATTTATTTAGAAATGTTAATAACTTAATAATGATTTATGCCAAATTATGTCCCCATTATATATATCTACATTTATTTAACTAGTGTCTTTTGCTTGTGATTATTTTTTATTTTAAAGCCAAGCTTTTAATCTAGTTTTTTACAGCTTTACAGATAACAAAGGTGGATTACTCTTAACAATTCAGATAACACACATATAATAATCATTGGAAACCCTTTGTTGTTTAAAAAACATTCTAAAATAAAATTTCAATATTTAAACCTTAAATGTGTACAACAGTAAAAAAAATTAATAAAAGCATCAAAAAAGGATTTGGGGCAGTAATTGTTACTCCCTATACCACCATGATGTTTTGACAGCCTGTTTAATGCAAAAATTTCAAAACAAAATATTTGACCAGCAAACAAATGACTTTTTGCTTATTAACAATGGAATGGGATAAAAATAAACTTTTGTGTTCTGTCGAAAGTAACCTAAGATGAACCTTCACTGAAAATGTGGTCCTATTTAAGGAATGGCCTCTTCTGAGGAAGATATTTGATGTGGTCCTATTTAAGGAATGGCCTCTTGTGAGGGGGATATTTTATGTGGTCCTATTTAAGTAATGGCCTCTTGTGAGGGAGATATTTTATGTGGTCCTATTTAATGAATGGCCTATTGTGAGGGAGATATTTTATGTGGTCCTATTTAATGAATGGCCTATTGTGAGATGGATATTTTATGTGGTCCTATTTAATGATTGTTGAAAATAATAATACGAATAATTATTAATTTAATTAATATTTCGGACAAAATTCAAACGAATATTCGATGAAAAATGAGGTCACCATTAAACTATCCTCCATTTAATTCTGGAAAATGATATTCCCATGAAGTGTTTTTCTTAGATCAGGAATACGAAACGTAATCTTGCCCCAACCTTGTCTTATAGTGCAACCTTCTGTTATTGACCATTTCGCAGTCTGCGACGTTATCCACTAGCCCGATGCCCTAGACTAGTAATTTTCAGCTTGGACTAGTAAATTTTATTTATCGCTAGCCCGACTGGACTATTAAAAAATATAACTTCCCTTTATGTTATTTGAAATTTCAACATATTTGGAGTTCAAATTGAGTTCAAAGTATTACAAAAAAGATCGTGTACGAAGTCTGAACTAATAATACATTTATCCTGAGGAGATAAACAGAAGGAAACGAAAACCAGTCGCTAGTTCCGATACTTCGATCTGTCTGATAACCAGTAAAAAGTGGCCCAACACTGACACAATAATGAAGGCAATTGTGTATAAAACGAAAAGACTATCATGTTTCCCCCAATTAATTATATAGCTTTAATGGTATAAAAATGTTTTAGTTTAATTCACAGAATCAATAAAGTTATTAAAATAGATTTATGTAATTGAGTTATCTTCACAACATCGTGTTGGTACACTTCGATTATTTGGTAATTAGATGGCGGACCTCCATAAGTGCATTTTTTACATGGTAAATTCAATGTAGAAACTTAACCATTGAAAATATAATAAAACATCAAGAGGCAGAATAACATATCAAATTTTCATTTTTTCGCGAAGTTTCCCTTTAAGGCATGGCCTCTTTTGAGGGGGATATTTTATGTGGTCATATTTAAGGCATGGCCTCTTGTGTGGGAGATATTTTTTGTGGTCATATTTAAGGAATGGCCTCTTGTGAGAGGGATATTTTATGTGGACCTATTTAAGTAATGTCCTCTTGTGAGGGGGATATTTTATGTGGTCTTATTTAAGTAATTGCCTCTTGTGAGGGGATATATTATAGTTAAGAGGCAGAATTACATATCAAAATTTTCATTTTTTCGCGAAGTTTCCCTTTAAGGAATGGCCTCTTGAGAGTGGGATATTTTATGTGGTCCTATTTAAGGAATGGCCTGTTGTGAGAGGGATATTTTAATGTGGTCCTATTTAAGTAATGGCCTCTTGTGAGGGGGATATTTTATGTGGTCCTATTTAAGGAAGTGTCTCTTGTGAGGGGATATATTATAGTTAAGAGGCACTATATACACATTTTTTGTGGTGTGGATTCAAGTGAGAGGGGCCTTATTAGAGGCAGAAACTTGGTACTTACTAACATAATTTAATAGCATGTTAGCAAATAAATTGATTGACAAAAACAAGAGAAGAGGATTTAAACTTTTTATGAATGACAGAAAAGAGATATGGAACTTGTTAAACACAATATACAGCCACTAGGTTACATAAATTTACTTTATAATCAGAACTGGACAAAAGTTTCAATATTATTGTAATCAGCTTAGACATTAGTTTTGCATGCAACTACATGCAATAAACTTGAATCATTTCAAATTTATAATACCTGTAGCTTTAAATTCATTTGATAACAGTGGTTAATGTTTTTGAAGACCATGTTATTTGACACTTTTCAACACACTGATACAATAACTACTTATAAACATTTGTTTGCTCTATAAAACTACTGTAAGGTATGTTAGTCTAATAAAATCAACCATATTAAAATTTATACCTGAACCAGAGGCTCACAGAAGCCTGTCCTCTGTAACCTAAACTCTCCCGACAAAAAAAAGGCATCCACCATCCATGTGTAGGAAGATTGGAGTTATGGGCCTTTGTCAAATTGTTTAATTATTTTTTATTTAATATACTTGATTGAATTGACATTCATTTTGCTTCTTTGTAGTAATATTATTAATTTTGTCATTATATTGTGCTATTATGATAATAACTTTCTATTTTAAGTGTGATTTAAATTTAGAAATCAAATTTAAAATTTAACACCATACCACTCGTATAGTAACAATGTGAAATCAATATATCTTGTTTATGTGGCACTATAAAGTTGACCGTCCGACCAAGGGCATTAAGTTGTCCGTGTAGGACGTAAAAAACTCGTCAAGTCAAGACTATAAAGTTGTCTAAAGACAGGTTGCCTGTCTGAAGGGGAGTAGCTGCCTGAACTAAGGTTAGTGAATCCCGGTCTTTGTAACGAACTGACTTAAAGGTTGTTCCATATTTGAACACAAAAAAAATAGTTTTTGATTAAATTTTACCAGTTTTTGATCCTTTATAGTTGATCTGTTTTCAATTTATATGTACATTTGCCTTGATGTTAAATAGTGGACACATTTTCCTATTTATTAAAGTTTATTGTTGAAACAGTCTTCCTTTGTTTTTGCCACTACAAAACCTCATCCAGAACCTCTCCTATTACACATGTTTAAAAATGGAGCTTTCAAATAAAATTTTGGAGAGGAACCTTATAAGGAATGTCTATGTCATGTTTGGTTCACAGTGGACAAATTGTCTCAAAGAAGATTTTTCTTCTGTTTTTTTCTCAAATATGCCTAGTTACATTTCAGTCAATCAGTCTAACTATTCATTGATTATTGATTGATTAATAAAACCTGCAACAACCATAAATGATAGGTATATAGTTCAAATCTGAACCCAATTTGCTAAACAATAAAGCAGTATTTGCCATATATTGAAAATTGCATCTACTTTATCCACTTAAGTTCATACTTACAGTGGATGGAAGGTGTTTTGAGGTATCGTTTTGAAAGAAGACATCCTAAGGGTAATGTGGGCCGATTTTAGTTTCAACTGGAAATTTATCTCAGAGGGAAACTTTATGAATCAGCAACTTCATTAAAGTTTGAAGTTTACCTTAAAGTCATCTTCAGGCTCTTCCTTTTCAACTGCTCTTTTCTTCATCTTCTTCTTCTTTTTCTTCTTAGAAGATTCCTCTTCTACAAGATTTTTCAAATTAAAATGTCTTTTCCCTCCTTCTTTGTTCTCTTCATCCATCATCAAGAGAGATAACTCTGCCTACAATAGAGCAAACCCTTTTGGTAAAAAAAGTGATATTCAAATAATATTTAGAAGAAAAGCATTTTGAAGATTATAATTATGAAATGGTTGGTTCAAACTGAGAAATAGTGTGGACTATTTTTGTCTAGAAACAGACCAAGTGACAGATGTGACTCCAATATAGCCCCCATATACTTTGTGGGAGTATAATTAGAGTTCCATAAATGATAACGCCTGTCGCCACCAGCAAAATCATGTATTCATCAGAAAAACCCCATAACAGATGTTCATATGATGAAAATACAGCTGATTTTTCTAAACGCTCCATGAAATTTCATTCAAATGAAAAAACTCTGTAGACCCCTTGTATACAAAAAAAAAAAAAATGGCAACAGATATATTCAAAAGAAGGACTCAAGAGATCAGAAGGGGTGTGGAAGTGGAATACAGTAGCAGAGGTAAAAGGGATCATACATATTCCACTGTTTTTGATGAAGCTTAAATGTTACACAACTAAACATGAGAGTCAACATGCTGAATTACAATGGTACTAAAGCTGTGCAAGTCATTACTATTTGCTGTTGAAGCAGCAATAAAAGCACAATCAATGATTCTGTCATATTTTTCAAGAAGAAGCTAAGCCAGCCATGAGACCATTGCACATCCTAATACTGTCAGATCTTTAAGTCAACTGAAGATGGAAATGTGAATCATCAATATGCCTTTTTTCGTTAAATGGTAGGGGCCAAAATATGGATTGTAAATCCTTCCTTTTATATTGTCTGAGGAACTAATTGGTAAAATATATATAAATAAATTTTGCGAGAATACTGACTATTGACACGCACCCTTTGACGTCATATATTACTCCGCTGGAAACTAACAGTTTTTCTGTTGATCTCTTTTTAAACAATTTTCCAGTTACAAAAATAAAATTGTTGAGTTTATTCTATTGTCTGAATTTATTTATAAGTATTATCTACACAAATTATTTTCTCCATCGCAGGATAGCAAAATTTCTGTTGTGCACATTTAATATATGGAGAAAATATTTTTTGTAGTTAATCCTTAAATAGAATAATTGGCAAGATCTAAAATCTAGAAGATTGAAACACAACTTTAATTCTTTAACAACCATCTGATTAAAAACTGGAATCAATTTTTAATTATAAAAATATAACCTCTGTCTTTTCCTTTAACTCTCTGTCTTCCTGTGTCTCTTCTTTTTTTCCTTTTTTCTTTCCTTTTAAAACAAAAATATTCATAATAGACATCCAAATTAGATCTTGCAGCTCCAGTTTTTACTGGGGAAGGAAGATGGAGTATCCGGAGAAAACCGGACCTTTGGTTCCACAACTGGCAATCCTGGTCAGTTAGGGTGTAGAATAGTGCACCCTGCCCGTAGTTAGACTCTAACCTGCAACCTCAGTGTTGAGAGACCACATGATCAACAGTAGATGGAATACCTTAATGACTAGGCCACTAAGGCCCAGGCTGTAAGAGCAGGATTGACAGATCACCAACAACTTAAGACCAATTATCCCTAAGCACCAAAATAACTGGGACATGACATGTTTCAGATTTTGCTGATTTTCATTTCATAAGTTGCAATTGACCATTGGATCATAAAAATGATGACTGTTTGTTATGATTGACAATGGTTGCCATGGTAACCGAGGCGGTCATTTTTTATCATTTCTCATACTGCGAAATAGCCTATATACATTTCCAAATTTGTTATTCAAAAATGAATTCATATTCAATATAACATTTTGTTTGCTTAATTCATTACCTCATTGACAATATTCAAAACAGTTTCAAGACTAAACATAAATGTGTAGTCAGAACAAGGCTATCGAATATGTCAAGAAATCATGCATTTTTTCTGAAATTTTTTTTACCAAAAAATTACCATTTTTGCCACTTTACTGACTCCATTTTCAGAAAATGCACCAATCACAAATACTCATCATGAATATAATTACATCAATTGATGATTAATATTCAAAACTTATAAAAAAAATCTCAATGAGGTAACAAAAGATGTCTTTAGAAAACACTGTCAAAGGTGGTTACCATTGTAACTTGTAAAACAAGTGTGGACACAGAAAAATGTCTCGCCTGCATTCCGCATCAGTAAAGAAAATAAATTTCGTCATAAGCATTACGTAAATAGCATTAAATATCAGCAGCGCCTGTATACGAAATATTGTCACCATACCATGCATAGTTAAAGGGGAACAGCCATAACCCTAAAACTTTAACGTAGTCGCTGGACCGTGAAATTGAGGTCAAGGTCAGGTGGAACCTACCAGACAGTCATGTACTATTGATCAGCAACCTATATACCAAATATTGTCATCCTACCATGCATAGCTACAGAGAAACTGCCGTAACCCAAAAACTTTAATGTAGTCGATGGACCGTGAAATTGAGGTCAAGGTCAGGTGACACCTACCAGACAGTCATGTACTCGTCATCAGCAACCTATATACCAAATATTGTCATCCTACCATGTGTGGTTATAGCGGAACTGTCGTAACCCAAAAACTTTAACGTATTCTCTGGACCGTGAAATTGAGGTCAAGGTCAGGTGGAACCTACCAGACAGTCATGTACTAGTCATCAGCAACCTATATACCAAATATTATCATCCTACCATGCGTGGTAACAGAGTAACTGCCGTAACCCAAAAACTTTAACCTAGTCACTGGACCGTGAAATTGAGGTCAAGGTCAGGTGACACCTACCAGACAGTCATGTACTAGTCATCAGCAACCTATAAACCAAATATTGTCATCCTACCATGTGTGGTTACAGAGGAACTGTCGTAACCCAAAAACTTTAACGTAGTCGCTGGACCGTGAAATTGAGGTCAAGGTCAGGTGGAACCTACCAGACAGTCATGTACTAGTCATCAGCAACCTATACACCAAATATTGTCATTCTATCATGTGTAGTTACAGAGGAACTGTCGTAACCCAAAAACTTTAACGTAGTCGCTGGACCGTGAAATTGAGGTCAAGGTCAGGTGACACATACCAGACAGTCATGTACTAAACATCAGCAACCTATACACCAAATATTGTCATCCTACCATGCGTAGTTACAGAGGAACTGTCGTAACCCAAAAACTTTAACGTAGTCACTGGACCGTGAAATTGAGGTCAAGGTCAGGTGACACCTACCAGACAGTCATGTACTAGTCATCAGCAACCTATACACCAAATATTGTCATCCTACCATGCGTAGTTACAGAGGAACTGTCGTAACCCAAAAACTTTAACACAGTCACTGGACCGTGAAATTGAGGTCAAGGTCAGGTGACAGGTGACTGACTGGCAAGTACTCATCATAAGCTACCTATGGACCAAATTTGATGGACCTAGGGCTTGGGCTTACAAATATATGAAGCAAGATGTCAAGTGTTTATGCCGCCGCCGACGCCGGATTCCCATACATATGTCTCGCCTCCAGCGACTTTCGTCGCAGGCGAGACAAAAAATTGCTGTTTTTGTTTTATAACCATGGTAACCAACTTTAACAGTGTTTTCTAACCCCATTGAGATTTTAAAAATTTTTGAATATTAGTCATCAATCTATACTAAGTGTTGACGTATTCTGGAGAGGGTTTTTTGCGTAAAAAATTAAAACTACTTACTGCGTATGGTTCAGGTTATGCTCCTTTTGTAGATCAAGAAAACTACTTTTTGAAATCAATAATTATTTCCTCGAGATATTCAGCGTTTTGAAATATGACAGTTTTTAAATTTTGAAAGGGCGATTTTCCCTACTTAAATTTGACCTTAATTAGAATGGAAGTGTACAATCGAGTGTTGTCTACTCGAAATCCTTCGGGTGATGTCGTCTGCAGTTAAGGCGGGAAAAGTATCGCGGTTTGTCCAAATACCATTGAACGTCACGAAAGCAGAAGAACATTTGTAAACATGGTAAGGTCCCTTCAGAAATAAAAATGGCTGACGTATTATGTAAAATGCCCGTAGCAAAAGTCAAGGACGATTTGTAAAAACTTAACACCAGAGGCATATTATAAAACATGGACAGGTTATCGTATCTACATTTTTTCTACTGACTTTCGTTATAAAAAGGTAAAATGTAGAATAATGAAAAAATTCAAGCAAACTTATTTTCCCAAGGGGGGTTGGCATTAAGTATATGTAATTATATTCATGATGAGTATTTGTGATTGGTGCATTTTCTGAAAATGGAGTCAGAAAAGTGGCAAAAATGTTAATATTTGTACCAAAAAGTATAGAGAATAATGCACTATTTCTTGACATGTTCAATAGTCTCAGTTTGATTACACATATATTTAAAGTGTTGTAACTGTTTTGAATATTGTCAATGAGATATTGAATTAAGCAAATAAAAAAATTCTATTGAATATGAATTGATTTTCACCTGAAAAATTGGGATTTGAATATTGCCCTTTTCACTGTATTTTAATCGGCCCAAAATAGCCGCCAGTCAAATCATAACAAACAATCATTATTTTGTGATTCAATAGTCAATTTCAACTCATAAAATGAAAATCAGCAAAATCTGAGACATGTCATGTTTCACCCTATATTTAAATCCTTTGATCCTTATGGAGAATTGGTGTTAATTCTTCTGACACTTTTTTGGTAGTAGCCTTAATAATGTAGCTGCTTTTTTTTTTATCTCAGCCAAGATCAACCAATGTTACATGAGCTAATTGAACTTGTTGACATTATTGCTAGGGTTGTGATTATGTCCTTCAGGGAAAAAATGAAGAGGAAATAACTGGAAGGATGTTCAGTGTTATTTATGGAAAAGTGTAACTATGGATATGTAAAGTAATTTTATTTACAGTTGGTATATAACTGTTTAACTTGTAGTCTTATTGACATTATGTCAATATCTTTGTTATTTAACAGCTTGGATGGGACTTTTTCTATAAAAACTCAGACATTTGACAACCACGCATCTATAAATGTGTGTATCAGGTCAGGACCATTGCTGTAGTTAATATATTTTTGGTTGTTGATTCTAAAGTTTACTGGTTTCTTGGACTTTGATTTGTGGATTGTGTTTTTTGACAATTTCCTTGGTGTTCTTGATGCAGCACTGTGTCCAATGCCAAAAGATTGCAGCATGAATGGAAATTGAAAAGACATGATGACCATCCTCCATTAGAGAGAAGTGCATGGTGATAAAGTCTTGTACGTATTTGTGATTAACCCCTCTACAAAGGGGTTTTTCGAAATGAACAATAGTTGCAGTCTGTCATAATCTCTCTTAAAACCATTCTAAATATTTTTTATTGAAAAGAAATGAACATCTCTGACCTTTCTTTTTCTTTTTTGTAGGTTTTTGTTCTTCATCACTATGTTGGAAGAATGGATCTGCCTTGATATCATCGGGAACATCATCATCACTGAAAGCCTGATCATCTGACTGAAATAAGGAAGATAACTGATTAATTTGAGCAATATTTCACTAATGAAAATGTTAGAACACCTTTTCGTTAGCAGACCATTGTCAAGTTTTACACATCATTTCTCTCATTTAAGATTAAGTTACTAAATGCCATATAAATATCACTTACTTCAAAACAGTTTCATTGTGTAAACCTTAAATTGGTCGGTTTTCTTCCAGTGAATCGACAATCAAGAAAAAATTCACAAAGGATATGGTTTATCATTGTTTTACCATGGGATGGCTATTTATCTTGCATTATTTTATCCCGAGCTACAGCATAGGATAAAATAATAATATAGCGCAGAGTAAAACAATGATAAACTACAGCCTCCATAAATTATTTCGATTTTAATATAACAATTACAGTACATTTCAGAAAATTATGGTACCTATAACTAACACCATGTCCACCATTAAATGGCTGTTTCACTGATGTCCCTAATTATAGGATTAAAATGTCATACATATATGCTTTCTTCTGGTGGGAGTCCAGTTTTGTAATAAGAAAGAACTTTAAAACACTTTTTTTACCATGGTTGGGGTCTCAAAGAATTAAAAGCATGTCATATTAGAATATTAGATAAGATAACTGAGATAATTAAAGAGTTTTCAACTGTGAAAAACAGCCTATTAATGAAACATCAATATAATGTTCTTAAAATTCAGATTAAAAATTTTTTCTAAAAAACCTAGATTAATGGTTATTTATCATTCAGATTTAAGTAGACTTTTTTTTTATTTCTAAAAACATTTCTGACTTTTTAAATTGACTGTAATATCTAGCTAAAGAAAGCCATATGCACCAAAATTCCAAGGTATTTAATGTTATGAAATTTATAAATATTACACACAATTTGTACCTATGAAACACTTTAAATATGAGTGTGTCTAAATATGCAGATCTGTTTCATTTTACTGAAAAAAGTCATGTAAAGTCTGCATTTATCTACTGTTTGCACACTTGAACCAGAAAATTGCAGAAAGATGCTTATATGCAGTTACAAGTTTTCACAAAAGTTTGGAGATGAAGACATCTACTTCAAAATGTTTTAACAGGATGTCATTTATAATGCATAAAACTGATTATTTAACAACCTTAAAGGCTTAAAGTTGCATTATATCTACCTCTGAATCATTTTGTTCCATGACTGGAGACTTGTCTTTCTCTTCTCGCTTTTTGCTCTTCTTTTCTTTCTTCTTTTCTAAATATTTATCCCAAACAGTCATGTCTTTTTCTTTCTTTTTCTTTTTAACAATTTTCTCTGTAGATTCCTTTAAACCTAAACAACAAGGATAAATTCTGATAAATGTAACTTATGTAATAAATAAAATAAACAGATATCTATTTCTGTATGGAAATATAAAATAATTCACAACATACTTCAAAGTAAAATTATATATGAACGATACATAAAAGTTCTGTTTTTTAACTATCACATTTGGGAATAATTCAAATTAAACAATTAATTAATAAATTACATTCCTTTTTTTTCTAATAAATATAAGTTGAACTTCAGTAGGTCGAAAACAACCGGGATTCCTCAAACTCCTATAAAAGTATGGAACTTGAAAACTCTAACAAATTAGCAGTCCCAATAGTAAAAGTACATTTAAAAAACCATGAATATCTCGAACTAAAATTATTTATGGCCTGAATGATTATTTGGTAGTAAAAGGTGTAAAGATACAACCCATACCTGTAAAATTCCAAGCTTGATCTTTATTGATATAATCTCTAATAATTAACCTAACTTTTATCAATTTGTATTTATGTATGCCTTTGTCTGCAAATTTGTTGAAATAGGTTTTAATTAATTAAAATATCCGGCAATAAATTGCTTTCAAATCCAAATCGAGGTCATTGACACAATTACGTAATGCAATAATACTTTTCAAAACTTAGAGCACAAAATTAAAAAAGGGAAAATAACAATAAAACTTTTTATTTTAACAAAAACATAAATATGTTCGTAAAAAAAGATTTATATATGAAAAGCAATGAAAGAACTCAATTTTATTAATCCAATGTGACAGGAAATTAATTGAAACATATAAACTGATATTGATTCCGGTTCAACTATGAACCATTTCTGGAAATCACAAGCCCCGGTTTCTCGAACTTCCAATTTCTCGAACAATTTTGTCTGCCCCTTCGAGTTTGAGCCATCAAACAATGATTTTCAAGAAAAACCCAACTCTTTATTTGAAGAAAATCACTTGCTACATGTACAGAGATCCATTGTACTTATCTCAATAGAACATTTTCTGAAAAGGTAAAAGTCAGCATAGTTTTTGTTTTGATAAACCAGTAGTACCTGGTTCCCATGTTATTTCCATAACAACGTCCTTGTTTTTCTTCTGATCTTCTGTTTCCTTTAAACTCTTTACCAGCTCTTTGTACTTATTTATCTGTGTTTGTTCATCTTCTGATTCACTATCCTCATCACCAAGGTCAAGGTTAAGGTCACCTAAATGTGCAGCTAAGAAAGAAAATAAAGCGATTTCCGCTATCGTTGCTTAATAGAATTAAACAGCAGAAAATTTCTGCCACTTAAGGGCAAGATTTAATTTCTAAAGAACAGACATTAATTAAATCTTTCAAAAATATGGCTATGATTTCCAAATCTTGTACTTTTCACAGGTGTATGCTTATATTTCTCACTACATGTACTACAAAAACTAGGTAGATGTGTAAACAGAAAACATCAATAAAAAAGGTATTTCTCTTTGAAAAAGCTTTTATAGTATTGAAGCTTTACGAGTCAATAATGAGGTTGTGAGTACGAATCTTATTTTCAACAAGGTGTGCTTGACTCCTACCTTATAAGTGGTAAGGATTTCTGGTTGTAGTAAGTTAGTGTTCTCACTGGATACTACATATAGACAAAATGGCATAGGTTCAAAATTGCCTAAAATAACATAAAACCTTATTCCAAACATTCAAACATGATTCTAGAACAGATTTACAAAGAATTTAAATTAACAACATGATAATTTACTAAATAAACTGACCATCCTCTTCATCAGAACTTGAGGCTAAATATGCCTTAAAGTCCTCTTCCTTTATCTCCGCTCTAGCCTTTCTAGATCTCTTTCCAAGAGCAGGGTTCATTGTGACCTTCAGTCTGTTGTAGTCTGTTTCATCCCATGTCAGATCTACCTAAATACAACAACACTGTTAAATTAAAAGTTTGAAATTTACTAAAGAACCTTTTTTTACTAAAAGGTTACTCTATAAAAAAAATGTTCTCTGAATACAGTTGTTTTCATGTTTCTATCAAGTGACCTTTCGATATTTAACATTACATCCTGTGCCCCCTCCATTTTAAATAAATGAACATAGGTAAGGTAGAACCAACTAAAGCATTCAATGGCAGAGGATTCTCAAAGTAAGTTCTCAGTCAGGTTAAATAGGATCGTTAACATAGCCAATTTTAATTAATTAATCAGCAACACAGTAGTACATTTACCTATATTAGTTTCATAATGTATTACCTTTGACTGACATAGAGCAGTTGTGAAAAACAGTGAAGGTTTATAAGTGGCTGGTAGTTCTGTACATTCGGCTTTTGGTGGGTGATCAAATGTCATATCATCTGGTATAAACCTGGATTTACAAATAAAAATAAGGTTAATAATGTACATTCAGATTGAGGTGGGTGATCTAAGGTCATATAATCTGGTATAAACCTGTATTAACAAATAAAAATAAGGTTAATAATGTACATTCGGCTTTAGGTGGGGGTACAAAGTTCATATAATCTGGTATAAACCTGCAGTAACAAATAAAAATAAGATTTATAAGTGGCTGGTAGTTCTGTACATTCGGCTTTAGGTGGGGGTACAAAGTTCATATAATCTGGTATAAACCTGTATTAACAAATAAAAATGATGTTTATCAGTGGCATGTAGTTAAATATTCAAATTCAATCTGATGCATTTATTTTAAAATGAAAATTTGTGTTTACCCATTAATATTTGGTCAACTTAAGCAACACTAATGACAACAGAAGTAAGGCATCAGTCATGAATTTGATTGTTGCAAATTAGTATACTGGAAATACATAATTAGTGACATTATTTTTGCTACCACCAAACAATGGCATGGTTAAAATACAATAACTGTAATATAATTCTAATGTAACTGACAAATATGTTTGTAAAAATTAATATGTTAAAAATTAAGCAACTGCATTTTATTCGAAGACAGCACTAAATATTGTATTTCCTAAGTTTTAAGATATTCATTGCTGTCAGATAAAGATTAACCGTCATAAAAAATGTTGCTTTAGCATTTACAGGACCTTAAACAATTAAATATATAACAATTATTAAATGGATTTCATTACTGCAGGCTTCTAAAAATCAATTGAGTTACTTTGGTTATCAAACAAAAGAATTGGTGTAATATTTATTGATATTTTTGGGGATGTTTTATTTATAAGAAACTAGAGCATATATATTTTATCTTTACTATGATTTTGCAAAACCAGGTTTGAAAATCAATAAACAAGAGCAAAAAATTGTTATTTCTTAAATACATGTAAACATACAACACCAATGTTATCCATAAAATTAAGCACATAGACAACAGCAATCTACATTTACATGTATAATGAAATTACACAGAATGGTATCAATTATAAAAATGAGTTATTATTTTAATTGAATTTTTTTACTGGTAGCTTGAAAAAATAGTTCCAAGAACTTTAAATGAATACTACCTCAGGTCTAATCTGTTGGCACTACTTTCATATTCCATATTATCACATTCTTCATAAATAGCATTTGCAGTATTTGCTGAATCACATTCAACAACAGCATAGTAATATTTTAACCTGTTTAACTGGTATTTCCTCACTTTTTCAGTATGGAAACTGGCACCTGCAAGTAATTATTTAGTATTTTGTAAACATTTCTATCACATTAAAATACAACAGATATGTGATTTGATTTAAAGGAGCAATAGGGTTACACAGGACTGTGTGTGGGTACCAGATTACCTACATGTACATGTATATATACACATAATGGCAATAACATATTGTGGTTATTCTGATTTGAAATACATGTATTGGCTTCAGATATTTTGTTATTTTAAAAAAAACCTGTGACCTTTGATCTACTGGCCTGAAATCTTTGATCATTCAGATATTTACCTTCTTCTTGCCACAGAGTAGTTCTTGTCTGCAAGTAATTCTGGCCACTAGATATTTTGACAATTTTTGTAAACATTTGCATTTATAAAAAATTATAAGAGTAACTTGCTGTAAATAGAAGATAGTGATATATAAACAATGAAGCCTATGCCATCAATTTTTACAGGAAAATAATAGGACTATCAGCAAAAGGGTGAGAATTGTTATTTAAATGGGGAGAACAAATCTGACCAGTATACATATACTGTATTTTACGGTTTATAGGTCAATATTTTTTTCTACAATATAAATATGGCAGCTATAACACATGGTATTCGAGTGAAAATTATAAGTTCACAGTTCTTGCCAGGGTTTAATTTTAGGAAATTGTTGTTCTTAATCAGGTTTTAAATTTTGTGTTACAGAGGGCATACTTACTGATACTTACCTTTTGTGTGTTTTGTTTCCATTGGTTAATCCATTTCAGAGAAGAAGCCTTTTAAATCTTTTTCCCATAGGGTCCAATGTTAAAATAAGTCCTGTGGTGGTGGCCATTTTGATTTTCCAATTGGCATAAAAAACATAAACTTTTATAAAGGACCATCAAAACAATATTGCCACTAAGTTTTGTTTCCATTGGTTAATCAGTTTCAGAGAAGAAGCCTTTTAAATCTTTTCCCCATAGGGTCCAATGTTAAAATAAGTCCTGCGGTGGTGGCCATTTTGATTTTTCAATTGGCATAAAAAACATAAACTTTTAAGAAGACCATCCAAACAATATGGCAGTAAGTTTTGTTTCCATTGGTTACTCAGTTTCAGAGAAGAAGCCTTTTTAAACTTTTTTCCATAGGGTCCAATGTTAAACTAAGTCCTGTGGTTGTGGCCATTTTGAAATTCCAATTGGCAATAGAACACATAAACTTTTAAAAAGACCATCCTAACAATATTGCTAGTAAGTTTTGTTTCCAATGGTTACTTGGTTTTAGAGAAGAAGCCTTTTTAAACTTTTTCCCATAAGGTCCAATATTAAACTAAGTCCTGCGGTGGTGGCTATTTTGATTTTCCAATTGGCATAAAAAACATAAACTTTAAAGAAGACCATCCAAACAATATTGCCAGTAAGTTTTGTTTCCATTGGTTAATCAGTTTCAGAGAAGCCTTTTAAACTTTTTCCCTTGGGGTCCAATGTTAAACTAAGTACTAGGGTGGTGGCCATTTTGATTTTCAAATTGGCGTAAAAAAAAAAACTTTATTAAGGACCATCCAAACAATATTGCTAGTAAGTTTTGTTTCGATTGGTTAACCGGTTTCAGAAAAGAAGCCTTTTAAAACTTTTTTATCATAGGGTCCTATGTTAAACTTAGTCCTGCCGTGGTGGTCATTTTGAATTTCCAATTGTCATAAAAAAAAAAACTTTATAGAGGACCAATCAAACACAATGTTTTGTAAGTTTTGTGTCCATAGGTTAACCGGTTTCAGAAAAGAAGCCTTTTAAAACATTTTCCCAGATGGTCCCATGTTAAATTAAGCCCTGCGTTGGCGGCCATTTTGAATTTTCAATTGGCATAGAGACATAAACTTTATAAAGGACCACCCAAACAATATTGCTAGAAGTTTTCTTTTGATTGGTTAAACTATTTCTGAGAAGACACCATTTTAAACTTTTTTCCGATAGGCTCCTGTCGCTAAGTCTTGCGATGTTGGCCATATTAGTTTTCCAATCCAAATAAAAAACACTATGTAAAGGTCCATCCAATGAACATTATGGCCAAGTTTGGTTTCAATTGGCCAAATGGTTTCAGGGAGGATGATTGAAATGTAAAAAGTTTACAGATGCCGACAATGACAATGCCGAAGGACGCAATGTGATAACAATAGCTCACCTGACCCTTTGAGTCAGGTGAGCTAAAAATTAATGCATTAAAGCATTCTGAATACCAGGTTAAAGTAATTCTTACTTTATCATATCCATTTAAAACAACCCCTAATGGTTTTTTTCTGAATGAACACACAGAACAATAAATCATTTAATATAAGATTTATATCAATGTATTATGCCTATAGGTGACTTAGTGGCACTTTAACAAAAAACTGTTAAATAACTTTGTACAAAAAATTTGTTAATTTCTTGGGACTCCTTACCCTCTGGGTCTTCAGCATTATGGTCTGTATCATTTAATATTGGTGTTTTTGTCAGTTCTATTGGACCTTTCATCTCCTCCAACTTCATTCTCTGTATGCCAAACTCAGATGGATATATCTGCAACACACATTATGTAAGTCTACATGCATTAGATTCTAAAGCCTGAAATTCAAAAACATTTGGAAAACAATTTCCTTATCTCACAAAAATGTGTTTCTTGTCAGACAACACAAATTTTCTACTGCTTCACTGCTTTAAAATATCACATTTACCTTGTATTCACAATATGTTCTTTGTTTATTTTGCAGATAAAAATTATACATCTCTAAATTCTGTCAGAATGAGAAATCTAAGCTTAACAGGATGTCATTTCAAATTCAGCGTTTAGAAGTAGTTTTGTTTAGCCTGATAAACAAATTTGCATATTTTTAAGAATATTATTTAAGATTAGGGAAAACAAGTATATCTTCCCCTTTAGTAGCTAAAATAATGTAGTTCCTTCAGATTTTTTATCTCCAGAGAGATACACAGAGGCAAAAAAATTTCTAAGGAGCTACATCATTGTAGCTACTTTTATAAAATGTCTACCCATATATGCTGTAACAAAATCATAACAATTATTCAGGGTTCCCCCAAAGATTTTAATTTCAATTTCAAGGATTTTTCAAGGTCTTTTCATTATTTTAAATTTTTTTTTGAATGCCGCGACATTGAAAGCTTCAATAATAGAAATGAAACATTATTTTGAAATACTGCAAGTGATTTCGCATGTTCTAAAGTATCCTGATCCTTAACTTAGCTGCAAGTTATCTTGCCCCTTTTAAAGCAACAATGAGACAGGCAGGGCTCACGCTGGGTCAAAATTATAGGGAGAAGTCACTTCTCTTTTGGGTGGCTGACAGGGAGAAGTGAGGATAGAACAGGGAGAAGTGGGTGGAAAACAGGGAGAAGTTGCAGTATATGTCGCGAAAGCGTCCTGTTTACTTGGTTTTTTTTTTTAAATTACACCCCCTGAAACGTAAAACGTTCCCAGTTTTGCATTCGTATTTCGTTTTCCGTTCGTTCGTATATCGTTTTCCGTTTGTCCGTCCGTATGTCCGTCCGTTCGTTCGTTCGTTCGTCCGCATGCGCAAAACAAGTAAATAAATCCCATTTGTTCGTTCGTCCGCATGCGCAGTACAGGTAAAAATAAAGGTTCATTCGTTCGTCAGCATTCGCAAAAGAAAATATTTTACACTTTGTTAGTCTGATAGAAAATACTACATTCTGTTATCAAATTAAAATAACCTGAACATTAAAATGTCAAATAAATTATATTTATTTTAAAACTATAAATTCATTAAAACCATAAACATGTTTTAAATTAAATATAAACATAAACAATTTGAAATACTTTCTTTGTCTACTTTGTTATATGTAAATCTACAATATTCAGGTTGTACAAATAAATATGATTTATTTGAACACTCTCCAAATTTTATAAACACATAGGAAATTTTTCTATTTTTTTACCTAAAACCTTTTAAAAATGTATGTTTTATCCTAAAGTCTTTGAACATCCCTACATTGTCTTCATTTGATACAAAAACTGAATAGCTGTTTACACAGCAAACTTAATAAAACTGAATAATCTTGCATAAAATCTTAATTTGATGGCACAATATTTGTTTGGATATACAGACATTTCATTTCCTAGGTTTTAAATTGCATATATAATGTCTCACGACTGATTTAGCATCTCTTAGTTAGGTCAAAGAAGTTAATTATAGTGTGCTATGGTTTAATATTGCATCTTGTAAGGTCTAAGGAGTGATTTTGTATGTGAAATATGGTTTTTAATTGTATCGCAAAGGTCTCAGGAGTGATTTTATATGTGTAATATAGTTTTTAATTGTATAGCTAGGGTCTCAGGAGTGATTTTGTATGTGAAATATGGTTTTTAATTGTATTGCTAGGGTCTCAGGAGTGATTTTGTATGTGAAATATTGGTTTTAATTTTATTGCAAAGGTCTCAGGAGTGATTTTGCATGTAAAATATGGTTTTTAATTGTATCGCAAAGGTTTGAGGAGTGATTTTATATGTGTAATATGGTTTGTAATTGTAGCGCAAAGGTCTCAGGAGTGATTTTATATGTGAAATATGGTTTTTAATTGTATTTCAAAAGTCTCAAGAGTGATTTTGCATGTGAAATATGGTTTTTAATTGTATCACAAAGGTCTGAGGAGTGATTTTGCATGTGAAATATGGTTTTTAATTGTATCACAAAGGTCTGAGGAGTGATTTTATATGTGTAAGATTGTTTTTAATTGTAGCGCAAAGGTCTCAGGAGTGATTTTGCATGTGAAATATGATTTTTAATTGTATCACAAAGGTCTGAGGAGTGATTTTATATGTGTAATATTGTTTTTAATTGTATCACAAAGGTCTCAGGAGTGATTTTGTATGTGAAATATTGGTTTTATTACAATAAATACGTTACCATCATAAATTTAGATATTTTCCCTATTCGCAGCTTGTGAACCGGAAACACAAACAAATACCCTTTGAGACAACCCCCATTCCCACCTGGCGCATGTGCAACCATAATCTCCATCATTTTTTCCGGTTCTTTGAACCAAGCAGCACGTGAATTATTTTGTTGACGGTCCAAAGCCTGTTACATAGGAAACTTATTTTTTAAGAATTGTGTTTATTATTGGAGTGAAAACTGTAATATTATTGCTTTTGTTTCATTTTGTTACTTTGTTCAGGTTGCACATGAACAAAGTCAAAGTCTCGACTTACGTCTATACAGTACACTTACTCTGTCAGTCTACACGGCGGACGGTTATCCCTTTAGCTTTCTATTATTACATAGGAAGAGTTTTGGGATAAATGTTGCATAGTTAAAACGAAACGTCTTCGAACCAACAGACATTAGTATGTTTGTTTCCGGTCAAACGTGTTTGTTTCCGGTTGCGGTTCTTTATTTACGTAAAGAACTTCCATTTCCGTTAGAAAATATTTTTGTTTTCTTCTGTCTGGTAAAGTTACCAGACTGAAGTTCATGTAAGTATTACACTTCTCAATCACTACATAAAATATTTATTGTTTTCTTTGGTCGGGTAAAGTTACCGGACTGAATTTCATGTAAGTAATTTTACATTTCCACTTAGCCTACCATGTGCTGTCGGAGGCAAACAGTTTACACGTACAATGTCAATGGTTGACACTGTGGTAAGGTCTGTGTGGTATAAATTTTTTCCCATTGGCATGAGGAATAATTCTTTTGCCAGGGTAACCTACTTTGTTTCAGGGCCATTATTTAAATTTATTTTGTTTTTAAATTTAATAGTGGTGTGTTATAATAAAATAATTATAAATATCAGTAATATAATTATTTGTTATAAATTTATTAATCAATTAATAATTATATGAAATAATATATTGGTAGGTATTTTGATCTTTCTCTTCCTAATGGATGGTTTCATCTCTAGTCCTTCCCAGGTAAGTATTTAACCAGAGGATATCAATATCCATGGTTTTCTTTTTGGGAAGGATAAAGCTTATTTGGCTTTATAAGGTTTGAAATCATTTGATTCCTTCTCAAAGTCTTGCTTTCAGTCAGGAAAATCTCATGACTGTTGTCCTCAGTTTCTACATATGGCTGAACATTGTATGGCAGCTAGTAGTAATTGACTGAAGGACAAAGGCGAGTAATTCTTTGAGTTTTCTGGTCACATTTTCTGCAAGTTAATGGTAAGCAAAGGGCCTCGCTTATATTTTTGTTAGGAACCCTTGCTTACTTTTCATTCTCCGAGATTTTGTAAATACTCAGTCTTGGATGTCTTGCATATTTCTAGGGAAGAGATTTTTTCTGTTGATCATTGATCTTAATGGACTCTGTCATATAATTGGCTTTGACGTTTGTCCTCTGTGCTCCTTATTGCAAGTTGATGGTAGTCTAGGGGCCTTACAGTGTCTGTTGTTTGGCACCCTTCTATTTATCAAGAGATTTGAGAATTTTGATAATCCTCCGTCTCTAGGCTTGTAGGAGTTCTTGTTATGACTAGGGTTCAGTACCTAGTTCCTATTGTGGAAAGAGGTCAGCTAATCCTAGTTCTACTTTTTGGGTTTCCTTGGTAAACTTCAAATAGAAGGAAACAAGGTCCACCCAATGAAGTCTTGTGTTGTTTCTTGGGATGGTAGGAGAAAATTGTCCACTTCTAAGTGAGTCATGTTCCTCCTCTAGCATTCCTCAGGGTTCAGTACCTAGTTCCTATTGTGGAAAGAGGTCAGCTAATCCTAGTTCTACTTTTTGGGTTTCCTTGGTAAACTTCAAATAGAAGGAAACAAGGTCCACCCAATGAAGTCTTGTGTTGTTTCTTGGGATGGTAGGAGAAAATTGTCCACTTCTAAGTGAGTCATGTTCCTCCTCTAGCATTCCTCAGGGTTCAGTACCTAGTTCCTATTGTGGAAAGAGGTCAGCTAATCCTAGTTCTACTTTTTGGGTTTCCTTGGTAAACTTCAAATAGAAGGAAACAAGGTCCACCCAATGAAGTCTTGTGTTGTTTCTTGGGATGGTAGGAGAAAATTGTCCACTTCTAAGTGAGTCATGTTCCTCCTCTAGCATTCCTCGGGGTTCAGTACCTAGTTCCTATTGTGGAAAGAGGTCAGCTAATCCTAGTTCTACTTTTTGGGTTTCCTTGGTAAACTTCAAATAGAAGGAAACAAGGTCCACCCAATGAAGTCTTGTGTTGTTTCTTGGGATGGTAGGAGAAAATTTTCCACTTCTAAGTGAGTCATGTTCCTCCTCTAGCATTCCTCAGGGTTCAGTACCTAGTTCCTATTGTGGAAATAGGTCAGCTAATCCTAGTTCTTCTTTTTGGGTTTCCTTGGTAAACTTCAAATAGAAGGAAACAAGGTCCACCCAATGATGAAGTCTTGTGGTTTTTTTTGGATGTTAGGAGAAAATTTTCCACTTTCAAGTGAGTCATGTTCCTCCTCTGCCATTTCTCAGGGTTCGGTACCTCGTTCTTATTAGAAAGAGGTCAGCTAACCCTACTTCTTCTGTTTGGGTTCCCTTGGTAAACTTCAAATAGAAGGAAACAAGGTCCACCCAATGCTTCTTTGTGTGGTAGGAGGAAATTGTCCACTTCTTAGTGAGTCATGTTCCTCCTCTGCCATTTTTCAGGGTTTAGTACCTCGTTCTTATTAGATAGAGGTCAGTTAATCCTAGTTCTTCAGTTTGGGTTCCCTTGGTAAACTTCAAATAGAAGGAAACAAGATCCACCCAATGTTTCTTTGTGTGGTAGGAGAAAATTGTCCACTTCTTAGTGAGTCATGTTCCTCCTCTGCCATTTCTATAGGTTTCAGTACCTCGTTCCTAATGTGGAAAGAGGTCAACTAATCCTAGTTCTTCTCTTTGGGTCCCCTTGGTAAACTTCAAATAGAAGGAAACAAGGTCCACCCAGTGGTGAAGCCTTTTATTGTTTTTTTTTTTTTTAGATGGTAGGAGAAATCTGTCCACTTCTCAGTGAGTCATGTTCCTCCTCTGTCTTTTCTCAGGGTTCAGTACCTAATTCCTTTTGTGGAAAGAGGTCAGCTAATCCTGCTTCTTCTTCATTTTGGTAAACTTCTTTAAGGACTAAACAAGGAATATGCAATGGGGACGTTGTATGTTCAGTCTGTTCTTTGGATAGTAGGAGAAACTTGTCCACTTTTCAGTGAGTCATGTTCCTTCTTTGCCTATCCTCGGTTTTCAATATCTCATTCTCTTTTTGGGAAAGAGATAGTGATTCCTACTTCTTCTGTTTGAGTTCCTTTGGACAATCTTCGTACAGAAGTTTTCGAGGTTCACCCATTGCTGAAGTTTTTAATCTGCAATCTATTTTATATTAAGAGGAATATGTCCACATCTTGGTGAGTCACTTTCCTCTTCTGCCAATCCCTGGGGTTCAGTACCTCCTTTTTGGTATAGAAAGGTTAACTGTTCCTAGTTTTTCTCGATCTTCATCTACTGGCATTAAGCCCTTAGTTGTGAAGTGTGAGATACCTAGGAAATTATGTGCCCCTCCTTCAGTACTATCCCATTGGAATAGGTCTGGTTTACCACTCCTCTTCCTGGGTTTTTAGGGGGGGGCAGGTTGTCCCACTTTCTCCCTTAGTGGAAACTAGTTAGGAAGACTACTTGTTTCTATCAGTACTATGGAGGGCACAGGAACTATTTTTTCTGTCTTTAGTTCCTCTGTTTTCTTCCAAGACAGAAGATTCTTTCTAGAATCAACTGTTTTAGGATAATATTGGGATTTGGCATCAAAAAGGTGTGTTGTAGTGCTAAGTTCCACCAATCTCTGCAGGTTTTTTATTCCCTTCAGTTTTGGTTCTCAAAACAATGAGAAGATGAGACCTATTCTGGACCTTTTGGTCCTGAATCAGGTTTATTGGATTATCTTTTCTCCCTGGGTTGTGGACTGTTTCAAACCTGTATTGCTGTATCAGTTTTGCTCAGTTTTTGCAAGACTTTCAGACTTTGGTGGTTCTTCTGCACACCTAGTTTATTCAGGTTCACTGTTTCTTATAGTCATGTACAGTACTACTGTAGTGACTTATAAGAATAAACGTTTGGACTTTTTCTCCTTTGTAGGGAAAGATCTTTTTTGCAAGAGTATTGGACAGTCCACAGAAGTCCTTCTAAGACTCTAAAATGGATTATCTGTTGTTCTTGGGTTGAATCCAAACTATTTGTTTATTTATCAACCCTTTTCTTACAGATATATGATTTTTCATGTATATTGTTCATGAAAAATCTTTTTGTACCCTCCTGTATTAAGAGTTGAATTTCAGCAATTGCTGATGTATTGACTTGGTTTGAGGTCGGGTTCTTTAAAGAAACAGTTTTTTTGCCGCTGTTATAAACTGTTTCGTGTAATGTTCCAAACAAGGACTACTGGTACATGTGTACCTCCTTGGGATTTGGATTATTTTAGTGGCCTTAACTTTTGTTTGTAGAAGTCATTTTCATTTGCATTTTTTGTTTCTCTGAATCTTGTATGTGAATTACATCATACAAGTCGAGAATTACAATAACAGACTCCTTTTCCTAGCCAAGATTCAACTTGCAGGAAAAGCCTATGACACTGTCACCTTTCTGACCTTACCTTAGAGGTAAAATTGTATGTAGGTGATAAGAGTTTTTTTTTCCAATTAGAATCTAGCTGAAGTATTTGTCTATGTTTTCTAGCTTGAGAAAACCTAGCTTTTACCCGTCTTTATCCCATTTAAGAAGGGAATTCGGGTTTATTTCTGCTAAAGGTTTTCTACTTGGATTTGTGAAAACTTTCATAGTTTTTTTAAGTCTGCTTCTCAAACTTTCTCAAGCTTCTAGTTAAGGTTCATTGAACTTAGAGCGTTAACCTCCTCCTGGTATATTGCTGATCTTCCATATTTGAGGTTTTGTAGGTTGGTTAATGACGGTCAGTTAGTACGTTTTAACCACTTCTTACGCTCTATACCCTGTTTTGTGACAACCTTTTGCTTCGGACCAGTACCAGCAGGTAATGCACATGGTTCCCCAATTTTCAGGGGTATTCAGCATTACGTTAAATTCAGTTAATATCTAAATTTATGATGGTAACGTATTTATTGTAATAAAAACTCAATTTTTAGAATTAAAATTTGGTTTTGTAAAATAAATACTTACCATCATAAATTAAAGGTCCCTCCCACCTCCCCTTCATCCCCCCTCTGGGAACTGTCTGCTCGGTTCACAGAAAAATGATGGAGATTATGGTTGCACATGCGCCAGGTGGGAATGGGGGTTGTCTCAAAGGGTATTTGTTTGTGTTTCCGGTTCACAAGCTGCGAATAGGGAAAATATCTAAATTTATGATGGTAAGTATTTATTTTACAAAACCAAATTTTAATTCTAAAAATTGAGTTTTTAACTGTATCACAAAAGTCTCAGGAGTGATTTTGCATGTGAAATATGGTTTTTAATTGTATCACAAAGGTCTGAGGAGTGATTTTATATGTGCAATATTGTTTTTAATTGTATCACAAAGGTCTCGGGAGTGATTTTGTATGTGAAATATTGGTTTTAACTGTATCACAAAGGTCTCAGGAGTGATTTTGCATGTGAAATATGGTTTTTAATTGTATTGCTAGAGTCTTAGGAGTGATTTTATATATGTAATATGGTTTTTAATTGTATCGCAAAGGTCTCAGGAGTGATTTTATATGTGTAATATGGTTTTTAATTGTATCGCAAAGGTCTCAGGAGTGATTTTATATGTGAAATATGGTTTTTAATTGTATCGCAAAGGTCTCAGGGGTGATTTTATATGTGTAATATGGTTTTTAATTGTATCGCAAAGGTCTCAGGAGTGCTTTTATATGTGAAATATGGTTTTTAATTGTATCACAAAGGTCTACGGGGTGATTTTATATGAGAAATATAGTTTTTAACTGTATTGCTAGGGTCTCAGGAGTGATTTTGTATGTGAAATATGGTTTTAAATTGTATTGCTAGGGTCTCAGGACTGATTTTATATGTGTAATATGGTTTTTAATTGTATTGCTAAGGTCTCAGGAATGATTTTGTATGTGAAATATGGTTTTTAATTGTATTGCTAAGGTCTCAGTAGTGAAATTGTATGTGTTATATGGTTTTTAACTGCATAGCTAAGGTCTCAGGATTGATTTTATATTTGTATTATGGTTTTTGATTGCATTTCTTATGTATCAGGAGTGATTTTATATATTTAATTTAGTTTTTAATTGTATCTCGAAGGTCTCAGTAGTTTTTTTATGTTAAATATTGTTTTTAATATTCTTGCATAGGTCTCGGGAGTGATATTACAAATGTGATTTTAAATGTGTTATTTGAAAACCACCTTGATGAACATTTTCCAATAGAGAATTTTTGTAATAAATTACCCCTTAATTTATGAAACTATAAGGTTTAACAAATATATAACACATAATAAATATACAGTTGGATTAGTACATTTCATTATATGCAATGAAGATTAATTAAAGCTTCCTCGGGAATGTGTAATAATTATTGTTAGTAAACAAAATAAAATGGACGATTAAGCTCGTTTCTTTTTACACTGTGATAAAAAATATGTATAGGTCCATTATTAAAATATTTCCATGTTTAGCCCAAATTACGAACATGAATATTTAATAAAAATACTCAACCCCACAAATTTTCTCGTATGCTTGTTATGTTGTAATGTTTTTTATGTGTGTATTACCTGTTTGAGCTGTCACAAATCATTTAAATGATGATTTAATAAAAATAAAGTATAATTATTTTATTATTTATTCCTTTTCAATTTTTTATTTGTTTACTATAAAACCAGCTTGATTCTCAAGATTTTATTTAAAATGACCGAACGTTTCTTGATTTTTGCAAAGTACGATAGGCGTCTCCATTCGTTTTCCCACATACGAACGATTGAAGCGTATAGCTTGTCTCTGATTGGTTAATTTTTAAATGGTTCGTCTGGACGATAAGAGCGTTCGTTCGTTCTTCGTCCGTTCGTATGTCGTTTTTGGTTCCTCCGTTTAACGTTCGTACGGGAACGTTTTACGTTTCAGGGGGTGTAGTGTTGGCATTTGCACTTATTTCACACATTTTCAAAAATACATGTATTAAACATAACAATAAAAATAGAATCAACTGTCACAAAACTGTTCATTAAAATAAATGTTTCTTTGTCATTGATACACAATTTGATTGATTTATAATGAAGTACTATTAGAACTAGAAGAAGAAAATTACATCATTGTGACACATAATATATTATTTAAAATTGTAAAATTCACTATTAAAAAGTATTTAAACATATTTAACTTAAATTTGTTTTAAGTAACTGCTAAAATACTATTTTTACTACGTGTCTATCATTGCAAAACTCATTTCACCACTATCAGCGTAGTATATTTAAAATCTCCGGCACCAAATTCATATCCGCTCCGGAAATTTTCACAAATTCTTGTGCTCTGAACTGGTTTTCGATTATATTGTAAACCTACGCTTTATATACCAAATAAAAGTTAAAAGGGTACCAGTTCAACTTTGGCGCTTAAACATAATAAACATGACGCGGTATCAAAAATATGAAGATTTCTTACCAAAATGGGAATAAAATTTGAAAGGCGACATTAGGCGATTCTACAAAATGAAAGGGCGACTTCACTTCGCTTTTGAAGATGATCGACGGCGAAGTGGGACCACGATAAGGCGACTTCTTCGCCCGAGTCGCCCTCCAACGCGAGCCCTGGACAGGAAAACTTTGTCACATAAATCTGTTAGGTAAACATATATTCTACAACAATTTTCAATTTTCAATTTCCCAGTTTTTCACTGATTTTTTTTTGTGTTTATGAAATTCCCTAACTGTTCCGACTGGGTTGTGTGGGAACCCTGATTATTTAAAAAAACTAGAGGCTCCCAGGAGCCTGTATCGCTCACCTGAACCTGAAACCAAACAACCCTTTTTTATCCAGCTTTTCTTTGCTATAAGGAATTGCCCAACACTTCTGCAAAAATCATTAATTTTGACCTTTTAAGGGAAATAACTCCTATAAGGAGGATCTTTTGATGGTTAGATGGAGAAGGATAGTTCACTTCAAATTTGCTGTACCTGTTACACTTTTTTAACTATCAGTCGAAAACTCTCTCGACCCCCCCCCCTTTTTTCATTTTTTCTATTTTAATCCAACGTAGCTATGTAGGTAGTCAGGTGTCATGATTTGCACAATTTTGGTAAAGGACATCCTAAAGATGATGTGTGCAATTTTTCAAAGCAGTCCTTTCTTTGGTTTAAGAGGAGAAGATTTTTTAAAATCAAGTAAAATTGATTAAAAAAATGTTCAAGGAGAATAATTCCTAAACGGTCCATCAGACAATCTTGACCCTAAAGTCATTTTTGTAGCCCTCATAGAGCAGAACAATTAAGCAATGCTAACTTTTTCTCTAGTTCTAATCATTTTCAAGTTTTTGAGGCAAAAATGGCAAAAATCATCAATTTTGACAACTAAAGGGCAATAACTCCTATAAGGAGTCATCATACAACTTCAACCCAATGGAGTGCTTCTTAGAGCTTTTGATGCAGATGAAGGCATGTCTCTTCGGTTTTCCTGTATCTGTTACACTTTTTTAAATATAAGCCAAAAACTGTATTTTACCGCCCCCCCCCCCATCCTATTTTTAGCCATGGTGGCCATGTTGGTTAATCTGCAGTCATGGTTGGTGCAAACTTGGTTGAGGACATTTGACGGATGATGTGTACAAAGTTTCAAAGCAGTACTTTCAGTTGTTTCAGAGGAGAAGATTTTAAAAAATCAATTAAAACCGATTAAAAAAAACAGTTCAAGGGGAATAACTCTTAAACGGTTAATCAGACAATCTTGACCTTTAAGTCATTTTTGTAGCCCTCATAGAGCAGAACAATTAAGCAATGCTAACTTTTTCTCTAGTTCTAATCATTTTCAAGATTTTGAGGCAAAAATGGCAAAAATCATCAATTTTGACAATTAAAGGGCAATAACTCCTATAAGGAGTCATCATACAACTTCAACCCAATGGAGTGTTTCTTAGAGCTTTTGATGCAGATGAAAGCATGTCTCTTCGGTTTTCCTGTATCTGTTACACTTTTTTAAATATAAGCCAAAAACTGTATTTTACCCCCCCCCCCATCCTATTTTTAGCCATGGTGGCCATGGCCCATGTTGGTTAATCTGCAGCCATGGTTGGTGCAAACTTGGTTGAGGACATTTGACAGATGATGTGTACAAAGTTTCAAAGCAGTACTTTCAGTTGTTTCAGGGGAGAAGATTTTAAAAAATCAATTAAAACCGATTAAAAAAAACAGTTCAAGGGGAATAACTCGTAAACGGTTAATCAGACAATCTTGACCTTTAAGTCATTTTTGTAGCCCTCATAGAGCAGAACAATTAAGCAATGCTAACTTTTTCTCTAGTTCTAATCATTTTCAAGATTTTGAGGCAAAAATGGCAAAAATCATCAATTTTGA
Source organism: Limnoperna fortunei (assembly GCA_944474755.1). NCBI lineage: Eukaryota > Metazoa > Mollusca > Bivalvia > Mytilida > Modiolidae > Limnoperna > Limnoperna fortunei. Next base: position 62,976,403 of record OX104113.1, read on the forward strand.
CAATTAAAGGGCAATAACTCCTACAAGGAGTCATCATACAACTTTGACCCAATGGAGTGTTTTGTAGAGCTTTAGATGCTGAAGAAGGAAGGTCTCTTCGGTTTTCCTGTATCTGTTATGCTTTTTGAACTATAAGCAAAAAACTGTATTTTGACCCCTCTGTTCTATTTTTAGCCATGGCGGCCATGTTGGTTGGTCTGAGGCCATGATTTGGGCAAACTTGGTAGAGGGCATTTTACTGATGATGTATGCAAAGTTTCAAAGCAATCCCTTCAGTGGTTTTGGAGGAGAAGATTTTTGAAGAAAAGTTAACGACGACGACGACGACGACAGACGCCAAGTGATGGCAATAGCTCACATGACCCTTCGGGTCAGGTGAGCTAAAAAATGGTTTCAAAGCTGAAAACTGTCAATTACAAACCTTTACAGATTTAATGACGCCACTTGTTGGCTTAAATGACTCTAAAAGAACAAAGATGTCCTGTGCTTTAACCCTGTCCCAGTCCATATTACAGATAGCCAGTCGACTTGTTATTTCAGAAGTTTCAACAGCATCCTTGTCTAAATCTGCCATACTCTGTACAAGACAATCATCTACAAAATTTATTTTGGAGTGTTACACTTTCCATAATTACACCTTATGTAAGAATACTGTATTTTAATAGGTTGACCACATTTTTTAAATTTTAAATTTAATTGTGTTCTTCATTCTTTACAAATATGCATTTTATTTTACAATGTCTAGTTGATTAGCCATATTTTCCCTCTCTGTCATTTGCCAAAATTGATCTTTTCCTCTTTTTCCCCCCTGACACCTGATTCATTTTCGAACAATTCCAAAACGATCCATACTTTATCACCATTTTTAAAGCATAATGATTAAGTAAAAAATAAAATATTTGATGTGATGAAACAATTACATTAATTTTTCAAAGGGTATTTGCTCCAAACTTATCTCAAAACCACTTTTCATCATTAATTAAATCAAGAAAATGTATTCTTTTGACTTGTGTTTTTTGCAAATACTTCTCTCTGTTATATATCTTTTCATGAATTACATATTATATCTTTTTGTATAAATTATGCAATTATTGCACAAATGGCATATGGTAAACACTGCTGTCACAGGACAGTTAAGTTTCTTTCCTTGCTTAATTAACACTAATTAACAAACCATCGTCATCTTCTATTTCCTCATCACTTTCCTCCTCTTCCTCGGATGATGTTTCTACATTTCCTTCTCCTCTGGCTAAATCTGGCCCACTCCCCAAACCTAAATAAATATTATCGCAAAAAATTAGGAATATGTGATTATTGTAATTAAGTCTCATTTGATTAAAATATGTAAATATAATGTACTGATCTGGTAAACTCAATAGAATGGGTTTTTTTATATAAATTGCTACATGTACAAGCACTTTTCTAAAAACATTTTTCAAAATACTACATCAAATCAAGACTATTTATACATTGATTGATTTGTTTTTAACGTCTTTCGAGCAGCAATTTCAACATAAATAAGAAAAATGTTTGTTGCTAAACCACTTTTAGCAAATTATTAGCCCCAATAATTTATCTGCTATATCATGGATCCTTATATATGGTGAAAATCCTTGACCTTCAGCAAAAAAATTGACAATTATTTTAAAATTAAGGGTCAGAGGCTCAATGTTAATACAATAGTAGTAGATAAAAAATCATGCAATACACAATATGATTATTTTTATGATGGTTTAACAGATCAGACAATATAGATTTTTTCAAATTATAAAAATTCAAATTATTGGTTATGATGACAAAAATTACTGTTCTTCTTGTATATGAATTTAATGCACAAAGAAAAAAAATGTCAAATTACTATAACAGGACTTTCATGAATTCTAAAATACACAAAAACTACAGAAATTGATGATATGAAAGAATTTTCTATGGCTTTAAAATTGGTATTCATTAATATGAGTCATTTCACAGAGACAAAAACATCTTACCTGATTCTTCAGATTCTGAAACATCATCATCTTCATCATCAGAGTCTCTATCTGTAGTAACATTGTAAATAGTTATACAATGGACAGTTCTGATAACCACATGCCTCTCTCTACTATATTTTTGAGAAGGGGGCATAACAGATATTCATGCCGTGTTTGGGTCTCACAATGATGGGAGCTTTATGTGTATCTGATGAGGCATGTAAGAGAAATTAATCCACAGAGTGCACAAACAGTACGATCAAATGTGTTTAGCACAAATGGGGAACACCTCCAGGATTTTGTCATCAGACTAGCTAGAATTTCCTACTGGTATCTTACATAGCACAAAGTTATTGCCTGATTATTAGAATTGCAAAGTAGCTAGAGTCATTTAATGATTAATATATTATTTTACCATACAAAGGTCTGCAAGATAAACAATTTGATTCCCACAAGAATTTCTATAACGGATAGGGCCAGAAAATTTTGTTTGATGACCAGCCACTGTGGACCACTCATAGCAATAGTTAACAATAGTTAAGAAGGTACATTAATGCTGAAGAAGAATCACATTCTCTCAACATGGGCATGATGGGGACACTTACAAACTGCTGCGAGTGATCATGGGTTGCAATTATACTAAAGAAATGGTTGTGGAAGGACTGTAATTATTACTTTGTAGCTGCATTGATTACCATTGGATTGTGGGATTTTTTCCTGTTCATCTTCTTCCTTAACCTCATCTTTTTTTTCATCATCACCATCATCTTCACTGTCAGATATGTCATAATACTTTCTGAAATTTTCATTGGTTGTTGATTGAACTGGGCGTCCTCTTTTGTCAACCGAATATTTCAGTTTAAACTTTTTATTTGAGAACATATCTTTAAATCTCTTGTCAATTTTAACTTTTCTTTCTTTCTTTGGCATAGTTTTAAATCTGGGATCTTTGCTGATCTTGTTAAATCTATCATCTTTGCTGATTTTGTCCATTGTTGCACTTAAAAAAAAATTGAAAATGTTCATTAGCTATCAAATTATTCATCTGTAACAAATGTACAACTACATGTATAAATATCAAATTAAAAATAAAAAATAAATTCTTCCTTTGACTAAATATGATGCTATCCAACTATCCAACAAGTGTGTATCCTAGATTCACACAAATAATAACAAGGATTCTCACAGAATTTCTTAATCGCAAGTCATGGACTGTTTAACTTTTGAAAAAGGTGAATCAACAAAAAACATCAAATGTGTCTGATATTGCAAACAAGTCAAGCTTGCACACCACTATTTTGTTGATAAATAATCCAGTTGATGACTTTTAATAAAAAGAAACAATATTGCTTATGTTTTGTTTTATTCTTTCCTAGGGGTATTTGTAGAAGTATTTGTCAGTCTTCTGGTGTGTTTGACTGAACCAAATACAATATGCTTGACATATTGTGAGTATCCCTGAATAGAATTGGATAAATGAAGGAGCAAATCAAGGAAAAAATGGAATGAGATCATTTCTTCTATATTATTTTCAGCAAATATGGGTATAATAATGTGTGGTCTCAAAACATGTTTACAACTTTTTGAAAAGATTTTAAAAATTCTGTTGTTTATTGTTTTTCTTTCAAAAGGTTTAATTAATTTTATTATTGTTGGTTTTGGGTTTGTAATGAAGTCTCATTTGGTTGTCTGCCCTATAAATTTTCTATTTCTTGCATATACAGTAAAGTCAACGGAATGCTGTGATTTTCCATCGCCCACACATGGTCATCATGCAAAATCCACTCAAATTATGCCCACGAATCACTAATTTTTTACCCACGCAAATTTGTGTGGAAAAATATTGAGTTTTTCAACTTTCCACTGGATTCGTGGATGGCGCGCAAAATTTTGAGTGGACGTGATTATACATGTCATCTGTATACATGAACCCTATTCAGTAAGAATTTGAATCCAAGACATTAAAACTGTTTATACAAGTAAATGTATATTACATTTTCTTCTTTTGTACAAATAATATATTAAGGATACTTTTCGTTGACGTAAATTTTCATATCATGAAATGATTAAACCGACAGGTTAATTTATTCAATTAAAACAAATACTAAAAGCACATCGCCTGCAGTGCCGTTTTTGCCAAAAGAATTAACTGAAATGGATATCATTTACATCTATTAACGTGTTTTCAGAACAAAATAAGTTCATTTGTTTAAATGTTCAATACCCGTATCATAAAAGAAACACATATTTTACACACAGGGTTCACCACAGGCTGTTTTAGCGTGGAGGGCCGGCACGCTTGATTTTTCCCCGCCACGCTTCATTTCCAAGTGCCACTTTAAAATCCATGTGCACGTATGTAAATAAATGCAAAACATATATGTACGATGCCTCGGACAGTGTTGGAAGTAGATTTGATAATTGAAACCTGCGTATAATGCAATATGGCAATTAAACAAAGTTGTCTCCTGCCGTAAGGTGTTGAATCCTGTAGAGTAGTACATAAGAGTGGGATTGCAAACCTTGAATGATAATAAGTCTTTAATAAATCACACTAAGCGTACTTAGTTATAAGGTGCAACTCAATTGGAAGGATTTCTGTTAATATTTAAATGTAATTTTACGAGCTTGTCTAAAATGATGAAGACAAGCGCACAAGATATAACATTTGGTTGGGATATTTGAAATATTTCTTACAATTGAGCAATACTATAGATATATATTGTTTAAAATTGCAATCATTCCGAAATACAATATTTGAAACTTAACAATCGTCGTTTGTAGGTATATAAGTTTTTGGTAGTTTGTTGCATACAAAGTATCTAAAATTTTTCGTTTTTATTTATTACTTAAAGTAAACTTACTTAAAGTAAGTAGCATTTATGGAGCCTTGAAAATTAACATACAGTATATTTAAAACAAGAAAATTTATTTTTCCAACATACATGAATAACTAAAGGAAGAAAGATAGATTTAAGAAAGAAAGAATATAGATATTTTTATTATAATGTATGACAAGTAACAATTCTGTTGTACCTGGAAAAGAAATATACAAATTGTATATAAAGTTAATACGATTGGACAAATACGGTTGCAGGTCAAGTTTAAAAACATCGTTCATGTTACACAGCGAAATTTTATAAAGATTAATTTGCGTGGTCATTGCATCATTCACGAATTTTGCGTGGACATATTATTCGTGGTATTATCGTGGGCAGAATCCAGTTTGCTTGATTCCACGCAAATGCATCAAACCTACAAATGACCACGCATTTTCCACTCATTTGCAAATGCAGGGAAAATCACAGCATCAAGTTGACTGTACTGTATGAAAATCCTACTTTAAACAGGTCTCTACAATAACATTTTTTTTAACTTGTCCCTTTGGACAGCATCCTCACAAGTCAGGGTTTCTGTGTCCACGAAACCCTGACAAACTTACATGTAGCTAGGAAATTCTCGGGCTAGAAGTCACTACTTTGATTGGCTACATCATACCTTAATGTAGCCAATCAAAGCTCCCATTCATTTACGACTTGGTTAGGGGATATCCTGATAACGATTGAAAAAAAAACGAATGGATGTGTTGTATAGACCACGAGAAAATTAATGTATTTTGTACAGTAGTGTTAATAGTTTGCTATTATCTTGTTATTTATTAGTTGTGTTTCGGTTTCTCCCCCATTCAAGAATGAGCAAGAATGACTACTGCCAAACACTTGTATCTTTCAAGCAATTTCATTAGTTGAAATTTTGAAGGTTTGACATCATATGAAAATCTTCAAGCCCGGGAATTTCCTAGCTAAGTTTATTTGTCAGGGTTTCATGGACACATGTGGACACAGAAACCCTGACTTGTGAGGATTTTTGGACAAGTGCTTTCTCAAATCAACTTGTCTGATATGACACTTGTCCGAAAATTTAGTTTGATACGAAAGTTGCTTTAAGAAAGGTGTCTAAAATAATAAAACAATATTTAAAAAGTTGTTTTATTAAGTAAATTTAAACATATCATGTTCATGGTCAATGTCCCTTTGACTAGAAAGTAAATAGTAAATGAAAAAATATAAATGACTAGAAATGACTCCGCTTACTGTTAATTGTAACACACAATTAAATTCATATTTATTCCGCTTGATAAAACGTTTACGCGATTTAGATTAAAATTTTAACAGAAGAACAGTGAAAATCATTCCCAGGTAGATATTTCTCCTGAAAGTGAAATCGAAATAAAACAATTTTGACATCCATGTAAGGTTTATCGTAAATTACCACAACCTGAATTTTTAAATTAAAATTGAAAGGTTAAGGTTTATAATGAAAATTTTTATTTCTTAGTCCTTCTTTCAGATTTTTTTTCACTTGTCCCATCAGACAAGTACCAAGTCAAAGCTGATTGTCCGACGGAATTTTCGGTGGATACTGGACAATCTGACAAACGTTATTTTTGAGCCTTGTTAAAGTCATTATAGGTTAAAGAAAACACTTATGGCCCATCTGACACAAAAAAGACCTTAACACAGGGCTTGATCTGGGTTCTAAAAAGTTGGTACCAAAAAAACCGCCAATTGCAATTCTCTGTTGCCAATTTCTAAAATCTGGCGCCAATATATTCTGCGAGTGTATTGTCATTGACGGTCATTGACACACACTCTGATGTTTACTTTGCAAAAAAGTTTCATTCTATAAGGCATGACAGTATTAAGATTAGACATGGGCAGCACAAAAATTCTTCTAATTACATCATACATTAATGTGGAGGTTATGTTAAAATAATAAATTTCTCATGCTATATAGGAGGGAAGTTGAAAAACAAAAGGATGAAGGACAGTAAATTCAATGCTGTATCTATATTTTGCTTTCGATTCAGTATACAAAAAGTTTTATTTATTAGTTAATTCACAACCTAATGGTAGATATACATGTACCATGAATGCAGTAACACTGCATCTCCATTGAGTACTTACTTAGCTTTAGGGACACCTCGGCCATAGTATGACTTCGGCCATGGACACTTCGTCCATAGACAACTCGGCCCTGGATTGAATATATTTTTTAAATAAAGTTATTTAAAAAAACTAAAGTTGATTGAAATAAATGATATTACCAATGAAACATTAGATATTAATCCTAAAATAAAATCATTATATTAATATACAGCAGAGTGTGGACTGTCCAGCAGTGGTCTGTTCATCGCCAGTCAGTGAGGACCAATAATGACGTCGAAGGTATATTAATGTATTTTTTAATTCTTATTTCATAAACGTACCAATTGAAAGCACATTCCTATGAAAATGGTTCAATCACTTATTTTATAACTAATATTATTTACTTATTTCAAATTTTATTTTATTTTATTTAAGGTTGGCACAAGCGGTTCAACGGCAAGTGTGGACGTGCACATCAGTAGAAGACCTCCCAGACTCTGACGCTGCATCAGACAGCGATTAAACGCTAACTCAAGATTCATTGACATTTATTGACATTTCTAAGAAATGTGATCTCAGATTTACTTACATGATTGTAAATATTGATGAGATGTAACTATTCATTTGTTATTGTATTTCATTGTATTAAAGACTTGAGGTGTGTGGGAGTTATGTTAGATAGTTATAAGTGTATGTGAGCGAGTACTTATACAGTGGATTCCACTTAATCGACTTACGCTTTATTGGGTTATTCGCTTTATTGGGTTGAATTTTTCTGCACCAAACCATTTCCCATTCAAACAATGTTAAATTTTTCACTTATTTGCATTGCTTTTTACAATGATTTCGCTTTATTGACTTGCCAAAATTCGGGGAAAAAAAATTTGTGTGTTTGTTTTTGTTTTACGCCGCCATATTGTTTACCTACGTAATCACGTGTATTGAGCCTTACCTGTTGATTCAAATTGATTGACAAGTGTTCCCACCTGTGATTGTTGTTGGCTTCTTAATTAAATGTGCTGATTCACTTTAATTGCCCCCTAGGGTGTAGATAATTAGGACAATTGAACGGTTTAACAGCTGGGTAGTTACAGTAATGAGATCGTAAACAGTTGTCCCTAAGGAGCCTCTCAATTCAATTTCATTCCTTCAATTTGAAGAGCTAAATAAGTTCGTACACTTTTATATCGATAATTTTGAATAAAAACAAAAAGAACTTCGGGCTTAAACATCTAACAATGTTTGAAAGGATAATACACCTGGAAATATTTAACAATGGACTTGACACAAAAAAAGTACGAAACTGAACATGATAAGAAATATGTAATATGTAAATGAGGTTGAGTCCATTTTCTATCAACACGTGGTTTTACAATTTAGTCTTCATAACGCAAAGAAATACAAACAAATAAAAAAAACATGGAAATTTTTATTTTTATTTAAAAATAACAAAATAAATAACATACACATAATATAAATATGAAAAGACTTATTAAATGGTATTTTAATAGGACTTGGTACTTGGTCATTTCAATCCACAATCAGTAGACATCAGTCATTTCCACTTCAATGATCATTCAGCTCAATTTCTCGTCTTTCGCTTTAAAGGGTCGTCCGCTTTATTGGGTAATTTTCTCTGACAAATGTGTCATGCAAATAAGCGGAATCCACTGTATATAAATTTAATTAGGTCAAATTAAAATTAAAATACATGTATTCAATGGAATATTTAAATGAAAGGTTTTGTTTTAGAGGTGTATACTAAATAATTCTAGTATCATGTCTAAAATAAATATATTTAATAAATGATTGCATGACGTTAGAGTGATTTAATGTGTATGGTGCTCCGTTACATTCTTATTGTTACTGCTTATGACTAAAATAAAATAATAAAGCCTTATTTGTTATTTGTTATATTCAATATTCAATTGGTAGAAATAACCTTTTCAATTACATACATCAATAAAAAGATCATATATAAACCCGGGATATAAACACACAAAAACGATTCATCTTTGAAATATTAAAAGATAACATCATTTTAATCCCTGTACATACTGAATAAATCAATAATATACCAACATAAATAGTATGGCCGAAATGTCCAGGGCCCATGTCTACTGTAGACGAGATTTACTATGGACGAAAAAAGTATGGCCGAAACGTCCTAAATACCCTTACTTATGGGGGTTTTTAACGTCCTTGACTACCGTAAAACGGTCTCGCACCAACTTACTCCATTGATATTGAATTGCAGTAAATATAGCACAAAAGGTAAAATACTCAAATGTTATTTTTAACTTTTCAATTTAAAACATAATTAACCACCAAATTTTTACTTATTGTTTAAAATGTGTATTTATTTAAGTTGTTATTTGCAATACAAATTCTGACAGTTGCATTTGTGTAAATTTGTTTATTTTTTCTGAAAGCAAGGGAAGTAACTGCATTGTTTAATTATTTTTAGAAATTTTTTATAACATTTTGTCCCCGATCTAATTCTGACCCATAGTTTGAAAATTATCTTGATTTTGCTAATATAAATTAAAATTTTGGTAGGCTTTTCCTTCATTGTTTTATTCGTAGCTATGTTTGGCATTCTCAAACAATTATTGTAGGTGTGAAATAAGGATTTAAATTTAGAGAGTCTTAAGAAAATCCAAGATCCTACTAACACAATACCTAAAATTCTTCACGTGCGTGTTGTCCAGTGTCAGAATCACCGGAAGCTCTACTCGGAAACCTTTTTGTTTACTTCCGGTTAAATTTGTCCAGACAATAATCATGACATTTTTATGTAAATCCCTATAGTTTGTAGATTGGAACAACTATATTGTATGTTTCCTTATTGTAGAAGTTAATCAGATTACAGCTGTCACAAAAATATTATTAGTAAATCATGAAAATATTTATTTGCCAACACACTTCCGGTTTTTCGGGTTGTTTTTGTTCTTTTCAAAAAGAAAATAAACAGATGCTTCTATGCAATTCATGTAATAATTTCAGCTCAATGAAATTTAATTTACTATAAATTTTGAGGCACATTCCTTTTTTCTTAATACAAAAGTTAACAAGTTGACTTAATTTTGACAGCTGTTTCGTAAATTCAGGCAATTAAGTTGAAAATCTGGGCAGAATCAAGTTGTCGAGTCGTTTCGCCCTGGGGTAGTTTCGCACCTGTTAATTAAGTGAGTCGTGTCGCCCTGAATCGTTTCGTCCTCTAAATTAAAAATTTATTGAAACTAATTATCTTTAAACAATAAAAGTGTATTTTTTTGCAAAATTAGCTTAATTATTCGAACTTAATATGAATGCAGGCGCAGCCTAAAATGCGAGCATCGCACATTGTTCATGTCGTTACTTCAGAGCCCCCTAACAGTGCCTCTACATTCCATTGATGACGTGACATAATAATGTGTTTGTGACGTCACAAAACTCAATTTCAAATACAGCGTTTCAGATTGAAAAAATTTGTCTGGCATTTCCTATTGTTGTACAACGGCAACAATAATTCAAAACTTTTTACCAAATTTCAACTGAAATGACAAACCACGTGTCTGCCGTGACACTTCGAAGCCAAAAATGCAGTCTCGGTTCGAAAAGAACAACTGCTCGCAGCGCCAGTGTTGTGTTAGCCAAGTATTAATAACAATGACACCAAATGTCAACTCGAGAGTGACTCTAAACCATAAACACTCACCAACAACAGGTGAATCGCCGATATCCAACACAGATCGTCGTCACTCGTCTGCTTACTTCACACCCACCAAATCGATACCTTTTTCCACTCGTCTACACACAGTGTCACGCACAACGGTATCCTTATTCGGGATCCAGTCCACCTTGGTACATCCAATAACCAACGTATAGAATATACTAGCGTAACGGTACTAGTAACTACGTGTGTATACACACCACAGTAATTTAAAAAATAAGCACTTTAATTTAGCCGTTTGTAAAAAAAAGGGAAAATACCAATTCATTCCGAGTAGCCCAGGTTTTTTTTTCAATGATCATATTTTGGGTCTCGTGCAACTTGGCAGACTCTGTACATTAGAGAGTTTCGCTTCGCTCCCATATAAAAATATATTGCCACACACTCAAATTTTGTCCATACTCGAAATATTTTAGTGATTTTCCTTCATCAATAAACAATGAACCCAAGGCTTAATTAATTTAAATTATCATGCATTTATTGCTCTAACCAAATGACTCCTAAATAATAAAAAATAGTGCTTTTCATCGAAATTAAAGTCCCTTAAACCGACACAATTTAAAACTTGATATAAAAATTTCTGTCATGATCACATTCTCTGAGTCCTCATTCCAGTAACGTAATAAAACCTCCCATTTCATGTTTATTTTCAACATTTTTTATCTGATATTGATATGGTTTTTTTTTTTTAGTGAAATGCAAGATTTCATCTTTAAACACATTTTTCGGTGCGTAAATTCAGCAAAAAAATCATGTGGAATGTTTAAGTTATATTAGATTTCATGGCCAACACCATTTAAATCTATCTAAAGGTTTTTTTTTTGTAGTAACAAATTTTTTATTTGTTACAATAAGGATAAATTGTATTCATTCCACCATTAAGTATAACTTGATTCAGTAGTTTTGATTTTAGGTTAAATTCAAAATTTGATCAGCTCCTAGTAAAATTTCGCCTCGACATTTCAAACATGGATTATTTGAGGTTAACATAGTTTAATTTATTGAAAACAGGTAAAGTCTTTGTGTTCATGTTAGTTTCATTATATTTCAGATGTTAAAATTAAATGTACCAAACTTATGAAAAATTTGTGCTTGCAACTGACAGATACAATCTGGCATTTCAAATAATAATAAAAAATCTGAAGACGGATGCAAAGGATAAATATAAACATTAAATGGGAGGTTTTATGTTATAGAACTATCCGAGTCCCGGACACTTGAACATTTGTAATAAAAAGGCTTATATAAAAAATATGTATGCATGAGCAGATGACAAATATTTAACAGAATTAACACAAATAGTTATGTTAATTATAATGTCATTTAAATTTAGTTTGGGATTAATAACATAATTGGTTTAAGTGGTAATGAACAATTAAAATAATAAAATTTAAAATTCAGAATGACATATGTACAGTGTCTGTCTAAAATTTTACAATATAAATTATGGGTTGCTGTTGTGTCTTCATGTGTTAATGTGGAGATACCACGTTTGAAGGATTCAAGTTCACAAGAGTGTTATTTGTTCCAGTAGTATATCAGTATATTTCAGTCTGTAATGGTATTTGGGAAGAAGAAATATTTGTAGAAATCTTCATTTTGTAGGAATTTGCTGAAATTTATGCCCCTCTTCCCCCGTGTACGCCTATCAGATTTGTTTTAACATATTTGACGGAACATATACCAACCCAGAGTTAAATTTATAAAGAAAAATCAATCTGTTTTTAAGACTATTCCATTCTAAAGTTTGAATCATATTAGTTACTGCTCCTTGGGAACTATCCTGGTAATCATTAAAGACATCTACTCTAGCCACCTTGTTGATGAGGCACTTTATCAAAGGCTTTAGAAAAATCTTATAAAATTATATCAACTTGATTTCCATCTGATAATGAGATATGTTATTGACAATAGGATGTTCCTTCTTGCTGATCATAAAGTAGTCATTATCAAAAGTTTTGGTGACATTATTGGTCCATTAATATGACGGACTTCAATTGGCCGACCAACATTTTTATCTGATCTAAAGAACTACGTTTTCAAAATTTTATTTAATCCATTGATTTTATAATCAATATCAAGTTAATATTTAATGTCATAATTGTAGATAAAAAGTGGTATAAATTTCTTATTGGAATGCAAAATTGATTGAGATTGAAAGACCCTTTGTGCTTGAAAACATAAACCTTTTATCAATAAAACAGACCATTTAAAATAGAAACAGCAAATTACTAAAAATAGGAAGATAGGATACTTTGTTTTTGATTTACTGTTATCTAGAAATTTGATACACATGTAATATCATCAAATCCAAAATTCTGCATGAGAAATTATATCAGAATTACAAGATTATATTACCTCAGCCACAGTCCACGATTAAATTTTAAGTGACCTCTGACAAACCTTGGAACGACTGATATAAGATAAAAAAAGATTACCTAGCTTTATCCCAGAAAGAAAATTTTGAAATATTTAATAGGGACAATTTGAACTTAATGGATTTGTAATAAGATGTTTAAATTAAAGTGATGAACTGCGTATGAGAAACAATCCCCACTTCAAGACTCAATCGTAAATAATAAATGTGACATGTAATATAAGTACAAATGTATAGTTTTGCATCACAATAAGCAGCTTTGTTGGTGTATTGTAATGACAGTTTTTTCTTTGCTTGTTTGAGAACAACTGAAGTATACAATTGTGTATTTTCAAATAAAATATGTTGTGAATACCATTATAAAGCTCTTCCTTGACGTATGTTATTATTTTATATTTTATTTAATTACAGATTTAAAATGGGCTGAAACATACACGTATGTATAGAATGGATCGAGCTACAAGATCAGAACTTGTAAAAACAGTAGAAGCTCAGAGGGAAAAGTTACAAAAATATGAAACAAAACTTAGAGGTACAGATTTGATTTTGAATAAAATATATACATGTAATGTACAGTAATGATAATTATTGTCTCGCCTGCGACGAAAGTCGCTGGAGGCGAGACATATGAATGGGAATCCGGCGACGGCGGCGGCGTAAACACTTGACATCTTGCTTCATATCTTTGTAAGCCCAAGCCCTAGGTCCATCAAATTTGGTCCAGAGGTAGCTTATGATGAGTACTTGCCAGTCAGTTACCTGTCACCTGACCTTGACCTCAATTTCACGGTCCAGCGACTACGTTAAAGGTTTTGGGTTACGACAGTTCCTCTGTAACTACGCATGGTAGGATGACAATATTTGGTGTATAGGTTGCTGATGACTAGTACATGACTGTCTGGTAGGTGTCACCCGACCTTGACCTCAATTTCACGGTCCAGCGACTACGTTAAAAGTTTTTGGGTTACGACCGTTCCTCTGTAACTACGCATGGTAGGATGACAATATTTGGTGTATAGGTTGCTGATGACTAGTACATGACTGTCTGGTAGGTGTCACCTGACCTTGACCTCAATTTCACGGTCCAGCGACTACGTTAAAGTTTTTGGGTTACGACAGTTCCTCTGTAACTACACATGGTAGGATGACAATATTTGGTGTATAGGTTGCTGATGACCAGTACATCACTGTCTGGTAGGTGTCACCTGACCTTGACCTCAATTTCATGGTCCAGCGACTACGTTAAAGTTTTTGGGTTACGACTGTTCCCCTGTAACTATGCAGGGTATGGTGACAATATTTTGTATACAGGCCGCTGCTGATATTTAATGCTATTTACGTAATGCTTATGACGAAATTTATTTTCGTTACTGATGCGGAATTCAGGCGAGACGTTTTTCTGTGTCCACACTTGTATACAAGATATATACTGGTACATTATTCACTTTTATTGATACTTACCTGGCTGTTACAAGAAAATCATGAATATATATATATATATGGAAAAAATTCAACCCACCTTAAATATAACGGAAAAAATTAATATAACCTGTAACACAAATTAAATATGGATATCAAAATATGTAACGGCAGTATATTAAAGAAAATATCTTGATTAAATAGGGAAGAGATTGGAAAAAATTATTGAAAGTATGTGAAATGTGGTACAATATTAGCTACAAAAATGTAGCACCTTTAACGAGTTTTGATCTCGACAGAGCTACAAACAGATGCCATTACTCGTAATGGAGCTAACACACTATTGGTTTTATAAATATGCTTGCTATTCAATAATTAAACTGCTTTCTTGGTTTAATAAATCATTTTTCCCTCTCCTCATTCGGTTGACATTTCTATAATGATAAATTAATTAATTTTAACACTATTGGAATCATCCATTGTTGACAAAATCAAAATGTGGATGTGTGTGATTTCTGAATGAATTTTGGTAAAAAATGGTATTCTGGATGGTACAATTAATAACTTAAATAAATTTATTTAAGATACACTGTACATTTAACATTGAAATGTTTTCAACCCATGAACTATAATAGTAACACTTAAATTGAATAAATTATTCTGATTTCAGAATGGACATGCTGTTTCAGTTGACTTATTATTAAACTTCAAGCATGTATAATCATTGAAAAAACCCATTAACATTTAGGTCCACTACTTTTTATAAATCAAAAGTATAGTGGACACAGTCACATTGGTGGGACATCCACTGTCGATGTTTAGAAAAATCAAAAACCACTTTTCCTATAGTGTATAGGAGCTTGGAATAATGTGCATTTGGACAGTTTCCATGACATGCAAAAGGGGCCTCGGTGGACTAGTAGTGGAAATAGTTGGTCTACTATTGATCAGATGCTCTGTCAAACTGAGATTGCAGGTTCATTCTCACTGCAGGCAGGGTGTACTAGACTTCAATCTTACTTGACAAGAATAGCCAATTTTCTCCATGATATAGCTGAAAAATTGTTTAAAGTGGCATTAAACAATATTCAAACAAACAAACAATGACATGCTAAAACAAGGGAATAAAAAGTATCTTTATTTTATTACTTTTAAAAAATAGATTTTTCATTATTTGTAGATGTTGTTCAGGCTTATAAAGGTGTGATAAAAGAAAAAGAGGCTCTAGAGGCAAGCATTAAGGCTTTAACAACTACAAAGCATAGAGATGGAAGTAAAACGGAAGACAACAAACGTACACCTCAAGACCCACTGAATGCAAATCAAGAGGTACGTTTGTCAGAAATAGAGAACTACTTTCTTGTATGACGTTTGTGAGCTAAATTTATATAAAATGCTGTACACTATCATAGGAATATATTTTCAATTTGAAGTTAATCTTCTTTAGGTAAAAGTAGTGACAAATATATACTAGTACACTCGAATTTCGGCGATGAAAGTCTGTCGGTTTAACAGGCGTTAATTTCGTTGAAACGCACTATATTTTATAATTTAGGAGTCAGTTGGCTTGAGCAATAAATGCATGATATTTTGAAAGTAATTTAGCTTGGGTTCATTGTTTACATTGCTGATTGAACGAAATTCGAGTGCGAGACCATATATAGCCAGATATTTGAAAGAATACGGAGCTACATGTAGAATTGAAATAAACAATGCTCACCTTTAAAATAACACCTTTATTTCATAATTTGATCTCTCTAAAGATGGTAAGCAGAATGAAGAAAATAAAATATGAACAGTAGAGTTAAGGTTGAAGTTAAATTTTCCACTCATTCTGGTGTAGAACCTAACAGTATTTGTGGAAAAAATGAAAATAATTCGTGTACATGTAGCAGATTATTGTTACACAAACATAAAAAAGTATGAAAGTGATATGTGCGTGTTTATGGTACTAGTATGCACAAATTAGTGGAATGCTTAATACCAATATTATTAAAATTATTATGATGGGGAACAACCACATACTAACATTTAAGAGTTTTCAAAATTGTTATGCATACACTTTTTCAAATAGGAACCAACTTTAGCACTGTTGTTTTCTTCAGAGGTGAGTTAACATAACTCTGCTGCTTTTTCTTTTCTTCTAACACAGTTTTAAATATGACAAAATTAGTGTCATTTTAAAACTTTTTTGTGGTTTAAAAAATGATTTTTTTAATAAAAATTGAAATTTACATAGTGTTTAGTTTTATGCATATACTTGCACCGAAAGATTTGAAAATCTTAAGTACAGAACAATACAAAATTCTTCTGTTATTTGTGTCGCATAAAGACACTTCAGTGACCTTAAAATGATGTTATTATTGTTAGACTTCTTAAAATTGATTTTAGATTGTGTCAGTAGTCTTAAAAAAATGCTTAATAAATGATCTATAAAATGGAAACAGATGCACAGTGCAAAATTCCTTGTCCAGTCTTCATGCTTATGGTGGTTGTACAAACATTCGATTATAACAGCTTATATGTAGTTGTAAACAAAGACTTAAAGTGATTCGTATAATTTTACACTTCTTCATTCATAAAAGTACATGAACATTTCTAGTTTTACTTAAGTCTTGCATACAGTTTGTCATTTTTTCATCTTCCATAATCATGTAAAATACAATATCACAGTAGATACAAAATTTACTTCCTAGTAGGTTTGTAACGTTTTAAAAAAAGTTAAAATAGCATAGAAAAAACAGTGACCTTTTTTTAGAAAGAAAATTGATTATGTTGTGTAAATTGTAATTGCTCTTTTAAAAGGATAATGCCAACTCGGATGAGTCAGGTGACCCGGGATCTCTGCAGGATCAGATACAAACCCTTACCTCATCACTCTTTACCCTGACACAGGAAAAGTCTAAAGTAGAGGCTAGTTACGTAGCTGATAAGAAGAGACTCTTGGTAGGAAAATAAGTACCAACAATATGTAGATAAAATTTGAGAAATTCTGTATTAAGGCTGCATAGATTTATCACAAATGTGAATACACACACCATATGTATTAATGTATCTAGTTAACCATTTGGTTTATTCCTTTTATTATATCAGTTATCAATATGCATATGGAACATTCTAGTTTAGAGATACAGTTATAAAAATCTGTGACATGGGATCTATGACTTTTCTAATTCAATTGTCACAATATAGTACACTTGTTGAATACACACACCATATGTATTAATGTATCTAGTTAACCATTTGGTTTATTCCTTTTATTATATCGTTACTAATATGCATATGGAACATTCTAGTTTAGAGATACAGTTATAAAAATCTGTGACATGGGATCTATGACTTTTCTAATTCAATGTCACAATATAGTACACTTGTTATGTGTCCATACATTTGTACATTTACTGAATCTAAATATATAATACCATATAGTGGATTTGGCTTAATGGTCTAAGGTGGATTGATACCATAGTGTCGTAATGGTGTTACTTTAATTAATTGATTAATTTTCCCCACATGTTTAAAGATTTCAAAATTTGTTTCTGTGCATTTTCAAATATATTCTAAACTTTTTGGAAAAGGAGAAGTCTTAAAAATGACAAAAGCAGTTTAGATAAAACTCGTATATAATATACCTTAAATGTTTGTTAGACTTCCCTGTGAAGATTCTGAAAAACATATATTATGCATCCATGTATTCATGTACATAGTTAGTTATACTTTGGAAGGCGAACCATTTTATTTTTGTGTCATGTAATTCAGTGTAGTTATAGTTATAACAATAATGTAACAGACATAGTTTTTATTTTAGGCAGAAAATGAAGAATTATTAGAAAAGCTTAAAGAAGAACAAAAAAAGTCATCACAGAAAGTCCAGCATTTAGAAGAACAACATCAAGAGGTATTAAATTAAGCCTTTCTCAGTTTTTGTTTCTTTATTTTTACAACCTTTAAGTCTGAAATCCTGATAGTAGCCGCATATCTAAGTCAGTAATTGTTTTTTACATGAATAAAATCAATCAATAAATGAATCGGATAGTGATTGGATGATTGAGATTAAGAAAGCTGTTCTAATTTGCTAGCGAACAATTGTACTTTTCAATCTATATTTAAGGTAAAACAAGTAAACAATGGATTCTGATTGATCACTTGTAGTCTATTTTTGGAATGAAACTGTGCAGCAGAGAAAAAAATCTTATTTTAGTACTGTTGGGATTTATCATGAAAGTAGTTTTCAGACAGCCCAAAAACATCCGAAATCCTATTCATATAATAATATCGCTTATCTACTGTTTTTAGTAGATTATGCATCTAAATCTTATTATAAATCAAAACAAATTGCATTTCAAATGCAAAGGAATAAGGGTTCAGGATAGACAATCTTAAAGTTTCTCCGCCATGTCTCCCTCAGCTGTGGATAGGTGGAGAAATGCAGTATTCATCTAATCTGTTGTAGACTACAAAGTTACTTCTTCTAACGAATTTTAGTTTTCTGTTGTAGATGACTGGAAGTTTGTACTTTAAATGTAAAATTACTGTTTTTCATAACAGTCTTCATGGGTTATATATAGATAGTAGATATTTAAACATTTCAAGATAAATTTTCTCACAGGAATGGAATTTTCTTTTACTTATAATTGAGGCTTTATGCTTGACTTCAAATCTAAACCTTGGTATCAGAGAACACCACATAAAAAAAGAGTTTTTTGACTTCTACAACAGAAGATTATATTCAAACACAATTTATTTTTAATGTACAAGGTTATAATAATTGACATTGGGAAAGCTGGAAAATTAATGTTCTTCTTTTTGTATTTATTCAGTACTTTTAACATTTCCATAAATCTTCTTAGTTAGCGTTTTCTAGTTATTATCATCCCAAATGAGATATGATATGTGTTAATGAAAGCATTTTTTCCTAGAAACTACAATAATATACAAGGCTCACCACACTGGGCGAAGTGGGGAACAAAGTCTGGGACCTTAAGTCGCCATATGGGGCCTCAAAAGAGAAGTCGAAGTCGCCCTGTTATTTCAATTAAGTCGCTTAATGGTTCACAGAAGATACTTGTATGCATGCATCTGGTACAAATAATTCAGCCAGACAACCAATTTATCAGTAAATTTGTAATTCCACAAAAAAAAACAGCAAACAATATGCGTATTTAACATTTTTTTCAAAGGATTTTAGTCTTTCAAATGTATTATGCCCCATTTGTTTATTTACCAGATGCTACTAATTACCAAAAGTGAACAAAAAAGAAAAGTAAAGTACAACTACCCATAATAAAAATTGTAATTTTTCTGATAAACAAACACTTTTAATTGGTTTCAAACTTCAGTCCTATCAGTGTATTGTATTTTAAAAATTTTCTTTGATAAATAATTGAGCTGCACTTGAAAGAATAAAGATGTATAGTAATTATTGACATCATGATAAGTTCTGTAGATGGGTGTCCCATGAAGCAGTTTGAATCAGCACAACTTTGTCCAAGTGGAAGTGTGCTGAACAGAAGAATTATTTATCGATTTAATGTAATGTTATTCTATCTATCTTCTTTGGAAATTTTGCTCAGATAAACATGGCATGTTCATAACAAACTGTTAGGAATATTATGATGTAAACAAGAACTTCATGAATGATGTTTACAATGTATGTCTACACCTCTACAAATATTTTGAGTTGATCTATTTTTATTTGTGAATACCTTGTATGGTAACAAGTACTGAAATAGATAGAAAAATAGTCCCTATATCTGGTGCTTTTTTTCATTGATTAATGATAAAGTTTATGTGGAGTTTGATATTGCATACCATGAATAATAATGAAAAGGAAAGAAAAAAACTGAATCTAAGTGTGTTATGGTTTATAAACACACAAAAAATAATCCTGTAAATCCACAATTATAAAAAATGGATGTAAATAATGAAAAATATATGTAACTACTGCGAAATTAATTATTTGTACAGTCCCTTGACTTCTCCCTAGTGTCCCTAAAGTCTCCCTATCAGGGCCTCACTACTTTTTGTGTGGCTGCCAGGGAGAAATCACTTCTCCCTATATTTTTAGATCCCTGAATATAGCTCATTGTTTATCATAGCGGAGACACAAAGAGATCCTATTACTAATTATGAAGCAGCCCAAAAGTGCTTCACAAGGAGGCGGGGGTGGGAGGGCATATTCATATTATCTGCTATTGTACTGTTTCCATCATTTATACTTTTTATGTTTTCACCATTTAAATTAGATTTCTACAACTCATTATTTTTAACATTTAATACATAATCATGTCATTGTTGACAACATTTAATTTCGGAAATTACTGAATTGATTCATTTAAAAAAATTACATTTCTAGTCATTTTAGTTATATTCATTGCACTATCCAGAATATCATTTTTATCTATATGATTCTGAAATGATACACTTGAGATAAAAAAGGAGCTATAATATTATAGCTATTTGAATACATTTGTGTTCTGTATAAAGTTATGTTATAATATAAGCTTTTGCTTACAAATTATCATTTCAGCTTAAAGCGAAAGTTATAATTCAGCAGAAAGACAGAGAGAAGGAACAGACAGACCATGCTGTGATGATAAGAGAACTGCAGAAGTTACTTGCTGCAGAGAGGATCATCAAGGAACAATTTGAAAGTCAGGTACACTGACCTATACATAGGTTCAGTCACACTACACAGCATAGCGTTAACGGACGCCAAATGCAAAGAAAAATGCGGCTGAAAGTTATCAGGTGATGAAAAGCATTTCCCGCTGCTGCTGCTCGGTGCTCTCATGATCGCTGTACGGGGCGCATAAAACGGGCAAAACGCACAATGACCGAACGATCAACGCACATATACTGGATGAACGACGTACAGTTAACGGACTTCAACGTACTAGTAACGGATTTGTACCGCACAAAACGTACACGCAGCGCATGAAGAACTGACAAAACATTCTTTGAACTTTTGACTCGTTTAACTTACGTTACTTCCGCTGCATGTCCGTTAGTAGTCCGGCCATAAATCAGGTCCACCGGGCAAGAACGGACTCGATCCGGACAAGTACAGAATAAGGAACATACGAGTAATGAACAAAACGCATACCAGCCCATGGTTATCGTACATCTGACGGACAACTTTATCTGGTGCTGTACGTTCCAAATTTTGAACATGTTCATAACTTTCCACCGAACGGAACGAACACCGCTGGACATTGCCGGACAAGAAGCGCAAACGCCGCATGATAAATGAAAAAAAAACCCATGCGAACTGACATGGACGGATTGAAAATTTTGTTATGCGTTGGACGTCCGTTAACGCTATACGGTGTAGTGTGACTGAAGCTTATGTAATACAAGATGTACTTTTGTTGGACCTACTTTTTGACATGATAATGAATGTTGTAACCAATGATTCTATACCAGAGCGATGGTGACTCTCATTCTATGAATAAAATGTGACATCATACTGCCTGTGACGTTATTTTATGTCAAAATGCTTTGTTGAATATTAAATTTTTAAATTTTATGTAAGAAGGTTTGTTATACCCTTCTTATACTACTTAATTTTAGATAAACTTATTACATACATTTAAGTGAAGGTTGCATACATTCTGCATCACAACTCGACACTATTCGACACTATTCGTCTCATAGTGATACCAATGTACACAACTGTCTCGACGTGATACAGGTAGTTGTACCTACACATAATGTATGTAATGTATATCTATCACACTAAGCCAGTTATTGTAAAATAGGAAAAATACATATTTCAACTTAGAAGTCTTAATAAGCTATACCAATATTATCACGGGGTAAATTTAAAGTGAATGGTGATAATGAATGAGGTTTATGTTTTAGTTGGAGGATGCTACTTCTGTTTTAAAAGAAAAAGAAAAGTTGGTTCCAAATATATCAGAGGTCTATGAGAAAAGGCTTCAAGATTTGTCTGCTGAACTGCAGAGAACCAATGACAAATTGAAAGAAGCAATGGTGAAGGCAGATCAGCCAAGTCCTCAGTATCTAGAACTTCAAAAACAAATGGAAGATTTGAAGGTACATTTTCATGTGTCGTACTTAATATTGTTGTTTACCAGCCTGGGGTTATTGTCATAAATTAAAAGATAATGTATGAATTGTAATAATAAAAAGAAAAAAAACTTGAATATCCAGGGAAAACAGGGAAAACAGGGAAATTATTCGTAAATAAGGTTTGAAATTGGAAAAAAATTGGTGGATTGATTTTTATAGATCCAGATTTAGTGTACACTAGCTGTATAAAGTTTCAGTCCCCAAAATCAAATGTGTTATTTACAGGTACATTTTGACAACCATGGAACTTTATATTCACCCTTAGCCTGCTTGCGCGACTATTGTCGTTTCTCTGACCCACTTGTTTATCGTAGTTTCTAAACAACAAAGGGAATTCCCTTATCTGAAATGACGTATATTAATTCTTTTGATTGGATAAA
Source organism: Limnoperna fortunei (assembly GCA_944474755.1). Classification (NCBI taxonomy): domain Eukaryota; kingdom Metazoa; phylum Mollusca; class Bivalvia; order Mytilida; family Modiolidae; genus Limnoperna; species Limnoperna fortunei. The sequence continues at coordinate 62,999,286 of OX104113.1, forward strand.
ATTTCAAGTATTTTCATGTTTCTCGGGTGTTTTTACTGTTTGTAATCAAAAATAAAACATAAATAAATTTTTATGAAAAATGTCTCAAAATGGCGGACATAAATTGGAGTGTCGATGACGAAGTAGCCAATTTTATTAACGATTATGATGACGATGAGGAATTCAGAGGATTTGAAGCTGAAGATTTGATTTTTGACAATCGAAATATATTTGCAACTTTACCTTCAAGTGATTTTTCGCCAAATACCAATCGGGATTTTCCAGAGGATGTTCAAAATGAATGGGTCTGAGAAGACATTGATGTTGTCAATTTACTGGCGAAACAAAATTAAATAAAGATGTAGGACCACTGAACTATTTAAAACTGTTTATCAATGACGACTTCATACAGGTTCGATGAAACAAATGCCAAACATGACGGACTAAAGGAAAATAGTTGCATAAAACGATAATGGGCCTTTTTTTTTACTTACCTGTGCCATACCTGTAAATTGACATGGGACTTGTGGACTGTTTTATGTTTACTGTAGTATTATTGTTACAAATTTTATATCTTGTTCAGTGGTCAAAAAATATTAAATTACAAAAACTTATATATTTTCACCTTTGTTTGCACCTGCACAGGTAAAAATTCCTCGCAAACACCAACAAATAAAAAAAATGAAAACTAGAGAACCCAACAATACACATACATATAACTTTTATTGGTCTATGATAAAAAATGACAGAGGTATGCTCATTTGAACTTAGTATGCACATTTAGTCATTAGTGATATTTTTTATGCAGCATTACATAATAAAACAATAGAAATTATATGTGCAGCTGAAGGGTTAAACAATTTATCAAAGTATACTTTGTGAATTCTGATTGATGATATGGAAATTGTAACAACTTTTTTTCAACTGTATCTACATCTCGGCCAGTTTCAATGACCCTTTCATATCAATGTTTATATGCACAGAAATAGTTTACAGTGGACACCTGTCTAAGAGGATCATTATTTGTAGTGAATTTCATACTAACTGAACCTGTATTAAAAGAATACCTATTTTATCTCACCTGAAGAGTCAGGTAAGCTATTGCCATCACTTAGTGCATATGTGTTGGACAACTCCTTATTTGAGTTGTTCCCCTTAAAACATCAAAATTAATGATTTTTGCAATCCTTATAGGTAAGAAAAGCTAGATAAAATGGAAGTATTTGTCAGGTTTATGTGAGCGATCCACTCTCCTAGGAGCCTCTAGTTTATAAGACAACTTTTTTTTGTGTTGCCATGAGTGTTTTTTTTAAATCAAGACTGACTGTATACTGTATTGGTAGGTGACTTAACATTAGAAATGGAGTTTTAAAGGAAAGAAATGTTATGCTGCAGTTATTGTGACCCATTACACGATTTTGACTGTATGAAGTTTAAATTATTTTTTGTCTCGTTTAGTTAAAAAACCAAAAACTTATTCAACAAGAACAAATGAAAATGGAGGATTCTGATAGAAAATTACAGGAACACTCCTTACAAAATGAGGAGAGAGTGGCAAGTCTGGAAACTAAGCTGTCTGAAATATCCAAGGTGGTGGGTGAATATGAGAGACAAAAAAGTCAGGATCAGCAGACTATACAGAAACTCAAGGAGAGAGTAACACAGCTGGACTTGGAGAACACAGCCTTAAGTCAGTCTTCCATGTCGTCTGCTACATTTCATGAATACGATGAGAACACTGAACCTCAGATAATTGCTGATAAACTGTTAAACCTAAAAGATTTGTTGAAATCTGCCAACCAAAAATCAGCAACACCTATAAAATTCAAAGGTCAGAATGTTTTTTAGTTACTGTGTAATTATTTACAGAAATACAGACAAAAATAAAAGCGTGTTTATTTGAGAGGTCAATGTATAATGTCCAGAGATCAATAATATAGCTGTATTTAGAACAAAACTAAGCTAGTTCAAGATTAAGCTATTCACAAACACTCGATTTGTTTACTACTGTACAGTCCATTCCCTTCTGCACTGGGAATGGTGGCCTCTGGTGTCTAAGGTTTTATTAGTTCAGTACATATGTTTTGTGAAATGACCTTTTGTGTGATGGGCCTTTTGATGGGAATTATTATATTCCTAAAAGAAGTAATAGAATGAACCATGATATTGAAAAGAAATTAGCATTGTCATAAAAAAATGAACAGAAATAGATCAGGTTGGAAAATGTGCACTCATAGCTGGCAGCCTATAGACCATTCTTAATTCGCTTGCTGTTGTGCACACACAAAGATCATGGCACTTGACCCAATAGGGACCTAAGTGTAGTAGTACATGTATTCAGTCACAAGGATGTGAGTTATGTGTACATTGTGCATAACTCTAAATGCCCTGTTTAACAAGTGTTTGTGTGTATTTAAAAATCGACATTTTTAGTACTTCAACAATTTACACGAATGTCATCTTTAGCTTCATGTAGAGTTTCACTACAGTATTGTTATCTTATTATTGTAGAAAAATGTGACCAGATATGGTTGGTTTTCTGAACAGAATATTGTAAATTTTGAAATGTATGTCCTATTATTTGGGAAAAATGGGCCACAATTTTGTTTTTTTTTTCAAAATTGTATAAATTGTGTCTTATGACATTTAATTATTTTTTTGGGGAATAATGTGAAAGAATATAGTTAGTTTCATAGCAGTATAATTAAATTTTTGTCATATTTTTGGGGAAAAATGCAACAGGATATGGTTACCTTGGTTTTCACAATAGTACATTGTTAATTTATAAATTTTTGTTTATTATTTGGGTTTTTATATGATTTTCAGAATGGTATTTTATAAATTCAGAAATTTGTGTCTTTTATTTATTCATAAATGTATGTTTTATATTGACTTATTATTGTCTTATTATTATTGGGGTAAAAAAGTGACAGAATATAATTGGTAATAATAAAAACATTTCAAACCTTCTTTATTGTGCATTAATTTAACTAAAATTTCAGTCGCTCAACCTTAGCTATTATAAATGCATGTAATAATTTCTGAATTAACAACTAATTGTACATTGTTCTTGAGCTCTGATCTGTAACATAGAATGATTTTATGTGCAGGATCTCAATTTACATTTACTGCATTTTTTAATCTTTCAGATTTATTCACTAATGAAGATGATGCAAGTTTGAATGACTGTCCATTTTGTGAGAAAACAAAGGAAGACTGTGAAAATGTAAAAGAGGAATTTGAGAGATATAAACTACGAGCTCAGTCAGTGCTGAAAAGTAAACATACCAAGGTCTGTTTTTATGAGAAGTCAAATCTTATCTTAATTTAAACAATTAATTATTAAAATCGTTTGTTTTAATGAGGTTGCATCCATAGCTGTCATCCAGTTTTAAATTGGAGATGAAGGTGTAATACAACGTTTGGCATCAGAACCTCCAATCTCTGCAAGAAAACTAATATTCTTTTGCGGAATATCACAGTTGATAGATCAATGGTCTATCATTTTTGTATGGTCAGAAGTATTTTTTTATCCCCCGCGACGACATGTCGGGGGGCATTAAGTTTTACTCATGTCGTCCGTCTGTCCGTCCATCCGTCTGTACGTCCGTACCAATTTCCGTCAAGCTTTTCTCAGAAACCGTACATCAGAACAATTTGAAATTTGGCAGGGTGGTTCAGTATCACAAGTTGTACGTCCTAAGCGACTTTCAGACCTGTCAGACAACTACTTCCTGTTTGGGACTGGGCCGATATGAAAATGTGTTAACATGAGTATGAAAATTTCTGTCAAGCTTTTCTCAGAAACCGTACATCAGAACAATTTGAAATTTGGCAGGGTGGTTCAGTATCACAAGTTGTACGTCCTAAGCGACTTTCAGACCTGTCGGACAACTACTTCCTGTTTGTGACTGGGCCGATATGAAAATGTGTTAACATGAGTATGAAAATTTCCGTCAAGCTTTTCTCAGAAACTGTACATGAGAACAATTTGAAATTTGGCAGGGTGGTTCAGTATCACAAGTTGTACGTCCTAAGCGACTTTCAGACCTATCGGACAACTACTTCCTGTTTGCGACTGGGCCGATATGAAAATGTGTTAACATGAGTATGAAAATTTCCGTCAAGCTTTTCTCAGAAACCGTACATGAGAACAATTTGAAATTTGGCATTGTGGTTCAGTATCACAAGTTGTACGTCCTAAGCGACTTTCAGACCTATCGGACAACTACTTCCTGTTTGCGACTGGGCCGATATGAAAATGTGTTAACATAAGTATGAAAATTTCCGTCAAGCTTTTCTCAGAAACCATACACAAGAACAATTTGAAATTTGGCAGGGTAGTTCAGTATCACAAGTTGTACATCCTAGGCGACTTTCAGACCTGTCGGACAACTACTTCCTGTTTTCGACTGGGCCGATTGAAAATGTGTTAACACGAGTATGAATATTTCCGTCAAGCTTTACTCAGAAACCGTACATTAGAACAATTTGAAATTTGGCAGGGTGGTTCAGTATCACAAGTTGTACATCCTAAGCGACTTTCAGACCTGTTGGACAACTACTTTCTGTTTGGGACTTCCTTTAGCGGGGGCATCCGTGTCCCATGGACACATTCTTCAATTTTTTAATTTAAATACCACAAGACTTAATGATATGACATTTCTTGAGTTTTAACATGAGAAGGTTCTATTAAGAATTTTCTTGTTTCATGACAATTGGCAATAGAAAGATGGCATCGTGGACATCATTTTTATACAGGCTTAATAGATCCTCTTGATGGTAGTATTGTCCCATATTTACATATGTCTGACATTATGGGAAACAATTTGAACTCCTGACACTAACTCCGTTGGTAATCTCTACTTGTGTTTTTCAGGATAATGAACCATCAAAGGAGGTGGAAGCACTCAGGACTCAGGTCACAGATCTCAGAGATAAAATCAAAACATTACATCTCCAACAGGAAGAAAAATGTGAAAAATTAACTCTAAAAGCTGAAAATTCTCATAAGGCTTTAATCAGCCAGGCTGAAAAACATAAACATGATATAGTTTCAATGGAGGCAGAACATCGTCATAAAATGACAGAACTTGAAATGGAAATTAAGAAACAGCGAGATAGGACTGTATCCCTGTTAGCAGAGAAGGATAGAGAATTAGAATTTTACAAGCATCACAACTTTGAATCAAATCCATACTATCCACATTTAAGAAATCCACCAGATGCTGGTGCATCTGCTGAACTTCCACAGGATTTAAACAAACAAAAGACAGAGGAGGAGGAAGCAGTCTCGCGTCTTTTAAATCTTCGTAGTTTAGGACAAAATGATTCAAATATGTTGTTCTTTACACAAGAACTTTCAAGAAAAGAAGTAGAGATCAACACACTTAGGAAACAAAAACATCAGTTAGAGACAACTCTAAGAGAATTACAAGTTACAGCAAGTACCAAGGAAGAAGATCTGTACGACAAAATAGAGGGCATGAGAGAAGAAATAAGAAAATGTGAAAGGGACAAATCTAGAGAAGGTGCAAATTTGGAATACTTGAAAAATGTGGCATACAAGTTTTTGATAACCACAGATCCACATTCCAAGCAACAGATGCTGAATGCTATAACTACTATTCTTCAGTTTAGTCCGCAGGAAAAAGCAGTAGTACATACTCAATTTAAAGGCTGGTGGAAGTGATAATCTGACAAAAATTGGTGTTGTAATTCCGACCAATTTCAGCCAAAATTATTTTATTTTTTATATGGGAAAGGAAACTTTTTTGGGGGGGAATTTGTATGTTTTATTTCAGTTGAAATGAAAAAGGGTACATTTTTTCGTAGGATCATAAAATCTACTTCAACTTATTTCTGGAGTCTTTTTTTTTGTAAAAAATTTAAAGAATGGTTTTACTGTTAATTTTAAGTAATTTAAATTGTATAAATTCATAATTTGATGACAAATGTTTATTGGGAAAAAAAAAACGAGTAGATTGTTTTTATTTATCTTTAATCAGGGAACTGAGAGATTTTTGGATAATAGATGTCATATTTATTTATCGATTCATTATTACATTTATTTATTTTTTGACAGATGACATATTTGTATTTATAGGTGTTTTATTTGGGGAGAATTGAACAAGGGATGATATTTATCTCATTAGTAGTGCAATTAATTATACAAAAAGTCTTTATTGTTCCATATACAATTTGAAAGTTTTGAGTTATGGAATACCAACGAACAATTTTGGGCTAAATCATTCATGTTTTCACTTAATGCAAGTAAAAACATTTGAAAGAGAACTTTATTATTTTTATACTTATAATAGATATTTAACTATTTTTTTAAAGTCATTGGTGATTTGTATCTTACATTTGCCATTAATTGATATATACATGTAATAGACAAAAATTCGAATGAAATTAAGCAGTTGTGCAAAACTTAAAACACACGATATAAAACTTTAAACAAATCGTTTAATCTGTTGAAAGAATGTGTTGTTTATGTTTTACATTACAAGGTATTAATAGTTCAGTAATATTGCATTTTAGGAAGGTTTTAAAAGTGTTGACACAATGGTTTTCATTGGGTATGATTTTCAGGTTATATACATATACATATTACCTACTGCCATGATAATTGCAATAAAGTTGAGCAAATGTCATTCTTTGATATAAATCCTAGTTCAGAAATTTTTGAAAAGATTTTTCTATGTTAATGTATTGATCTATTTCACTATGCCAGCACTATGGAAATTCAATTCAGCATTTTGGCTGGTATGAAAAAAATTCTTTTTATGATTTGATTGATTGATTGTTTGTTGTTTAATGTCCAGCAAGTAATTTTTCAGCTATATTCAGGACGTTTTTATGATTTGTACATGTACATGTAAATGTTTGCACTGGAACCAAATTTATCTTAGTGAAAAACAGATATTCTTTATTTCCTTAAGTGGAAACTTTACTAAAAAATGAAAATTAAGTATGTTGTTTATTAAATAAGAAGAAGAATATTTTTCTTTTGATGTTTTATTTAATTATCAACTGTTACTCTTCTAATCAAGATTTAAGGTGATAAAATTTCAAATTTGGCACCACCAATGGCAATATTTACCACGAGATGTGCACATTGTAACATAGGACGATACAGTAAGGGTAGTCTTTCCAGTTCAAATTGATAGAAGAGTATAGAAACTGTGGAAATGTCTTAACACTAGCTAACAACATAAAAATAACCAAATACCTCTTTTTGTTTCTGATAGTCTTTGTATTAATGCCTCTCTTTATTTGTATAAACATACATCAAGTAGATTGTTTTGGAAAACAACAATTTTAATAATGAGATATATTTTAATAAAATATAGTATTGTAGGAACTTTTGCAGATAACAAAATTCACTTCATTTTTTTAAGTTTTCTTTCAAGAAGTATGTTATTGGTACATTAAAAGAACTATAAGAATCATAACTAGTTATTGACTTCATAAGTAGCTGCAGCCATATTCTCAAAAAATCGTAGACCTAATTTTAAATGTAGCGTAAGTTTACGACTGTTTTAATATTCTCAAAGATTCGTAGTTATAAGTTACGTGTAAAATTGATCGTAAACTTACGTCTGCTCTTGAGAGCTCGTAAGTGCTAGCGTCCCTCATAATTTTGCACAGAGAAATTGTTTTTCAAGCCATTGACTACTTAGCATCATTGATTGTGTTGCATGTGACATAGAACGACAAAAAAAACATTCAAAATTTGCAAATATTTCCGGAAATTAAACGTTTCCTATATGATTTGCGATTTTACATCATGCTGTTTTATTTATGTCAAAATGGGATTAGGTTATTTATTGCCTTATTATAACACGAAACTACTCGTTAATTTCTACACTGAAGAAACGTAACCTTAAAAAACAAAATTATGCAACACACCAATTAATATCATGACTTTATTTTATTTATTTATTTATTTATTTATTTATTTATTTATTTCACTAATAGCCAAATATAAATCCGCATTTCCTTACACCAGTCAACTGTTTGTGAGGTTTTGCAATTAAAAAACTGTAATAATTTAAGTACTTTGAGGTAATTATTTCTCTTTCAATACGTTTATTTCCAAAGTGAAAGAAGTAACTGAGCATGCATGATAACGCTATGTGCAAAACATAAGATTTATGATTGCTATTTTACGTGCAAAACTGCGATTACTTTCAAGAATACGAACAATCATAGACGTAAACGTAAAAATACGACTATCTTATCTTTACACGTAAATTTACGATTTTTTGACAGTATGGCTGCTTGTTCCTCTACATTATTCTGCCCCAAAATTTCACCTTCATTTCCCCACATCTGACTCTGGAAATAGCAGTAACCTCCAACTACATCCTTTGCCTAATATTCAAAAGTACTGTAAATAGTAACAAAGTACTGAAAAAGTACCACCACTGTGAACTAACATCTTTAATAACAAGTCAAGCATACTGTTTAGACTCCAAGAGATGTTTCTGTTTGGAGTTATCTTTTACCTTTGTTTGCACCAAATACAGAAAAGAACTCTGAATGTTGTATCATATAATAGCTGTCCTTTCTTTTAAAGAACAACTATGGTGAGCTCGTATTACAATAATGATTTGACATGCTAGTTGGTACTAGTTTGCATAGTGTTTTTAGCAAAGGACCATGTGAGGTTTTACCATCACTTGGCGTCCGTTGTCCATCTTTCGTGGTAAACTTTTTCAAAAATTTTCTCTGAAATTAGTGGGCCAATTTCTTTTAAACTGGGCCACAATCATCCCTAGGGTTCCTAGTTTCAAATGTGTACCTAGGGTGTCAATATCTCAAAAATTGCAATAGCTATAGAGAAAACCATTACCTCAAATTGATCAGCATATAAGTTGCTATTAGTCTGAAGTTTGGTCTATAATAGTGTCTATTAGTTTGAAGTTGTGTAATGGCTTCTTGTTCGAGTTATTGCTCTTTTATAATAATTTTTATCAAAATTATCAGTTTTTATAATATAACTTGAAAACTATCAGAGAAAGATTGAAATTACTTAAGTGCTCAGCATGACAATGGCTACAAAAAACTTTGTTGGTCCAAAATTGTCAGACCACTACTTATAGGAGTTATTCTCCTTAAATGACAATTTTTTATGAAATTTTCTTTTTGTTCTGCAATATAGAAACTATCACGTCTACTTTGAAATTGTAAAATGCATAAATGATCAGCAAGACAATTGCTACAAAACACTTTGTAGGTCCAAAATATTAAGAAGACTCCTTATAGGAGTTATTCCCCTTAAATGAAAATGTTTAAAGAATTTTCATTTTTGTCCTGCAACTTACAAACTATAACAGCTAGAGTAAAACTGTAACATGCAAAAATGATCTGCATTACAAGTCCTTTAATTCACTTAATTGGTCTGAAATTGTAAGAACCCTCTTTATAGGAGTTACCTTCCTTTAACGATGATTTTTTTTCCATTTTTGCCTTGTAACCTTAAAAATTATAACAGCTAGAGTGAAACTGTAAATTGCAAAAATGATTAGCAAAACAAGTTCTACAATTCACTGTATTGGTCTGAAATTGTTAGATGATTCCTTATGTTATTGCTATTTAATAAATTTTGTTGGGTGTAATTTGTAGTATTTGCTGTGTAGCTTGAATGCCTTAACAGCTAGAATAAAGATGTAAATTGCAAATGATCAGCAAAGCAAGGCCTACAAATCATTGCTGTCCAAAATTTATAGAACACTTTTTATAGGAGTTATTACCCCTTAATGAGAAAATTTGGACAAAATAATCAGTTGTGTTATAAATTAAAGTCTGTAACACTTTGAGTAAAACTTAAATTACTAAATTAACCTTATGGACAAGGCCTACAAATCATTTAACTTTCAGAAATTGTCAAATGGTGCCTTATAGTAGTTATTGTGCTTAATCCACATTTTAAGAATTTTTTTAATCAGTAACTTTTTTTATATCAAAATCAGAGTCGAAGATTGTGATCTCCCTTTATTGTATTGGATTCCTAAAAGGGACTTCAAAAATACAGTGACACTTTCTACTCCAGAAGTGGAATAAATGAAATGTGGATATTAACAAATTCAAAGGACCTGATAGACATCTTGAGGTCTGGATCTCTTTCCCATGGTAATGCATTAAAACATTTGATTTTTTGACAGTCTATACGGCCATCCCTCATACGCAGCTTAAAACCAGGCTTAAAGATCTTATAAAACGCTGCTTTTTCAAGAAAAACGAAAAGAGACGATATAAATACCTGGTAATTAGTCATGACAGATCTTACTTCATCATCAATGACTCCAAAGCTAATACTAAAAATACTGAAGACCAAATCTGTCACATGTTAGATTTTCTGATTGACAACATATTCGTCATGTTTTTGCACAGAGAAATTGTTTTTCAAGCCATGTTTGGAGGACATGTTTTTCAACAGTCTGTTCCAATGGTACTAATTGTGCTCCTCTCCTCGCCGACCTGTTTTTGTACTCCTATGAGGCTGAGTTCCTAGAAGGCCTACTGAAGAAGAAAGAAAAGACTCTGACCCAGACATTTTTTTCGCCATAATATAGCTGAAATATTGCTGCTTGGGCGTTAAACACCATTAATCAATCAATCAATTAATTTCACATTCCGCTATATTTATGATGTTTTGTCCCTCAATGCTAAATTTGGTGACTATTTACATTCAATTTACCCTAGCGAGCTTGAAATTAAAGACACCACCAATACACTAAGGTAAGCCTCTTTCTTAGACCTACTTCTAGAAATAAACTCAGGAAAACTACAAACTAGGCTCTACGACAAGCGTGGAAAACTTCAACTTTCCAATTGTCAACTTCCCGTTCATCGACAGCAACATTCCAGCAGCTCTATCGTATGGTGTGTACATTTCACAACTTATACGTTATTCTAGATCCTGCGATCGTTATTCCGATTTTCTAGACCGATCACTGCTGTTGACTGCTTAACTACTCAAACAAGGGTTTGTTGTACCTAGGTTGATCTTATCTCTCCAGAAGTTCTATGGTCGGCACCACGACTTAATTGATCGTTATGGGAAATCGGTGTCTCAAATACGATATGACATTTTCGCTGAGTCATAGGTAGTGTTTCCTACTTCTGGATTTGAATTTTCCCTAGACTAGACAATGAGTAACTCGACGGGTGTCTAATTGGAGGCAGGCACTGCTTACTCGTCCGGAGCACCTGAGTGCACCCATGGTTTCTATTGGGTTCGGGTTACTCTCTGTGTTTTATGTTTTTGGTTTTTGTGTTGTGTTTGTCTATATCCGGATTTGTAACTGTCCCTTGGTTTTTGGCTCTTGTTGTTCGGTCGGTTTTCTTTGCTACTTTCATAAAAGCTATAACAACTAAACTGAAACTGTAAGTTGTTATTTGTGATCCAGGTGAGCGATTACAGGCTCCTCGGAGCCTTTAGAATTTTTATGGGTTAAAAAATTTCCATCCAAAGGTGTCAGCAGCAAAAATTTCTTTACCTTTACCTTTAACTATTTAATAAACTGGTCCACATTACAAACTCCTCTCTGTAAACTGACAGCAGCGCTGCAGCAATATCTGCATTTAGAGTATATCAATCGGGGAACTCCAGAGCCTGTTTCATCACCATTACTTACAGGACAAAATATATGCTGTTAACGAGAAGGCTGACACAGCTTGGAATGAAGTTATTTACGTGCAATATTGTCTATCTCAAAAACCCATTTGTACCGACTTGCGTTGCAAAATGTTTTTTATTGATAGAATTTTTTTTATTTAGCTTTTTTTTATTTTGCCAATAACATATAGATACATGTACTATAAATTACTCACCTTTGTCTGTAAATTAGGACAGTTACACATAAAATTTTGCCACGTAATAACTATTGATTACAAATCAGGAATCCAACAACTTTTATGAGAAACTGTTGGTATTATGTAACTGTAACTTAGTTTTTACAAAAGAATAAAGCAGACATAAATTGAAACATATATCTAAAGAAGTAGTTAGAATTTGTCTTTGGGTTAATATTATATCACTGTAATTGTTTTCTTCCTGATCATTGTTCTGGTTTACCCGACGAGCGTTCGAACAAGCCTCGTTTAAAAAATGGCTCAAAGTCGCACAATAATTTCATGTTTAAGTCTTTATTTTGTAATGGATGCAGTGGACACCAAGGGGTCTTTATGAAGACTTCAAGAACATTTTGCAAATATATCTGTCAACAGAAAAAAATTAAAATCACACCATCGTTTTTGTTAAGTAAATAAGGTTCTATAATAACATCAATAACATATTAAAAACCAGCGTTTTAAAGGTGTAAACCGTTTATCATTTAGTTAGAATGCGCATTAAAATTTCTCATCTCATTTTATGAAACTCATTATTTATGTATCTTTGCAAAAAGCACTCCGTAACAATCACGAGAACGATTAACTTTTTGATTTTGTAGATACTTTGTAAATTATTATCATTTTTGTTTAGGAAACATTCAATAATCATCCTCACAAGTCAGGGTTTCTGTGTCCTCATGTGTGACTACATTTGTCCACGAATTCCTGACAAACTTAGCTAGGAAATTCCCGGTCTAGAAGTCACTATTTTGATTGGCTACATCTTACCTGCATGTAGCCAATCAAAAGCTCGCTTTCATTCACTACTTGGTTAGGGATATCCCGATGTCTATTGTGAATAAACCAAACGGATATGTTGCATACACCATGTACAAAATCTGTGTATTTTGTACAGTAGTGTTAATAGTTTGTAATTACCGCGTTATTTATTAGTTGTGTGACTTTTTCTTCCCACTCAATAATGAATAAGAATAATTACTGTCAAACACTTGCTTCTTTCAATCAATTTCATTGGTTGATATTTTGAAGATTTGACGTCATATGGAAATCTTCTAGCCCGAGAATTTCCTAGCTAAGTTTGTCAGGGTTTCGTGGACACATGACTTGTGAGTATGTTAAATAATAGATGTCACATTTATGCTTACCTCTAACTGTTTCTTCCTCTTTTCAAGCACCTTTTCCGATTTTGTGAACATCTTCTTTGGTGGGAATGAAACTTTACGCATCTAAAAAAGTTTTATCATAATTGTTACCAAACGGCACAATTTTGGTCTGAACTGCCTCAGTTTCTTCGTTATGATATTAAATAATATCTATTAATTTAAGTTAGCAGTTAGACAATAACGCATTAGAGAATAGGAATCCGAGATTCCCATAATCACATTTAGACTTGATTCATTAAAAAAAGTTTTATAGGTAAAGTCCAAAATACCCCAAGTTATAAATTGCAGCAAATAATTATTCTAAGACGAGCTAACATAATGAAATAAACATCTTTAATTGTGGTCATAATGAAATAAACATCTTTAATTGTGTTAAGTGTTATTCAAGTTTTTTTTTGTTTTTTTTTATCGTAACCGTTATATTAGTACTATATAAATTCAGTGCGAAAACTTGGTATGCCAGAAATGTAAGAAAACCGATAGTTGCTTTTACTTCCTTGTTTCAACCGATTCAAACCAGCTGGAGGTAAGTAGCTTATTAATTCCAGTTATTCTTTTTTTCACAATCTTTAAACATTTTATGATCATCTGTACATTCTATCACAAAGCACGGTTCATCTTTATTAATTATGGTATAAACATTGAATTCATGCCTTGAAATTTGTTTTAATTAATCTTCTTCTTGGTCATGATCAACAAATTCTATAACAGCGATTATTCACAGTAAATGAATATAAAATATTTCCAATTAATGAAAATGAAGATACAGATGTATACTCTAATGAAAGCATTTATGTCTGTATTCAGGTTTACATATAAACAATATTATACGCTCTATAGACGTATAAAGCTTATTAATAATAATTTGGCTTTAACAGAATTTATTTCTACAATGTTGTTGTAGAAAAGCTATTGAGATGAAGAAGTGAAAACATAGTTAATGAAAATAAAGAACACTTTGCTTTTTATTATTTATTACTACCAAGAAGTAGCAATTATGTCAAAAAGTCGTTAAATAGTTAAGAATTAAAAAAAGCAATGAAAAATAAAAATGCATATACAGTCTAATCTTAGCAACACTTTTTGCTATCTTTTAACGCATTATAATAGGTAATTGAAAGAATTAACATATGAATAAAGTATATTAAGGTTTGAAAACAACTTAACACCACTTTAATGCAGTTTAACAACTAAATAAATCTTTGTTAAATAGACTTATTTGTATTTCATGAGGTATTCTTGGTGCACACCGCCTTTTCGCGTTCTTTTCAGCTTCATACATGCATAACCTTATATATAGACACACTAGACCTGTATTGTTTTAATATACCGGTTTATATTTTTAGATTTCAAGGCTAAAAAACACATGCCTCTGGTATACGCCGCTTTAATTCTTTGTGCATCTCTCGAAATTTACTATAACGCCTATACACTGTCCAGCTATCTTTTCCTACCAACATCTAAAAGAATATTAATACTTGTATTGTTAAGACTGGTTTAAATAGTGAACGAAATTATCAAACAATAAACCCACATCTGAGGATAATTATATCACGTTCTATGTTCGTCTTCTTCAGATTTGACTCATCGGCTTGTTATTTACTACTTACTACAGTGAGACATTGGATGAGAAAATTCAAATAAAAAAAATCTTAAAAAGCAGAAATTGTAAGCACATAGCATCCATAAAGACGGTAAATTATAAATAACAACCAATTCAATACCAAAACAGACATGTTAATGAATATGACAGGCAACAGGTCAAAGGAAAATTTACGATAGTTTTCAGGCATGTCAACGAATATGACCGGCAACAGGGCAAAAGAAATTAACCATAGTTTACAGGCATGTCAACGAATATAACCGGCAGTAGGACAAAGGAAAATTAACCATACATAAAGTAGCAGATTTTTACTTTTGCGATGCCATATCCAATTATAAACACATGGTTTGTGTTTGATGTAAACAAAACTAAATAGAAATTTGGCAATAATATACCTGTATCTCAAATTCATAAAAACTGTCCGAACCAGAGTTCTTTAGGCAAAACGATGTGACGTTCACACCTATTCCAGAAACATTCGACAACGTGTAACTAGACGGCGAAGTACCTTCCTGAAATAACATTACTTTGCCTATAAGTTTATTTCAGCGACGAATGGGTACGCTCTATTTTATTGGTCTATTTTACATTAAGCTTACACATTTTAATTCTGTGTAAAAATCGATTCATAGGTACCTTTTTGACAACTATATGAATTCTACTATACAAAGCATATGACGTTTTACTCTCGTCATCAAATGCGTAGTACAAATTTTGTTTCGCTTTAGAAAGTTTGAAAAAATAACATTCTACTTTGCAGACAAAAATATGATCTTTAAAGATGATATTGGATACTTAAAAACAAACGTGCAGACGACATTGTGTTTAAAATAAACTTTAAATGACAATGCCAAGAGAAATGTTACAATAAAATTAACAAAATTATATATTGAAAATTTAATACAACCCGACTGAAGTTCTTTGATCAGATCAGATACTTTAAAATTCCCAGCAATATGATAATACTCTTTTTAATCAAGTTAATTGAAATTAAACTAGTTGTAACTGTTTTAGTGCGCTAAAACGGATGTCTCCCCTTCCATAGTATCAACAAGGTGGATGTTTTTATCTGTTGGGGGAAAATATAAGTACTAGGAATATCTTTCTACATGGGAGCAAATAAATATACACATTGGAGCTGAACGAATGTGTAGTGTATCAATTCAGTACCATTAGACAGGATAATTTATACTAAAATTCGAAAAAACCTGATCTTGATTAAATGCGGGTGTTATTTCAATAAAATTAGCATTAATTTGACCTTGAGGTCAATATTCAAGGTCAAATGAAGGTCATTCTGGTAAGCGACACATCGCCTCACGGTGATACATCTACATGCCAAATATCAAAGCTGAATATCAAAGGATAAAAAAAGTTATTTTATTGCCGGGACACGCTTTGCATGTAAAATTAGCATTAATTTGACCTTGAGGTCAAAGATCAAGGTCATATGAAGGCCATTCTGGTACGCGACATATCGTCTCGTGGTGATACATCCACATGCCAAATATCAAAGCTGAATACCAAATGATAAAAAGGTTATGGTCCGGACACGCTTTGCATGTAAAATTAGCATTAATTTTACCATGAGGTCAAATGTCAAGGTCTTATGAATGTCATTCTGGTACGAGACACATCGTCTCATGGTGATACGTCTACATGCCAAATATCAAAGCTGAATATCAACGGATAATAAAAGTAATGGTCCGGACACGCTTTTAATGTAAAATTAGCATTAATTTGACCTTGAGGTCAAAGGTCAAGGTCATATGAAGGTCATTCTGGTACGCGACACATCGTCTCATGGTGATACATCTACATGACAAATATTTATTTGAATATCAAAGGATAAAAAGTTATGGTCCGGACACGCTTTGCATGTAAAATTAGCATTAATTTGACCTTGAGGTCAAAGGTCAAGGTCATATGAAGGTCATTCTGGTACGCGACACATCGTCTCATGGCGATACAGCTACATGCCAAATATCAAAGCTGATTATTAAAGGATAAAAAAGTTATGGTCCGGACACGCTTTGTATGAGAAGAAGAAGAATAAGAACAAGTGCTGATTGTGATTGCAAGCAAGTCACAAAAAAATCCCCTCCCGTGCCCACTTTTGTCACAATTCGGACAACTTTTCAATTTTCGCACTTTGGCGGCCATTTTGAATATGGCGGCCATCTTGGACTTTGGCAGCCATCTTGGATTTGTTCGACATGTTGTTCGTAATATCAATATTGACCTAAATGCCAATTTTTGTTGAAATCAGACAACTTTTCAATATTCGCACTTTGGCAGCCATTTTGAATATGACAGCCATCTTGGATTTGTTCGAAAGTGTCGCCATGTTGTTCGTAATATCAATATTGACCTTAATGCCAATTTTCGTTGAAATCGGACAACTTTTCAATTTTCGCACTTTGGCGGCCATTTTGAATATGGCGGCCATCTGGGACTTTGGCGGCCATCTTGGATTTGTTCAAACATGTCACCATGTTGTTCGTAATATCAATATTCACCTAAATGCCAATTTTCGTTGAAATCGGACAACTTTTCAATTTTCGCACTTTGGAGGCCATTTTGAATATGGCGGCCATCTTGGACTTTGGCGGCCATCTTTGATTTGTTCGAACATGTCACCATGTTGTTCGTAATATCAATATTGACCTAAATGCCAATTTTCGTTGAAATCGGACAACTTTTCAATTTTCGCACTTTGGCGGCCATTTTGAATATGGTGGCCATCTTGGATTTTTCGGAAAATGGTCCCATATTGTCCGGGACCTTAATATTGACCTGTAAACCTATTTTGGTTCATATCCATATTGTTTGTGATTTTTTATGATTAATTTTGTATTTTTTTCAAATTCAAAATGGCCGCCAATCCAAGATGGCCGCCATTTTCAAAATTTCGAAATCGGAAACAACATTTCCTAGTGGTGACCTATCTTTCTGGTAAGTTTCATTGACCTATGTCTTTTCGTCTTCGAGAAATCCTACGGACAAAGTTAGGTCCAGAAGAAGAAGAAGAATAACAAGTGCTGATTGTGATTGCAAGCAAGTCACAAAAAAATCCCCTCCCGTGCCCACTTTTGTCACAATTCGGACAACTTTTCAATTTTCGCACTTTGGCGGCCATTTTGAATATGGCGGCCATCTTGGACTTTGGCAGCCATCTTGGATTTGTTCGACATGTTGTTCGTAATATCAATATTGACCTAAATGCCAATTTTTGTTGAAATCAGACAACTTTTCAATATTCGCACTTTGGCAGCCATTTTGAATATGACAGCCATCTTGGATTTGTTCGAAAGTGTCGCCATGTTGTTCGTAATATCAATATTGACCTAAATGCCAATTTTCGTTGAAATCGGACAACTTTTCAATTTTCGCACTTTGGCGGCCATTTTGAATATGGCGGCCATCTTGGACTTTGGCGGCCATCTTGGATTTGTTCAAACATGTCACCATGTTGTTCGTAATATCAATATTCACCTAAATGCCAATTTTCGTTGAAATCGGACAACTTTTCAATTTTCGCACTTTGGAGGCCATTTTGAATATGGCGGCCATCTTGGACTTTGGCGGCCATCTTTGATTTGTTTGAACATGTCACCATGTTGTTCGTAATATCAATATTGACCTAAATGCCAATTTTCGTTGAAATCGGACAACTTTTCAATTTTCGCACTTTGGCGGCCATTTTGAATATGGTGGCCATCTTGGATTTTTCGGAAAATGGTCCCATATTATCCGGGACCTTAATATTGACCTATAAACCTATTTTGGTTCATATCCATATTGTTTGTGATTTTTTATGATTAATTTTGTATTTTTTTCAAATTCAAAATGGCCGCCAATCCAAGATGGCCGCCATTTTCAAAATTTCGAAATCGGAAACAACATTTCCTAGTGGTGACCTATCTTTCTGGTAAGTTTCATTGACCTATGTCTTTTCGTCTTCGAGAAATCCTACGGACAAAGTTAGGTCCAGAAGAAGAAGAAGAATAATAATAATAATAAGAAACGGTGCAAAAACAATAAATCCCCGACACTTCGTGGTCGGGGATTTAATAATAATGATAAGAAACGGTGCAAAAACAATAAATCCCCGACACTTCGTGGTCGGGGATTTAATAATAATAATAAGAAACGGTGCAAAAACAATAAATCCCCGACACTTCGTGGTCGGGGATTTAATAAGAAGCTGAAGAACTGAACAAAAACAATATGTCTCCCCCTTCTGTTGATTTTTATTATTATCCTATACTTAAACTTACCCCACTTGTATCAGTTTCAAGACTAGCAAAACTTTCGTAAAGACGTCGTTTGTTTGGTCTAAAAGAAAAGTGAAACTTAGTGAATTCGAAATTGTGCAGTAATACACATATATTCAAAATAATAAGTCATGTTTTCTTAGTTGCTTTAATGTCATTTGATATAGGAAGACGTGGACATTTTCATTATGACGTCGTACAAACACAACATATTAACAAATTCAAATGTACCTAGTATTCCGAGAACGTGACAAATACCATGTACCGAAGGCGGATCTTAGTCCTTTTTATTTCCTACTACTCTAGGGGATAGCCACTTTTGGACAGCAGCTGAAAGTATATTCTCAATTACAATGTATTTTTTATTTAATCAGATTGTCGTTTCCTCAGAAGGTCCTTTTCTATAATACCCTTTTTAATGAGACATATGTCGGCGTTGAAGTTTATATTTATATATTTCCAAGGACTTGCGTCAAGCTTCCAGTGAAATGGACGAGTGAAAAAGAAAATAAACACGTTTGATTGAAAAACGTTTATTACGAATGACAAATAAATCAAAATAAATTCAGAATAATTGATATTAAGACATTCATATTTTATTTGAAAAAAGAAATATTTTGTCCTATTAAACATGTTAAAAATGGAACAAATGAAAAACTTCATTAAAAAAATTTCAATACATAGAACGATAAACAATATGCGCATCAAGCATGTTGAGAACATTAAATGATATGTTTGATTTTGAAAAATCATTAATACAAGTGTTACAAGTGTTGTTGTATATAATTGTATCAATAATTCAAACAAACGTCATGCGTTAAAGTGTGTAATACAGTGTTTCATAAAAGAGCAGAAAACATCCACGTCATCTTCACATTGGAACATTGAATAATATTTAACTTGAAAAAAATTTTTTTTAATTTAATACCTACTTGTTTTGTCGAACATCTCGTAGCCGTCTTTTAACCTCCTGATCTATTCTGATGGTATTAGAAAAGGACATGTATGAGTTCGGTAATATATAGAAATTTAACTGGATGAAGATAAAGTATTTCAAAGAGTAAGATTACGATGACTACGAATAGATACCTCAGATAAACATATCTTTAACAAAATATCCTATGTGCGCGTGTGTAAATTAAAACAAGAATTAAGTGTTTCTGTGAGCTGATGCTCACTAGTGATATCCCCGCCATAAATTATTCGGTAAATAGGAAATAGATGACCAAAGAGCATGAAATCACTATAACCATATGACACTATAGGATAAAGCAATATCCAAATTATCTTCTAAATAAGTATTTGCTTAGAAAGCTGCGACGAAAATTTTTGTTACGAACAAGGGTAAAACAGTATACCCTTCTTCTTCGAACCGGGGTATAACTGGTAAAACAGATGGGACACCCCCCCCCCTTTGCAAATACAACAAATAACTGCCCTATTAAATTTGTCGTTACCCTTTCTGAATATCAGTTTTGATTTAATAGTAAGAAAATGGAAATATCACATGGCAATTATTTAACACCCCGTATCAAACGGAAAGTCAAAACGACATGTAACCGCCACACAAATGGAACATAAAATAGGCAAAATTTATAATTGTTAAAGACAAAAATATATTTAAAAAAGGAACAGAGAAGATTAACAAAAACAAACACAGAAACAACAATTATTGACCGTGAGATATTGCTCACTAGTGATATCCCCGCCAAAAATTATTCGGTAAATAGGAAATAGATGACCAAAGAGCATGAAATCACTATAACTATATGACAATATAGGATAAAGCAATATCCAAAATATCTTCTAAATAAGTATTTGCTTAGAAAGCTGCGACGAAAATTTTTGTTACGAACAAGGGTAAAACAGTATACCCCTCTTCTTCGAACCGGGGTATAACTGGTAAAACAGATGGGACACATCCCCCCCCCCGTTTGCAAATACAACAAATAACTGCCCTATTAAATTTGTCGTTACCCTTCCTGAATATCAGTTTTGATTTAATAGTAAGAAAATGGAAATATCACATGGCAATTATTTAACACCTGGTATCAAACGGAAAGGTCAAAACGACATGTAACCGCCACACAAATGGAACATAAAATAGGCAAAATTTATAATTGTTAAAGACAAAAATATATTTAGAAAAGGAACAGAGAAGATTAACAAAAACAAACACAGAAACAACAATTATTGACCGTGAGATATTGCTCACTAGTGATACCCCCGCTTTCATAACTATGTGTTAAAATCTAAGTATTTGGTAAACAGGAAGAAGATGACCAAGGAACATAAAATCGCTATATGGTACTATAGAATAAAGCAATATGCAAAATATCAGGTTTCTGCATCCTTTAGTTGCTTAGAAAACTGCGACAGAAATTTTTGTTACGGACGGACAGATGAACGGATGAACAGACGAACGGACAAGGGTAAAACAGTATACCCCTCTTCTTCGAAGATAGGGGAATAATGAGTCAAACACTAGATGTGATCTCAGTCTGCTCTACATGTGATACAAGTCGTGTTACACACTTCTCAAAATTCAGTTGAGTTTCTGGTTTGTTTACGATATTCTCATAAAGAATTATATTATTAACGGGATAGACATCATTAATTGCTATATCACGTCCGCAAAGCAATCAAAATTCTGTGTGCTAAATAAACCAGTTAGTTACTTTTCTTTATTTTACAACTTTTACAATTGTCCTAATGTAGACTTTTTACAACCACCAGAGTTATAATGTAACAAATACAGTACCTGGATTGATTTTGCATTTCCTCTAACTTCAATATTTCAATCTCCAACGTTTCAAATTCTTTGTCTTGTTGTTCTTCAGCAAGGCGTTTTAAATTCAATAAATCAGCTTGTTTCTTGTCAAATAACTCTTGTAGTCTAGTGATTTCCTACATAAACATGTTAACGGGATAGACATCATTAATTGCTATATCACGTCCGCAAAGCAATCAAAATTCTGTGTGCTAAATAAACCAGTTAGTTACTTTTCTTTATTTTACAACTTTTACAATTCTCCTAATGTAGACTTTTTACAACCACCAGAGTTAAAATGTAACAAATACAGTACCTGGATTGATTTTGCATTTCCTCTAACTTCAATATTTCAATCTCCAACGTTTCAAATTCTTTGTCTTGTTGTTCTTCAGCAAGGCGTTTTAAATTCAATAAATCAGCTTGTTTCTTGTCAAATAACTCTTGTAGTCTAGTGATTTCCTACATAAACATGTTGTTCTCGAGTTTTCAGATCATTTTTACATTTGCTTAAATCAGTAGTAACGTGCTGTTTGTGACATTCATTCAGCAATATCCTTTTGAAATATTTTGCTTTATTGCTTCAGTATTTTGTTTTTAAAAAGAGTATTGTAAAATGCTGTGCTCTAAAGAACGATTTGCTCTCATTAAATTATGTTAAAATTTTAATTTAAACAATGGTTTTTACTTTGTACAACCCATGTTTTAATTAGTTCTAACCTTTTCTGTTGCAACTTTGATTTCATTCCCTTCTGCTTCATGTACATGTGAATTAGCACTGAAAAAAGCATTAAGCATTAGTTTTAACATTTGAAGTACGAAGAGTGCTTAATGAGCAGTTATATTCGGAATAAAGAAATGATGCATATTAACTAAAAATTGACATTTGCATAGGTTACAATCAGGCCATAACTTTCACTTGCGTCTTCCATTAGCCCCATTAAAATTTTTTTATTTTAAATTGTTTAATTCGAATTCAACAATAATGAGCCTTACAGAAAATTTACTAAATAAGCACAATTTTTGTTTTATCTGATACCTAAGGAGATCTACTCGTAGCTTTTCTACAGCCTCCTTCAATTCCTTGTCTAATAACGCACATCGTTCCTCTATTTCAGCAATTTTTGCTTTCATTTGCTCCTCTTGTTTGTCACGTTTGTCTTTCTTATTTTGTTTTTGATTTTCTATTTCATTTTGTTGTTTTTGACAACTCTCTCTGGAGATATTCATCATTCCTTCCAAGTTTTCAAGTTCATTTTCCTCCTTTTGCAGATCACGCTCTTTCCAAAGAATAAACGCTCTTTTGTTGAATATATCTTGTTCAATTTCGGAGAGTTTGGAACTAATAGACGATAAAACATTGTGGTTTTTGCTATGTAGTTCTTCCTCAACCTTTATAACTTCTTCGTCTAGTGTTTGTTTATCCATTTGTATTTGTACCCTAATTTTATTATGATTATTTAGCACAGATTGCTGTTCTTCAAGAAGAAGTTCTTTTGCCTCATTAATATGTGTCTGTTTTTGAAGTAACTTAGCTTTTTCTTTGTCAGTTAAATGGTCGCTACATTGTTCTTTCAACTGTGCTTCGTGTTCCCGAATATCTTGCCATGCTTCTTCAATTTTTGCAATTTCGGAAGACATTCTACTTTCAGCCTTGTCTCGATCGTCATTGAATACTTTTATTTTTAGTTCTAAATCAGTCCGAAGCTTTCTTTCCTCATTTTCGAGATTATTCAATACGTCGTCATTAACCTTTGAACAAATTTTGACATTTTTCTTCTCATTATCAAATGAATCGAGAAGTATTTGTAAATGAAGGTTTGCTTCTTGTATTTCTTTTGCGTGCTACAAATGAATAAATGCATAAAAAGTAGTAGATAATACAGAAATATAGTTATAATGGTATACATATAACGTTACAATTTATTAATCGGTCTTTATGTACAATTATTCGTAATATTTCGAAATCAGCAAAATATACATTTTCTTTACAATAAATTAGGGACTCAACAAGTTAAGGTTGTTAGTCATCTACTATTAATCCTGTGGTCTGTGACCACAGCGGTATCGAGTCGCACTGCGAGCAGGGTGTACTCGACTCTAGTCAGAATTGACAAGGATTGCAAGTTTCAGTACCGATGGTCAGAGTTTTTCTGTAGGTACTCCGGCTTCCTCTTCAATGAAAACCGGACTATATGATATAACTGAAAAAAAATTGCTAAAAGTGGAGGTAAACAACAAACCAATAAATTAATTCATTAGTAAATTAGGACAACAAAATTATGACAATAAAAAAATCGTGCAAATCGCAGAAATGTACGTAAATAGTGTAAGTATATATTACCTTAAGTTTACTTTGTATCAGATTATCAATTTTTGAGTGGACATTTCCTTGAAGAGTTATTTGCGATATGACCAGATCATTCTCTTTTTCGTCAAGAATTAATATTTCATCATCCAGCACCTTTAAAGTAGCCTCCAATTCGCAATTAAGCTGTTCCAATTCCTGAAATAGGAATTGACTACTAGTATGTGGACAATTATAAGTTCCATTTAGATCAGGTCGCCGTAAGTTCGATGTTATCGTCTCGTATAAATGTCTATAGTGTGCAAATTTTAGTTATGCATCTTTTTGTCACTGAACCTCGTTACATTTAAAGTTATATATTACAAATTATAAAACTCTAAAAATTATAAAATCTGTGTATCTAGTGTTTTTACTTTTTCCAAATTTGTTTTTAAGATAATAATAAATTCCCAATTGTTGACATTTTCTTTAGAAATGTCTACCATTCCAGCCATTAGTTGATACAACTGTCTTGGTCTTGTGCTTAGTCAAAAAAGCTGTTTTCACTTATAATCTACTGACCAAAATCTTGTGATGTAATTTTAAGGAATGCAAACAAATAGTATATTGAACAACAAAACTAAAATAATTACACAAATTAACAACAGAAACAAAAATTAAATTAAACTTTAAGCTAGATTTATTTGAAATTTCTAGGAGAGATTTAATCAGACATATTTTAAGTTTAATGACATACAAAATTGGACACTTTTAAAAAATAACTGTTACTTGTATGTGAAATAAGTACCTTTTTTAATTGTTCTTTTGATTTTGAATAATCCTCTGTTAGTTTTTTAATACTTTTGTCATACAATGTTGTCTGTAGGGTTTTCTGCAACGAGAGTTATCATTATAATAATTTTATTTTATTTATTACAAATTATCATAAGATAAATATTGCATGCATGATTTTGTCGTTACACAATACATTACAGAGGTCATAGCCTAATGCACCTTCCAACAAAGAATTTCACAAACACACAGACATAGTAGTGTTAGTAACGTGCAACTGTCATATAAATTGTCTTCGAAATTATGTCACCAGCTGGCTTCCACAGTAAACACACAATGAGTACACCAAAAACCAGTATGGTCAACAAAAATTGTCAAAGGCCTAAATTTAAGAAAAATTATAAAAATATAAGAGATTCAGTGTCTGATTTAGAGTTAGATTTTTTAGCATACATCATCTGGTCTTTCATGTGATACTTTAGATTTCTTTAAGCAAGCAAGCGTAAATTAAAAAAAATATCACTTATTCCGACACGAATATGGTATTGTTAACATCACATAAATAATATCCAACATTCTAGTGTCTGTACTGCAGACATAAATACAATTTATTACCACATGATTTCATTCTATATCAGTCTGTATAAAAATTTATACCTAAATTAAGGTATATTTTAAAAAAAAAATGTGTTTTTTGTATTTCTATTACATGCACATCTACATAAAATTGTCAAATACGGTGTATACATATAAATCTGTCAATCCCATTTTATGTTTTTTTTTCTGAAATAATATTCAAACGTGCTGAAAAATTATTTGGCTTTCTTTATTTTCTTTAAACGTTATTATTTTCTCATGTGAGTCGTAAATCTAGTGCATAAAGAATGCCCAAATACAAAGTCTTGAGATTGTAACCTTGTGAAGTTGGTTTTTTATTTCCTCTAGGTTCACCATTATATCATGGACTTCCCGTTCTAACTGGGATAATGAAGCATCTCTTTCAGTCTGGGCTTTGTCAAATCGTCGTTCAAACATATCTATTTGCTTTCTGAAAGAAAGGTATGTATATAGTGTTACACTCAATGTAATAATATATACGTTTATTAAAAAGAATAATGCTATATGTCATATGTAAACTATTTTTAGCTATTATGAAAATAAGCAACTAGAATAAAACATGTATTTTCACATAAATAAGTATTGTCCTATTTAGTTTTCACCATTCCCTTTTGTCGTTTAATTTGTTCTTATGCATTACCAATAATGCTTATGCTTGCATCATAACTTTGACATTTGGAGTCAATGTACTTTGAAGAAAACTTACTTTTGGTCATTTAACTTGTCTATGTCGTCACCATAGTCTTCTGATCTTTCCCAACTGTCAACACAAACAAAGATATATATTTAAAACATTAGGGTTATTTACATTTGGTTTGAGAGAGTTTGGTTTCTCTTTTTGTCTTTTTTTAGTAACCTTTATGACATTTTATTAAAAACTAACTATTTTACGTTTTATGTAGTTGTAACGGATAATACAATTGTCGGAAATCTGTTAAGCTTCTTTGTAGATTTAACGACAGCTGTGCTTAGATTTATTTAGATATTCAAACTATAGTTTGTCATAAAGGTGAAACCTATAAACTTCTATAACGCCATCAAAGGAATTGGTTTAGTAGAAATACTTTAAACAGTTTTATCAGTGGATCAAACAACCACCTACAAACAGAAAGATAGACAAAGAGTTTAATGTGCATGTCCAACTTCGTAAGAAAAACAAACTCTCATATCTTGGAAGTGAAATCAGGAGCTCCGATAGCGTTTCTTGGTCGTGCTGGGCTTAGCTTTGGGTATATATAAGGTTAGGTCGAAAACAGGCATTCATAATTTCCATCAAAGCAGAAATTCTAGTATATGTACGAAAAATAAATAACACAATCATTTTTTAATCATTTTTCTTTAGTTAAGATATACAATACCAGTGACATGTGTACGGTTTATAAACTTCTATCTCTTATGTAGAATTACCTACTTTGATGATGAAAGACTGTCCGTAGATCTGTACATTTCACTTATGGATCTACCATATCCGATTGAAGAATTTCGTGATAAAGATATTCCATTCTTCGAAAATAGATAATGGAATCTTAAAAGTTGTACAATTTTATAAAAGAATAGTGGATTTAATGCTTATTGCCATCGATCGTATTGAAAAAAAATAATATTTCTAATTCCTTTACAAAATATATACCGCCAGTGTGTCATTTCGGATGTTGATGTGCGTTTAACAACCAAAAAGTAAACATGAGTAAACAGTAAGTTCAATAAAGAGTTGATACAATCAATTCTTACTTTTTGCATGGACATAACGATGATCAACTTGCTGAATGTTTAATTGGAGGCTTGCGCTGCTTACTGGTCCGGAACACCTCGGTGCATCCGTTTTTATTGGGTTCGGGTTACTCACATTTGGTTTGAGCAAGTTTGGTTTCTCTTTTTGTCTTGTGTTGTGTAGTGCTTTTATGCTGATAATGATTTTGTCACTGGGGTTGTATACTATTCAAGTCTTATTAACCGATGGGTTTGTCACCCTTTTTCATCTTTATTTTAAAAAGCCTATAAACTGCACAATCATTAAAACTAGGTACTCTAAGTATTTCTAAAGATTCCCCTTAAAAGTTATTGACTGAAATTGAGATCAGTCAGTCTATTTTAAGTAAAGGTGCAATTAAATTTTTTTATTGTCCAATCAAATTTAATTAAACCAGTTCTCGTGTGACATTTTGCTAAGGAGCGATTTCTAAAAAATGATTTCTGGAATACACACTATTACTATGGCAATATCTTTGCCATTGGATTATACAATAGTACAATTACAGTCTATTGTTTGAATTATTAGCTGGCTCAGTAAATATCCATTTTTCCGCAGCAAAGACGGTAAATTGTGCAATTTACATAATTTTGTCTGCAATTATAACATTTAATTTACAAAAAGTTTTGTTTTATTCAGTTAGCATACGAAGTTTGTCTTCTAGTACCATATCTATCACTTCCAGCGGTATTTAGCATTCACACCATGTTTTGGAATGCAATAATTTTTTGTGGAGTCATGAAAAATGTATTTGATAGTTACATGATAAAATCAATATTCGTGCGTGCCAGATAACATAAACTTTTTTTTTACTCGCTGCTAAACAGAATCGTACAAAAAAACTTTACGCTCTAATAATGTACGATTATTGTTGTCACTAATTTAAAGCAATCGTAACTCGATTGTGATATTACGAAAACAGAGTAAAAAATGCTTACATTCTTAAGCTCCTGTTTCATTTTTACTGCCTCTGCTGGGTTATTAAAACGAAACATATTGGTCTTTCCTAGGAGTATAACTGCACCTATAACATGTTTGCAATTTTTTTTAAATTGTGTTATTCTGAATACGTTAATATGCTAATTAATCCAGGTTTCTGTTATTACAAAGAAAGACCAAGCAAGTTGTAAGTCTATCACAAAAACACAATTTTCGACTGAATGTTATTATCAAAGCGAAGATTCGTATGGAAAAACGATAGCATTAAGATCTAATTTCAATAGTGTTTGGTTTAGTTTGTAGATTGTAGACGTAGCCGTACATAGGTAAATACTTGTAATTAAACCATGTATTTCTGATACATCAGATATCCGCTGGATAGCTGATATAATACAAACTAGGCTCTACGACAAGCGTGATGACTTCAACTTTCCAATTGTCAACTTCCCGTTCATCGACAGCAACATTCCAGCAGCTCCAGCGTATGGTGTGTACATTTCACAACTTATACGTTATTCTAGATCCTGCGATCGTTATTCAGATTTTCTAGACCGATCACTGCTGTTGACTGCTAAACTACTCAAACAAGGGTTTGTTGTACCTAGGTTGATATTATCTCTCCAGAAGTTCTATGGTCGGCACCACGACTTAATTGATCGTTACGGGAAATCAGTGTCTCAAATATGATCTGACATTTTCGCTGAGTCATAGGTAGTGTTTCCTATTCTGGATTTGACTTTTCCATAGACAAGACAATGAGTAACTCGACGGGTGCACCTGAGTGCACCCATGGTTTTTATTGGGTTCGGGTTACTCTCTTTCTGTGTTTTATGTTTTTGATTTTTGTGTTGTGTTTGTCTATATCCGGATTTGTAACTGTCCCTTGGTTTTTGGCTCTTGTTGTTCGGTCGGTTTTCTTTGCTACTTTCATATTGTTGTTGCAATACTTAGACTTCTCTCTGTTTATAACCTACATGTATCTTAAATTGAATTTATCTTACCAAATAAAACTTACCTTGAGTAAGTTTTGTAGGAACTGTAACGATTGTTCCATTTACTGTACACATCGACCCATTTTTGGGTATAAGCTGAACCAAGCCATCTTCAAACGTGATAGTGCAGTGTTCTTTATTAATATCAAGGCCAACCAATTCTAAATTCAACCACAATTAGAGCAAATAATATATTTTGTTTCTTGTTTTCACGAAACGTGTCAGCATAAAAATATACCATGCAATGAACCTTAAAATAAAATACATATACTTTAATTGTATCACTTTTAATATGAACGTAGAGCGAATTGATCACAACAATCAATTTTACAACTTTCTTCTGTACATACTAAAACGAAAATATCGTCCCTTTCTGCAGACTATTTATTGTGGAACATTATACTCTATCGTTTGATAAAGACGTGGCAATAGGTTTTCTTGCAAGTGATCAAGAGATATGTTTGTCATTACTGCTAACATCAATGTTAGTTTCATAAGGGCAATTACTAGCATTAAACTCTTTTGAATAAAATAGCATTCATTGCTGTACGGAAAATTTTGACTTCCAGGGAAATGTGTAAAAATGACCTTTTTACATTGTTGATATCTTTCTTTAACTATAAAGTATAATGTAAAGCAGCCTGGATAAATTAACAAGTAATATTTTGTCAAAGTTGGAATAAACTGCATATTATATTTTTATTTCAGTTTTTAGAAAATGAAAGTATTAAAAACGTTTGTGCCCAACAATTTTTACCTAACTCATAAATTAATTATTAACCTCATGCAAGTTGTAATAATAGATGTTGTTTTATTGCGAATTACTTTTATCCGTAAGAATAAATTGTGTGAATGCTAGTTCAAATATTCATGTTTGGAGAAGAGACATTGTAAAAGTACAGCTGAGTGATATTCTTACTTACTTATATCCTGTTCAACTGGTGCATCTGTGCGACCTATTGTAGTAACACCGATCTGAAAGAGTAGTACCAACCCTTAATATCCCACAGATCAATCAATAGAAATTTAACTACTTGGATTTTGTCTTTTGACAACTAGGATTTCCAAACATAAGGATCCATAATTTATTTTTTGTTAACATTGTAAAAAATAATTACTTTTCTTCTTGCACACTTTCTTTATTACTGTTAAACACAATAGATATAGTTGTACTTGTTTTTCGCATACAAATGTTCACATAAACAATATTAGTAAACAGTGTCGAAAAGTTATGTAAGCTACAAGTCTATGTTATTAATTCTATATAAATGTTTGATGTTGAATGATGACTATCACTTAAATCATTCGACGGCTTATTCCCTGTACTATTTACACGATTTAATGATGTATGTTTGATAAACTTATAAAAACCACAAATAAGTTATAATTTATTAAATCCCATTAGCATTCAGTATTGTTTTCGTTTTTGTCATTTGTTGCGTTTTGTTGTGTTTTGTGTTGTGTTTTGTTTCGCTTTTTATACAATTGATCATATTTTAAAATTATACTTTTAAATTGTACAGTGTTATTCCTGTGCTGAAAATGTCATCATCAATTCCAATCAAGTGCGGATGGGCCGAATTCATCATTATTCCCATACCATCTTTTCGGACAGCCATTTCATGGTCCTGTAAAAAAATCAAAAATATGTAGTCATTCATCCTCACAAGTCAGGGTTTCTGTGTCTTTATGTGTCCACGAAACCCTGATAAAATCAGCTAGGAAATTCCCAGGCTAGAAGATTTTCATATGACGTCAAATCTTAATAACACTACTGTACAAAATACACTGATTTTCACATGTTCTATGCAACACATCCGTTTGGTTTCTTTACAATCGACATCGGGATATCACCTAACCAAGTTGTGAATGAAAGTGGGCTTTGGATTGGCTACATGCAGGTATGATGTAGCCAATCAAAATAGTGACTTCTAGCCCAGGAATTTTCTAGGTAAGTTTGTCAGGGTTTCGTTGACACATGTGGACACAGAAACCAAGACTTGTGAGGATGGTAGTCATTACGCCTTCAATGAAATGTATAGTATTATGTAATTTCCAATGAAAAATGTCAATCATTGAATTACTTAAAAATTTGGTTAACTGTATGCCTTTATGTTTGAATTTTGTTAAAACACTGAAATATATTAGATAAATATCAAACATATGTTAAAATATATCATCATCCCAACAATTCTTGTGTAATTAATGAGTAAAATAGTCAAACTTAATTAAATATGTTTAACTTCTCCAAATACAGCATAGTTCTGTATATTGAAATGACTTGGTTTGTTGACAAATCCCAACGACACGGTAGGTAATCAAAGGCATGGTTATAATAAGATACTCGTAACAAAAATTTAAGAAGCGGGTTCAAGAACCTTACTCTTGAGAGCTGAAAATCTTACTTTAACTTACTTACTGTAATCAATTATTAATAGATTAATGTGACATTTTACGTACCGCTATATCAGTTTCATGCCACTTCTCTGTCCATTCTTCCGTCAATACTTTAACCTTAGACAAAAGGGAGAGGCTATAGTTTGTGCAGAAATATTTCATATAAGCCGTTTTTTCTGTAGCAAAAATTGTCAGCCTTAAATGTTTTTAATTGTACAAATTGACCTCAATGTAGTGAATACTTTGCTTTAATTCAAATAATTATTTTGTCAGAAAATTAATTGATTCATCATTTTATTTTATCATTTTTTGTTTAATTCGTTGGACTAGGATAATGTATATTAATATTATTTTAATGAATAATCTATGCTCTGATTTTTCCAGGTAAACCACGACGCCTAGGAAAACTGGAAATTAAGGTTAAATATGGCTAAAGCGCATCAGTGAGCAGAGTGGTTAGTCATCTGCTACTAGTTCCGTTTATGAGCCCCCTTATAAATCTTTTATAATATACTAAGCAGATTAATAAATGTTATGCTTACTCTAACTTCGCTTTCCTGTAGCATTTCTTTTACCCTCGGTTCAGTCACTTTGTCCTTTAATAAAAACTTATGTGCTCATTTAATGGTATCAATGTGCTTGCTGTATTATAAGCCTTTTTATGTCTTTTTATTTTTTCAATAAATTGCAAATTATCAAACACCCTTAATAGATATGAATTTAGCGAAGAAATGGTATTTAGAACGAAATACTCTCTGTAGCTAGACTAACTTTTTTGTCTTGATACTACTTGTTGAAAATATTTTTATAGTGTACTTTTTATAATTAATTTATTAACAACAACCCCGAATAAATATGATGATACTTCTTTTTCAAAATATAAAGAACCTACAGACTAACTTAGCCGACGTTCCATATGTGCACACAGATGTTACGTACGTGTAAGCAGTGCCTAATTATGAAATTGTCGAACTTGATTGTTGTCATGTCTATGGGAAGTCAAATCTTGAAAACGGAAAGACCAGCCATGACTTGGCGAAAAGGTCTTATAGTATATATTTCCCATACAGATCAGTTGATTCTTGGTAATGGACATGTGTAAGTATTATATACTAAGCAAGCTAGGTAAAGGGTTTAGAAGGATTATCCCATCTGTCTGTCGGACCTTACATTTGAGTCGTTTATCTTAATTTATTATAACTGTGCATTTGCAGAATATGTTTTAACGTTGCAGCATGAGGAATGTTTTACTCTTTTAGTCCGTTGAACTGCGAACATTTTATAATATTGACTATGCACTTTTTGGACGCAATTCTCCTACATGCTTAATTAGAAGTTTATAAAGTTTATTAACCTTGTACACGATAGGATCTAAACATAAAAGTGAAACATTAGGGGGACATAGTAGTGAATTGACAAACCCCTTAGTTATGTTCTTTCAAGCTTTGCTTACAGCACTTCTTTATTTCTCAATGCCGATACATCTAGTTATTATAATTATTTCATTTTTCATTCGATTTATCCTTTATCACATAATATGAAAGCCCATCCAATATTTATAAAAGTAATAAAGCAAAAATGGAACTTACCAAACCGCCACCAAGCATTGCTTTCAAACGTGTAATTTCTTCTTTTAGTTCTCTAATAAGTCGAACACTAGAATCCTGCAATTAAATAACTTAACGTTAATAAGTAAATGTTTTTCTCTTGAAACACGACATATATTAAGGCTTTGTTTTAAGTTTGTTCGGGCATCTCCCTATTATTCGATTTATTTTAATTTTCTATTTGTGACCAGTTTAATAAACCGATTGAAATTGTTTACATTAATATGGAGAGTGGCGACTTGCAAGCTGGGAAATACTAACCTCATTTTTAGTCGGCCTGTTTATGATTTTCTTGGCTCCGACAGCATAGCGTAAGGTTCTCAATGTTTCATTGTAGTTAATATCAGCCGGAGATATGGCTAGAAAATGAAAACCATAAGTACAACATTAATTTAAGCCCTATATAAATGTGTTATACATTCTTTAGTCTTCCTAGCAGAGTTTCGTTCAAATATATGTAAACATAAAAACAAAATGAAGGAAGCAACCAATATAGGGTCATTTCCTAATGAGTTTTAGTGGGTACATTCATGTCTACTTACACATGATTCCAAAGATATCTTACAGTTATTTTCGTAACCTATAAATGAAGCGTGCGTTTTCTATTACAAATGTACAAACAACCTTTAAATACAAACAACTTGTGCGGCTTCAATTTCAATCTATATTTTTTTAATGTAAAAAAGAATTTAAATGACAATAGTACTCTATTGCATTTTTGTATCTGCTAACAAGTGTACTTACTAGCTATCATAAAAGTTCGAGAATTTCCACCTAGACTGTCCTTTAGTAACCATGTCAACTTGGAATCTCTGTAAGGTATGAACAGCTTTTTCTCACTTTCATTTTCAGAAGCTTTTGCTGCAATTGAAAATGTAACAAGACAAATAAGCAGGGAAAAATTTCAAACCGGTTGAGTTAGGGATTTAATAGACATTGACATTCTATTTAGCGCCGTAGCTGTCTTAAGATAATAGTTTTTATTATTTGCTATGCATTATTCTGTAAATTATGTATATCCAAAATAACTTTCCTTAAAGGTAGTGTGCAATTTTCTTTATAACTTTCATTGTAATTGATTATCCATAATAATCAGCTTACAGTAATGTAAGTGTGTTTATATACATGCTAAAATATATATGAAAATTCGAAAACTCTAGTTTATGCTTAGACAATATGTTATTCCATTTGTACCTAATAGCGTTATCACAGTTCCAAGAGTGACAAGAGATCTGTTTATATTACCACCTTCCTTTAAACGTATACCAGATGTACCTGTAGCATCAGCATTCTCGCTGAAAAAAAGAAACATATTTATAATAAACTATGGGTGTTTAGCAGGTAAAAAGTATTTTTATTTCAATAAGTGAATTTGACAATATTTGTGTCAGCTAACTGAATTAATCTAGTGGTATACAGAAAGACGCAAAGATGGGAGAATTACTAAGTATTCCACGAACAGGGAGAAGCACAGTTTTGAGACATGAATTGTCGCTTGATTTGTTCAGTTCTAATTCAATTCTGGTGCAATTCGTACAATGCTATTTATTACGCGTTTGAAAATATAAATTTATGTTATTTGTACTCTACTTGGCAATGGGTAACAGCTGGAAAATTTCGCTAAAGGCTAATTGAAAGGCAATATTTGTCATTGTTTTTATAGGTAACTACTATTTGTTTTTGTTTTGACGTCTTCAAGGTCAATGTATTTCTATATTACCTATATTGTACCACCTAAATTAATACAATATGTTATTTCTACATCTTTTGCCATCTGTATCCTCGTGTCTATTTTACATTATGTTTACTACAAATACCTTCCAGCCAGATCTACGAGACGAATTTTACTCTGTGTTTCATATGGCATCCCATTAATAATTCTTGCCTACAAAATTGGAAAGCATATGCATCAAGGAAAAACAACGAACGTATAACAAGAAACATTATGGATCCTTATGGGAACAAAATAGTAAGGTACAAAGCTTACTTTCTTAGTTACACGGTGCTTCAGTAATCATATTACAGTTCAAGACTGTTATTTTAGGCCTATAAGTATTTATACTGTACTGTCTACTATACTGGTATCAATGAGCTATAAGTATTTATACTCTACTGGTATCACTGAACGCAAAATTTTTAATGTAGTAACATTAAGTATCCTTTTTGGTACAATGAATATAATAGTTAATTTTTAAGATATTAATTACCTGCGCAAAGTTCAAAGTAAATATGGCATGTGATCTGCTGCTTACGTCATTCATATTTGTAGCAGCTGTGCACCTGATAAATAGAAAATACTGACATACTGTTTTATTCTAAACAAAATAACAGTTTAAAGAACTGTTTTAAAATGTTTTTCAATGTAATATACCACAATGAGACAAAGTGAATAAGCCAGTGTGCTGTATGTAATTTGTGCGTTCAGGAAAGGCATATTGTTGAATCAGATGTATTGTAAACTCTTTGGATATGTATTAAGATAATTGACAATTTAAAGATTGAATCGCTTACTGAAAAAAGACTTAAATATCGTTGTTCGTCAATTCCGCATTATGCCATCGTATGAACTACAAAAACCAGGGGCGAATCATGGATTTCATGTTAGAGGGCGCAATAATTCTTCATATGCCAATAAACTACTATTTTCTATGATAAAAATTAGCAAAAAGGTTACAATTTATCTACAAAATAGCTTGTTATATACAATACACAGATTGCAAATGACAAAAAAAGTTCCTTAATAGTGTGTTATTAAATAGTTTAAAATCGGTTATATTTAGGTGACACTATTATAAAAGGGTTACTATAAAAACCAGTTGCAATGTCTTTTTAAATTTTTGGATACTAAATCGATTCCATCCTGGGATATAAGTAGTTTAAAATTACTCATGTTTTCGTTGTTTTTGAAGAAACGAAATTCGCAAACTTGTACCTTTTTTATAACCATGCGTTTGCAGGTTTAGAGTGGGAGCACGCTTCTTCCTCGATAGTCCTATGAAATATTTGACAAGAAAAAAAGATAAATTTCAAACATATACATTAGTTATCATGATAGATTACCTTATCATTTCTCCACTTTTGATTAATTCTTGGACGTCGGCTAGATCTTCGACTATGTGATGTGAAAGATCTGAATGAAATGCAATACGAGAAAGTTATCTATACATCATGTCGAAAACAGGTAATACTTTCTTGTGGTTTATTCTAATGGCTTTCAGGGTAATCTACACCACTAAGAATACTAGAAAAATGTTAATTTAATTACTACATTCTGTCAACTCTTTATAATATTCACATTTCTATAAATGGCTTCAAATGTACATTAAATTGTTTGGAGTAATAGACACGACAAACAACCACCAATGAATCAGAGCAGCGTATACACGCTTTTAAATATTCGATTATAATGTGACACAATTACTAAATTTAAATATCGAATACAAATTCAGACTTGTTGACAACTGTTTAGTTTTCGTAATCCAATGTGTGTGACACCATTTTTGACATGTTACATTCGGCAAACAAAAGTTCACTTATATTGTCATATAGGTTTAGTACTTCTATATATAATTGAATATATTTTAAACTTCAGTACCCGAAACAAAAACAGAAAGTATTCAGAAGGCATCTATGTGTATGACAACTTCTTACAACTCGCATGAAACAATATATCGTAATACAGAATTTTATAGTAAGTTAATTTAGCATATTTAGATAGCCTCAATGCGTTCGACACGTATTGACGACACGATACATAAATTAAGTAACTTAGACAAAATGTGTTATAATAGAGTTAACCAATACCAATCTGATTTCTTCTGTGGATGAAAGAATACGCCACGATTGAGAATTATCTGGTTTATTGTATCCTATTTGAAGTATAGAAATTATGAACAGATATGCAGGCATTGTTGCTGTCACTAATTGTGCCCTGTATCTAAACTGTATATCTACAAAGAATTCTTGACAGTTGTGTTAAATATGCGTATCGCTTGTTATTTCTTAATTTTAAGCTGGTAATGCGTGTATCTTAGTTTTCTCGCCATTTCTTTGATGCGTCGGAAGCGAATATGTATTGACTGCTGAGAGTCATGGAAGCACTATGGAACAGGACATCATATTTCATTTAAATTATGAACCTAAGGTATTGTATTGATTCATTATTCTGAAACCTACATCGGACATTTGCAAATTCTGCAACAGATCACTTTCTGATGTCACCTTTGCTACCGAACACTCGAGGAATATCGTGTGATACTATTTCTAAAAACTAAGATCAGCACTTCCTTTTATAAATGCACACAGAAACACAGTATTGTGTGCTTCTTAAGGTGCAGTCACACTACACCGCATAGCGTTAACGGACGCCAAACGCAAAGAAAAATGCGGCTGAAAGTTATCCGATGATGAAAAGCATTTCCCGCTGCTGCTGCTCGGTGCTCTCATGATCGCTGTACGGGGCGCATAAAACGTGC
Organism: Limnoperna fortunei; assembly: GCA_944474755.1. NCBI lineage: Eukaryota > Metazoa > Mollusca > Bivalvia > Mytilida > Modiolidae > Limnoperna > Limnoperna fortunei. Next base: position 63,036,800 of record OX104113.1, read on the forward strand.
AAAACGCACAATGACCGAACGATCAACGCACATATACTGGATGAACGACGTACAGTTAACGGACTTCAACGTACTAGTAACGGATTTGTACCGCACAAAACGTACACGCAGCGCATAAAGAACTGACAAAACGTTCTTTGAACTTTTAACTCGTTTAACTTACGTTACATCCGCTGCATGTCCGTTAGTAGTCCGGCCGTAAATCAGGTCCACCGGGCAAGAACGGACTCGAATCAGACAAGTACAGAATAAGGAACGTACGAGTAACGAACAAAACGCATACCAGCGCATGGTTACCGTACATCTGACGGACAACTTTATCCGGTGCTGTACGTTCCAAATTTTGAACGTGTTCAAAACTTTCCACCGAACGGAACGAACACCGCTGGACATCCCCGGACAAGAAGCGCAAACGCCGCATGATAAACGGAAAAGAAACGCATGCGAACGGACATGGACGGATTGAAAATTTTGTTATGCGTTGGACGTCCGTTAACGCTATACGGTGTAGTGTGACTGAAGCTTTAGACGTGAACTAGCTTCCATCGAGCAGGCGTATTTTGTGAAGTTATGTCATTCGCATGTATTTATCTGTATGAGAAGTAAGATGTGGTAATCTGCATTCTCTTATGAACATCGTACACTATTCCTGGTTTTTTATGCCCCCGCGACAAAATGTCGGGGGGGGGGGCATTAAATTTTACTCATGTCTGATAGACACATTCATCGATTTTTATATACTAAATTTGCATTTTGTATATTTTTTTTAATGTTTTTGAATCTTCTTTTACAGAAAAACAAGTTATAAATGAAAAAAAGACTAACCTTCTACATAAGGTCCATATTTGGGATGTTCGCGAACACGTAAACCTTCTCGACCGCGATCCTCCGATGGTTCTAGCAAGTCTCTTACTCTTTCGTTGTAAATCTCCATAAAGCTATGTAATATAAAACATTAAGGGCATACACGATTGAATTCTTTATCTTCTCCTACGAATATGATAAAAAAATGATAAAAATAGTTTTTCAACACATTAAAACGACTTGTCAAAACATTGCCATATTATAGCGGATGAAATGTTAAAAATATCATTTAAAATGGTAATAGTAATAGAATCTCTAATTTGTATATTAAATTACCTAATTTCAGTTCTGTAAGTGGCCGATGGATCATTCATATTGAGAAATATAGCCTGCAAATATCAACAATATACAGTCAGAATGGTATAGTTAAAGTCGGAGAAGTCGATTGTGTTATTCACGACAACATAATTAAAGGACGTATCTTGCTTACACTTAAAACCAGCACAATAATAATAATAATAATAATAATAATAATAATAATAATAATAATAATCTAATTCGTTGTGTACCACAGCAAGGGGACAAATTAATTAATTAATTTGTTGGCAAGTATACGAGGTAATTATGAATCCATACCGTAGTTCCAATTTATTATAGGTTTGTTTATTTTCGATAGATTGTAAGCATTATAGAAAACTTGCTCCGTTATTTAAACAGGCACAGGTATTTTGTATGACATCGTGGCTGTTGTATGAAATTTCTGTATTTGTAAGGCAGCGAGGCTTTACCTCTACCCGGATATTAAGCAATACTTTAATCTCATTCAACCACTCCACCATAGTGGAGCCTTTTGACAATTATGTGTCTTGTATGTTTGGTTTTTTTTTCAGTCAAATGATATTTTTGTGCAATTATATCTTTTTATCTTTTTTTCAACAGCTTTAATATAAATTTTATATAATTTTAGTTGTTGGTTCCATGGTAGTAACAATATTAACTACCGAATAGCCAGGAAACAAGACACTTCTAATCTTCTATGATGACACACTGATAGATTGATATTTTATGTGAAGCAGGAACTGCTTACCCTCCCGGAGCGCCTCAGTCTACACTAACCTCTCCCCCCCCCAAAAAAAAAGATTGCTTGTTTTACTACAGAAATATCAGCATCATTAGCCCAGAGTGTAAACCATGAGACAATATATTTCCAATATGAACTAGAAAAAAGAGAAAAAATACAAAGGGAAAGGGTCAAACAAGACTAGAAATCAAATCAACAAAACAAAATCGAGGAAAACATAACATTAGATGCAGAACAAAAATTGTATAAAAAAACAGTCAGGAACATGAACTCTCAAATAATGATAGTGAACTCACTCGGGGGCCTGCTGCTTGTTTAAACACATTCAGTACAGGGTAAGTCAATACAGGTAAAAGGGTTACCACATGATTATTACCTATAAATTTTGAATTTATGGAGTCTTAAAGTACACATGAGACCTGCTCTAACCATTCGTGGAAACTGTCATAAGAGCATGCTTTACGAAAACTTCTAATAACATTGGTAGTAACACTGTCACACCTCCTTTTCGAGTTTCTATAAAAGCAACTCTGTTAGAACAAGGATTAGCAATAAGGTCAGTTTCTACTTACATTTAATGACTATTATTAAATGTTCTTTGGCATTATACTGTTGACAAATTCTGCGAAAGATAAGAGTTGGTCTCATCTGTACCGCTTCGGTTTGATTAACATGTTTTCCTCGTGTGACATTATTGTCTAGAGCAACATTGTATACCCTTGCGAACAAGGTTCTGTGTTAATAAGAATGACTGTCTGTCGGTGCTTCCGTCTGTAACGGGAATTATTGTTTAATAATATATATTTTATGTACCCACGAACAAAGGTGCGTGACGTTATCCTGTTTATTGATGTTAAACACGTCTTGGTATCTTCCGCTTTTTGACAAGATGCTGTCAACGATTCTAGTAATATCTGATCAACTGTCACGTTTTTTTTTACATTATTGTAAACAATCTTTTCTACGCTTGTTTATGTTGCCTTGCTCTACACTTTCGGAAATAACCGGGTACTCTAATGCAACTAAACATTGTTAAGGTGGTTTTCCCCGCTGCTGGCCAACGCGGCTTCGTTCTTAAAAGTGCGTTAACGCATGGTAATTAATTGGTCAAGACTTTACTGAATAAAACGAACAGTATTTCAAAAATGGTCAACAAATTAAGAGATAACTAAATTGCACTGTAACATTCTAGCATTAACGTGATATCATAATTTAGTAGTTTTTTGTTGTTAGTTTTGTGTGTGTGTGGGGTGGGGGGGGGGTACTTTTTGTCGTTTTATAAAACTTTCAGCTATATTATATCATCCAGTTTTCATTAAGGGAAAAAAAGATAAACTACCCACGCGAGAACCGGCGACATTCAACAGGAAATCGTCCAATCAGACACCACACTCTAAACAATTTTGCTTTAAAACATTTAATATTTTGCCTTAGATAGTTTGTACTTTTTATAATTCCTACTTTAAGCTTAAAGGGCCGGAATTCGTATAAAATTATAAAACAATTAGTTGGCGTTGTGCTTTGAGACCTTCAGACTCATTCCTTGTAATAATATGTCTGTTTGTGATTTTTTAAACAAATAATTGATAGTACAAGGACATATGCCTCCAGACAATATAACTATGTTAATATCGTGTGTTTTGAAAATATTTTTTACGCATTCCTTTTATGGTTGCAAGCACAAAATAACGACTGTCTCTTACTTGAAGCATTATTGTGGTCGTTGACTTGTTTGGTTGTTTTTAATTAAACTGTAACCCTTCATTAATTGTATGGACTGTAAAATCAACGTGCCTACGAAATACTACGAAAAAGTATAAAAAAGTTTTAAAAAATTGGGTTTTCTTCAACACTTCTCTTTTATGTGATTTTTAAGGGGGCCTTTATCGTGCAAGGATCGTGGCACTATCCAAGCACGTCCATAACTGAGAACCCTACCAGATTGACCCGGATGTAAAACTCCCATTATTTATTTTACTACATAACCTGGGCTTTTTCAGCTACATCCCTTTTAGTCACCGTATCGTTATGAACACAGACAAAACTGAATTGCAATTGCAAACGATAAAAAAGACACCAAGGAGTAAAAAGTTGTATAATGTCATAAACAGACTTATGAGGACATTATTGTATATTTAGAAACCCCACCATTCAATGTGTGTCAAGTAAATTTAAGGCACATCAGGGGTTCACAAACTCTTTTGAAGCACTTCTCGCCGTCTACCAGTGTAGACCTCTTTTTGATACAGTTTAAACATAATGGTAAAACAACAATAACAAAAAAATGACATCATATTCGTTTTGGAAACATACGACAGTTGCGGCGTTCCAGGCCCAATGACGTGCATGTAAATGCAATAGATACAGAAACTTACTTCGCATATTCTTGGAATTAAACCTCTGTTTTCCTATCAGAAAAAAACCAAGTCCATTATCATTTAAATAATTTGAAGAAAAAAACATACAAAATACATTTAAAGTATAATATGACATGTTCACTTCGTGTTTATTACTCAGTACTTATTCTTAACTTTTATTTTCAGTTATAATGTGTGATTAGAAGAAGGCATGCTATTAATTAAAGTTTCTTGAGGTAATGACCGATAAATATAATCCTTTAAACTATATTGCTATCTACGTATTTCATAGTCACGAAATCATATGGATTAAAGACATAAAATCTGCGAAATTAGCAATATACAAGAACAAAATTACTTTAATCTTACGTTTACAATTAAATATATTTTGAACCTGTAACGGACATATTTAATTAAAAAAAATGCATGTAATGATAACAGCAAACTTCCCTTACAGTCTTTCAAAAGAAAAGAAGGTCGTACCTTGGTTCCGATCATTGTGTACGTTTTACCTGACCCAGGCTGGCCATACGCAAAAGCACAAGCATTGTATCCATCAAAGGCAGACGATACAATATCTGTACCAAATTGCTGGAAAACCTACATGGAAAAATATAATGACTTAATCGTGTAAATGAATTTTTTTTAAATGCGACTATAAACATAGCATATGTAAGTTAACTAAAACGATTTGCAAAAATTGGATTTTGAAACTCATTTTTAAATTTCAGTCTAAGTGCGCCCAATTCAAATTCACAGACTGGAAGAAATATGTGCCTATTTACCCCGGCATATTAAACTTATATTATAATATATTACATATGGTTTATGATTCTTACATTTTCATTGGATTATTTAGTCACGTGGTCCCCCAAAATATTCTGTGTATATATTCTATTTCTAAAGCATATTTAAGGTTTGTTACTATTTTTAAAGCATATTTAAGGCATGTTACTATTTATAAAGCATATTTAAGGCTTGTTTCTAAAAATAGATCCGGATATGTTACTATTTATAAAGCATATTTAAGGCTTGTTTCTAAAAATAGATCCGGATATGCTCTTCCGACTCATTATTCTAAATTTAAATAAATAGAGAAAAATTCATATGTAATATAACAATTATGGACTTTTTACTCTGTCAATACGTAGTTATATGGACCTGTAGAAAAATATTGACCTCGGACTTCGTCCTCGGTCAATATTTTCCTCCACGGTCCATATAAGTCCTCGGTCAATATTTTCCTCCACGGTCCATATAACTACGTATTGACCTCGTAAAAAGTCCATATTTGATAAATATATTATATTATGCTAAAATAACTGAATATTTAACTTAAAAAGTACGTCATTCTAAAGTTGGTTTATTATGTTTGATTTGTAAACTTTCTGTGGCAAAATGTATATATATTCACCAATCGGGAAAAAAATAAAAAACTGGTAACAATATACAGTTTTTGATTGGGTTCGATACCAACAACTAACAGTTGCCAGAAGATGTTGATTCTATTTGAATAAATATTTGACACGAAGCTGCATGCCACCCTATTTAATCCCCACAATACTAGAAGCGACTTACATATGAAATATAATATTTTAATAAAGGTGGTCAATAGATCAGAATTGAATCATTTGAACTTGTTAAAAAAAATCAAAGGAGCTACATCATTGTAGCCAGAAAAGGCTATTTCTGCAGAGTGTTCGAAAACTGGGAAAGAAATATGTTGGGGTTTTTTACATAATTTAATTATACACTGAAAAATTATAAAGTTCCCAGGCCGCAAAAACATTAAACAAGACTTACCTTTTCTTGAGAACAGAATAATGGATTTTCTTGATCGACAGACCAGAAAATGTAGTTGAATGAGAACTCCTTTGTCCTTGTAGCTTCTCTTGCGACATCTCCTTCACATCCAAATTCTGGAATCTATAAAATGTTAAACTCCGCTTATATGCTAAAATGTATGATTTAATGCTTACTCATTTATTCCTCCCGCTCCTTATGTCAAAAAATGGCAAAGTTAAAAAGAATGGTCTTCAGTCGTAAATCAATCATCAAAAGGTTTATGTTATATATTATTAAAAATTGAACTTAAATTTTCATGAGAATAAAAGTTTCCGTTCTTTCTTTTAATTGCGCATTTAGAAATACGGAAATTTAGATGTGTCAATCCCCGTTTGCCAGTGGAGACAGGAACGTGGCATAATGTACAGAGAGTAGACAGATTATGCCAACTTTGCAACTCCACCGACATAGACGATGAATTTCATTAAATAATCTCTTGCCCTTTTATTAAAAAAGAACGGGATGAATATTTACACACTTTTGTTGTACAGATACTATAATATTTATAAATTTAAAAATGTATTTGCAATAGAAATTATTCTTCTTACATGCAAAATATATTGTATTATGTATATTATCATATCTGTAACTATGTAATTTAGTTAATGAGAATAAAGGTGTTTATGTCTGTCCACGATATGATCATTCCGGTCAAAATGTAAAATATCAGGTCCACAATGGCACTGTGTGACAATGATTCTGTGAAAGTTGAATCAAAGTTCATTCAGTGGTGAAAGAGAGGATAGCCTATGTTAAAGAACAACAAAGTCCACTATTTGCCATTGGAAACCCCAATTATCATTCCGATCAAGATGTAATCAAATGCACAATGATGCACAGTGTGACAAAGATTCTATGAAAGTTGAATTTTTCATGCAGTGGTATAGGATGAGTTGAAGATAAGAGACGGGTATCCCAAATGTAACGGACAGACCCCCATCACTAAATTACACCCCCACTTTTAACCGCTGGGGTGTAAAAAGGAAGTTACGTTTATGCACAACACTTACAAAACATGCATGGCAAGTTTCATAAATTTTGAAGTAGGAGTTTGGTGTCACTAAACAAATTTAAAAAAAAAAATGATGTACAACCGTTGCCGTACAATTTACGCTTTTGTAGCATGTTGGATCGAAATTATATAAATGAACACAACAAACGGTTGTTTCTAGATCAATATCTTGAAATATAAAACAAGCGAGAAGACATCACTTTTACATTTCTTGTAAATACCATTTTCACTTATTGAGTTAACATATCCAATTGTATAAGCTATTCGCGGGCATGCGCACTTTTATGACTGGTTTATCTTTTGATAGGGGTATCGGACCCGCATGCAGATGATGCCGGTAGTACTGGGTAGCCTGTCTGTCCTCTGGTTTGTGAATTCACACCAATTTTGGCCAGTAATAACATGATGGGCTTCATAAGTGAATTTGGACTCGGAGAACCTGAAATCACTTATAGTCTGAGGGGTTCGAGCTGGTTACTAAATGATTTTGTTTACCTTATTATTAGTGAGAACCAATTTATCCGTCAGACTGACCACAATTTCGGCTTTTGCATCTCTTTCCCTGAATAAGAATGGTTTGAATGTAGTCAATTAAAAACATTAATATCATCATCAACAATTGTGTCAATAATAATTGATTTTAGAAATGTTTTGATGAGCAAAATTATTCCCACGATCTTTATTTTAACTGGCTGTCAAAATACGCAGATTTTCATTGAAAACTTTATAATTGTAACAAAACATCAGGAAACCCATATGATTAAGAAAGGAATAGTTCTTTCTTGTATTTAAAAATATGTAAATATGTAAATACGTGTACTGCAGACGAAAGATGACAGCGCGTGCTTAATTAGTGTCTACTATGTTGTAGAACTGATATGCACTGTTAATCCGATTAGATTTCGTGTTTGAAAATAATTTTTTTGCAATTCAGTATGATTTGACAGAAGTTACAGAAACTAATTGTAATGAGATAATGTCAGCTGATCCAACTTAAATGCTTCCAGTTACAGAAACTGAAGGGACAATGTCGGAATCACATTATGGTAATCCGCAAATGTTCTTTAACATAAATTGATTGATTTAATGTTTGAAGTTTGAAGTCCAGCGATTAATATTTCAAATAAGGCAACAGATAACTATATGTTTCATAGAACTTTTACATGCAGACATACTTTCACTCTTCAAACACATGACCTCGGAATTCGTGTTCTTGTTTTGATCCCATGCACAGTGCTTGTTTTATGTCTTTGTACAATTCGTACACCAAAGGTGCTTTTTTAAAGAGGGTAACCCCCTCTATCCCGCACACTCCTACCTGTCGAAGAACATAATCCGGGGTTTTCTCATAAACTCTTAAACGTACAATAATCAACAATACTATACCTTTGACTTAAGGGTCTCACACGGACTGCGACTTTAACGGAAGTCATCCTTGTTTATTATTACCGAGGTCTATTTGCTTATTTTCGTGAATCGTATACCCATTTCGTTATCGCTTACTGCAGTCACCTGTATTTGTCCTTTGATAAGTAGTTATCACAACATTTTATCTCAAAAATTGGTATACATCAAGAATTTAATTATCATACAGATTTTAAATGACCGGTGTAATACAACTTATTTATCAATAATATTTAAATTTATTTCATATCAGTAAAATTATGTTTGTTTTAATTGGATTAAACAAGGTCAGCTGGTATTAATTAATCTGCAGTAATTTGACGTGAGGGCATTATCACGCCGTGATAAAGCCGTGCGTCGTGGTAATGCCCTCTCCAGTAACAAGCAACATAAACTGTTTTTTAAATAAATAAATAAATATATGTAAATTTGCAACATAAATAAAGAAAAAAATGTCATTCAGTTTAGAAAACTGACTGTGTATATTGTAAAAATGCCGAATGATGATATATCATCAGGCCAACATCCAAATCATACAGCTACAAATAAAATAATACAGTGTAAACTAGATAGTATCTTAATTCTTCAATGAAATAAATACAATAGTTGCCTTTGGCTCGGGCATTATCAATGTTTCAGGCAATACCACTCTCCCTTGTGGAGTCAAGATATCATGACAATGCCCTCTGTATAAGCAACTATTGTATAAGTAACCATGTCCATTTTTTTATCATAGTAATGTGACCATCAGATGTTAAATTTACGAAAAGTGCACGTTAATACCTGCCAACGGTTATTCCTCTTTGCCAGGAGCGTCACGTAAAATTACACTTACGTTTATTATATTGAAATGAAATAACATGAAATAAAGAGATTTCCCTGTGAAATAATTTCGGTATCAGTCCCTGGATAAGACATCACAATGTATGTCCTTGACGACGTCGCTAGCAAAACTTGACGCACAAGGACATAAAAACAAACTTACTCTAAATTTTCGACAAAATATTAAATATTCTAATATGACGTGCTTTAAAGGCTTTGAGACCACAACTGTGGTAAAAAATGATTTATCTATGAGCAACACGCGCTGAGGAGGGCGGGTTTTAAATGGCTGTTCCAATTACAAAACTTAGTCTGGGATCCTGACTAAATATTCTCAATAACGTAAGCGGACTTCCGGTTCGAATATACAGTCAGGTCACCAGCAATGAATCCGGTCAAAATTTTGACCGGTTTTGCAACATTCGGAATGCCTCAAAATTTACGTCAGTAATAACTGTAACTGACGTAATTCCGATACAAAGCATTATGACGTAACGTCCGGCGTCCGGTAATCAAATTCAAATAAAAATACAGTTTATCAAAAGAATGCTTTTATAGATTTTATGTTTTATTGTGGAAATAACTCTAAGAGAATGGTCCGTTTAACTCGAAAGCAGTAAACCAAGAAGCAGGTAGCTACATTTTGTACTTTATGTTAAATTGGATACTGAAAGAAATTTTCGACGTGCGAAGAGTTAGCTAAAACATGGCGGTTTAAACAACCAATCAAACTGGATAGTAAACTGGTGGTGACCTGGGGTTATATTTGAAAGTGAAGCTTGCGTAAATGAAAAATATTGCACCAGGGGACCAGGTTATTACAAAACTGTAACTCCCGCAGGAAAGCTATTGCGTATGACGTATAAATCTTATAAATAGCGACACGCGCTATCATTATCCGTTGCAATATATTGTGAGTTACATTGACGGAACAGCCAGTTCATGGCGGAAATGATGTTTTCTATAGGTACGAAAATATTTAAAATGTACCGTAATTGTCTTATTAGAATAGAAATAATTCACGGAGGCTGCGATTTATCATTGTTTTACAACGGGGTGACCATTTATGTCGTATTATTTTATCCCGAGTCTATGTCGTTATTTTATCCCGAGCTGTCACGGGATAAAATAATACGACATAAATGGTCGCCCCGTTGTAAAACAATGATAAACCACAGCCTGCGTGAATTATTTCTTAATTCGTCAATGCAATAAACACGATACATGTAATTAATTGCGCAGAATGAAATTGACAAAATGATCACAAGTACCGCAAAACGCGTCAGATTTGGGTGCGCGTCATTTTGTCTGTTATTTTTTACTGCTGTAGTATATATTTGAATTATTTATTTGACCAAGTGTTCCATGAATATTACTCTGGATTTTACGCTGTTGTATAGGTTAAATTGGGTTACTTCTGAAATGGTTGCTTGTATTACTAATGTACAAATTTGTATTTACTCAATAATCATAATATAATATATAATAAATAAGTAGGTATTCATCGATGTATGAACGAGGTCGATTCACTCACAAACAAATGTACGGCCGAATGATTAGTTTGTGAGTGAGTCGACCTTGTTCATACATCGACGAATTACCGGAAATATGCGTTAAATTCTTATAATTCTTCTAAAATATCGTTTCTCATCGAGAATCTCTTCAAATAAATTTCATTGGAAGTGTGTGTCGTGTGGTATTTCGATTTGGACAGAAAGACTATAGTCAACTTTACCGTGTCCATACGACGGGTTTTTGCTTGACAAAATTTGAAAACTGCTACCGCGTTTGGTCGAGTTTATGGTCCTTTTGTATATCTCATATTACACTATTTGAAGGTAACAATTATTTTCCACAGTTAATCGGCTTTTTGAAATGCGGCCTTTTTTTCATTTTGCTAGATCGATTTTCCATAGGAAGTCAGCCATTTTTGTATCTTAAGGGGTCTAATGTTGTTTACAAACGTTCGTCTGTTTTCGTAACGTACAATGGTATTCGGACAAACCGCGAGACTTTTCCCGCCTCAACTGCAGACGACAACACCCGAAGGATTTCGAATAGACAACAATGGAATTTTCCTAAAGTACAGTTCCGTTCAAAACAAGGTCAAAATTTAGTATGGAAAATCGATCTGGCGAAATGAAAAAACGGCCGTATTTCAAAAAGCCGATTAACTGTGGAAAATAATTGTTACCTTCAAAAATTCAAATAGTGTAATATGAGATATACAAAAGGACCATAAACTCGACCAAACGCGGTAGCAGTTTTCAAATTTTGTCAAGCAAAAACCCGTCGTATGGACACGGTAAAGTTGACTATAGTATTGAAAACGTTTATATTTTACGGTTTGCCGAGAAGCTTATTACAGAAAACAAAAGAAAAACAAACAACAATTTGGTGAATTCCACATTTTAAAGTTACTCATAACATGCTTTCTTAGTTATACGTTTTTTTTTCTTCAATACGAAATCACTATCCGATCAATATATTAACAGAAAAACCAAGTCAATGTTCAGTGATTTTTGCAGTGAAAATGGAAGGAGCAGTGCTGAAACATGGAATTGGTGACAAATCCGTGCATGTGATTCCTGCTCATCTCCTCGATTTGTTGCGACTGGGAAAATAGAAGATAGCTTCATGGTCATTACCTACGTTTACCAACGTTCATTGTGAACGCAGGAGCTGCTGTTCCTCTATGCTAATCTCTAGATCTACGTCGTTACTATTTATCTTGGTTCCGGTTTTTTAATTTGGTCATAGTTCTATATCCATAATGGTCATTACATAATTTGTCTAATTGATTTTCAAACGACTTGACATTTTTACTATTTATTACTTGCCCTGGTAAACTATTCCGGTTGTCTATAATTCGGTTTGTGAAGAAATATTTTCTCACGTCAAGTCGGCAGAATTTTTTCCTCAAGTTTAGTTGATGACCTCTTCCATTAGTAATGTTGCCAGTATCAATGGTAAACAAACCAGTTGTAACCTCCTCATCATAGACGTTTTTAAGTATTTTGAATGTTTCCATCACGTCACCCAACAACCTTCTAAACTTTAAAGTTGGCAAGTTAAGTATTTTTAGCCTTTCTTCATTTGTTACTCTGTTGTGGGAGCATCTTTGTTGCTCGTCGTTGAACATTTCTCTAGTGCCTCGATGTACTTTTGTTTATACGGGTTACATACACTATTTGCATATTCTAAGTGTGGTTCTAAATGTTTGAATAGTAAACAAACGGATTTGTAATCTAATGAGCTGGATGTTCTTTTAAAAATTATTCCATTATATTTTTTTCGTATAGTATTAATAAGTTGTGTGTACTTCGTGTCTTCCGTTTTAAGGACTGTTACTTCGACGAGGCCTCAGTAGCGGAGTGGACAAGGTAGTCAGTCATGTACTACTGATCACGTGCCTGTCAAAATATGGGGCTGCACTAATTGCTGTTCTGCACAACCAGAACGTTCCGGACAGGAATCGAGTAACACGGAACAGTGTTCATGACATGTTTTTCCTGTGCCGATTTAGAGGTAGCAGACAGAACAGTGGCGTAATAAGATGGCTTCCAACAATATAAAGGATTTATCAGTGCATCGATTGTCACTTGTTTTTTTTTTTGAGGGCTTGGGATTTTTTATTTGCCATAAATATGCTAAAGATTGTAAGAAAGATTTTAAGAGTTTTTTTCAAGCTCAAAGTAACTGGTTATTGAATAAAGTATTTCCTGTCCGGAACATATCCATAACCACACGGTTAGAGATTTGTGAAAACATCCGAAACATGTTCAAGACAGACGAACTGTTCAGCCCCCAAATCTCACTGCGGGCAGGGTGTGCTCAACTAATTGACAAGAATTGTTAGTTTTTCTACCGAATGTCGGGGTTTTTTCTTAGGGTACTCCGTCTTCATCCTCCACAAAACTTGGCAGCATGATATAGCTGAAAAATTGCTTATAGTGACATGAAACACCATTCAAACTAACAATATTAATTTAAAACCGTTTTAAAATAGTTTGTTCAAAGATTCCATTATCGGTTTCGCACTATATTGAATGGTTGTATGTATTTCCTAGCTTAAGAACTATTTTTGTTATTTAAACTATTTATAAAATCGTTTATAAAGATTTCACTTATATGTGTAATTCGTCAACATTTTGTTGCTGCTGACAGAAGTTCAGTAGGTAGTACATGAAGGCATAGATAGCTTCGTGAATACGATTTTTAACTTATTGAACCCATAATTTAAGCTGTACTAATATTTGTGCTTAATATTACAGATAATCACTATCAAAAATAAAAAATAGCGAAAGAACATTAACTGTCTATTGTTTTCGTTCTTTATTGATGTCCTGCGTATCATGACATTTAATTACTAACAATATATTTTAAGTAGTTCGACATCAAATCACCAGTTAAAACGAAGAAATAAAAAAACACACACACCACGAACAGTTATGAAACCGTACAGTCCGCTTTTACCATCAAATTAACAAGTTTGCTAATTTTCACAACAAAGAATAAGTTACAAAGCTTTATGCAGTACATTAATTTGAGTATATAAATTAAACAAATGCATTTTAAACTACATTACAATGTAGCACAGTACTAGACGGTAATACTAGATAATAGATTAACATTTTAATCAAAACCTTTGTCATTTTAAAAGATAAATGGTTTGGAAGCGTGTGAATTTGTCATTAAATCTTCCGTGCAAATTTAAATGTAAAAAATTTTGCCGGTAACAGAATCATCTAAGGTTCATATCAGCGGGTAGGCATCAACTTCTAAAGCCTATCTCGTGTCTTAAAAAGCTTTGCCCAGGCTACTGTGAAAAGTTCAATACCTTACTGTTCAATATTATCTAACAGATCAAATGTGAAATGTCATTTATGATCGAAGCCTTTATAAACAGATTATTTTAAGTTTTTCCGATTTTTGAGTTAATTCCTGCGTAAAAGATAGGAAAAGTTCCTTCAAAGCGAATTCCTCATTGATTTCTGATGCAAACAAAAAGTGCTGACATTTATTACCTGCAGAAAGACTTAAGTCAGTGTGGATAACAAAACGCCTTCAATAAACAAGGATGTAAATACATTGACCAGTCAAGGTAAGCTTTTATACATTTTAAATCGTTATTTATTTATTTATTTATTTATTTATTTATTTTGCTACATGGCCATGGCAGGTTAAACGTTTTCAGTAATTACTGAATTAGATTAAATTAGATTGCGTAACAATAAACTTACTTGCGACACCAAAAACACAAATTCAAAACAACATAGCATATATAAAGATGGTTTATATTAAAGTTCTTTCAATTGTCTGTATTTGTTGCCCATAGGGCTTCCAGGGAATGAAACTTTGCGAACAAGGGGTACAATTAAGGTCTTACTTCTGGTGAGTTGTGTTTTGTAAACTGTCTATTTTCACAATGAGAATTGTTGAAAGAGAACAAGATTATAGTAGAAAGAAGTCTTTTTCACATTGATGGCCATCTTTGAAAACTAATTAGCTATACTCTTTCCAGCTGGACTATTCTATAAAGATTCCAAAATTATTATTTAAAGCCCAGACTGCTGCACAGTATAGGTAAATATTAATATTCACCTATTTATCTATAAATAAACATACTATTGTCAGTATATAAGGATTTTGGGGAAATGATTTCATGACTTCTTTTTAAAGGATTTGCTGAATGCCTTCTACCTGTATGTGTAAAGTTACAATACATATAATAACTCTTTTATATTAGATACTTTACGAAGTAAATTTTAACTATCTATAGTTTGTTAAGCATATGATTGACAAAGATTGTCAGTTTTCTTACCGCAGGTCCGGGGTTTTCTAAGGGAACTCCGGCTTATTTCCCAATAAAACTTGACGCCATGATATAGCTGAAAAAAATTGCAGAATGTGGTGTTAAACACCATTCAAACAACATAATATCACGTATACTTAATAACGATTGCATTATCGTTAAAAAGGAAGCTATCTTAAGAATAGATCGGGTAAAATAGACGCAATTTTACCTCACCTTGAGATGGGCTTTTCTCATCATTTGGTGTTTTTCGTCTGTCGTCAGTCCGTCGTAAACTTTTTAAAACAGTGACTCATTTGAAACCACTTTTTTTTTAAACTTGGTCACAATCATCTGAAGAGTACCTAGTGTCAAATTTAAACGGACAAAGATAGGCACTGTTACTCCAAATAAAATAGATCAACACAGTTTTTTGTCAATCAAAATTATAATAGGTTAAGAAAAAAACCGTACCTCAATGATTAAGCAAAACAATTTTCCTTTTCGTCCGAAGTTGTGTAATGACTTCAAGTATTAGTCCCTTAACTTACGATGTTTGTCAAGATTTTCAGTTTTCACAAGAGCTAGATTGACATTGTATTGCTAAAATGATCTGCAAGACAAACCCTACAAATCACATAGTCTGTCCGAAATTGCTTGACCACTCATTATAGTTTTTGTAATATAACTCTAGACTGAAATTATAAATTGCACATGTGATCAGCAGTACAAGGCCTACAATTGCATTTTATTGGTCTGAAAGTTTTAGATGACTCCTTATAGGAGTAATTGTCCTTTCATGACGATTTCAGACAAAATTACAAGTTTTGGCATTAGAAATTAAAAACTAATGCCTAGGGTAAAACTGTAAAAAGCTAAAATAATCAGACGGACAAGACCTACAAATCTTTTAATTGTCTGAAAATTGTCCGATGACTTTTAAGATCTATTGTCGTGTAATAACAATTTTGTATGAAATGTTAAGTTTTTTCCCTATAACTTAAATGCTGTAACAGCTAGTGTGAAATTATATATTGCAGAAATGATCAGCAAGGCAAGGCCTACAAATCACTCACTTCGTACATAATTTTGAGATACTCTTTATTAGAGTAATTGCCCTTTAATGACGATTTCAGTCAAAACTATTTGTTTTAAAATAAAAAAATAAATAAAATCTATAACAGCTAGAGTAAAAATGTAAATTTCTAAATGAACCTATAGGACAAGGCCTACAATTCATTTAATTTTACAAAAATTGTCTGATGAATCCTTATAAGAGTTATTGCCTTTTAATTACAATTTTGAATAAATTTTTAGTTGTAAAAAGCAGTAAAACTGTTAATTGTACAAAAATTTAAGATAGCTTGAAGTCACTTGACTTCCAGGTGAGCGATTACAGGCTCATCTTCAGCTTACTTGAACTTTCGAAATCTCTCGGTCTTCATTTTTTGTTTTCGTATGGCATAAATTGTTATTCCTCATTCATCGGCGCGCTTTCAATATCGTCGACAGAAACCCTAAGCATTTGAAGTATCGAAAAATGCACATATTAAAGACAGTTTTGAGTTTTAATTACCAATTATACAAAGCATATAATCTTAATTTTAACATGTAAACGCATGTACGACACAGAAGTTGCTATCTAAGTACTAACTAAATCGACCAGTCACGCAAAAAAAGATTTACTATAATGCAATTGTCATTGTTCAAACAATCCTTGCAAAGTCGAGGGACAGAAGCCGAGTTTTGTGATCAATATTTAACACAGCACTTGTAAGAAATTCGTGCTCTTACATACTATATACTGGTCACATGGCATTCGTGAAAAAAGTGTAAATTAATTTGATGACTTTAAAACTGTGTTATTGAAACAACTAATTTCTGATTTAACATGAACCTGGCCAGTTTTTTTAATTGTTAATAATAAAAATTATTGACAGAATAATTCGATTCCTGTACTGAAAACTCGTTTATCAAACACCTCTTTTTTGTAAAAGAAAATGATCAACTAGTAAGTTCACACGAGTTTTAAGTTTGGACGCCATGATGTAGCTGAAAATCGGCTAAAGTGGCGTTAAACACCATTCAGTTAATCAAAGAACAGTTTTACGTATATTGCTTTCCTTGGTATTAGAAGTCTGTTGTTTTTAAATGAGGAACTTCGTATATAAAGATTAAATTTGTTTTTGTTTAGAACGGAGTTTAATACCACTTGCGGCAATATTCAGTTATATCATGCCGCCCAGTTTTTTTATTTTTGTGGGATTAGGGGGTTCGGGTTTTTGGAGAACGCAGTGAAAACCACAACCTTACAAAGATGAAATACAGTAGATCTTAACTTTTGCTAATTAACAAATTAAAGTAATTAATTAGGCATTGATCAACACATCAATCGATATCTTTGATGGCGTTATGAATACAGGAAATAAAAAAATACCGAACACGAAGGAAACTGTGGAACTAATACACTCCGCAAATCATAAAAGTCCAAGAAAAAAGCAACTACAACAATAGTCCTGATTTAGTACAGGTTATTCAAACGAAATTTGTGGTGGGGCGGAGGGGGGGGGGGGTTAACCAGGTTTTACAGTACTTGCACCCCGTAAACGCAACACTTTGACTGATTGATAACCGATTGCTGGCTGATTTTGGAACGCTGACGGCTCGCTGACTGATTGATGACGAATACATCCGTCCAAAATTATGAATCCGTCATTACCTTGGTAACCGTCAGCGATCAGTGCGATCCTGAATCCGTCATTTAATTATATGCATATATCGGTCAGTTTTGACGGATACGTATAAAATAATAATTTGAAGATGAAACTAATTCTGCTTCATTTGTATATTATATATGCATTTATAATAAAATTTATAATAAAATAAACGCAAGTATTCAAGAGAATATGTAATACAAATGTCTTTTTCTAAAAAATAAAATAAATAAACATCTGTAAGAAAAACAAAAAACCCCTATTTTTTATATAATATAATTAAGCAATTTTCTGTAAGGCAGGACATATCTGCGGGTCGAGCCCTGTAAATCTTGAAAAAAAACTCAGTTCTATTTAAGGCACATCAGTAACGACGAGGTAAATTTTATTTTCGTAGTCCATTATTGGTCCTCTTTTTTTATTTCAGCGACTCGTGATTTCGCCATATCTTGTTTTCTGTGACCTGTTACAAGTATAATTTTGCTCGAAAATTAAGCCGACCCGTCCCTCCAATCAGTAACAGAATTATTTCACATTTAGCAAATGACATGGCCTCTTTTGGACAGATATCATTTTTACATGCAGTCAGAAAAAAAACTAGTTATTTAATGTATGCCTGCATGGTTTTATTTAGTTTACAATATTTTTAAATTCATTTATAAAACTGTTATATATAAACAATTGTTAAACTGCTGAACAAGCATTGTCAATCAAAACACACTGTTTACTAAACAAAAAGTTGAAAATATTGTAAAATATACAGCGATTCTTGTTGCAAGTTTTATTTGCAATACAAGTAGTTAAAAAAGTATATTTGCAATTCCGCTGATTTTTTTTAAATTTTGTAGGTTTTCAGCAACATTTCAGTTATTTCATGGCGTCCAGTTTCTATTTGGGTTGGGGTGGGAGGAAGTCGGGAGTACAGGTTAAAACCGACAATCTTTGTCAATTAAGTTGAATTCGGGCACACAGTACCTGAAGTCATTCGAAAATCCGCAACCTGTTGACAGGCATGTTATAACTAGTAGATGACTAACCAATCAGCCTCCGAGGCCCTTAATAACGCCAGGAAAAAAATCTGCGAATACTGCAGTTAAGCGTAAAATTGGTTACGAATAGACACGTTTCATAGTACGAAATAGTAACAAAACGTCATTCATTCTTTAGGTCTATAAAGATCAGTTTACAGACTGTCATTTTTTTTATAGTCTTATCGATAAAAACGTTTCAAAACGCGCCCTTTAAAAGAGCGTCCTTCAGTTTGAATAATAACTTATTTCATTGATTGATTAATTGGATGTTTGCTTTTCTTCCAGCAAGCAGTATTTCAGCTTTATTCAGGAGGAGAACAAGTTATAAAAAAAACCAATCAATTAGAGAAAGATGGACCAAAGAGCAAAAATTTAAAATTCCTCTGAAAAATATAGGGTATGGATAGGGGCGGAAAATTTTTGAGACTACTATTTTTCGAAATCTACTAAAGATATCCTTATCGTGCAAGGAGCGTGACACTCTCTAAACACGTCCGCGGGCAGGCTCTTACGTATTATGGCCCGAAAACACCACCCTATCCCCCCAACAAGAGGGCATCCCATGTCCGCCACCTGAGGACGAGCTGGGCAGCTCTGTAAACTCTAGTAACTCATTTCAAACACTCCCGAATTTTAAGGAAAACATTTATACTTATGTATCATTAAATATCGAGCGCCTATAACAGACATCATAAATAAACCAATTGCTACGGCTAAATTGCGATAAGCAGAATTGACTTCCATCTTACGCTTACGTGTTCGCATCTTTAACTCAGAAGTTTCTATATACAAGCATGTTTAGTAGTTTATTTGAGATTTAATTCTGTGTAAATTCGTGTTATACAATGAAATAGTGAATAAAATAGATAATACTTGGTAGATATTTTCGTGTTTGTCGTAAATCTTATTTATTACTATACCCTGGAATTCTTAGGAATTGTGGCACAGAAAGAACAGTTTGATCAATGAAAAATGAGTGTTTATGATAAAAAAACTCGACCTCGGTGGTTAAATTAGCAGTAATCTACTATTGATCACAGACGTTGTCTGTTCGACCTTTACAGCGAGAGGGTGTGCTCGACTCATCCCTAAATTTGCAGAATACCAGTTTTCATGTGGAAGGTCGGCGGTTTCGATGGGTACTCCAGCTCTTACCTATAACTTCTCGACGCTATATTTTTGAAAATGGTGTAAAACAAACTTAAAACATACAAATAATGCTAACGCAAAAGCGCGACGTGAAAAAAAAATGTTATGATTCCGCCTTCACGTTTTTCGTCTGTCTCGCTTTTACCGATTTAAAAAATTTCGAAGCCTTAGCACGCGATGTCAAATATTTTTTCAAGTCATTGTGTGTGTGTGTGTGTGTGTGTTTAATTGATTTTGTTTTAATTATTTTGTTATTAATATGACACTATGTGATGTTTATATTCCGTCACAGATGCATTAGTTATAGATCGGGGGAATTTCAATTTATATCATTTAGACTAGTTTTAGTCTTAATTTTAGGTAAAACGAGCCATACAAGAGGACAAAACAGTTGAACAATTTTTATATATTTTAATATTTGAGAGTGAAACGTATTTTCACATTTCGAAATATCAATTTCACTGACCGGAAGTTGAATGGATGGATTGGAGCGATCAGTCCAAATCAATCCGTCAGATCAGTCAAATCGTTCCAAATCCGTCAATTGACGGATGGACGGATTGGGAACTATTTGACTGATTGATAAATGATTGCTGACGGATTTTGGAACGCTGACGGATTGCTAAAAGTGTTGCGTTTTCAATCTCAAGTACTGTACGTCATACCAAACATCTAGCTTCCATTACTGTAGTGTGCGAGCTTGTACGTTGAGTCTGGGTATCGTATTATACACCACTAGTCAGTAATTGGTGATCACCGAGGCACAATCACTATGTACTGACTTCAAAAACTTAAAAACTTTATGCAATTAAAATCTTTACACGAGATAAAATATTCATCGATAAAGAAATGGTATCTAAATTAAATCTTATCGAAGAAGCGGACGAGACAGTTTTTTTTCTTGCAACCTTGGCTTATGTCTATCCCGAGGGAATTGGTGACGTATGCAAAAATCAGTATACTCACTGCAAGCTCTTGCATACCTGATAATTGAGAAATATAGATCATGTAGAAGAAGCTGGAATATTGCTGCACAATTGAGGGAAATTTTATTTATAATTATTTAGTTTTGCGATTTGTCGGTTTAGCCAAAAAAAGCGAGGCTACGATTATATGTTCTAAAGCCACATAAATATCTGTACGTTAAATTAAATGACCTAGCTGGTCTTAATCGTTGAAGAAATTCAATTTCATAAGAATAAAGAAACAAATTGACAAGAACCGTGGTACAGTTTGTACCTACATGTATTGAAATTTAGATCAACAGTTCCTGTTGTAGCATAAATTGCCATTTTGATCTTTAGTAGATAAATACGTATTGTTTAACCTAAAACTACATATTTGCAGGCATGTGTGGGAAGCAAATGTTTTTTAGTATAATTTCTTTAAGAAGGGATTTTAGTTAATCACGAGAGAAGGTGGTATAAAGAGTTCTAACTGATGAAATAACCATACTCATTGCTCTTATAAGATGGTCACGTAATAATGTATATAAAGTGTATTCTATTTGGGTTTCTTGCAGACATATGTAATTGTTATCACCTCGCGGAAATTTTAACTGCGTGACAATTTATTCAATACAATTTGGACACCAACTTCAGTCGACCTACTTTTTGGTGAAAGCCATGCAGTACATTTATAAATAGGAAGCTTAATAAGAATTTAAGTCAAAAACTAATAAAGAACTTAAACACGATTTGTACTGGAAATGATCGTGCTAGAAATTTCCGGGATTAGGATATCGCAGATGTTTTATAATTTCGGTCTCGTTAATGACACACTGACCAAATACTTAATATAATCATCGAAGGAGGAAAAACTTAGTGCAAAAATATTAAAATAATATGAAGTACATTATTGACGGTAACTAAGAACATGACGGCCTGGAATATACATCTTTGCTGAATAGTGTGGTATTTCAGGTGCAAAAAAAACCATGTCGGTATCAACTGTTAATATATCGGACTATTTCATCTATTACTGTTGGAACCCGAAAAAATGAGGGGACTTATATATTTATAACTCTTATTATATGCACCCAGTCACTCTGGTAATGGGGAAGGTTGTTTTACCCGATTCTTGCGTCTCTGCCACGTTTTATAATTCATTTGGCCCAGTGGGCCCAAGATAGTTTTTCCCATCTCGAAACTGTCATTCGCCCCAAATCCATCTGAAAGAACAATTGATATTATTATTGAAAAATGAACGAACGAATAGTGTCCAATAAACACATTCCTTATTTTATTTATTTTTTTAACGTTTTTCAGGGCGTACAAGACCAACTTACACACCCGCTAAACCTGAACGAAAATTAAATGTGAAACAAACGTACGGACGGATAAACAGACCCAAAAGCTATATATACATGTGTTCCGGTACGTAGGTGGAGCATAGAAATTATATATATATATATTTTTTTTTAATTATCAATTTCGGTCCGACCTAATATGTGATAATTTGTTAGACTCTTGTGGGTTGTCGGACTGTTGGGCTGTCGGACTATTGGGTTGTCGGACTATTGGGCTGTCGGACTAATGGGTTGTCGGACCATTAGGCTGTCGGACTATTGGGCTGTCGGACTACAGACGTGTAACCAAGAAATTCATCCACCATTTCTTTATAAAACCTTAAAACAGATATCACATATAATGTAACATTATTTAAAATTTCATTATTTATTCTAATATTTCATAGAGTTAAGCAAATATTTACAAATAGCGTGTGCCTATAATATGATATTATTACTGGGTTGAATAGAAAGTTGTAGCTAATTCTGAACAGGCTATAGAGTAGAACATATCCCAAATTTGAAGTATTCCGTATAATTTAATTTTTAACTATAATACTTGGTTTTAACGGTAAAACAGAAATGACGTCATGGAACTATTTGAATTTTAACGGCATAAGTAAAAGTCATGTGACAAATGTAAGTTAGTTTGTATAACATGTGTCGCTCCATTTGATTTGTCCAATCAGATTTCAGCTTAAAGCAAATTAAATTATTACTTTCTTATTAGTTGTTCTGCTGGAAAAAGGTTATTATATTAATTTGTCTGTCCTAATCCTCAAATGTGTCAAAAGTGACCCACGATCACTATCTACGCAAACAATGGTTGAAGGTCATTGGAATGTTGTCAGTATTAAATGCTTTATCCATATGTGAAGTATAATGTAGCCATTTTGCACGTTCCGTTGCTAGCTTTACTACTCGTATTTATTGTAAACTTTTCATCACATTTACGAAACTGTCATATACATACCTAGTAGCTGTAAGCCAATCCCGACATCTGACCCGCTGTAAACGATAATACCATCTTTTTCTTTATTACACTACAAATATAATGATGAAAAATTACTTTTGCAGTGCATTTTACGCATCAATAAAATTAACACGATTCTTACATGTGTTTTACAACAGAATGCTATGGTAAACATATGACTATAATTTCTGTCCCCTTTCATCTTTACTTGTAAAACACGAATAGCTTTCTTTACACACTTCAATATTACCTTTTAATGCTGATTTCTAAATCATT
The DNA here is from genome assembly GCA_944474755.1 of Limnoperna fortunei. NCBI lineage: Eukaryota > Metazoa > Mollusca > Bivalvia > Mytilida > Modiolidae > Limnoperna > Limnoperna fortunei. The sequence goes on from OX104113.1 coordinate 63,060,349, forward strand.
CGTTAGTTACAAAAACCCATTCATAAATTCGTAAACAACTTTTTTTAATTTTTACACTGAGTTTACAACTTTATCATTACCTATGCATACAAAAATTTGCCTTTAATCTAAAAAATCAAAGTCACTACGTAAACTGTAAAATAGAAAATGAACTTAAAGCAACGTCAGCATATTAGTGTTTCCATAAATTGTGTACATGCCTTAATTAAGTTAATTAAATGGTAAACTCCCTTTCCTTTTGGCTGCATAGTATTTTAGAGTGCCTAAAATTTGTTACATTTTTTGGAACATGTCGTTTTAGTACAAAATCATGATTTATACTAATACTCGGCATACTGAACACTCCATAAATATAGAAATAATACCGTTAATTGAGTGATCAATGTAGATGTGGTTTTCAAAACAATATTTTTCCAATATTACTTCATCCAAAAAGTCCATGTTTGACAATTTACCGAAAATTGACAATTCTGTAAACAAAAATTTTGTTCACCCATCTGCTTCAACTGTCTAAATGTTCCACCTTATCTTAAAGGGAGGTATATAAGTAAGGTTCTTTATGCATATAATTATATAATTGCGGAGAGTCGTCAGTTATTAATCACTTGAGTGTCAACACTGAAGTTGCGAGTTGGAGACGATCAAGACTGTAACTTGATCGACCTAGATTGCCTTTTTTGTGAAGTTCGGGGGTTGTCTACGGGTACTCCATGACCAGACGTTTTGGCGCCTGTTAAATGTTTTTCTCGATTGGCTTTTTAATATGAATGTAATGAAATAATAGAAGAAAATCAGAGTCCGCGGCGATAAAAAATTTTTCAATTCTTGGGAATAGGTGAAACCAGACAAGTTTGAAAAAAAAACATGACAAAAAGTAAAAAACGTTATCAGCAAACAGTGATTACCCCATGCGTTGGCAATGTGCTGTAAGCAATATAAGTGTAGCAATGTGTACTTTTTATTTAGAACTTGTTTGGTGTGTAGTTTTCTAATTAAGTTGTATGTCGCTGTTTTATACCCATTGTTAATTTTGATTGTGATTTTTTTTTCATTTTGCACCATGACATCATTAATATTTCCTGTTTGTTTTTTGAGGATTTAGTATGATTTACGATTGTCTTCTGTCAATGATCGATTAATGGTAACATAACTTTCTTGTTTCGGCCGTTCTGATTGGATGACGGAGGCAATGGAGTAGTAAACAATGGAGAGTCTAGTGAAAGTGGTTGGTTTACGGAAGAAATTGGTATTTTCATGCGCTTTTTGGAAGGCCCAGTGGTCTTCCACTTTTGAAAGAAACTTTTTATGTCTTCTGTCCGTTACGCTGCGGTTCACTTGCGGAAAGACATAACATTTCTAGCACTCGTAAAAGATCACCCGGTGTTTTCCAAAAACATATGTTAGAACCTTTTAATCTTTTTCCGTGTTTTCTGTAGTTTTTTTAGTAACTTGTTCGGACTTTTTAAAACGTCATTTTTATACTGACTGTAATGTTTATATTCAATATACCAGCTACATGGCTATATTGTTATCATCCGGGAAACTCGGTCATGAATCATCCCGGGTTCAAGAAAAAATCATCTAATATTGTGTGACTTTCGACACAGAGATGTCTGTTCGTGCTTCACTGCGTACAGGTTGAGCCTAATTACCGAGGATTTCCATTTTTTTCTGCCGAAGGTCAACGGGTTTCACCGAGTATAGTCTCGCGTCCTTTCTCAATAAAAACTGGATGCCAAGAATAGCTAAAACAATTGGTAATAGTGGCGTTAAACACAATTAATCGAAAAAACAATATAGTCAATTATGACGAATTGTTAAATTCGTTTGTAGATTTACGCGTGGTGAATGTTTTCTTTTTTTTGGGATGAATAAAAGTCCAAAAAGACAAAACACACCTGTTAACTGAAAGTTATGGTTTATATGTTTTATTATCTTTTTGTGTTTTGACATTCGGAATCTTCCAGTACTGCACGGACGATTTAATAGTACTGTTGAAGTAGCAAGGAAAGAAATCATCAAAGAAATGAAATGTTAGCCGGAAATGTTTACGTGAATAAAACTTTAGCATTTCATGCCAACAAAACTTGACAGTTAGGTATATTCCTGTTCAAAAGAAAGTTATATCTCATTCGAGATTTACTAATTAAACATGACATGACGGTGTAATGAATCTTCATATGTAAAGAAACTAACTAGTGTATCAGTCATTCAGAGTAACACCTTACTCTTTTCAAAGCACGCTCAAAGTCAAACAAAATTAGCATGTTAAATGTCTCTGCAGCAACTGCATGGTCATATTGCAAGATACTATACCTTGCTTAGGTTTGGACATGAAAAAGAATAAACGTGGTTGTTTTCTGGGCGAATTAGTAAACATTATAATTGGAAGAGCATTAGAGACTAAGAGAGGCGTTATTTGGATATGACTAGAAACATTATACAGCCATGCTTTTTGGGAGATTTGGTAGAAAACATAACTGAGAGAAGTGATAAGCGTTCATTATTGGTTCAATTACGTATGCTTGCCAACTGTACAATACATTTTTTTATCCAAAGCCCTGTAACATATACTTAAAAATGTAAGCATTCCTGTACTTATATATCGATAAATCTTTGTTTTAAACTAATAAACTGCTATTTTTATGTATAAAATAATAATAATGTAAACACAGGGAAACGGGCTTCTGCATGAATTCAGCAACTAACGTGTTCATTCTACAGACCTCAGTAGTGCCGGTCTTTATAACGGTAGAAAACTAACAAAGATAGTAATTTGAAGACATATTTTTAACTCCATATTTTTTAAGTTGTGCAATACTGTTCAAAATATAATATTAAAATTAAATAATTTTAATGCAATGTGTTCATTAACATCGAATTTTCCTAATTTCAACAAGTAACAAACATTTTTAAATGACTGACAGCGTAAGAAATAAAGGAACAAATAAGATATTTAATACCTGACACATAGATTTCTAAAGCACATGTTTTACAATTGTTTTTCATAAGAGTTCGTGTTTTATGGATGTTTAGCTTTGTATGTTCATTGTATAAGTCTTCGAGTCAAGTCCTTTTCTTGTCCATGCATTAATTATCATGTCTGCTGGGTTGACAATAGAAAAACCAACGAACTTTCATAATAAGTCCCCATAAGTCTTTTTCTTTTATGCTGATATAAATAATCACGCTATTTGGTATCTGAATATCATTTTGCACATGCAAAAACAATACGATGTGCACAACTCTTGAGTAGTAACGCTAATCGTTAGTTATTTGCCACTTACATACTAAAATAGAATGCAAAATAAAAATGAAATGCAATATTCCTACATGTAACAGTTGCCCTAAAAAACAAAAAAGTGCGACATAAAATTAAAATGCCCAATTCCTGTATGTAGATATTAGATCAGGGGCAGCAGCTTAAATGCGACACACATGATGACATACTTGGCAATGAAGAAATGAAGGATTATTTCTGCCAGCTACACAGCTGATCCAAAGAGAAATACGTAGTAGAAATGATTTGTCACGACAAATAGAACCTACTTACCTATAACCTACTACATACAAAAACAAAATGCGATGTTCCTGCTTGTATCTTTAGCCCTAAAATACGAAAAATGCGAAATAAAATTGAAATGCAAAGTTTCTGTATATATCATGTGCCCTAAAAAGAATGCGAATAGTAAAATTGAAATGTGAAGTTCCTGTAGGTATCATTTGTCCTTAAAATACGAAAAAATGTCGAAATAAAATTATATAATGCCTAATTTTTATTTGTAGTGTTATGACAAAAAATGGCGTCTTATTTGGCAATGCACTAATGAAATAAAGGATAATTTCTGCCAGCTATACAGATGATCCAAAGAGACATACGTTTTAGAAATAACTGTTATGCGAAATGGAAGCTACCTAACTATAGTTAAAAAAACAGCTTGTTCTCTGAAGCGTATGTGTTTTATGAACTGCGGTTAGCCAGTCTTGGCATACAGAACATCAATACGGTAGCATAAAAGGTATAATATGGTCTGTCTTGATTTGCATAAAGTCCTTTTAGTCGATATTACACCTTCTTTCTTTTCTATGATACGGATCAAGTCGACTTTCGTTGTGTTTTAATAAATAAAATGGTGTTCGTGTTTTGGACAGATTATCAAGTTATATGGGGAAACAAGTTGCTAAGAAGTGTAAAAATTGATTGATTGATTGATTGATTGATTGATTGATTTTGTCCGATGATCTGACCTGCAAAGCTGTCACTATACACCAGTAATATAAGTTGAAGTGTTTTATTTCGTTTGTGGTTTTTCTATTAACGTCGAATCCGGTGCCTGACCCGCGACACCCTCTAAACAAGTTGTAGCCCGAAGTGAGATGAAGGTTTTGTTGTATTGTTTTCGTTGATATATGAATAAAGACGGTAGAGGGTTTCGATCCAATTAAAATACAGCAGTTGAGAAGTGAAACCTAAAAATAAATGCTAAATTACTAGTAAATAACTGTGTGTAGTACCAGAAACAAGCACGGAATTTCTAATTAAGTGTAATTAAGTAAAAACAATATGCGCGAACAACATATGGGATATATCTACAAGTAATTTACTTGCTTTCAATTAATAACAATTTTAATTGCACATATTCTCACAAACAGATGGTCCCGTCTCTCTACATATAACGCTTTATAGAAACAGGTCCCCGAAATCGAGTCGTCACCTCATAACTTTAAAAATATCTCCAATTTGCTTCCATAGAATTTTAAAAATCTAGTGTTGCAATATGTATATATACTAAATAGCACACAACTTCCTAACTATTTCTCAAAATAGTATCCAATGATGTACTATATCTAATCTTTACGAAAATGTTCAATAAAGATGTAAATCTTCTATGCTACGCATTATTAAAAGGGGACGAAATTTGTATTGACAATTTTTAAGAGTTGTCCGTAGATTTGGTTTCTTGTTTGGTTTGCTTGTTTTGATATACATGTTATTAATTGACTGAAGATGTTTACTTTTTATGTGTCTATTTCCGTTTGTCTTTCCTTAAAATAGTATATAAGAAGAAAAGACATTTATATCGTTTTTATAGCAGTTAGGCAAAAGAAGCTGAAAAAGCACATTATAATAATTAATGTTCAATTTAAAATGAATATATGACGCAAACAGAACAGATGTTGAGTGTAATTTGTAAAAGCGTCACAGATAGTTTAGTGTCGATGCCCACTATACCAAGCGTGTCGTTTAACAAGTCGATATAACGACAAAAACATGCAGTCTTACTGGGAGTAAAGAATTTACCCTCTCTTTTTACTCTTTTTCACTGTCTCCGCTTCTTAATTGACCATTAACAATTATATTCAGCGTCAATGCTCTCTCACTATAGTAATTAGCAGAGGTAATTAGGAACCCTTTATGTGTTTATCGGTGTAACAAGAACAACAGGAAACATAGAATTTGATAGAATCATCAACACATTCACAGTACAAGAATACTGAATGATGTTAAAATTAGATAAACTTACTTTCTTATGGCAGTGAAACTGTTTTTAAATCAAGTTTTCACAACAGGTAAAAATCTGCACGTTATGTTCTTGCAAAACTAATTAAACACGCTGATTACTGTGGAAGACTAATTGAAGCTTAGTTTTGAGATGTAATGTTGATGTGCTGTGTATGCTGTCTTATTGGGTGTGTTCGACTTCTGTTTGTCACATCTGTAAGTTACGAGATAATTGTTTTCACATTTTCGACCATAATTATTAATTTTTTTTTTACATACGAATGTTTTATCAATATTCTATTTAACTAAACGATTTTCATCTTGATCTTGCAGATTTTTCGTTTAATCGTCAGTAGACATGAATACATGCATGTACTTAAAGTTGTCAGAACAGATTTTAAATTTACCGAGTCAAACGTTTTAACGGCTCAATAAAACGCGTTACTTGAAATTCATTTTGCGGCTCCTGTCATGTACATTAATATGTATTTTACAGTTCTTATAGTTTATCGCAGGTGGTCCGTTTTGATGCTAAATTTGCTTACGACATCCAATACAGCCTTGTTCTGGGGTCCTCAAACTGTCATTTAACTTGTATTTGTCTAAAAATAGATTAAATATATCTTGATCGACGTTAAACATTAATCAATTAAAAGTGCTTTAAAATATAAATATTATTAAATTATCTGCATATTCAACTGTATTTGCCGCACAATTTTCGAAATTTCATTGTTGTTTTTTTTTCTTGTACCCAAAACCAAAATAAAAAGCAAAATTATCAGTCAAGCTGATTTGTGCATGGTAACTTTTAATGTATTTCTTTGTTTACAAGAAAAGTTTTGACGTCACGGTTGCATTCAAACTTGCTGCCAAAATTGTTTTGTCGACACATATTTACATAGTAAATGGTATGCAGTTATAATGGGTTATGGCTGGAATTGCAATCAACGTTCTTACATAAAATGTAAATGTATACCATGATATATTTACATGTCAAATTGATGACCTACACTCAGTTTGGCAGCTCATAATCAGATCACACACCCCAAACAATGCTTCATTTTACAACCTTTTATTTTGTTTTTATTATGATGGCAATCTCAAAGTAACAATAATAGTAGTATGGCCATTATATAAACAACTTAAATTGAAAGAATAATACTAACCGAGGTGAAAGCGAGGTCAGGAATTAGCAAGGAAAACCATATTTGAATGACAATCATTCTTATTTCAACAAAACACGTGAAGACTTACTGAACCGGAACAAAATTCGTGTCTTCTGATAGTATAGTACAAGTGATGAATGTATAAAAACTGACTCGTGCTGACATAATGCTCTACCAAGTCTAATTTTGACAATAAACACATACATTAAGTATGCCTTTAGTAAATACGACGCGTTCCGCGTCTTCGAAAATTATAAATAAACAACTTTTAGCCTATATGAATGTGTCGTTATTATTTTTTGTCCAGTAAAACAGTCCTAACATACGACGGCTTATTCGTGCTAAAGACTTTCACCTATAATTATCCCTCCAAAACAATAGCACACATTTTAAAATGTATTTATACGGTTTTACACGAAATTTAAAACGAAAGAACAGCCCAAAAAGCTTTCTCTGTTAAACAGCTGATCGAAACAACGTCACATTTAATTGTTTTCATTCTTTCATTCAATTTTACTTAAAATAAAAAAAGAGAATGCCAGATTTTGACACCTTTACCTAGATATAGATTCTAGATATCAGCCAAACTATAATCTTAATAACACTAGTACGTAGTTACATTTATTAAAGTAATAACAAAGTACCGAACACCAATGAAATTGTCAAAGAAGGCAATCCAGAAATAAAAACTTTAAACTCGAGAACCAACAACCAAAAATATAGTTACTACAGCAATGGTTCTGACTAGGTACAGCTATTTCAAAAGAAATTATAAATTAAACCAGGTTTTATGGCAAACTTCCCGCTTCCATTACCGTAGTGTGTGACCAACCTAAGCAATAAATAAAGAGTTTTTTCTGCAATAAGAGTATTGTTGTTTTTGTTCTGTGAAATATCGAACATCAATTGTATTATATTGAATTATAGCATTAAGTGAAAAAAATACTTCCATATAACCAAATGAAGGTAATAACAAAATACCGAACACCGAGGAAACTGTCAAAAAGACAATCCACAAATCAAAGTTCAAGAAAATGGCAAACTCCAGAACCAACAACCAACAATATAGTAGCTACAGCAATGGTCCTGACTTAGTACAGGCATTTTATGAGTTGGTTAGTTGATTAAAATGGATGGGTATTATATACCCAGTACCACTAGTCAGTAATAGGTGTATCCAACAATCATCGTAGCAAATTCAATGTACACTTCAATAACAAAAATTGGGAAAACTATCTGCAACTGTATTTTCAAACGAGATTGAATATTTTTCAACGAAAGAAGTTGTATGTATAGTAAAACTTATTAAAGGCGCTGAGGAGTCTTTTTTTTTCTTGTAATCTTGGTTTATAAGTTTATCCCGAAGAAATAGGTGACGTTTGCAAAAATCAGTATTCTAGCTGCAAGCTCTGGCATGCCTGATCATCTGAGAAATATAGACACCAGGAGAAACTGGAATATTGCTGCATAAGTGAGGAAAATTTTAATTTTGATATTAAATCGTCTCGTTTGTCGTACATTCTTGTGTTAAGATGACCATTTGTGTAATATTCAAGGTGTAAGTCTAAAATAATGTAGATGAACCTTTAAACATAGTTAAAAACATTATATGTATTAAACAATAAGTCATTAAGCACTATTTTACAAAACTTTACTGGAGGAGCTCTATGTGCAGTCGTCTTCAAGTTTGTCTTCAGGAGAAGCTGGAATATTGTTGCATAATCGAGGAACATTTATAATTTGAAATTAAAATCATCTTATTTGTCGTAAATTCTTGTACTGACATTACCATTGGCGTCATATTCTAAATTATGTAGATAAAGCTGTTTCTGTGGTTTCCTGAATTTCCAGTTCTGAGGGATATATTAACGGATGCCACACAGCAAATTGAGGGTTGTTAATAAAGGACATCATGAATATGTCTGTACGTGAAAGTAAAGGATCTAACTTCTGTTATCAGGTGGAACTAGAAAATTGGGCTAGGGGGGGACGAAATTCGACAAAAGGTCTGGGGACCGCTCAATGTAATTAATTGTTAATTTAAAAACAAAAAAGATCAACTAAAACTTTGTCCTTTTTTCGCTCACTCTCTTTCTTTTCTCCTTTTTAGGGTGGCGGGGGGGGGGGGGGCGAACGTCTGGATCCGCCACTGGCTATCCTCACGTCTTTAATAAGACGATGAAGAAAATGATAAAAGTAAAGAAGTGAAACATATATATGACCCTAAAAGTTACCTATGTTGAAATGCTTACAAAATCAATAGATCAGGCAGTAAATGTCGTAACAACTTTAACTGCCTTCGTAAATAAATAATAAGCGTTTAATATCGATATTTTAGATGAAATTTTAGAAAACATACGATATAAAATTGTCAAAAGAAAAATTCGCGCAGCTCGTGAGATAATGAACTTTATCTTTATTTGTCGTATTTAAATGAATACTACATTGATCAGTTACATAAAACAAACAAACAAAAACAATTTCAAAGAAATCGCACCTCTTACTCGTCCGGAGCACCTGAGTGCACCCATGATTTTTATTGGGTTCGGGTAACTCTCTTTCTGTGTTTTATGTTTTTGTGTTTGTCTATATCCGGATTTTTAACTGTCTCTTGGCTTTTCGCTATTGTTGTTCGGTCGCTTTCTTTGCTATTTTCTTTATATAGTGTGTAAAGTTCATCTTTTAACAATTAATCTAATTATAATTAGACCTACTTAGATGTGTGTTGTACGTTCTACGCCGACAACTAAAATGCACTTGTTCGGACTGAAGACTCGCTATTTTTATTCTCTTTGTATGCCGGACGATATCGTGCCGTGGGATAGCATCGATTTTATTTGTATATCTTTCGAGTAGGAGCATCAAACTTATTCGTTCGTTTGCTTGGATTTGTAGGCGAAGCGCCTTTATTAATGTTCTGTTGACCTCTTATGTTTTTTTAGCTAAAAAATCTAATTAGTCTAGTTAATGCTATATATACATTGAGAATATTTTTTTACAATTCAGGAACCAATTCATTATTTTAAAATGGCGCGTCCAAGTATTAGTTAACTTTAAAACTTGTTCGTTCGTCTGCTAAGCTTTGTAGGCGAACCGACGATTTTTTTCATTCGATGTGATGTTGCTCTCGGGTGTAAGGCTGAGAAAAAATACATGTATTGTGTTTTGTTCTTAGAATGTTTTTCGCAACTTTCAGTTAGCTGTATCATGTCGTCAAATTTGTTTTAATGAGAAAGTCGGTTTATCCAGTTATAACATTCGTTGTTTGGCAGGAAAGCTGGCAACCAGGGTCAATTAGGTTGGAGTCCAGCACACACTGCACGTAGACCGGCCCGAACTTGCAATCCCAGTGATGAATAGAAGATAGCTAATGACGTAGACCACTTGGAAACCTGACTCATGCAGTGGAAATAAAAACTTGTATTAGTGAGATAGTTTCAACATGTTTAGGAACCGTTGCATTCAAAATTCGTTTCCAGTTAAAAGCGTACAATTTATTTGTTTGTATTTTGTGTTTTTTTTAATTTGATGTTGACCTTAGATGTTATGCTGCAGAAAATTAAACAAAAGTTTAAAAAAAAACAGTGGAGATATTTTACTTTTTTGTACTTTAAAAAGTCGCGTCCAGATAAGAACATAAAGCAGATTCGTTCATCTGATGGATTTGTAGACAGGTGAAGTTGAACTTGAACATGATGTTGCAACGAAAATAAAATATTTAGTCGAGTTAATATTAAATACATATTTGAGATATTTTTACCATTTAGGATCCATTTTGAAAAATATGATGGAAAATGGTTATCCACGTGAATGTTACAAATGCACACATCACGGCATACAGAAGTAAAATCAATATGCACAGGGGCAAAAGCCGAGTTGCCGTATTTTATTAACCAAAACTTTCCTTGTCTTCATTTTAAGATTTAACATAATTGGTTATTTCAGGCATTACATGTAAACTGGAGACAAAGTGAGGAAGGGTTTCAGCAGGAAAAATGTAAGCTTTATCAACAAATTTTCAAAGTTGCATAAAATATGAATATGTGAATCCTCTAACAGTATTGAACCCTTGTGTAAAATTTCAGATATGTACTTGATGTAGTTTTTGAGTTATGGTCCAGAAACCACTAATTCAAGAAATTTTCTAACGTTTTTCTGTCACTGTGACCTTGACCTTGAACGGATTTACCCCAAAATCAATAGGGTTCCTCCTCTTATGGTATGTAACAATATCCTAAAGTTTCATTAAAATCGGTTCACAACTTTCTGAGTTATGGTCCGGAAACCAGTTGTTGACGCCCGCCCGCCCGCCCGTCATCATCATAACAATCGCCGAGTTCAACTTCGCTGCAACTCGGCTAAAAAGTCGCGCTCAGTTAAAGGTGCAAACTTATTCGTTCTAAGACAAACGCTGATTGTTTTTTTTATCAAACGCTGGTCTACTGGTCAGTAGTAAAAAAAACTAGAAAAAAAAAAACAAAACAATAAGTAAAGTTGAAACTCACAATGGGAGTACAATACGCGTTCAAAAAGATGGTAAATTTTATACATTTGTCTGCTGGCATTTGTAGGCGAAACGATTATTGTTTTGTTATTTTTTATATTTGAAGTGATGTTGACCTACGACGTGATGCGCATAGCTAAAAAAGTAAGTGAATGGAATGAAATGCAAAATACATAGTGGGCTATATTTAACCACTAGGAACCATTTCTGTACAAGAAAAACGCGTTCGGATGTTTTTCGTAACGTAATGTGTGGAACATTAGCTTTAACTTGAAGACAAAAAGTATTTTTGGTTCTAAACACACAAAAATGTTTTTTTTTCTTTTTTAAAATAAAATGTATTATTCTAATTCGCGTAGATTTCCATAAAACCGAAATATAAAATTCCTGCTTGGTTTGATTTTGTATAAATTTTATCGAATCACCAACCGAAAACGTACAAAACGAAGATAAGACTGCGATGTGTTGAAAAACAATGAACTTCAGAACAGTAATTAATCTGTTGCGAATATATTTTCATTTACAAAGATTTGAATGATAAATTGAATTTCCTCGAATTAATCTTAAACATTGATAACTTGAAAGATAGTTGTTTGCATTTGAAATTCTTAATCTAGGTCAGAACGTTCTAAGGCATGTGATAAGACCGAAAACAAGCGTCTTATCGCCAATATAAATACTGCTTGTCTGTAAACAGGAAGAAGACATTTTGCATTTGGATTCAAAATGATTATTTTTATGTGAAAATACTACTTTTAAACTGGCTCAAATTCTTACCTCCCCTGGCTTTTAGTTGGAGTAGTCGATTCCTAATTTAAATAGTCTTTTTTAAGTATAATAGGAATTTCTGTAAAGAACCAGTTAAAAAACAATAATCGGTTTCGAAACAAAATATATTATAGAAGGTCACTCACCAGCGGCGACTTTGTGTTTGTTTGGTAATAAATCTCAAATTAATTAGATATTTGTTAATGATAGGGATATTTTATTCTTCTGATCGTCATCAAAAGCAAATATATGACGTTCAGTTCATTTTTTTAATATTGACCTTTAATCCCAAACAATAAAGCATTTTTACCTCTTGATTGGTTTTTTACCTCTTGATTTGTTCACCTGTATGATCAATATTACTTACTGAACAATAATTCAAATATACATTAAAGTGACAGAACAAGGGAAAGTTAAAGAAATTGACATTTCGAATTTTAGAATCAATTCAGGCATCAAATGATCGAAGAATAAATTTAAACACAGAAATTCTATAAGAAATCAAATTAGTCTATAAATTATGTATTCCTTCTTCCATTTGTTCTTTTCAACTGTCTTGTCTAGAAAAAAAATGCGCTTAATTTTTTACATGCATAATTGAGATGCCTTTTCAAAGCTAAACATGAATGCTTTTACCTGTTCTTAGCAATAATAATTGAAAAAAAATATTCATTAAGGAACATTTTCATATTTCACTTGGTACGCTTTAAATGTAATGCCAAAATTATTACATTTTAAAATTTTTGTCAGAAGTTCCTTTGATACTGATTATCGTGGACTGTTTGTAGATATTTCTTTCGATTATCACAATCTGCCATATGCTTCTTGCCAAGACTAACGACATTTCTAAAGCACACATACTTATTTAGAGAAGGCGAATCTGATTAACACTCTATATATTTTAATGTGCTCCTACTGTTTAAAATGTTGGATTTTTGCCACCAGCATAGTTTGAGATTTGATAGCATGATGATATGATATATTTAATATCGATGTGTTTAAAGTGACATGTGATATGCCGATACCCGCCAAGGGACGTTTATCTGTTTTACCTTATCAGACGATCAAGTAAGGAAAGGTTCTGTCGGTTGATCAACGTCTGACGTTCATCATTCACCGAGTCCAAGAAAATTACAACTTAATGGTTTGGTGAACTATCAAATATGCTATAAAGTGTTGATAGAGAAAGATGGATGACGATTTTGACGTGTATTTATCATTAACGCTATTAAAGGTGTCTGTCTGTCAGACGATTTCAGTAAATAATTAGATACCTATGTATCCAATAGCCAATATTACAATGAAATGTTGATATATTTGTCAAAATTTGTGTATTTTTTATTGCAGGTAGATATCGAATGATATTTTACGATCTTTAAATTCAATGTATTAAAATGTTTCGTGTTTTTACCATTTTAAATACCTAATATATATGCACTTTATTTTCATAAAATTACTGTGCCGCGAACAGGATCCAGTTGTTGCAGTACAGGGGCGGATACAGGATTTTCGAAAAAGGGGGGGGGGGGCGTTAAAAGGGGATATCGGAAAAGGAAGGCAACAAACAAGGTTTTTATAGTGTTCAGTAACCTATATTTGGTACAGTATATACAACAGAGATATCATAATAAACGAATTAGTACCGTTAATGCATTAATTTATGGCGAGGACGAGCGGGGATTACATTTTTGCCTTTGGCGCTGGTTGTTACCCTCCCTGTTCTCTTTTTTTCCTTTCCTTTTTTTAAAAAGAAGGGGGCGTACGCCCTTACGCTCCCCCCCCCCCTGGATCCGCTACTGCAGTCTGGACATTTATCCAATACATATTCGAAAACTTGTTCCAAAAAAATGAAATATCGTAAATATCGTAAAATCTCCCAATCTCGGACAGCAATATGGAGAACTTCCCTTTGTCCTTCATGGAGATGTCGTCTTATGCCCTTATTTATATTGACTTATACTTATTAACTTCCATGTGCGACAATCAATCATTTTGATTACATGTATACATTTTAATATTTATCTGAATGTGTTTGTCACAGTGTGCATTAAAACTATCTAAACCCTAAAGAGTTTTTTATGGTACCGGTACCCCCCAAAAGTATAACTCATAGTCCTAATTCCAACCCATGCCATGCCCTAGTTGTTCTGATAATCCTCTTAAACACTTTACGGTGTATTCTGGATTGTACCTTTTTGAGTTGCTATGCTGCATGGACGGAACTCTTGCCGAAACCAATTATATTAAATGCAAACATAATATTTCATTATGTAACTTAATATTTATATTTAAAATTGGATCTTTGTGCGGTATTATTCAAATGTTATTATAGGCATGGACCTGATATGTCATATACTACTTCAGTCCTTGTATAGTCAAATGTTTATACAAGTATTCACCTTATTTTAACACGGATTTCCAAAAAGCATGAAAAATATTGAATGTCGGAATAAGAAGAATAAACTTTTGCCCTGCTACTTCAACCACGAACGTTAAGAATGCACGTTCCTATATATAAAAAAGATGGATCGTCGTTATAACAATAGGGAAGAGTGTAAAACACACATTTTATAAAGCAAACAAATGTTGAAATGCGGTGTCAGAATTAACTGCATATAATTATTTGCTACTGTCGTTTTTGCAATCGTTTTGAAGAATAATGTGATTTAAATTGTTTCAAGTAGAGTTTTTATATGTAAGATTATTTTCCACATATAATAGTTGATACCGTTAATATTGAATGCACATTACGTGATAATGCGGTTAAGAAACTCATTTACTGGTAATACAAATCTTTCAACACTTTCATACACGTGCATATATTTATACGCTATGCCACCACTTAGTCGCTTCGCTGAGGTACTACTATATGGTTATGTATGTGTGATATCCTCATTGCTAGCAAATAATAATTAGCACTTGTCACTTTAAAGAGACAACAAATACTACTAAGCATACATACTACTGCTGACATGGGCATTTTCTCCAATTGACAACCCCTCCCCCTTTTTGCATGTGAAAACACAACTTACAATTACAATCAGCATGCTTATTTCACTTATTTCAATTATGTTACAAGCATCATTAGTTTAGGCCCACACAATATTTCTGCAACTTAATTTTTTGTTGAATTGTGTTTAACGCCACTTTTCATTGTTGGGGTTGTATTGGGAGATGAAGCCGAAATTACCCGGAGTAACTCCGGACTTCGGTAGGACAAGCGGCAATCATTGTCAATTAAGAATAGAGCTGAGTATACCATGCCCGCAGTGAGACTTGAACTCGCAACATCAGTGTTGACGTGATCAATAGTATAGACTTACTCCTTCGCCACTTGACCACCGAGACCCGACTTGTTTAAGTCATCTCTTCAATGTCTCATAGAAAATAAGGACATAAACACGATTTAAATCAATATCAGCTATATACTGACGGAAAACTAAAAATGACTAACATGTAACGGCTGATACAGCAAAAGAATGACCACAATTAAAAGGATTGATTGACTGTTTGTTGTTTTACAATTAAAAAGAAGACAACATGGATAAATACAATCCTACATGTGCCATTATTACGGACATCATATTTTCTACCAACAAGTCAAACTTATAAAATGAAAATAAAAAGTATATTTCTTAAGATATACAATTACTTGAAGATAAACCAATTTTTTAAAGTCTCTGATTACATGTGCATGGTGTAACACTTTAATAGAAAAAAGTCAAATTGACTTAACCTCCTATTTTACATAGCGTAGCATTGGGCAAGTGTTACTATTTATTAATATGAAAAGAATAATGTTATTATGTATTTTGCTTTGGGGTTGTCTACTTGAGATTAATATAAAAAAATATAGAACAATTAGGAAGGTCTTTCCTAGATTCCTGTAAGAAATTAATTTTTCTTCATCTGTTGTTTTAAACTTGACTACATTGGTTGCAGTGCCATTTTTTAGGCGGAACAGACTATTTCTGTGCTCCTGAGTAAAACAATACATGGTTGTCACGGACTTTTGTGGCCGTTGCAAATTGCTAAGGACAAAATGCCACTTATGTTTGTATAATGACATATTTCAGTAAGGTACATCATCCTGATTTAAAAAATATATGGTTGCTAAGGACTTTTGTAATGGTTACCTTGTTGCTATGGTATGACCTTGACCCATAACCTTTGAAAATGGGCTTTCAAGTTTTCAAGTTTTATGCAAAAAAAGATTAACCGAAATGAGTCAAGGGCTGTAACGCGAAAACGGTGCATCGCACAGTTGCGGACCAAATGTAATAAAGGAGTAATTTTCCAATTTATTGTCTTCTTTTATCTGTTATAGTTTTTTTTTGAGTTGCAATGATAACAAAATTGGAGGCCTAAAGTCGAGGTCACTTCTGAACTTTGACTTTGAGATTTCATTAAGGACATGTCACAGGATGACAAATGATGAAGACCTTAGGTGATATCGACTTACGGTTTTTGTGATAAACGGAGTCCTTGAAATATTGAAGTCATACCGCTCGCCCTCGAATCGATATTTTTTAGCGAAATTATGTCATAAATTGTATCAAAGTTTATTGACATTTCTCACTTTTCAGTTTTCTTCTATCTGTCATATTTATATAGAGATTAAGCGCTCGATAACAAGGTTTTAGGATTTTGGACAGATAACTCGGTAAAAAAAATGTTTCGATTTCACATAGTGAATTCCGAATAGACTTTCAGTGCCCAAAACTTGTCGCGAAATGATATGTGGCGTACTTTATTAAACTATTTGGTTTTGAAAGTTGGTGAAAAAAATAATAATCCAAGCAAAATCAATAAGGTCTTCCCACTGGAAGTAGGAAAGACCTTAAAGAGGCAAGTGATACTCGGACCATCGGCATTACTCAGTGTTAGTTCTTTGGCGTGTATGTCACATATAAGGAAAACATCTTAAAATATTTAGTTAAATCTTTATTTTTGGCCACATATTGGGATTCATAACATTATAAAATAAATCATCAATGAAGGGATGCAAATTCCATTGGAAGTCAAATAACTTAATTGATTTAAGACTTTAAAACTACATGTACCTTAAAGCAAATTAAATATATATTAAAGTTGTGATTTGTGATATGTATTAAACGTGTGACGTGTCAATGTTATGCCCTAACTATGTGTTTTGTTGGCTTCGAGCACTCATGTTCGATAACTCTTAAAGTTTGACGATTTTTGTCTTAAACTCTGGCGGGCTTCGGTGGCCGAGTGGTTAAGATAGTTCGTCTATATATATATGAATCACGTGGTCTACAAACACTGACGTTGCGGGTTCGACTCTCAGAGCGGGCAAGGTGTACTCGACTCCAATCTTAATTGACAATGATGGCCAGTTTTCATATCAACGCTCGGGGGTTTTCGGCGGGTACTCCGGAGACTGGACGCAATGATATAGCTGGAAAATTGCTGAAAGTGGCGTTAAACATCATTCAAACAAACAAACAAACAAAATATCTTAAACTCATGAAATACAAATGTATAAAGTCTAAACATTTCCTTTCATGGATCCCTATATCCCTAAAAAGTTTCAAGTAAATCGATAAACACATACTTGAGTTTATGTGCGACATGTTTACAAGCAATTGCCTAAAATAAGACGATACAAGTCCCGTAACTCTCAATAAAACAGTGAGAATTCTTCCATAGCAAAAAATGAAATTACGTTTTTTGATCCAGTTTAGACCACTAGCAAGAGGAATCAAAACGTTTAACGTATAGCACTTTCTATAAGCACATAAAAACTTCGCATATAAGGAAGGCATTTCCGGATTAGTCTGGAAAATTCACAAAATAATCTTATATATTATATTTTCTGTCGCAAATATAAAAGTTTGTTTTGCAAAAAGATCATTTTTATTAGTTTTACTAAAGACCGAATTCAGATCATTTATATGTCTGCTTTGTTTGGGTCTCTTAAGACAACAACGCCGTTCACAATAATTTCAAAGAACGTTTTAAGAACATCATACTCAATACAAAACACGTCTTTTTATGCCTTTTCATAAATCAAATCAAGCTTGGGATTATCATTAAAATCTATATATTTTATTTTTGTTTAGAAAATGTGTTGTACTGAATTACTGACAATCCCTGTACAGAACTACGTCAATTAATGAGAAGTAAATTATAAAAATATCTTATCTTTGTTACAGAGATGTAGACTGCTATAGCTACAGGTGTCTTGGATGCAAGGTAGGAAATGTCTACTGTTAGAAGAAAATAATCGAATACATTTCAATTTAAATAGAACTATTTCGAATGATAGAGGTTATCTTTATTAATACCTATATACTAGTATTTAGCAAGAGTCCATCTGTAAAAAAATTATTTTTGTGAACAAAAAAAAGAATACTTTGGGGACCTCCAATAATACCAAAATTCTAAATTATTAACACCCCTTCCAGAAAAACACTTGAAAAAGGCCTATGAAAAAAAATTACAACATTATTTGAGGCAAAATAGTTTTAACAAACCCTTACTGATTTGCAACATAATTTACAACGTTTAATTGAACATGTATGTTTTTAATTGGATCTGAACACACGAAACAAAAAGTTTTCTGAATTATATTTCATTCGAAGTTTATCTCGAACTTTAATTCTAACTCGAGGTCTAACTTGAAGTTTAACTTGGATGATCAACTTGAAGTGTATCTCGAACTCGAAGTCCTACTCGAAAACTAACCCAAAGGTTAACTCTAACAAAGTCCAACTCAAACTCTAACTCTACCTCGTTGATGCACCTCACCCTTATTATAAGTAACTCCTCTTCAGCAAAGTTACATATACCTTTACATAGAAATTTAGATTTCTCTGAAATGCACGTAAATGATCAGTAATTTTGGATGTCACAATAGTTTAAATGTTTTCCTGTCGGAAAAAATGCGGTCGACTTGCACTGTATACATAATTAAGTATAATTAAGAATCGGGCATAACAGTAAGACTCCTGTGAATTTATAGGTCTTACCAAAAGATTCATTCTACAGATTTTGGTTTAAGATTTTTTGAGCTACCTACTTTTTTTTATTTATATCTATTTATAAATGAATCAATTGAAAATTATGTATTTATTTATTGTGTATTCTCTTTCAGAAAACGTGTCAGTGTTACAAACACAAAAACCAAAAGACGAAAAAATTCAAAATTAATTAATTAAAACTGTGTTATAGAGAAAAAAAAGCTCTTACCAGTTTAACAGTTTGGGACTTGGAGTATCTAAAAGGCCTATAGAAAGACACTTGCAATTTTAACATGTTTATAAATAATTGTAAAAGAATTTACTGGGCGCTTTATGATGGACGAGAAATCAGAAATGGCTACAGTCGTCAATTAATACTACATACCTCCCACCAAAGAAAAAAGTCTGATTATTTTTAGAAATAATTGCTGCAAAGATGAAAAATTTTTTAACTATTAATCACCGAACCGTTCGAGTCTTAGTGAGGGCAAGGTGTACTCGACTCCAATCTTAATTGACAAAGATTGCCAGTTTTTCACCGCAGGTCGGAGGCTTTCTGGCCCGATTCTGACCTTAGAGTTTTGAAAACTAAAATAAAATATTTCAGTATTTTTTTAATGATTCAATCAACTCAAATTTTGTTTATTTTGCTCATCTCCCCAACAAAAAGTTTTGCTTACGTCATTTTAAATTATTATTCAGTCAGTATGACGTTAACTTCATCTAATTATCTCATAGGACTTGGAACTGCACATTTAGTTTTATGATCATCTATTTATTATAAACATAATTTGTTCAGTTTTATAAAAATTAGTTCTTGTTTTCTTGTAAGATAGTAAGCTGATGAGAATTGTCTATAAATTGATATCATTTATTTTCTTACCACACCCCAAATGTCTGCCTTCAGAAAAACATGGAGCTCCAAGCTGAGAGACTACAAGTTTTGAAATAAAAACCAGCTTTCTGTATAAATATCGCAGTATGGGGCACTTTATATCATAACATACCCATAGATATTACAACAATTGCACATCTTGCAACATGTTCGTTCAGTAAAAATTGGCAATCTGTTTATTTTCTTTTATAATAGACATTTCGCCATTTAATTATCGTAGTACATGTGGCCAAAATAATAACAATATGCTAATGCCATATTCACTATAGATGATTTCAGCAACGCGAATTATTTCAATATTCGCACATGCGTGTTCTGTTTAATAAACTATTTTGCAAATTTAACATAATAAAACTAAACTAAATAACAACGCGGATTCAGAATCATGACCATACAACTATTATTTTCAATCAATCTTTAATTAAAGTAACTTCAGTTATTTCAGTGTCCTGTCCCGAAATTCCCTTTATATATGTACAGTTATTTCAGTGTCCTGTCCGGAAATTCCCTTAATATATATGTGTACAGTTATTTCAGTGTCCTGTCCCGAAATTCCCTTATATATGTACAGTTATTTCAGTGTCCTGTCCCGAAATTCCCTTTATATATGTACAGTTATTTCAGTGTCCTGTCCGGAAATTCCCTTTATATATATGTACAGTTATTTCAGTGTCCTGTCCCGAAAATTCCTTTACACAAGTTGCTGTTTCAGCATGTTTTGAAAATTATCAGCGAACTCCTAACGGACATTTTTTTAGATCGACCGTGACAAAAAAGGCACTGTGTGTTTTGAAACCTTTCATGACTGTGGTCTATGGTCTGCGCTTGTTTTAAAAGAAAAGATACTTAATAGTAGTAAATATACTCTGTAAGACTTGTCAACCCAGTCGGGCATATTTTTTCGTTATTAATTGACTAGCTATTCATCAATATGGTGCCTGGGTCTCGGTGGCCGACTTGCTTAGGTTGTAAGTTATTTACTGTGTCTGTTTACCTTGAGGTTATGGTTTAGGCCTTTACTGCGGACTGGTAAAATCAACTCCCACCTTAACTGACCTTGAACGGTTGACAGTCGTCCTGCCGAGGTCGGAGGCTTTCCCCTGGCGAACCGCTCCCCTCCTCCAATAATAATTAGATACCTCGATACAGCTAAAAACTGTTGAATTTTGCATCAAACCCCATTCAGTCAAAGAAACCAAACAATCAAGTAGTATACAGGAGAGTAAGTGGAATATGTCGAAATATTGTATGTAATTATGACCCAAATTTTCGAAAAGTATAATCATCAAACGTTAAAGGTGTACAGTGTTTTGACATATTTGATTTTAAATTGGTAGAATTTTATCGATTTAAATTATTCACGAAAAATCGTTTTGAATAATCATTTGGAAAAATGCACTATTTGTCAGGTCTGCCAGCATTATTGTAGGGGAATGTAATGAAGCAAATCTTGTTTTTGAGAAGTAAAACATGACAGAAACTAGTCATACACCTGCCAAAAACTGTGGAAAGCCTGAAAACTCATTAATATCATAAGTGTAAAATATTACTCAAAGTAAAATCAACAGATTTCGTCAGTCAGTATTACAAAAGATAGTGAATCAGGCATTTATCTTAATTAAGTACTTTTAAAATAAAACAATCAGACCACAGAGGGATTAAGTATATGTTGTCTGTCTTAATGTTCCATTATTGAGTGTAATTATTTTTCCTCTACATCACGTGCCTCGTTACGTATTACGTTTAGAAACACTAAATACGCTGACAGTTTGTTACGAGTCCCGTGATTCCTCACGTTTAAATACCCGTACGTTTGATCGCCGGTTTTCCGATTATCTTATTATATCTTATAAGTGGAAGCCAATATATACAATGTAGCTAAAAAAGAAAGTGGCTTTTAACACCATTCCAACAAAAAAGACGCATGTTATAAATGTGTATTCAAAGCAAGACCATAAGTTCAAAAAATAAAGAAGAAAAAACAGGCGTGAACAAGAATACTAATTGTGTGTCATTCTGATTGTTTTGAAATTAAGAACTTCCTTTCGATACTTTCGAATCATCTAAGTTAATAGTTAAATTTTAAAACGTGAGTTGGTGTTTTCATGTATTATGTTGCCAAGTTTATGTCCTTAATTAGTGTTCTTTGATCTCGTTTGTCCTTTTTGTATTTTTATGCTTATCTGTTAATTAACAAAACCCATTAGTCTAGCATGCCTGCTAGTCTGAATGTGGAATGTGAACGTAGGTCTATAAAATACTTCGTTCGTTTAAAAAAAAGAGGATTACAATACAAATTCCTACACTGTTAACAGTATTTTCCAATTTATTTTATTGGCATTTAATAAAAATTGTCATACTTAGTACTGTATATTAAATCTATGACCCAGCTAAGATATGTTGGAATGTAAGCGAGCAGTGTTTACAAATGCATGTTTGCTTTACTTTCCTTGTTCATTTATTGACGTGAAGGGAACAACCATTAACTTTATAGTTGCCCCGTTTTAATGGATGTTTTACCAGATAAATTATAGAACAATTGATATGTTTACTTTTCATGCATTGTAAATTTCAACTCTCATATAAATTTCATTGTTCGTTTCATCTTGAACGTTTAGTAGAGACCTTATTCAAATTCCTTTATCAAAAATAGAATTATTGTTTCTTTTACTAGTATTTGGAGGGGTGTACAATATTCAAGAGTGAAAAGGCAAGGTGCATTATTTTTGTAACATATATTTTTTATTTTAAAAAATGTATAATTTCTCTGCTTTTCGTTTTCTTTTTATATTTTAGACATTTAGATAATTCAAGATTTGAATTAACTCATAATATATGATGAAATAACTTGAACTACTTATTTATCAACGGATGATGTGCTCCCATTTCAACTTCTTTTCCGGTTTGTTTAATTTCAACGGAATTTTCTGTTTAATATTATAGGACAATTTTATTACAAATGTATCTGTCAAAGCACGTTTTTGTTCAGGGAACTGTTTAGCGGCTTCAACAATTTTCATTTG
Organism: Limnoperna fortunei; assembly: GCA_944474755.1. Lineage (NCBI taxonomy): Eukaryota > Metazoa > Mollusca > Bivalvia > Mytilida > Modiolidae > Limnoperna > Limnoperna fortunei. Next base: position 63,083,194 of record OX104113.1, read on the forward strand.
CTTATTTACAAACACCTTAAACCAGTCTTTAACAGGGCGGAAAATACAATCGACTGACAACAACACGAAAATCTCTGTCAAAAATTGCTTAGAGAGCTAAAGAAATTATAATTTCAAATATCTTTCATGTAGTCCTTTCAGCTGTACAAAAAAATTATGAAAAGTCTAACAAAAAACAGTTATAGACTTACTGGCCCTCTATTTGAACTGGTGCCCTCCTCAGTTGATAAGCTGTTGACTGATGACCCAGTAAATAACTGCAAGTATACTAATTTCCACAACAGATCGGTGACTCATTAATAAATCAGTTACATCTTAGAAATTTTTATTATTATTATTTTAATCTTAATTCTGTGGTGTACTGTAACTTAAAGTCTGGCTCACAGTTAAAGAATTCTGACAGACGACATGGATATATATATTTTTTAAGTGTGCGTGTTGTTATCCGTGTGCCGAACTCTGATGATAGTGTGTAACGTCAGGCTCACATTTAAAGAAGTCTGACAGAAGAAATGGATATTTTTTCAATGTGTGCGTATTGTTGATCATTGTTATCCATGTGCCGAACTTCGATGATCGGCCTTATGTCTCGGCAAGCGACTCTGCTTCTTAGCCAATATCATCTTATTTTAAACAATTAAGAGTCGCGAATCATTCTAAATCCTCCATTCCTTTAGTCAACATATTTTTTTTTAATCTAGTAGTTGTTAACATACGACTGATTCCATCATAGGTTACCAACGATGTTAAGAAGTACAATGTATCGTATTTTTTGTTTTAATAGTGTTTAACGCCACTTTAGCAATTTTCAGCGTTTTGTAGTTTATCCAGGAAAGCCGGGGTACTCGGTGAAAACCCCGGACCTATTGCAGAAATAATACAAACACATCCACTGACGTTGGTATAGAGACCACCCTGACTGATGTCAAGGTCGAAACTCGCGACTGTCGTATTGATCCGACGGTGTAACAGTATTTAGGCCTCGTTCTTATTAGTCCACAAAAAACGCTTTGACTACTATTAACTACCTTGGCATCTTCGCTAAAGAAAGGTTACTATAACCCAACCCCCGCCCCCCCCCCAAAAAAAAAAAACAAAAGAGGGAAGCGGATCGTAACCGTTTCACTCATGAAAATGCTGAAATCCTGATTCAAGACGGTTAAGCAATCCTCTGTTTTGTGCCATGATTTCGATAATACATTGCATTTTTTTCGTTTAGGTGTGGTAGTTCTATAGGATACTTACATGGATAAATGTCTCGTCGCTATCGTTGATAACGTATTCATATCAAAGAAAACCAACCAGTTTTCTTAATTACTTACTAATAATGTTTCTTTATTGTATCTACGTTTTCCTATTTTTCATAATTAACTAATATTTTTATGTTATCCTCAGAAAAATATTATGAATTCTTGCGTTACTGTTTCCATCTTATTTTATAAGCATAATGTAATGTGGTAAACATTATATGTAGACATAAAGATAAGTGGTTAAAAAAAATAATATAGGTTTGTTATTAGTAGCATGTTACATGTTTACGAAATTATTATAAATTACAATTATATCTCAACCGAAGATTGGAATTAAACAATCACCTGGGACTATCGGAATTAATCAATCACCTGGGACTATTGGAATTAATCAATCACCAGGGACTATTTAAGTAATCAATCACCTAGGACTATTGGAAGTAATCAATAACCTGGGACTATTCAATTTTAACCAGAAGAGAACTTGATCCCTTTATAATTTTTGTAAAAAGAAATTGTTGAATGATTCGAGTCAAACTCTTTATGTTGTATTTTCAGAATATAATTATTTACCGAAAATGCGGTGATGGATAAAGAAAAAATAAGTTGTAAATTTAAGACCTTTGTTTTTAATGTCACGTGATACGAATTAAATTGAAACAAATTTATTCTGCATTAGATAATATTTTTCGTACCACAACCGAATGTACGATTTTAGTATTTGTTATTTGAGCTGAATAATCAAAGTCCTTCGTGAAATTACAATGAAACCAAATAAAGATGTTTTTTCACAGTTTCATTAAATGTTTCTGTTAAATAAATGTTGATTGCAAATGGGATTATCGTAAATATTGTTTTAATTCCATTTTGAAATTAAGATCAGAATATCAATGTCGATTTAAATGAATCGCATATTTGTTTCTAGGGAAAAGATAGAACGATTTTTATTTACAATTTTACATGTAGGATGCAAACATGTCAAATCAATTATCTCGATTAAAATGTGTTAAATAAACAGAATCCCTATAATTCATCAGCAACGTCAGAATAACATGCGCAAAAAAACGGACGTTTTTTTCACAGCATGCATCTATATTATTAGCAGAAATTAGAGAAAGTCGGTTACAGAATTTAAAAAAAAATAGAGACAAAACATAAACAAAATGCGAGATTGTTCGTTAAATTAAATTATATTAGCTCATTTTAATGCAAAAGATAGAAATTTCGATGTTATAGTCTTTGTGATTTGCGAAATTAATACGGAGTAAAAATGCATATAGTAATTTACGTCAAAACGTCAGGGCTGACATGCGCCTCATATCTCTTGGCATCAACCAGAGAGAATCGTTTCTACGTGATAACACGGGGTCAGATTTCACTGTAGTATATGACTCAGTAGCAAAAGTCTATCGTTCAGAACGAAACTAATTCTCATGCTATAATTGTTATCCACGTGTATTTTTGTTATTAGCAGAGAAAAAAAACTTTGTGATTATTCTGTTGAGGTTTAGATTAGAGGATTATTGAATTCATTTTTGTCTTTATTTTTGTGGATGATGCTCATTTCTAACGGATTAATACGAGTTGTCGCCAAAATATAGATATGTTCAAAGGAGTTGGTAGATTATCCGTGATATGTCTATAGCATCAGTTGATCTTACAATCAGTTTTGTGATCATTGCAATATTCCTACACAGTTTAATTACCTGTGTTCATTAATTTGTTTTACTATTTTACAGTGAACTGTAGTCATGTTTAACAGGCGAATCTTTCAGTGAGGCGCTGTGTTAATTTAATTAATTATTGAACCAAAAACAATATCTGCCGTTATTCAATTCAGTTTTACCTGCAAACAGCGCAGATCGATACGAAATGTAGTGCTATGATGTTTTAAACTTTTATTGGCATGCATTGAAATTTCTTCAAAATGTGGCGTTTGTTTTTGTTGATTGTGATAATACATGTGATTGGAGTACCTTCCGAAGAAATTGTTACTGTCAAAACTGCTAGGTGCAGAGTGCAATGTTTAAAACAGGTAGGCATCTTTTACTTACTATTTATATTAATATATTTATTTTCAAATTGCTACAGCTGTACGATTGAATCTTTTCGCACCTCAAAACAATTTGTTTGATTATTTGCAGCGTTCGAACACCTGCTTCTGTAGTGCATATTCATATTCTTTTTAATGAAAACTATTGAAATTGGTTTTTACATTAGATATAAAGATAAAACATCTGTTGCTAAACAAACTTACTCCAAGAATTTAGAAAATTATGCATTTTTTAAAACTTTGGAATTGTTTTGAACATTTAAGGCCAACACGAAGCATTATCAGGAAAACTTTATTATCCTACAAACAGCAGGAGGTAAAAATACATGAAAATTTCACGCGAGAATTGACCTTGTATTGTTTCAAGCTCTTTTAATAATTTATAATAACTGAATGATGTATGATTTATTTGCTGACAAATAAATATTTCAGGTTGATGTTTCATTATAAAATTACATTAACGTAAAGAAAAATTTTCTATTTTTTAGTTTTAGCGAAATATAATATTTTCATTATCACTTCATGCTTTAAAAATAATAATCAACTACTTATAAAAACACAACGAAGGGGATTTTGTTTGTTAATGCAATCTAAGGTATACAACCTTTTGACAATACACCGTCTGTTTTATATTTACGTGCATATACTGATGTACATGACCTGCAAATTTACTATCTTTACTATTCTTTCTAACTTACTTATATGTTCTTCTGCACAAAACCATGACATTATAATAAAATTTTAGTCTACCATTTTTTTAAATCAAAACAATCATTTAATAAAAATATAAAAATCCACAAATAATAATTTCATATTAATAACCCCTTTTCAGACATTAAAACGCAGTTCTGAAATCACCGACGAGACCTGCTCTAAAAAAAGAAGCTGTGACAGGGTATGTACATTTACTGATTCTTCTTGTTGTTTCATTTGTATTATATGACTAGGTTCATTATCCAGACACTTTAGAATCGTCCATATTTATTTGGCCTCGTGTTGCCCCTGTCAGAAAGATTATAATAGGCAATAAGATACGGCTATAAACCCAACAATAACTTTAATTTGATAACAAGGGTAACCTAGCATCGCACATACACACGTGCGCTCCAAAAATTATACGGTAAACCACACGCTGACCATTGGTCATCTGCTATATATTGTGATAATTGGCTGTAATTAGGACTTACACAATATAAACACAATTAAGCTGGATTCTGTTTACAATAGTCTTATATTTATGTTGAGTAATTGATGGTTTGGAATCATCAGAAATTTAGAATGCAATAAATATTTAAATTTTTTTATATCACTTTATCTATTTAAATAAAGAATAAAAAAACAGGACATTAGGCTTTGTATATTTTGATACCTGGCTTTAATATCATAGATCTAGAGACAATTAAACATGTTTGTGGGCCTCAGGGGTAGTTTAAGATCTATTCGGGGTTTTAACAATAAATTTACCGATTATCTTAACATTATTTATACAATTTATGAGTACTCTAGCATTTTTTTAGATTCATCCCTGTGATGTTATTATTCTACTTTTTCTTAACGCGAGTTTTATCAAAACGAATACTTGTACTAAGTGTCACTGGGATGTTGTAGGACTTGCCATTTTATCTTAAGTATGCCTTTTTTTCGATTTCAGTGTTGGCAGATGTGTTCGTACTTGTTTCATAGCTACGAATTCTCTTCAAGCATTTGTAGTAACTCTGATACCTGCGTAAGTAGTACCGTAATAGAGAAAAGCAACATTTAGAATTAATACGATGAAATTAGCATTTAATAAGAAAAAAGAGATTTGCATAGTATTTCAAAATTAGAAATGAATAAACAAAGATTTTTTTCTTTTTTTAATTTCATTCACATTCACCGATATATACCAGGAAGTTAGAAAACAAATATGGTTTTGCCTTACGGTACAAAGGCCCAGGAAGGGCATTTATCCGCTTTTAATCTTGTCCTACTTTAAATTCGAGAGGTCCATAGGGTCTCTATTTGGCATTGTTATTTTAAATTTTGATTCATAAAAAAGTGATGGACGTAATAAAAAAAATAGTAGTATAAAGATTTCTACACATTGATTTACTGTATTCGAACCATTTGGAAGATATCAATGAGCAAATACATCGTCTGAAATGTATAATCATTTCGTTTCCCGAGGGTTTGTCGGTTTATAGAAATATCATGTCATCAAGCATCATTATACAAATTATATATCATAAGGTGACTTTTATAGATTCTATTTGTTGAAAAATAAAATCACGAAGTCTATTTAAAAACAACAAGTGCTCATATATGGGAAAACGAACGTTTTTTAGTAAATTATCGAACATGTCGCTTGTCGGATCAGTTTAAATAATTCTTTGGCATAGCTACATTTTATCTCTTACGAATATTTTTTGCAAACTGTAATACTAAACTTTATAATTATTGTTCTGTACAACAATATTAACATAATGGTTTATGGATTAAACTATTACGAGACTGTGAAAAATGTTGCTACTGTAATTGCTGCCCCCCCCCCCAAACCCCTACTTACAATTAAAACACCTTTATGGTTACGATACATTCCTCAGGAATTGGATGACGTACGGTACCCAATAATTTTTTTACGATATTTTGTTTATATCAACTCGATGACGTATTTCATTTACATTAGATGCTTATTTCAATTTGTTTTCAAATAAAAAAATGAACGTTTTCGTATTCTTTTCGTACTGAGTTTCGATTTAAAAAAACTGTAATGTGTGTTATTATAAGAAATCATACCGTGGGATTTATTTACAATGAATTTAAAGTTTTATCTAATTTGAATGAACTTATTTAAGGTATAATACGAGTAAATCTTTACGGGAACGAATTTCCAACTAATTATCTCTTTGTCGATATGTAATTATATTCAATAACTATTCTTTTATTTCGTGTTACAGCGAAGAGGCTGTGACGTCGCTTGTCAGTTTAGAGAAAAACAACCACAAGGTACGTATTTATTTTATACTGTTGTTTTATTTATGTCCGGCAAACGAAAGATTTGATATGAATGTTTCAGCAATTTTTCAGCTATATCATGGCGTCCAGTTTTTATTGTCGGAGGAAGCCAGAGTACCCGTAGGTAGGAAAACTGGCAATCCTTGTCAATAAAGATTGGAGTCGAGTACACCCTGCCTGCCGTGAGAATCGAACCCGCAATCTCAGTGTTGACAGACCAAGTGATCAATAGTAGACAAGCTACCTTAACCACTCGGCCACCGAGGCCACGCCAACGAAAGATGGGGAGGATATAGATTTCCCGTCTGTTCGTTCGTCCGTCCCACATCTGGTTTACCTTTGGTTGAAGCTTTTGTGATGGAGATGATCACATCTTCATAAAACCTCATACACATTTACATCTCATGACAGGCAAAATTCTGTAAGGTTGTGCTAAATATTTCACGCTAGAGTGAACTCAGAAAAAAGTGGGATGTTTACCAATATGTGCCCAGCGGGACATGCGTGTCGCCTAGACGACATTTTCTTGTTTCCTAGATTTATAAACAATTACTTTTTTTTCCAAATGTTACATTCATTTAGTCTACATGAAAGTTAATACTGAAAGTGGCGCTAAACTCCATTCAGTCAATATATAAAAGTCTTAGGTACACTGTAAAAATGGCGTTTAGACTTGGAACGTCAATAGAACATGTTTAAGTCTAAACGTGTTTAGGATTATGTTCTATCCCTAAACGTTTAACTCTAAACATATTTAGGATTTTAAACATGTTTAGAGTTAGAACACCTAAGTTTGGTACATGTTTAGAGTTAGAACACATAATTTTTATTTTTCATTAAACATGTTAAAGTGTGATATGTTCCTCCTAAACATGTTTAGGTTTAAAACATAATGAATTACACACATAATGCTGTCTTTTTTACAGTATAGTCCGAGTCAAGACGACAAGATTCTCAAATCGACAGGTTTTAGAGTGTCTTTCTTCGAACGAATGCTGTTTAGGCCTCGAAGAAATGGCTGTCGTTTTATTATTTTTGTTTCACTTTCGCGTTCACGTGACAAAATTTAAATCCTGTCGTTTTAGGACAGATATTTCATAATTTAGTACAAACACATTAATTTAGAAATGTAAATTACACTCAAACCTTTTATGTGAAACATTTGACTGTTAACCTGGATTTGACTTTTACCTAGACAAGACAATGGGTAACTAGACGGGTGTCCAATTAGAGGCAGGCACTGCTTACTCGTCCGGAGCACCTGAGTGCACCCATGGTTCGGATTACTCTCTTTCTGTGTTTTATGTTTTTTATTTTTGTGTTGTGTTTGTCTATATCCGGATTTGTAACTGTCCCTTGGTTGTTGGCTCTTGTTGTTTTCTTTGCTCCTTTCTTGAATAGTCTAGAGATCTGTTCTGAAGTGAGTTTACGTTAAAATTTGAAGATTGCACCGCAGTGACAAGTAATTTTCAACTAAATTATTAAATGTAAGGTGTTGAAAATTTCAGGAAACATAACTGATGGTTGGAACTTTAAAGGGAAGAAGGCCATTGTTCAGCGTTTGCCACATTCCCAACAAGTGGAAATTACTTGGCCTCGCCCGGAAAATGATTTAATAAGTGCAAACAACGATTTAATTGTATATGTGCTGTTATGCAGGGATAAGTCAGATAAAAAAACAGAATGGACAGTAATTGCTCAAGTAAGTAGCATGTACTCATGTTTTCGTATTGTACATGAAATAGTCACCTTTCTTTCTTACGCAATTCATATACAAATCATCTTGAACCTAAGTACCGTCTTTACGTTTGTCACATACGCACTTGTTAACATATTGGATAATATAGTTTGTTGATTATTACAAATGGTAAATTTACAACTCTGTTTGATAATAATCTATATTAAGTTTTCATATAGTCTTGAAACTGTTTAATAATAATGCCCATTACCTGTTCGGATAGTTCTGAAACTGTTTAAATATGTATTAGCTGTTCGGATTGTCATGGGACTGTTTTATAAAAATGCATATTATGTGTTCGGATAGTCTTTGGACTGTTTAATAATAATGCATATTTCCTGGTCGGATAGTCTTTGGACTATCAAATAGTAATGCACATAACCTGCTCAGATAGTCTTGTAACTGTTTAATAATAATTTACATTAATCGTTCGGATGGTCTTGGGACTGTTTAATAATAATAATAATAATAATAATAATAATGCATAATACACGTTCGAATAGTCTTGGAACCCATGGCCTTTAGTCTTTAATTTGGTACTGCTGCTCCTGTTAAATATAATATTGTGTTGTTTTGTTTCTTTAGTGTACTTTGTTTTGGTATTGTTCCTGATATCTAAATTTAGGTTTTTATCTATGTTGCAAAAGTGAAATAACAATTATATATAAATAAATAACACAGTATATTGAGAGTTCCAAAAATACAATTCCATTACAATTAGAGATTGTAAATAAATAGTATATTTACTGTTGTTGCACAAGTGTTTTTCATGCTAGTGTTTACTGTCAGATGAAACACGCAGTTTTTATGCATTCTGCCGTATGAACAGCAAACGACAGCGTTTTGCATTCTATCATTTTGATCGAAAAGACTTTTGCTTTTATTAACGTGACTCAAAAGTATAGTTAGTGGATAAATTTGTGTATGTAAACCTCAAAATACAGTAAATGTTATTTTAACGGGTTAAGCAGCATGTGCACCGTCAGACAGAGATGAAGAAATCTGATCTGAATCTCCACTTTATCTTAGATGTGTATTTAAGATTAAATCTGTGTAATAGCTATTGGTTCAGCTCAAAATTTAGTTTATCGAGCATGACTATTATCTTCAAAAGTACAGTGCCAAAAATACCATGATATCAACATAAACCACCTCCGCGTTCAACACATATTGTAACTTCGCAGAATAGATTGTCTGTCAATAAGCGTTAAATTATTGCATTATATTAGTTACATATTTACATTAGCGCAAACCATTAAGAATATTGTCATTTTACATATTCTGAACAAGTTTTGAACAAAAACATTCCAGTATAGTATACATGTTCCGCTGTATAAACAGTACATAATTATAAAGGTTCCGTAAATCTGAGTTTCTGAAATGGTTACTAATGTAGATTTTTTGGGGGTTGCATGTCTTTTGTGGGCTATTATTAATAATGTTAGAACAAAATGTTCGGAACATTGTTCAGAATGCCGTTTCACAGTTTAATCAACAACAAACCCATTCAGAAACCATTCCCTAGTACATCTTCCCACACACGCATCTCATGGTTCTTTTGTCATATGCTTCTTTGTGCTGTAAATTGCATAACAATTAAACGTGACATTATAAAGCATGTTTTATTTACGTATTTTGTGTGATAACGTCATTATGCCCCGTACTAACAAGTACATATAAAAAGGTAAATAATTAATTGCAACAAACGTAAAGGATTGGTGGATCCAAAAAGTTAGTTTAGGTATAAAACGTAATATTTTTGTACCATATACATCATATTGATCTTGCAGACGATAGTATAGTTCATATAAGTTCATTTAATTTCAAAAGAAGTCATCCATAATTAATAACTCTTGCTTCACGCGAGTGGGCTCTATCCTAGACTGATTACAAAGAATAATTAATGCCGTAAGTTCCCGGATCAGCACCGATGTTTATTGAAATGACAATTAAATAACTTCTAGAGGCGGTAAGATATTATGATTAATCATGATGACGCTTGAAAACAAACTATTTTGCACTGCAAATAGTATGTATTGTTATATATGCACGTGTACCACGTGACGTGTACAATAAAAACAATAAATAATTACATGCGCGTAGTTTCGACTCCTTTTTGGCTCTTTGTTCTGACAGAAGTATTACTGACACAGATCGTGAGTGCGAGAGACATTAACAGTTTTTTCTTATTTTATTTACACGTAATAAATCTGCCAGGATTAGACCATAATCCTTTTTAATCCTTGGCAAGCCAACAGATCTATTCTTATATTAAACCAGATGCCCCAACCACTTGTATTGTTTAATAACAATCTGATGGGATAAGTATCTCATAGTGTACCTGCAAGTATTGACGAGGAACGATACACAGATAACAAATTTATACGCATAAACAGCATTGCAAATATACGTGTAATATGAAAAAATGTTAAATGTCTGGCAATATAAATTCCACGTTTATTTTCTTTTCATTATGTCCTATCCATTTAGTTTTGGCACAATCACATGAAAATCATGTTGTTATATACATTTATGTTACTGTTTCTTTTAATGTTCTACAAAATAAAACTAAAGTAGCCATCAAAATGATGTAAAATTAAGAAAATTATTTTATCAGACTCAGCTGTCTAATGAAGGATATCAAACATACAACTGCAAATTAATACAAAAGGTTTGGACCTTCAGTTTTAAGATATGATAACTTTTTTGTTTACAAAGCGAATGCTATATAGTGATGGGCTACTTTCACTTTTAGTTATAGAGCTTTAACATTATTTTATCGATAAATGGATAATAGTCAACATAAGAGTTATAAATGATGCATTAGACAACAAGTGCTATGAGCTTTTCAGATAGCTTAACTTATCAACGACATAAAGAATTCCCAAAAGTAAACCATTCTCATGGGTCTTTTTAAGGCACGGAATAAATACTGACTTGCCAAAAAGCGACTGAGGCACGACCCCCGACCCCGTGACTTGAGGAGTGCTTATGTCAACTAAACTGAACAGTAGTTTACCTTCGATACTGTAATTAGTAATTTTTCAAATAGTATAAAAACTTGTTTTTGTACAGTAAAACGATTATAAGAAAAAAAAATCCTAAAATCTTGGTTATTCGATATTGTAAAAATATAAAGTACTTTATTGGCATGCGCAGATTGACAAAAAGTTCATAAAATCTTCTTTTACTGTATGTTGAACAGTCGTATCTGGTTCTATCATTTTCAGTTTCTTTTGCCAGGATTGTAAAAATTGAAGACTTTAATTATCATGTAATCATTAGACCATAGTGGTATCACACTAGCTCCATGATTTATACTTCATTAATTCAAAAAGATTATCAATGTTCTACTAATTTGTATTTGAAACCAAGCGTGCTATATCTCTATAACCGACACCGTCAGATACCAGCGGACCGATCAGTTATCTTACAGTCGATAAAAAGAAAGTAAAACCCTAGTAATGAAAGGCATACTTATAATATAAGAAATGACGTTTTTGTCGTGGGCAATTGTCTTTACTACAATGTACTAACTTGCATTTTTTTTGAGTTGGAATACCATGTTCCTTGGTATCATGATTAACATATCTTAGTCACAGTCGTTAATCACTGTGTACCTGTCATTAAATTTCTTTGATACAGTTCTTGATTTTGATTCTTTTCTTGAGATATAACAAGTTACAAATCTGCATTGTAAGCAGAACTATAATAAGATAATGACATGTATTCGGCTTTAGAAACAACATTCTTATATTTTATCATTTGATCTTAACATGTTTATCATAATACGTTTTAAAAAACAGCTTCTTGCAGCAAACACAGTAGCTAATATTTTAAGTTATTTTGAAATTGTATAGGCTTTGTTGACATTAACATACTAATGAGGCAATAGTTATAGTGGAATGGAAGACATGCTAATTAAAAATGACGATGATAGATGTTCAACGAATTTTGATAGGTGTTAGACTTTCATTTAAACAGCAAGGAAAATCTGTAATCTTTTGCATATTTGACATTACATTATACATATAATCGCTATCAAAATAATAAATTAATCGCTAAAAGAAAAAATCTGCTCCTATATTATTAATTATTTATTTGCTCGATAGCAATAACCAAATATATTTGTATGTATTAAATAAAAATTAAATGTTTGGTTTGTAGACATCCTCTCACGAAGTCCTTTTAGAACAAGATGGTTTGCCAAAGGTTCCAGAGTTCCAGTTGCTTGCTATCGGAGAGAACGGTACCATTGCTGATATGAGTTTTAGTATGGACTCTTCGCCCATAGTCAAAGGTATTTATCGTTTTAACGCGTACAAGTATTATAAATATCCGTTTAGAAACAATTAGAATTACGATAAATTAGTATTTCAACTATTATAACAATTAAACCAAAATACGATGTAAGCCATCTATGCCAATACTAGTTTTAATGCATAATTATATAAAGTAAAGATAAAAAGAACGACTTTTGACGAAGATAAAACGAAGCGATTTCTGTAAATGATTAATGTAATAAAATCAGTTTTTTTCTTTACAGCTTTTTCGCCTGATATTGTTACCAATCCTGACTATCCGGTATCTGGCAAAAAACCAATTCAGGTCTATGAGGATTCTCCAATAATACTTAATATCACTCTCAGTGAGGATCCTAAAACAGGGACCACCTCAGCCCTAGTAGAATGGGATCATCCACCCATTGATTTTATGAAACCAAACATTTTGTATGATATTCACTGGTTGCTCATTAATTGCGACGAAGTTTACGAGTCTTCTCCAGTGTGTCGGAAAACAAACGATCATCATGGCAATACCATTGCGTTCAGAGAAAGTGAAAAGGTACACAATTTATCATAGTTAAATAGGTTGTAACTCGTTTTAACTTAACTGTACCAAAACGTATTACAAATATTGTGTATTAAGTTTTATAGTGCATAATGTGTTTGGAGAGCGACACCGCCGTTTACGATAAAGAAATCTTTTTTCGTATTTTAACCAACATTCTTTTTTATTCTTGTGACAGTCAATAGTTCTGCGTTTTGTTCCATGCAAATTTCTAAAAGTAAACAATTTTTCCAATGCACATTTTGACGTTGTACCAAATAAAACCAGTATATAAAATGTCATTGTAGATACAAAAAATATATAAGTTACCACGCCAGACGCGCGTTTCGTCAATCAATTCCCAAAGTGGCGCTCAAATAAAAATCTAAATAATTGAGATATTGTAGAGCTTTTTTGTAAAATTTCCAAAATTTATACGTATATAGTGAAATTATTTTTGTGCAGTTTTTCCTATAACTTGACTGAAAAATATCACAAATGTAATGATGCAGATATTGAGTAGACCTCGTTTTGATCCCATTCATTTCAGATAAATTCAGAACTACTACAAGATTGAAGTACCTTCTATTAATGTCAGTGAAGAAAAATTAACAGCCAGTGGACTGTTTCTTTTATGCGAAATGTGTATTATAACAAAATCTTGTTTTTAGACATATTACAAATCAAATAATTACATAAATAATTTCACGGAATATAACGTTACCGAAGAAAACCACGATGAACGTTTTGGTTCTAGCTAAAATATCATCAGTCTTGTTGTTTTAAGGACGTCATAAACTGTATTATTCACAGTTTTTCAGTAAATAGTAAGAGCTACAATTATATCTTTTACAATTTTTGTATATTTCAGCCACACTACAAAATTGACAACTTAATGTTCAATTCTCAATACCATGTTGTGGTAGAAATGGACACGAAATGGTATGGAAAAGTTGGATTTGTGACGAGCGAGTGTCCTGACGTAGATACAAAGACATTTACAATATGTCCAAGTTTGACAGCAACAAACACAAGTCATCTTACAGCAGAAGACGATAGAGATCACGGTAAGTTTATCTGTTTTGCGAACTGAAACATATCTTCCATCATTTCTTCTCATCAATTTTCCATTTTCAATTGTAACTGATACATTATACAAGAGCCTAGATTTAATCCTGCATAATTTAGTTTTTTGCATCGTTAATAGATGTGTATTTCAACACTGGTTCTTTTTATTTGTTTGTTTGTTGGAGGTTTGACTTCACCTTCAGTCATATTCAACTATATAATGGGGTGTGGTTTGTACTTTGTATAGCACGCCTACTTTCAAAAAATTAATTTAAGACGAGTTAACATTGCCCGAAGTCACACTCGGTCTCACACCTAGTGTTGACACGCTAGGTTTTAGTGTGACAATCTGTCCGTAAAGTCAGAAAATATAAAAGTTAATTTGTACGAGTCTAACCAACAGGTGGTATTAAGGGTTCAGTACGATATATTAGTGTACAGAATGCGTTCATACTTTAACAATAAAAGAAGATTAGACTAAAACAAAATAAAAGCATAATACAACTAATTTCAGGCTTTCAAAATTGTGGCGAGTAATCTAGTGATAGAATAACTTCTCAAAGAACAGCAAATGTAATGATTACAGGATTTGTTGATGAAATATACTTTTTAAATTGTGCTGTACTAATATATTAAATGAACCTCCTGATGCTCAATGAACCAAACTAAACCATTTCATCTTTATTAAACGGTACTTTAATACTTGAAAATAAAATATTTCTTAAGAACGGTGTAGATAATATAATCTCAGATTAGAGATGATTATGACGAAGATTAACTACTAATTCTTTGAAGTATTTTGCTATAATTCACATTTGATGAAAAGAAGACTAAACAGACATCTCGAGGGTTAATCTAATAACAGGAGGGTCACGATTAGTTTTGTTTGATTTCAACAAAATAGGTACCTGATGGCAAATTTGTTTTGACACATTTTACTGACGTTGCTATTTAGGATTATTAATAAGGTATTGGATTTTACAGAGACAAGTTATTTTTAAAGCGTCGACTGTTCAAAATTCTCTGTCATGCTTTCATGGTATTGACAATTTCAAAATTAAGAAGCCTTACATTAAAATATATTGATTACTGGACGTTAAACAACAATCACAAATATCGCTATTTAATGTTGATGTAATGTTTACTTGGCAATATGATTAACCTCTTATGATACCTAGAAAGATAAAACATCATGTCATCATGTACATTGAAATATATCATACACACTCATTGTTTTGAGTTTTAACTTTAAATTGGTATTATGTAATTGTTTAAATAAATGTCTTTCTTTTACAAAGCAACTCAGTGGAAGATAAATATATAGACAAAAACTTAAACCTTTTAACTGTTTTGGTGAATTATCAGTATCTTCTTGAATTAAGCAATGTTATCTTGTCCCCCATAATATGTGATCGTGGTTGCAAGTTCATTAACCTTAATGGATAAACAATAGAATCAACAATTTGTAATTGTACTTTATTTATAGAGAAACCGATGTGGAATAGACATATTTTTCTTAAAACATAAAACATGTTTGAATATTGCAGAATGCACCAAATTGAGGAGACAGTAACACTGTTGCGGGATAAGCATGAGCAGAAACAAAATTTTATGTTACCGGGAGTCACAAAAGCATATAATAAAGATGTATAGTGTTTTGATTGCCACTTTTTTTTATCCCAGTGGATGTGAGAGGCACACCTAACGCTCTTTTTTAACTGCAATTTTTTTCATCTTCAAGTATTACTTCATGTTAGGATGGGTTTAACTCGTTAACTTTAGAGATTTCAGTATTATAAAAAATGTTTGTGTTGTCGTCATAACATGCCTAACAAATCTTCTTTTTCATGAGAATGATTCTCATTTGAATTTCCCACCAAGTTAGCGCCAATGTGTCTAACAAAGAAATCGGCTAGAAATATAAAGGATCTGACCTTGGCTTATGCTTAAAATACCATAATTTAACTATCTTTATTGGTGAAATCCGATAATCCACTCGTATAAATTAAAGATACTGTTTCTCTTATTTTTAAAAACAGTAGTAATTTGCAGAATGGAATAAATTTTTCCTAACCCCAATGCTTTGGACATGGTTTTTGTTGTTTAAGACGTCATTATTTCCATTTATGACGTTATTTTTGTTAAAACCAATCAACAGATAAGAACCATATTTTACGCCATTGACGAGAACTATGTTTTCTACCCCGGTCAAGCGGTTTGAATTTAACATAAAAATTTTCATGTTATTCGGTTTATAATGATTTATCGGTACATATTAAGACAATATCTGCACATTTTTTGCACAATATATGTAGCCAAATTATAAACATTAAATAACAATACATTTTTGGCATAGTGGTTTTGGTATTTTGTTTGAAATAAAATCGAATAAAAAAAACAACAAAAAGTGCTTGACTAATTTTACATGTTATGCTCATTGAACTCTTGATGCAATTTACCAAAATTATAAAGATTCACTTAAACATACATTTTAAGTTAAATAATAGACATTTAACATTGAATATAAACAAAAAAAAGGATACAAAATTTAAAATTTAAAGTTGAATATTTATTTCAGAAGATATAATGAGATGGAAAGTTGTTGAGAAACGTCGTCAGTACAACAACCATCCAGGTAAAATCTCCGTACTTTTGGGATGGGATGTTCCTTTCAACCACTCAGCTGTTTCGTCATATACAATCAGTGTTGAAGCAATGTCTAATGAACTCCCGATAATCAAAAGTACAAATAAAACAGAAGAATGGTTTGAATTGGACGAGAATGCGGTTTATAGTGTTCAGGTTAGTTTGCTTACTAAATGACACTGTTGCTGTCTAATATATCATAATATTTTTAAAGAATTTAAATACATCATCTTTTTTCTATTCTGTGTAAATCAATCTATATTTTGCAAGTATATTATAATTATTAAGTTATGATTTTTATGATTAGTAAGTTTAGGTCTTTAACTCGCATGCTTCTTTCTCAGCAGGCTATTGTTAAAATTGGCAAATTCTGAATGTGTATGTCTAAAAAACAATCTTTTTTTAAGTCTAATAAATCCTAATAATAAAATAAAATATTTAATATAAGGGTTTAGATATGAACGTAACTGAATAGATTGTATTGTTTACTTCAGGGAGTTGTCGTCTATAAAAGGGATGGAAAGGATGATCAAATTTATAGTGATTTGTTAGACCTCAAAACAACTGCATTATCGAGTGTATCTTCTCAAAAAGGTAACAACATAGTATCACTTAAAGCTTGTTACTTTCTCTTTCCTATCAAAATTCAAAATAGCAAAGACATGATTTCAAATATATTTTAATCAAACATAAAAGATAATTGGATTTAGACATTAACAAAAGGCATTAAAGTCAGTATGAAAACCACAAAACGTCCACTCGTTGACAGGTCGGACTTGTGTCTGAGGTCTGTTCTTAGTCTATTTCGATGACAAATAGCTGAATATACATATATATGAAACCTGTATACATATTAAAACTACTGTTTATGTTAGTTGTAGGATCCCAGTGGAAAGATATTGATAGAATAATTGTCGGCGTTACTGTTATGGTTTGTGTCGTTCTCCTCGGACTAATTATTCTATTTGTGTATAAAAAGAGACATACATTTAAAGACATCATCATCAATAAACCGGCAGTTGCCAAAAGCAACAGTTACAAATCTAACGTCGGATGTAAGTAATGTAATACAAGTGCCTCAAGGATTTTTTTCAGATAGTTCTTTGGATGTGATTGTTTTAATGATGTACTTATAATTATCTTAAAAGATTTTAAACGTCACGATTTATCAATTGTGGTATATTTTAACCAGATGATTAAAACTACTTTATATTTGAATAAAAAAAGTAAATCATTAACAAAGATGCTAAATTTCATATTACACTATTATGGAGATGAATATTATGGGTAATATCACAACTCTGGTTAGCAATATTACAATATTACATTCCTTTATTAAGGATTGCGTTTTTAAGAAATAGTTGTTGGTGCCCTCGGTAAAAAGCTATATTTGTTTGTATGGCACACTCAAACATATAATCAAGTGGGCATATTATGTAAAATCTGGGCGAATTTAGATTGTGTTTAACAACATTTTAAAAGTTTTATTATAAACTGAGTGATTGGATCCTATATGGTTCTTCAAAGAAACAAATCAAATTCCGAAACTTAGTTGTTGTACTTTCATATGTTTTTCAGTGTTGAATAAACCATATAATTGCTTCCTGAAATTGGTCCACAAATAAGCAAGTCTGTTTCAATCAGTCTTGAAATAGAAAATGTAACTCGGAATGTAAGCACCTGGAAACCTTCAGTAAACTTAAATCGAAGGTTTTAATTTCATGCAATAAAATTTTATTATAAGATACAAGTAACGGCATCCGATCACGAACATTTATCTCATTTTCAAAGCAAAACTCATTGATTTAAACCTGAATGTTTAATTTCAATCAGTTTTAATGTGAAAGGGAACTGTTTATGTCGGTCGATCGTCTTAAATGAAATATCAAAAGAAATTGTCATTTCATTTCTTTGAAGAATACTAGTGTGGGTATATATATATATTTGTTTTTCATTCTATAGGTAAAGTTGACTATTCTAATCAGCTTTTGGTTCTAAGCGACGAATGGGAACTAGATCCATGTCGGCTTAAATTCTGTACACCAATTGGTCAAGGGGCTTTTGGAAAAGTAGTAACCGGTTATTATGACAACAAGAGAGTTGCCATCAAACTTGTTCGAGGTAATATATAGCGTTAGTTTAATATGTGGATGTAAACAAATGTTATCGTCACATTTCGACATGTTTACAATTTCTGTTACAATTGTATATAAAGTATGTTCATCGAAATATAGGCTACTTTCATTTTTCAAGTGTCGCCGCATTCAATGGTGGTCATTCGATATATTCTGTATTTGCGTTTATGATTTTTGTTTTGTATTGAATATGTTGGTCTCAGTTCTGATTTTTAATAGTCCCATGATTCTCGGCTCTTGTTGTTCGGTCGGTGTTCTTGCTCCTTTTTCTTAGTACGGTAGATCAGTGTATTGCTACGACACCTCTAAGAATGAAACATCATAAGATATTGCTCATGGTAGGATTAATTCATTAGACTGTGGTGAAATATTTAATGAATTTGAGTTTAAAATTTAATATATTATCACACATAAAGATAAAATATAATCTTCTATAATATTTCAATTTTTAAATATAATTAAATCTGCCTTTTTGTATTGTGTCCTTTCTGTTAATTAAACAATGACTTTAACAAACTAAAACTTGTTGCATTTTTTACAGTTTATATACATTTTTTTCGTTATTTTGTTTGACCCATTTTATAATTTTATACACATTTTTACACTTTTTATTCAAAACTTAAAATGATTGAACAATCTGTTTGTGATTTTTATAATAAAATTAATATCTTTGAAGAGAATAATTAGAGTTTTGTAAACAGTTAGTATTCGTCTATTCCAGTAACAACTTTATTAAATACTACACTTGCCGTAATTAAGTGTTAATGCCAACCATATGATTTGTAATCTGGGTTTCTTTGCTTGTTTAATACATCATATTCCAACATCATTTAAAAAGACTTATGTTCTTTTACACTTCTGTGAGTTATTGCATAACGATCAAGTAACAAGCTTGTATCGTAACTTCTTTTTAAGCCTTGCTTACGCAGATATGTTATAATATAATGTTTAATATTGAAATAATTTCAAAATTAGGTGTTAAGCAATGCTCTATTTCGTATATATGTTGAGATAATAAAAACAAAGTATTCTTTAATTTTAAATGAATTGGCTCGTCATTGCTTAACTCTCACCTGTTTCCTGTTTAGCCTGCAGTGGCAGTTTTCCAGTACATATTTTTGTTTTACAGATAGTGCACCTTTATCTTACAAAGAAGATTTACTGGCGGAAATCAACTTGATGAAACGTATTGGGTCACATCCCAATATCGTATCTATGCTTGGTGCTTGTACCTTATCTGAACCCATTGCCCTTGCTATGGAATATATTCCTTTTGGAAATCTCCAAAATTTTCTGAAGTAAGTGTTTTGTAATAATGAAACTTACTAATCAGTAAAATACAAAAATAGAAATAAGCAAATATGATACCGTACTTTTATTTTGATTCAATTGATTATATTTAGTGTAAAGATCCTCAGGTATTTCAGTTTAGACTGTGTACGGTTCAGTACATGAGGGGTCGTTTACAACTGCAGACAGTGTCGTCAAAAACCATGTTCATTGTTTTTAAATTTAAAAGTGTTTTGAAGTACGAATTGAATGCATTTATATAACTGAGAATGACTGAAAGTAGCGTACAACCATAGACTAACAAGAAGAATTTATGTTGTTTCTTTGCCGAATAATTACATATTATATACAAACACAATTAAAAAATTGATATATAAATAGGAGGTATTTTAAAAATTTCAATGAGATCTCTGAATTAATACATTAAAACTTGTGGCATGTCTTAAAATGTAAAATCTACAAATATCTTGAGAGTAAATATAGAAAAATGACTTAACGGCGTTGTTGCCGCTTAAACTCGTTCTTACAACGTAATAACAAACTGATTAAGGCACTTTCTTTTACATAATGATTGTACATGCTATTTATGTTAAACGATTAGTTTAATAGAAAAGACGTGCTAAGAATTGGTAAAAACCAGCATGCTGAAGTAGTATGCGAGATGTGTGTCTTTTTAAGTACTTATTTATGAAGGCTGCTCATGAACATCAATTTAATGTTATTAAGTTTAATAGATTAAAATTTAATGATTACATATTCGAAGCCGCGATGTCTACTTAGATACTAGTTAATTTCTGTGATCAGTTTTGGTGTTCATGAAATGTATCAATCTTATGAATGCTCCGAAAACAGCTGTTTATAATAACTTAACTTAAACTTTGATAATTTTCTCTCCTTTTATCTTAGATTACTATGAGGACATTAACTCATTTAGTAAACTTTTCATAAGTAAGCGAACCCTATATCACAATATTTTATGCACCTTCTTGCACTTATTAATCCCTTTAAATTAACTCCAGCCATTATAGAAAATTTATCAAATGTTTCACACATCTTTCCTTTGTTCTACCTAAAGATTTCCAAATTAATAATATAAATAAAGAAACTGCTCACGTCGATAAGTACACTTCAGTAAATTTCAGTTAAATTTCCCAGAATCAATTGTGACTAAAAGACAACACGACCGGTGTCGTTAATAATGCAGAAAACACTTAACCTTCTGGAACACATGATTTCTCGGTTGTATTTTTGAGTTAGTGTTTTCTTTATTTTAATGTTGTTTGTTCAGTGTTTCCGTTTTTTTTTAAATTGTGAGTTTTTGTCTACTCTATGGATTAATATGTTATTTGTAGAATATGAAAATTAATATTTTGCCTTAGTTTCACTTATTGTACTAGAACAAACTAAGGTTTACAAAAACTACCATATTTTTGAATTTTTTAAATGATACTTAGCATATAGAAAAAAATTCTGAAACAATTTTTAAACATTTACTGTATCTTTTCAGCTGATTGTGTTTATTTTCAAGATTATTACAATATATTTATAGGTTTTGATTAAAAAATTTAATGCAATAGTTTATTATTCTGATGTTTGAAAGTGACCGTTATTGGGTTTTTTTTATTTTCCCTTCTTTCAATCACAATTCTTGAACAATTTGGAAGAGAGGAACAAATTTTAAATCAAGAAACAATTTAAAAAAAAACACACAAAATTTTTTTATATCACGTGGCTTTATTTACCAGCGTTGTATCTGCATTCGACTTTTATGTACTGTCTAGGGTAAAACTAAGGTAATTTGTTCACTGTGTTTTCAAGCATATCTAAGAAAAATAACTTTTATGTTGTTTTGCCTTTATGTTAAAGATAACATAATTTTTGGTCATATACTTCCATTCCTATGAGCGTCAAGTTCTGTGTTGACCCTTCCCATTCTCGAAAGGAATTCAGATGATATCATTGTTATAATTAAAAATATATGTTAACTTGAGATAGTATCTGTGGTTTCAGTAAATAAGAAAACATAAAGGTCATTCATTTTATTTTCCTACATTGTCTGTTTTCATGAAATATGTCTTTCTATATTTTCATATCCTCTGCTTCCTGTTGATGGCATGGTTGATAAAAATATGTATATTTTAAAATAACCACTTCCCCACGAACGTCATTTAATTAGCAATATATTCCTGGTATTTTTTACAAAATTTTTTTTTTATATTGTCACAAACTTTTGAATAATATTTATTAACAATATATCAATACGACAGTTAGGAAAATGTAATTATTATCATTTATGTTAGTAGAGTATAATAGTATTGAGACTGTGTGTGTGTCTAACAGTATTGAATTAATTAATGACTGTAATATTGAATATTGTATCTCCGGGTGGATTATTGTTTTTATATTAGAAAGAGAAGATCGGATATGAAAAATAAATGTTTATGTATTGTCAACATATTTAAAATGCACAGGAAATATCGAGATACCTGTAGTCTACAGTGTAGATACAAAACATATATTATGTCTGACAATACACCTTAATTTAATAGTGTGTCTATATATATATATATATATATATATATATATATATATATATATATATATATATATATATATATATATATATATATATATATATATATATATATATATATATATATATATAATGAGTTTTATTGTGATTTTTAAATTAACTTTTACAAATTTCACGCAATATTGATTCTGTGTCAATATTCATGTGACTGCACGTGCAAAATGTGCCTGTTTATCGCTGATTATAATCTCTGATAAATTGCAAGTTGTATCTAAAGACACGTGCTTGATAGGTAATACAACAAATGCAGATTTCATACTAACCTAATTTCTTCCTTGCAGTATTTGTTTTACAACACACCAACCGAAAGTTGTCATTCTCAATTAATAATTGCGGCGTGTTGAAGGGAAAAACAAAACGGGTAAATTATTCTTCACTATGGGGCGTTAATTGTTGTATAAAGAATCTTGCCTTTAATGTTCTGGGTAGTTGCCATATTTTTCAGACCCCTGGATCGCTCGCGGCTATGTCTTATTC
The DNA here is from genome assembly GCA_944474755.1 of Limnoperna fortunei. Taxonomy (NCBI): domain Eukaryota; kingdom Metazoa; phylum Mollusca; class Bivalvia; order Mytilida; family Modiolidae; genus Limnoperna; species Limnoperna fortunei. Next base: position 63,106,268 of record OX104113.1, read on the forward strand.
TATGTTTATCATAGATTTTTTTGTCTCTTAATACAGCTAATGATGACAAGAAAGAGTTACAAAATTATGAATATCGTATATTGAAATTCCAGACAAAGGAACGTCAGCATAACTTTTTAAGACATTCCTTGTATAATACGCTGCAGGGGAAGTTTATTACTAGGATTATTTTAGGCTATTGATATTTGTAAATAAAATCAATACAATTATGAAAGTCCGCTGTTATTAAAGGTAGCACTCGATATTACTAATTTATAACCTTTTTGTATTGTTTTACGAATTACTAAATTGTTTCTAAGTATAACGCTTTTAAGTTTGTTTATTGTATTTCACATTCGAAAGATGCCACAAAAACCGACAGTCACGGTTTAACGTGAACTTGTAATATTTTAACTACTAACACTTGAAGATATTTTAATATTTTGAACATCATCTATCTTAGATTACACATTGGCGTGATATATTTATTTAATATTTACACATATTTTATAGGTTTGCTGATTGCATCGTTGTTGCTGAACAGGACCTTGATTTTAGTAAACATTAAGCACTTTTTCCGCCAAATTCTTAATACCCTTCTATGACAGCATAACTGCGAATTCCTAAATGTATATATGCATAAATTATTTCAAAAAGGACGTTTGCTGGCTATTTGAAAAATGTGGATTAAACCGGTTGTTATAATGTGTCAAGAATTTAATAAGACAAAATAAAAATAATACCGGGTTATATGAAGATCTAAAGAACGGGAAAGGGGTTTTATATGGACACTATTAAGTATTTCATAATTATTTCTCGGTTTACTTTATGTATGTCAAGAAATAATTATAAAAGAAACTTGTTTTACTGCTTTATAATAATAAATATTAAAGGAGGTTCAAATTCTGACAAAAACATGAACATGATTATACAAGTTGTCTTTTAAGGAATTTATCGGTGTATGAACGAGACCAGCTCACTCAAAACTGTAAGTTTGTATGTCTGAGTTTGCGATTTCATACACCGATAAATTCCGGAAAAACAGCTATATTCCTTTTAAATCAAGCCATTTAAGAATAATATTCATTTTCAAGCCTTTTATTTTATTTGAATTATTTTATTGCAACATATATTCATGCAATAGATACTTTTATCGAAAAATGAATGTTAACAGTCGGCAAATCAAGAATGACGTAACCACGTGGACGTAACAATGAATATTTAAATAATACATCCTTAAGTAACATTGTTTTCCTTCCTCAGGAAATGTCGAATGGAGGGAGATTTCAACAAACGTGCTGGACATCCAACAGAGGTCACATACTCTATTATGGACCCGAACGGGGATATTGATAACGGTGTTATCACTCCGGCAGATATGTTGTCGTTTGCACGTCAAGTTTCCATGGCAATGGTAAGCGATTATGAACATCTGAACACAGAATGAGAATGTTTTTGTCCCTGGTTTACGTGATTAATTAAACATGAAGTATTGCACTGTATGACATAATGATGTTTTCTGTTTTACTATACAGCATGCCCCATTTCCAGGTCACGGACTAAATGAAGAGTTGTGTTAAATCCATCAAATTCCTTTATATTTTCACGTTTAACATGTGTACTGCTGGCAGAAGTAATTCAATTTCAAAAGCAAATAATGAACAAAACCACTATAAAGATGTGTTTGTTCTGTGTTGTATGTACCAACGATTTTTATAATTAAGAAAATTAATTACTTTCTTTTTTGGCTTATAATATCAATTTGTAATTTTGTTTTAGTATTGTGTTACAATATTTTGCCACACCATTTTGAACAACAAAGAAATGTCGTAGCTTGAGTATTATTTTAAATAGCTGATCATCATTTAGGATAACGCACGTGGGATAACGTACCTGCAAACTCGAAATTTTGTGAATTGTTTTCTTTCAACTTTAGCTAAACAGGGCATGGTTGTTCCATTTTGCTAAAAAGAGTTATTTTAATAAATAATTTATTTTGTTTTTCATTTCTAGGAATATCTAGCAGAAAAGAAGTATGTGCATAGAGATTTAGCAGCTAGAAATGTGTTGTTAGATTATGATAAAGTTGTCAAAGTTTGTGATTTTGGACTGTCAAGAGATATTTTCAATGACAATCAGTACCATAAAGTAACCAGTGGCAAACTGCCACTGAAATGGATGGCCATAGAATCTTTAAGAGACCGAGTTTTTACCACGCAGAGTGATGTCTGGTCGTTTGCTATTCTACTATATGAAATTGTGACAATGGGTAAGTTTTTTCAACACAAAAAAAGCGCAATAACAAATTTAAAATCAATGTTATGTTAATTTTATGTAGAAGAACATGTCTACTTACAATCACTTATAAGTGTGAAATAAGCCAAAAATATTCTCAGCTTTATAGTGCATATTATTGGATATGTTTTGGGACAAAACGGATCAAATGTTTCAAAACATAGATTGCATACGAATTTAAAGTCTTCAAATCTAATTTATTTTTTAAACATAAAACATTACTATCTTAGAACTTGTGCGTTTCTTGCAGGAGGCTCACCCTACCCACATACAGCGTTAGCAGACTTGTATTATGTTCTTGCTAATGGTTATCGTATGGAAAAGCCCAGTAATTGTTCAAATGAACTGTAAGTATACATTTGCCAACACTATGCTCATATCGCCTCTGCAAATATCTAATAGCCTAAATGTCCTGAAAAGCTTTAATTCCCCAAAGATAATCAACATGGATTTAACAACAAATGTCATACGTTGTTTCTCTTAGTTCTTTCGTTTTCATTCATATATGATAGATTAGAACATGAGCAAAACATGGAAAAATGAAAAGAAATTAGCAAAAGTAATATAAACTGAGATTAACTTCACAGTCGCCTGTGACATATTGGCACTATTAAATTTTTAGTGATGTTGAAAATACCTTGTTATTAAGATATATATGAAGCTATTTTTTTTTAAAATAACACTTTGAAACCGTGACATTTAAAGTGAAATCTGGACTTTTTTCAATATTACAAGTATATTGATATTTCCATGTAACTACAATCTACTGCAATGCATAAAACACCCACTTTCTCCATCCAGGATTGATATGTTCGTCATGAAAATTCATTTACAATCCATTCAAATTTATGCGCACATTTTTAACCATAACACTGTAGGTTCAATGTTTGTAGTCTTTTGAAAGTACATTTCTACAGTTTTTATGTCATCGCATCTTGATTTTAAACAGAACAGCTTTGCCTCGAAATATCATGTCAAATCTCAGCGGTCATGAAATTGATTCCATAAATATTACATTTTTTCGGTTGAAAAAAATTAATGAGCATGTTTTGAACGTATCAATGAACGCTAATAGATGTAAACGTTTGTAATCATGAACTTTGAATACAATTTTAACAACGTATGTTTAATATCGGATAGGAAGTTTTGCATAAACCAGACTAGGGGATATCTTAAAGACCATTGACTGTTAAGTTTCATTTCTTGTACTTAAGGCATTTATAATGTATACAGTTGATTATCTCTGATGCGTCTATTGATTATCTAAGATACGAGTTTTTAATAATCCCTATGATATAAAGTTTTGAGAAAAGATAAAACAGTGTCAAATAATGTTTTCTGCAAAACTCCAACTGTGGTTTTAAGGAAAGAAGATAATATTAAGTAAATATACAGTTTTCGCATCATCAACGTGCATCTTTACAAAGCTTATTCGTCTGGCAAATTTAAGTTCGTTGCACTTAAATTAAGTAAGCGGAGATACTTTAAAGCCGATAGCATCATCATCCCAGTTTTGGTCTAATCAGAACTCTATCTTAATGAAGTTGATAAGAAAAAACAACAAATGAGACCACGGTATCCTCCACCTCTTATAAAAAGAAGTTTATCTAAATTAGCTTTTATATATAAAATTACGTCTAAGAAAAAGGCGTCATATTTAAATTGGCTAATTAGTAGTTTTATCTCATCATATTCCACCATGTGACAAGCTTTTGTGATTTATAACGGTTATTTCCTATTCATTTTGCAGTTTAAATGACAGGCCTGTGATTGTAGCAATTTACAGCTTTGCTCAGAGAATATGGATCAGATATTCTTAATAAACTGATTACTTTTTAACTGTGCATAACATGCATTTTGCATGCCTCTTTTCTTTACTGGAAACCTTTTGTAAGAGGTCTAATAAATTAACAACGATAAATCCAATTTGAAGATTCAAATTATCCTATCATTTTGAACTTTGATAATCCCGAACGTGTATAGGGTTTGGCAGCTTATACACGAAGTCTGCTTATAAAGTGAAGCAGTTTCATATTGTAAATATCGCGTTTTGTGTGTTTAAATTACTTCGTCTTATATTCAGTACTAAATACAGGATTTCATTTTAGGAAAATTAAAGATTCGTCATTTTCGTTTATATCACCTACCGACGGAGTCATAAACCTGCCACATACCGAATATCGTATAGCTAAACCTTGATCGCCTACACTATCCTTTGCACATCTCCCTTTGAATTTGTTTGCTATTAGAGATACATCCTTAATATCAAAATTTCTTGTACTACCGGATTGTGTACATATGTGTATAGTATAGGAAATATTGATAATAAAGATGTATCTCTCTATTGCAAACAAATTCCAAAGGACTTGTGGCAAGTCTACGCCTATCCAATCCTGTAGCGTATTTCATACCTTTCTCTGAACGAATCTACGAAATACAGTACAATACCCTGCAAAGTCCCTCAAAGCTGATTTTGGTTCCTCGTAATGATACAGCATGCGAAAGGGAATTTGGCGTATTTTATTCTCTATATATTTGTCGGGTAACGGTCGGTTGCTTCTATAAAGGTTGTACCTGGTTACCAAGAGAGTAATTGTTGCATGGAAGACAACTCTAAATTGGAACGCCACTCATAAAATCACAATGGCAGACCACAGAAATTGTAGTATTACAACCTTATAACAAACTAACACTCAAGTGACATACAACTGTATGTACTGCAATATTATCCCTGTATTGAACACCCTCTGTCCCTTTAATATCACGGTGTTCCAGATAATTAGTGGCTAACCATCAATTGCTGATTAATATACAGTGTTTAACTTATGCAGGAAATACTACTGTATATATGTCACTGGGTATTAGTATTCGCCTTATGAAGTACAAATCCCTAATAATATTCCCATATCAATCTATCCTTGTGTCTGTAGTAGACAATAGCCACACAAAGATACCAAGCTTATATACTACTGGGAGAGTCCAATATGATGAATGTTCGGTTGTTCTATTATGAGGTGCGGTTGATTTATAACTGACATGTCGGAAACAATTGGATATACATATTTGTATTTTGCTAAAGGACTATATTTAAGTACCTACTACCTTATTAATATACTGGTTCACCAGGATTAGTGTCATAAAATTTTGTGAATTAATTCCATCCAATCAAATCTTTCCTTTTCCCTTGTTGTCAAGGTAATTGAGAAAATTCTCTTGGTAAGAAAAACATTTTTACTCAGAATGATTTTAAGGAGGCGGAATCTGGTTTTGTATTTTTTTCGCAAAAATTAATGAGCCTGTATATTCTACTTTAGCTTTATCGATAACATCAATTATGTAAATTTAGTGTCAATTTTAATCATAAGAACCGCAATAACAATTCTTTATTGCAAAAAATACTTAAAACCTTAGACTGCTTGGTTCTCATGTTAATACGAGGAATAAAATGAAAATGGCTTTTTTTGATTCAAAGGTACATTTTAATTTCGTATTACATTTTTTTTCAATAGACAATAATTTACTGAAATTTTAATTACTTCAGGTATGCTATAATGAGGCAGTGTTGGTACGAAAACCCTAAAGATAGACCCTCATTTACAGAACTTCGGATTCAACTCGAGCAATTATTATCTGTGGACAGGAATTATTTGGACTTGGATAATATTGATGTACCACTGTCTACATCTGAAAGTAGTAGTAATAGTGTTCCAAAAACTGACGATAGACTGTCTCTTATTTCTAATAAACACGCACAAGCAATGAAATCAACTGGCGTAGGGAAGAGCTCAACAGGGAGACAGTCGCGCACAATAACAATCCCGTCATTGACACGTGACTCGATTACTGTTAACGTGTGTGGAGAACAATCAAATGATTGGTTGATTCGGGGAAGAGATGACGAAACAACGACGTAATTTTTCTTGAATCAATCAATAAATTGCTTATTAGTAGCAGTGCAGAATTCGTAGAGATACGTAAACTCTTTCATTTCGATGAAATTGTGATACAAGGTTGTGAAAATAAGAGTTAAGTTTTTTTAAAGTTACGGAATTATAGATTTATATAGTCAATGTTATTTTTGTATAATATATCAGCAGCTGTTTTGGACGTTTCAAACGATCGACTGGAAACAAATGGTAGATGACTATGAGAATATAACATCTCCCGCTCAGATGAGACAGGTGTGATGTCAATACCATGTCTTAATGGGCTGAATGTTCTCTAAAAATTTAGATGCTATTTCTAATATTATATCTTTTTGACATAAAATGAATATTGTATTTAAAGAGATTATTTGATTGGATAAATAATTGGATGTATAAGGTTTTATCATAATTCTTATATAGTGGTGCCTTTCCCTCTGTTGATGGGAAAGTATTTGTTAAAGCTGTAATCCTTGCCGTCCATGTTATGTTGGCACGAACTGTAATGTTAAGAACTGTAATGTCAAAGACCTTATTATATTGAGCTTTGTTTGATCTTTGTTTCATGCGAACAACTGAAAAAGGATGTTTCTCTAACAGGAGATATAATTTGGATATGACCAAATCTCGGGAAAACAAGACCGATAGGGCAGTAGTTAAAATATCATATCATAGTTTTAAACAGTACGATGTATTATATATTTTATTGTATAGTTGTCATTTGCTGCATAATCTAGGGTACGAATGAAATAGTGTAACAACTGACTACATAAAGGGGAACAATAGTTTTTCTTTATTGTATACTACTTGTATTGAAAGGACAACTGCTTTAAAAACGACAGTCAGTTCTATATTGTTCATTTGGACAAGATGAACTGTTGGTGTGGTACATCAGATTGTAAGAACATCCCAAATTCTTAACAAAATGTCTTTAAAGAAACCAAAATAGGTTAAAAAAATATGGGATATCGATAGCTTTCACGAAAACAATGCATAATGTACAATGACAAAAGCTTTTATTTATTGTATGACATTCAGATGAAATACATTAATGTTATCAGTCATAATTCAATAATTTATTTTGTTCCAGTACCATTTAGGTAACCAGTACTAGTTACCTGTGGTAACCAGTTCTGTTTACCATAACTTTTAAATCCAGTGGCGCACATTACATTAACGTTCATTATCCTATCTAAGGATAAAGGTTGTATGTTCGAAACAAAATGTCAGTGTACAGCCATTAGTGCTACATTTTATTTGTATATTTTTGAAATGTTTTTGTTATTTATTGTTGTATGATTCAGGTAGTGTTGTAGATAATTTCTAAGTTTTATCTTGGACGTTTTTTTAGTTGTGAATGTTTGAGTATGTGTGTAAAAGGTGATCTGAATCGTTGTAATTACTTGTATATAAGTACAAGGTAGTAAGATAATACTTAATACTACCCATCATTAACAATAAAACTTGGGGCCGTAAATTGTATGTAGACAGGGGAGGCAACTTCCTCTTCTGGAGTATTTTTATAAAGCAATTAAGCAACTTAATCAATATACAAACAACCTTTTGTACTTTCATAATTTCATAAAAGCGAGAAAGTAAGAATGAATATCTCTGCTTTCTCTTCTTTGCAATTTTAATTTAGGCCCTGTTACACGTTTTTTAAACAAATATATCTGTCACAAAAGTTGCTGAATTCTGTAAAGGTGACATTCAAATATTATATACTTACGTAAATTTAATTACATCCCCCTTCAGTATATTATCTACGTCTTTTCAGTCCAGCTAAAATTTACTTTATGACGTCAGTAGGACAATCTAATCTTTATACTCTGTGATTTTGAGTGACATGTCCCGGTATTAATACCGTATACAGGAACAGTAGAAAATGAAATTCGCAACAACAAAAAAATCACATTATTTCCCTTTTCTCCTTTAAGAGAAGAAAAACTAATTATGTTGCTTGTTACGTTTACCTGTACATGTTTCGTGCACTTATTTTAAGGGGTCTAATGAAGGTCCATGTTTTGCTTCATGACTTTTTGTCAAAACGAACATGCTTGACGTCCGTCCATCTCTCAGCCTTGTAAGTTCTTGACAAAGCTTAATTTCACCATGTTTATACCAAACATTATGTCCAGTTGTGTATTTTTCGAATTTAGAACAAAATAAACATATAAAAAAAAACAACTTAGAAAAGAGGCGTGGGCATGACTTCGCTATTGAATCGTTATTATATTTTCAGGATGGTTTTGTTTCATCTGAAATACTAACCTACAAGCCTTTGAATTTCCATAAGCTTTCACTTTTTGATTTATGATTTTTATCTAGGCTATTAAACATATGAAATCACACGTCACGCTGGACCTTCAATGTGAATGAGACCCCTTTGTGTCAGACTATTGTGCTCACGGGTCAGTTTAGTCTTAGTATCTGTCGATCGATAAAAATATCAAATAAATCGATAATGTAATTTCGATGTTGCTCATAATCGTTATTTAAGTCTCAAGAAAGCTAGAAATAATTATCTTGGAAAATAATGTTTGTATATTTGGATATGTACAATATGGTTTCAAGTCTACCCCTATCGGAAGACCGTCCAACATTGATTCTTGTTGACATTTTATGTATATACATGTTACGCATTGTTGCATACGAGTAAGGTAAACAAGTAAATAAAACAGATTGTTTTGAAGCAAAATTGTTTCTTTTTTTTCTAATGCCTTACATCCATATTTAGGGACGCTAATACCAGATACAAACACTATACAGCATGTTTAAGAACTCGAAATAGTCCTTCGATATTTTAATTTGATTAGAAAGCTGAAATCTGATGCATGCATGTTGTAAAGTTGTTGAACACGTTATACTCACGTACACATTATTATAAAACTATATATTTAAAAACGATGAAAGATATCAAAGAAATAAAAAAAAATTCCTGAAAACTTAAACCAGTAGATACTTATTCATTACTTACGTTTTTCTGAAACGAGTGCATTTTCTCGTTCGTACAGCATCGAAGGGCGACAGTCTTGAGATGAGATGACGAGAAAATGCATCGAGTTTCAAAATACGTAATTAATCTGTTTATCGCTGTTTTGTAACACTATGACGTCACTGTGTTTACTTAAAGACGTCTTGACAGCGAGGTAAGATGGGCCCATCTCACGCTAGTAGAGTGAGATGGGATAATATCGCACATAAAGATCAAAGGAAAATACTGCAAAACAGCGATAATGGTAATTATGTACTGAATTTACCTTTTTGTAGCATACAGATCTTGTAAGGCCTCGTTGGCCGAGTTTGTTGACGTAGTCATTCATCAACTATTGTTCACTTGGTCTGTCCACACGGAAGTTGCGTATTCGTTCGAGTGTTCTCTACTCCAATCTTAATGGACAAGAAATGCTAGTTTTTCTACCGCAGGTCGTGGGTTTTCTCCGTGTACTCTAGTTTCAATAATGTAGCTCCTTTTTTTTATGGACGGAGCTACAAAGAGGTCCTATTACTAGCAATGGAGCTAGCCGTGAGTGATTCACACCCGGGTAGTTTTATGCATATAATAAGCTATTAAACTGTTTCCCTAAATTGCTACATACTTTTTAATGTGTTTGAAGTTTAACTGATATTTCTACAACACCTAATTCGTTAGTTTAACACTTTATTCGTAATCATGGCATTGTTGTCAAAATTTGAATTCCGGAAGTGCATAATTTCTGAATCGATTTAGTATTATTTCCGGATTTATTGCATTAGCTGGGATCAATTTTTTACCGATACGATTCTACAATTCTACACCACAATTTCAATTTTGTCAACAATGCCATGATTACGAAAAAGTGTTAAAATTATCTAATTAGACATTGTAGAAATTTCAGCTGAAAACGGCGGAGAAGAGGAAAAATATAAATTTAACAAAAATAGCAGTTTAATGGCGGAAAATATGTATAAATGCCAAGAGTGTTTTTGCTCCATTACGAGTAATGGGACCTCTTTGTAGCTCCGTCCATAAAAAAAAGAAAAAAGGAGCTACATTATTGTAGCACTACGTGTACTCCGGCTTCCTTGAAGATAACAAGCGAATGCCACGATATAACTGAAAAAATGCTGAAAGCGGCGTTTAACAACATTCAATTAAACATATATTCTACAAAGCTGAATATAAAGGCACGACAAGTATAGCGAGACACATCTACACTGTTTAGCACCGACAAATAAAACACTGACCTCTTAGCAGTTTTTGTAACGATGACGTTTAAGCACTAACTTGATCTACTTTCTAAATCCCCATGAACCTGGACTTTTCATGTTTTCGTATTTCGATGTTTCGATGTTTCGATGTTTCAGTCTAACAGAATATTTTTCAAACTTTTTTTTCATTAAATATAAACATTTATGTATGGTTGTCGCGTATGTGATTGTTCAAACAAAATATGGTGAAGAAGTACAATCTTAACAGCAGTTGTAATGAAGTTTAGTTTTTCCTCTCCAACATTTACTTAATTTAACCTAGTACTTTACCCTTCCTTCTGCACTTCTTTCCTTGTACTTTACAGACAAAGTATTCTGTTTTGTGAGAATAACATCTGTTTCTAGAACTATTTGAATTACATAGCTGTTTTAATTACAATCCGAAAATAAATGGTTAATCGTAAGATTGATCGGCGTATCTATAATAAGAGTGATTATGACACAAAGAAAGGGATATCAAAATAAATCGCTTTTATTATTGATCTTGGAATACAGCAAATTCACATTCCTCTGATTTTAATTAAAAATATTATTCCTATCCTTAAATATGACATTGTTTCAGATTTTTAGTTTGTATGAATATCGGAATTTCATGGGAAAGTCGGTCATATTTCCTTGGTTACTCTAGATGTGTAACAAATATATCTTATTACAATTTGACATTTTGGTAAAATATATGAATAAGTATGATTTAATAATTCAATATATGATAAGGTCCCGTTTAAAAATGTCCGAAAATATATGAATAGGTGGGTTTTCGAATCTCCGTCCACAGACCTGTACCTAAAAGTATAGTTATCCCCTCCCCCCCCCCCAATCGTGATGGAAAACAACCTTGTTTTCAATATTGCACTCTTTTTTTTCAATTGACAGTCGCTATAACTTTGTTTTTAAAACAAAAGTTCCTGTTAAATTTTAGAACGAATATTCGTACCCTCGCTTTTTTTGGGGCGTTAATTCGACAAATCACAAAACTAACTTCGGATTATAACGGCAGTAAAATTCGGCCTAGTTAAATTTGTAATGACGCTTTTCATTTTAAATATATTTTCTAATACGGAAACTTCTTATGATCTACATTGTAATTAAAGTACAGCAATTCTTACCATGAATACAATATACATCTCTATCTGGTTGTAGAAACCGTATATGTAAGGCCTCACAGCAGTTTTTTTATCCCATGACATTTTCTAGATGTAGGTTCATAAAAGATGAGTCATCCACGTAATGTCAAATATAATTGTAACTTCTAATTTTGTACGCGATTTACTGGAATACTACCAGGAGGGTTGTCATGTCATTAAAAGGAAAGCCTGGCCGCGGACCGTAGTGGGTAAAGTGTTTGGAAAGTCCCACGACCCTTGCACGATAAAGAGTTTGAAAACACATTGTAACAGCTACAAAAGGCTAAATTCTACCCAAAACTCCATACGTTTCCAGTGGCAGTCTAAATTGTGTTCCCCGTGTTCCATCCCAAACCCTTTTTCCGTTGATTTATTGTTTGTTAACTTGTTCTCGTCCTGACTATAGCTGAAATACTGCTTGCTGGACGTAAAGCAAACATCCAATCAATCCATTAATGTAAGCGATTTAAAGTATAGTTCCATATAGAATTGTATTAGAAAACTGTTTGTGACAATAAATGTGACAGTAGTGCATAAAAATGTACACTACGGATTTTTTTTACATCGTCTGATAAAAGTGCATAGCTGTCAAAATAATTTTAAAAACTTATTGACAAAAGGATTCAAACATCGGTTGGAGGTCAAGACGAGAAAACCTCAAATACCGAAGTGAAAAGATTTTTAATCTACAATGAAGCTTCGCCTTGTTGTAGACCAGATAAATTTTTCACACTGATGTCTAAAATTTTCCGTCTTGCCCTCAAACGGGTGTTAGATCCTTTATGTCCCAAAGATTTGATAATGCATTGCCAGCGATATACTTAATTTACTAAAGTAAAATCTACAATTGAAGTCCGCAATCGTGACTTATTTCCATCTCTCCTTGTGGAGAATCGGACCGTTAACAAGTCCCCTTCATTTTCCTCCATCAGATGCCGCTCTTGTTGCTGCTTTCCAGGTCGCAAGCCAAGTTCTTTTCTTTCCTTTTCTTTGGTCCTCCTCTACGTCCCTTTTGGACGTCCTCTCTTTCTTTAACCATCTGGAGACCAAGTGAGGGCTATTTTTGCGTGCCTGCTGTTCTCCATCCTGAGTAAATGTCCGAGCCATTTTCACCTTCTTCTTCTAATGGCGTCACTGATCTTTTCACAACTAGCTTGTTTTCTTACTTCTTCGTTTGTAACTTTTTGAGGCCAATATATTTTCAGAATTCTTCTTAAGATCTTGTGTAGGAAGGTGTCCAGCATATGTTCATCATTTTTATTCATTTTCCAGGTTTCGCTTCCGTATAGAAAGACAGATATGACACTTGAATTAAGTTTGTTCTCTTTGATAGTTGGCTGTTGTTCCAAATAGGTGCAAGTTTGTTGTAAGTCATTTTTTGCAAGGCCTAATCGTCTTCGGATATCTTCATTTGTTCCGCTATTGGTTGTTATCATTGCACCAAGATAGATGAAGGATTTGACGTCTTCGATTTCATTTCCATTGGTGCTGGTGATCGGTTGGTTGGTATTTGTGTTCAGTCTTATAACTTTTGTTTTTGATGCATTAATCTTGAGGCATGTGGAATGGGCAAGACTGCTAACGTTGTTAAACTTTCTTTATAGTTGGTCTTTAGTGCTGGACAGGAGAGCTATGTCATCAGCAAAGTCTAGATCGTCTAATTTCGTGGTAAAGTTCCATCGGATTCCCGTGTTATTATTTGTTGTTGCCTTTCTCATGATCCAATCGATAACCATGTGAAAGAGGAATCCAGACATGTTGCAGCTTTGTTTCACGCCTGATTTGATCTTAAACCAGTCTGATGTTCCACTGCTTGTTATGACTGCACATTCATTATCTTGGTACATACATTTTATACTAAGTTGATCAGTTTGTCAGTGATACCGTATTGTTTCATTATCTTCCATAATGACTCTGACTTGATGTACACTGTCAAACGCTTTTTCAAAATCAATGAAGCATAGATATAGGTTTGAATTCGATTCGACAGTTTGCTCAATGATGTTCGTGACAGTAAAGATCTGCTCTGTTGTACCTCATCCTTCTCGGAATCCTGCCTGTCCGCAAACGTGTCAAATATTAACTGGTTATCTCCCAAATAAGACAGTTGTGTTATATCATGTTTGTTATTTCAGCAAGTGGAATTTCGATACGATTTGATCAGCGGAGATTCTTTTGCTGCTTGAAATTCAGAAATAACATTATATTTTTAAAACGGTATGTGATTATTAGTGGTGTGTTTTTGATTCCAATATGTAGAGTAATTGTGTAACACATTACCAATCCTCTTTCAATTTTTCTATTTTCAAGAGATCAGAAATTCATTATGACATAATTGTTTATTTCATTGTGGCTTGCAAAAAATCTGACATTAATACCGCAGGAATCGTTGAATGCGCCAATCTAAATCAATTCGTATCTGTTTCCTGTTTATTTCTTAGCACTATATTAGCAAGTGATAGACAAATTTTATCATTTGTATACGGAACTGACATAGAGCCACTTGCTATGTTTATAGTGTTAAAAACGATTATATAAACTTAAAACTGATTAGGATTTCATTATCAATTTAATTTGTTTTCATAATTATATGTCGTTTTTATGCTCTGACGTCACAGATAAAGCTTTTTTTTGCCGTACAAACGTGTGCTAATCATGTTTTGATTACTCGATATTGTTCATAGACTGCACTCTTTTAAACAATTATTATGAACCTTCTTTTGAGAATATAAAGTGTATTGCGTACAGTCAAATTACCAGAGGTTTCCAACATACGAGGTCGAGATAGTGGAAACCTCTGATACTATGCAAAAAAGAAATGTATAATAGAATTTTTAGATTTTAGTAGATATATTTTAGAACAAGATTTTTACACCATATAGATATTCACTAAAATAAATGGTTTTAACTGAAAAAACAGTACATTAGAGATTGGTAAATAAAAGTAAGTTTATCACAGTTAACAATACTTCTGGTCACTTTTAAGTTAGTACCATGTATGACCACTTAGGACTGCCAACAATGCACTGCGTCTCCTTGGCATCAATGTTCTGTCATTATTACGTAGAATTGTTCTATATTCCGGTTGAACCATTTGACGAAGCTGATAGAGAGCCTATCGTTTTACCAGATGGTCCCATAAGTGTTCAATCAGATTAAAATCCGGTGAATTGGAAGGCCATGATATAACATTAAAGCTGCTCTGTTCAAGATAGTCCATTGTTAAGCGCGCCGTATGAGACCTGACATTGCTGTTTTGGAACAACTCCCTCTGTTGGTCAATTACGCGCATTAATTGAGGTTGGAGAATGTTGTCTCTGTGCCTTTCAGCCGTTAAACTCCCTGGGACGTCTACTAGTTCTGTTTTAAGGTCATCAGAGATCGCCGCCGACATTATGAGGCTATTGCCACCGAAGCTATCCAATTTCTGGACTCAGAAGGAGAGAAACGAACTGCCGTTCCGGCTCCAGTATACACGGATTCTCGCATCATGTGTCTGTAGCAGAAAACGGGACTCGTCGCTGAACCAGATTCTACGCCAGTTGCGGAATGTCCATCCTCTCAATCTGTGTTTGATGTCTATGTAATATTTTCAAAACTTCTCTTAATTACGATATTCTGCAGTCCGAGAATCCACTGCCGTCCAACGCTTTTTTTTGCGTGGGACGTCAGAGAGCTCTCCATAAGCAAAACAGCGGATTTCGCGAAAAAAAGCGTTGGACGGCAGAGGATTCTCGGACTAGGTATTCTGGGTCTAATGCTAATTCTTCTCATTTTCCGATTGCAGTGGCAGTTGCGGCAACGGTTCAAATTCTTTAGAAGAAAGACCAGGATGCAGCGATCTTTACCAAGGGTCTTGACGACGTTATGATGAATTCAAGCTTCAAACCTAGTTTCTTATACCCTTTAACATAGAATTTGAATAAACCTTAGTTCACGTGAAAAACGTCAGCCAAATTGCAAGGCGATAGAATTGTGGACTTTTATAGAGTGACCGTGCTCAAATCAACAGACCTTTATGTTGAAAAATTACCAATAAAAAATCATTGACTAAATTGACCATTTCATCACATCTTGTAAAGCGCATTATTTGTATTTTAAACAATTTAAAAGGGCAATTTTTTATCCGTATGGTCTCCTCGGGTGTTTTGATAGCATGGTTTATTTTCAGTTCTTCTGTCATGTGCATTACTACTTCCGTGTTTATATGAAGAACCAAAACCCAAGCCTTTCACGATTGACGTATATGGTACAACTTTCAATAATAATGTTTACTTATAAAACCACTACACTTTCTTTATCCCGTGTCTTTTTCAGCCATTTTTCTTATGCCCTTTTACGCTTGTCTAAAGATTTCATCAGTTCTTATTATTAATCACTCTAAACTTTATTTGTCGTCTGCACTTCTAGGTAACCATGTAGCGTCATCAAGTGACAAAGATTTACCATTGGAATTTGCGGGTCTCAAGTCATGTAGAAGGGCAGTATTTTTGTTTAAAATATATCGCAAGGGAATTTTATCACATTTTAAATGGTTATTAAGTTATTTTAATTTAAAAGGCTGTTAATGTGGATTTTTTGTAATATATGTGGTTGACTGCATAAATATTTGTCGAGACATTAACCTATCATTTTTAACTGTCTTAGTTTGTTCCACGTTTTTCAGATACACTCAAAACGTCTAAATATAGATAGTGGTATCCAACTCAAATAATTAATGCTCTAAAGTGTAAAGTACTCGACCATATTATAAAAGGTTACTTTAATAAAATTCAATGTAGATCTTTCTCTCAGGTGCGAATAAATGACGTATTTCATTATATAGAGCCTCAAATTCTGGTCTACTACGTCATCAAAATAGTTACCAAAAACACGTTACGTTAATTTCTTACAAACTATTAACTCTATGTACAATAAAGTAAGTATGGTAAAATAAAAAGTAGAGTGATCGACAAAACCTGGTAAAAATTACCCTGGGTAATTATTGAATTCAGTATAAAAGAATCAACATTAATGACACAAATTAACTATCTAAAACATCTTAGACCACCATGTATAAGTCTGTGTACTACCATTATGCGTCAGATTTGTGTTGAAGCGGAATACGTAGTTAGATGTATTCTATCAGGTGATTAAATGTCACGTGATTTTAATTAGGGCACTTTTCTTAACGCACGGTCGTTTAACATTGTCTGAATGGCATAAAGCGGCATAAAACTCGACCCCGTTCCATAGAGTTATGTTTAGTGTTGGTTTGCACCCAGGCACAAAACAGCACAGGTTTCATTTTGCAATGGTTTTCCTAATCCATTTTTTTGCAATGCCGCTTTCCACTAAAAGTGTCCTGAATTTTTATCAAATCACGTGATCATCATTACAATTTTCACCCCCTTTAACCAGAGTGATATCTTGAAAACGACATATCCGTGAATAGGTACCAACAAACCTTCATTAATTTTTTTGTGGACGGTTTAAAAAAAACTAGCTTGACATACTTTTAATTGCATGAACCATAAAGAAATATGTTGGAACCTTTACAAATCATTGTTTTCTATGACATTTTATTGTTTAAATATTGGCAACGTCTTTTATGCATGTGTTTATTTTTGTTAACCTGGTTAGTTTTCTTGTATATAGTGTAAGATAAATGATTATTATCTGGGTTGAAATAAAAATCGCTAGGATTAAATTTAATTCAACTCGTTATTTATTGACTGATCCTAAGAGATCACGCATATGATAAGCTAGCCCATCTAAAGTCTAGAGATCAGTTTACAATATCACCATAATATACCTACCCAACGAAAAGCGTTGCGTTAGCTCATTATTACACCATATGTTGATATTCCAAACGGTATAATTTGTACTGTCTTATCTTTAACAGAGGCTTCCACATCGTTTCGGAAAAACAAACAAAAAAAAACAACAACAACAAAACAACAAAAAAAAAGAAAAAAAACGAACAAAAAGAGACTTTTAAAGACTATAATATTACAAGTGAACAATGCTTGGTTTGGGAGGTTCCTAGGGGATTCGCCCCATCTTTGCACTAGAACCCTTGCCGAAAAAGGCTTCCACGTCATTCTGACTCTAGCTACATACACTGACCAAAGATGTGGATTTGATTCATACTTTGGGTAGTATATTTCTTGACTTGTCATAGGTTTTGTTTGGGGATGGATTTTTATAGATGTAATTAACTTATAAAAAGAAGTCATTGGACAAACATATAATCCTTTGCACGTAATAAAAACCTGAGAAGTTGGAACAAAGTAATTATAGTTTGGATACCTCTACAAATACCAAAATTGTAAATTTTGACACCCCCCTTTTTTACTTGACGTTAAGCACGAACTGTAACGTGAATTTTAACTCGAAATTTAACTCTAACTAGAAGCTTAATTTGGATGATCAACTCGAAGTTTTAACTCGAATTCCAAATAAGAAGTGCCGGTTTCCTCCCGAGGTCGGGGAATTTTAAAGGGTACTCCAGCCTCCTCCTCAATAAAAACTGGACCCCATGACATAAATGAAAAATTCCTAAAAGCAGCGTTAAACCAAATTAAATCAAAAAGACTTTTTCAAAACACCCCGAAGCATGTCGAACTCGTATCGTTTTGACTAACGAAGAGTCAGATGTTGTTATTGCCACATTTTGCATGCATCCATCCATATGTTAGTGACTAGTGGTGCGATGTAAACACTTAATCTCCGAGGTCATTTGAATAGAAAACTAAAAAAGGACTACTCTATGGAGACCCATTTAATTTACGACATTCAAAATATATTATTTGTTCAATTATTTGAGACGTAATTTTATAGTTCCGGGCAATTATTAAATAGCTGCAAAAAAGCCTGCATAAATATCTGAAAACAGCAATAACATTATTATCTGAATTGTCTAAAGTTCTTCGTAAAAATTGTCATAAACAAAAACGTCTTCTTGATCCTACTATATATAAACTGCACAAATTTAAAAAGAGGAGATGGTACCATATCGTCTGCACAATTGTACGAGAAATAGATGTACCTAATAAAACAAAGCGCCATGATAAAAAGAAAGATCTAAAATAAAGATTGGAATAGAAACAAAAATCACTGTTTATTTTGTCATTTTATCGTATTAATATTGGCAATCATTCTGAACAACCATGTTAACTCTCTTTAACCGAAATATCTATAAGATTTTGAAATAACTTAAGATAAAAGCTCATATCGGAATAAAAAATTTCGTCGGCATATCATTAGCTTGCAATCGTAGATTTTTAACTGTATCAATATAATCAACAGTGATCTTCAAATCTATCAATGTAATATGCTGATTAAAAAGATAATGGGTTCGCTTGGAATTCAAAGTAGTTTTTCACAAAGATTATTATCACCAAAATAACAACAGTTTTTTTGTACTTTCTTGATATTCTAATTTCTTTTCTTGATTGTGTTGTACCGAGATTCACTATAGACGTTTACTAAAATATTACCTTGTTGTTCTTGTAGTGACTTTTAAACATCCAGAACACTCTGCAAGAAAAGAAAAGACCGTTATGTCCTGACCAAAAGTCATGTTGTTCCCTTTTTCTTGTTCGTTTGGAGTTTATTGCCTCTTTGTGCAATTTCCCGCTAATTTATGGATTTATTTTTTTATGGGGATGGGGAGTTGTAGTACCCGTTTACTCCATTTTAAAAAATTACTGCTAATTTTTATTCAAATAATATCATCCTTTATGACATTTACACGCAATT
Source organism: Limnoperna fortunei (assembly GCA_944474755.1). Classification (NCBI taxonomy): domain Eukaryota; kingdom Metazoa; phylum Mollusca; class Bivalvia; order Mytilida; family Modiolidae; genus Limnoperna; species Limnoperna fortunei. The sequence continues at coordinate 63,125,583 of OX104113.1, forward strand.
TAAAATGAAAAACAAAACGAAATTTAAAATGCAAAAGATAAAATAAGAGGGTTCAGTATGTTTTATAATATTAACTGCATTAAAATAAAATAAAAAGTTATGCAAAGTTAAACGAGAAGAGTGACCGAGTTCAACGTATTCAAGATAATAGACTTGAGGTCTGAAGTCGTATAGGTAGTATACCGTTTTCTCCCTTTGTTTTTCGACATAAACATCGAGGTTGCGAGTTGGCGCCTGACTTCGGACAGGATGTTTTCGACTCCAAACTCAATTGACAATGATTGTTTGGATTTTCTCTCTCTAATGTCGGGGTTTTTTTATTGTATTTTCAAGTTTCCTCACCCAATAAAACTGTACTCCAAAATATAGCAGAAAAATGCTGAATGTGACGTAAAAACTCACTGAAACGAACAATCTTTTTAAAATAATTTCCGATAAATATCTTTAGATGCATTAATCAAAAACTTGAACTATTCATAACAGACATCAAGTGAAACATGTCGTTTGTCAAATATTCTCGCCAACGAAGGAAATTTTTATATGTCTACAAACGTGAACCACCTGGTATCATTGCGCATTAGACTGCGTATCTTCTATATGACAATGAAGCTTAACTCTTATAATGATAAAGACATATTAAGTTTAGTAAACTGTAAAGTGATGTTCTTCATATAATTTGTAGTAGCCTTTCATCTCTTAAACCGTATAGTTATCTGGTTCCTCTGTGCTGACATCTATAAGAGAAGAGGTATGGATCTACTTAATGAGTAAGAAATATGTAACATTTAAAACTGAAAAAAAAATTCACACACACACACATACTCAAAGAACCTAGGTCTAACGTTCAAGATCTGTTGAAGATTGTCCTTTTTGTTAACAAAAAATATATACTTCTCTCCCATGAAGTTTGGTATAAATTTCTGTAACTTGCTTAGAGACATGAAAAATCTGGTAGAATCTGCCGATAAATGGATGTATCACGTTTATGCTTCACGAATCATCTCAATAAAACTGCATGTTTTTGACTCATAAATATAAAGTTAAAAAACCGTTGCATATAAGTTTCAACTGTGGTAGGTTGCATTTTATTTTCTGTGGCCGCTTTGGTGTTGTTACTGCATTTACCAAGACGAATTGATATTCAAACCTTTGTACAAGCATATATATCTATATCTACACATATTTAATGGTTGCATAATATTATTACTTTTTCTCTCTCTTTATGTTTATTATTTTATCTAAATCATACTAATAATGCCAAAAAATAATGTTATGTTTAGTGAATACATCATTCATTTTATTTAATTTAAATAATTTGTAATTGATTGTCATGTCAAACATTGGACTCATTGATTGGCTAATAAAGATCTGTATCTTTTGGGTTCAATAGTGTTTTTCTTTGCACTATGTAGTATGGCAGACAAAAGTAACATTTTAAGCATAATCTAATATTATGGGGAGTTAATCATAATGTAGCCGAAACTATCTACGACTTCTGAACATAAATTGAAGATAAATAATTCATAGTAATACGGATCTTCATGTTTACAAAAATTAATATCATCAACCATAAATTCGAGTGAATAATTATTTATACTATAGTAAGTTTGCTATAAAATTAGATTATAGATAACACGTGCTAGGATTATAACACATCATCTAAGATTATGGCCAGCTAAGAAAAGAATAGCCGATGCTATCTCTTATTATAATCTTGACTTTAATAAATGATTTACTATAGGTTAACAAAATCCATCTATGATTATCAAACATTAACGTAAATTAAAGTCTATTAACACGTGGTTACGATTTACTTCATGTCATTGCTCTTGAAATTATGTTCACGTGTCATAAACTTACAGCGTCAGAAGCTGTCCATAGTCTTAGAATATGGGTCACATTCGAGTCACGTACCATAATGTAAGGCTCCCTAATTTGCACGTGACGGAGAATCATTTGACAGTTCAAAATACAAATATTTTACATGGTAACATTTCTTTTGGTCCCATGGAGCTATTTTCGATCCGCACAATCTAATTAAAATTAAATTTTTCACTTGCCCCCCCCCTTTTTGTTATTGGTCGCTGCGTTGTAAGCCACACGCAGCGACCATAGCAAAAAGGGGGGAGCAAGTGAAAGATTTAATTTTAATTAGATTGCCATCAGCAGAATGATCAGTCAAACAACATACATTAAAACTTGAACGTCCTCCCGTGCTAAGCGTTCAGTATTAATACGGTAGATTGGATCAGAGTAGGATTGGGGGGGGGGGGGGGGTGGTATATATTGCCAACGCAACTCCAATTTAGACCTTACACATTGTTATCTTATATACACTGCTTTGTTCTTGCTTGTCACTCTTTATAGTTTTGTTGGTATTATTTGTTCTTCTGTTATTCTGATGGTTTTTCATTATAAATAATACAAGTGCAGCAGCAGTACGGAAAAACGTTTTTTCTTATTTTCAGCTATGTATTTCTAATAATATTATTATTTTGGGATATGACATTAATAATGTTGTTAGAATTATTTCGAATCTCTCCGTGAACTGTTACAACAACGGAACACTCGTGCGAAAAAGTCTACAACCACTCATCACGTTATTTTGTTCATAACACCAACAGTATGTGATATACCCGCAGACCCTTAATCGCACCCATCAGAAACGAATGAACTGGGTTATGTTTTCGAACTTGAAGATCATACTCCCTATTATCTATAAGATAAAAAGTACACAGTAGGAAGTGTACTGACGGTACACGTTTTTCGTTGTTATGGTAGCTCTTCCTACTGTTACCGGATAGTTTTTACGTAAACCAGACATTGCGGGAAATTATTGAATTATCGTTAAGATTAACAGCTGTGATGTATGTTTGGATTTGTTACAAAATATACTTGATATAATCTACCACTTTGAGTTCATGTAATCAAACAAAGTGTGAATGGATAAGACACGATAGTCGTGCATTTTGGAATATTATTTGATATACGCTGAAAAAAATATTAGACGGGTTAAATAAAGAGGAAATGAAAACTACACCGAACGCTAGAGTTCGGCACGGAAACTTGTTTGTTTGGCAAAGTTGATTATCGTAATTAATTCTTCTGTTCCTAGCTGCCAAACAAACAAACAAGCTGATCAGTATTTTATCAGCGCCGCTTCTGTAGTTTAACATACTCTTTAATCAAACAAATACATGTATTTATCTATTTATTGTAATTTAAATTAAAACTTAGCTGAAGCATGAGATCTTTATTTGTGTTTGTCTATTTATTGTAATTTAAATTAAAACTTAGCTGAAGCATGATCTTTATTTTGAATATTATAAGATATAGGAGTCTACATTGGCAAACAAATTATTGCTGTGATTAAAAATTAAAAAATTAAAACAGACATGCATGCAATCATGGCAGATGGGGGTAAAATATTTTTAATCCAGATCCGGGTCTTAGCAGTAGAATGAAAGAACTTTAGCAGAATTATGTGTATATATACCTAATAGTGTAATATAAAACATGGTAAACCAATGCGGGGAAATAGAGACTGTTTGTTGCACGTCCTTCTTATACCAGTCAACGCCCTTTGGTCGGACGGTTGTAATAAGTAGCTATACAGCTCAACGTGTTTTCTGGTTATATTGCATTAAATTAAATATTTCTGAATGAAAGTGTATCTGATCTACAAATGATAAATGCACAAAGTTGTGTTGTTTGTTTGCTTGGTGTTTAACGCCACTTTCAACAATTTTTCAGGTATATCATGGCGTCCAGTTTTTATTGGGGGATCAATTAAGATTTGAGTCGAGCGGACCCTGTCCCCAGTAAGACTCGAACCCGCAATCTCAGTGTTGACAAACCACGTGATCAATAGTAGACGAACTACTTTAACCACTCGGCCACCGAAGCCACAAGTTGTGGTGTCGGCTTCGTTTGACACTTTACTCCTTTTACTAAGATTTTGCTAATTTACCACTTCCGGTTAGATACCCCACATCCCCTTTTTTCAAACGTTAGTTGCAAACCAATAGCTCTGTCTGCCTGTTTCTCAACCATGCATTCGAAATTCGTATAGCTAGTCCTGAAGATCAAATGGAATGTAAAACATTGCCAATTTTAAAATTATATAAATATTACAAATTATCCATAATTCATATTTTTGACAGGTGTTTATTTGATAACGTCTTCAATTTCTTCATTTATTAGTTTAGTAGTAGTCTGACAATTGGCGATTTCTGTAGTTGATATGTGTATTCAAAATACATTTCTACTCCATTGATAAATAGATACAACATTGGGAGATCGAATTTATAGTTAAACGAATTATGAATCATTAATGAGAAGTTTCTTCCAAAAAATAGACCAAAAAAACTTCCAAGCGATTATTATACAAGATCAAGGTATCAAAAGTAAAAAACGTAACTGGGTCATGGAAAACGTATATCAATTGTTGATTTTTTTTTCTAGACTTATAATAAATTATTGTACTTTTTCTGAAACCCGTGGCACATGCGTAAATATATAATTGGGGATTTTATACATGCGATAAAGACTTAAAAGATAAACAATACTAATTAAAACAAGATTGTATGTAAAGTAATACAACGTGATTCACCGCTGTTTTCATTATACATTTTTTTTCATCATTTGTAATTGAATAGAATTTAATAAATAGTGTTGGTGAACATTTCTGATATCAAAATCAATACAAATTGTACCGGTTCCAAAACGACTACTAAAGTGACTTGTATACGTGTCATTAAAATGGCTCTAGGAAGAAACTCGGCCTCGGTGGCCGAGAGGTTAAGGTAATTCGTCTACTATTGATTACGTGGTCTGTCAACACTGAGATTGCGGGTTCGAGTCTCGCTGCGGGCAGGGTGTACTCGACTCAAATCTTAATTGACAAGGATAACAGTTTTCCTGCAGCAGGTCGGGGGTTTTCTCCGGGTACTTTGGGTTCCTCCCCCGATAAAAACTGGACGCTATGATATAGCTGAAAAATTGTTAAAAGTGGCGTTAAACACCAAACAAACAAACAAACAAAACGGCTCTCATTTGCGATTATTTCGTTAGCAACTTTTATCGTTAATAAAATCAGCCAGCTTGAAGTAGACTACGTTTTCTCTAGCCAAGCGATAGGATAAGCTTACACGTGAAAAGAATGTTACGCGGAAAATTTAAATGGAACGAGACCGTTACTAAACATAAATCTAACTAAAATGTAATCTTTCACTTGCTCCCCCACCCCTTGTTATTGTCGCTTATACAATGACCAGAAGTGGGGAGCAAGAGAAAGAGATTGACTACATGTTTTAGCGCGTCTCTGAAAACGAATTAAGGTTTTTAATCAGTCTATACGCGAAATGAATAAACAAATGAAAAAAAAATCATTTTCATAGTTTTGTATTTTAGCAATAGTTATGCCCAGTACGAAAACGTGAAAAGGTCGCTTCTTTCGTAAACACCTTATACAATTTTTTTGTAGTATTCCAAGTATAATAACACTTTAACAATAAGAAATTATAGTTCCAAGTCTAAAGAAATCGTATATTTATTTACATCTGCATTTGCTTGGTTTTTTTTAAAACTTATTTTTAATGTTAAATTTGTGTATATCTTTTGAAGTAATCGCACGCGGAGATAATTTAAATAATCCACACCTGAAAAGCGTTCGTAATATTTATAATCAACCCAATCTTTAGCAATATATTTGAAATACATACAGTATTATCGATTTTGAGGTCAGTCTGTCGTAAAAACGTGAGGGCGTAACGAAGCATGATCAATAACAACCTGGCTGACGATCAGCAATTAACATCTGTTTAACAGACACTGTATAAATGTCCATCAAAAAACAAATTAATAATGACATCATTAATTGGGTAAATTATTACAGAGAATGCCCTAATCAGCTTCCATCTTTCGTTTCCTGTAAATATAGATAAATATAAATTACTGATAGAGAACGCTTCCAGGGAGTTCATTAATATACGTAATTAATGATACGCTTAAGAAACGATGTCAGACATAGTGGCCACAGACAACGTGACGTAATCTCTAATCCAGGTTGTTTTTCTGCAAAAACTGTTATGGAAATAGTAACAGAGTTTCTTGTAATTTAGAAAACTGATTGACTTTCGCCCAACAATCATTAATTAACGCTAAGAGCTAAAAAGTCATGCAGTGTAATATTGTATGAACCTAAAATAATTTTGTTTTCTAATTCGATAAATGTCATTCACTGAAATCAATTGAAACATTTTATTTCTCTTTAAAAACGAATGGACAAATTCAGGCGCGGATCACGGATTTAGTATTACAGGAGCAAGAGATCTCCAGGGCCCACAAGCCCTAGCTGGTGGTGGGTCTTCAAGCCCAAATTTTAAAATATTTTAATCAATTTTCATAAAAAAAATGTATCTGAAAACATTTTAATTCAAATTCGGCATATCGTTGTTCAATTTTTGGTCGAAGTTTAGTGGTGTGTGCAGAGTCCGACCCTCCGCTCTTTCGATCTGCCGCTGAAATTTATCAAATAGAATGAAAAAGTAAAAGAGGCTTGTTGAAGCAGGACATTTTTAAGTCTGTTAAGTCAGACAAGGAACAAAAAAAGTTGGTCAGTAATGAGTGGGCGTTAAATAAACGTTTTATGGTCATTGAAGTTGAACACAGCTTTTTACTCAAATATATTATATAATACCTAAAACGAAACTTTTTGAGACTTGTGTGTTATGAATACGTCTATTTTTCTGTAATTTTTATACCAGAACCACACGCAATTTGTTATATTTTGTAATATTTTAAGTAATGGATGCACAATGTTGTAATATTCGAAATTAAAAAACATTAGGGACAGACTATTTAACTTGAAAGGGGGGGGGGGCCTTGGTTTTTTGTTTTGGTCAGAAAATTTGTTTCCGTGCAGAGCGTGGAAAAAATATTTATTTTTTTAAGGCGTCGCGACAGAATATTTTTTTTCATTATTAGCATTATTTTATATAGCAGAAATCCTTCTTCAGAATATTTTTGTACCCTCTCCTTCCAAAATATTTTTTTCATCAAAAATCATTTTCAAAATATTTTTTTAGGAAAACACCAAGCCCCCCCCCCCTGCAAGTTAAATGGTCGGACTGCGATCCAACCTGGCACGCTGTGTTTATAGTTCGATGAAGTGTTTGGGTAGATTGTTGCCCGATGTTGGTATAATATATATAATGCTAATGACATCTTGAATGTCAACATGTCAACCAAGAATGTCAACTCAGAAAGAATAATAAACATCAGAATGTTCCGCTGTCCACCACGAGGACATAACCATTTATATTTCCACGGAGGCCTACTTAATCTTTTGTTATATATTTAGTGTATGGATACATAAGATGATTAATTACAGATGATAATTTATACGCAGAGTTCATAAAAATACACAACCAATGTTTCTATTATGTATGACACATGGACCGCAAATAACGTGACGCAATCTGTAATCCGCCATAATTTTCGACAAAAAACAGTTTGGCACAAGAAACAGACTTGTAATTTCACAAAATTAAGAAAAACTAATTGACTTTATACGAACAATCGTTTATTTACATCAATAGCTAGACTCGCCTGCGCTAATTACTATGATTCAACATAGAATAAAGTTGTGCAATACTCCTACATCCACATCCATGTTATTCCCTACATCCACATTCATGGAATGACCTATGTCAACATCCATGATATTACCTACATCCACATCCACGAAATGACCTATGTCCAGATCCATATTACCTACATCCACATCCATGCAATGACCTATGTCCAGATCCATATTACCTACATCCACATCCATGCAATGACCTATGTCCACATCCATGATATAACCTACATCCACATCCATGGAATGACCTATATATGTCCACATCCATGATATTACCTACATCCACATCCATGGAATGACGTATGTCCAGATCCATATTACCTACATCCACATCCAAGGAATGACCTATGTCCACATCCATGATATTACATACATCCACATCCATGTAATGACCTATGTCCAGATCCATATTACCTACATCCACATCCATGGAATGACCTATGTTCACATGTCACATTCGTGTATTGACAATACCAAATTTAATGGAATGAGCCATATCCACATCCATTAAATGATCTATGTCCACGTTCAAATCCATGGGTGCCTCGGTGGCCAAGTGGCTAAGTAGTTAGCTTACTGTTGATAACTTGGTCTGTCAACACCAGAGTTGCGAGTTTGAGTCTCACTGCAGGCAGGGTGCACTCGACTCCAATCTTAAATGACAAGGATTGTAAATTTTCCCACAGAAGGTCGGGGGTTTTCTCCGGCTTCTCCCCCATTAAAAACTGGACGTCATTATACAGCTGAAAGTGGTGTTAAATTCCATTCAAACAAACAAACAAAATCCATAGAATGACCTTTAACAATAACAATGAAAGAATACATCCATTAAAACCGATTAAAAAAACAGTTAAAGGAGAATAATTCTTAAACGGTTACTAGTAATCAGACAATCTTGACCCTGTATTTTGACCCTCTCCCCCTGTTCTACTTTAAGCCATGGCGGCCATGTTGGTTGGTCTGAGGCCATGATTTGTGCAAACTTGGTAGAAGACATTTTACTGATGATGTGTGCAAAGTTTCAAAGCTATCTCTTCAATGGTTTTGGTGGAAAAGATTTTTAAAGAAAAGTTACCGACGACGACGGCGACGGACGCCAAGTGATGGCAATAGCTCACTTGACACTTCGGGTCAGGTGAGCTAAGAATGAGGCTTTTTTACAAGGTTTAGGGTACTACCTGTGGTGGTAGAACCCTACAGTTCTCGAAAAAGAACGGTTTTTTTGTTGGATTCAAACAGATATTTAAGAAATAAATTTTTGCGCTGAATGTCTTGCAGAGACGTCATAACACATTTGGAGCTTTTGTTAAAGATTTCATCGTCGTATATATGACATTTATAATATAAACGCATCTCAAGTACTTTTGTGCAACTAACGGCTAGCAACACCTGGGTATATGACTTAGCAACGCCACGGGTATATTGGTTTTGTAAAGACGTGTAACTGACCAATCAAATTGCAGGAGTAATACTGATACGGGGGTTCTGGCAGACTCTTTTTAAAGATTCTTGACTCCGTCTACTAGTAAATGTGTATTCCAGATTTTGACATAACACGTTTTCGTACAAATTCTTAAAATTTCATTAAGTTAAATTTTGCCAGAATATGCACGTCATCCAAATAAACGTAATGAAGCAGATCATTTATCAGTCCTTTAGTTATTTGAATTGCATGTTTCGATAGGAAAAGAACTGATTGGTGAGGAGATCAGAGTTCAGAGTCTTGAATCGTTACTAATCGGATATTCTATGTAAACCTTGACCAATGATAATGAAAGATCGTTAGAGCAACTGCAATTTGTCAACATCCAGCCAGCGGTCACTATTGTAGCCTTTTATTCAGGCTAAAACGCTGACCGGACAACTTGCATTGAAACATTTTGTTGGTAAAATACGTTGTGTCGCGTCTTTTGTCAATATTCGTTGTCAACCTATAAATTAAATTAGTTATAATAGTCCCAGCTCTATCCAAGTATAACTTTGCAACTCGTAGACACTATAAAATAAAATTGTGAAAAGCAGTAAAAGACTTAATATGTGTACACGTAAAATATTCTATAGCTGGATCCTGAACAAAGACCGATAACTTAAAATACTTATAATACGCTATTGAGAATTGGCATTAATTCACACTTGTGGATATTGTTGTGCTTTTTTGATAAATTGTTATTTAAGCTTTGCGATTGTCATTTTGTACTTCCTGTCCATTATCATATCATCTTAATGTGCAGTATTTTTAACGTAGTAAATATGTTCACATTGTTGTTATGTTTGTGCTAACACACCCCATGGTAATAAAATGTCTTCTGACTTATGTATAACAAAAGATCCTGCATTTAATTCATTATCATCGAATTCCTGTCACAGGCACTTGGGGTAAGGATAATTAATATACAAAGAGAAATTTACTATTTTTCCTAGGACAATATTTCGCAATGAGACATGTGAGACTAGTTACAAAACAAGTGATAGACACTGTAAACTCATTTTTTGGCATTTTAATCAATAATAAAAAAAAAATTATCCTGACCGCAAGTGCCTGTTATTCTTGTATTTTCATGAAGCTTGTTCACCAACAAGGAAATTATTCCAGTTTCATTTTCTTTTGATGTGCAAAATATATATTAAATTGTTTTTTTTTTTAATTTCACTCCTGTCTAAGTTATCCTCTATCCGATGTCACGGAGGGGGGGGGGTAACTTGGTCTATATAGGGTTATACGGGTGTGCGGGCCGTATGGGTCACTTTTTTACCTCTCCAAAATATATGAATAAGAAGCTTTTCATTAAAAAATATATCATTGGGTAGTTGTAAATTATCTAAATATATCCATTCCTCAATTCTCATCTTAAGCATGTTAAGCCTATGTAACCCACAGCGATTTTACAAAGTGTTCCATTGACATCACTTGATAATTTTGGTAGTGAATGTACTATTTTGTCAATGGGGATGTGCAGTAATAAAATATATGAATAGGTCTGATTTAATAATTCAATATATGATTAGGTCCTGTTTATAACGTTCGAAAATATATGAATAGGGTGGTTTTTCAAATCTTCGTCCACAGACCTGTACCTAAAAGTATCCTTAGTTACCCACCCCCCCCCCCCCCTTGTGCCCGATGTCATTTATGATAAATGTTGTTACATGAAGTCCTTCTGGTCCTGTCCCAATTTAAAAAAGAAATACTAATCTATTAGAGATTCTAAATGTTTCTTACACTTGTCGTTAATTTTAACACTTTTTACATTGTATAATTTTTTTCTGAAAGTTACTATTGAAAATTGTACATCTTATTTCTTAAATTTGTATCCGACCGGACCTGTAGCGGATCCCAATCCTCAAAATTACTTATATTATATCAGGAATATTTTAAATAATTTCTGAACAGGTTTTCCACATTTCGAGTTTAATCTTTTCAGAAATATTCCTTCATTATAATTAAATTTCAATAATAATACTTAACAATGTTAACAGTATGAAACTATTTTAATTTTAATGATGTAAGAATAGGTAATGTGACCAATGCAAGTCATTTTGCATAATCTGCGTTGCTTCATTAATGGGCCAATCAGATTTCACCTTACAAAGCAATTGTAGTTTTGAAATAAAATCTTTGGAATGGAGTTTCTACAAGCAAAACAGTGCACAATGATGATTGACAATAAATGAGACACATCTATGCACTTTTTAACGTTTTGACTGCAGCGAGTATTTGATTCTACCATTCGATACTCTAGAATGATGTACAATAGACTCTTCTGGCAGTTCTGATATGCGAGTTAAATGGGGGGAATCTGTGTTAAAATATTTTAAGTTTTGTTTAATATCTGACATAGGAGGCAATTATGTTGTGCATACACTACCTTTGTATCTGACATAGGAGGCAATAATGTTGAGCATACACTACCTTTGTATCTGACATAAGAGGCAATAATGTTGAGCATACACTACCTTTGTATCTGACATAAGAGGCAATAATGTTGAGCATACACTACCTTTGTATCCAACATAAGAGGCAATGATGTTGAGCATACACTAACTTTGTATCTGACATCAGAGGGAATGATGTTGAGCATACACTAACTTTGTATCTGACATCAGAGGGAATGATGTTGAGCATACACTACCTTTGTATCTGACATAGGAGGCGAAAATGTTGAGCACACACTACCCTTATATCTGACATAGGAGGCAATAATGTTGAGCATACACTACCATCTGCATGCACTGCTGCATGTGAAAATGAGACAAAGATGTTTAGTACACATTGACATCGTTCATGAACCATAGCATTTGGAATACGAGACTAAGAGACATTCTACATATGTATGTGTAGAAAATTTCAAGTCAGAAAGTGCACTTTTCTCATATTGTCATTAGTATAAATTGTTTTTTAGGGTTGCAGGATAAAAATAATATAGGTACATTGTCAGAAAATATCAAGCTGCAAAACAGGTAAGAAATGCTTGGCAGAACCACACATTTCTACCTGTTTCTAAGGCTCCTACAAATAAACTGTATATTTTCATACAATTTACAAATATTGTATATTTGTACGAGTCATACATGAAGTGTCTTGACAAGACAATGAAGATGTCAACACATTTCTGTATGCTGAAACCAATATTTCTGGTTATGGAACAAATGCTTTACATATTCAAATCAGCTGAAAAATTTTCCAGTAGTGACAGCATAACCAATGTCTGAAATGACAGATTTCAAAATGTTAACTATTTAAAAGGAAGGAAAATAAAACTACAAGAATAACATTTATTAAATTTCCTGATAAATCAAGAAAAAATCAACAACAACAAATAGATTTCATTATAAATGCACAACTGCTTATAGACAATAACAACAGTCTGATATGTTTGGTTTTACCAGGGACAATCAGATCTTATCACTCACAAGATTACACACTTGAGGCCATTCAAACAAATGCAGTACCTTTATACAGTTATGTATTTTTCTCCCTTTTTTGCCAGCGTGACAAACCCCCTCCCCTAAAAAAGACTTTTCTGTATATTTTTCTTTAGAATCTTATTCGTACTATAAAGTTTGATATCTTCGTGTGTGATTATTTTGGTAACAGCACTAGAGATGCAAAATACAATATATGTTTTACCATTACAAAACAAGTAAAAAAAAACAACAAAAACCCCCACATAATATCATTACTCTTCATCATACTCCAATTATACATGCACATTTTATTGTTTGCAAATTAAAAATTTTCCAAGTGCATTTAATCCCAAGTTTAAACAAGATTCTTGTTAATAATGATGATCACTTGAGCAGTGAAAAGCAAACAGCTGATTTAAAATAATAAATCCAATTTTGATGATGAGTTAGTATACAACCCCTAACTTTTCTATGATTGATTAAGTCAGTTATTCAATCGTTTGTAAAATTTCAAGAAAAATTAAATATACAGGCAATCAAAATAAAAACAACATACAGACAATTAACAAAAACCCACAAACTTTACTTGAGCCACAAAGACAGTCTGAATGGTCACTGCATTTGCTGTTGAAAAAAAAAAAATTTTTTGTGTCCCAACATTTGTTCGAGCGGCCATAGGCTTTGTTTCACAGACATTTAAGGTTAAAATATAAATTGTGACCCCAGAATTATATATCATGACAAAAATATATTTAATAAAAATCTCTATTTGGGTCCCAACATATCCCCTGGCTGGACCCATTGATCAAATTGTTCAGGTGTCAGCAACTCTAATTTGAGTGCTGCCTCCTTGAGCGTAGAACCATCTTGGTGAGCCAACTTAGCTATTTTACATGCATTGTCATATCCTATATGAGGATTGAGAGCTGTTACTAACATAAGAGATTCGTTTAACAATTGACTGATTCTGTCCATATTTGGTGTTATTCCTACGACACAATTCTTGGCGAAGGATACACATGCATCTCCAAGGAGTCTAATTGATTGTAGTACATTTCGAACTATCATGGGTTTGAAACAATTGAGCTGAAAATGGCCACTGGCACCTCCCACTGTCACTGCTGTATTGTTTCCCATTACCTGAGCTGCTACCATGGTTACTGCTTCACACTGAGTAGGATTCACTTTTCCTGCAATGAGAATTATTAATGTAAATTTCAGAAAAAGTACACAAGAAAAATTAATTTTAAAATTTTTTAATGCCTGTATATGATGAAAAAATGATTGTCCCAATTACACTTGGATTTGGTTGTGAAAAACTTGCAGTGAAGACATATCTACTCTCAAGTCATACTACTATATCCACTAAGTATTTTAGTCCTAAGAAAGAGAACAGTGGTTTTTGATTGGTTGAAAAGCCATGTGTTTTAAAATTTGGTAAGAAAACAAGTTTCTGTAAAATAATTTGTTTTGTCTATCTTTTCAATATTTCAAATGACTTTTTGTCCAGAACTTACCTGGCATTATACTACTTCCTGGTTCATTTTCTGGGATAGAGATTTCTCCAACACCACACCTTGGTCCTGAGGACAACAATCTTATATCATTGGCTATTTTCGTCAGACTCACAGCTATCACATTCAATGCCCCATGGACCTCCACCATGGCATCATGAGCTGCTAATGCCTCAAATTTGTTATTAGCTGTCTCAAATGGAATTTCTGTAAAAAATCATAATAGTATATATTATTATTCATGGAAATTGAGGCAGTATCTTTTCATCAATGGATCAATTTTTTTTATTTTTCTGACTAAAAATTTCAAAATAACTTCTTATGAACCTTTCTGACATCCATATTTGTTCACAAAGGTTTCTTTTCAAACTATGTTTGGTTGGTATTTTTTTTTGTTACTATGTTTAATTGGGACTTCAAATAAAAGGCAGTAAACTAAACTGAAATCAGTAAATTATTACCCTTATAAAATCTCTCATCGTCTCTGACACATGTGATTGTTATATGAATTGTTTTTGTACCAACATGTTTAATGAGGTCAACAAGTAACAACCTACTGTTTGTCTAATTGACAGAGTATGGATTATACAGATAACCCAATAGCTTACTGTTTCCTTCGAAATATATGTAACTTTGGGTTTCACGTAATCCACTGTACTCTTTGAGAAACTACCGGTATGCCCATTGGGGACAGAGGTCTCTTATAAACAGCAGAGGCATAAACAAAATTTCAAATGAGGATAACTTAAGAGAAAACTCTATGGAAGTATGTTGTCTTTTATTTCCAGAGAGTTCCAAGTTAAACCAGATTCAATGGTGGCAGCTATTGAGCATGAAGGTCAATTACAACAAAACTGATTTAAAAAGGGGACCTTCTAAAGCTCTCTCTGGCAATTTGCAATATAATATCACACAACAAAACCATAAAATATTTTGTATGGATTTTTGCTGAACTTATCCTATTTTATAGTACACCCTAGCTAGGAATTTTTACAACTTTCTAGGTGTAACAAAATGTTTAAAATGTGTAGGCAACAAATCTGTAATCCTGCTGTACATACTTGTATACTCAGCAACTTTAGCAGCCACTTTCTCTGCAAATCCGATTCTAGTATTTAATCCGGTTCCAACTGCTGTTCCTCCTAAAACAATCAAAAAAGTATTTAAAATCTTAAAGAAATACAAACTTATCTAAATTTTCTCATTATCTTGAATTAGTCAGTTGTCAAATGAATCTATGTTTAGTGATTTTAAAAGACTTTTTCATATTGTCATTTAAATACTAATTTAGGGCCTTGGTTGGCCAAGTGGTTAAGTTAGTTCGTTTACTATTGATCACGTGGTGAAGAAGGAATTTAAACTTCTTTTTATACTTGATACTTTTATCCATCCTATTTTATTTTTAATAAGTTATTTAATTTTTTGTTTGTTTGTGAACTATTTTTTTTCTATTTTTACTAATTCTGATTTAAGACAGTTTTACCTGCAGCTAGTTCATACAGCCTGGGTAATGTCTGACCAATTCTCTGTATTCCATACTCCATCTGCTGAACAAATCCACTGAACTCTTGACCCAATGTTAGTGGTGTAGCATCCTTAAATGACATGTAAATACATCACCAGTTTTGTCAGAAACTGTAAAATTCTACACATCCTCCATGATAGGTAGGTAACATTATTAATGATCAAAAGTGTTTGCCTGGCTACTACTGCAAATTCATTTAATTATAATTTATTGCTTTGAGAAAATGCTTCTACTTTTTTTTCATTAGCTCCCATCACACAATCAGGAAATTGTATTCAAGGAATGTTGAAATTCATTTCTACCTGTACCCATGAAAAATGAGTATACATTAACATTGAGCCTTCAGGTCCATTTTCACTATTGATTGCCAATGTCTATCATGCATTTGATGTAGTACAGGGTTTACGTTTTATATGGAAAGGGTTGTTATGTTGTCGAAGAATTAGAAGACAATTTTAAATCTGCACTTGCTCCATTTGAAAGTGAAACTATGGTTGATCTTGACAAATAAGAATAGGTCACGAATATGTTTGGCAGTGCTGGTGGAAGTTAATATGTCTTCAAATTTCAAATGGCTTCAGTTTTAAAATTTAATGAAAAAGATGGTAATCTGTATCTAATTAGTCGCCTGTATGGCTAGCTTTGCATTACATGAACTGAGTCTCAATTCACAAAAATTGACAAATAAGAAAAGAACATCCAAATTCATATGTTAAGTACCCAAAATTTAGTAGGACAAAAAATCTGTAAAAGGTTTATCTAATTCCATTCAGGGGTGTAGGTGGTGTTGCAGATAATAGATGGGTACCCCTGATGTTAATGATAAAATCCATTTTTTTCTATGGAAAACCCCAAAAATAATTCTGATGAAAATGTAAAATATCTGGTGAAAAATCAGACTATGTGACAAAGATTCTGTGTAAATTCATCGAATTCCATTCAGTAGTGTAGCAGCTGCGCATAAGAGAAAGTTTAATGGACACTCCCCTCACTATATACCACCTAGCAGGGGGAAGGGGGTGTAATCTTTCTTTTTCAGTACATTGTACAGATACTTTTACACTATGTACATACAATGTGCCAGTAAATTGTACAGATACTTTTACACTGTGTACATACAATGTGCCAGTAAATTGCACAGATACTTTTACACTGTGTACATACAATGTGCCAGTAAATTGTACAGATACTTTTACAATATGTTAATACAATTTGCCAGTAAATTGTACAGATACTTTTACTCTGTGTACATACAATGTGCCAGTAAATTGTACAGATACTTTTACACTGTGCACATACAATGTGCCAGTAAATTGTACAGATACTTTTACACTGTTTACACTATGTACATACAATGTGCCAGTAAATTGTACAGATACTTTTACACTGTGTACTTACAATGTGCCAGTAAATTGTACAGATACTTTTACACTGTGTACATACAATGTGCCAGTATATTGTACAGATACTTTTACACTGTGTACATACAATGTGCCAGTATATTGTACAGATACTTTTACACTGTGTACATACAATGTGCCAGTAAATTGTACAGATACTTTTACACTGTGTACATACAATGTGCCAGTATATTGTACAGATACTTTTACACTGTGTACATACAATGTGCCAGTATATTGTAAAGATACTTTTACACTGTGTACATACAATGTGCCAGTAAATTGAACAGATACTTTTACACTGTGTACATACAATGTGCCAGTAAATTGTACAGATACTTTTACACTGTGTACATACAATGTGCCAGTAAACTGTACAGATACTTTTACACTGTGTACATACAATGTGCCAGTATATTGTAAAGATACTTTTACACTGTGTACATACAATGTGCCTGTAAATTGTACAGATACTTTTACACTGTGTACATACAATGTGCCAGTATATTGTACAGATACTTTTACACTGTGTACATACAATGTGCCAGTATATTGTACAGATACTTTTGCAATATGTTCATACAATGTGCCAGTAAATTGTACAGATACTTTTACACTGTGTACATACAATGTGCCAGTATATTGTACAGATACTTTTACACTGTGTACATACAATGTGCCAGTATATTGTACAGATACTTTTACACTGTGTACATACAATGTGCCAGTAAATTGTACAGATACTTTTACACTGTGTACATACAATGTGCCAGTAAATTGTACAGATACTTTTACACTGTGTACATACAATGTGCCAGTAAACTGTACAGATACTTTTACACTGTGTACAAACAATGTGCCAGTATATTGTACAGATACTTTTACACTGTGTACATACAATGTGCCTGTAAATTGTACAGATACTTTTACACTGTGTACATACAATGTGCCAGTATATTGTACAGATAATTTTACACTGTGTACATACAATGTGCCAGTAAACTGTACAGATACTTTTGCAATATGTTCATACAATGTGCCAGTAAACTGTACAGATACTTTAACACTGTGTACATACAATGTGCCAGTATATTGTACAGATACTTTTACACTGTGTACATACAATGTGCCAGTATATTGTACAGATACTTTTACACTGTGTACATACAATGTGCCAGTAAATTGTACAGATACTTTTACACTGTGTACATACAATGTGCCAGTAAATTGTACAGATACTTTTACACTGTGTACATACAATGTGCCAGTAAACTGTACAGATACTTTTACACTGTGTACATACAATGTGCCAGTATATTGTACAGATACTTTTACACTGTGTACATACAATGTGCCAGTAAATTGTACAGATACTTTTACACTGTGTACATACAATGTGCCAGTATATTGTACAGATAATTTTACACTGTGTACATACAATGTGCCAGTAAACTGTACAGATACTTTTGCAATATGTTCATACAATGTGCCAGTAAATTGTACAGATACTTTTACACTGTGTACATACAATGTGCCAGTAAATTGTACAGATACTTTTACACTGTGTACATAAAATGTGCCATTATATTGTACGGATACTTTTACACTGTGTACATACAATGTGCCAGTAAATTGCACAGATACTTTTACACTGTGCACATACAATGTGCCAGTATATTGTACATATTAATAATATATATCTGCCACTGATTTGTCAAACTTGTAGAAATGTATACCTGTAAATGAGTTCTGCCTATTTTGACAATTTCTTTGAACTCTTCACTTTTAGCTAACAGAGCATTCTTTAAAATCTGCAGACCTGGTATGAGCCTCGTGTGTATCTCTAAACAAACGGCAATATGCATCGCTGTAGGAAATGTATCATTTGAACTCTACAAATAAAAAAGTCAAAACTCAAAAGGAATCATGCAGAGTGCAAAGAGGATGGAAATCATTCACAATTGTCTGTCTTTGGTAGATCCGCTCCCTGTAGGAATGAATGACAAATTCCTTGTCTTTACAATATTAAAGAATATTTGCCACTACATTTAAATACTTCAAATGTTCAAGTATTTGAGATTGAGAGATTGCAGGGCTCGCGTTGGAGGGCGAATCGGGCGAAGAAGTTGCTTTATCGTGGTACCACTTAGCCCTCGATAATCTTCAAAAGAGAAGAGAAGTCGCCCTTTCATTTTGTATAATCGCCTTATTTCGCCTTTCAAATTGTATTCCCATTTTGGTAAGAAATCTTCGTATTTTTGATTACCACGTCATGTTTATAATGTTTATGCACCACAAAGTTCAACTGGTACCCGTTGACCTTTTATTTGAAATATGATGATGATTTGGGAGTATTTTACTTAATACCCAGTTCAAAGCAAAAGAATTTGTGAAAATTTCCGGAGCGGATATGAATTTGGTGCTGGAGATTGCAAATATACTATGCTGATAGTATTGAAATGAGTATTGCAGTGAGAAACGTAGTAAAAATAGTATTTTGGCAGTTACTTTAAACAAATTTAAGTTAAATATGTTTAAATACTTTTAATGGTGAATTTTACAATCTTACATTAATTACATAATGTATTATGTGTCACAATCATGTAATTTTCTACTTCTAGTTCTAATAGTACTTCATTATAATTCAATCAATTTGTGTAACAATGCCAAAGAAACATTTATTTTAATTAACAGTTTTGTGACAGTTGATTCTTTTTTATTGTTATGTTTTATACATGTATTTATGAAAATGTGTGATATAAGTATACTGAATAGTTAATCATATCTTTGATACTTTATCCTCAATAAATTAAACTGCTAAAAAAACATATAACAATAAATGCAAATGCCAACACTTATTTTAAAAAAGCAAACAAACCAGATGTGTTCGAGACATATAATGCAAATTCTCCATGTTGTCCACCCACTTCTCCCTGTCAACCACCCAAAAGAGAGGTGACTTCTCCTTATAATTTGGACCCAACGTGAGCCCTGGATTGTAATGAATGTTTACCTAATCAATTATGTACATTTGCTTTTTAATTGACTGTATGTTTTATTTCTTTCTATAGTACTATAATGAGCACCATGTTTGTCATTATGTTTTAAGCAACAAACACTTTTTCTGTTTGAGTTACTATTGCATGTGTTGTTCCTATGGCAACCATGTATATGTATACAAGCAACAACCATATTTATTGATTCTGCCTGTCTGTTGTTTATTTCTGAAAGACAATTTAAGGAAGGAGCATTCCATAGGTTGGTTCTTTCTCTGTGACTACAGTACATGTTGTTTCAGAGTAACTATTGTAGTGGTTGTGTAAATGTTCAACACCAAATGCGATTTGATCTGTTTGATATGGTGACAAGAAGACTCTATCCAGTAATAGCCATCCTCACAAGTCAGGGTTTCTGTGTCCACATGTGGACACGAAACCCTGACAAACTTAGCTGGGAAATTCCCGGGCTAGAAGATTTTCGTATGATGCCAATCCTTCAAAATATCAACTTATGAAATGGCTTGAAAGAAGCAAGTGTTTGGCAGTGGTCATTCTTACTCATTTTTGAGTGGGAAGAAAACGTAATGCAACTAATAAATAATAATAATAACAAACTATTAACATTACTATACAAAATACACTGATTTTCACATGGTTTATGCAACACATCCGTTCGGTTTATTGACAATCGTCATCAGGATATCCCCTAACCAAGTCGTGAATAAAAGAGCTTTTGATCGGCTACATTAAGCTATGATGTAGCCAATCAAAATAGTGACTTCTAGTCCGGGAATTTCCTACCCAAGTTTGTCAGGGTTTCGTGGACACATCAGGACACAGAAACCAAGACTTGTGGGGATGATAATAGCAGGTCTACTTTGAATTTTATAACAAGTACACATAGCCTTCCATAACTGCACATGACACCTCTCCTCAACAATATTATTTTACAGAGGAGTTAACCCCTTCTGTACCTCTTTATTGCTGCATTGCTGATCAAAAAACAGCAAGTACTACTTAAAGGCTTTACGTGTTCACACCCAAGACTAACCTAGTGACCTCAGCACAACAAATAATGCCAAAACTGCAGAACTACTCCACCTGTTTAACAGACACCTTTTTTAAAACAGATTTTATCTATGTAGAATGACCATTTTATACATAAAAAACATTGAAAAAAATATCAGCATAAATGATTTCTAACATGATATCCTTTATTACATTTTTTCCTAAGCAGATTCTTTTTTTGTTGTTGCTGCATTTAAGACATACAGTAGTCCCCCTCTTATAGGATCCCATCGCCAGCGACCACCCGCTTTATCCGGCAAAAACCCTGATGCATTAAGGGTTTCTAACGTAAAATTACCTCTCGCGACTGACCACCCCTCAAACGCGACCAGCAACCACGTTTTTTGACACAACAACGTAAATTCCCCTCACGAACAACCATTTTCACTGACCTGATGTTTATTTTGGAAGTCTCGAATAGAACGAGATTTGGTTTTATTGATCGTAAACCTTTGGAAACAGTTCAACAACTGGTAAACAAAATGTTGAAATCGTGTATAAGAAAGGTTTTTAAGCTGGATTAAAGGGGAAAACAAGTAGGAAAATGTAGATCAGTTTGATTTCGGCATTACGGAAATCGGGTTTATTACAAGATGACTGAAATATTCAACAACTTACAAGGAGATAATAGTAGAATGTACCAACATAATCATATATCAAAATTTACTATAAACGATGTCAAAAACTTGGGAAACTGGAAACGGAGAAAAACATGGATTTTTCCAAATTAGACGGAACCTTAATAAACTACGAAGTGGAACCTGGGCAGACAATAAAAGTGATAAAAACAACGATAATGCAGATGAAACAGGAACAGAAACATTCACTGTTAAGAAGACTTGGAATTGTTATATTATCATTACACATTTTTAACGGATAAAAACTGCATAAATTCTTTTTATTTTTATTTATACTGAATAATAAAATACATATACTTATTTTGTGTGATTCTTGATCACTTCACAGTTTTTTCTGCTAATCAACTTACCAAGCTCTATAAACCTGTATAAATTGTATCCCCTCAAGAAAGACCACCCCCATTAAGACCACTTTCATGACTCAGATGGGGTGGTCTTATAAAAGGGGGACTACTGTACTTACTTGGCTCATATTAACATGATCATTTGGATGAACAGGTTTTTTGGAACCCAGTTGACCTCCTGTTATCTCTATGGCTCTATTACTTATGACTTCATTAACATTCATGTTAGTCTGGGTACCAGAACCAGTCTGCCACACAACCAGAGGAAAGTGCTCATCTAATTTACCTTCTATAACCTGCAGATATTAAACTTGTGTTACATATTTTATTTTTTGTCTTTTAACAACCCATTCATGTTTGTACAGATATATATTTTAATTTAATAGAAGCAACTTTCATGGTTAAATTCATATATTTTAAATTTGTTTCTTTATCTAATCTTTTAGGTTGTTTTTACTTCGTTTTATTTTATGTTGCATTTTATTGTATAAAAACCATGACTTTTAAATTTTTAGACACCTCCTGATTGGACACAATATTGTCAAAGGGGAGTGAAGGTGATTCCCTGTAACAGGTTTATCCTACCTGCCCAAATTTTGTTTTCTGTTACTGTTCTAAGGCAGTAGTTTATGACATCATAATCCACTTTACTGTAATTTGTTTTTTGCTAATTATTGTGTGAATTGTTGTTTTTTGTGACTAAATGAATTGTGAAATCCGTGTTTGGTTACATTCTCTTTAGATATTACATAAATTATAACCATTAAGTTTTTTTTGTTAAAATATGTATTTATATTACATGAAAATACAATATTTAACTTCTAGTTCACTTTTGGTTAAACAAATTATTAACAAGGAAACCATTTTAAGGTATTATTAGTATTAGTAGTAGTTAAATTGAATTTTATACATGTATAAATATCTTTTCAAATATTCAATGAGGTATGATGAATGGACTGCATTTAGTAATGACAGAAAAATTCATATAAATGTGAAATTGAATGAAATTTCTCCTAAGAAAATTTCTTACTTCATCTGCAGCTTGCATAATTAGATTAGCTATTCTAGTATCTAATCCAAATTCTTGGTTTACTTCTGCAGCACATCGTTTTAAAATCCCTAGGGCTCTTATTATAGGAATCTAAAAAGAGAATGTATAACATATGTATATCTTGACAATGCAGCCATTATTTTAACAATGAGATTCTATAAAATTGTACAGCATATTAATGTATACAACTTACACTTTTATTTGAATAATAATCTATCAATTATTATTAAACATTAAATTTTATCGTACATTATATATTTAAAATTTAATACATGTAGCATATAATGTAATGTGAATAACAGTCAGATGTAACATATATTAAAGTTATTGCTGTCGTTTTCCAATTACATATATAAATTTTATAAATTCTACATTTTGTTTTAAATAAAGTTATTTAAAAAATACTTCCGATTGTAAAGCACACACAATTTACTACAAGAATTCTGCTACAATTATTATAAATAAATATCTCAAATGTAAAATTTGCAAACAGCATGTACAGTATTAACATTGTGTTAATTACATACATTTTTACTTCTGTGAAACATGTGTTATGTCTGCTTGTTCGGGTTTCAGCAATTTTTCAGTTATATCACGGCATCCTTTTTTCAATAGGGGTATAAACCAGAGTATGTGTTATGAAAATACTGTTAACCACATGCAAGTGCCTTTGTGTCAATGAGCTAACTGTTGGACTAAAGCCCAGTAGTCAAATTACCGGCATTCTCTCTGCAGGGCCACCAATGTCAAAGTTCGAAACAGATCTTGCAGTGTTAGCACCATAGTATTTGTTGGAAGGAACTTCAATTGGTCCAAAACTGTCAGTTTCTATACGGGATGCCTGTTACAAAAAATACCATTAAGACAAAAATTAAACATGCATCATTATGTGTATGAACTGGGACTTGAATTTCTATTTATAGCTTCCACTTTATAATCAATTTTAATATTTTCTCAATACCATAAATGTCCCTGTTTTTATCAGCAAACACCTTTCTAATATAACAGTACAGATACCAAATATAGCATCCTGGCTCTTCAGGTGAGCATCAAAAATGATTTACCTTCATAATATATTATTTATACTATGTATGACATTTTAAACCTTAAACAATCAAAATTTCTGTTATGTTCTGTAATTCATGTACACTGCTATTGTGATCCTGACAATGCAAAACCATTGCAAATACCTATATAAAAACCTAATTGACTTAGATGGATCGTGTAAGAAGCAGTAAATATACTTTTACTAAATAATTTTCAAATATCTGTCAACTAAGGCCAAATAAATTTGATGAGCAGATTCTCATGCAACCTTAACAAAAAATATGGGGTGGGTGGGAGGATTTTATTATTTTTTTACAAGGTATTTGAAAACCTGTTTTCAACTACTTGTATTAATAATCTGTTCTTAATACACACCATCATGTTCTTGTCAAAAGGAAACTTTACATTGGTGTGTAATTGTATAATAATATCGGAAACGGACATTTTCAAAAGTAAAAAAAAGTTGGGACTGAAAAAAATTTTCGGGGCAGGCCGGGATAAGAATATACCAATTAATTTTAATTGCCCTTATCAATAAGTTCTAATATTTGACTCCAGCTTAACTGTGAAATTGCATTTATATGTATACAGAAAACACACTTTTGTGTATTTCCGGCCCCAGCACACAGGTTGCTGTCTAGCTTGCATCCTTTGTTGCTTGCTATTAACATTGTCAAGTAAATTAAGAGAAACAGTGTAAATGATCTTTTGAACAGAGTAACCACTGAACAACACTTCCGAGACACTGCAGATCAGGCAGATTTTACGTTTACCACCTGTCAACAATATAAGTGAGCACAGGATGGACAAACAATTGGCATGTCTACCCTGCTTTAGCTACAATAATGTAGCTCCTTTTTTTTTTCTTTTTTTATGGACGGAGCTACAAAGCGGTCCCATTATTCGTAATGGAGCAGCCCGGGAGTGATTCACACCCGGGGGTTTTATGCATATTATAAGCAATTAAACTGTTTCCCTGGTTTGCTACATACTTTTTTATGTATTTGCAGTTTAACTGATATTTCCACAACACCGTATTCGTTAGTTTTATCACTTTATTCGTAATCATGGCATTGTTGACAAAATATGAATTCCGGAAGTGCATAATTTCGATAATATCGGAATGGATTTGGTAAAAAATGAAATTCCGGATGATTTCAGCTGTATTCATTATCATTATGATTATGTCCCCTTATTACAAATTTTAACGATACGATTCTGAAATTCTACACTCAACAATGCCACGATTACGAAAAAGTGTTAAAATTATTTTATTATTATTTATTAATATTTTATATTGTAGACATATCAGATGAACAGCGGAGGAAAGAAAACATATTTATTTAATAAAGACAAAAGTTAAATAGTGGAAAATATGTGTAAATCCCAAAAGTGTTTTTGCTCCATTACGAGTAATGGGACCTCTTTGTAGCTCCGTCCATAAAAAAAAAAAAAAAAGGAGCTACATTATTGTAGCTAACCCTGCTTGTGCCCTGGAGTGGACATGATATTTGTTGCTTTATCGTAAGACACAGGATCTGAGTAGATCAGAATTTATATGTCCATTTACAAAATAAAAGCTTGATTGATTGATTGTTGTTTTACATCTAACAAGCAATATTTTAGCCATATTCAGGACATGAAAATTTTAGTATAATAATATGACATTTACATTTGTACAGTGTTTAGGTTGGTGACAATGTATAGTCTTAAAAGTTATTAATGTTATGGTCAGTCCCATAGGTGAATGTATAGTCACATGTAATAGCTATACATGTAATTGGTTAAATATATAATGGACCACATGTTATTTGATACATACAAATGACATGATATGATTGGAAAAGCCATTGTGAAGAAAATTGTGGTTTTGTTGTTGTTGTTGCTGCGGTTGTGGTTGTTCATCATCTGTTTCAATAGTATGCGGTGATTCTCTGTCCGGACTTGTACATGCATCATTACTCTGATTTGCAGGTGAACTTTCTTCCGTGTTTCCTTGTCTTTTGATAATATTTGCAAAGCTGGGAAATGATGGCAGTCTCTCAGAATTGCTATTTCCTGAATAGCATGAACCAATTTTGTGTCTCTTTCTGAAACTTTCTAACCATCCGTTTGATGCTTTGAATTCAGTTTTCCCCAGCTGCTGAGCAACTTCTCGAGCCTTTCTTTGCAGCATTGATCCTGTCACATTAACATCCATTTCTTTCATTTTCAAATAATATTGAAGTGTCAAAATGTTAATTTCTTCATTTTCTGTTCTTATGAATCTCCTTTTTCTGTTTGATGGCGTAGAATATTCATAAGTTTCTAAAATTTCATCTTTTCTTTTCATTATGTTGTGAACTTGACTTTTACATACATTAAACTCATCTGCTAGTTGTCTCTGACTTTTACCATTACTGGACTGAATCATGTCCACCTTTTCTTTCAGAGACAGTTCTTTTCTTTTTGCGTTGCTCATGGTAGTTGTGTCGACAGTCACTGGTGAAGTCGAATATGGAGGTGTATTTAATATTTCAATTATTGATGCATTTCGACGATTTTCGTCAACCGTCTTTACTAGGTCTTGATTAGCTGATGATTCATTATGAGCAGATTCAGTTAGCTGTGATTCTGTTGTGTATGATGGTGATGGCAACGTGGTTGACACAGACGTTGTGGCTGCTGCAGCTGCCGACAGTGATGCTGCATTGAGACTTCTCAAATACATTTCATTTTGACGATAAAGTTTTTCCATTATCCAGTGTTCCATGTTAATATTATATGGAATATTAACGAAGGGATTTTCTGATTGATAACCATAAGCAGACGGGTTATCTGTGTGCTCATTATCAACATTTTCAGTTTTTACAACTGGTTTTTCGTCCTCGGCCATATCGGCCATTGTAAACAATTATAACTTCCGGTTCCTGTAACAGGTGCCCATAAGAATCACTGATACATCTTGCTAATCGAAATTATGCTTTTTAACGATGCATTGCAATAGACATTGTTACGGCATGAACGTTTCGGATATTTTAAGACGAAAAAGACATAAACTTATTATGACATGTTTTTATATGAATGTCATAAAAAAAGTTGGCAAAACTTGGATTTGTTTTAAGGTGTAACAGGTCCGTTTGCATGGGTGCATTGTCAAATCAGCATATCAGCATCTTAGTTCCATTAATAAAACCTCTCATTTCATGTTTATTTTCAACATTTTTATCTGATATTGATATTTTATGTTTTTAGTCAAATGCGAGGTTTCATCTTTAAACGCATTTTCTCGTGCGCAAATTCCGCAAGAAAATCGAGCGGAATGTTTCAGTTAAGTTTGATATGAAAAAAGTTTGTACAACCATGCAAACTGCGCTAAACTTAAAGAAAAATATCTAAATTTTCTAAAAATTGTCTTACCTTAGTATATCATGGATTTTTTAAGTCCTGTTTAAAGCTTTATTTGAGGTGTCCCTTAACTCCCATTACATTCAATGGCTGACCCCAATTAAATCTATCTTATGGATCCGTTTTAGACGAAACGAATTTTCCATGTGTTACAATTGCGACAAATTGTATTCGTTCCGCCATTAAATATAACTTGATTCCGTAATGTTGATAAACTGTTAAATTCAAAATGTCAGCTCGCAGAAAAATTTTGTCTTGATATTTCAAACATGGATTACTTAATTGAACATAGTTTAATTCATTGAAAACAGGTATAGTCTTTGTGTTTATGTTAGTTTCATGATATTTCAAATGTAAAAATATGCAGAACTTCTGAAAAAATTTTGCTCCGAGAAAAATCAACTGACAGATAAAACCTCACATTTCAAATAATTAAAAAAAATGTAAAAGTCAGATAAAAATGATAATATAAACGTGAAATGGGAGGTTTTATGTTATAGAACTAATCAGCATCTGGTATAGCAACGAAAACGTTACATAAGCATAAACATCACCAAAATGACACCTTTCAAATTATTAATTTGTTTTCTTACAACGAAATGGATAAAAAGGCAAAATTTAATAAATGAAATTTTGAAATTATAATTTAAAATAAAATAATTACCAATTTATTTGTGTTGATTGGGGATTCTTTAAAATGAACAACTGATTATGTTTGATGATCACATATATTATAATATTACTGTTTATTAAAGAGAGTTAATTGGAATTTAAATTCCTTTGAAACAGACAAGACAAGACAAAAACCAATTTTATTCAACCAATCATGGTGCCCAATATAAAGAGCAAATCAATCTAAATATATAATCATCAAAGAGAAAACATCAAATAAAGCATTATTGAAAAGATGATTATTGATTTGAATCAAAGAGAACAATCAATAAAATAAAGAAAATGACAAGGTGACAATTTGACCAAGTGCTGATCTGTCTAGTATTATGTTTGCATTATGGTTTATTATGGTGATCTTAGGTTTAATTTTGATCAATGAACTTGGTGTATTGGTAGATACACAAACAAAATAAATAAGTAACACTAAATTCAATAATTACCCCAAACCATTTTATCACCAAGTTTTTTTTATCAATCTCTATACTTCTTATTGTACCATACACCCTTGATTGAACATAGTGTAATGGTACCTTGAAAATAGTGCATAAACGATTACTAAACTGATGATGTAATTTGAGGCTCAATTTGGTGAAATACTTCATTTATTCGAACCTCAGAAAAAGATTTGCATTGAATTTTATTTAAGTAACCCTTATATAATAGGGTAGTATATACCTAAAAACATTAACCATTTGAATAAGGAGACCAATGTCTCCTTCATACATTTGCAGTGAGTCTGAAAATGTGGAAAAAAGACAAGTCAATTAAAAAAAGTTTATTGTCTTCACAAATGCAGTTAACCAGGTAAATTACACACAATACCATTAAGGAGGGGGAGGACAGGGTATTGGGAGATAGGGAGAGAGGGGGATGGAGAAAGGAGAAAGGTATCCCCTGTCCACCCTTTCATTAAGAATAAGACCCTTTTAAATTGAAACAAGGTAGTATGGCCATTTGATAAACTTATGATTTTTTTTCATAAAAATACTGCCCTGTAGACCTTCATTCTAAATGTCACGTGATGACGATAACCGAAACATTGCACATGGCTACCAGAAGGTACAGACAACATTTCAAGTAAAGTTTATGAGAACTGATGAATCTGTAGCCAAGCACGAATGGGTGAAGAAAAATCATTGCTGAAAAAATGGGTAAAATGAAAAAAGTTTACTTGCTCTCTTATAATGCATTATTATTTAAAGTTATACCACATACATCAACCGTGACATGTTTGAGTTACGGTTTTATTTGTAAACAACAGAAGAAGTAATGTGCCTGACAAGCAGAATATATTAAAAATAAACCAGTTATCCAAATCACCTTATGAGACCATATGTATAGACATTTTTGGTAAAAGCTTTTTATTTGTAAAACCTATAAATCTCTTATTCATTGAGAAATAAACTTTTTAATTGCCTCAACTATGTAATAATTAGTTGGCCCAACTAGTAAATGGTACTTGTATCAAGTTCTAATTTATAACATACATGTATGTAAATTACCAATTTGATGTAGTGTTTGTAATAATTCTATAGCAGTCTTCAGAGTAAGATAAATACACTTTCAAACTTAAAGTGTGAGAAAGTGTTTTTGTCTAATGAGGAAGGACTAGGAAGTTCTATAAATTACTTGTATTATTAATAAGCCCTAGATTCTGCCCATTAATAACTGACAATAAAGAAGGTGGGTGGTGCTTTTTATAGTGTGATCAATATTCGATGCTTGTACTATCGTTTTGTGAGGAAATCAAAATAAAATTGGACATAATTAAGGTGGACCTCAGGGCTGTAAATTCTGTTTGGATTAAGGGTTGCTATCTGGCAAATCCTGGGGTGCTTTCCATTGGTTCTCTTTTTTACTTCTATTTCATTTTATTTTATTTTTGGTCACAAATTTTTTTGCCAGTTTGCAATAGGAGGCAGTTGCCTACATGCCTGCCTTGGAGCTTTAAATAAATTATTGGTTCTTATTGTAGTTCGTTGTTTTTCCCTTAAATTGAACAGGAACACATGACCTTTTTATGCAATATTATCTAGGTGTTTAAATTTAGAGCATATACATACGCATTGACTCTTGTTTCTTCCTTAAGAAAGATCAATGGAAAAAGCTTGTAGTATATTACCATTTTGATGTAGTGTTCAAGTCCTACCAATTATATGCAGCAATTTAAAGACAGGAGACACTACTAGTCTGACAGCTGGTACAATTTTTCAACTTAGCAGAGACATACTGTCACATGATATTTGCAAGTCCACGAAAAATAGCAAGCATGCATGTGCAAAACCAGGATTTTTTTATAGAGATTTCTGCCCTCAGATAAATAGTATCTATCACAAGTGGAAAGACCAGACAAGAAAATCTCAAACCCAAGGGCAAAGATATCTTGTCCATCCCAAGGCTCTGTCAAGGGATTTGATAAAGAGACATTTACATGTATTCAGCATGTTTGGTAGCCATTTGTGTAACGTCAATGACATAATAAACTATCTCACCCAGTGAGACAGAGAAATCCCACCAACAGGAACTCCTAAGTCATGAGATATTTCTATGCCTTGGTGAGAAAATTAAGTCTGACTTCTTAATTCCTGTACAGATATATAGTAATAAACGAGTTCATTTAACATTAATTCAATGAATAGCTCATAACATATATGCCCAAAAAACAAAAATCTATTTATTATGACTGATCCAGCCAGCTTAAGAGTAACTTTGACTGATTTATATTAGAACAATTACAATAGTAAGTAAAGGACAAGTTTTGAAGAAAAAAAATTATGATAAATACATTACTGGGCAACTGGTTCTTAATGTCCAGCAAGCAATATTTAAGCTATATTTAGTACAAGATATACTGTATGTAATGTAGTAGATGAACTGCAAAATAGTGTTATAATATTTCACCTATCAAAATACATATATACTACATATAACAGATACATATATTATTTGATGTCTCAGCATGAAATGTGTGAAACCAACATCTTTGTCCCATTATCCAATAGCACCTTGACCTGATTTACACAATGTCATGGCTATAAAAGTACTTTTCAACATTTAAGTAAATCTGCAGTACTTGGTCCATTATCAAACAGTGCTTTGGTTTGACCTGACTTACAATTCTCAGGTCTGTAAAAGTACTTTTCAAGATTTAGTAAACATGTCCATTATAGGCAAACAGTGCCTTGATTTGATAAGACTTGCAGTTCTCATAGCTGTAAATATACTAAATTTCATCATTTAAGTCAACATACAATATTTCTTTTTGTCGATTATATGACATCGATGCCTTGGTTTGACCAAACATGCAAATCTTGTGACTGTAAACCAGTATTTTTTTCAACATTGAATGTGTCAGCCAAATCCAGGATTTATTCCAGACACAGCAAACATAATTTGGAAAGACATTATTATATGGTCTATTTCTAATTTCACTTTACAATACATCAAAAATCAAAACTAATTTTGAGGTAGAGCAATTTCTTTATATTTATTCCTTTACATAGAAACTGACGTGTCTTAAATTTATTTAATAATATGAGATTTAGTTTTTTACTAAGGTCAACAATCACATAACAAACTTTGGTTTCTCACCTCTTGTAACATTAATGCTACCCAATGTAAGACTTGAATGTTTTACTGGACACTGGATTTGCTCATCTCATGGAAAGATATATGGGTATACACCTCCAATTTTGTAAGATAATTATTATATATTGTTCATGTCTCATTACTAAATATTAAATCATATGTACAAATACTGTTGATTTCTTTTAATCGAATTAAAAATAAACAAATATATTTGTAGTACGTTTTTCATATGAAATAAAAAATAAGTCGGTAATCAAGCATTGCTTTATGATACATGTATGTGTATTAATTTCCACTGCAATGTATTTATGGGGGTTCAGGACACTGAAAGTAATTTGTCAATGAATTTTCTTCAAACTGAACTTATAGTTAATTTTTATACAAGTGATCATAATTAAAATTTAAAAGGGTTGAACACCAAACTTAAAAATGTTCAAATAAATCGTAGAGTAGAGGAAAAACAGTAAAATAATTGATTTAAACAATTATGTCCAATGAAAGTATCTGAACTTTTGTTATAATGTCTAGCAGTTGGTATAAAGTGATGAAAAGAAAAATATTACTACAGCCAATCCAGAAAAATGGGCACTATTAGAAACAAAAACATGGAAAAAAATAAAGTATTTAATTTCTTTAAATTATTAATATTGTTTGCTTGTAGACTATCTACAGTATACACTGGCAGATTTTCACACACACAATATTAATAGTTTTGAAATTATACTCTGTTAAACTTGGGTACAATTTTTTTAGTTACGGAAGTTACAGTGTGCCTCATACAAGTGTCTAAATTTTTTTCTGACTTAATAAATCCATTTAATTTGTTGGGAAGTATCAATAATTGATAGATATTAGATAACAAGATAATTATTCGTTGTTTGCAAAGACAACGGGCATAAACATTGAATAATCAAGAGTAAAACGAAAATATATTTATAAACTAACAATATACAACACCATGAAACAACAATTGTAATTAATCAGATGTTTCCAATCAAAATAAAGCTTTTTACTATGTCTATAGAAACGTGTTAAGAAAAAAAAACTTTATAAGAGAACCATGAATTAGAATTTTACATCATAACACTTTTTATGAGCACATAATTTGTTACGGAAGTTATGCAGTTATAGAATCTTTAAAAATGTTTTAAATTGTAAAACTTTAATTTTATTTGAGTTAAAAGTTTTCGAATTTGGGTTTTTAAACTTTTGGAATAATTTGTACATCTAAAAAATAATTCTTAAAAAAAATATATGCTAAAACCACGAAAAAATAAATAAAAACTCTCATTTTTAGTCTAGATCCATCATCAAATTCAAATTGCAGTGGAGAGCGGTGTTCTGTAATAAATAAAATAACAGAATGTATCAAATTACTCTGATATTTTATTATTTTTTTGCGCTTAGACGCATGAATAAAGTTCTTTTGTGTTATTATGATATTTCTTATCTCCGTAACATTGTGACTTTTGACATCCGTAACGACGACAGGAGAGAAAAAGTATGATTAAAATGGAATATTGTGTTAAGACTAAGATAGTTTTAGCATATACTACGTATTTAAATAATATAAATTATTAAAATTTATTGTCTTGATTGGTAGGGATTATTTAATTTGATTATGCAAGGTGAAGTGATATTCGTCTGACATCCATAACGTTAATTATTTTGTGGATAGATCCTCAAATGCAGTAAAACCTAAACTTTATAGGGGCTTTTCTCACAACTTCAAAATTATGCGAAAACATATATATAAAATACATTTTTCAGTGTCATTATAGAACAGAATGTATAACTGTGTTTTTCGTCTGACCTCCGTAATATTTTACCTCAGTATAATTTTTTTCTTTTACTTGCAAAATGACGTCATTATCATTCCAAATGATTTTTCTGATCTTCAACGACAAATTTGTCTAAAATCTTATAACAGAACACGTAATCATCACTTCGGCTTATATAATGCATAGCAATATAAAAAAACTACTTGATTTTGTCTTTTGTCCACATTTTTGGCACTAAAATCGCTTTTGTCATAGTTAGTTCTTGTCGTCTGCATATACCGATGACAAACAAAATAATACACTTTATTAAAAGTAAGATATTTTCAGTTCTTTTTCTTTAGGAAGATCTATTGTTATGGATGTCAGAGGTAACGGATGTCAGAACACTCATTATTTTTTGAAAAAATAATAAGATGAATCTGGATTTGTACAGAACAAATAAGTAGTTTTAATCTATATAGCGTACCGAATCCCAATGAATGATCTCCATTCATTCTTGCACTTTCGTATTTAAAAAAAATGTGTTATGTAGGTCAGAGCCTTAAATGTGACATTCAAAATATATTAATGTTTTGATTGTAGTTTTGAAATCGACTTATATCATTAATAATTTAAGAAAGGTTCTTATTCTTTGTCTAATTTCAACTTATAAACAAGAGTATTACCTTCTAATTTTCGCTAATAAAGGCTTTTTATGCTGGTCTAGATTATTGTTATGGATGTTGTATACAGTTTGGCGACAACAATTTAAAATCGAACACAAAGATAGATTCTTGTTGATATTTTCTATGCTAATGCGGTTTGAATCTATATAGTTATCTGTAACTTTTCTAGTAAAAAAACTTCCACATTTCATATTTAAAATCTGCGTATTCAGCCACCGTTTTTCTGTTATTACCGATGTGACACAGAAAAATTGCATTTTCCGGTACATTCCCAGCCCCAGAAAGACAAAATGTCTATCAAAAAATGATAGGTTCTTAATTTGTTTTTCTTCTCTTGACCATAGTCTAAATAATGAAAGGATAAAAACATTTTATTATAATATTATAATAGCACAACCAGCAAGCGACATGTAGTCTAATTTGAACGAAAAAAGAAGGCCCATTTTTCTGGAATGACTGACTAATGAGTCTCCGAGTTAAAATTTGTCTATTGGGAAATAACTTGTTAA
This sequence comes from Limnoperna fortunei, assembly GCA_944474755.1. Classification (NCBI taxonomy): domain Eukaryota; kingdom Metazoa; phylum Mollusca; class Bivalvia; order Mytilida; family Modiolidae; genus Limnoperna; species Limnoperna fortunei. The sequence goes on from OX104113.1 coordinate 63,160,321, forward strand.
AATTATTAATAATATTGGGATATTTTGGTCCTAATTACCTCCCTTGTTAAACTTTGATTTCCATTATTTTTGTCTACAAACTTGTCTAAACAAACACTTTTTTAACTTAAACCATTAATTAGATGTGACAGTATAGTAAAGAGTCTATTATATATACTTTTAAAAATTTTATTGGAATTAAAAATAAAAATTATGAAAGAAATTTATATTAATTTTGCCATTAGTGTGACATATGACCACATTTTCAGAAAACAGTGTGTATGGTGTCCACGTGATGGAGTCTGCATCTCTTAAAAATATTAAACCTTAAAAAATTGATATGTTACATGAATGCTAGAAGAAATTATACGCACAAATTAAAGCATATTATCGAATCAAGGGGTGCCGACAGTGTATCATTTACTATTCCACGTGTTTCGCTTTTGTTTATCGTTTTCTATACTATAGGATGTGAATTCACGGATTATTCTTCAGGGAAGTGTTCTAGAGCGTATCATTATACAGGTTATTGTACTTTCATCTGTAATGAAATCTAACTTTTCGATAAAACTTTGCACGGTGTTGTGTAGTTGACAGGTCGGGTCATGCAAAGTCACGAAAACTTTAACCTCACATTTTCAAACAGTTTGTAATTTTGTTCATAACATATAAATACATAAAATAAAAACAACATTCACTCACCATGTCTTGACAGTTTGTAACTAGCTGAAGAACAGACCTCTCAAATGAATTATTTATAACTACTTCAGAAAAACAAAGGGAAACAACTGCTAACTCGATTTAAAACAAAAAGAAATCGAGACCCGGGTCGTTGCATTTTTTTCATACAGTAATCAGGTAATACTCTGAGTTGTACTGACTTTAAATCGACCTGTCTTAATTTACCAGCAAATGGCTTAATTTTATTTGAATTTAATTCAACTTATTTTATTGTGAAAAACACAAAAGTATCGGACACTATACAACTTACAGGACGTCTTACATTTAATGAATTACATACAATTAATGAAATTAAAAGAAGTATACCAAGTTGAACAATATATTGAGTACTAATAAACTCAATCGATTCAGAATCATAAGGAGGACAGCCTGTTTGACAAAAAAAAAAATAAGTACATAAATAATTAAATAAAATTAAAAGGTCTGGGCCCGGTTTCATAAAACATCTCAAATTTGAGGATTTCCTCAACTCAAATATTGGCCAATCAGATTGCTGGAAAATTCAAATTTGAGGAAAAACTCAGATATTTGAGGAAAATCTCAATTTGAGAAGTTTTATGAAACCCAGGCCAGGACACAATCTTGTAGTACTGCAGGGGCGGATCCAGAAAATCGGGCTTAGGAGGGGGCGAAATTCTGATAAGGGGTCTAGGGACCGCTGGTGGGGGAGTAGGGGCGAAGCCCCCCCCCAGAAGCTGATGAGATTTAAGCAATTGAGGGGACTACAAATTGTAACCTTTTTAACACACTATCGCTCACTCTTTTTCTTTCTCTGTCTTTTTCTCGTTTTTTCATCGCTCACTTTCTCTTTTTTTCCCTTTTAGGAGGGGGGGCGGGATCCCCCTCTGGATCTGCCACTGTACTGTTATGACTGTTACACTCAAATATCGACGCGCGATGAAAATGTGTCGCTTTTAAAAACTGACGGTAATCTCGTTGAAATGCTCTGTATTTTGTTATCAAAGTCACGTACGTGTTAACGGCAATAAATGTCAGATATTTTAACAGTAATTTAGCCTTGGATTTACATTGCTGAATGAAGGAAAATCCCCAAAATTCGAGTGTGGACGAAGAATCAAATGGATTGCCATAGCAACTGAAAAATTAGTACAAACTATATACAAACTTGTCTGAGCAAACACTTTTTATAAACTTGGTGTTACAGTCTAGTTAAAAAGTATAACTAAAAATAGTAAAACTATAACAAGTAAAACTATAGAAAGTATTACACTTAATTTTATTTTTAATAATAATGCATTGTTGTGCGATTTCAATTTTAACGTCGTCCCACGGTCAAGGGTTCTGATAGTGGAGCGAACTTGGAATCAGAACCCCTGCTTTGGGGGTAGCCAACATCTCGGCCCGGACCGATGATTTTTAAGAGGGGGGCCTAGAGTTGGGTCCATTAACAGGTTTTAACAAATTTTTTTCCAAAAGATATTTACAGTAAATTCAAAATAATGATAACAAACAACATCAATTTAATCGAGAAAACAGAAAACAGCGAGTTAAAAAATCGAAAAAACAGATAACAGCAGAATCTCATCGATTCCCCTTTTATAGGAAGACGAAATTACGTGAAAAAAGTGGCGAATGAAATGAAGTAACATATAACTGAGGAAAGATCTGTAAAACATTTAACAGTGTTTTGACTAATAACAGCACACAAGATATTTTTTGCAGTTAACAACAATGTAAATTTTTAAGAAAACAGATAACAGCTAGTGATTGAAAAACATCTGCTTTATTTAAAAAAAAAAACAGTTAACAGACGTGTAAAAATGCCCAAACACGTTTACAGAAAAGATCCTGCCCCCTCCTCTTTTAACAACAAGTAACATTCACAACTTAAATATATATGTATTGGATTATTGTAGGCATGAATGAAAAGATTACGGGGATCATCCTTGGTTTGTTTCAAAATCAGAATATTATTCTTTTATTTTTTAAAGGAAAATCAGCCTAACTTCATTATGAGACAAAAAGAATATGTAACTAAAAAGTACCGCAAGAATTTTAGTGAACTAACAAATATACACCATGCATTCGACTACCGACCAAAATTTGAGCTGGTTTTTGCCGATAAATGATGAAGATGAGCGGCTGCTTAAAAGATTTAGGTGTTTAGCTTTTACCACGACGTTTTAACAGAGTACAATGCTACTTGCACATTAAAGTTTTCTTTTGTAGATGTTGAAAAAATAGATGCGCTTTTGTAGTGTTCAATCAATGAGCTTACTGTCGGATTCCCGTATACAATAGCTCACAAATGTGTACTACATTATTACATTTTCTACCTCACTGTATTTAAGAGACTTTTTAATTTTACACTGCATATAGAGGCTTTGACCGAGGGGTCTTAAGCGCTGGACATAATGCAGGCGAATAGGTGCCAAAGTGTCACAACGGTGCGAATCCTGCTTAGGGTAAGAAAAAAATGACAGTATGACAATCTAATTCTAACAGTGTTGGGCTTAATTTGTAGACGTTTATATATTGTACATGATCATATACCGGTAAAAGTATCAGGAGTAGGACTAGGACAAGGGCACCACATATAACCTTAAAACAGTTTTTATCATACAAACTTTCAACCGATGCACATTGACTCCTCAATACAGCAACATTACTTCAACTGCCACAATTTCTATAAATGTAAAATTGTTTCATTTTAAAGACTAGAGGATTGTGATAACAATTCAGGCTAAAATTATTGTTAGAGTCAGTATGACGAGTATTCGTAGATTATTAAAAACATGCATTTTTACAGATATTTCGTAATACATGTACTCTAGTCATAATGTTAATGTTTTGCTTATTAAAAAATTTGCTCCACGCCACGGGAGTGTCAAATTATGGTCAATAAAATGGGAATTTGTCATTTGTATGAGGACTTATTCCACTGGAAATGAGTTTTCTGATATATTATGGCTTTCAGTTTTACTGTAGCAGAAAGCCCAAAAAAAAACCAATAACAAGGAGGTTTACTCACCGCACGCGAGGCGTACTAAGGTACTATTTATTGTGTCTAGATTATTTCCAACATTTACCAAAATCAAACAGCGTCTGTATTCCACACAAAGACGGGTTTTTAAAGTTTTGAGAACATCTTCATCAGAAGCGAACTCTGACTTTTGTAGATGAGCACCGGGTAGAATTTAAATTGTGCAGACTACTGTCTTCCAATCTTAAGTGAAGAAGGTGTTATCATATTTTTAATACGCTGGCTTAGCAGGGGGCAGCATGTAAAAAATAACAAGCGCTTGGGGTAGAATATTTTTTATGAATAAAATGTTAATAATTGACCTAATATTTTGTATATACTCATTTAAAAATCACTTTGACATGCCTATGCATAAAAATACTTTGAAAAATATGATCTAATTTCAAAGTTTCCAAATGAATGACTAAACATTATTAGCTCTAGCCTGCGAAAGGGGGGGGGTCCATTAACAGGTTAACAATTTTTATTTTTCCCAAAACATAAAACAGTAAATTTAAAATAATGATAACAGCAATTCACATCAGAAAACAGAAAACAGCGAGTTCAAAAATCTAAACTAGAGTAAAAAAACTTGTGAGCAATGCTCACCATTGATACCCCCCCCCCCGCTTCACAATTACTTTGAAAAATCAGGTGTTCTTAATTATGAACTTGAAACTTTATCTAGTTAAACGTGAAGGCGGAGTTGCAGATAAGACATGTAACCCTCCCCCATCCCTCAAAGAATGGCATCCCCTATGTCAATGACAAAGTCCATGTTTTCCTATGGGAAACCTCCAATAATATTCTGATCAAAATGTTTATTATCCGGTGCACAATGGCAATATGTGACCAAGATTCAAGTTTCAACAAATTCCATTCAGTGGTGTAGGAGAAGTTGCAAATAACAGATGGGTATCCCTTTATGTCCATGACAAAGTCCATGTTTTTCTATGGGGAACCCCAAATATCATTCCAATCAAAATGTTTAATATCTCCTGCACAATGGCACTATGTGACAAGGATTCTGTATAAGTTTCATTAAATTCCATTCAGTGGTGAAGGAGGAGTTGCACATAAGAGATAGGGACCCCCTTAGGTCAATGACAAAGTCCATCTTTTTCTATGGGAAACCCCAAATATAATTCCGATCAAAATGTTTAAAATCTCCTGCACAATGGCACTATGTGACAAAGATTCTGTGTAAGTTTCCTCAAATTCCATTCATTGGTGTAGGAGGAGTTGCAAATAAGAGAAAGTGTAACGGACGGACAGACGGACCGACACCATGATCACTATATACCCCCCCCCCCCCCCGACCCTTTTCAAGCTGTTGAACACTTGTTTTTTCGTGGGACATAAAACAGCACAATACAGCAGAAGGCTTGATTCTCGGACTGTGTGAGCTCATTTATTGCCATTTTATTCATAAAACAAAACATCCTGACCTCAAGCGAGTTTGTAGTCAACTGTCAACGCTACTAGTGAAAACAATTACAGTTATGCTACCAATTTCACTTTTAAATCATGAAAATTATGTTAAACAACGTGTGACACAGGAACTGCTTACAGTTCCAGAGCTAATCACTACCAGCGTTTAGAGGGTTTTTTGTTCTCCTTGTTATCAATGTTCGTCTTGCCACGTGTTCGTCTTTTTATATGTATTTATGACTACAAGTCTTAGTATCTTCCAGCTTTCTACATATGTGTATACTTCTTTTTTCATATATGTAATATTTTAATATTTTCAGACACAAAACAACATCAACTAAGAATATATATATTTTTTAACACTGAAGCATTAAATAACAATAGAAATAAAACATTTGCATACTAGTTGTTGTGCCTATGAAATAAGTTAGTAAACAAGAACAGTCATTACATTTTCACAAATTCATTCAGAATATTGTTTAATTCATTTGAATTTCAAATAATCATTAAATGTATGGATTAAGTAAAAAATGTTTCACAAATGCATGGTATAATTTATATCTTATAGCTTGGCCCCTTCTAGTTTTCTGTTTATGGTCACACACTCAAATTTCCTCCATTCTTTCAGCAATGTAAACAATTAACTCAAGGCTAAATTACTTTTAAAATATCTTTCATTTTTTGCTCTAATCAAATGACTCCTAAATAATAAAATACAGTGTGTTTCAACAAAATTAACTTCCATTAAAAAGACACATTCATCGCTGAAATTTGAGTGTACTAGCATAATTTCAATTTCAATGGTATACATTTAAGTTTGTGTCAGTGAAAATCGTAGCATTTGATATAACAAAGAATAGTAAAGCAGTTTGCAAATATATTTGGTACATTTGTATGGTTCTGTTCAATTAGTTTTGAATGTGTTTTTAAACTACTATCCTCAATTGATTTCCACCTCTGGATACATCATACTAGACCCTGAAAAATGTCTACAACATTTGTAGAATAAGAAAACAAAACAAATTTTGAGAAGGTATAATTTACTGTATGAAAAGCTAGACCTACTGATTACTCTCAGATTGCTTGTTATTCTCCTAGCTTTTTTTATAATACCAGTAATTAGAATTTTAGATATGAGTATTCAATGCAATGGGTCCATTACGGCAAGTGTCAATTGCAAGCTTAGGGATGTTTGTCTCCATAAACAGATAATTGGATACTTCTGTCCCCTTCAATAGACACTGGCTGTACACAACCAGACAGGACAATTAGGAGTTTTAACTTTCAAGAAAGAATAAATACAGTAACAACATCTAGGGCCACAATGCCCTCAAACAAGTTTATTATACTAAATGGAAAAAATTAAAATTAAAGTGTCGGCTTCATATAAGTAATAACATTTTTTGTCAAAAATGTATTTTAATAAATCAATGATAAAACATTTATAAGTTTATTTTAAAGGAGGATATATTATATAACCATTTAAACATCTGCTCTTTTCCCATCACAAAATTGTACAATCTGTCAGAAAGATGATTATATAAACAATAGATGTAGTAAGTACTAATGATAACTAAAATGTTCTTTCATGTCTTTTTGTAAAGAGGTTTACACAATGTTTATTCCTTCATTCACAATATATATGCAGGTTACCAAATGTGTGAATTATCTCCCTCAATAGAAGTGTTTTTTGTGTTATGAATCATCAGTTCAAATTATCTGTAGTTGGAGCCTCTGAAGTTGGACAATTTATACAAATTTTGTATTATATGGACCTTTAAACGAGTTTTTGAGAAATTGGTGTTGATAGGTGTTACAATACAGTTGGAGAAATCAAGGGTGATCGAACAATCCAAGTTCAAGTTACTTAAGTTTGACTGACCACGTAAAAGCTGTTGGTGTCACAAAAGTGATCTTCAAGAGACTGTTTACACTACAAAACCACTTTTACTATACTTTTGGTGGTCATAAGATAAGGGGAATGATCTTAAAGGACAAATTATCTGAAATGTCATTAATTTTACAATGTTAGATTAGAAGCTGTTCTGCAAAGGGGAATAACTATCAAAAGTGTATAGAGATGATTTAAATTATATATTTCCAACAGTGGTTACATTATTGGCAATACACATCTATCATATTTTAACCATATCAAATTTTTTTATCACAATTATGATTTAATCATATGAGCTTTCAGACAAAAAAAGTTAAGATACAGTATAATATACTAGTACACAATACATTACTGATGCAATTACACAATGTACACCACTAGTTGTAATGATCCTCCCCATTTTTAAACAAGCATTACTTGTATCCTTTTATTTTCGTGACAACCACAATAAGTTTCTATTGTCTTAAAACTGTGATCTTTGTTACACAGTTATCATAATAAATATTAAAAAAAACCAATAACAAATACAACAAAACATAATCACTAATAATACTCTTAATTTTCGTTTACTCGGATATTTGGATTTGCCATCATTTCTAATAAAGCATCGTCCTCGGATCCTTCTCTACCAAGTCTATGAAAAATTATAATTACAGTAATAAAACCAATGAGTCCTATAAGTAAAACTAAAAAGAATTTCTTTCTAACAGCAGACGGATCTTTCTTTCTGCCTTTTACTTCTCTAGACCTGTAATTGAAAATGAATTTTGTTAAAAATTCCTAAGAATGATTACATAAATACTGGTATTCCTCAGGACCTTTGAAGCTACATTTAGGAATATTGAATATTCCTAAATGTAGCTTCAAAGGGCCTGAGGAATACCAGAATTTACTGTATGTATAAAAAGTACAAGATACATCCAAATACAATTAAATAAAGTTTATTTGTTTAAACAAGTTTAATTACTATTGAAGCAGTTTTCTGGCTATATTATTGTGTTTTATTATTAAGTTTTTATTAGGGGTCCCAAACCTTCATCAGAAAATTGGCAATCCTTTCCAATTAAGGTCTGAGTCAAGCACATGCTGCAATAAGGACTGAACCTGCAACCACAATATTGACATGCATGTGATCAATAGTTGATGACTAAACTACCTTATCCACTGGACCATCGAGGTCCAATACATATGAATACACTTGCTGAAGGTCTAAAAAATGAGACAACCTAATTTTGTGAAATTTTTTTTTAACTACTGGTAGTCATTTTTTCATTCTGAAACTAGTAAGCAATTTTGAAAAAATCCTGTCTAATTATTAATAAAAAGAATGTCAACAGTGGTTATTTTTAAGAAACAACTTAAATGTAAAAAACAACAGCAATATAAACTATCTTTGAATAGTTACATAAAAATTGTGGCAGCACTAAAGTGATCCCTGCCTTTTGACAGATTGTTAAAGATACTATACTATCAAAATAATCTATTTATTATGGTGCATACTTAAGCCAGTGCTTTAACCACTCCATTGCACCTCGTCTTCTATATTTGTTTTCATCATGGTCGCTGGATAAATTTAATATGTCATCTTTTGTGGTATCAAACATTTTCCTAGGGTCTGAAAAACAAGGAAAATGAAAAATATTGTTAAGGTTAGTTTGAAACTGTTATACATTTAAGGACTTGGCAAGATGAATATACATTTTCGAGGGTTGTGAAATACAATTATTACATGAATAGAATTTTGCATGTTTTTGATTGCTCTAAAACAACGTTGGGTCACGATAAATGGCAACAGTACTAAAATTAAAATGTTTTCATGCTGCCCGATGCGTGACAACAACAAATGGGAGAAACGTCGGCTCTGCAATATGTTGATTCATTTATACTCTTCTCAATAGTGCATTTTGAATGAAAGTACATTACTAATAAAACCAAAATAATTCTTTGTGATCACTAGTAGATGATTTATTACCCCAACCACTCACCCACCAAATCCTTTCTTGACATGACAAAATGGGACTTTCTAGTCCACTCTTAATACCCTGCCACTAACACTTTATCAATCATTATTTCATTCATCTCCATACAGCTGATCAGATCCCATTGTTTTGACCATTAATGGTGAAGGTCAAACATGACTGGATACTAATTTGATTGGACAAACTGTTATGTGTTACCTACCTACAACACCATATGCTTTATCAGATCCTCTTACTGTTGTACCACTATCTACACTAATTACACTGTGTTGGGTGACTGTGTTTATGGTAGGTGACACATGGGCACTGGGTCGTGTGTGATTGGGTGATGTCTTGATAGGGACTGTTGTTGTGGTTTGTGTGTATTCTTTATTTACTGGAGTTTCTTGAATGACTTGCTTGTTCTCCACAAACTGAGGAGGTGGTTCTATAGGGGCTTCAGTTTCCTTTATCTGAAAATTATAATGAAGTACAGTTAAATAATTTTTTTTTTTTAACAAATTCAAATACTAAAATAATATAAGAACAGACTATCATACTATTTACATATGTTGCCAATTTTTTACCAAGGATCTGTGAACGTCTTGTTGAGCAACTTTGGAAAGGTGTCTCATTAAAAGGGGCTCAAAGTAGCCCTTGCATCAGGTCAAGCCAGTAAGACCATACAATACCTGAAGAAGTTTAAAGACAAAACTTGGCTGTAAGACTGCAAGGTTCAAAAGAAATTCAGGATATATTGGGAGAGCCTTACTGTTGTAAAGCTGAAGGACATTATGTAACACCAGATGTTTTTTTTCAATTAAACACAGTGAAAGCAGTTAGAAGATGCCACATAGCAACTAGATTTCAGTGAGATGGTTTCCATCTCTGTGGGCCCAGCTGTCCTTGAGGTCAAAGGTCACCAACCAGGGTATGTGACACATCGCCTTGATATGATCGACCCACATGCTAAATATCAAAAGCCTACATCAAGTAATAGGCCAGAGACGATTTTGGACAGACAGACTAACTGATCACTATACAGCGTCTGCCACAAAGTAGTGGACCCTAATAATAGTTGCCCTAGAGAGAGAAGCATACAAGACACAACGGCAGCTGGGTTAGCAACCTTTGTCAAGTACCCCTTCTTCATTTGTTTGATTGCAATGTTACTGGAGACACTGCCAAACTCTTTGAAAAGACATCAGTTGACTTTCTTCCACTCAAATGGTACTTGACCACTCAGGGTACAACACCAAAGACACTGCCATCTACTTCAAAAGCCTGGAAGAATATGGAGTAAAGTACAATAAAACAGACATTGACCACTCCTTTTCAGTCTTTGATCCAGATTTTATACAACTACAAATTAATATTTACTGCAGAACCAAATGAAACAGCAAAAGAAGAGCTTGTCTCTTTATGCTATAAAATTGCCAGCAAGATAAAAGATGTTACCACAAAGTATGTGTTCAATGTAAAATGTATATAAGATTTCTTCCTAGTACTATCCAAGTAGAGTCAGAAACTGTCAACAGCAGACTGTAAAAGATGTTTCAGCACTATGAATAGGATGAAGAGCACCCTCAGAAACTGACTCAGCATATTCTTAACATCAACTGAGGGGTCCATCATAAGGAATTTTGACTTGCAAGCATGTGTGACATCTTTTGCACAGAAGAAAAAAAGAAAGTTGACCATTTATTGATTACTGCCTTGGTGTAAATTTAGTGCTGTTGCATACAGATTTTTGCTTAGTGTTGTTTGAAATTGTGTGTATTTGCTTTTGTTTAATAAATTTTTACTAATAAATAAATAATGAGCACAGATTTATGGTCTTTTATTATATGTACCTATATGTATATATTAAGTGACAAAAATATTGATCAATAATGTATTATAGCTATTCAAATAAATAGAACAGGAAACATAATTGAATCGATCATCGACACATAGGACAACTGCTGAATGTGATGCTATGCAAATTTTCTGACTTTGTAAGTGTCTTAGTTATTCTTATTTATAGGGGGAACTAGGTAAGGATGTCATCTTTAAAGGGGCTACTTTGTAAGGGTGTGTTATATAAAGGGTGGGGGGTCTTGTAAAAGTGTCTTATTTAAATGACGGACTATGTAAGGGTGTCTTATTTAAATGTTTATTCAACCATTTACCTGATGCTAATCTAAGGTAGAAACCCAGCTGTTTTATAGCTTGATAAAACAAGCTTACCAGTAACATCAGTATTGTAAAATTCAAACTCACTTGTTGCCTATGGCTATAGTAACATATACTAATGAGCTTAATTAGATAAAATTTGACTGGCATCGACAAACAATACAAAAACACTGCAAAATCTTTATTTCAATATCATAGTCTTTTAGTGATGACAGCCGTAGTTTTTTAACAGGAAGTAAAAGGGGAGATAAATCATGTAAAACTGGAAATGGGTCAATTGGGTGTGATTTTTAGTCCATAAAATCAGGTAAACAATTTCCAACACAGAGCTAAAACTTTCGACATAGATGGGTCTAAAAAATCTAAGTTTTTATACAGAGATACTATCAGTGGCAAATATTTTTGCAAAACATATTACAATAATTTTCTGATGTAAAATGTTTTATGATTGATTGAAAAATTGTATGTATTGTGTAAAAACACTTGATGTGCACAATATGGAAAAATGATTTTATCTCCTACTTTCTGTTCATCTTTGAAGTGTTTTAAAACAAAAAATGTAAATAGAAAAAATTTTAAATAATTTAATTATAATGCTTGATCTTGATTTTTCGTTTAGTTCATTTGAAATAAACTTATTTTTTTGTGTTGGCACCACATATGCAGAACACACTTTAAACTGAACTGAACCATAAACAGATAAACCATAAATGAATATATCACTGGTGATATTTCCACAGACATCTACAATAAATAAGGTTGATAACAAAAAACACAAAAAACCCACCAAAAAATTCATTACACATTACCTACCAATGGTAAACCTAAACCTGCTCTTGCCCAATTGACTCTTGACAGATTCTGCCTCAATGCCTCTGCCACTGGCGACACTACATTTTGCGCAGGAAATATACCAGCTTTACAACAAGGGCAAGTGTAACCAGCTGGTGCTGTGTTAGATGGCATCTGCTGGGCATATTTGTTTACACAAAACCAATGAAAAACATCTAAAACGAAAAAAATAATTTGTTCATTTTGTTTAAATTTGCTGGAAACCTTTACAAAAAAAAAAAAGGAATTCTGTTTACTTATTCATGAACATACACACTTCAAAATCAAAGTTCTTTTATTGCAGGTTAGGACAATTTGGAAATTTGAATGATACTTAATTTCTTTATAAATTAATGTGTACATGCATATGGTACATCAGTCTCACAAAGTGTTAGTCAAAGCATTATGTTCAAAGAAATGTTTTTTTTGCAGTAGGAAAATGCTTTTTCATGACTCGTAGATATATATGATTAGACCTAACAAACAATTGAATAGAAAAACATGTATAAATCATTCTTTCACCAAAAAACCCAAATAGCTATGGGTCACCACCATGAAATATTTTTGTATTGTATTGTACTTGTATACAACTATTGCAGATCTAATTTAATGATTTCAAATGTAAACTAATATTGCTGAACTAAGTTTTTTTGAACAAAAGAAAAGAAACTGCTTTCTTTATTTAAAAACTATGTCAGTACTAAATACCCAAGACTAAATTCTAAATGTAAATTACCATAACAAGTTAGACGAACACATTCTCCACAATCCTCATCTGACAAGTTCTTTTTACAAAGGGTACATATTGGGTTGTAATCACTGTCTTGTAACCATTGTAGATATGACTTTACAATACACTATAAAAATAAAATACCAATAAATTTTTTCATGTCCATACACATAACATAATAGTACCATTAACTAAAACTGTTACTAATTAGTATCAGATAGGCAATTAAATAAGACTAATAAGGGTGTGCACAGTCTGAGGAAAATTGGACCAAATCAATGTCAAGTATCAATGAATCCTAAACAAAACTAACTCTAAAAAGTGGACTAACCAAAGAACTACTGTGTATAATACTTGATATGACCACACCTAAAGCAGATAGATATAAATCAAAAATAGGGATGAATGTTCAGAGAATATGGTAACTTTCATCTCTATTACAATACATCTACACAATATATTATATACAACCTGTTAAGTGTAAGCTGATGCTACATGCTACAGGAAGACTAAAATGGTAAAATATTTTTTGTTTACAGATACAATGCATAATCTTCAATGCAGGCAGGGTAAACTCGACTCCAATCTTAATTGACAAGGATTGCCAGTTTTCCTACCGCAGGTCAGGGGTTCTCTCCTGGTACTCCGGCTTCCTCCCCCAATAAAAACTGGACGCCATGATATAGTTGAAAAATTGCTGAATGTGAGTTTTGGGACATCACCAACACATTATAACGTCACGTCATCAATGGAATGTAGAGGCACTGTTAGGGGGCTCTGAAGTAACGACATGAACAATGTGCGATGCTCGCACTTTAGGCTGGGCCTACATTCATATTAGTAATACAATTAGAGGGGTCAATACTATCTAACATTAACAAGATTAGTATTTGCACATATGAAACCATCGTTGAAGAAGTAACTTTAAGTGAAGTGTACTACCACCGTAAAATATGTATCTACATATAAGGCACAAAATATGCACCAAATTCAATGTATTATGTTTTGTAACTTACATTTCCCCAATGGTTACATAGGGTTACATTGGTTACATGCATGGAGTTGTCATGAAAATACTGTTGCATCAATATCTTTAAAGGACAATTCAGTTGTATTTTCATATACATAACGGTTACATATGGTTACATTGGTTACACATAGGGCTAATCTTATAAAATATGTTTTAATTTAGGTAACCATGGCAACAACATGCCATATATACAATGTTAAGATAAATGGTTAAATGCATGTAGAATCCAGGTTACAATGGTTACATGCATGTAGAATCCAGGTTACAATGGTTACATGCATGTAGAATCCAGGTTACAATGGTTACATGCATGGAAAATTCAGATTACAATGGTTATATGCATGTAGAATCCAGGTTACAATGGTTACATGCATGTAGAATCCAGATTACAATGGTTACATGCATGTAGAATCCAGGTTACAATGGTTACATGCATGGAAAATTCAGATTACAATGGTTACATGCATGTAGAATCCAGGTTACAATGGTTACATGCATGTAGAATCCAAGTTACAATGGTTACATGCATGTAGAATCCAGGTTACATGGGTTACATACATGTAGAATCCAGGTTACAATGGTTACATGCATGGAAAATTCAGATTACAATGGTTACATGCATGTAGAATCCAGGTTACAATGGTTACATGCATGTAGAATCCAGGTTACATGTGTTACATACATGTAGAATCCAGGTTACAATGGTTACATGCATGGAAAATTCAGATTACAATGGTTACATGCATGTAGAATCCAGGTTACAATGGTTATATGCATGTAGAATCAAGGTTACAATGGTTATATGCATGTAGAATCCAGGTTACATGGGTTACATACATGTAGAATCCAGGTTACAATGGTTACATACATGAAGAATCCAGGTAACAATGGTTACATGCATGTAGAATCCAGGTTACAATGGTTACATGGATGCAGAATCAAGATTACAATGGTTACATGCATGTAGAATCCAGGTTACAATGGTTACATGCATGTAGAATCCAGGTTACATGGGTTACATACATGTAGAATCCAGGTTACAATGGTTACATGCATGGAAAATTCAGATTACAATGGTTACATGCATGTAGAATCCAGGTTACAATGGTTACATGCATGTAGAATCCAGGTTACATGTGTTACATACATGTAGAATCCAGGTTACAATGGTTACATGCATGGAAAATTCAGATTACAATGGTTACATGCATGTAGAATCCAGGTTACAATGGTTATATGCATGTAGAATCAAGGTTACAATGGTTATATGCATGTAGAATCCAGGTTACATGGGTTACATACATGTAGAATCCAGGTTACAATGGTTACATACATGAAGAATCCAGGTAACAATGGTTACATGCATGTAGAATCCAGGTTACAATGGTTACATGGATGTAGAATCAAGATTACAATGGTTACATGCATGTAGAATCCAGGTTACAATGGTTACATGCATGTAGAATCCAGGTTACATGGGTTACATGCATGTAGAATCAGGTTACAATGGTTACATGCATGTAGAATCCAGGTTACAATGGTTACATGCATGGAAAATTTAGATTACAATGGTTACATGCATGTAGAATCCAGGTTACATGGGTTACATACATGTAGAATCCAGGTTACAATGGTTACATGCATGAAGAATCCAGGTTACAATGCTTACATTCAAGTAGAATCCAGGTTACAATAGTTACATGCATGTAGAATCCAGGTTACATGGGTTACATGCATGAAGAATCCAGGTTACAATGGTTACATGCATGTAGATTCCAAGTTACAATGGTTATATGTATGGAAAATTTATGTTACAATTGAGAATCCACATTAGAAAATATGGCTACATGTATTTAGAATCTAAGCTACAATTTAGGGGCAATTTAACAGTAGCTAGTTTTTACTTTGTATCATAATATAACATACCATATAATGGAGATTTAAAGAAACACTTAATAATTGTGTGTGCATCAATTTTACATATCTGATGAAACAGATTAGTAAAACAAGATATATCCAGTGCAACATATCAAGCAGTAAATAATTAGCAGGGTAATTAATTTCAATCAACAGATATGAATATTGCAATGTACTTATATTCTGTGCAATATCTAAAACAGGTTATAGCTAGCAGGGCAAAAAAGATCAAACAATAAAGGTATAACAGAATATCAAAATATATTTTCTGTGTATTCTATAAAAAAGTAAATAGTTACTTAACTTGGACAGTAAAGATAAAAAGGGTATGTATATAACAAAATATATTCTGTGAAATATATGAATCAGTATACGATTATCAGATCAATAAAGATCAAAGCATAAAGGTATGCATAAAATAAAATATATTCTGTGCATTATATTGAACACTTTATAATTAGATGGGCAATAGACATCAAAACATAAGCATTTAATATGACAATTTCATGACATGTGCATTAAACAAATAATTGGGAAGAAACTGTTAGAAAGGATAACTCTTTATATGTTATGATCACTACAGATAAATTGAAACCATGAAACAGACAATAAAAATCGAATAAGACATTTAAAGTTGAAAGAAGAATCGTACAAATGTAGCCTTTCAAGTGTATATTGCAATTAATATTGATCATAATTTGCATTTTGCAGTAGTACTCTAGACACTGTTTATTTTTATGTTGCACAAATAAAATAGTTAATTCCTGAAGACTTGCACTTAAAGTTTCAAATTAAAATGGTACTGAACATAAAATTTAATAAAATACAACAGCAATCTACTTACACATTTAAAAATCATTTATGGACAGATTTTCTTTTCTGAATTTATTATTATTGTAAATTTTTAATATTATAATTGAATAATATAAAAGAGTAATTTAATAATAATATTAATATTAAGAGGTTACATTTAGTTCGCAATTACTTTTCCTACATTCCAATTAAATTGACTAATCAAATTTCATTTTTTCCATCAGTCATTCTGTTTTTTTTTGTTTTTGAACAGATATGCCAATAATTAAGGAGGGAGGACATGAACCGGTTATAAATATTTGGTTTTGAATATAATTTCACACCATCTTTTATACAAACTCAATGATTCAGTTTGATTAATTTTTTTATTTAGTAATGTTTCCATATGTTTGTTAAATACAACATCAAACATAGCTTGATTTAATCTAACCCATAAATTATTAGGTTTTAGTGGTTTCATTAAAAAAGTGATTAAAAAATAAGAGTTTTCTACTTTTTGCTTAGATTGATAGGTCAAAGTTTGTGACCAATCAGATTAGTTGCCTGGATAACTTTACCAAACAAGATGCTCAAATCCTTTGAACAAGTTTTAGAATATTTTATGGTCAGTATGGCCAGTGCACAACAGAATAAACATAACTCTAAAAGTTTAAATAGAGGTTGTTCAAACTGTTTTACTACTTTACAATGGCATCATACAGACGCACCATACATTCTGTAAAGCGAAAATTAAATGTTTTTCAACAAGATGTACCTAAGTCATCACGATCAAAGTTGTTTAAGTTTGATTATGAACAGTTTAGCATTGACCAAGGGTCCATAGACATACCCAAGAATACCCAGGAACACCCAAGAATACCCCAGAATACCCAAGAACACCCAAGAATACCCAAGAACACCCAAGAAAATTTTCACATTTTTAACACTTTAATTTCTTATCTTCATACTTCCAATTTCATTTGAAATTTGCCCATTTCACAATTTTTAACATGGCAGAGTTCAGACCACGTTGTTCAGACAAGGGACAGGGTTGTATGTAATTTTTATGGTCTTATTTGTAGCAGGTTTAACTTAGATGTAAATATTTTAATAATTAAAAAAATATTTGACTTCCAAAATACTGTCATTAAAAACAACTAACCGCAATTGTATTGTCTAGGATTGAAAATGTGGTAATGAACTCTGCGATAAACATTTATGAAGTATTTATTTAAAAGATAATTACAAAAAATATCCCCATTTTGGTCGCATTTTTCTCAGTCATAAAGGTAGTCAAAATTCAAGTTTTAAGGACAAAGCTGTTCAATGAACATCCTGTACAGAGAATACATGTTTATGGCTGTACAAGCTTTATCAAGAAGACACAGCATGGGTTAAATTTCAATACATTAAAGGTGTTCTAATTAACACATCTGTCACAAATGTTTATTAGGTAACCATTATCCATTTATAATTTTATTAAATTATGAACTATAGTAGTAGTTTTTGAGTATAAAAATATAATGATGCCACAGGGAACTCCATAAATGATAAAGATAAATATAAATGTATATATATATAAAATGGAAAAAATTGTCGAATATTAATAATATGATAAAAAACATACAATAATTTTATTAATAATAATAGCAGTTTGAAATATAATAAAATTTTGGTGTTAATGATACACAACAGTCGTTCGTTGATAAACAGTGTTATCGAACCTAATTATGACAGTAATAGTTGCATATGGTCTCTGCTTGTTACTGTCAGCTGGTTTTTTTTAACAGAAACCATGCTTTTGTTTCTCACTATGCTTTTAGTGATTTACACATCTGTACTAAGCAAATCTAAAAATGGTAAATATTAATAATTTACATGCATGTAACCCATGTAACCTGTAATTTACATGCATGTAACCAATGTAGTCTGGGTTCTACATGCATGTAACCCGTGTTACCTGGATTCTCCATGCATGTTACCCATGTAACCTGGATTTTCCATGCATGTAACCATTGTAACCTGGATTCTACATGAATGTAACCATTGTAACCTGGATTCTCCATGCATGTAACCTATGTAACCTGTATTTAACATACAAGTAACCCATGTAACCTGCAATTTACATGCATGTAACCATTGTAACCTGGATTCTGCATGCATGTAACTATTGTAACCTGGATTCTCCATGCATGTAACCTATGTAACCTGGTTTCTACATCCATGTAACCCATGTAACATCTATTCTACATGCATGTAACCATTGTAACCTGGTTTCTTCATGCATGTAACCCATGTAACATCTTTTCTACATGCATGTAACCATTGTAACCTGGATTCTACATACATGTAACCCATGTAACCTGGATTCTACATACATGTTACCTGGATTCTACATACATGTAACCCACGTAACCTGTATTCTCCATGCATGTAACCCATGTAACCTGTATTTTACATACATGTAACCCATGTAACCTGCAATTTACATGCATGTAACCATTGTAACTTGGATTCTGCATGTATGTAACTATTGTAACCTGGATTCTACGTACATGTAACCTGGATTCTACATGCATGTAACCCATGTAACCTGGATTCTACATGCATGTAACCCATGTAACCTGGATTCTACATACATGTAACCTGGATTCTACATGCATGTAACCCTTGTAACCTGGTTTCTACATATATGTAACCTGGATTCTACATGCATGTAACCCATGTAACCTTATTCTACATGCATGTAACCATTGTAACCTGGATTCTACGTACATGTAACCTGGATTCTACATACTTGTACCCATGTAACCTGGATTCTACATACATGTAACCCACGTAACCTGTATTCTCCATGCATGTAACCCATGTAACCTGTATTTTACATACACGTAACCCATGTAACCTGCAATTTACATGCATGTAACCATTGTAACTTGGATTCTGCATGTATGTAACTATTGTAACCTGGATTCTCCATGCATGTAACCTGGTTTCTACATGCATGTAACCCATGTAAACTCTATTCTACATGCATGTAACCATTGTAACCTGGATTCTACATGCATGTAACCCATGTAACCTGGATTCTACATGCATGTAACCCATGTAACCTGGATTCTACATGCATGTAACCTGGATTCTACATACATGTAACCCATGTAACCTGGATTCTACATGCATGTAACCTGGATTCTACATACATGTAACCCATGTAACCTGGATTCTACATGCATGTAACCTGGATTCTACATGCATGTAACCCATGTAACCTTATTCTACATGCATGTAACCATTGTAACCTGGATTCTACGTACATGTAACCTGGATTCTACATACTTGTACCCATGTAACCTGGATTCTACATACATGTAACCCACGTAACCTGTATTCTCCATGCATGTAACCCATGTAACCTGTATTTTACATACACGTAACCCATGTAACCTGCAATTTACATGCATGTAACCATTGTAACTTGGATTCTGCATGTATGTAACTATTGTAACCTGGATTCTCCATGCATGTAACCTGGTTTCTACATGCATGTAACCCATGTAAACTCTATTCTACATGCATGTAACCATTGTAACCTGGATTCTACATGCATGTAACCCATGTAACCTGGATTCTACATGCATGTAACCTGGATTCTACATACATGTAACCCATGTAACCTGGATTCTACATGCATGTAACCTGGATTCTACATGCATGTAACCCTTGTAACCTGGATTCTACGTACATATAGCCTGGCTTCTACATGCATGTAACCCATGTAACCTGGATTCTACGTACATGTAACCCTTGTAACCTGGATTCTACATGTATGTAACCATTGAAACCTGTATTCTACATGCATGTAACCCATGTAACCTGGATTCTACATGCATGTAACCCATGTAACCTGGATTCTACATGTATGTAACCCATGTAACTTGTATTCTACATACATGTAACCCATGTAACCTGGATTCTACATGTATGTAACCCATGTAACCTGGATTCTACGTACATGTAACCCATGTAACCTTGATTCTACATGTATGTAACCGATGTAACCTTTGTTGTACATGTATGTAACCATTGTAACCTGTATTCTACGTGCATGTAACCCATGTAACCTGGATTCTACATACATGTAACCCATGTAACCTGGATTCTACATGTATGTAACCGATGTAACTTGTATTCTACATGCATGTAACCCATGTAACCTGTATTCTACATGCATGTAACCCATGTAACCTGGATTCTACATACATGTAACCCATGTAACCTGGATTCTACATATATATGTAACCCATGTAACCTGGATTCTACATACATGTTACCCATGTAACTTTGATTATCTATGCATGTTACCCATGTAACTTTGATTATCTATGCATGTAACCATTGTAAGCCCTTGAGACATGAATTTGTCAATGCATGTATCTATTAATTTCTTTACTTAGACTCTTTTGTGTCGATTCTTAAAAAAATATATGCCATATATGTAACCATGTAACCAAGTGTAACCATAGGCTCTATGGAGGTTACAAAACAAGACCACTTTAATTTGGTGCGCATTTCATGCCATATCTAAAAATATGACTCATAAATGACATACATTTTCTCTGAATTTTACCTACCGTTTTTATTTATTTTACACACCTTTGTTTTTATTGGGGCCAGATCGTCCTGGGGACGAATAATCCAGAGACGGATCGACTAGAAATTAAAAAAATGCTTAGCTTCTTGTCGGTAAATAGTGGGACCCGGTAAAAGTAATAATTTCCGTAACCTAATGTTTATAAATATTGCAATATAGTGATTTAGAACCTGATACACACTTCTGAACTAAAGTATCTATTATAGAAACTGAAATATTTTCGAAATAGTAGCAGTTGTACCAAGGTCGAACCAGAATCATGTAAAAAGACTGGTCGTCGTTCTAGTTTGGTAGATATTTACCCTTTGATGATTTGCGACTAAACAATTTTCGCAAACATTAACTCTGTGTTCAAAACAGAACAGATTTGTCACTTTCTTCTTCGGGCATTTACAAAGACCCATTGTTGAGAAAAATATATAATTTCTTTTAAACTGTCAACTTGGTCAGTGAATGTTGACAAACGGAAGTAAATCAACGTGGATCCTTTCGAGAAGTCTTCGTTTAAAACCATATTTTATAAAGTAAAGTCTAGAGACATTCAACCGGAATTAACGTTAAAAATACATCAACATCGGAGTACGCATGGTGGATATACGACACGCCACATTGCTCGTGGAAAACAAATTAACATTGTTAACAATATTGATCGGTGTCAAATGAACGATCTTTAAAATAAAACAGTAATAATTACTTTTTTAAACATTTAAAATTTACGGAAATTAATTTTAATTAGAGACGGCAGAAATATACATTTTAACAAAGCAACATGATCTCTGGAGAACAGCAAACAATATACATAATTAAGAATACAAGTCAGATCGGCATGGTCAAAACGGCACCTGGTTAAATCGGCACTTAGTATAGTCAATTCGGCACTCAGTATGGTTAATTCGGCACCTGATATAGTCAATTTGGCACCTATGTTTTTTTCTGAATTTATTATAATATGTTAAGTTAAAAAACAAAAACGATTGAAAGATAACAATGTTTATTTTATTTCATTAAAAATCTAGCACATATAAACGCAACAAGCACTATAAAATCGAAGAACAGTTGATAATGATAAGTAATATATTAAATGATTTAAAAATCATTTCAATTCATCATATTAAAGTTACAGTTAATGTCAGCATTATGATCGTTACAGGAGGTCTGTAAACCGATGCGCATTTCCTTAGTAAATGGCTGGCACAGATGGTGTTGTTCTTGTAGTGCTGCCACAAACTGAAATCATTTGCTGAACCTGACGGGTCTGTTTTCTTTGATGGCGTCTTAATTTTCCCTCTGCAACAAGTCGTAGCTGTAAGGGAATATCTTCTGCTTCTGCAAACAGTTCACAAATCAGGTGATAAAATAAAAATCAAATAGATGTCATGAAAACACGCTATTCTTCACCTTGTACCTTTAAAAATAATCCACCTGGAACAGCTTTCACACTGCAGAGCTTCCTGTCTTGGGACGAACTATTTGACTGCACTTGATGCAACTGTGGTCTGACATTGTGGGAATGATTATAAGTATCTTATTTATTAATTTTTTTTCCATTTTTCTCACTTATTAAACAGCTTGGGCTTGGGCCTTTTAATCTTAATTTAAATATCATTTAGTTAACAATCATGAAACACTTTCCGAGTCCTTATTACAACAACAAACCATATAATTTGTCAAACAAAAAATTAATTTGTTACTTTTTCAAAGGAATTTAACCGTCTAATAATCGATGTTATTATAACATGAATATATTCATTATCAAATTTAATTACAGTTGTAAATTTCAAAGAATCCCCCAATCAACATCAATAATTAGTAATTATTTTATTTTAAATTATAATTTTCAAAATATCATGTATAAAATTCATTTAAATTTGCATTTTAAACAATTTCATTGTAATAAGTATAAATCATTTATCAGGTGCCAAAATCCAATGCCGATTTGACTATACATAGGTGCCGAATTAACTACTTTCCGGTCCCGATTTGACTTTTTTTTAAGGTGCTGATCTGACTTAGTGCCCATTTGACTTGCACCCATAATTAAACGGTCGTTAATTTCGTTGAAACGCACTGTATGATATTATTTAGGAGTCATTTGGTTAGAGCAGTAAATGCACGATATTTTAAAAGTAATTTAGCCTTGGGTTCATTGTTTACATTGCTGAATGAAGAAAAATCGCCGAAATTTGAGTTACATACAAAAATAAATATATAGATATAAGTTTATTTAGAGTCAGCTATATAAATTTAAACAATAAGAAATTTTTTTACATTTTTTGTGACGTCACCAACATGTCACAAAAGGAATGCAGAGGCACTCTTAGTGTGCTCTGAAGTAAGGTCATTATGATGAACCATAAAATATGTGATGATCGCATTTACGCTGTGCCTATATTCATATTATAATAAGCAAGTAAACAATACATAAAACCATTCAATGATCAAATATAGCCATAATAGTAGAAAACCACATGCAGGCACTTGTCTCAGAATTTTACCAATATGCCTATATAAATAAATAACACATTTATGAGACATGTGCCAAATAGTAAATACAGTTTTC
Organism: Limnoperna fortunei; assembly: GCA_944474755.1. Taxonomy (NCBI): domain Eukaryota; kingdom Metazoa; phylum Mollusca; class Bivalvia; order Mytilida; family Modiolidae; genus Limnoperna; species Limnoperna fortunei. The sequence continues at coordinate 63,183,996 of OX104113.1, forward strand.
TTCAAGTTTTAAGTCTTTGGCTTCTGCAGATCCTTATATTCTAAATTTCTCCACACATAATATAAATTATTGATATGGTTAACCAATAACCATTGCATAGAATGGAATAGAATTAACTTTATTTGAATTCTATTTTGTGTACAGCAATAAACACAAGTTCTTAGGAGCTTATGAGCCAATCTAATTAAAATTATATCTTCACTTGGCTCCCCCCTTTTTGCTATTGTCGCCGTGAAGTCTGCGACAATAGCAAAAAGGGGGGAGCTAAGTGAAGATATAATTTTAATTAGATTGCTTTTGAGCAAGGTGTGCACAATTTAAACAAACCTATTAAAGTTCTTATTATTTAAAACTTACTCAAAAGTGTTATCAAAGACCATGCTGTAACTATTAACAGTGACAGGTTATTTCACATATTTACTATTCTAATTGAGAAAGTAATGTAATCTCTGTTTCATATTAAGTTTAACTAGTGACCTCTTTTTGTATGTGACAGTGCTGAAGTAAAGAGATTAGTACAGTTGATATCATCGATACCATGTAAAACATATTGACTTGAATCATGTCATTTCTGTCTTGCCAAATTCCTCCCCTTGTAACTTTGAATGATTTATATCCTTAACAAGTTTAGTAATTAGTAGCCCACTTTTTTAATTAAAGTTGAGTCATATATATATGGAAAATGATGTTTGTTTCAATGTCAACTATGATGTCAAAAATGTGTTTGAATTTGTGGTGCTGGAATGCTTCACATTGCCATTTATTAAACTGATGATCTGTTAAGTTGAATGTTTAGTAATCAGATTCAAATAATTGATAGTAAAGTTCCATAATCCAAATTTGTGATTCAAAAAGAAACATTTACATATTGTTTATATTTAGAACTGAGTGTAGTTTTGCACCCATTTTACAGAAAATAATGATAAATAAGTGACAATAAATCAGCAGCTTTTAAGTTGAAAAATCTTTAAAAGTTGATAAAATTTAAGTTTTGCAAAAGAGAGGCCACCATGGCCAAGCGTTAGGTAGTTAATCTGGTGATTACTGGCATGTCAAAACTGAAGTTGTGATTACCAGCATGATTGTGGGCAGGGTATTTTACTCTCTAAACTTAATTGAGGATGAGAATTGTCAGTTTTCATATCAAATGTCATGGGTTTACTCTGGGTACTCCAGCTTTCTCACAAATACTCGATGCCAAAATATAGCAGAAAATTGCTGGTATTGGAAGAAACAGGTAAACAAACAAACCTTCTAAAAGATGTTTTTTTATGTTATTATTTAATTAACATGCAAATTTACATGTTAATTCTCTTTTTACCCTTTTTCAGATTTCTCATCGTAATTGCATAATAGGATGAGTATGAAGAGGAAAGAGTTACCTCCCCCTACTTGCTATATGAAGACTTTGCTTACATCTCCAGTAGAGAGTTAGTAGTATAAATAATTTAGTGAAATTCTAATGATAAACATATATTTTTAATGCATTTGTGTAACCCCATATTATTTCTGAATTATAACATAAATTCTTTTATATATATAATGACACTGGCACACTGCCACATAGTCCACCCTCTCTCTCAGTGTATGTTACAAACAGAAGTTTAAATTATCTTAAAAATAGTGTGAGATGTCTCATTTTCCACTGCTGACCTTAACGTTTTATAAACACCGAAGTTAAGCAAGCTGGTGGTTTTCTATCGGTCACAGAACATTAAATAAGAACAGTTTGTTATTATCAATGAAGTATAATAAATCTTGAGATATAGGAAGTGTAGCCGGGTACACTTGTATTCAGTTTAAGTTATAAAAGTGTTACAGGTTTATAAACCTTCATTACCTGTGCTTGTGAAGTACACCTTGGCTCAGGTGGACTGCTGTGCTAGATATCTCAAGATCAATGCCTGATATGCAGACAGGGTGTACTCAACTCCAATCTTAATTGACAAGGATTGCCAGTTTTCCTACCGCAGGTGGGGGGTTTTCTCCGTGTACTACGGCTTTCTCCCCAATAAAAACTGAACTCCATGTGATATAGCTGATAAATTGCTGAAATTGGCATTAAACACCATCAGACGAAACAAACAATCAATACCTGATAGTGACAGCAGGTAATTTTCTGAGAAGAATCATGTCTTAAACTTTTGGCTGGTAAACTATCAACTTTATTATGTAACAGGTAAGTTAACAAATTTAAGAACCAGACAGGCTACATATTTTTAATTTTGTCCTTTAATTTTAATAAGGGATTTATAAACTAAACTGACTATATTTCTAAATTTGATATCTCTTAATATGCCACCCCTTGTGTTAAGAAAATATGATCTAATGAAATTGATGGCCTCTGGTGGGGTGGATATTTCATTATATAGAAGCATTATTCAAATAAATTATATTTGGTGAGCAGGATAAGAAAGGGATTACTGTACAAGAGTTGCCTGATTATATTGTTTTTGACATTGTAGAAAAAAAATATATTCTTTTTATAACAGATGCATTTAGAAAAGTAAATAAGGTGATATCGGAAAGTCTAAGTGTCTTGGAAAACCAGGAAGCTTTAACTGTGGAATCTTATGTGCTGTCTAGAATGATTTATAAAATGAACAATCAGTGGAGAGGAGAAAAAACTTTACAAGGATTAAAAAGGGTATGTGCTGAGTTAAGGTACTCATATTTTGTGTGGGGTTAACAAAATAAAGAAATTATGTACGTGTACACGATAGCTCTAGTTGATTTTGCTTTTTACACCAGTCCACTGTGGGTGTGGCCACCAATCCACTGTGAAAGTGGCCACTTGTTGTCGACTGGGTGTGGCCATCAGTCCACTGGGAGTGGCCACCAGTCCACTGTAGGAATGGCAACCAGTACATGGTGGGTGTGGCAACCAGTCCACTGTGGGTGTGGCCTCCAGTACACTTTGAGAGTGGCCACCAGTCCACTGTGGGAATGGCCACAAGGTGAGCAAAATTTATAGGTCTACCCTGTCCATTCTTGAGGTAGACGTGTCATTTCTTTTGTTGTATAAACTTGCAAGTATGATCCATTAAGCATTAACTAATAATTCTCCATCCCTACTCAACTCATTTTTTGTTATAGTGACAGTAAAAATTTCCTGTTCATTGATCCATCCTCTTTCTCCATTGGATTTATTTTTTTCTTGTTTTGGTCCTGAAATGGCTGAAATAGTTTGTCTTATAAAGTGTTATAAAGATCACCTTTTGGACTACTAGTATTCAGTTTATTTCGTTACTTCTCCTTGGTTGATTGATTTAATGGTTGCTTTATGTTCAGTGAGGCTTTAATTCAGTCAACCAATCAACCAACAGAAGCTATATATCTACTGAAAGGAGAAGTCTTTTTATTGAGATAAAAGGTAAACGGCACATTTGAATTACTCTTCATGTTCTGGTTCTGGCTATATGGTTTCCAGTGCAGTTATAATCCACATTGAAGCCCAGTACATAAAAGTTGATAGATTGTGATTCACTCTTGTTATGTTTGTTTGTTTGTTTGAATATTGTTTAACGCAGCAATTTTTCAGCTATATCATGGTGTCCAGTTTTTATTAGGGGAGGAAGCCGGAGTACCCGGAGAAAACCCCCAACCTTCGGAGGAAAATTGGTAATCCTTGTCAATTAAGATTAAGTACACACTGCCTGCAGGGAGAATCAAACCAGCAATCTCAGTGTTGACAGACCATGTGATCAATAGTAGACTGACTACCTTAACCACTAGGCCACCTAGGCCCCCACTCTTGTTATGATGAGTTTCACATTATATTAATAAAAAGCCGGACCATGGAGCATATTGGGTGTAATGTTTGCACCCACAACGCTCCTGCACATTAAACACCAATTTGTTTGAAAAAAGTACATTTTTGAGCATTTCCAAAAACAATTTAAATTACAAAATTTATATTATGGCCATATTTACCAAATAAGTGTACCGGTAATTGAAAATTTACTTCTGTCTATGAAAAGTAATCCTTGTTTTATCAATGTTTAATATAAATGTAATGCTTTTGTTATAGATTCATACAACATTGAAACAACATCAAGAACTGAAAGTCATAGAATATTTAAAAGAACTGCGAGAGCACTTTAAAGAGTATGTTAATTTCTCAAATGAACGGGAATCTGAGATTTTTGTTTGTTTGTACCATGCCTTAATGTCAACAAAATAATATAATTTCTGTCATGAGTTAACATAGATACATTGGTAATTGTGGTCTATTTGCATTCTATAGTAGGGTTGCCTTAGATTATATATTTTCTAATCTGATTTTGATAAAATACATGTACATACACAAGTTCTGCTCTTTGGTGATACCAGAGGTGTTTTAAAATGAGTTCTGATCATGTAGAAGTTATGCCCCTTAATAAGTTGAAATATTTGCAAAATCTTCATGGTAGCAACCTACTAGTTCCATTCCATATTGTATGATAGCTTAATTTATACATAATTGTTAACTCAATTATATCTCAAGACAGTTTTAAAACTAGTCATGCTCATCACTCTTTGCCTCTTTCTAACAAGTCAAAATAACCTTATCAGTTATTGAATTCATTTTTGGATATAGGTAAAAAATAAACTGAGCAAATACTATTGTAAGCTGGTTTGCAGACAAGTTCTGTTCATGACATTTTGAATATTAAACTATTTCAAGGTAGGAAAATGTTTGCAATGGCAAGAAACATCTGAAAGACTGTTCAGATTTCTTACTTGTTTTTTTTATTGCATTAAGTCAACAAGTTTTGAAGAGAACCTCTACATTAGATATCATATATAAAAAATGTTGGTTTTTTGGATGTCTAGGGCTATAAATGAATTGTAATGCACTTTGTCAGTTGAGATCTGGTTCTGGTACTTTTCTCATGGCTAAACCTACATGTATTGAACTGTACATCCCTGGGTGACAGTTAGGATTGCCATCTTGAAATGGGGTAGTCAGTTTATTGCTTCGAAAGGCTGGCCATGGATGGACCATAGTGGGTGATTATTTGGAGAGTGCCACTCCTCTTAATCTTATATGTTAGAGACTCTTGTGTAGATGTTGAAATGAAAAAGCAGATGCTGCAAAATGCTGTATTTTTTTTCCCAACCAGTCTCTCCATACTTTACTAGTGATAGTCGAGATTTACAGCTCATTGTAAGATTTGTTGTTTGTTAATTACTTGTTCCCATCCTGAATATACATGTACTGTTTACTTTAAGTCAAGCAAGAATTCAATAAGTCAACATTTTTTAAAATGTATATTAAACTCTTATTTCTTCAATATTATGTCCAATCATGAACCCATTTATATAACTTTTTTTTCTATATCTTCAGGTGTAATTTGCAAGTTGGTGAAATCTACCTGCCAGCACAGCAGATGATTGTTTACCTGTTAAGACAGATAATGGGTTTGTCTTACCTGGTGGCAAAAACATCTGGATATTGCCAGTATACATATATGTATCCTTAAATGTAAATCTTTGTACATGTATTACACTTATACTAGTATCTCTTGGAGATAACACCATAAAGGATCCTTTTAACCCCATAGACTAAGTACAGTCAAGAGACCACCTGTATCAAGTACAAAATTTAATTATTAGACCATTGTTTTTATGTACATGTATCTCTCGGTTTTGTCCCAGGCTGTTTTAGCATCTTGGTACAAGATTCTATCAAAATCAACATAAGATCCTATCCAATGTGCAGAGATGCTTTACTGATATAACTGGTATTACTTGTCCTTTGGGTGATCAGGTTTGACAATCCGAAAGGGACATAGAGGATGTTTACAATATCACATGATCCAAGCTATGACTCCTCAGAATCATCTACAAAAAAATCGACAAATTATGGCAGCTATATTAATGAATCAAACCAAACTGCGATAACAGCACTAACCAAGAGTTTTAATGATGCATTGCATGTTGGTATAAAACATTGTTACTTTCCTGAACGTAAGAAATACAAATACTCACAAGTGGTAGTGACCACAAATGGTAGCACTCCCAGGTGGTAAAACTAAAAAGAAGCAGTATTCACAAGTGGTGTAAGAAAGGGTAGTTCACACAGGTGGTAGCACTCCCAAGTAGTAGAACTAAAAAGAAGCAGTATTCACAAGTGGTGTTACAAATGGTAGTACAGACAAGTGGTAGTTCTTTTTTTGTTGTAGTACATGTACTCTCAAATGGTTTTACTTAGAATGGGAAAACTAATATTCGGTTTTACTCCTAAATGGTAGAATATCTTGCTGTCACTTAGAAATTTTGTACAAAAAATGTGTCTGGGTGTTTTTGTAACAGCAATAGGCTTTTTCCAATTAATTACGTGTGTATAGCTCAGTTCTTACGTAATTTTAAATATTCTTTAATTGGTCATCAGATATATCAGTCAGTATTTGGCCATAGGAAACTTTATACCACAGAACATGATCTTTCTTTCCCTTGTTAGCAGAATTTGGTAAGTTGTCTATGGTAAAGTATTATAACACATCAAAAGGTGTAATGTACATTTTTTTCAGAAGTTAAGAAAAATTTGGGAGTGTAAAGTTTAAAATAACTTTAGTATAAAAAAAATACTGTCAATTCTGCTCCACGAGACTGTATGAAGCAAATACTTGTCTTTTATAACCATTATTTTAAGATCAATCTGTAAGGAATTTTATACTTATCTAACCTGTATTAGAAAACCATCTTTTTTGCGAGACAGTTTTTGTTCTTCTATTGGTCTGTTAAAACACTATTGACCATTTAACATAGAGAATTTAGCAACTCATTCTGGTTCTGATTTTTTAAGTGTAAAAAGTGTATTTTCTCATTCACAAACTTTATATAAAATTCTGTTATGTAATATTGATGATAATGAAGTAACAATATATTTTAGGACGCTATGCCGATCTTTAACTCTTCATTCAGTGACATGGTATACTGATATCTACAGCATTCTAGACGTTTTTCCACAAACACAGGTAACAAAATAAATTTTTGTTGGAATGCCTGATTTGATTGGACATTAAGGATTGAATTATATGAATTGAAATCTTTTTCTGTTCCTCAAGATGAATTGCATCAGAATTGGTAGTGTGCAATTGAAATCTGTTTCTTACTGAAGTATTAAAACCGTTCACTTTGAAGAATTGGAAGAGTGTAATTAAGCAATCTAATTAAAATTAAATCTTTCACTTGCCAACTCCTTTTTGCTATGATCGCTTACAACCAATCAAATTCCAGAATACATAAAATTGCATTAGGAGTTATATCACTACCAGGTAGAATAAAGTGAAAATTAAACCAAAACATATTTTTGACTCTATAGGTGACAGTTGATAAGGAAGGACTACCAAAAGATTTGAAATGTTGTTTGAACTTGGAAAATGATGTAGTTAATAGGTATGGTTATCAATACATGTGCATGCTACTTATTGTGGGCTATTCCATTAAATTGTATACTGTTGTGTAGGATGGAAATTTAAAAATAGATGTGTTTCATGTTTTTGCTTTAATATTAAGGGTTTCTCACCGTTTTGATGACCTACAACCCTTGTCGGAAAATGAACAATCTCTTTTTACCCACAGTAGACTTGTTATTAATGGTATAACCCAGATATAGTAGTAATTGGTGGTTAATGGTAGTCTTCCATAAGTGTTAAGGCAGGTATCTGTTTTATATTTTGTATATACATGCACTATTATCAGTAATGAATTGAAACATTCTTTAAATACAGGGTTATTTAGACAGAAGTGTTAAAAATTGTACTTCGAAACTAGTAAAGCTAATTTTTCTAATACATCAAGACAATTGTCAGATACATGTCTTGTTTTGTACGTATGGACATTGATAACCCCTTAAAGCATTTCCAGGCAGCCAGCTTGAGGTGGAGCCAATGTCTGTTTGTAGGCGGTACAATATGGATGCATCTACAGTAACAGAATTATTCTTGACTTGTCATTTGTTTCTTCAATATACACTGTCAAATCAATGGTGTCAGGGGCCTCGGCAGAGTGGTTAAGGTAGTTCATCTACTATTCATCTTGTGGTTTGTCAACTCTGAGATTGCGGGTTTGAGTCTCACTTCAGGCAATGTGCGTTTGACTCCAGTCTTAATTGACATGGATTGCCAATTTTCCTACCGAAGGTCTGGGGTTTTCCCCAGGAACTCCAGCTTCCTCAACCATAAAAATTGGATGCCATGATTTAGCTGAAAAATTGTCAAAAGTAGCGTTAAACACCATTAAAACAAACAACAATCAATGGTGCCAATTTTTATGAGTTTATTTCACAATATACACAAGACATGATGCCAGATATTAGACCTTTTGTTGTTTTATGGAACACTTTTCTGTCTTTGTTCATATTTTCATCTTATATATGAATTGTCAGTTCTGTTCAGCAACATACTTAGGGCAATCACAAACTGTAGATAAAAAGTCTACTCAGGGACCAAATATAATAAACTTGTTTTGTATTTTGATTTAAACAGATTTAAGTTATGCCAGGACAGTCCAGTACCTGTTCCTACTGACAGTATTTCAAACACACTAATAGATGCTCTTCTTGAAGATAGTGACATTGACAGTGAAACCGAATTAAAAATCCAAAAGGAAAAACCAGAATCAACTTGCGATGAAGTAGTTAAAGATCACAATACATTTAAAAAATCTGCCAATCAGTTAGAAAATACTGAAATGGAAAATTTGGAAGGTGTTGTGATGCCAAAAAATCCTGAAACTTCTAATAAGTGGAAATTAAATGACATTGAAGATTTGGGTTCTAACGTGCTGAGAAAAGATAAAAATTCAACTAGTTCAAAAAGTAACAGCAAAGACTTGTATGATAGATGTATGAGTGTAGATGGTGATGAAGATTGTGGGTTAATTGTATCTAGAGAGATAACACAGAACCATGTAACCAATAGCAACAATATGGAGTCACTTAAGAATAAAATATTAAAGTGTAATTCATTCAAAAAGTTAAGATTGTTATTAGAACAGTTTGGGAATTCAGAAGGTAAGACTGAACAGTTTATGACATGTGAGAAGAGGTTAAAACGACTAAAGAAGAAACATTTAGTTGTCATAAGAAATGGTGTAAAAGATAATACATTACTTCTTGAAGCAAAAGAGGTTTTGAGGAATCTCATAGATTCAACCAACTCGGCTATAGTCACAATTGAAAAGCCACGTAACAGTAATAAAATTCGAGAAAAAGCTGAGGACGTCAGCAATTGTGAGAGCATCAGATTAAAGAATGAAGACTTCCTTTGTTGTGGAAAAATAAGACTGACTGATTCATGCCTTGAAGATATTTTTAAAAAGCCATACAAGAGTCTTGTGAATTTAGTGGAGAAACAGTTTGGTAGTGGTTTGTGTATCAGAAAAGATAAAAAGATTAGATTAAAACAATGTGCAGCGATAATAAAAACTTTGAGGAAAACTTACAGAAAGGAAGTTATACCAAGGAAAAAGAAACAGTGTATAAAGAAGGCAAGAAAAGAAGTGAAGAATCTTCTTAAATCTCTGTTTTAAAAAAAAAAGAAGAAAAAAAGAAATATAATGGTTTTGTTAGTTTCTTTTTGTAATACACCATGTACAATCAGCAAAATCTTTTCATATTTTTCATAATTTCGAAAAGATTAACTTTAGTGTGTTCAGAATGAAGGATTACTCTACACCAAACTTCAAAAGTATTTTTCTCTAACATTTAGTTTGATTTACACTGATTAAAACAACAAGAAATTATGTCTAAGAGTCTCAGTGACACCATCCCCACAAGTCAGGGTTTCTGTGTTCACATGTGCCCACGAAACCCTGACTAACTTAGCTAGGAAATTCCTGGGCTAGTAGATTTTCATATGACGTCAATCCTTCAAAATATCAACTAATGAAATTGCTTGAAAGAAGAAAGTGTTTGGAAGTAATCATTCTTACTCATTCTTGAGTGGGAAGAAAATGTAACACAACTAATAAATAATGCGGTAATAACAAACTATTAACACTACTGTACTAAAATAAACTAATTTTCACATGGTCTATGCAACACATCTGTTTGGTTTATTTACAATAGACATCCGGTTATATCTAACCCCTAACCAAATCATGAATGAAAGCAGGCTTTTGATTGGTTACATTCAGGTATGATGTAGCTAATCAAAATAGTGACTTCTAGCCCGGGAATTTCCTATCTAAGTTTGTCAGGGTTTTTGAGGACACATGTGGATACAGAAACCCTGACTTGCGAGGATGCAGTGACAATGATGTCAAACTTTTGGTAAACGTCCCCCTGTTTTGAGTTCACTCAGGTGTGAAATATTTGGCACAGCCCTACAGAATTTTGCCAGGGATGAGATCTCATGATGTTGTAACTGTGTACTAAGTTTCATGCAGATGTGAAGTTACCTCTTCATAAAAAAAAGGTTCATTTCAAAGGTTAACCTGAAGTAGGATGTACAAACAGGTAAATGGAAGAAAAGACAGAAAGACTCTTAGTAGTTTTTTTGTTGTTTATTTATTTTTTTTTTTTTGGGGGGGGGGGGGGGTTGCCAGCTGTACATGTTGTAATTGTATAAACGTGAGAAGTTTTAACATTTCATGTTAAAAATCAATCTGGTTGGAACTAGTATATCTATCGAGTATACTTTTTTGTCACCGAATCAATTTTTGTTTCTTGCTAGTTTGATCAGTTGATGTTTTGTGATTAGTAGGCCAGGAACTAATCAACTGAATCAGTTTTTTGGTATCAAAAGTGAAATTGGGTGGTTCATTGAAACGATTAGTTAGACTACAATTGGAAGAGATTTCTAAATTTTAGTTGTGCAACAGGCCTCTAGATATGAGACCTCTATGACTGTCAGAAGGGGAAATGTTCTTGTACTCATGTTGGTTTCAGGCTAGGCCAATGGTGCATGTACATCAGAGTAGCCTGAGCACTATTATGACATAGTGTAGTCAAGTTTTTAAGCCAGGTATCTCTAAGACTGGCTGTTACAAACATATTGGAGTCCTTGGAATTACTCGCACTACCTGACTACCAAGTGTTTCATACCATTTGGTTTTACATATGTGCTAGTATATCATTAATGGTTGATGTTTGCTTTTGTCCATCCAGCAGTATTTCAGCTATATTCAGGAGAGAAAAAGTTAACAAACAATAAATCAACAGAAAAATGGAGGAGCCTACTTTATCAATTTCTCATTGTGCAAGGAGCATGGCACTCTCCAAACATGTTATCCACTATGGTCCCCTGCCAGATCTACAAATTAGTAGACCATCTGATCTACATTTCTACAATGCACAATTTATTCTGCCAAGTGGTTTTGTCAACAAATTAGTTTCAGGCAATCAGAAATGCATAAACAGCAACAAAAACTCAATATTGTAACAGATGATTCTGCCCAATTTAATATTAATGTGTATGACAGTTTTTGAAAAGAAGCACTTCATACATTGACATTTTTTCCCTATGGGACCTATGTTTATCTATGTTAAGGTACATTTCTACATCAAACAAATTTTAAATTGCAGCCTACATGTATTAGAATGCATTTGTAGCACTGGCAGCAAGTTTTCTAATTGAATCTAAAAACTTGAAATAATAGAACTATCTTGGTTTCATTTGTTCCACTGAGACTGCCTTCTTGAATTAATGATCTGCACAAAAACCTCCAACTTTGTAGAGGCCTATTTGAGGTACATTTCCACAATATCACAAACCAATCTGACAAGTGTTTTGCAAGACAATTATCAAAATTTCTGCCAATCAGATTATATTAATGGCCCTGGCAGCCATGTTGAATATTTTATCAACACCAAACACTTGAACTGTTAAAAACTACATAATAAACATTACTGCCAAGTTTGGTTACAAATTGCCAAGTGGTTTTTGGAGAAGAATAACTTCAATAAGAACTAGAGGCTCCCAGGAGCCTGTATCGCTCACCTGAACCTGAAACCAAACAACCCTTTTTTATCCAGCTTTTCTTTGCTATAAGGAATTTCCCAAAAGTCTGCAAAAGTCATTAATTTTGACCTTTTAAAGGAAATAACTCCTATAAGGAGGAGCTTTTGATGCTTAGAGGGAGAAGGGAGGTTCACTTCAAATTTGCTGTACCTGTTATACTTTTTTAACTATCAGTCGAAAACTCTTTTGATTCCCCCCATTTTCTATTTTAAGCCAACGTAGCTATGTAGGTAGTCAGGTGTCATGATTTGCACAATTTTGGTAGAGGACGTAGATGTGTGCAATGATTCAAAGCAGTCCTTTAATGGGTTAAAGAGGAGAAGATTTTTTAAAATCAAGTAAAATTGATTAAAAAAATGTTCAAGGAGAATAATTCCTAAACGGTTCATCAAACAATCTTGACCCTAAGTCATTTTTGTAGCTCTCATAGAGCAGAACAATTAAGCAATGCTAACTTTTTCTCTAGTTCTAATAAATTTCAAGATTTTGAGGCAAAAATGTTAAAAATAATCAATTTCGACAATTAAAGGGCAATAACTCCTATAAGGAGTCATCATACAACTTAGACCCAATGGAATGTTTCGTTGAGCTTTTGATGCATATGAAGGCATGTCTCTTAGGTTTTCCTGTATCTGTTATACTTTTTGAACTACATGTATATGCCAAAAATTGTATTTTGACCCCCCCCCCCCGTTCTTTTTTTAGCCATGGCCGCCACATTGGTTAATCTGCGGCCATGGTTGGTGCAATTTGACGGATGATGTGTACAAAGTTTCAAAGCAGTACAATTAAGCAATGCTTACTTTTTCTCTAGTTCTAATAATTTTCAAGATATTGAGGCAAAAATGGCAAAAATCATCGATTTCCACAATTAAAGGCAATAACTCCTACAAGGAGTCGTCATACAACTTTGACCCAATGAAGTGTTTTGTAGAGCTTTTGATGCTGAAGAAGGAAGGTCTCTTTGGTTTTCCTGTATCTGTTATACTATTTGATAAGCCAAAAACTGTATTTTGACCCCCTGTTCTATTTTTAGCCATGGTGGCCATGTTGGTTGGTCTGAGGCCATGATTTCTGCAAACTTGGCAGAGGACATTTTACTGATGATGTGTGCAAAGTTTCAAAGCAATCCCTTCAGTGGTTTTGGAGGAGAAGATTTTTAAAGAAAAGTTAACGACAACGACGACGACGGACGCCAAGTGATGGCAATAGCTCACCTGACGAAGGGTCAGGTGAGCTAATAAAAAGGGAAAAGTTTATGGTCAGGGCCAACTAAAGTGAATAGTTCACATGACCCTTTGCGACAGTTGTGCAAAAAAGGATATCTGTAAGTGCAATACAACATTTCTTCCTTTTGTATGATTATCCAGGCATTTAGCACGTATATAACTTAATGATTTATATCGCGACACATAACCACTTTATTTGAAAACCAAAGTTTTACGTGAACAGTGCTACAAAATAAACAGATAATCCTATATAAATACTGGCAGTTCAAGCCCACCACTAAATTTAACTGGAGACAATTTGCACTAATTATTGCTATTTTGCAGTATTTTCCTTTGACCTTTATCTCATTTCACTGACACTCTAATAGCTTGGGATTAATGGGTAACATACATTTTGGGGAGAAGACTGGGTTATCTTCCATAATTGATTGAAATTATATATCTTTTCTTGAGTGGAGCACACATTATGTTACAAGACAGTGATAAACTTTTTTTAAATATGCATTTGTTTCGTCCCTATCTCCTCTCAGGGTGTGTATCATGTTAACTAAGTAATGGTTGTTTGTTGTTTACTGCCACTTTTAGCAATTTTTCAGCTACATGTATATTATAGCGACCAGTTTTTATTTGGGCCGAAGCCCGAGTACCACCGAGAAAACCCCTGACCTGTGGTAGGAAAACTGACAATCCTTGTCAATTAGGATTGGAGTTGACACCCTGCCCAAGACCTCAAACACACAACCTCAGTGCTGACAGACCATGTGATCAATAGTACATGAACTACCTTAACCACTCGGCCACTGAGAACTACTAAGTAACTAAGTAATGGTAAGACCATTTTTTGTACATACATGTATTGTATTAACACCAAAGACTTGAAGCCAAACAGTATCTATCCCTAATATGGAGGTGAGATGCATTTTTCTCAAACTTGAGGGATGTGATTTTCCGATTTTGTGACAAATGGCTTCACTTAAATTGTAAATATTCAAATTTATGACATGTAAATTTTTAGACTGATAGCAATGTCAAAATTGTATACTTTTACTAGTACCAGCAGTAAATATAGTGTAATTACTATTATAGTGATTTTAGACTGCTTAAGTTTATTTTTGATTGAAAGAAAAACATATACAAATATTAATGTGATTATTATTTAAATAAAGACGGCATGGCAATTAAACAAATCAACAAAAGGCATGTTAAGCATGATTTTCTTTTTGTTCGTAATTCTGATACATTATCACATGTTTGTCTTCTTCTTCACAGAACTTGACATTTCCTGTCCTGAAATAATGTTCTTCATTTTTATACCATTCTTCAATATTAAACTCCGGAAAGAAAAACTTTATCTCTTTTTGTGCACTTTCCACAGAGTCTGAACCATGAGTGGCATTTCTAGTGTCTGTTAACCCAAATCTACCACGAATAGAGTCAGGTTCTTCATGAACAGTTTTCAGTACTTTTGTTGGACCCATCAGTTTTCTCCAGCATGTAATTGCATCCTGTCTTGCCAAAATGTGAGCACTTACATGACCACTAGACATGAAAGTAACTAGTCGGTTATGAAAAAATCGTCCTTCATGTTCTCTGTAGAATTCTGCTGCTTTAGAACGTGGAAGATAACATGTTTTAGAATTAATAAAATAGAATCCTTCATCACGAATCATCTGTTTGATTTGTTTAACAATATGAGGTCTAGAAACAACATCAGGCTTTAAAATGGCCAATGTCAGTTGCAACACTTTTGCCATTTAAAACTAAATTATTGAAATCAATCACTTTTTTTATTATTTGTATAATGTGGTAGTCCAGCAGCTTTATACATCTGATTCTTCAATTCTTGGTTTTCCAGAGGATATGCACTAGTATTTGGTTGGACTTTTTTATCTTTTAGCATCTGAAAATTAAAATTAACAGGGTTAATTAGGAAAATTAACAGTTAATTAAGAAAATTAAAATTAAGACAATTGACTATTGATAACCAGTGTGTTAACATTTAAGTTGCAAGTTGGAGCTAAACCTCGATCAGTGTGCTTGACTCAACTGCTTTATTGTAGCTATCCATAAGGATTGCCAGTACCAAAGGTCTGGAATTTCACCAAGTCATATAATATTTCTTATCTATTTCTACATGCTGGCTTTATGTAGCAAATTTTTACCCAGTGGCTTAACACATCACAGATTAGATCATCCCTAGTTCAGTGCATAAAACTAGTGAATTTTCCACCAACTTTTAATTTTAATAAAGTACTTTAATGCATGTCACAAACATCAGTACAAACCCATTAAAAATGATACAATGTACCTATCTATTATTTCAAGGATTTACATGTAAAGTTCGTTGTTATACTTTTATGCATGGCAAAATTTGTGTCCGTATCTAAAAGCAATGCAAATAGCAATTTCATCATGATCATTCCAATGAAACATGTTTCATAAAGAAATTTTTATTAGACATTTTTGCACAAACAGCCCAAATATTGTACAATGTTATGTTCTAATTCCATAATTCGAAAAAATCATTTTTTTTTTTTAAAGTTTTTGAATATAATATAAACAAAGCAAAAAAAAACAAAAACAAAAACATATGATGTATCTCTAAATTTACCAACTTCAAAGATGTTTTATTCACAAATATTTTTCTCAATTTTTTTTAAAATTTTTTAACCTGAACAATTAAGCTACCGTATATACATCACCAACAGCAACATCAATAATTACAACCAATTGCATTTGCAAAAAGAATCATTATACATGTATTCATAAATTTCATAAATATTATATTTAATATGAATACAAATATTGAGATAATATACTTGTATGAAATAGGGAATATGTAGAACGAATGATCTTAACCTCACGGTTTTTTTTTGGCAATGACAAATCACAAAATTAACTTCAGATTATACCGACAGTAAAATTCCGCCTAGGGCACATGGTTTTGCAACAACTGCCTAAAGTCAAAATAAGGATACTATTTACAAATTATTTATGACAGCATTTGAAGGTAACATTATTATTTAATAGTTACCGTAACTCATCCCTTTGATGGCCATAAGGTAAGCATATCATTAAACCCCTACTGTTCTTACCACTGTGTTCCATGGTGACATATTTTTAATACATTTTGTTAAAACTATTTTTTCTATGTGCTATTTTAGGTTACAGATCATTTTTCCCCAATCACATGTTTGCCTTGGATTGTTTCTCTCCGATAAAACAACAAAAAATAAATAATTAACATATTTTAACTAATGCACAAATTTTAATAATTTTTTTTTTGCTTAAAAGTTAACATGGTTAAAATGTGCCTATAAAAGTATAAGCAATTAATTTAAATATAGTCTGAGAATCCTCTGCCGTCCAACACTTTTTTAGACTTTGATGAGAATATTCTCTGGCTAATTTAAATGATAAATTAACAAATTACCATACAATTTCAAAAAAGGCTTCAATTAAAAAGTTCAAGCTTGATGCAAAAATTTATCTTCTGCAGCTTGTTAATAGCTGGGACTAGCATAACTAATGGGATTGGACACTTGCTAAGTCTTCAGTTCAGGAAGTATGATTACTTCATTGCCAGGAGACAGGAATGAGATCAAATAAGAACGAAGAAATGACACTGACGAGAGCAGTACAATACCAATATTTCAGTTAAATTGCTGCGACAGTAAATATTTATTATTTTTTAAATAATTTTTATAGTTTTATTTGCCTTACTGTAATATCATGACCATGTTTTATCAATTAAAAAATATTAAAATCAATGAAAATCTGGATAAATATTACCGGTTGCCATTTTTGACAAACTTTATACTTCATTTCCTTTCAGACCATATATTATCGAAGTATCATCTTAGATTGCCGATTCCCATATTGCTGAGTCCAGTTAGCTGATTCCCAAATTGCTGACAATCAAAAATTAAACTATATGTAATTAATGATTATATAAAAAATGTTTTGTTGGAGAAGTTGTTTGTTAATATATCGATTCATAAAATTATAATGATTATAGGATAAAAATCCTACTTTTGCAGAATTTTTTAATGTGTGTTTACAATTCAAATTAAAGTTGAAAGTTTCATTGTATTTTAAATTTGTTTTCACATATCTCTTAAAATTATCAGTTAAATTTTATATTTGACATTTTTTGTTATAAATAAACATTTTTCATGAAATTGACACTTTCGAACGATCGAATCGACAATTCAGTAGTTTCCATGTCAATTAAAAACTTTTTAGTAAGTAATTCCTCAAATTAAAAAATACTTGAGCATAAATTTGTTATTCGGCAATCCTTCATGGATTCATCATCGAAGTGCAAAATTACACATTTAAAAGGTATAGACCAACAAAGTCGGTTTTTTTGTCTGGTTGCAGCACATTTAATTTTTGTTGTGAATCTCCAGATATTATCGGATTGCGTAGCTTTAAATGTTAGCAGGTTTTCGGGCAGTCTGCACAAATTTTTAAACAATCCCCTTAAATAAGAAAGACCAATCTATGCCTGTATTATGAATGCAGCATTCCTTTTTCTTTTATACAATGTATTCTGAAGGAATAATGTTTTAAGAAAGCAAAGAAATAGGTAATAATAGAGAGAAAGAGCATTGATGGATAAACGTCATCGTTTTAATAAAGCTTAACCCGTACAGTTTAGGAAACATTATTAAGTAACAAAATAAATGCTTTTGATTAAGCTCACTTGTCATCCAATCGTCGGAAATGGTGGGACAAAAATTTGGTCGCAAGAGTTGTAAGTTTTTACATGGGAAAAATCCGTAGCTCTCTATGGTCCGCCAAATAAAAAAAAATGTCAATGGATCTAAAGAGCCACAGTTCCGCAGCTAATACCATAGTAGCTGAGTTTATGTAAAAGTAGTGAGTGTGAAAACTTATCAAAGGCCTTAGAAAAGTCCATAATGAGAACATCTGTTTGTTAACCTGAATCAAGATTAAGAGCGACATTATTTATAAATTCTAGTAGCTGGCATGGGTTTCAAAGGAATGATTTTTTCAGAAAAAAATTGCTGCAGGGGATAAAGAATGTTGTTGTTTCTTAGTGTGTTTTCTAACATTCTTGCAACAACAATAAATTCTCGCTGCAGGACAATTCATCCCATAACCAAAACGGACCATTACTAAATCGGACCATAACCAAATCGGACCACTGAAAATATATAATAGTATATACAACTATCATCAACAAATAATTATTAAAAAAATATTATAATAGACAAATAATTACTTAATGTATTTTAATAACAATTAATTTAAAACAATAATAATTACCATTTTTTAAAGTTTTACAATGATGATTCATTATAAACTAATAATTAAAATTAAATGATTATAAGAGATGATTATAAAAAAATATATAATCATTATAAGAAATGATTATGATTATAACATACTTAAGAGAAATTAAGATAATTAAGATATTTCATACTTTTGATTATAGTTTTACCAAAGTAATGAAGGCTTGGATTGGGTTGACCAAATGAGGTTTAATTACAGAAACCGTAATATTAATGAGAAATTTTTTATAAAAACAACGAAATGCCTCTGATCTTTTAATCATAAATAATAAAAGGCCATGGGATTGTTACCTTATTCATCTCACAATGGGGACAGACCACTGTGTTGATTGCAACAGAAAAGTGACAC
Organism: Limnoperna fortunei; assembly: GCA_944474755.1. Lineage (NCBI taxonomy): Eukaryota > Metazoa > Mollusca > Bivalvia > Mytilida > Modiolidae > Limnoperna > Limnoperna fortunei. The sequence goes on from OX104113.1 coordinate 63,202,846, forward strand.
CAAGGCACCATTGCTATGTGACTCGTGCTCTAAATGGCAGCACAGAAAATGCAGTACTGATTTGACAGCAAACCAGTATCGGTTATTAATGAAAGGCGACACTACCTTCCAATTTTTATGCACTCAGTTCAAAGAGAAACCTGCAGATAATGAAGATTATGGTTTGTTCGAAGTTACTCTACATATTACTTCAAGTAGTCAGAACTCAACCTCTATAGCGCCACCAGCTGACAACAGTATAGAGACACCAGCAGACGAACTGCACAGCACTATAGAGACACCAGATGAAGAACACATGCCAGATCTTACAGCAAGTTTCGACATCAGCCGTAGAGGAGAAGATGACCAGCCAGAAGTTAATGAAGAGTAAGTATAGATTTTAAAAACCAATATGCAATTTCAATAAGAAATTTATTTGTCCTTCTTTGTATATTTATATTTAAGTATGAATATGTTTAATTATTTAAATTTGATTTTATTTGCCGCTCTTATATGATTTGTTGTTTATTTTAAGATCGATTCACGAACCAGAACTACAGGACAGTATACTGCCAGAGGTACCAGTTACCTACACAGTAGTGGAAAAGGGGTCCAACCGTGGTGGTGTAAAACTGGTATCTAGTGACGGATACCAATATGTCAAGAAGGTATAACTTTATTTTGTTTTTAATTTATTTTAAAGTAACATCAAAAATTTCATGTGTTTTTCTTCATTCTAACCAGTGAATAGGTTAGAGAGAAAAATTTTGTAACATAAAAAAATTTAATAAATCAATTTAATATAAATTCAGAAAGCCATATTTTTTTGTCTTATTTACATAGGTTAGCAAAGGAGACTTCACATACTGGAGATGCGCCAAGCAATCTCCAAAGGGTACTTGCCCAGCAACCGTTTCCTTTAAACCTAACTCCAGAGAACATATTCACCAAGCAGACAAGGGTGCAGACATAGGTAAAGCAAAGGTAGCATTCCACGTACTTATCCCTGCACTACACCGGGAAGCAAAACTGGTGGACCTTACTATTCGATTGGTGTCTGAAGAGCAAGTGCTGAGAATTCAAAGAAACAAAAGCAAAGAGTTAGAAGGTCACCTCCACAGTAAATGGTCCAGCTACACAGAAGACGCTATTACAGCTTCACAACTACTTAGAGAATGTGGTGGCATCTATGGACCAAGCAGTGACTAAAAGAATTTATTACTGTGTTATTATTTATTGTAATTTGTTGTCTTATTAATATGTACTCTGCTGACTTTGTTATATGAACTGTCATTGATGTTATTAAAAAATAAAAATTATCTTCACTATCTTTATGGGTTTTTTTTATTTATAGATATACTATGGCAATATAACAATATACAATTAAGATAATCCAATTAAAGTGTTAAAAACTAATAATTATAATTAGGTTACTATGTGTTGAGAAGCAATTAAGGTATCCGACCCATAATTGAAGCCACCGTTTAATTTTATTTTTAGACCAAGACATGCATCTTTTTTAATCAATATATTACTAATTAATGATACAAATTAAATATATTGTTTTACTTTGAGTCGATGTTAACAGTTTTGAGGAAAAAAAGTTAGTTGCTCAAATAGTAGTTCCGATGTTTGCCGAACATTACCGAGGTCTGCTCCATTGACAAACAATGGACATCCGGGACACCAAATATGATCACGTGGTCAATTATGGGTCGGATACCTTAAGATAACAATTACACTGATTAGATTACACCAATTTACACAAAAACATATTCAAATGTTGAAACGCATTATAAAGAGAAACTAATCAAACATATAATATATTTATACTTATTTTTACTTTTTTCTGGTGGTCCGTTTTGGTATAGTCCGATTTGGTTATGGGTGAAATGTCATGTAATCTAAATTCTTATAAGGAGAGGAATTCCTTGTGAACCATTTCATGTTTTAATATTAACAAAGCCATGGCCATCATAATAAAAACATCAAATTACACCATGTATCATTGACACGAACAGGGTAACTATGCAGGGGAGAACGTGATTCGGGCGAACTGACTCGATTATATGCCCTAATTTCGTTGGAAGTATCAGCACTCTTTATAAGTTTCGACAAGGTCACTATAAATCATGTGGTGATATGGGCTAAATAGTACATGTAGTTATAGGCTTATGGTGGCATATATCTGCCCCTACTTGTCACATAAATAAGTCGACATATTTTGTCAAATAAGTCGACTTGTCACTTAATTAAGTCTACTTGTCACATATTGAAGTAAACTTGTCAGATAATAAAGTAATAATATTTTTAAGAAAAATTAACCGTATTTTGCGTTTTTGCCCTTTACATGCCATACATAAGTTGACATAACTATCTGACAAGTAGACTTGTGTATCTGACAAGTTGACTTATTTATCTGGCATGTGAACTTAATTATCTGACAAGTAGACTTATTTATCTAACAAGTCAACTTGTCAGATAATTATGTCAACATGCAGATAAATAAGTCTACTTGTCAGATAACTAAGTTCACATGTCAGATAATTATGTCAACTTGTCAGATAATTAAGTCTACTTGTCAGATAAATAAGTCTACTTGTTAGATAATTATGTCAACTTGTGTATGTCATGAAAACGGCAAAAACTCAAAAACGTCTTTCTTTTCTTAAAAAATATTAGCACTTATTATGTTAAAAGTTTACCTTAATATGTGACAAGTAGACTTAATTAAGTGACAAGTAGACTTATTTCACAAATTATGTAGACTTAGTTATGTGACAAGTAGGGGCAGATATATGCCACCATATAGGCTGAACAGCATTGCAGAGAACTTTTACAAATATACCTTTTCGATTTCTGCTTCACTTGGACTAACTAATTTATATAAACCGTATCCCACAAGAAAGGAGCCACCTAGAATAACTATAGGCATTAATCGTGACATTACGAAACATACCGGTCAACTTGCATTAGAGTTAATTCTATGAAGTGTGCATTTCATGTTGCAACCATTTGTAAAGTGTAAATCATGAACTACATGAAAACAACACTTTTCAATTTGGACGGTTGTCAAATTTATGGCCGTACTATTCCGGAACTCAAATGAGAAAATTTATTTTTAGGTGAGTCACATAAGTATTATGTATATATATTTATTTTTGGCCCCGCAATCATTACATTTTGATATTCTGTACTGGTTTACACACGGAGAAAGAGAGAGAGAGTCAGGTTGTAATATCCAGAAAAAATACATCACCAGTGCCAGGTGACACCAGTGTGACTGTGTTGTTGCCGTTTACAGATGGTAAAGCAAATATACTTCTACCTCGCACAAAATAAATATAAACGACGTTTGTATTTTCATGTAACTATTGTATATCAGATCGGTTCTAAATGACATTCTTTGGCATAAAAATCATTTTCTTAAGTTTAATTACGATCACCGATTGTTCTAAAACACAAATCTGGTGGAATAACGAGAATTGCTAATAGGGATGCTTTTCAGAGAATAATATAGTAAATTGTTAGAACGCAGAAATTTTTACTATTTTAATTTGTCCAATCAGAATGCACGTTTTTCTTCAATTATCATGCGTTAGTATGGGTTTCGCGTCTCTTAGTTCAAAGGTCACAATTCGAAAATATACCGACGCAACCGGAAAAAGTCGTGATAGGTAGCACGTGGGTAGAAGTCGTTGACAATATTAAATACAATGGCTTTGCTTTAAGTAGGAGATACATGTAGTTGAATGCAGTGGTTCAATTTCGGTATTAAATATATATTTTTATTGATAATAGACAACATGAAAATGAATTTCACTATATTTCACATTTATTTACAAAATGTTTCAAAATATACCGGTAAAAAGCTCACAAGAGCTTGTGTTGTACTGTTATGTATATGTGCCTAATTAAAATAAAGTTTTTTTTTGTTCGAGTGGTCTTCTAATACGGGTCGAGTTCATTCGGGTCGGGTTGTCTTCGGGTTGAGATGTCATATTCTCACTAGAAAAAGCCCCGAAAGTTCAAGTCAGAAATTGGCTAGAAATACACTTTTTCGTGTTTTTCTTTAATCTTTAACAATATTCCTACATTGTCAGAAAATATAATTTTTTTTTAAGTCGTGTCACGGAAGATGTCGCAATTTAGGACATACCTCATTTGTATACTAACTTAAGAACAACGAAATAGGTGTACAAAGATGGTCATTATTTTAATTTGGTTTAATGTTTACATTTAAAAGTTTTAATTTTTAAAATAACAAAAGAATGTAGACTAAATAGCACCCACTTATGTTTTTTTAACCTTTGCAAACAGAATTTGAAGCTCCATTTCTGTACAATTTGGACTCCTTTTCTTACTCATTATAATAAATTGTGTAACAAGTTAAATGTTAGCCTCATTTATATATACAAATAAGTAAGGTTAATACACCACGAAATCAACCTTTGAGAGTCCTTGCAGTCAAACACGTTTTGTTCAAGCTAAACTCGTGCCAATTATATCGCATTGAAATGCACATATTTAGAGAAATTTGACGTTTTAATTTATACCAATTTATTTAAAATGTGTTCGAAAAACGATAAAATTTCGTCCCTGCAAAATTTTTTGTACATAAAGGATATAATAAGTAGAATAATATCTTCTGAAAAAATAAAGAGAAGTCAACCCATTTTTGCCGGAATGAAGACTGCATAGCGTCATGCTTACATCGTATAACTCCTTACGACGTTTACCGCGCATGTACTACTTCATATTATGACGTGAACATACCAACACTAACAACGTTAGCAACACTGTAACGTTATAAGACTTTGTTAACCTGTCAGCTGAGATCATTGCTAAAATGGGAGCAAAATTTGATAAACTGGATTGCACAGGGTGTTTTCTACGTAAAAAGAAACGAAAAGAGCAAAAAAGCGAAGTTAGATGATAATACGGTAAAGCACGAGAACCAAACATCTTCTCAAATCTTAAGGGATTTAAAAGATGTAGGGTTTTTCAATGCTGTAACTAAGACAACTGGAGTAACGTTTGTAATTGAGCCTGAAAAGCGAACAAGAAAAATTCCAAGGCGGCTGCCCAAATTACAATCGACCAAGATGCCAGAAGTCGATCATTTACCAAGCACTGCAACTCCAAAAGGTAGGAATACACGGTGTTCTTATATCTGTAGATTTAATTAGATCAGAATGAATAATAGACTATATGTCGGAGGTTGACATCAAGGTCAATATGATCTTCCATATTGTATTTTTCTGTGGCCACAATTATTATTTAGTCACTTTGTTCCTAGCCACTCCTTGACTAACATTATCTTGGTCAAAGTCCTTAATTTTATTTGTAACCGTTCATTCTGCATAAAGTCGTATTAATTTGTGCAAGGTTGTGTTCTATTAAACTGAGGAATTGTTTCTCTTTTAGTAGAAAATTCCGTCTACAATAAAGAAGAGAGAGATTTGATGGTAGAGATCAGACGTATAGGCGCACTGGCCGATAAAGGTAAATGCAGCAAAGTATACAGACAGATAATAAAAGATAAGCATTTACTATAAATAAAGGGTTTATAAGCCTATTACTCAAGTACGATGAGCACAAAGAATACGAGGACGAGTAACCAGAAATTGAAAATCAACACCACACAAGAAACGGGAAGATAAACAATTTTCAAAAGTACTCTTTATTGCAACTTGTAGATCGCTAGCTATAAGAGCATTCGTGGTTTAAATCTAGCACGGAGTCTTGTGCAGACATTGTATATATTTGTAGATCGAGATTTAGAGCTCTACAGAAATTTGCGTTTATGCTGATTTGACATTCTATATTTAAATGAATTGTAGTGCTCTATAATCCATGTGATGGACTGTACCGTCTTCAAATTACCTTTCGAAGCTAAGCATATCCATAAATTAGTTTTTTGAGGTCTGTAAATAAATTAAAGAGAATGTTCCTGATTCAATTCAAATATTACGTTTTAATTATTTAGAGAGCTTCACTGATGAATTGTAGAGCCATTTAAATATTCAGAAAATTCTGTAACTGATTTACAAATGTCTCCATGTATACTATCAATATTGTATTTGTTCTTTTAAAGGTCGATCCTGAATTAGGTTTTTTATTTAATTTTTAAAGAATTACTCGTTGAATTCTTGTCAATCATTATTACCTTTCAGGTACGATGGCAAAAATACATGCAATACGACGAAAAGATGTTATCAAACGAAAAGAGGCAAGACTTAGAGAAAAAATATCCAGGACCGAGCAAAAATTAAAACCCCATGTAGAAAGATTGCCAAGTCAAACGCCATGCTTTAAAAATGGGCAATCGTCATCATCATGTGGGAAAAGACACCAAAGGGTAATTAAAAGAAGACATGCCCAGAATGACCAGATGGTGAACATCCAAAATACAAGTAGAGAAGGTGTAGTAGAACAGGAACAGGATGCTAGTGAAGTCAAAGAACATGGGGGCCTTCCTGAAGTTTCAACTTAACTTACCCGTTAATTAGAAATAGAAAATGCCTTCAAAACTGACTATTTGGCAGCATTACGTTCGCGAATTATTCGGCGTAGAATCTAAACGTATGAAATGAGTAAGACCGTCCAGAATAAGTCCAGGCGGACGAGAACAATTTATGACATGACATACCGTCATGCTATCTACTCAAACTTGTAGGAACAACCACACGGATACGGATATGGAACTCTTTAAACGTTAAAAGTGTGTTGTATAAGGAAAATAACGTGCATAATACAGTTCAAGTTATGGACAAGAAGACATATTCCTAATATTCAGAATACAAGTTCAATAAAAAAACGAACGAGAACATGATAAAAGAAAAAGTTCGGGTCGTCTTACAGAAGCTTTTATGTGGCATGTTTAAATCCTTTCATGTCAATAAAAGTTGCTTCATTCAATGTTATAATGGTCTTTTCTGTTTTTATAAAAACGCAATTTTCCATGGAACATATTAAGGCTTGTTTGATTATAATTATGTTTTGACAATTTTGTCAGAACTCTTCTGGCTATATCTAGTCTATTTCAAAAACATCCGCCCTATTGAACCTAAAAATTTCTGTCCATAATTTCATCACATATAAACCATAACTGAGAGAGAGAGAGTTTTTTACAATACAAAAATGCAAAATTTTGTAAATTGCAAAACGACCAGGAAGACAATGCCTACCAATCATTTAGTTTAATGACAACTGTTTATAAATCTTTCAGTATTTTCCCTGTACCTTAAAAGTCATAACGGCTAGAGCGACACTTTTAAGTTGTGGAAATGACTAGCAAGACAAGGCATATAAATAAATCATATATTTGGTCTGATATTGTCAGATGACTTACTATAGAAGTTATTTCCGGAAGTATTAAGTGTTTGACTTGAAGCAGGTAAAATAAGCTGTACTTTAGGCTTTTTAACAGCAACAAGATCTGAAGCTACACAAATGTATACTCTTGTATTTCCGTAGCGGACATTCGTCAACGGAAATTCGACACCGCCCTTAGCGTGCTACAGGAAACCTGTTAAATCTCGACTCCGACGAAACTAAAAGCAACAACTGGTCGAAACTAGTCCCGTTGTTGAACTTCAGATACGTCTAGCGTTATATGGAGGATACGAGAGAAGGTAGAAGCTGCAAGAACCAGTCTCGCATTTGCCGAGAAACGGACAGTTATCGTATCTGAACTATAGAACAAGAAGCGGCTCGGGAGATAAATCCGAAACGGAACCTTATGCCGCTCGTAAGAAATCAGACATCCGCAGTGAATAAAAGAGTTTTGGGTTGATGTTAACATTAGGAGTTTACAGATCGTTCAGATAATCACCTCCGCATGTTTCAGTTTATTATCACAAGTAAAAGTGGTCTATTTTATCCATGAAACTTTTTTCGGGAGAATTTTGTTTTATTTCCTTCATTGTAAGTGGCACAAAACGAGCGGCAAGGTAATGCTATTTTTTTAAAGCTAATTTTACGGCGACCATATCGTAGCTACCCGAAACACAATTATACTAAGTGTTGACGTATTGTGGAGAGGGATTTTTGCGTGAAAAATGAAAACGGCTTACCGCGTATTGTCCAGCTTATGCTCCTTTTGTAGATCAAGAATACTACTTTTTGAAATCAATAATTATTTCCTCGAGATATTCAGCGTTTTGAAATATGGCAGTTTTTAAATTTTGAAATGGCGATTTTCCATTCTAAAATTTGACCTTAATTGGAACGGAAGTATACTTTAGGAACAATTGCTTGTTGTCTACTCGAAATCCTTCGGGTGATGTCGTCTGCAGTTAAGGCGGGAAAAGTCTCGCGGTTTGTCCGAATACCATTGAACGTCACGAAAGCAGACGAACATTTGTAAACATCGTAATGTCCCTTTAGAAACAAAAATGGCTGACTTATTATGTAAACTGCCCGTAGCAAAAGTCAAGGACGATTTGTAACAACTTTATACCAGAGGCATATTATAAAACATGGACAGGTTATCGTATCTACATTTTTTCTACTGAATTTTCGTAATAAAAAGGTAAAATATAGAATAATGAAAAAATGCAAGCAAACTTATTTTCCCAAGTAGGGTTGACATTTAGTATAGTTACTTTTTGATAATAGAGTCATTCGTGTCAAATGTGGTAACATTGAAGATAATGACTTTGGATGCTACATCAATCTATCGGGGTTAAACCAGGGTGTATACAAACGGGCCTTCAATTTACAATAAGCCAGGTACGTTCTAATCAAGTCACTCAGTTTTGGTGGTGGTGGACATTTTTATCACAATAAAAAAATGTAGAGGACACATAACAGATTACAGCAATTTACATAAGAACAGAAAACAGTGAATTTAAAAATCGAAAAAAGAAATAAAGCAAAATTTACAAATTTAGAAGAAATAAAGAAAAATCTGTAAAACAGTTAACAGTGTTCTGACATGCAGGGTTTTTATTTCCTGTATAACTGTTAAAACATGTCAATTTTAAGAAAACAGATAACAGTTAATGGTTGAAAAACTGTTAACGGTTTATTGTATAAAAAACAGCTAACAGACGTTTAAAAATTACCCCCCCCCCCCCTAAAACCACTAACAGAAAAGATCTTGACCCCACCCCTCAGTTAACATGCACATACAATATAGCTTCAATCAGCTTTACAGTTTTTAGAAGACATTTAAACATGTGAGTAATAAGGTGCTATAAAGAGGTTATTATATGGCGATTTTCATCACACCCAATATCAACCCGAGACCCCCCCATATCTACTCGAGGCCTTTAGAACGATGGTAGATATGGATCGAGAGTTGAAATGTGATGTGATATGAAAATAGTCATTTTTATCCTATATTTTGATGCGAGAATTTTAATGATATATCGATTTTTTCATCAGGTATGGAAGTTAATAATAAAATATGAACTTGAAATTTTTAATAAATAAATTACTAAGTTTCAAGTGTGGAAAATTAGGGGAAAAAAAATACTTGAACAATTCCATAATAGCATGAGCACAACTTCAATACATGCGCAATCTTTATGATAAGTTTCAGAGATCTGGGTTGAAAATCGTAGAAATAGTTGATAACACAAATAGATACACTATTTTCCCTGCCCACCCGCCTGTCCGATTTCACCATACTATAACCCGGGTTTATTCGAACTTGGTTGAAAACTGTAGGGTTGGTTGATCACACAAAATAGATACCATATTTTCCTCGAAATAGGTGTCGTCTTCTGCAAATGTTCTGAAAAAAAGTTCCCAATCTTTCTGTAAAGTTTCGATGAAAGAAGAGGTGCCCTCTTCAGCTCCAAAGCTTGCGTTCTTGTGATTCCATAAATTTTGTTAGCAGACGACACAGAAAGCGGAAAATCCCCTAATAATATAAGATCCAAAACGGATCCCGATATGCTAATGTTGTACGAAAAAACAAACATATTATTACTAAGCATGATAAATAACAATAAGTCCTGCTATGGTTACCATTTGGAATTTTAGGTTTTAGAAAAAATCTATTAGGGCCAAGTAATCAATAGCATTAATATTATTTTGTTTGTTTTTTAATGTTGTTTAACGCCACTTTCATAAATTTTTTAGCTATACATGGCATCCAGTTTTTATTAGGGGAGGAAGCCGCAGTACCCGGAGAAAACCCCCGATCTTCGGTAGGAACAATATAGTACTAATAGGTTTTCTTTCAATTGATTGGCCAGTTTCAGAGAACTAGCCTTTTTCAACATTTTTCCATAAGGTCCTATGTTAAACCAAGTCCTGTCGTGGCATCCATTTTGAACTTTGGATTGTCCTAAATAGCTTTCTGGAGGACCATTCAATGAATACGCTGACAAGTTTTCCCCTCATCATCATTATCTTCTTCCAATACGGGAAAAGACTAAGGTTAGAGTGTAAAGCTTCCCGGAACTAGTGCGCATGTGCTTAGACGCAAATAGTTAATTTTGAAATTTTGGATCCAAAAAACAAACATAACATAACTTAGTCTAATGGTAATGATAAAGTTTAAAATAACAAAAATAATTTTATAAAAGTAAAAATCTTGTAATATAAATTATGGGTTGTTGATGTGTCCTTCGAATGTTAATGTGAAGATATCATGTTTGAAGGATTTAAGGTCACAAGAAAGTGCTATTTGTTCTGGTAGTATATTCCTGTCCGTAATAGTATTTGGAAAAAAGGAATATTTATACAAATCTTTATTTGTAAAGATTTGCCTAAATTTGTGCCCTCCCCCCACCCCACCCTGTACGCCTATCGTGTTTAACATATTAAATGGAACAGCTAAAACCCAGTGCTGATTTCATAAAATAAAATTAATCTGCTTTTTTCTTCTATTTTTTAGACTACCCCATTCTAAAGTTTTAATAATGTAAGTTACTATTCCAGAGGATCTATCATGATATTTAAGACGTATATGTAGCGGCCATCCTTTTGGATCTGATCAAGCTGTGAAATTTGATGTTTTTGTAGAGGTACCAAACAGGGGAAAAGTACTCGATAACTGGGCGGACAAGTGAAGCCTATGTTAGGCTTTTAACTTTACGGGTGCTGTGTTTCATATTCCTGCGAAAAAATCCAATAGTCTGTTTAGCTTTTGAAGTAATATTATTAATGTGTGACCCCCAATCTAGGTCTTAATTTTTGTAACTCCAAGGTATTTGCTGCTATCAACGGATTCTAAAATATGGTTATGAATGAAGTTATTATGTTTTAAGGATTTTTTTCTTTTAAGACAAATTTATTACATAACATTTTTCCGGATTCATTTGCCAATCTTTTTTCCCATCAAAAAGGCAAGTATTACAATTCACACTTTCTGGCAGGTTGTTTATAAATACAAGAAAAATTATTGGGCATAAAACAGAACCTTGTGGTAGGGATTCCAGGTGACTGTGTAATTTCCTTGGAACAGTCCAATGAAGGTAGTGGGACCTTATTTTACTGTTCAGTTTTATTTAAATAAATGTTATTCATTAAAGCAATACATAGGTCTTCTGATTGAGTTTTTTCAAGCATTTATAATAATATTTTAAAGTTTAAATATGTTATTATTTAACTGAAAACCGGCATGTTGATCTAAGCATCCAGTTCATTTTACCTACAATGTTGAAACTCATGTGGGGACTTCGCAGTCAACTGATAATAAAGACGAGTTTATACCTTTTAAGACAACCAGCTTTTGTCTATTGCTTAAAAAGTCAGAAATCCATTTAAGGTGACTGTTCCTGATGCCATAATAACGCAGGAATATGAATATGAAACATAATCTATAATTTGTTAATTAATCGTTGTTTAGGCACTTTATCAAAATCCAATAGAATTATATCAACTTGATTTCCATCTGATAAAGATTTTGCTAGTTCCTGTATAGTAATAATAAATTGAGTCTCACAGGAATGTTTTCTTCTGAAGCCATGTCAACTATCACTCAAAATGTTATTTTTATCAAGATGTTTTCTAATGTTGCTTGTTAATACAAGAGAATACAAGTTTATTGGCCAATTATGGGCCCTCGAGGGCGGAGGGGCAAATACAGCACAACATGTATAATTATAGTACAGTACATAAATAACAGAAATAATATAATTCAATGGCAAACAAATATTAATCATAGAGAAAATTGGGCTATCATAGCTATAAATGAACCTTATGTAAAACATAGCTTAAGTTATGTTACATTCCTGCAGAAAGCAACTCAAATGTCACGACGGTCCCCCCCCCTTCTTTTTGTAGTCCTGAAGAATGATAGTGCATGCAAGTGGCGGTGTTTGATATTGTTGTTGTTAATAAAAATATTGTTGTGTTTATGATTTAAATATTGTTGGATATCATTTTATTCTGTGGGAAGTATAATTTTGTTCAATGAAGTGTCTTCTATAAAAGGAACGTGTCCAAGAGACAAGCGTGCATGTTAATGACGGAAACGTAGTGTAAGATCAATAATTTCTATTGTTGACAATAAGAATTTCAAATAATCTTACTTGTTCTTTTTATTAATTCAGTAGAAGTATAAAGTAATTTTGAATATGACGGGCAAGTCACTATCCAATTGAACCAGTAAAATTTTTGGACCAAAGACGAATTGTCAAATTTTCACAATTATGAGAGAAAACGTGTCCTTACTGAAAACCTTCATTGTAGAAAGATGATCCATGATTTCGGCATGAACATGCATGCCTTCGTCTCTGTTTTTCTATTATTGGTGTAGGGTCTGGGTTGAATTTGTATTCTCAATAAACGTTTTGTTGTTACTTATCATGTATGGTTGTCGCAATTACGGGGATTCCCCTTCCGGCAATGACAGTAGCGATTGGCTTAAAACAGTTATGTTACGTCACCTGGGGTATTTAAGCGTTTTACCGGAAGACTGTACTTGGATTTCAAGATTAATGCTGCTAGTAATTAAAGACGTTTAGAGAAGAGAGAGTTGCCAATAATTAGAGAATGTCGGATATACCTAGCGTTAGTATTTAATATTTATGAGAGATTGGGGTTCGATTTTACTGCAAGCAGGGTGTACTCGACTACAATCTTAATTGAGGATTGTCAGTTTCCCTACAGCAGGTGGGGGGTCTTCTCAAGGTACTCAGGCTTCCTCCCCCAATAAAAACTGGACGCCATGATATAGCTGAAAAATTGCTGAAAGTGGCGTTAAGCACCGTCAAACAAAACAAACATAATATTTATAACAATATTTGTTTCTATAGTCACACCATTTGAAACGTTAATTTGTTTCCATTTCAATGAGTTTTATACCCAGAAGTTGTGTTTCTGCAGGTGTTGCCGGTGCCGGTGTTTTGCAGGTGTAACACTGGATTTGGTGGGTTGTCGGTGCTGCACCGGTTTTGGTTTTGGTGCTGTAAGATGTAACACTGGATATGGTGTTTTGTCGGTGTTGCATCGGGTTTGGTGTTGAGGTGTAACACCGGATTTGGTGTTTTATCAGTTTATGTTTGAAGAATTTATAATTTTTATAAGGTAATAACTATTGTAAGTATACGCTTGAAAATAAACTGTAGATAAGCCTATAATAAGTAGGATGTTCGAATCATTAATGTATGTGAAGTACGCTGATAACCGCTTTGCCCTATAGGGTAATAAGCGTATTGTAAAATTCTAGTCATTTGTCGAACTAATCTGTTGGATTAGGACAGTAGGGAACACCCAAGGAGTTGAGGTCCGGCACAAGGCAGTCTAATGTCTATAACATTAAATCAATAAATCAAAATGTATTTCTAAAATGTTTTATTATTATATTTGTTCATACGCTACAAAGGTTAACATTATGTATTCTGGTTCTCTCTGTCGTGCTAAGGCTGGTGGCGAAAACTAGACGCGCGACATAGTGTTAACAAAATCGTTTGTAATTAAGTGTGGCGCCGTTATCTCGGCTGTCCGACTCTAACTGAAGATAGTTTAATATTATTTTGAAGTGAGTCGAATCCCGATCAAAGAAGTAGATGTTGTTTGACGGTCTGAACGGGCTATTCGGATTCAACATCGGAGCAAATACGCTGGAGTGATCTACTCGAAGAGTGGTTTTTTATGTCTCAAACTGTACTCCTCCAATGTTCAATATAAGAATATTTTCTTGAGTTTCCTGCAAACTATATAGAAAAGTCTCTTCGGGATCAGTTGGTACTGTAACCACGTTACGCTCTATCCGGGAAGGAGGTGACTTACAAATAGTCTCATCAGCTTTCTTAACACCTTTCTTATTCTGAGAGGCAGGTTGACGAGATTACTACTACTACTGAGTTGCTTCCCCTACATATTTTGTTAAAAACTCTGCTATGATAGTGATAATTATTTAGTCATTTATCCTTCAATTCATTCTAACTGTTTGTTTGCGCCTTAGCCGACAATTGTATTCAGTTGTATTGTAATCAATTACGAAATAACAATATTTTAATCTAAATGAAAAGATTAAACAGTCATTTCCAATGGAAATAAACATATGAAATTTCTCAGTAGAATTAATGATTTTTGCAACTGATGAAATTGAGTGCATAAATTTCACATTTATAGGAAATGATTTGTTGCAAATTGACGTAAGGGGATTCTGACATTTTATTATATTAGATTATTCGAATATCAGCGGATGTTCTTCTGCAGGGATTTACAATAAATATGTTATTTGGAAACATTACTCCTAATTTCAACTGTCAAGACCCTTTACTGAATTATTCTACAATCAAACTTCCAAATTTTCATTTCCTTTCGCAGAGGAAATAAGAGTTTTACGTTAAAAATTATGACACCGTTATTTAGCTATATGGTCAATAATATTATAACAAATGACAAATTATGATTACATATTAAATCCATTTTTCATTCGGAGCTGTAATTTAATAGGCAAAAATTGATAGAACTTTAATTCTATATTATATGTTGATTCTGTTCAATAAATGTCAGTAATGTCATTCGTCACTACTACTAGTCGAGCTGGCACAGGTACTTGACGCTGAGCTAGAACTGCTCTTTGACTTTTTACTCTGCACTACAGAAAAACTGTCGTCAGAAGCATGTATCTACACAGCCTCTTTTTCCTGCTCCGACTTATCCACGACATCGCTATCAGTCTCCAGTTATCGTGAGGTTATCCTCAAATTCACTAGACTCAGAAATCCCTTAACACATTCCTTATAGCCAGAGCCTTAACTGTTTCCTCCTTGAAAGTACTTGGTTTTAGCATCATTCTCTTGGTGTCTCCTGCCTCTAAGTCTTTCACAGCTTTTCTCTTATTCTAACTCGTCTCCTGGTTTTTCTCAGGGAAAAGCACCTAACGAAACTTCCTGTCCCTCCAGGTTTGTCAATTTGATTTTACGACATAGTTCATCTCTCCTGTAGATGTCTATCCGTGCCTCCGCTTCCTTTTCTCTGAGACCAGAGCTGTTATAAAAACAAATCTTTCCGATACATGGCGCCCATGAGGTGACATTTTCCTCTGGAAAAGTTTTCTGCAATCTGGCCATCACCAGGTAAATTCAGAATGTGTTTCAGTTACATGCCTTTCCACCCCCCATCTCCTGTATAAACTCAAATCATCACACACTTTACATTCAGTCTAATTAAAATTAGCTTATGCGTGTTTACTATTTACGTTCTGCGACACAACTTAAATAGTAAACACGCATGTGTTAATTTTAATTAGACTGACTTTACACCACCACCTCCAGGTTTTCTGCAAGGAGAGAAAACCCATGCACAATTAATAACTTTAAAATACAAAATATTTGGGTAGATTATGCTACAAAGACAGTGACGATTAATACAACATTAAAAAGTTTAAATCTGGCCATTATAATAATATTATTATTAAAAAATATGGCTACCTATTTAAGATATATATATAACCAACGGTACCTTCGTGTTTAAGGTGAAAAACTGAATAAAATTTCATCTTTTAGGTTCAGTCATATACAAATATGACTAGCAAACACCTATTTTAAAACATCCTCACAAGTCAGTGTTTCTGTGTCCACATGTGTCCACGAAACCCTAAAAAAAATTTAGCTAGGCAATTCCCGGGCTAAATCACTATTTTGATTGGCTACATCATACCTTAATGTATCCAATCAAATGCTCGTTTTCATTCACGACTTGGTTAGGGGATATCCCGATGTCAATTGTAAATAAACCAAACGGTGTGTTGCGTAGGCCATGTGGAAATTAGTATATTTTGTACAGTAGTGTTAATAATTTGTTATTGCCGCGTTATGTATTAGTTGCGTTACGTTTTCTTCACACTCAAGAATGAGTTAGAATGACTAGAAACACAATACAAAATTTTTTTTTTTTTAATATTAACTAGGCCTTAAACCATGCAGTTTGTTTTATTTTCGCCACGATAAGGTTTTAGTGATATGTAGCACGTGGGTAGAAGTCGTTAACAATATCACTATACAATAGCTTTGCTTTGAGTAGGATCTCTGTAATAGTTTAATGCATTGTCGGTATTAAATATATATTTTTATTGATAATAGACAAAATGAAATTTGAAACATAAATTTCACTATATCTCACTTTTTAATTTACAAAATGTTTCAAAATATACTGTCCGAGTTGTCTTCTTATACGGGCCGAGTTGACTCGGGGTTGAGTTGTCTTCGGGCTGAAATGTCATATTCGCACTACAATAAGCGCTGAAAATTTCAGAAATCGGCAATCAAGTGTTTGTTTTTCAAACTAAACTCTTGCCAAATGATATCACATTGAAATGCACATAACAGAAATTTGACGTTTTAATGTATACCAATTAATTTAAAATGTATTCGCAAAACGCCTAGATTTCATTCCTGCAAAATTGTCTGTACATCAAGGATATAAAGAGTAGAATAATATCTTCTGAAATAAAAAGAAGTCAACCCAATTTTGCCGGAAAGAAGCCTTAACAGTGAGCGTAGTTGCACGTTGCTCAATACATCGTATAACTCGTTACGACGTTTACCGCGCATGTACTACTTCATATTATGGCGCGAAAATACCAACACTAACTACGTTAGCAACACTGTAACTTTATAAGACTTTGTTAACCTGTCAGCTGAGATCATTGCTAAAATGGGAGCAAAATTTGCTAAACTGGATTGCACAGGGTGTTTTCTACCTAAAAAGAAACGAAAAGAGCAAAAAGCGAAGTTAGATGATAATACGGTAAAGCACGAGAACCAAACATCTTCTCAAATCTTAAGGGATTTAAAAGATGTAGGGTTTTTCAATGCTGTAACTAAGACAACTGGAGTAACATTTGTTATTGAGCCTGAAAAGCGAACAAGAAAAATTCCAAGGCGGCTGCCCAAATTACAATCGACCAAGATGCCAGAAGTAGATCATTTACCAAGCACTGCAACTCCAAAAGGTAGGAATACACGGTGTTCTTATATCTTTAGATTTAATTAGATCAGAATGAATAATAGACTATATGTCGGAGGTTGACATCAAGGTCAATCTGATCTTCCACATTGTATTTTTCTGTGGCCACAATTATTATTTAGTAGTGTTAATGTCTCTTTTCAAACACATAACACTGACAACTTGAAGACCATGACTTATTAGATGTAGATCCCCCAAAATTGGCAGCCATGTCACTTTGTTCCAAAGCCACTCTTTGACTAACATTATCTTGGTCAAAGTCCTTAATTGTATTTGTAACCGTTCATTCTGCATAAAGTCGTATTATTTTGTGCCTAGTTCTGTTCCATTAAACTGAGAATTGCTGCGTTTCTCTTTTAGTAGAAAATTCCATCTACAATAAAGAAGAGAAGGATTTGATGGTAGAGATCAGACGCATAGGCGCACTGGCCGACAAAGGTAAATGCAGCTAAGTATACAGACAGATAATAAAAGATTACCATAAATAAAGGGTCTATAAGCATATTACTTAAGTTTAGTACAAATAGCACAAAGAATACGAGGGCGAGTAGCCAGAAATTGAAGATCAACGACACACAAGAAACGGAAAGATAAACAATTTTCAAAGTTGATAGATTTGTACTCTTTATTGCAACTTGTAGATCGCTAGCTATAGGAGCATTCGTGGTTTAAATCTAGCACGGGGTCTTGTGCAGACATTGTTTATATTTGTAGATCGAGATCTAGAGCTCTACAGAAATTTGCGTTTATGCTAATTTAAGATTCTATATTTAAATGAAATGTAGTGGTCCATGTGCAGGGCTGTACCGTCTTCAAATCACATCTCTTCATCGACTAGCATATCCATAGTTTTAGAGGTCGGTAAATAGATTATAGAGTGTGTACCAAATCAACTTACCTTCAAATATTACGTTTTAAATATTTAGAGAGCTTTACTGATGAATTGTAAAGCCATTTAAACATTCAATATTGTATTTGTTCTTTTAAAGGTCGATCTGCCTGAAATAAGTTTTTTATTTGATTTTGAAAAATACGTTGAATTCTTGTCAATTATTATTACCTTTCAGGTACGATGGCGAAAATACATGCAATACGACGAAGAGATGTAATCAAACGAAAAGAGGCAAGACTAAGAGAAAAAATATCCAGGACCGAGCAAAAACTAAAACGCCATGTAGAAAGATTGCCAAGTCAAACGCCATGCTTTAAAAATGGGCAATCGTCATCATCGTGTGGGAAAAGACACCAAAAGGTAATTAAAAGAAGACATGCCCAGAATGACCAGATGGTGAACATCCAAAATACTAGTAGAGAAGGTGTAGTAGAACAGGAACAGGATGCTAGTGAAGTCAAAGAACATGGGTGCCTTCCTGAAGTTTCAACTTAACTTACCCGTTAATTAGAAATAGAAAATGCCTTCAAAACTGACTATTTGGCAGCATTACGTTCGCGAATTATTCGGCGTAGATCTAAACGTATGAAATGAGTAAGACCGTCCAGAATAAGTCCAGGCGGACGAGAACAATTTATGACACGACATACCGTCGTGCTATCTACTCAAACTTGTAGGAACAACCATACGAATACGGATATGGAACGCTTTAAATGTTAAAAGTTTGTTGTATTAGGGAAAAATAGTGCATAAAAAGTTCAAGTTATGGACAAGAAGGCATAGTCCAGAAAAATCAGAACACAAGTCCATTAAAAAACGATAAAAGAAAAAAGTTCAGGTCGTCGTACGAAAGGTTCTATGTGGCTTGTTCGCATCCTTTCTGTCAATATATTTATAATAGGTACCATAACACCAGTAGCGTCTTAGACATGCTCAACACTCTTAATCTTCCACCACTTTCTCAACGCCGATTACGCACAAGATTGGTAATGATGTACAAAATCACCATCTTGTTGCTATTCCTTCTGAAGTCTTAATTTTGGCAGACTCAAGAATCAGGAAAAAAACCACCAACTCACTTACAGGCATATCTACACAACAAAAACTTCATACCAGCATTCATTTTTTCCCTACACAATACCACAGTGGAACCAACTCCCTGCTACACTCGTTCTAGCACCATTTATTGACAGCTTCAGTGAACAGCTGACTCCTGCTGTTCTCTGTTCACTCCACTAGTCAACAAAAAAATTAGCTACATGTAAATAGTTTTAATCGTGTCTTCAAATTTGTTTATTGTTCTTATCTTTTTCACAAATTTTGATATTCTTGATCAATTATTTTCTTCAAAATTGATGTAAATGTATTTAATTATTGGTCCGCGCATGCAACAGTATGTAATCATCGGTGCTGATGGTATACTGTATACCTCAAGAAGAAGAAAAGTTGCTTCATTCAATGGTATGATTGTCCTTTCTGTTTTTATATAGATTAACAATTAACTGTATTGTCATTTAATCAACATTTAAATGATTGTGACAGCAAACAGATAATACGAAAATAAAATAAAAATTCGACAAAAAAGAAGCATATGTAACTCCCGTCCTCAGTTCCATTCACTGTCTTATGAAGGAGGAAAGACTATGAATTTGCCGAAAATTAGTGGGGTTTAGTATTTTTATGAAACATTCAAGGTCAGGATTTGGGGCTAAAACATTAAAATGTGTTAAAAAGGACCTCTATACTTTTTATTTTGATCGGCAGTGTAAAAAGAAATGAGTTTCATCGTCAATTTTATTTTGATTTTTGGTTACACATACGGAGCTCCCTATAACCAAGCATCAAGTCTTCTTTACATATATTTAACCATGCAGTAAAATCACTTAATATTGATTCGTTGTGTGATTTTACCAGACTTACTGGTGTCTTCTCTTGCGAAAAAATGGAAATAATTTTTTTGAAATATTTACTTGGTGTCTGTAAAAAAGCTTCAAACTTTGATGTAAAGTCAGAATTTGGTAAATATCCAATAATATTTTATCGTTTTAAATCTGTTTAGAATTACTGGTACAGGGTGAATAATTCACCTACTGATGCATTTACTGAAAAAAAATAGATGCATAACAATGGGGCAGACATCTGGCATGGTTCGTTAGTCTCCTTGCTTAACATTTTAAATATTCCTGTGGTCCTGTGGGGAGCGGCTCAACGGCCTTGAAATAAAAATATGTTAAATATTCTATTGGTGAGCACCTAAAAGTTTTATATAGAAATTTATGGTACCAACATAGAGAGAAACTCATTGCTGAAGAAAGTAAACTTAGAACGTTTTTAAAATCAAATGTAATTGTTTATGAAAAATATTTGGACATCAGAGTTTGATAACAGGAAGTGTATTATTAAATTAAGAGTAAGTAATCATCAACTTAAAGTTGAACTGGGTAGATATACTAAACCTCTGACATTTGATCTTAGAATATGTGATAATTGTGACCTAAATAAGGTTGAAGACGAAGTTCAAAGTACAATACCAATAGAAATTTAAGTTTTATTATTGTAAAAAAAAGTATAAAATCAACTTTGAAAACATTTCTGCATTTGACAAACTTTTCTGGTGTTTAAGTTGTGAAAATAAGAAATTGTTGACCAGTTGAGTTGCTTTCTGCAGGAATATAACCTAAGCTATGTTCTATATAAGGTTCAATAATAGCTATGATGCTCCATTTTTCTCAATCACTATGATTAATATTTGTTTGCCATTGAATTTTATTATCTCTGTTATTTATGTACTGTACTAATCATACATGTTGTCCCTTGAGAGCCCATAATTGGCCAATAAACTTTATTAATGTATTCTTGTATTCTGTTCTATAAATTCGCTGGTTTTCATGTAACATAATGAGGCTTGTATTATTATTATGACATTTTTGTCAGACCTCTTCTGTCTCAATCTATTTCAAAAACATCCGCCCTAAAAAACAACCAAATTTCTGTCCATAATTTCATCACATATAATCCCAACAGAGAAATAGTTGTCACGGCGCCCCCCCCCCCCCCCCCCCCAACCCCATTTTGTAGTCTTGAAGAATTATGAGTGGTAATTGTTGTTTAACAAATATTGCGGTGTAATGATTTAAGTATTGTTGGATATAACTAATTATGTCTGTGAGAAGTCTAATTTTGCCATCGTCGGAAACCCACGTCCTGTCGCATTCTCGCTTTACTACCACTTACCTTGAACGAAAAATCGTACCCTCGCTTGGCGAAGTATCCGACAAATCACAAAACTAACGTCGGATTCCAACGGCAGTCAAATTCGGCCTACTGTGCAGCGGAATCCAATATTGACCTGGTTTCTACCAGTTTAAGCCTGTTTTCATAACTGTTCCAACATAACTATAATTACAATTTTAGTGGTCATTGAATCATCTGTAATTATAACATACACTGTTAAAAATGTAAGACTTTTTGAATTGTGATGAAACTGGAATTTCAGGATTATCAACAAATCAATATCAAAGTGCAGTATTGACAGAAAATATTTAGGGTAGGCACCATTACAACAATTACAAAAATACAAAATGTAAGCTTTCTCTGATTTTCTGGTGAATTTATTCTGTTTCATGTAAAAAAACAATCACTGACTTTGATATACGGTCTCTATCGGGATTTCTCAACCCTCAAAAATGTATATTCACCTCGCCTAGCACCTCATTGAATATTATATTTTCTCTGGCTGATAAATCCTGATAGCGACCTATATCAGTCATTAATTGTATAATATTTGCTTCAGTAAGTGCATCTTCGCTGTTTTAAGTTGACTTTACGGCGACCATATCGTAGCTTCCCAAAACAATTTGTTCTTTATTAATCTTAGATTCATTCATGTAGTAACTTTGGATGCTACGCCAATCAACATGGATTAAACCAGCGTGTAAACAAACGGGCCTTCAATTTACAGTGAGATACACTTTCATCACGTCACACAGTTCAGAGGTTAAGTATTATAACCAGACAACCTCTCCATTTTTCAGTGTCAATGACTATTGCCGTTTGGTTTCAACGGGTTCAATGGTTTCAGATAAGAAGTCGTTTTAAACATTTCCCCAATTGATAGGTTTTTATGTTAAATTAATTCCTGCAAATGCAACGATCTAGGATTTCCAATAAAATTTAAAAAAACACTTTGAAGTGGACCATCCAATAAACAGTACAATATGGCTCCAATCAATGCAGTTTCTGAAAAGATGCAACTCTTCCATATATTTCTCTTTTTCTTTTTACCAAGTTCGTATTGTTGGCCATTTTGAATTTCCGATTGGCATTTTTCAATGGCTCTACGGAGCCGTTATTTATTTTAGGTCTAATTGCATCTGCTAATTATTACTATTTTTTTTCTTTCATTATTTTCCTTTCTTTTTTCCGCTTTGTGTAAAGCGTACATTTTTCTGACAAATTTTCAGAGATGCTTTAATAAAATCAAACCAACCAAACTTGCCACACCTGTAGACAAATATATTAAGGTGTGCAATTAATAATCAGAGGTTTGATAAACGCAGTAATTTCAAAATAGCCGCTACTCTTTACTACACCCTCTTTTTTTAACGTGGTCTTACTTCAATGAAACGGTGTTGAGATAAATTATAGTGTCCCGAGTAGAATGAAGCTGGTAATAAAACAGACAAGTAACTCAAAACAAGAATTAAAATAGAAAGTACAGCATTTATATAGACGTGAATATGCTGATCCATAGATTTTTTCTTTGCTTCAAACAGCGAGCATGCAGTTAAAAAAATCTAAGATTTTTTGGGGGCATTTTTTAACTATATTACAATCATTCTTGATTTAATAGTTGATCGGCAAAAACGTGAATTTTATAAATTGCTTATATATATTTTCGGTGTGACCGAACGGTCCATAAACCACGGTGCAATTGTTTTTATAGAAGAAAAAACAATTCGAGGAGTATTGTTGAAACGATGACTCAAGGACGGAATGATGCAGCGCTGCCCTAATGTTTGGATATCCTGCTAGTTCTATAACATAAAACCTGCCATTTCACGTTTGTATTTATCATTTTTATCTGACTTTTACATTTTTTTTTATTATTTGAAAAAAAATGTTGAAAATAAACATGAAATGAGAGGTTTTATTAATGGAACTAGATATCCTGCACGGTTTTTATCTTCGCATTTAAAAATACATATATTAGCTTTTCTCTATTTTCCTTTTATTCGTTTTATTGTTCTGCATACATTTGGACGATGAATCGAGTCTAATAAATCGGTTGTTAACTCATTCGTCTTAGAAATAGTGGGATTTGTTTTTGCTGTTTATTTTTGGAAACATGACAAGGAAGAAATATTTTCTAGTGATCACACGACAACGACACACACTAATTTGAACCGAGAACATAAGTTTATTAATTTCTCCATAACTAGCTAAGTACATCTTTGTATTTACTCCTTAAATAACATCTGATAGGCAGAACTTGAGTAAATGCTTGGAAGACTGTAAAATATCGTTTTGCGCATTATACTGTAATAAACGTCGTAATTATATGAAAAAATGTGCAAGGACAAATCATATTAAACCTATTATTAGGTCAATTTAAAAAAAAAACAGTTAAAAATTCAAAGTAAGCTGGATATTGCTAACTAAAACTGAACGGGTGATGTCCGAAAGTTGTCGCTGATCGCCAATCATCATCACTTATAGGCCCTTATAAGTCCTTATCTAATTTGATTATGGGAAAACAATACACAATACTCAGATTTCACTAACCATAATCAAAGTCATAAATAAAAAAAATCCCCGCCTTAAAAGAGTGAAATTTACCAAATTTCTTAATGGTTACTGACATCTGTGTAGGGAAAACACAAATAATACCAATAATGACAAAATAACAGAAGCAACGTCACAAAACACACACATAGGGACTCTGTACATTACATTCTTAGATAAACACATTGATTTTTTATTCGTATGACAGTTTTATTTGTGTGTGTTAATCCTAATGAACTAGCTGCAATAACATGAATAATGTACCTCCTTTTTAATGCTGAAATATCTGTTTTCTCACCCACAGATATTCTGTATTCAAATTAAAAATAAACCGGTATTTCTTCAATATTCTTTTTATTTACTTACTACTAAATTGAACATGTATACATTCCGTGATACATTCAAACAATTCAAGTACTTTAAACTATGCAGTTTGTCAGTATAATAATACAGAGTATATAAGACAGTGATATAGAAGTATAACATTCAAAATATGTAGTAATACGTCAGAAATTATTGTTACATCAGAGCTAAACATTATTTCTAATCTTAAAGGCATTTAATAAAAACTTTCCTAAATTCCACAACTCTGACGTTTTCAACACAAAGCAATTGAACCAGGGTGCCGTTTCATAAAGCGATCGTTAGCTTAACGTGCACGTTATCCCATTTAAATTGCATGGGATAACGAGCACGTTAATTAGCGATCGCTTTATGAAACGGCACAATAGTACTTCTTTATATATTTTTTGAGTAGTAAAACATAACAATTACATTGTAAAATGAAATGAAACTCGTCCTCTAAAACATTCATACTGCACATATAACAATGTCTATCATTTCTGTCAAACGCCATGATAACGTCCAGTTTCAATACAGATTGTGAGAAGATAATCTAGTTATAAATTTAGGATAACATGAATACTTTTTTGTAAACAAGGGCACGTAGCCAAATGTCCACCCGCCGCTGCGGTATCGAATTGCCTAAGAGACGTGAGAAAATCAAATGGAAAACAATTGTGATACATTTAGTTTTGCGACAAAATAATAAGCATGTAATTTTAGAACTGTTTTGACAGTTTTTTGGGAAGAGTCAAGCAACAACATTTAAAATGGTCAAAGTCTAATAACCCCTAAAAAATTGACAAATCAAAATGATGGTCAAGTATGCACATCTACCCACCATAACAATTAATCCTACTAAATATGAAAGCAATCCATTAAGCGGTTTCAGATGAGATGCGTCCACAAGATCTACCATTGTATTATTTTGCTGAAACGGTCGAAGTCCCATAACTTCTAAAAAATTTGACAATTCAAAATCACGTAATAGTATGCACATCTACCCATCATAAAAATTAATCCTAAAATATCAAAGCAATCCGTCAAGCGGTTTCAGAGGAGTTGTGTCCACACAAAGTGTGATGGACGGATACACGGATGTACGAACGCAGACCATTACTAGGTCCCTCCGTCGCGTTGCGGCGGGGTACAAAATTGAAGTTCAACGTTAGAAACCACATATTTATATAACTGACATTTTTATATGCATCCATTACGAAATGGAGTTCTTGTTTTGCTTGATCATTCAATCGTTGTCTGATAGTTTGAAGACAAGAATTATCTAAATTTAACATAAACTGACTGTCCCACAAATAATTCATACCTAAATCATACAATATTTTTCTAATACAAGAAGCCCAGTTTTTACAAAGCAAACAGTTATCTACCAATTCTTTGTAACATTACTGTAAAATACAATTATTACAATTCAAAATTTAATCATTCTGAAATATATTTCATATTGAAGTGGCAATATATCAAGCTCAAAGTATAACTTTTCCTTTTAACACCAAGTAACATCTTACAATAATCTCTATGTATACCTTTTCAACCATAGCTGCTTTTTGGGCACCCATTATTTCGCAACCATACATTAACACACTCTCTACATAAGTGTCAAATAAACTTAACATTGTAAATATATTTAAAAATAGAAGAGATGTAATTCTTCTCACAGTCTTCGAAATTAGCACTGGTCCGCAAGCCCCTGGCCTGTAAAAATCCATTCGGGCAAGTGAATTTTTGACAAAATTTATACTGAATATAAAGGAGAAAATTTTAAAAAATCAGGATTCGGGCAAGTGAATTACAAATCCTAATTTCAAACACTGTTCTCAAGCCAAACATTGCTTTTCTACCTTGTTCTGCACAATGTCTCTGTGTTACCAAAAAATTTACAATTATAATGTAATAAAACACCTAAATAACAAAACTGATCAACAATATCTAGTTTTCTACCATTGAAAAACCATTCTTCGTGTGCCTTAGGTGTTCCACATTTCCTAAATACATTTTTTGTTTGCTTTTTTTACATTAATTTAACAGACAAACCCCATTCTCCTGTATAATTAGATAATGTATTAAGCATATATTGTAATTCTTCAAGAGTTTCAGCAAAAAAAATCATATCGCCAGCATACATTAATAAAAATAGTGCTATGTCTTGAAATTCAAGAGGACAATTACCTTTTCAAATGAATTCTAATTCAACGTCATTAACTTAAAATGAAAATAAAATAGGTGAAAGAACTTCTTAGTTATTACTGAAATATTTAGAGTTAACACTATTGAAACGTATACAAGTTCTAACATTATCATACATAGACTTCATAGCTGATAATAATTCCCCTCTAATTCCTATTTTTGCTAACTTATACCACAGACCAATACGATATATAAAATCGAACGCCTTCTTGTAATCTACGAAGCAACAATACAATCTTTTACCTTTTATACATAAAGTATTTTGTATAACAGAATAAACACAAAAAATTGCATCAACCGTACTGTAACCATTACTCCCACGACGTTCATTAATGTCAATTTGATCAATAATCGGCCAAGTCTGCTATATAATTTACATGATAAAATATATATTAAAAAAAGAAGCTATTATAGGATTAAACACTGGGTTTTAGGAAATTATCGATGTGTAAACTCCGGCGACTCACTCACAAACTAAATAAAGTCCGAAGGACTTTATGTCAAGTTTGTGAGGGAGTCGCCGGAGTTTACACATTGATAATTTCCTAAAACACAGTGTTTAATCCTTATAATTCTGTGAAATAACCGTTGCGATTTTTAAAACAGCAAAAACAGTTACAGAAACCCATCTAGACCTCAAAACGTATCTATGCCGGAAAGCGTAGGGATATGCAAAACATAGTACCAAAGGAATCGCGGTTCTGTAGAATATTGATAGGAAAAAAACAAAATGAAACACTAAATTGTATTTATATTATATTTTATTTGAAATCTCAATCGATTAAATTAGAAATCATTGGGGCAGAGAAAACATTGATCCCTCTCCATGACGATATACGCTAGGAGGACGCCATCTTGTTTACATTGGATACGGAAAGTAGTCCGCTCAGAGGAAATATCGATATATAAATTATCTGAGAAGACGCCATTTAAGTGTTTTTATCCAATCAAAGCACTTAATATAAATAAATTACATCATGAATAGAATTATGTATCAGTGTTGCTCCTTATGAACGATATGTTCATATTATGAACGACATGTTCATAAGTAGCTACAATAATGTAGCTCCTTTCTTATCCGTGTGTTGGATATTTTTGATTATCTTTGTATACATGTATTAATAAGT
This sequence comes from Limnoperna fortunei, assembly GCA_944474755.1. Taxonomy (NCBI): domain Eukaryota; kingdom Metazoa; phylum Mollusca; class Bivalvia; order Mytilida; family Modiolidae; genus Limnoperna; species Limnoperna fortunei. The sequence goes on from OX104113.1 coordinate 63,230,560, forward strand.
TCTATAGAATTTTTTCTCATCTACAAGTATTACTTAGTCATTGATATAGTTTTTATTCAGAATATAGTTTGATTTTTTAAAACTGTAAAAGTACAATTACATTAATTTGACTATTTGTTGAAATGTAATGTTAATTTTTCTAAACACAAAGTATTTTTTTAAAGCAATGGAAAATATATTTGGATTAATAATAATTGTTTTATCTACATTGTTACATAAACTATGTGTACAATGTTTTGTCTGTAAGCTCCTGCAAATTAATTAAGTTTGAAAAAGTGGTCAACTTTTTCTCATATCTTGCAAGATAAAATTTTGGTAATTTAAAAAACAATCTAGTATTTTTACATTCACTGCATTAGAAAGTGAATGTAAAATTGTGAGCGTCTCAAAATGTTCTAACTAGCGAAAAGCAATTGGTCATGGATGCATATATTTTTTAATGTTGAATGAAAGTTAATTAATTCCTTGCACAGGTAAATGCTGATCAATGTTAGAAAGGTATGCAAATTATAGAATTGTTAGTATTTTCGACTATAGCCAAAACATTTCTACTTCAAATTTAATCTATGAAAAATGGAAAGGAATCCGTCCGGATGTAAACACGTATTTTTTATACGAAATAAATAGAAAAATGATCCAAAAATATACTTTTACGCTTACTTTTTACGCTGTTCATATTTTCTTCCGTGTATGCTAGGATATGCAAGGAATTGTTGTATTATTATTTTAATAAATATATAGTTTTCCGTATTAGAGGAAATTACATTTTCAACCACCTAACTGCTCCGCTCCGGTTCCGTGTGAGAGGCTACCCGGCTTGTAAACATAAAAATAGTTTCTATATTTAGAGTAAGGTGTTTTCCAATTTAAAATCATGAATGCCCCATTCCAACATGATTATTATCAAATTGTTATTGTAATGTTGCTTGCTCTTATACATGTCACTAACTTGTTTGTAATTATATGCTCTATTTTAGGGCCCTTGTGATTGAAAAAAGATATTTGTATTTGTATTTGTAACATGTCGCAAGGATCCGACTATAATTACAAGTGAAGTGGAAAATAGACAGAATAAGTGTAATTAACTGTTGAAATGACGTAAACTTTCAACTTAATTTATTTTTAAATGTTATTTAAATGATATTTTTGTAGTATATGTACATGATAACTTGGCTTAGAAATGTAAGATTTAACATCAATAAAAAGTATTATCCGCCGATATAAAGACGGGTTAACACACGTGGTTGGGGGGGGAGGGGGTAACTAAGAATACTTTTAGGTACAGGTCTGCGGACGGAGATTTGAAAACCCACCCTATTCATATATTTTCGGATGTGTTAAACGGGACACAATCATATATTGAATTATAAAATCAGACCTATTCATATATTTTATTAATGCACATCCCCATTGACAAAATAGTACATTCACTACCAAAATCATCAAGTGCACGATTTTAATGGAACTCTTTGTTTGTAAAATAATTGTTGTTTACATAGGCTTAACATGCTCAATATGAGAACTGAGGAATGGATATTTTTAGATATACCCATTGATATATTTTTCAATGAAAAAAGCTACACCTTCATATATTTTTGAGAGGTAAAATTAAGTGACCCATCCGGGCCGCACTTACGTATTACCGTATATATACCAAGTTACCCCCGGCCCCCTCCCCGGTTAACATTGGCACACATGTGAACAATCAAAACTGGGTTAACGGAAAGATGAAGCCTTGAAAACTTTCTATGCACTTTTTCGATTTTTAAAATATAACTACAAAATGCAATGACCAAAGTATAACAAGTGTTTTTTTCCTGGAACAGAAAATCTTTCCCAAGAACTTATGATCTATTTTGGCAGAATTGCAAACACTACCACAAAAAAACTGAAATAATGATACCTAAAGTTAAGTCAGAATAAGAGTGACCGGAAACATTTTATTGTAAGTCATGCTAGTCAACATCTATGCCTCCTATCACGTGTATCATGTAATTATTCTTCTTTCAAAGGTCACGGTTGGTTGTTTCACTTATTATTGTTGCGAGAACTAAAACGAAGTAGCTTGTTAATATAAATGAACTATCATAAAACTGTACATTGTTCTTTGTTTTCTGTAAGAAAAAATAACTTCTGTTTAAAAAAATTGTTAGTTAAAATATACCTCTTCTTTGAACGAGGTCACCCCTTCCAATTTTCTGAAACAACGGTAAAACAATTCAATCCGTTTTAAGCATATATTATTTACCCTTATCCTGGTCCGAACTAAATTAACTTTTTTAGTTGTACGAATTATGTCATTATTGAGTAAGTAATTTACCGATATATGCTATTGTTTCGGGGTGGTTTCCTCCACTCCAAACTTCTCTTGATGAAGTGCCACTAGTTTGAAGCTACATGTCCTTGGGTCACACGGATCAGACGAGTCGTAATGATATTCTGGTACCGGGATAGGAGTGTAAAACTGAGGTTTCGAGTATCTTCTTCCACTAGGAACCATTTCAGACATATGAAATCTATATCTTTCTTGTTGATGTGTTGATTCTTGTAAGTGAAAAACAATATACTTGTATATACCACTTTGCAAACAGCATTTGAATCTTATTTTTTGTCTGAATTTTTAATTCTAATTTACTTTAACCGAACAAGGGCAAGTTTGTCTCTCAAATACTCGCAGTGTACATTGTCTGTTATATAAAAGAACTTCCACCTCCGCAGTTCTTATGGTTTGCAGAATTTTGCCATCCCTCACCACAATTCGTTTTCTATTGCTTTAAAAAAATCTTTTTCCCTAGCTCGTTTAAAAAATAATCTCAGCCATTTCTATTGTAATTGAAAGATATAATATTGCAAATTTTGTCTGAATTAACATTTCTTTGTAATTGTAATATTTTGTATTAAATAAAAAAATTACCTGCTTCTGCCATTTGAATGTAATCCTTAATATTTAAAACGAGGCGTATATATACTCTTAATACCCGGAATTTTATTTTAGAACAAACACTGCAATATTACTGGTAATAGATAAATTGCATACTGTTTTAGATGACAGATGTTATACATAGATTTTAACACAATTACAACTTTGCATTATTTGTGATTTTATTGATTGATTAAATGTCAATCTCATTATTTTAACGATGATGGGCTTAATAGCATAAAGTTCGAGACATCCAATATTCGACTTATAAAGATGAACGGTTTAAAAGGTTCAACGGGAAAATCAATCAAAACAAATGAACAAGATGGTGATAGTTAGGTTGACAGGTAGTTGTGGTCTCGATCTTCTTCTTATCAAAGTATCAGACAGATAATCGTAAAGATGGTGGTCTAAAGTTAGTTTAATGCCTGTTAAATATTTTGCAAATCGTTGGGGTTTCTAAATTAGCTATAAAGACGGACGATACCTTAATAATTGTTAACCTTAGGAGTAGGTTCTTTATTTAATAGTGTTGGCCACGGTTGCACTGTATCAACACCTACGGCAATAAATATGCTAGGCAATTTGTCTAACGAAGGCGTGAAGGTGTATTTTTGCTGTGTCCTTTCATGCCACAATATGAACACGTGTTATTTTTGTAAACCAAAAATTGCTTATTTGTGTGCGCTGCTCTATTTGATTGTTCCCCTTGTGATTATGATAAGAATCGTTGTCCTGACCCGTAATAGAATTTTTTCTGTGTCATTTCGCTCGTGCCGCTGCGCTCTACTCGCAAATTAAGACATAAGATTTCTATCACTCGTGGAAGATCATTCACCAGTCTTTATTATAAAGATAGAGATGAAATATCGAATTTTCCGAGTGACAGAAATCACGGTAAAAATTATCGTTTATTTTCACTCTCGGGTTTTTTTCCGCCAAAATGTCAGTTGGTTTTGTGTTATACAGATATTCATCCGCCGTTCATAAAATTTAGAATTAAGCATTACAATTTTACGAAAACAATTTTGATCTATATATAACAAATAGGATAATCAATTGGACATCGTGAATATCCAAAATATGATCATGCCGCATAAAGCATCAGATTAAACTCGTGCGCGGAACTTGTATATTAATTAATATTATTATATTAGTGATCATATTTTGGATATTCACTCCGCCCAATTGATTATCCTATAATTCCCCAAAACGAATATGTAATAACCTATTAATCTTTGAATAATTACTCTTAAGAGTATTCGAATATTGGTATTGCTATATAAGATAAGATAAGATAATTTTATTTGTCAATTAAGACGCCCCAAAGGAGCTGTGAAACAATAAAACAAAGAATTAGTAATTAGTAGAACACACACACACACACACAGAGAGAGAGAGAGAGAGAGAGAGAGAGAGAGAGAGAGAGAGAGAGAGAGAGAGAGAGAGAGAGAGAGAGAGAGAGAGAGAGAGAGAGAGAGAGAGAGAGAGAGAGAGAGAGAGAGAGAGAGAGAGAGAGAGAGAGAGAGAGAGAGAGAGAGAGAGATTAGTTCATCAAGTACAGTGATCATAATAGAAGCAGAGCATTAGATACATAAATAATTTAAATAGTGAAAGACAGGATTACAAAAAATACCATAAAATATCATTTTAATTTCAAGATAATTATGACAATTATACCAAGTTTCACATTCCTTACAATAAAAAGATTTGTAAGTAAAAGATAAAGTTTGCTCTAGATAAATTTATCTTCAGCAGAAACAAGCCACACAAATTTTTGTTTATTATCTAGTTGATATAAGTTATGATATTTAAGAATAATTTCATTAATAATAGGCAGTATAACATGACTTAGTGATGTACATTCAAACAAAAAATGACATCTTCAACTGCCTTGTTACATAATTTACATGTTCTCTGACCAAAAGGAATGTTCTTATATCTACCAGTTTCAACTTCTAGATTATGAGTGCTAATTCTAAATTTTGTATATATGCATGAACAATGTCGATCATTATGTATTTAAAAATTTGTATCTGCTTGAATCCGGATTTTTGTTTCATCTCTTGACTTGAAGTCGGCTATTCACATCTTGTTGTTTTGATATTAAAATATTTAATACAGGCCGGACATGACCTATAAAATTTACCAGGTGGTAAGCAATAAAACCTATAAGGAAATAGGGTGGAGCCTAATCTTATCAAACTTCTAAAAATAAATACAAACATTGAGCCTAATCAAAACAAATACACATGGCTTATCAGATCTTAGGATGCAATATACGGAGGTCATTATCCTTTTGGATGGCCTGAGCAAAAGTAACCGAACGGGCGAGACATCAAAATTTTTTATTAAAAAAATCTTTCTTTCACGTAAAATTTCATATATGGGGCATTACACCTATAATGCTAAATTACATAAAAATGGAGACAAAAGTATACCTGTCCACGGATTTTTTTCGGGAAAATTACCTTAAAGTTTAAGAATGGTTTTTCTACTTTCATTTCAGTGTTGTGGTCACATTGTACCACATTACACACTTTAGGAAGTGCTTCCACTGTAAAGACATTGACTGGAAAAAAATATATTCTTGTTCTACAGTAATGCCATACCTTTCAAAATATCCAACTCTTAAGCAATAGCAGTTATAGGCAAAAGCAGAAACAAAAGAGAAAATTGGGACTATTTTTTCATTCTGCCATCTTTTGACATGCACCGGAAATTCATTACATGAATAGGATAATGACCCCTACGGTTCTTTGCATTAAAATATTATCAACAGAGGTCGTGGTCTTGTTTTGTCAAATAAAAACATGTGTGACATTTTTGCATAGATCCAATTGTACTGAAAATGTTGTACATATATTTAATTTGTGTCCTGCATTTTCAGTTTCATGGTAATTTGATAAGATTTTTATAAAATCATCGATAAAAATCAACTGTTTCATGTGAGAAAATCGGACAAATCATTAGCATTTACCTTCATTTGAAAAATTCTGACACGGTAACGCCTAACAGAAGAGCAATATGACATATATATTTGTGTATTAAGATCAATTTCAAAGCAGAAAAACACTGGCAAAATACTTGTCATCCACCTCGATTTCACACAATTTTGTTGACAAGGAACATGCTATTTTAATGCATCAGAGAGAGCTAAAGCTAGGAGTCAAATGGTCTTATAGGCAGTCTCGGGGTTTTACTACTATAACAAGGATGACAACCAAATATTATATATATTTCTTTTCTATAAACATGACACTTTCTACTGACACTTCAAAAATTTATTGCATTTCATTTATCATAGATGTGAGTAAACTGCAACTGGACCATACTACTATATTAAGGAATTTCACAGGGGGACATTCGAAACTAAACTACAAAACCGTATACTGCTACCTTTAAGTCTAAAAATGTCATTTTTATTTGCAACTTTGTTTCTTCTGCCAATACATTATTAAATTCTGACTAAAAATTACTCAATCTGAACCTTGTATTTGCTTTGGTTGAAAAGATATAATGTTTTTAGAACATGTACCTTACTGCAAGTTTTCAGATTTAAATTCATGCAAGATTTCATTGACATAAAAAAGCATAAAACTTTTTTCTAATGAACAATATGGCAAAAATAAAATTATATATTTGTGCGCTTACAACCAAGCTTTGTTTACAAAGTCGAAAGAGTTGAGAGAAATGCAAAATTAAGGTTACTTGTCATTACACGGCAAAAAAATTTAATCATATTAGGCTTTTTATATGAAAATATAAAAAATAGAGTTTTAGAGAAAAAAAAAATAGGGTGGTAAAAGCCAAAAAAAGAAATTGCATGAAATGATCACAAAATGTATACCAAATAAGAATCAAATTCAATCAAATTCCATTTGGTCATAAATCTTACAGTTAGAGTGATGATTCTTCCTTTCTGTGACTCGGCTTAACACGGTCAAAATCACAAGAAGACAAGATGGTGTAAAAATGCAGTCAAAATCTTTGTCAAATCACAATACTAAAGTTCTTCCTACTCAGTAGTGACCTGAAAAAGATAGTGATCTGAATATCACATTAGCTGACCACTTCTATAAAGAGTTTGAAGAAAACATATTTGTGAATTATGTCAGATTCAAGGCATGCATTCATCCGCATACAAGTCGAAATATCGCAACTTAAGTTTAAAAGTGAACAGATGAGAATAGTGTGCAATAGTTGATATCAAGTGCACATTAGGCTAATTTTAGTTGAATACTTTCTGTCTACTTGCAATAAACACACAATACTATTGTACTAAAGGCGGTGAAAAATAAAAACTTTTTACTCGTTTCAGTGACATAAAAGGGTGAACAATTTTCTGTTTTGTTTTTTTCCCACATGTTTTAAGTTGCCTGCACATACAAACACATAGGTGTAGTTGTTACAAACACGAGTAGAGAAACTTAACTAAGTACCTGACAGTTACAGTGCTTAAACTAACTGTTTGGGGTGATCAACAATAAAAAACTAGCACAAAGTGCCAAAAATCAATCTTTCAAGTTAAATTTTCATTGTCGATGAAGTCAATTCATTTTAAAATGACTGAGTATTATCAGGTTGCTTTGCCTACTCTGCTTCTACTCAACAGAAATAAACCTATAGTCAAATATTAAATGTGTCACTGTTGATATAAAATAGTTTTTAAAACAAGGCTGAAACAGAGTTATCTTTCTTGATATAAGTGTTGCCAGATAAAGTCCAATTTAATACATTTTCATGGCAAATATCTTACTACAAACAGTCTTAAACACAAGTACAGGTGTCATAAAATACAAGGACATCTTAAAATGAAGATATTGCAAGTTTATAAAAATATGCTCTTCTTAAAGGATGCAATATACGGTTCTTTGCATTAAAATATTATCAACAGAGGTCGTGGTCTTGTTTTGTCAAATAAAAACATGTGTGACATTTTTGCATAGATCCAATTGTACTGAAAATGTTGTACATATATTTAATTTGTGTCCTGCATTTTCAGTTTCATGGTAATTTGATAAGATTTTTATAAAATCATCGATAAAAATCAACTGTTTCATGTGAGAAAATCGGACAAATCATTAGCATTTACCTTCATTTGAAAAATTCTGACACGGTAACGCCTAACAGAAGAGCAATATGACATATATATTTGTGTATTAAGATCAATTTCAAAGCAGAAAAACACTGGCAAAATACTTGTCATCCACCTCGATTTCACACAATTTTGTTGACAAGGAACATGCTATTTTAATGCATCAGAGAGAGCTAAAGCTAGGAGTCAAATGGTCTTATAGGCAGTCTCGGGGTTTTACTACTATAACAAGGATGACAACCAAATATTATATATATTTCTTTTCTATAAACATGACACTTTCTACTGACACTTCAAAAATTTATTGCATTTCATTTATCATAGATGTGAGTAAACTGCAACTGGACCATACTACTATATTAAGGAATTTCACAGGGGGACATTCGAAACTAAACTACAAAACCGTATACTGCTACCTTATCAACAATGAAAGTGGCAATTACCTTCTCACACTGAATAAGTAATATTAATTCCATTAAAAAACTATAATTTATTCCATCCAAATATTTTAGATTTATACTGCATTATTTACAAATAAATTTATTTTTTTGCTTTTTTCTACTGAAAACACTTTTCAAATATCTTGACCAAATTTTGTCTCGGAATGTGTAGGCAGGTCTTTTATAGTTCTTTTTTCCTCTTTTCCTTCTTGGCATGCGATGGTTTGGCTGATCAGATATTGAAGTGTAGTCCCTATCTACATTTTCATTCCAGTGTAATACACTTAAGTAGGCTCTACAGTTATATTGTTTATCCCCAAATGAAATTCTTTTATTTTGATAAATATTTGTCACATTATTAAAACTTTCCACATAAAATGTGTCCCGACCAAGCACATAATCTTTTGCATGTTTATAAATTGTTGAATTTAATAATACTGCAAGAAGAAGTTTTTCTGCAGTAGGAGATGTAATAACTATCCTAGATGACTCATAATTCTTATCTTGTTTGCATCTTGAGCTAGCATGACATTCATGATGTATGTTTTTATAATGGTCCACAATGTTCAATAAAAGTTTCTTAAGCTTGTTTTCATCCCCATCACAGTTTTTGATAGCCCAGTAAATATGTGTTGCAACAGGTTCCAACTTGTCAGAAAGCTGCATAGACCATGTCTTTCCTTCAGATGATTTAGTACCAGTTGATACCTTCTTCAATGCTGTTTTTACAGACTTTACACAATGCCATACATCGTTTTGGTTGATAGCCTCAGTACCTTCTCTCACATATTTATTAATTGATAAATTTCGATCATGACAATGAACATTAACTAGCACATCTTTAGAATGTAAGAAGTCATATACTTGTTCAGTTCCAATACGTTCATGTGTTTGTGAAACAGGATCCATTGACTTTGTAACATGCTCACATCTAAGAACTTTATGGGATTGTTGACCAAGACAAACAATACTGGAATCTTTAGAATTCTTACGCCATCCATGTCTGGCATCTGTCATGATGTCTATTTCACTTTCAAGATTCTCATAAGAAGCTATTTCCTGCAAAAGAGCTAAGTCCGTAGATTCCTCGTACTCCTTTTCAACATGCGGATAGTACGTATTGAAAAAAGATGACCTTTTTTCATCTGATATAACACCAATTCCTGAACCCTTCACAAAACGTTTGTAATCTGCAGGTAAGATTCCACTTGAAACAATTCCATGATTAACCCTACTATTAACTAAGTACTCCTTTGAAGGTAAGTACGGTGAAGATGACCATGAAAATATATGAGGTGTTTCTTTATTTTTACATTTTAAACTAGTCTTACAAACATGTCCTTTCATAAGTAATCTGGTAGTGTTTAACTTTTCTGTACATTGCCTTGAATGCCACTCAGTTACTGAAATAAGTCTCTTCATAGAGTCCTCGGATGTCAAGAAAATCTTCTGGTTACAGTCTGTCTTTTTGGATCGAACATAGGTTGATGGACACGGTTCATTAGGCACAGATTTGTCATTGTCCTTTTGAGCACTATAATTTTCCAGCAATGCTTCAATAACTTGTATATTTCCAACTGGTTTATTATATTGTTTTGTCAATTGTTCTTTTATTTCTCCAAGTTTAGAAAATATTTCAGTTTTCTTTTCGTCAGTTCCAGACAATTCAATTCGAAAGCAGGGAGTTCTTTTTCTACTAGTTTTATTTTTATTTTCTTCCATTCTCAATTCTCATTCATAAATGAAATACCACAGCTTTTCAGGGTTCAGAGTTTGAAAGCCTATACCATTTGAAATGGGAAACCCAGATAACTATGTCATAACATACATGTACTAGCCAGAATAAAGAAATATATAATTTTTTTTTTCAAAAGAAGACATTAATGACATGCATGTGTTACCTCTGAAAACATGAAAAGAAATTATGAGAAATAATAGATATGTTTTAAAACATTTAAAATTTAAGAACATAAAAGCTTTCCACCCCTAGTGATAGTAGACAGAACCAGAGAAATATAGAAGGTCACTCCCGCCAAAGTCTGGTAAAAACAAATAAATAATCAGTATGTAAGTGCATTAGAGGGTCTTGGTTAGGTAATAAAATTTCTAATTAGCAAATTAATGTCCTCTGTGCATACATTATAGTTAGATCTTAGAGATAAAGATAACAATTGAGTTCTAAGGGTTCATTAGAAGCATAAATAGAGCCTTAGCAAATTTATATACAAATTGGGAACCCTTATTTCCCTCAAACTAATATCCATCAAATTTTAGACAAAATTTCTTCCCAGTTGAAACTTGTAAATGGAGGGAAATAGTGAAAGTCAAAAAATTTCCGTTCTGTCTCTTGAAGTAAATGAAGAACAAATTGAGGCTATAAGGGCATTTTTTGCACACAATGACTGGGATTTTAATGAAGTGAACATTGGAAATAATGATAATTCAGTTTCTTCTGAAACAACTGATGATCTACCTCAGGAAAACTATTCTATTGAACATGACCCTGAATCACCCGAGTGTCCCCACTGTCTTTGTAGACCATGCATTACAAATGAACAAAATAGACAAATGTGGTGTGAAAGTCAAGAACATGCTGCACATGAAGGAAATACATTTCTACGAAAAGAGAAATTCAAAAGGTTTTGGACTAATCTGTATCATAGAGGGATCTGGAATGATCCTAGATATTTAGAAAGGAAAAGAGCTGCCTTACGTCGAGATAGACCTAGAAAAAAATATGTTTATCATAGAAGGGATTTGATACCTAAATGTGTTTTAACACTAGTACGAAAATGGTTTCCAAATCCAGATGTTCAGGAATATATGGGTCATCACTGGGATTAATTAATTGTTATTTTATTCAATTGATGGAATGTAAAATAGTGAATGCACCACTGATAAGATCTGACTAGCTATAAAATTACATAACACAAGTATATACAATGATAATGAATAAAATAGCATTGCCACCTTAAGTATAATTTCAAAAAATGGATTATAAAAGAAAATTCAAATCCATAAACAAGATTTCTAGATAAGGTAAGCACTTTCAAGTTGTAAGCATGTGCATGTGCATGAAAATGTAAACACAAACAGAAAACAGCTGATTAAAGCTCCGCCCTTATCTGTCAGTCTGGGAAATTCAAATTTTGAAAATTAGTCCACTTGGAATTTTTATTTATAAATATCTCAAAAACAAAATGTTACTTTTACTTAAATTGTTTATATAAGATAGATTGTATATGTTCCAACACCCATACCAAAAATTATTTGAAACCAAAAATAATAAATGAAGTTATTTGTAAAAATGCCTCCCAGATATGAAAACAGTCAAGAAAATCATTCAAACCAACTTTTTCCTCATTGGTTCCTTTTTATACCCACTGTCCGGTCTTTAAATTATTATATCAAAAAGCCCTCATCTATTTATTGTATATATATCTTAAGTTCACTTCATAATTGTTCTGTGTCATATAAAGCGGTTTAAGTGTACCAAATAATATTAGGCGAATAAATATAAACAACACAGACAAATGCTCATGAGAGCTTACTGTATCTATAAATGTCATTATCTGGATTATCATGTTAAATGCAGTGATGACTCTCAGGGATTTTTTGGTTTCCGCGTATCAAGTTTTGACCATCTTCCTTTTCTTAGTATTTTAACTATATTACCTGTTAGCAATATGACAACCTGTTAGTATTGGATCTGACTATCTGCAGCTTTAGGACTAGGCTATTCGGAATACCTCGGTAATTTCAGTAACGAGTTAGGAGTGTTCCGAGTAATGTAGTTTGTAAACAAACAGAATATGATTTTTATCGGATTTTTAGGACTTCTACGGAAGAAATAATACATAATTAAAATGATTATTTTTATGAAATGAAATTGCGAAGGGTCCTTGGAAGGTTCTCATTATATTGAACTATATATTTGTTCTGTCGTGGGCGTGGGAAGTCTATTTTTTAAGCATAGTAAAATTAAATGTATATGCCACAGGCACTTGTTTCAGAAAAAAAATTACCCCTATACTCTAATTTTTCGACCAGCTCTTGAATTTCAAGAATTTTCCGATCGGGCGTCTGATTTGGGAACCACACAATCTTAAACTACAGTAATTTATCTACAAAACCATGTAGAACACACCTGTTATATAAGAGTATAGGGGTAATTTTTTTTCTGAAGCAAGTGCCTGTGGTATACGCACCAAAATGGTCAAAAATGTTTTTATTAAAGAGTCTAAGTCAACTAGGAAACAAATGTCTTAATAATGAGAATACTGTGTGGTTGTACTGTTGACCTTACCCTTACACCCATGCAGGTATGTAGAAAACAAGTTTCACTATATTTATATAATCATGAAGTCTACATTTGCTTTATTTTTATCATTCATTCAGTTTTGTGCATCTGTGTTACCATGAACTGTTGGTCTACACAGCATGGACACAGTCAATTCTAGTGTGTGGATTATTACTAATATATGTGTTTAGTTTTGTATACAGAATAGAAAATCCTATTTGTTGCATATATTTATTACAGATAGTTAACTTTAAAAAAATAAAAAATATATATATATCTAAAATTTCCTTGTCAGACAAGATAGAGCACAAATCAACATAAAGTCTGAAATTGACTAAATATAATGAGCAAATATGCTGAAAATGCTATCATAAAACAGAATGCACACTGTTTTGTTCTAATATGGAACAGGGACATTATATACTAAGTGTAGACAGTCACTGTATTTAACAATCTCTAGGTTAAATCTTAAAGATCATAATTAAGTAACCTCATTTGCAGGAAATCACAGACTACCACCCACCTTAAGACTATAGTTCCTTGAAAACAAAATATTAATTTAACAAAATGAGGTACAATGTAAAATGTTCATCTTGATTCAGAAATTTAAAACAATTTTTACATTGAGAGTTATAATCTGTTCAGTATATAATATGATCAAGAAAATAATATTACTCTAATTTCCTTACAATATTTAAAATACACAGGCAGTACCTGAATCTGAAATTTACTAATAATACTTTTTGTATGATCTTTTTAGTCTTATGACCAGTACAAGTACATCAGTAATTAAATGTGAACAGATTTTTTTTTGTAAAAGTCTTTCATTTCTCTGGTGGGGTTTGCGAGTGCTGGTTCTGTCTACAGTAACAATACTTAAATTTTACATTTACATGTTAATTGTTTTCATGATACATGTATTTGTATAAGTAATACTGTATTGTAATGTTAACATTTGTTTCAATCATAACTGTTATATGTCATTGCCCTAATGGGGACCTAATTTGGAAAATAAAAATATTGGTATTGGTATAGATAGAATAAAACTAGATTTTTTTCTGAATGTTATGAATTAAAATTTTGTAGAAACATGCATCAAATGTTTCAGTTATAACTACCTCAAATTGCATGAAATGGGATATGCACAAAAATGGGATCGCCTTTCAATTCTTTTGTTTCAGATGTATGATGGAATAGAAAAAAATTACAGATACAAGGGACTAAAGTTGTTCTTAAAGAATAATATGTTTTACCCAAATTTAAAAAAAGTATGGGGTTCAAATCCTCACCAGAACCAATTAATTAAAAACAAAAAAATTTGGTTAAGATATTTTTAAACTATGACATTATTAGTTTTTAAACTAAATTTTCCAGAGTTTCATCATTTTCACCACAACTGTTTAAGATTTCAGACAAGATAAGAAATCAGTAAGCTACATATACTTTTCCCATAGTACACCCTTGCTCCCTTACATAAAAAACAGTAATGAATATTGAATGCAGTTTTTTGGAAATATGAAGAATGGATTTATTTTCTCTTTTTCTTTTTTTTGGGAGGGGGGATGTTTCTGTTTCTGCTTCATGTATTAGCCAACTGGGCACTAGCAAGTATAAAAACAAGTGTGGACTGTAAACGATACCCCCCGCTTCGCTTTCAAGTCCTATTATCTCACCTTAATGATATCCAAGGTCAATAAAAATCCTTCATGCATATCTACATATAATTTACTTCCTTTATGGTAAGTTTCATTAAATTTCATCAAGGGGTTTAGGAGGAGTTGCCCTTACAAGGGATGTTGATAGACAGACAGGGTGATTCCTATATACCCCCCAAACAATTTTATGGTGATAGGTAAAATGATAGACTGGGGATGGCATCAAACCCTCATGCAAAGTATATCCCCTGAGAATATATACCATATTATCTATACAATTTATAACTTGATAGTTAAAAATAAATAATAATAAAAAAAATGTTATAAATGTGAATAGATTATGGTCCATATTGTCAAGGACAAGGGTAAATGATGTTTAATTTCTTAGTGGTATACTATAGCGATCCATTTTAATCAACTAAGCAACTCAAATACTACAGTAAAGGAAGCAGGATGTTTGGCATGCCATTAAACCTGTTTTACCCCCACATTTCTTTATAAATGCCTGTACCAAGTCGGGACCATTGCTGTAGTTACTATATTTTTGGTTGTTGGTTCTGGAGTTGCTGGTTTCTAGGACTTTTTTTATTTGTGGATTGTCTTTTTTGACAGTTTCATCTGTGTTCTGTATTTTGTTATAACTTTCATTTAAATATTCCTTGTTTTAAAAGGGGACCCAACATTACAATTTTCCTCATTTCCAACAGGTGGAATTCTCAAAAAGTTTGACAAGAATATTTGCTTAATACTTGGAGCAACTTTGGCCTACTCCAGAAAATATACCAATAGAATATTTTTCACAACTAAATGTGGAGTGGAGATACTGCAGCCAAGAAGCAGAATGGATAATGGATTTAGTTTCTCTTGGGTAGTTTCTGTGTGGGGCCACCAGGCAATTTGCCCACTTTGCACCAGCAAGTATAAAAATGATAGCCTGGGGAGGGAATCGAACCCTCGTACACAGTACATCCCTTGAGAATATAGACCAGATTGCCTATACCATTGTTAATTTGTTACTTAAAAATTAGATACCTTTACGGACAGAAAATTGCCTTAGCACTCCCCCCCCCCCCCCCCTTTTAAGATTTTCTCTTAAATTACTGCTGCAACTTTGGCCTACTCCAGGAAATGTACCACTGGAGCGTTTCCCACTCACAACCAAACGTGGAGGTATTGCAGCTGAGGAGCAATTTAAAAAAAAAATTCTTTTAACCGTATGAAATTTTCATAATCTTAAGCTAAAATTTATAAATTAAAGTTTTTCAGTTAAATTTCACAAAACTTATTGATTATAATAAAGTATTTTGAATTGGCCAAAATATTTATTAAGTTTAATTAACCCATTTATTAGGTTTACACCCATGTTTAGAGTACGAATTCAGAATTTTGTGACATCCTAGGAGAACAGGGAAATTTATAACACACTGAGCTTGTGAAGACAGTCCCAGGCCAAATATTTTGTCTTGTTTACATTTTATTTCAAGCATTTTTTTATTTGCATTAATGTTTTACGGTAAGTTAATTAATATTCTGAACGCTGTGCAAAAAACCACTTTTTAAAATTAATTGTTTGATATTTTTAAAATATTTGTTAGCACTGCTTTTGAAACTATATCATTGTTTTTTTTCAAATAAAATAAACCCCAACTCGAGTTTCCTAACAACCTAGGTGAATAAATCAATAACACACAGGGCTATCCAAACATTCAATTGATTTTAAATTTTGGAACCATAGAATTAACAATTAAAATATTCACTAGAAAAACTGAGAGAAATGCACCGCTTCTTGATTTTCAAAACATTTCAAATATTAATTTGATCAAAATGTTAAATATCATGGGCACAATGGCATTATGTTACAAAGATTCTGTTAAAGTTTCATCAAATTAGGTTTATTAGTGTAGAAGTGGACAAGAGAAAGTGTAACAGACAGATGAAAAGATGGACACCCCAATCACTATATACATGTACCGTGGGTACAATAATAAGTTGAATATCAAAAATAAACTCAACAATAAAACGTAACAATACTTAACAATAAAATCAACAATAAAATATGTAAAAAAATATAAATAATAAAATAAATGAATAATATAACAAAATGCAACATAAAATCAACAATGTTAAATTCATGCAAGGTATCAAATAGGCAACAAATCAAGTAATTTTGTTAATATCTAAGATATCCTGATAGATATATTGCCACCCCTGTGGACAACCTACCAGGATACCTCAGATTAAAAACAATTCCTTAATCATAATTTTTTATAAAAATACCTTTTACTAAAAAACTCAAAACTTAATCAAATGAAATAAATAACTACAACTTGAAGAAATAAATTAATATAAAATTCAACAATACCTACCTTTAACTATTAAATGGTAATGAACTTGACCAAAGTAATAATTTAAAAGGGGAACATGTCAAATTTAGGAATCCAAACTATCCATTTCAGTAAAATTTTGAGGTGGTTTAGAAAATATAATTTGTTGTTGTTTGCCATCCTTTCCAATAATTGTTACACGTCTACCTAGTAAAGAAGGTGGAATTCTGAAGGAAGAAGGTAACTCTTGTTCTAGATTTACCAATGGAACTTGACCTTGAGGCTGTATTATAGGTGGTTGAGTAGGAGGAACTAAATGAAGGGATGGATAAGGTGCTACAGATGGTCCTGACCTTTGACCTTGAGTGTTATTAGCTAATGATAGCTGACCATCTGATTTTGAAAGTCCTAAAAGTTTGCTCTTCTCTGCCAAGGATGGCTTTTTAAAAGGATGTTTTTTCTTCCTTCCAGATGAATTAATGGTTGATTTATACCTTGGCTGCAGAATATTGTTGGCATTTGAAGCAATTTTTTCTGTTTTCTTCATATGGCTTAATGTACTAAGTTGTTCAGAGCCATCATTGGCTGATATAATAAAATCAAGGGCAGATATAATATTATCGAGTCTATTATCTTGAACAAATTGATTTGTGTTGACTTGTTTAAATATTTTATCCTGCAATGGTCCGATTAGAGCAGCTTAAATACGTTGTCTTATTATTTTTATGTGTTTCACTGCCACTGGCTATGAAACGAGTTTAAGCCACGCCCACTTGAGGAACTACTTTTGTGTATTGCAGTAGTGTACTTGTTTGACCTTTCTAGCCAAATGTAAACAACTCGTAATTTTGCAATCGCGCAAATACGTGTTTTTGTTTCAATCCATTAATAAATATATTATCTTCCTCTTTGTTGATTTTTTCTCTACTAAATGGCATTTAATTTAATATTAAGTTGACAAAAAATATATATAATTTTTAATAATAAAAAAAATAATATAAAAAAAATCGTCTGCTCTTGTGATGTGCAACAAATTCGTGAAATATTTTCAACATGTCAGATTTCGAGGAAGTAGCACATTTTCAGATAGAATGGTCACCAATGGATCATTGGTCAGATATTTCCATGGATGAAGACTTGGAAAACACATTGTTACAAATTGATGCTTTGGACATTCCTTTGTATCCACCCGAAACAAACATAATAACAACAGTTGCAGAAATTCATTCTATTCCATCAGAACATACTGGTACAAGTAGTTCCACAGAACAGTTAAACAATCTTGAAACTGCAGTTCAAATGTTACCAGAATTAACTGATAATGCATTTGTCAATAACAATGTTGAAACACCTTCAAATGAAAACCATATTATCCAAAATGAAGTTGCTACATCAAATCAGTTTGATTCTAACCATATTGACATGACTGAAGAAGAAATTCAAAACTATATCCTATTAAATGAAAACAGAAACACAGCTAAAAAAACAATGTATGACATTAAACTTGTCCAAAAATTTTTGAAAATGAAAAATGAAAATAGAGAAATACAAAACATTCCTCCATGTGAACTGGACAGTCTACTGGCCAATTTTTTAATAACAGTTCGTAAAAAGGATGGGCAACAATTTGAGCCATCTACTCTAAAAGGTATTGTTGCAAGTATAGACAGGAAACTTAAACGACACAAATATGGCCATTCTATCATAAATGACAAAGACAACCATTTCCAGTTAACAAAAGAAACTCTAAAAACCAAACTAAAAGTACTAAAAAAGGAAGGGAAAGGTAACAAGCCAAAGCGGGCACAGCCACTGACAGATATAGAATTAAATTCCCTCTATCAGCAAAATTTGTTGGGTGGGATGTCACCAGAAGCAATGTTGAACACCCTTTGGCTGAACAACACTGTTCACTTCGGATTACGAGGTGTGAAAGAACATTATGATTTGAGGTTTGTATTTAAGACCATCTTTAAACTTAAATTGGTTTTCTGTTTTCCAGCCTACAATTTTGAAATATGAGTCTAAAAGGAGGCAATTATTAATGTTCAACATGTTATATATTTTTTTTACACTTTATTATTCCATCTTTAGTGTCAATCAAATAATGAATAGCACTGATGAATGATGAATACTCCTCATATCATACCACATTAAAACACATTATCTTACAAGTGAAGTATGTTGATTTCTTGGTGTTACATGTAGTAACTTCCTTCAACTTTTGAATAAAGCATATTTCAAATTTGAAAACCAGTAACATATCCGATATAACATTTTTCCAAATAACGATAAAACCATTCAGTACTGTAAATATTTCCTGTCCAGGGGTCATTAATTGCTGTCATTACTTTTTCGTTTGCATTAGGCCTATCCTTCTTTACATTATCTGTAGCACACATGATTCCTGATGACATGAATTTCTTTTCCTGATTTTCTACATCATTACGTGTACATATAATGAATTTTGTGTTCCTTTAACAACCTGCAAAAATATAAAAAGAACAAATTTTCACTTAATCTTTCATAACTTCTGTTAGACATTGATACAGCACATTCATTGACAGTAGTACACATGTAATTACTTGAGAATGTACATTTGGTACAGGTGTTTCTTAGAAGCGGACAAGTGTTGATTCATGATTAATAAAAAAAAATGGAAGCATTTAAAGAATTATCAATATACTTGTACAAAATGTTACTAATGATGGTATTGAGAGATATGAACAGAAACTGCAAGGGAGGGAGGATAACTCGGTAAAAATTTCCTGTCATTTATTTTAAATCCTGATATTACAAAACAAACAATCAATCTACAACACAAATAAATCTTTGTCATATTTATTTTATGTTGCATCATTTTAAAACTGTTTTTTATCTACCATGAATCAGCATTATAAATGTGGTCCATTATTAATAATACAGTGACCTAAATCATAAATATTTCTCTGATCCACCCCCCCCCCCTTTTTGCACAAACAAATATATAAAAGGACACGATGGTCTGCAAAGTAGAAAAAGGTGTAATAACCCATTATGAACGTAAAATTGTTTTAAAAAAAAGGATTTTGAGCAATACCACAGATTCATTTTCCTGAAAAACTTTTCTTTTCAGATGGGGAGACATAACTTTGCACACCTCTTCCGATGGAAAAAAATACTTAGAACTAAATGAACGACAAACAAAAACTCGTACTGGTGAAAATATTAATGATGTACGAGAAGTTAGTCCAAAAATGTTTGAATGTTTGGATGAAAAAAATCCTATTGCTATTTATGAGAAGTTTGCTTCTAAGCGACCATCCGGTATGTCCAATGAAAACGACCCATTTTACTTGGCAACACGCACCATACCACTTACAGGAGCTGACAATGAACCTTGGTTCGTGCGTCAACGCGTTGGTGTTAAAAAGTTAGCCAGCATAGTTAAAAAAATGCAACAAAAGGGAAATTTGGATGCCAATAAGCGACTTACAAACCACAGCGCGCGCAAATATCTTGTGCAAAAGCTTAAAGACCACAATATTCAAGACACTGACATAATGCAAATATCGGGTCACAAAAATGTACAATCGATCAGAAATTACAGTTCGATTAATGAGGACAAACATAAAGAAATTTCAAATGTTCTCAGCAACACATCGGTTTCGTCACACACTTCAACATCGCACTCGCAGTCATGCTTACCTGGTATTTTTACCTCCGCTTCATCCGAATCCGTTAATGCACCAGTTTCCTCTGTCCCTGGAGTGGACACTGCAACATTCTGTGCGCAAACAAACACGTCAAACAGGCTGAATTCTATGTTTTATGGCGCAACCCTGCAAATCCAGACCATGAACGTCTACATGTGCGACCGCCATTAAACATGCAGGAAAAGTTGGTACGACGAATCGACGAGCTTCACAATACAGTACAACTTATGTGATATTGAAAATAATATCTTATTGTTATTTCTGTTGATAATTGTTTTATTAAACTTGTCACTTGCATTACATTTTATTCATAATTTACCTTGAACAGCAGAACTCGTTCGTGTGACACATCACTCAATTTACGTCAATCATGTTGATTACCAAAATACTGCGCATAGTATGTAGAGGCGCAATAAGGGTACAATTTTAAGATAAATTTTATTCAAAATTAAAAAAAAACTTTGGGAGTAAAAATTTTAGGATAGATTGCAGGATAAACATAATATTAGTATATTGACTTGACATAAACACAATATAAGGACTCGGCACGAAACGGGAAAAAAGGCTCGGCAGAGCCTCGCCTTTTTACCCCGTTTCTAAGCCTCGTCCTTATATTGTGTTTATGTCAAGTCAATACACTAATATTATATATTTATCAAGTCGCTCCTTAATACACTGAACCTTGGATGTGACTGAGAATTTTGAAGGAGCTTGATCTCTTACATCTGACGAGTTATTTTTCTTAAAAACTTGAACATTTTCAGCACATTCCTCTGAAATCTGACTACTCTTATCCTGATTCAAAAGGGATTGAATTTTGTGAATATGTTTACATATATTTCCCTCATTAAAATCGTAACAATTACAAGACAGGATGTGACGGCATAAATCAAAACATGGAAATTTTTTACATTTATAGAAGCAATGTGATTCAGGACAGTTTTTATGGAGCTGAGAAATTGTATAAAGATTGCTATTTGACAAAATAGAAAATTTTTTTTCATTTACTTGATTAATTGAAGAATCTGGTATATCAAAACTAGCTTGATGTCTGTCTAAAGTTTGAACATCTTTATCTGATGGTATATTATATATGTCCGATTTTAAATGTTTAAAATAAAGGTTATTTTCTATCTGCAGTAATGTTTCAATGAGTATGTCTATTCTTCTATTTCTTTTTCCATCGAAATAAATAGTTTTAAGTTGATTATGAAAACTTTCTAAATACATATTAGTATTTACATTTCCATATTCACCTGTCCTGAAACACATGGCCCACTTTTCTTTTCTGGTAAGATAATATTTACTAAAATATTCCAAAAAGGGTGGACACAATTGAGACAGCTTATCAATCAAAATTGTTATATACTGATTAAATCCATTCTCATTCTTTGTTTCCAACGCAGCACACAAAAGACAATAAATTTGAGCTTGTTGTTCATTATCTTTTATGTGTTGCTTTATTTTTAGACGCCAATTTTTATGAATATGCCAAATACATAAAAAGTGATTAATATCTCCAAAAACATTCTAGCTGCATTCCACCCAGCAATGTCATCATCTGTCATCATAAATTTAACTTTTGTGTTTGGAGCTTTACTTTTTACTGAATTTAGAAAAATTGACATTGAATCTTCATCTTCTCTATTTGAAATACAAAAAGCAACAGGGTATCCATGCCTAAATTCATCTGGTACTAACAATGTTATCAGCTTAAAAGAGTAAGTGTTTGTTTTATGGGTGGAATCCAAGCAAATGATGACAGGAGCAAATTTTTCATACATTTCTAACTGCTGTTTAGTCATTAAAGCTAGCATAAAATCATTTCTATTTAAACCAAAGATTTGATCAATTTCTCCTTGTGGTTTATAAATCAAGATAGGGTCAAATTTTTCCTTTCGTAAAGCATCTACTCTCAAAAAGGTTGATGTAGCATCATCACTATGTCTTATAACAGAGGAGTTTACAATTTTTTGTTTTAAATTATGGATAGTCTTTCTGTCTATCAAATGATAATGTCTTAAGTCTGTCAAGTCTTCCCTATTGTCTCTTTCACAAAACTTTTCTCTAATTTTATTCCAAATTGTATTGATGGGAATGTTTAAAGCTAACATAGTGGAAATTTCAGATTTTATATGATCAGGAATTGGAAGATATTTGCTCTGTTCAAAACTCAAAGAATGAGAATGAGATTTAATATATTTTACCTTAACATCACCATCTTTGGAAACCAATACAGACAACCTTGACAAGCACAAGTTATCTAATTTGCAGGAACCTTTTTTAAATTCTTTCCGTTTTCTATCTTTTTGCTCTTTTAAAGTTCTTTTCTTTCCATCTCTATGACAGACTAAAATATATCTATGGCTACCATCTTTATTGAAAGTTTTTTGTCTGTGTTGTACAAATCTGATATTAGCTTTTATTGATTCATCTTGAACAAATTTATTGAACAAATCTATATTTTTAAAGGTAAGAGTTTCTACACTGATGTCTGCTTCATGAGAATCAATTAAATGGTTTATTAAATTTTCAATATGGAAAAACTGTAAATCGCATGAATGAACTAAACAACAGATTCTTTTTTCATTTCCCTTTTCATGAACATTTTTCACATGTCTATTTAAATTTGATTTATCTTTAAAAGATTTAAAGCAAATGCTACATGTATTTTTATGTTCTCTGCATTTTTTACCATCAGCCTGGTCATGGTCATAGGAATGGAAAGATTTAATATGATGTGCCTGTGAAGATGGCAATGGTATGGCCTCATTAAATTTATTGTCTGGGCAACACACTTCTAGATCAATTTTTCTACACCCAGGAAAATCTAAATTCCAAATATAATCGCTCTTAGATCTGTTAAATTTTTTTCCTAGAAAATTCTGAGTTTCAGTGCTTCGTGGTAAGTTTTCATTTACAGTTTCATAATGTCCTCCCCCTGCTCTAGTCCAAACCAAATGAATCCGATTTCTTGAATTTTGAAAATCATGCTCATGTGTTGCAACATTAGGGTTATCAGTATCACCACCAAAAGTTACTAAGATATTTATTCCAAAATGCCTGGACAATGCCAAAATTGATTCCTGACCTGCAAAGGTTCCCAATTGTCTCAGGCAGCCTAATTCTTGGTGAATTTCAGTAATGTTCATTAAGCTATTATCATTTCTTATAAAAAACATACCAAAAATATCTAAATTTTGTTCAATTTCGTTTATTGCCAAGTTTCTTAAATTTTGGTGATGATCCTGATGTCCATATAGAGCCAGACTTATAGACCTAAAGAGGCAATTACCATCACCAAGGATAGGTTGTCTGTAAAGCCCATAGAGGTGAAGATATTCATCCTGCCTAGTTCTTTCAAGTTCATTACCATCTAATGTTTTTAGCCACACATCTTGGTTAACGATTTGATTAATAATCGATTCGACAGGCTCTGATATCTGAAAAAGTATAGTACAGCAAATTTTGAAATTATTCCTGAATATCTTAATTTTGCTGCCCAGATGGCAAAAAAAAAGGCCCTTTTGTTTGATATTGTCATGTTATAATATGAAAAGCCTAATCACAGACTGTAGTGGGTAATGTGTTTAAAGAATGCAATGCTCCTTGCGCAAAAGACCTCTTTAGTTGACTTTGAAAAAGAGTAGGCTCTTTAGCTGCCATTACTCAATACTTTATCAGTGCCAGTAAAAATATTCCTGTCGTCCCACCCTATTTTCCTGTTGGTGTATTGTTTCCTAACGTTTTCCTGAATATAGCTGAAATAATGCTCTCTAGGCATTAGGACACATTCATTTAACAATTTGAATCATATCGAAGTTGAAAATTGTGTTTGCTTGTTTTTCAATACAATCCATGTTTTATCAATCCTGTGTTGTCCTTTATACAAATGTCTTAAAGTGTAAAATCCCTGTTCCAGTAAAAACTAACTTCTGTAGTATGGTCACTTACCATCGGTAAAACATGTGTAGTTGTAACTTCAGCATCACTCTGAAAAAGAAGATAAAAATTATTAAATATTGATGAATGTTTTGATGTATATTGTGAAATGTATATATATAAAGTGTTTATGTAAATTTGAATTCTTTTAAATATGCTTTATCCAGCCAAAACCCTTATGCATTAATTGACCCTTATGCATTAATTGTTTCTAACGTAAAATTACATCGCGTGAATGACCACACCTCAAATGCGACCAGCGACAAATGTAACAACGTAAATTCCCCTCACGAATGACCTTCTTCACTCACCAGACGTTTTATTTAAGAACTCTCGAATGGAACGAGATTTGGTTTTATTATCGTAAACCAGTTTGGAAACAGTTCAACAACAATTAAAAATGATTGATTGATTAATGGTGTTTAACGTAAAGACATAAAATTTCTATCACTCGTGAAAGATCAACCGGTCTCTCGGAAAAACGTATGAAAGGACCTATTAATCTTAAATTTGTTTTTTTTTAAATGTGACAAGATTAATGTATTCAAATAAGAACATTAACATGTTTACAGAGAAATTTGTAACCTGTCTATAATTGATCAAATACTGTTACTGCTTTTATTCTGTTCCATCAAAATGCATGAAAACTTACTTGGAATACAAAATTCATTCCTTCCATTATCCCCATCGCCATGGAAATCTTCAGAATAATCTAAAATATAAAAATACTGAAATTACAATTTTATTTAGTAAACACAATTTGAAGTCGCCCAAGGTTCACAGAAGATACTTGTATATGATCTGGTCAAAGTAATTCATCCAGACTACCAATTTATTTACAATAAAAACGACATACAATATGCATATTTAACATTTTTTAAAGAATTTACGTCTTTCAACATCTTACATCTTCTCTGTAAATTCCACCTTTGTAAGGCGCACCACTGAATTTCTCCAGTGTGAAAATCCCTTCTAATGAAACAGCACAGTCTCAACTGGATTACGCGTCATTTGTTTATTTAACGGATGTGACTAATTACCAGACATGAACAACAAAGAAAAGTAATGCACAATGGCCCATAATGAAAAACCAAATTTTTTTTTAATAAACAAACACACAAAGTCAACTGGTACCTGTATAACTTATTAAGTATATAAAGCGTAGGTTTAAAATATGACCGAAAACAAGTTCAGAGCAAAAAAACTAAAATTTTTCCGGAGCAGATATGAATTTGGTTCTGGAGATTGCAAATGTACTATGCTGATAGGCATAAAATGAGTATTGCAATGGCAGAAACGTAGTAAAAAAATATTTTGGCAGTTACTTTAAACAAATTTAAGTAAAATATGTTCAAATACTTTTAATAGTGAATTTTACCATTTGACATAATATATTATGTGTCCCAATGATGTAATTTTATACTTTTAGTTCTGATACTACTTCATTATGATTCAATCAAATTGTGTACCAAATAACAAAGAAACATTTATTTTAATGAACAGTTTTGTGACAGTTTATTCTTTTTTATTGTAATGTTTAATACATGTATTTATGAAAATGTGTGAAATAAATATACCAAATAGTTAATCCAATCTATAATACTTTATCCTTAATAAATTAAAATGCTATATAAAACATACAGCAATAAAAATGCAAATCCACATCTCCTTTGAGTTATTTTATTCCAGTTAATATACCACTGACTAAAGGTAAAATACTCTAATTTATTTTCAACTTTTTTAATTTAAAACCAAATAAACCACCAATTTTTTTCCAAATATATTGTTTAAAATGTGTATTTATTTTAAGTTAGTATTTACAATACAAATTTAGAAAAGTCTGCCAGATGCATTTGTGTAAATTTGTTTATTTTTCTGAAAAGCAAGGGAAGTAGCTGCATTGTTCAATTTATTTTTAGAAATTTTTTACAACATTTTGTCCTAGATCTAATTCTGACCCATAGTTTGAAAATATAAAAAGAAAAGACAAGAAAACTGTTCAGAAACTGTTATCTTATACTATTTAAGATTTCTATTCTTTAAAATTACATTTTCTCAGTAAAGCAAGATCAAAGAAATTACATTTGTTTAATCATGACGCAATACTACTCTTTTGACACCTACTGTGGTTAACAATTGTTACAGCCATAAACTGTCTGTAAATTGTGTAAAACATTAATTTATTATGTGTGATCATGTGTCATAATGGCTATGTGTGTGAGTGGTCTAGAAGAACACCTTTAACTGATTTAGGTGTATTGCTGACCACCATTTAGTGAAATAATAGCGCAGCCATAGCACAAACATGCGAGGTAGGTTTTGTATTGTTATTTTTTATATATTAATTTTTATACATCATATTGTGGGGTCGATCTGTTACATGTATTTAAAATAAATACTTTGTATGCACCTCATTTCCGCATACACACAAGATTATCTCTTAATATTGTGATATTTTTGTACAAGTGTGAATATAGCAGTTCATAACTAAACTGTTATTGTAACCATCATAGACTTATGGAAAATGTATAACGTATATAGCAGATATATTAAGTAAATATGTCTATGTTAATACAAAATGTGACACAACATTTTGTATGAATAATTTAATACATATCTGTATATTTTTACAACAAATCTATAAGGGAAGGAACATTCATTCTAATAGATTGTGAAGATATTACTTTTACCAGATATATTGTTGTAACTTTATTATATTTTGTTATTAAGTTATAAATTGTTGTTTCAGGGCATTTTCGTCCTAGTATAAAATAAAGAATCTAACACCCTGACCTGAGTATAGTTGTGTGTTATTTGCATATTGGAACACTGCTATATTATCATTACTATAAATGAAAGATTGTTTTTAGACGTCTATATTTTTTATAAATTGGCAATTAGTGGAGAAATAAGAAATTAATCAGGAAAAGGCAATAATAGAATGTTCAGTCTTATTGCCTTCATTCATACATTACGTATGGAAAGTTCTGGAAATTTCTAACAGATTTCATTCATTTTTTTATAAGTATTAAGCATATTATTGTGAAAAATAATTAAGTGCTATTACACACGCATCACATTCAATTAAAATATGTCAATAGAACTAATTGTGTCAGCTAAATTTAAACGGTAACCCGTATTTTCAACAGACCACGAATAAGAGCATCTTCTGCATCTCCATCTTGAAAAGTGGATGAACACGCACATGCGCACTATTCCTTTTCATTCTCATAGTCACGTGATACCTAGTCCTAAAGCTGCAGATAGTCGGATTCGTTAGTATTATATACCGGGGTCAGGGACAGTCTATATATATACAGTATAGACTGTCCCTGCCGGCGTTTCTTCACTCGTGATTGTGATTGGCCAAATTTGTTTGGGCAGTTGCGCTGAGCAGAGCCGGATCTGGATAGTACAACATTCATGAAATAGATAATAGAACGGCCTTGAGCTTTATTCCGGAGAGGTTGCAAGAAATCGGAAGTATTTAAAATGGTAGACGATAATGAAACGCGAAATTATTGACAGTGAATGAAGCAGCTGATTTATCAAAGTATTGTTATGTCTCTATTTTACACTGATTGATGAAATTATGGGTTACAATAGCCTAATTATTTGTTTACATGACACTAGTATGCAGAAGTAAATACACGGAGGCATCTGATTCGATGCTGGAGTTCTGAAAATAGCAAAATTAAAAATTATTTATTGATTAAAACTGTTCGATATTTGGAAGGAAATTAATGTATAAGACCCTGGAAAATTGAGCTTAAAACGATTAAAGAGGGAGGTTAGACATTTTGTCAGTGTCATTTTTAAAAATCTGATTATTTCAACCAAAATTTCCGGTCATTCTTGTCACATGACCAATACTTTTTTATTTGTTAATAATGATATTTTACATTTCAACATGCACAAAAAACTGTTTTCTTTGGGGGTGGGGGGGGGGGGGTAAATTTAAGAGGTTTTTGAACTATACCTTAATTGCAAGGGGTACCCTATGGGAAATGTATTACAAATAATTGCGTTTTTTTGTAATCTAAAGCTTAGTATGATAATCTATGATTGGCATAAAGTTCATGATGGTTAAGCCACACCTCCTTAATAAATCGCAGCTTGTTATGTTTTGTTTATTTATCTATGAATATGCCAAACATTGGGAATTTAAGCATGCACGTATAGCATAAAATCATACAGAGTTATGAATGTTAAAAGGTACCAATACAATACTTGTAAATAACTTGATTACAGCATTTCAATTCTAAACAGTTATGAAAACTGACAAAATATATATCAATAGAATAAATATCTAATATGTTTTGTTTAACATGTTCCCAATTCAGAGAAGAAGCCTTTTCAAACATCATCCGCACGGTCACATGGTTAACAAAGTCCTATGGTGTTGGCCATTTTTATCGGAATAAAAACTAGTTGCCTTAAGAGCCTGTATCGCTCACCTGACTTACAAAACAACTTTTTACAAGACATGACTTTTCTTGCAAATGTTTATATTAAAAGCTAAAGAGTTTATGTGAAGATGCCGTTTCTATGAAATGTTGAATTTCAAATCAACAGCAATTTGTAGTACAGTTCCCGAGAAGAAGCCATCTTATGTTTTTTCATAGGTTAGTATGTTTATGCAATATTTCAAATCAATCTGCCATGCGGTTTGTAAAAAGAAGATTTTTGAATTTTCAGCTAATTAGAACCCATTTGTGGCACATGGAAGCCAGGTTCAATTTGCAATTGGCTCGAAAAACTCAAAATAATAAGATAAATATCTATAACCATCATTTCTTCCTAATTTGGCTCCATCGTGAGGAACAGTTTCCGAGGAGAAGTTGTTTGTATGCTTTTTTTCCCATAGGGTGCTATGTTAAACTAAGTCTTGCGATGGCAGCCATCTTGGATTTTGGATCAGCACCGAAAACTCAAACTTTGTAGAAGACCATCTAAGGTAAATTTCTGCAATATTTCAAATCAATCTGCCAAGCAGTTTATGAGTAGAAGAGTTTTGAAATTTAACCAATCAGAACGCATTAGTGGCCCTGGCAGCCATTTCAAATTTGATCAACACCAAAAACTCAAACTTTGTTAAGAATCACCCAATAAACATTCCTGCCTAGTTTTATTCCAATTGGTTTTGGACAAGAAGATTGAAATGTGAAAGTTTATGGACAACCACGACGGACGCAAAGTGATGAGAATAGCTCACACTGACCCTTTGGGTCAGACAAAAGCTTGAATGCAGGATTCCAAATTTTGTTTTTATTTCATAAAATTTCTACAATCTTGAGTGTTTTATTAGATGCCCTATAACATGAATGTTGCTGAAACGTTATTATGGTCTTGAAAAATATATGTCATTTGGCTTATCCATCTGAATCAGTGCGAGATGGTCGTCAAATGTTACTCATTTATAAATACCACAGCTGATGTTTGGTCAACAAAACAAGCTCACATTTGAATTTAGTCTTCTGAGGAGTAGTTTAACATATATTCTTGTTATTTATATAGATACTTCCGCAAATTTTGCTGATTGTGACACCAATAAATGGTAATAATAAATCAGAAATTAGGTACTAACCAGTGGATTGTGGTCAATCAGCAATATATTTTATTCCAAATTCTTTTTTTTCCTTATATTTGTATTTTATTTTATATAGTGTCTCCATGATTTAGGTTAGTTTAATCAAAACAGACTTTCATTACTGTAAAACCAATGAAGTCTGGTATGTAACTATAACTCACTTTTTAGATGTAAGAATTACTAAGTGGCAGATCCAGCAATTGAGGATTAGGGGAGCACAATGATTGGCAAGAGGTCATTGGCATAGTGCTGGTGGGTGCCATGCTTCACCCAGCTCGTAGAATAATTACTTACAAATTATATCTTAGTCATTAAATGCGTGAATTAAATAATATCTGGGCTGAACTTGTGTTTTCTTCGTTTACAAGTGACACCTTAAATTTTACTGTCATCCATGCTATTGTAAATACAAATCCAACTCAGCCTTGATTTTAGCTCTTTGCTTGATCTAAAGGTTAAGCAACATATTCTGTCAGTAAGCAACCTGTCATCAAGATGAAAAACTGAAATGACAATACTCCTTTATTTTATGTTATTATTTTGTTATAAGTTTTACACAACAGATCTTACTTTGGATCAACAAATTTATTATTTCATATTCTAAGAATTATTGTTCTCTGTTGTATTTGTTTGTTTGTTTGAATGGTGTTTTAACGCCACTTTCAGCAATTTTTCAGCTATTTCATGGCGTCCAGTTTTTATTGGGTGAGGAAGCCGGAGTACCCGGAGAGAACCCCCGACCTGCGGTAGGAAAACTGGCAATCCTTGTCAATTAAGATTGGAGTCGAGTACACCGTGCCTGCAGTGAGAATCGAACCCGCAATCTCAGTGTTGACAGACCACGTGATCAATAGTAAACGAACTACCTTTACCACTCGGCCACCGAGGCCCCCTGTTCTCTGTTGTAGAAATAACAATATCCATTAAGATACAGCAACAAAAATCCTTCTTTCAACACAGACATGCAAGAGCCTGAAGTATATGCATGAACTTGATACTGGTTGTGTCATGTTGTTTTCCCATCTGTCTTCATTTCATATAGGACACTTCTAGATTGTAATGAGGAAATGTTCTTTGGTTTCACCCCTTAAAATGTCTTCTTCAATGCCATTTGTGAATTGATCTATTCACTGGGTTTTTTATTCTCTGTATTCTGCCTTGGCTCAAATTGTCTTATGGCTCTCAAAATACTTGTATTTTCCTTTTTGTGATGATAGAATGGAGACTGAAAAAGAAATATAGAATACTTTATTTAAAAACACTGTGACTGAGCTGAATTCAAGTAATTTCGGAACCTAGACACTTCTGTTCTCTGCACTAAACTGTTTCGTAAGATATCTTAACTTTAAGATATTCTAGGTTTTGTTGTTGACTGCTTAAACTGCAACTTTATTGCAAACTGTGTTAATAGCTTAAAAGCAATAATAAAACAAATTTCATCAAAACGTGAAACTGAATAGTTAAAAGATCGACTGGTTTTCTTTTGGGGTTTTATACATTGATTTGGTGCCGAGAACAAAGAAAATAAAAAAAATACTCTATTTGAAATTTGTATTACAAAGTGAAACTTTATTACAAACCGGGTTGTTACACTGCTTAATAAACTGACAAAAATTCAATAATTTGTTTTATAGTTATTTTGCAACGCATCTCGTTTTAGAAAACGTAAATAATCATGATAATCTTTTAGTCCAAACACTTAAAAAATGAATTACTGATGATACTATGAAATGAAATTATTGTTATCATGGTTCATTAAAAAATGTTTACGTTTGAGAACATTGGATAGTCGATAAAGAATATAGTTTATTGTTTACACGTTTCTAGGATAAGAAAAAAACACCATACATAATAATTTTCTGACTGCGTCTGGAAGGCTAGCTAGTTCAGTAGTTGTTTACCTTGCCTTTATTTTCATCTTTAGGTAGAATGTATACGAACAATAAATATGTGGTTATTGTCGTGGTGCTATAAAATAAAGCAGCTTATGTAAGCGGTAAGTTCTTCCTCATAAATATACTGTGGCATGCTGGGCTACAAACGAAATGTACAGGGGTAGTACTTTTTTTAAAATACAATTAGTGGCAGGCGTACATTTTATTACGGCAGGCGTATTTAAGTAGGACCGCAGTACAGTGCTGATTTTATTTCAAGGTCATTGCAATTTTATAATAACATCTAAAGATTCCCATACAATTCAAAAAGAATAATTTCAATTTTGATAAATCACTTCAACCACTTTTTTTCAGAAGAGAACGAATAATCGACGCAAAAACTGAAGACCGGAACCGAAAACATTTTTTATCGTGCAGGATATCTTGGTAGTTATAAACCTTCCTTGTAAATATTATCTAAAACCATTTGCTTTTTGTAAATATGTTTGCATGGTTTTTTTTAAACTTTAATGGTTAAAGATAAAAAATAAACATACATTAAACTTACGTAACTCAAGTTGTTTTCCTTTTCGTTTTTTCCTTTTCGATATTCGAAAATGAAAATGGTGTTTTTTTCTTTTACTCATTAGCTTTCCTTTTTGCTATTTGAATGAGAAATGAACCATTTTCCTTTTCGTTATTCAGTTTCCTTTTCGCTTTTCGAATAGGAAAATGAACCATTTTCCTTTTCGACATTCATTTTCCTTTTCGTTATTCAGTTTCCTATTCGTTATCCGAATAGGAAAATGAACCATTTTCCTTTTCGACATTCATTTTCCTTTTCGTTATTCAGTTTCCTTTTCGCTTTTCGAATAGGAAAATGAACCATTTTCCTTTTCGACATTCATTTTCCTTTTCGTTATTCAGTTTCCTTTTTGCTTTTCGAATAGGAAAATGAACCATTTTCCTTTTCGACATTCATTTTCCTTTTCGTTATTCAGTTTCCTATTCGTCATCCGAATAGGAAAATGAACCATTTTCCTTTTCGACATTCATTTTCCTTTTCGTTATTCAGTTTCCTTTTCGTTATTCGAATAGGAAAATGAACCAATTTCCTTTTCGACATTCATTTTCCTTTTCGGTATTCAGTTTCCTTTTTGCTTTTCGAATAGGAAAATAAACCATTTTCCTTTTCGACATTCATTTTCCTTTTCGTTATTCAGATTCCTATTCGTTATTCGAATAGGAAAATGAACCATTTTCCTTTTCGACATTCATTTTCCTTTTCATTATTTAGGTTTTTTTCGCTTTTCGAATAGGAAAATGAACCATTTTCCTTTTTGACATTCATTTTCCTTTTCGACATTCATTTTCCTTTTCGATATTCAGTTTCCTTTTTGCTTTTCGAATAGGAAAATGAACCATTTTCCTTTTTGACATTCATTTTCCTTTTCGATATTCAGTTTCCTTTTTGCTTTTCGAATAGGAAAATGAACCATTTTCCTTTTTGACATTCATTTTCCTTTTCGGTATTTAGTTTTCTATTCGTTATCCGAATAGGAAAATGAACCATTTTCCTTTTCGACATTCATTTTCCTTTTCGTTATTCAGTTTCCTTTTCGCTTTTCGAATAGGAAAATGAACCATTTTCCTTTTCGACATTCATTTTTCTTTTCGTTATTCAGTTCCCTATTCGTTATCTGAATAGGAAAATGAACCATTTTCCTTTTCGACATTCATTTTCCTTTTCGTTATTCAGTTTCCTTTTCGCTTTTTGAATAGGAAAATGAACCATTTTCCTTTTCGACATTCATTTTCCTTTTCGTTATTCAGATTCCTATTCGTTATCCGAATAGGAAAATGAACCATTTTCCTTTTCGACATTCATTTTCCTTTTCGTTATTCAGTTTCCTTTCCGCTTTTTCGAATAGGAAAATGAACCATTTTCCTTTTCGTTATTCAGTTTCCTATTCGTCATCCGAATAGGAAAATGAACCATTTTCCTTTTCGACATTCATTTTCCTTTTCGTTATTCAGTTTCCTATTCGTTATTCGAATAGGAAAATGAACCATTTTCCCTTTCGACATTCATTTTCCTTTTCGTTATTCAGTTTCCTTTTCGCTTTTCGAATAGGAAAATGAACCATTTTCCTTTTCGACATTTATTTTCCTTTTCGTTATTCAGTTCCCTATTCGTTATCCGAATAGGAAAATGAACCATTTTCCTTTTCGACGTTCATTTTCCTTTTCGTTATTCAGTTTCCTTTTCGCTTTTCGAATAGGAAAATGAACCATTTTCCTTTTCGACATTCATTTTCCTTTTCGTTATTCAGTTTTCTATTTGTTTTCCGAATAGGAAAATGAACCATTTTCCTTTTCGACATTTATTTTCCTTTTCGGTATTCAGTTTTCTTTTTGCTTTTCGAATAGGAAAATGAACCATTTTCCTTTTCGACATTCATTTTCCTTTTCGGTATTCAGTTTCCTATTCGGTATCCGAATAGGAAAATGAACCATTTTACTTTTCGACATTCATTTTCCTTTTCGTTTTTCAGTTTCCTTTTCGCTTTTCGAATAGGAAAATGAACCATTTTCCTTTTCGACATTCATTTCCCTTTTCGTTATTCAGATTCCTATTCGTTATCCGAATAGGAAAATGAACCATTTTCCTTTTCGACATTCATTTTCCTTTTCGTTATTCAGTTTCCTTTTCGCTTTTCGAATAGGAAAATGAACCATTTTCCTTTTCGACATTAATTTTCCTTTTCGTCATTCAGTTTCCTATTCGTCATCCAAATAGGAAAATGAACCATTTTCCTTTTCGACATTCATTTTCTTTTTCGTTATTCAGATTCCTATTCCTTATCCGAATAGGAAAATGAACCATTTTCCTTTTCGACATTCATTTTCCTTTTGGTTGTTCAGTTTTCTTTTCGTTATTCGAATAGGAAAATGAACCAATTTCCTTTTCGACATTCATTTTCCTTTTCGGTATTCAGTTTCCTTTTTGCTTTTCGAATAGGAAAATGAACCATTTTCCTTTTCGACATTCATTTTCCTTTTCGTTATTCAGATTCCTATTCGTTATCCGAATAGGAAAATGAACCATTTTCCTTTTCGACATTCATTTTCCTTTTCGGTATTCAGTTTCCTTTTTGCTTTTCGAATAGGAAAATGAACCATTTTCCTTTTCGACATTCATTTTCCTTTTCGTTATTCAGTTTCCTATTCGTTATCCGAATAGGAAAATGAACCATTTTCCTTTTCGACATTCATTTTCCTTTTCGTTATTCAGTTTCCTTTTCACTTTTCGAATAGGAAAATGAACCATTTTCCTTTTCGACATTCATTTTCCTTTTCGTTATTCAGTTTCCTATTCGTTATCCGAATAGGAAAATGAACCATTTTCCTTTTCGACATTCATTTTCCTTTTCGTTATTCAGTTTCCTTTCCGCTTTTTCGAATAGGAAAATGAACCATTTTCCTTTTCGACATTCATTTTCCTTTTCGTTATTCAGTTTCCTATTCGTCATCCGAATAGGAAAATGAACCATTTTCCTTTTCGACATTCATTTTCCTTTTCGTTATTCAGTTTCCTATTCGTTATTCGAATAGGAAAATGAACCATTTTCCCTTTCGACATTCATTTTCCTTTTCGTTATTCAGTTTCCTTTTCGCTTTTCGAATAGGAAAATGAACCATTTTCCTTTTCGACATTCATTTTCCTTTTCGTTATTCAGTTTTTTATTCGTTATCCGAATAGGAAAATGAACCATTTTCCTTTTCGACATTCATTTTCCTTTTCGTTATTCAGTTTCCTTTTCGCTTTTCGAATAGGAAAATGAACCATTTTCCTTTTCGACATTCATTTTCCTTTTCGTTATTCAGTTTTCTATTTGTTTTCCGAATAGGAAAATGAACCATTTTCCTTTTCGACATTTATTTTCCTTTTAGGTATTCAGTTTCCTTTTCGCTTTTCGAATAGGAAAATGAACCATTTTCCTTTTCGACATTCATTTTCCTTTTCGTTTTTCAGTTTCCTTTTCGCTTTTCGAATAGGAAAATGAACCATTTTCCTTTTCGACATTAATTTTCCTTTTCGTCATTCAGTTTCCTATTCGTCATCCGAATAGGAAAATGAACCATTTTCCTTTTCGACATTCATTTTCTTTTTCGTTATTCAGATTCCTATTCCTTATCCGAATAGGAAAATGAACCATTTTCCTTTTCGACATTCATTTTCCTTTTGGTTATTCAGTTTTCTTTTCGTTATTCAAATAGGAAAATGAACCAATTTCCTTTTCGACATTCATTTTCCTTTTCGTTATTCAGTTTTTTATTCGTTATCCGAATAGGAAAATGAACCATTTTCCTTTTCGACATTCATTTTCCTTTTCGTTATTCAGTTTCCTTTTCGCTTTTCGAATAGGAAAATGAACCATTTTCCTTTTCGACATTCATTTTCCTTTTCGTTATTCAGTTTTCTATTTGTTTTCCGAATAGGAAAATGAACCATTTTCCTTTTCGACATTTATTTTCCTTTTCGGTATTCAGTTTCCTTTTCGCTTTACGAATAGGAAAATGAACCATTTTCCTTTTCGACATTCATTTTCCTTTTCGGTATTCAGTTTCCTATTCGGTATCCGAATAGGAAAATGAACCATTTTCCTTTTCGACATTCATTTTCCTTTTCGTTTTTCAGTTTCCTTTTCGCTTTTCGAATAGGAAAATGAACCATTTTCCTTTTCGACATTCATTTCCCTTTTCGTTATTCAGATTCCTATTCGTTATCCGAATAGGAAAATGAACCATTTTCCTTTTCGACATTCATTTTCCTTTTCTTTATTCAGTTTCCTATTCGTTATTCGAATAGGAAAATGAACCATTTTCCCTTTCGACATTCATTTTCTTTTTCGTTATTCAGTTTCCTTTTCGCTTTTCGAATAGGAAAATGAACCATTTTCCTTTTCGACATTCATTTTCCTTTTCGTTATTCAGATTCCTATTCGTTATCCGAATAGGAAAATGAACCATTTTCCTTTTCGACATTCATTTTCCTTTTCGTTATTCAGTTTCCTATTCGTTTTCCGAATAGGAAAATGAACCATTTTCCTTTTCGACAAATCATTTTCCTTTTTGGTATTCAGTTTCCTTTTCGCTTTTCGAATAGGAAAATGAACCACTTTCCTTTTCGACATTCATTTTCCTTTTCGGTATTCAGTTTCCTATTCGGTATCCGAATCGGAAAATGAACCATTTTCCTTTTCGACATTCATTTTCCTTTTCGTTATTCAGTTTCCTTTTCGCTTTTCGAATAGGAAGATGAACCATTTTCCTTTTCAACATTCATTTTCCCTTTCGTTATTCAGTTTCCTATTCGTTATCCGAATAGGAAAATCAACCATTTTCCTTTTCGACAATCATTTTCCTTTTCGTTATTCAGTTTCCTTTTCGCTTTTCGAATAGGAAAATGAACCATTTTCCTTTTCGACATTCATTTTCCTTTTCGGTATTCAGTTTCCTTTCCGCTTTTCGAATAGGAAAATGAACCATTTTCCTTTTCGTTATTCAGTTTCCTTTTCGCTTTTTGAATAGGAAAATGAACCATTTTCCTTTTTGACATTCATTTTCCTTTTCGTTATTCAGTTTCCTATTCGTCATCCGAATAGGAAAATGAACCATTTTCCTTTTCGACATTCATTTTCTTTTTCGGTATTCAGTTTCCTATTCGTTATCCGAATAGGAAAATGAACCATTTTCCTTTTCAACATTCATTTTCCTTTTCGTTATTCAGTTTCCTATTCGTCATCCGAATAGGAAAATGAACCATTTTCCTTTTCGACATTCATTTTCTTTTTCGGTATTCAGTTTCCTATTCGTTATCCGAATAGGAAAATGAACCATTTTCCTTTTCGACAATCATTTTCCTTTTCGTTATTCAGTTTCCTATTAGGAAAATGAACCATTTTCCTTTTCGACAATCATTTTCCTTTTCGTTATTCAGTTTCCTATTAGGAAAATGAACCATTTTCCTTTTCGACATTCATTTTCCTTTTCGTTATTAAGTTTCCTATTCGTCATCCGAATAGGAAAATGAACCATTTTCCTTTTCAACATTCATTTTCCTTTTCGTTATTCAGTTTCCATTTCGCTTTTCGAATAGGAAAATGAACCATTTTCCTTTTTGACATTCATTTTCCTTTTCGTTATTCAGTTTCCTATTCGTTATCCGAATAGGAAAATGAACCATTTTCCTTTTCGACAATCATTTTCCTTTTCGTATTTCAGTTTCCTATTCGTTATCCGAATAGTAAAATGAACCATTTTACTTTTCGACATTCATTTTCCTTTTTGTTATTCAGTTTCCTATTCGTTATCCGACTTTTGTTAAAGTTTACGACGGACGACGGACATCAGATGACGGACGCCAAGTGATGGCAAAAGCTCACATGGACCTTTTGTCCAGGTGAGCTAAAACTGGTGTTTTTTTATATATCAATGGTTGTCCTTAACCCGAAAACCTATGTTTTCTAGGAACTCTCAACCAGAAGATACTTTTCATAATCGGAAGTAAATGTCTGTTGACATTAAATGTTGACTTGAAAATATACGAGGGGTGGGCAGCGGGTACTTTTCTCCCTCCCCTCAGATCCTTTCTCCCTTCACTCTGCTCATTTCCCTCTTTACACTTCTCCCTCTTAACAATCTATTGCAACAGGAAAGGTCCCTAAATTTTGACTCAAAACTGATATAAATTTGGGACATAAAGCATATAATGCATACTGCTTTACGAACAAAGCAATCGTCGTGACACATTATCAACTAAATTTAACTGTCGTATGATGGCCATTTGTCAAAAAATATGAGGTTCATAAATTGTGACCGGTAAATTTCTGTAATAAGGTCACTGAAAGCTATTTTCAATCATACAGCCTATATTTCTCAA
Organism: Limnoperna fortunei; assembly: GCA_944474755.1. Taxonomy (NCBI): domain Eukaryota; kingdom Metazoa; phylum Mollusca; class Bivalvia; order Mytilida; family Modiolidae; genus Limnoperna; species Limnoperna fortunei. The sequence continues at coordinate 63,269,344 of OX104113.1, forward strand.
ATCAAATTCAATTCAAATCTCGTCAACATAAAAATTCTCTTGAAAGTTCTGATCGGCTGAAAAGGGAATTTAAACTGAAAAAATGTATAAAAAAAGCATTTTTTTTTGCTGCATAAATTGTCTTACTATTTGTTTAAGTTTTACTTTTGCTACTATAGTTTTTTTATACCCCCGCTCGACAGAGTCGGGGGTATATAGTGGTCCTCATGTCCGTCCGTCCGTCCGTTCGTCCGTCCACATTTGGTTTCCGGATGATAATTCAAAAAGTTTACATCCGATTTGAATGAAACTTTGGGATATTGTTATATATCAGGTTGGAAAGAAGCCTATTGATTTTGGGGGAAAGCCGTGTCAAATTTCAAGGTCACAGTCCAAGGAAAACATTGGAAATTTTAACAAAAAAGTTGTTTCCGGACAATAACTCAAAAAGTTTACATCTGATTTGAATGAAACTTTGGGATATTGTCATATATCAGTTTGGTAAGAAGCCTATTGATTTTGGGAGAAATACGTCAAATTTCAAGGTCACAGTCCACGAAAAACGTTAGAAATGTTTACAAAAAAGTTGTTTCCGGACAATTACTCAAAAAGTTTGCATTCAATTTGAATGAAACTTTGGGATATTGTTATATATCAGGTTTGTAAAAAGCCTTTTGATTTTGGGGGAAATGGGTTAAATTTCAAGGTCACAGTCCACGAAAAACATTAGAAATTTTTACAAAAAAGTTGTTTCCGGACGATAACTCAAAAAATTTGCATGTGATTTGAATAAAACTTTGGGATATTGTTATATATCAGGTTGGTAAGAAGCCTATTGATTTTGGGGAAAATCCGTCAAATTTCAAGGTCGCAGTCCATGAAAAACGTTAGGAATTTTAACAAAAACTTGGTTTCCGGATGATAATTCAAAAAGTTTACATCAGATTTAAATGAAACTTTGGGATATTGTTATATATCAGGTTGGTAAGAAGCCTATCGATTTTGGGTGAAATCTGTCAAATTTCAAGGTTCGCAGTCCATGAAAAAATTTGAACACAAACGTTGTTTTCGGACAAAAACTCAAAAAGTTTGCATCCGATTTTAATGAAACCTTGGTATTTTGTTATATATCATGTTGGTAAAAAGCCTTTTAATTTGGTGAGAAATGGGTCAAATTTCAAGGTCGCAGTCCATGAAAAACGCTAGAAATTTTTACAGACAATAAGTCGAAAAGTTTGCATCTGATTTGAATGAAACTTTTGGATATTATTATATATTATGTTGGTAAGAAGCCTATCGCTTTTGGGGGAAATCATTCAAATTTCAAGGTCACAGTCCACGAAAAACGTTAGAACTTTTACAAAAGCGGGGGTATCAGTGATCGCTAGATCAACTTTGTCTAGTTTACTTTAAAAGGAGAAAACCTTAACTTTGAAAACTTGTCATTCAAGGGAAATAGCTCCAAAAGGAGTCATTTGACAATCTTGGACCAAATGAGACTTTTGTATGCCTTACCTTACTGATCATTTAAGCAATTTAGAGTTTCAGTCAAATTTTTGGGTTGTAGTATGGTTAAGTCGGGCGGGCTAGGAAAATAGGGTATCTATTTGTGTTATCAACTCCTCCTACAGTTTTCAACCCAGATCTCTGAAACTTCACAGAGCGATTGCTCACGTATTGAAGTTGCACCTGTTATAGAAGAGTTCCAGGATTTCTTTTCTAATTTTCCAGACTTTGGAAATTAGTCCTTTTTCAGCACATTGCAGAAGATAATACAGTTTTCATTCTAGATCTTTGAAAGTTTACAGAAATACATAGAGAATACAACTTTAATTTGAAAAAAGTTGGTCTAGCGATCACTGATACCACGTTTTAAGTTCACCGATACCCCCGTTTTAATTTTGTTTAACTTGTTTGAACAATTTCAACATTTTGTGTCGACTGGTGACCTTGACATTTGATGGAATTCCTCCAGCTTCATCCAGACTTCTTACCCACCTGATATATAACAATCCCCTAAAGTTTTATTGAAATTAGATGCAAATCTTTGAATTATTTTCCTGAAACCAAATTTGGACGTACGGATGAACGGCGCGACGAACGGACGGATGGACATGAGGACCATTATATATCCCCAACCGACTCTCGTCGAGCTGGGTATAAAAAGCACACAGATGTTTTTTTTTTATATTTATATCGATTTATAGAAACAATATTTTAAGTTTTATTTCAAGCATAGGCGTAGCAGCCGGTACGGCAGGTATGGCTTCCGCCGTACCAATAACTTTTGCAGGTACGGCATGCCGTACCAATAATTTTCAGAAATAAAAAAAATTGTTCATATTTATCTATTTTTATTGGTGTCTTTTGACTCTCCTCTCATCTCAAATACATACGGCTTCCGACGTACCAATATCAAATGTGATGCTACGCCTCTGTCAAGTGGACCATATTTGGCACATGGCTAAACAAATGTAGTGACCACATGACGCAATGTGATTCCAGTATTCCTGAAAATGTCTTCTACCAGTAGTATTATCATCTTTAAGCCTTTATATTCTTTTTTCCAGCTCTTTATATTTCCTTTTCTTTGGGTTTTATCTCAAAGTAGAAACTGCTGACGTTTCTGTTTCTTGTTGTTCATCGTATATACCCAGGGATCGATATACCCTTTCTACCGCTCTTATATATATAATATTAAAACACCAACGACTTTGGAGAATACAATAAAAACACCAAAAAGTGTTTATATACCAAAATCAAGCTAGAACTATTATATGCCTGGTTGTAGATTAATCATAGGTTTCAGTAATTTAGACATTTGATCAGAAAATTTTAACACTGATGTACTCCAAAGTGTCGGATATTTCCGTAAATATCTTATTTAAAGCATAGGCCAAAATAACCGAGGTGATCTGATTGCGCTTCTACATCTTTACCATGATGATTCTGAAATTTCTCACATATTATGAAATAAGTTTTCTTACAAAAATTATTATTTCATATCAACGATGTAACAAACCATTTCATTGGATAATTTTCCGTGTGTATTTTAAGCTACAGTTAAAATGTTATATATGTGTTCAATGAAATAAAAGTAATAGTAGCTTGTGTGTATGGCCGTTTCAGAATTGAGGAATTCTGAAGGACCCAATATGGACCATATATCTGGTTACAGCCCTCGCCTTTGGCTCGACGGTCAGTTTCGTCCTTCATCAGTCCGTAATTCTACGGCCCTACAAACAAGTTACTATGCTAAAATAAATGAAACTTGAGGCTCCCAGGAGCCTGTATCACCTGAATCTGAAACCAAACAACCCTTTTTTATCCAGCTTTTTTTTCTATAAGAAATTGCCCAACACTTCTGCATAAGTCGAAAAGCGAAAAGGAAACTGAATAACGAAAAGGAAAATGATTGTCGAAAAGGAAAATGGTTGATTTTCCTATTCGGATAATAAATAGGAAACTGAATAACGAAAAGGAAAATGAATGTCGAAAAGGAAAATGGTTCATTTTCCTATTCGAAAAGCGAAAAGGAAACTGAATAACGAAAAGGAAAATGAATGTCGAAAAGGAAAATGGTTCATTTTCCTATTCGGATAACGAATAGGAAACTGAATACCGAAAAGGAAAATGAATGTCGAAAAAGAAAATGGTTCATTTTCCTATTCGGATGACGAATAGGAAACTGAATAACGAAAAGGAAAATGAATGTCGAAAAGGAAAATGGTTCATTTTCCTATTCGAGAAGCAAAAAGGAAACTGAATAACGAAAAGGAAAATGAATGTCGAAAAGGAAAATGGTTTATTTTCCTATTCGAAAAGCGAAAAGGAAACTGAATAACCAAAAGGAAAATGAATGTCGAAAAGGAAAATGGTTCATTTTCCTATTCGGATAAGGAATAGGAATCTGAATAACGAAAAAGAAAATGAATGTCGAAAAGGAAAATGGTTCATTTTCCTATTCGGATGACGAATAGGAAACTGAATGACGAAAAGGAAAATTAATGTCGAAAAGGAAAATGGTTCATTTTCCTATTCGAAAAGCGAAAAGGAAACTGAATAACGAAAAGGAAAATGAATGTCGAAAAAGAAAATGGTTCATTTTCCTATTCGGATAACGAATAGGAATCTGAATAACGAAAAGGGAAATGAATGTCGAAAAGGAAAATGGTTCATTTTCCTATTCGAAAAGCGAAAAGGAAACTGAAAAACGAAAAGGAAAATGAATGTCGAAAAGGAAAATGGTTCATTTTCCTATTCGGATACCGAATAGGAAACTGAATACCGAAAAGGAAAATGAATGTCGAAAAGGAAAATGGTTCATTTTCTTATTCGAAAAGCGAAAAGGAAACTGAATAACGAAAAGGAAAATGAATGTCGAAAAGGAAAATGGTTCATTTTTCTATTCGGATAACGAATAGGAAACTGAATACCGAAAAGGAAAATGAATGTCGAAAAAGAAAATGGTTCATTTTCCTATTCGGATGACGAATAGGAAACTGAATAACGAAAAGGAAAATGAATGTCGAAAAGGAAAATGGTTCATTTTCCTATTCGAGAAGCAAAAAGGAAACTGAATAACGAAAAGGAAAATGAATGTCGAAAAGGAAAATGGTTTATTTTCCTATTCGAAAAGCGAAAAGGAAACTGAATAACCAAAAGGAAAATGAATGTCGAAAAGGAAAATGGTTCATTTTCCTATTCGGATAAGGAATAGGAATCTGAATAACGAAAAGGAAAATGAATGTCGAAAAGGAAAATGGTTCATTTTCCTATTCGGATGACGAATAGGAAACTGAATGACGAAAAGGAAAATTAATGTCGAAAAGGAAAATGGTTCATTTTCCTATTCGAAAAGCGAAAAGGAAACTGAATAACGAAAAGGAAAATGAATGTCGAAAAAGAAAATGGTTCATTTTCCTATTCGGATAACGAATAGGAATCTGAATAACGAAAAGGGAAATGAATGTCGAAAAGGAAAATGGTTCATTTTCCTATTCGAAAAGCGAAAAGGAAACTGAAAAACGAAAAGGAAAATGAATGTCGAAAAGGAAAATGGTTCATTTTCCTATTCGGATACCGAATAGGAAACTGAATACCGAAAAGGAAAATGAATGTCGAAAAGGAAAATGGTTCATTTTCCTATTCGAAAAGCGAAATGGAAACTGAATACTGAAAAGGAAAATAAATGTCGAAAAGGAAAATGGTTCATTTTCCTATTCGGAAAACAAATAGAAAACTGAATAACGAAAAGGAAAATGAATGTCGAAAAGGAAAATGGTTCATTTTCCTATTCGGATGACGAATAGGAAACTGAATAACGAAAAGGAAAATGAATGTCGAAAAGGAAAATGGTTCATTTTCCCATTCGAAAAAGCGGGAAGGAAACTGAATAACGAAAAGGATACTGAATGTCGAAAAGGAAAATGGTTCATTTTCCTATTCAAAAAGCGAAAAGGAAACTGAATAACGAAAAGGAAAATGAATGTCGAAAAGGAAAATGGTTCATTTTCCTATTCAGATAACGAATAGGGAACTGAATAACGAAAAGAAAAATGAATGTCGAAAAGGAAAATGGTTCATTTTCCTATTCGAAAAGCGAAAAGGAAACTGAATAACGAAAAGGAAAATGAATGTCGAAAAGGAAAATGATTCATTTTCCTATTCGGATAACGAATAGAAAACTGAATACCGAAAAGGAAAATGAATGTCAAAAAGGAAAATGGTTCATTTTCCTATTCGAAAAGCAAAAAGGAAACTGAATATCGAAAAGGAAAATGAATGTCGAAAAGGAAAATGAATGTCAAAAAGGAAAATGGTTCATTTTCCTATTCGAAAAGCGAAAAAAAAACCTAAATAATGAAAAGGAAAATGAATGTCGAAAAGGAAAATGGTTCATTTTCCTATTCGGATAACGAATAGGAATCTGAATAACGAATAGGAAACTGAATACCGAAAAGGAAAATGAATGTCGAAAAGGAAAATGGTTTATTGTCCTATTCGAAAAGCAAAAAGGAAACTGAATACCGAAAAGGAAAATGAATGTCGAAAAGGAAATTGGTTCATTTTCCTATTCGAATAACGAAAAGAAAACTGAATAACGAAAAGGAAAATGAATGTCGAAAAGGAAAATGGTTCATTTTCCTATTCGGATGACGAATAGGAAACTGAATAACGAAAAGGAAAATGAATGTCGAAAAGGAAAATGGTTCATTTTCCTATTCGAAAAGCGAAAAGGAAACTGAATAACGAAAAGGAAAATGAATGTCGAAAAGGAAAATGGTTCATTTTCCTATTCGAAAAGCGAAAAGGAAACTGAATAACGAAAAGGAAAATGAATGTCGAAAAGGAAAATGGTTCATTTTCCTATTCGGATAACGAATAGGAAACTGAATAACGAAAAGGAAAATGAATGTCGAAAAGGAAAATGGTTCATTTTCCTATTCGAAAAGCGAAAAGGAAACTGAATAACGAAAAGGAAAATGGTTCGTTTTCCCATTCAAATAGCAAAAAGGAAAGCTAATGACTAAAAGAAAAAACACACCATTTTCATTTTCGAATATCGAAAAGGAAAAAACGAAAAGGAAAACAACTTGAGTTATTAAACTTAGATAACGAGTGTGGGGAGGGGATGGGGTTAATGCAGCCAGTTATTTCAAGTATATAATTTTTAAAAATTATAAATTTTTGGTGTGGGGCTAATGCAGCCAAGATATTTTTATCTTGCAAGTCACAAGAAATGCAGAGTGGCTCTACCTCCTGTTTGCGGTATATATTTTTTATACATTTGTTTTCTTTGTATAATTAATCATTATCTGAATTAGATTAAGAAAACAAACGGTCAGATTTTACATGAATAATCTTTACATCCATTCTTAAATGTTTTGAGTTTTACAAATTTTGGTTAAGTTTTCACTTTAAATTGTCATAAAAGGTTTATTTCTTAACCAAATTTAATGAAACTTTCACACAGACATTCCTTAATCTTTTGCATGCTAGATGCAATTAATTCTGAATAATTTCATAGAAAGGCAAAAAAAAATTGTTAGAAAAATAAATCAACTCTCATTCATATACCAGTGATAATTATATATACTGGACAATTAACAAGATCGGTAATATACAGGTTTAATATGATATTTATACTTACTTATGTTTACTTATGTTGATTCTGCCCGCTGGTCTTCACAGTCCACTGTAGGCAGCTCTTCTTCAACCTGAACTATAGCGTTCCTACTCCCGGTCGGACGGTATTCTGCTTTGAAATTAAATTTCATGGGGTGTTCTTCCCAGAACTTATCTAGTCTGTTCTTAAATTGGTTTACAGATTTGGCACCTATGACTGAATTTGGTAAACTATTCCAAATGTCAATGACTCTGTTATTGAAGCTGTATTTTCTGACATCCCTGTTGCATCTTGGTTTGATCAACTTTAACTGGTTTCCTCTAGTCTGGTCACTCAGATTTCGTTGGAACAATTCTGAGGTAACCCGGTTGTCGTATACCCCTGCCAGTATTTTATAGGTTTCTATCATATCTCCTCGCATTCTTCTGAATTTTAATGATGGTAACTTTAATATTCTTAGACGATCTTCATAGCTTAGGTCTTTCATTTTGGGTAGCATTTTGGTGGAACGTTTCTGTACACTTTCAATTGCATCTATGTCTTTCTGTTTATATGGTGACCAAACACTGCTGGCATACTCAAGGTGCGGACGCACTAGTGCTTTGAACAGAAGATTAAATGTCCTGTTGTCCATATAATGAAACGATCTCCTCATTAGTCCCGCAATCTGGTTCGCTTTGTTAACTTGAGTTTGGATGTGCTTGTCAAATGCTAGGTTGTTATCTATGGTTACACCAATGTCTTTCTCATGCTTGACATTCTCTAGTATAGTGGACCCGCCTTCATATTTGTTCATAGAATATTTCCTGCTCTCGATAGTTCTGGTCTTGTTATGTACTGATAGAGTCTTGCATTTATCTGGGTGGAAACGTAATAGCCAAGTAGAGCTCCAATCGAACAGTTTATTCAAATCTGATTGTATGATGTTATTATCGCTCTCTTCCTTGATTTCCCTGAATACCTTGGTGTCGTCAGCAAAGAGGAAAACATCGGATTCTACGCAATCGGGTAAATCATTGATGAAGATGACAAATAGAACCGGACCCAGTACTGACCCTTGTGGTATGCCACTTGTTACATTATGCCATGCTGATTTTTTGCCGTTGACTTGGACACACTGCTGTCTGTTAGAGAGAAAGCATTCTACCCACTCACATAGCTTATCTTGAATTCCATATGCCTTGAGTTTCTGTAACAGGCGTGTATGCGGTACCTTATCGAATGCCTTCATAAAATCCATGTAGATGGCATCAAGTGTTCCGCCTCTATCTAGGATCTCTGTCCATTTGTCCAAGACTGCTAGGAGCTGAAGTGTCGTGGATCTGCCACTAAGAAATCCAAACTGTTTATTACTGAACAGATTGTGTTTGTCCATGTGGTCGATGATACGTTTCCTGACAAGCTTTTCGAGTAATTTACACAAAACACTAGTTAAACTGACTGGTCTATAGTTTGATGCTAGTTTCTTTTCTCCTTTCTTAAATAGTGCTGTGATTACTGCTGATTTCCAACCTTCAGGTACAACTCCGGTTTCTAGTGATTTCTTGAATAGTATACATAGAGGTTTACTTATAACATCTCTCAGTTCATACAGTATTCTTGGGTGTACTCTGTCTTGTCCTGGTGATTTTGACGTGTTGAGATTCTTTAGCAGTTTTTCTATCTCTTCTATCTTTATACGAATTTTAAAACGCTATTATTGTCATAAGAACATGTTTTTAATATTTTTTACCTCTGCGACACAAAGGATGTGTTAAAATATGATTTATCTATCAAAATTCTGGGCATTTCGGTATTTTTATTGGGCATTTCGGTAATTCGATGTACCCCCCTTTTTGTCGATCGGAACACCTCGCTCATTTTCAGCAGGGTCGGGAAAGTGAAAATAACCGAGGTGACACGATTGACCCATGAAAGTTCATGTGCTACTTTTACATTTACAAGGTTTTCAGCAGAAAATAATCGTTTTGTTAAGAGATATGGAAGAAGGCGAAAATGGTTCAAAAGTAAATATATTTTTACAGCGTAATAGTATGAACATAAACCGTTAACAAGTCGAAATTTGGTGATTGATACAAACAGTAGCACATATATTGTTGGCACACAACTTGTTGTATCCTACCGTATTTTCCGCACGTTTAGTGGACGTGGACGATAAGTCGAATAGAAGGAGAAAAGTGCAAGTGGATTGATGTCATGTGGGTTATTATCTCCTTAAAACGACCATTTCCTCAATTATTTTATTAATTAAAAGAATTATGCGTACCTGGCTGAACACCTGTCACCTGAACAGTAGTTCTATTAATAAAACCTCTCATTTCATGTTTATTTTCAACATTTTTTATCAGATATTGATTTTTTATGTTTGTAGTGAAATTCGAGGTTTCATCTTTAAACACATTTTCCTGTGGGCAAATTCCGCAAGAAAATCGTGCGGAATGTTTAGTTTAAGTTTGATATGAAAAGTTTGAACACCCATGCAAACTATGCTAAACTAAAAGAAAAAATTCTAAATTTTCTAAAAATTGTCTTACCTTAGAATATGGAGTACGTTTAAAGTCCTGTTTGAAGTTTTATTTGAGATACCCCTTCACTCCCATTACATTGAATGGCCAACAACATTTCAATCTAGGTTATGGATTTGTTTTTGACGCAACAAATTTTTCATTTGTTGCAATTACAACAAATTGTATTCGTTTCACAATAAAATACAAATTGATTCTGTAATTTTGATTTACCATTAAATTCGAAATGTCAGCTCCCGGTAAAATTTCCCCTTGATATTTCAAATATTGATTACTTAAGTGAACATAGTTTAATTTATTGAAAACAGGTATAGTCTTTGTGTTTATGTTAGTTTCATTATATTTCACATGTTCAAATATACCGAACTTCACAAAAAATTTTGCTCCGAGAAATTTCAACTGACAGATAAAACCTCACATTTCAAATAATAATAAAAAAAATGTAAAAGACAGATGAAAATGATAAATATAAACGTGAAATGGGAGGTTATATGTTATAGAACTACCTGAACAGGTGATCGATCCACACAGCCCTTATGGACAGAGCGTGTCTACCTAATTATCTCATTTTCAAATTAAAACCTGGCTTCAATCTCAAGATAATAATCAACGTTTGTTCCTTTAATTGCCCAATTTGACATTGATTCCAAACGAAAGACCCATATAAATACACGAAAACCATGCCGTAATATATCCCTCCATTTTTGAAGCGCACAGGCAATTGTGGCCTATAAATTGGTGTAGAACATACAATAACCTCGTATCATCTGTTCTCGATAGTAATATGTTTCTGATAACAATGCGCGGGTGCAAATTTGTGAGCGGTCTTGAATTTGATGTGTCCTGATATCATGGTTAAGGCTTATAGTGAGTATATGCAAACAATTACTGTAGAACTTCATGTATATTTTCAGTCGGAGTCTAAGTCTTTTTTTTAAGTGTGTAACACTAAACAACATGCATTGGACGATACATAATCATTTGATTTAGAGGCAAGACATATACACATGTATGGGAATCTGGTGGCAGCATCAACACTTGGACATTTAGCTTTATATCTTTGTAAGCTTAAGCCTTAGGTCCATCAAATTTGGTCCAGTGGTAGCTTATGAAGAGTACTTGCCAGTCAGTCACCTGTCACGGTGTCACCTGAACATGACCTTAATTTCACAGTCCAGCGACTACCTTAAAGTTTTTGTATAATTAAGGCAGTTCCTCTAACCATGCATGGTATATGTAGGATAAAAATATTTGGTATATAGGTTTCTGATGAATAGTACATGACGGTCTGGAAGGTGTCACCTGACCTTGACCTCAATTAAACGGTCCAGCAACTTTATTAAAGTTTTTGTATTATGGCAGTTCCTCTGTAACCATGCATGGTAGGATGACAATGGTATATAGGTTTGTAATGAATAGACTGTCTGGTAGGTTTCACCTGACCTTAACCTTAATTTCATGGTCCAGCGACTACATTAAAGTCTTTGTATTGAGGCAGCAATTCCTCTGTAACCATGCATGGTAGGATGACAATATTTGGTATATAGATTGCTTATGACTAGTATACTAGTATGAGTGTCTGGTACTAGTAGGTGTCACCTAACGATGACCTCAATTTCACAGTCCAGCGACTACATAAGTTTTTGGATTACATGTAGATCAGTTCCTCTGTAATGATGCAAGGTAGGATAACAATATTTGGTATATAGGTTGCTGTTGAATAGTACTTGACTGTCTGGTAGTTGTCACCTGACCTTGACCTCAATTTCACGGTCCAGTGACTACGTTAATGTTTTTAGATTAGATCTGTTTCTCTGTAACCATGCATTGTTTATTTTAAATGATTACAATTTAATGCTATTTATGTAATGCATACGACATGCGTAATTCGTTACTGATACAGAATGCAGGAGAGACATATTTCTGTGTCCACACTTGTTTATTTTTATTTTTTTATTAAATACATCAATGAATATTCAATTGATATATAAACATGGGACAAGTATAACTATTGATTTATAGGTTCCTGTATAAACGAAGTGCCTGAGTCTCGAACAGCCGGATTACCGATTGGCGTCCTACGTATGCCGTAAATACAATCATGTCCGTGTCGACACTTGTTTGCTAATTAGATTAGAGTAGTGGCATGACATGGAAAAGTATATATCGTTAGATTCCAGTCCCGTTGATTTAAAGGTGCCTGGTTAAGTATGAATATTTCAAGATTTTGTTCAAGAACATAGACAGTTTGCAGCTCTGATAAATGATCAGTTAAATAAATAAAAGAGTCTGAAGTTTAGATGGGCCTCGTTGGCCGAGTGGTTAAGGTATTTATGTCTACTTGATCACTGGGCTGTCAACACTGAGGTTGCAGGTTGTAGTCCTACTACAGTACAGACAGTGTGCACTTGACTGTAATCTTAATTGACAAGGATTGACAGTTTTCCTACTGAAGTTCTGGGTTTTCTCCAGGGACTCCAGCTTTCGCCCCAATAAAAACTGGACGCCATGATATATCTGAAAAATTGCTTAAACACCATTCATAAACAGTAAATGAAAAAGCTGTGACCACTACTTTATGTGTAAATCTGCTTCATAATAATTTATTTACAATTATCTTGTTTATTTCTTTTCTACATCTATTTGTCTAATTTTGGGTTTCATGAGAATGCTGCACAATTTGAAGTGGCAGAGGGCATGTAGTATTGGCCACACTCTATCCATCAATCATCTTGGTTTCAGGATTATAAATCAAATTCCTTTTTATCTAATTTTAACCTTTCTGGGTTTCATGATCACATATACCCAGTGGAAGAGACCTATTGATTTTGAGGTTACGACATGTATGTCGTAACGCAACGGTACTAAAAACAGACAGAAATTAGTGCAGGAAACATGGTTAACAGAGGTTAAATCAAATAATTTAAGATGTATCTTTAAAAATGGTACAAAATTAGTGCTGCTGACTTGGATCCAGGATGATAATCACATATTAGAATGCAACCTAAGCTGGATATTTTGTCTCGTTTAATGAGAGGAATATCCATGTTGATTTTGAGGTCACTACTCATTAGCTATAGGATGAAGGTCAAGAACATTTGTAACATCAAATAGACCTCAATAGTGCCAGAACATGATAGGTTTATTGTAGCAAAATGTGCACATATTAGATGGAAATCCCTAGTCCGAGAATCCTCTGCCGTTCAACGCTCTTTTTTTTTGCATGGGCGCAAAAATGCATTGTATTTGTCATCACTTTCCATTTAAAGTCCTTATCGGTTTCAGCTTTAGTGCTTCGATGTCTGAGTGGTATAGGTACTTGTATTGATCATAATTTATCATTGCTGTCATGCTGTGTCATTGCTGGGATTGTGATCGTGAGTTCAAGCCCAATTTCAGACAAGGTGTGCTAGATTCCATCCTTAATTGACAAGGATTTGTAGTTTTCATGTAGAAGGTTAAGGGTTCTCATCAGGTCTTTGTACTCTAGCTTTCTCATTAAAACAACTGGATGCAACAATAAAGCTGTTAAATACTAAAAGAGGTCTAAAATGACCACACTTGAGTAACTGTCTTTGTTTTGTATTTTTCAGAAAAAGACAGTTTTTACAACAGATCTGAGTAAAGTGCCTTGCTTCAGACAGAGTTTCCTTTACAGTATTTCAATTGGACTTGGTGGTGGTTTAACATATTTTTTGTTTACAAGTAAGTTTAAACTGTCAATTAGTTAATAAAAATGGTCAATTAAATGTAATTGCACAAATTGTACACAAGACACAGGGCTTATTCTTTGTTTAGTTTGGCATAAAAATTGTACTGCCACAACATTGCGCAGGGGACATAGAAATCCCATTTGTCAATCTGCCGATGCATCGCTCTGTCCATCCCTTTTTTAAGTACTCAGGCCAACATTGCTTGTCAGAAATTTATTAAATGTTAAAATTAAAAATTTTTCAACAAGCTCAAAGTTGGCACCAGTTGCTGATTTTTGTTAGTCATGCCCATAGAATTGTAAATTGTAAATTTAATTATATGAAAATTGACCTGAAAAAAGTCCTTTAATGATTACATTTCATGTAAGATTTTTATAAGTTGAACCAAATTGCATCCATATTATCTTGAAAAGATCTGAACCAAGGGCTAAGATGATTAAGGTAGCTAGTCATATGTTTTGTCCATTGGCATGTCATCACTTAGGTTGTGATTTTGAGCCTTACTGCTGGCAGGATGTGCTGATTCTTCACTCTGTAGCTTTCCTAATAAAACTGGATGCCTTGATAAAGCTGAAAGTGTCATTAAACCCTATTTGAACCATCAATTGTGAACAGATCTTAACTATTTTTTCCAAGGAAACCAGTTTTTTTATTCCATCAAAAAGTGCTCTTGACAACTGTTGGATCTAGACAGAGGTCATTTGCAGCCTTTCTGCTCAGCCTAACATGTCAGGTAGAGTATGGATTTGCCAACATGTTAGAATACATGATAATATAGTTTTATAGAATGTAATGAATCAATGTTCCAGCATGATTAAAATTTAACTGTGTGGCATGTTGGTCTTGCGCAAAGCAGACATGGAAGTTGGCACAACATGCAGAGCTCATTCTTGGTTCAGTAGAAAAATTGATCTCTTGGTACTAAATTTAATTCACTAATAATTTTTGCTAATTACTCTTAGTTAAGAATTTTGCATATACAGTAAATATGGAAATTTTATGTAGGGTGTAAATTTTGCTTATTTCAGTATTGCTGCATGTGCACACAAATTGCCCCATGTGTGAATAGTTTTGAGATTAATGAAATAATGAACCTGCAACCTCAGTGTTGACAGACTATGTGATTAATAGCGAGCACAGCTTGCAGCGGTGAGCTCTATGTCAATTACATGTCTTGTGGTCAAAATGAAATCATGTGATCAAAATCTGCTATGCTGATATTGAATTTTTTTTCCCGGAAGTTGATATGGTAAAAAAACTGTAACAAAGTGAATGAAGAAGGGCTAAAATTAATTTCAAAGAATGACTTAAAAATAAAGTTGACATTGATAAAAAAACAAATGTTGTATTTAAAAATAACAAAAAAATGTTCATACTATTTTTTGCATTCTCTAAATCGATCTTTAAAAACTGTCAATCATAAGACATTTCATATGACGTCACCATTACAAAGAAAGACGTCACATGATCACTGGAATGTAGTCGAGGCACTTATTCGGAAGTAACGTCAATTATGAAAGTGCATTATATATAAATAATAAAGGACTATATTGTCTGTGCTTGCATTTTGGCAATGCCTGCTCCATATTTATAGTTGGTGACCAACTACTTTAACAACTTGGCCACCAAATTCAAAAGAGATAATCACATATGTGTCTACATCAAGAATATTACCATTAAGGGATAAATTCTGAAAATATCAGGCTGCCACAAACCAATGTAGCCCATCAGCATGAGTGAAATTTTCTGGTTTAGTTTTGGCAATACAAGAAATATTATATAATCATCTCAGGGTTTCACCCTAGTAAACAACAGCCATTTGTAACTTTTATTTTTGGTGAAAAAAAAAACTGAAATATTGCTGACTTTTCAAAACATAGTTTCAGCATGTTATGTAAACAAATTATACGAGTCATAAATGATGTATTACTCGTGGTTTCAATAACATAATAGACTTTTTTCATTTTTTGCAGGTAAAACTTTGAAGAGTTTTCATGTTTCCTTTTTGACATATGCAGTAAGTTGGGTTGGAATGTTGTAAGTATATTTTAATATCAAAATTCGGAAAACCACTGTCTATTTTCTTAGTGACATATATTTACATAAATATTTTTGCTTATGTACTTTGTCTTAAAAAAATTCATTGTTGCACAAGCCAGGTATCAAGTTGTTAGTATTTCTTGTATATCAACCAGTTTGAACAAAAGAGCAAGTAAATTGTAGCCACGTAGCCACTACAAAAGGCTAAATTTCCCTGCCTTTCTTATACTCAATATTATTCCAGTGGCAGTCAACTTATTCGTCCATCCCTTGATTTATTTTTTGTAAACTTGTTTTTATCCTGAATATTGCCCGTTGCATGTGAAGCAAATATTCAATCTAACTAATGTTTACACTTCTAGCATGTCTAGGATGACATATTTATGTTATTTAATTGTACAAAAGAATTTCTAGTTTTTTCAATCTTCCATAAAATATTTTTTAAGTATCAATTTTGCAGAATTCTTTTTAGAAAATACTTCTATACTTGTAAAGCCACAGAATTACAATCTTAAGTATTTCTAATATACACGGGACATAAATATGTAAAAACGTGAGAAAAAACTTTATTGAAACATTAAAATATGATTGGTAGTAAACCAGTTGAAATCCATCAGATGCAAAGCTTGTGTTTAAAACAAACAATATTTGTATAATGAATTTGCAGCATTGTATGTGTTACAATCATTGTCAAAATTTTGGATCAAGTTATTGTTTCTATAAAAAATTGTTCAGTATTAATTTTTTAAAGTTCTGTTGAAAAAAATGAGAGCAATAGATTGCTATCAATTTTAATTTGACAGAATGTTATGTTTACAATACATTTAACATGTTTAAGTCATTTTTTTTTTTCAAAATTAACTGGTTTTTAATCTTGACCTAAATATTATTGTTTGTTTGTTTGTTTGAATGGTGTTTAATGCCACTTTCAGCAATTTTTCAGCTATATCATGGCATCTAGTTTTTATTGGGGTAGGAAGCCGGAGTACCCGGAGGAAACCCCTGACCTGCGGTAGGAAAACTGGCAATCTGTGTCAATTTATATAGGAATCAAGTACACCCTACTTGCAGTGAGAATCGAACCCACAATCTCAGTGACGTGATCAATAGTAGACAAACTACCTTAACCACTCAGCCACCAAGGCCCCTGACCTAAATATATTGAAAATTAGTTAATTTGTTGTGTCAAATTTCCAATCACCATAATAATCAAATACCCAGGACCACAGTTCATGTATACAAAATATTTAAAACTTGTAGAAGCAAAATCACATCCTTCTTTCTTTTATTTTTCAGTTCTTACTGCATGGCAAATCGTCATTTAGAAAAAGTTAAGATCAACAACTTTAAAGAATGGTTCAAACAATCAAGAACTGGCACCCAAATAGAATCTGAATCAGGATCCCGCCCTAGCTGATGTTAAAGAATTTTAGAACTAGAATGAATGATGAATGAGTGTGGAATGAATGAATTTTATATTACATGTATTAAAACTAAAAAAATGCATGTTATTTAAGAAAGAATTCATGGAGGCTGTGGTTTGTCATTGTTTTTCCAAGGGGTGACCATTTATGTCGTATTATTTTATCCCGAGCGATAGCAAGCACGTCATATTTGAATATTGATTTTTGGACTATTTTATATTGACATCCTTGTGCAAAACCGTCATAAAACTATTTTGGCAAAATTAAAGGCGCCAGTTCAGTATATATTAACAACAATAATATGCAAAATGTGTCAGGCTGTGAAAAGAACCGTTTTTAGAAGTGTTCTTTATCATCAAACTTTAATTGTACATCTCAATTTCTGAAGGTTCATCAGATAGGAGTTCAGTAATAGCCTCCCCTTTCTTATACAAAGATTTGCCAACTTATATAAGATCAGATTTAAGTTACTGTTGGCAATCTGCAAAATTGTGCAATTATATGGTCTTAAAAAGAACCCTTTTTAGAACTGTTCTTTATCATCAAACGTTATTTGTACATCTGGATGTCTGAAAGTTCATCAGCTACAATGTCAACTAACAGGTATTTGTCAAACAATTAACAATTTGATTAAATTATTGTTTCAAGGAATACCTATTTCACATAAAAAGATCATTATTAAAATACACAAATAAAAACACATGCAATAGATGATTTTTTAGATATACAGATAAATGCTAGACATAAAAGAAAAAATCCATTTTATATAAAGCTCAAATTATTACAGTGTAATGAAATGACAATTGGGTAGATTGTGAAACCCAAAACGCATGAGAAAACAATTTTGTTCAAATGTTGACCAAATACTCTGATTTACGTAATTATACAATGACCGACCTAAATTTTAATTTTCCTGTACTTTATTCGCATGTAGTACTTTAAGGACGTCGAATTTTAAGGACCTTTTGACAACAAGAAAATTATGCAATATGTGCGAATTTATATAATTTAGATTTACGATACTGTTGATAATCTATAATTTAAAAATGAAACCAAAAAGCGAAATTGTGGAATTCTAATTAAAATTTGTTGAAGATTTGATTTTTCTTACAAATACTATTCTTGTAAATTATTTTTTTCCGTGGAACACTAAATTATATAAGAGGAGTAAAATGGCACTCGTTGGAGAATTTTTAACAACAATATAGATTCTTTTTGAAAAATGTGTGTGGCTCTAAAAAGAACCGTTTTTAGAAGCGTTCTTCATCATCAAACTTTAATCGTACATCTCGATGTCTGAAAGTTCATCAGCTACGATGTCAACTACTTCTCCAAACAGTTCCTGTCTGAGTTCAGCTATAGCCTCCGCTTCTTATGGGCATAGTCGTAGTACATGTTTCGCATGCCGTCCACGACAGCTATACGTAGACGAAGTGAATATCTGAACGACTTGTGGTTGTCCTGCTTAGCTTTGTTATATCTCTGTTGAAGAGCATCTAAGGAATAGTTTAGCTGTACAATCTGTTCACAAGCTCTTTTAAAGCGTTTCTCGCTGTCTACCAGTGTAGACCTCTTGTTGCTGCATCTTTGTTGTACTTTGGCTTTCATTGTGTTGATTTCGATGTGTTAGCACTATTAGAGTTGAAACAAGTTCTGAACATCAACGATGACCTGGCTGATTATATACATCCACCTCTCATTTTGACACACCTGAAATTGAGAAAGGATTGTCATAGGAGAGTAATTGAGTTTAAAACACGAGTCCATTGTCAAAACTGTCTCGTGTCGTCAGCTTGTGTTTATTGTCAAACCCCTTTGTTAATTAATCAACGGGTATTTGTCAAACAATTAACAATTTGATTTAATTATTGTTTCAAGGAATACATATTTCACATAAAAAGATCATTATTAAAATAGATAAAACACACGCAATAGATGTTTTTTTTTAGATATACCGAAAATGCTAGATAAAAAAGAAGAAATGCATTTTTTATAAAGCGCAAATTATTAGTGGAATGACCTCATTTTAATAGAAAATGACAATTGGGTGGATTTGAAACCAAAAACGCACGAGAAAACAATTTTGTTCAAATGTTGACCAAATACTCTGATTTACGTAATTATACAATGACCGACCTAAATTTTAATTTTCCTGTACTTTATTCGCATGTAGTACTTTAAGGACGTCGAATTTTAAGGACCTTTTAACAACAAGAAAATTATGCACTATGTGCGAATTTATATAATTAAGATTTACGATACTGTTGATAATCTATAATTTAAAAATGAAACCAAAAAGCGAAATTGTGGAATTCTAATTAAAATTTGTTGAAGATTTGATTTTTCTTACAAATACTATTCTTGTAAATTATTTTTTTCCGTGGAACACTAAATTATATAAGAGGAGTAAAATTGCACTCGTTGGAGAATTTTTACCAAACAATATAGATTCTTTTTGAAAACTGTGTGTGGCTCTGAAAAGAACCGTTTTTAGAAGCGTTCTTCATCATCAAACTTTAATCGTACATCTCGATGTCTGAAAGTTCATCAGCTACGATGTCAACTACTTCTCCAAACAGTTCCTGTCTGAGTTCAGCTATAGCCTCCGCTTTCTTATGGGCATAGTCGTAGTACATGTTTCGCATGCCGTCCACGACAGCTATACGTAGACGAAGTGAATATCTGAACGACTTGTGGTTGTCCTGCTTAGCTTTGTTATATCTCTGTTGAAGAGCATCTAAGGAATAGTTTAGCTGTACAATCTGTTCACAAGCTCTTTTAAAGCGTTTCTCGCTGTCTACCAGTGTAGACCTCTTGTTGCTGCATCTTTGTTGTACTTTGGCTTTCATTGTGTTGATTTCGATGTGTTAGCACTATTAGAGTTGAAACAAGTTCTGAACATCAACGATGACCTGGCTGATTATATACATCCACCTCTCATTTTGACACACCTGAAATTGAGAAAGGATTGTCATAGGAGAGTAATTGAGTTTAAAACACGAGTCCATTGTCAAAACTGTCTCGTGTCGTCAGCTTGTGTTAATTGTCAAACCCCTTTGTTAATTAATCAACGGGTATTTGTCAAACAATTAACAATTTGATTTAATTATTGTTTCAAGGAATACATATTTCACATAAAAAGATCATTATTAAAATTGATAAAACACACGCAATAGATGTTTTTTTAGATATACCCAAAATGCTAGATAAAAAAGAAGAAATGCATTTTTTATAAAGCGCAAATTATTAGTGGAATGACCTCATTTTAATAGAAAATGACAATTGGGTGGATTTGGAACCAAAAAAGCATGAGAAAACAATTTTGTTCAAATGTTGACCAAATACTCTGATTTACGTAATTATACAATGACCGACCTAAATTTTAATTTTCCTGTACTTTATTCGCATGTAGTACTTTAAGGACGTCGAATTTTAAGGACCTTTTGACAACAAGAAAATTATGCAATATGTGCGAATTTATATAATTAAGATTTACGATGCTTTTGATAATCTATAATTTAAAAATGAAACCAAAAAGCGAAATTGTGGAATTCTAATTAAAATTTGTTGAAGGTTTGATTTTTCTTACAAATACTATTCTTGTAAATTATTTTTTTCCGTGGAACACTAAATTATATAAGAGGAGTAAAATGGCACTCGTTGGAGAATTTTTAACAACAATATAGATTCTTTTTGAAAAATGTGTGTGGCTCTGAAAAGAACCGTTTTTAGAAGCGTTCTTCATCATCAAACTTTAATCGTACATCTCGATGTCTGAAAGTTCATCAGCTACGATGTCAACTACTTCTCCAAACAGTTCCTGTCTGAGTTCAGCTATAGCCTCCGCTTTCTTATGGGCATAGTCGTAGTACATGTTTCGCATGCCGTCCACGACAGCTATACGTAGACGAAGTGAATATCTGAACGACTTGTGGTTGTCCTGCTTAGCTTTGTTATATCTCTGTTGAAGAGCATCTAAGGAATAGTTTAGCTGTACAATCTGTTCACAAGCTCTTTTAAAGCGTTTCTCGCTGTCTACCAGTGTAGACCTCTTGTTGCTGCATCTTTGTTGTACTTTGGCTTTCATTGTGTTGATTTCGATGTGTTAGCACTATTGGAGTTGAAACAAGTTCTGAACATCAACGATGACCTGGCTGATTATATACATCCACCTCTCATTTTGACACACCTGAAATTGAGAAAGGATTGTCATAGGAGAGTAATTGAGTTTAAAACACGAGTCCATTGTCAAAACTGTCTCGTGTCGTCAGCTTGTGTTTATTGTCAAACCCCTTTGTTAATTAATCAACGGGTATTTGTCAAACAATTAACAATTTGATTTAATTATTGTTTCAAGGAATACATATTTCACATAAAAAGATCATTATTAAAATAGATAAAACACACGCAATAGATGTTTTTTTTTAGATATACCGAAAATGCTAGATAAAAAAGAAGAAATGCATTTTTTATAAAGCGCAAATTATTAGTGGAATGACCTCATTTTAATAGAAAATGACAATTGGGTGGATTTGAAACCAAAAACGCACGAGAAAACAATTTTGTTCAAATGTTGACCAAATACTCTGATTTACGTAATTATACAATGACCGACCTAAATTTTAATTTTCCTGTACTTTATTCGCATGTAGTACTTTAAGGACGTCGAATTTTAAGGACCTTTTAACAACAAGAAAATTATGCAATATGTGCGAATTTATATAATTAAGATTTACGATACTGTTGATAATCTATAATTTAAAAATGAAACCAAAAAGCGAAATTGTGGAATTCTAATTAAAATTTGTTGAAGATTTGATTTTTCTTACAAATACTATTCTTGTAAATTATTTTTTTCCGTGGAACACTAAATTATATAAGAGGAGTAAAATGGCACTCGTTGGAGAATTTTTACCAAACAATATAGATTCTTTTTGAAAAATGTGTGTGGCTCTGAAAAGAACCGTTTTTAGAAGCGTTCTTCATCATCAAACTTTAATCGTACATCTCGATGTCTGAAAGTTCATCAGCTACGATGTCAACTACTTCTCCAAACAGTTCCTGTCTGAGTTCAGCTATAGCCTCCGCTTTCTTATGGGCATAGTCGTAGTACATGTTTCGCATGCCGTCCACGACAGCTATACGTAGACGAAGTGAATATCTGAACGACTTGTGGTTGTCCTGCTTAGCTTTGTTATATCTCTGTTGAAGAGCATCTAAGGAATAGTTTAGCTGTACAATCTGTTCACAAGCTCTTTTAAAGCGTTTCTCGCTGTCTACCAGTGTAGACCTCATGTTGCTGCATCTTTGTTGTACTTTGGCTTTCATTGTGTTGATTTCGATGTGTTAGCACTATTAGAGTTGAAACAAGTTCTGAACATCAACGATGACCTGGCTGATTATATACATCCACCTCTCATTTTGACACACCTGAAATTGAGAAAGGATTGTCATAGGAGAGTAATTGAGTTTAAAACACGAGTCCATTGTCAAAACTGTCTCGTGTCGTCAGCTTGTGTTAATTGTCAAACCCCTTTGTTAATTAATTAACGGGTATTTGTCAAACAATTAACAATTTGATTTAATTATTGTTTCAAGGAATACATATTTCACATAAAAAGATCATTATTAAAATTGATAAAACACACGCAATAGATGTTTTTTTAGATATACCCAAAATGCTAGATAAAAAAGAAGAAATGCATTTTTTATAAAGCGCAAATTATTAGTGGAATGACCTCATTTTAATAGAAAATGACAATTGGGTGGATTTGGAACCAAAAAAGCATGAGAAAACAATTTTGTTCAAATGTTGACCAAATACTCTGATTTACGTAATTATACAATGACCGACCTAAATTTTAATTTTCCTGTACTTTATTCGCATGTAGTACTTTAAGGACGTCGAATTTTAAGGACCTTTTGACAACAAGAAAATTATGCAATATGTGCGAATTTATATAATTAAGATTTACGATACTGTTGATAATCTATAATTTAAAAATGAAACCAAAAAGCGAAATTGTGGAATTCTAATTAAAATTTGTTGAAGATTTGATTTTTCTTACAAATACTATTCTTGTAAATTATTTTTTTCCGTGGAACACTAAATTATATAAGAGGAGTAAAATGGCACTCGTTGGAGAATTTTTACCAAACAATATAGATTCTTTTTGAAAAATGTGTGTGGCTCTGAAAAGAACCGTTTTTAGAAGCGTTCTTCATCATCAAACTTTAATCGTACATCTCGATGTCTGAAAGTTCATCAGCTACGATGTCAACTACTTCTCCAAACAGTTCCTGTCTGAGTTCAGCTATAGCCTCCGCTTTCTTATGGGCATAGTCGTAGTACATGTTTCGCATGCCGTCCACGACAGCTATACGTAGACGAAGTGAATATCTGAACGACTTGTGGTTGTCCTGCTTAGCTTTGTTATATCTCTGTTGAAGAGCATCTAAGGAATAGTTTAGCTGTACAATCTGTTCACAAGCTCTTTTAAAGCGTTTCTCGCTGTCTACCAGTGTAGACCTCTTGTTGCTGCATCTTTGTTGTACTTTGGCTTTCATTGTGTTGATTTCGATGTGTTAGCACTATTAGAGTTGAAACAAGTTCTGAACATCAACGATGACCTGGCTGATTATATACATCCACCTCTCATTTTGACACACCTGAAATTGAGAAAGGATTGTCATAGGAGAGTAATTGAGTTTAAAACACGAGTCCATTGTCAAAACTGTCTCGTGTCGTCAGCTTGTGTTAATTGTCAAACCCCTTTGTTAATTAATCAACGGGTATTTGTCAAACAATTAACAATTTGATTTAATTATTGTTTCAAGGAATACATATTTCACATAAAAAGATCATTATTAAAATTGATAAAACACACGCAATAGATGTTTTTTTAGATATATCCAAAATGCTAGATAAAAAAGAAGAAATGCATTTTTTATAAAGCGCAAATTATTAGTGGAATGACCTCATTTTAATAGAAAATGACAATTGGGTGGATTTGAAACCAAAAACGCACGAGAAAACAATTTTGTTCAAATGTTGACCAAATACTCTGATTTACGTAATTATACAATGACCGACCTAAATTTTAATTTTCCTGTACTTTATTCGCATGTAGTACTTTAAGGACGTCGAATTTTAAGGACCTTTTAACAACAAGAAAATTATGCACTATGTGCGAATTTATATAATTAAGATTTACGATACTGTTGATAATCTATAATTTAAAAATGAAACCAAAAAGCGAAATTGTGGAATTCTAATTAAAATTTGTTGAAGATTTGATTTTTCTTACAAATACTATTCTTGTAAATTATTTTTTTCCGTGGAACACTAAATTATATAAGAGGAGTAAAATGGCACTCGTTGGAGAATTTTTAACAACAATATAGATTCTTTTTGAAAAATGTGTGTGGCTCTGAAAAGAACCGTTTTTAGAAGCGTTCTTCATCATCAAACTTTAATCGTACATCTCGATGTCTGAAAGTTCATCAGCTACGATGTCAACTACTTCTCCAAACAGTTCCTGTCTGAGTTCAGCTATAGCCTCCGCTTTCTTATGGGCATAGTCGTAGTACATGTTTCGCATGCCGTCCACGACAGCTATACGTAGACGAAGTGAATATCTGAACGACTTGTGGTTGTCCTGCTTAGCTTTGTTATATCTCTGTTGAAGAACATCTAAGGAATAGTTTAGCTGTACAATCTGTTCACAAGCTCTTTTAAAGCGTTTCTCGCTGTCTACCAGTGTAGACCTCTTGTTGCTGCATCTTTGTTGTACTTTGGCTTTCATTGTGTTGATTTCGATGTGTTAGCACTATTAGAGTTGAAACAAGTTCTGAACATCAACGATGACCTGGCTGATTATATACATCCACCTCTCATTTTGACACACCTGAAATTGAGAAAGGATTGTCATAGGAGAGTAATTGAGTTTAAAACACGAGTCCATTGTCAAAACTGTCTCGTGTCGTCAGCTTGTGTTAATTGTCAAACCCCTTTGTTAATTAATCAACGGGTATTTGTCAAACAATTAACAATTTGATTTAATTATTGTTTCAAGGAATACATATTTCACATAAAAAGATCATTATTAAAATTGATAAAACACACGCAATAGATGTTTTTTTAGATATATCCAAAATGCTAGATAAAAAATAAGAAATGCATTTTTTATAAAGCGCAAATTATTAGTGGAATGACCTCATTTTAATAGAAAATGACAATTGGGTGGATTTGAAACCAAAAACGCACGAGAAAACAATTTTGTTCAAATGTTGACCAAATACTCTGATTTACGTAATTATACAATGACCGACCTAAATTTTAATTTTCCTGTACTTTATTCGCATGTAGTACTTTAAGGACGTCGAATTTTAAGGACCTTTTAACAACAAGAAAATTATGCACTATGTGCGAATTTATATAATTAAGATTTACGATACTGTTGATAATCTATAATTTAAAAATGAAACCAAAAAGCGAAATTGTGGAATTCTAATTAAAATTTGTTGAAGATTTGATTTTTCTTACAAATACTATTCTTGTAAATTATTTTTTTCCGTGGAACACTAAATTATATAAGAGGAGTAAAATGGCACTCGTTGGAGAATTTTTAACAACAATATAGATTCTTTTTGAAAAATGTGTGTGGCTCTGAAAAGAACCGTTTTTAGAAGCGTTCTTCATCATCAAACTTTAATCGTACATCTCGATGTCTGAAAGTTCATCAGCTACGATGTCAACTACTTCTCCAAACAGTTCCTGTCTGAGTTCAGCTATAGCCTCCGCTTTCTTATGGGCATAGTCGTAGTACATGTTTCGCATGCCGTCCACGACAGCTATACGTAGACGAAGTGAATATCTGAACGACTTGTGGTTGTCCTGCTTAGCTTTGTTATATCTCTGTTGAAGAGCATCTAAGGAATAGTTTAGCTGTACAATCTGTTCACAAGCTCTTTTAAAGCGTTTCTCGCTGTCTACCAGTGTAGACCTCTTGTTGCTGCATCTTTGTTGTACTTTGGCTTTCATTGTGTTGATTTCGATGTGTTAGCACTATTAGAGTTGAAACAAGTTCTGAACATCAACGATGACCTGGCTGATTATATACATCCACCTCTCATTTTGACACACCTGAAATTGAGAAAGGATTGTCATAGGAGAGTAATTGAGTTTAAAACACGAGTCCATTGTCAAAACTGTCTCGTGTCGTCAGCTTGTGTTAATTGTCAAACCCCTTTGTTAATTAATCAACGGGTATTTGTCAAACAATTAACAATTTGATTTAATTATTGTTTCAAGGAATACATATTTCACATAAAAAGATCATTATTAAAATTGATAAAACACACGCAATAGATGTTTTTTTAGATATACCCAAAATGCTAGATAAAAAATAAGAAATGCATTTTTTATAAAGCGCAAATTATTAGTGGAATGACCTCATTTTAATAGAAAATGACAATTGGGTGGATTTGGAACCAAAAAAGCATGAGAAAACAATTTTGTTCAAATGTTGACCAAATACTCTGATTTACGTAATTATACAATGACCGACCTAAATTTTAATTTTCCTGTACTTTATTCGCATGTAGTACTTTAAGGACGTCGAATTTTAATGACCTTTTGACAACAAGAAAATTATGCAATATGTGCGAATTTATATAATTAAGATTTACGATACTGTTGATAATCTATAATTTAAAAATGAAACCAAAAAGCGAAATTGTGGAATTCTAATTAAAATTTGTTGAAGATTTGATTTTTCTTACAAATACTATTCTTGTAAATTATTTTTTTCCGTGGAACACTAAATTATATAACAGGAGTAAAATGGCACTCGTTGGAGAATTTTTAACAACAATATAGATTCTTTTTGAAAAATGAGTGTGGCTCTGAAAAGAACCGTTTTTAGAAGCGTTCTTCATCATCAAACTTTAATCGTACATCTCGATGTCTGAAAGTTCATCAGCTACGATGTCAACTACTTCTCCAAACAGTTCCTGTCTGAGTTCAGCTATAGCCTCCGCTTTCTTATGGGCATAGTCGTAGTACATGTTTCGCATGCCGTCCACGACAGCTATACGTAGACGAAGTGAATATCTGAACGACTTGTGGTTGTCCTGCTTAGCTTTGTTATATCTCTGTTGAAGAGCATCTAAGGAATAGTTTAGCTGTACAATCTGTTCACAAGCTCTTTTAAAGCGTTTCTCGCTGTCTACCAGTGTAGACCTCTTGTTGCTGCATCTTTGTTGTACTTTGGCTTTCATTGTGTTGATTTCGATGTGTTAGCACTATTGGAGTTGAAACAAGTTCTGAACATCAACGATGACCAGGCTGATTATATACATCCACCTCTCATTTTGACACACCTGAAATTGAGAAAGGATTGTCATAGGAGAGTAATTGAGTTTAAAACACGAGTCCATTGTCAAAACTGTCTCGTGTCGTCAGCTTGTGTTTATTGTCAAACCCCTTTGTTAATTAATCAACGGGTATTTGTCAAACAATTAACAATTTGATTTAATTATTGTTTCAAGGAATACATATTTCACATAAAAAGATCATTATTAAAATTGATAAAACACACGCAATAGATGTTTTTTTAGATATACCCAAAATGCTAGATAAAAAAGAAGAAATGCATTTTTTATAAAGCGCAAATTATTAGTGGAATGACCTCATTTTAATAGAAAATGACAATTGGGTGGATTTGGAACCAAAAAAGCATGAGAAAACAATTTTGTTCAAATGTTGACCAAATACTCTGATTTACGTAATTATACAATGACCGACCTAAATTTTAATTTTCCTGTACTTTATTCGCATGTAGTACTTTAAGGACGTCGAATTTTAAGGACCTTTTGACAACAAGAAAATTATGCAATATGTGCGAATTTATATAATTAAGATTTACGATACTGTTGATAATCTATAATGTAAAAATGAAACCAAAAAGCGAAATTGTGGAATTCTAATTAAAATTTGTTGAAGATTTGATTTTTCTTACAAATACTATTCTTGTAAATTATTTTTTTCCGTGGAACACTAAATTATATAACAGGAGTAAAATGGCACTCGTTGGAGAATTTTTAACAACAATATAGATTCTTTTTGAAAAATGAGTGTGGCTCTGAAAAGAACCGTTTTTAGAAGCGTTCTTCATCATCAAACTTTAATCGTACATCTCGATGTCTGAAAGTTCATCAGCTACGATGTCAACTACTTCTCCAAACAGTTCCTGTCTGAGTTCAGCTATAGCCTCCGCTTTCTTATGGGCATAGTCGTAGTACATGTTTCGCATGCCGTCCACGACAGCTATACGTAGACGAAGTCAATATCTGAACGACTTGTGGTTGTCCTGCTTAGCTTTGTTATATCTCTGTTGAAGAGCATCTAAGGAATAGTTTAGCTGTACAATCTGTTCACAAGCTCTTTTAAAGCGTTTCTCGCTGTCTACCAGTGTAGACCTCTTGTTGCTGCATCTTTGTTGTACTTTGGCTTTCATTGTGTTGATTTCGATGTGTTAGCACTATTAGAGTTGAAACAAGTTCTGAACATCAACGATGACCTGGCTGATTATATACATCCACCTCTCATTTTGACACACCTGAAATTGAGAAAGGATTGTCATAGGAGAGTAATTGAGTTTAAAACACGAGTCCATTGTCAAAACTGTCTCGTGTCGTCAGCTTGTGTTAATTGTCAAACCCCTTTGTTAATTAATCAACGGGTATTTGTCAAACAATTAACAATTTGATTTAATTATTGTTTCAAGGAATACATATTTCACATAAAAAGATCATTATTAAAATTGATAAAACACACGCAATAGATGTTTTTTTAGATATACCCAAAATGCTAGATAAAAAAGAAGAAATGCATTTTTTATAAAGCGCAAATTATTAGTGGAATGACCTCATTTTAATAGAAAATGACAATTGGGTGGATTTGGAACCAAAAAAGCATGAGAAAACAATTTTGTTCAAATGTTGACCAAATACTCTGATTTACGTAATTATACAATGACCGACCTAAATTTTAATTTTCCTCTACTTTATTCGCATGTAGTACTTTAAGGACGTCGAATTTTAATGACCTTTTGACAACAAGAAAATTATGCAATATGTGCGAATTTATATAATTAAGATTTACGATACTGTTGATAATCTATAATTTAAAAATGAAACCAAAAAGCGAAATTGTGGAATTCTAATTAAAATTTGTTGAAGATTTGATTTTTCTTACAAATACTATTCTTGTAAATTATTTTTTTTTCCGTGGAACACTAAATTATATAACAGGAGTAAAATGGCACTCGTTGGAGAATTTTTAACAACAATATAGATTCTTTTTGAAAAATGAGTGTGGCTCTGAAAAGAACCGTTTTTAGAAGCGTTCTTCATCATCAAACTTTAATCGTACATCTCGATGTCTGAAAGTTCATCAGCTACGATGTCAACTACTTCTCCAAACAGTTCCTGTCTGAGTTCAGCTATAGCCTCCGCTTTCTTATGGGCATAGTCGTAGTACATGTTTCGCATGCCGTCCACGACAGCTATACGTAGACGAAGTGAATATCTGAACGACTTGTGGTTGTCCTGCTTAGCTTTGTTATATCTCTGTTGAAGAGCATCTAAGGAATAGTTTAGCTGTACAATCTGTTCACAAGCTCTTTTAAAGCGTTTCTCGCTGTCTACCAGTGTAGACCTCTTGTTGCTGCATCTTTGTTGTACTTTGGCTTTCATTGTGTTGATTTCGATGTGTTAGCACTATTAGAGTTGAAACAAGTTCTGGGACATCAACGATGACCTGGCTGATTATATACATCCACCTCTCATTTTGACACACCTGAAATTGAGAAAGGATTGTCATAGGAGAGTAATTGAGTTTAAAACACGAGTCCATTGTCAAAACTGTCTCGTGTCGTCAGCTTGTGTTAATGGTCAAACCCCTTTGTTAATTAATCAACGGGTATTTGTCAAACAATTAACAATTTGATTTAATTATTGTTTCAAGGAATACATATTTCACATAAAAAGATCATTATTAAAATTGATAAAACACACGCAATAGATGTTTTTTTAGATATACCCAAAATGCTAGATAAAAAATAAGAAATGCATTTTTTATAAAGCGCAAATTATTAGTGGAATGACCTCATTTTAATAGAAAATGACAATTGGGTGGATTTGGAACCAAAAAAGCATGAGAAAACAATTTTGTTCAAATGTTGACCAAATACTCTGATTTACGTAATTATACAATGACCGACCTAAATTTTAATTTTCCTGTACTTTATTCGCATGTAGTACTTTAAGGACGTCGAATTTTAAGGACCTTTTGACAACAAGAAAATTATGCAATATGTGCGAATTTATATAATTAAGATTTACGATACTTTTGATAATCTATAATTTAAAAATGAAACCAAAAAGCGAAATTGTGGAATTCTAATTAAAATTTGTTGAAGATTTGATTTTTCTTACAAATACTATTCTTGTAAATTATTTTTTTCCGTGGAACACTAAATTATATAACAGGAGTAAAATGGCACTCGTTGGAGAATTTTTAACAACAATATAGATTCTTTTTGAAAAATGTGTGTGGCTCTGAAAAGAACCGTTTTTAGAAGCGTTCTTCATCATCAAACTTTAATCGTACATCTCGATGTCTGAAAGTTCATCAGCTACGATGTCAACTACTTCTCCAAACAGTTCCTGTCTGAGTTCAGCTATAGCCTCCGCTTTCTTATGGGCATAGTCGTAGTACATGTTTCGCATGCCGTCCACGACAGCTATACGTAGACGAAGTGAATATCTGAACGACTTGTGGTTGTCCTGCTTAGCTTTGTTATATCTCCGTTGAAGAGCATCTAAGGAATAGTTTAGCTGTACAATCTGTTCACAAGCTCTTTTAAAGCGTTTCTCGCTGTCTACCAGTGTAGACCTCTTGTTGCTGCATCTTTGTTGTACTTTGGCTTTCATTGTGTTGATTTCGATGTGTTAGCACTATTAGAGTTGAAACAAGTTCTGAACATCAACGATGACCTGGCTGATTATATACATCCACCTCTCATTTTGACACACCTGAAATTGAGAAAGGATTGTCATAGGAGAGTAATTGAGTTTAAAACACGAGTCCATTGTCAAAACTGTCTCGTGTCGTCAGCTTGTGTTAATTGTCAAACCCCTTTGTTAATTAATCAACGGGTATTTGTCAAACAATTAACAATTTGATTTAATTATTGTTTCAAGGAATACATATTTCACATAAAAAGATCATTATTAAAATTGATAAAACACACGCAATAGATGTTTTTTTAGATATACCCAAAATGCTAGATAAAAAAGAAGAAATGCATTTTTTATAAAGCGCAAATTATTAGTGGAATGACCTCATTTTAATAGAAAATGACAATTGGGTGGATTTGGAACCAAAAAAGCATGAGAAAACAATTTTGTTCAAATGTTGACCAAATACTCTGATTTACGTAATTATACAATGACCGACCTAAATTTTAATTTTCCTGTACTTTATTCGCATGTAGTACTTTAAGGACGTCGAATTTTAAGGACCTTTTGACAACAAGAAAATTATGCAATATGTGCGAATTTATATAATTAAGATTTACGATACTTTTGATAATCTATAATTTAAAAATGAAACCAAAAAGCGAAATTGTGGAATTCTAATTAAAATTTGTTGAAGATTTGATTTTTCTTACAAATACTATTCTTGTAAATTATTTTTTTCCGTGGAACACTAAATTATATAAGAGGAGTAAAATGGCACTCGTTGGAGAATTTTTAACAACAATATAGATTCTTTTTGAAAAATGTGTGTGGCTCTGAAAAGAACCGTTTTTAGAAGCGTTCTTCATCATCAAACTTTAATCGTACATCTCGATGTCTGAAAGTTCATCAGCTACGATGTCAACTACTTCTCCAAACAGTTCCTGTCTGAGTTCAGCTATAGCCTCCGCTTTCTTATGGGCATAGTCGTAGTACATGTTTCGCATGCCGTCCACGACAGCTATACGTAGACGAAGTGAATATCTGAACGACTTGTGGTTGTCCTGCTTAGCTTTGTTATATCTCTGTTGAAGAGCATCTAAGGAATAGTTTAGCTGTACAATCTGTTCACAAGCTCTTTTAAAGCGTTTCTCGCTGTCTACCAGTGTAGACCTCTTGTTGCTGCATCTTTGTTGTACTTTGGCTTTCATTGTGTTGATTTCGATGTGTTAGCACTATTAGAGTTGAAACAAGTTCTGGGACATCAACGATGACCTGGCTGATTATATACATCCACCTCTCATTTTGACACACCTGAAATTGAGAAAGGATTGTCATAGGAGAGTAATTGAGTTTAAAACACGAGTCCATTGTCAAAACTGTCTCGTGTCGTCAGC
Organism: Limnoperna fortunei; assembly: GCA_944474755.1. Lineage (NCBI taxonomy): Eukaryota > Metazoa > Mollusca > Bivalvia > Mytilida > Modiolidae > Limnoperna > Limnoperna fortunei. The sequence goes on from OX104113.1 coordinate 63,301,576, forward strand.
TTGTGTTAATGGTCAAACCCCTTTGTTAATTAATCAACGGGTATTTGTCAAACAATTAACAATTTGATTTAATTATTGTTTCAAGGAATACATATTTCACATAAAAAGATCATTATTAAAATTGATAAAACACACGCAATAGATGTTTTTTTAGATATACCCAAAATGCTAGATAAAAAATAAGAAATGCATTTTTTATAAAGCGCAAATTATTAGTGGAATGACCTCATTTTAATAGAAAATGACAATTGGGTGGATTTGGAACCAAAAAAGCATGAGAAAACAATTTTGTTCAAATGTTGACCAAATACTCTGATTTACGTAATTATACAATGACCGACCTAAATTTTAATTTTCCTGTACTTTATTCGCATGTAGTACTTTAAGGACGTCGAATTTTAAGGACCTTTTGACAACAAGAAAATTATGCAATATGTGCGAATTTATATAATTAAGATTTACGATACTGTTGATAATCTATAATTTAAAAATGAAACCAAAAAGCGAAATTGTGGAATTCTAATTAAAATTTGTTGAAGATTTGATTTTTCTTACAAATACTATTCTTGTAAATTATTTTTTTCCGTGGAACACTAAATTATATAACAGGAGTAAAATGGCACTCGTTGGAGAATTTTTAACAACAATATAGATTCTTTTTGAAAAATGTGTGTGGCTCTGAAAAGAACCGTTTTTAGAAGCGTTCTTCATCATCAAACTTTAATCGTACATCTCGATGTCTGAAAGTTCATCAGCTACGATGTCAACTACTTCTCCAAACAGTTCCTGTCTGAGTTCAGCTATAGCCTCCGCTTTCTTATGGGCATAGTCGTAGTACATGTTTCGCATGCCGTCCACGACAGCTATACGTAGACGAAGTCAATATCTGAACGACTTGTGGTTGTCCTGCTTAGCTTTGTTATATCTCTGTTGAAGAGCATCTAAGGAATAGTTTAGCTGTACAATCTGTTCACAAGCTCTTTTAAAGCGTTTCTCGCTGTCTACCAGTGTAGACCTCTTGTTGCTGCATCTTTGTTGTACTTTGGCTTTCATTGTGTTGATTTCGATGTGTTAGCACTATTAGAGTTGAAACAAGTTCTGAACATCAACGATGACCTGGCTGATTATATACATCCACCTCTCATTTTGACACACCTGAAATTGAGAAAGGATTGTCATAGGAGAGTAATTGAGTTTAAAACACCAGTCCATTGTCAAAACTGTCTCGTGTCGTCAGCTTGTGTTAATTGTCAAACCCCTTTGTTAATTAATCAACGGGTATTTGTCAAACAATTAACAATTTGATTTAATTATTGTTTCAAGGAATACATATTTCACATAAAAAGATCATTATTAAAATTGATAAAACACACGCAATAGATGTTTTTTTAGATATACCCAAAATGCTAGATAAAAAAGAAGAAATGCATTTTTTATAAAGCGCAAATTATTAGTGGAATGACCTCATTTTAATAGAAAATGACAATTGGGTGGATTTGGAACCAAAAAAGCATGAGAAAACAATTTTGTTCAAATGTTGACCAAATACTCTGATTTACGTAATTATACAATGACCGACCTAAATTTTAATTTTCCTGTACTTTATTCGCATGTAGTACTTTAAGGACGTCGAATTTTAAGGACCTTTTGACAACAAGAAAATTATGCAATATGTGCGAATTTATATAATTAAGATTTACGATACTTTTGATAATCTATAATTTAAAAATGAAACCAAAAAGCGAAATTGTGGAATTCTAATTAAAATTTGTTGAAGATTTGATTTTTCTTACAAATACTATTCTTGTAAATTATTTTTTTCCGTGGAACACTAAATTATATAAGAGGAGTAAAATGGCACTCGTTGGAGAATTTTTAACAACAATATAGATTCTTTTTGAAAAATGTGTGTGGCTCTGAAAAGAACCGTTTTTAGAAGCGTTCTTCATCATCAAACTTTAATCGTACATCTCGATGTCTGAAAGTTCATCAGCTACGATGTCAACTACTTCTCCAAACAGTTCCTGTCTGAGTTCAGCTATAGCCTCCGCTTTCTTATGGGCATAGTCGTAGTACATGTTTCGCATGCCGTCCACGACAGCTATACGTAGACGAAGTGAATATCTGAACGACTTGTGGTTGTCCTGCTTAGCTTTGTTATATCTCTGTTGAAGAGCATCTAAGGAATAGTTTAGCTGTACAATCTGTTCACAAGCTCTTTTAAAGCGTTTCTCGCTGTCTACCAGTGTAGACCTCTTGTTGCTGCATCTTTGTTGTACTTTGGCTTTCATTGTGTTGATTTCGATGTGTTAGCACTATTGGAGTTGAAACAAGTTCTGAACATCAACGATGACCTGGCTGATTATATACATCCACCTCTCATTTTGACACACCTGAAATTGAGAAAGGATTGTCATAGGAGAGTAATTGAGTTTAAAACACGAGTCCATTGTCAAAACTGTCTCGTGTCGTCAGCTTGTGTTTATTGTCAAACCCCTTTGTTAATTAATCAACGGGTATTTGTCAAACAATTAACAATTTGATTTAATTATTGTTTCAAGGAATACATATTTCACATAAAAAGATCATTATTAAAATAGATAAAACACACGCAATAGATGTTTTTTTTAGATATACCGAAAATGCTAGATAAAAAAGAAGAAATGCATTTTTTATAAAGCGCAAATTATTAGTGGAATGACCTCATTTTAATAGAAAATGACAATTGGGTGGATTTGAAACCAAAAACGCACGAGAAAACAATTTTGTTCAAATGTTGACCAAATACTCTGATTTACGTAATTATACAATGACCGACCTAAATTTTAATTTTCCTGTACTTTATTCGCATGTAGTACTTTAAGGACGTCGAATTTTAAGGACCTTTTAACAACAAGAAAATTATGCACTATGTGCGAATTTATATAATTAAGATTTACGATACTGTTGATAATCTATAATTTAAAAATGAAACCAAAAAGCGAAATTGTGGAATTCTAATTAAAATTTGTTGAAGATTTGATTTTTCTTACAAATACTATTCTTGTAAATTATTTTTTTCCGTGGAACACTAAATTATATAAGAGGAGTAAAATTGCACTCGTTGGAGAATTTTTACCAAACAATATAGATTCTTTTTGAAAAATGTGTGTGGCTCTGAAAAGAACCGTTTTTAGAAGCGTTCTTCATCATCAAACTTTAATCGTACATCTCGATGTCTGAAAGTTCATCAGCTACGATGTCAACTACTTCTCCAAACAGTTCCTGTCTGAGTTCAGCTATAGCCTCCGCTTTCTTATGGGCATAGTCGTAGTACATGTTTCGCATGCCGTCCACGACAGCTATACGTAGACGAAGTGAATATCTGAACGACTTGTGGTTGTCCTGCTTAGCTTTGTTATATCTCTGTTGAAGAGCATCTAAGGAATAGTTTAGCTGTACAATCTGTTCACAAGCTCTTTTAAAGCGTTTCTCGCTGTCTACTAGTGTAGACCTCTTGTTGCTGCATCTTTGTTGTACTTTGGCTTTCATTGTGTTGATTTCGATGTGTTAGCACTATTAGAGTTGAAACAAGTTCTGAACATCAACGATGACCAGGCTGATTATATACATCCACCTCTCATTTTGACACACCTGAAATTGAGAAAGGATTGTCATAGGAGAGTAATTGAGTTTAAAACACGAGTCCATTGTCAAAACTGTCTCGTGTCGTCAGCTTGTGTTAATTGTCAAACCCCTTTGTTAATTAATCAACGGGTATTTGTCAAACAATTAACAATTTGATTTAATTATTGTTTCAAGGAATACATATTTCACATAAAAAGATCATTATTAAAATTGATAAAACACACGCAATAGATGTTTTTTTAGATATACCCAAAATGCTAGATAAAAAATAAGAAATGCATTTTTTATAAAGCGCAAATTATTAGTGGAATGACCTCATTTTAATAGAAAATGACAATTGGGTGGATTTGGAACCAAAAAAGCATGAGAAAACAATTTTGTTCAAATGTTGACCAAATACTCTGATTTACGTAATTATACAATGACCGACCTAAATTTTAATTTTCCTCTACTTTATTCGCATGTAGTACTTTAAGGACGTCGAATTTTAAGGACCTTTTGACAACAAGAAAATTATGCAATATGTGCGAATTTATATAATTAAGATTTACGATACTGTTGATAATCTATAATTTAAAAATGAAACCAAAAAGCGAAATTGTGGAATTCTAATTAAAATTTGTTGAAGATTTGATTTTTCTTACAAATACTATTCTTGTAAATTATTTTTTTCCGTGGAACACTAAATTATATAAGAGGAGTAAAATGGCACTCGTTGGAGAATTTTTAACAACAATATAGATTCTTTTTGAAAAATGTGTGTGGCTCTGAAAAGAACCGTTTTTAGAAGCGTTCTTCATCATCAAACTTTAATCGTACATCTCGATGTCTGAAAGTTCATCAGCTACGATGTCAACTACTTCTCCAAACAGTTCCTGTCTGAGTTCAGCTATAGCCTCCGCTTTCTTATGGGCATAGTCGTAGTACATGTTTCGCATGCCGTCCACGACAGCTATACGTAGACGAAGTGAATATCTGAACGACTTGTGGTTGTCCTGCTTAGCTTTGTTATATCTCTGTTGAAGAGCATCTAAGGAATAGTTTAGCTGTACAATCTGTTCACAAGCTCTTTTAAAGCGTTTCTCGCTGTCTACCAGTGTAGACCTCTTGTTGCTGCATCTTTGTTGTACTTTGGCTTTCATTGTGTTGATTTCGATGTGTTAGCACTATTAGAGTTGAAACAAGTTCTGAACATCAACGATGACCTGGCTGATTATATACATCCACCTCTCATTTTGACACACCTGAAATTGAGAAAGGATTGTCATAGGAGAGTAATTGAGTTTAAAACACGAGTCCATTGTCAAAACTGTCTCGTGTCGTCAGCTTGTGTTAATTGTCAAACCCCTTTGTTAATTAATCAACGGGTATTTGTCAAACAATTAACAATTTGATTTAATTATTGTTTCAAGGAATACATATTTCACATAAAAAGATCATTATTAAAATTGATAAAACACACGCAATAGATGTTTTTTTAGATATACCCAAAATGCTAGATAAAAAATAAGAAATGCATTTTTTATAAAGCGCAAATTATTAGTGGAATGACCTCATTTTAATAGAAAATGACAATTGGGTGGATTTGGAACCAAAAAAGCATGAGAAAACAATTTTGTTCAAATGTTGACCAAATACTCTGATTTACGTAATTATACAATGACCGACCTAAATTTTAATTTTCCTCTACTTTATTCGCATGTAGTACTTTAAGGACGTCGAATTTTAAGGACCTTTTGACAACAAGAAAATTATGCAATATGTGCGAATTTATATAATTAAGATTTACGATACTGTTGATAATCTATAATTTAAAAATGAAACCAAAAAGCGAAATTGTGGAATTCTAATTAAAATTTGTTGAAGATTTGATTTTTCTTACAAATACTATTCTTGTAAATTATTTTTTTCCGTGGAACACTAAATTATATAACAGGAGTAAAATGGCACTCGTTGGAGAATTTTTAACAACAATATAGATTCTTTTTGAAAAATGAGTGTGGCTCTGAAAAGAACCGTTTTTAGAAGCGTTCTTCATCATCAAACTTTAATCGTACATCTCGATGTCTGAAAGTTCATCAGCTACGATATCAACTACTTCTCCAAACAGTTCCTGTCTGAGTTCAGCTATAGCCTCCGCTTTCTTATGGGCATAGTCGTAGTACATGTTTCGCATGCCGTCCACGACAGCTATACGTAGACGAAGTGAATATCTGAACGACTTGTGGTTGTCCTGCTTAGCTTTGTTATATCTCTGTTGAAGAGCATCTAAGGAATAGTTTAGCTGTACAATCTGTTCACAAGCTCTTTTAAAGCGTTTCTCGCTGTCTACCAGTGTAGACCTCTTGTTGCTGCATCTTTGTTGTACTTTGGCTTTCATTGTGTTGATTTCGATGTGTTAGCACTATTAGAGTTGAAACAAGTTCTGAACATCAACGATGACCTGGCTGATTATATACATCCACCTCTCATTTTGACACACCTGAAATTGAGAAAGGATTGTCATAGGAGAGTAATTGAGTTTAAAACACGAGTCCATTGTCAAAACTGTCTCGTGTCGTCAGCTTGTGTTAATTGTCAAACCCCTTTGTTAATTAATCAACGGGTATTTGTCAAACAATTAACAATTTGATTTAATTATTGTTTCAAGGAATACATATTTCACATAAAAAGATCATTATTAAAATTGATAAAACACACGCAATAGATGTTTTTTTAGATATACCCAAAATGCTAGATAAAAAATAAGAAATGCATTTTTTATAAAGCGCAAATTATTAGTGGAATGACCTCATTTTAATAGAAAATGACAATTGGGTGGATTTGGAACCAAAAAAGCATGAGAAAACAATTTTGTTCAAATGTTGACCAAATACTCTGATTTACGTAATTATACAATGACCGACCTAAATTTTAATTTTCCTCTACTTTATTCGCATGTAGTACTTTAAGGACGTCGAATTTTAAGGACCTTTTGACAACAAGAAAATTATGCAATATGTGCGAATTTATATAATTAAGATTTACGATACTGTTGATAATCTATAATTTAAAAATGAAACCAAAAAGCGAAATTGTGGAATTCTAATTAAAATTTGTTGAAGATTTGATTTTTCTTACAAATACTATTCTTGTAAATTATTTTTTTCCGTGGAACACTAAATTATATAACAGGAGTAAAATGGCACTCGTTGGAGAATTTTTAACAACAATATAGATTCTTTTTGAAAAATGAGTGTGGCTCTGAAAAGAACCGTTTTTAGAAGCGTTCTTCATCATCAAACTTTAATCGTACATCTCGATGTCTGAAAGTTCATCAGCTACGATGTCAACTACTTCTCCAAACAGTTCCTGTCTGAGTTCAGCTATAGCCTCCGCTTTCTTATGGGCATAGTCGTAGTACATGTTTCGCATGCCGTCCACGACAGCTATACGTAGACGAAGTGAATATCTGAACGACTTGTGGTTGTCCTGCTTAGCTTTGTTATATCTCTGTTGAAGAGCATCTAAGGAATAGTTTAGCTGTACAATCTGTTCACAAGCTCTTTTAAAGCGTTTCTCGCTGTCTACCAGTGTAGACCTCTTGTTGCTGCATCTTTGTTGTACTTTGGCTTTCATTGTGTTGATTTCGATGTGTTAGCACTATTAGAGTTGAAACAAGTTCTGAACATCAACGATGACCTGGCTGATTATATACATCCACCTCTCATTTTGACACACCTGAAATTGAGAAAGGATTGTCATAGGAGAGTAATTGAGTTTAAAACACGAGTCCATTGTCAAAACTGTCTCGTGTCGTCAGCTTGTGTTAATTGTCAAACCCCTTTGTTAATTAATCAACGGGTATTTGTCAAACAATTAACAATTTGATTTAATTATTGTTTCAAGGAATACATATTTCACAAAAAAAGATCATTATTAAAATTGATAAAACACACGCAATAGATGTTTTTTTAGATTTACCCAAAATGCTAGATAAAAAAGAAGAAATGCATTTTTTATAAAGCGCAAATTATTAGTGGAATGACCTCATTTTAATAGAAAATGACAATTGGGTGGATTTGGAACCAAAAAAGCATGAGAAAACAATTTTGTTCAAATGTTGACCAAATACTCTGATTTACGTAATTATACAATGACCGACCTAAATTTTAATTTTCCTGTACTTTATTCGCATGTAGTACTTTAAGGACGTCGAATTTTAAGGACCTTTTGACAACAAGAAAATTATGCAATATGTGCGAATTTATATAATTAAGATTTACGATACTGTTGATAATCTATAATTTAAAAATGAAACCAAAAAGCGAAATTGTGGAATTCTAATTAAAATTTGTTGAAGATTTGATTTTTCTTACAAATACTATTCTTGTAAATTATTTTTTTCCGTGGAACACTAAATTATATAACAGGAGTAAAATGGCACTCGTTGGAGAATTTTTAACAACAATATAGATTCTTTTTGAAAAATGTGTGTGGCTCTGAAAAGAACCGTTTTTAGAAGCGTTCTTCATCATCAAACTTTAATCGTACATCTCGATGTCTGAAAGTTCATCAGCTACGATGTCAACTACTTCTCCAAACAGTTCCTGTCTGAGTTCAGCTATAGCCTCCGCTTTCTTATGGGCATAGTCGTAGTACATGTTTCGCATGCCGTCCACGACAGCTATACGTAGACGAAGTGAATATCTGAACGACTTGTGGTTGTCCTGCTTAGCTTTGTTATATCTCTGTTGAAGAGCATCTAAGGAATAGTTTAGCTGTACAATCTGTTCACAAGCTCTTTTAAAGCGTTTCTCGCTGTCTACCAGTGTAGACCTCTTGTTGCTGCATCTTTGTTGTACTTTGGCCTTCATTGTGTTGATTTCGATGTGTTAGCACTATTGGAGTTGAAACAAGTTCTGAACATCAACGATGACCAGGCTGATTATATACATCCACCTCTCATTTTGACACACCTGAAATTGAGAAAGGATTGTCATAGGAGAGTAATTGAGTTTAAAACACGAGTCCATTGTCAAAACTGTCTCGTGTCGTCAGCTTGTGTTTATTGTCAAACCCCTTTGTTAATTAATCAACGGGTATTTGTCAAACAATTAACAATTTGATTTAATTATTGTTTCAAGGAATACATATTTCACATAAAAAGATCATTATTAAAATTGATAAAACACACGCAATAGATGTTTTTTTAGATATACCCAAAATGCTAGATAAAAAAGAAGAAATGCATTTTTTATAAAGCGCAAATTATTAGTGGAATGACCTCATTTTAATAGAAAATGACAATTGGGTGGATTTGGAACCAAAAAAGCATGAGAAAACAATTTTGTTCAAATGTTGACCAAATACTCTGATTTACGTAATTATACAATGACCGACCTAAATTTTAATTTTCCTCTACTTTATTCGCATGTAGTACTTTAAGGACGTCGAATTTTAAGGACCTTTTGACAACAAGAAAATTATGCAATATGTGCGAATTTATATAATTAAGATTTACGATACTGTTGATAATCTATAATTTAAAAATGAAACCAAAAAGCGAAATTGTGGAATTCTAATTAAAATTTGTTGAAGATTTGATTTTTCTTACAAATACTATTCTTGTAAATTATTTTTTTCCGTGGAACACTAAATTATATAACAGGAGTAAAATGGCACTCGTTGGAGAATTTTTAACAACAATATAGATTCTTTTTGAAAAATGAGTGTGGCTCTGAAAAGAACCGTTTTTAGAAGCATTCTTCATCATCAAACTTTAATCGTACATCTCGATGTCTGAAAGTTCATCAGCTACGATGTCAACTACTTCTACAAACAGTTCCTGTCTGAGTTCAGCTATAGCCTCCGCTTTCTTATGGGCATAGTCGTAGTACATGTTTCGCATGCCGTCCACGACAGCTATACGTAGACGAAGTGAATATCTGAACGACTTGTGGTTGTCCTGCTTAGCTTTGTTATATCTCTGTTGAAGAGCATCTAAGGAATAGTTTAGCTGTACAATCTGTTCACAAGCTCTTTTAAAGCGTTTCTCGTTGTCTACCAGTGTAGACCTCTTGTTGCTGCATCTTTGTTGTACTTTGGCTTTCATTGTGTTGATTTCGATGTGTTAGCACTATTAGAGTTGAAACAAGTTCTGGGACATCAACGATGACCTGGCTGATTATATACATCCACCTCTCATTTTGACACACCTGAAATTGAGAAAGGATTGTCATAGGAGAGTAATTGAGTTTAAAACACGAGTCCATTGTCAAAACTGTCTCGTGTCGTCAGCTTGTGTTAATTGTCAAACCCCTTTGTTAATTAATCAACGGGTATTTGTCAAACAATTAACAATTTGATTTAATTATTGTTTCAAGGAATACATATTTCACATAAAAAGATCATTATTAAAATTGATAAAACACACGCAATAGATGTTTTTTTAGATATACCCAAAATGCTAGATAAAAAATAAGAAATGCATTTTTTATAAAGCGCAAATTATTAGTGGAACGACCTCATTTTAATAGAAAATGACAATTGGGTGGATTTGGAACCAAAAAAGCATGAGAAAACAATTTTGTTCAAATGTTGACCAAATACTCTGATTTACGTAATTATACAATGACCGACCTAAATTTTAATTTTCCTGTACTTTATTCGCATGTAGTACTTTAAGGACGTCGAATTTTAAGGACCTTTTGACAACAAGAAAATTATGCAATATGTGCGAATTTATATAATTAAGATTTACGATACTGTTGATAATCTATAATTTAAAAATGAAACCAAAAAGCGAAATTGTGGAATTCTAATTAAAATTTGTTGAAGATTTGATTTTTCTTACAAATACTATTCTTGTAAATTATTTTTTTCCGTGGAACACTAAATTATATAACAGGAGTAAAATGGCACTCGTTGGAGAATTTTTAACAACAATATAGATTCTTTTTGAAAAATGAGTGTGGCTCTGAAAAGAACCGTTTTTAGAAGCGTTCTTCATCATCAAACTTTAATCGTACATCTCGATGTCTGAAAGTTCATCAGCTACGATGTCAACTACTTCTCCAAACAGTTCCTGTCTGAGTTCAGCTATAGCCTCCGCTTTCTTATGGGCATAGTCGTAGTACATGTTTCGCATGCCGTCCACGACAGCTATACGTAGACGAAGTGAATATCTGAACGACTTGTGGTTGTCCTGCTTAGCTTTGTTATATCTCTGTTGAAGAGCATCTAAGGAATAGTTTAGCTGTACAATCTGTTCACAAGCTCTTTTAAAGCGTTTCTCGCTGTCTACCAGTGTAGACCTCTTGTTGCTGCATCTTTGTTGTACTTTGGCTTTCATTGTGTTGATTTCGATGTGTTAGCACTATTAGAGTTGAAACAAGTTCTGAACATCAACGATGACCTGGCTGATTATATACATCCACCTCTCATTTTGACACACCTGAAATTGAGAAAGGATTGTCATAGGAGAGTAATTGAGTTTAAAACACGAGTCCATTGTCAAAACTGTCTCGTGTCGTCAGCTTGTGTTAATTGTCAAACCCCTTTGTTAATTAATCAACGGGTATTTGTCAAACAATTAACAATTTGATTTAATTATTGTTTCAAGGAATACATATTTCACAAAAAAAGATCATTATTAAAATTGATAAAACACACGCAATAGATGTTTTTTTAGATTTACCCAAAATGCTAGATAAAAAAGAAGAAATGCATTTTTTATAAAGCGCAAATTATTAGTGGAATGACCTCATTTTAATAGAAAATGACAATTGGGTGGATTTGGAACCAAAAAAGCATGAGAAAACAATTTTGTTCAAATGTTGACCAAATACTCTGATTTACGTAATTATACAATGACCGACCTAAATTTTAATTTTCCTGTACTTTATTCGCATGTAGTACTTTAAGGACGTCGAATTTTAAGGACCTTTTGACAACAAGAAAATTATGCAATATGTGCGAATTTATATAATTAAGATTTACGATACTGTTGATAATCTATAATTTAAAAATGAAACCAAAAAGCGAAATTGTGGAATTCTAATTAAAATTTGTTGAAGATTTGATTTTTCTTACAAATACTATTCTTGTAAATTATTTTTTTCCGTGGAACACTAAATTATATAACAGGAGTAAAATGGCACTCGTTGGAGAATTTTTAACAACAATATAGATTCTTTTTGAAAAATGTGTGTGGCTCTGAAAAGAACCGTTTTTAGAAGCGTTCTTCATCATCAAACTTTAATCGTACATCTCGATGTCTGAAAGTTCATCAGCTACGATGTCAACTACTTCTACAAACAGTTCCTGTCTGAGTTCAGCTATAGCCTCCGCTTTCTTATGGGCATAGTCGTAGTACATGTTTCGCATGCCGTCCACGACAGCTATACGTAGACGAAGTGAATATCTGAACGACTTGTGGTTGTCCTGCTTAGCTTTGTTATATCTCTGTTGAAGAGCATCTAAGGAATAGTTTAGCTGTACAATCTGTTCACAAGCTCTTTTAAAGCGTTTCTCGCTGTCTACCAGTGTAGACCTCTTGTTGCTGCATCTTTGTTGTACTTTGGCCTTCATTGTGTTGATTTCGATGTGTTAGCACTATTGGAGTTGAAACAAGTTCTGAACATCAACGATGACCAGGCTGATTATATACATCCACCTCTCATTTTGACACACCTGAAATTGAGAAAGGATTGTCATAGGAGAGTAATTGAGTTTAAAACACGAGTCCATTGTCAAAACTGTCTCGTGTCGTCAGCTTGTGTTTATTGTCAAACCCCTTTGTTAATTAATCAACGGGTATTTGTCAAACAATTAACAATTTGATTTAATTATTGTTTCAAGGAATACATATTTCACATAAAAAGATCATTATTAAAATTGATAAAACACACGCAATAGATGTTTTTTTAGATATACCCAAAATGCTAGATAAAAAAGAAGAAATGCATTTTTTATAAAGCGCAAATTATTAGTGGAATGACCTCATTTTAATAGAAAATGACAATTGGGTGGATTTGGAACCAAAAAAGCATGAGAAAACAATTTTGTTCAAATGTTGACCAAATACTCTGATTTACGTAATTATACAATGACCGACCTAAATTTTAATTTTCCTCTACTTTATTCGCATGTAGTACTTTAAGGACGTCGAATTTTAAGGACCTTTTGACAACAAGAAAATTATGCAATATGTGCGAATTTATATAATTAAGATTTACGATACTGTTGATAATCTATAATTTAAAAATGAAACCAAAAAGCGAAATTGTGGAATTCTAATTAAAATTTGTTGAAGATTTGATTTTTCTTACAAATACTATTCTTGTAAATTATTTTTTTCCGTGGAACACTAAATTATATAACAGGAGTAAAATGGCACTCGTTGGAGAATTTTTAACAACAATATAGATTCTTTTTGAAAAATGAGTGTGGCTCTGAAAAGAACCGTTTTTAGAAGCATTCTTCATCATCAAACTTTAATCGTACATCTCGATGTCTGAAAGTTCATCAGCTACGATGTCAACTACTTCTACAAACAGTTCCTGTCTGAGTTCAGCTATAGCCTCCGCTTTCTTATGGGCATAGTCGTAGTACATGTTTCGCATGCCGTCCACGACAGCTATACGTAGACGAAGTGAATATCTGAACGACTTGTGGTTGTCCTGCTTAGCTTTGTTATATCTCTGTTGAAGAGCATCTAAGGAATAGTTTAGCTGTACAATCTGTTCACAAGCTCTTTTAAAGCGTTTCTCGTTGTCTACCAGTGTAGACCTCTTGTTGCTGCATCTTTGTTGTACTTTGGCTTTCATTGTGTTGATTTCGATGTGTTAGCACTATTAGAGTTGAAACAAGTTCTGGGACATCAACGATGACCTGGCTGATTATATACATCCACCTCTCATTTTGACACACCTGAAATTGAGAAAGGATTGTCATAGGAGAGTAATTGAGTTTAAAACACGAGTCCATTGTCAAAACTGTCTCGTGTCGTCAGCTTGTGTTAATTGTCAAACCCCTTTGTTAATTAATCAACGGGTATTTGTCAAACAATTAACAATTTGATTTAATTATTGTTTCAAGGAATACATATTTCACATAAAAAGATCATTATTAAAATTGATAAAACACACGCAATAGATGTTTTTTTAGATATACCCAAAATGCTAGATAAAAAATAAGAAATGCATTTTTTATAAAGCGCAAATTATTAGTGGAACGACCTCATTTTAATAGAAAATGACAATTGGGTGGATTTGGAACCAAAAAAGCATGAGAAAACAATTTTGTTCAAATGTTGACCAAATACTCTGATTTACGTAATTATACAATGACCGACCTAAATTTTAATTTTCTTGTACTTTATTCGCATGTAGTACTTTAAGGACGTCGAATTTTAAGGACCTTTTGACAACAAGAAAATTATGCAATATGTGCGAATTTATATAATTAAGATTTACGATACTGTTGATAATCTATAATTTAAAAATGAAACCAAAAAGCGAAATTGTGGAATTCTAATTAAAATTTGTTGAAGATTTGATTTTTCTTACAAATACTATTCTTGTAAATTATTTTTTTCCGTGGAACACTAAATTATATAACAGGAGTAAAATGGCACTCGTTGGAGAATTTTTAACAACAATATAGATTCTTTTTGAAAAATGAGTGTGGCTCTGAAAAGAACCGTTTTTAGAAGCGTTCTTCATCATCAAACTTTAATCGTACATCTCGATGTCTGAAAGTTCATCAGCTACGATGTCAACTACTTCTCCAAACAGTTCCTGTCTGAGTTCAGCTATAGCCTCCGCTTTCTTATGGGCATAGTCGTAGTACATGTTTCGCATGCCGTCCACGACAGCTATACGTAGACGAAGTGAATATCTGAACGACTTGTGGTTGTCCTGCTTAGCTTTGTTATATCTCTGTTGAAGAGCATCTAAGGAATAGTTTAGCTGTACAATCTGTTCACAAGCTCTTTTAAAGCGTTTCTCGCTGTCTACCAGTGTAGACCTCTTGTTGCTGCATCTTTGTTGTACTTTGGCTTTCATTGTGTTGATTTCGATGTGTTAGCACTATTAGAGTTGAAACAAGTTCTGAACATCAACGATGACCTGGCTGATTATATACATCCACCTCTCATTTTGACACACCTGAAATTGAGAAAGGATTGTCATAGGAGAGTAATTGAGTTTAAAACACGAGTCCATTGTCAAAACTGTCTCGTGTCGTCAGCTTGTGTTAATTGTCAAACCCCTTTGTTAATTAATCAACGGGTATTTGTCAAACAATTAACAATTTGATTTAATTATTGTTTCAAGGAATACATATTTCACATAAAAAGATCATTATTAAAATTGATAAAACACACGCAATAGATGTATTTTTAGATATACCCAAAATGCTAGATAAAAAAGAAGAAATGCATTTTTTATAAAGCGCAAATTATTAGTGGAATGACCTCATTTTAATAGAAAATGACAATTGGGTGGATTTGGAACCAAAAAAGCATGAGAAAACAATTTTGTTCAAATGTTGACCAAATACTCTGATTTACGTAATTATACAATGACCGACCTAAATTTTAATTTTCCTGTACTTTATTCGCATGTAGTACTTTAAGGACGTCGAATTTTAAGGACCTTTTGACAACAAGAAAATTATGCAATATGTGCGAATTTATATAATTAAGATTTACGATACTGTTGATAATCTATAATTTAAAAATGAAACCAAAAAGCGAAATTGTGGAATTCTAATTAAAATTTGTTGAAGATTTGATTTTTCTTACAAATACTATTCTTGTAAATTATTTTTTTCCGTGGAACACTAAATTATATAACAGGAGTAAAATGGCACTCGTTGGAGAATTTTTAACAACAATATAGATTCTTTTTGAAAAATGTGTGTGGCTCTGAAAAGAACCGTTTTTAGAAGCGTTCTTCATCATCAAACTTTAATCGTACATCTCGATGTCTGAAAGTTCATCAGCTACGATGTCAACTACTTCTCCAAACAGTTCCTGTCTGAGTTCAGCTATAGCCTCCGCTTTCTTATGGGCATAGTCGTAGTACATGTTTCGCATGCCGTCCACGACAGCTATACGTAGACGAAGTGAATATCTGAACGACTTGTGGTTGTCCTGCTTAGCTTTGTTATATCTCTGTTGAAGAGCATCTAAGGAATAGTTTAGCTGTACAATCTGTTCACAAGCTCTTTTAAAGCGTTTCTCGCTGTCTACCAGTGTAGACCTCTTGTTGCTGCATCTTTGTTGTACTTTGGCCTTCATTGTGTTGATTTCGATGTGTTAGCACTATTGGAGTTGAAACAAGTTCTGAACATCAACGATGACCAGGCTGATTATATACATCCACCTCTCATTTTGACACACCTGAAATTGAGAAAGGATTGTCATAGGAGAGTAATTGAGTTTAAAACACGAGTCCATTGTCAAAACTGTCTCGTGTCGTCAGCTTGTGTTTATTGTCAAACCCCTTTGTTAATTAATCAACGGGTATTTGTCAAACAATTAACAATTTGATTTAATTATTGTTTCAAGGAATACATATTTCACATAAAAAGATCATTATTAAAATTGATAAAACACACGCAATAGATGTTTTTTTAGATATACCCAAAATGCTAGATAAAAAAGAAGAAATGCATTTTTTATAAAGCGCAAATTATTAGTGGAATGACCTCATTTTAATAGAAAATGACAATTGGGTGGATTTGGAACCAAAAAAGCATGAGAAAACAATTTTGTTCAAATGTTGACCAAATACTCTGATTTACGTAATTATACAATGACCGACCTAAATTTTAATTTTCCTCTACTTTATTCGCATGTAGTACTTTAAGGACGTCGAATTTTAAGGACCTTTTGACAACAAGAAAATTATGCAATATGTGCGAATTTATATAATTAAGATTTACGATACTGTTGATAATCTATAATTTAAAAATGAAACCAAAAAGCGAAATTGTGGAATTCTAATTAAAATTTGTTGAAGATTTGATTTTTCTTACAAATACTATTCTTGTAAATTATTTTTTTCCGTGGAACACTAAATTATATAACAGGAGTAAAATGGCACTCGTTGGAGAATTTTTAACAACAATATAGATTCTTTTTGAAAAATGAGTGTGGCTCTGAAAAGAACCGTTTTTAGAAGCATTCTTCATCATCAAACTTTAATCGTACATCTCGATGTCTGAAAGTTCATCAGCTACGATGTCAACTACTTCTACAAACAGTTCCTGTCTGAGTTCAGCTATAGCCTCCGCTTTCTTATGGGCATAGTCGTAGTACATGTTTCGCATGCCGTCCACGACAGCTATACGTAGACGAAGTGAATATCTGAACGACTTGTGGTTGTCCTGCTTAGCTTTGTTATATCTCTGTTGAAGAGCATCTAAGGAATAGTTTAGCTGTACAATCTGTTCACAAGCTCTTTTAAAGCGTTTCTCGTTGTCTACCAGTGTAGACCTCTTGTTGCTGCATCTTTGTTGTACTTTGGCTTTCATTGTGTTGATTTCGATGTGTTAGCACTATTAGAGTTGAAACAAGTTCTGGGACATCAACGATGACCTGGCTGATTATATACATCCACCTCTCATTTTGACACACCTGAAATTGAGAAAGGATTGTCATAGGAGAGTAATTGAGTTTAAAACACGAGTCCATTGTCAAAACTGTCTCGTGTCGTCAGCTTGTGTTAATTGTCAAACCCCTTTGTTAATTAATCAACGGGTATTTGTCAAACAATTAACAATTTGATTTAATTATTGTTTCAAGGAATACATATTTCACATAAAAAGATCATTATTAAAATTGATAAAACACACGCAATAGATGTTTTTTTAGATATACCCAAAATGCTAGATAAAAAATAAGAAATGCATTTTTTATAAAGCGCAAATTATTAGTGGAACGACCTCATTTTAATAGAAAATGACAATTGGGTGGATTTGGAACCAAAAAAGCATGAGAAAACAATTTTGTTCAAATGTTGACCAAATACTCTGATTTACGTAATTATACAATGACCGACCTAAATTTTAATTTTCCTGTACTTTATTCGCATGTAGTACTTTAAGGACGTCGAATTTTAAGGACCTTTTGACAACAAGAAAATTATGCAATATGTGCGAATTTATATAATTAAGATTTACGATACTGTTGATAATCTATAATTTAAAAATGAAACCAAAAAGCGAAATTGTGGAATTCTAATTAAAATTTGTTGAAGATTTGATTTTTCTTACAAATACTATTCTTGTAAATTATTTTTTTCCGTGGAACACTAAATTATATAACAGGAGTAAAATGGCACTCGTTGGAGAATTTTTAACAACAATATAGATTCTTTTTGAAAAATGAGTGTGGCTCTGAAAAGAACCGTTTTTAGAAGCGTTCTTCATCATCAAACTTTAATCGTACATCTCGATGTCTGAAAGTTCATCAGCTACGATGTCAACTACTTCTCCAAACAGTTCCTGTCTGAGTTCAGCTATAGCCTCCGCTTTCTTATGGGCATAGTCGTAGTACATGTTTCGCATGCCGTCCACGACAGCTATACGTAGACGAAGTGAATATCTGAACGACTTGTGGTTGTCCTGCTTAGCTTTGTTATATCTCTGTTGAAGAGCATCTAAGGAATAGTTTAGCTGTACAATCTGTTCACAAGCTCTTTTAAAGCGTTTCTCGCTGTCTACCAGTGTAGACCTCTTGTTGCTGCATCTTTGTTGTACTTTGGCTTTCATTGTGTTGATTTCGATGTGTTAGCACTATTAGAGTTGAAACAAGTTCTGAACATCAACGATGACCTGGCTGATTATATACATCCACCTCTCATTTTGACACACCTGAAATTGAGAAAGGATTGTCATAGGAGAGTAATTGAGTTTAAAACACGAGTCCATTGTCAAAACTGTCTCGTGTCGTCAGCTTGTGTTAATTGTCAAACCCCTTTGTTAATTAATCAACGGGTATTTGTCAAACAATTAACAATTTGATTTAATTATTGTTTCAAGGAATACATATTTCACATAAAAAGATCATTATTAAAATTGATAAAACACACGCAATAGATGTATTTTTAGATATACCCAAAATGCTAGATAAAAAAGAAGAAATGCATTTTTTATAAAGCGCAAATTATTAGTGGAATGACCTCATTTTAATAGAAAATGACAATTGGGTGGATTTGGAACCAAAAAAGCATGAGAAAACAATTTTGTTCAAATGTTGACCAAATACTCTGATTTACGTAATTATACAATGACCGACCTAAATTTTAATTTTCCTCTACTTTATTCGCATGTAGTACTTTAAGGACGTCGAATTTTAATGACCTTTTGACAACAAGAAAATTATGCAATATGTGCGAATTTATATAATTAAGATTTACGATACTGTTGATAATCTATAATTTAAAAATGAAACCAAAAAGCGAAATTGTGGAATTCTAATTAAAATTTGTTGAAGATTTGATTTTTCTTACAAATACTATTCTTGTAAATTATTTTTTTCCGTGGAACACTAAATTATATAACAGGAGTAAAATGGCACTCGTTGGAGAATTTTTAACAACAATATAGATTCTTTTTGAAAAATGAGTGTGGCTCTGAAAAGAACCGTTTTTAGAAGCGTTCTTCATCATCAAACTTTAATCGTACATCTCGATGTCTGAAAGTTCATCAGCTACGATGTCAACTACTTCTCCAAACAGTTCCTGTCTGAGTTCAGCTATAGCCTCCGCTTTCTTATGGGCATAGTCGTAGTACATGTTTCGCATGCCGTCCACGACAGCTATACGTAGACGAAGTGAATATCTGAACGACTTGTGGTTGTCCTGCTTAGCTTTGTTATATCTCTGTTGAAGAGCATCTAAGGAATAGTTTAGCTGTACAATCTGTTCACAAGCTCTTTTAAAGCGTTTCTCGCTGTCTACCAGTGTAGACCTCTTGTTGCTGCATCTTTGTTGTACTTTGGCTTTCATTGTGTTGATTTCGATGTGTTAGCACTATTGGAGTTGAAACAAGTTCTGAACATCAACGATGACCTGGCTGATTATATACATCCACCTCTCATTTTGACACACCTGAAATTGAGAAAGGATTGTCATAGGAGAGTAATTGAGTTTAAAACACGAGTCCATTGTCAAAACTGTCTCGTGTCGTCAGCTTGTGTTTATTGTCAAACCCCTTTGTTAATTAATCAACGGGTATTTGTCAAACAATTAACAATTTGATTTAATTATTGTTTCAAGGAATACATATTTCACATAAAAAGATCATTATTAAAATTGATAAAACACACGCAATAGATGTTTTTTTAGATATACCCAAAATGCTAGATAAAAAGATTAAATGCATTTTTTATAAAGCGCAAATTATTAGTGGAATGACCTCATTTTAATAGAAAATGACAATTGGGTGGATTTGGAACCAAAAATGCTTGAGAAAACAATTTTGTTCAAATGTTGACCAAATACTCTGATTTACGTAATTATACAATGACCGACCTAAATTTTAATTTTCCTGTACTTTATTCGCATGTAGTACTTTAAGGACGTCGAATTTTAAGGACCTTTTGACAACAAGAAAATTATGCAATATGTGCGAATTTATATAATTAAGATTTACGATACTGTTGATAATCTATAATTTAAAAATGAAACCAAAAAGCGAAATTGTGGAATTCTAATTAAAATTTGTTGAAGATTTGATTTTTCTTACAAATACTATTCTTGTAAATTATTTTTTTCCGTGGAACACTAAATTATATAAGAGGAGTAAAATGGCACTCGTTGGAGAATTTTTAACAACAATATAGATTCTTTTTGAAAAATGTGTGTGGCTCTGAAAAGAACCGTTTTTAGAAGCGTTCTTCATCATCAAACTTTAATCGTACATCTCGATGTCTGAAAGTTCATCAGCTACGATGTCAACTACTTCTCCAAACAGTTCCTGTCTGAGTTCAGCTATAGCCTCCGCTTTCTTATGGGCATAGTCGTAGTACATGTTTCGCATGCCGTCCACGACAGCTATACGTAGACGAAGTGAATATCTGAACGACTTGTGGTTGTCCTGCTTAGCTTTGTTATATCTCTGTTGAAGAGCATCTAAGGAATAGTTTAGCTGTACAATCTGTTCACAAGCTCTTTTAAAGCGTTTCTCGCTGTCTACCAGTGTAGACCTCTTGTTGCTGCATCTTTGTTGTACTTTGGCTTTCATAGTGTTGATTTCGATGTGTTAGCACTATTAGAGTTGAAACAAGTTCTGAACATCAACGATGACCTGGCTGATTATATACATCCACCTCTCATTTTGACACACCTGAAATTGAGAAAGGATTGTCATAGGAGAGTAATTGAGTTTAAAACACGAGTCCATTGTCAAAACTGTCTCGTGTCGTCAGCTTGTGTTAATTGTCAAACCCCTTTGTTAATTAATCAACGGGTATTTGTCAAACAATTAACAATTTGATTTAATTATTGTTTCAAGGAATACATATTTCACATAAAAAGATCATTATTAAAATTGATAAAACACACGCAATAGATGTTTTTTTAGATATACCCAAAATGCTAGATAAAAATGAAGAAATGCATTTTTTATAAAGCGCAAATTATTAGTGGAATGACCTCATTTTAATAGAAAATGACAATTGGGTGGATTTGGAACCAAAAAAGCATGAGAAAACAATTTTGTTCAAATGTTGACCAAATACTCTGATTTACGTAATTATACAATGACCGACCTAAATTTTAATTTTCCTGTACTTTATTCGCATGTAGTACTTTAAGGACGTCGAATCAACCAGAAAATTATGCAATATGTGCGAATTTATATAATTAAGATTTACGATACTGTTGATAATCTATAATTTAAAAATGAAACCAAAAAGCGAAATTGTGGAATTCTAATTAAAATTTGTTGAAGATTTGATTTTTCTTACAAATACTATTCTTGTAAATTATTTTTTTCCGTGGAACACTAAATTATATAAGAGGAGTAAAATGGCACTCGTTGGAGAATTTTTAACAACAATATAGATTCTTTTTGAAAAATGTGTGTGGCTCTGAAAAGAACCGTTTTTAGAAGCGTTCTTCATCATCAAACTTTAATCGTACATCTCGATGTCTGAAAGTTCATCAGCTACGATGTCAACTACTTCTCCAAACAGTTCCTGTCTGAGTTCAGCTATAGCCTCCGCTTTCTTATGGGCATAGTCGTAGTACATGTTTCGCATGCCGTCCACGACAGCTATACGTAGACGAAGTGAATATCTGAACGACTTGTGGTTGTCCTGCTTAGCTTTGTTATATCTCTGTTGAAGAGCATCTAAGGAATAGTTTAGCTGTACAATCTGTTCACAAGCTCTTTTAAAGCGTTTCTCGCTGTCTACCAGTGTAGACCTCTTGTTGCTGCATCTTTGTTGTACTTTGGCTTTCATTGTGTTGATTTCGATGTGTTAGCACTATTAGAGTTGAAACAAGTTCTGAACATCAACGATGACCTGGCTGATTATATACATCCACCTCTCATTTTGACACACCTGAAATTGAGAAAGGATTGTCATAGGAGAGTAATTGAGTTTAAAACACGAGTCCATTGTCAAAACTGTCTCGTGTCGTCAGCTTGTGTTAATTGTCAAACCCCTTTGTTAATTAATCAACGGGTATTTGTCAAACAATTAACAATTTGATTTAATTATTGTTTCAAGGAATACATATTTCACAAAAAAAGATCATTATTAAAATTGATAAAACACACGCAATAGATGTTTTTTTAGATATACCCAAAATGCTAGATAAAAAAGAAGAAATGCATTTTTTATAAAGCGCAAATTATTAGTGGAATGACCTCATTTTAATAGAAAATGACAATTGGGTGGATTTGGAACCAAAAAAGCATGAGAAAACAATTTTGTTCAAATGTTGACCAAATACTCTGATTTACGTAATTATACAATGACCGACCTAAATTTTAATTTTCCTGTACTTTATTCGCATGTAGTACTTTAAGGACGTCGAATCAACAAGAAAATTATGCAATATGTGCGAATTTATATAATTAAGATTTACGATACTGTTGATAATCTATAATTTAAAAATGAAACCAAAAAGCGAAATTGTGGAATTCTAATTAAAATTTGTTGAAGATTTGATTTTTCTTACAAATACTATTCTTGTAAATTATTTTTTTCCGTGGAACACTAAATTATATAAGTGGAGTAAAATGGCACTCGTTGGAGAATTTTTAACAACAATATAGATTCTTTTTGAAAAATGTGTGTGGCTCTGAAAAGAACCGTTTTTAGAAGCGTTCTTCATCATCAAACTTTAATCGTACATCTCGATGTCTGAAAGTTCATCAGCTACGATGTCAACTACTTCTCCAAACAGTTCCTGTCTGAGTTCAGCTATAGCCTCCGCTTTCTTATGGGCATAGTCGTAGTACATGTTTCGCATGCCGTCCACGACAGCTATACGTAGACGAAGTGAATATCTGAACGACTTGTGGTTGTCCTGCTTAGCTTTGTTATATCTCTGTTGAAGAGCATCTAAGGAATAGTTTAGCTGTACAATCTGTTCACAAGCTCTTTTAAAGCGTTTCTCGCTGTCTACCAGTGTAGACCTCTTGTTGCTGCATCTTTGTTGTACTTTGGCTTTCATTGTGTTGATTTCGATGTGTTAGCACTATTAGAGTTGAAACAAGTTCTGAACATCAACGATGACCTGGCTGATTATATACATCCACCTCTCATTTTGACACACCTGAAATTGAGAAAGGATTGTCATAGGAGAGTAATTGAGTTTAAAACACGAGTCCATTGTCAAAACTGTCTCGTGTCGTCAGCTTGTGTTAATTGTCAAACCCCTTTGTTAATTAATCAACAGGTATTTGTCAAACAATTAACAATTTGATTTAATTATTGTTTCAAGGAATACATATTTCACATAAAAAGATCATTATTAAAATTGATAAAACACACGCAATAGATGTTTTTTTAGATATACCCAAAATGCTAGATAAAAATGAAGAAATGCATTTTTTATAAAGCGCAAATTATTAGTGGAATGACCTCATTTTAATAGAAAATGACAATTGGGTGGATTTGGAACCAAAAAAGCATGAGAAAACAATTTTGTTCAAATGTTGACCAAATACTCTGATTTACGTAATTATACAATGACCGACCTAAATTTTAATTTTCCTGTACTTTATTCGCATGTAGTACTTTAAGGACGTCGAATTTTAAGGACCTTTTGACAACAAGAAAATTATGCAATATGTGCGAATTTATATAATTAAGATTTACGATACTGTTGATAATCTATAATTTAAAAATGAAACCAAAAAGCGAAATTGTGGAATTCTAATTAAAATTTGTTGAAGATTTGATTTTTCCTGTACTTTATTCGCATGTAGTAGTTTAAGGACGTGGAATTTTAAGGACCTTTTGACAACAAGAAAATTATGCAATATGTGCGAATTTATATAATTAAGATTTACGATACTGTTGATAATCTATAATTTAAAAATGAAACCAAAAAGCGAAATTGTGGAATTCTAATTAAAATTTGTTGAAGATTTGATTTTTCCTACAAATACTATTCTTGTAAATTATATTTTTCCGTGGAACACTAAATTATATAAGAGGAGTAAAATGGCACTCGTTGGAGAATTTTTAACAACAATATAGATTCTTTTTGAAAAATGTGTGTGGCTCTTAAAAGAACCGTTTAAAGAAGTGTTCTTCATCATCAAAAGTTAATCGTACATCTCGATGTCTGAAGGTTCATCAGCTACGATGTCAACTACTTCTCCAAACAGTTCCTGTCTGAGTTCAGCTATAGCCTCCGCTTTCTTATGGGCATAGTCGTAGTACATGTTTCGCATGCCGTCCACGACAGCTATACGTAGACGAAGTGAATATCTGAACGACTTGTGGTTGTCCTGCTTAGCTTTGTTATATCTCTGTTGAAGAGCATCTAAGGAATAGTTTAGCTGTACAATCTGTTCACAAGCTCTTTTAAAGCGTTTCTCGCTGTCTACCAGTGTAGACCTCTTGTTGCTGCATCTTTGTTGTACTTTGGCTTTCATTGTGTTGATTTCGATGTGTTAGCACTATTGGAGTTGAAACAAGTTCTGAACATCAACGATGACCTGGCTGATTATATACATGCACCTCTCATTTTGACACACCTGAAATTGAGAAAGGATTGTCATAGGAGAGTAATTGAATTTAAAACACGAGTCCATTGTCAAAACTGTCTCGTGTCGTCAGCTTGTGTTTATTGTCAAACCCCTTTGTTAATTAATCAACGGGTATTTGTCAAACAATTAACAATTTGATTTAATTATTGTTTCAAGGAATACATATTTCACATAAAAAGATCATTATTAAAATAGATAAAACACACGCAATAGATGTTTTTTAGATATACCGAAAATGCTAGATAAAAAAGAAGAAATGCATTTTTTAAAAAGCGCAAATTATTAGTGGAATGACCTCATTTTAATAGAAAATGACAATTGGGTGGATTTGAAACCAAAAACGCACGAGAAAACAATTTTGTTCAAATGTTGACCAAATACTCTGATTTACGTAATTATACAATGACCGACCTAAATTTTAATTTTCCTGTACTTTATTCGCATGTAGTACTTTAGGGACGTCGAATTTTAAGGACCTTTTGACAACAAGAAAATTATGCAATATGTGCGAATTTATATAATTAAGATTTACGATACTGTTGATAATCTATAATTTAAAAATGAAACCAAAAAGCGAAATTGTGGAATTCTAATTAAAATTTGTTGAAGATTTGATTTTTCTTACAAATACTATTCTTGTAAATTATTTTTTTCCGTGGAACACTAAATTATATAAGAGGAGTAAAATGGCACTCGTTGGAGAATTTTTACCAAACAATATAGATTCTTTTTGAAAAATGTGTGTGGCTCTGAAAAGAACCGTTTTTAGAAGCGTTCTTCATCATCAAACTTTAATCGTACATCTCGATGTCTGAAAGTTCATCAGCTACGATGTCAACTACTTCTCCAAACAGTTCCTGTCTGAGTTCAGCTATAGCCTCCGCTTTCTTATGGGCATAGTCGTAGTACATGTTTCGCATGCCGTCCACGACAGCTATACGTAGACGAAGTGAATATCTGAACGACTTGTGATTGTCGTGCTTAGCTTTGTTATATCTCTGTTGAAGAGCATCTAAGGAATAGTTTAGCTGTACAATCTGTTCACAAGCTCTTTTAAAGCGTTTCTCGCTGTCTACCAGTGTAGACCTCTTGTTGCTGCATCTTTGTTGTACTTTGGCTTTCATTGTGTTGATTTCGATGTGTTAGCACTATTGGAGTTGAAACAAGTTCTGAACATCAACGTTGACCTGGCTGATTATATACATGCACCTCTCATTTTGACACACCTGAAATTGAGAAAGGATTGTCATAGGAGAGTAATTGAGTTTAAAACACGAGTCCATTGTCAAAACTGTCTCGTGTCGTCAGCTTGTGTTAATTGTCAAACCCCTTTGTTAATTAATCAACGGGTATTTGTCAAACAATTAACAATTTGATTTAATTATTGTTTCAAGGAATACATATTTCACATAAAAAGATCATTATTAAAATAGATAAAACACACGCAATAGATGTTTTTTTAGATATACCGAAAATGCTAGATAAAAAAGAAGAAATGCATTTGATATAAAGCGCAAATTATTAGTGGAATGACCTCATTTTAATAGAAAATGACAATTGGGTGGATTTGAAACCAAAAACGCATGGGAAAACAATTTTGTTCAAATGTTGACCAAATACTCTGATTTACGTAATTATACAATGACCGACCTAAATTTTAATTTTTCTGTACTTTATTCGCATGTAGAACTTTAAGGAAGTCGAATTTTAAGGACCTTTTGACAACAAGAAAATTATGCAATATGTGCGAATTTATATAATTAAGATTTACGATACTGTTGATAATCTATAATTTAAAAATGAAACCAAAAAGCGAAATTGTGGAATTCTAATTAAAATTTGTTGAAGATTTGATTTTTCTTACAAATACTATTCTTGTAAATTATTTTTTTCCGTGGAACACTAAATTATATAAGAGTAGTAAAATGGCACTCGTTGGAGAATTTTTAACAACAATATAGATTCTTTTTGAAAAATGTGTGTGGCTCTGAAAAGAACCGTTTTTAGAAGCGTTCTTCATCATCAAACTTTAATCGTACATCTCGATGTCTGAAAGTTCATCAGCTACGATGTCAACTACTTCTCCAAACAGTTCCTGTCTGAGTTCAGCTATAGCCTCCGCTTTCTTATGGGCATAGTCGTAGTACATGTTTCGCATGCCGTCCACGACAGCTATACGTAGACGAAGTGAATATCTGAACGACTTGTGATTGTCCTGCTTAGTTTGTTATATCTCTGTTGAAGAGCATCTAAGGAATAGTTTTGCTGTACAAGCTCTTTTAAAGCGTTTCTCGCTGTCTACCACTGTAGACCTCTTGTTGCTGCATCTTTGTTGTACTTTGGCTTTCATTGTGTTGATTTCGATGTGTTAGCACTATTGGAGTTGAAACAAGTTCTGAACATCAACGATGACCTGGCTGATTATATACATCCACCTCTCATTTTGACACACCTGAAATTGAGAAAGGATTGTCATAGGAGAGTAATTGAATTTAAAACACGAGTCCATTGTCAAAACTGTCTCGTGTCGTCAGCTTGTGTTAATTGTCAAACCCCTTTGTTAATTAATCAACGGGTATTTGTCAAACAATTAACAATTTGATTTAATTATTGTTTCAAGGAATACATATTTCACATAAAAAGATCATTATTAAAATAGATAAAACACACGCAATAGATGTTTTTTAGATATACCGAAAATGCTTGATAAAAAAGAAGAAATGCATTTTTTATAAAGCGCAAATTATTAGTGGAATGACCTCATTTTAATAGAAAATGACAATTGGGTGGATTTGAAACCAAAAACGCATGAGAAAACAATTTTGATCAAATGTTGACCAAATACTCTGATTTACGTAATTATACAATGACCGACCTAAATTTTAATTTTCCTGTACTTTATTCGCATGTAGTACTTTAAGGACGTCGAATTTTAAGGACCTTTTGACAACAAGAAAATTATGCAATATGTGCGAATTTATATAATTAAGATTAACGATACTGTTGATAATCTATAATTTAAAAATGAAACCAAAAAGCGAAATTGTGGAATTCTAATTAAAATTTGTTGAAGATTTGATTTTTCTTACAAATACTATTCTTGTAAATTATTTTTTTCCGTGGAACACTAATTATATAAGAGGAGTAAAATGGCACTCGTTGGAGAATTTTTAACAACAATATAGATTCTTTTTGAAAAATGTGTGTGGCTCTGAAAAGAACCGTTTTAAGAAGCGTTCATCATCATCAAACTTTAATCGTACATCTCGATGTCTGAAAGTTCATCAGCTACGATGTCAACTACTTCTCCAAACAGTTCCTGTCTGAGTTCAGCTATAGCCTCCGCTTTCTTATGGGCATAGTCGTAGTACATGTTTCGCATGCCGTCCACGACGGCTATACGTAGACGAAGTGAATATCTGAACGACATGTGATTGTCCTGCTTAGCTTTGTTATATCTCTGTTGAAGAGCATCTAAGGAATAGTTTAGCTGTACAATCTGTTCACAAGCTCTTTTGAAGCGTTTCTCGCTGTCTACCAGTGGAGACCTCTTGTTGCTGCATCTTTGTTGTACTTTGGCTTTCATTGTGTTGATTTCGATGTGTTAGCACTATTGGAGTTGAAACAAGTTCTGAACATCAACGATGACCTGGCTGATTATATACATGCACCTCTCATTTTGACACACCTGAAATTGAGAAAGGATTGTCATAGGAGAGTAATTGAATTTAAAACACGAGTCCATTGTCAAAACTGTCTCGTGTCGTCAGCTTGTGTTTATTGTCAAACCCCTTTGTTAATTAATCAACGGGTATTTGTCAAACAATTAACAATTTGATTTAATTATTGTTTCAAGGAATACATATTTCACATAAAAAGATCATTATTAAAATAGATAAAACACACGCAATAGATGTTTTTTAGATATACCGAAAATGCTAGATAAAAAAGAAGAAATGCATTTTTTAAAAAGCGCAAATTATTAGTGGAATGACCTCATTTTAATAGAAAATGACAATTGGGTGGATTTGAAACCAAAAACGCACGAGAAAACAATTTTGTTCAAATGTTGACCAAATACTCTGATTTACGTAATTATACAATGACCGACCTAAATTTTAATTTTCCTGTACTTTATTCGCATGTAGTACTTTAGGGACGTCGAATTTTAAGGACCTTTTGACAACAAGAAAATTATGCAATATGTGCGAATTTATATAATTAAGATTTACGATACTGTTGATAATCTATAATTTAAAAATGAAACCAAAAAGCGAAATTGTGGAATTCTAATTAAAATTTGTTGAAGATTTGATTTTTCTTACAAATACTATTCTTGTAAATTATTTTTTTCCGTGGAACACTAAATTATATAAGAGGAGTAAAATGGCACTCGTTGGAGAATTTTTACCAAACAATATAGATTCTTTTTGAAAAATGTGTGTGGCTCTGAAAAGAACCGTTTTTAGAAGCGTTCTTCATCATCAAACTTTAATCGTACATCTCGATGTCTGAAAGTTCATCAGCTACGATGTCAACTACTTCTCCAAACAGTTCCTGTCTGAGTTCAGCTATAGCCTCCGCTTTCTTATGGGCATAGTCGTAGTACATGTTTCGCATGCCGTCCACGACAGCTATACGTAGACGAAGTGAATATCTGAACGACTTGTGATTGTCGTGCTTAGCTTTGTTATATCTCTGTTGAAGAGCATCTAAGGAATAGTTTAGCTGTACAATCTGTTCACAAGCTCTTTTAAAGCGTTTCTCGCTGTCTACCAGTGTAGACCTCTTGTTGCTGCATCTTTGTTGTACTTTGGCTTTCATTGTGTTGATTTCGATGTGTTAGCACTATTGGAGTTGAAACAAGTTCTGAACATCAACGTTGACCTGGCTGATTATATACATGCACCTCTCATTTTGACACACCTGAAATTGAGAAAGGATTGTCATAGGAGAGTAATTGAGTTTAAAACACGAGTCCATTGTCAAAACTGTGTCGTGTCGTCAGCTTGTGTTAATTGTCAAACCCCTTTGTTAATTAATCAACGGGTATTTGTCAAACAATTAACAATTTGATTTAATTATTGTTTCAAGGAATACATATTTCACATAAAAAGATCATTATTAAAATAGATAAAACACACGCAATAGATGTTTTTTTAGATATACCGAAAATGCTAGATAAAAAAGAAGAAATGCATTTGATATAAAGCGCAAATTATTAGTGGAATGACCTCATTTTAATAGAAAATGACAATTGGGTGGATTTGAAACCAAAAACGCATGGGAAAACAATTTTGTTCAAATGTTGACCAAATACTCTGATTTACGTAATTATACAATGACCGACCTAAATTTTAATTTTTCTGTACTTTATTCGCATGTAGAACTTTAAGGAAGTCGAATTTTAAGGACCTTTTGACAACAAGAAAATTATGCAATATGTGCGAATTTATATAATTAAGATTTACGATACTGTTGATAATCTATAATTTAAAAATGAAACCAAAAAGCGAAATTGTGGAATTCTAATTAAAATTTGTTGAAGATTTGATTTTTCTTACAAATACTATTCTTGTAAATTATTTTTTTCCGTGGAACACTAAATTATATAAGAGTAGTAAAATGGCACTCGTTGGAGAATTTTTAACAACAATATAGATTCTTTTTGAAAAATGTGTGTGGCTCTGAAAAGAACCGTTTTTAGAAGCGTTCTTCATCATCAAACTTTAATCGTACATCTCGATGTCTGAAAGTTCATCAGCTACGATGTCAACTACTTCTCCAAACAGTTCCTGTCTGAGTTCAGCTATAGCCTCCGCTTTCTTATGGGCATAGTCGTAGTACATGTTTCGCATGCCGTCCACGACAGCTATACGTAGACGAAGTGAATATCTGAACGACTTGTGATTGTCCTGCTTAGTTTGTTATATCTCTGTTGAAGAGCATCTAAGGAATAGTTTTGCTGTACAAGCTCTTTTAAAGCGTTTCTCGCTGTCTACCACTGTAGACCTCTTGTTGCTGCATCTTTGTTGTACTTTGGCTTTCATTGTGTTGATTTCGATGTGTTAGCACTATTGGAGTTGAAACAAGTTCTGAACATCAACGATGACCTGGCTGATTATATACATCCACCTCTCATTTTGACACACCTGAAATTGAGAAAGGATTGTCATAGGAGAGTAATTGAATTTAAAACACGAGTCCATTGTCAAAACTGTCTCGTGTCGTCAGCTTGTGTTAATTGTCAAACCCCTTTGTTAATTAATCAACGGGTATTTGTCAAACAATTAACAATTTGATTTAATTATTGTTTCAAGGAATACATATTTCACATAAAAAGATCATTATTAAAATAGATAAAACACACGCAATAGATGTTTTTTAGATATACCGAAAATGCTTGATAAAAAAGAAGAAATGCATTTTTTATAAAGCGCAAATTATTAGTGGAATGACCTCATTTTAATAGAAAATGACAATTGGGTGGATTTGAAACCAAAAACGCATGAGAAAACAATTTTGATCAAATGTTGACCAAATACTCTGATTTACGTAATTATACAATGACCGACCTAAATTTTAATTTTCCTGTACTTTATTCGCATGTAGTACTTTAAGGACGTCGAATTTTAAGGACCTTTTGACAACAAGAAAATTATGCAATATGTGCGAATTTATATAATTAAGATTAACGATACTGTTGATAATCTATAATTTAAAAATGAAACCAAAAAGCGAAATTGTGGAATTCTAATTAAAATTTGTTGAAGATTTGATTTTTCTTACAAATACTATTCTTGTAAATTATTTTTTTCCGTGGAACACTAATTATATAAGAGGAGTAAAATGGCACTCGTTGGAGAATTTTTAACAACAATATAGATTCTTTTTGAAAAATGTGTGTGGCTCTGAAAAGAACCGTTTTAAGAAGCGTTCATCATCATCAAACTTTAATCGTACATCTCGATGTCTGAAAGTTCATCAGCTACGATGTCAACTACTTCTCCAAACAGTTCCTGTCTGAGTTCAGCTATAGCCTCCGCTTTCTTATGGGCATAGTCGTAGTACATGTTTCGCATGCCGTCCACGACGGCTATACGTAGACGAAGTGAATATCTGAACGACATGTGATTGTCCTGCTTAGCTTTGTTATATCTCTGTTGAAGAGCATCTAAGGAATAGTTTAGCTGTACAATCTGTTCACAAGCTCTTTTGAAGCGTTTCTCGCTGTCTACCAGTGGAGACCTCTTGTTGCTGCATCTTTGTTGTACTTTGGCTTTCATTGTGTTGATTTCGATGTGTTAGCACTATTGGAGTTGAAACAAGTTCTGAACATCAACGATGACCTGGCTGATTATATACATGCACCTCTCATTATGACACACCTGAAATTGAGAAAGGTTGTCATAGGAGAGTAATTGAGTTTAAAACACGAGTCCATTGTCAAAACTGTCTCGTGTCGTCAGCTTGTGTTAATTGTCAAACCCCTTTGTTAATTAATCAACGGGTATTTGTCAAACAATTAACAATTTGATTTAATTATTGTTTCAAGGAATACATATTTCACATAAAAAGATCATTATTAAAATAGATAAAACACACGCAATATATGTTTTTTAGATATACCGAAAATGCTACATAAAAAAGAAGAAATGCGTTTTTATAAAGCGCAAATTATTAGTGGAATGACCTCATTTTAATAGAAAATGACAATTGGGTGGATTTGGAACCAAAAACGCACGAGAAAACAATTTTGTTCAAATGTTGACCAAATACTCTGATTTACGTAATTATACAATGACCGACCTAAATTTTAATTTTCCTGTACTTTATTCGCATGTAGTACTTTAAGGACGTCGAATTTTAAGGACCTTTTGACAACAAGAAAATTATGCAATATGTGCGAATTTATATAATTAAGATTTACGATACTGTTGATAAACTATAATTTAAAAATGGAACCAAAAAGCGAAATTGTGGAATTCTAATTAAAATTTGTTGAAGATTTGATTTTTCTTACAAATACTATTCTTGTAAATTATTTTTTTCCGTGGAACACTAAATTATATAAGAGGAGTAAAATGGCACTCGTTGGAGAATTTTTAACAACAATATAGATTCTTTTTGAAAAATGTGTGTGGCTCTGAAAAGAACCGTTTTTAGAAGCGTTCTTCATCATCAAACTTTAATCGTACATCTCGATGTCTGAAAGTTCATCAGCTACGATGTCAACTACTTCTCCAAACAGTTCCTGTCTGAGTTCAGCTAAAGCCTCCGCTTTCTTATGGGCATAGTCGTAGTACATGTTTCGCATGCCGTCCACGACAGCTATACGTAGACGAAGTGAATATCTGAACGACTTGTGGTTGTCCTGCTTAGCTTTGTTATATCTCTGTTGAAGAGCATCTAAGGAATAGTTTAGCTGTACAATCTGTTCACAAGCTCTTTTAAAGCGTTTCTCGCTGTCTACCAGTGTAGACCTCTTGTTGCTGCATCTTTGTTGTACTTTGGCTTTCATTGTGTTGATTTCGATGTGTTAGCACTATTGGAGTTGAAACAAGTTCTGAACATCAACGATGACCTGGCTGATTATATACATGCACCTCTCATTATGACACACCTGAAATTGAGAAAGGTTGTCATAGGAGAGTAATTGAGTTTAAAACACGAGTCCATTGTCAAAACTGTCTCGTGTCGTCAGCTTGTGTTAATTGTCAAACCCCTTTGTTAATTAATCAACGGGTATTTGTCAAACAATTAACAATTTGATTTAATTATTGTTTCAAGGAATACATATTTCACATAAAAAGATCATTATTAAAATAGATAAAACACACGCAATATATGTTTTTTAGATATACCGAAAATGCTACATAAAAAAGAAGAAATGCGTTTTTATAAAGCGCAAATTATTAGTGGAATGACCTCATTTTAATAGAAAATGACAATTGGGTGGATTTGGAACCAAAAACGCACGAGAAAACAATTTTGTTCAAATGTTGACCAAATACTCTGATTTACGTAATTATACAATGACCGACCTAAATTTTAATTTTCCTGTACTTTATTCGCATGTAGTACTTTAAGGACGTCGAATTTTAAGGACCTTTTGACAACAAGAAAATTATGCAATATGTGCGAATTTATATAATTAAGATTTACGATACTGTTGATAAACTATAATTTAAAAATGGAACCAAAAAGCGAAATTGTGGAATTCTAATTAAAATTTGTTGAAGATTTGATTTTTCTTACAAATACTATTCTTGTAAATTATTTTTTTCCGTGGAACACTAAATTATATAAGAGGAGTAAAATGGCACTCGTTGGAGAATTTTTAACAACAATATAGATTCTTTTTGAAAAATGTGTGTGGCTCTGAAAAGAACCGTTTTTAGAAGCGTTCTTCATCATCAAACTTTAATCGTACATCTCGATGTCTGAAAGTTCATCAGCTACGATGTCAACTACTTCTCCAAACAGTTCCTGTCTGAGTTCAGCTAAAGCCTCCGCTTTCTTATGGGCATAGTCGTAGTACATGTTTCGCATGCCGTCCACGACAGCTATACGTAGACGAAGTGAATATCTGAACGACTTGTGGTTGTCCTGCTTAGCTTTGTTATATCTCTGTTGAAGAGCATCTAAGGAATAGTTTAGCTGTACAATCTGTTCACAAGCTCTTTTAAAGCGTTTCTCGCTGTCTACCAGTGTAGACCTCTTGTTGCTGCATCTTTGTTGTACTTTGGCTTTCATTGTGTTGATTTCGATGTGTTAGCACTATTGGAGTTGAAACAAGTTC
This sequence comes from Limnoperna fortunei, assembly GCA_944474755.1. Taxonomy (NCBI): domain Eukaryota; kingdom Metazoa; phylum Mollusca; class Bivalvia; order Mytilida; family Modiolidae; genus Limnoperna; species Limnoperna fortunei. Next base: position 63,336,233 of record OX104113.1, read on the forward strand.
TGAACATCAACGATGACCTGGCTGATTATATACATCCACCTCTCATTTTGACACACCTGAAATTGAGAAAGGATTGTCATAGGAGAGTAATTGAGTTTAAAACACGAGTCCATTGTCAAAACTGTCTCGTGTCGTCAGCTTGTGTTAATTGTCAAACCCCTTTGTTAATTAATCAACGGGTATTTGTCAAACAATTAACAATTTGATTTAATTATTGTTTCAAGGAATACATATTTCACATAAAAAGATCATTATTAAAATAGATAAAACACACGCAATAGATGTTTTTTTTAGATATACCGAAAATGCTAGATAAAAAAGAAGAAATGCATTTTTTATAAAGCGCAAATTATTAGTGGAATGACCTCATTTTAATAGAAAATGACAATTGGGTGGATTTGAAACCAAAAACGCATGAGAAAACAATTTTGTTCAAATGTTGACCAAATACTCTGATTTACGTAATTATACAATGACCGACCTAAATTTTAATTTTCCTGTACTTTATTCGCATGTAGAACTTTAAGGACGTCGAATTTTAAGGACCTTTTGACAACAAGAAAATTATGCAATATGCGCGAATTTATATAATTAAGATTAACGATACTGTTGATAATCTATAATTTAAAAATGAAACCAAAAAGCGAAATTGTGGAATTCTAATTAAAATTTGTTGAAGATTTGATTTTTCTTACAAATACTATTCTTGTAAATTATTTTTTTCCGTGGAACACTAAATTATATAAGAGGAGTAAAATGGCACTCGTTGGAGAATTTTTAACAACAATATAGATTCTTTTTGAAAAATGTGTGTGGCTCTGAAAAGAACCGTTTTTAGAAGCGTTCATCATCATCAAACTTTAATCGTACATCTCGATGTCTGAAAGTTCATCAGCTACGATGTCAACTACTTCTCCAAACAGTTCCTGTCTGAGTTCAGCTATAGCCTCCGCTTTCTTATGGGCATAGTCGTAGTACATGTTTCGCATGCCGTCCACGACAGCTATACGTAGACGAAGTGAGTATCTCAACGACTTGTGATTGTCCTGCTTAGCTTTGTTATATCTCTGTTGAAGAGCATCTAAGGAATAGTTTAGCTGTACAATCTGTTCACAAGCTCTTTTAAAGCGTTTCTCGCTGTCTACCAGTGTAGACCTCTTGTTGCTGCATCTTTGTTGTACTTTGGCTTTCATTGTGTTGATTTCGATGTGTTAGCACTATTGGAGTTGAAACAAGTTCTGAACATCAACGATGACCTGGCTGATTATATACATCCACCTCTCATTTTGACACACCTGAAATTGAGAAAGGATTGTCATAGGAGAGTAATTGAGTTTAAAACACGAGTCCATTGTCAAAACTGTCTCGTGTCGTCAGCTTGTGTTAATTGTCAAACCCCTTTGTTAATTAATCAACGGGTATTTGTCAAACAATTAACAATTTGATTTAATTATTGTTTCAAGGAATACATATTTCACATAAAAAGATCATTATTAAAATAGATAAAACACACGCAATAGATGTTTTTTTTAGATATACCGAAAATGCTAGATAAAAAAGAAGAAATGCATTTTTTATAAAGCGCAAATTATTAGTGGAATGACCTCATTTTAATAGAAAATGACAATTGGGTGGATTTGAAACCAAAAACGCATGAGAAAACAATTTTGTTCAAATGTTGACCAAATACTCTGATTTACGTAATTATACAATGACCGACCTAAATTTTAATTTTCCTGTACTTTATTCGCATGTAGAACTTTAAGGACGTCGAATTTTAAGGACCTTTTGACAACAAGAAAATTATGCAATATGTGCGAATTTATATAATTAAGATTAACGATACTGTTGATAATCTATAATTTAAAAATGAAACCAAAAAGCGAAATTGTGGAATTCTAATTAAAATTTGTTGAAGATTTGATTTTTCTTACAAATACTATTCTTGTAAATTATTTTTTTCCGTGGAACACTAAATTATATAAGAGGAGTAAAATGGCACTCGTTGGAGAATTTTTAACAACAATATAGATTCTTTTTGAAAAATGTGTGTGGCTCTGAAAAGAACCGTTTTTAGAAGCGTTCTTCATCATCAAACTTTAATCGTACATCTCGATGTCTGAAAGTTCATCAGCTACGATGTCAACTACTTCTCCAAACAGTTCCTGTCTGAGTTCAGCTATAGCCTCCGCTTTCTTATGGGCATAGTCGTAGTACATGTTTCGCATGCCGTCCACGACAGCTATACGTAGACGAAGTGAGTATCTGAACGACTTGTGATTGTCCTGCTTAGCTTTGTTATATCTCTGTTGAAGAGCATCTAAGGAATAGTTTAGCTGTACAATCTGTTCACAAGCTCTTTTAAAGCGTTTCTCGCTGTCTACCAGTGTAGACCTCTTGTTGCTGCATCTTTGTTGTACTTTGGCTTTCATTGTGTTGATTTCGATGTGTTAGCACTATTGGAGTTGAAACAAGTTCTGAACATCAACGATGACCTGGCTGATTATATACATCCACCTCTCATTTTGACACACCTGAAATTGAGAAAGGATTGTCATAGGAGAGTAATTGAGTTTAAAACACGAGTCCATTGTCAAAACTGTCTCGTGTCGTCAGCTTGTGTTAATTGTCAAACCCCTTTGTTAATTAATCAACGGGTATTTGTCAAACAATTAACAATTTGATTTAATTATTGTTTCAAGGAATACATATTTCACATAAAAAGATCATTATTAAAATAGATAAAACACACGCAATAGATGTTTTTTAGATATACCGAAAATGCTAGATAAAAAAGAAGAAATGCATTTTTTATAAAGCGCAAATTATTAGTGGAATGACCTCATTTTAATAGAAAATGACAATTGGGTGGATTTGAAACCAAAAACGCATGAGAAAACAATTTTGTTCAAATGTTGACCAAATACTCTGATTTACGTAATTATACAATGACCGACCTAAATTTTAATTTTCCTGTACTTTATTCGCATGTAGAACTTTAAGGACGTCGAATTTTAAGGACCTTTTGACAACAAGAAAATTATGCAATATGCGCGAATTTATATAATTAAGATTAACGATACTGTTGATAATCTATAATTTAAAAATGAAACCAAAAAGCGAAATTGTGGAATTCTAATTAAAATTTCTTGAAGATTTGATTTTTCTTACAAATACTATTCTTGTAAATTATTTTTTTCCGTGGAACACTAAATTATATAAGAGGAGTAAAATGGCACTCGTTGGAGATTTTTTAACAACAATATAGATTCTTTTTGAAAAATGTGTGTGGCTCTGAAAAGAACCGTTTTTAGAAGCGTTCATCATCATCAAACTTTAATCGTACATCTCGATGTCTGAAAGTTCATCAGCTACGATGTCAACTACTTCTCCAAACAGTTCCTGTCTGAGTTCAGCTATAGCCTCCGCTTTCTTATGGGCATAGTCGTAGTACATGTTTCGCATGCCGTCCACGACAGCTATACGTAGACGAAGTGAATATCTGAACGACTTGTGATTGTCCTGCTTAGCTTTGTTATATCTCTGTTGAAGAGCATCTAAGGAATAGTTTAGCTGTACAATCTGTTCACAAGCTCTTTTAAAGCGTTTCTCGCTGTCTACCAGTGTAGACCTCTTGTTGCTGCATCTTTGTTGTACTTTGGCTTTCATTGTGTTGATTTCGATGTGTTAGCACTATTGGAGTTGAAACAAGTTCTGAACATCAACGATGACCTGGCTGATTATATACATCCACCTCTCATTTTGACACACCTGAAATTGAGAAAGGATTGTCATAGGAGAGTAATTGAGTTTAAAACACGAGTCCATTGTCAAAACTGTCTCGTGTCGTCAGCTTGTGTTAATTGTCAAACCCCTTTGTTAATTAATCAACGGGTATTTGTCAAACAATTAACAATTTGATTTAATTATTGTTTCAAGGAATACATATTTCACATAAAAAGATCATTATTAAAATAGATAAACACACGCAATAGATGTTTTTTTAGATATACCGAAAATGCTATATAAAAAAGAAGAAATGCATTTTTATAAAGCGCAAATTATTATTGGAATGACCTCATTTTAATAGAAAATGACAATTGGGTGGATTTGGAACCAAAAACGCACGAGAAATCAATTTTGTTCAAATGTTGACCAAATACTCTGATTTACGTAATTATACAATGACCGACCTAAATTTTAATTTTCCTGTACTTTATTCGCATGTAGTACTTTAAGGACGTCGAATTTTAAGGACCTTTTGACAACAAGAAAATTATGCAATATGTGCGAATTTATATAATTAAGATTTACGATACTGTTGATAATCTATAATTTAAAAATGGAACCAAAAAGCGAAATTGTGGAATTCTAATTAAAATTTGTTGAAGATTTGATTTTTCCTACAAATACTATTCTTGTAAATTATTTTTTTCCGTGGAACACTAAATTATATAAGAGGAGTAAAATGGCACTCGTTGGAGAATTTTTAACAGCAATATAGATTCTTTTTGAAAAATGTGTGTGGCTCTGAAAAGAACCGTTTTTAGAAGCGTTCTTCATCATCAAACTTTAATCGTACATCTCGATGTCTGAAAGTTCATCAGCTACGATGTCAACTACTTCTCCAAACAGTTCCTGTCTGAGTTCAGCTATAGCCTCCGCTTTCTTATGGGCATAGTCGTAGTACATGTTTCGCATGCCGTCCACGACAGCTATACGTAGACGAAGTGAATATCTGAACGACTTGTGGTTGTCCTGCTTAGCTTTGTTATATCTCTGTTGAAGAGCATCTAAGGAATAGTTTAGCTGTACAATCTGTTCACAAGCTCTTTTAAAGCGTTTCTCGCTGTCTACCAGTGTAGACCTCTTGTTGCTGCATCTTTGTTGTACTTTGGCTTTCATTGTGTTGATTTCGATGTGTTACATGTAGCACTATTGGAGTTGAAACAAGTTCTGAACATCAACGATGACCTGGCTGATTATATACATCCACCTCTCATTTTGACACACCTGAAATTGAGAAAGGATTGTCATAGGAGAGTAATTGAGTTTAAAGCACGGGTCCATTGTCAAAACTGTCTCGTGTCGTCAGCTTGTGTTTATTGTCAAACACCTTTGTTAATTAATCAACGGGTATTTGTCAAACAATTAACAATTTGATTTAATTATTGTTTCAAGGAATACATATTTCACATAAAAAGATCATTATTAAAATAGATAAAACACACGCAATAGATGTTTTTTTAGATATACCGAAAATGCTAGATAAAAAAGAAGAAATGCATTTTTTATAAAGCGCAAATTATTAGTGGAATGACCTCATTTTAATAGAAAATGACAATTGGGTGGATTTGAAACCAAAAACGCATGAGAAAACAATTTTGTTCAAATGTTGACCAAATACTCTGATTTACGTAATTATACAATGACCGACCTAAATTTTAATTTTCCTGTACTTTATTCGCATGTAGAACTTTAAGGACGTCGAATTTTAAGGACCTTTTGACAACAAGAAAATTATGCAATATGCGCGAATTTATATAATTAAGATTAACGATACTGTTGATAATCTATAATTTAAAAATGAAACCAAAAAGCGAAATTGTGGAATTCTAATTAAAATTTGTTGAAGATTTGATTTTTCTTACAAATACTATTCTTGTAAATTATTTTTTTCCGTGGAACACTAAATTATATAAGAGGAGTAAAATGGCACTCGTTGGAGAATTTTTAACAACAATATAGATTCTTTTTGAAAAATGTGTGTGGCTCTGAAAAGAACCGTTTTTAGAAGCGTTCTTCATCATCAAACTTTAATCGTACATCTCGATGTCTGAAAGTTCATCAGCTACGATGTCAACTACTTCTCCAAACAGTTCCTGTCTGAGTTCAGCTATAGCCTCCGCTTTCTTATGGGCATAGTCGTAGTACATGTTTCGCATGCCGTCCACGACAGCTATACGTAGACGAAGTGAATATCTGAACGACTTGTGATTGTCCTGCTTAGCTTTGTTATATCTCTGTTGAAGAGCATCTAAGGAATAGTTTAGCTGTACAATCTGTTCACAAGCTCTTTTAAAGCGTTTCTCGCTGTCTACCAGTGTAGACCTCTTGTTGCTGCATCTTTGTTGTACTTTGGCTTTCATTGTGTTGATTTCGATGTGTTAGCACTATTGGAGTTGAAACAAGTTCTGAACATCAACGATGACCTGGCTGATTATATACATCCACCTCTCATTTTGACACACCTGAAATTGAGAAAGGATTGTCATAGGAGAGTAATTGAGTTTAAAACACGAGTCCATTGTCAAAACTGTCTCGTGTCGTCAGCTTGTGTTAATTGTCAAACCCCTTTGTTAATTAATCAACGGGTATTTGTCAAACAATTAACAATTTGATTTAATTATTGTTTCAAGGAATACATATTTCACATAAAAAGATCATTATTAAAATAGATAAAACACACGCAATAGATGTTTTTTTAGATATGCCGAAAATGCTAGATAAAAAAGAAGAAATGCATTTTTTATAAAGCGCATATTATTAGTGGAATGACCTCATTTTAATAGAAAATGACAATTGGGTGGATTTGAAACCAAAAACGCATGAGAAAACAATTTTGTTCAAATGTTGACAAAATACTCTGATTTACGTAATTATACTATGACCGACCTAAATTTTAATTTTCCTGTACTTTATTCGCATGTAGAACTTTAAGGACGTCGAATTTTAAGGACCTTTTGACAACAAGAAAATTATGCCATATGCGCGAATTTATATAATTAAGATTAATGATACTGTTGATAATCTATAATTTAAAAATGAAACCAAAAAGCGAAATTGTGGAATTCTAATTAAAATTTGTTGAAGATTTGATTTTTCTTACATATACTATTCTTGTAAATTATTTTTTTCCGTGGAACACTAAATTATATAAGAGGAGTAAAATGGCACTCGTTGGAGAATTTTTAACAACAATATAGATTCTTTTTGAAAAATGTGTGTGGCTCTGAAAAGAACCGTTTTTAGAAGCGTTCTTCATCATCAAACTTTAATCGTACATCTCGATGTCTGAAAGTTCATCAGCTACGATGTCAACTACTTCTCCAAACAGTTCCTGTCTGAGTTCAGCTATAGCCTCCGCTTTCTTATGGGCATAGTCGTAGTACATGTTTCGCATGCCGTCCACGACAGCTATACGTAGACGAAGTGAATATCTGAACGACTTGTGGTTGTCCTGCTTAGCTTTGTTATATCTCTGTTGAAGAGCATCTAAGGAATAGTTTAGCTGTACAATCTGTTCACAAGCTCTTTTAAAGCGTTTCTCGCTGTCTACCAGTGTAGACCTCTTGTTGCTGCATCTTTGTTGTACTTTGGCTTTCATAGTGTTGATTTCGATGTGTTAGCACTATTAGAGTTGAAACAAGTTCTGAACATCAACGATGACCTGGCTGATTATATACATCCACCTCTCATTTTGACACACCTGAAATTGAGAAAGGATTGTCATAGGAGAGTAATTGAGTTTAAAACACGAGTCCATTGTCAAAACTGTCTCGTGTCGTCAGCTTGTGTTAATTGTCAAACCCCTTTGTTAATTAATCAACGGGTATTTGTCAAACAATTAACAATTTGATTTAATTATTGTTTCAAGGAATACATATTTCACATAAAAAGATCATTATTAAAATTGATAAAACACACGCAATAGATGTTTTTTTAGATATACCCAAAATGCTAGATAAAAATGAAGAAATGCATTTTTTATAAAGCGCAAATTATTAGTGGAATGACCTCATTTTAATAGAAAATGACAATTGGGTGGATTTGGAACCAAAAAAGCATGAGAAAACAATTTTGTTCAAATGTTGACCAAATACTCTGATTTACGTAATTATACAATGACCGACCTAAATTTTAATTTTCCTGTACTTTATTCGCATGTAGTACTTTAAGGACGTCGAATCAACAAGAAAATTATGCAATATGTGCGAATTTATATAATTAAGATTTACGATACTGTTGATAATCTATAATTTAAAAATGAAACCAAAAAGCGAAATTGTGGAATTCTAATTAAAATTTGTTGAAGATTTGATTTTTCTTACAAATACTATTCTTGTAAATTATTTTTTTCCGTGGAACACTAAATTATATAAGAGGAGTAAAATGGCACTCGTTGGAGAATTTTTAACAACAATATAGATTCTTTTTGAAAAATGTGTGTGGCTCTGAAAAGAACCGTTTTTAGAAGCGTTCTTCATCATCAAACTTTAATCGTACATCTCGATGTCTGAAAGTTCATCAGCTACGATGTCAACTACTTCTCCAAACAGTTCCTGTCTGAGTTCAGCTATAGCCTCCGCTTTCATATGGGCATAGTCGTAGTACATGTTTCGCATGCCGTCCACGACAGCTATACGTAGACGAAGTGAATATCTGAACGACTTGTGGTTGTCCTGCTTAGCTTTGTTATATCTCTGTTGAAGAGCATCTAAGGAATAGTTTAGCTGTACAATCTGTTCACAAGCTCTTTTAAAGCGTTTCTCGCTGTCTACCAGTGTAGACCTCTTGTTGCTGCATCTTTGTTGTACTTTGGCTTTCATTGTGTTGATTTCGATGTGTTAGCACTATTAGAGTTGAAACAAGTTCTGAACATCAACGATGACCTGGCTGATTATATACATCCACCTCTCATTTTGACACACCTGAAATTGAGAAAGGATTGTCATAGGAGAGTAATTGAGTTTAAAACACGAGTCCATTGTCAAAACTGTCTCGTGTCGTCAGCTTGTGTTAATTGTCAAACCCCTTTGTTAATTAATCAACGGGTATTTGTCAAACAATTAACAATTTGATTTAATTATTGTTTCAAGGAATACATATTTCACAAAAAAAGATCATTATTAAAATTGATAAAACACACGCAATAGATGTTTTTTTAGATATACCCAAAATGCTAGATAAAAAAGAAGAAATGCATTTTTTATAAAGCGCAAATTATTAGTGGAATGACCTCATTTTAATAGAAAATGACAATTGGGTGGATTTGGAACCAAAAAAGCATGAGAAAACAATTTTGTTCAAATGTTGACCAAATACTCTGATTTACGTAATTATACAATGACCGACCTAAATTTTAATTTTCCTGTACTTTATTCGCATGTAGTACTTTAAGGACGTCGAATCAACAAGAAAATTATGCAATATGTGCGAATTTATATAATTAAGATTCACGATACTGTTGATAATCTATAATTTAAAAATGAAACCAAAAAGCGAAATTGTGGAATTCTAATTAAAATTTGTTGAAGATTTGATTTTTCTTACAAATACTATTCTTGTAAATTATTTTTTTCCGTGGAACACTAAATTATATAAGAGGAGTAAAATGGCACTCGTTGGAGAATTTTTAACAACAATATAGATTCTTTTTGAAAAATGTGTGTGGCTCTGAAAAGAACCGTTTTTAGAAGCGTTCTTCATCATCAAACTTTAATCGTACATCTCGATGTCTGAAAGTTCATCAGCTACGATGTCAACTACTTCTCCAAACAGTTCCTGTCTGAGTTCAGCTATAGCCTCCGCTTTCTTATGGGCATAGTCGTAGTACATGTTTCGCATGCCGTCCACGACAGCTATACGTAGACGAAGTGAATATCTGAACGACTTGTGGTTGTCCTGCTTAGCTTTGTTATATCTCTGTTGAAGAGCATCTAAGGAATAGTTTAGCTGTACAATCTGTTCACAAGCTCTTTTAAAGCGTTTCTCGCTGTCTACCAGTGTAGACCTCTTGTTGCTGCATCTTTGTTGTACTTTGGCTTTCATTGTGTTGATTTCGATGTGTTAGCACTATTAGAGTTGAAACAAGTTCTGAACATCAACGATGACCTGGCTGATTATATACATCCACCTCTCATTTTGACACACCTGAAATTGAGAAAGGATTGTCATAGGAGAGTAATTGAGTTTAAAACACGAGTCCATTGTCAAAACTGTCTCGTGTCGTCAGCTTGTGTTAATTGTCAAACCCCTTTGTTAATTAATCAACAGGTATTTGTCAAACAATTAACAATTTGATTTAATTATTGTTTCAAGGAATACATATTTCACATAAAAAGATCATTATTAAAATTGATAAAACACACGCAATAGATGTTTTTTTAGATATACCCAAAATGCTAGATAAAAATGAAGAAATGCATTTTTTATAAAGCGCAAATTATTAGTGGAATGACCTCATTTTAATAGAAAATGACAATTGGGTGGATTTGGAACCAAAAAAGCATGAGAAAACAATTTTGTTCAAATGTTGACCAAATACTCTGATTTACGTAATTATACAATGACCGACCTAAATTTTAATTTTCCTGTACTTTATTCGCATGTAGTACTTTAAGGACGTCGAATTTTAAGGACCTTTTGACAACAAGAAAATTATGCAATATGTGCGAATTTATATAATTAAGATTTACGATACTGTTGATAATCTATAATTTAAAAATGAAACCAAAAAGCGAAATTGTGGAATTCTAATTAAAATTTGTTGAAGATTTGATTTTTCCTGTACTTTATTCGCATGTAGTAGTTTAAGGACGTGGAATTTTAAGGACCTTTTGACAACAAGAAAATTATGCAATATGTGCGAATTTATATAATTAAGATTTACGATACTGTTGATAATCTATAATTTAAAAATGAAACCAAAAAGCGAAATTGTGGAATTCTAATTAAAATTTGTTGAAGATTTGATTTTTCCTACAAATACTATTCTTGTAAATTATATTTTTCCGTGGAACACTAAATTATATAAGAGGAGTAAAATGGCACTCGTTGGAGAATTTTTAACAACAATATAGATTCTTTTTGAAAAATGTGTGTGGCTCTTAAAAGAACCGTTTAAAGAAGTGTTCTTCATCATCAAAAGTTAATCGTACATCTCGATGTCTGAAGGTTCATCAGCTACGATGTCAACTACTTCTCCAAACAGTTCCTGTCTGAGTTCAGCTATAGCCTCCGCTTTCTTATGGGCATAGTCGTAGTACATGTTTCGCATGCCGTCCACGACAGCTATACGTAGACGAAGTGAATATCTGAACGACTTGTGATTGTCGTGCTTAGCTTTGTTATATCTCTGTTGAAGAGCATCTAAGGAATAGTTTAGCTGTACAATCTGTTCACAAGCTCTTTTAAAGCGTTTCTCGCTGTCTACCAGTGTAGACCTCTTGTTGCTGCATCTTTGTTGTACTTTGGCTTTCATTGTGTTGATTTCGATGTGTTAGCACTATTGGAGTTGAAACAAGTTCTGAACATCAACGATGACCTGGCTGATTATATACATCCACCTCTCATTTTGACACACCTGAAATTGAGAAAGGATTGTCATAGGAGAGTAATTGAGTTTAAAACACGAGTCCATTGTCAAAACTGTCTCGTGTCGTCAGCTTGTGTTAATTGTCAAACCCCTTTGTTAATTAATCAACGGGTATTTGTCAAACAATAAACAATTTGATTTAATTATTGTTTCAAGGAATACATATTTCACATAAAAAGATCATTATTAAAATAGATAAAACACACGCAATAGATGTTTTTTTAGATATACCGAAAATGCTAGATAAAAAAAGAAGAAATGCATTTTTTATAAAGCGCAAATTATTAGTGGAATGACCTCATTTTAATAGAAAATGACAATTGGGTGGATTTGAAACCAAAAACGCATGAGAAAACAATTTTGTTCAAATGTTGACCAAATACTCTGATTTACGTAATTATACAATGACCGACCTAAATTTTAATTTTCCTGTACTTTATTCGCATGTAGTACTTTAAGCACGTCGAATTTTAAAGACCTTTTGACAACAAGAAAATTATGCAATATGTGCGAATTTATATAATTAAGATTTACGATACTGTTGATAATCTATAAGTTAAAAATGAAACCAAAAAGCGAAATTGTGGAATTCTAATTAAAATTTGTTGAAGATTTGATTTTTCTTACAAATACTATTCTTGTAAATTATTTTTTTCCGTGGAACACTAAATTATATAAGAGGAGTAAAATGGCACTCGTTGGAGAATTTTTAACAACAATATAGATTCTTTTTGAAAAATGTGTGTGGCTCTGAAAAGAACCGTTTTTAGAAGCGTTCTTCATCATCAAACTTTAATCGTACATCTCGATGTCTGAAAGTTCATCAGCTACGATGTCAACTACTTCTCCAAACAGTTCCTGTCTGAGTTCAGCTATAGCCTCCGCTTTCTTATGGGCATAGTCGTAGTACATGTTTCGCATGCCGTCCACGACAGCTATACGTAGACGAAGTGAATATCTGAACGACTTGTGATTGTCCTGCTTAGCTTTGTTATATCTCTGTTGAAGAGCATCTAAGGAATAGTTTAGCTGTACAATCTGTTCACAAGCTCTTTTAAAGCGTTTCTCGCTGTCTACCAGTGTAGACCTCTTGTTGCTGCATCTTTGTTGTACTTTGGCTTTCATTGTGTTGATTTCGATGTGTTAGCACTATTGGAGTTGAAACAAGTTCTGAACATCAACGATGACCTGGCTGATTATATACATCCACCTCTCATTTTGACACACCTGAAATTGAGAAAGGATTGTCATAGGAGAGTAATTGAGTTTAAAACACGAGTCCATTGTCAAAACTGTCTCGTGTCGTCAGCTTGTGTTAATTGTCAAACCCCTTTGTTAATTAATCAACGGGTATTTGTCAAACAATAAACAATTTGATTTAATTATTGTTTCAAGGAATACATATTTCACATAAAAAGATCATTATTAAAATAGATAAAACACACGCAATAGATGTTTTTTTAGATATACCGAAAATGCTAGATAAAAAAAGAAGAAATGCATTTTTTATAAAGCGCAAATTATTAGTGGAATGACCTCATTTTAATAGAAAATGACAATTGGGTGGATTTGAAACCAAAAACGCATGAGAAAACAATTTTGTTCAAATGTTGACCAAATACTCTGATTTACGTAATTATACAATGACCGACCTAAATTTTAATTTTCCTGTACTTTATTCGCATGTAGTACTTTAAGCACGTCGAATTTTAAAGACCTTTTGACAACAAGAAAATTATGCAATATGTGCGAATTTATATAATTAAGATTTACGATACTGTTGATAATCTATAATTTAAAAATGAAACCAAAAAGCGAAATTGTGGAATTCTAATTAAAATTTGTTGAAGATTTGATTTTTCTTACAAATACTATTCTTGTAAATTATTTTTTTCCGTGGAACACTAAATTATATAAGAGGAGTAAAATGGCACTCGTTGGAGAATTTTTAACAACAATATAGATTCTTTTTGAAAAATGTGTGTGGCTCTGAAAAGAACCGTTTTTAGAAGCGTTCTTCATCATCAAACTTTAATCGTACATCTCGATGTCTGAAAGTTCATCAGCTACGATGTCAACTACTTCTCCAAACAGTTCCTGTCTGAGTTCAGCTATAGCCTCCGCTTTCTTATGGGCATAGTCGTAGTACATGTTTCGCATGCCGTCCACGACAGCTATACGTAGACGAAGTGAATATCTGAACGACTTGTGATTGTCCTGCTTAGCTTTGTTATATCTCTGTTGAAGAGCATCTAAGGAATAGTTTAGCTGTACAATCTGTTCACAAGCTCTTTTAAAGCGTTTCTCGCTGTCTACCAGTGTAGACCTCTTGTTGCTGCATCTTTGTTGTACTTTGGCTTTCATTGTGTTGATTTCGATGTGTTAGCACTATTGGAGTTGAAACAAGTTCTGAACATCAACGATGACCTGGCTGATTATATACATCCACCTCTCATTTTGACACACCTGAAATTGAGAAAGGATTGTCATAGGAGAGTAATTGAGTTTAAAACACGAGTCCATTGTCAAAACTGTCTCGTGTCGTCAGCTTGTGTTAATTGTCAAACCCCTTTGTTAATTAATCAACGGGTATTTGTCAAACAATAAACAATTTGATTTAATTATTGTTTCAAGGAATACATATTTCACATAAAAAGATCATTATTAAAATAGATAAAACACACGCAATAGATGTTTTTTTAGATATACCGAAAATGCTAGATAAAAAAGAAGAAATTCATTTTTTATAAAGCGCAAATTATTAGTGGAATGACCTCATTTTAATAGAAAAGTACAATTGGGTGGATTTGAAACCAAAAACGCATGAGAAAACAATTTTGTTCAAATGTTGACCAAATACTCTGATTTACGTAATTATACAATGACCGACCTAAATTTTAATTTTCCTGTACTTTATTCGCATGTAGTACTTTAAGCACGTCGAATTTTAAAGACCTTTTGACAACAAGAAAATTATGCAATATGTGCGAATTTATATAATTAAGATTTACGATACTGTTGATAATCTATAATTTAAAAATGAAACCAAAAAGCGAAATTGTGGAATTCTAATTAAAATTTGTTGAAGATTTGATTTTTCTTACAAATACTATTCTTGTAAATTATTTTTTTCCGTGGAACACTAAATTATATAAGAGGAGTAAAATGGCACTCGTTGGAGAATTTTTAACAACAATATAGATTCTTTTTGAAAAATGTGTGTGGCTCTGAAAAGAACCGTTTTTAGAAGCGTTCTTCATCATCAAACTTTAATCGTACATCTCGATGTCTGAAAGTTCATCAGCTACGATGTCAACTACTTCTCCAAACAGTTCCTGTCTGAGTTCAGCTATAGCCTCCGCTTTCTTATGGGCATAGTCGTAGTACATGTTTCGCATGCCGTCCACGACAGCTATACGTAGACGAAGTGAATATCTGAACGACTTGTGATTGTCCTGCTTAGCTTTGTTATATCTCTGTTGAAGAGCATCTAAGGAATAGTTTAGCTGTACAATCTGTTCACAAGCTCTTTTAAAGCGTTTCTCGCTGTCTACCAGTGTAGACCTCTTGTTGCTGCATCTTTGTTGTACTTTGGCTTTCATTGTGTTGATTTCGATGTGTTAGCACTATTGGAGTTGAAACAAGTTCTGAACATCAACGATGACCTGGCTGATTATATACATCCACCTCTCATTTTGACACACCTGAAATTGAGAAAGGATTGTCATAGGAGAGTAATTGAGTTTAAAACACGAGTCCATTGTCAAAACTGTCTCGTGTCGTCAGCTTGTGTTAATTGTCAAACCCCTTTGTTAATTAATCAACGGGTATTTGTCAAACAATAAACAATTTGATTTAATTATTGTTTCAAGGAATACATATTTCACATAAAAAGATCATTATTAAAATAGATAAAACACACGCAATAGATGTTTTTTTAGATATACCGAAAATGCTAGATAAAAAAGAAGAAATTCATTTTTTATAAAGCGCAAATTATTAGTGGAATGACCTCATTTTAATAGAAAAGTACAATTGGGTGGATTTGAAACCAAAAACGCATGAGAAAACAATTTTGTTCAAATGTTGACCAAATACTCTGATTTACGTAATTATACAATGACCGACCTAAATTTTAATTTTCCTGTACTTTATTCGCATGTAGTACTTTTAGAACGTCGAATTTTAAGGACCTTTTGACAACAAGAAAATTATGCAATATGTTCGAATTTATATAATTAAGATTTACGATACTGTTGATAATCTATAATTTAAAAATGAAACCAAAAAGCGAAATTGTGGAATTCTAATTAAAATTTGTTGAAGATTTGATTTTTCTTACAAATACTATTCTTGTAAATTATTTTTTTCCGTGGAACACTAAATTATATAAGAGGAGTAAAATGGCACTCGTTGGAGAATTTTTAACAACAATATAGATTCTTTTTGAAAAATGTGTGTGGCTCTGAAAAGAACCGTTTTTAGAAGCGTTCTTCATCATCAAACTTTAATCGTACATCTAGATGTCTGAAAGTTCATCAGCTACGATGTCAACTACTTCTCCAAACAGTTCCTGTCTGAGTTCAGCTATAGCCTCCGCTTTCTTATGGGCATAGTCGTAGTACATGTTTCGCATGCCGTCCACGACAGCTATACGTAGACGAAGTGAATATCTGAACGACTTGTGGTTGTCCTGCTTAGCTTTGTTATATCTCTGTTGAAGAGCATCTAAGGAATAGTTTAGCTGTACAATCTGTTCACAAGCTCTTTTAAAGCGTTTCTCGCTGTCTACCAGTGTAGACCTCTTGTTGCTGCATCTTTGTTGTACTTTGGCTTTCATTGTGTTGATTTCGATGTGTTAGCACTATTGGAGTTGAAACAAATTCTGAACATCAACGATGACCTGGCTGATTATATACATGCACCTCTCATTTTGACACACCTGAAATTGAGAAAGGATTGTCACAGGAGAGTAATTGAGTTTAAAACACGAGTCCATTGTCAAAACTGTCTCGTGTCGTCAGCTTGTGTTAATTGTCAAACCCCTTTGTTAATTAATCAACGGGTATTTGTCAAACAATTAACAATTTGATTTAATTATTGTTTCAAGGAATACATATTTCACATAAAAAGATCATTATTAAAAAAGATAAAACACACGCAATAGATGTTTTTTTTAGATATACCGAAAATGCTAGATAAAAAAGAAGAAATGCATTTTTTATAAAGCGCAAATTATTAGTGGAATGACCTCATTTTAATAGAAAATGACAATTGGGTGGATATGAAACCAAAAACGCATGAGAAAACAATTTTGTTCAAATGTTGACCAAATACTCTGATTTACGTAATTATACAATGACCGACCTAAATTTTAATTTTCCTCTACTTTATTCGCATGTAGTACTTTAAGGACGTCGAATTTTAAGGACCTTTTGACAACAAGAAAATTATGCAATATGTGCGAATTTATATAATTAAGATTTACGATACTGTTGATAATCTATAATTTAAAAATGAAACCAAAAAGCGAAATTGTGGAATTCTAATTAAAATTTGTTGAAGATTTGATTTTTCTTACAAATACTATTCTTGTAAATTATTTTTTTCCGTGGAACACTAAATTATATAAGAGGAGTAAAATGGCACTCGTTGGAGAATTTTTAACAACAATATAGATTCTTTTCGAAAAATGTGTGTGGCTCTGAAAAGAACCGTTTTTAGAAGCGTTCTTCATCATCAAACTTTAATCGTACATCTCGATGTCTGAAAGTTCATCAGCTACGATGTCAACTACTTCTCCAAACAGTTCCTGTCTGAGTTCAGCTATAGCCTCCGCTTTCTTATGGGCATAGTCGTAGTACATGTTTCGCATGCCGTCCACGACAGCTATACGTAGACGAAGTGAATATCTGAACGACTTGTGGTTGTCCTGCTTAGCTTTGTTATATCTCTGTTGAAGAGCATCTAAGGAATAGTTTAGCTGTACAATCTGTTCACAAGCTCTTTTAAAGCGTTTCTCGCTGTCTACCAGTGTAGACCTCTTGTTGATGCATCTTTGTTGTACTTTGGCTTTCATTGTGTTGATTTCGATGTGTTAGCACTATTGGAGTTGAAACAAGTTCTGAACTTCAACGATGACCTGGCTGATTATATACATGCACCTCTCATTTTGACACACCTGAAATTGAGAAAGGATTGTCATAGGAGAGTAATTGAGTTTAAAACACGAGTCCATTGTCAAAACTGTCTCGTGTCGTCAGCTTGTGTTAATTGTCAAACCCCTTTGTTAATTAATCAACGGGTATTTGTCAAACAATTAACAATTTAATTTAATTATTGTTTCAAGGAATACATATTTCACATAAAAAGATCATTATTAAAATAGATAAAGCACACGCAATAGATGTTTTTTTTTAGATATACCGAAAATGCTAGATAAAAAAGAAGAAATGCATTTTTTATAAAGCGCAAATTATTAGTGGAATGACCTCATTTTAATAGAAAATGACAATTGGGTGGATATGAAACCAAAAACGCATGAGAAAACAATTTTGTTCAAATGTTGACCAAATACTCTGATTTACGTAATTATACAATGACCGACCTAAATTTTAATTTTCCTGTACTTTATTCGCATGTAGTACTTTAAGGACGTCGAATTTTAAGGACCTTTTGACAACAAGAAAATTATGCAATATGTGCGAATTTATATAATTAAGATTTACGATACTGTTGATAATCTATAATTTAAAAATGAAACCAAAAAGCGAAATTGTGGAATTCTAATTAAAATTTGTTGAAGATTTGATTTTTCTTACAAATACTATTCTTGTAAATTATTTTTTTCCGTGGAACACTAAATTATATAAGAGGAGTAAAATGGCACTCGTTGGAGAATTTTTAACAACAATATAGATTCTTTTTGAAAAATGTGTGTGGCTCTGAAAAGAACCGTTTTTAGAAGCGTTCTTCATCATCAAACTTTAATCGTACATCTCGATGTCTGAAAGTTCATCAGCTACGATGTCAACTACTTCTCCAAACAGTTCCTGTCTGAGTTCAGCTATAGCCTCCTCTTTCTTATGGGCATAGTCGTAGTACATGTTTCGCATGCCGTCCACGACAGCTATACGTAGACGAAGTGAATATCTGAACGACTTGTGATTGTCCTGCTTAGCTTTGTTATATCTCTGTTGAAGAGCATCTAAGGAATAGTTTAGCTGTACAATCTGTTCACAAGCTCTTTTAAAGCGTTTCTCGCTGTCTACCAGTGTAGACCTCTTGTTGATGCATCTTTGTTGTACTTTGGCTTTCATTGTGTTGATTTCGATGTGTTAGCACTATTGGAGTTGAAACAAGTTCTGAACATCAACGATGACCTGGCTGATTATATACATCCACCTCTCATTTTGACACACCTGAAATTGAGAAAGGATTGTCATAGGAGAGTAATTGAGTTTAAAACACGAGTCCATTGTCAAAACTGTCTCGTGTCGTCAGCTTGTGTTAATTGTCAAACCCCTTTGTTAATTAATCAACGGGTATTTGTCAAACAATAAACAATTTGATTTAATTATTGTTTCAAGGAATACATATTTCACATAAAAAGATCATTATTAAAATAGACAAAAACACACGCAATAGATGTTTTTAGATATACCGAAAATGCTAGATAAAAAAGAAGAAATGCATTTTATATAAAGCGCAAATTATTAGTGGAATGACGTCATTTTAATAGAAAATGACAATTGGGTGGATTTGAAACCAAAAACGCATGAGAAAACAATTTTGTTCAAATGTTGACCAAATACTCTGATTTACGTAATTATACAATGACCCACCTAAATTTTAATTTTCCTGTACTTTATTCGCATGTTGTCCTTTAAGGACGTCGAATTTTAAAGACCTTTTGACAACAAGAAAATTATGCAATATGTGCGAATTTATATAATTAAGATTTACGATACTGTTGATAATCTATAATTTAAAAATGAAACCAAAAAGCGAAATTGTGGAATTCCAATTAAAATTTGTTGAAGATTTGATTTTTCTTACAAATACTATTCTTGTAAATTATTTTTTCCGTGGAACACTAAATTATATAACAGGAGTAAAATGGCACTCGTTGGAGAATTTTTAACAACAATATAGATTCTTTTTGAAAAATGTGTGTGGCTCTGAAAAGAACCGTTTTTAGAAGCGTTCTTCATCATCAAACTTTAATCGTACATCTCGATGTCTGAAAGTTCATCAGCTACGATGTCAACTACTTCTCCAAACAGTTCCTATCTGAGTTCAGCTATAGCCTCCGCTTTCTTATGGGCATAGTCGTAGTACATGTTTCGCATGCCGTCCACGACAGCTATACGTAGACGAATGAATATCTGAACGACTTGTGATTGTCCTGCTTAGCTTTGTTATATCTCTGTTGAAGAGCATCTAAGGAATAGTTTAGCTGTACAATCTGTTCACAAGCTCTTTTAAAGCGTTTCTCGCTGTCTACCAGTGTAGACCTCTTGTTGCTGCATCTTTGTTGTACTTTGGCTTTCATTGTGTTGATTTCGATGTGTTAGCACTATTGGAGTTGAAACAAGTTCTGAACATCAACGATGACCTGGCTGATTATATACATCCACCTCTCATTTTGACACACCTGAAATTGAGAAAGGATTGTCATAGGAGAGTAATTGAGTTTAAAACACGAGTCCATTGTCAAAACTGTCTCGTGTCGTCAGCTTGTGTTTATTGTCAAACCCCGTTGTTAATTAATCAACGGGTATTTGTCAAACAATTAACAATATGATTTAATTATTGTTTCAAGGAATACATATTTCACATAAAAAGATCATTATTAAAATAGATAAAAACACACGCAATAGATGTTTTTAGATATACCGAAAATGCTAGATAAAAAAGAAGAAATGCATTTTATATAAAGCGCAAATTATTAGTGGAATGACGTCATTTTAATAGAAAATGACAATTGGGTGGATTTGAAACCAAAAACGCATGAGAAAACAATTTTGTTCAAATGTTGACCAAATACTCTGATTTACGTAATTATACAATGACCGACCTAAATTTTAATTCTCCTGTACTTTATTCGCATGTTGTACTTTAAGGACGTCGAATTTTAAAGACCTTTTGACAACACGAAAATTATGCAATATGTGCGAATTTATATAATTAAGATTTACGATACTGTTGATAATCTATAATTTAAAAATGAAACCAAAAAGCGAAATTGTGGAATTCCAATTAAAATTTGTTGAAGATTTGATTTTTCCTACAAATACTATTCTTGTAAATTATTTTTCTCCGTGGAACACTAAATTATATAACAGGAGTAAAATGGCACTCGTTGGAGAATTTTTAACAACAATATAGATTCTTTTTGAAAAATGTGTGTGGCTCTGAAAAGAACCGTTTTTAGAACCGTTCTTCATCATCAAACTTTAATCGTACATCTCGATGTCTGAAAGTTCATCAGCTACGATGTCAACTACTTCTCCAAACAGTTCCTGTCTGAGTTCAGCTATAGCCTCCGCTTTCTTATGGGCATAGTCGTAGTACATGTTTCGCATGCCGTCCACGACAGCTATACGTAGACGAAGTGAATATCTCAACGACTTGTGATTGTCCTGCTTAGCTTTGTTATATCTCTGTTGAAGAGCATCTAAGGAATAGTTTAGCTGTACAATCTGTTCACAAGCTCTTTTAAAGCGTTTCTCGCTGTCTACCAGTGTAGACCTCTTGTTGCTGCATCTTTGTTGTACTTTGGCTTTCATTGTGTTGATTTCGATGTGTTAGCACTATTGGAGTTGAAACAAGTTCTGAACATCAACGATGACCTGGCTGATTATATACATTCACCTCTCATTTTGACACACCTGAAATTGAGAAAGGATTGTCATAGGAGAGTTATTGGATTAAAACACGAGTCCATTGTCAAAACTGTCTCGTGTCGTCAGCTTGTGTTTATTGTCAAACCCCTTTGTTAATTAATCAACGGGTATTTGTCAAACAATTAACAATATGATTTAATTATTGTTTCAAGGAATACATATTTCACATAAAAAGATCATTATTAAAATAGATAAAAACACACGCAATAGATGTTTTTAGATATACCGAAAATGCTAGATAAAAAAGAAGAAATGCATTTTATATAAAGCGCAAATTATTAGTGGAATGACGTCATTTTAATAGAAAATGACAATTGTGTGGATTTGAAACCAAAAACGCATGAGAAAACAATTTTGTTCAAATGTTGACCAAATACTCTGATTTACGTAATTATACAATGACCGACCTAAATTTTAATTTTCCTGTACTTTATTCGCATGTAGTACTTTAAGGACGTCGAATTTTAAGGACCTTTTGACAACAAGAAAATTATGCAATATGTGCGAATTTATATAATTAAGATTTACGATACTGTTGATAATCTATAATTTAAAAATGAAACCAAAAAGCGAAATTGTGGAATTCTAATTAAAATTTGTTGAAGATTTGATTTTTCTTACAAATACTATTCTTGTAAATTATTTTTTCCGTGGAACACTAAATTATATAAGAGGAGTAAAATGGCACTCGTTGGAGAATTTTTAACAACAATATAGATTCTTTTTGAAAAATGTGTGTGGCTCTGAAAAGAACCGTTTTTAGAAGCGTTCTTCATCATCAAACTTTAATCGTACATCTCGATGTCTGAAAGTTCATCAGCTACGATGTCAACTACTTCTCCAAACAGTTCCTGTCTGAGTTCAGCTATAGCCTCCGCTTTCTTATGGGCATAGTCGTAGTACATGTTTCGCATGCCGTCCACGACAGCTATACGTAGACGAAGTGAATATCTGAACGACTTGTGGTTGTCCTGCTTAGCTTTGTTATATCTCTGTTGAAGAGCATCTAAGGAATAGTTTAGCTGTACAATCTGTTCACAAGCTCTTTTAAAGCGTTTCTCGCTGTCTACCAGTGTAGACCTCTTGTTGATGCATCTTTGTTGTACTTTGGCTTTCATTGTGTTGATTTCGATGTGTTAGCACTATTGGAGTTGAAACAAGTTCTGAACTTCAACGATGACCTGGCTGATTATATACATGCACCTCTCATTTTGACACACCTGAAATTGAGAAAGGATTGTGATAGGAGAGTAATTGAGTTTAAAACACGAGTCCATTGTCAAAACTGTCTCGTGTCGTCAGCTTGTGTTAATTGTCAAACCCCTTTGTTAATTAATCAACGGGTATTTGTCAAACAATTAACAATTTAATTTAATTATTGTTTCAAGGAATACATATTTCACATAAAAAGATCATTATTAAAATAGATAAAACACACGCAATAGATGTTTTTTTTAGATATACCGAAAATGCTAGATAAAAAAGAAGAAATGCATTTTTTATAAAGCGCAAATTATTAGTGGAATGACCTCATTTTAATAGAAAATGACAATTGGGTGGATATGAAACCAAAAACGCATGAGAAAACAATTTTGTTCAAATGTTGACCAAATACTCTGATTTACGTAATTATACAATGACAGGCCTAAATTTTAATTTTCCTGTACTTTATTCGCATGTAGTACTTTAAGGACGTCGAATTTTAAGGACCTTTTGACAACAAGAAAATTATGCAATATGTGCGAATTTATATAATTAAGATTTACGATACTGTTGATAATCTATAATTTAAAAATGAAACCAAAAAGCGAAATTGTGGAATTCTAATTAAAATTTGTTGAAGATTTGATTTTTCTTACAAATACTATTCTTGTAAATTATTTTTTTCCGTGGAACACTAAATTATATAAGAGGAGTAAAATGGCACTCGTTGGAGAATTTTTAACAACAATATAGATTCTTTTTGAAAAATGTGTGTGGCTCTGAAAAGAACCGTTTTTAGAAGCGTTCTTCATCATCAAACTTTAATCGTACATCTCGATGTCTGAAAGTTCATCAGCTACGATGTCAACTACTTCTCCAAACAGTTCCTGTCTGAGTTCAGCTATAGCCTCCGCTTTCTTATGGGCATAGTCGTAGTACATGTTTCGCATGCCGTCCACGACAGCTATACGTAGACGAAGTGAATATCTGAACGACTTGTGATTGTCCTGCTTAGCTTTGTTATATCTCTGTTGAAGAGCATCTAAGGAATAGTTTAGCTGTACAATCTGTTCACAAGCTCTTTTAAAGCGTTTCTCGCTGTCTACCAGTGTAGACCTCTTGTTGCTGCATCTTTGTTGTACTTTGGCTTTCATTGTGTTGATTTCGATGTGTTAGCACTATTGGAGTTGAAACAAGTTCTGAACATCAACGATGACCTGGCTGATTATATACATCCACCTCTCATTTTGACACACCTGAAATTGAGAAAGGATTGTCATAGGAGAGTAATTGAGTTTAAAACACGAGTCCATTGTCAAAACTGTCTCGTGTCGTCAGCTTGTGTTAATTGTCAAACCCCTTTGTTAATTAATCAACGGGTATTTGTCAAACAATAAACAATTTGATTTAATTATTGTTTCAAGGAATACATATTTCACATAAAAAGATCATTATTAAAATAGATAAAAACACACGCAATAGATGTTTTTAGATATACCGAAAATGCTAGATAAAAAAGAAGAAATGCATTTTATATAAAGCGCAAATTATTAGTGGAATGACGTCATTTTAATAGAAAATGACAATTGGGTGGATTTGAAACCAAAAACGCATGAGAAAACAATTTTGTTCAAATGTTGACCAAATACTCTGATTTACGTAATTATACAATGACCGACCTAAATTTTAATTTTCCTGTACTTTATTCGCATGTTGTACTTTAAGGACGTCGAATTTTAAAGACCTTTTGACAACAAGAAAATTATGCAATATGTGCGAATTTATATAATTAAGATTTACGATACTGTTGATAATCTATAATTTAAAAATGAAACCAAAAAGCGAAATTGTGGAATTCCAATTAAAATTTGTTGAAGATTTGATTTTTCTTACAAATACTATTCTTGTAAATTATTTTTTCCGTGGAACACTAAATTATATAACAGGAGTAAAATGGCACTCGTTGGAGAATTTTTAACAACAATATAGATTCTTTTTGAAAAATGTGTGTGGCTCTGAAAAGAACCGTTTTTAGAAGCGTTCTTCATCATCAAACTTTAATCGTACATCTCGATGTCTGAAAGTTCATCAGCTACGATGTCAACTACTTCTCCAAACAGTTCCTTTCTGAGTTCAGCTATAGCCTCCGCTTTCTTATGGGCATAGTCGTAGTACATGTTTCGCATGCCGTCCACGACAGCTATACGTAGACGAAGTGAATATCTGAATGACTTGTGATTGTCCTGCTTAGCTTTGTTATATCTCTGTTGAAGAGCATCTAAGGAATAGTTTAGCTGTACAATCTGTTCACAAGCTCTTTTAAAGCGTTTCTCGCTGTCTACCAGTGTAGACGTCTTCTTGCTGCATCTTTGTTGTACTTTGGCTTTCATTGTGTTGATTTCGATGTGTTAGCACTATTGGAGTTGAAACAAGTTCTGAACATCAACGATGACCTGGCTGATTATATACATCCACCTCTCATTTTGACACACCTGACATTGAGAAAGGATTGTCATAGGAGAGTAATTGAGTTTAAAACACCTGTCTATTGTCAAAACTGTCTCGTGTCGTTAGCTTGTGTTTATTGTCAAACCCCTTTGTTAATTAATCAACGGGTATTTGTCAAACAATTAACAATATGATTTAATTATTGTTTCAAGGATTACATATTTCACATAAAAAGATCATTATTAAAATAGACAAAAACACACGCAATAGATGTTTTTAGATATACCGAAAATGCTAGATAAAAAAGAAGAAATGCATTTTATATAAAGCGCAAATTATTAGTGGAATGACGTCATTTTAATAGAAAATGACAATTGGGTGGATTTGAAACCAAAAACGCATGAGAAAACAATTTTGTTCAAATGTTGACCAAATACTCTGATTTACGTAATTATACAATGACCCACCTAAATTTTAATTTTCCTGTACTTTATTCGCATGTTGTACTTTAAGGACGTCGAATTTTAAAGACCTTTTGACAACAAGAAAATTATGCAATATGTGCGAATTTATATAATTAAGATTTACGATACTGTTGATAATCTATAATTTAAAAATGAAACCAAAAAGCGAAATTGTGGAATTCCAATTAAAATTTGTTGAAGATTTGATTTTTCTTACAAATACTATTCTTGTAAATTATTTTTTCCGTGGAACACTAAATTATATAACAGGAGTAAAATGGCACTCGTTGGAGAATTTTTAACAACAATATAGATTCTTTTTGAAAAATGTGTGTGGCTCTGAAAAGAACCGTTTTTAGAAGCGTTCTTCATCATCAAACTTTAATCGTACATCTCGATGTCTGAAAGTTCATCAGCTACGATGTCAACTACTTCTCCAAACAGTTCCTATCTGAGTTCAGCTATAGCCTCCGCTTTCTTATGGGCATAGTCGTAGTACATGTTTCGCATGCCGTCCACGACAGCTATACGTAGACGAATGAATATCTGAACGACTTGTGATTGTCCTGCTTAGCTTTGTTATATCTCTGTTGAAGAGCATCTAAGGAATAGTTTAGCTGTACAATCTGTTCACAAGCTCTTTTAAAGCGTTTCTCGCTGTCTACCAGTGTAGACCTCTTGTTGCTGCATCTTTGTTGTACTTTGGCTTTCATTGTGTTGATTTCGATGTGTTAGCACTATTGGAGTTGAAACAAGTTCTGAACATCAACGATGACCTGGCTGATTATATACATCCACCTCTCATTTTGACACACCTGAAATTGAGAAAGGATTGTCATAGGAGAGTAATTGAGTTTAAAACACGAGTCCATTGTCAAAACTGTCTCGTGTCGTCAGCTTGTGTTTATTGTCAAACCCCGTTGTTAATTAATCAACGGGTATTTGTCAAACAATTAACAATATGATTTAATTATTGTTTCAAGGAATACATATTTCACATAAAAAGATCATTATTAAAATAGATAAAAACACACGCAATAGATGTTTTTATATATACCGAAAATGCTAGATAAAAAAGAAGAAATTCATTTTATATAAAGCGCAAATTATTAGTGGAATGACGTCATTTTAATAGAAAATGACAATTGGGTGGATTTGAAACCAAAAACGCATGAGAAAACAATTTTGTTCAAATGTTGACCAAATACTCTGATTTACGTAATTATACAATGACCGACCTAAATTTTAATTCTCCTGTACTTTATTCGCATGTTGTACTTTAAGGACGTCGAATTTTAAAGACCTTTTGACAACACGAAAATTATGCAATATGTGCGAATTTATATAATTAAGATTTACGATACTGTTGATAATCTATAATTTAAAAATGAAACCAAAAAGCGAAATTGTGGAATTCCAATTAAAATTTGTTGAAGATTTGATTTTTCCTACAAATACTATTCTTGTAAATTATTTTGCTCCGTGGAACACTAAATTATATAACAGGAGTAAAATGGCACTCGTTGGAGAATTTTTAACAACAATATAGATTCTTTTTGAAAAATGTGTGTGGCTCTGAAAAGAACCGTTTTTAGAACCGTTCTTCATCATCAAACTTTAATCGTACATCTCGATGTCTGAAAGTTCATCAGCTACGATGTCAACTACTTCTCCAAACAGTTCCTGTCTGAGTTCAGCTATAGCCTCCGCTTTCTTATGGGCATAGTCGTAGTACATGTTTCGCATGCCGTCCACGACAGCTATACGTAGACGAAGTGAATATCTCAACGACTTGTGATTGTCCTGCTTAGCTTTGTTATATCTCTGTTGAAGAGCATCTAAGGAATAGTTTAGCTGTACAATCTGTTCACAAGCTCTTTTAAAGCGTTTCTCGCTGTCTACCAGTGTAGACCTCTTGTTGCTGCATCTTTGTTGTACTTTGGCTTTCATTGTGTTGATTTCGATGTGTTAGCACTATTGGAGTTGAAACAAGTTCTGAACATCAACGATGACCTGGCTGATTATATACATTCACCTCTCATTTTGACACACCTGAAATTGAGAAAGGATTGTCATAGGAGAGTTATTGAGATTAAAACACGAGTCCATTGTCAAAACTGTCTCGTGTCGTCAGCTTGTGTTTATTGTCAAACCCCTTTGTTAATTAATCAACGGGTATTTGTCAAACAATTAACAATATGATTTAATTATTGTTTCAAGGAATACATATTTCACATAAAAAGATCATTATTAAAATAGATAAAAACACACGCAATAGATATTTTTAGATATACCGAAAATGCTAGATAAAAAAGAAGAAATGCATTTTATATAAAGCGCAAATTATTAGTGGAATGACGTCATTTTAATAGAAAATGACAATTGGGTGGATTTGAAACCAAAAACGCATGAGAAAACAATTTTGTTCAAATGTTGACCAAATACTCTGATTTACGTAATTATACAATGACCGACCTAAATTTTAATTTTCCTGTACTTTATTCGCATGTTGTACTTTATGGACGTCGAATTTTAAAGACCTTTTGACAACACGAAAATTATGCAATATGTGCGAATTTATATAATTAAGATTTACGATACTGTTGATAATCTATAATTTAAAAATGAAACCAAAAAGCGAAATTGTGGAATTCCAATTAAAATTTGTTGAAGATTTGATTTTTCTTACAAATACTATTCTTGTAAATTATTTTTTCCGTGGAACACTAAATTATATAACAGGAGTAAAATGGCACTCGTTGGAGAATTTTTAACAACAATATAGATTCTTTTTGAAAAATGTGTGTGGCTCTGAAAAGAACCGTTTTTAGAAGCGTTCTTCATCATCAAACTTTAATCGTACATCTCGATGTCTGAAAGTTCATCAGCTACGATGTCAACTACTTCTCCAAACAGTTCCTTTCTGAGTTCAGCTATAGCCTCCGCTTTCTTATGGGCATAGTCGTAGTACATGTTTCGCATGCCGTCCACGACAGCTATACGTAGACGAAGTGAATATCTGAATGACTTGTGATTGTCCTGCTTAGCTTTGTTATATCTCTGTTGAAGAGCATCTAAGGAATAGTTTAGCTGTACAATCTGTTCACAAGCTCTTTTAAAGCGTTTCTCGCTGTCTACCAGTGTAGACGTCTTCTTGCTGCATCTTTGTTGTACTTTGGCTTTCATTGTGTTGATTTCGATGTGTTAGCACTATTGGAGTTGAAACAAGTTCTGAACATCAACGATGACCTGGCTGATTATATACATCCACCTCTCATTTTGACACACCTGAAATTGAGAAAGGATTGTCATAGGAGAGTAATTGAGTTTAAAACACCTGTCTATTGTCAAAACTGTCTCGTGTCGTTAGCTTGTGTTTATTGTCAAACCCCTTTGTTAATTAATCAACGGGTATTTGTCAAACAATTAACAATATGATTTAATTATTGTTTCAAGGATTACATATTTCACATAAAAAGATCATTATTAAAATAGACAAAAACACACGCAATAGATGTTTTTAGATATACCGAAAATGCTAGATAAAAAAGAAGAAATGCATTTTATATAAAGCGCAAATTATTAGTGGAATGACGTCATTTTAATAGAAAATGACAATTGGGTGGATTTGAAACCAAAAACGCATGAGAAAACAATTTTGTTCAAATGTTGACCAAATACTCTGATTTACGTAATTATACAATGACCCACCTAAATTTTAATTTTCCTGTACTTTATTCGCATGTTGTACTTTAAGGACGTCGAATTTTAAAGACCTTTTGACAACAAGAAAATTATGCAATATGTGCGAATTTATATAATTAAGATTTACGATACTGTTGATAATCTATAATTTAAAAATGAAACCAAAAAGCGAAATTGTGGAATTCCAATTAAAATTTGTTGAAGATTTGATTTTTCTTACAAATACTATTCTTGTAAATTATTTTTTCCGTGGAACACTAAATTATATAACAGGAGTAAAATGGCACTCGTTGGAGAATTTTTAACAACAATATAGATTCTTTTTGAAAAATGTGTGTGGCTCTGAAAAGAACCGTTTTTAGAAGCGTTCTTCATCATCAAACTTTAATCGTACATCTCGATGTCTGAAAGTTCATCAGCTACGATGTCAACTACTTCTCCAAACAGTTCCTATCTGAGTTCAGCTATAGCCTCCGCTTTCTTATGGGCATAGTCGTAGTACATGTTTCGCATGCCGTCCACGACAGCTATACGTAGACGAATGAATATCTGAACGACTTGTGATTGTCCTGCTTAGCTTTGTTATATCTCTGTTGAAGAGCATCTAAGGAATAGTTTAGCTGTACAATCTGTTCACAAGCTCTTTTAAAGCGTTTCTCGCTGTCTACCAGTGTAGACCTCTTGTTGCTGCATCTTTGTTGTACTTTGGCTTTCATTGTGTTGATTTCGATGTGTTAGCACTATTGGAGTTGAAACAAGTTCTGAACATCAACGATGACCTGGCTGATTATATACATCCACCTCTCATTTTGACACACCTGAAATTGAGAAAGGATTGTCATAGGAGAGTAATTGAGTTTAAAACACGAGTCCATTGTCAAAACTGTCTCGTGTCATCAGCTTGTGTTTATTGTCAAACCCCGTTGTTAATTAATCAACGGGTATTTGTCAAACAATTAACAATATGATTTAATTATTGTTTCAAGGAATACATATTTCACATAAAAAGATCATTATTAAAATAGATAAAAACACACGCAATAGATGTTTTTAGATATACCGAAAATGCTAGATAAAAAAGAAGAAATGCATTTTATATAAAGCGCAAATTATTAGTGGAATGACGTCATTTTAATAGAAAATGACAATTGGGTGGATTTGAAACCAAAAACGCATGAGAAAACAATTTTGTTCAAATGTTGACCAAATACTCTGATTTACGTAATTATACAATGACCGACCTAAATTTTAATTCTCCTGTACTTTATTCGCATGTTGTACTTTAAGGACGTCGAATTTTAAAGACCTTTTGACAACACGAAAATTATGCAATATGTGCGAATTTATATAATTAAGATTTACGATACTGTTGATAATCTATAATTTAAAAATGAAACCAAAAAGCGAAATTGTGGAATTCCAATTCAATTTGTTGAAGATTTGATTTTTCCTACAAATACTATTCTTGTAAATTATTTTTCTCCGTGGAACACTAAATTATATAACAGGAGTAAAATGGCACTCGTTGGAGAATTTTTAACAACAATATAGATTCTTTTTGAAAAATGTGTGTGGCTCTGAAAAGAACCGTTTTTAGAAGCGTTCTTCATCATCAAACTTTAATCGTACATCTCGATGTCTGAAAGTTCATCAGCTACGATGTCAACTACTTCTCCAAACAGTTCCTGTCTGAGTTCAGCTATAGCCTCCGCTTTCTTATGGGCATAGTCGTAGTACATGTTTTGCATGCCGTCCACGACAGCTATACGTAGACGAAGTGAATATCTCAACGACTTGTGATTGTCCTGCTTAGCTTTGTTATATCTCTGTTGAAGAGCATCTAAGGAATAGTTTAGCTGTACAATCTGTTCACAAGCTCTTTTAAAGCGTTTCTCGCTGTCTACCAGTGTAGACCTCTTGTTGCTGCATCTTTGTTGTACTTTGGCTTTCATTGTGTTGATTTCGATGTGTTAGCACTATTGGAGTTGAAACAAGTTCTGAACATCAACGATGACCTGGCTGATTATATACATTCACCTCTCATTTTGACACACCTGAAATTGAGAAAGGATTGTCATAGGAGAGTTATTGAGATTAAAACACGAGTCCATTGTCAAAACTGTCTCGTGTCGTCAAGCTTGTGTTTATTGTCAAACCCCTTTGTTAATTAATCAACGGGTATTTGTCAAACAATTAACAATATGATTTAATTATTGTTTCAAGGAATACATATTTCACATAAAAAGATCATTATTAAAATAGATAAAAACACACGCAATAGATATTTTTAGATATACCGAAAATGCTAGATAAAAAAGAAGAAATGCATTTTATATAAAGCGCAAATTATTAGTGGAATGACGTCATTTTAATAGAAAATGACAATTGTGTGGATTTGAAACCAAAAACGCATGAGAAAACAATTTTGTTCAAATGTTGACCAAATACTCTGATTTTCGTAATTATACAATGACCGACCTAAATTTTAATTATCCTGTACTTTATTCGCATGTTGTACTTTAAGGACGTCGAATTTTAAAGACCTTTTGACAACACGAAAATTATGCAATATGTGCGAATTTATATAATTAAGATTTACGATACTGTTGATAATCTATAATTTAAAAATGAAACCAAAAAGCGAAATTGTGTAATTCAAATTAAAATTTGTTGAAGATTTGATTTTTCTTACAAATACTATTCTTGTAAATTATTTTTCTCCGTGGAACACTAAATTATATAAGAGGAGTAAAATGGCACTCGTTGGAGAATTTTTAACAACAATATAGATTCTTTTTGAAAAATGTGTGTGGCTCTGAAAAGAACCGTTTTAAGAAGCGTTCTTCATCATCAAACTTTAATCGTACATCTCGATGTCTGAAAGTTCATCAGCTACGATGTCAACTACTTCTCCAAACAGTTCCTGTCTGAGTTCAGCTATAGCCTCCGCTTTCTTATGGGCATAGTCGTAGTACATGTTTCGCATGCCGTCCACGACAGCTATACGTAGACGAAGTGAATATCTGAACGACTTGTGATTGTCCTGCTTAGCTTTGTTATATCTCTGTTGAAGAGCATCTAAGGAATAGTTTAGCTGTACAATCTGTTCACAAGCTCTTTTAAAGCGTTTCTCGCTGTCTACCAGTGTAGACCTCTTGTTGCTGCATCTTTGTTGTACTTTGGCTTTCATTGTGTTGATTTCGATGTGTTAGCACTATTGGAGTTGAAACAAGTTCTGAACATCAACGATGACCTGGCTGATTATATACATCCACCTCTCATTTTGACACACCTGAAATTGAGAAAGGATTGTCAGAGGAAAGTAATTGAGTTTAAAACACCAGTCTATTGTCAAAACTGTCTCGTGTCGTCAGCTTGTGTTTATTGTCAAACCCCTTTGTTAATTAATCAACGGGTATTTGTCAAACAATTAACAATATGATTTAATTATTGTTTCAAGGAATACATATTTCACATAAAAAGATCATTATTAAAATAGATAAAACACACGCAATAGATGTTTTTAGATATACCGAAAATGCTAGATAAAAAAGAAGAAATGCATTTTATATAAAGCGCAAATTATTAGTGGAATGACGTCATTTTAATAGAAAATGACAATTGTGTGGATTTGAAACCAAAAACGCATGAGAAAACAATTTTGTTCAAATGTTGACCAAATACTCTGATTTACGTAATTATACAATGACCGACCTAAATTTTAATTATCCTGTACTTTATTCGCATGTTGTACTTTAAGGACGTCGAATTTTAAAGACCTTTTGACAACACGAAAATTATGCAATATGTGCGAATTTATATAATTAAGATTTACGATACTGTTGATAATCTATAATTTAAAAATGAAACCAAAAAGCGAAATTGTGTAATTCAAATTAAAATTTGTTGAAGATTTGATTTTTCTTACAAATACTATTCTTGTAAATTATTTTTCTCCGTGGAACACTAAATCATATAACAGGAGTAAAATGGCACTCGTTGGAGAATTTTTAACAACAATATAGATTCTTTTTGAAAAATGTGTGTGGCTCTGAAAAGAACCGTTTTTAGAAGCGTTCTTCATCATCAAACTTTAATCGTACATCTCGATGTCTGAAAGTTCATCAGCTACGATGTCAACTACTTCTCCAAACAGTTCCTGTCTGAGTTCAGCTATAGCCTCCGCTTTCTTATGGGCATAGTCGTAGTACATGTTTCGCATGCCGTCCACGACAGCTATACGTAGACGAAGTGAATATCTGAACGACTTGTGATTGTCCTGCTTAGCTTTGTTATATCTCTGTTGAAGAGCATCTAAGGAATAGTTTAGCTGTACAATCTGTTCACAAGCTCTTTTAAAGCGTTTCTCGCTGTCTACCAGTGTAGACCTCTTGTTGCTGCATCTTTGTTGTACTTTGGCTTTCATTGTGTTGATTTCGATGTGTTAGCACTATTGGAGTTGAAACAAGTTCTGAACATCAACGATGACCTGGCTGATTATATACATCCACCTCTCATTTTGACACACCTGAAATTGAGAAAGGATTGTCATAGGAGAGTAATTGAATTTAAAACACGAGTCTATTGTCAAAACTGTCTCGTGTCATCAGCTTGTGTTTATTGTCAAACCCCTTTGTTAATTAATCAACGGGTATTTGTCAAACAATTAACAATATGATTTAATTATTGTTTCAAGGAATACATATTTCACATAAAAAGATCATTATTAAAATAGATAAAAACACACGCAATAGATGTTTTTAGATATACCGAAAATGCTAGATAAAAAAGAAGAAATGCATTTTATATAAAGCGCAAATTATTAGTGGAATGATGTCATTTTAATAGAAAATGACAATTGGGTGTATTTGAAACCAAAAACGCATGAGAAAACAATTTTGTTCAAATGTTGACCAAATACTCTGATTTACGTAATTATACAATGACCGACCTAAATTTTAATTTTCCTGTACTTTATTCGCATGTTGTACTTTAAGGACGTCGAATTTTAAAGACCTTTTGACAACACGAAAATTATGCAATATGTGCGAATTTATATAATTAAGATTTAAGATACTGTTGATAATCTATAATTTAAAAATGAAACCAAAAAGCGAAATTGTGGAATTCCAATAAAAATTTGTTGAAGATTTGATTTTTCTTACAAATACTATTCTTGTAAATTATTTTTCTCCGTGGAACACTAAATTATATAACAGGAGTAAAATGGCACTCGTTGGAGAATTTTTAACAACAATATAGATTCTTTTTGAAAAATGTGTGTGGCTCTGAAAAGAACCGTTTTTAGAAGCGTTCTTCATCATCAAACTTTAATCGTACATCTCGATGTCTGAAAGTTCATCAGCTACGATGTCAACTACTTCTTCAAACAGTTCCTGTCTGAGTTCAGCTATAGCCTCCGCTTTCTTATGGGCATAGTCGTAGTACATGTTTCGCATGCCGTCCACGACAGCTATACGTAGACGAAGTGAATATCTGAACGACTTGTGATTGTCCTGCTTAGCTTTGTTATATCTCTGTTGAAGAGCATCTAAGGAATAGTTTAGCTGTACAATCTGTTCACAAGCTCTTTTAAAGCGTTTCTCGCTGTCTACCAGTGTAGACCTCTTGTTGCTGCATCTTTGTTGTACTTTGGCTTTCATTGTGTTGATTTCGATGTGTTAGCACTATTGGAGTTGAAACAAGTTCTGAAC
This sequence comes from Limnoperna fortunei, assembly GCA_944474755.1. Taxonomy (NCBI): domain Eukaryota; kingdom Metazoa; phylum Mollusca; class Bivalvia; order Mytilida; family Modiolidae; genus Limnoperna; species Limnoperna fortunei. The sequence continues at coordinate 63,371,052 of OX104113.1, forward strand.
ATCAACGATGACCTGGCTGATTATATACATCCACCTCTCATTTTGACACACCTGAAATTGAGAAAGGATTGTCATAGGAGAGTAATTGAGTTTAAAACACGAGTCCATTGTCAAAACTGTCTCGTGTCGTCAGCTTGTGTTTATTGTCAAACCCCTTTGTTAATTAATCAACGGGTATTTGTCAAACAATTAACAATATGATTTAATTATTGTTTCAAGGAATACATATTTCACATAAAAAGATCATTATAAAAATAGATAAAAACACACGCAATAGATGTTTTTAGATATACCGAAAATGCTAGATAAAAAAGAAGAAATGCATTTTATATAAAGCGCAAATTATTAGTGGAATGACGTCATTTTAATAGAAAATGACAATTGGGTGGATTTGAAACCAAAAACGCATGAGAAAACAATTTTGTTCAAATGTTGACCAAATACTCTGATTTACGTAATTATACAATGACCGACCTAAATTTTAATTTTCCTGTACTTTATTCGCATGTTGTACTTTAAGGACGTCGAATTTTAAAGACCTTTTGACAACAAGAAAATTATGCAATATGTGCGAATTTATATAATTAAGATTTACGATACTGTTGATAATCTATAATTTAAAAATGAAACCAAAAAGCGAAATTGTGGAATTCCAATTAAAATTTGTTGAAGATTTGATTTTTCTTACAAATACTATTCTTGTAAATTATTTTTTCCGTGGAACACTAAATTATATAACAGGAGTAAAATGGCACTCGTTGGAGAATTTTTAACAACAATATAGATTCTTTTTGAAAAATGTGTGTGGCTCTGAAAAGAACCGTTTTTAGAAGCGTTCTTCATCATCAAACTTTAATCGTACATCTCGATGTCTGAAAGTTCATCAGCTACGATGTCAACTACTTCTCCAAACAGTTCCTGTCTGAGTTCAGCTATAGCCTCCGCTTTCTTATGGGCATAGTCGTAGTACATGTTTCGCATGCCGTCCACGACAGCTATACGTAGACGAAGTGAATATCTGAATGATTTGTGATTGTCCTGCTTAGCTTTGTTATATCTCTGTTGAAGAGCATCTAAGGAATAGTTTAGCTGTACAATCTGTTCACAAGCTCTTTTAAAGCGTTTCTCGCTGTCTACCAGTGTAGACCTCTTGTTGCTGCATCTTTGTTGTACTTTGGCTTTCATTGTGTTGATTTCGATGTGTTAGCACTATTGGAGTTGAAACAAGTTCTGAACATCAACGATGACCTGGCTGATTATATACATCCACCTCTCATTTTGACACACCTGAAATTGAGAAAGGATTGTCATAGGAGAGTAATTGAGTTTAAAACACGAGTCCATTGTCAAAACTGTCTCGTGTCATCAACTTGTGTTTATTGTCAAACCCCTTTGTTAATTAATCAACGGGTATTTGTCAAACAATTAACGATTATGATTTAATTATTGTTTCAAGGAATACATATTTCACATAAAAAGATCATTATTAAAATAGATAAAAACACACGCAATAGATGTTTTTAGATATACCGAAAATGCTAGATAAAAAAGAAGAAATGCATTTTATATAAAGCGCAAATTATTAGTGGAATGACGTCATTTTAATAGAAAATGACAATTGGGTGGATTTGAAACCAAAAACGCATGAGAAAACAATTTTGTTCAAATGTTGACCAAATACTCTGATTTACGTAATTATACAATGACCGACCTAAATTTTAATTTTCCTGTACTTTATTCGCATGTTGTACTTTAAGGACGTCGAATTTTAAAGACCTTTTGACAACAAGAAAATTATGCAATATGTGCGAATTTATATAATTAAGATTTACGATACTGTTGATAATCTATAATTTAAAAATGAAACCAAAAAGCGAAATTGTGGAATTCCAATTAAAATTTGTTGAAGATTTGATTTTTCTTACAAATACTATTCTTGTAAATTATTTTTTCCGTGGAACACTAAATTATATAACAGGAGTAAAATGGCACTCGTTGGAGAATTTTTAACAACAATATAGATTCTTTTTGAAAAATGTGTGTGGCTCTGAAAAGAACCGTTTTTAGAAGCGTTCTTCATCATCAAACTTTAATCGTACATCTCGATGTCTGAAAGTTCATCAGCTACGATGTCAACTACTTCTCCAAACAGTTCCTGTCTGAGTTCAGCTATAGCCTCCGCTTTCTTATGGGCATAGTCGTAGTACATGTTTCGCATGCCGTCCACGACAGCTATAGGTAGACGAAGTGAATATCTGAATGATTTGTGATTGTCCTGCTTAGCTTTGTTATATCTCTGTTGAAGAGCATCTAAGGAATAGTTTAGCTGTACAATCTGTTCACAAGCTCTTTTAAAGCGTTTCTCGCTGTCTACCAGTGTAGACCTCTTGTTGCTGCATCTTTGTTGTACTTTGGCTTTCATTGTGTTGATTTCGATGTGTTAGCACTATTGGAGTTGAAACAAGTTCTGAACATCAACGATGACCTGGCTGATTATATACATCCACCTCTCATTTTGACACACCTGAAATTGAGAAAGGATTGTCATAGGAGAGTAATTGAGTTTAAAACACGAGTCCATTGTCAAAACTGTTTTAATAGAAAATGACAATTGGGTGGATTTGAAACCAAAAACGCATGAGAAAACAATTTTGTTCAAATGTTGACCAAATACTCTGATTTACGTAATTATACAATGACCGACCTAAATTTTAATTTTCCTGTACTTTATTCGCATGTTGTACTTTAAGGACGTCGAATTTTAAAGACCTTTTGACAACAAGAAAATTATGCAATATGTGCGAATTTATATAATTAAGATTTACGATACTGTTGATAATCTATAATTTAAAAATGAAACCAAAAAGCGAAATTGTGGAATTCCAATTAAAATTTGTTGAAGATTTGATTTTTCTTACAAATACTATTCTTGTAAATTATTTTTTCCGTGGAACACTAAATTATATAACAGGAGTAAAATGGCACTCGTTGGAGAATTTTTAACAACAATATAGATTCTTTTTGAAAAATGTGTGTGGCTCTGAAAAGAACCGTTTTTAGAAGCGTTCTTCATCATCAAACTTTAATCGTACATCTCGATGTCTGAAAGTTCATCAGCTACGATGTCAACTACTTCTCCAAACAGTTCCTGTCTGAGTTCAGCTATAGCCTCCGCTTTCTTATGGGCATAATCGTAGTACATGTTTCGCATGCCGTCCACGACAGCTATAGGTAGACGAAGTGAATATCTGAATGATTTGTGATTGTCCTGCTTAGCTTTGTTATATCTCTGTTGAAGAGCATCTAAGGAATAGTTTAGCTGAACAATCTGTTCACAAGCTCTTTTAAAGCGTTTCTCGCTGTCTACCAGTGTAGACCTCTTGTTGCTGCATCTTTGTTGTACTTTGGCTTTCATTGTGTTGATTTCGATGTGTTAGCACTATTGGAGTTGAAACAAGTTCTGAACATCAACGATGACCTGGCTGATTATATACATCCACCTCTCATTTTGACACACCTGAAATTGAGAAAGGATTGTCATAGGAGAGTAATTGAGTTTAAAACACGAGTCCATTGTCAAAACTGTCTCGTGTCATCAACTTGTGTTTATTGTCAAACCCCTTTGTTAATTAATCAACGGGTATTTGTCAAACAATTAACGATTATGATTTAATTATTGTTTCAAGGAATACATATTTCACATAAAAAGATCATTATTAAAATAGATAAAAACACACGCAATAGATGTTTTTAGATATACCGAAAATGCTAGATAAAAAAGAAGAAATGCATTTTATATAAAGCGCAAATTATTAGTGGAATGACGTCATTTTAATAGAAAATGACAATTGGGTGGATTTGAAACCAAAAACGCATGAGAAAACAATTTTGTTCAAATGTTGACCAAATACTCTGATTTACGTAATTATACAATGACCGACCTAAATTTTAATTTTCCTGTACTTTATTCGCATGTTGTACTTTAAGGACGTCGAATTTTAAAGACCTTTTGACAACAAGAAAATTATGCAATATGTGCGAATTTATATAATTAAGATTTACGATACTGTTGATAATCTATAATTTAAAAATGAAACCAAAAAGCGAAATTGTGGAATTCCAATTAAAATTTGTTGAAGATTTGATTTTTCTTACAAATACTATTCTTGTAAATTATTTTTTCCGTGGAACACTAAATTATATAACAGGAGTAAAATGGCACTCGTTGGAGAATTTTTAACAACAATATAGATTCTTTTTGAAAAATGTGTGTGGCTCTGAAAAGAACCGTTTTTAGAAGCGTTCTTCATCATCAAACTTTAATCGTACATCTCGATGTCTGAAAGTTCATCAGCTACGATGTCAACTACTTCTCCAAACAGTTCCTGTCTGAGTTCAGCTATAGCCTCCGCTTTCTTATGGGCATAGTCGTAGTACATGTTTCGCATGCCGTCCACGACAGCTATAGGTAGACGAAGTGAATATCTGAATGATTTGTGATTGTCCTGCTTAGCTTTGTTATATCTCTGTTGAAGAGCATCTAAGGAATAGTTTAGCTGTACAATCTGTTCACAAGCTCTTTTAAAGCGTTTCTCGCTGTCTACCAGTGTAGACCTCTTGTTGCTGCATCTTTGTTGTACTTTGGCTTTCATTGTGTTGATTTCGATGTGTTAGCACTATTGGAGTTGAAACAAGTTCTGAACATCAACGATGACCTGGCTGATTATATACATCCACCTCTCATTTTGACACACCTGAAATTGAGAAAGGATTGTCATAGGAGAGTAATTGAGTTTAAAACACGAGTCCATTGTCAAAACTGTCTCGTGTCATCAGCTTGTGTTTATTGTCAAACCCCTTTGTTAATTAATCAACGGGTATTTGTCAAACAATTAACGATTATGATTTAATTATGGTTTCAAGGAATACATATTTCACATAAAAAGATCATTATTAAAATAGATAAAAACACACGCAATAGATGTTTTTAGATATACCGAAAATGCTAGATAAAAAAGAAGAAATGCATTTTATATAAAGCGCAAATTATTAGTGGAATGACGTCATTTTAATAGAAAATGACAATTGGGTGGATTTGAAACCAAAAACGCATGAGAAAACAATTTTGTTCAAATGTTGACCAAATACTCTGATTTACGTAATTATACAATGACCGACCTAAATTTTAATTTTCCTGTACTTTATTCGCATGTTGTACTTTAAGGACGTCGAATTTTAAAGACCTTTTGACAACAAGAAAATTATGCAATATGTGCGAATTTATATAATTAAGATTTACGATACTGTTGATAATCTATAATTTAAAAATGAAACCAAAAAGCGAAATTGTGGAATTCCAATTAAAATTTGTTGAAGATTTGATTTTTCTTACAAATACTATTCTTGTAAATTATTTTTTCCGTGGAACACTAAATTATATAACAGGAGTAAAATGGCACTCGTTGGAGAATTTTTAACAACAATATAGATTCTTTTTGAAAAATGTGTGTGGCTCTGAAAAGAACCGTTTTTAGAAGCGTTCTTCATCATCAAACTTTAATCGTACATCTCGATGTCTGAAAGTTCATCAGCTACGATGTCAACTACTTCTCCAAACAGTTCCTGTCTGAGTTCAGCTATAGCCTCCGCTTTCTTATGGGCATAGTCGTAGTACATGTTTCGCATGCCGTCCACGACAGCTATACGTAGACGAAGTGAATATCTGAATGATTTGTGATTGTCCTGCTTAGCTTTGTTATATCTCTGTTGAAGAGCATCTAAGGAATAGTTTAGCTGTACAATCTGTTCACAAGCTCTTTTAAAGCGTTTCTCGCTGTCTACCAGTGTAGACCTCTTGTTGCTGCATCTTTGTTGTACTTTGGCTTTCATTGTGTTGATTTCGATGTGTTAGCACTATTGGAGTTGAAACAAGTTCTGAACATCAACGATGACCTGGCTGATTATATACATCCACCTCTCATTTTGACACACCTGAAATTGAGAAAGGATTGTCATAGGAGAGTAATTGAGTTTAAAACACGAGTCCATTGTCAAAACTGTCTCGTGTCATCAGCTTGTGTTTATTGTCAAACCCCTTTGTTAATTAATCAACGGGTATTTGTCAAACAATTAACGATTATGATTTAATTATTGTTTCAAGAAATACATATTTCACATAAAAAGATCATTATTAAAATAGATAAAACACACGCAATAGATGTTTTTAGATATAAGGAAAATGCTAGATAAAAAAAGAAGAAATGCATTTTATATAAAGCGCAAATTATTAGTGGAATGACGTCATTTTAATAGAAAATGACAATTGGGTGGATTTGAAACCAAAAACGCATGAGAAAACAATTTTGTTCAAATGTTGACCAAATACTCTGATTTACGTAATTATACAATGACCGACCTAAATTTTAATTTTCCTGTACTTTATTCGCATGTTGTACTTTAAGGACGTCGAATTTTAAAGACCTTTTGACAACAAGAAAATTATGCAATATGTGCGAATTTATATAATTAAGATTTACGATACTGTTGATAATCTATAATTTAAAAATGAAACCAAAAAGCGAAATTGTGGAATTCCAATTAAAATTTGTTGAAGATTTGATTTTTCTTACAAATACTATTCTTGTAAATTATTTTTTCCGTGGAACACTAAATTATATAACAGGAGTAAAATGGCACTCGTTGGAGAATTTTTAACAACAATATAGATTCTTTTTGAAAAATGTGTGTGGCTCTGAAAAGAACCGTTTTTAGAAGCGTTCTTCATCATCAAACTTTAATCGTACATCTCGATGTCTGAAAGTTCATCAGCTACGATGTCAACTACTTCTCCAAACAGTTCCTGTCTGAGTTCAGCTATAGCCTCCGCTTTCTTATGGGCATAGTCGTAGTACATGTTTCGCATGCCGTCCACGACAGCTATAGGTAGACGAAGTGAATATCTGAATGATTTGTGATTGTCCTGCTTAGCTTTGTTATATCTCTGTTGAAGAGCATCTAAGGAATAGTTTAGCTGTACAATCTGTTCACAAGCTCTTTTAAAGCGTTTCTCGCTGTCTACCAGTGTAGACCTCTTGTTGCTGCATCTTTGTTGTACTTTGGCTTTCATTGTGTTGATTTCGATGTGTTAGCACTATTGGAGTTGAAACAAGTTCTGAACATCAACGATGACCTGGCTGATTATATACATCCACCTCTCATTTTGACACACCTGAAATTGAGAAAGGATTGTCATAGGAGAGTAATTGAGTTTAAAACACGAGTCCATTGTCAAAACTGTCTCGTGTCATCAGCTTGTGTTTATTGTCAAACCCCTTTGTTAATTAATCAACGGGTATTTGTCAAACAATTAACGATTATGATTTAATTATTGTTTCAAGGAATACATATTTCACATAAAAAGATCATTATTAAAATAGATAAAAACACACGCAATAGATGTTTTTAGATATACCGAAAATGCTAGATAAAAAAGAAGAAATGCATTTTATATAAAGCGCAAATTATTAGTGGAATGACGTCATTTTAATAGAAAATGACAATTGGGTGGATTTGAAACCAAAAACGCATGAGAAAACAATTTTGTTCAAATGTTGACCAAATACTCTGATTTACGTAATTATACAATGACCGACCTAAATTTTAATTTTCCTGTACTTTATTCGCATGTTGTACTTTAAGGACGTCGAATTTTAAAGACCTTTTGACAACAAGAAAATTATGCAATATGTGCGAATTTATATAATTAAGATTTACGATAGTGTTGATAATCTATAATTTAAAAATGAAACCAAAAAGCGAAATTGTGGAATTCCAATTAAAATTTGTTGAAGATTTGATTTTTCTTACAAATACTATTCTTGTAAATTATTTTTTCCGTGGAACACTAAATTATATAACAGGAGTAAAATGGCACTCGTTGGAGAATTTTTAACAACAATATAGATTCTTTTTGAAAAATGTGTGTGGCTCTGAAAAGAACCGTTTTTAGAAGCGTTCTTCATCATCAAACTTTAATCGTACATCTCGATGTCTGAAAGTTCATCAGCTACGATGTCAACTACTTCTCCAAACAGTTCCTGTCTGAGTTCAGCTATAGCCTCCGCTTTCTTATGGGCATAGTCGTAGTACATGTTTCGCATGCCGTCCACGACAGCTATACGTAGACGAAGTGAATATCTGAATGATTTGTGATTGTCCTGCTTAGCTTTGTTATATCTCTGTTGAAGAGCATCTAAGGAATAGTTTAGCTGTACAATCTGTTCACAAGCTCTTTTAAAGCGTTTCTCGCTGTCTACCAGTGTAGACCTCTTGTTGCTGCATCTTTGTTGTACTTTGGCTTTCATTGTGTTGATTTCGATGTGTTAGCACTATTGGAGTTGAAACAAGTTCTGAACATCAACGATGACCTGGCTGATTATATACATCCACCTCTCATTTTGACACACCTGAAATTGAGAAAGGATTGTCATAGGAGAGTAATTGAGTTTAAAACACGAGTCCATTGTCAAAACTGTCTCGTGTCATCAGCTTGTGTTTATTGTCAAACCCCTTTGTTAATTAATCAACGGGTATTTGTCAAACAATTAACGATTATGATTTAATTATTGTTTCAAGGAATACATATTTCACATAAAAAGATCATTATTAAAATAGATAAAAACACACGCAATAGATGTTTTTAGATATACCGAAAATGCTAGATAAAAAAGAAGAAATGCATTTTATATAAAGCGCAAATTATTAGTGGAATGACGTCATTTTAATAGAAAATGACAATTGGGTGGATTTGAAACCAAAAACGCATGAGAAAACAATTTTGTTCAAATGTTGACCAAATACTCTGATTTACGTAATTATACAATGACCGACCTAAATTTTAATTTTCCTGTACTTTATTCGCATGTTGTACTTTAAGGACGTCGAATTTTAAAGACCTTTTGACAACAAGAAAATTATGCAATATGTGCGAATTTATATAATTAAGATTTACGATAGTGTTGATAATCTATAATTTAAAAATGAAACCAAAAAGCGAAATTGTGGAATTCAAATTAAAATTTGTTGAAGATTTGATTTTTCTTACAAATACTATTGTTGTAAATTATTTTTTCCGTGGAACACTAAATTATATAAGAGGAGTAAAATGGCACTCGTTGGAGAATTTTTAACAACAATATAGATTCTTTTTGAAAAATGTGTGTGGCTCTGAAAAGAACCGTTTTTAGAAGCGTTCTTCATCATCAAACTTTAATCGTACATCTCGATGTCTGAAAGTTCATCAGCTACGATGTCAACTACTTCTCCAAACAGTTCCTGTCTGAGTTCAGCTATAGCCTCCGCTTTCTTATGGGCATAGTCGTAGTACATGTTTCGCATGCCGTCCACGACAGCTATACGTAGACGAAGTGAATATCTGAATGATTTGTGATTGTCCTGCTTAGCTTTGTTATATCTCTGTTGAAGAGCATCTAAGGAATAGTTTAGCTGTACAATCTGTTCACAAGCTCTTTTAAAGCGTTTTTCGCTGTCTACCAGTGTAGACCTCTTGTTGCTGCATCTTTGTTGTACTTTGGCTTTCATTGTGTTGATTTCGATGTGTTAGCACTATTGGAGTTGAAACAAGTTCTGAACATCAACGATGACCTGTCTGATTATATACATCCACCTCTCATTTTGACACACCTGAAATTGAGAAAGGATTGTCATAGGAGAGTAATTGAGTTTAAAACACGAGTCCATTGACAAAACTGTCTCGTGTCATCAGCTTGTGTTTATTGTCAAACCCCTTTGTTAATTAATCAACGGGTATTTGTCAAACAATTAACGATTATGATTTAATTATTGTTTCAAGGAATACATATTTCACATAAAAAGATCATTATTAAAATAGATAAAACACACGCAATAGATGTTTTTAGATATACCGAAAATGCTAGATAAAAAAGAAGAAATGCATTTGATATAAAGCGCAAATTATTAGTGGAATGACGTCATTTTAATAGAAAATGACAATTTGGTGGATTTGAAACCAAAAACGCATGAGAAAACAATTTTGTTCAAATGTTGACCAAATACTCTGATTTATGTAATTATACAATGACCCACTTAAATTTTAATTTTCCTGTACTTTATTCGCATGTTGTACTTTAAGGGCGTCGAATTTTAAGGACCTCTTGACAACAAGAAAATTATGCAATATGTGCGAATGTATATAATTAAGATTTACGATACTGTTGATAATCTATAATTTAAAAATGAAACCAAAAAGCGAAATTGTGGAATTCCAATAACATTTTTTTTAAGATTTGATTTTTCTTACATATACTATTCTTGTAATTTATTTTTTCCGCGGAACACTAAATTATATAACAGGAGTACAGTGGCACTCGTTGGAGAATTTTTAACAACAATATAGATTCTTTTTGAAAAATGTGTGTGGCTCTGAAAAGAACCGTTTTTAGAAGCGTTCTTCATCATCAAACTTTAATCGTACATCTCGATGTCTGAAAGTTCGTCAGCTACGATGTCAACTACTTCTCCAAACAGTTCCTGTCTGAGTTCAGCTATAGTCTCCGCTTTCTTATGGGCATAGTCGTAGTACATGTTTCGCATGCCGTCCACGACAGCTATACGTAGACGAAGTGAATATCTGAACGACTTGTGATTGTCCTGCTTAGCTTTGTTATATCTCTGTTGAAGAGCATCTAAGGAATAGTTTAGCTGTACAATCTGTTCACAAGCTCTTTTAAAGCGTTTCTCGCTGTCTACCAGTGTAGACCTCTTGTTGCTGCATCTTTGTTGTACTTTGGCTTTCATTGTGTTGATTTCGATGTGTTAGCACTATTGGAGCTGAAACAAGTTCTGAACATCAACGATGACCAGGCTGATTATATACATCCACCTCTCATTTTGACACACCTGAAATTGAGAAAGGATTGTCATAGGAGAGTAATTGAGTTTAAAACACGAGTCCATTGTCAAAACTGTCTCGTGTCGTCAGCTTGTGTTTGTTGTCAAACCCCTTTGTTAATTAATCAACGGGTATTTGTCAAACAATTAACAATATGATTTAATTATTGTTTCAAGATAGATGTTTTAAGATATACCGAAAATGCTAGATAAAAAAGAAGAAATGCATTTTATATAAAGCGCAAATTATTAGTGGAATGACGTCATTTTAATAGAAAATGACAATTGGGTGGATTTGAAACCAAAAACGCATGAGAAAACAATTTTGTTCAAATGTTGACCAAATACTCTGATTTACGTAATTATACAATGACCGACCTAAATTTTAATTTTCCTGTACTTTATTCGCATGTTGTACTTTAAGGACGTCGAATTTTAAGGACCTTTTGACAACAAGAAAATTATGCAATATGTGCGAATTTATATAATTAAGATTTACGATACTGTTGATAATCTATAATTTAAAAATGAAACCAAAAAGCGAAATTGTGGAATTCCATTTAAAATTTGTTGAAGATTTGATTTTTCTTACATATTCTATTCTTGTAATTTATTTTTTCCGTGGAACACTAAATTATATAACAGGAGTACAGTGGCACTCGTTGGAGAATTTTTAACAACAATATAGATTCTTTTTGAAAAATGTGTGTGGCTCTGAAAAGAACCGTTTTTAGAAGCGTTCTTCATCATCAAACTTTAATCGTACATCTCGATGTCTGAAAGTTCATCAGCTACGATGTCAACTACTTCTCCAAACAGTTCCTGTCTGAGTTCAGCTATAGCCTCCGCTTTCTTATGGGCATAGTCGTAGTACATGTTTCGCATGCCGTCCACGACAGCTATACGTAGACGAAGTGAATATCTGAACGACTTGTGATTGTCCTGCTTAGCTTTGTTATATCTCTGCTGAAGAGCATCTAAGGAATAGTTTAGCTGTACAATCTGTTCACAAGCTCTTTTAAAGCGTTTCTCGCTGTCTACCAGTGTAGACCTCTTATTGCTGCATCTTTGTTGTACTTTGGCTTTCATTGTGTTGATTTCGATGTGTTAGCACTATTGGAGTTGAAACAAGTTCTGAACATCAACGATGACCAGGCTGATTATATACATCCACCTCTCATTTTGACACACCTGAAATTGAGAAAGGATTGTCATAGGAGAGTAATTGAGTTTAAAACACGAGTCCATTGTCAAAACTGTCTAGTGTCGTCAGCTTGTGTTTGTTGTCAAACCCCTTTGTTAATTAATCAACGGGTATTTGTCAAACAATTAACAATATGATTTAATTATTGTTTCAAGATAGATGTTTTAAGATATACCGAAAATGCTAGATAAAAAAGAAGAAATGCATTTTATATAAAGCGCAAATTATTAGTGGAATGACGTCATTTTAATAGAAAATGACAATTGGGTGGATTTGAAACCAAAAACGCATGAGAAAACAATTTTGTTCAAATGTTGACCAAATACTCTGATTTACGTAATTATACAATGACCGACCTAAATTTTAATTTTCCTGTACTTTATTCGCATGTTGTACTTTAAGGACGTCGAATTTTAAGGACCTTTTGACAACAAGAAAATTATGCAATATGTGCGAATTTATATAATTAATATTTACGATACTGTTGATAATCTATAATTTAAAAATGAAACCAAAAAGCGAAATTGTGGAATTCCATTTAAAATTTGTTGAAGATTCGATTTTTCTTACATATTCTATTCTTGTAATTTATTTTTTCCGTGGAACACTAAATATATAACAGGAGTACAGTGGCACTCGTTGGAGAATTTTTAACAACAATATAGATTCTTTTTGGAAAATGTGTGTGGCTCTGAAAAGAACCGTTTTTAGAAGCGTTCTTCATCATCAAACTTTAATCGTACATCTCGATGTCTGAAAGTTCATCAGCTACGATGTCAACTACTTCTCCAAACAGTTCCTGTCTGAGTTCAGCTATAGCCTCCGCTTTCTTATGGGCATAGTCGTAGTACATGTTTCGCATGCCGTCCACGACAGCTATACGTAGACGAAGTGAATATCTGAACGACTTGTGATTGTCCTGCTTAGCTTTGTTATATCTCTGCTGAAGAGCATCTAAGGAATAGTTTAGCTGTACAATCTGTTCACAAGCTCTTTTAAAGCGTTTCTCGCTGTCTACCAGTGTAGACCTCTTATTGCTGCATCTTTGTTGTACTTTGGCTTTCATTGTGTTGATTTCGATGTGTTAGCACTATTGGAGTTGAAACAAGTTCTGAACATCAACGATGACCAGGCTGATTATATACATCCACCTCTCATTTTGACACACCTGAAATTGAGAAAGGATTGTCATAGGAGAGTAATTGAGTTTAAAACACGAGTCCATTGTCAAAACTGTCTCGTGTCGTCAGCTTGTGTTTGTTGTCAAACCCCTTTGTTAATTAATCAACGGGTATTTGTCAAACAATTAACAATATGATTTAATTATTGTTTCAAGATAGATGTTTTAAGATATACCGAAAATGCTAGATAAAAAAGAAGAAATGCATTTTCTATAAAGCGCAAATTATTAGTGGAATGACGTCATTTTAATAGAAAATGACAATTGGGTGGATTTGAAACCAAAAACGCATGAGAAAACAATTTTGTTCAAATGTTGACCAAATACTCTGATTTACGTAATTATACAATGACCGACCTAAATTTTAATTTTCCTGTACTTTATTCGCATGTTGTACTTTAAGGACGTCGAATTTTAAGGACCTTTTGACAACAAGAAAATTATGCAATATGTGCGAATTTATATAATTAAGATTTACGATACTGTTGATAATCTATAATTTAAAAATGAAACCAAAAAGCGAAATTGTGGAATTCCATTTAAAATTTGTTGAAGATTTGATTTTTCTTACATATTCTATTCTTGTAATTTATTTTTTCCGTGGAACACTAAATTATATAACAGGAGTACAGTGGCACTCGTTGGAGAATTTTTAACAACAATATAGATTCTTTTTGAAAAATGTGTGTGGCTCTGAAAAGAACCGTTTTTAGAAGCGTTCTTCATCATCAAACTTTAATCGTACATCTCGATGTCTGAAAGTTCATCAGCTACGATGTCAACTACTTCTCCAAACAGTTCCTGTCTGAGTTCAGCTATAGCCTCCGCTTTCTTATGGGCATAGTCGTAGTACATGTTTCGCATGCCGTCCACGACAGCTATACGTAGACGAAGTGAATATCTGAACGACTTGTGATTGTCCTGCTTAGCTTTGTTATATCTCTGCTGAAGAGCATCTAAGGAATAGTTTAGCTGTACAATCTGTTCACAAGCTCTTTTAAAGCGTTTCTCGCTGTCTACCAGTGTAGACCTCTTATTGCTGCATCTTTGTTGTACTTTGGCTTTCATTGTGTTGATTTCGATGTGTTAGCACTATTGGAGTTGAAACAAGTTCTGAACATCAACGATGACCAGGCTGATTATATACATCCACCTCTCATTTTGACACACCTGAAATTGAGAAAGGATTGTCATAGGAGAGTAATTGAGTTTAAAACACGAGTCCATTGTCAAAACTGTCTCGTGTCGTCAGCTTGTGTTTGTTGTCAAAATCTGATGATCAACGATGACCTGGCTGATTATATTGTTTGTTGTTTATGTGAAATTTTCGGGATCTGTTCGTTTCGTGATATGTTCGCTTCGTACCCAAATGTACCATTTCGTACCAAGATTTTGTCAGTTCATACGATATGCTATTTCGACATAAGCCGTTAGTACTATGTGTTATGTGATTATTTTCATATTTTCAATAGCAGTATTGACAAGTTAGGAGGATGTGTTAATTTATGAGTTTCAATTGAAACAAAAGATGTAAAGGAATATATAAGAATTTAATAATTAAAAAATACAGAAACAGCTCGCAGAACGTACCTCAGACTTACCCCCGACCTCCCCCATGTACAAAATTTTAAACGAATAAGTAGCCGTTCCAAAACAGACAGACTTATACATGTACCACCATTAAGAAAATCTTGTAACATACATTCACTCTCCTGCCAAATTCCACAAACCAGCCTTGTACATGTAGTACGCCAACAGTCGTTCTTTCCTCGCACAATACGGAATTAGAACAATCTTTCACTGAGCACTGCGATGAGCGACTCTGTTGAGTCACTCAAAACCGCTGCTTCAGTCACAATCAGTTAAATCACATCATAAGTTATCTTTATATGGTTTTATCTTAAATTGTTAAAAATAAAGAAAAAGTTCTTATTAAAGTTTTACTTGTGTCTAGCGCGCAGTACCAAAATCTGGCGGAATCTTCAATGTGTTTAAGGGGCCAATCACGAAACAAGATTCAAGATTCTTTATTTAATAGACAGAACCTAACAATTCGTTTCTTTCAATATTTAGGATAGAGCATTGAAGTATGTAATGCAATTCGTCCCCCAACTCTACTGAGTTACAAAGGTTACATGTTTTGTCTTTCAATTCCCGACCATCGCACTGTTTCAGTTGGTAGTCTATGATTGTTAGTTCTAAACTGACATAATGTAATGGCATCTTTGTTTTGTAAAATATTTTAATATTTCTCGAAAACGCAACTGTCCTTAAATAGCCTATACGAATTCATATCTACGAGCTTTTAAAATCAGCTGAACATTTTTGTTGAAACTGATCTTTAAGCTTTTGTTTTACACATCGATTTAACCATTTAGGATAAAAATTTCCTTGATTTATCCAAATAATATCCAAATATATAAAAAGTCCACACATATTTAAAATATTTTTTATTTCTTTTAACCATGGCATTTGAAATTTGTCATTTTTTTAAACAAATTTGTCAAAAGAATATCTGTACAAAATATTGGAGAGCTTATTGTCATGGTCAAATACCAGTTTGGACCAACAATTTACAATACGCGATTATACATGTATGTGCATTGGGTATGCGCCAAGTTCACCATAAACCATAAAATTTGGAGTAGATTTCTTTAAATGCAACAACAATTTGCAAAATTTAAGATAAACTCGCTCTATATTGTCCAAATTTGTATATCCCCAAATTTCGCGGCAATAAAGCAATATCGTACTGGCACATTATAGACAGATTGTGTGTACGACCTTTCTTTAGTACTTCATACATAGCTCTATAGGCCTTCCTAACATTTAGTTTTTTTGCAGCTAAGAAACTCCCATTTCTAGAGAAATTTACTCCAAGGTATACAATATCAGATACAATTTCAATATTTTGACCATTGAATGTGAAGGTGGGATAATTGCGAGGCAGTCGGTCACCTATAATATATCACAATTTGTGTTTTATCTGTGTTTACAGTCAACTTCCACATTTTACAATAATCAGAAAAGGTATTAAATACATTTTGAAGATCAGATGCCGATTCAGCAAACAGCACAGTATCATCAGCATATAGTAACATAAAAAGTTTTGTAAAAACACTGAGCTCCCGCTCTATTTCTTCTGATATACTGTTTAACCCTGTAGAATGTTTACTAATTAAAAAGTTTTCTAAATCATTCAAATACAATGAGAACAAAAATGGAGGATAAGTTTTCACCTTGGCTCACACCGACACTGCATGCAAAGTGCTCTGATACATGCCCATTAAAAGAAATTATAGATTTTATGTTCTGATACATATTACAAATTACATTATACATTTTACCATTGACTTTACTTATTAGCATTTTGTTCCAAAGACCTTTTCTCCATACTGTATCGAAAGCTTTAGCAAAGTCGATAAACGCACAAAAATTTTCTTTTTCTTATATTTTAAATACTTTTTAACATATTAAGGACAAATAGGTTGTCAACGGTTGTAAAACCCTTTCTAATTCACCTTGGTTTTGACAAATTATACCATATTCATCAGAAAAAGTCTGTAGTTAAGAATTGAAGTAAATAGCTGTCCAAAACAACTAATTATTGTTATTGGTCTAAATTTTTTTGATCCATTTTATCACCTTTATTTTTTGTAGATTGGCACAATATAACCCGTCAACCACTGTGTAGGTACGATTCCTTTATCAAATATTAAGTTGAACAATCTAACATAAATATCACTCATTAGATTAAAGGAATGCTTTAAATATTTATTTGCAATAAAGTCTTTCCCAGTGGACTTGTCGTTTTTAAACCTTTGATTGCTGACTCTATTTCATGAAAGGTAATAGGTACATTATATTATATATCGTTAAGCTCGTGAACATCGATATTGTCTAATAGTTGGTCGTTGCCTAGGTCTGTTGAGTTTTCATTTATATTTAAAAAAATCAAACAAATATCTATAGATATACTTGGATTTATATTCCCCCTCCGTAACAGAAAGATCTTAATTGCAATATGAATGATAAAAGGAAAATTAATTATCCATGTATATATAGATGGAATAGGACCAAGCCAGGTTTCATTCTATCAAAATCCATCCAAATAAATGTTTTGAGAAATTATTTGATATCAAAATTTCCATAAAGTATGAATTAATGGTCTCAAAATTATTTCAACTAATAGTTTTACATTGAAAATTCCAAATGGTACGAAATGGCTGTGGTACTGAACGCTGTCGCCGGATGGTATATGAACTAAACATTTAAAATTCTATAAAGTACAAAATGGCTATAGTATGAAATTGTCCGTTGCATGAACATAATAAACACCATTGAAATTTACATATGGTATGAAATGGTTGATGGTACGAAACGACTAAAAACAAATTTTTCTATTTATCAGCAAATGAAACAAGTGGCTCTCAAGAGCCCATATCGCTCACCCGATTTACGGAGGCCAAGAAGATAGCATTTCCCTGATGTTCTGTAACTTTCAATTTTATACTGGCATAAATGGAGAGATTGGTAGAACGTTTGATTCTGAAGAGCCAAAGATCCATAAGATTTTTCCTATCTGTTATAGTTTTTGAGTTATAAGCCATTTTAAGTGATTTTACCATGTTTTATCTTTAGTAACAGCGGGTTTTTTTTAATTGGATTCATTCAAAATGACGATCGCTTATTGTCAACATGCCATATATCATTTTTGCAAAGTTTAATTCAAATTGGTTCAGTGGTTTCAGAGGAGAAGATTTTTTAAATTCAATAAGCAAGAAACACGATTTCTGACCTTTAAAGGAGCAAAACCCCTATAAAGGATCTACTGACAACTACGGTCTAATGGAGACTTTTATAGAGCTTCTTGAGCTGAACATTTCAGCAAGCAACTGCTTTCTCTCTCTGCAGTAGTTTACATGCTAAAAGGCAAATACATTAAAAAACACGATTTTTTACTTTTAAGGTGCATAACTCCTAAAAGAAGTTATCTTGCAACTTCGACCTACTGAATACTTTTGTAGACCTTTTGATTCTGAAGAGCCTCTAATCCATCTGATTTTTCATATCTGTTATAATTTTTGAGTTATAAGCCATTTTAGTGATTTTACCATATGTTCTATTTTTAGTAACAGCAGCCATGTTGATTTAGTGTAATCAGAGAAGAAGATTTTTTAAATTGTTTATGGATGACAGAGATGGACGACAACAGATGCATAGTGATGGCATAAGATCACATGGCCTTTGGCCAGATGAGCTCATAAAAGACAAAACATTTATTAATTTTAAAATATTTTGTAGCTTAACATAAAAATGATATATTTATATAACAAATTTCTGTTCTGTGAAAACTACTGTTTAAATATTTGAACACAATCTTAAGAATTAATGCTGTTAATTGTGTTTTACAAGCATTTGCCATGATGTGTTGTAAGCATGTAACGTTCATATAATTTATATAATTTACATTCAAGTAGAACAAATTCATCTGCAACTACGTAAAAAATTTATAAATATTCTAACAGGACTATGTATCATATTTCAATCACATTTTTCAAAGAATATATATATGCAGTTTGACCATCAGAGTTGTCTAATTTTCTATGGGCTGAGTGGTCCTTACTACGGTCAGAGTTGTCATGATCCAAGTTGTCCCTGGGTCCTTGTCCCGTTACTGTCTTAGGTAAAGGTAATTAAATAGAATCTTTGTGTTTGGTATGTCACGAGGTAACTGGCTTTTTAATTACTTTGTATTGCAATGAATACATGTGAACATGTCCTTTTTAAATCTATTCAACCTACTGACAATATACTTCATGATCATACAATGGTTCTCTATTAAATTATCAATGTGTTACCAAGTGGAAATTTAAGTTGGTCAAAATAATGGATTTAATTGTGAATCTACAGGAAAATAAACCAAATCAGTTTATAGTTTGCTGTGAAGTGCATAAATTTAGTACCTATTTAAAACCCAAGATTATACTTGTGGTTGGGTCAATTCACTTGATCCTTTTTTTTTAGTAAGTGTCACTTTGTAATTCTCTGGTATATATATCTGTCATCTGCTGTATGCATAGTTTCAAATGATAATGATTTTTTATTCAAGAATTTATGAATATTATAATATCAATTATATATCACAGGTGCAGCAAGGTTCCAATAAATGTTTCCTTGAAATAAGGCAGATGTACTTTTTGAGGATGAAAAACAATAACTTGACAAGTTTTGCATCCGTCTTGATATTGTTGTAAATTAAAATGTTCTTGAAGATTTGTCTCCATACCACATAACTTCCAGCATTCTGTACTGTCACCACTAAGCCATTGTCCACCAGTTCATCAACTGAGAGAGACCAGTTTGGTATTTAAGTAGTAAACCATAATGCTATTCATCATGAGCATCAGCAGTGTCTCCTGGACAGTTTGTGGAAAGATCATCTTCATCTGAAAGTAAGACACAAATTCAATTATTTTTTTCTGCAGTGCATAAAGATGGGGTTCATCGCCAGATACCACTTTAAATTGATTCTGAATTCCTGATATCAGTTCTATGTTATTATCCCTTTATTGATTCTGGGTTGTAATACGTCTTACTATTAAAGGGTTTAAAGATTAATGATTGTGATTAATTAGAAATTTGACCAAGAACAATGTTAGAACTTGAATATTAGATTATAATTTTGAAAGTCTTATATGGTAGTATGGCATGGTCTAGTTGTTCATATTAATTTCAGTAATTTTTCCTTTTAAAAGAGTTACTACCCTTTGAACACTGTTTTCATTTTTATTATAACTGTTTTCTTGGAACCTTATGTTTCCCTACCAGTTTTGAATTATATTTTATATAATGTATTTCATAATTGTCTCTTGCTTCTTGGATTTTGTGATGAATGGGCGTGATTAAATAAAGTCTACTGTTTTAAAAGTAAATTGTTGTCCTTGAATATATAAATAAGAAGAAGAGCAACCCTATCATATCACAAAAGGAAACCTTCCAATAAAGTGATTTCAAGAAGATAAAATGTTTAATTTACCTTTAATTTTTAAAGGTGGTTTCAAGAAGATAAGATTTTAAAATTGTTTATAATTTTAAAAAGTCTAATTTGCATATTTCTTTAAAAAATCTGCAAAATTATTTTATTGAAAATCCTAAAAGTGAATAACACTCACTAGGAAACAAATCAACATTATTTAAATTACAAGTTACTAATATTATATTTAAGATACCTTGAGAGGTTCTTGATCAAACTTATTAAAGATTTCAGTTATATAGGAACCTCGTTGTATCGATCTACTTAATGTTAACATGGCCGAAAAAATGTGAATTTTAAAAACATGATAAAATATGATAACAATCAGAATTGGCAAGATAGAGAGACTAGTAATATCAGTGGATATAACAAAGAAGGAAACCAAGATAAGTTTGTTTATTTATGTTGTTTATCGTTGATGAAAATAAGTGGATTCATAAAAAGAATGATACAATGAATAGATCGATACCATGAGGTCCTACTATACCAGTGCAAATGTATTCTACCATAGAAGAATTACCATTTATTTACACTGAATAAACAATTTCAAAATGGTGCTGATTTATTATATCAGATATAATAACAATACCCAAAAATACATAAATTGTGTTATCAATGTAACAAACGATTAAAAATTCTCTAAAATATTTCTGAATTAAAAAAGTAACTCGTGTCAAGATTCTGTATAAATATCATGAGTATGATTCAACCCATGAAGAAATGTAAACATTAAAATAGTGTACTATGTTTTAAGTCCAAGGGACATAACTCCAAATATTTAAAATATAATACATTTTTAAACTTTGAACAATAAGTATTTTCTATTTGATTTTTTCCTTTTTGTCGCATTGGACTATAAATCTAATAACGACAAGGGTGTAACTGAAAACAAAATTATGCAGACATTCACTTTGCATAAGTTGTACATTGGACTGCGACCTGTGAAAAGGCAAGTGCTCCACGTTAGATACTGAAAATCTAATAATTACCTTCAAATTTTGTTCCACACCATATACAATAGAGATGTACTTCTCTTAGATAGGCAGTTAGTGCTTCAAGTTTCTCTTGATTCTTAAATAAAACAAAGTAACTTGTTTCAATGTTCATGAAAATTATTGTCTTCAAAACACAATTTCAAAATGTTTATTATATTGATACACTTCAAATTAAATTCAGATTTTGTTACATTCTTCTTTGTTTCTTCTAAAAATCGGTCTTGTACAACTACACATATATGTAACATATGAAGCTACTCTGTGACTTTTCATTCCAATGTAATCATATTCACAAACTTCTCTATATGTGAAAACAGTAAAATTCCAGTCTTCATCCTGAACGGTTGTAGGCACAGGCCATGGGGCTTAAAATTGTAAAGGCCCACTTGGATTTTTACAAACCCATAATTATGAAGTATTTATGAAAATCTAAACTAATAACCGTCCTTCATGTACATCTACATATAATGTACTTCTTTTATGCTAAGTTTCATTAAATTTCATCAAGCGATTTAGGAGGAGTTGCGCTTACAAGGGATGTGGACAGATGGACAGACAGACAGACAGACAGAAAGGGTGATTCCTATATACCCCCCCCCCCCCCCCCCAAACAAGGGGGGGGGGGGGGTTATAAAAACAAGCTGAAGTGGGCCAGCTATAAGGCGGGTTCTTATTCATATGAGTCTCCCTTGATTATTGATTCTGCAAATTTATTTGTATACAGTCTCTTAAAAAAACTGTATCCATCTTAAAAACTGAGAGAAATGTAATTTTGACATCTAAAGCATGCACTTTGAAAGATATTTACAAGCCCAGGACAATTACAAGATGCAGGCATCATACTACTGCTTAATTTCTATGACAAATTCATGTTTTGCTATTTAAAGCAACCCCCCTCCCCCCCCAAAAAAAACAAAAAAAACAAAACAAAACAACAACCCTATCTTTTGCACCACAACACAGTATGGTATCAAGTCATTTTCCATTGCAATGAAATCTTAATTCACGGCACTGAATCATTTGCAGCCATATAAGAGACAGTAAATAGTTGTAATTTTATCAAAGTTGCATACTTACAGTTAGCAGGCCATAAACCTCTTCATCAGCTTCATAATCATCTTCATACTCGTTGTCTTCCTCCTCATCCACCTCAACAACTTCATTGGACAACGCTGTTTCAGTTTGTACTTTTCCACTCTTTTGTCTAGGTAACAATGTCTCTGGCCAAAAATAAGCCTCATCAGGGACTTCGATGTTCTGTTATAATAGAATTCAAATATATATTAAAGGAAAAAACAATAAAAAGTGTTTCCATAAAAAGTTTTGTATTCTCAATTCTGCATTTAAAACTAAAGCAATTAACACATTTTGTGAAACTTACCTCCTGTAAATTACATGGAAACTTACCTCCTGTAAATTACATGGAAACTTACCTCCTGTAAATTACATGGAAACTTACCTCCTGTAAATTACATGGAAACTTACCTCCTGTAAATTACATGGAAACTTACCTCCTGTAAATTACATGGAAACTTACCTCCTGTAAATTACATAGAAATTAATACCTCCTGTAAATTACATGGAAATTAATTTTATACCAATATTTTATTAAAATTATATCTGAATATTTTGACATTCTTTATAAGGGTATACAAATGTATGCTGTATTTGAATGTTGTTAATGGCTGATATACATGTATAATATTACTGCTACTTGTGCATTTGTAAGATCTAATAATTTAAAAAAAAATCTGTGCATTCAATATGATCAGACTAGTTTAAACTCATTCATCTTTCATACCTCTGTCCCCCTTATCATAAACATTCAAGTACCAATTGTCTTACTTTTTTTATACATGTTATTGTATAACTATGTCTTGTATGTTTAAAAACATACCATCTCTGAGTCGAGCTGTTCACAGACTTTTTGACTCTTATTCAAATCTCTTTGAGCCTTGGTATCAGTAAATTTGCTGCTCATTCTTTGTTGAAAATCTCTTTTTAATTTTGATTCCATCTTTTGTCTTTTGTGTTGACGACTTGCCCTCATAGCAACCCACTGTTCCTTTCGACGTTTTCTTTCTGCTTCAGCACCTAACCCACCGCGATCTGTTTTTACACTAATTCCAACTGGCTCTTTCCTCCCCTCTCCTGTTTAAAAGAGAATTTGCACTACTAATAAGTGTACATGAGAGATAAAACATTGATTTTAAAAGAGTTTAAAATACAGTATCATATTTCAAGAAAGATAATTATCTCTGCCTGGCAATTTGTCAGGCATAACAATAAATATCACCAAAACAATTTTTGACGGACACTAGTTCGTGCAATTTTGTTATATGGTTTAGACTTATTTGCCTGACAGAAGCAAAATCTGCCTGTCAGGTTCCTGGTCAAGCACATTTCAGGAAGGCTGCTATACTGGAAATGACTTCTTGATTTATTAATAATAACTTGTTTTTCAAATGTCATCTTAATTATATATACGATAGTATTTATACATGTAGTTTAAAGATATATATGTGACAATACATGCAGCACTTAAGATAACACTTTTGTTTGTTTAAATGGAGTTTTATACCTGGCACCTTCAACAATTTTTTTGTTCAACCATATAATGGTATCCAGTGTTTTAGTGGGGGAGGAAGCCCAAGTTCTCAATTAAAAACCCCAAACTACAAAAGCTTGACTAAGGTTGGAGTTGCGCACACCCTGCACAAAGTCCTGCTCAAACTCATAACCCCAGTGCTGACATATCAGTGATCAACAATAGACAAATAAGTACCTAAACTCCCCTGACATGGAGGCCCCCTACAACATTTTTGTAAAAATATTCTGAAATACAATACAAACTATATGTGTTGGTGAGTCACACATTGAAATTATTGTACAGTGTAAAGTATTGATTTTTCTATGTACCTGTACCTATATGATTGTTTTTCTAGTATTTTGGTTATGAATTTGTTTTTTCAAATTATTCCTTGATATAGGGTTTCTGAGCACTGACAAACTTTGTTTGACAGTTTGTTTTTATAAATAACTTTACCTTTTTTGCCAATACCCATTCCCGGTTTATAGCCCATCTTTGCTAACAGTGCAAATCCTTTGTTATCACTACTAATAGCTGACTGTAGACCCTCTTCTCTTTTTTCATGCTCAACAACTGCTTTAGGCTTAAAAACATTCTTAGCATTTGATTCTTTGTTTTTCTTCTCAATGGTGTGAACTCTTGCCACTTTTGCAGATACAAGCCCAGGCCTGGTGTCTGCACTAAGAAAATAAAGGAAAAAACAATTGTGTACACTGTAGTGATAAGAATTTGAAAATTCTGTGTAAATAAAGCCCTAACTAATATATTTTTAAGATGGTGAAAATTAGTATTTTTAGAGACATAAAAGATCATAAAACCTCAGATTGGAAACTTTATGAAATCTTGCAAGATCTCGTGGCTTTTAGGTTAATTTTTAAATCATGAATACCACTTAACATATAAAAAATGTTACAATACAAAATTTTATATCCTACCAATAACCTACAAATCAGTCCCAGACCCTAATGAGAAATAATTTATATATAAAAATAATGTATCAAAAACAATTCATGGCCCTTAAAATTTAAAACATTTTTGAATTGTGACTAAACTGTTCATAAGAAGGAGTTGCTAATCCAATCTAATTAAAATTTTATCTTCACAGACACTTGGCTCCCCCCTTTTTGCTATGTCGCCAAGAGAAGATATAATTTTAATTAGATTGTTGCTAATCTCATTTTATTTCTCTTCTTCTTCTTTAGGTATACAATATTCCATTGGTTATCAATGATTACATATTGTTTTGCGAGTGTGGACAAATTTCGGTAGGACAATATATACAATAAAGCATAGTGCTAAGAAACCCAAAAGTGCCAAATAATTATAATAATAATAAAAACATTGTGATTTAAGAATAGCCACACACTTGAGTTTCGTCCATACTCAAATTTCGGTGGTTTTCCTTCATTCAGCAAAATGTAAACAATGAACCCCAAGGCTAAATAACTTTTAAATTAAAATATCGTGCATTTATTGCTCTAACCAAATGACTCTTAAATAAATAAATACACTGTGTTTCAATGAAATTAACATCCATTAAATCAACACACTTTCATCACCGAAATTCGAGTGTACTAGTATACATTTAATGATTTGCTGTTTATTTGATTGTACAGAGTACAGCAGGAGTAAGCTGTACCCTTAAGCTGTCAATGGATGGAGCAAAAACAATATGAGCCAGTTATTTATTCTATTGAAGTATTGTTTAAGGAAAGAAAGAATGCCTGTATGAGAGGAGATATGTCTGTATGAGAGATAGTTTTTTTTTCTTGTTCTTGAGTCTGCGAGTGTGTCAGCTTGTATGGCAACTAGGTGGTAAGCTATTTTTTTATATTTGTCTCTGTTATATTATTATTATTTTTGTTTAATCCATTTTGAACTAAAGAAGTTGATACATACTTAAATGAAATCTTGACTTCAGTTCAATCAAATAAAAACAATCATATTGCTACAGTAGTGTTTGTGTCTACGTTAGTCCTGGTGATAAAAGAGAGAACTAAAGAGAAAACGTGGGAACAAATTTACAAGATTTATTTGAATAAATAATGTTTCTTTGATTCCCTGTCTTGACTCTTGGTGTTGGCAGAGGATTCGATTCCTGTGACAGTTGATCGGCCATTTCGGACTAAACGCATGCCTTGTAGGTAATTTGAAAATATGGATTAATTTACGATCTACCATTTAGCTAATATAGCATCAGACATATAGTCCTCCTCTTCATCGGCAGCATCATCAGACATCTCGGATTCAGTTAGAAAATAGCTGAAATGGTTAAATAAACAATCTTCTGTTTCCGGAGGTACATTTTGTCTTTTTTAAAAATAGCTATTTTGTCACGTGACAAAAGATCATACTTTCACTTTCAGACCGCCAAATACGAATACGAATCACGAAAAGCTTTATTTTCATTCGCCACAATATACAACATATACAACATATAACACAAGCTCCATTGAGCATTTTACTCAATACTAAATAATACAAAAACACACGAGGCATGGGCTAGTATGCATATCACACGGTGACAAAGCAACAATAAGGATCAATAAGACATCAAGTGTAAGACATACAGTAAATATATATGAGCACACATATGGCAAGCAAAAGTTAAAAAAAGCCGTATGTATTGATATTAATAATTCATTTATTAAATATCAATTATTCATTTATTGATATTAATAATTCAATTGTTGATATCAATAATGCAATTATTAATATCAATATTTCGTAGGTTTATTAATATTAATAATGTATTATAATAATAATAAATGAGTTATTGATATCAATAAATGAATTATTGATATTAATAAATGAATTAGTAATATTAATAAATGAATTGTTTATATTAATAGATGAATTATTAATATCAATAAATCAGCTCATTTTATTAATATGAATACATGAATTATTGATATTAATAAAGGGATTATTTATATTAATAATTCCATTGAGAATTATTACTATTTATAATTTGAAATATTGATATTAATAAATCAAATTATAAATATAAATAAATAATAATTGACATTAATAAATGAATTATTGATATGAATAAATAAATTATTAATATCAATAAATACGGCTATTTGTCCACTTTGGCTTACAATACACACAAACAATTACATTTATATTTTCTGCTCATATACAGCAATTGCACATTAAAAGGGCTAATGACATAAACTAAAAGCACAGATATGTGAGCACTAGGTAAAAGCGATATCCCCTTTTTACGCCCCCTTTCGAAAATCCTGTATCCCCCCTGAAAAATGGTAATCAAATAGCTTTTTAGATATTGCAAGAAATGTGGCATTTTCGTTGTTATTTAGAAAATAAACATAAGTTAATTTTATCGATGTCAAATTTATTTTTGTATACTCTTAAATTAATTTTAGTGCTCTTCTACAATATATATTTTCTTTGGATAGCTACCATCTGAAATGGGTTTGTTCATATGGTCACGTGACTTGCTATTAGTTTTTAACGCCGCTTTCAGCAATTTTTCAACTATATAATGGACCCAGAGAAAAAAAAAACCAACATTCGATTGGTGTCGACCAAACCCTGGCAGCAGTTAGACTCAAACCTGAAACCTCAGTGTGACAGGGAGAGGCACGGGATCATTAGTAGATGACTTACTACATTAAAGTGAACACTCGACCATTTAGTTTATATTTTTTAAAACATTTAAACGCGTAAAAGTTACTAAGTGAATAAATAATCAACACAGTGTCAGATTCACTGTTACTTTAAATATTGATACAGATGTGAAAAAAGCTATAATATTCACTAAATAAAGAAAAGTCAAATAATTAAGTAATTTTTTTAAGCGAGTCGGTACAAGTGTAAAAATATACATAAGCCATATTGAGCGTTTAAAACCGATACATACATAAATAACACAATATGCTTTAGCAGATTAAGACACATATATAAAAGGCATAACAAGACACGTTAGAAGCACAGCAAGACATAAAAAGCATTGCAGGACATAATAAAGAGCACAGCAAGACATACAAAATATCAATCAAAGCAGTAAATGCTGTATGAAACATACATTCTAACACAGACAAACAAGAGCTAATGAAAACAATGAAACATATAAGGCTAAGATAAATAACTAAAACAAACAGAACTAAGCGTCACTCCAATTAGTTCTTACAAAAAACTACATGAACATAACTCACCCCCCCCCCCACTTTTTCGCCAAACTCTTAAAATGACCCAAAGACATGACCTCCCTGAAATTTTGAGGTAAAATATTCCATAACTTAGATGCAGCATAGCTAAATGTGTAAAGCCCATATCTGGGAGTTCTTACATTAGGGATGTCGACAGTTTTCGATCTAAAAGAATATGTATGTTTCTTAATATGAAGAAGATCACTCAGAGGGGAGTTTCCATTCAAGATTTTGAAAGACTGTATATATCAAGACCCGAGCCTTCGAATTCTGAGTGAAAGTTGAATTGATCTCTCCAGTAACTGTTCGTGTTCTTGTCAATCTTTCAGTGTTGGCTTCACCATAAAAGTGCAATACTAATAGACAATAATTGAAATTTGATAAGATGAAGGAATAATAAATAGTTAACCTGCTAGGTAGACTGTCCCCGAGTTTACAATTATTAAAAGTTGTTAAGCTATTTTCTACTTTATTAAGTCTTTATTGTTTTAGATTTAATTACATATCAATATGTATTGTCGCTGATTAAAATTTATATACGTTTTATTAATAAATATCATGAACGATTCTTTAGTAATTATGAGTAAATAATCAGATTTTTTGTATTTCTTAATTTTTTTATTGTTGGTACATCAACAGAATTAGCTGCGAAAACGTAGCTCTGATGGTCGCTCTGTTTTTAATTTTTTTTTTGGCGACCATGGTTTTCGCAGTTACAGTATAATATGCAAAGTGGAGCGATTTTGCTTGGTTGCTTTTTTTTTTACAGTGGGGCGATTTGACTTAATATACAATTACATCATAGAAATATCTCTTACCAGCCCTCGTTCCGGGCTAATCGCGTGCGCGGGTGTTTAGAACTTCGATATCGTCAATAGTTAGAATGAAATGGATGCACAAAAATAGCACAAGACGTCTGGGGCTAAGGCGGGGTGGGGCTCAAAACATTTTGTGTCAAAATGATGTTCACGTGCCATTGATGTAGTGAATTCTATAGAGCAATGAATATTGGTAATCTGAACGATAGAACAAGCAGAAAGGTATATATGACAAAGACTACAAATTGTTCGACTTCATGCAAGTTTTGTCATATTTTATAAATCTTCATGTTTTGTCATTTTATCCTGTTGTGGTGATGGATAAAAACGTAATATAATAATTTTGTACGGATGTAACCTAATGTACTAGGTATAAGGTAAAGTATTGTGTCGGGACAGGACATTGGTGGACAGTAGTATAGATAATTAGCTTTACAATATTGATCTATAGCCTATCAACACTACGGTTACAAGTTCGAGACTGAGGCAAGGTGTGCTAAACTCCCAACTTAATTGAAACTAGAAAAACAGTGAACCATGCTCACTAATTGATACCCCCGCTTTCCTGATGTCAATGACTAAGTCCATGTTTTTCTGTGAAAAACCCCAAATATCATTCCAATCAAAATATTAAATATCAGGTGCACATTGGCACTATGTGACAAAGATTCTGTAAGTTTCATAAAATTACATTCAGTATTGTTGTAGGAGTTGGCATAAGAGAAAGTTTAACGGACGGACAAATAGACATTCCCATCACTATATAAGTCCCTAGCAGGGGTGTATAAATATTGCAAGTTTTCCTGCATAAGTCAGGGTTCTCACTGGATAAGGGATTTTATTGGCCAAGTGGTTAAGGTAGTTAGTAATCTACTATTCATCACATGGTCCATCAACAGTAAAGGTTCCCAGTTTGAGTCACGCTGTGGGCAGGTTGTACTCAACTCCAATCTTAATTGACAAGGATTGCTATTTTTACTACAGCAGGTCACGGTTTTCTCTAGGTACTCCTAAACCGGACCATATGATAATTGCTGAAAGTGGTGTTAAACACTATTTAAACAAAACAAATCTCACTGGATGTCCTCGCTTCTTAACCTAATACAGACTAGACACTTTAATATAGCTGAAGAACACTATTAAAGGAAACAATATTTTAAGATATATGTTATCAAAGTATATAGAAGTAAAAAGAATTGTACAATTTTCTAAAGGCGTTTCTAAATTTAACAAAAACTTGGTCCTTTGAACCAGTCGAAATTGTTTTTGTATACATAATATTTCAGATGTTACTTTAGAGTAACTAATATTTTTTTTTATTTCAGATGTAACTTTCTAGTAACCAATGTATTTAGTCTCCTATTGGCATCACCGAAGTGTTCTATAGGTTTGCACTCCGTCCGTCACACACATTTTCCTGAATTTTGTTCTTAACACCAAAATACTGAGCCGATATTTGATATAGGTGTCAAAGATCACGAGTTACAAAATAAGCTCAAATACTGTTCTGGCCTAATGATTTTTGACTAAGTTATGGCCCTTGGACTTTGGTCTTTAAAAAAGCAGTTTTCTGGTCATAAAGTGTTCTATGTTTTTAATCTCCCAGTAGGGGGCTTAGTATTGCACAATACATGTGCTATCCACACTTGTTTTCATTCATTTTGCCTAAGTGTTTCATCACTTAGGATCAACTTTTCAGGTTTAACTGTTTGCAATAAAATATAACATACATTTAATGAAATATAACTTCCTCAGCAAATGCAATCCAATGCAATTTATGTTTTATGTGTTGAGAAACAAACCCACCATTAATTTTAAAACTTAAACAAATAGAATAATTATGCAATTTTAATTATATATCAAGGCTATTTTAAAATAAATATTTTCATTTTTTGAGCAATCAAAATACCTCACTTTTAATAGTACAAACATATCATGGACTCCTTTCAAAACAATAAAACTGAAAGAAATATACCAGTACTTAAGATTTTAACAATTCTGTAGGACAAACAATGCCCTAAAGGCTATGACACAACCAAACTGTTACAATACAGACATTTATGTCCAATTCGTACCCTGCCCCCCCCCCCAAAAGGTGGGTTAAGGTTATATATAAATATTGTATACACAATGTTATTTATAGTGAGGTGTATTGCAGAGGAAAACACAAAGTTTAACCACCATAACACACAAATTTTGCTACACATAGGTTATTTTAAATCCATAGCTTGAACAGAATGTGTTTTGATCCAACTGACAGTACAATGGAACAGCTATGTAAATTCGTACATACCATTATCTGAATATATGGTGGTATACATGTAACTAAAACTATTCAAGAAAATTATTTGTAGCTAAATCTTGGATGCTTTTTGGTTTTGTTTCTTTAAATAAATCAGGTTTTGAGGTGTCACATGTCACTGATGCAACCAACACTACCAATCGAATTAAAATTAAATCTTTAACTAGCTCCCCCCTTTTTCTATTGTCCCCACATCTAATGTACCGGTAACCCCATTTATGTCACATGGTGACTTTGTTTAAAAGAAAATATGTATTACAAATTAATGTTAAGATATTTAACAAACCGAATTGCAGCTCTTTTATTGTTCTTAACATGGTCCTGCAGACAATTGCAAACTTATGGTCATTAACTTTTCACCGTCAAAATTTAAGTACATACTTTCTTGATGTTGATTTCCAAATGATTTATTTATAAGAAATTCCTATTTTAAATCAGTTTCAGAACATATTTTAATATTTTAATACTGCAACTATTTTAACACAAAACAACCATGCATTTTTGTGAACATATCTAAAGGTCAAAGCTAGTTAAGGGAAAACATAGATTCAGGTCCATTGACGTTTATAAGTTACATTGAACGGGAACTCAGATATTTCAATACTTGGTTTGCAGTTTGACAAATGGAGATCCACAGAAAAATTTTGAATAACTAATTAGGTATACTACCAGCCAAGGTTCGGGTAGTCACTATTTGGTTTGTTCTTCAAGTCGCATGATATTATGTTACCAAAATATAACCTGAATAGATTAAAATTAGATTTACAACAATAAAAAAAGCTAGTGAAAGATTGAATTTTAATTAGATTGCCATTACCACATGGTTCCTAGTTGTACTTCAAAAGATGTGGAAACAGATAGTTTACAATAGTCTAAGGTTTATACGAAACAGCAATTCCACTTTAATGTCCTCTGGAAAGAACTTTGAAACCAACACCATAAAATGTACAGTTAGCAATTGTTAATTATATAGATCTAGTACAGTATATGTATTAACATTAAATTAAGGAAAATTATTTACATAAATTAAGGAACTTCAATACTGAGTGATAGCTGAGGTATAATATCCAGGGTTTTTAACTCAATGCTGATAATTCAAAATGTATGCAAAATGACAAGTGCTGCCATGTATACAACAAATGAACATCTGATTATAATAAAGGAAAAACAAAAACCTGATATTTCATTATAAGTACACGTAATGGAGTTCAAATTTACGAACTGAATGCCTATAAAAAACAGTTCTATGAGAAATGTCTGTTCTATAACATTAATATTAACAAACAATTCATGAGAAAATAAACAAAACAACATTCCTTATAAGAAACCAAATCATTATTGTTAGAAGGTGATCTTGCCATAAAAAAACAGGTGTTCTCGAAACAGATTAGATTTCCATGTGCGACAGTGTCAATCAAACCAGGTGAAACTTAATGTCCAAGATATATGGTCTCAAGACTGTTTTTATGACCAAAGAAGAACCCCAACCAGATTTGAGGTTCATAATGAATGATGGTTTATAACTTATAGTGCTTACATAAAAGAGTGTTAGCAAAATGCTGCTTAGCAAGTTTACTAAGTAAATATATGTACGGTATATAAAAATAAATAAATTGATAAACAGATTGTCTGTTGCTGAACATCCAGAAAGAAAACTATAAATGCTGTTTGTATCATATATACATATTAAAATGTTTGCTAATAAAAGATTTCCTATCTATAAGAATTTGTAATATACGATTTAACTAACAAGATAGTCTATAATGTATTTGTACTAAAAAATGTCAATAATAATAAACTGAATATTTTTACTAATTTACTTCTTGAATAATGGTAATTTGTTATCTTAGAAATGACACTACTTGGATAAACTTAAATTATTAAAGAAATCACAATTATAAATGCCTCATACAAATTTGCTTGAATGTAAGAAAAAGTCACAACTGATTTACCTGAAAAAATGAATCAGAATCCAAACATGCATACACACTACAAACTTATGATTACCACACAAGATCTTTAATAAACTATTATAATGTGTTATTTTTAATAAACATTTTTAATATACAATGTATTGTAATAATAACAATTTAAATTCTTTCTTATTAAGCTTTTCCCGACTGTACAAGAAAACCAATGTACAAACTATCCTCACATTCAGAAGTTTCAAAATGACAATTTATTGTCCTAAATGCCTTGAATATTGCACCATTACATTTCTTGGACTCATATTTTTAATCTAACAATAATCTGCAGATCACAGAAGTGAAAAAAAAGCACAACCTAATATCTATCTACATGTATTGATATAATATCTATCTACATGTATTGATATCATACATGTACATGTACCTCTGGTAAGCGTTTGAATATCAATTCAATGTAGCAGAATGAATAAATGAAATAAATCTAATACAAATAACATTCTCAATAATGTGAAAACTAAACTTGTAAAAAATATTAAGGTATCCAGACCATAATTGACTACGTGACCATATATGCTGTCCCTGATGTCTATTGTGTTTTAATGGAGCAGACGATGGTAATGGTCGGCAAACATCGGAAATACTATTCGAGTAACTAACTTTTTTGGCTCAAAACTGTTAAAACAATATATTTAATTGTATTATTAATTTGAAATACATTTATTTAATAAAGCTGTATTTCTTGCTCAAAAACTAAAATTTAACGGTAACTTCAATTATAGGTCGGATACCTTAACCACAAACAATAGACAGACAAACATAACAAACAGTAACATTAATACAAATTAGACTTCAATTATGGTATGATTAATACAAAATAGAATAACATAATTTATTACAGTTTTCCCTCATTATATCACCCTTATAAAATGGAGGTCTCTTGCTTATTTCTACTCAAGTCCACTTTTGCAAAAAGTATATAGTTTCCATATAAATTCCCCATTGATACATTGCCGCACTCACCTATTGCTATACTTAAGCCTGGTTTTATATAACAAGAATTCACTTTTTACTACAAATGATTCCATTATATTATTTGAAACACAGAAGAATAGCATAATTGGCTTTGTCTCTTTAGAAATCAGGTACTGGTCATATCTACAAAAATAATTACATGTATTCTGCAAAAATGGACAGTTGGTAATTATAATGGTCTGGATAAATAACTAGACAAAGTCGATCTAGCGATCGCTGATACCCCCGCTTTTGTGAAAATTTCTATCGTTTTTGGTGGATTGTGACCTTGAAATTGGATGGATTTCCCCCAAAATCAATAGGCTTCTTACCAACAAAATATATAAGAATATTTTACAGTTTCATTAAAATCAGATGAAAACTTTTTGAGTTATTTTCCAGAAACAACTTTTTGTAAAAATTTCTAACATTTTTCGTGGACTGTGACCTTAAAATTTGACAGATTTCCCCCAAAATCGATAGGCTTCTTACCAACCTGATATATAACAATATCCCAAAGTTTCATTCAAATCACATGCAAACTTTTTGAGTTATCATCCGGAAACAACTTTTTTGTAAAAATTTCTAACGTTTTTCGTGGACTGTGACCTTGAAATTTGATGGATTTCCCCCAAAATCAAAAGGCTTTTTACCAACCTGATATATAACAATATCCCAAAGTTTCATTCAAATCGGATACAAACTTTTTGAGTTATTGTCCGGAAACAACTTTTATGTTAAAATTTCAAACGTTTTTCGTGGACTATGACCTTGAAATTTGACAGATTTCCCCCAAAATCGATAGGCTTCTTACCAACCTGATATATGACAATATCCCAAAGTTGCATTCAAATCGGATGTAAACTTTTTGAGTTATTGTCCGGAAACAACTTTTTTGTTAAAATTTCTAACGTTTTTCGTGGACTGTGACCTTGAAATTTGACGGATTTCCCCCAAAATCGATAGGCTTCTTACCAACCTGATATATAACAATATCCCAAAGTTTCATTAAAATCGGATGTAAACGTTTTGAATTATCATCCGGAAACCAAATGTGGACGGACAAACGGACGGACATGAGGACCACTATATACCCCCGACTCTGTCGAGCAGGGGTATAAAAACTCAAGAAATTATGAAATATTATATGGTTGGAATTGCTTGAATAATATCATACCATTAACAAAATCAATAAAATGCTGTTGGTCTAAATATCCTCTGGTAAAATAAACAACAAAAAAAAACAACAAATCTTGCACAGCTAATTCATGAATTACACAGAAATATTATAATCTCCCCCAACACCACCAGATTTGTGTACAAGTTTAACATCACTTATAACCATAGATTTGGTAACTGCTTTACACATATCATATATAGTGATTGCAGCAATGCTGACGGCCATGATGGCTTCCATCTCTACACCAGTTTTACCGTAAGTTTTAACTTCAGATGTAACCACAACACTGCAGTTGTTTTCCCTTAATGAGAAATCAAGACGAATCTTAGATAGAGGAATGTTATGGCACAAAGGAATAAAATCACATGTTTTCTTTGCTCCCATGATTCCAGCAATGTTGGCGACTGTGATGACATCTCCTTTCTTTATTTTATTATCCTTTAGCAAACCGAAAGCCTCTTGACCTAAAGTTATAGTGGCAGTTGCCATAGCAATACGATGGGAATCATTTTTTGTACCAACATCAACCATTTTAGCCTTTCCAGAAGAATCGACATGAGTCAATTGTTTATCACAGTTGTGCTTGTTATAAAATGGGTCCCTGGAATCAACTTCATCACTGTTTATTAATTTGTTTTCACTGTATTCTGTTACAACATTATCCAAATATTGTTCATGATTCTCTACCATTAGATCCAATGAATTATCTGCCCTTATTTCTGAAGAATCTTTTCCCAATTTTATTTCCCAATAATTTTCTTTAATTTTTGTATCATTTTGTCCTAACTCCCAATATTTATAAGGCGTGTATTCATCATTATGCAAATGTCTCACAGAATAATTCAGTCTCATTATTGAAGATAAATTTCTAGATGAAGTAAAGATTCCAGGCAATTTAAATTGGGTAACAATTCTAGCAACTTTCCTTAAACCTGAAAGTAGAAAATGCTATTCAGATAATTTTCAGAAAAAAAACCCATTATTATTATTTACAACAAGTATAAAAATTTCATGAAGTAATTAAATTAAAGCTATATGGAACATTTTTAAATGCAAAAACAATGTATGTTTGATCTGCTTTTGAGAATTAACTTGAGCAAGATAAAATACTAAAGAAGAAAGTGATTCATAACTTCATTTGTGACTGCATCTGTATATTGGACAACCCCTCTTCATCAAATTTTGTTGTTACTAAACCTATCTAACATTTTTTGTATGGACAATGCAGACCAAATGCTGTTAAATCATATACCTAACTAAGTACATGATTTTCTTGAGCTCTAACCTACATTCTAGTGACAATGATCAAAGATTCAATAAAAGAAATTTTGGCAAGTAGAACATGCTTCATTGGAAACACACTCAATGCCTTTTAAAACATGCACTTTACTTACTAATATTCACCCACCAATTAAAATCATTGGTCTATTCTTCATACCCGCTAATGATAACATGCCTACAAATAAACAACCCAATAATTCTGTAACAATCAATAAAGTAAACAAAAAAGAGAAAATTAAAATCAGCCAAAACACATGGAAATATTTGTTGTTTGTTTATGAGTGTTTTATACCACTCTTACTGATTCTCAGCTACATCATTACATCCAATTTTTATAGGAGAAGAATCTGGATACCCAGTGAGTATCCACGACCATCAAAAAAACCCCCAAAAAAACTGGCAATCCTTTTCAATCAAGATTAAAGTTGAAACAACTATTTGAATATTTATAATAACTATTGTAACACTGTGTTTCAAGTCTTTAAAATGTTGCAGATTTTTTCAAACATTAATTTTCAGAAAAAAAAAACTTCCACTAAAAATAATTGTTTATTAAAGTTGTGTAGTTTTCAGACTTGTCCTACCTGCATGTTGTTTTTTCTTTCTTTTAACTGCAGCACCAATAACACTTAAAATTTCTTCTTCATTGTCTGTTGTTCTGATTAGGTCACGTAAGGAAACTTCAGAATTTCCAAACAGACAAACCTATAACAAAATTGAATCCTAAAACAACTGACTAGCATTTTGTTTCTTTTAAATATAAAATGCAATCTGCATAAATCTTTATTCTTGTTATTACATACATTATTCCTCAAAAAGTCTTGGTTTTTCTTCTCATTTACACTCAGATGGATCACAAGGATATCTAGATACCTGCAATTTTTGTGTTAAATATGTGTTTGTATGATTTTTAATGCCACTTTCAGAAAATTTTTCAGCTATATCAATAGCATCCAGTTTTTATTGAGGAAGGAAGTCTGAGTACCCAGAGAAAACCCCAAACCTTTGGTAGGAAAACTGGCAATGTAGATTATGATTGGCGTCAAAAGCACCCTGCCCGAAGTGATGCTCGAACCCGCAACCTTAGTGTTGACAGACCATGTGATCGATAGCAGCAGAACTCCCTTAACCACTCTGCCACCAAGGCCCCTGTCAAATGTATGTTTTATGTTTTTAATATAAATTTTAAACTAGCGATCACTGATACCAAGGCTTAAATTTGGCAGAACTTTTTGGTACAAATTTCTATAGTTTTTTGGCAACTGGTGACCTTGACCATTTATGGAATTTTTTGTGTAAAATTTTTTTTAGCAAATGTGACCTTGAAATTTGATTAATTTCCCCCAAAACTGATAGGCTTCTGATAAAACCTAATATGAAACTATATCCAAAAGTTTCATTCAAATCTGCTTTTTAACAATTGTCTGAATTCTTAACAACTTTTTTGTAAAAATTTCTAATGTTAACGTGGACTGCGACCTTGAAATTTGACGGATTTCCCCCAAAATCGTTAGGCTTCATACCAACCTGATATATAACAATATCATAAAGTTTTATTCAAATCGGATGCAAACTTTTTGAGTTATTGTCCGGAAACAACATTTTTGTAAAAATTTCTCTAATTTTTTTTGTGTACTGCGACTCTGAAATTTGACGGATTTCCCCCAAAATCGATAGGCTTCTTACCAACCTGATATATAACAATATCCCAAAAGTTCATTCAAATCAGATGCAAACTTTTTGAATTATCATCCTTGCAAAAACCATTAATGTTAAGAATTCAGACAATGGAATGATTTATTACTGTAACAATCCATTTAAGATTTCTGAAAATTCAACCAATTCTTTATAAACTTTCAGAAAATCCAACTACTGTTGTAAAGATTTCAAACCATGTATTCAGACATTACCTTTAAGTTGCCATCGGCTGTTAGTCTAAGCCTGTTACATGATCCACAAAAATGTTCACTCATAGAGGTTATAAAGCCGACTTGTCCCTCAAAACCTGGAATTTTGTATGCCTATAACAATAAAAGCATACTAGTACTTAATTTACAACTTGTATTGCAAGTTTTTTCTGAAAAAGATATCTGGTTAGGTTAGAATAAAGTTATGTTTTATTTATGTAGTTAGGGGAATAAAATGCATAAATGTATTCTACAAATAGAGAAAGTTTTGGTGGTAGTTCCCTAAATTAACACTGGCATCATGATTGGATCATGCATATTCTACTAGAAAACATATGGTTTTAATAAGTTGTATTAATTGTTTAGTAATTAAATATTTAGTGTTATTGATTTGAATCTAAAGTACAGAAACATTGTGAAAGAGTAAGGTGTTGAGATTAATGGATTCCCGTGAAAAGATTGTCTTGATGGTGTGTTCAATCCCTGCAGTTCATAAAAACGAATGTACTAATAAGTGTAAGTAATTAGCAATCTATTGTTGATCATGATTCATTGCATGTCAACCCCAACCCTAACTGACAAGAATTGCCAGCTTTCCTGGAATAGTTCAGGGATACAACTACTCCCCTACCACCTCAAAACTAGATGCCATATAATAGCTAAAAAATTGTTGACAATGGCATAAAAGCCATTACGAAACAACAAATCAATGTGCTAAGCTGTGGTAAGGTCAAACATAAGACAACATTTGATTTTTTTACCTATTTCTCTTGTTATCAAGCACCAATTGAAAAACAATACAGTACCACAGATTAGCCTGCTGTGGACTAAATTCCTACCTTTGAAGTGTCATTAGGTTTATCAGATATTCTGTACAAGTCTGGAAACTTTGCCGTAATAGTTTTCAACATGTCTTGATACGACATCATCTTCTTAAAATTCCACTTATTACCATCAAAAGGCATGTACTCAATAAACCTAATATCTACATTCTACAAAAAAGTTATTTATACCATTGGTTATACAAAATTCTAATATGATGTGCTTCAAAGGCTTTGAGACCACAACTGTGGTAAAAAAAAAGGATTTATTTATGAGCAACACGTGACGAGGAGGGCATGTTTTGAAGGGCTGTTCCAATTGCAAAACTGTAACTCCTACCAGAAATCTATTGCGTATGACATATTATTCTTTTAAATAGTGACACACGCTATACTTATCTGTTGCAATATATTGTGTGTTACATTGACAGAACAGCCAGTTTATGGTGGAAATGATGTTTATAATAGGTACGTAAGTATCATAAATGTACAGTAATTGTCTTATAAGAGAAGAAATAATTCACAGAAGCTGTGAACCATGCGGATGACCATTTATGTCATTATTTTAACCCTCACTGTTGCTCAGGATAAAATAATATGACATAAATGGTCACCCTGTTGTAAAAGAATGATAAACCACAGCCTCCGTGAATTATTTCTTAAGTATACAAAAATTCACACAAAAAATAAACTTTACAAATGGAGCATTTAATAGCCCACATGGCAAGAACTGTGGAATGTAAAGTTACAAATGTACAATCCTTTTCATCGTTTCAGTTCTAATTACACTGTATAACCAATTTAACAAAATATAAAAGAGGGCTTCAGTGGCCAACTGGTTAAGGTAGTTATTGATCTACTGTCAACACAGAGAATGCTGTATCAACCCTTACTCCAACCTTAATTAACAAAGATTATCAGTTTTCATGCCAAAGCTCAGGGGTTCTCCGAGTTTTCAGGTTTCTTCCCCAATCAAAATTGGATGCCATGATAAAGCTAAAAATGGCTGAAAGTAGCACATTCAAACAAAATATGAGAATTTTGAGATTTTCATAAATGTTAATACACGTGTTAAGCAATGTTGCCCTTCTGCATATATTGTTGCGAAAGTCGTGAAAGGGACTACCCAATGCAGTAGTATGGTGATTATATTTTTTGTCATCATATGCATCATTCAAATAGCTGTCAAAATTGTTCAAAAAATTTAAGAAAATGGTCCCGCTGATTTTAAGCC
Source organism: Limnoperna fortunei (assembly GCA_944474755.1). NCBI lineage: Eukaryota > Metazoa > Mollusca > Bivalvia > Mytilida > Modiolidae > Limnoperna > Limnoperna fortunei. Next base: position 63,411,646 of record OX104113.1, read on the forward strand.
TTGAACTACATATGCCCCTTGGTTATTTTGTTCCCCTACCATGTTTTCCTTCTATTATGACCTATTTACTGACCTTTTTCTCTGTAAATGAAACAAAATCACATATTTCTTCTTCATTGACACCTCTCATCACAACACAGTTAACCTGAAAATATTTGAAAAGATGTGTAGAACTAGATAAATACTAGTATTTCTCTGTAAATACCAGTATTAACTGCATCTATATGATGTAATAGAAGTGGGGTTGAAGTAATTATTTATCTACCATTGATTTCTAGCAGGTCAACACTGCTAGATGTTCTTAACCCTAATCTTTAACTGACAAGCTTAAACTGTGTAAGATAAGTAGGGTGATACTACAGATAGTGTGCTAGAGCAAAACAGTTGAGTTTTGGTCTGGTACAAACCATTCAGCAATTTAATTTTTTCAGCATACTGAATATCAAAATCAGATGATGACCAAAGTGGATTCAATTAGTATGCTGTCAGATTTAAAAAGTGCTTGCACACATCTACTGTTACACTTGTAAGTTTTGTCTAATACTCAACTCTTTTAAAAGGTCGTGATCAGCCTCAATGAGTATATATAGCTGATTTGCCCAAGGGGTCTAGACTGCTGTACATAGTGCAGGTGATTTGGTGCCATAGTGTCACAACGGAATAAGTTTGATTCCCACTGAGGGTAAGCAAAAATTTGACAGTGTTAAAAATCTAATTCTAACAGTGTTGGGCTTAATTTGTAGATTTTGAACATATATATATGTTGTGACACTGTGTGACAACGGTGTGAGTTCTTATCCCGCTGAGGGTAAGCAATAAAAATCTGATTCTAACAGTGTTGGGCTTAATTTGTAGACATAGATACATATATATATATATATATTTGATATTAACCCTGTATTTCTGATGTTTCAGAAATCCACTGGATAGATATATTATATGGTTGTCACAATACTTTGACATTTGTATATATATATATATATATATATATATATATATATATATATATATATATATATATATATATATATATATATATATATATATACACACACGCAAGAAATCAAAAAGGTTCAAGTTCAATTCATTGAATCAATTGTTGTAAGAACATAGGCTTTGGGTGCATATAATACAACAATCTACACACAAAGGATTCTGGGTATCCTATGCCAACCACAATCACCTCTGCCACAAATTGGTTGATGCCATAAGAGATATCTCATGGAGGTTAAGCTTTGCATACAAATCCTGTAATTTTAATGTAAAACTGTATCAAAAGTGTATAAATCGACAATATAAAATTAAAGAAGATCAAGTTTATTATTTTACAACATTATTCTTTGTTTACAAATGTTACAGGCAGACGACAAATGTAGTTCTGCAGTTAACTGGAATGACGGGTGGCATAGGTTTTTCTGGGAACAGTTATGCTCTCTGTGACGGAGAGTGATAATAAAAATACATCAATATGCATAATAAACATAGTATGGTGCCAGAAAATTTGTGAGCATCAAGAAATTTTCCTGAATGCTTCGATTAACAAATTTATGTTTAAAATATCAAATGTTAATAAAATTTGGAGTGAACAAATAATTTATTTTGGATTAGAGAAACGTAACTACAAGAAATAAGAGAACATGGAGACATGTAAAAATGAAAATAAAAGAAGTTTGTTCATACCTTCACTGGACCATAACCTAACTCTATGGCTGTATCAATTGCCTTAATCACTCTGTCCCAACCTTTTCGCCTTGTAATAAATTCAAATTTGGCAGGAACCAGTGTATCTAAACTTATATTGAGACTATCTAGTCCATGAGCTTTAAGCTGAGGTAATTTTTTTGACAAAGTAATACCATTGGTTGTCATTGCAATATTTTGTAGCCCGTATTGACGAAGTTCATTTAAAGCACCTATGAAAAAAAACAAAAAAAATGTTGCAACAATTATGTTTATCTTAATAGAATTCTCGCTTTCTTGTCTGGGGGACCATGGTGGCAGAATGGTTATGGTAATTAGTCTACTATTGATCATGTGCTTGTCAACACTGAGGTTGGGGTCCAGTCTCACAGTGGGCAGGGTGTACTGGACTACAATCATTTTAATTGACCAGGATTGCCAGATTTCCTAACAAAGGTCTGTGCTTTTCTACAATACTCCAGCTTCCTCCCCCAATAAAAACTTATACACCTTGCTATAGGTAAAAAATTGCTGAAAGTGGTGTTAAACATCATTCAAACAAAATCTTTCTTGTATACAATCTCATACAGTGGATTCCTCTTAACTGCATAACAATTGGAACAACAATTATAATATTAAAGAAGGTTGTCAAAACATGTTTTGATAATTCTGGTGCAAAACACTGTTTTTATCTCATTGAGAAAGTTTCTTGTTTTTGACAAGCAATAAGTCAATTTCTGGATAATTTTATGCAATGAACAGAAATTTTTAACATGGAGAGTATAAGAAATGGTTTGGTGTTTTAAAGTCGTATGCAATTAACAGGTATGCAATTAACAGGTATGCAATTAACTGGTATGCAATTAACTGGAATCCACTGTATATGAACTATCAAATAACAAATCTTGATTTCCTGGACATAAAACGATTTTAACAGGGAATTTTTTAGGATTTTGAGGGCTTTAGTCACTTTAGCGGATGAGCCGTATAAGCATCTGCTCAGAAGCATGCATTCATTGTACTGGTGAAATATCGTTGTATAAAAAACTATATTCTTTCATTTGCATATAAATTTGTTTTAAAAATGATTATAACAAAATGTTTATAAATTTTCAAAGAATTTTAATCTTAAAACTTATTTAAAAGCAGGGGTCACCACACTCTAAAAAAGTAGGGAGAAGTGACTTCTCCCTGTCAGCCAAACAGGGAGGCCCTGATAGGGAGACTTCAGGAGACATAAGGGAGAAGTCAGGGGGACTGTACAAATTATTAATTTTCGCAGTAGTTACATTTTTCATTATTTACATCATTTTTTTTTATAATTGTGGATTTCCAGGATTATTTCTCTTGTTTTTTTAAATTATAACACATTTAGATTCAGTTTTTTTCCTTTCTTTTTCATTATTATTAATGGTATGCAATATCAAATAGAACATAACCTTTAATATTATAAAATCAATGAAAAAAAGCACTTGATAAAGCGACTATTTTTCTATCTACTTCAGTACTTGTAGCCATACAAGGTACATGTATTCACAAATAAAAATAGATCAACTAAAAATATTTGTATAGCTGTAGACATAAACATCAATCATGAAGTTCTTGTATACTAGTACATCATAATATTTCTAACAGTTTGTTTTGAACATGTCATGTTTATCTGAGCAAAATTTTCAAAGAAAATAGATAAACTAACATAACATTTAACCCAGAAAAAATTCTTATGTTCAGCACAAGTTGTGCTGATCAAAATTGCTATCTACAGAACTTTTCATGATGTCAATAATTACTATACATCTTTATTCTTTCAAGTGCAGCTCATATGTTTATCAAAGAAAATTGTTAAAATACAATATGCTTTGAAAGAACTGAAGTTTGAAACCAATTAAGAGTGTTTGTTTATCAAACAAATTATGATTTTTCAGTATGGGCCGTTGTACTTTACTTTTCTTCGTTGTTCACCTTTGGGTAATTAGTCACATCCGGTTAATAAACAAATGGCGCGTAATCCAGTTGAAAGACGTAAAATCCTTTGAAAAAATGTTAAATGCGAATATTGTTTTCCGTTTTTATTGAAATTACACATTTACTGATAAATTGGTAGTCTGGGTGAATTATTTGGACCCGATCATTTGCAAGTATCTACTGTGAACCATTGGCGACTTTAGGGAAATAACAGGGCCACTTTGACTTCGCTTTTGAGGTGCCGTAGGGCGACTTCAGGTCCCAGTAGGACGACTTTGTCGCCCACTTCGCCCAGTGTGGTGAGCCCTGTAAAAGGCATTTGTATATCAATCGATTACAATTTTTTATTAATGGCCATTATACTCTTTGTTTTCTAAGTGGTAGCTATCGGTTATTAGACATATCTCAGATGTACACAAATGGTGCGTAATCCATTTAAAACCAGCAAAACATACTAAAAATGAGTTAAATACGCAAAATCTTTGCAATATTTTAAATAATACTTGTCTACTTGTGTAATTGGATTTTAAAATATCATACCAACTATTTCCACTAGATCTGAACGAACTAGAGGTTCTCCTCCAGTCAGACGTATCTTCTTTATACCTTCTTTTACAAAGAGTTTTGACAGCTGGATTATCTCCCCTGTTGACAGCAACTTTTGCTGTGGGGTTAGATCGACCCCTTCTGATGGCATACAATACTGACCTAAAAAAACTACCTGTTGCAGCTATGTAGAATTACTGTTATTAGCATAGATAGAAAGTAATGTATTGGAACAAAACTAAATTGAAACAGCTGAGAATATCAACATTTCAAAAATTTTTAAAAGCAAACTGTCTAAATTTGTTCCAACTTCTGTTGTAAAACATAAGGTACTGAAACAGATGGAAAAAATTACTGACAACATAATATTTAAATTAAAAATAAAACTATTTTCATGTATGTTAGCATATTTTTTTTAATTTAATTATTAATTTGTTTATCCCTAGCAAAATATTAAGCAACAGTGTTACAATGCCGCTCACAGAAGCACATAATCTTTGTTGGGCAATTTTTAAATGTTCAAAGGTAGATAAATAGAAGGACTTTATTTAACTCTGATTGTCCTGTTTATAAACCTCATCTTTCTGCTTATATTTATTATATACATTTCATCAAAATCTTACAAGACATGAAGGCATGAGAAAGCTTACAGTATAATTTTCCACATAATTTAGATTAAAAAGGGGCAATTCCAACACAAATGATCAAACTGTGCTGATATATAAATGTGTCAATCATAGATATAATTGATATAATCATTAACAGTTTTCTCCTAAGCTTACAGGACATAACTCTCACAAAAATGGTTCATATGTGTTGAATTTTTAACTTTACCAAAATGTGCTAAATGTGGGCACGGGTAAGGGGGGGGGGGGCAAATATACAATCTTACATCTTAAATTACACCTCTCTGTTAAAGATATTCTAAGATATGTGTGTTGTCTCCCAAAAGTATCTGTCAGATTCTCAGAAAAATCTTGTTTTAGCTTCATTGCAGCTATCTGAAAAATACATAACTAATACACTGATATAATTTTCAAATAACATCTATATACACTTGTACAAAGACATCATGCTTACATCATGTGTTATGTTTTATGTGTGGATCCTAAAATTAGAAGCTTAAGGGTATCCTGTTTCTGAAACGAGATATTTTGTCTACATAAGATGCCACAAGGAAAAACTTTATTCATATCAAAATCATAATTGTTTCTACACATGTATTATTTTCATGCTCCATGAGAGCCCTTGCTTATAGTTACACAAGTTTTACAAGTATTTCTACAGTGTAAATGTACATGTACTTTTCTGGTTTTCATTGAATGAACTTCTAGATCTGTGTCAGTTAAACTGACCATGTGGATTTTTGCTTGTTTGTTTTAATGAGGTTTAATGTTTACTTTGGGAATTGTGTCAGTTGCTTTAAGATGGTACACAGTAGTTTAGTTCAAAATTTAGAAACAATTTTATTAGCAACAGGAGCTAGACTATTCTAAGAAACAGCAATATTTTAAATATTTATTTCTAAAACTTAATTAAGTAAAACAAAAACTGAATGCACCATCAACAAATTGGAACAGTAAATATGTATTGACACAAAAGACAAAGCTTCACCTTTGTAACATGGTATTAATTCGGATTTCTAGACGATCCTTCCCCAAGTCGATACGTCCCAGGTCGATCCGGCCCCAGTAAAACCAAAGGTAGGGAAAATAAATAAAGAAGGTAGATAAAATATTAAAAAAAACATTCATAGGTAGTATTTCTAAGTACACCGGAATTCACTATTTTGAATACCTGCGAATTTTGTGACCATGATACAGATAATGGTTGCTGTAATTTAAAGTCTTCTGAAGAAAGTTATAAAGACTTTTTTTCATTATGTGCACATGTAATTGTAAAACCAAAGGTAGGTAAAATAAATAAAGCAGGTAGGTATAAATATATTTAAAAAGTCATATTTTTAATTACGCCGATTATGCATGCGAGTATCCAATGATTTGGAGTCCCAATTAATATTTTCTTTTTCAGAAATTCTTTGAGCTCAATGAATGTTTTCTTTAAAATTTTTGATGTACAGCAGTAATAAATTGCAGTATTTTTTGTAACCTTTGAAGTTAAAGTCAGCTTGGATGCAGAGTAAATCATACAAAGCATAGCCTACAGTTGTTATGCAAACAATTTAAAAATAATCAAAGGTAATTACCCCTATGTGCACTGATCAAAACTGTTATATCCTCATTTAATTAATTAAAAACACTATAATTTGTTTATTTAATTATTTAACTTATTTTAATTAACACTTTAACAATTTCCAATTTAAATCAATTACAACTAAATTAAATATAATTAAAAACCATACCATATTTTGTTTATTTAATTATTAAACTAATTTTAATCAACACTTTTTCACTTTTTCCACTTAAAAACAGTTAAAATAAAATTAAATATAGTAATATACTTATACATTTTTTATTGGGGACGGATCGACCAACAAATTTTGAACGAATCGACTAGGGGACTGATCGACCTGGGGACGGAACGACCTGCTACCTTAATTCCTTGTAAAGTTATATGTTCAAGAGAAAATGGTGGCCGAGTGGTCAAGGTAGTTCGTCTACTATTGATCACGTGGTCTGTCAACACTGAGATTGCGGGTTCGATTCACACTGCAGGCAGGGTGTACTCGACTCCAATCTTAATTGACAAGGATTGCCAGTTTTTCTACCGCTGGTCGGGTTTTCTCCGGGTACTCCGGCTTCCTCCCCAATAAAAACTGGACACCATGAAATAGCTGAAAAATTGCTGAAAGTGGCGTTAAAACACCATTCAAACAAAAAAAAAAAAAACAAATAGAAAATGAAATTTGGCAAAAAGGTTGACATAGGTCATAAGCACAAAGATCTAGTCTTGGATGGGTACTGTGATGACTTTTGGTTTAGAATTTTTATTGCTTTTACACACCTACTTTTTTCAACTGAGGATAATTTGCAGCCAAACAAAAGGCTGATTAATGTCAATATTAAATGAAGTGTGACCTTGGTAGTTGGGAGTTTGTTTACAAAGTATATAAATGTTTGCCAAGTGCACTTACTGCAGTAAATTGTGATACCAAATCAAAATGATAGGGAAAAAACATTGTTACAAAAACTTCTCTGCATTTTGCACCTTTTTGGATCTACGACTACATAATGGAGCATATTATTAATTAAGCTTGGCCAATTTTATTTGTCACTCTGCCAATGTACGCTTACTTTTACTATATTAGTTTTTAGCATAACATGTAACTACAACACAAGAAAAATAAATCATAAACCTTCGATGTGGTTGTATAATCTTCATGTTCCTTCAATTCAACTGGGTAAGCAGTTGCACATTTTCTTAGATTCTGCAACCTACTCCCTGGTACGTGGTGAGTTCCAGAAACCAAGATAGTAAACGCTCGTGTTAGCTTGTTCATTGTGCTGACTTAATTTCTGAAGGCGTGCATCAATCCAGGTGTTTGTCAGTGGAGATAGCAACCAAACAATTTAGTTTCACTAAAAATCAGACGGTCTGTTACTTGCAACTGGGTCAACATTTGGAACTTGCAACACTTGTGTGATAGAAAAACTGTTTCCCTAATCTACTTTACACAATGAAGAGCATTACAGCTTTAAGGTAAAAAATAGTAAACCAGTTCCCATTTGGTTAATTAAAGCGTTAATTCTATAAATAAAAAGTCAACCTGACTTGTACAATAAAACTGCCCACACATTTATTCAAGAATACTACAGAATACCTAAGAAATAGCAGGTCTTCAAAACCTATGTTTTGTAAATAACTCTTTTATTTATTTTTTTTCTCTTAACATTGGTACATGATAGAATGCCCTGCATGCTAAATTTTCTTATTTTGAATGTGTATGCATGACTTTTAGTTACTTATGCTCGCTTTTAATGCTCAATTTTGACTACTTATGTAATGTTTTATTTTTGTGTGTTTATTAGTGCTGGTACAATTTCTATATACTAAATTGCTCTAATGCTTTATATACTTTACTCGCTTGTAATGCTTATAAGTTCAGCTGGTTATATATTGAATGCTTCTCATTGCGTGTTTGTTATGTATTAGTGCTGGTACAACATATCTGTTAAACTGTTAAATGGTTTTAATGTTCCATATATATTAATTATGTATTGTCAGTCTCAGTTTATCAATTCGTTTATGGTGACATTCCAAATTGCCGAATTTCAAATTGCCGATTCCCAGATTGCCGCGTCCATTTAGCCGACACCCAAATTGCCGATTTTTTCAGATTTCTGTTTTCAAATATAATTTTCAATTTGCCGAATCCTTTTTGCCGACTTCCAAATTGCCGAATTGTTTATGTCGAAGTCGAATGAAACAAAATTTAATAAAAAATGTAATTGATGAAATTGCCGACTTCTAAATTGCCGATTTCCGATTGAAAATGTATGCAGTGTTCTAATTAGATAAAAAGTTAATTAATAATTAACAATTGCATTGAATGCTTTAACAACACATACACGCGTTCCATCGACGATTACTTGGCAGCGATGCGACGACATGTTGGTTACAAGAAGCACTAGTGACAATTTGTGACAATTATTGTTTGTTTTATTGTTATACATGTTTCAATATTTGCTATACATTCAATGTTAATCCAGTGCTTAAGATAGTGTTATTATATGCAGTGCTGAAATAAATAATATACATATCAATGTTTGTATATTTATTATTGGTTTGTTACTTATTTTGTTGAGTGTATATGTTACACATTGACACACTTCCAGAAACGATCATGTACTTCTGTCGTGGTTCTGTCGTTATAATCCGATACATGATTATGATATTAAAAGACCCAATCATTACTTTTAATGAATTTACAAACACACTTACTACTTATTACACCAATTGAAAGAACTAAAATTTTAATACACAGTAAACAATCGATCAAAAAGGCGAATAGAAGAACCAGCCGAAATATATATAGAGCACAAAAGAAAAGTAACTATTACTTTAACTTTTATTAAATTTTGTACAATTTCTTCTGGAATTACCGGTAAAAGAATATCAAGTTATAACTTATAATATAATATATCCTCATACTGTGAAAGTACTTAAATTCGTGGGTATCAATTTTCGTGGTTTTACCCAAAATTACCCAAAAGTTCGTGGATTCGTAAATTCGTGGATTTGTAATTTTGAAGAAAAATTTTCTAGTGGTATTTGGCTGTACTCGTTTAGAGTCGGCACATGAAAGTGTTCAAGATATCGATTTTCAAAACCTTATAAAGATGATCAAGACATATTTGTTGTTTACTTAAATAAACATATGCCAGAAAATCCTTTATAATTATGTAATTATCATTAATTAATGTGTTAACGAGCTGTGATTATTTTACTTCATTAAGCTGTAAAGGTAGGTATCATTTTTATTATCTTTTCATCTTTAAGCTTTAAAAATATCCAATGAAAATAAACTGTTTTTTTTTAATTTCAATATTTATCAATCCTTATTGGAATTGATTAATTTTATGACCTTAACACCTTTTAAAAAACACCTGGCTAGACTTTTGATTTATGGTGATCGAAGGGATTAATTTTGTTTGAAACTACCCTATGGGTGTTTATATAATGCTAGTGAAGTTTTTATGGCTTCAGTCGGCTTTTGACAGGACATGATTATAAATTCGATAGAAAAAAATGATTGATTAATTTTTTACTAGTATAAAATTTATTCTATTTTTTTTTATTAGAAAAGAACATGTGAACGTACAAGATACATTATAACACATCTGTACACATAAAATGAACACTTTACAAAAACATTTTAATAAGCAGGAAGTATAACTGACTTGCAACAAAAACGTATGAAATCATTTGAATTTCACCAAATAAACATGACAAAAACTTATCCGAGATATTTTTAATGATTGACTTTGATATCCAAGGTATTTATCTGGAGATTAATCAAAGATTGGCTGTTCCCAAAGCTTCCAACCTATTAAAAATACACTTCATTGACATAGAGCATCGGTCCACACTGTAAAACGTAGCTCACATCCATAATAACAATACAAAAGAGTTAATATTTCGTTGGATTCTTAAATTCGTGGATCAGCCTACCCACGAAAATTGGTACCCCACGAATAAAAAGGAATTCACAGTATATTAAAAGTTTGAAATACATTTATTCTTCTTTGTCCCCTAGCCCCTTAAAGGAAAATGCTGTGTCATGGATGTGTAGCTTTGGAATTTTCCTTGTTATTCAATTCACATTTTTAATTGTTATACGCTCATACTGATGTAATCGTCAGCTGTTCCACAATCCAGTCTCTCAATTACACTATTCCGACTTGCAACAATCAAGTCTTACTCTAACTTCCTGAATGCTGTGCCTGATGTTAATCCAGGGATTTAGAAGTAATACCTGGATCTCGGCCTAAAGGATAAAACCCATCCTACTTTTCAAGTCTATAGTATAGTTGTCCAGGATGTTGTACAAAGCAATTTTCAGTGGAAATCAGTAAATGTTTAATCTAATTTTTTGTGTTGGAAGATTGCCAATTTCTATATATATAAAATCCATCTTTAAACTCTAGCCACAGTGTTTGTCAGTGATTGTGTCAATATCCTGTACAATTTTAATTAAATCCAAGAAGTAATTAAGTCAGTCAAGCATCTGCATTATTTATATTGAAACCTATGAAAGAAATAACAATACAAAGAGCAATTACAATCAAGAAGATATCCACCCATAAAATAATTATCATGCTGTGTCTCACAATCAAGGAGATATCCACCAATAAAATAATTCTAATGCTGTGTCTCACAATTAAGGAGATATCCAACAATAAAATAATTCTCATGCTGTGTCTCACAATCAAGGAGATTTCCACCAATAAAATAATTCTAATGCTGTTTCTCACAATTAAGGAGATATCCAACAATAAAATAATTCTCATGCTGTGTCTCACAATCAAGGAGATATCCACCAATAAAATAATTCTAATGCTGTGTCTCACAATCAAGGAAAGATGTACACCATTTAAATAATTCTCATGCTGTGTAATAGGAACAGGCAAACATACTCAAACAATGCAGTATTAGAAAATAAAGATTTATTTTAGAATTTTTCTTAACTGTGCACCAATGACAAAGTCGAACACATAAATATGAATAAGCAAACATGAGTGTCACACAATAAAGCTCAAATTCACCACTTAATAACGGACTTATTAGTTGTATAACAAAGAAACTATGCTTTGAAAAATATTGAATTGCATTTCTATAAACAGTTTTTAAGAAATGAATGTAATTCAAGTAGTTGAACATGAAGAATTTGTATCTAGATTTATCAATAAAATTGTCAAATTGATACCCAACTATTCTGCATTCATCAAACACATAGTAAGAAAATTAGTCAAGTTATAAAAAGAAAAGTAAGTAAAATAGTATGGTAATAATGCACACAAATTGTGAAGAAATCTGATAATTGTAAATTTTATAGGATTTTGTTTGCAATCTAATTAATATTAGTCTTTCACTTGGAATCGAACACGATTACCAAAGTTGACTCAAACTCACTACCCCACTGTGTGATCATAAGTAGATGGTTAACTATCTAGACAATTAGGCCACAGAGGACCCACATGAAACACCAAAAACAGAAGTGAAACTAGTTATTAAATTTGTTTAGAAAGAAAAAAGATCTATTAAATCTATTTAAGGGGCATATAACAAGGGAATAGACCTAAAAATTCAAAGATAGAAGTAATAAAGACAACAAAAAAATGATCTAAAATGAGTTAACATTAATACACAACCTGGGGATGTCTGAACACATTCAGGTGTGTATGTTATATAATTGAAACAAAGACATTTAACACACATCTTTCAATCAAAATTTGAAACCTAACAATTATATGAATGTAAAAGTTCAAATCCTTAGAATTTAGCTGTTTGAAAATGAAGGTCAGTCATTGCTTTTAATAGGGCTGGGATTGGAATTGGAATGTAAAGAGTATTATCGAAGAATTAATCAAAAGTTGAATAATATTGAAGTTATATTTTGATATCTTTATGTATTTAAGAGAGACACAAATTTATTCCAGAATTGGATGTGTTAACTTTAATTAAAACGGTCCTTATATCATACTTTTATCTTCAATGGAAATCTACTAGATTTACAATACAAGACAAAGAGCCTTTCTTTATATGATACAATATCAAATCGTGAAACAAAAACAAGATTAAACAACGGGCAACATACATTTTGTTGGTAAATATTACCAAAGTCGGTTTCTACTCATCTTCATGAGCACAACTTAAACTAAATTGGACATTAAACTGACATGTAGTTCTAAATGAAGTGAACAAAATATGTTAAAACTTTGTTTTATGTTGTAAACCATCAATACATTCAAACAATGACAAATTCTTTTTCACAATCATTAATTCAGAGACTTGTGTATTTGCACACAAAGTAAATTAGCCATCTTTCTTCAATAATAGGTATTTGATATATAATATCAATAAGATTTTGCATCTTTGTTTTATATACTGGATTTCTTTGAAATGAAATATTGACAACAAAAGGAAGATTATTGTTTCTCATTTATCTTTGTACAGCCTCAGTTTTCCATCCAGTGTTGCTGTTACAAGCTGAAATATACAAAACACACTAAAATAGTTTAAAATCATTAATACACATACTACATATGCATTGTGATTATTTATTGCATAACTATTAACATTTCATAATGTGCATCAAAAATGTGTAAAATGTTTCCAGCATATCTTCATACAGATTTGTCTCAAACGCGTCAATAATTATTTATTGTTACATGTACTAATTAAGTACAAGTATTCTGAAAAATCAGACTGATGTTGACTGACTTACAAACATCATTACCTCCATATTAAGACCATTCCTCTTTATACGTGACATTTTTTAAGATTTTGCTTCAAAGGGGTCTTTATAAAGAAGTCATAACATATTTAAGTCAGTCAGCAGTCATGTATCTTATTGCATAGTCATCTGATGACAATTTTGAAGTGTACATCTGTATTAATTTTTTTACTAAAATAAAAGGTAAAAAATAATTTTTATTTTATGTCATAATAAAAAAAAACCAAAATATACAACTAGTAACAGGTCAACTTTTTTCTCCGATGTATTTTCCTCTGTACCTGTTTTACTGGTATCAATGTCAATTTTAACAATACACTCTATGCAAATAGTGCAAGTAAGTCAAGAACCCGCTTACAACAGTTCATATTGATTATTTCCCTTTGATAAAAATAAAAAAAGGTGTGTAACATAATAAACATAACATCAAATTTCCAACCCAAATCGTGAAAAATTGAAAGGAAACATGGACAACTGTTAAAAATGACAGGTTGATCTTAACTTCTGAAGTTTATAAAACAATTTTGATTGCTTTAAATTTAAGTTTTATGTTTCAAAGAAGGTTGATAACTGACAACAGTAAAATTCTGTTCGTAAGACTAGGTTTACTTATTTTTTGATGACTTCTGGAGTAACAAGTGTTATTTTACACATGACTTTTCACTTTAAATGAACTGAAAACATGGCCATTGGTTGTGTAAGAATGAGTTGTTATATACATGAAAAATTTATGGAGAAATGCTGGGAAGAATAAATATGGTCAGATAACACAGGAGTTGCTATATGGAAGAGTTTCGCTAAAACAAGTATGGCTGTATTATAATTGAGAATAAAAGCAGAAAAGCCTAATGGTTTTAATGCAGTTTTGAAATTAATCAGATATACAAAGGCAATTGATGAATTCACGTTTTTATTCTCTTGGTTGTGTGAGATATCGTTTCTTAAAAAAAACCAGTAATTTCTGTTGCAGATTAATGAGTTATCTACCCTTCCTGACAGCTATTTTAGAGCATTTAATTAAATTAATATCTCTCATGAACATACTTAGTAACAAAAGTAGTAGCGAATGTTCTGCATATATTTTATTTTAACACAATAGTTCTTAAAATTATTCTGATTTGTTAATTTATCATAAATCACCTACTACCTGCTTGGTTAAAAAAATACATATACTTGAATTGTTCTACTCACTTGTGGATATAGTGGGTGAAATGCCACATCTGATACAGTGTCATTATGTCCACCCAGTTTACTGCAGTATGTACCAGATCTTAGATCAAAGATGTATGCCTGCAAAAAATGTGTTTATATTCTATTATACCACTATAAAAATAGTCATATAACATGTAACAAATCATAGTGTCCTATACCCCCCCCCCCCCCCCATATGCTATGTTGTTTCTCCACACTAGTACTATTGTATCATCCCACATGCAGTCAACCTCCAACGAGAAAACGATGATCATCTTTATCGAAGATATGGATGTGACCTAATTTTAGTATAATCATGCTAATTTGCATACTGTAACAACCATTCCTTGCAAGAATCCAGTAATTTACATATAACTTCCCAAGATGCAATTGGGCTTTCAGTTTTGGGTTTCTCAATGTTTTTCGTTTAGTAAATGTAATTAAACAGAGACACTAATGTCAATTAATGCACAAAGCACAGCGGGTTATGAAAAACTTCAATAACTATCATCACGTATCAATAATGATTGATCTTAAACACGAAACCGATAAAAAAAAATGGTATCACTGTTGAAAGATATCAAGACTGACCACGGCAGATTATAGATGCAACTTCTTTGGACATCAAAGTGCCGGTAGTGATTCATACCCACTCTACTACATTACAAGTAATGTGACTAAATTTGTACCCTCGCCAAAAAAAACCCCAAAAACCACAAGGGTATGATTAATTGTTCTACAAAATACACAATATAAAACTTCTTTAATACAGACAACACAATACTTATAATATATATTGGAATAAAACCTTAATTTACCATTCTAAAGGAATGTATGAACATTTTTTCACCTTCTCAAACCATATTTTTCTTGGGAAAACTGTCACTTTCAATGTCACATTAAAAAATATATTACTTTACTGTTCTTCATAGATTAACCTTATTACTCACAGTTTTATCCTCTGAACCTGTAGCAAGGTATCTTCCACAAGGGCTAAGGTCTAGGCCACAGGTATATGCCCTATTTTGGTGGCCTTCATATCGTCGAACACACCTTCAAAGAAAGATTCAGTGTATGGTAAATTAGATATTGGTCCGTCTACATATGAATTAGCTGATGTGTGTTATCATACTTTCAGTGACCATCCCTATATGTACAAGTGCTCCTAAAAAATGTTTGTTATTAAATCCTTTAAAGATTATGGAAAATTCTACTATTATTAGATTTTAATAAAATTAATCAATGGGACATTACATAACATCTGCATTTTAAGATTTTTTGTTTCTTTACTAAATTCAATATAAATTTGTTAAAATTTTCAGCTATTTATCATAACATCCAGTGTTTATTGCGGAAACAGCAGTACCCAGTGGTCGTCCTTGTCAGTTAAAGTTATGATGAAAAATGCTATTCAGGCCCGACAAATTTTAATTTTAATTTCACCATGCATCCCTATGTGGTCTACTGTCCACTCCACTTTGAATTGTGATCGTGAATTGCCTATGGAGAGGTAGTATTGGGTGAAGAGCTGATGACTTCATGGTGTATTCAATGTGTATCCACTCTGTAAACAACTGGGAATATGTGTGCACGTTCATTAACTATTATTATTATGCTATAAATAACTTTTTTGAGAACCTGTTTCAATTCAGTTTCATATTTTATCCTGTAAAAAGTAGAACAGAAAGTTTGTGCAGAATACCATTTCCAACAACAGCAAAGTTATGTTGAGAATATTTATTTTAAATAGGATATTTATTGTAAATGATGATTCTTTCATGTTATATTTTATTTGATATTTTAGGTTGTCGGTGAAGATTAATAGCTTCTTGCATTCATTTTTGGAAAAGAACGGTTGATCCTTCACAAGTAATAGAAATTTTATGTCTTTTTGCCAGTGGAGATCACACAGGCTTTCCCAAAAGTGCATGAAAGTACCTATTTCTTCCGTAAACCAACTACTTTCACATCACTACATCCTATAGACTCTCCATTGTTTTAGACTCCATTGTCTCTGACATCCAATCAGAACACCGGAAACATGAAATTTATATAAGAACATTGTTATGCTTCCATAACAACATTCTTGTTTCTGGTGTTTTCATTGGATGACGCAGCGAGTACAGATGTAGGTGCAAGAGCTCATCTGTACTGGGTCGTCTGTACTAGAAATCTGCCATTTTTGTTGTTAAATCTCTAAAACGATAATATGCTTGCCAACTTCCTAATATATGTATAAACTAATAAAGTAAACAGTTTTCCACATCCTCTTCAATGATGAAGTGAAAACTTCTTTTATTTGTGTATGTATTCGATTTAACAGCAATAAACAAATCCATGGACACCTGTCCAACAATATGAATCATCAAATAAGGCACATCTAATTATTTGAAAAAGGGCCTTGACATGGTTTACAAAATAAATAAGCTTTTGTTTTTGTTTGTAAAGTATAGTTGGGCCTACAAGATCAAAGTTTTTTGTTTGTTTGAATGTTGTTTAATGCCACTTTCAGCAATTTTTCAGGTATATCATTGCATCCAGTTTTTATTGGGGGAGGAAGCCAGAGAACCCTGAGAAAACCCCTGATCTTTGGTAGGAAAACTGCCAATCCTTGTCAATTAAGTTTGGGGTCGAATGCACTCTGCTGGCAATGAGGCTCGAACACGCAAACTCAGTGTTGGCACACCATGTGATCAATAGTAGACGAACTACCTTAACAACTCGGCCATCAAGGCACCACAAGATCAAAGTTAATAAGGACGTAATTATCTTAAATTGGATGTCATCTGACAGTATTACCCGTGTACCACTAATTATGTAATCGTAATGGAAAATGGCCAGGAATTGTCAGCCTATAATTAATTAGGTATCAGGCAAGCATTAAAATATAGCAAGCAATCTAGTGTGATTTTACTATCTTTAGGCTGGCTATCCACCACAATTATGCAATTGACACTCCACTGTGAATCCACCAAGGAGAGGAAACCACTCTCCTCCACAACAGGTGGAGAAATTAAAATTTGCAGGGCCTGTACAGTTTGCTGCCTGAAGTCAGAACTCAAACCCTGGTGTTGACATGTCAGTAATCCACAGTTGATTTGACTGCCCCTCAGCCACCAAGGCCCTTCCCCTTTATGTGGTTAAAAATAATTAAATTTTTAGCTTTGTGTTTTCTTACCAGTAACTCTTTTATTAAAATTACATTGTTAATAGGATATCATTCATAATCTAGTATTTTTAATATTATAATTTCTGGAGTGGTTATGATTAGATACATATGGATTCATTTACTACATCTACCAATCTTTAAAGACTAAAAAAAATTATTATTACCATCTTCTGCTAGATACTTAGGTAAATTTAAGTATGGTTTTAAATATCAATACCTGTCGGCTCTGAGATCCCATAATTTTATGCAATCTCCTGCAGCAGCTGTAACAAATAAATCGTAAGCACTCGCAGGATGGGACACAAAAGTAGATCCCTGAAATGGAATGGAGAGAAAATGCTAAAAATTACAAAGAATTCAATGATAAATATAAAATTTTACCTACAGGATACATGATAACTAAAATCTTCAAGAATCACTGTATAAAATTAGTTATACAGAATTGTTGTTCTGCGAATAAATAATTGGTTAATAGTATATTTCGGTCCTTAACTGTTTAACACATATAATTATTGTTTCAGTCCATATAATAAATATAAAGTATAAAAATGAATTGGTTTCTCTGTATATTGTTTCTTTGTATAAACTTTAACAGTCATGGATTGTTTGTATGTATATAATAGTTTTAAAATAGACAGGTTTCTAACTGGAAATTGTTTCTTTGTACATTTGTTGTATAAAACAAAACACAGCCAGGTATTGATTGTCTGTATATAATTTATGTTTAGTTTTACAGACTGGTTTCTAACAGGAAATGATAACATACCTCATTTTGACAAATAACATGAACTGGTCTGGTGTGAACATCTGGCATTATTCTGACTTTTCTACATACATTCATATCAAAGATGGATATGGATTTATTGGTGCCTGCACACATCACAATATCTGATTGGTGTGATTTAAGTATTTTATAGAATACCAACATTATTTTAAGATGGCCATTAAACATTAATGTAATAAACAGGTTATTGTAAAGATTGCCAGTTTTTAAAAAAATCAGAACAGCATCGAAAATGCACAAACCATGATGCTGAACATATATCAATCTGGCATTAGATCTCCTTTTTAGGGAGTCATCAAGGGACATACATCTAAAAATCCTTTAAAAAAACTCAGGTTTCTGAAGTTATATACTACACATATATATAACCCTAGTGAAGAAATTTGGTATTAAATTTGTAAAGAAGCTACATGGCTAGTGTGCTAATAAGAAATCAAAATTTTATTTATCTTCAAGGAGCACGACTGATATAAACCTGAAAAATTCTGGTTCTTAAACTTAGCACAGATATTATTGAATTTTTGTATAAATTTGGTTTGAACCTGTTAATACAATATCCTACTGTTTTCAAACAAAAACTCAATTTTTAGAATTAAAATTTGGTTTTGTAAAATAAATACTTACCATCATAAATTTAGATATTCTCCCTATTCGCAGCTTGTGAACCGGAAGTACTACAAATAAAATACCCTTTGAGACAACCCCCATTCCCACCTGGCGCATGTGCACCTATACTCTCCATCATTTTCTGTGAACCAAACAGCTAGTTCCCAGAGGGGGATGAAGGGGAGGTGGGAGGGACCTTCAATTTATGATGGTAAGTATTTATTTTACAAAACCAAATTTTAATTCTAAAAATTGAGTTTTTATTACAATAAATACGTTACCATCATAAATTTAGATATAAACTGAATTTAACGTAATGCTGAATCCCCCTCAAAATTGGGGGGAACCACCACCTGTTGAGCAGTAACCAAAGGTCCCAAAGCAAAGAGGTTGTCACAATGATGGGGCATAGAGCGCAAGTAGTGGTTATAGAAGGTACTGTCTGACCTCCAATAACCAGCTGACAAAACCTCAGATAAAGAAGAGGAATTAAAAATATTCCAGGAGGAGGCTAACGCTCTTACTTCATGTGCCTTAACTTTATGCTTAGATAAAGTATTAGGAGGAGAGGATTTGTAAGCCATAAGGACAGTTTGACAAATCCAAGTAGAAATGGTTTTTGCTGAAATATCCTGCACTCCCTTTTTAATAGGTATAAATAGACGGGTAGAGTTAGGTCTTCTCAGGCTAGAAGACCTAGATAAATATTCCAGCAAAGTTCTAACTGGACACAAAGTCTTATCACCGGCCACTGCAGGTAAAGATGGAATGGTGATAATCCCAGAGCCTTTGTCTGCCAATTGATTCTTGGCTAGGAAAGAAGGATCTGTTAACAGTGTCACTGAAGTCTTGTCTGCTGTAAATCGCATACAGGATTCAGAAATAGAAAAAGCATGAATCTCACTCCTCCTTCGTCCAGAAGCTAAGGCCAGAAGAAAACAACATTTATAAGATAAATGTTGGAAACTAGTAGAGGACAAAGGTTCAAAAGGAGAAAGCTGTAAGGCTTTCAAAACTACAGCCAAGTCCCAAGGAGGAACCAAACGTCTCTGTTTGGGACGCTCCAAGTAAAAATTTTTAATAAGGAGAGACAAAAACTGGTTTTCTCCAAAATTCTCACCTCCAGAAAGGTGAATAGTTCTGGAAATAGCAGACCTATAACCTTTAATAGTAGATGGTGCAAAACCTTGATCCTCAAAAAGAAAAATGAAAAAATCAGCTAACTGTTGTACAGAGGCTGAGAGAGGATCAATTTGTTTCGAGTTACACCAAGAACAAAAGATTGACCACTTGGAATCATATATGGCCCCTGTGGATTGTCTAACTGATCCAGAGATACGCTTGGTTGCCCTGCCAGAAAAGCCTCTCTTTCTGATTCCTGACCTGATAGCATCCAAGCGTGAAGACGTAGAAGCTGAACACCTGAGTGTAGCTTCCTGCCTTTGAACTGTGATAATAGATCCTTCCGAAGAGGAAGACAAAGAGGATTTGCACAGGACAACTGCAGCAGATCTGGAAACCAACTCTGTCTCGGCCAGGCTGGAGCAATAAGAATGGTCTTGCAACCGTCCTTGCGAATCTTGTACAGAATTCTGGGAAGGAGACGAAAGGGAGGAAACATGTAACTGAACATCCCTTTCCAAGGAATCGACATAGCATCTACTGCTATCGCCTTGTCGTCCGGAATGGGAGATACATAGGTTTCCAGTTTGTGATTTAAACTGGTTGCAAACAGATCTATGTGGGGACGATCCCACAACAGAATGATCTGCTGAAAAACTGCTGGATGTAATTCCCATTCCGTATTCACAGGATTCTGAGAGCGAGATAGAAGATCTGCTACAAGATTCTGTCTGCCTGGTACATGCCTCACTGTCAGAGAAGTATCGATTCTGTTGCAAAACAGAAGAATCTCTCTGCAGAGAAGAAACAGAGGGTAAGAGTGGGTTCCGCCCTGGTTCTGAAGATAAGCCACCACAGTTGAATTGTCTGTGGCTATCAACAGAGGCTGACCCTGAACTACTTCTATGAAGTGTCTCAGGGCCAGCAAAACTGCCCTCATCTCTAGAACATTGATGTGATCCTCCAACTCGAGAGGAGACCAAAGGCCTGAAACTGACCTGCCTTCCAGATAAGCGCCCCAACCTGAAAGGGAGGCGTCTGTGAACAGCGTCAGTTTTGGAGCCGGGGGATCTAGAGGTAAACCTTTTCGAAGGTTCTCCCTCTGTAACCACCAATTGAGATGAGGGAGAAGTTGAGGCTGCACAGGAATGAGAGCTTCCCATTCCTGAGATGCTGGATGCCAAAACTCCATGAGATACCACTGAATAGGTCGAATGTGAAGACGACCCAATGGTACTATGTCCATCAGTGATATCAGGAAACCCACTAACTGAAGGAAACGTCGAGCAGGGATAGAAGATGCTTGCGAAATCTCGATCACTAGCTGGTGTAACTTCAGAATTTTCTCCTCTGGAGGAACAACAAGGCCCAAGACTGTAAGGTACCTTTCCCCGAGAAAAATGAAATCTTGACTGGGGAGAATGTCTGATTTCTCCCAAGAAATCAGAAATCCCAATTTCAAAAGAAGATGGATTACAAATTGGGTGTGTTCTTCCAGAAGAGAAAAAGACTGATTCTTCACCAGAGAATCGTCGAGGTAAGAGTGAATGAAAATCGACTGGGTGTGAAGAAAAGCCACAACCGTCTGAAACACTCTTGTAAATACCAAAGGGGCCGTGGAAAGGCCGAAGGGCATTGCTTTGAAAGCATAAACCTTGCCTGCCCACACCAACCTGAGATACCTCCGAAACCTGTGTGCTATTCCAATATGGAAGTAGGCATCGGTCAAGTCTAGAGAGGTAGTCCACATCCCAGGAAGGATGGATGCCCTGATTGACCTGTTGGTTTCCATTTTGAAATGGGGAACCACCAAGAACCGATTCAGGGCCGAAAGGTCTAGGACCGGTCTCATTTTCCCGTTCTTTTTGGGAACCAAAAATAGACGGGAATAAAAACCTGGACCGATTGGTGGAATAACTTCCTCCAACACACCTTTCTGAAGCAGGGTTCCCACCTCTTCCTGCAACAATCGATTCTTGACAGAATCTCTTGTCTGGGAAAGATCCAAGGGAACTGACGACAATGGGGGGACCTCCTGAAAATGAAGTCCCAGTCCCCTCCGTAGTACTGAAAGAACCCACTTGTCTTCTGTAATCAGTTGCCACTGAGGAAGAAAGTGAGACAACCTGCCCCCCACTGGGATCCCAGGAAGAGGAGTAGTAAAAAACACCTTTTCCAAGGGAACCCGGGGAAGTACTACCGGAGGGGAAAGCCCATCATTTCTGCTGTTTCTTCCTCCTCACAAATCTGCGCTTCTTGCCAGCAGAAGAAGAAGGAACAACAGAACTAGGGTTAGCTGATCTCTTCCCACCAAGTGTGGGCCGAGATACTGAACCCTGAGGTTTGGCAGAGGAGGAGTGTGACTGAGACTTCGACACTTTCCTCTTACCATCGGAAAGTTGAACATCAACTTTCACAGTGTGAGGGGCCTTGTTAACCTCAGTATGAAGTTTATCCAAGGACATCCCAAACAACTTCTCTTGAAAAAGAGGAGAAAATAACAACGACTCCTGCAAAACCTCAGAGACGGGAGATTTTTCTAAAATCTCTTGCCTCTTGGCAAAGGAAAAGTTAGCCAGAGTGCCAAGCAACAGTAACTGCGAGGCCCCTAAGCTACCATCCACTTGCAGGAGAAAAGCTTTAAGCTCGTTAAACTCCTATCCCTTGTCTTTCAGCAAGGTTCCAGCCGCTGCCAAAAAATGCTCAGCATTCTGGAGTACTGAAGACAAAAGTCTGAGGTTGTTCTCCGACTTTGCCCACAAAGCCTGAGATAACCTCAAACCGTCCACTGGTTTAGAACCCAAAACCCCAGAAAAAGCCTTATCAACTGCTGGGGCCAACTTTCCCATGGAAGAACCGTGGATCTCAAAATCCCTCGGCTTGACCTTACCTGGGAAAGACAGAGGACCAAAACCAGTGAACTTCTGAGGAGTTGAAGAAGCCAACTCCTGGAAAGTAGAATTAATAGTCAAGAAGGCAGACTTGAAATGTCCAGACTCTGGAAAGGACCTATAACCCTTAGGGTTGTCCTTAACAAGACCAGAACACGTCATAAAATCAGACGGTGGAATGGTCTTATGAGGAGGGGAGGAAAGAGGGAAGCTACCAAGCCCCCTCTGAATGGCATACACCCTATTCCTCAGAGAATCTGGAACCGAAGATGGAGAATCCTGTGCAACAGGAGATGTAGGATCTGCTGTTGCAGAAAGAGAATCCTCATCCTCTGACAAGAAAACCGCTTCTTGACTACGAGGAGCCAGAGAAATGCTATCACTCTCCTCCTGGATAGCAGTAGGCGCCTGGGTAGCTAAATTGGATGACTCAGAAAAAGAAGGAGTCCTATTTTCCAGGAGAGATATTCGATTCCCTAATTGCAAGAATTGGGCATTAACCACCGCTTGCAACTTGGAAATAGAACATGTCAGGGCCTTTATATCTTCACTAGGAGAAGACTCTAAAGGCACCCGACTAGCCATGTCCCTAGAACCTTGCCAACCAGGGGGCAAGGAAAAAGGGTCATAAGGGGGGTAGCCCGGCAGAGGTGGATACTGATAATTTAAAGGCCACCTTGACCTGGTAAAGGAATCACTCCTTATTCCCGTGGGAAAAGTCTCAGAAGTGGAGACAGAACTTACCACCGAACTTACCACGGAGTCTACTGGTCTTGTAATGGTATGGGTAGCCTTATTAACCGCCGAAAGCCTAAGCTGAGAGGCCGAGCTACGAGGGGCGGAAGCAGTAAACCCTGGAAGAAAGGAAGCATCAGGGGCTACACTCTTATCCCAAAATTCATCCGTGGTGGTCAATGACCGCCACGGTGACAATTCTATTCCGTCCTCCTCCTTGTCACCGATGTTTTGTGACATTGACATGTTCAAGTAAGTCTAATTTTTCTAAATATTACCTGAACTCTTCACAAAATTAAGTAATAATATAATTATTATACAACAAATCTTCACAAACTCTTCCGTATATTACAGACTAAGACTGCAACAAATTCACGTGCAAGCTGTTTGGTGAAACCGGAAAAAATGATGGAGAGTATAGGTGCACATGCGCCAGGTGGGAATGGGGGTTGTCTCAAAGGGTATTTTATTTGTAGTACTTCCGGTTCACAAGCTGCGAATAGGGAGAATATCTAAATTTATGATGGTAACGTATTTATTGTAATAAAATCATTATCACTGTTTTTTTCTTCAAGGGGCATAACACCACTTTGAACAGAATTATTTTTTTTTAACTTAAATAAGATATTGTCAGCATAAAATTGTGAGAATAGATTTAGTTTCAATCTGTCAAATTAAAGAAAAACAGTTAAAGTTTTCAAGGGACATAACTCTAATAATTGCAATAAAGCAAATTCTGGGTTTTATACTTACCTGAAATATTGCCCATACAAGCTGGCATGTCAATTTGGTTTGAACGTTGAAGGAATGACAGTGTAAGTGAATTAACAAGATTTGCTAAACATCTTCTCAGAATTAAATAATTAAATGCTAAGAGCAACCGTATTGCAACTCAGAATAAAATTTAATCAGTCATGCAAAAATGGAACCTATAAACAAGGCTTTCTTCCGTAATGGCTGGTATCTAATAAACACAAGCTCATGCACACACATCTCTTACGTCATCCAATCAAAACACATAAAATAAAATGTTGTTATGTTCTTGTTTCAGCGTTCTGATTTGATGTCTGGGATAAAACGATGGACAATCCTGTAGGATCTCAGGATGTGAAAAATTTTGGTTTACCTTAAAAATAGATACTTTCATGCATGGAGCTCCACTTGTGAAAAGACATAAAATTTCTATCACTTGTGGAAGATTGCCTGGTCTTTCCCAATAACATAAAGTTAAAAGATACAAGAATAAAATCCATTGACAGCAGAAGCGGCTGTAATTTGTTGCGAGTCAATGGCTAAAGATGTCACCTGCTTATATTTACTGTTGCTGAGATATCTGAAAAAAGAAACAGACAAAATTAAAAAAAAAATTAATGCTTTACATAATCTATAACAAATTAAAATTTTATAATTAGCTAGTCATATCTAATGGCAAATCACATGAATGTCAATTTCAGAAATATCCCATTAAATAACCAACCTGCATTTATAAAGATAAAAGCATCTCTGCTCTCAAACTTTTGATCAGCAACTTTTGATCTGCCAATCATGTGACATTAACTGAAGAAATTCATTGGTCTAAAGTCTTATGTAATATTGGAAAATTCCAAACAAATGTGCATGCTTGACTGCACCCTAAACAAACTGATTAATAATATAATTAATTAAAGTTTCAAACTTAAGTAATATAAACCCTTTCATCTTTGATAAAATGTTATTGAAGTACATACCTTTTAATATCATCTTTGGTCTGTTCCAGATAATACTTGTACATATATAAAGTATTTCCTGAGGTCAGCAATATAAACTTGTCCATATAATAAAATCTTGCAAAATTTACCTCTTTTGGAAATGGAACATTATCCTAAAATTAAATCATTAAAGAGTTCATTGATATATTAAAATTATTAACAGAAATCTGTACTTTCAAAGGTTATAAAAAATTTCATCAAGCTATTTAAATACCTAACAAAATGTTAAAATTGAGCTAGTATACTCTGTCAAGGACTTCTGGGCTTCTAAACAAGCATCATAGGTAATATTGCCATGTTAATAGATCAGAAATATATTGAAATCTGAGAAAACAACACTGGTCAAGTCTCATAATAACAGTAAGGATTTGCTATAAAGATTTTATTTGCATTATGTAATGACCACTTATTTAGTTGATAAATTAAAACAAGTACTATCTTTAAAAAGATAACCAACGCAGTAAAGATATAAACTGAGTTATGCATTGAACTACGAATCGCCAGTATTGTCATACAAATTCCACATTTCAATGGACCAGAAATGTTTGCTGGAAATTTTTTTGACGGACAAATGTTGTTGGCAAACCTTATAATAATTACTACGTGAAATCAGGATCCTATAAATTAACAATAGTCCCAGGTGAAACGAGTTTGAAATTATTAACTTATACATGTGTGCCGTCCCCATCCCCATCCCTTCCTTCATATGTGTTTTTATATTTCAACAGCTTATTTTATTTACCTGTTTTCGATATTAACAGATTTACCAAGCATACAGTTAACCTAAAATTGATCATTTACATACAACTACATGTACTTTGTTGTACATGTATTCAAGAACGTTTATTGTTATTATGTATTGAAACCCACTGCCTAAGATATATAACAAGTTTTTCTGTGAGCACCAAAGCAGTTATACAATAATGTAAACAAATTGAATTGTAGAAGTTTTTAATAAAATGTTTATAGTTTAAAATTAACTGAATAAGCAAAGTATACTTTACAATTAGAGCCACAACTCTCTATCTATGTGTGAACTACGACGGACGCCCAAGAACAATAATAATACATCTGATTTAATATCAACATGTATATAAAATGATTGTTAATATGTATTTAATAAAGAATTAAATAAAAAATTTCTTCTCTTCGTCTTTTTTACACTCTAGAAAAGCCAGCAAAAATCCAGCGTGTTAATATGAGTTTTAATTTGTGCTGTAGTTTAAATAAAAAATATTTAACATTTTTGTACCAGTTGTTTGATATAAAATTTTACAAACTGCAGCTCATCTCTATCGTTCTTAATACTTAAATTGCACTATAAAATAATTTTATAAACAAACAGATGGCAAAATTTAATAATAATAGTACAAAATTTGAAAGGTGAATTGCCAATTTACCACCCTGTTCCGAACCCCCTGTCCAATTGGTTTTTGACTAATCAAGAAACAAATAAAAAATATTTAACATTTTTGTACAAGTTGTTTGATATAAAATTTTACAAACGCAGCTCATCTTTATCGTTCTTAATACTTAAATTGCACTATAAAATAATTTTATAAACAAACAGACGGCCAAATCTAACACTAACAATAATAGTACAAAATTTGAAAGGTGAATTGGCAATTTACCACCCTGTTCCAAACCCCCGTCCAATTGGTTTTTGGCTAATCAAGAAACAGAATAATTATCATGGACTTGCTTTTTTCGAGAGGTGAAGTGTCATGAGGTCATAGGGTAAAAAGTGAATATAATACCGACTGTGTTGGAAAAATGGTAAAAACCTGAAAATGGTAAATACTAGTAACAATGCTACAAATAAACATTATTCAGTAGAAATCAAAACATTGTGGACTGTTCCATTTGTTTAATAGTGGCCATAAGATAGATCCTAATTATTTGTATAAATGTGAGATAGGGTCCTGCAAACGAGACAGCCCGGTAGATTTCTTTTGGTCTCCAACATGCAAGCCTCATTGGAGACTAGAAATCGTTTCATTTGGTTGTCTGAGATTTTCTGGTCTTGCCCTCCTACCAGTTTTAGATCCATTATTTCTATTTTTTTAGTTGTTTGCAGTCTATTCTGATGATACATGAAGTAGCAGATCAACACAGTTTTTTAATGCTATTTTTACCAAATTTTAGCTAACTAATGGCATACAGTTTTTATTGGGAGAGAAAGATGGCATAACCAGTGAAACAACACACCTTTGCAAGGAAAACTGGTAATTCTTGTCAATTAAGGTTGGAGTCGAGCACACCCTTCCCACAGTAAGGTTAGAACATGCAACCTCAGTGTTGACAGGAATGTGATCAATAGTAGATGAATTGCTTCCTTAACCACTGGTAATAAATAGCCTTAAATTTTATTTGCATATTTCTCTAGGATTAAAAATGACGAAATGGGCAGAACAAATTTCAAGTCCTTGACTAGAACGAATAATCATACCCTCGCTTTCTTTTGGCGAGGGGTACGAATTTAATGTAGCAGAGTGGGAGTGAATCACTCCTGGCACTTGGATGTCCAAAAGAAGTTATATAATCAGACATGGTCGATCTTGATATCTTTCGAAAGTGTCAACATTTTTTTTATCTGTTTAAAATCGATCATTATTGAAACGTGATGATAGTTATTGCTGCTTTTAATAACCCGCTGTGCGTTGTGTATTAATTGACATTCGTGTCTCTTTTTAATTAAGTTTACTACATGAAAAACATTGAGAAACCCGAAACTGAATGGCCTGTTTCATCTTGGGTAAGTATGTGTAAATTACTGGATTCTTACAACGGAATGGTTGTTATAGTATGCAAATTAGCACGTTAAAATTAGGTCACATTATCCATATACGGAAAAATGATCAACATAGCATTTTCCATGTGCATCTTCAAAGATGAAAAAAGAAATTTTTTCAATAAAGATCGTTCCCCGTTTGTTTCGTAATGTCTAAAGCTTTAATAACATAAAGAAGATGAATATTATGTTTGAATTTTGTAAAAATAGATTGATTGATTGATTGATTGATTGGATGTCTGCTTTACGTCCAGCGAGCAGTATTTCAGCTATATTCAGGATGGGAACAAGTTAACAAACAATAAATCAACTGAAAATGGGGGTGGGATGGGTCACAGGGAATACAATTTTGACTGCCACTGGAAAAGTATGGAGTTTCGGGTAGGGGCGGAAAATTTAGCCTTTTGTAGCGGCTACAATGAGCCTACTCTTTTTCGAAATCTACAAAAGGGGTCTTTATCATGCAAGGAGCTTGGCACTCTCCAAAGACGTTACCTACTACGGTCCGCGGTCAGGCTTTCCGTATTATGACCTGACAACCCCCCAACGAGAGGGTCTCCCCTATCCGCTGTATAAATAGATAGATGTTAGATTTTTTTATTTGCTACATTGTAAGCAATAGGACTGAATTCTGCCGTTAATCCGACAAATCATAAAACTTAACTTCGGATTATGACGGCAGTAAAATTCGATCTAGACAAGAACTCATTATATTTTTTAGTGGTCCAGTTACTAACCATTAATGTAACCTGGACATATTTACCTTGTCCTTGTTCTGGCCCTCTTTATCAGTATATATGTTATGCAGTACAGACTTTATACACATGTTTGGTTCTGATTGTCCTCTACTCCATAAAAACGCAGATTTATCGTCTGAAGATGTCAACAGCCAGTTCCCATCATGGCTCCAACTTATATCATTGACATTATTATTATGTCCTGAAAAATTTTGTTTTAATTGCATAAATATTAAAAATAATGGAGGTAATTAGGTTCTTATAATTTATTTAACTCTTTATTGCATGTACTTCTGTGAATTTCTTTTTATTCGTGGGGTACAATTCAGTCTTGTCTGTCAATCAACAGGAAATCAGGCTATACTTTGTGCCAGTTCCCTTTTGTTGACATTATTTAAGGGTTTGTGTCATAGACAAGTTTCATGAGAAATGTTCTATT
Source organism: Limnoperna fortunei (assembly GCA_944474755.1). Classification (NCBI taxonomy): domain Eukaryota; kingdom Metazoa; phylum Mollusca; class Bivalvia; order Mytilida; family Modiolidae; genus Limnoperna; species Limnoperna fortunei. The sequence continues at coordinate 63,440,967 of OX104113.1, forward strand.
TAGTGCTGATCCAATCAATCAAAGTTCGGTAAATGTTTTCATAATGTGTGGATCACCAATCCAATTATCATTTTCCAACACCTTATGTAAACCCCAAGTATAAAAAACTGAAGCAGACAAATTCTTCATGACTGTGGACCAGAGACAAGGGCATTGGTTGTTTATTTACCCTACTCTTTAATAGAGTGGCACCAGCCATTGTCAACCTGTGTCTGTTACCAGGATTGCTCCAAACATGAGTATAACACCTGTATTTGACCTTATTTGTGTTTTTTACGATTTTATTGTGTAACCCAGATATTTCCGAAGACATTTAGATGCACACTGTATACACTTGTTCCCTAGGAGTTCCTGTACATTTTTCGTCGCTCTTGGGGGATTTTTTTTTATATTGTATGAATTTATAGATATGTTATAATAACTGTTATTGTTGATCTGAAACAGTAGTCCTTTTTACTTAAAATAGAACAGCAACCTCAGTGTTCGACAAGCACAAGATCAATAGTAGATCAACTACATTGTACCTTAACCACACTGACACTGAGGCCTTACACAAATGACAAAATACCTCATTGGGTGACAGGCTGTTGTTATGTGCTAGCAAAAAATGGCCTAGCACAAAACATAATTAATCTATTATCAAAATTGTTTATTTCATGATATTTTTGCCCAGTTAGCACTGAACAACAAGCAAAGGGCTCTCAAGAGACTGTATTCCCTTTATTAAAATTATATCAGATTTGTCTTTTGTCCTGCAGTAGTGGCCATTCTGAATATTTTTTATCAGAATAAAGATATTAAATTTATAGGAAACCAGCCCTAACATAACTGTTTTGATCAGATAAAATAATAAACCTACATTTGCTTAACCTGTTCGAGTATTTACTGTAAATATAATCTGATTGAATTAATTTATTTAGGTAAAGAATTGTAAAAAAACCAATTAGTTTGTTTTACCTGTACAACTAAAACCTTTACTTCCCAAAGGAAGTTTGAACACATGAGCTGACTTGTTAGATAATGCTGTGGCAAGATATTGGCCATCATCTAAAATGTAAAAAAGTGAAACAAATTAAAAACTGTCTTAAAAAAATCCAGCAAATATTTAGTGTAGTGCAATTTGGGATCCTCATCCATATTGTGTAAATTTTGTCATGCTTTTTATGGCATGGTTTTCATATACAGCTTGACCTTAGTTCATTTTAATATGACATGCTTTAAATGTTTTCAGACCACAACTGTGATACCCAGAAAATTATTTATGTACAAGAAACACGACAAAAAGGGCCTGTCTTAAAGGGCTGTTCCAATTACTTACTGTACTCCCACTGCAACGCAGAGGCCTATGACATATTCATTTTATATATACCAACACACACTGTTATTATCCATTGCAATATATTGTGAGTTAAATTGGGGGAACAGCCAGTTTATGGCAGAAATGAATTTGTCTATAGGTTCTGTAAATATCTTAAGGGTACTGTAATTGGCCAGTCTGTAATAAAACAATGATAAACCACAGCCTCCGTAATTATTTCTTAAATACAGAATCAGGTCTTGAGAAGTTGATTTATTGGCTAGAGCATTCATTTTTTTATTCAGGATGTTTTTATCAACCATTTTAAATGATACATGTATTTTCATGTAAACTAAATCAATTATTGACAGTTTCAATGTGTAGCTACGGTTGCATGATAATGTATGAAATTCATTTCATTCATATATATGGCTTTAATACTCCCTATTTGCTGCTTCAGTGGTGATCTTGATGGATAATCAGAGATATTTTGAATCTTAAAACCAATGTATATAATTAGTGAAATTTGCCAAATTCTGTTGGGTGAATGAAGGATATCTTATTGCATCATCAAAGTTAACCAATAAAAATAATGTCCTCTAAACCTGGTTTAATATATGAAGTTAAAGGGTGTGTACTATATGGTTCCAAGGTTACACTCAATACAATTATAAAACTTGTCTTGGCATTTTAAGATACGCATTTTTTTATTCTTGATTTCTACCATAGACTTTATATTGTCTTTGTTGTCATGGTAATTGAGAATATTCTTAGACAGTATATTTTTTTAATTTATGGTGCCAACACTTGATGCACGAAATTAACTGCCTGATGTGATCAAGTGTACTTATTGTCACAGACTGGGAGGTTTCCTCCAGGTGCTCCAGTTAGATCTGCCATGGACTGGTTGCTAGATGTAAAGTTAGAATCCATCTAATTTAATGTGATGTTGGTGCAATCTTTTCAAAATACTTATTTTTAACTTAATCAAATTAAAGGCCTTGTGGTCCTTCAATAATTATATGTAATACTGTAACTGCAAAACTTAGTGATTAAAGTTTACCTAATTAATAAAGATGAAAACTAATTTTGGTTTTTAATATATCTTAACAAGGTAGAAATTTCTAAACTCTGTCAAACAAACGGATATAAATGTACAACAACCAACTTTTACAGTACCTGAGAATTTAATTCTGTTTATGGGTGTTGGTCGTTCTGCCACATCTATTTTGCAGTGACATTCTGTGGGAGGATCACAATTTGTAGGGTATTTTTTGTCCATAGATTTACTGAAATACAAAGCAGAGTACTAAATTGGTTTCATATTGGAAAAGGTAACAGTCATTCATAGCAACCTTGTTTGTGAGCTGTAATTGGCTAGTTATAGCCTGAAATTAATGTGTTTGCAGCTGATTCAAAGTCAACATTGCGTGACTTATCATAAAACATGTTAACAGGTATTAAAGACTTTATTTCTTGCTTTGTTTTCTATTTCTGAATCAGATCAATACAAACTCCATTCAAGAAATGATTAGAGGTTAGGTAGCAAGATAGCAAACAATCCTGGTGCCCATTTTACAAAAAGTTGCACGACTTGTGATCAATAGTTGTAAGGTTTGTTTAAGACTCTGACTTGTTGTAATTCATAAGGCTTTTTGTAAATGATGGAAAGGCGCTAATTTCTGGAAAAAAGTCTTAGCTGAGCCTGGGTTTAAATTTATGTTTCATGCAATCTTATTTACTTTGAGAATTTTTATGCTGCTATGGTACTTTAGAAAACCTCAAACCTAAATTAGGGATTTGCCTTAGTTAGATTTGAGAAATACAGGCCTGACTTCTACAGCAAAAAACTGGTTGATAAAATAGAGCTGAAAAATGCATTCAACCCAATTTTATCAACCAGTCTGTGACAGGAAATAGAATTTTGCTATCTTTGAGATAATTAATATACATGTACATATAAGTACAGGAATTATTAGGGGTCAGGCAAACTAAACAATGGTGATACATGGTAGAAAAAACCTAATGATTTTATTGTAGTTATAAAATTTCAGACATACAAATGACAACTGCAGAATATTTTCTTAACATTGCAAATAAATTTTGATGCAGATTAATGAGTTATCTCCCCTATATGACTGTACAGTAGTCCCCCTCTTATACGATCCCTTCGCCAGCCCGCTTTATCCTGCCAAAACCCTGATGCATTAAGTGTTTCTAACGTAAAATTACCTTTCGCGAACGACCACCCCTCAAACGCGACCAGCGACCACGTTTTTTGACACAACAACGTAAAATCTCCTCACGAACGACCATTTTTACTGACCGGATGTTTATTTTGGAAGTCTCGAATAGAACGAGATTTGGTTTTATTATCGTAAACCAGTTCGGAAACAGTTCAACAACCGGTAAACAAAATGTTGAAATCATGTAAAAGAAAAGTTTTTAAGCTGGATTAAAGGGGAAAAAAAGTAGGATATTGTAGATCAGTTAAGATTTCGGCATTACGGAAATCGAGTTTATTACAAGAAGACTGAAATATTCAACAAGGAGATAATAGTACAATGTACCAACATAATCATAAATCAAAATTTACTACACACGATGTCAAAAACATGGGTCAAGTGGGAAACTGGAAACAGAGAAAAAACTGGATTTTTCCAAATTAGACAGAACCTTAATAAACTACGAAGTGGAACCTGGGCAGACAATAAAAGTGATAAAAACAACGATAATGCAGAGGAAACAGGAACAGAAACATTCACTGTTAAGAAGACTTGGAATTGTTATATTATCAATATCATCTAGATAAAAACTGCATGAATTCTTTTTATTTTTATTTATACTGCATAATAAAATACAAATACTTCTTTTGTGTGATTCTTGATCATTTCACATCTTTTGCTGCTAACCAACCGACCAAGGTCTGTACACCTGTATAAATTGTATCCCCTCAAGAAAGACCACCCCCATTATAAGACCACTTTCATGACTCAGATGGGGTGGTCTTATAAGAGGGGGACTACTGTATTTGTAGTGTTATTGAACACATCTTTCTCGTGACCCTAAACAATAATGAACATGAACATGAATTATATGTATCTGCATAACTTTTAATTTTAATACAAAAAAATTTCTCTATACCCTAAACTGGATGTAGATGAACTATGGGATAACAGACTGTTACTGGATGGTGTCTTGGAAAAACTAGTCATAGGCTTAAACATGGTTTGTCTACAAAAAAAAACACAAATAAATCTCTGTGGAATAGTTAATATTAAAATTCAATTATATTCAGTAGGCAATTAAAAATTGTAATTCTCAGCACATGGCATTCACAATTTTCTGCCCACTCAATTTTATTTTCCTGTTCATTTACTGTTTGTTAACTAGTTCTTGTCCTGAATATACTGTAGCTGAAATAATGCTCGCTGGATGTCAAGCCACCATACAATCAAGCAGATGTTAATCAATCATTCAATCAAGCAATAACAATTTGGTATATTTAAAAAAACTCACTGCTAAATGTCATTTAAAAAAAAAAATTAAAATAAAAAAAATAAAAAAATTTTTCCATTGTAAAAAAATTAATGTTGGCAATCAATAATAATGATAATAATAATAAAAATAATATTAATACTTTATATAAATAGGGTAACACAGTTACACATTAAGTACAAAATAATCTTCCTTGAGGAATTGGTGTCAAATACATATTGAACCTTTCCCTTTAAATGCCTCATTATTATTAGACATTTAAATATCAGAAAACATTTATGACAAATGATTCATTCTTAAATTTTCATCCACCAGAATTTTTGAAAAAGAGGTTCTGAAGGTGCAAAGGAGTCAGCACCTAATATTATTCTAGCTGCTCTCTTTTGTATTCTTATACCCTGTTTAACTCTTCCTGATTACAGCTACCCCTCAAAATTGCAGCAGTAACCCAATAATTGAAGTATGTCAATTGTAAAAAATTTTCCTTAAATTATGTGAGTTTGGGATCAATTTTGTGTGAGATTTGATGATTCTTTTGAGATTTTAAGTTCAACCTTGATTTTGCATGATTATTAGTGTTTTCATTCTTCCGTAAATGGCCGACTTCTGGTACAGATGAACCAGCACAGATGAGCTCACATGCACACATCTGTACTTGCTCCATCATCCAATCAAAATGCCAGAAACTAGAAGCATAACAACGTTCTTGTTTCCGGCGTTCTGATTGGACATCAGAGACAATGGAGTCTAAAACAATGGATAGTCCATAGGATATAGCGATGTGAAAGTTGTTGGTTTATGGAAGAAATAGGCACTTTCATGAGCTTTTGGGAAAGACCCTATGATCTTTCACTTGTGATAGAAATTTTTATATCTTGGCTCGTTAAAAGACATAAAATTTCTATCACTCGTGACAGATCAATCGGTCTTTCCCAAAAACATATGAAAGAACCTATTATTCTTTCATTTTGTTGTTGTTTTGTTGTTTCATCTTATTGTTTAACCATGTTTATGATACCTGTCTGTTGTTCTGGTTGGACTACATATGTTTGTCCCCTCTTGGAGTGTATTTGATTGTCATTTGATTTTAAAACTAATTTCAAACATTTTCCTAATTACCTTTACCAAAGTGATAAGTAACACCTTTATTGATCACCGGTAAAACAATCAATAGTGTAACTTTGATAATCTCAGGATGAATTTGTCATGCCACGACGAGTCATTGGTAAACAATGATGGCAGCTTATGAAAAAACAAGAATCTTCATGCAGAGAAAATATAATTTTTTTCACTTTACAATTATTTGTCATTGTGTAAGATCATTGTCTCGAGCCGTGAGATCGAGGGGAGCTTCAGAATTGCATGATATTTGGTCTCATGTCGTGAGATATCACATGTATGTTGACACCTAGTACTTTTTTTTTAACAAGAATTGTCCAATAGAAAAAGGGGCCATAAATATAGATAGTATAAGCATAAAAACTCTTTATAAATATTTTGACTAAATGCCGATAACATTATGTACGTGACATGTTCTTAAATAGGATATTTGTTTGTGGCACCATGTGACAACATCTTGTAAATAGATTACATGCCAACATTTTTAATCAAGAAATCCGCATGAACTGTTCTGTTTTCATGCTTTTTTGCATTTGAATACATACAATATATTTTGTCATTACAGAATTAAAACAATATTTGTGTATTGTCATAAAATATTAATATTATTTTTACTAGTAGTAAAACAAGCGTAAAAGACTCAGCAGAACATATAGCATTTCAGCGTGTTTTTAAAACTAGTACACATAAACTTCATATTTCCTAACAACATACAAATATACTATGTATCATTTAGATAAAAATATTTTAAGTTACATTAAGAATATATTTTAAGTTACATTAAGTTTAACTTTACAGTACCTTGGGGATGCAGTATATCCTGAAGATTTGACCTTGTTATGGAATGTAACAGGCTGGTCTTGCATAATCTGACCTGGTTTCTTGTGGGGTGTTATTCCTGTAATACAAATATGTTTTTCTTCAAAACATAAAGGCTGCTTACTGTTTGTACTATTTAACAAAAGTGAGATTAGGAGAAAAAAGTGGAGGTTTTAGCAAGACATTTGGCTTGATGAAACAGGGCTGTGTTCCAGTAATTGTAATATCATGTCAGAAACTTGTAAATAATCTATTATACTAAAAGTCACACCACTGAGGAATGCACTTTTTGCTTAGGTTTTTTTATTATTCAATGTTGACAACAATTGCCATCTCCTATCTTACAAATTCATTTTAATTCAAAATTTACTATGGAAAATTGCCCTATCAAAGTGAAACAAATGTGGACTGTGAGCACACTCACAAAGGGATACCCCCGCTTCACTTCAAGTCCAATTATCTCCCCTGAATAATATCTGACAGCAACGAAAATTCTTCATGCACATCTACATATGATGTACTTCCTTCATGTAAAGTTTCATCAAAATCTGCGAAATGGTTTAGGAGGAGTTGTGCTTACGAGGTCTCGCGAAATGGTTTAGGAGGAGTTGTGCTTACGAGGTCTCGTACTATATTTTAAAACTTTAAGTACAATTATCTCCCCTGAATAATATCCGACAGCGACCAAAATTCTTCATGCACATCTACATATGATGTACTTCCTTCATGTAAAGTTTCATCAAAATCTGTCAAGCGGTTTAGGAGGAGAAGCGCTTACAATAGATGTGGACAGACGGACAGACAGACAGGGTGATTCCTATATACCCCCAAACAAGTTTGCAGGGGCTATAAAAACTAATGCATTTAAAAAAATGCTGACTAAATGTGAAAAATAATTGTTGATTTCAATTTGCACCTTTTTGGATCTACAAAAGAAGCATAAGCTCGACCATACGTAGTTAGCAGTATTTGTCAAAATAAAAAAAACATCTGCCAAAGTATGCTAAAGTTTACTATAGTGTTAAACAATCTGTTCTAAAGTGCACCTCTAAATAACAATTTTTTCCACCTTGACTATATAAGATATTTCATCTTAACCTGTATATAAAGTATACCTATTCATCAAGGACACATATTTATGTTCCCATGGCTGCCCATGTGTATTTTGCAACTCACCTTTAGTTTTTTTGCCTTTCGGTTCCTCTTTTACTTTCTTTACCATTTCAGATCTGAGGACCGAATCATCTATTAATGGGGCACTAAAAAAAATTTTTTTTTTAAGAATTAAGTTTTTTTATTGAATAATTTTTCTTTTAGTTAAAAACAATATAATAATCAATGATGGCTGCAAAACTATAGAATATTAACCCTTTACATATAATGTACCATATAATTATGTGACAGAATTTAATTGTACAAACTGGAGATTTTGATGAAATTGTGAGCTGGATTTCTGTTAAAGCAAAGGGATTTTGATATATAGTTATTTTCACATTTCTTTTCTACTGCTTAATATGTCTACCAAACAATCCAATGAATATTAAGAATAGTAGGCTGAATTTTACTGTCGTTACAACCTGAAGTTAGTTTTGTGATTTGTCAGATTAACAGCAGAATTCAGTCCTATTGCTCGTAATGTAGCAAATAAAAAATTTTAACTTCTGTCTATTTATGCAAAAATTCAAACATAATATTCATTTTCTTTAAGTTATTAAGCTTTAGACATTGCGAAACTAACTGGAAACGATCTTTATTGAAGAAATTTCTTTTTTCGTTTTTGAAGATGTACAAGGAAAATGCTATGTCGATAATTTTTCCGCATATGGATATTTGGACCTAATTTTAATAAAATGTGCTAATTTGCATACTATAGCAACCATTCAGTAGTAAGAATCCAGTAATTTACATATGTATTACCCAACATTCAACAAGCCATTCAGTTTCGGGTTTCTCAATGTTTTTCATGTAGCAAACGTAATTAAAAAGAGACACGAATGTCTATTAATACACAACTCGCAGAGGGTTATTAAAAACAGCAGTAACTAACATCACGTATCAATAATAATGGATTTTAAACACGAAACTGATAGAAAAAATGGTGACACTGTCGAAAGATATCAATATCGACCACGTCTGATTGTATATGCAACTTCTTTTGGACATCAAAGTGCCGGGAGTGATTAACTCCGGCTCTGCTACATTACGAGTAATGGGACTAAATTTGTACCCTCGCCAAAAAAAGAGGGTACAATTATTCGTTCTATAAGAATAGCAAAAGCCACTTTATGCTGTTTACTATTTTCAACAATGGACAATTGTTTTACAGAATCAAATGTCATTATAACATGTTATCCTGACTAGAACATAGTAATCAAGTAAAAGGATACTGTGGAAAAAAATATGCAAGTCTCAAATTTTCAAGATATAATTTTTTATAATCTGTAGATTTGAATGTCCTAATGAGTGATAGGTCCAATTGTCATTTTCTCCAAAATGGGAAGTTACCAATATTTACAATTTTTACAGTTACAAATATTTCGACTTTTAGTAAGAAAACTACAGTAACTTAAATATCAAGTTGCAACTAACTTGGATAAAACAGTTAGACCTTCAAAGTTATCCCCCTCATGAAGACCCCCAGTTGTGTCACCATTTTCCTTATCAGATGCTGACACAGCAGCCAAGGCTGAAGCAATATCAGTCTCATTCTTTTGGATGTCTGCATGCTTCCACTGGAGAACGTTTACCATGTTTTCAAAATGGCTGCCAACAATACACCAAATCTAAAATAAAAGTATATGATAATGTACAGATCCCTTATTTTTCACTAATGATTACAAACAATGGTGTTGTTAACTATCATGTGTGCATATTTTGCTACAGAAAGTATAAGAATTTTAACTCCGATTTTACAAAATAAAGCATGGTGGTGATAATAAATCTAAATTTGTTATAACCTGTAGATTTAAATGTCCTTACGGGTGATGGTAAACTACCTTTATTAACATGCATTTACCCTCCTGTCAGGATTACATGTACATGTATAACCATGTATACCTAATTAAACAATGCCAAAGTCTGAAATGGTGAGGTTGCAAAGCATGTTAGTTAATTAATGAGGAATAGCTTACAATGCAGTTGGAGGAAAGTTCAGACCCTGTGTCAAAGACTGAAGAAGTTGATTGAACAAAATGTACTTGTATTCTGTAAAATTTGTTAACAAAAGTCTTGGAATATGGGAAAACAGTCCTAAAAATATTCTTAACAGAAGTTGTACAACTTCAAAATGTGTGCAATCTTCAGGGGTCTGGTTTGAAAACTAGCAGGAGTTAATTACACAAAATGGGTATTCTGTTGTAAAGTAACTAAGTTTCCAAGTCTGAAAAAATGAGAAAAAATTCCTAGAATTATTTTGTAATAGCAGGTAAGATCAATGTGTGTGCAATTTTTCTGATTTAAAGATCTGGTTTGAAAATTGTAGGAGTTGATGACACAAAATAAGTGCTCTATGTTCTGCATCTGCATGACTAGCCACATGCCTGTTGCCCACATAATTTTTTGCCTATACTATACTATAACCCAGTTTTGCAACCGAGCTAAAACTGCAGTTAGCAATCACCATAATTCTGGAGTTTTCTGAGCCCATATATATCTTTTAGATATAATTAGCTTTTTTATGGCCAGCCAACTGAAGCATATTTAGCAGAAAAACTATGATCATTAAGATTCTACTTCAGTAGGCTGTGTTATTTACAAAGTGCAAAAGTGTTTGTTTGGAGAAAATGACATTCTGGTAATGATAACATCTGATCTGCTTTACTTTATTTAAATTTTTTATCTTAAAGCTATTTTAGAATTAAATATATGTAAAAATTTGATGTGTGTTGGTTCAATTTTAGAAAGATGTGCCCAACAAATAGGAAATGATCAATTAAAATTGTAAGCCTTCTGACCCCAAATGTACTCATTTCTGGAGCTGCCCTTAAGCCTTTTCTTATAAGTTTGAATCTTTACCTGATGTGGTATGGAACTCAGACTGAAATACACAGAACCTGCTGCATTTATAACTACAGTATCCATGTTCAATATATCACTCAAGATATTGTCTGTCAAATAAATAAAAGAAAATTTTTAAAATATTACATGTATGCAATCTGCTGATTACTTCAATGACTACATAAACAGTCTGTACATAAGACATTACAGGTATAAAACCTGCTGATTACTTTAATGACTACATGAGCAGTCTGTACATAAGACACTACAGGTATGCAACCTGCTGATTACTTTAATGACTACATGAACAGTCTGTACATAAGACATTACAGGTATGCAACCTGCTGATTACTTTAATGACTGCATGAACAGTCTGTACATAAGACATTACAGGTATAAAACCTGCTGATTACTTTAATGACTACATGAACAGTCTGTACATAAGACACTACAGGTATGCAACCTGCTGATTACTTCAATGACTACATGAACAGTCTGTACATAAGACATTACAGGTATGTAACCTGCTGATTATTTCAATGACTACATGAACAGTCTGTACATAAGACATTACAGGTATGCAACCTGCTGATTACTTTAATGACTACATGAACAGTCTGTACATAAGACATTACAGGTATGCAAGTAGCAAAGAAAACCGACCGAACAACAAGAGCCAAAAACCAAGGGACAGTTACAAATACGAATATAGACAAACACAACACAAAAATCAAAAACATAAAACACAGAAAGAGAGTAACCCGAACCCAATAAAAACCATGGGTGCACTCAGGTGCTCCGGACGAGTAAGCAGGTATACAACCTGCTGATTACTTTAATGACTACATGAATGGTCTGTACAAAAGACATTACAGGTATGCAACCTGCTGATTACTTCAATGACTACACGAACAGTCTGTACATAAGACATTACAGTTATGCAACCTGCTGATTACTTTAATGACTACATGAACAGTTTGTACATTAGACATTACAGGTATAAAACCAGCTGATTACTTTAATGACTACATGAACAGTCTGTACATAAAATATTACAGGTATGCAACCTGCTGATTACTTTAATGACTACATGAACAGTCTGTACATAAAATATTACAGGTATAAAACCTGTGATTACTTCAATGACTACATGAACAGTCTGTACATAAGACATTACAGGTATGCAATCTGCTGATTACTTTAATGACTACATGTACAGTCTGTACATTAGACATTACAGGTATGCAACCTGCTGATTACTTTAATGACTACAAGAATAATTTTTAAAATTTGTGTATTAACACTGTGTAGGTTATGCAGGGATAAAAACATGTGTTTTGGTTTTACATAAATGAACAGTTTTTATGGGTAAATTATAATTGATTTCTTGACCTAGTTAATTTACTCTTAAACAAAACAATTTTTTTTTCAAAATCCAGACACTGGGGGATGAGACTGAGTCTGACTTTAGGCAAGGTGTGCTTGACTCCATCCTTCTTTGGTAAGAACTGCATTTTTCTGCCAAATGTCAGGGCATCCCTTCTGATAATATGACATACTGTTCTGCTTGCTGCTTGCCATGATATAATGGAAAAATTGAAGTACTGTATTTGAGATTTGCATCATCAACTGGTAATTTACTGGCTCTGCTGATTCTTTCAAACACAAAACAGTTACCTCCTAATTAATGCAATTTTTTAATGACTTATCACTTAACTGATAAATATGATGCATCAATCTAATTTCTTTGACAAAGCAATAAAACAATCCCAGTAAGCATGCAAACAATAACAAAATGCATACAATAATATTAATGTGTTAATCTGGTATATACTATAGGTGTACAAGCATTGCATATAGAAAACCTACAAAAATATAGCTCCTTTAAATTTTTTATATCTTGGTAGAGCTATAAAAAGGTTCCATTACTCATAATGGGGCAAAAACACACCTTAGGATTTATAAGTATTTTCTGCTATTAAACTGCTTCAATAATTTTTTCCCTTTTTTTGCCATTCCACTGACGACCAGTTAAAAATTGTATTTTGGATAGTGCAATGAATAGAACTAAAATAATCTGGAATTACATTTTAAATATTATATAAATGGCCAAGACATACAAAAGTATGTAGTAAACCAGGGAAAGTTTAACAGCGAAGAATATGCATTAAACCCCAGAGTGTTAATCACCACCGGGCTGCTACATTACAAGTAATGGCCCCTCTTTGTACTCCGTAGAGATAAAAAAAATTAAAAGGCATTACAATATTGTAGCTACATAAAGAAATTAACAGTCTCATCTAATTGGAAATAGAATGTCATCAATGATACCTAGGTTATACAATTTACTATCCATTTCGTCCAATTAAAACTAATAATTGGAACTCAAAACCAAAAATACTGAAATTCAAATGTAAATGTTTCTATTAATAATAAAAACAAACATTAACTTAATTACCCTGCAGGTCAAAATATCTATCCACATCTAATGTTTTGGCATTAACCTGGAGCAGGGAACCAGTCGTGCCTATGCATAACATTGGAGAGGTATCTAGTAAATCACTATAAATAGAAAAGCAGCCATTAAATCGATATACATGCCTATAAAACTGAAAGATCATAGAGCAACCTGACAGCTTTAACAGAGAGAGAGAGATCATATAAAACAGGGGCCTCGGTGGCAGAGTGGTCAAGGTAGTTCCTCTACTATTGATCACGTGGTCTGTCAACACTGAGATTGCGGGTTCGATTCTCACTGCAGGCAGGGTGTACTCGACTCCAATCTTAATTGACAAGGATTGCCAGTTTTCCTACCGCAGGTCGGGGGTTCTCTCCGGGTACTCCGGCTTCCTCCCCCAATAAAAACTGGACGCCATGAAATAGCTGAAAAATTGCTGAAAGTGGCGTTAAAATACCATTCAAACAAACAAACATATAAAACAAGTTCTTTTCAAATGAGGCTTTAGCCAAAATGATTCATGTAATTTGTACCATGCGCACACACACTAAAATAACAAATCAGTCACAGTATCCTAGCTGTACAACAAAATTTATTTTCACATATTTTGTTTTAACGAAAGGAAGTCTGTTCATGTGCATATTGAATAAAGTAAAAACTTGCTTTTGCCATAATTATTTCAACATCGTCCAAGCAAAATAAAAATATAGATCATAATAACACTGTAGAAAAAAATATTTCTGAGCACACATGTTTGAAGAAAATCAAGATACTAATTATAAGACATGTCAAATACTTTATTTACTGCAATATATAAACACTGAATAAAATTACAATCTAAACCACAATTAAGAATAGAAATCTACCATATTGAGCATCTGAATTTATCTTACTTTAGTAATGTGTTTTCACGTCGCAAAAATGAGGGAGTTGATGAGGACTGTTTTGAGGATTTATCTGGAGATCCATAGGTAAAATAAAGACCAAGTATTGCACTTCCTGTTTCTGCTTCATCTTCAGCAGTAACTGTATCTCCAGCCTCTAACTGGTCAAGTCTCTTCCATGACGGACGACTACTCATTTTTACTGGACCAGCTAAAGTAATGACATGTTATGAAACTCATACTGCTGATAAATACAACATATAATTACTACTACATGTTAGTTTATACCAGTTAAATAAAACAATTTCAATGTATGTTCATATTACAACAATGTCTTTAAAGTTTAGACGCATAAGTTTTAATAACAATAACAAAAAATGTGACTGTTCTAAGCCAGTGTGTTATGATCTAGTATATGTACTTGTTCTTTATGCTATTTTTCTTTGATTTTTTGTTCTGGATTTTTCTTATTGATTAATTGACCAGTGAGGTCTGTGTTTTGTGTATCTCTTTATGTATATGTTATATATGGTAATTGAGTTGCACTTGTTTGGGTTTAATTAGGCATTTGCTTGACATTTTGAGTACAACACACAGCTGGAATTTTAATATTATAATATTATATATTATATTTTAAAATTAATAGGTGTAATATATGTTTTGATGGTCTGGGTAATAGGATACTTCCCAAGGCTTAACCCACAGGGCTGACCAGTGCCTCTTAGAGAGTTGTTAGGGGAAGACCCTTTGTTGAAAGTTTATATGAAAAACAGGCCATAGCATGTAACCTGTTTTTAGAGAGCCTTTCTTTTAGCATAATAAAGACTTCCATAGATTTAAAAAGAGTAGATGCACTGTAGACACTAAAAAATTATGAAACAACTCATGGAGGCTGTGGTTTATCTTTGTTTTAAAACAGGATGACCATTTATGTCACATTAGTTTATCCTCATCCAGTGTTGCTCATACATATAAAATTTTTTACAACGGTTGTGGTCTCAAACCATTTTAAGCATGTCATATTAGAATATTAAAGTTTTCCATACCTACCAAACTCTCCATAATTTTTCTGTGGCAGTTAAAATATTTCCCATTGGCCCATGCTGTTCCTGGATTTATTTGTCATTTTTAACTTGTTCTCATCCTGAATATAGCTGAAAAACTACAGGATATTAAATAATCATTGAATTAATCAGTGTTGTAATAGAACATTATTTTTTAATTAAATGAAACAAAAAATTTACCTGGACTAGTCTGTGAATCACCTGCTTTCTTTTCCTTTTGTTTTCTTATGAGTTTTTCAACATCCAGTTGGTATAAACATCGGAACCCATTGCCATCTGTTAAATCATATACTCTTACCTACATACAAAAAAAAAATTAAAATAAAAGAACCAACAATGTACAATATCTGTACATATCAGAAAATATATTTTATTTGCCAAAGACTTAGAAGCAGGTAGAAATGCAAAGCTCATGGTCATGAAAGACCCTACAGGTACATACAAAATACCACTTAAATACCATAATCACATGGTGTCACAAGAATTATAAACACTGTGATGTATTTATAAATTTATTTTTAAAATGTTTTTAATCAATGAGAAAGTAGTGATTTTGTCCATTTAATGACTATACAATCTGTCTATCTATCACTCCTGTTAAATTGTCTCAATTCAATATGTTGAGGTGCTTGGTTATAATGCTATATAATTGCCAATGATACCAGCTCTTGTTTAAGTTTGGGATTCTCATAAGAAAATGTATCTTCCTTAACCAATAAAAACCAAGATATAACTAAAAAGGCCTAAAAGTGGAATTAAAATTCAAATAAACTTACATGTAAATAACATCAATATAATTGTCATGTTTTCATATGTTTATGTTTTTAAATAGTGTGTGGTTTTGAGCGTGTTAGCTTTACACATTTTTAAAAAATGTGAAAAATAAAAATTTTAATTTCTTACCAAGAAAATGGCAATCATGCGATCAAAAAACCTAGTTACATGATAGCCGAATTTGAGTTATATAATTGATTCTTACAAGTAATTTCAGTTTTTTTACCTAAATCAGCCTCCACTAAGCAGACAAAAGACTGACCTGACCATCAGCTGATCCTATAGCAACCTGCGGATGCTGAAGGTTCATAGCCATGCTTATAAATGGTGAGGCTGTAATAATCTGTGACTGATATACCAAGCTGAAATCACTGATATCCCATACCTAGAAAAAATGTACAAGAAATCGTTAATGTTAACAAACTCATTTAACAACCAGATTACTCCAAGACACTGCCAATGTAATGCTTTGAAGACTTGATTTAAATACAAGTAGTTACGTAGAAAGAATGATTGATTATTGACTGATTGGGTTTAAAGAAACCTTCAGAAATGTACAGCTTTAATGTGGCCTCTAGAGAAGCTGTAGAACAAATAATCCTACCCTCGCTTTTTCTTTGTTAATCCGACAAATCACAAAACTAACATCAGATTATAACGCAAGTAAATTTCTGCCTATAGAGAAGCTGAAGTAACCATGAGGGAAACTGTGTATTACACTTCAACAAACAACTGGTACCAGAACAATAAATAAATTAAAATTAAAAATTTTTTTTTTTTTTTTTGGCTTTTGGGTTATATTTATGTACAAAATATATCAGATCATAACAAATAAATTGAGCTTAGAGTCAGGCCAATAATACTAACCTTAAATGTTCTGTCTTCAGATATAGTGACAAGAGTTGAGGTATAGTGAGGGCAGAATTCGGCACATGTCAATCTGGCAGTATGCCCTTCCACTGTAGCTAGTACTTTTTCATTCTGTTAAAAAAACTACACAATGACATGAGCATTTCATATAATCCTTTTGAACATCTAGGCTCTATAAGTGTGAAAGTTATATACATATCCAAAACCAGTAACTTTACTGTAACTATTATGTGGTAATTGAACTTCAGTACAATATGTCATAACTACTGAGTGGTAATTTTATTTCTTCATATTACTTCAGTAAAATATGCCATAGCAGACACCTTTATATAAACTGAAAAATTACTCAATACAGTTTAATAAAATTCCAACAAGGAACATTACATGCATTTAATACAAACCTTTACTTCTAATATTATGACACCATTTTCACAACAAGCTGCAACAAGTTTGTCATCTGGACTTAAGGAGCAATACTGTATACACCCTAATGTAGTACCAATCACTTTGCCTTTTACTTGGTTACCTTAAAATATAAGTGAACCATTAAAAATTTTTATTAGATGTATTTACAAAGTAGTTTTAATAAATGTGTACTGCACTCAGGGCCTTGGTGGCAGAGTGGTTAAGGTAGTTCGTCTGCTATTGATCATGTGGTATGTCAACACTGAGGTTGCTGGTTCGAGTCTTACTGCACACAGGGTGTACTCGACTCCAATCTTAAATGACAATGATTGCCAGTTTTCCTACCAAAGGTCTGGGGTTTTCTCCTGGTACTCCGGCTTCCTCCCCCCAAAAAAACTGGACGAAATGATATAGCTGAAAAATTGCTGAAAGTGGCGTTAAACATTATTCAAGCAAACAAACAAATGTACTGTACTCTCAAACAATTTCCTATCTTTGAAAGCACTTGTATATTTTTTACCTACAAACATCTATATATTAACAATTGTAAAACAATTGAAAAGCTATAAAATAAATGATCCATTAAAATCAAAGGGCAACATTAAATTTGACCCCTGATGAAATATTAAAAATATTGAAATAATGATAAGAAATTATGTAAACGTTTTTTCAGGGATTTTAAACATTTTTCATCTATTTCATGGCATCCAGGCTAGGTTCTATAGGGTGGGGAAACCAGAATCCCATGTGATAACCCCACCTTCAGGAGGAAAAAAGGGGCAATAATGGTCAATTTAGGTTCAAGTCATGCTCACTTAGCAAATCAGGCTTAAACTGATAACCCCTAGTGTCAACAAGCTGATGATAAATAATTTATGAAAACTGCTTTAACAAAACAGCCACCCAGAATTTAATAATTTTTTTTGTATTACTAGTATTAACATATATTAATTCTCATGTAAGCTTTGTTCTCAGCTACTGGTAGCACTTGGCTAGCTTCCATTATACAACTATCCCTAGTTTGTAATCAACACAAATGTATTATTATTATTATTAACTTGACACCCAAGAAAATTTTCTCAACAATACTTGTAAAATGGAACAATTTCAAAACTGGTACAACTGTTGTACAAGGATTGCCAAGTTTCTTACTGAAGGTCTGGTTTTCTCTGGGTACTAAGGCTTTCTCCTAAAATAAAAACTGGATGCCATGATATAGCTGAAAAATTGCTGAAAGTGGAGTTAAACATTATTCAAACAAACAAACAATTCTTTCTTCCCTATAACAGCAGGAATTTTAATATACCTTATAAATTGGAAAATTGGTAAAATTTAAGCTAAACACTAATTTACAACCAGTTAAACAAATAAACACATTATGGAAATATACATAATTGTATAAGAAGCAACATCACAGAAATGGTTTTGCAACTGAAATTAAAATTGTGAGAGGAAAACTGCAAGTGTTTATTGCAAGAATTGAAATACAATTTTATGTTTTTCTACCCAGCAAAATGAACCAAATGGACCTACATGTACTGAAAATAACTTTTTAACTTTTTGGATTTTTTCTTATTTAAAATTTACAATTTAAATGCATATTTTAAAGTATATTACATGTATACTATAAAATCTAAGGTCCCAAAGTCATTAGGGCATTGTGGCAAAAGATGGCTCCTGATAATAAAAGCAAATATGTGTTAACCCTGGCTTAACCTTTTACAAAATCTGTGCTCCAATGGGACATAACTCATGTATATACTTGTATTTAAATGTAAACAAGCTAGTACAGTAACCTATGTAATACAAAAAGAGGGAAATTACCTTTATCCACCGCCTGTCTTATCTGGTGAATGTTCCACACAATGACATAATCCTCTGCTGCTGTACATAATAATTTTGGTTGTACCACATGTCCAAAACTCATACATCTTAAAATCTTCTTGTGACCTTCAAGTTCTAGTGGCTGTTTAATTAAACCAAAAATTTTTCACTAAATATAAAATCTGTTGATTTTTTTTAATTCAACTCATGCTGTAATTGTGTCAGTATACTGTAACATCATTGGAAACAATTACAATTACAAAATGAAAATTTTACAGTTTATTACTACACTTGAAGGTAATCTTATCAAAATATTTAATTTTTTAAACCTTTTTAATTATAACTATGAAAAGTGGAGCCAGTAATTAGCCACTTAAAGGACTTTAAATATCATCAATTGTTCAATTTTTGAGTATGCAGTTAATTTTTTCTTCTTCTTCAATTCCATTACTGTTATAACATGTGTAGTTGTGGACTAGTAAAAGAATCCTCTGCAATCCTATGCTGTTTTAAGACTTTGCTGGGGAGTGTGGAACATAAAAAAGCATTCGATTTGACGAGGAATCTTGGACTAGTCTTAGATAATGTTACAACAGTATACTTCTAAAAATAAGGGAAACAAAAATGCAATTCAAATTCAGAGAAAAATAAAAATGAAGTTAAGGCATTGTAATAAAATGGCAATGCTGAAAAGTTTCATTTTCTGAATTGCCTAGTGACAAGATTGAATCAATAATTGGTGTGAAGAAATCTAACTTGCATAGTTACACCATCAATTGATTGTGAATTCCAATTGATAATTTTCTATTAAACCTATTACCAAGTATTTAAAATTTTTGCTAAAAATAAATTTCTCCCCAAAAATAACTGAAATAAGTATGACATTAAATTTCACATGGTTACTGATTTATTTCTTGTCCTTTCATGCTTTACCAATTCAAAATGAGTGAAAAAAGACTTTGACCTATATATTATCGATGTAGTTTTTAAATCTTCTAAAAATAACTCTGGTAAGAAACTTAAGCACATGGCAATCATTTGTTTTAAACTAGAAATATATATAAATAATAAAAATATAACTTATTCCAACTTTGATAATTATAAATGTAAAAAATTGTTTACAACTTTGTAGTTTCATCATGATGGGACATAGAAATCTGTTATGTACTGTAAGAGAAAAACTGTAACCATTGAAAGTTTCCGACTTGCACTCTGACAGCAAACAATACCTCACAAGTACCAACACTTTTAAAATAAAATTAATTTTAAAACTTCTGTTTCATTCTTGTATCATACATCATTTCATGTATTTATTAAGAAAACACCGAACACCGATGCTCTGGTGATTTTTTGTCTTTAAGAAAATTTATTTGAAATGGCTCCACCCACTTCAGAAAATTTGGATTATTTTTGTAACAGGCATGCACAGGAGCGACAGGTTGTTTCACTATATTATCTATGCTCCATTGAGAGATGGATACCAAGAGATGATAGTTCTATCTGAAAAGTACTTTTCAGTTTTTATGTCATGTATGTCTGTACATGTTTTTGAATATGTTTGCTCTTTTTGTTAAGGCTTATGTTATAACCTGTTCCTACATGTCTGTGTGCCCAAATGACTGTTTCCAATGAAATATCACCAAAGCCAAGGGCTAAGGTAGTGTAACAGGAGGCCTATCTGCGTTGCAGCTGATAGTAGATATATAGCCAGTCAAAATCGACTGAGCTAACAGAGTACTTCTTTAGCTCACTTGGTTAGAGGGCTGGCTGGCAATACTGGGATCCCGGGTTCAATCTCCAGTAGTGACAATGTTGTTATTTCATGCTCTACTGTTACATTTAGCACCCAACTGAAAAACCCACATGGAGGATTTGTCGGGTTTGTTGTGAAACCTCATGAGTATGATGATTCTTCGTAAAGGGGGAAGAGTGTAACAGGAGGCCTATCTGCGTTGTAGCTAATAGTAGATATATAGCCAGTCAAAATCGACTGAGCTAATGGAGTACCTCTTTAGCTCACTTGGTTATAATTAGAGGACTGGCTGGGATCACGGGTTTGATCCCCAGAATTCCAGCCAACTCGGCCCGAGGACAACTCGGACCGGGACAATTAGGCCCGATATTCGAGACAAGTTGGCCCGGTTAATAAGACAACTCGGACCGCAGTAAGACAAGTCGGCCATTGAAGAAGACCCAATAGAGCAGGTTACGACACTGGCAGCTGAAGAAATTTCACCCTGGTGGATTGGGGCACTCAATGCTGCAAGAGAAAGATGGTTTCAAGTCACGGCTACATGTACACAATAAAGAGACAGAACACCAATGGCGTTGCAGTGTACGCAACAATAATGTGACATGCCCCGCCACCGTGATACAGCATGATGATACTTTCATGACACAAAAGACCCATCAGCATGCATCACAGAGAAGATGCAGGGCCATATAGCACAGTTGTGGTCTGACTACACCAGTAACAAGATAACAGCAAGATGGCTTCTGAAGAAGTGCTGCAATTTATATTGCCCCGGTGATTAGAAACAGAATAGTGCTGTATTTATTGTAATTGTGCTGTTGTATATATATTTATAGTGCTGTTTTAGTGCTATTACTTTTCTATGTCAAACATCTCGTTTGAATATTATTGTTATTGTTAACTGTTAATGTAATAAATGCAATAAAGGGTATAAAATACATTTTAAATAAACAGCTGTATGGTCACACACTCGAATTTCGTCCATACTCGAATTTCGCTGATTTTCTTTCATTCAGCAATGTAAACAATGAACCCGAGGCTAAATTACTTTTAAAATATCATGCATTTATTGCTCTAACCAAATGACTCCTAAATAATAAAATACAGTGTGTTTCAACAAAATTAACATCCGTTAAAGAGACACACTTTCATCGCTGAAATTCGAGTGTACAATACATTACACTTGACAACAAAAGACAATAACCAATAAAAAAAACATCACATACATATTTACAAACAATTCATGATTTACTTGTAAAATCAGATGAAAGTTCAAATAAAACAGAACATTTGATGGATGGTTCGAGTTGTCCTTAAGCGGGCCGACTTGTCTCGAATATCGGGCCGAGTTGTCTGGCTACCGATTCCGGGTAGTGACAATGTCGTTATTTCATGCTCTACCGTTACAGTTTTATAATATACCTTGTATGACAAATCATGCAGGCTCCATACACCAACTGTAGTCCGAGTCAAGGGCAATGCTAGGTATGTTCCATCTATAGCAATCTGAATATGGGCGGGATTAAATGCAGTTCTGATTTTCTTTATGTACTGAAGTTCCATCAATGCAGTTGATTTGCATCATGACAGTTCATCATGCGTGTATATGCATATACTGATATTTTACCAATGTGAGAATGTTTATGTTTTCGACTTAATTTATATATAATTTCTTTCTCATTTTCTGTTACTGTTTGCTGTTTATAATTTGAAACTCACGAGGCGTCGTAATTTCCATAGTGCTTTGAAGAGCTCACTCAAGGGAAGTAATTGAAAACACAGCTATAAACCGAGGAGTGAGCATAATAATCCTACGTTCTTCCGTTGCTTTTGACAAAAATGTTGACTAGTAAATAAATGATGTTTGTAACGAAAAGTTATTCTTGTTTAACAGTAAATTACGAAAAAGTGTCTGAATACCAGATAAATTTTAAACCATGTGTCTCTGTCATCTACCCTAAAGTCTTCTGTTAAAATTTTATTGTTTGTGTGCCAAGTTTTTAAACAAGTGTGGACTGTGATCACGCTCACAAAGGGATACCCCCCGCGTCGTTTCAAGTCCAAATATCTCCCCTGAATAATATCCGACAGCGACGAAAATTCTTCATGCACATCTACATATGATGTTCCTGATAGGATAATCAGAAAATATAGATCAGGAGTGCCACAAAATGCATAAGATTAAACAGTTAAATCTGAATGAGTTTCAGCGCTAGTGATCATATTTTCAACATTCACAATGCACAATTCATTATCCTGTTTATTACCAATATATCGTCAAAAACTTAGAGGAATTTTGTGTTGAATGTGCTTTGAGTGTCAATGTTTGCTAGCAACATCGTTAAAGACATACATTGTGACGTCACTTCCAGCGTCGTTTTCAAGATAGGTAGTTAGATGTATCATATCACGTGAGTAATGGTATCACGTGATTTTATTTAGGGCACTTTCCTCAACGTAACGTCTTTAACATCATGTGAACGTCATAAAACAGAATAAAACTTGACTTCTTTCCATAAATTTTATGTTTAGTGTTGGCGTTGCACCCCCGCACAACACAGCACAGGTTTCGTTTTGCATCTTCTTTCTTATGCCGTCCCATTTCGTATCAAGTGTCGCCGTTTTAAACTAAAAGTGCCCTAAATTTTTTATGACGTCACGTGATCAGTATTACAATTTCCACCTCCTTTAACGAGAGCAATTATATCTTGAAAACGACGTAACACATAAGATATATTTAATTTATTTCACTGGAAAATCTCTCTATTTAACGCTGTATATGTAATAATAGTTTATCTAAAAATATGTTTATCCAATAATAATCAAATATGTTAGTTTAATTTGTGACCTTTTTCCTCGTTCACAAACTATAGACCTCACCGATGTAGCACATTGATCAGAGACAGCCTATCTATACGACTGTCCCTGCATTGATTTAACAAAAAAATACAGAAACTAAATTGTATTACATGTACTAAATTAAAGCCCAATTTTTACAGGCTTTTTTAAAGCTTTCAGAAGTGCTTTTAAGATATAGCACCAGAAGTATCTCTAAGTGCTTTTAAGATATAGCACTTATTTTTATGCAGTTTTACTTGGATTTTCTATTTACTGAATTCCAGTATAGAAAAGAGATTTCAGTATCAGTTAATGAGATTTCTTATTTATCTTTGAGGGTTGAAAAGGTTCAAGTTGTTGTCTTCATCATGCTAGTAAAATAATTTTACCCGAATCCATGGGCATTGTTTAATGTAGTTTTCATTAAAACAACTTTTATTTGTATGGCTACCAATTTCTTAAGGAAACTCGAGGTACAGTTAAAATTTCTACTCAGTCCTAGTCTAGTAGGCAACAGTTGTTAACATATGAATAATAAATAAAACATGAAGTCCAGTTAGATTTTATTTGTTTATATAATATGTCATTATGACTATAGTGACAAACTATAAATAGCTGGTAGATACTCTTATTTCACACAGAGTGCTTCATAAACTATCAGGGCTCACCACACTGGGCGAAGTGGGCGACAAAGTCGTCCTACTAGGACCTGAAGTCGCCCTACGGCGCCCCAAAAGCGAAGTCGAAGTCGCCCTGTCATTTCCCGCAAGTCGCCCGATGGTTTACATAAGATACTTGTAAATCTGTTCCAAATACTTCACCCCGACTACCAATTCATCAGTAAATGTGTAATTCTAATAAAAAACGGCAAACAATATGCGTATTTAACATATTTTCAAACGATTTACGTCTTTCAAATGTATTACGCGCCATTTGTTTATTTACCGGATGTGACTAATTACCGGAAGTGAACAACGAAGAAAAGTAATGTACAACGGCCCATAATGTAAAACCGTAATTTTTTTGATAAACAAACACTTTTTAATTTGTTTCAAACTTCAGTTCTTTCAAAGAGTATTGTACTTTAACAATTTTCTTTGATAAGTATATGAGCTCCACTTGAAAGAATAAAGATGTATAGTAATTATTGACATCATGATAAGTTCTATAGAAGCAATTTGGATCAGCACAACTTTGTCCAAGTGGAAGTGTGCTGAACAGAATTATTTCTGAGTTTAATGTAATGTTATTCTATCTATCTTCTTTGGAAATTTGCTCAGATAAACATGGTATGTTCATAACAAACTGTTAGGAATATTATGATACAAGAACTCATGAATGAAGTTTATGTCTTCAAATATACAAATATTTTTGTTATCTATTTTTATTTGTGCATACCTTGTATGGCTACAAGTACTGAAGTAGACAGAAAAATAGTCCCTATATCTTGTTTTTTTTTTCATTGATTAATGATAAAGATTATGTGCTGTTTCATATTGCACATCATGAATAATAATGAAAAAGAAAGAAAAAACACTGAATCTTAAGTGTGTTATGGTTTTACAAGAGAAATAATCCTGGAAATTGATGTAAATATTGAAAAATGTATGTAACTACTGCGAAATTAACTATTTGTACGGTCCCCCTGACTTCTCCCTAGTGTCTCCTGAAGTCTCCCTATCAGGGCCTGACTTCTCCCTGTTTGGCTGCCAGGGAGAAGTCACTTCTCCCTACTTTTTTAGAGTGTGGTGACCCCTGAACTATTTCCTGTTCACTGCTGTTGTCATAAAAAGCTGACTATTAGTGATCAACTAAACATATATGTAATCAGATTCAATTACTAGATTACTTTTAATATAACATATTCATCAACAAACAAATTATTTCATTCCTTTGATCATATGAAGTTTTACAATAAAGCATTTTGTTACAGATGTAACGCTATGGTATATTTAGGTGTCTGATTTAAAAAATAAACAAAATTAACCAATGTTAATATACCGGTAATGAAGCATACAAACTATTTCTTCTAATTTCAGCCATATATTGATAATTGCAACTGCACAGTTATTCATTACCATTACATAAAAAAGTACATGTACCAACAAAAACTAGAGCAAAAATTATATATTTTTTATTATTAATCATAATGGTACCTTATACAATGGATAATTTAGAAGCTAATTTAAAAAAATAATTTAATTGCATTTATTATGTATGATTCAAAATGCTTTAAACTATTTTGAATTATTAGAGGTTTTTTTTAATTTTTACTATGATCTGTAAATTATATAGAACTGTACACCCTTGGCATAGCCAGGAATAAGACAACCAAGCTTATATTTTTAGCTAGTGGGTTATACATAGTACAGGACCATATACTGATCTATGTTTTAGATTTTTTTACACAACTGACCTAGAATTTGTGACTCCTCATTCAATATCATCTTAATATGCAGGTAATTTTTTTCTTGCAATTTATTTTCATCTGGTAACCTTATATTATGCAGCAAAGTCAAGCTATATTAAAATGGTGGGACTATTATCAACTTATTGCTGGATTACGATAACTTTGAATGTAATATCATGCTATAAACAGATTGAGTATTGGTTTAGATTTTTCTTTTATCACTAGCAACTAATTATTCTCACCACATGATGTTGATAAAAGAGAGAAGCTTATTTAAAATCGTTCATGGGTTTTTATTGTGATTTGATTGCTTGAGTTTTTTAAGCCACTTAACAGCAATTTTATGATATCCAGTATTTATTAGGGAGAAAGCCACAGTGCCACAACAATTCCTGACCTCAGCAGGAAGACTGGCAATCCTTGTTATTTAGGGTTGAAGTTGAGCACACCATGAATGATATACGACTTTAACTCAAAACCCTGTGTTGACATGCTAGTGATTAATGTGTACCATTATGTAAATATAGGATCTTACATTGGTACGAGTGGATTATCGGATTTCTCCAATCAAGATTGTATGAGTTATGGAATTTTAAGTCCGAGCTTTGGTGAGGAATTAAATTTCCAAAATTTAACTATCGAGATTGGATAAATCCGATAATCCACGAGTACTAATGTAAGATTCTGTTTCTCTAATTTTAAAAAGTAGTAAATTTGTGAAATGTACAAATTCTCCCAACCCATTTTTAGTTCATGACTTGAATATGCAGTAAATGGAAATTGATTTGATTTGATTATGACGTTATTATTTTAAACCAATCAACTTCTGAGAACCACATTTTCACTATTTTTTACACACAGGTCAAGCAGTTTAAATATAATGCAAAAAAATTTGAGAAAAATGTTTTTAGGTGATTTTTGTCAACTGAGAAACAACATAGTTCTAGTTCAAGTCTAGTTGTTGTTCTAGTATTATTAAAAAAACATGATGCTCTGGTTCGACCAAAGCAGGTCAACAAACGAAACTTTAGGTAACTGTAATTCAAATAAGTGTGGATCTAATATTTTGTTTGTCATCTAATTTATTGACAAAAATATCCCCCTTTACCTCAACAATTATGATCGCAAAAAGACCTAATGACATCCAGCTGAAAATGTTTTCAGTGAATAATATAAAGAATAAATCCTTTGAAAATTGGCAATAAATTGTTTACACAAAATTTTTTTTTTTTTTGACTCTCAAAAACCATAAAGGTATGAAAAATACATTTCACACTATGCAAAAGATTGTAAAAAATATAAAGTAACCCGTTCTACTATATCTGATATTCATTACAGAGAGAACAAATCTCTTGAAACATTAACATATTAACATAACATCTCGTTCCATGATAATTCTTATAGAAAAATTCCCTATAGGTTTAGAAATAAATATTTGGGAACAGTATTTTTAAACTGGCCCTTTTACCCTTGTAGTGCATAAGCTAAGGAGTTATATAAACATCTATTTTATTGCATATTAATTAACTGAAAAATTCCCAACTGACCAATATTTAATCTGCAGTGGGTTATACAAAGTACAGGACTAGTTTGGAAAGAGTAATTTTTTTTAACAGTTGAAAATTGTCACATTTAGCACTTTTTAACCCCTTAACAAATGAAATAACAAAAAACAAAAACAGCAAAAATTGAACAAAATATAAAAACTAGTTCAACTCTCTTTGCCAATGTCAAACAGACACATACAAAAATACATAAACAAAAATTTAGCTGTCTTACACAAAATGCAGCGAACATGCAATACAGTGATCAAATTTATTTGGTAAAGACTAAAAGAAGAGGACAAATCAATTCATTACTTTGGCATTTATTTTCACCAAAACCTATACAATTCCTCCATGTAACTGATGTTTTATTATATAGTTTTATTATTTTTTGCCTCTTTTAAGCCTTGCCTAGTAAGTGGTTTATTAGTAGTTTCCTTCCGTTCTGGAGAATTTCCATTACTAGTGTCCATGTCTTTAACACAAGATTCAACATTTTTTGATTCATTGACCTCCATATTCATTTCACCTTTATTTGCATCTGGAGCATCATTTTTCTTTTTGTCTTGTTCCTCACTTCCTGAATTAATATTCATCGTTTTGTGTTCTAAAATAATAGTTTTCTTTTCGTCTGACTGATCGCTTTCACCTGTATTGTCAATTTTTTCTTTCATTGTAATGACATTTTTCTTTTCATCATGACACTCACTTATTTCCATTTTATTTTCTTCTGGAGATTTATGTTCTGAATTGGTTTCCATTGTTGTATCTTCTGAATTAAGATTTACATAATTCCTTTCAGTCTTTGTATCAGTGGTTTCTGTTTTATTGTCTGATTCATCCATGGTTTTATCTTTAATATCTGATTTGATTTCTTTTTTAATTTTTTTATTTTTTATATTATCTTCATTTTCCTCTGAATCTTTCAAAGCAGTGACTTGATCTTCACTTCTGGATTCCCCTTCAAGTCTGTCTACAAAAAAACAAAACGTTAACAAAAGATACTAAATATGACGTGGGATTCCCCTTCAAGTCTGTCTACAAAAAAACAAAACGTTAACAAAAGATACTAAATATGACGTGGGATTCCCCTACAAGTCTGTCTACAAAAAAACAAAACGTTAACAAAAGATACTAAATATGACATGGGATTCACCTTCAAGTCTGTCTACAAATAAACGTTAACAAAAGATACTAAATATGACGTGGGATTCCCCTTCAAGTCTGTCTACAAAAAAAAACGTTAACAAAAGATACTAAATATGACGTGGGATTCCCTTCAAGTCTGTTCCCCCAGCATTCTGCATCAGTAGAGAAAACAATAACTTAACTGGCAACATAAAAAAAAGCATTATATTCAATGTTATGATATAAAATATTAACCTAGTCAGTGGCCCACACAACTGAGGTCAGGGTCAGGTGACACCTGCCAGATTGGAGTACTATTATTCATCAGCAACATATATACAATATTGTCATTTTCCTTGCAAAGGTACAGAGGAACTGACCTATTCTTAAAACAAACATATTCACTGGACCATGAAATTCAGGTTAGGTCAGGTCACACATACGAGAGTGTCATTTACTATTAATAAGCAATGTATATACTAAATAATGTCATCTTATTATGCATGGTTACAGAGAAGCTGACCTTATCCAAAAACTTTAATGTGGTCAGGTGACACCTACCAGGCTGTCATTTTCTATATATGCCAAATACAGGTATTGTCATCCTACCATGCATTGTTACTGATGAATATACTTAATTCAATAACTTTAATGTAGTTACTGGATGGTGAAATTATAGGATAATTAATTGGGCGTTGTGAATATCCAAAATATGATCACGATTACCACATAACGCATCTGATTAAACGAGTGCGCTGAACTTGTTCCACGCACGAGTTTAATCTGATGCTTTATGCGGCACGAGTGATCATATTTTGGATATTCACGATGCCCAATTGATTATCCTATTTATTATAGAGATCAAAATTGTTTTCGTAATATTTTAATGCTTAATCCTAAATTTTATGAACGGCGGATGAATAGTACAAGTATAGTACAAAACCAACTGCAACTTTGGCGTGAAAAAACCAGAGAGTGAAAATAAACGATAATTTTCTCATGTGATTTACCGTGATTTTTGTCACTCGGAAAATTCGATATTTCATCTCTATCTATATAATAATAAGAGTTCAAGGTCTGGTGACACCTACCAGACTGTCATGTACCTTTCTTCAGTGACCTATATATCTAATATTGTTATCCAACCGTGCATGGTTAATGAGAAACTGACTTAATCTGATAACTTTAATGTAGTTGCTGAACCTTGAAATTGAGTCAAGTCAGGTGACACCTACCAGACTGTAATGTATCTTTCATCAGCAACCTATTTACCTAAAATTTTCACCCTAACATGCTTGTTACTTAATCAAATAACAATAATTCAGTCACTGGATCATGAAATGGAGGTCAAGGTAAGGTGACAAGTGACCAACTAACAAGTACTCATCATAAGTATCAACTGGACCAAATTAGATGAACCTATGACTTCAGCATACAAAGATATAAAGTAAAAGTACAAGCTGCAGCTGGCACAGAATCTCTGCCAATTATAATTAGAAATTTTATTTTATTTTTTTATTGATTTGACGTCAATTTGGTGTTCTGTCTTTAAGTTATTATTATACCCCACAGTGGGGGGTATATAGTGATGGGGTTGTCCGTCTCTTCGTCTGTCAGTTACACTTTCTCTAATATGCAACTCCACCTTCACCACTGAATGGAACTTGATGAAACTGTCACAGAATCTTTGTCACATAGTCCCATTGTGCACCTGATATTTTACATTTTGATCGGAATGATATTTGGGGTTTCCCATAGCAAAACATTGATTTTGTCATTCACATAATGGGGTACTCATCTCTTATCCACAACTCCACCCAACACCACTGAATGGAATTTGATGAACCTTTCACAGAATCTTTGTCACATAGTCCAATTGTGCACCTGATATTTTACATTTTGTTTATCATTGACATAAGGGTGTACCATCTCTTATCCGCAACTCCTCCTACAGCACTGAATGTAATTTGATAAACATTTCAGATTCTTTGTCACATAGTCCCATTGTGCACCTGATATTTTACATTTTGATCTGATTAATATTTGAGATGTTTTGAAAACTGGGAAATGGGGGTATCAATTAGTGAGCATTGCTGACAGTTTTTCTAGTTTGAATTATGATGGATGTGTTTGATTCATCTCCCTTTATATATTACCATTGTCAATATCAACAGGAAAGTAATGCTGCATCAATTCCTCATAGATATCCACATCTTTTTGTAAAAATAGGCAGAATATCACTCTTTGAACCTAGAACAAAAATTTAATTTAATGCATATATATAACCAGAAGCATGTAACCACTCATTTGGATTATTTAATTTTTTAATACTTAAACCTTTATATCAGTGTACTTTAATACACATGAAATAAATTGATTGATTGATGTTTAATGACCATGTTGATATATATTTCAGCAACATTTAAGTCGAGAAACAACCAATAAATAATTAGTTTATAGGCATTTCTTAACAATGAGCAGGAGATTTTGATTGCATAAACAAAAAAGAAGAAAAACAAATAATGCTGAAAAATCTATAACGTGCAGATGACCAACTGCACAGCATGTGTATAGTGCATGGTCCATAGCATTGTTTTCATGAGCAAAGGGAAAACATGGGATTGGCAATGAGAAATTATGGTATTTAGCATTTCGTATATCAACCAATGAATAAGGTAATTAAAAATGAAATTTTTTTTGTATGAATGAACAAAGATGTGATGAAATGAGAAAGTATGTAGTAAAATTAGCCATGGGTTACCGATAGTGATGCCACTATTGCTTTTTTATTATAAATAAAAATAATGAGCTTTAACTACTTGTACATTGTATTTAAATTTACAGGCAACAGTCATGTTAGAATACTTAGGTTACCTCTTTTGAAGTTTCTTCATCTTCGAGCCAATCTCTGACAGTTTCTATAGCTACAGGAGCAGCCTTTTCATTGGCATATCCTGTAAATATAATATTTATTACATTTTGTACAGCAATATGGTTTTGGTTGTTTCCCGCATTTTTTTCAAAATTTATGGTAAGACATACAATATCTTAATATGCCCATCATATTTTCCTTTTTTCAATCCTATAAATAATCTCCCACCCCCACACAAATTATGCACAAACAATAGTTTTAACAACTATGTTCTGAAAAGTAATAAACATGTTTCTTATACAGATGGCAGCACATTACTTCACACAATATAAACTGTTATGCAAACTATTTGTCCATAACCAATAAACTCATGATTGTATAATTCATTCAACAGCAGATAACAAATATTAAAATACATGTACTATTATAGACAAATAATGATGGCTTTTTTAGAATATAAATTTAAAAAACAAATTCAAATCATTTTTATTTAAATACAAAAAATAACTGAATCAATTATGCACATCTGAAAATAATCATGTCAATATAGATAACTCAACTGCATCAGGTAATAGTTATCAATTTCTTGCAGTTACATTTATTTTTTTGTAAAATGCCAATTTCAGTTTGAGATGACAGAGTACAGATAAGCTTACGCACATCCAACAGTATTACTTGCATCATAGAATCAAAACACTCGAAAGAAGAAAGTTGTTATGGTAACGTAACGGTCTTGATTCAGGCATCTGATTGGATGTCAGATATTATTGGAGAGTCTATAGGATATTGAGATGTGAAAGTTGTTGGTTTTCTGAAGAAATAGGTACTTTCATGTGCATTTGACAAAGCCTGCATGGTCTTTCACTTGTGAAAAAAACATAAAATTTCTATCATTAGTGGAAGATTATCCGGTCTTTCCCAAAGAAGTATGCAAGAACCTAATAATCTCCTAGTCATCATCGGCAATCTGAATGAGGTCATTTTATTTGTTAACTGTTTATGTACATTTACTAGCTAGTATACAAAATTTTTTTTAAAATCACTGTAAAATCAGTGAGCAAAAATACTCCACAGCACAAAGAAATATCAATATTGCCATTTTTATTGTATTAGTTGGAATTTCCTGTATGTTTTAGAACATATGCATAAAAATCTTGACAATCTTGAAAATCAACATAAAAATCTTGACAATCTTACAAATCAAATATTAATTTTACTTACCATATATACCTGTTGATATGCAAGGAAAAGCCTGTAAGAATAAAATGAAAAAATTCCTAGATAACTGCATCATAAATCAACAAACATTTCTTACACAAACATCTAAATTATATTCAACATGTATTACTGTGAGCTAATGCTCCCTAATGATACACCTGCTCTTTAACTATATACAAAAGGTTACAAATGGTTGAATATTGACTGTGAGTAAAAAGGAGGAAGAAGTCGGAGATATCTTAAAAATGAATCCTAAATATAAGGCATATCATACAAAGGTACTGGCAAAATATTTGTATTGTATCGATTACCTTTGTTGAGAAAAATTGTTATGGACTAACTTATTAACAAACACACACTAAAAACAGTATACCCCCATCCCATAATCTGTCGTGCTTACTAGTAATCAAGGTAGACAAAAAGATGATGAACATTTTATGCTAACGACACCTGACCATTTAAAAGAGGTTTAGTTTGGTTATACTTGGATAGAGTTGTTTCCAAAAAAATCTTCTATATGCTCAAAAATACAAATAAAAAAGTTTACCAAAAATATATTTATATTTTTCTGTTTCTTATTCCAATCTTCTACAACGATTAACAACTTTTTAAACACAAAATGAGACCCAAAATAAATATAAAACAGACAGAATAACATTGAAAAGATTTTTAAAACAATAAAAGGATGTCTTGAATTTAAGACTTATTTAGGATCTACATTTAGGTCAGGATCTGTCCAATCAGAATGAATTCCCTATTTTCGGAATACAAGAGTTACTTCCCATTTGCAAGAGTTATCTTTCATAACAGCAGGTATCTAGTATTGAACAGATAGGGAAAAATCCCGTTTTTATTTTTTTTTAAATAATGTCTGTGGACTGACTCTTCCAGTACAACTAAAAAAACTGCAGAATTAGTTTGCATATCATAATAAATTTTACCGGATGCCTTGCTATATGTGAATAAAAAAATATTGCAGAAAAACAACTTTTTACCCACAGTAGGTATTATAAA
This sequence comes from Limnoperna fortunei, assembly GCA_944474755.1. NCBI lineage: Eukaryota > Metazoa > Mollusca > Bivalvia > Mytilida > Modiolidae > Limnoperna > Limnoperna fortunei. The sequence continues at coordinate 63,474,752 of OX104113.1, forward strand.
GTACCTGCTCTAAAGAACAGATAACTCTGCAAATGGGAGATAAATCTTGTTTACCGCAAGTAGGGAATTGATGTACCTATTTGTTTCAGAGAAAAATTGTTTTAATTTTATTTCAGCCAATTGCAATCATAAAAAATGATGAAATTTTTGTAATACACAAGATTTTATGTCAATATTTCTTTTTATATTGTTATGAACATTATAAATTTATTTATCATTCATTTTAAATTCCACTCCTAAGCAATTTTATACATTTCTGAAAATAGTCACGATTTCAACCTTAATCTCAGTTCGATTGGCAAAACATTTACAAGAGTAATGTGTTATCTCAACTTCATGCAAAGGTATAAGTTTTTATCAGGACTGGTGGTGCTTCTACTAGTACATAAAATATCGAGAACAATAAGAATGTAACATGCGCTCCTTAAAAAGTGGTCTTTACTAGTAAGACTTCTGAAGTAGAGAAACTTCCATTATAAATCTTTATATTTCCTGGCTTCACCATTTATCTATATCCCTTTTTATTATTACAAGTGGTTCAAAAAATCAATCTTTTATGCCATCTGTATATTTAAAATAAGTTTTCTTTCAGAATACATTTTGTGTCCAAGTGACTTGAATATGTAATGATAGAATCACAATACACTGTTTGTATCATTTTATTTCACAATAGTTAGTTTTAGTGTCTTAAATGTTGAATATAAGGCAATCCTTTTTTTTCAGTGGCTTTCTCACAAGTATAACCGTGAAAAAGCCACTACCAAATATCAATTGTCTTACATTTGTTTACATTATTTGCAATTTATAGCAAACATTATATATGAAATCCATTAAAAACTGGTAAAAATGCTGAATTAATTCTGTCAAAATAGCAAATGTCCAAGTGATCTGGCAAAAACATGGTACTACAGTGTCTTTTTTGTTTGTTTTAATGGTGTTTAATGCCACTTTCAGCAATTTTTCAGCTACATGTATGTCATAGCACCCAATTTTTATTAGGACAAGAATCTAGAGTCCCGTTGAAAACCCAACCTTTGGTAGAAAACTGGCAATCATAGTCAATTAAGATTGGAGTCGAACAAACCCTGTCCATAGTGAGGCTCAAATCTGCAATCTCAGTGTTGACAGACCAAATGATTAATAGTAGACAAACTACCTTAACCAGTCAGCCACCTAGGTCCCACTATGGTTTCAACCATATTGCATCTTATTTTTTTTATATTTTAGATTGTGTTTTATTTTATCTTGTTTTGATCATTTTTAACATTATGCAGACTTTTATTGGGAGATTAGTTGAATGGATTCATCCCCAATTAGTTATGCATAACCTGTAAAGAACTGCCTGTTATTTTTTGTATAAAGGTCAGTATGATGTGACCAGCATTATCAATCAGAAATCTAACATGGTAACAGCAACATAAATTAAGGCAGTTAAGTCATAAAAGTAGACTGCTGCGAGCCAGTGATGTGTTTTTATATAGAAAAATAAATAACAGTTAAATGAACTTGGTTAACAATAAAAAGACATACCACTGAAACAAGGTTGTTTTCATGCACTAATTTCAAACAATTATCATAAGAACTCTTGAGGCGTTCTTTCTGTTCACCGATAGGACCAACTGTATGTATTACATCTAAAATTACAAATTCTATTGAATTAGCATACATTTGTATTTTGTACACACGCAAACATTTGTTTAACCGTTTTTTTTCTTGGATGTGTATTTTGATAGAAAAAAATGTCAAAAAAATATAAGTTATCTCTCTTGTTGTAGACTTTTAGGCTGACACACATCTATCTAATAGTTAATAAGTAATATGATATTGCCAGTCTAAAATTTTATCTTCATTTCAAAAGTTATTTCCCTTACAGGTGACAAGCTGGTTTCCTGCCCTAACAGGATCCAGTTGTTTTATTTATTTTAAGGTTAAAATTTTCCATTTTATATAGATTGTAAGTAACACCTACATGAAAAGTATGCTCCTGAAGCTGAGAATTAAAAGTTGATATGTTAGTTGCAATGTTTTTTAAAAAGTAAAGTGTGTCTTTAAGACACAAATGATGCCCACACCTGACCAGCAACAAGACGGGTGTGTAGCAAGAAGCAGAAAATTTAAGAGAATTGAATGAAATATAAAATCAAAGTCCTGCACACTTTCATTATGTGTACATACATCCAACTAAATATAAAAAAGGAAGAAGAAGACAGCCAGACAAGACAGGTAACCCATTTCTGCTATCTGGGCCTGCAAACTGAATGTCCAACTATCTCTAGTTTTAAGGATATTTCACAAATATCAAAATCCTTCGCCCTGAATGCCCCAATTATGTGTACAAACAGGTTACTCTAAAATTAATTAGAGGATAGTCAGACAAGGTAAGGACCCCTAACTATATGGCCAGCAACATGCAAACGGACTATTTCTATGTTTATGATTGATTGGATGTTTGCTTTAAATATCATAAAAATCAAAATTCACACCTTCATTCTGTATACAAGCATTCTGCAAAAATTAAATGTAGTAACCAAAAACTAGGAAAAGTTATCTCAACAAGATAATCCAGATGGACAGACAAGGGTAAATTAATAATAATTATATATAATTTTATGAATAACTTTATGGATGGTACAAAGAATGTAACTGGAAAATGGTCTGTACTAACAATAATAGCTTTTTAATTTTGTAAATGGAAGTACTGATAAGGATTTTAATGTGATTTTGTTTTTGATACTGACTGCAGGGCTGCATAGAACTTGTCTTTTAAACCTAGGAGCCTTGGTGGCCGAGTGGTTAAGGCAGTTCGTCTACTATTGATCATGTGGTCTGTCAACATTGAGACTGCTGATTCGATTCTCACTGCAGGCAGGGTGTACTCCACTCCAATCTTAATTGACAAGGACTGCCAGTTTTCCATATGGCAGGTCAGGGGTTTTCTGGTTACTATGGCTTCCTCCCCAAATTAAAACTGGATGCCATTATATACATGAAAAATTGCTGTGGCGAAAAACACCAAACAACCAAACCAAACCAACTTTTTAAGCATTCGCTAATGAAATCTTTTTTCTCTTGCATTACAATTTTTGCATATCTGCATTGGTATTGATGTTAGCTAGATTTGCCATTTAACCAGGGAATCACATTAACTAAATATATTACCCTTGGTCAATTAAAATTCAATGCTACTTACATTTTGATGGTAATTTATATCCTGCAAATAAATACAAAAACTATTAGCAAATGCATGTTATTTGAACTGAAATCAGCATTTTTCATTTAAGATGGGATTTTGATATAAATATTCACTGCCTGTCATTTTTTGTATAAAGGGTTATGTACTTAACTTGTACTTAATCATTAACCACAGGTGCTGACAGGCAAATTTAACTTTAGTCAGCCAGTCACAAAGTTGCCTGACCTCATGTCTGGTATACTTAGTTTAATAAAAGTCTCGTTAAAATTTTGCAGTACCCTTCAAAATTTGTTTGGCAACTTTTTCAATCATTTTCAACTTTTGGGAATTCAAATCTGTTATTGTATTGTAAACTGGCTCCAATGGTAGATAAAATCAATGCATCTTTGAAGTAAAGCTATAATGACTGGGTGTATTGTTTTTGTATAATTTTTAACACACATATACATTGTACTTCATGCATCAAATGTCAAAATATCACTATCAAAGTTTCATTTCAGATTTGGAATGTGAACAATATGTCATGAATTTTCCCTAGATTGCACACACTACAAACAGATTGACAACTAAAGGAATATCCGTGGATTATTGGTTCTATTTCCTTTCAAATCCACACTTCCAAACAGAGTACTTTGAAATTAACTCCCATGATGTAAATTTTCAACATGCATATATAAGGAATTCTAAAATTTTTAAATAAACTTTTTTATTATAGCTTTTGTTCCAATACAACTTAATATAAAAGACAGTTTTACATTGACAAATATTTGAAAAATAACATACACAATATGAGATAATATTCTGCTAATAAACTATCAATAAGACACAACAACAATATCTAATCATTTTTCTCACAAAAGATGAGAAATAATGAATTTTTTTACAACATATAAATAATATGATAACAAACCACCAGTTATCTTTGCCTCCCCAGTCTTGCAGCCTCTCAAAGTGGCACATTCTTCCACAAGTTTTTTACCTGCAGCTCTGTGTATAGCCCCATCAACTGAATATAATGAGACATCGAAAACTCAGTAATCATTCTCATAAACACATGTACTAAAATTGTTTTTGTATGAGGACACATTTTCAGTTCAAAATTAACAAAATATCCTTTTTTAATGATTTATTAAAGTTTTAATTTTTTGCTTTATATGTTTAATTATTTCTTAAAAACCTCAGTCATTCTACCAATATTTAAAATAAGTTTGTCAGTATTGGGATGTACAAATTATCTATAACTTTAATAACAAAGGAAAAATTAGACAAAAACATGAATGAATTGTCCTTAAGTCTGTGAAACAAACCTTGTATGTGCAATCTATTTATGAATAATTTGTTTTAGTTGTCACTTAAGTGGGGGTACGGAGCTTCTCTTTAACGTAGATGATAATAAGTGATTCTAAAATATCAACAGAATTAATAAAAGCAAAATTTCATTTATTTAAGTGATCTTTTAGTTCCACTCCTATTTACATATACTTTCGATATTGCATACAAAAATAAACGGACAAAGAGGAATTTAAGTAGAATTGTAATTGCCAGACAAACCAATACATGGTACTAGTACACACATTTTTTTAAGATTTTAAATCCTTACCTCCACCAACCCTAAATATATGGAATGAAAATTATTTTCTTACCTCCCCCACCACCTAACAATGATTCGTTGGCAGCATTAACTATAGCATCGATCTCAAGTGTAGTTATATCGCCTCTCCATAGGGAAACTTTCTTATTTAGATCTGGTCTAATTTCTCGTTTTACTCCAAAACCTTTTCCATAATGGTTTTTCTTTACTGAAATAGTTATAAACTTCTATATTCAATGTTTTTTTGGTGTGTTAAATATAAATAAAACATTTTTATGAAACCATTATATAAATATATTGTAACATAATACTGCATTTTTCCTTTGATCTTTTTATTGATTAATCACACTTAATTTGTGTGTTGTGCAAAATCATTCTTTAACATAAGACGTTTCTTGTTAAACCATGGTTAATGTCACCTAATAAAAATCCATACTCAACTAGACTGACTGTGTAGCACATGATGGCCTGACAACAATAATGTCACATCCATTTCAAATTCTATTGATTTACTTATGTTACAAAACATATATACCACGCCTTTTACCATTTAACGTATTTAAACTACTCAACATAAGCGTCTGTAGTTTAAATATGTTAAATGGTAAAAGATATGGTATATGTAATACTTAAAGAAAGTAATATTAAATCACGTCCTGAATATAGCTGAAATATTGCTTGCTGGACGTTAAACAACAATCAATCAATCAATCAATCAGTAATATTAAATATAAAAAAAGAAAATATTTACTCATGTCATCTATAAAGCCACACAAGCCTTAGAATATTAAAGTCAAACATATGTTTGATAGAATGCCATATTAAAACACACAAAAATCTCATTCTGTATATAGTACTTTCAATATTATAACAAGCATTACTATGAGCTGATGCTCCTTGATGATACTACACTATATATACATATTTATACAAAACAATATATGCTATTGACAGCTGAAAATTGACTACATGTAAGTTGGTAAACATGAATTAGGAGTCAGAGGAGTTTGAAAATAAATCCCACAATACGCATGATCATACAAAGTTATTGACAAAATTTCAGTATTGCATCATTTATCATGGCTGAGAAAAATGTGAAAAAAAATTGTTTCGGTTGGACACACACAAAAAAAATCGTATACCCCACTCTCCTATGGGGAGAGATGGTATACATATAATAATACTCCCCAATGTATCTTATTTCTGACACATTATAAGATTTGTTACCATCAAAGTACATAACCCTTGCGAATGGAAACAACCTTAGAATTTAAAGCATTTTCAAAATTTCTGGCAACAAATTTAGATAATGACTCTATCAATACATGTAAAAGAATCAATGATATTCTTGTCAGAACTGAAGTGATGCTACTGGGCAGGTCCTGTGGTAGACAGGAACTTTTTATATTGAGAAGGGTTAGGGATCACAGATGGTCATCAATTTATATGATAAGGAAACCAGAGGCTTTCAACAGCCAGTATCGCTGATCACCTCCTTAGTTTGTTTTTAATCCATATTATTCCCCGCGATAGCAGTCATTATCAATTGCAGACTGTCATAAAAAACATGAACTTGGTAGACAATCATTCAATAAATGTTACTGTTTGGTTTAAATTGGTGGTTTCAGATAAGAAGCTTTTACGACTTTTTACGTAGATTTCTATGTTAAATAAAGTTTTGCAAAGCAGGAATCTTGGATTTTCTATAAAAAAAACAAAAACTTTTTAGAGAACCATTTAATAATCATTCACATACAGTATGACCTTTAACAGTTTTTTAGCATTTAAACATTTTTCCTATTGTGTCCTATGTCAGTCTAAAATGGTTGGAATTTTGAATTTCCGATTGGCATAAAAAAAACTTTATTGTGGATAATCTAGTTTTGTTTCAATTGTTTGACTGGTTTAAACAAAGAACCCTTTGTTTTAACATTTGTTTATATAGGGTCCTATGTTAAACTGAGTCCTGCAGTGGTGGCCATTATGGATTTTTATAATCAAAATACAGAAATAAACTTTGTTAGGACCATCCAAAAAACATTCAACATACACTACAGTGTCAATCAGCAGATTCTGAGAAGAGGGCATGTGAACATTTTTCTAATTTGGTTCCTGCTATGATGGCCATTACGACTTTAGATTGGCATAAAACACATACCCTATAGAGGAGCACCTACAATGTAATAAATATTGCTGATACATTTTGTGTCCATTGGTTAACCAGTATCGCAGAACATTTTTCAAGTAATGTCTCATATTCAAGTCTTGCGGTGGCAACCATTTTGGATTTCTCCGGATCCGAATTTTAAAAAATAAATTATTTAAAGAACCATTCAGTAAATATTGTGATAAAGTTAATAAGTTTCAAGTGGACCAGAAGATTAAAAAGTAAGAATTTACAGACAATGACATTTCCTCTGCAGTCTCAAAAAGATGCAAAGTGATGAATTAAACAGTATCTTGGTTGTAATGTCTTAAATTCAGAGAAACCATCCTGATATCTTTTAGTGGAATTGCCCTAGAGATTAACAGTTATATTGTACCTAAAAGTAATCATGTAGTTCCTTTAAGTACCCCTTAACAACAAAACAGTAACAGTACAAAATCGTTTGATATCCAGCAGCTACAGATCAATTGTTTGTTTGTTTTAATAGTATTTAACACCACTTTCAGCAATTTTTCAGCTATATCATGGTGTCTAGTTTCTATTGGGGGAGGAAGCCACAGTACCTTGGGAAAAACACCAACTTTTGGTAGAAAAACTGGCAATCCTGGTCAATTAAGCTTGGAGTGAAGTGGATCCTGCCCACAATCTCAGTGCTGACAGACCACATGGTCAATAGAAGATGAATTACCTTAACAACCTTGCCACCGAGGACCCCAACATATAGATTGTCATTCCCTAAAAAACTACATACTTTTTACCATGCATGTCTTATTTTTTCATATTTACTTTATGCAGAAATGTACCCATGAATAATTTACCATTTCTTCTCTGAAGAAAATGTTTGTTTTTATTGTAATAATCTTCCCAGGTAAGCACACCATCTAAGGTTTTATATTTATCATCACATTTGTACAGTTTCCTTTTTTCTTCAAGGGTCATATGAAGGTACTTTTCTGAAAAAGAGAAGAATCAGTTTTCTCTACAAGAAACACCTCATTTACTAAAATTGAAAATTGTGTATAAGCATTCCATTTTGCAATGAGTAAGTGCCCTGACATAATAGAACGTGTTAAATAACAAAATTATATTTGCATTCTTTTCTAGTGCCAGTCCTACAGTGACTTGAGGGCCAAGATCAAATATGTTTGTTTGTATGATGTTTAACATGACTTTCAGCAATTTTTCAGCCACATCATGGCGACCAGTTTTTATTGGGGAGGAAGCCGGAGTACACAAAGAAAACCCTTGACCTTTGGTAGGAAAGATCAAATATGCATGTTACAGTGTCTTCTTAAATGTCCTCATCTTAGCATGTGTTTGATGTGTGTAGTCAGTTTTCATGAAATCTTGTCAGAGAATGGTGGACATTCAGTCCACCAACTATCTCAGAAATACTGGACCGAAGCAGCCTTTGCCACACTAAATTTTTTTTATTGTTGCTTTTGCTGGACCCAAAAGAGTTGTATCATGTTGCCATAGCTAACCTGTAATTGCACTATATTTAGACATAAACATTTTGGTGAAGTTTAAACAATAATATTCCTTGCAGTTTATTATAGAGATATCATGTTCATCTGAAGAAAAATGTCCAAAGAATATAAATAAAATAACAATATAGTTAATCCTTTAATATTTTTCCTGTTTAGCACACATCCAAATGCACAAAGCTGTACATGTGCTGCAACCAAACAGCTTCATGGAACATCTACAGACAATATCATGACTAGTTATATTTTTTCTTTCATTTTTACCTCATATATTTATCTTAGCTAATGATTGAAATAAAAAAAAATTGAAAGAACTTTTATCTTCAACAAAATTAAAAGTGATTCTTCATCAAACAGTTACAATATTTCATGAAAGTCTGTTGTACTTTACTTTTTTCATATTGATCACTTTCAGTAGTTAGACATATCCAGGAAATAAACAAATGGTGCATAATCAATTTTAAATGCATGAAACATTTGAATAATGTTTTGTTTGTTTGAATGATGTTTAATGCCATTTTCAGCAATTTTTTAGCTATATCATGCATGGCAATCCTTGTCAATTAAGATTGGAGTCGAGTACACCCTGCCCGCAGTGAGAATTGAACCCGCAACCTCAGTGTTGACGGACCACGTTATTAATAGTAGAGGAACTGCTTTAACCACTTGGCCGCTCAGGCCCCTGTAAGTTAGCAAGTCTTTGCAAGATTGATTCGTGTTTCACAAATCACTTACCACGTAAGTATCACGATTAAACAGAAAATATGTAAATTAGTCTAGATACCCTTGTCTTCTGTTATTTTTGTCATTAACTTTTGTCGTGTTATGTGCTCATTTTGGGTAGATTCCTTCGATTTATGCATGCTGGCAGCAAGTAAAAGTGGTCCGCGGATAGGAAATAACTTTTTCCCTCTGTTGCTAGATTTGAACGATCTGGACCAAGTTGTTTGAATACGATGTCTCACAGTAAAAATGGTGGACAATTTATTCATATCAAGGAAAACTGAAAGCAAACTGAAACTAATGAATAATTTCCATCCTGCTACAGGCGGAAGTTACACTACCAAACTTAAATGATTGTTGCACAGCGGCAAGATAAGATTATCCGGAAAACGATTCGTATCAGTGATGTTTTGTTTGTTTGTTTAACGCCACTTTTAGCAATTTTTCAGCTATATCATGGCGTCAAGTTTTTATTAGGGAAGCCGAAAACACCGACCTTTGATAGGAATACTTACAATCCTTGTCAATTATGATTTGAGTCGAGCGCACCTTGACCGCAGTAGGACTCACAGAACCCGCAGTCTCAGTGTTGACAGACCACGTTATCGGCCACCCAATCGGAAGTCGGCCGATATCCCGAAAACTGATTTGTGTCCCTTTTCCGTATATATGTCTTTTACTGGGCCATACTTGACTCGGTATGATGACGTCACTGAATCTGTGACCAGCAAACACATGACGTAAAATCTAACGTTGGTTATAAGTTGTGAGAATGTCGGACCTGACGTTACTTATCAACAACGAAAATGCAACGTTGTTGTTACGTCTTTAATTCGTAACGTAATTAAGCACGTTTAACTGACGTTGTTAAAACGTTGTCAAAAATAGCAACATTTGTATAACATTGTGTATACGTTGTTAAATCACGTAAAACATAACGTTAATTCAACGTGTTTTTTACGTTACAATAAACTTAGCGAACATATTTGCAACGTCCTTGTAACATTTATTAGTGTTCGACTTATTTAAGAACCCATGTACGATTTTTTGAAAAGATAGTGTGTTGGGTTGGAGTAGATGGAGATTAGATAAAAAATATTTTACAGTTTAACATGTATGTTTTAAAATAAAGAATATAGTTTAAATATTTTAAGTATTTTAAAACAAATGATATTAAACAATTTTTCTTTCTGTTTAAAAATCTTTCATGGATTGAAGACTGGGTGGGAGGGTTTCGACATAATAGATTCTGTACATTTAAAAAAAATAAATGAATTTCCACAAGAATTTAATTAGCATGTTCCTTCTCAATCTGTTTTGCTTTTTTCAAATGGTCTCTTACTGTGTTTTTTATTAACTGGCGGTTAACGGGGGTGGGGGATTGCAACATAGATACTTTACATTGTATCAAATTTTATGAATTTCTACCAAAATTAATTAACATTTCCCGGTCAGTTTCGTTCCCTTTATTTCTCTGTATATATCTCTTACAGTGGATTTTGTTCTTGCCGATCGAATGTAAATAGCAGGGGTCATGAAATTACACAAGTGTTGTAAAACCACCCGTGCATGCGTAATTTGATATCTTGTGAGTGTTTGCTATTGAAACAAAGAAATCTGGGTCATTCGCAACATGGAAAGAAAAGACAAAGCTCAGAAGTAAGTATATACAAGATACAATAGACAAAATTCATAAGAAAACGTTTACCATAGTTTTGATATGCAATCATTCTTCTTTTAATTCTTTAAGAACACGAATTTGAATATTGTATATGTTTAGTTGTGACATTCGCACAATTTAATTCCTTTTTCTAAAAATCACGTTCGAATATTTATAGTTCTACTACACGCACTTGAGTCCTGTAAGCGCCTATCGTTTAATTGAAAACAAGAATGAATAGAAATGCGTGTATAAAATGCAGTAATATTTTAGACCTAGTCGTGTCATAAATGTCAGAGGAAAGCACACACTGGCTGCTCACTCTGCAGATTTAAGACCTCGACGGTAGGCGAGTGCGGAAACTGGGGTACTGGAGTAGGCCAACGTTACATCGGAGCAGCCGGCCGCTAGAAGAACATATGCTGCCGAGTTCTTCGACTGGGTATCCTGAAGGCTGGGCTTCGACAAACCCACCATGGTGGAGTCCATGGACTACTAACAACTAACAACCGTCCGACCGAGGGTATTTATTTATCAGTGTAGGACGTTTAAAAACCACCAACAAGAAGAAAAAGACCTATTCATTTGGGTCTTATAATGTATTTATAGTTGATCTTTTTTCGTGAAATATGTCCTTAACGCATTTCAGCCAGTCGACATTTTCTTATGTGCATTTGGACCCCAAACTGAAATATTTTGTAAACATCGCTTATACAGGAAATAATCAGGTTCCTATTATTCTTCTTTCATTTTTGCACATATTTCAGTAGGATTAAGATATATGTATAGTAAAATCATTTATTGGTTTTTTTATCGTCGTACAGCTCAAGCTGTTTACTGCTCTGGGTGGTAGCTCTGGTTGGGACTCCATACGGCGAATGATGAAGACAATTTGCAGCAATGCATTATGGTCTGACTACAGTTTACTAGGGAAAAAGGACAGCTGCCATTACCGAATCTTTCTGTGTGTTGTCAGATGATGATACTTAAGTTATTTTCTAAATCATTGTATTATAATTAATAATCAATCCACAACACAGGATTGTTACGTGTTACATAATACATGCTTATATGAAAGGAAGAGCAAAAATGTTTTTGTTAACACTTTTAAATAATTATTATTTGGACCAATATGAAACTGTAAACCCTTATCAATCTTTGCAAATGAGCAATTTATCGAAGTACAACTACTGTTTACCAGATGACAAAAAAAATACCGAAAGATTTATTAATTATTTTCTTTTTCTTCAGGGGCATACAGAAAAAAATCCTCCGTCAGCCACAGAAATGGATGCGAAGGAGATTATAACGGAATGCCTAAAACATGCCCCTATTAGGCCAGGGGATCCAAATGTAAGGTAAGTTTAATAATTGCTTTCTTAGGGTAAACCAAATAATACTGTATTCAGAACATAGATTGTCTCAAAACATTTTCAGATTTATGTTAGTTTTTCCTTAAATTGTGGTTGACGCAATTTTCAGCAATTTTTCAGCTGTATCATGAAGCCAAAGTTTTTTTGCGGGAGGAATACACAGTAAAAAGCCCGAACAAACCTCAATCCTTGTCTATTATTAAGTTTTGTATTCGAGCACACCCTGCAAGTCGTAAGGCGCGATCCCGCGACCGCAGCGTTTACAGAAACGTGGTCAATAGAAGATGACTAACTACCATAACCACGCGACCACCGACGCCCTCGTTTCAAAATATTAGCGTACAGACACACACTGATATAAAAACTTGTATCATGGGACCAAATTCATAAAATTACAGTACATTTTCTGTAAAGCTTTACACACACTTCAAACATGACCACTGCTACCATGTCGTATAAAGAATGCTTAATGTACTCAATTAAAAAATAATAATGTAATAGATGGTTAAAAAGAGTCTATCAGATAAAGAAATTATTGCTTTAATTCTTATGAAAAAAATAGGAAGATGCAAGACATTTAATTAATTAATTTATTTATTTATTTATTTATTTTTAGGTGCCAGAATCCAGACAGCAACCAGTTGTAACTGTATTGCAAAACTCGGCAAAATCTTTTAAAAAGTTAATATATTGATTGTATATTACAATTATCTTTATTCAATAATGCATAATTATACCCCTAAGGGTTGAAAGCATACAAATAAACAATTACAAATAAACATTGAAACTTCAAATACACAAGATTGTTTAAGTGCATATATAATAACAACTATATATGATAAATAAAAGTATTATCAGTAGTGGTGAATCATGCAATTACAGGTTCCACTTTCCTCAGTACAAGTGACTTTTTTATAAATGTAGCAACGTGTTGCAAGTGATTCGATGACGACAATATTTTCACTAGGTTATTTATTTGTATTATGTCATTTTCCAGTTTGAAAGTTTTAATATTTTTATGTTCAAATTCATCTCTAATAGATTTGTATTTAGGGCATTTGAAGAAGAAATGGAATTCGTCTTCAATGTCATTTGTATGACAGTACTGGCATATTCTATTTTCTCTTTTTATTCGTTTATATCGCCCTTTTTCAATTTCTAAAAAGTGATCACTTATTCGCATTTTGCATAAATTTTTTCTATTTTCGAAATCAGTTTTCATAATGAAACTTTCAATTTTGTATTCAGTTTTAATTTGGCTGTATAGAAATATTTTATTGTCATTAGTAGATGATTTTAGTTTATTAAAGAATAAGTCTACATATTTTTTTTTCAATTTTTGTTTCATATAATTAAGAGATGTTTGATTCAAGTAGTCTAATTTGTTTAAATCAATATCGTTTGATATGCATATATTATTCACATATGAATACCACGAATATGTTCCATTTGTATGAAGATTTTTTGATAAAATAAAAGCATCGTCCAATAATGGATTGCTAGTGCGACTTAAAAATCTTATTAGATACTTGACGGATTGCATTTTAATGAATGTATCTAATGGATATTGAGCTAATTCGGCTCGAGCTGCTATATTAACTGCTTGTTTGCTGAGTCCCAATATAAATTTACAGAATTTCAAGTTTGATTTTTCTATGTAGCTAGTATCTATAAGTGAAATGATATCAAATTTTGGATTATCTTTGCTTCTGTTTAAAGATTTAATAACTTTTTCATAAAAGTCCATATACCAAATTTCTGAGTTATATGTAAGGATTGGTCTAACTAAAGATTCAAAAAGTTTTTTATATACGTTTAAAGGTATATTTGTTAGTGGGTTTAAATATTTAAACATTGAGAACATTACTTTGTTTCCCTTTTTGGATAGTTCTAAATGAGAGGAGTGAAATTTTCCTGACGATTCAATAATATTTCCTAGATATTTATATTTCAATACTATTTCTATTTTTTCTTCACCAATGAAAAAGTCATTTATATTATCTATTATATTTTTTTGTTTGAATATCATAATTTTAGTCTTTTTTGTATTAATTGAAAGTTGCCAATTAAGACAATATTCATGTAGTTTGTTTATAGATTTCTGAAGTCCTTTTGGAGTTTCAGAAAGTAGTAGGATATCGTCTGCAAACATTAAACAGTTTAGAGACATATTTTCAAGAGTAACTGGTTTACATTCCTGAGAAAAAATGTCAGGGATGTCATTTATATATATATTAAAGAGTAGAGAGCTTAGGTTATCTCCTTGTTTCACACCTCTTTCTATAGTAACAGATTCCGATAAAAAGTGTTGCGATTTGACCGAGGCAGTAGAACATTGGTACATGTTTTTGATTGTATTATATAACTTTTTTCCTAAGTCTTTATTTTTTAACAGTTTATATAGTAGACCGATTCTCCAAACAGAATCAAAGGCTTTCCTTAAATCTACAAAACAGCCAAAAACTTTCTTTTTTTCATTGTTGACATATTTATTCAATAAAGTTTTAAGAACAAAGAGACTGTCTGAAGTTCGATTATTTTTGCGGAATCCAAATTGTGAAGGATTTATTTTAGCTTCAAATATGTTTAGAAGTCTAACATTTATAATCGAGTTGAAAAGTTTACTTAAACAGTTGGTTAGGGAAACTCCTCTGTAATTTGATAAAGTAGAGGCATCTCCACTTTTAAAAATTGGAACTATGAAGGAATGATTCCATTTTTGAGGGTATAAAGATGTGTCTAGTATAAGATTGAAAAATTTTGCTAAAGCAGACAATAAGACAGAACTACTGTATTTTATTACTTCATAACATATAAGATCAGGACCACAGCTTTTGCCATTCTTTAATCTTTTGATCTGGTCTTTGATCTCAGAAATAGTTATCGGTTTATCAGTATCTTTTTTGAGAAGATTTTGTTCTTGATTTATTAGATCAAGATTTACTTCATTTTCAATGTTCTTATTAATTTTATTTGGATTTCCTTGATCTTTGAAATGGTTAGCAAATTGATTAAGATCAATATTTGGTTCATCTGTTACTTCCTTTTCATGTTTTATGTTTTTCAAAATTTTCCAAAATTCTTTGCTCTCATTTGTGGAAAGATTACTAATTTTGTTTATTATATTTTGTTTGTATTCTTTTTTTAATGACTTTGATAATTTTCTTAATGACTTAGAATAAAAAAAGAATTTTTGTTTGATTTCTTGATTATAAGGTAACAATTTGAGTTGTTTACTGTATTTATTTACTGTATTTCTTAATTCAAGATATTTATTATTGATGTGAGCTGATTTTTTCATCTTTTTTTTCTTTTTAAAGTATTTTTGTTTCATGCATTTAGCTGATAAATTGATATAAATGTCTGATATCTTTTCACTTGCCATGTTAACTCCATCTAAAGTCTTTTCAAAATTATAGTCATTATAGTTTGTTATATTTTGGAAAGTATGGTTTTCGTATAATTCTTTTTCTAATAGTATTCTGGACAATTTTGTCCATCTAAATACATATTCTTGTTTGTTGTAATTGTTTTGAAAGTTGTTTATTATAGCATCACATTTAAGGTAAGTAATTAACTGATTATGATCAGAGAAGTGGGTTGGATATTGAACTTTAAAGTATTTGACTGAGGACAAGAGTCTTTCGCTCACAATTGCATAATCCACCACACTACAACCCTTCTGATTAAAACATGTTATATTTCCAAATAGATCCCCAATAAATCTACCATTGAGAAATCGTAATTTAGCAGAAACACAGAGATCTAATAATTCTCTTCCCTGTACATTGGCAATATTATCTTGTGTTTTTCTTGGAGTTTGGATGTCACCAGAATAATTATTTGGTAATATTTCACTTAGATGTGTATTGTTTTCATCATTTACAATAAAATCAGGTAAGTTGGATGTCCTTGAATTAAAGTCTCCCATAAGTAGTATTTTACCATTTTTTGATATATTACTTATTTCACTTTCTAAATTTTCATATTCATTATTATAATGAGGCGAGTTAATTGGTGGAATATAAATAGCACATAAGAATATGTCTTCTTTTATACCAAAGAAATTTTTATCTAATTTAAGCCAAATTCTGTTTGGAGATTTTGAAATATTCTTTAAAAATATAACTCCCTTCTTTATTTCATTTTTTATGTATATGATGATTCCTCCACTGTTTCTTTTGGCTTTTTTATTTTTGGTTCTAGTTGTTGAAATAGACTCATAATTAGGTATTTTAACACAAGTGTCCTTATTTTTCCAAGTTTCAATAAGAATATTGATATCATGTTTTAAACATTCTAAGAATTCAGAATCTCTGTGTTTCTGTCCTAATCCATTTACATTCCAACTCGAGATAGAGATGGTTTTAAAGTATTTGTATGATTTTGTATTAAACATATTATTTTACAATTTTGCAAGAAAAAAAACTATCAAACCAATCATTCCTTTATTTTTGCTGTCTATCATTTTAAACAATAAAAATCCAATTTGTTGCACCTCTTATATTTCATGTAAATTCAATGTTTAATTATATGTATTTACATTTTTTATATAATTATTCAGTGAACATTTTTTTTAGAACAGACAGTAGGTCTATGTTCATTAACAAAGACTGTTAATTGAACAAATATATATAACACATCATACAAAAGTCTTAGATGATCATAATTCAAATACATATATATATATATATACATACACATACGCATACATATACATACATACACATACATACATACACATACACATACATATATATATTACAAAATTCTAAGATCCGATGTCATATAGATCTGTGTTGTGAATAAACTGCTTTTGTATTTTTTGCTCTCTCTACAACACTTATTGTTATTTATTTGCTTTGTGTATTGACTGTAAGTAATTGTTGAACATATGTTTTAATATGTATTGCCTTTGTGTGTTGTAATTAATGTAGCTGTATTTGTGTCTCTATGTATTAATGTCTTAAATCAACTACTGTTGATATTTTCTTTGTGTCCTCTTGTACAACTGTGTGTCAGAGGCTTAATTAACTGTCTTGTAAAAATAGGAAACTCATTTATTTTTCTATTTAATTGTACAAGTCATTTGCATCGTTTTTCCTTTGAAAATCGTATTTTGTATTTCACCCATGTATTTTGTGGAGCCTGCAGCAGAGCTTTTCGAGACATAAAGGCAGTTATATGTAGCTTTTTATATGTTCCTTGAATTCTTGAAATGTTCACCATTTGGTTTCTCTTGCATTTGTTTTACGTTGGCTATCAGAGATGTATTGTTGTGGTTAATAAACACGATGCGGTTATGACCATATTTCTTTCGAGGAAAAAACGGAACAGTGATTTTCAGGAAGACATTTTTTTTCATATATGCAACAATTGCATATTTCAATTACGTTAGACAAACGTCTGTGGAACGTGTTATGTATTATCTTTAATGTTGTGACAACGTTTACAGAACATCTTCGTCAAAATCATACGTAGTCTAAATGTCGGGTGTACGTCACGATTTTTTCGTAACGTTTGGTGAATGACTGTTAAACGTCGTAAATTAGTTGCAAAAAACGTTAAGGCGACGTTAAGAAAACCATCAATTTTTTCGTAAAAATAACGTTATATAGTAACGATACTGCAACCAAAAACATACATTTTAACAACGTTTCTACGACGTAAAATTGTTTGCTGGGACACTCATTAAACTAGAAAACATTCAGCTTGACGCTGTGCGAATAGTCAAAAACTCTCTTATCATATAACTTAAATATTATTGTTGTTTTCAGGAAAAGCTACCCAAAAAGAAAATGAAAATTTTTTGGCAAAAAATATAGAAAAACTCAAACAGGAGAATATTAATTTGAAATTTTGTCAATATGCTTTAGGAGTAAGCTCCAAAACTTCAAAAAATGGCATGAGAGGAGAGCTTGGATGCCTACCACTAATTTTTGATGTGTACATAAACATGGTTAAATATTGGTTAAGACTCCATGAGATAAGTTATAACAACACTTATAATAAGAAAAGGGAAAATCATCCAATATTAAATGCAGCCTTTAAAGAATCAGAAAAGATGGCAAATAATAACCAAGAATCTTGGTTAAATTGTATTCAAACAATATTCAAATTTTTAAACATTGAACATATTTAAATATTTAACGTATTTAAATGCAACCAGTTATAAACATACATATATTATTAATAAAATTAGACATAAACTAAAGATGAAGCTTATTGATATTTGGTTTAAAGATATAAATAATGATATTAAAAGTAAAGCTAAAGTAGGAAATAAGTTGAGAACTTACAGAAAAATTTAAATATATATATCAACTTGAACCATATCTAAATATAGGTTCTGAAAATCAAAGAAAATATCTAACAAAAAACAAGACTCAGTGACCATGATTTAAATATAGAAAGAGGTAGATATACCAACTTAGAAATACACCAAAGAATATGTTACATGTGTAAAAATGAAGTGGAGGATGAGAAACATTTTTTATTAAATTGTCCAAATCTAGAAGAAATTAGAAAACCTTTTATTGAAGAAATAAATAATAAATATTGCAATTTTAAAAACCTTTGTATTGATAATAAATTCGTGTGGTTAATGAGCAATGAAGATACATTTGTTATAAAACTTTTATTGAAATTAGTCGTTGAATTGAAAGAAAAGCGTAATGTATTAATCAGCTAAGATGATAGAGTTGTCTCCCCTTGCTCAGTTCTTACTGGATAACCTTATTACATTTTATATATCTATGTTCTTATAATGAATACAATTATGTTAAAATGAAACTTTTGTTTATTTATTAGGATTTGTGATTTTGTTTCTTTCCTTGATTAAATTGTAATTGATTCTGCCTCTAACGGGCATCTTTAATTGGTAAATAAAAATCTGTTCTGTTCTGTTCTGTTATTGCTATTGTTGAGAATGCTGTATTGTTGTTGTAGTTAATGTAGATAACCCTTTAAGGAAACTGCCGATATGCAAGGCATAATTAATTGCTCGTTTCTTAATCCTATTTTTCACAATATAATGTAATATGTAAATTTGATTATTATCGCAATACATATAGTATAAACTAAGTCAGTATGTCCGCAGAGTGGAAACGGAGCCACACTTTACACATTTACACTGACAGGACTACGCTTTCAAAGAAGGCGATTCATGACAACTGCTAGTCAGTTTTACGTTCGTGTTGTGCTAAATTTCTCCTTTCTCGTGCAGCACGAGTATATATAAACAGTTAAATGATATTTTCGAGCCTACAGGGATTTTCTGTCATAGGAGTGTAGTGCTGCAAAGGCCGCAAAGGAAGATAAATAAATGGTGGTTTCTGACATTTAAGTTAAGGTCGTCCCTAAATAAATTTTATACTAGTAGATGGTGACGTATATTCTTCAGTCATTTTCAGGTCTCTCCTATCATTCGCAACCTTATAGATATTACCATTGTAACATACAGACGTCACTAGTGAAACTGTGTCTGCTACTCACATCACACCATCCTTACAAGTCAGGGTTTCTGTGTCCACATGTGTCCACGAACCCCTGACAAACTTAGCTAGGAAATTCCCGGGCTAGAAGATTTTCGTATGACGTCAATCCTTTAAAATATCAACTAATGAAATTGCTTGAAAGAAGCAAGTGTTTGGCAGTAGTCATTCTTACTCATTCTGGAGTGTGAAGAAAACGTAACGCAACTAAATAATAACGCGGTAATAACAAACTATTAACACTACTGTACAAAATACACTGATTTTCACATGGTCTACGCAACACATCCGTTTGGTTTATTTACAATCGACATCGGGATATCCCCTAACCAAGTCATGAATGAAAGCGAGCTTTTGATTGGCTACATTAAGGTACGATGTAGCCAATCAAAATAGTGACTTCTAGCCCGGGAATTTCCTAGCTAAGTTTGTCAGGGGTTCGTGGACACATGTGGACAAAGAAACCCTGACTTGTGAGGATGACATCACACGTTCTTCATAAGGGTTCGTCGTACTTATTTGTTCGATATATAATTTTCATTTGTTGCTTGTTGTATAATTCCTTATGTATTGAATTGTAATTGTAACTTCCAATAATTATTATTTTGTTTTTTAGAAATGAGGCATTTGCAATTATCTTTTTGAATTATGCGTCCAAATTTTATTCTAAGATTTTAAGGATGTCATATTTCTTTTTAGTTTCAAAATAATGCGGGTTTTTTTTCAGTTGGCATTCTAAGACGTTTGTAATAACAAAATCAAAAATAGAGAGGGAAAGGAGTGTCAATAGACAAAAAAGATTTTAAATAGATAAAACCAGAGACGTTCGAGAATATGAAAGTAAAGCAAAAATGACTAGGTAACATTTTTAATTAGTTGCGATATAATAATAATAATTCTCAGTATTCTTGGAAAACTCTTCCCCGCTATCTTAAACGATAGGCAATGTCGCTTCTCAGAAGAAACAAAACGAGAATCAGCTCGGATTTATAAAATCTTACTCGACGATAACAGTATCTTTACACTTAATCTTTTTTTTTCAAAATTTTAAAATGTCAATCGAAAAAAATGTACTCTGCCTTTATATACTTCGAGAAAGTCGTTGATGCTGCAAGGCGAGATGCTCTTTGGCATAAACTCTTTTTAAACAATATTAATGGTAAGATGTACACTGTTATTATGAACATTTATAATGATGTGAAATCAATTTTTTCCCATGTGAATTAGGAGTTAGACAGGGAGAAAACCTTTTACATTTTCTGTTTGATATTTATTTAAACGATCTGCAGGAATTCTTCGTAGAAATGAATGTTGAAGCCTTAGATACTATCTCAAAGACTATTAAGGTTAAATTGAACATTTTTCTGAAATTATTCGTTTTTTTTATATGTAGATGATGGCAGAATCATAAAAAGGACTACAAAAAGTTTTAGATAAATTCCGGGAATACTGCAACATATGGAAACTAAAGGTAAACATTGAAAAATCAAAAGTTATTGTGTTCTCAAAGGGTAAACGACCAGCGAACTGAAAATTTACATTTAACGGGGCAGATGTTGATATTGTTACTGAATTTATTTACTTACGCATCCTGCTTAACGGGACTGGGAATTGAATGCCATCGACCTTTTCAACAAAATGGTGAAGCCTATTTTACATTATGGCTAAGAAGTTTGGGGCTGTAATAAAAACATCAGTTATCTTGAAAAAGTACAACTACGTTTCTGTAAATTATTGCTAGAAATGGAATCGATTGTCTCAAAACATTTTCAGATTTATGTTAGTTTTTCTTTAAATTGTGGTTGACGCAATTTTCAGCAATTTTTCAGCTGTATCATGAAGCCCAAGTTTTTTTGCGGGAGGAATACCCAGTAAAAAGCCCGAACAAACCTCAATCCTTGTCTATTATTAAGTTTTGTATTCGAGCACACCCTGCAAGTCGTAAGGCGCGATCCCGCGACCGCAGCGTTTACAGAAACGTGGTCAATAGAAGATGACTAACTACCATAACCACGCGACCACCGACGCCCTCGTTTCAAAATATTAGCGTACAGACACACACTGATATAAAAACTTGTATCATGGGACCAAATTCATAAAATTACAGTACATTTTCTGTAAAGCTTTACACACACTTCAAACATGACCACTGCTACCATGTCGTATAAAGAATGCTTAATGTACTCAATTAAAAAATAATAATGTAATAGATGGTTAAAAAGAGTCTATCAGATAAAGAAATTATTGCTTTAATTCTTATGAAAAAAATAGGAAGATGCAAGACATTTAATTAATTAATTAATTTATTTATTTATTTATTTTTAGGTGCCAGAATCCAGACAGCAACCAGTTGTAACTGTATTGCAAAACTCGGCAAAAACTTTTAAAAAGTTAATATATTGATTGTATATTACAAAATTCTAAGATCCGATGTCATATAGATCTGTGTTGTGAATAAACTGCTTTTGTATTTTTTGCTCTCTCTACAACACTTATTGTTATTTATTTGCTTTGTGTATTGACTGTAAGTAATTGTTGAACATATGTTTTAATATGTATTGCCTTTGTGTGTTGTAATTAATGTAGCTGTATTTGTGTCTCTATGTATTAATGTCTTAAATCAACTACTGTTGATATTTTCTTTGTGTCCTCTTGTACAACTGTGTGTCAGAGGCTTAATTAACTGTCTTGTAATATTTAAACAATAAAAATAGGAAACTCATTTATTTTTCTATTTAATTATACAAGTAATTTGCATCGTTTTTCCTTTGAAAATCGTATTTTGTATTTCACCCATGTATTTTGTGGAGCCTGCAGCAGAGCTTTTCGAGACATAAAGGCAGTTATATGTAGCTTTTTATATGTTCCTTGAATTCTTGAAATGTTCACCATTTGGTTTCTCTTGCATTTGTTTTACGTTGGCTATCAGAGATGTATTGCTGTGGTTAATAAACATGATGCGGTTATGACCATATTTCTTTCGAGGAAAAAACGGAACAGTGATTTTCAGGAAGACATTTTTTTTCATATATGCAACAATTGCATATTTCAATTACGTTAGACAAACGTCTGTGGAACGTGTTATGTATTATCTTTAATGTTGTGACAACGTTTACAGAACATCTTCGTCAAAATCATACGTAGTCCAAATGTCGGGTGTACGTCACGATTTTTTCGTAACGTTTGGTGAATGACTGTTAAACGTCGTAAATTAGTTGCAAAAAACGTTAAGGCGACGTTAAGAAAACCATCAATTTTTTCGTCAAAATAACGTTATATAGTAACGATACTGCAACCAAAAACATACATTTTAACGACGTTTCTACGACGTAAAATTGTTTGCTGGGACACTCATCAAACTAGAAAACATTCAGCTTGATCTATAACCTTATAGATATTACCATTGTAACATACAGACGTCACTAGTGAAACTGTGTCTGCTACTCACATCACACGTTCTTCATAAGGGTTCGTCGTACTTATTTGTTCGATATATAATTTTCATTTGTTGCTTGTTGTATAATTCCTTATGTATTGAATTGTAATTGTAACTTCCAATAATTATTATTTTGTTTTTTAGAAATGAGGCATTTGCAATTATCTTTTTGAATTATGCGTCCAAATTTTATTCTAAGATTTTAAGGATGTCATATTTCTTTTTAGTTTCAAAATAATGCGGGTTTTTTGTCAGTTGGCATTCTAAGACGTTTGTAATAACAAAATCAAAAATAGAGAGGGAAAGGAGTGTCAATAGACAAAAAAGATTTTAAATAGATAAAACCAGAGACGTTCGAGAATATGAAAGTAAAGCAAAAATGACTAGGTAACATTTTTAATTAGTTGCGATATAATAATAATAATTCTCAGTATTCTTGGAAAACTCTTCCCCGCTATCTTAAACGATAGGCAATGTCGCTTCTCAGAAGAAACAAAACGAGAATCAGCTCGGATTTATAAAATCTTACTCGACGATAACAGTATCTTTACACTAAATCTTTTTTTTCAAAATTTTAAAATGTCAATCGAAAAAAATGTACTCTGCCTTTATATACTTCGAGAAAGTCGTTGATGCTGCAAGGCGAGATGCTCTTTGGCATAAACTCTTTTTAAACAATATTAATGGTAAGATGTACACTGTTATTATGAACATGTATAATGATGTGAAATCAATTTTTTCCCATGTGAATTAGGAGTTAGACAGGGAGAAAACCTTTTATATTTTCTGTTTGATATTTATTTAAACGATCTGCAGGAATTCTTCGTAGAAATGAATGTTGAAGCCTTAGATACTATCTCAAAGACTATTAAGGTTAAATTGAACATTTTTCTGAAATTATTCGTTTTTTTTATATGTAGATGATGGCAGAATCATAAAAAGGACTACAAAAAGTTTTAGATAAATTCCGGGAATACTGCAACATATGGAAACTAAAGGTAAACATTGAAAAATCAAAAGTTATTGTGTTCTCAAAAGATAAACGACCAGCGAACTGAAAATTTACATTTAACGGGGCAGATGTTGATATTGTTACTGAATTTATTTACTTACGCATCCTGCTTAACGGGACTGGGAATTGAATGCCATCGACCTTTTCAACAAAATGGTGAAGCCTATTTTACATTATGGCTAAGAAGTTTGGGGCTGTAATAAAAACATCAGTTATCTTGAAAAAGTACAACTACGTTTCTGTAAATTATTGCTAAAAATGGAATCGATTGTCTCAAAACATTTTCAGATTTATGTTAGTTTTTCTTTAAATTGTGGTTGACGCAATTTTCAGCAATTTTTCAGCTGTATCATGAAGCCAAAGTTTTTTTGCGGGAGGAATACCCAGTAAAAAGCCCGAACAAACCTCAATCCTTGTCTATTATTAAGTTTTGTATTCGAGCACACCCTGCAAGTCGTAAGGCGCGATCCCGCGACCGCAGCGTTTACAGAAACGTGGTCAATAGAAGATGACTAACTACCATAACCACGCGACCACCGACGCCCTCGTTTCAAAATATTAGCGTACAGACACACACTGATATAAAAACTTGTATCATGGGACCAAATTCATAAAATTACAGTACATTTTCTGTAAAGCTTTACACACACTTCAAACATGACCACTGCTACCATGTCGTATAAAGAATGCTTAATGTACTCAATTAAAAAATAATAATGTAATAGATGGTTAAAAAGAGTCTATCAGATAAAGAAATTATTGCTTTAATTCTTATGAAAAAAAATAGGAAGATGCAAGACATTTAATTAATTAATTAATTTATTTATTTATTTATTTTTAGGTGCCAGAATCCAGACAGAAACCAGTTGTAACTGTATTGCAAAACTCGGCAAAAACTTTTAAAAAGTTAATATATTGATTGTATATTACAAAATTCTAAGATCCGATGTCATATAGATCTGTGTTGTGAAAAACTGCTTTTGTATTTTTTGCTCTCTCTACAACACTTATTGTTATTTATTTGCTTTGTGTATTGACTGTAAGTAATTGTTGAACATATGTTTTAATATGTATTGCCTTTGTGTGTTGTAATTAATGTAGCTGTATTTGTGTCTCTATGTATTAATGTCTTAAATCAACTACTGTTGATATTTTCTTTGTGTCCTCTTGTACAACTGTGTGTCAGAGGCTTAATTAACTGTCTTGTAATATTTAAACAATAAAAATAGGAAACTCATTTATTTTTCTATTTAATTATACAAGTAATTTGCATCGTTTTTCCTTTGAAAATCGTATTTTGTATTTCACCCATGTATTTTGTGGAGCCTGCAGCAGAGCTTTTCGAGACATAAAGGCAGTTATATGTAGCTTTTTATATGTTCCTTGAATTCTTGAAATGTTCACCATTTGGTTTCTCTTGCATTTGTTTTACGTTGGCTATCAGAGATGTATTGTTGTGGTTAATAAACACGATGCGGTTATGACCATATTTCTTTCGAGGAAAAAACGGAACAGTGATTTTCAGGAAGACATTTTTTTTCATATATGCAACAATTGCATATTTCAATTACGTTAGACAAACGTCTGTGGAACGTGTTATGTATTATCTTTAATGTTGTGACAACGTTTACAGAACATCTTCGTCAAAATCATACGTAGTCTAAATGTCGGGTGTACGTCACGATTTTTTCGTAACGTTTGGTGAATGACTGTTAAACGTCGTAAATTAGTTGCAAAAAACGTTAAGGCGACGTAAAGAAAACCATCAATTTTTTCGTCAAAATAACGTTATATAGTAACGATACTGCAACCAAAAACATACATTTTAACGACGTTTCTACGACGTAAAATTGTTTGCTGGGACACTCATCAAACTAGAAAACATTCAGCTTGACGCTGTGCGAATAGTCAAAAACTCTCTTATCATATAACTTAAATATTATTGTTGTTTTCAGGAAAAGCTACCCAAAAAGAAAATGAAAATTTTTTGGCAAAAAATATAGAAAAACTCAAACAGGAGAATATTAATTTGAAATTTTGTCAATATGCTTTAGGAGTAAGCTCCAAAACTTCAAAAAATGGCATGAGAGGAGAGCTTGGATGCCTACCACTAATTTTTGATGTGTACATAAACATGGTTAAATATTGGTTAAGACTCCATGAGATAAGTTATAACAACACTTATAATAAGAAAAGGGAAAATCATCCAATATTAAATGCAGCCTTTAAAGAATCAGAAAAGATGGCAAATAATAACCAAGAATCTTGGTTAAATTGTATTCAAACAATATTCAAATTTTTAAACATTGAACATATTTAAATATTTAACGTATTTAAATGCAACCAGTTATAAACATACATATATTATTAATAAAATTAGACATAAACTAAAGATAAAGCTTATTGATATTTGGTTTAAAGATATAAATAATGATATTAAAAGTAAAGCTAAAGTAGGAAATAAGTTGAGAACTTACAGAAAAATTTAAATATATATATCAACTTGAACCATATCTAAATATAGGTTCTGAAAATCAAAGAAAATATCTAACAAAAAACAAGACTCAGTGACCATGATTTAAATATAGAAAGAGGTAGATATACCAACTTAGAAATACACCAAAGAATATGTTACATGTGTAAAAATGAAGTGGAGGATGAGAAACATTTTTTATTAAATTGTCCAAATCTAGAAGAAATTAGAAAACCTTTTATTGAAGAAATAAATAATAAATATTGTAATTTTAAAAACCTTTGTATTGATAATAAATTCTTGTGGTTAATGAGCAATAAAGATACATTTGTTATAAAACTTTTATTGAAATTAGTCGTTGAATTGAAAGAATAGCGTAATGTATTAATCAGCTAAGATGATAGAGTTGTCTCCCCTTGCTCAGTTCTTACTGGATAACCTTATTACATTTATATATCTATGTTCTTATAATGAATACAATTATGTTAAAATGAAACTTTTGTTTATTTATTAGGATTTGTGATTTTGTTTCTTTCTTTGATTAAATTGTAATTGATTCTGCCTCTAACGGGCATCTTTAATTGGTAAATAAAAATCTGTTCTGTTCTGTTCTGTTATTGCTATTGTTGAGAATGCTGTATTGTTGTTGTAATTAATGTAGATAACCCTTTAAGGAAACTGCCGATATGCAAGGCATAATTAATTGCTCGTTTCTTAATCCTATTTGTCACAATATAATGTAATATGTAAATTTGATTATTATCGCAATACATATAGTATAAACTAAGTCAGTATGTCCGCAGAGTGGAAACGGAGCCACACTTTACACATTTACACTGACAGGACTACGCTTTCAAAGAAGGCGATTCATGACAACTGCTAGTCAGTTTTACGTTCGTGTTGTGCTAAATTTCTCCTTTCTCGTGCAGCACGAGTATATATAAACAGTTAAATGATATTTTCGAGCCTACAGGGATTTTCTGTCATAGGAGTGCAGTGCTGCAAAGGCCGCAAAGGAAGATAAATAAATGGTGGTTTCTGACATTTAAGTTAAGGTCGTCCCTAAATAAATTTTATACTAGTAGATGGTGACGTATATTCTTCAGTCATTTTCAGGTCTCTCCTATCATTCGCAACCTTATAGATATTACCATTGTAACATACAGACGTCACTAGTGAAACTGGGTCTGCTACTCACATCACACGTTCTTCATAAGGGTTCGTCGTACTTATTTGTTCGATATATAATTTTCATTTGTTGCTTGTTGTATAATTCCTTATGTATTGAATTGTAATTGTAACTTCCAATAATTATTATTTTGTTTTTTAGAAATGAGGCATTTGCAATTATCTTTTTGAATTATGCGTCCAAATTTTATTCTAAGATTTTAAGGATGTCATATTTCTTTTTAGTTTCAAAATAATGCGGGTTTTTTGTCAGTTGGCATTCTAAGACGTTTGTAATAACAAAATCAAAAATAGAGAGGGAAAGGAGTGTCAATAGACAAAAAAGATTTTAAATAGATAAAACCAGAGACGTTCGAGAATATGAAAGTAAAGCAAAAATGACTAGGTAACATTTTTAATTAGTTGAGATATAATAATAATAATTCTCAGTATTCTTGGAAAACCCTTCCCCGCTATCTTAAACGATAGGCAATGTCGCTTCTCAGAAGAAACAAAACGAGAATCAGCTCGGATTTATAAAATCTTACTCGACGATAACAGTATCTTTACACTTAATCTTTTTTTTTCAAAATTTTAAAATGTCAATCGAAAAAAATGTACTCTGCCTTTATATACTTCGAGAAAGTCGTTGATGCTGCAAGGCGAGATGCTCTTTGGCATAAACTCTTTTTAAACAATATTAATGGTAAGATGTACACTGTTATTATGAACATTTATAATGATGTGAAATCAATTTTTTCCCATGTGAATTAGGAGTTAGACAGGGAGAAAACCTTTTACATTTTCTGTTTGATATTTATTTAAACGATCTGCAGGAATTCTTCGTAGAAATGAATGTTGAAGCCTTAGATACTATCTCAAAGACTATTAAGGTTAAATTGAACATTTTTCTGAAATTATTCGTTTTTTTTATATGTAGATGATGGCAGAATCATAAAAAGGACTACAAAAAGTTTTAGATAAATTCCGGGAATACTGCAACATATGGAAACTAAAGGTAAACATTGAAAAATCAAAAGTTATTGTGTTCTCAAAGGGTAAACGACCAGCGAACTGAAAATTTACATTTAACGGGGCAGATGTTGATATTGTTACTGAATTTATTTACTTACGCATCCTGCTTAACGGGACTGGGAATTGAATGCCATCGACCTTTTCAACAAAATGGTGAAGCCTATTTTACATTATGGCTAAGAAGTTTGGGGCTGTAATAAAAACATCAGTTATCTTGAAAAAGTACAACTACGTTTCTGTAAATTATTGCTAGAAATGGAATCGATTGTCTCAAAACATTTTCAGATTTATGTTAGTTTTTCTTTAAATTGTGGTTGACGCAATTTTCAGCAATTTTTCAGCTGTATCATGAAGCCCAAGTTTTTTTGCGGGAGGAATACCCAGTAAAAAGCCCGAACAAACCTCAATCCTTGTCTATTATTAAGTTTTGTATTCGAGCACACCCTGCAAGTCGTAAGGCGCGATCCCGCGACCGCAGCGTTTACAGAAACGTGGTCAATAGAAGATGACTAACTACCATAACCACGCGACCACCGACGCCCTCGTTTCAAAATATTAGCGTACAGACACACACTGATATAAAAACTTGTATCATGGGACCAAATTCATAAAATTACAGTACATTTTCTGTAAAGCTTTACACACACTTCAAACATGACCACTGCTACTATGTCGTATAAAGAATGCTTAATGTACTCAATTAAAAAATAATAATGTAATAGATGGTTAAAAAGAGTCTATCAGATAAAGAAATTATTGCTTTAATTCTTATGAAAAAAAAATAGGAAGATGCAAGACATTTAATTAATTAATTAATTAATTTATTTATTTATTTTTAGGTGCCAGAATCCAGACAGCAACCAGTTGTAACTGTATTGCAAAACTCGGCAAAAACTTTTAAAAAGTTAATATATTGATTGTATATTACAAAATTCTAAGATCCGATGTCATATAGATCTGTGTTGTGAATAAACTGCTTTTGTATTTTTTGCTCTCTCTACAACACTTATTGTTATTTATTTGCTTTGTGTATTGACTGTAAGTAATTGTTGAACATATGTTTTAATATGTTTTGCCTTTGTGTGTTGTAATTAATGTAGCTGTATTTGTGTCTCTATGTATTAATGTCTTAAATCAACTACTGTTGATATTTTCTTTGTGTCCTCTTGTACAACTGTGTGTCAGAGGCTTAATTAACTGTCTTGTAATATTTAAACAATAAAAATAGGAAACTCATTTATTTTTCTATTTAATTATACAAGTAATTTGCATCGTTTTTCCTTTGAAAATCGTATTTTGTATTTCACCCATGTATTTTGTGGAGCCTGCAGCAGAGCTTTTCGAGACATAAAGGCAGTTATATGTAGCTTTTTATATGTTCCTTGAATTCTTGAAATGTTCACCATTTGGTTTCTCTTGCATTTGTTTTACGTTGGCTATCAGAGATGTATTGCTGTGGTTAATAAACATGATGCGGTTATGACCATATTTCTTTCGAGGAAAAAACGGAACAGTGATTTTCAGGAAGACATTTTTTTTCATATATGCAACAATTGCATATTTCAATTACGTTAGACAAACGTCTGTGGAACGTGTTATGTATTATCTTTAATGTTGTGACAACGTTTACAGAACATCTTCGTCAAAATCATACGTAGTCCAAATGTCGGGTGTACGTCACGATTTTTTCGTAACGTTTGGTGAATGACTGTTAAACGTCGTAAATTAGTTGCAAAAAACGTTAAGGCGACGTTAAGAAAACCATCAATTTTTTCGTCAAAATAACGTTATATAGTAACGATACTGCAACCAAAAACATACATTTTAACCACGTTTCTACGACGTAAAATTGTTTGCTGGGACACTCATCAAACTAGAAAACATTCAGCTTGACGCTGTGCGAATAGTCAAAAACTCTCTTATCATATAACTTAAATATTATTGTTGTTTTCAGGAAAAGCTACCCAAAAAGAAAATGAAAATTTTTTGGCAAAAAAATATAGAAAAACTCAAACAGGAGAATATTAATTTGAAATTTTGTCAATATGCTTTAGGAGTAAGCTCCAAAACTTCAAAAAATGGCATGAGAGGAGAGCTTGGATGCCTACCACTAATTTTTGATGTGTACATAAACATGGTTAAATATTGGTTAAGACTCCATGAGATAAGTTATAACAACACTTATAATAAGAAAAGGGAAAATCATCCAATATTAAATGCAGCCTTTAAAGAATCAGAAAAGATGGCAAATAATAACCAAGAATCTTGGTTAAATTGTATTCAAACAATATTCAAATTTTTTAACATTGAACATATTTAAATATTTAACGTATTTAAATGCAACCAGTTATAAACATACATATATTATTAATAAAATTAGACATAAACTAAAGATGAAGCTTATTGATATTTGGTTTAAAGATATAAATAATGATATTAAAAGTAAAGCTAAAGTAGGAAATAAGTTGAGAACTTACAGAAAAATTTAAATATATATATCAACTTGAACCATATCTAAATATAGGTTCTGAAAATCAAAGAAAATATCTAACAAAAAAACAAGACTCAGTGACCATGATTTAAATATAGAAAGAGGTAGATATACCAACTTAGAAATACACCAAAGAATATGTTACATGTGTAAAAATGAAGTGGAGGATGAGAAACATTTTTTATTAAATTGTCCAAATCTAGAAGAAATTAGAAAACCTTTTATTGAAGAAATAAATAATAAATATTGTAATTTTAAAAACCTTTGTATTGATAATAAATTCTTGTGGTTAATGAGCAATGAAGATACATTTGTTATAAAACTTTTATTGAAATTAGTCGTTGAATTGAAAGAAAAGCGTAATGTATTAATCAGCTAAGATGATAGAGTTGTCTCCCCTTGCTCAGTTCTTACTGGATAACCTTATTACATTTATATATCTATGTTCTTATAATGAATACAATTATGTTAAAATGAAACTTTTGTTTATTTATTAGGATTTGTGATTTTGTTTCTTTCCTTGATTAAATTGTAATTGATTCTGCCTCTAACGGGCATCTTTAATTGGTAAATAAAAATCTGTTCTGTTCTGTTCTGTTATTGCTATTGTTGAGAATGCTGTATTGTTGTTGTAGTTAATGTAGATAACCCTTTAAGGAAACTGCCGATATGCAAGGCATAATTAATTGCTCGTTTCTTAATCCTATTTGTCACAATATAATGTAATATGTAAATTTGATTATTATCGCAATACATATAGTATAAACTAAGTCAGTATGTCCGCAGAGTGGAAACGGAGCCACACTTTACACATTTACACTGACAGGACTACGCTTTCAAAGAAGGCGATTCATGACAACTGCTAGTCAGTTTTACGTTCGTGTTGTGCTAAATTTCTCCTTTCTCGTGCAGCACGAGTATATATAAACAGTTAAATGATATTTTCGAGCCTACAGGGATTTTCTGTCATAGGAGTGCAGTGCTGCAAAGGCCGCAAAGGAAGATAAATAAATGGTGGTTTCTGACATTTAAGTTAAGGTCGTCCCTAAATAAATTTTATACTAGTAGATGGTGACGTATATTCTTCAGTCATTTTCAGGTCTCTCCTATCATTCGCAACCTTATAGATATTACCATTGTAACATACAGACGTCACTAGTGAAACTGGGTCTGCTACTCACATCACACGTTCTTCATAAGGGTTCGTCGTACTTATTTGTTCGATATATAATTTTCATTTGTTGCTTGTTGTATAATTCCTTATGTATTGAATTGTAATTGTAACTTCCAATAATTATTATTTTGTTTTTTAGAAATGAGGCATTTGCAATTATCTTTTTGAATTATGCGTCCAAATTTTATTCTAAGATTTTAAGGATGTCATATTTCTTTTTAGTTTCAAAATAATGCGGGTTTTTTGTCAGTTGGCATTCTAAGACGTTTGTAATAACAAAATCAAAAATAGAGAGGGAAAGGAGTGTCAATAGACAAAAAAGATTTTAAATAGATAAAACCAGAGACGTTCGAGAATATGAAAGTAAAGCAAAAATGACTAGGTAACATTTTTAATTAGTTGAGATATAATAATAATAATTCTCAGTATTCTTGGAAAACTCTTCCCCGCTATCTTAAACGATAGGCAATGTCGCTTCTCAGAAGAAACAAAACGAGAATCAGCTCGGATTTATATAATCTTACTCGACGATAACAGTATCTTTACACTTAATCTTTTTTTTTCAAAATTTTAAAATGTCAATCGAAAAAAATGTACTCTGCCTTTATATACTTCGAGAAAGTCGTTGATGCTGCAAGGCGAGATGCTCTTTGGCATAAACTCTTTTTAAACAATATTAATGGTAAGATGTACACTGTTATTATGAACATGTATAATGATGTGAAATCAATTTTTTCCCATGTGAATTAGGAGTTAGACAGGGAGAAAACCTTTTACATTTTCTGTTTGATATTTATTTAAACGATCTGCAGGAATTCTTCGTAGAAATGAATGTTGAAGCCTTAGATACTATCTCAAAGACTATTAAGGTTAAATTGAACATTTTTCTGAAATTATTCGTTTTTTTTATATGTAGATGATGGCAGAATCATAAAAAGGACTACAAAAAGTTTTAGATAAATTCCGGGAATACTGCAACATATGGAAACTAAAGGTAAACATTGAAAAATCAAAAGTTATTGTGTTCTCAAAGGGTAAACGACCAGCGAACTGAAAATTTACATTTAACGGGGCAGATGTTGATATTGTTACTGAATTTATTTACTTACGCATCCTGCTTAACGGGACTGGGAATTGAATGCCATCGACCTTTTCAACAAAATGGTGAAGCCTATTTTACATTATGGCTAAGAAGTTTGGGGCTGTAATAAAAACATCAGTTATCTTGAAAAAGTACAACTACGTTTCTGTAAATTATTGCTAAAAATGGAATCATCCACACCAAATTACATGATATAATTGAGTAATAGAGAGCTTGGTATTTTTCCAATTGAAATTGATAAGAATGATATCTTACTTAATAAGACTAATAAATGCTGAAGATACAAATTGTCCTATATATCACTTCATGACTTTGTAGAAACTCTACAATAAAAATAGTTTTAATGTTAGCGTTTGTCAATATTATTAGTTATATAAGTTCCGTTGATATGGAGATTTTAACACCCAAGTACGTGTATTTAACGAATTTATCCCCGGTTTTAGTTTGAAACAATGGATTTTTAGGTACTTTGTCAACGCAATGTTACGTCTGCTAAAGTCTATGTGGGAACCACCAGCATCAGCATCACATCAAGATCAAGATTTTTAAAAGCAGTCTACTCAGCTTCTGTATGGATCTGACTGTTGAATACCAAGGGCTACTGTCGAACGGAAACTTTAGGTATTCAGGAACAAGTGTCTGCATAGCATCCTCAGAATATTTTGGCCAGTCATTTACAAAGATGAACTCTGCAGAAGAAAAGGAGTGGAATAATTTCAAGAGACTTAAGAGACGCTGACTGGACCTTTTTCGCCGCATGCCCCAAGACTCGTTACCAAGCACAGCCCTCCGATGGATCCTAAACTAAATAGGAACTTCGGACCACAATTCGAGACCTGGAGCAGGACTGTTGAAAAAGAGTTGACAAACAAGGGACTGATCCTCCTGGCACCCCCTCCCAGGACAGCAGCAGACAGAGACAAGTAGAGATCTCTTGGCTTCGCCTAAAGTACTAGACAACGCAGAGAACACAACGAATTGTACTGAAGAAAAATGTCTACTGCATCTATCAAAAAAGAACAGTATTGTTATGACGTTTTAATGTTATTATTTATAATGCTATTTCCAATCGTTCACAGAAATTTACCAAAATAAATAAAACTAGTAATAGCTGTGTTTGGATGCTTTTAATTTTAACTTTTTAAAAGTTTATTGCCAAAAGATTCACATTGCCAAAAAATGGGCAAGTTGTAAGAAAATTCCATTTGCGCCATCATAATTTTTATATCCATTTTATTTATCTAGCCCATTTAAAGACGATGCGACGAAAACCTATTTAGAAGGCAACCCAACAATGTTGAAATTTGAGCAATTTTGGCGGCTCGTTGCTTTTGTCAAACTGCAGGCAGTGACTTTTTGATAAACGGAAATTTCTTACCAAACAGAAGGTCGATGCAATTTTTAGGGTCAAGACTTCATATGACCATTGGTGAAGACCATGGGTGTTCAAGACTTACGATTTGGGAGTTTTAACCATTCACGGAATCGTCAAATATTCAAATGTGATTGACTCGTTATCTTTCCCTAAACTGTTAATTTTGATAACAAGCAATAAAGTTATTTGGTTCACATTTACTTGTTACTTGTAGTTGAGATTTGATGTTTAGGCTATATCGCCTCTATTATCCATTTCAATATAGAAAGTCGTTTAGTTTGTCCCACCTTCCAACCCAAAAACATCTGGTACAAATTTGTGTTGATTGCATTTTAAAAACTATTACACTTTCTGCCTCTGCTACTGTTTGTGGAAGAGAGTTCCAAGCGTCAAATACTCTTTGTGAAAATTTGAATTTTCGGATGTCAGCTCTGCTGTGTGTTTTGTGGCCTGTCGTTGTTGTTTCCTCTATGGGGAACATTGTACTGCTATCATCAACTTTGTCGAAACCATTTATTATTTTGAATGTTTCGACCATTCCAGTTCCTGCTCTTCTGTACTGTAGTGACGGTAGTGGTTTAGTCTATTAGTATTTAAGTATTTTATCCCTTTTACTTGTCTAGTTGCTATGCGCTGTACATTTTCTAACGCTATGGCCTCTTTTTATTTACTGCAGACCAGACGGCACTTCCGTAGATGGTGTCTGATTAGACATTTGCACAGGGATATGAACATTTCTTTATGTATTTGAAGGTTCTATTAATTAGTCCTATTCTTTTTTTACCTTTTTAACCTGTGTACTGATATGTTCTTGGAAATTTATCTTGTTGTCAATGATAATCCCCAGGTCTTCTTGCTTTTTTGTTTCTATTATGCAGTCTGTTAATTTGTATTGTGCCCCACATTCTGGTCCACAGTTTGATTTGTTGAAATTTATGAGCCAGTCATCTGATAAGTTTGTTAGTCTGCTTTAATCGTTTTGCAGACTGTTATTATCGTGATTATTTGCAATAACGTAGATCTTTGTATCATCATCGAAAAGTTGTGCCACGTTTTCCACTGCTTCTGGTAGATCATTTATATAAATTGTAAACAGGTTAGGTCCTAAGACGGTTGCTTGAGGTATCCAACTTGATACTGGGGACCACCTGGAATTTATTTCATTAATTGTAACACTGTTTTCTCTCTCTAAGAAAGTCTCCTAACAATGTTAGCAGTTTCCCTGTTATGCCATATCCTTCAAGACTTGTATTAATTTCTTGTGTGGCACTTTGTCGAAAGCTTTCTGGAAGTCTAGAAAGAAAGCATCAATTTTGTTTTGATTGTATAGGTTTTCTGTCAACTTTTCTAGTACTTCAATTAGCCGTGTGACATCGGAACGATCCTTTCTGAAACCATGTTGGTGTTTGGTGAACATGTTATTTTGCTCCATGTAATCCACTAGGCTGTCTCTGATAATTCGTTACATTTTTGTTCATATGATAGAGATTAAACTTATTGGTCTTAAGTAGGAAACATCGCTTCTACATCCTTTTTTGTGAATTGGTGTTATGTTGGCTATTTTCCAGTTGTCATGTAATTTTCCTTGATTTTTTCAAAGTATTGTAACTGGTTTGGCTATGTATTTACGTGTTTCTTTGATAAGTTTGGGGTGTATAATATCCGTACCTTGGGATTTTGTGTCTTAAGCCTTTTTTAGATGCTTAAGCACTTTTTTTCCTCAAATGTGATTTTGGAGAGGCGTTTATTTGTTCTGGAGTAGAAATTTGGTACGATGTCACTATCTGGTTCGGATGTGAAACACTCTGGAAGAACTTATTTAGTAATTCTTTTTTGTTTGTTTTATTTTCAATATACATTTTGCCATTTTGTTTTCTTTTACTTCTGTTTGTAATCGTCGTTGCTCTTGAATGCTATCTCCTTTTCATATTTCATCTATGGTTCTTTTATTTTCTTGGCTGATAGGGCTTTGTCATACATTGTTTTGAGGACTTCTTCAGTTATACATGTATGTATTATTTTCACATTTTTTTATAACTGCTGACAGGTTATAGCTGTCTATCCATGGTGTTATATATTGTTTGTGTTTAGATTTAAACACCAGTATGTTTTCATGGCCAGTGTTTGATAGTTCATCGGTAAACCTAAGCCATACTTCATCGATATTACCAGTGGATAGCTGGGATTCCCAATCAACTGTTGACAAATCTCTCTTAATTGCATGATAGTGTCCCTAAAACTATTCCATTCTTTCAAAACAACCTACATCGTGTACAGTTTTATAACTAAGCTGGAAGCCTAACACATGGTTGCTATTTCCGAGGGGTGCATTGTGGTTGACTGTGTCAATCATTCCTTCTTCCTTTGTACAGATCAAGTGGAGCATACTTGGGATGGAGTCGTTTCTGAACCTAGATGCCTTAATAACATGCTGCATTAAGAAGAAATCTATGACTATTTCTACAAACTTGCTAGCTAAATGATCTTGCCCGGCGTTTGTATTTAGATAATGCCAGTCTATTTCCTTGAAATTGAAGTCATCCATGTGTAAGATGCAGTCAAAGTTTATGTTAAGCTGTTTATGTTGTTTTAGTATATCCTTTAACTTTAAATACAGTGAACGGAAATTTGCACTGAGACTTCTATATATACACTACACGAGCAGCTCTTGACCTTATGGTGATATTACTCCAATTTGCAGGTGTTCGACAGGGATTTTTGTGCTATTTTCAACTGGAAATGTTTTTAATGTTTCCTTGGTATATATCATGCATCCTGTCACCGTAAATACTTTTTTACTTGGAAAATGCGGAAATTCAATATTGTTTCATTGAAATCTTCGTTAATATTTTAGGGGAATCTCACTAATATCTATTATGTCATACTTTTTTCCTGATTCAAGTGCTTGTAGCTCGTCCAGCTTGTTTAAAAGACTGTCTGCATTTGTATACATAAAAATTAGATGTGCACTTTGTACAGTGTGGTTAAAAACTTTAAAATCTAACTGTTTGGGCTAGTGTTGTCTATGTACCCCTATGACAGTTTTGTCACCTTTTACTGCAGTTGTAAATTTGGTAGCATGATTATAGTTCCCGTTTCGAATCTGTTGTTGGTGCCAGAAAGGTTAGGAAAGTTGGTAAAAGAGATCCATTGCATTTCGGTTTCTCATATTAACATTTCGTACGGTACATATTGCCGAGGTGGTGTCCTGAGTAACATTGTTTCCTCATTGAACATGTCTTCTGCCTGCATATATGTTACTTTATGTATTATTTTAGTGTGCTTAGCGCTTTCTCTTTTCTTTTTTTATTTAACTCTCTTTGTTTTTGCCTTAGATCTAACAGTTATACAACTCACTAGTGGGTGTGAGCTAGGTAGTTGTTTAATTTTCGACTTATTGTCAAGTATTTCTTTCCTCTGTTTTTTATTGTTTTATATTATTTTGAAAGGTCTATTGCTGTTCAATACGTTTACCCAACTCTACGAAGGTTTGGCAGTCATATTTCTTTCTTTCATTGCTGTTTTTGTTTGTGCACTCTGGAATATTGGAAATGATGATGATTAGGGCGCTTTGTCTTTGATATTAATTTCGTACAACTCCTTTTGTACATCGTCTCGAAGGGAGGCTTGATTTCTTCCTTCATTTCATAAACTAAACAAACTCTTATGGATATAATTCCAGATTTGACTTTAACTTCAATGTCTGCATCTATAATTTCCATTTGCTTTTCGATTCTATTAATTCTATTGTCTGTTTTTCTTCAATAGTTTTGAGCTGTTGTGATAAGTCCATTTGAAATTTTGTTTCAGGTATTCCTTCAGTGCTAGCGCAAGGGTTGGTGATATATTTGTACAATTCATACAGAATATAAGCCCACATACACAGCATTGCATGCAGTTTTGGTCCGGATTCGAGACAATTTCGCATTTTGGACAAGTGATATTACCTGCTCTTAGCCGCTTTTGTTTGTTTTTGATTTTAAGATTGGAGTCTAACTGGCCAGATGAGCTCCTAGATTCATATTAAATTCCGCCATTGTTTACCATCATTCTCCTGTATCTGTTATAGTTCCAGAGATTACGCGATAACAAGGAGTGATGTATGTAAATTGCCATGTCTGCATACAAATTAGTTTCTAACAGTTCTTATCTGTTTAGGACTTTGTTTTTGAGGTCTGACAATTAACGGAGTCGTCAAATATTCCAAGGGAGTTACTCGCATACTCTCTCCCACCAGTTTTTTTTAAATAATATTGTTTGTTTGTTTGAATAATGTTTAACGCCGCTTTCAGCTATTTTTCACCTATTCGTGGTGTCCAGTTTTTAATGGAGGAGGAAGACCCTTGACCTGCGGTAGAAAAAAACTGGCAATTAAGATTGGAGTAGAGTGCACCCTGCCTGAAGTGAGACTCGAACCTGCAACCTCAGTGTTGACATACCACGTAAGTCATAGTAGACTAACTACCTTACATTCGGCAACCGAGACACCTTTTGATAATTTGCAATCCAGTTGTCACATCTTTACCTTTACATTTACCACTCATCAGTTTTTCTTTATCTATTATAGTTCCGGAGATAACGCGATAACAATGTTTTTGGCATTTGGAGAAATTGCTCCATAAAGACAAAAGTTTTGCTTTCACATAGTAAATTCCGAATAGACTTTCATTGCCCAATACGTGTCGTGAAATACCAAAAGGAAATGTCTTTTTAAATTGATTGGTTGTGAAAAGTTAGCGGACAAACTATAAAAATAAGGGAAAAGCAAGAAACGCCTTACCACACGAAGTGAAAAAGACCTTTAACTCAAGATAGAGCTTATTGGTCAAGAATCTCTGTTAGATAGTATTTTTTCTGCCACTTTTTATTTTAAAGTGAAACATTGTTGGTATGTCATTTTTAGGCGCAAAAGTCAATAAATGTTTCTTGGTTTGACTTTGACCAATTTTGACATGTGTTTCAAAGATTACGTTACATTAGGCCACACATCGGCTTCTACCCGGAGTAGGCCTACATGTACTCTTCATTTATACCTATGAGCGAGACAGTCTAGCGCCGTCTCACAACATGCCATATTTCTTTCAAAGAGCCTACCCCCCTTCGTAATGCCAACATTGGTCGACTTTGAAAGGCCGACATTTTAATTTACCTTATGCCACAAATCGGCTTCTACCCCGGGGTAGGCCTACATGTACTCTTCATTTATACCTATGAGCGAGAAAGCCTAGCCCCGTCTCACACTATGCCATATTTCATTCAAAGAGCCTACCCCCCCCCCCTCCCTTTCGTAATGCCAACATAGGTCGACTTTGACAGGCAGACAACATTTTAATTTACCTTAGGCCACAAGTCGGCTTCTACCCGGGGTAGGCCTACATGTACTCTTCATTTATACCTATGAGCTTATGAACGAAAAAGCCTAGCCCCATCTCAAACCATGTCACATGACTTTAAGGCGTTTTGGGTTGTAAATCCTTTGCAAGACTATTTGAATGTACTACCATTCTACAATGGATTTTAACAGAGACGATACGAAACAAAAATCAATTTCCGACGTGATTTTTTTTTTGTCTTCTGCTCGGACCACGTTTTCTTAGTATGGAATGAAAAATTGTTTGAAATCAATCGGAAACGTGGTCAAATAATCTTCAACATGCTCCGATTACAGTCATCTACGTCGTCCTTTAATAAGCAATTATTATTATTCACACGATTGTGCATCAACAAATATATGACGACGGCCTACCTTGGATAGAAAGAATAAAACTATCTCCGCAGTAATATAAAAGCTAAGTCACGTGACATCATATCCACAAATATTTTTGTTTTTAATAAAATCAACAATTTGCATTCCTAGCGGTGAAGAAAACACAAAACTGCAATCAAGGTTTTACTGTAAATCTCTTAAGTCCGAGTGTCCTCTGCGACGTCCGTGCGAATGTATCCGAACGCACCAATTTTATTGCGGGATAAAACTATTGCGTGATTTTTACTACGGGATGGCTTGACACTAGAGTTTCAGCTACTGTATGCGACCCATTTTATTAGTGCATAAACCGAAAACTGGTTAATTTGTTTAACGGGTTCGATTCGAGTGCCTCCTTTTTCCAACTCAAACAAAGAGAATTTAAATTAAAAAAAACAATGGCCTATGCCGTTAATGAATTTGTACGAATACGACTTTTGTCTTCCAAATCTCACTGCTTCAGAAGATATACAATTCCATGAGATCCTATACTATTATTTGTTTG
The DNA here is from genome assembly GCA_944474755.1 of Limnoperna fortunei. NCBI lineage: Eukaryota > Metazoa > Mollusca > Bivalvia > Mytilida > Modiolidae > Limnoperna > Limnoperna fortunei. The sequence continues at coordinate 63,515,955 of OX104113.1, forward strand.
TCTATTAAGATCTAGTTTAACACAACTTTCAGCAATTTTTCAATTTAAAAAAAAATGGCAACAACTGTCAATTAAGATTGGATTTGAGCACACCTCTCCCGCAGAGAGACTCGAACCTCAGTCTCGGTGTTGACCATCCTCCCAAGTCAGTGGTTCTGAGAGAACGCGGACTCAGAACCCCTGACTTGGGAGAATAGGTGTTGACAGGACCGTGATAAACTAAACTACTGGCGTACAGCAGCGAATTTAAGTTTTTTATATTAAGAAATGAACTTGGAAGGAGAAGTGCAATTGCATTTCTTATCCACACCTATCCACCATCGACTTGTCTTTTTTCAAGCATCGCTGAATTTCATTTTACTTAGAGGTCTCGATGGCCGAGTGGTTAAGTTAGTTAGTCATGTAGCAGGATGGAAATTATCCATTAGTTTCAGTTTGCTTTCAGTTTTCCTTGATATGAATAAATTGTCCACCATTTCCACTGTGAGACATCGTATTCAAACAACTTGGTCCAGATCGTTTAAATCTATAACAACAGAGGGAAAAAAATATTTCAAATCCGCGGACCACTTTTTCTTGCTGCAAGTATGAATAAATCAAAGGAATCTACACAAAATGAGCACATAACATGACAAAAGTTAATGACAAAAATAAAAGAAGACTAATTTACATATTTTCTGTTTATTCGTATAAGTGATTTGTGAAACACGCACCGATCTTGCGAAGCCTTGCTAATTTGCAGCCTACAGGGGCCTCTGCGGCTGAGTGGTTCCTATACTATTGATCACGTGCCCTGGCAACACTGAGATTGTGGGTTCGGGTCTTGCTGCGGGCTGGGTGTGCTTGACTCCAATCTGAATAACAATGATCTCCAGTTTTCCTATACCAATGGTCAGGGTTTTCTCCAGGTACTCTGGCTTCCTCCCCGAATTAAAACTTGATGCCATGATATAGTTGAAAAACTGCTGAAATGTTAAACACAATTCAAACAAACAATTATTTTACTTAAACACGTAATCGAGGGGAGGGCAAGATCTCTTCTGTTAATGTGTTTTGGGCATTTTTACAGGTGTGTTAACTGTTTTTTGGAAAATAAGCAACGTTTAACTGTTTTTCAACCATTAGCTGTTATGTGTTTTCTTAAAAATCGACATTGTTGTTAACTGTTATAATGAAAATAAAACCCCTGTTTGCTGTTAATAGTATTGCCCTTCGATGACATTCTGCTGTTATCAGTTTTTCCATTTTTTTTCTCGTGTAAATTGCTGTTATCTGTTAAATTTTCTATTATCTGTTTTGGGAAAAATAAAAAATTAATAACCTGTTAATGGAACCTCTAGCCCCCCCCCCCCCCCCCCCTTGTAATCGACAGTGTTGCCGACAATCAATTACTTTGAGCTACATGTACATCAGTACATAAATTACAGCACAGCAGAGTTTACAATCAATAATATTACGCATCAGAGAAAATAATACAGATTTGGTAAGATATTATACATTCAACAATGTAGATCTTAGACTGAATGCATGGAATAATAAAAATTTACATATATTGCGCATATCTTTTAAATTTTCAGTACTCAATAACTGTACAAGTTTAAAAGAATCATGAACATTTAATTAACATTTTATATTAAAAACAATGTTCACGTATATACACATTTTGATCAAAACAATTTTAGAAAAAAGCATATTAAAATAACCGTGTCGTTCATTGATATTACCATCTATTCTCAAAACGAGATTAAGTTTGCTTTTTATATTGTGTGCATTGCGCCAATACTTATACTATAGTCCCAGGAAAAAGTAAGCCAATAAAACTGTCCTTACTGTGACATGAACGGTCACTCGTAGACAGAATATTAACAATAAAGACGCTTAAATATTTAACTCAGTTATATAGCGAGTTCAATTTCATGTCTCCTTGTGGCAACTGAGTTTCGGCATACTTGCTGTTTCCTTTTCTGCTTTAGGTTTGACCAGTTCTTCTCTATTATGCCGCGTTATCTTCATTTAACTCATTCTCGTCGACCCATAAACTTTAGATTTCCAGTTCACGTAGTTTTCGCATATTGACCAATTCATCACACGTATTTTTCGTAGTTCAGAGTCAAACCATCCAAACTGCCGAAAATACTGATAAGGGGATGTAACTGAAAGTTCTGACAATACATTACATGTAATAATAACTCAGTCGAATTAAGGTATCCGGACCATAATTGACCACGTGATCATATTTGGTGTCCCGGATGTCCATTGTTTTTCAATGGAGCAGACCTCGGTAATGTTCGGCAAACATCGGAAATACTATTTGAGTAACTAAATTTTTTTCCTCAAAATTGTGAACATTGACTCAAGTTATATAATATATTTTACTTTTATCATTAATTAGCAATACATTGATTTAATAAAATTAAACGGTAACTTCAATTATGGGTCGGATACCTTAAGTAACCATGCTCTGATTTAAACTTTTTATTGGAACTTTTATGTTAAGACTTCCAATTGAACCCCTAATAAAAAATACACAATGTATCAGACTATCACAAGATACATGGAGTTCACACGGCTCGCACTTGCCCAATTGGCAATGCATGACTGTGTCCACTGTGGGGTTCACCAGTGGCTGCCACCCAATGCCAAATTCTGTTATTTATGTTCGAAATAATGCTTTTTTAGTGGGGGGTTCCAATGGAAGTCTTTCAACTTTTCATTTATAGTTAATGAGATTTCATGTTGTTTGTGTATCGCCGGCTTTTTTTGCTCCTTAAAGCTTCGGCTGTATTGGCTTCTGCGATTGTTTTGATGATAGATTAGTTGGTCTACTTTGATTTTACAGCTATTTCTACTTTAAAGCATTTTTATGATAGCACTAAACATTTGTTATATTTTGGTTAATCGAGTTTTTTCTACTGTTAAGTTTATAACATCTTATTGTTTTTGTTTACTTAACAATTAGTACTATCTTTAGTTCACTGATATATCATTAATACATGCCCTAGGGGCTTGGATGGTTGTTATTTGTTAATGTTTTGATTCAATAGAAATAATCTTTTCAATTCTTTACTTATAGAACATAGTTTTCTTTATAAATAAGAACTACAAAATCAAGCTATCTGATTGGTCGAAAGAACTTTACTATGTTTTCATTCAATATATTCTTGTATAAATACGGTAATTCCTGATTCAAAGCCACACATCAAGTACATGTAAAATTTTGTCTCGACTCTGCAAGCGTCACGATTTTAAACAAAACGATTTGTTACCAGTTTTGTGTCGGTAGAAAAAATCCAGGTTAAATACGGGTAAGAATTTAAATTGTTTTAAAAGTGAAGTACACAAAATTAGATCCGATTTTAAACGATTACTGTCTGCACTGAAGCATACAGAGACCCGACATATATGCCATTCGACTTCATTCGTATATTTTAAACCCATATTTTAATGTAATAACTGAATAGGAATAAGCTATTAGTTAAATGTTCTAACCTATTAAAGGTCACGACTGTTTAATCTTTTGAACTCACAACTAAATATCATCTATCGGAAGTTGAAAATTACACAAATTATAATTTTTATTCAACTTTAAACAATTAAAGCTTGCATAGTGATGATTTATTGTACGAATTGTAGTGGTTGTTGAGTAGTAATAATTGCCATGTCCTTTTGTATCACTTCGACGTTGGATACAATACTTATATAGTTGGCCACACGCCAGGACAAGTAGTTTTCCGATAAATAGATGTTTTTGTATTCCAGGTTTCATTTTTGGAAAGATATATTACAGTATTTATACTATAACATGACGAATGGATATAAATAAAAAAAAGACCCGATTAGTATAATACGAACATTTTTTTAAAGGTAAGACATTTACTTATTTTTTGTTATACATCGTTTAGTAAAAATAGTTTAGTATACTCATTTTTCACCTGTATAATATAGGTATTTAAAAGGTTTTACGCCTCCGTAATATTTATCTTATTTACATGGACTTCAACCACAAACTAAGGTAAATTTCTTCCGCGTGTTTTATCAACAATAAGCTTGTAGAAGAAAACACCAATTGTTTATTTAGGTAAAACCACAGCTAGGCCATTACAACAATTTCCACGTTCGTACATTTTGTATGTTATTATTTCGTTGGTAAGCTACCAACATATATTCGAGTATAAATTTGAATATCCTTAATAAAAACAACGGATATCGGTAAGATATCTTGGTTAAATCTGTTCTGTATGGTCTAGGCTCTTCCCAATTACTGGGGTTTCATAGAAATTATAGAGGTATTTTTTATTTCATTCAGTCAGAAGAGCTTATGATTGCCTTGTCAAGAGTAAAACCGTCGTGAGCAGATTGTTGTCGACCTACTTATGAAAATGAACGCACCTCATTTATCAGGGTGTAGAGGCGGATTACAAATTTTTAAAAGAGAGGAGATTCCAGAGAAAAAATTTTGGAATTTCGAACCCGACTAAATACATAAAAACTTAGCGAATTTGGGTAAAAACGAAGGGGTTCAAACTGCCAGAACTGAACATATGTTTATAATAAACGAGTTTATTCTTTTGAATATTCGTTTTTACTCGTGTCAAAACTGTTCACAACAAGAAAGACCAGTGGACAATAAGGATTAAGTTATTGTGTGTATGAATGGGACTTCATGCGTGTGTGTTATGTTTTGTTTATGGTCTGCTAGTTCCTTTGTCTTTTCTTGGCTAATTCCGTTTTCGTGCATGTATTGGCTCCTAGGTGAGGGATCACTTTTTTTTTAATTTGGGGTAACATGGGGTTTCAGTGTCATGCCAGACGAAGTACTTTTAGATTTTGCATATCTGAAAATATAACGAAATGGTTTACAGCCCTTCTATACCTTGCCACCCAGACCAGGAAGTTACACCACCTATTAATGAGGAGCCTTCATTAATTTCTTCTAAATTTCTTGACTTTGACCGGGCTCATTTCCTACGCGTGTTTATCTATAAGAAATTCATTTTCCTAAAACGAAGTTTCGGACGTGTTTACTGATATGTCCTATGACACAAATTGATAGTACTTGTTTTCAAGTATGAGTACGGAAGTTAATAAGATACTAACTATCCAGTTTACTTTGTGCTGTGTGTAAGTCGTACTTGACCGCAATTTTTTGTGAATCATATCACAGTCTTAAAGGTAACAATACAATCAATATATTGTATCTAGAGAGTATTTAAGTTCTAATCTGGTTATATTTTAAAATCCTATGTAACATGGCTTAGTAATATATTACTGTTAAATTCTGCCAGAAATGTCGACAAACAAAAATAAAGATTTTCTCCTTTGTTCATCCAACCTGAGTAAATTTTCGTTGGCAAATGTTCTGTGCAAGACAGAGATAGTGACTAAAAGGGAGACAATTTATTGAAGAGCAGACGTCAAATTTAGCGACGATTTCTTTATTAAAATGTTAAAATTGGCTTTTAAATTTTGAGATGCGTTTGTTTGAAGATTTACAAGAAAATTCATTCAGATTGATAATTTTCTTCCTTTAGTGACATGCAAAAAACTTATCTTAATCTTCCTGGTCAAACTCGTTGTATATAAAGCATTAAAAAACGACTGAAGTTTTAAATAGCAGTAACAGGGAACGTAAATACAGGTAAATACATATTTATCCAGTTAATTGCATTTAAATGTTAAATTTGAAAATTAGATTAGTTAAATTTGCGTGTTTGGTATTTTAACATATTATACAGGTAAATATAACGCTTCATTGTATATTGCAGAAATACAGGACTTTTAAGACGTCTCGGTTCCTGACATAAACAAAATATGCGATAGCAAAATGAACCACAGTAATTTCAGTAGTGATAATTTGACAGAGCTGGACCTAGCTGATGTCTTAGAGCGGTTGAACAATGATAAGGTGTTGGTTCTACTTCCGGTGATTATTCTTGTAATTTTGATGATGATCGCAGGGATCGTAGGTAACATTTTAGTGTGCATTGTCTACATTTTCAAAATGAAACGAGCGCCGTCTCATTACTTCATATTATACCTTGCAATATTGGATTTAGTTTCTTGCTGTATCGGTATGCCATCGGAACTTGGCGATTTACTACAACCACTTACATTTCCTTCCGCCGATGCCTGCAGATTCTTACGCTTCGTGCTGAGTTTTACTGTAATTTCATCCAGCATGATATTGATATGCGTAGCTTTCGATAGATACTATAAAATTTGCAAACCACTGAAAAGTTTTCCCATTAGTAAAGTGCAAAAATTATGTTTGTTCTCTTTTGCCTTTGGAGCCGCCTTTTCGTGGCCTGCACTAGTAATATATGGTATAAAAATAACACCAACGACAGTTCCAGGTCTGGATGGAAAAGAATGTTCAATATCTGACAAAATGAAAGGAAAACCGTACCCTTTGATTTATTACGCTACATTGATTGGTGCTTTTGTCATTACGTTTATGATATTTGTTTCACTGTACGTAAAGATTGGGCGGGAAATTAATCGGAGACGGACGATGTTTGTTGGAAACCGACTTAGTCCAGAAAAAATCAAATCTCTAGTAAGTGAGGAAGAGTCGACCACATTTTCGGACGATGATAGTAAACAGTACAACAGGGCCCGGAAATCCGCAAGTTTCAAACAAATTAAAGAACATATTATATATTATTTTCGCTCAAATAGCGAACCGGAGAATTCTGAGAGCAATAATGGCACCTCGAGTACAGATGGAACTGTAAAGAGGAGGAGAAATTCAACAAGGCGATACTTAAGAACAACCTATATATTTTTAGCTGTGTTTATTGCATTTTTGATCAGTTTTGTGCCATACTTGGTTGTCAATATTTTGCGTTTTTCTAAAGTTGCTTTTACAAGCATGAATTCTGGACCAGAAGAAGTCGTTTACAATTTGTGCGTTCGATCCTATTTCATCAGTAACTTTATTAATCCCATCATTTACAGCTTACTCAACAAAACCTTTAGAAAGGAGTGCAGAAGGCTGTGTCGTAAATGTAGAATCTAAACAAAATCTGTAAATACTTTTGCATTTATACATAATATTGGTGCTTTTACCATGTTTATATTTTTCTATTTAAAATGCAGATAAACTTATATATTTTGTCGAATCAATGACCGCATGCCTGATGTGTTATTTGTTAGATTTTAAACTAGTCAACGTATCAACACACTTTCTTTGGTCTTCAGTTTAACTTTCAGAAAAAAAAGAAATATCACACTTCATAAGAAAATCGGCGTAGAAACTATCCCAGATCATTTATGCCCGAGGGAACGGATACTGTCTCTCCGATAATCCCGATTTTAAATTTAACCCATATTGATCGAAGCTTGGTAAAATAAATTGGCGGGGGGAGGGGGGGGGGGCGATTTAAACGTTTAACGACCTTACGTATTCGCTAAAGAACTGGCAACATTTCCCGGCCGAACAGATTGTTGCAAGCATGCCATTGAGAATGGTAATCTTTAGATCACAGGACAAGCATTTAAAAATTGCCATAACAGGTTTCGATTGGTTTGCCCAAATCACTGACGGGTGTTAAATATAAGTAAGGATGTAAATATTGTATATTTGGAACAGAACAATTGACGGACTTGGTGGTGTTTTGTGTTTGTTTTCTTTGTTTGCGGTGTTAAGCACATCATAGTTAAAATAACCCTATGTTCAATATCGATAGTGCAGCACCACCACTTGCAAGTTTGCCTATAGTGAGCGACAGGTCATATAACTTATATCAAGGGTTAGTTGTGCTATGCGTTTTATTATGCCCCTTTTTGCCTAAAAAAATTCACGTGTAGTGTAAAATATATAAATCAACATAAATATCATTATTATTTATATTATTAATGCGATAGCTTCCCTCAATGATTGAGGGATATTTCTATTATATTAGAAATGGTGTCATTTCATGCAGAGGAAAATATTCACATTGATGGCTATAAATTTCTTGTTCATTCCTAGTTAAATATAGGTCAGCATAATATGTTTGCACAACCGAGCTGAAATGTTTAACACGAATAAGATATGAATCATATATTTCGTCCTGAATATAGCAGAAATACAGCTCTCCGGACGTAAATCAAACGTCCACCAATCTAATGGAATCATATAACGAGTTTTTATCACATATTGAGTGCACAATTCAAATGATGAATCCTCGTGTCCTTAAAATGTGTCAATAGCCGCAACACGACCATTAACATTTTAAGCACACATAATCGACCTTTGAACCTCCAAACACTTACTGTACAAAAAATTGTCCGTTTGCTCGAAAGATATATAATGTACAAGTCGAACATTTGTTTACAGATTACTTTTGATGACTATTTCACAATTTTTAAGTTAAATTTTTAAAAAGACTTTGGATAGTGTTGTTTGTTGTCTAAGCACTTCATTGGTGTGTTGAATGTTCGAAGGTGGTTTTTTGACACCTCGAGATATTTAAGCTATTTGACGGTGTCCAGTGAATGTCTGAGTGCTTGGTGATACCTCTTCAACCGTTCTACAGAAAACTGCCATTTTTTCTCAGTTGTGTTTGGAGTTGAGCCGACCTTGTTAAATTCGAGCTCGAACTCACAGTCTCGCGTTGCCACGTCGACGATCAATTCTGTAGCTGTAGAATGTCGAGATAGAAGGCGATGCCCTTTAGGCTTAATCAATCATATCAAACCTCAGATTAAAGTAGATGGGCCTCGGTGGCCGAGTGGTCAAGGTAGTTCGTCTACTATTGATCACGTGGTCTGTCAACACTGAGATTGCGGGTTCGATTCTCACTGCAGGCAGGGTGTAGTTGACTCCAATCTTAATTGACAAGGATTGCCAGTTTTCCTACCGCAGGTCGGGGGTTCTCTCCGGGTACTCCGGCTTCCTCCCCCAATAAAAACTGGACGCCATGAAATAGCTGAAAAATTGCTGAAAGTGGCGTTAAAACACCATTCAAACAAAAAAAACATATCAAGCCTAAGAGCTTTCTCGAGGGCTGATTCCAGAGCCAATATGGAAAATTACATGCCATAATCTGTTTATCACATATTTAAAACCACTAGTCAACTTTTTATCCGAAAATAAAGCAGATGAAAACAGTTAAATATTAAAAACAAAAATGTCAAAAAAAATACAAAAAAACATATACAAAACTCTAAACAGTTCAATATAGGTTTATAAGAATGCAAGTATTTATCACAGATGTGTCACTGAGTAAAATCTCTAGGTCTTTTAGGTTATGTATTTTCTTTGTTCATACTATTAACAAATGTAGACGTTTTTTTCTGCAGTGACAGCAACAAACCTGTCATCCGTCATTTTGTTAGTTGAAGTTCGTCTGCTATATTGGCATATAAGCGGAAGTGCAAAATTAAAGTGGAAGCTAACAACCGATATCTATATATTAGACCCGAGCGCCGATATCGGTCCAGTCAAATGAAATATGCAAAAATGTTCATATTACTACCAAATATGTGATAAGTAGTTTTAAGACCAACATAACGAATTGGTAGATTATTACGAAATTTTTATAGGGTGAAAATCGAGACATCTTTAGCTGAGAAGATAAGAGGAAGGGCACCGTTAAAAAGCATAATATCGATTAGCAAGATGTATCAGTGATTCTAACGGGCACCTGTTACAGGAACCGGAAGTTATAATTGCTTACAGTAGCGATATGGCCGAGGACGAAAAACCAGTTGTAAAAAACAGATAATGTTGAAAATGAACACAGATAACACGTCTGATTATGGTTATCAATAAGAAAATCCCTTCGTTAATATTCCATACAATATTAACATGGAACACTGGATAATGGGAGAACTTTATCGTCAAAATGAAATGTATTTGAGAAGTCTCAACTCAACATCATTGTCAGCAGATGTAGCAGCCACAACGTCTGTGTCAACCACGTTGCCATCACCATCATACACAACAGAATCACAGCTAAATGACTCTGCTCATACTGAATCATAATGCAGCTAATCAAGACCTAGTAAAAATCGTCGAAATGCATCAAAAATGAAATTATTAAATACACCTCCATATTCAACTTCACAAATTACTGTCGACATAACTACTATGAGCAGCGCAAAAAGAAAAGAAATGTCTCTGAAAGAAAAGGTGGACATGGTTCAGTCCAGTAATGGTAACAGTCAGAGACAACTAGCAGATGAGTTTAATGTGTTGAAGTTCACAACATAATGAAAAGAAAAGAGGAAATTTTAGAAACTTATGAATATTCTACGCCATCAAACAGAAAAAGGAGATTCCTTATAACAGAAAATGAAGAAATAAACATTTTTACACTTCAATATTAGTTGAAAATGAAAGAAATGGATGTTAATGTAACAGGATCAATGAGTGTGCATGTTGTATATAATCCTAACATGAAGAGGTCAACTCATTGGATATAATATGAGTAAGATTGTACTCTCATAATACTGCAGTGCATCTTCATTAAACCAGTGTCTAAACTAATTTATTTGTAGCCCGAGAATATTCTGCCATCGAAGTTTTAAAAAGAGTTGGTTGGACTGCAGAAAATTATCGGACTAGTTTAATTGCTGTTCTTATACTGTAACAAACCATTTTGTTTTTGTGCACTAATCAGAGAGGCAGCTTTCAATTACATAAAATGATGTTCATTTTGACAACATTTTTTTCATCAAGTATAATGTCGAAAAGTTAAGAGTTCTTAAGATGGGTGGTACATGTATCAAGTTATCTTAAGAACATCTGATCAAATCTCTGTACGTAACTGTTCAAACAATCAAAATAACATTTTGTTTAGTCCACTTTACTTTGCCTTCCGCATATTAATACTATCATAATAAAAACGTGGGTGGGGCTCAGCATACGGAATACGAATACGAACGCGCATGTCGAGGAGGGAAATGTCACGGTTAAGTCGTAATTAGTGTGAATCTTAAATATACTTTTTGGCTCTATATTCAAGTAAACCAAAAGTGCTATCCTTATCATTCGTATAGTATTGATACTAGAAAAAGTAATAGGAAAAAACACATTGTTCTATGGTCCATAAACTAGTCAATTTTACACTAACGTCAAGTAGTTTGTGTTAGTAAATAACAATATTAATCAACAAGAGTACATTAAAAATTGATATTAATTTAAATCCAATATTCCATCAATCAATAGAATTCCGCGGAATCCGAACAGAAAAGAGAAACTGCTCGTGTTAAGAAATGTGGGGATACTGTTTTATGCTATTACGAACGCCTCGTGCCACATGCAGCTGTTTTTGTCACATTTTTTCACGGCATAATCTAATTGTTAGCTTTATTTCATGTTACAATTTTAATATCGCAATATCCTATAGACTCTCCATAGCTTAAGACTCCATTGTCTACGATATTATTCTTGTACCCTGACGGTGATATCCTCTGTAGTATAAGCGACATTCGGTTATATTTGAAAGTGAAGCTTGCGTAAATGAACAATATTAGTAGTGTGCAAAGGGGGTTTCTGCCGCACTAAGGGAAAATCCTGCTTGGAAATGCCGATCCGGACCAAAAATGCAAACGGGGAGGGGTTCCTATTAACTATGGGGTAAATACAAGCATGGCAGACAAGTCGCCCCTGAAGATAGTTAGGACACCTTAAAGACAAGTGTGTGACAAGGTAAATACAAGAATGAGTGTGGAACACAATGCTTTCATCAACACGCCCCAGCCCCAAGACAAGGAAGATGACTTTATCAGTGAAGGTGCCTTTCAGGAAAAGGTGCAGGACCAGAATCAGGAAGCCATCAAATGGAAGGACTTACCCATCGGAGTGATCTATAAAATCATGCAGGTGATTGAAGTGGATGGTAAGTTTGGGAAATGCAAAATCCTTACCCTGAAAGACAGAGAAGGAGAGACATCCAAAGTATGGGCTTGCCCCACGCTCAGCAAAGAGACGAATCCCTTGGAAGGAGCTTTCGTTCGCAGCACGGGATTCAAGTTGAGCAAGAAGTCCAAGCAACAGTACCTCTCATACGATCTGGTGAGGAAATGAGGGGTGCAAAAAAAAATCTCTTGGGGGGTGGGAACGCAAAATTTCCCGATCCGTTTTGGATCGAGAAATTTTTTTTGACCACTTTGATCTGGAGGGTTCTGAATGAGCGGGGAGCGAGGCTACGCCTCGCTCGGCGCTCATGTAAGAACCCTCCAGATGAAAGTGGTAAAAAAAAACTACGGCGCATGCGCATTCAATTCTTCATTAAATTGGGTAGAAGGTTGACGCAGCTTGAAATGACAGTTCTGCCCCACAAGGAAAAAGTCTGCTTGAAATCCGAAAAAATCAAGGTTTTGTGCAAACGGATCAAAACTCCATACAAAACCATGACACAGGAATCAGAAATTGAAATAACACCTTAGAAAGAAGGAAAGATAGGGTAGATACAAGTTTCTCGTGAAACACGAAACGATTCCGGGCCCCAAGACTCGCGACGAGTCCGGACTCCAGAGAGTCAAGGTCCTCGTCGAGAAGACGCTAGTCGTCCCGATTTCGACGTATTACGGAAACCTCTCGGAGTTTGTGAAATCAGAAATTAGAAAGAAGAGACTAGCTCTTTCCGATTCCGACCCCAACTGCATACGCAGAGTGTCGTGGAAGGCGAAGGGTCTCCCGGCGGTCGCGACGGACGGCATACACCTTCTCATGCAAGTAGTCTTCGCCGAGTATGAGAATGACAGTTCTGCCCCACAAGGGAAAAGTCTGCTTGAAATCCGGAAAAATCAAGGTTTTGTGCAAACGGATCAAACCTCCATAAAACCTGACACATGAATCAGAAATTGAAATAACACCTTAGAAAGAAGGAAAGATAGGGTAGATACAATGAACACTGAAACAGTAGGTTGCAGTCTTGCCCAACTCCCCCCACCCGTATGCGAAGAGGTTGAGCTTACCCCCATCGAAGAGGAAGATTCCTACTCCAGTGAGGAGGTGGATGAAGATGAGGAAGAATACTTCATCAGAGAATGCCGGATCGATGAAAAAGGAATATACATCATGACCCTCGAAAACGAAGAAGGAAAGACATTTGAAGTCTGGGCACCCCCTTACCTCAACGACTACAATCGGGGAGGGGAGGAACTTTCACCCTTTGAAGCAACGTACATAGAAGAATTTGGTGATGGATTTTGGAGAGAGTCATCTTGGTAATGAAATGATGATGATCGATTTGGTGATGAAATGAGATGAAGGGACGTAAAATTTCTCGATCCAAACGGATCGGGAAATTTGACTGAAAGGAATCTGAATGAAATGGGGGAGATAGGAGCGAATGGAATAACACAACCTACGATGCATGCGCATCCAGTTCTTCACTAAATAGGGTAGAAGGTTGACGCAACTGATCCTTTTCATCGTAGTAGCTCTTCAGACAGATTGCAGGAGTACCGTCTTCACAGGCCAGCTGGGATTTGAAGGATCGGGCTAATCGCACGGTATCTTGATGCTTCTTTTTCTTCTTGGCGACTCGGCGTGAGATCAAGGAAAATACTAAGGTACCGGTGGCACATAGGCAGGCTAGGGTTCCAAGGGGGATGGATGCCACAATACCTACGCCAGTCAGGGCAGATCCTATGGTACCACTAGTCAGCAGTAGACTGCCCACGGAACACCCACCCTGTGCAATGGAGATGACCTTATCCAAACGGTTATAGATTCTCAAGGCATGCTCATACCTCTGGATCTCTGAGGTGAGTTCTTCTTCCATGCGTGCGATACGACTGGCATCGATTTCATCCATTTATTTATAAGAGCATGCCGAGCAAGGGGATATTCTTAAATGGACTATCGGGTCCTAAGATCAGACCGGAGCCATCGTAGAACTGCCGACCCTGCTTCAAGTAGAGTCCATCCCTCTGGACGATTCGTGCGGTCGAAGGCTTCAGGTAGAGTCCATCCCCGCTGGGTTGCACGGTGCAGATGCATCCGCCGCGTTTCAAGTACAACCCCGAACCGACTGCTTTGGATACGGCGGCATTACCTAACCCACTCAAAACTCCAATGCCTAGGGCGGGCAATACGGTCTTCGTGATCATGGGAAGAGCCCTCGCAGCTAGCCCGGCCAGCATGGGTAGGAAACCTCCTACCTTCTGCACGTTCGCGTTCAACTGAGAGGTGCTCATCTTCAGAGTCATACCACCGGTACCCTTCTGCAGGAGCTTGGAGATCTTTTGGATCTGCTGCGTGGTGAGCATCATCTTGTGGTCGCCTTGCAAGTTCGCGTGGGACAAACGAATGGCGATCGGGCAGCCTTTCTTCACAGCCCGCTGGAGCTTATCGGCCTGACCTTTCGTCAAGCTCAAACTGTATTCGGAGTAACTCATTTATTTATACTTCGCGAAGATGAAAACGAATGGTGAGATTCTCACCCCTGAGATCGATGGGGGTGCCGTTCTGATCGGTGAGATGAGTCTCCATACGATTGATGGTTCGCAAAGTCACGGGCAAGTACACTAGATTTTGGGGGGTCTGAAGGATCTTCATGCCTGGGTCCACGTCGGGGAAGAAACTGTAGATGGTGGACTGCTGGGTTCCGTTCACGTAACTTCCATGGATGATGTCGCTATTCACCAGAATGCTGTTGATGCTGATGATGTTGACGATGAGATCTCCCTCCGTGTAACCGTTCGTGCCTCGGTCATAAGCGTAGACCTTGCGCCCGAAGCCCAGCACGGTATTGATGCTGTTTTCGACGTCGAAGTCCACTTGATAATCTCTGGCGAGGGTTAGAGTGGCTCTCAGCGTCGCGCGGTTGGCGTCGAGAATGATCTTGGTCTTGTGACCGTTGAGACGCAGTTGCCGCTGAATCTCATTGTTGATGTCTTCAATGCCATAGGACCCGGTACTCAGTGCGATGGGGAACCAGTTGGCACCACCGTCCGCGGAGTAGCGGAAGGAATTGTTACCCGCATGGATATTGGGAAAAGAGTAGTACGTCTCCAGATTGACCAAAGCCATCTCGTAACTTTTCCCCTCGCTCAGTTGCAGGGGTGGGATGAATTGAGTGAGAATCCGACTTTGGTTGTCGGACACAATGAAGGAAAACCCCTGCTTAGGGGCAGTGTTCTCGACGATTCGCTGTAGCAAGGATTGATCCATTTATTTATACTAGAATACGACGCTCATCTTCTGGCCGTCGGACTCGAACTGAAGAATCCTATCAGAGATTACGAGGGCGAACGCTTGAGTATTGGCTGGCACGTTACGCTCGAATTCGGCGCGGACCTGAATGTCGACCGTAGACTCTTTCAACCGCTCGGACTGATGACTTACGTCGATGACGAACAGTGGGTACAGGTCGATGTAGTCGTTGGGTGTTATGTTGCAGTTACTGTGGCGAGGATCCATGTTGTAGTAATTCTTCCGGAAATCTGCCGCGTTCTTATAGAGTCTAGCGGTCCGATTTTGGGTGAAACCTGCATTAAAGTCTACGGCGGGGTAGCGGTCAGCGTTGAGAGTGACGTAGATGTTTCGCAAGCGGCAGTGGTCGAACACAGCAGCATTTTGGGTCTGGTCGTTGCTCTTGCCGGTTTGAAAGGCCACGATGACGTATCTGGGTTTCTCTCGACCGCTCTTGGCTGTCAACCGCCAGTTGAACTGAGACGTTTCGGGGACGGCTATGGAATCGCACTGTCGCATTCGGAAACCGCAATCGATTTTACCCTTGCTCTGGATGGTCTTGTACAACCGCAGTTTCTCCTGATCGGAGGGGGTGACGTGGGGAATGAACCAGGAGATCTTACTCAGGATGATTCTTGCCGGGTCATTGACGGCTGCAGCCCTCAGAACGGCATTGGCATCCGAATCGCGCACGAGAGACAGTTCATGCTTGAACCCGTACACGATCTTATCGTAGTCGTCCGCAAAGCCGAAGATGTGCTTCAGGGGAATGGCGAAGGAGAACGACCCCTTGTTGGCAGGTTTGACGATGGTATACCCGTGGCGAATTGCAAAACCGGAGTTCTCTGCGGCGGCGATAGCGGTGGAATCCTTGAACCACAGTTGGTTGAGACCTTGAGATTTGGAGAAATCGTCGGGATAGGTCAGCATCCCTAGCATGGTGGTGGCGATGCCAGGGTCGTTGATGTGCTCGATCTGTTGACCGGAGAGCCTGTAAGTGATGGTTCGAAACAGATACATGATACCGTTGTGGGCGAGCGAGACGAGATCCGCATTGGCATATGCGGTCCCATCATTCTTCTGGAGCCTTCCTTCCACCAAAATGTAACTCTCAGCGGGATGAAGGAAGAGATCCTGAGTCTCAATATTGATGCGTATTTCAGCACCGGCGTTATTCAGTTGAGCCCCGGCTTGAGGTTCGTATTCGTGGACTTGATATTCCTGGAGGCCTTCATCGAAAACTAGGGGTTCGACGATGTCGAGAATGTTTGACATGATATATTTATTTATAGCGGTGGACGAAGTCGTGAATTGTGGCAATACCACTTCCAGAAATTAGATCATTCAGCCGGGCTTGCTGATGGGGGGTCATCGTGGAATTATTTCCCGAGATCAGATTGTTCAACCGAGCTTGCTGATGGGGAGTCATCGTGGGGTTACTTGGCTTGACGAGGTTGCGAGGTTTGGAGGTCGCCTTATCGATCATATAATCCACAGCTTTGGAGGTCCCCTTTTCAACCCCTTTCAGGGCGGCATTGGTGGCGGCGCTCATGGCCTTGCTTCCCAAGGTCTTCGCGGCTGAGGAGGTGAATATACGTCCGGCCAAGTTAGCGACCGTATCGAATAGCTCCCGCCCGCCGACGACGTATTTTCGGCGATATCCGTGCTTAATTAACAATGGCATCGTATATTTATTTATAGGAGAAGGCTGCGATGGAGTTCTCTGTAATAGGAGTCGTCGATGTGACCGAACGTCCTCATAGCATCGATGATGGCCACCATCTCGTTGCGCACCCCATTATTACCAGCCTTATAGGCGGCGGCGCAAAGTTCGAGGCGATCTATCAACGAATCGAGGTCTTTCGGTAAGAATACCGTTTGGAGTCCAGAGCCATGTCTGTCTTGCCGGTAGAGATGAGAAACGATCTCCTTCCATTTGTAACTTCGGCTCGACTTGGGGGTCCGCGAGAGAACGGAGTTTCCTTGGTACATGGCACCTGAGGTTCGCAGGATATCTCCATAGGTCATCAAATCTTCGGGATCGAACGATTCTGGGCGCTTCTTGACAATGAGCTCCCAAAGACCGGGGGTTCCCTTGTGACGCACGCCATCGACGAAGATATCATCTCCATCGAAGGTGACGGGACGACTTCCGATCATGATGGTATCGTCCTCTGCCCTCAATCCAAAGGTATGGTCGGCCGCTGGAGTCATGCTGAGCTGCAGATACTGAGACGCCCGGGGGCCTAGACGGGTGTCTTGAGGTGGTTCAATGGCTAATGGATGGGCTAAATCGGTTGGGGGAGGTAGCGCAGGCACCGGCGCAGTTCCTCGATCGTTTTAGTGATCTGCGAGGCCGCTTCCTTTTGAGCTTCCACCACGGGCTTGAACATCCTGGCGAGGTCGCGGTCGAGTCCGATATTGTCGAGGCGATGCTGCATATTGCTAGTCTGAATACTTCGCTTGAGATCCTGCAATTCCCTAACGAGCGCCTCACGTTGCTTGGGGTCGGTGATCTTAATGAATGTCATTTATTTATAGCGTTGATCGCTGTTGAACGCCCCCGAGCGTTTGGTTAAACGCCCCCCCCCCTAAGCGTTCGAGAGCGTTCGACTGAACGCCCCTAAGCGTTCGAGAGCTTTTGACGGAACGCCCCTAAGCGTTTGACGGAACGCCCCCCAAGCGTTCGAGAGCGTTTGACGGAACGCCCCCTAAGCGTTGGAGAGCGTTTGAATATCGACTGCCAGCGTGGAGGAAGCTGATAAGGGTCGATCCTTGAAGGATTTCAAGTGCCTTCTGCATTTATCACTACCCGGCTGGCATGGGAATGTGCATTGGTGTCCACGGACCGTTTTGACCGAACATGGAGGTTGGAGGGATCTGGCAGGGTTTCTCACCCCGTTATGGCGACGAGCATTCAGTGTATTAAAATCTGCTTCATCGAACATAGGTCTCTTTGGCTCCATTCCACACTTCATACAGTAAGATGACTTTGTGTTCGGTGACCATACCATTTCATGAGGATGACAGAGACTCTCTCTGAGTTCCGCAGGTATCGACTGGCAGAAGCCGCAGAGTGGGTATACATCGCTGGGGTCTCCGATCTCCGTTCGGCACTCGCACCTATTCTTGAGGTAATCCTCAAACTCCCACTTAAACTCAGGGGCACCTAAAGGACTCTTCAGCATGATCTGTAGCTCGACGGTGGATGGTGGTCTACCTAACTCCAGCTCGATCTGCTCCACCCAAGATTCGTACTTCAGCTTCACGTGATTAAACAAAAAGAGAGGTTCCAGCTTGATCATGCGCTCCCTCTGCACGATCTGATCCATCAAAGATTCGTAGTTCATGATTTTATCTTAGACTAAATAGAACTCTTCTAATTTGTATCGATATCTTCCAGCCGCCTTGGGACTCGTGAGGTCGATCGTCATGAATCCGTAAGGTTTGGACCAGCAGCGGTCGCAAAGGACGTCAAACTGCCCCTTGGTGAGGTCATTGCAGTGATCGCGACGGATGTGCTCGCGGTTCTTAGCATCTTGCTCGAAGAGGCAGATGAAGTTGGTATTTTCACGGATCGATTGACGGGGCAGCTTGAAATAGATTTGGCAGAGGTAGAAGCAGTCCACGTTGTTGTGACGACCTCTCACGTAGTAATCTTCACACTTACTCTGCTTGCTAATCATCAAGTCGTCGAAGATCATGAGATTCTTGCGGGTGGGATCGAGTTCGCGGGGGTCTGGCACATCGTCTCCATGCTCAAAGAAGAAGGCTTCGATACCGCCAGGGTTAGGCGATGGATTCAGAACTTCCACCACATCGATCAATGGGTAGGGGCACCTATCCTTGATGGAGAGTATTTCTCGGATATCGTCCTTTGAGAATCCCCTTTCCAGCGCCAGCCGCAGCAGCTGGTAGATGGGTTGGTGGAGCGATTTTCCGAAGACGTATAGTCGATCGTAGTCTAACCACCCTTCGCGCAAGAGGAGGTTATTCAGCAGCGTCGTCTTGCCGCAGTCCGACTTGCCTATGATTAAGCCTCGGATTGATCGCTGCGGGAGAAGGTAGTGATTGCACCTGGTCGAGGTGGACTCGTTATACGAAATATCTTCAACGTCCATTTTTATATATAAATGGGAATGTACTGTTTGAAGTGCAAAACGAAGACCGAGACGAATAGCCGCGGAGTGATCCCGACCAGCAACGGACGACGGAGGAAGGTGGGTATCTGCACCGTATGCGGTTCTAGGAAATCTCAGTTCATCCGGTCCGTGGAGGGTACTGGGTTCATGAACCACCTGATCAACCGACTACCCATAGAGATGCACCTTCCAGGCCACAATTTCACCGGACCTGGGACCAACCTCGCCAAGCGGCTAAACACCGATGGTACCCCCAAGGATTGGTCGAAACCCATCAATCGAGTGGATGAGGCCGCGTATCACCATGATCTCTGCTACGCCAAGCATAAGGATACGGCCTCGCGCAACTCCATCTGCGACGCGACCATGCTGGCCTCCCTCGATGCCATTTCCGACCCCACCGCACGCGAACGCCTGGACCGTAGCATCGTCAAGCCCATCATCGGTACCAAAGCGCGATTTGGATTGGGGGTAAAAAAAAACCCTCGTCTGGTCGGACGAACTAGCCGAGGAACTGCACAAGCCAATCCGCCGCAAATTTCAGAAGCGTCGCGTGGTGGTGGGTGGAATAGATGCAACCTGGGCGGCCGATCTCGTGGATATGAGTGCCTTTTCCCGAGACAACAAAGGCCATAAGTTCATCCTGAGCATCATCGATGTCTTCTCCAAGTATGGGTGGCTAGTGCCGCTCAGGGATAAGAAGGGGACTACGGTGCGCGACGCCTTCCATGCGGTCTTCAAGTCTCGCATCCCCAAGAAGCTATGGACGGACAAAGGAACGGAATTCTACAACAAGGAGGTGAAGGAGCTTCTCCAGAACCATGACGTCGAGCTCTACTCCACTGAAAACGAAGAGAAGTCGAGCGTCGTGGAGCGTTGGAACCGCACCATGAAGGAGAAGATGTTCAAGTACTTTTCCGCCAACTCCACGCGAACCTATATCGATGTGCTAAGCGATCTGGTTCATCAGTATAATACCACCAAGCACCGCTCCATCAAGATGACTCCCACTGCCGCCAGTCAGAAGGAGAACGAAACCAAAGTCTTCTGGAACCTTTACGGAGATCTCCCTTCCATGCAACCACCGCGATTCAAGGTTGGCGATAAGGTTCGAATCACCAAGAAGAAGGGCGTGTTCGAGAAAGGATATACTCCACGCTGGACCGAAGAAGTCTTCACCGTATCCACGGTCTTAGGAACGCAACCGCCCACGTCTCGTCTCAATGACCTCAAGGACGAGGAGATTCAGGGATCTTTCTACGAGCCTGAGCTCCAGAAGACCACCCAGGAACTCTTTCGCATCGAAAGGATCTTGCGGCGACGCACCCGGCAAGGAGAACGGGAATTCTACGTCAAATGGCGAGGCTACCCCAAGACGTTCAATTCATGGGTAAAGGCTTCCGAGCTCCAATAGTCCTTCGATTTTCCAGTCCCTGGAGTGGGGGGGGGGACTAGAGAAGCGGAGGAGGGGTCAACCGATCCTGCCGGGAGTAGGAGGCTTAAACTTCACGTACTTTTCAAGAGCTTCAATCTTTTCCTGCTTATCAGCCATCTGCTTTTCGAGGGTTTTATATCTAGATTCTACAGCGTTTATCTTCTCCTGCATGGTTAAGGCTAAATCCTGCCAGTTCTTTGCATACCAACCATTCGTCAAGGGATCCTTGGAGTCGGTTCCCTCGGGAAGGTTACGAATAGCATGGCCCTGCATATCTATCGCGCCGGTCATCTTACCACCGATCGTGGGCAGGCACTTTGCCACGTCTTTCTCGATGCCATTCAAGCGTTTCTCCTTATCCTCGAGCACTTTCAAGACCTTGTCGATCTTTGCCGCGAGCTCAGCGATATCCTTCTGATCCTCTTTCAATTGCAGATTGACCCAGTGCCTCGTCGCATCGTCCGACCCCTCTCGCGGTGCCCCCAGGCCGGTGATGCGGTTGTCGTTCATATCGAGATCTTGGGACCAGACCAATGCGCGTTTTCTCGAGTGAGATCCGAATTTGTCCATTTATTTATAGCGAGAATATCAGGTCATCGAACGATCTACCCTCCGACAGCATCTTCAGTACGTAGAGTGACCGCACACCACGCCCCCGCGATGCTGCAGCTCATTAGTGTTGTATTGGATCTTCGGACGCAGATAGTCGACCATCTCGTCGGGCGGAGGCAGACCGTAAGAGTCGAAGTAGACTTTGAGTCCTCCGCGCTTGTGCCAGCAGGTCCAGTGCGTTCCGGGACCTTGGAAGTCATCGTGGTTCAAGATGCCGCATTCATTATCTCGTGGCGCTGGTGGTAGGGCATCTCTCATGAATACCCCTCTGAATCGATGGATCCCTAGGGCCGAGGCAGCTTCTTCAAGCTCTACATTTGAGAGGGGTTTGAGTGGGAGAGTTAAGTAGTAAACTCGTACGCTGCTCATTTATTTAGATTCGATAGTGACCGTGAGCAAGGGTGCTGATACCATCAGGTAGGATGTGGCGCTTGTCGTCCTTGGCTGAGAGTGCGATCTTGTTGATTTCCTCGGCGTAGATCTGATGGAGGTGGCTCCGGATGATGTTCATCGGTCGGTAGATCTCCTTCTGAGTGTCGAGACATCGCTTGTAATCCTCGAAGGCGATGTTGCGCTTGATGACGCTCTTGGTGACTCCCTTCGCCTTCTTGGTGGTCTGACCGTCATCCATCTTGAAGGCGTATAGCTTCGCTCGGGGCCCCACGAATTCGGTCATGGCCATGCCACCGCACTCGTCCTTAAACATCCCGATCACCTTCTTGTTAGCACCGGTTTGGATGCCGGAGGGATGCTCGGCTGGATAGTTGGAAGTGTCGAACTTCGCTTGGACGTGCGGGGCGATGTCTTGGTAGAAATCGGCGGTCTGGATCTCATAGGCCAAGCTATCGGTGTCGGTGAAGAGCAGCCGGGCGTTGTCACCGTACATCTTCTTCACGAATCCGTAGTGGAAGTCGTACATCAGGAGCTTCGAGATGTCCAAGATGCAGGCTCCCAGGTAGACTGGCTTATCGAACTTCAGCTTCGTCTTCTTCATGTGGACGGCTACCATGCTTTCGGTGAAGACGACCCGACGATCGAAGTTGGGCTTAGCCACGAGCTTCAGCGCCTGCTTCTCTGTGGTAACCAGTCGGACGTCGACCCGCTTTCGGATGTTCTCCATGGTCTTGCCGAAGACTGAGTTGACCATGAGTTTGAAGAAATCCTTCTCTGATTCAGTCTTGGCCTCGGCTCGAAGAGCAGTGTTCAGGTCGACGTACTGCTTCAGCCACGGAGATTGCCTGAACCCGATGATTCGGTGGACTTTGGTGAGCTTCATGCCCATCTCCAAGTACAGCTTGAGATTCCTGTAGTGGAGCGTATACTTCTCACGCTTACCTAGATGAGGCACCAGCTTGCGCACCTTGTTGATCTCCACGTTCTCCGGCGCGAGTGGGTAGTCGTTGTGGGCGTTGTGGAGATCATGCGGGTATTCCAGATCACATTCCACCATGGCACCGTACTCGTGATCGTCGGGGTACCTCAAGACGTCCTCGATCGCCTCCGGCTCCATCCACTCGAAGTCTCCCGTGGG
This sequence comes from Limnoperna fortunei, assembly GCA_944474755.1. Lineage (NCBI taxonomy): Eukaryota > Metazoa > Mollusca > Bivalvia > Mytilida > Modiolidae > Limnoperna > Limnoperna fortunei. Next base: position 63,538,808 of record OX104113.1, read on the forward strand.
AAGGGGCTGTGCCATTGCCCACCCGTAGAGGTTATTGGCGTCGAGGTAGGTCAGGTACTTCGTGGGCTGGGAGCGATCGTAGGTCTCCATGTAAGGGTTGTTGGCACGGGCGTGGCGGTGAGAGATCATGGCCACCCCTCCTCTGGTTCCTCGCTCGAACATCAGGAGCATGTCTGGGTCGGACAATAGCTCCAATCTGATCCCAGTGGTTTTGAGAGCAGCATTCCATGAAAGTCCGGGGGAGGTGTAGTAGTGCTTCATGCATACATCCCTGAAGTTCTCCATGATGTCGGTCAGCAGCAGTACGTCGGTTTCGAGGTAGAGGTTGTGGTAGTCGCGCATGATCTTGCACCCGAAGACCTCCCAGACTCTCTCAGCGTGTGCATAGTCCTCATCACTGATATGCTCGCCGGAGAGTGTGCTGTAGAAAGCTTCTTTGGGTGGGAGCTGGGCGTCCTCCAGCTTGGACGGTCCATCCATATAATCGTAGGGGAATACTCCCTTACGGATCATCAGCTCGTAGCGGTCGTCAAATCTCGCCTTCACGGTCTTGAACTGGTCGGGGGTGAGGTTCTTGGCCAGGGTATCTAACGAGCAGAGCATGAAGCGCATCGAATCGATGAACCTCATCTCCAGATCATCCACCTGCTTTGAGAAGCTGATGTATTTCTCGTCGGTATTGGGGATGCAGTTGATCTTACCTGCTGTGTTCCCTAACTCTTTGACGAAGATGTGGGCATCATATCCGCTCAAGTTGTGAAAGATGATGGGGACGTGTTTTGGAAGCTGGAATTCCAGATTGCACTGGTTGTGTGCTGCGCCGCGGTACTTGCCGGTGAGATGGTCGTGGTCACGGACCTTATCCCCATTCAATGCGCTACCGCAAATGTGGCAGTTCGTACTTGCTTTGAAACTCTCCTTGTCCTTGTCGGTCATCTCCATGGGTTTCGTCTCACTGTATAGTTTGGCGATTGCTCGCACTTCCTCCTCCATGCACTGTACGAACTTCTTGGCCGCATCCTCCCCACAGTAGATGACCGATTCTTTGTAGTCGCCGTGAGCGTACTTCACGCGATAGCAGAAACCCGAGGGTCTCTGTAGTTGGTACGCCTTCGTGTAGGATTGTAAAGGATCTGGCTGGCAGGTGTCGAGCTTCTCCGTGAAGCACTCGAAGTCCGCATAGATCACGAATGGGACTCTCATCATTTTCTTGTAGTCGCTGAAGGCTATGGTGGATCCTTCTTCCGGCATCTCGATCCTGACTGCATCCTTCTGACTGCAGTATTCCATGTGTGTGTCGAGAATGTCCTGCCTGGAGAAATGGGACAAGCACCGGCGGCAGAAGTAAACTGACTCTTTGTGACCAGTCACTTGGGAGGTCAAAAGACGAGATAGGCTCTTGATCCAGCAGTAATGCTGCTTGCCTTCGCAGGTCAGGAAGAGGAGATCTACGTGGGTAGAACCAGTGTTCTTGGATATCCTGAGGGGATATACCTGGAGATCTTCTTCACCGTCCTCATCCTTCTTTACGCCATCGAAGCCGAAGACGTTAACGTTGATGGTAACGTTCTGCTTCTCGAACCTGTCGATCGCCTTGAGTGAGACTGGGAATTCGATACCATCGAATTTCAGCTCCTCCTCCCATCTCTTATACTGAGTCACGCGGTGTGTAGACTTCTGGTCGACTTCATCATAGTGTAGGGCTGCCAGCACCGCCCACTGGAAACAACGATCATCCTCGTTTTTCACATTGATGATCGCCTTCTTTTTCGCCAGTATCGATGGGGTTGGTATATACGAGCTACCTGCGAGCGGCTTGAATTTACTCAGGTGGATTTCTAGCCGCTCGATGTGTCCGAAGGTCCATCCACTCCCTTCACGCATGTACTTACCCATATTCTCCCTGACCTTCTCCATCATGAATGCGATCTCCAAATCGAGGTCTGATGACTGGGTGAGGGTAACTTGGTCTGACCAGAAATAGGGGATGACGTAAGTATTCTCTCTGGTCGCGGGGTTCGTTTTCACTAGCTCTACTCGGAGCAATAATTGCACCTTCAATCCCTTCTTTTGGGCGAGTGCTTCCGAGATGGTGCTGGCGATGGTGCTCCGACTTATTTTCTGAAAGGTGACCATGTCGTGCAGCTTCAATGGTTCGATGACGACCGTACCAAAGACTCCATTCAGTGCTTGGCGTCGATCAACTACTTTCATTTCCTCCTCTACCGGAGCATTTTTGATGTTCTCTTCCACCAATCGGAGCAGATCCTCTCTCCTGAGCCTGGAGTACTTGGTGATACCGCGGCTCTTCGCGAGTGTTTTGAGCTGCTTCTTGCTGAAGACCTCCTCGCGAGTGAATTTCCTGTTAGTTTTCTCCTCGATGAGCTTCACCAAGGCCTCCTTACTTTTCCGACTATATCCCTTCAGACCCTCATCCTTAGCTATTTGATGGAGGGTCTTCATGGTCTCTCTTACCACGATTTTTCCTCCGCTTTGGATGCTCCCGTCTTCTGCGGGCTGCTTCCTGTGCCTCGCGCAGAGACCGTCGATTCCAGGCTTGCTCTTACAATGTCCCTTCTTCCGCTTCAGTGGGTATCCGCAGGTACGTTTCGCACCATTAGATTCCATCATTTCGATCTCGGGGGTTGGGGTTGGGGTTGATGTTGATACAATATTCATGTTCTTACTATTAGATTTCATTGTTCTATCGTATAATACATGTATTTCAATCTGGGAGGTTTGGGTTGGGGTTGGGGTTGATGTTGATGTGCTATCCATGTTCATGTTCATACCATTAGATTCCATTCTTCTATCGTATAATATTTCAATCTGGGAGGTTGGGGTTGGGGTTGGGGTTGATGTTGATGTGCTATCCATGTTCATACCATTAGATTCCATTCTTCTATCGTATAATATTTCAATCTGGGAGGTTGGGGTTGGGGTTGGGGTTGATGTTGATGTGCTATCCATGTTCATACCATTAGATTCCATTCTTCCATCATGCAACATTTCAACATTTCAATTTTCGATGCCATGCTTGTATTTACCCCATAGTTAATAGGAACCCCTCCCCGTTTGCATTTTTGGTCCGGATCGGCATTTCCAAGCAGGATTTTCCCTTAGTGCGGCAGAAACCCCCTTTGCACACTACTAATATTGCACCAATAGACCAGGTTATCTACGATATTCCATCAGAAAGCCCGAAACAAGAACGTTGATACATTATTAAATATTAGTAATACATAAAACAGTAATAGTGAATTTTCCACCAATAAAAAAACCATGTTGTCACAAAACCGAAATTATATCAGGTAGGACAAAATGTCAAGAAAGTTAAATTTAAATCAATGATTCAGTTTAAACTAAAAGGAGGTGTAATTTAGGACTCGGTTTAGTAAAATATTTCAAATTTTTCCGTAACTTTAAAATTGACCAATCAAATAGCACGAAAACTTAAAATTGAAGAAAAACTGAAGGATTCGAGGAAATCTCAAGGATTTGAAAAAATCTTATTTCGAGCAGTTTTATGAAACCGGAGACAGATTACACAAAAACCAACTATGAATATTATTTAGTTCTTAAAGTACTTGTTCGGCGTTTCAGGAAAATATAAAAATCGTTACAATCAAACTGTGTGGTTTGGCATTTGGTTGAAGTAGGGTTAAGGGGTTTATCATAAATAAACACAAAAAAACATTAATTCACTTTAACTGGTGTTAAGTTGATTTCCTAGTTAACATAGACAAAGGATTGTTTATATTAGTCTACTTATAAGTCACATCCCTTGATATTTTGAAATAGTATCTTTCGATTTTCTCATAATTTTGTTGAGAGAGTCAATAGTTATTGGTTGTTCGCTATAAGTAGGATATTCAAGAAGGTTCAGGTAATCGTACAAATTCGTCATTCCATTATTTCATTTATTATTACAAGAAGTTTGTCGTATTTCCGACGCAGTCGATATATTTTCGAGTTGGGACCATTGAACTAAAAGACGCTTACCCATGGTAACATACCATAATGGAAGACAAACTTGCATGCGGATTGGACAAAAATAGTAAAAAATTCTGCTTTCGAACAATCTACCATGCTATACTCTGAAAAGTATCCCTATTTGCATTTCTCAATTATTATTCCAGCAGACTGGTGTTTTAAAACAATTGGTAATCGCTATTAAACTTTAGAAAATGATTTTTTTATGTTAAAGAATGCCATTATTTAGAACAATAATTACATGATAAAACCATACGTCGTGTAATTTTTGCGCATTTCGTCTGGGGTAGAATTGTATTTGCTTTGTTGACCATCTTAAATGTAAACATTCCTCACGTCGGTGAAGTATTATATTTTCTTGATTTGACCCCCTGACACACGCATTCTCTCACTCTATCGTGAAATTATTGTCATACAAATGATCCTAAACATAGACATTTAGGTCATTACCAATCGGTAATTGTCGGAACGCCAAATGACCTGTCTAATACACAGTGGTTCAATTACACATTTTGTTAACTATACACGCACAGCCCATAAAATTAAGAGTAAAATTCACTGATGCTTCAGTTACAATTATTTATTTGGACCTCAATTACCCATACAGTTTATTTCGTTTCCCCCCCCCCCCCATATTTTTTTTGGAATAAAATACACATTACAGATTTTAATAAACTTTAATTAGCATTGAATTGACATTTTGTGTTCATATTTATTACAATTCTAATTAAATATTTTACTTAGAAGTTCACATTTTAAAATACAGTCAAATCAATAAAATAGCAAACTGTAATGATATTACTTGATGCATATTTGCATAAGTACATATTTGCTTATGAAATTTATTTTCGAGATATACATAGAAAGGTTTGTACTTTTTAAAAATGTTTACCATTGTGGTCTTCAACTTCTGAAACAGCATTTCATTGGGATATTTAAATATGTGTATTGTTAACTCTATGATTTTTAAAGCCATTAATGCTATCTTCTTTCTTTGCGTCCTTCGTCATTCACGTGCAGACAGGAGATGGAGCTCTAATTGCAAAGTAACCTTTTGATAATACCCTATTGTTTAATAACATCTTTAAAAAATCCATGATAAATATATCAATGTAGCAACCTTCTTATATGATAGCCTTATTTTGATTGGATACCAGTCCGCAACAAGTTAATTATTTACACCCCCCCCCCCAACCACACACTTGAATGAAAGAAAACGTTAATATTTCTTGTCTCTTTCGTTCGTTTGATTAATTTGTACAAGTTTTTTATTCTTATTGTTCTTTGTTCAGTTTCCATTCTACTTTACAAACATCTCTAAGAGTTATATGCGTCGAATATCTTTTTTAAAGATAGTACTTGTTTACATATAAAAACGGGTTCTAATTTGCTCCTAAACAGTGAACACAACTTTTTGTCATTAAATCTTTTCGCACCACAAAATTGATTTAGAAGCATTTGTAAACAAAACATCACCAGTTTTTGCTCAAATGTCTTGACCTTAAACCTCTTTATGCTACTATTTAGTAGATTATTAATTTTGTATAAGCATTTTTGTCAGGTTCAACCTTGTTCTTGTCTTATTCACAAAAGCAGTGTGTAGGCATCCTTATTCTTTTCATTTGTAACCTTCTTTAAATAGCTCGTCCATGTTCTTAAACAACAACAGATCTTCGATAAGGAATTTCAGAGAAAAACGTACAAAAATAACAAGGAGACCACTATAAAACTATTTCCTGTCTTTTTTCCTTAAAAACGTATCTTTATCTTCCCGTTTAAAGCCTGTATATATAATAACATTTAACACCGCTGAATTTTAAATTAAATAACAAAGAGTACAAGCAGGTATACATACAAATATATGCAGCGACTTACATTTAAATGTTAAATCATTCGCATTAGATAAGTATAATTTATGTACCTATGCTATTCGAATTGTAGACATTGCACATGTAATAATTATAAATTTCGCCTTATATTGTAGGGTTACAACTCTTCGGTAGTATCTCCATATCCGACAAAATATCCGATAGCAAATGAACCGCAGCAATATTAGTAGTGATAATTTGACACAGCTGGACCTAGCTGATGTCTTACAGAGGTTGAACAATGATAAGGTGTTGGGTTCTACTTCCGGTGATTATTCTTGTAATTTTGATGATGATCGCAGGGATCGTAGGTAACATTTTAGTGTGCATCGTCTACATTTTCAAAATGAAACGAGCGCCGTCTCATTACTTTATATTATACCTTGCAATATTAGATTTATTTTCTTGCTGTATCGGTATGCCATCGGAACTTGGCGATTTACTACAACCACTTACATTTCCTTCCGCCGATGCCTGCAGATTCTTACGCTTCGTGCTGAGTTTTACTGTGATTTCATCCAACATGATATTGATAAGCGTAGCTTTCGATAGATACTATAAAATTTGCAAACCATTGACAAGTTTTCCAGTTAGAAAAGTGCAAAAGTTATGCTTGTTCTCTTTTGCCTTTGGAGCCGCCCTTTCGTGGCCAGCACTAGTAATATACGGTATAAAAATAACACCAACAACAGTTCCAGGTCTGGATGGAAAAGAATGTTCAATATCTGACAAAATGAAAGAAAACCGTACCCTTTGATTTATTACATTGATTGGTGTTTTTGTCATTACGTTTATGATATTTGTTTCACTGTACGTAAAGATTGGGCGGGAAATTAATCGCAGACGGAAGATGTTTGTTGGAAGCCGACTTAGTCCAGAACAAATCAAATCTCTAGTAAGTGAGGAAGAGTCGACCACATTTTCCGACGATGATAGTAAACAGTACAACAGGGCCCGGAAATCCGCTAGTTTCAAACAAATTAAAGAACATATTATATATTATTTTTGCTCAAATGGCGAACTGGAGAATTATGAGAGCAATAATGGCACCTCGAGTACAGATGGGACTGTAAAAAGGAGGAGCAATTCAACAAGGCGATACTTAAGAACAACCTATATATTTTTATCTGTGTTTATTACATTTTTAATCAGTTTTGTTCCATATTTGGTTGTCAATATGTTGCGTTTTTCTAAAGTTGCTTTTACAGGCATGAATTCTGGACCAGAAGAAATCGTTTACAATTTGTGCGTTCGATCCTATTTCATCAGTAACTTTATTAATCCCATAATTTACAGCTTACTCAACAAAACCTTTAGAAAGGAGTGCAGAAGGCTGTGCCTTAAATGTAGAATCTAAACAAAATCTGTAAATACTTTTGCATTTATACATAATATTGGTGCTTTTTACCATGTTTATATTTTTCTATTTAAAATACAGATAAAATTATATATTTTGTCGAATCAAAGACCGCATGCCTAATGTGTTATTTTTTAGATTTTAAACTATTCAACGTTTCAACACGCTTTCTTTAGTCTTCAGTTTAACTTTCAGAAAAAAAAGAAATCTCACACTTCATAAGAAAATCGGCGTAGAAACTGTCCCAGATCATTAATGCCCGAGTGAACGGATATTGTCTCTCCGATAAACCCGATTTTAAATGTAAACCATACTGATCGAAGCTTGGTAAAATAAACGGGGGGGGGGGGGGATTTAAACGTTTAACGACCTTACGTATTCTCTAACGAACTGGCAACATTTCCCGGCCAAACAGATTGTTGCCATCATGCTATTGGGGAAAAGTTATTTTCAGATCCCAGGACAGGCATATAAAAATTGTCTTAACTGGTTTCGATTGGTTTGTCCAAATCACTGACGGGTGTTAAATATCAGTAAGGATGTAAATATTATATATGTGGAACAGAATTATTGACGGACTTGGCGGTGTTCTGTGTCGTTTTCTTTATTTCTGTGTTAAGCATCTTATGGTTAAAATACCCATTATGTTCAATGTCGATAGTGCAGCACCAACATTTGTAAGTTCTCCCAGGGAACGACATGTCATATATTTTTGAAGATGTATTTATATTATGCAAATGCTTGGATCTGCCATGCCCTTTTTAACCTGAAAAAAATTTCACGTGTAGTGTAAAATATATAAATCGACATAAATATAATTATTATGTATGTTATTTATACGATAGCTTAATCTACAAATATATTTCAATGATTGGGGATACAGCTATTCTTTTAGAAATGGTGTCAGTTCATACAGAGGCAAATATTTACACATTGATGGCTGTAGATTTCATGTTTATTCACATTTAAAGATAGGTAAGCATAATATGTTTGCACAATCAAGCTGTAATGTTTAAAATTAATAAGATATACGGAATCATATGTCGTCCTGATGATGGCTCCTCAGTCATAAGTTAAACTCGTGTCCATAAAATGTTTCAACAGGCGTAACACGACCTTTTATATTTTAAGCACACATTATCGACCTTTGACCCTACAAAACAATAACTGTACAAAAAAATGTCCGTTTCCATGCTGGAAAGGTGTATAATGTACAAATCGGACAACTTGTTTACAAATCACTTTTGATAAATATTTTACAAGTTTCAAGTTAATGTGGTCTTGAGCTTAATTATAATAACTTGGAATATATTGTAAGTAGTCTAAGAACTGCATAAGTGTTTTCTTTGTTCAAAGCTGGTTTTTTTGCTACCTTCGGACTTTTCAACTTATTCACGTGTTCAGTTGAATGTCTGAGTGCTTGGTGATCCCACCCCTTTAACCGTTCGACAGAACACTGTAAATTTTACTAAGTTGGGTTTCAAGTTGGGCCCATGTCAAGCTCGAATTCACAATCTCGCGCGTTGCCACGTCGACGATCAGTTCTGTAGCTGTAGAATAAATAGATAGACGGCGATATTTGCACTTTAGTCTTAATCACTAATATAAATTCTCTCAAGTCATATTTAAGTAGTTTTAAGACCATCATCACGAATTGGTCGATTATTACGAAATTTATATAGGGTGAAAATTGAGACATCTTTAGTTGAGAAGACAACAAGGATGAGCAATGAGAGAGCATGTTGTATTTAATCTTAGCATGAAGAGGTCAATTCATTTTATATAATATGAGTAAGATTGTACTCTCATAATACTGCAGTGCATTATCATTAGATTAGTGCGTAAACTAATTTATTTGTAGCCCGAGAATCCGGCAACGAAGTCTTAAAAAGAGTTGGACGGCAGAAGATTCTCGGACTCGTTCATTTGATGTTCTGACTCTTTAACAAACCCTTTTTGTTTTTACTTAGCACAAAGCAGAAAGGCAGCTTTCAATTACATAAAATGAAGTTCATTTTGACTGCATTTTTTTCCACGAAGTATAATGTCGAATAAGTGAAGAGTTCTTAAAAAGTGTGGTACATCTATCACGTTATCTTAAGTACATCTGATCAAATCTCTGTACGTAGCTGTTCAAACAATATAAATAAAATTTTGTTTAGTCCACTTAAGTTTGTCTAAAGCATAGTAATACTATCATACTAAAAACGTGGGTGGGGCTCAGCGGACGGAGTACGAGATACGACCGCGCATGTCGACGAGGGAAATGCGTTATCACTGTAAGTCATAATGAATGTGAATCTTTAACATACTTTATGCCTCTATATTCAAGGAAACGAAAAATGCTACCCTTATCTTTTGTATAGTATTGCTACCAGACAAGTAATAGTAAAAACATATTCTTCTATGGTCTATCAACTAGTTAATTTTACTACATGTATAATGTCAAATAGTTAGTGACTGTAAATAAGAATATAATAAACAAGAGTACATTAAACATTTATATTAATTTAAATCCAATATGCCATCAATCTGTAAAATTCCGCGGAATCCGAACAGAAAAGAGCAACTGCTCGTGTTAAGAAATGGGGGATACTGTTTTATGTTATTACAAACGCCTGTTAGCACATGCAGCTGTTTTTATTACATTTTTTCACGACATAATCTCATTGTTAGCTTTATATTTCATGTTACAACTTTAATATCGCAATATCCTATAGACCCTCTATTGATTAAGACTCCACTGTCTACGATATTATTTTGGTACCCTGACGATGATATCCTCTTTAGTATAAGCGACATGCGGTTATATTTGAAAGTGAAGCTTGCGTAAATGAACAATATTGCACCAGAAGACCAGGTTATCTACGATATTCAATCAGAAAGCCCAAAAAAGAACGTTATGTTACTATAACAACATTCCTGCTTCAAGCATTTTGATTGGATTTAGCAACGAGTTCAGATTTGTGCGCGTTACCTCATCTGTGCTGGCCATCTATTCCAGCAATCAGCCGTTTACGGAAGAATGATAAATCTTGAGATGTCATGTTCTTTTCTTTGACATTTTAAACTGAGCCCGTTCCGGGAAGAATTGAAAGAAGGGTTCACAATGCACCCTGCCCCTTTTATTGTTACTAGGTATTGATCGTCTACATCAATCAGTACTTTGTTGAAGCCGAAACCAAAAACCCCCATTTAAGACTTAGAATTTTCGTGTCCCTGACTTATGGAAAGAAATCATGATAAAGAACATATTTCTCTAAGGAAACTCCTAAATCAGTTTAACAAAGTTTACAAAAGTTATGTCTACAAAATACATAAGACGAAAAACTACAAAACAGTGATGACGTACATCGCTACCATCTATGTTTCTGACTTCTACTTAAAAAATTTCGAAAAGCATTTCAAAAGTTTCAAAATAAATATGTGTGTAATTTCTCGATGTTCTCAATTTAAATAATACATTATTAAATATTAGTAATACATAAAACATTAATAGTGTATTTTCCACCAATTAAAAAAAATCTTGTTGTGTCACAAAACCGAAATTATATCAAGTAGGACAAAATGTCAAGAAAGTTAAATTTAAATCAGTGATTCAGTTTACACAAAAGGGAGGTGTAATTTAGGACTCGGTTTAGTAAAATATTTCAAATTTGATGATTTCCCAAACTTTTCCGTAAAATTGACTAATCAAATATCACAAAAACTTTAAATTGAAGAAAAACTAAAGTATTTGAGGAAATCTCAAAGATTTGAAAAAATCTTAATTCGAGAAGTTTATCAACCGAGAGCACGTTACAAAAAAACTAACTATTAATATTATTTAGTTCTTAAAGTACTTGTTCGGCGTTTCAGGAAAATATAAAATCGTTACAATAAAACGGTGTGGTTTGGCAATCCTTAATTATATATGGATGAAGTAGTGTTAAGGTGTTTATCATAAATAAACACAGAAAAACCATAATTTACTTTAACGGGTGTTAAGTTGATTTCCTATTTAACATAGACTATGGACTGTTTATATCAGTCTACTTATAAGTCACATCCCTTTATTTTTTGAAATAGTATCTTTCGGTTTTCACCTAATTTTGTTGAGAGAGTCAATAGTTATTGGCTGTTCGCTATAAGCATAGGATATTCAAAGAAGGTTCAAGTAATCGTACAAATTCGTCATTCCAATATTTCATTTTTAATACGTGAAGTTTGTCAAGGTATTTTACATATAAAAGCGGGTTCTAAATTCTAAAAACTAAACATTGATACAACTTTTTGTCATTAAATCGTTTCGCACCACAAAATTTATTTAGAAGCAATTGTACAAAAACATCACCAGTTCTTGCTCAAATGTCTTGACCTTAAACCTCTGTATGCTAGAATTTATTATACTAGTTATTACATTTGTATATGCATTATTTGTCAGGTCAACCTCGTTCTTGTCTTATTCGCAAAAGCCATGGGTATGTGTCCTTATTCTTTTCAATTGTAACCTTCTAAAAACACTACAGATCTTCAATAAAGAATTTCAGAGAAAAACGTACAAAAATAACAAGGAGACCATTTAAAACTATTTCCTGTCTTTTCTCCTTAAACAAATCTTATCTTTAACTTCCCGTTAAAAGCCTGTATATATATTCAAAGTTAACACGGCTGCATTTTTAATGATAATAACAAAGAGTACAAACAGGTGCATACATACAAATATAATATGCAGTGTATTACATTTAAATGCTGAATCATTAACATTACATAAGTATAATTTATGTATATGCTATATTCGAATTGTAGACATTGCACATGTAAAAATTACATTTCGTCTTATATTGCAGGTTACAACTCTTCGGTGGTATTTCCATAGCTGACAAAATATCCGATAGCAAATGAACCACAACAAATTCAGTGATAATTTGACAGAGCTGGACCTAGCTGATGTCTTACAGCGGTTGAACAATGATAAGGTGTTGGTTCTACTTCCGGTGATTATTCTTGTAATTTTGATGATGATCGCAGGGATCGTAGGTAACATTTTAGTGTGCATCGTCTACATTTTCAAAATGAAACGAGCGCCGTCTCATTACTTCATATTATACCTTGCAATATTGGATTTAGTTTCTTGCTGTATCGGTATGCCATCGGAACTTGGCGATTTACTGCAACCTCTGACATATACCTCTGCAGATGCCTGCAGATTTTTAAGCTTTGTACTGAGTTTTACCATAATTTCATCCTGCATAATGTTAATATGCATAGCTTTTGATAGATACTATAAAATTTGCAAACCACTGAAAAGTTTTCCCATTAGTAAAGTGCAAAAATTAAGCTTGTTCTCTTTTGCCTTTGGAGCCGCCTTTTCGTGGCCTACACTTGTAATATACGGTATAAAAATAACACCAACGACAGTTCCAGGTCTGGATGGAAAAGAATGTTCAATATCTGTCCCAATGGCAGAAAAACCGTATCCATTGATTTATTACGCTACGCTGATTGGTGTTTTTGTAATAATGTTTACAATATTTGTTTCATTATACGTAAAGATTGGGAGGGAAATTAATCGGAGACGGACGTTGGTTGTTGGAAGCCGATTTAGTCCACAAGAAAAAAAATCTGCAGTTAGCGAAGAAGAATCGACCACACTTTCAGATGACGAGAGTAAACAGAACTACAAGGCAAGGACATCAACCGGTTTCAACCAAATTAAAGACCATGTTATATTTTATTTTCGCTCAAATAGCGAACCGGAACTGAATTCTGAGACCAATAAAAGCAGCTCAAGAACAGATGGAGCTGTATATAGGAAGCGAAATTCAACAAGACGAAACTTAAGAACAACGTATATATTTTTTGCTGTGTTTATTGCATTTTTAATCAGTTTCATACCATTCTTGGTCGTCAATATTTTGCGTTTTTCAAAAGTTGCGTTTACAAGCATGAATTCTGGGCTACAAGAAGTCGTTTACAATTTGTTCAATCGATCCTATTTCATTGGTAACTTTATTAATCCCATCATTTACAGCTTGCTCAACAAATCCTTTAGAAAGGAGTGCAGAAGGCTGTGTCGTAAATGTAGAATCTATACATAAGTCTGTAAATACTCTAGCAATTATATAGAATATTGGCGTTTTAACCATTTTTATATTTTTTCTATTTGAAATACAGATAAAATTATATATTTTGTGGAATCAATTGACCGCATACTGGATGTGTTATTTATTAGATTTAAAACTATTCAACGTTTCAACACACTTTCTTTAGTTACAAAAAAGAAATCTCACACTACAAAAGAAAATCGGCGTAGAAACTGGAAGACATCATTGATGCCCGAGAGAACGGATACCGTCTCTCCGATACACCCGATTTTAAATTTACCCCATATTGATCGAAAACCTGATCGATCCCAGGACAGGCATATAAAAATTGTCCTAACAGGTTTCGATTGGTTTGCCCAAATACCTGACGGGTATTAAATATCAGTAAGGATGTAAATATTGTATAATTCGAATAGAACTATTGACGGACTTGGTGGTGTTCTGTGTTTATTTTCTTTGTTTGCTGTGTTAAGCACCTTATAGTTAAAATACCCCTATGTTCAATATGATCATGCAGCACCACCACTTGCAAGTTTGCCCATTGAGCGACAGGTCATATATTCTTGAAGATGTTTTGATATTATGCAAGGGTTAGTTGTGCTATGCGTTTTATTATGTCCTTTTTTACCTGTAAAAAATCGCGTGTAGTGTAAAATATATAAATCGACATAAATATCATTATTATTTATATTATTTATACGATAGCTTGCTCTATAAATATATTTCACTGATTGGGGGATACTGCTATTTTTTTTAAATGGTGTCATTTCATGCAGAGGAAAATATTCACACATTGATGGCTATAGATTTCTTGTTGATTCATAATGATAGGTAAACACCGGACGTAAAGCAAACGTCCACCAATCTAATGGAATCATATAACGAGATTTTATCACATATTGAGTGCACACTTCAAATGATGAATCCTCGTGTCCTTAAAATGTGTCAATAGGCGTAACACGACCTTAAATATTGTATTCACACATTATCGACCTTTGACCCTCCAAACAATTACTGAACAAAAAATTGTCCATTTGCTTGAAAGATATATAATGTACAAGTCGAACATTTGTTTTCAGATTACTTTTGATAACTATTTCACAAGTTTCAAGTTAAAGACTTTGGATAGTGTTGTTTGTTGTCTAGGCAATTCATTGGTTTGTTGTGTGTTCGAAGGTGGTTTTTTGCTACCTCGAGACATTTCAGTTATTTGACGATGTCTGGATGCTTGGTGATACCACCTCTTCAACCGTTCGACAAAAAAAGATGCTTGGTGATACCACCTCTTCAACCGTTCGACAAAAAACTACAAATTTTTATCAGTTGGGTTGGAGTTGAGCCGACCTTGTTTAAGTGGAGCTCGAATTCAAAATCTCGGCGTTGCCAAGTCGTCGCTCAATTTTGTAGCTGTAGAGTTTCTAGATAGAAGGCGATATTTGCACTTTTGCCTTAAACAATGATATAAAACCTCAAATTTAAAGCCGCATAAGTAGTTATAAGACCATCATCACGAATTAGTATATTATAACGAAATTTGTATAGGGTGAGACATCTTTAGTTGAGAAGACAAGAGAATGGGCAATGAGTGTGCATGTTGTATATTATCTTAACATGAAGAGGTCAATTCATTTTATATAATATGAGTAAGATTGTACTCTCATAATACTGCAGTTCATCTTCATTAGATTAGTGCGTAGACTAATTTATTTGTTGCCCGAGAATCCTCTGCAACGAAGTCTTAAAAAGAGTTGGACGGCAGAAGAGTCTCGGACTAGTTGATTTGCTGTTCTGACTCTTTAACAAACCCATTTTTTTACGGTGCACAAAGCAGAAAGGCAGCTTTTAATTACATAAAATGAAGTTCATTTTGACAGCATTTTTAAAGAAGTATAATGTCGAAAAGATAAAGAGTTCTTAAAATGGGTGGTACATGTATCACTTTATCTTAAGAACATCTGATCAAATCTCTGTACGTAACTGTTCAAACAATATAAATAATATTTTGTTTAGTCCACTTAAGTTTGCCTTCCGCATAGTATTATTATCATAATAAAAACGTGGGTGTGGCTCAGCGTACGGAGTACGAGATACGAACGCGCATGTCGAGATGGGAAATGTCACGGTTATTACTGTTAGTCATAATGAGTGTGAATCTTTAATATACTTTTTGCCCCTATATTCAAGTAAACCCAAAAGTGCTATCCTTATCATTCGTATAGTATTGATACTAGAAAAGTAATAGGAAAAAACACATTGTTCTATTGTCCATAAACTAGTCAATTATACAATAACATCAAGTAGTCTGTGTTAGTAAATAACAATATTAATCAACAAGAGCGCAATAAAAAATGATATAAATTTAAATCCAATATTCCATTAATCAATG
Organism: Limnoperna fortunei; assembly: GCA_944474755.1. Taxonomy (NCBI): domain Eukaryota; kingdom Metazoa; phylum Mollusca; class Bivalvia; order Mytilida; family Modiolidae; genus Limnoperna; species Limnoperna fortunei. The sequence continues at coordinate 63,554,498 of OX104113.1, forward strand.
GAATTCAGATTGATTGATTGATTGATTGGATGTTTGCTTTACGTCCAGCGAGCAGCATTTCAGCTATATTCAGGACGGGAACAAGTTAACAAACAATACATCAATTGCAAAGGGGGTGGAATTGGAGACAGGGAACAAAATTTCGACTGCCACTGGAAAGTACGTAGTATTGGGTAGGGTCGGAGAATTTAGCCTTTTGTAGCGGCTACAATGAGCCTACTCTTTTTCGAAATCTACAAAAGGGATCTTTATCGTGCAAGAAGTGTGGCACTCTCCAAACACGTTACCCACTATGGTCCGCAGGCCAGGCTTTCCGTATTATGACCTGAAAACCCTTCAACGAGAGGGTCTCCTCTATCCGCCATTCGGGGTCGCGCTGAGCTGCTCTGTGGGTCGAACACTGGGAACCGTCGCAGTATGGTCCCAGGAATAGAAACAAAAAAGAGAAACTGCTCATGTTTAGAAATGGGGAGATGGTGTTTTATGTTATTACAATCGCCTGTTGGCACATGCAGCTGTTTTATCACATTTTTTCACAAATTACAGACTGTTTTGTGTTTCAGTCTGGAAATACGTATTTAGACTGAAATCGACATTTTAAAGTAAAAGTAAACTAGAATAATTCGTTCTAAAGAACTCAGATAAAATCAGAAAAGTCACTGACCTGATCTTATATTATAAACTGAATATAAACAATAAAAAAAACTTAGATTTGTTTTAAAATATAGAAAAAGTTTATTAAATAAAAAAATAAGCATGTTTAACAATGAATCACTCGACATACATGGGAAAACAGGAAAAATTAATAGTTGGACGTTGACGTTGACCACTAACAGTGTGACTTTGACTATGCATGCTTAACTTCAACAGTGATGAGCAGCGAAGATGTCAGTATCTGTTACACTTATTGAGATATAACTATTCTAATTAGAGGCAGGCACTGCTTACTCATTCGGAGCACCGGAGCGCAACCATGGTTTTTATTAGGTTCGGAATACTCTTTTTCTGTTTTTGTCTTGCGTTGTGTATGTTGTTCTATATCCGGATTTGTAACTGTCCCTTGACTTTTGGCTCTTGTTGTTCGGTCGGTTTTCTTTGCTATTTTTTCATAATAAATTTCATTAGTCCATGAGAGATAACTCTTGTGACTGGTTCAGTCTATATAGTGAGCCTGTAAATCTCAAATTTCATAGTCCAAACCTCGTTTACTTGACTTCTCGTCCTTCCTTGTACATCCTTTACTTTTCGAGATAATCGACTGTAATTTTAAATATTTTATAGTAAATTTATAAGTTTATTGCTTTACATAAAAGGAAGTTCATTTGTGAAACTTTTTTTGCGAAATAATATGTCGAAACATTGAAGTGAAGAGTTCTTAAAATGGGTGGTACATGCATCACGTTATTTTAAGTACATGTGATCAAATCTCTGTACGTAGCTGTTCAAACAATAGAAATAGCTTTTTTATTCCGCTTTAGCTTGTCTTCCGCATATAAATATCATCATAAGAAAAACATCTCGAAATCAACACCCAAAGAAGGACTGTGCTAAACTCTACGACAAATGAATTTACTTCAAATTTCTAACGTTCAACTATCCCTTCTTGTGCAACTACTTTCCATCCGCTCAAAAGTATGAAGCTTACATCGCTCAACTGATGCGTTGCTACAGAGCTTGAGGGGAGATCACGATCGACTTGATCGATCTATTCGATTAACGCTGAAACAGGTTGTTGTCTTCACCGAAGAAATTTTATGGAAGACATCATGTACCTCTAGACAAATTCACGATATATTTCTTTGATATTGTTTAATGTATAAAAACCTTTACCAGTCTTGACTTAACCTGGGTAAATAACCAACGACACAAGGGATGCATCCTAGTTTATTTCCGTGGGCGCTTGTGTCGCATGCAGGCTTTTCGATTGTTTTTTTTTCTGTACTTGTTATCGTGTGTCACATGATTAATGTTTCGGACTGCGAGATTTCATTGCCACGTTTCTTTTTGTTTTTGTTTGTTTGTTTGCTTTTTTTTATAGAAATGCAAGTCGAACTAAGAGTGGATCTTTAATATACGGGTTGAGAACGTAACAAAAATTGCTGCCTTATCTTACGTTTAATATTACCGCTACAATGTTATAGGGAATACATATATATTCTTCTTTGGTCCATAAACTAGTGTGTTTTACATTTACGTCAAGTAGTTTGTGCTTATAAATAAGAATATCTATCAACAAGAGCTACTTATACATAATAAATTTAAAGTAAATATTCCTTTAATTGATGGGATAATGACTAATCCGAACAGGAAAAATACACTGCTCATGGTAGAAAAAAGGGGAGATGCTATTTCGTGTTGTTACAAACGCAGGAAGTACTGTGTTGAGGCCTACACCAGAACACTCCCATTTCAGGAAGTACTGTGTTGAGGCCTACACCAGAACACTCCCATTTAAGTATTAAGTTTTTGGTCCCTGCTTATGGATATAGATCATAACAACCAAAACCGGTCTCCAAACTCAGTTTAACATAGTTTTAAAAGTAATGGTATCATATACATGTATATCTATTAAAACCTTAAAAAATACAACTGAAGGTATAGATTAAATTTCTTGCTTGGTTTACAGGATTTCCCGATTTCCTGTTAATCTGAATAGTAAATTGTTTCTAAAGATTATGCAGTGATTGTTAATTTTTCCTTTTAATCTATTAATAATACAAAAGTGAATTCATGTTTTTGTCACGAAACTGAAATCGCACTAAACAGGACCAAATTTCAGGAATTTTTTCATTTAAATTGATGATTAAGTTTGAATGAAAAAGGAGGATTCAAAACAGGTTTTTTTTTAAATTAATGTATATATTGTGTAAACTGAGTGGCATTGCACGTCATAACCAGATTCAGTTATGATGGGTTTAATTACGTTTATCGTAGTTTACGTGCTACATAAAACTTAACCAAAACAGTTAATTTACATTAACATGTGTTAAGTTGATTTCTAGTTTATTATAGATAAAGGACTGTTTATCCTAGTTTTATTGTTTTTTTAATCAGACAAATATATCTTTAAAATTAATTTCTTCGGTTTTTCGCCTTGTTGTGTTACTTGAGAGAATCTGTTCACTAAAACTAGGATAGTCTAGATATACTCAGATTATTATAACATGAAGTTTGTCTAAAAATACAAAAACCGGCAAACAAAACTTTTTGTACTTAATCATTCCGTATCACAAAATTTATTTAGCGGCCATTTGTAAACATATCTTCATCACGTTTTACACTTGTTACTGTTTTATTGATAAACTATATATAATTTATTAACCACAATATATATAACGACGCAATTAAAACGTTGTTTAGTTGATCAAAGGTGTGAATAAACGGCGTTAACCCTGTCGTAAGAGTGGTTACAGTGCGCCAAAGGTTGGTAAACAATTAGAAGATTTGATGCAATAAAATTACCAATCTAATTAAAATTAAATCTTTCACTTGCTCCCCCCTTTTTGTTATTGGTCGCTGCGTTGTAAGCAGTGACCATAGCAAAAAGGGGGGAGCAAGTGAAAGATTTAATTTTAATTAGATTGACGCAGCGACCATAGCAAAAAGGGGGGAGCAAGTGAGAGATTTAATTTTAATTAGATTGTAAAATTACGTTAAGTTATTGTCTAATTTACATATTATTTACATATCCTGCAACATTCCTTTATGTTGTTATTTAAAATAGTTTACTACAAAAGGCATTAGAAATTCACTTTGTCTGTTGGATCTTCAAGCATCCAAGCACCATCAAGCGTTTTTGAGTAAAAATGTTTGTGTAGGAATTTTTTCAATATTACCATGACAACAAAAGATTTAATTGGATGAAATGAGAATAAAAAAAATTCTCAGCAAATACATTTTTATGGCTTTATCTACAATATTTACCCGGAGCATTAGCTAGTGGTAAAATGTTGGCATAAAAGGCAAACCCGTGGTAAAATCTGTATATATTCTGCCACAATGAATTATTTCGATTCTAATAGGGCATATAAATTAACTTTTTTAACAGCGTAACATTTGAGTTGCAGGACTTGTCGGCCCGATTTAGAACACATATTTGATTGTGACGTCGTTAAAACATTTGAAAAATCTTACTATGACGTCCCCATATTTAAGAGTGTTGATCGTTTATGACGTTGAATAGGAATATATTCTCGTTTTACACTTAGTGTGGACTCGATGCGCTTAAGGCACGTCATGTTAGAATATAGGATTAAACATTGTTTTTAGGAAATTATCCATGTGTAAACTTAGGCGACTCTCACAAACTAAATAAATTCTGAACGACCTTATGTCACGTTTGCGAGGAAGTCGACGGAGTTAACACGTTGATAAATTCGTAAAACACAGTGTTTAATCCTAATAATTCTAAAAAATAGTCCTAAACCTCAAAATCAAAATGTACCTAGGCGGGAAAGCGTAACAATATACAAAATAAAGTACCAGAGGAATCTCACTTTTATTGAAAAAAAACAACAAAGTGAACCCCAAACTTTTTTATTTCAAATCTCAATCGATTAAATTATAAATAATTGCGACAGACAAAACATTGTTCCATCTCCCTTACGATACGCTAGGAAGACACCATCTTGTTTACATTGGACTGAAAGTAGTCCGCTCAGAGGAAATATCGATTTATATGAGATGACGTAATTTAAATGTTATTATCCAAAGCACTTAATACAAATAAATTACTGCGTTAATAGAATTATAAACCGTAAATAATACCCCTTCTCGTCTGTTACCGTTGAAATCGGGATGAGGGTGGGTAGACTATAGAGGAGATGTTACGACAGAATAAAGCAGATGATTAAATAATTTTAAGCATTTTAATGTGAAAATGTATTGTGTTCAACCCGTTGTTGTTTATTAAATACATCAATTCCCAACAAGCACTGCATTGGTTTTTCTTATGGACATGTGACTTGTGCTTTCTAATTTTAAATTGCTCGTTCGTGTTCTTCTTAAAAACAGTTCATTTAAGAGATTTCAGAGAAAACTTCACTTAAAATAATTTAAGTAAATTTTGTACTATATATAATAAGTATAAAAACGTAACTGCCTCCTGTATGTAATAGATTACAGAGCACACTAGTGTTTTGTTTTTACCATGTGGTATGTTATTACTAGTAGTTGCAGAGATTTGTTGTCACTTTTTATATTGTTGAACAAATAAAAACATAAATGATTTGTTGTTTGAATGTGGTTTTACGATACTTTTAACACTTTGGAACATATTTCTGTTATCGTTATAAATCTCCTAAGTATTGATTATCTATTTATTTTATCCTAAATCTAAAACAAATATCAGTATTGATTAAAGTAGGAAGTATTCACGAAATTTATCTATCGAGGAACTTTTATAGCAGGCAAAAAAACAACGTGCAAATGCAAACACAAATCCTTATTTTTATCGGATAATTGAAACGTTCTTAAATATTTTTTCTCCCTGGTTCAAAATTTTCATATTTTGTTCTTGTTTTGTAATTTTCCATCAACAGACCATGTTGCACATACCTGTACTTTTTCGGACTTTAACTCGCTCACCAATTTCCAGAGTTTCTAACCGAGAGAGATTTTGGCCTTTATGCCGCCATGTATTGCTGAATAAACAAGACTCGTTTCAAGAGAGTGACTCGCACTGTCTCAAGTTTGCTCAGTTTTAGAACTACTGACAGATTATCTAGAATCCACTATTTCTCATACTTTATACTGAAAAAAAAACAAAATGATAAAATAATACACATGCATTTATTATAAATCTTACATTTGGATTATAAAAATAAAATTGATATGCAAATGTCAAGTTATACTAGTTTTCGTGCACCTACAGACTTTACTCCCAACACTTCAGCATGTCCTAGATTTTACAAATGACTTGAAAACGAACTTTAAATTTAATTTACAAGTATACGCTGATATATACAAACATCACTATATATTTCACACATATATACAGCGCGGAGCTCCATTTAATAAAAAAAACTTTGGTTGTTCGTGAATTGTATTGCTTTAATTATGTAGAAGTTTTAAAGAATAGAAAAAATATTGTTTGTTTGTTTGTTTGAATTGTGTTTTACACCATTTTCAGCAATTTTTCAGCTATATCATGGCGTCCACTATTTATTGGGTTTAAGAAGCTACTAGTATTCGATTAACGATGAACTGCAAATTTACGGTTTGTTACTCAGAGGTTGTTGTCTTCACTGAAGAATTTTATAGAAGACATCATGTACTTGTAAACAAATTAACGATATATATATTTTGCTATTGTTTAGTATAAAATCTTTTAGCAGCCTTGACTTACCCAGGGTTGATTACCAACGACACGAGGGATGCACCCGAGTTTATTTTCTTGAGCGTTCGTGTTCCATGCAGGCTTTTGTTGTTTTGTTCTGTACTTGTTGAATAGGAATATATACTCATTTTACACTTAGTGTGGACTCGACGCGCGTTAGGCACGTCATATTAGAATATAGGATTAAACAGATTTTTTTTAGGAAATTATCAATGTGTAAACTCCGGCGACTTTCACAAACTAAATAAATTCTTAACGACTTTATGTCACGTTTGCGACGACGGAGTTAACACGTTGATAATTTCATAAAACACAGTGTTTCATCCTAATAATTCTAAAAAATAGTCCTAGACCTCAAAATCAAAATGTACCTAGGCGGGAAAGCGTAACAATATACAAAACAAAGTACCAGAGGAATCTCACTTTTATAGAAAAAAACAACAAAGTGAACCCCAATTTTTTTATTAAAATTATATTTTATTTCAAATCTCAATCGATTTAATTATAAATAATTGCGACAGACAAAACATTGTTCCGTCTCCCTTACGATACGCTAGGAAGACACCATCTTGTTTACATTGGACTGAAAGTAGTCCGCTCAGAAGAAATATCGATTTAAAATTTATATGAGATGACGTAATTTAAGTGTTTTTATCCAATCAAAGCACAAATAAATTCTGCGTTAATAGAATTATAAACCGGTAAATAGTACCTCTTTTCGTCTGTTACCGTTGAAATCGGGATGAGGGTGGGGTAGACTAGAGAGGAGGTGTTACGACAAGATAAAGCAGACGATTAAATAATTTTAAGCATTTTAATGTGAAAATGTAATGTGTTTAACCCGTTGTTGTTTATTAATTACATCAATTCCCAACAAGCAGTGTATTGGTTTTTCTTATGGACATTACTTGTGCTTTCTAATTTTAAATAGCTCGTCCGTGTTCTTATAAAAACAGTTCATTCAAGAGATTTCAGAGAAAACTTAACTAAAAATAATTTAAGTAAAACTTGTACTATATATTATAAGTATAAAAACGTCACTGCTTCCTGTAATAGATTACAGAGCTCAAAAGTGTTTTGTTTTTACCATGTGGTATATTATTAGTAATGATTGATTTTATGTTGCTGAGATTTTTTTAACTTTTCATTGTTGAACAAATAGAAGCATAAATGATTTGTTTGTTTGAATGTGGTTTTACGACACTTTTAACACTTTGGAACATAGTTCTGTTATCGTTATAAATCTTCTAAGTATTGATCTATTTCTTCTTACCTTGATCTAAAACAAATATCAGTGTAGATTAAAGTAGGAAGTATTCGCGAAATTTATCTATCCAGGAACTTTTATAGCAGGCAAAAAAAAACAACGTGCAAATGCAAACACAAATCCTTATTTGTATCGGATAATTGAAACGTTCTTAAATATTTTTTCTCCCTGGTTCAAAATTTTCATATTTTGTTCTTGTTGTGCAATTTTCCGTCAACAGACCATGTTGCACATACCTGTACTGTTTCGGACTTTAACTCGCTCACCAATTCCCGGAGTTTCTAACCGAGTGAGATTTTGGCCTTCATGCCGCCATGTATTGCTGAATAAACAAGACTCGTTTCAAGAGAGTGATTCGCACTGTCTCAAGTTTGCCAAGTTTTAGAACTACTTACAGATTATCTAGAATCCACTAATCCTCATGCTTTATATTGAAAAAAAAACCAAAATGATAAAATAATACACATGCATTTATTAAATGTTACATTTGGAATATAAAAATAAAATTTAAATGCAAATGTCAAGTTAGACTAGTTTTCGTGCACCTACAAACTTTACTCCCAACACTTCAGCATGTCCTAGATTTTACAAATGACTTGAAACGAACTTTAAATTTAATTTACAAGTATACACTGGATACAAACACCACTACATGTATATATTTCACACATATATGCAACGCTCCATTTAATAAAGAAAACGTTGGTTGTTCGTGAATTGCATTGCTTTAATTATGTAGTAGTTTTAAGGAATAGAAACATTATTGTTTGTTTTAATGGTTTTTAACACCATTTCAGCAATTTTTCATCTATATCATGGCATCCAGTTTTTATTGGGTTAGGAAGCCGGGGTACCTTGAAAAAACACCGATCTTCGGTAGGAAAACTGACTGGCAATCCTTGTCAATTAAGATTTGAGTCGAGCGCACCCTGCCCGCAGTGAGATTCGAACCCGCAACCGCAGTGTTGACAGTCCATGTGATCAATAGTAGACGAACTACCTTTAACACTCGGCTACCGTGGCCCCTAGAGGAAATGACGAGAATACTACTAACTGTTTATAAGTTTAAAATTATACCGTTATATTATTCTTTTTAGGTCATAGAAGCATCGCTATAGGTCATACTCAAAACGTTATATAAATCTGCTATACTTAATAAACTCGCGAGCTCTAAACGCCCTAAAAATTACACTCTACGTCGTAAAAAAATGCAAACTCATTCAATTTTTCACGTCATTATCTTTGTAAATGCAAGTATATTTACTCAGTCAAATTTTGCACACATTATTCTTGTATTTTGTTTCATTGACAAGTCAAAATGGCATCATATCTCGTTTAAAAATGTCAATTTAGTATGTTAATCGCCGGTGTGCATCAATCTTGCAATTATTATATTACAATAGACATATAAACAAATAACTTTCATGGTACCTTATTCATAAAATGAGCGAGTGTGAATGAACAAATAAACAGACACAGTCAAAATAACATTGATCAACATTGGGGGTCATTTATTTGGTAAAAAAAATAACTTCTGTAGGGTGTCATGAGTTTTCGTCAAGAATTTACTATTATTCCATGCTGTTTCGGAAAATGGTTCTCAAAACTTAAATATAAAGATGTAATTTCCGTTTTAAAAATGTATCTGTTAATGATATTTTGTAATGATTACGGTCCTCTGTTTACAGTTACTTTTTTACAGTTGAAATTCCAGCTCTATATTTCATTCACGAGTATGGCGCGCCGTTCTTGTCAAAAGTATGATTCAAAATAACATCATAAATTACCCACTCAAAATTAAAATATGCACTCAAAATTTTAAATTCCGCACTCAAAATTAAAATATTCACTCAAAATTTTACGAAAACACACTCAAATGGTAATTTTCAGTTTTGAATGCATTAATTAAAATTTTGAGTGTGTAATTTCAATCTACCTTTTGAGTGTGTTTTCGTAAAATTTTGAGTATTTAAATTTTGAGTGCATATTTTTATTTTGAGTGTGTAATTTTGTGATGATATTTTGAATCATAGTTTTGACGAGAACCGCTTGCCATAGACGAGAGTGTTCTCGTCGCGGTCCGCTTCCATGGAACCTGACGTTGAAAATTGTATGTATACACTAACGGAATTTTTTTTATTCGTATTTGATGCTTCTTGTCTCTGAAGCTCTTTCAAATAAATTATATATTTTTGGGAATGTACTTATATTAAAGCCCCTTTATATCAACATTCAATAGTTTACACTTATCCAAGATATATGGTATATTTCTACAATCTATCTTCATCAAACACGCGAAACTTTATGTTATACTCAATTAATTGTGCTTCTTTGTGTGCTGTCATATATTGTTTGCGTGGGTCGTGTATTTCTGTATTGTCCCACAAAAATAAGGTTCCATAAAAACCGCTAATTTTTATTACTAATGTAGATTAGTAAACATAGAATCCAAGTCGCAAATTTTAATTACATCAGTATATATTTCAAAGTTTAATAACACTAACAGAATTATAGGCAACATCTAACAACTAAATATAAAATCAAGAAGGTATTAATTCAGTTGATGAACCAAATCAAATCACAAAATACCGAACACCAAGGAAACTGTCAGTTTTCTTAAATTCGGTTAAAACTGCTTGCGAGAACCTGCAGGTGATGACAAAGAACTCTTTTAAGGGAAGTAGTGGGGTATTTTTCAGGAGAAAAGTACAAGTTCCGTGTTACGTTTAGCAATATTTAACAATTTTCTATAAGAAATCTTAATACTTTCGAAAAAGGGGGTTCCTCCTTGAAAATGACCTTAAAATGAACAAACAACGTTCAGCAATATTTTCATCTATTTTTTGTAGAACATTGTACGAGAAGACCTGAGTATACCCGGCGGTAGCAGGTAAATTTTGTAATTATTATTTTTTATCACATTATGTCGCGAGTTAAGCCTTGTTCAAATCTTGACACGATTTTTTAAAGATGATAGTGTAGGTTTTAATACTTCACTTGCCAATTTGTGTTTAGAGTTTTTATAGTTATCTCGCTTGTATCGTACGTTTTTATACTTTGCAGCACTATTACCTGGTCCAAGTGACCTGGTCATATTATACAGGCTCAGAGTTGACAATTTTTGAGCTCTTATTCTAAGATTTTTAAGGATGAATATATAACTTATGAAGAAACGTCATCAATCGAAATAAATCATGAAGGCAACGTCTTGCATAAATGAATGGAAGAACAAAGATAAACAAGAAAATACAACATAGTTCAGTGAATAGTTGAATCTTTATATAGTTTTAAATAAGATCAGCTAAAACCAGTAGATCATAAAAATCAGCTACATCAGAAGTAGACCATCAAAATTTAGCTAAAGAAGCAGAAACGGATAATCCAAATTGAGCTAAACCAGAAGTAGATATAACAAATTCAGCTAAAGCAAGTAGATTATCCAAATTCAGCTTAACCCAAGTTAGAGAATCCAAAACCAAAATAAAATCTGGTAAAAAAATTATTTCACACCCAGTTAAAACAAACAAGAACTAAATTTCCGCTTAAAGGATGTAAGACGGCAATTTATAATGACTGCAAATAGCTCTGAATTGACAGAGGGCAATGGTTTTATTTCATTTATTTTATTTATTTTAGTTATAGGTCAACCTAACCTAAGAAGTAAACCCTTTATTTATCTTCACCACAGAGTTTGTATACAATGGTGTAGGTCTGTGTGATTTATCTATTCAGGTAATTAGTTAATATGTAGCAATCATGTATTTGACCACATGCGATATCAGTTTTGTCTTATAATGTACAGAGAGACTCTATAATGTAAAAAAGCAATAAAAATGTCTAACATCAGACAGTAACTTGCTTCGCGTTGCCTGATCACTGTATCTGATAATACTAAACGCATTATTATCTAAGTTCTTTATCTTTTAAAAGAGTACTTCATAATAAAGATGAAATTTATCAAAGTATCTTATGTTTGACATGATTAAGACAAAGGGTATACAATTAAGAAAGTAGTTATTAACATCGGCGAACTATGACCTTGAGCTGACATCTGACTGAAGAATATTATAAAACTTGTTTACTTCTGGAAATAACAACAACAATAATGAAAATTGGAAGGGGGTGTTTATTTGAGTTTTGAGCCACTTTTATTTTTTTGCATCTATATCGTGGCATCCAGGTTTTATTGGTGGATGAAGCCGTAGCTACTCGGTAAAAACACATTTTTTGGCTGGGGAAACTAGCAATCTTTGTCAATTAATTACACACATAACACATTCATTTAATATATGTGGACACATCATAGTGTACTGTTAATGAGAATTCGCTGTCAACTTCAGCTAAGAGGATTTTGTTAACCCGAGGACTTCTTTGACAACCGACAGACGGCGCCAATGTTGACAAGGAAGTTCTACTGGCAAACAATTTGATGTTGACAGTGTAATTTATTTTGCAGAATTAAACCTGAGATGTCAAATGGAAATAAATTCACTGGTTTATTTCCGTGACTATAGAATACAATGGTTTTTTTTTATCAAAGTTCCATATGGGGGTACCCCTTTTCGATTATTATTTCGTTGAAAGACAAAGTTAATTTAATGTTAAATTAAGAGAGATTATTTATGTTAAAGAATAGGGGGTTTATTTGGTGTTATTAAAAGTATAGGTTCGCATTACTTTTCTGGCTGAAAAATGAGGATCAAAAAGGGGGAGTCTCATTTTTTTCAAATTTCCTCGAGGTGCCCCTACGTATTCGAAATTTGATTTCTTCCTCCAAAATGTGTGTAAAACTCCTATTTTGTGTATTTTCATACCAAAGATTGCATTTCTTTCCAAAATATATTTACTTTAACAATCATTATTGACCAATCGCGTTTAATCTGACAGTTTTTTTCACGCTTTACTTTGTGCTCATAAAATGGCTGCGCTTACCGTTATGCGATAGTACTTTGATACCTAAAAGTATAATAGAGCAAGCATTTTGTTCACGTAATAATAAATTTTTTATACATATATTTCTACAAATTTCTGGTAAGTTCAAGCACTTCCCATTTTCAGTGACGTTGATCGACTTTATTTAATGAATATTCACACATTTTATTAATTTAAGTTTTCGATATGGTTTTAACATATTCTAATTGACTCAGTGTGAATGAATACAAACGTTCTAATGTATTCAATGAAGCTCACTCTTTTATTTTTGATTGATTGATTGCTGTTTAAAGTCCACTTTTATTTTAATTATTAGTATATTAAAGGACGAGAGTCATACGAATTAATTCAAACGACTCGTAAAGTGATATAATTCAAGAAGTCTTATGTGCAGAGAGAGAGAGGCATAAGAAAATTTATAACCATGCATCGGCGTGACTGTATTTTTGCATCACAGACACATCAGGGTACGTTCAAATTCACACAATTTTGTGCTGTTTATCTGATTTTTCTTAGATAGGTTTTTATATATTATTTTAAAAAAATAATTGTTCGTAACATTTTAAAAGACATTATTCAATCTGATGATGTTTATTGAGTTGATACATCTTTCTGGTTTGTTTACTCCCATTTAACACTTGTAAGCTCTACTAGAGGTAACGAAGGAGAACATTGTCTATGGTCCGTATGACAGAACATAATGCTAAACCTGTTTATATAATTCTCTTATCCTTGCATTTATCTGTATAAAGAGACGCTACAACTTAGTAACAATTTAACGGAGCTTTGTATCACAATTTCGCTAATGTTGACCGTTTGCTGTTCCTTCCGAAAAAATATTTCTGACAAATGTGTAAATTTGAGAACTTTCGTTTTAACTACAGCTGCTGTTGTTCTGAAAATATTGATCCATTTTATAATGTTCTCAAATATATGCTGGTTTAAACTTATAAAACTGGAAACTGAATATATGTAAGCACCCATTAACTTATTTTCAGATGAACCATCTATATTGCAAACTAACGGAGCGAACTAGAAACACAAATGAAATTAGCTTGTATAGAGCTCTAGGTGATAGTTTTTAAATGAAATTAGCTTGTATAGAGCTCTAGGTGATAGTTTTTCTACAATATACCATTCTAGATCGCGCGTGTTTAAACATTCATAATTTATTTACTGCGAAATAAATGTAGATTACCTTGTTTATAGTCAAGACCAATTTTGACATGATGGTCAAATTTGCAACAACGTCAATACAACGAATTTAAGACAGACGTATTGTCGGGTAGGAACTTATATTAAAAAAAACGACTATAATTTATCTCCGGTTTTATTCTTGTTTAGGTTTCCTAGTGTTTTAGAGATGTCGTTTTGTATTGTCTCTGTTTTCTATGACCTTGGTCACATAATGCTGACAACAGAATTTAATGAAACTCCTTGTAGCTTTGTAAAAATGGCAAAGAGGCTTCGGTTGTAATTGTTTTATCTCAAATTGTTTTAATTTTGAACAATGGCAACTTCAGTAAATCCGCCATATGCCTATTTTGACGTTTTTATTGCTTCTCTATCCTTCAAAAGAGCATGTTGTATCCTTGAAGGTTAACTCGATACTTCAACGTGGGCGTGGATCTCGAAACAGGTTGGATTACATTGTAAATTCTCTGAACAGATTTCTGCCCTCCGATTGGATAATCTTAATTGAAACCTGATTTCAAATTTTATGGCTATATTTTTGTATATAGGAATTGGCTGCTCTTGATGACCTTTACGATATATTGCATGTTTTTCTGCAACAGAAATGCATGTTGCACATTCAAGAATTTGCAAGGTGCACAAAGGTTTTAAATTCGGTCAACCATGCACACAAGCAAGAAAAAATCTTGAGTCATTTGTGAAAAACCAATGAGGAAGGATAATGTAATCCGATCATACACCTGCATAAAGCCACTGCATAAAGCTAAAAGATTAAAACGTTTATACTGATAATATAATAACACTTTAATTGTAAATAAGTTGATTTATTGGCATATAAGTAAGATATAGCACTACTTTTGAATTTCCGTATTTTCGTCTAACATCCCCAATACCACTTTAACAACAACCCGATGCACGAATCTTGTTTTAGAAAATATGCCTGTTTGATTGGGTGGTATTTTATGCCACTTACAAAATTTGTTAGCGTCCAGTTGTTCTTAGCGAAAGAAGCTCGATGAAAAGCCGGAAAACAATTAAGGTTGGAGTCGAGCACACCCTGCTCGAAGTCCAGCTTCAACTCGTAATTGCAGCGTTGACATGTCAGATAGGACAATATTACTGAAAAATGAAATTTAGGCAAACAAATATCGATACTAAAAGACACTGTGTGATACAAATTTAATATGAACATAGTTGAATATAATTGAAAAAAAAATATTTGATGTCAATCTGCACATTTAAACAAATATATGTTCAAACAGGTTTTTTTTTTAAATTTCTTACTGGCCTACGATTCTGCTACTAATGTTAGTTCGCATCCTGCCTTAAAATTTATTGGATCGAATTAATTAAATTAAATTAAATAGTACTTCCAGAAAGGTAAATAAATGCATATAAATCTTTAAATATTAATATTATTTAGTCCATGTTGTCGAGTTGTGTAATGTTAAAATAATTATTTATCCACAAACCTCAATAAAATGCTTTGTATAAATAAAAATTAAGTCTATACGACCAAACACCAAACAGGTACAACTTATGAGCAGAAAGTATAACACGTCACACGTCACAAGGACACACGAGGGCTAAATAACAATTATCGTGAATTGCATACTTTAAATGGTAAGAAATTAATTTATACGGCACTTTCTTTTTCAAAGTATGACGAGAAGACCTTGAAACAAATGATTAGGATCGTGACAAAAAGAGTCCGTACGCTCACTTTAAAGATATAATATGACATCATGTCTTATTTTTAGTAAAAAAGCTAACTAATTAGTAATTCTTGGTAATTAATATGAATAATATATTTCTTTAACATGTATACTAGAAAATGTGTTTTCTGAGCACACGTTAACTGTTCACTTGGCTGTATACTTTCTTTTGTCAAAGAATTGATGTGTTCAGTTATTCCATTATACAGTTTGGAATAATACAAAATGTTGAATGGAGAGAAAAAGACGATAAACAAAAAAAAATTGGAAATTTATTAGCGCACTGCCTGCATGTTTACAATATAGTAGTGCATGAGCGAAAAGTGGGCGCACATGTTTATTGTTGTCTTTTGCCGCATTACTGCGATTCTTTTGGACTTCAACGATAGAAAAACATATATGAGCGACAAAATGACTTGGCATTAGTGCGTCAATCATATTTGACTAATATTCACAAGATGCATAAATATTACGTAAGTAATTTCTGTATGTTTATTCCATTTTACAATTGTTCTGCATAATTATAATTGACATTTAAAATTGTTAAGTTTAAATATCTTTTTCTTTTAAAATGAAACATTCAACCTGATTTAACGTTTAAAGTAGTAAAGCAAAAAAAATATTCATAATGTTTTTTGTGTGTTTGGTAAAAGCTATGATTTTAATTTCGAAAGAATTTATAACTGACTTTCAAAAATGAACATAAAGAAGTCAAAAACGCATTGTATAAAAGATTGTTTACACAACCATTAGTCCAAAATTTCCATGCATGCACAAAATATTGTACAGATTTCAAAATGTCTGAAAAATTATTAAATGTTAGTGTGATTTTTCAAATATTTTTTTTTGTGTTATGCAACTTTTTGGAGACGCATCTTTTCTGTCATATCTTTGTTATTTCATTTTAAAACGATAATTGTATCCTAACGCCTCTCTCTATAAGTTGACTTTTGGTGTGTACATTTTTGGTTTACATATCTTTTTTATTTTTTAGCTTTCGTCACTGAAATCATATAAGCATTTTAATTGATTGTAAAGTTATCTCACAGACTATATAGGTTCTTACAAATACTTTATAGCAAAAACTTAAAAAAAAACAAACAAATTGGGGGTTTAAAATAGGCTATTACCAAATATGTATTTTGTATTTCATTCTCTCATTTTGTTACAGAAACTCATCGGGCCACCTAGTTGGACAAAAAAATTATATTTTATTGCGATTAAACGCAAAACATTGCGATATTATCAGTGATTTCAATACTTAGGAGTTTACTGGTCTCCACTAGGCTTAACTCAATTCAGAAAAAATGGAATAAACGCAATCTACGAGGTCTTAAAACATCGGGCGAAAAAAGCTTTAATATGTTGGACGAATTAGCAATGACAGTGCTTTTGTATGACAGCTAAGGCTAAAATATCAGAAAATTAACTTATAGATGCAAAGGCACCCAATATATAGCCGGAATCCAGATCTGAACGTGAAATTCTGTCGGATTTCAAAATGTGCTTCAGCCTTTTAAATATTTGTAAAACTAATAGTGTAGAGTCCAAAATATTATACTATGATACATTCAGGAATGCAGTTTTGTGGAAAGGCATAATAGATTAATTTATCCTGCAATCGTTGCATTTGCTGTACAATAAAGGTAGCCGAATAAATTTTTACTTTATTCTCGAGTGTCGAACAAAATCTCCTGGTACTCTTGACCTCACTTCTTACGATATGTAGTATTCTGTTCTGGTTTACGACGTTTGTGACGTCAGTATCACTAGAATACGCGCTGAAAATTTCAACTCGGAAATCGACCAGTGAACGTTTTTCAGTAGATTAAAATGTATTTTAGGGTTGCAGGATAAAAGCAATATTGGTACAGTGTCAGAAAAAAAACCAAGTTAATTTGTACTCCCCTCTTAATGGTCGAGAAATGCTCAGTAGAGTCTCGCATTTCTACCTGCTTCTAAGGCTTGTACAAATAAATTTCATATTTTCCGACACTGTAAGAATATTGTATATTTATTTGTTTACTTATCGCAATAATAAAATAAAATAAATAATGCGAATAAAATTAAATTAGGATCTATCATGAATGTATTGTAGAATTCAACCCCCTACCCGAATCATTCGTATGTATAAGTATTTAGTGACTTGAAATAATTGCCAGAATGTCACGATAATCTTACACTTGTAAAGATGAGTTAAAAATGATTGCATGTACCAAATGTAAAATTTCAACGCTATAATTTTAATTTTGAACGTGTGTATGCTTCATAAATTAAAACATCGGCACCATAGAAGTTTGAAGAGAATTTTCAATATCAAACTAAAATCACAAAACCACGCAGCCACAGCGGTTTGATTCTGTGATTAATAATTTGTAACTAGTTCTAAATTTATTATAACTGTGTTGTATTGTTAAAATTCTATTATATTTTTGATTATATTTTAATTTTGAGAACAAACCAAAATTTTGAAAATTCCCTTGACTTTTTGTATATTTATTCATATCATTTATATACAAGAGTAATCCAACCTGATCCCCTCCCCCCACCCCCCCCCCCCCCACAAAAAACAACAGCAACGAAAATCAAATAAACAAAAAAAAAGACAAGAAAGCAAAGATAAAAATGAGAAAAATAAACAAAAACACAAACAACGTTGCAACTGAGTAAAGTTCGTAAAATTCCAACGACATGCTAAGGAACACCATCCTTAAAATTCTGTACCGCTTATCCTTCATCTGTAGTGTGTTGTGTTAGTTCTCGATGATGTTGTTTGTAAACTTGTTTTTCGATAGTGGTTTACGATTTTTGTAGCACATCTTATAAACTTGATAAAAATAAACCGACCACGTCAGCTAAGCTATCTTAGTAATATTTTTATTATTATTTTGATTTAAGGAAATTAAAAATTAATTAATTAAAAAGAAATTATTGTTAGTTTTACAATAAATATGACATTTTATATTTTCACAAAAAAGGCGGATATAGTGTCCTGCATCTCCTTAAGTAGTATAAATGAGACATCACGAAAATTATATATCGCTGTACATTTAATACCCCGAACCCTCATGAATAGGGCCTATTAAGTTTCAGATTTTTTATGTAAAGGGTCGGGGTAAAATTAGCGTATCTGTGAAAAATTTATTAGCATAAAAAACCTAACATAAAAAATAGAACGGCTTATCTGAAAAAGAAGTACAGATTTTTTATTTAAAATAATATATTAATTGACGTGATTACATGCTAGAGCATAACTTTTTTATGAAAGATATTTGTTATTTTATTTTAAATTTAAAAAATGAGACTTTTATTGAGGTCTAATTTGGAAATGGAATCAATATTATGAAAAACCATGACTATTTCACCCAATTTTTTCTTTTAATTACTATCAGTTTTAAATATTTACTCCAGATTGTTTTAAGATGAAACTAGAATAATACTAAGTATATGACTATCCCGAGATAGCCTCGTTGAACGCCTTAAGTTAGTCCTGCATGAGACATGTCCTAAGATCATCTTATTTATTATCTCAAGATGTATCTTATGGCATTTCTTACTTTTGTTGGCACGACCCCAGTTCAATGATAGGGTTTAAAGTTGTCGAACCTGCATTTAAATGGACTTGGTTTTATTTATATAAATAAGTAACATACCGCTTAAAAACAAATGAGATGTGTGTTTTACTATTAAAGACTAGTATTAACTTTGCTACATCTATTATTCCTACAAATATTTTTTTTAACTGTTGAACAGAAAAACACGGTTTAATTTTCTATATCTGAGTATTTACTATTCAACAAAACTGGGGCATGTTTACCGAAACTTTCCTATGATTTGTCTTAAGACATTTCTTAAGACAATCTTATGACATCTCACAATAGCAAAACGAACCCGTCTAATGACCATTAAAGTAAAGATTAATATGGTCTTTAGACCCTCCTAAATATGACTATGTTTATGAGGCACCTGTAAATATATGTAAACGAGTTATATTTTAGATGATGATGAGCTTTTAATAACAAAAAATATATATTCTTTATTCTTTATTATCCTCCTTATCATCCCTTAAAGGTCTTCGAGTGTCATATTTTTATTGGCCCTTTGTAAGAGATCTCCCCTGGAAGGATGACATTTATTATAAATAGCCATATCGCAATAACTATAACATATATTGTCACTTACTGTTTTCCTTTGTTGACCTTAAACATGGTCAAGGTCACACTGTTAAAGGCCAATGTCAAAGTACTATTTTAACCTTTTTTAAAATTCCAATGTATTAAGTATGTTAATGATTCATTCGTATAAATGCTTAATTTTTATGAGTAATATCTGCATAGATCAAAAGGCCATTGGTCAAGGTCATTTAGGTTCCCCAACGTCCTATTAAATTACCCCTTCTATTTTAAAAAGAGTATTTGAATGGTTTTTTATTTTATTTGTTAATATTGTGCAATAGATTCAATTTAATATAAAGAAGGTTATGTAAATGTGATAATTTTATACAATTTGTTTGACAATTTTTTTTACAATCTGATCTTTCTTATTTTATCTAATTAGTTTTTCTTTTCAATTGTTTAATTTCTAAAGATGTTCAGAGGTTAAATTTTAATAGAATTCAATGCAAGTGTTCATCGCATGGAAGATGAAAGCCTATTAATCGTTCCTTCGAATTTAACCTATTTTTTTAAATATTTTTGTTTTGTTTGTGGGTTTTTTGTTTGTTATTTATTAGTTGATTAATTAATTAATTCATCTTTAATATAATTCACATTAGATCAATTTATTTAGGATATAGGTTGACCTACATGGTTGTAAATGTGGACAATTGTGTATAACCAACAATAAGCATTTTTTGTTTTGTTTTCTGTGGCTGTTTTATTCTGTTGTACTTTTTGTGTTTTACACAGGTTTGAACATTTTCGCAGTTTAAAGTATGATGTCTTAACTTCTAATGGTCCTATCATTAAATTTTATTAGGATAAAAATATACTATGATGTTCGATGAACCGACTTAGGAAAAAGATATCCTAAGATAGGTCTTTTATTTAGGATATGATTCATTAAAAGTCCCCTGTGTTCAACAAGGAGAAAATCTGACTTCTGTTTTATCTCCTAGGTATCTTGAATAACTTTTAATCTTTTATGGAAAACGCTGAAATTGTAGGACCTGAATAAGTATCAAATGAGATAAAATCTTAAAGGAATGCTGGACACCTTCCGCCATTTTTAGTGAAAATCTCAATATACACATCACATTTATGGTAAAATTAATGTAATTTCTTTCATTAAAATTAATAATTTCCATTAAATTAAAAGTAAAAATGAAAGTCTTATGCCTATAGTATACCTACAATTTATTAATGGTAAAAATTCTAAGTTTTCGCATAAACGAGTGTTATGCTCAAGGAATGAAAAATACATTTTTTAACAAGGGAGGTAATTTTTACAAAAAATAGAATTTTTAGTACTTTTTGACCAATTTTTCCCTACACATAAAAATTTAACTAATACATGTATAGATCTCTTATTTTTCTTTCCATCTCTAAAATTCATGTTTGAACCCATTTTAACAAGTTAAATGTGTTGACATAACTATTTGTCATTCTTTTATTGTCAACAGTAGATAACCAATTTAATATTGCGAATTTTCGAAATTTTGGAAGTCAAAGTATTGTTTTATTAGTTATAGACATGGATAGGACTTCAACATAGAATAGTAAGCATTTCATTTTCTAGTAAATGTTTAAATTTAATTTTAAACTGGTAAATCCAAAGACATGCTTTTAAGGACAAAACAAACATTCATGTGAATTTTAACGTGTTTATCAGGTACTGCAAAAACTATATTCATATATTTTTTATGCGAGTATTATTAACTTGTAAAATTCACATTATTTAAATAATCTATATTTGCCTCGCATTAAATATCGAAAATATTGTATAGAGTTTATATGGATTACTGTGGTGGTCAATTGTTTACACTTCATTATTTGTAAACAACAGAGAAAGATAAACTGGACTTGTAAGTACCTATACTAAAATGGTTGACACTGCAGAATTATTAAAAAAAAACAAATAAAAATAAATCAAATAAGTTCGAATAATAGAGGAACAGGGGATAAAGCCACATAGAAATGTACTCACTTTTGGTTGTTTTTTTCACTTTTTGTTCAAGGTTCGACAGAGGACTATACTTCAATTTCTTTTTTCTTAAAACTGCTTTTTCTTAGTTCCATTTTATTTTTTTTTCTAAACGATTTCAGTGCTGATGTTTTAAAGATGTTTTAGTGTCATACTCATAGACATTGTTGTTACATTCGTTTTGGATCAAAATTGTAAAACTACAGCTTTACAAGAAATATATATACTAAAAGGATATATATACTACACACGGATATGTTATAGCACTTCAATTGTACTGATAACAAAGAAACTATAAGTATACCACCAAAGACGTGGGAGTGATTTTCAAATTAATTACTTGCTCTTAACGTTTAAAATGCTTTGTCGAAAAAAATTTATGCTTTTTGGTGTACTATAAAATTGCAAATTTTTCGGATTTTTATTTATTTTAGTACACGTATATTTCTCTCGTTTTTAAACAATGATCCGAATTCATACATTGCTTTGATTGTCCGTTACGCACACTTTATATATTTTCTAAATATAGAATAGAACAAAAATTTCAATCAAACCAGCGTATGCAAAAATAATAAACTCAATTAAATTTCATTATTTAAAATGTGTAGTACCAATAAATCCACCGCATGACTCTTTTATTGTTTACAGATACCTTTTTTAATGTTTAAATATATATTTTTGAATGCTTATAGATACCCTTTTTAATGATTACATAAACCTTTTTAATGTTTACATCCACCATTCTTAATGTTTACAGATACCTTTTTAATGTTTACAGATATCTTTTTAATGTTTATAGATACATTTTTAATGTTTCCAGGCAACTTTCTTAATGTTTGTAAATACCTTTTTAATGTTTACAAATACCTTTTTAATGTTTACAGATATCTTTTTAATGTTTACAAATACCTTTTTAATGTTTACAGATATATTTTTATTGTTTACAGATACATTTTTTTAATGTTTAAGATACGTTTTTGCTGTTACAGATACCCTTTCTTTACTTTTATTTTAAAATCCTCTGAAAAAAGGACAAAAAGGCAATGGTGTTTTTAACTTCAGAATAATTTGGTAAACTGATAGAAATCCCAGAAATGGCATTTGCAGCCGGTCATAAAATATTTTTAAAATGTCTGCTAGGTCATCCAAAAATCCTTCACGTTATTTATGCGATCGTTTCCTCTCTTTTTTCAAAAGGAAACAAGCTTTAATAAACATGCATATATTCAGTGTTTTTTTAAAGTAAAATTTAAATGATAACTGTCCTTAAATTTCTTTTCCAGATCAAAATAACATTGCTTTATTAACATATATAAACATAACGATATTATTTGTTGTGAAATTAGCTATATTTATTGTTGTAAATATACATATTATTTTCTAAGACAAATACTAGTAACTTGATGAGAATGAATAAAAATTTTAAATGCTAATTTGGGAACATTTGCTATTATTTTCGTTTAAAAAATATGCATAGTTGAAAAACTTAGGTCTTTGTTGGTGTTTATAAAAAAAACTATTACAGCAAAGAATTTATCAAATAAAATATTGTACGAAATTAAAATCTGAAAAAAAATCCAGCAGGAAAAATGCATTATTTATCAAAATATTTCTGCAAATAAAACTATGTTCGTATGAAATGACTCTACGGATTATGGAAATAGCTTTGACAGGTGGAAATGAAATGAAACTTGCTCACAAGCTTATTAAACGTTCCCATGGAAACTGATAGATTTTCCATGAACGTTTAGAAGAAAACTGATGAAAGAACATTTAAGAAATGCTTTGTAAAATAAACGTACTGAAATGTATGACGTTTTGACTCATAATTCCGTCTAAAATAACATTTAGTAGACTAAAGAAACAGATAAGATTTCAAAGTAACTAACGATTATAAAATCAGTTTCACATATGGTATATTTTACTTATTTAAAAAAAGCAAATAATCTCTTAATACATAAATTTCTCCGAAAACGCACTGCAACTGTATGTTGGAACGGTCTTCATTTATTTTCAATTATTACGAAATTTTTTTCTGTTTTATAGTTGTATACAGGATATACAAGAGTTGTTATGTTTGTTGTGTGTTTTTGTTTACAAAGCCTTTTTAATATACACATGCAGTTATTATCAGTATTATTAATGCAACAAAAAAATATTTTGAATAATTTAACAAAAACTATTTGTTGAAAAATTGAATTAATAAGGTAAAACCACCAGTTTCGCATGTAATCATCTTTTTTGCAGTTGAAAACTAAAATAACTTTGTTTTTAAAATAACACAAACTATAGGATTTATTTGGTTACCCATCTTAAACTAATTTCTTATATAGTATTTGCGTCTTAAAGTTATTATTACCTTTGTTAAAATTTATAACCTATACATAGCCCATGAAATGAAATCAAATTATATGCAGGGCCGATAAATAAAGAAAAAAGTGAAGTCATGTTAAGAAATAAAATCTTAAAATAATGGATCAAATGGGTAAAAAATGAAAATTGGCATAATAATAATTAATTTTGCAATTAGGATAAAATTAAAATTCAAAGATTTTAAAGAAATAGCTGGATTAAGATAATTAATAACATAACATCTCAAATTGACCTTTTGTTTTAAAACAAAGCTGTAAAGCAAATATAGGATAATATTGTATATAGATTACTTTTATCTATTTACAACGAGAACACATTTTTACATTTAAACCGTTATCATATTGATGAATATTATGTTTAAATCGAAAGTAATCACGTCTTTCTTATAAATCTATAAATCTCTATATACAACGCTGAATTTTTTAAAATCGTTACTGTCATATATTCATTCAATTATTTATATTTTAGCTCTATTGACCATGGTATGAAATAACAGGAGACGTCAGGCACCAATGTATCATATTACCCATTATCTCACATATCACTTTCCAGTAATTTGTCAGAAAAGAGCTGAAACATATTTCTTTATGATCTTCAACATCTGCACCAGAGCCGTCGGTTCCTACTGTTTATGACAATATCCGCCTATCATTTCCCCTCTGCTAGGTGCTAATAACTCAAAACAAACTTCATTTTTGACCCACTCGTAGCAATAAAGATTTAATATAGATAAGAATAATTCACAAAACGCAGACAAATTTAAGACTCTGCTTAAAAGTCCATCTTCATTATTTCAGCTCCAGTTTTTTATGAAAGATGTAATTTTCTATATTGAACGACAGGGGTATGCACAGGAAATGCAAGTCCCGTAAAGTATGTCCTTTTCCTGATTGGTTTTGACACTTCATTTTCTTTACGGTCGTTGATCGTCTTTCAACGTTCTTCATATACAGTGACGGATGATCCTAGACGCCTTAGCGAATGAACCTGTCCCAATCGTATATACTTTCTGTCATATTGAATCGCACAGTAAATTTATCATTAGTTATATAGTTCCTCGTCAGTTTGTTTTTACTTTTCGGTGGAGTAAACAAAGCGAGTTTTACACCTGCGTGCAATCAACAATATTAGAAAACTGTAGATCTTTTATAGGTTACACGTCTACTGAAGCTAATCCATCCAAATCCATATTTTCATTCTTGTCGTAATAGAGCGAACAGTTACCATTATGATGAAGATATATGCTTGTTTTACAAAGTGAAGTTCTACTCACACTAACTGTTACATAAACATTAAAGTATACGGAACTTGCTGTTCCGTTCCATTGCGAAACCGTCACTGGTCATTGCGAATTCTATAAACCTTGTCTCGTCTTGATTCTGACGAAACATAACAGGTCGAGTTTCATTTATTCATAGCAGTGTTGTTTGTGAAAATGAAGCAATAAATTATCTTATTCTAAATTTCTTCTCGAAAACAAAACCTTTGTAAATATACATTCGGACGTGCATGTTAAAAAAGTAATATATTAACAAGTCTAGGGGATTTCACAACGATAGAAATAAAGAAGTTTCTATCACAAAAAAATAAAGACAAACTTTTCGACCAAGTGATGGCCTTCCTTTTTAAGTGTCAAAAATAAATGAATAAACGATACGAATGTTGAAATTACAAATCCAATGCATAAAAATGACACAAAATCACAATCCCTACCCACACGTTCGTCCCAAGCACTATACGGGCAGAATTATGTAATTAATTAAATGTTTGCAGAAAACAACTTACTATTTTGTGAAATTGTATTGCATAACAGTAGTAATCGTGAATGTGTTTTCGGTATCAAATCCTTGCTTATCGTTGAATATTGGACATTTTATTGATTGTACATCAAATATTGTTACGGGACATCAAACACAATCAGCCATTTCAGTGAAAGGTAAGTTATGATCGGCTGTTGATGAGTGAGAAGGGTTTATTACCCATTTGGGCACTTTACATTACATAGGCATTTAATCAGAGACATTTTACATCGTTTCTAATGCCCTGCGTGGTCAATTAGAAAGGTCAATTCTAAATTTTTCGTTAAAACTGTCATTAAGAAATAGCTACGATTCAGTGAGCACCATTGCAATGAGATATAAACAGCATCAAAGAAAATTTTAAGATAACATCAACACTTTTAAAGATATTGTCTATCTGGGAATTTCTTTAAATTTTGCTCCGTTCATTATCTCTGAATTAACTGATTAGAAAGATGCTGTCATTTAATTGAATTGTGATCTTTTTTCCACAGTCGAGGTATATCATTTTTTAATTAAATGAAGAACATGTAAATCTTATATACTTATTAATAATACTATCATTCAATCGTAAAACCTGCAAAAAAGATATTCATATTTTTATTTTTATGTTTTTATTTCTTACATATATATAGATGAAAGAAATGATTTTAAAAAAAATTTAATGGAAAGGAAAACCAACCAACACAAAATAAATTATATCTTTAATCTAGAACTTACATGTAGTACACTAATAATTTTTTGTTTGGTTCGCATGCTCTTCAGAACAACTGCTAACACAACAGTGCTCAAAGCGTGTGTTTCTTTTTCGAAATGAAACCTGAGGTACATAAAGATTGTCTGTCCGTCCGTTCGTTCCTGCGTTCTTTTGTCCGTCCCAACCTCTGGCTTACCTTTGCGTGGAATCTTTTTTATGAGGATGACTTCACATCTTCGTGAAATTTTGTACACATTTACAACACGGTAAGATCTGATTAGAGAAAAATTCGGTATTGCTGCGACCAATAAAAATTCGGTATTGCTGCGCCCAATACTTTACGAGTGTGTCAATTAAGAAAAAGGGAGTTTTCACTAATATGCACAACACAGAGAGCCCCATTTTCTTATTTTATTGTGTTTTTAGATTTACTTATTTTTTACGAAGTAAAGAAGTTACTATTCTGCACCAGAATATAAACATCCAAAATATATTATCCATAAAGCTACATTACACAAACAAACTTTCACCTCTTTCAAATAGAAACTGCATGAAATACATTCTCAAAATGAATTAAATAGGTTTTTTTCACTATTCACTAAGATTTCATGAAAAGAATGAAATTAGAATTAAACTTTCTAAATAATGTCATTTGTTTACTCAGTTTCATTCTGTATTATGTTTTCAAGTTGTGTTTATGTTAATATTACCTTGACCCATCTGGGTGTAATTTTGCAATTAAGTAAATTAATTTAAGTTAATAATCATAAACATTTAATTAATATCCTAAAAATATATCCAACTACATCCAAATCCAACCATTTGCATTTTGTTTCCTTATTCATTAAAAAGTCTTTAATACTGAGGAAAGTGGAAGTTTTCTTAGGTTTCTTTCATAAATTGTTTTGTTATGTATGCCTTCAACCTCATAGAGGTATAATAATTCACATCTGATTATAAATACATCAAGCATTTTAGACTTAATGGTTAGAGGAACCCTAAAACCTAGTACAAAATTCACGTTCATTCACTTTTACTTCACGAGATCTGTCACACTGATGGTACTGGATATTTCTGGTTGTCTACTGGTCTTTACAATTGTTGATGACGTCACGTCGATATTGATAAATTAGTAGAACGACGGGTTTGACCAGTGATCCAGAATATACCTCAGGATATCTCCCTTGGTTCTTCATGATTTTAGTGTGTTTTTGTGTTTCCAATGTTTAGCTTGGTTGTTGCAGGCTGTTTGTAAATGTTTTGTTAAGCCTTGCAAACGTGTCCTTGAATTTTGTACTTTTGTTTATTTTTGTATCTTTTATATTACGTTAATTCACCGTTTATTCTATCTAAAACTATCTTGAACATATAGTTGGCTGCACCTTCTGAATCTCATCATTGTTTTCAAGGTAAACTGGTACATTTCTATTATTTAACTTAATCTTCTTAATTACAGGGGTAAGGTGTATGGAATTTCCTCATAGAAGAATTTCCCAGGATAATCGATTGAAAAAACGTCAATGTATATGTAGCAGTTCTAGCATCTGTGTGCAATTCTTCTGTATTTTATGAGCACTTTATGGTGGTTCTCATGGTGAGTACTGGTCAAATTTCCTATTTAACACTTCACTTGATCATGTTTGTTTTCTAAATATGTATCGTGTACAATTTTGAGGTCAACGTGTACAACAATACTTACGTTGTTTGAAGATAATAATAAAATTCAGAATAAAGTAAATTTATGAACTAAAAAATTTTGCCTTTATACACGGAAAACTAATTCGTATTCATTGTAGCGAAGAACAGCAAAACTATGTCATATCTATACATTTATTTCGGTAATTTTTCACTTCCACAATGAGTAATGTTTTTATTACGGATTAAAATTTCTACCTGGGAGTGAAACGCGTTACAAATATTAAAGAAAATTATCAAGTTGACCCAACGTTTAAATGTCCCAAAAGTTATAAAAGTTTGAAATTAACAAAAATTATGAGAAATTATCATTAACAGATAGAAAATTAACGCAAAAATAAAATAATCTCGCGTACTTAGCGACATTCATTGTGTACACAGCTGTACTTTTCCCTCACGGTTTTATGAAACAAAAGTAAAAAACGAGACTTGAAACAAAACGTAATTTACAGAACAATTGTATGTCATATGTTTATGTAATATATATATAACTTACTGCTTTCATTTCAGTTTTTACCATAATAATTCTAAATTATGAGCGAGCGGGATAATTTATTCCGCGTTCTCTTGGGAATTGGCTTCTTTGATCTGTTGATGAATGGCTGACGTCAGTTGAGAGATGTTGATGATGGCGTCATTATTTGAACATTACTGTCAGTCGATACTTGGAGCGTTCTACAACATCACAAACCATATCCATTTTTCAGCTATTGTTTTGTGACACTTATTATGATTTCACAGGGAGCATTAAAGTAATGGTTGTATACGCAATCTCGTTGGAAGAATTACAACACTTTTTAATAAAGTATAAGGAATATTGCCATTGTCAAATAATATAAGTACTAATTTTGTCAATTTTGTCAGACATCTGTATACTAAAAGTCAGTCTGGGTTGTTTGACGGATCTTAGTGCTAGACCCCGGAAGAAACAGTTCATATGACGAAAAGTAGATTTGGGGTATATAGTTGAGGGATCTGGTCACGGACAATTGTTGGGAGACGTGTTTAAAAAGTGAAACGATCTTTATGAAAAGAACAAGAATTGAAACCGCTCCAAAGGCAAAATTACCCGTAATGATATGAAACACATATGCATAATAAGATAAATGTACCAAAACAAAAGTACACAGCAGGTTTTGTTTTAATTATGGGTCGATATCTCTAGTACCCGATGCCATCACTTTCCGTCTAGCCACACTTCAGTCACATTAGCTTTATTCAAATGTTTAAAAACTCTCAATGTTTTTCTATCGCAAGGTGTAAATAGCTTTTGTCGGATTTGATATAACGGCTAGGAATTTTGATGTTAAAAGGTCTTCTTAGTTATTTTTGTCTTTTAATATTTGGAGGGGGCGGTTGTTCAGATCGCCACTGATGAGACTTGACTAAACCTTTGATGACATTTTACTTTCAAAAGGGGGCTGGGGCAGTCGTTCAGATCGCCACTGATGAGTGCGTTGAATTTGTATTATGTTGCTGTACCTCTCTATGTCCTTATTTCTTACGCAGCGTAGATCATTCGTCACTTTAGGAAAACAGTCCAAGGAATGATGGCTAAAAATAATAGGCTGTCTTATATTCGTTAAGTATGTCCCATTATTCGCAAATTCCTTTAGATTTTTCTATCATTATTACCTATGTTTTTATTCGCCATTATTTTTGGCACGGCTATAGAGCTATTCTGAAAGTTGTGCGTTGCGAGAGTATTTGTTGGTATTACCGTTCTTTTATAGTGGTGTACAATAATGGTAATGTATATCTTGGCTACTAAATTTCATTCAATGTATCGTTGCTATCCTGACTGGAAAACCCAATGTTCAATTAATTTTGAATGAATCTTCGTTTTCTGTACACTCAGTGCAGCGATGTTTTACGGTTCAGTACCAAGATATTTCTTCTGTTTTCGCTTAAATTGACACCAATCACGGAAAACCGTTAAAATGATACGTTGTCTTGACGAAAACTATCTTTATACTCATTTGCTAACTAAATATATTGTTGTTATTGTTTGTTCCAGATAAACAAAAACGACAAGGCGAGGTGATGTTATATGTAATGTACATATAACGATATTTACATATTATATTTTTTATCGATGTCATGTCGAATAAGATTTTTTAAACACGTGTACTATTTAATAAATAAACATGCATCGATAGGAAAACATGTTATTGTGCACGAACAAGATGAAAACAATGATTTTACACATCATTATCTGTAAGAGATGCCGAACAGAGAAAACTGCGTCTACTACATGTATCTCTGCACTTCTCAGTGTGAACATTCAATAAATTTGTTATAATAAATTCCGAAAAACAGGGGAGGTGTCAAAATTCTAGTAGACGTAAATGCTCCTTAATTGGGGAAATTGAGAGCGCACTCATAAAGCAACAGTATAGTGCTGCCCTTTAGTGGGTGTGGCAAATATGCTCTAGGAAAAAAGTATATGAACACCTGGTTTATTTGTCCTTCAATGATACAATGAAAAAAACTACTAACTTTGCGTTAAACAACATATCCAACTACCAAAAAGAACATGTTCAGTTTTAGCAATTAATAACACGTTTTTAATTTACAGTAGAATAGTTCGCCACATGAATTTTTGATTTTGCATTAAATTTGTATCTGTTATCAGAATTGCTAAAGCGTTCCCGTTACGATGTCGCCATTGTGATGGTGTTGTTATCTTTTTTCAGATCCCACGTGACCCTGATCAGTTTGTGGGGTTGAAACCTATCCTTTAGCGTGGAAACAACACAGCGTGTTAGAGATCTCAGCAATTTCACTCATGAGAAAACCAGATTGCAATTATTACAACACTCTGACGTTTTTCTCTCTTAGAAAAAATATTAACGACAGAAATTTCGCACCGCCATTAGATGCAAGCGATGTATCTATTTATGTGGCCCTGGCGAATATATTTTTTTCTAGTTTTGATGGCTTTACCATACAACAAATCGTTCGTTCACACATCAAACATACTATATCTTTATTTCTTTTTTTGCTTTTTTTTCTTTGAAAAGAAAAGAATCATTAATATATAATCCAAGCTTGGCCTCCGTCAACGTCTTGGCATTTATCTATATATGTATTCTCGAATGATGAATTGCTAAGTATTATTTGTAAAAAGAATTCTATAAGTTATTTTCAACTTCAAAGGACTCATTATTTTGTTTCTTCCTAAACATCTTTTTAGCACATTGTTACATCATGAAAACTTCTAATATATGAAAAATATCTAACCCGAAAACTATTACGAACTATATACGTGTCCAGGAAAACATGCAGCTTGAAGCAAAGAGCTTTTATGCCTGTTTCACATAACGGAAATACACAGCACACGAAAAATTAAATTGAGATAGATCTATAAAATCAAAAAAAGTCATAACATTTTGATATAATGCACACATTATTCTAGAAAGTAATTGAAAACAAAATGCTGAAAACGCTGTTTCTGGTCATAAATTATAAGTCACAGACAAGCTGACTGCTAACAATGATTTAAACATAAATTTAGACTAAAATAAGAGCGACAAACGTGACAAATGAGAGTAAAGTACGTATCATGTGTATTTTGTGTTAACGATATTTTTTATTTTATTAAGCAAAAATAACAGTTTCGTCACTCATCACGTGCGCATAAATGTTTACTTTATACTGGTTACGCAACAGAGGACTATATTCTTCGTGCACCTTTTTAAATAACAGAGGTACTGCTTCATTAAGAGTACTGTTTACATGTACAATATAGCAGATTTTTCAAAAATACCAGCTATCACTTTAATGGACGAATAAGACAGTTGTTAGTAATGGTGGTACTATTCTATTACAGTTATAGGTATTTTGATTTCCAATATAATTTAGGTATTATGATTTCCAATAACACTCGTTACATAGTTTGGTTCAAATTGACCTTTGTGACCTTTGGGGTTCGGAGTTCTAGTCTGCCTTAAGTACGAACCTTTATTCAAAAGATTTTTCGTTCTCCTGTCAACGGCTAGGAATTTTCACCGGGTAGTTCACATTCCTCCCCAATAAAACTGGACGCATTAATGTAGGTGACAGTGGCGTTAAGCCCTATAAAAAAACTAAAAATTAAATTCGTCCGGTGGTGTCAGATGAGATGATAAAAATGCAAAATGTTCACGGACGAACGTATCACAAATTGACATTTAGTTCCACAAGCGAAAAATTCTCGCGTTAATTTCAATGAAAGAAGTTTGTTTCGAGAAGCATATACGTTTCAAACTGAACTGAACAATGTAGAAGAAACAAAAGTTATAGATAAATATTTTAATTCTTGATATGGAGAACACTAAAATTCTGTGAAAAATGTTACATTAAAGGACCGTATTGGACCAAAGAAGAAAAATTAAAATATTATGATGATTTTATGACCATAATTTACAACGCATTTCAAAATTAGGTTCTTTCGTTTTGGAGTAGTTGTTTTTTTCTATAAAGAATCAAAATTATATGTACAAATCATATAATGTTTAATAAAAAAATATTTGATTTAACCATTCAAAGCGATTTTGCTTGTTTTAATGGTCACAGTAATATGCAGCAAGTGTTGACGGCCAGTGCAAAAATGTATTGATAAGGAGGCGCAAAGAAAGACAAAGAACAACATCTTATATAACGGTTGCATTTCGATATTTTGACGCGTTCAAGAAGAGTATTCTCCCAATCAATCTAAAGAGGATAAATAAGTTTCCTTTTGTCTGAATAAAAGGCTCTTATTATGCAAAACAGATGCATAATTATCTAGTCTGTCTCAACGTATAACAAGGTATAATAGAAAAAGTCCATTCATAATCCTGTCTCAGATTGATGGACTAACGAGTTTTCCAGACAGTCGAGCACAAAGTAAGTGAAACTAAATTAAAGTGCCATAAATACATGTCGAAGCACCTGTCCCTCCGCCTGACATACTTCCTTGATCTATCGACTAGAATGAAACGGAGAACTATGATTTTGTCATACAACTATTTTTTCATTAAGATGCCGGCAAGTGAATAACGCCGTGTTCTATTACCAATTCAATTTGATACGTAGAAGATGAACGATCATGGAACCGCGATAATATCCCGGGAACTTCAAATGTATAAAACATATGTATACATAACCAGCTAGATTACTTTGTGAATAAATCATAAGAGATGCATCTAAGCACTAAACTGTTTGTTGCGGATGTTTAGGAATTATGATCTATCTTAGATGACGGGGAACGAGCTGCATAGAACAAATAACTCCTATAAAGCAAGTCATGTTCGTTAGTAAACAATATTATAAAATAAATATTCAAATAATGATGTAATTTTGTCGAATACACATTACACGGTTTTATTTTTTATTGCATGCTTAATTAACACTTGAGCGAATGCTATTTATAGTTTATAAAAGAAATAAAAACGAACAAAAAACCAAAACTTAACTAAACTAAACTTAACAAAAGAAAAGAAATCAAACAAAATAATAATAATAATAATAATTATTATTATTATTATTATTAGTAGTAGTAGTAGTAGTATTATAACCAAACAACCAAGAACAAAAACTAAAATCTAAAATTTGTAACACGTTCAACTGTTGCCCTTTAATTAATATTTGTTTATGCGGATGCACTAATATAGCATTCTGATAAAGTTGTATAGTTTCTGAGGTTAGTTAACAGTAAAACAGCTGCATATTTGGTCGCTGTATTAAAATGTAAAAAAATGGTACTGATATGTCATTTAATACCAGTATTTACTTTTTAACACAACTTAGTGTTGACAATATACAATTACGGCCCTTGGAAGAGGTGAATATCTAAAATTGTCAACCAGAGGTGGGGTTATTTCCCTGAGGGCTTTAGCCCGAGGGAAATAACCCCAGCGAGGTTGACAATTTTGATATTCACTGATTTCAAGGGCCGTAACTGTTTTATTATACCGAACAAACAGTGGACTGGAATATCATATGCTGTGTATTTGTGTTTTTATCATGTTTATGTTGAAACTTGTTATGTACATTGTATTTCAAGGGTTATTCACCGGTGAATAATAGGGTTATTCAATGGACATGGGTTTTTGAAATTTCAAGGGTTATTCACCGGTGAATAATAGGGTTATTCAATGGACATGGGTTTTTGAAAAGGTTATTCAACTTTTGTACGAATTTGAAGAAAAATACCCAGATTATTTCACGTCACGTGACCTTATTTCATCCAATTAAATCAATTACTAATTCAGTAAGGTATAATAACAGCAAATGAACAACTACCTTCACAACGCGGCCACCGACGCGTCCAAAAAAGATGATGAAACTCATCTAGCTAACCAGTACATATAGATACGCGTGACAACAAACCTTATTAAAAAGTCGAGGATTTTGCCAATTTGTATTGTCAGTTCTATGAATAATAGTGCAGCAGACATTGTCTGTAAGCTCCAGAAAATCACAGTTTTGCTATCCAGTTTGGCTGCCTTGGCTAGCGAAGATGGGAAAGTCGAAGCATATTTCATCAAACTAAACAAGATATGGAAATCTCGTTACATCAGATAGAAAACCATAAGAAGATTTAGAAAAGCAATAATTGCAAAAGCTATCCACCTTGTATGGTGCAAAACAAGATAACAAGAGACACCCAAGAATTCAACACTATACAACATATTCTGGTGGCAAACGATCTTAATTGAAGTACAATCTAACAAGAGCTCATCACCATATTACAACAAAGAAACGGAGACGGTCGAGGCACGTATATATTAGAAACGATCAAGACAGCAAGCACAATATAACTGCTCTAAAGGAAAAAGTAGGATGGGAGGACTAAGATATATGGTGAACAATGATGAAGGGATGCAATGAAGTAGAAAGGGGTGGCAAAGACAGAGAGCAAAAGAGTTCGCTAGTTCAGTCTTATGTTGAACTCCGTAGACAAGTAGTCTTTAAGGTATCATTTTATCAACGGCTCGGTGAATATTACATTTTCTTTGGCTGATAAATCCGGATAGCGACCTATTTCAAAGTCATTAATTGTTTTATTACATGAATAAAACCACCATCTCCCTTGATCAGAAAAACGGAGGATGCCTTTTCCACTGGATCCCCTGCTTACATTTTGTAATTGTTGTTACCCTTAATATATTTTTATTTAATACTGCATTTTAATATCAATTTGCTGGTAATCCTCAAATTTCAGTTTCAAATATTGAGAAGAGTATAAATGAATTAACATATCGCATAGCCGGTGTTTCTCCCATTTGTTGTTGTCACGCACGATGTACAATTAATTCAATCGATTTGATTGGACGAATGAATTTGTTAAGACGGCTATTCTGATTGGCCAAAACATAAAAACCAGGTCGATATCGTATTCCGCTTGACTACTATGCAGCGGAATCGTGCAGCGTACAAACATTTTATGTAATTTTAGTACTGTTGCTATTTATCGTGACCCAAAAGATGTTTTTAGATCAATCAAATGAATGTTGTCCTCGTACAATGAAACCATCTCTAAAGAAGGCGAACTCTGACGACAAAGAGTGCATGCAAGAAATGAAAGTGCAATATTCTTTTCGTCTATGTCTTCCCCATCCTCACAAGTCAGGGTTTCTGTGTCTACACGTGTAGACGAAACCATGACAAACTTAGCTAGCAAATTCCCGGCTAGAAGTCACTATTTTGATTGGCTACATCATACCTGCATGTAGTCAATCAAAACTCGCTTTCATTTTCGACTTGGTTACGGGATATTTAAGGTTTGACGTCATAAGAAAATCTTCTAGCCCGGGAATTTCCTAGCTAAGTTTGTCAGGGTTTAGTGGACACATGTGGACACAGAAACCCTGACTTGTTAGGATGTGTCTTCCCTTAATTTCGTTTATTTATTATTTGTGTGTCTTTGTCAACTTCTTTTGTTTTCTAGTGCACAATTTGTTTTTCTTGTTACATATTTGTTTGTTCCATCAAATTGTATTAATATAAGACAGTAAATATATGCCTACTGGAAGTGTAATTGTAGCAGTAAAATTCAAAGCAAGGCAGTGGTAGACGTATATGGATGACGCTAAATGCATAATTTAAAAAACGGGCTTGCTTGAGGAAGTCGTACGTAAAACATTAAATGATAGAGGAAAAAATACAAAATATAAGAACGATAGCAAATGCAGATGCAGTGTAAATGAAGTTTGTTTTCTAAAGAATTTAAAATCTGACAAAGCATAAATAAGTGTCGAGTTTCTTTAAATTGAACAGCAAAGAGAATTAAGTTGCAACTTTTGCAATTTTTCTTAGATGATGTAATTTGGTATTTTTGTTATCATTTGGGCGTTATATGTTGCTGCTCTTACAATCTGATTAAAATAAGATCTGCATTGCTGCCATTGTATCGATATGTCGCAAGTGTCCCGTTCAGGTGACGCGTTATCATTGTAGTAATTGATCATATCTCGTCTCTAATTATTGTATAAATCTTAATTTTAAAATTACGGTTTTTTCTTAATTACACACCGAATTCTCGACTTTCATCATTTTTATTTCAAATTCAAGTGGCATGCTGTAACCTCTTACCAGGGCCTCGGTGGCCTAGTGGTTAAGTTAATTAGTCAACTACTATCGGTCACGTTGCCCGTCACACTGAGGTTTTCTCCCTACTGGTGGCAGAGTGTGCTGATTGTCAGTTTCCTGCCAAAGGTCGGGTTTTTACTGGGTTATTTGGTTTCTTCCTCAATAAAAAAAAAATAGACGTCATGATATAGCTGAAAATTTTCTGAAAGTGGCGTTAAACCACATACAAAGAAATTTTAATGAACGGGGCTAAAATCGGAATCAGTAGCAATTAACTCATGGTTACTGTCCAATAAAAAGACAGCTGATTTTTTAATTAAGTATAATAATGTTTATTAACAAAATAATAAACATGGTTCCAACTTTCCACATATCTTCCTACGTCAAAGGTTCCTCTGCCACACAAGGAATTTAAGCTTCCTATACAAATAATTGAACAGAAAAACTTATCGATCACTTAATTGCTAATTATAAATAGTATTTTATCAGTGTAGAACTAACTAAACTATACACATAGATAATCGTTTTACTGTCTATTTCGAAATATTATCTAAGTTTATTATTGTCTGCAATTTTCAGAGTAAACAAATATGTCAGCCTAATTTATTTTTCAAATTCAAATTCAAATTTCGCTTAAATATTGTCGAAAATAAGTGTGCAGCGTGCAAGACTTAATATTCTTGGTATTTTCGTAATTAAGACCGTTAAGTGGGCGGAGCTCATGCAAACTTCACCATTTCTTCTTCTTTCTCGTACACGCATTCAATAAGTTTCACTTTAAACACCATTTCTTCGTGTGAAGATATGATTGCAGAAATTTTTCCCAATTTTTTTATTCAGTGCATAGTGGTGTATAGATACCCAACCTTTTTTATCAGCACACCAACTAACACACTACAGTATTAGAAGCGGGAGGTTTGGCATGTCGTAAAACCAGGCCCCAGCGCCATAAAACCTTCTTGAGTAAAAATGTTTTGCTCAGCATGAGAATTATCTCAATTACCATGACAACAAGGCAAAAGAAAAGATTTGATTGGATGAAACTGAGAACTAAAAAAATTCTCAGTAAAGACAATGTTTATGGCGCTGGGCCCTGGTTTACCTCTCCATTTCTTTAAATTAAAATACCTAAACCAAGTAAGGACTATTGCTGTAGATGCTTCATTTTTGGTTGTTGGTTCTGGAGTCTGTCGGTTCCTTGACTTCAATTTGTCGATTGTCTTTTTAATTGTTTGCTTTGTGTTCGGTATTTTGTTATTACCTTCATTTAAAAACATTGTTTTAGTTTTAAGTTGAAGTAGAAATCTATGTCATACCCGATCAAAAGTGGGTTGATACAGAAGGTTTTCGAACAGGTGTCATATAATTTTTATTATTTTTGTCTATATTGATTTACATCGGAATCGATGTCTATCGTTTAAAATCTTGGAAATGCTTACTACTGGAAGTTAACTGGTTCAATATTTTTACGTCTGATTTGTCATACTTGAATATTTCCAAATATTACTTACGATGTTTTTGTTATATTGTATAAGCAAGACCAAAAAGTTGCCTTCATAACGTTGCAAACGGAAACGTAATAAAAAACTTAACTTTAAAATGGGTTAAATTAACAATCCTTTTACAAATTTAAAAATGTAATCCGTTCTTGCGACTATTATTCTTTCCCATTTAGTTAATAATTTCTGTTTAAAATTTAATTTCTTTCGCCCTATGGAACAAAACCTACATGGTTAACATCAAATTTTTTTCTTTGAATTTTAAGAACTTAATAAATATCATTTAATAACATGAGAAATAAATATGTTTTGATTCTCTGGAGTGTTAATTATATTAAATTGATAAATACATATAACATCAAATATTATATATCAAATCTACTTTATTATGGTATGTATACCAATCTCATTAAAATTAAATCTTTCACTTTGGTATGTGAACTTTAGCACTGTGTTGCCGTTTTTGTTGTTGTTGGTTTTTTTTTTTTTTTTTTTTTTTTTTTTTTTTTTTTTTTTTTTTTTTTTTGGTCCTATAATGTGAATTTTCCTTAATTTTCCAATAACTAATAACATTTTTAATTGTAACAAGAAGAAATACTTTTTGCTGACAATTTCTTCAATTACGGCAAAACTCTTGTGTATCAAGATTTCAAATTTACGAAATAGCGACTTCATTCAATTTCTTCATCATTTATTCTGACACGAACCTTTGAAATCGTGTGACACTATATACATTAACCTAGCTATAATTGGAGGACCAACAGAAGTGCCCTCAAAGATAAAACTTCTTTTGAAGATGAAAGAAATATTAACGAAAGAAAAACCTTCCAACACGAAACAAAACAAAATCGTTGATGAATAATGCGTTGTTTAAATGTAATTAAATGAGATAATTTTGAAGGTTAAGGCTCACCTCCATAAATCAGATAATTCTCATTTACTTACATGGGTGAACGAAATGATCAAAGATATCCGAACCGTACAGGTGACCATTTACACCTGACTATATTGTTGTCTTAGTGCATCTCATATCAAATTTCCTTTTAATCTGTCAAGTTAACTTTTCAACGCCTTTTGTTTTAGTAATGCCGCTTTCATTGTCAATTAAGAAACATTTATTTTGTCATCACTCGCGTGGGAATCTTGTACCTGAACATTTTCTAATTGAAACTGTTTATGTGTTCACACTATTTTTAACACCCGTGACAGTAAATGGACTGAAATGAACCTTGGTATATTCCGTTACTTACCTTGTCTTATCAGTTAGATAACTAGGCTATGATGTCGCATAATTTCGACTTTGTAAATTATTATAAGTTGGTCCTGGGGTTAGTGTAAATGTCAAATACATCTAGCGAGAGATAGGGAGTCCATGTAAGATTGCTGATTTATTTTTCATTTTATATCTGCTATGATATAAACGCTACCCTTAGATTGTAAGAGATCGAGTTTTTAAATATTAATTCCAATTTGAAACAATTGTTTAGCTATATCAAAGCGTACAGTTTTTAATTGGAGCAGGTAGCATAGCCGTAGTACCAGGAAAACGGCATATGGCAATCATTGTCATCAATGTCAATGAAGTTGTAGTCCAGCAAACTTGCCTGTAGTCAAACTCGATCTAACAACCCCAGTGTCGACACTCCAATGATCAGTAGAGGATGGCTTAACTGTGTAGACCACCGTTCGAAACCTATGTAAGAGATCAATATTCGTGCCTATATATACCTCTACCATGAATGGAGTTGACAAAATAACAGTCTCACATTTATAGAAATAACAGTTATATTACAAACAAAAATGTGAAAGCCAAACAGAAATATCATACTTCTTAAAAATCATGTCTTGTAGAGTCAACATTTTACTCAACATTTTTTTTAAACCTAAAAAAAATCATATATCAAACGTTATAGAAGTATGAACTCTGGTTCTGAAATGTGACTTGTATACGAAAAAATAAATGACTGTTTAACGTTTGTTGTTGCAGTGTAACTACATGTATAACCAATTTAAAACACATGCAGCTGCACAAAATTGATTGTAAAGTGTGACTGTTTCAGGAATCATGTGACGTCTAATTAAAAATAGACACGTGACAAAATGTTCAGTATTTATTTAAGTTCAGCGTATTTATCTCGACAGCAAGTACACGATACAGACTTGCGGGTTCAATCTCACTGCGGGACCAAGATTGCCAGTTCTCATACCAAGTACGCGAGTTTTCTCTGGGTACTCAAGCATCTGCCCCGTATAAAAACTGGGCGCCACAACATAGCTGAAGTATTGCTGAAAGTGGCGTTAAACACCACTTAAACAACTAAAAACACCACTTAAAAAAATAAATACAATACAGATCCTCATGTCTGAAGACTTGTTTTGTGTGAAAGAAGCCATTTGTAAAGTTGGCAATCATAAACTGCGTATTTTAAATAAATTAAGGATCCCTTTTGTCTTCTCATGCGGCATCTTGTATAAATAATCCTTCTTCAAAAATCATAAACAAAATTTCTCATTACTGACACAATTTGCGCTCCTGTCTTCTATTTGTATATATATTTTGTATGTATATTTTGTATACGACTATAAATAAATCGACCTTTGATTTTTAGATGAAAGTAAACAAACAAAAGTAACGATTATAGTTGAAATTGAATGCTGTGTTTTCTTTCTAATTAATCTGTAATTAGGATACGGTGTGTCGATATTTGCGTATACCGTAAAAATACCAAAATATATTGCATATCACAAAATGAGTAACCATTATAATTTAGTAACTGTTCTGGCAAAATACACTCCATGTGCATATTGCATTGAACGCGCTAGCATCTCGTTTATATTACTGAAAGCATGCTAAATTAACACTAGGCAACTTTACATTCTACTGCCGTAACGTACTGGTGCAAGCGCAGACCCTGTGTTTTAGTTTTATTTTAAATACATGTAAGCCGCATAAAGCGGATGATAAGAATTGAGATAACCTTTGAAAAATGTTGAAAACATCTTTTTAATATTTTTGGATTGGAAATAATCGTTTTATTGGCTTTTTGCCAAGAAGTGACCTGAACATCTTGACGTGACATTGGAAATGTATCAAATACAAAACAGTTATTCTATGTATAATTTAATTTAATTCGAAAGCCGAATTGGAAAGGCTATATCACGTGGGCTCCAATCAGGAACCTATAAATTAAATTAGTTATACTAGTCCCAGCTCCAATCTAAGAACTAGGTTATACAGTATAACATACCTTGGGTCACATGACGTATTCATACGTCGATAAAATAAAAAGTGCTCCTTAATGTTAACCCCTTATGAATTAATTAATAAGTAAATTGGTTCTGGAAATTAAATTATATGGTATATTGACAGGTTTTTAACAGATTATGTTTAAGAAATATACTATTGCGAATTAGAACCTGGTCAGACCTTATATTTGTAAATATTTTATACTGAGCAATAGCGAGGCATAAAATGAAGACAAATAAGGTCTGATAATGTTCTAATTTGCATAGATCCCATTTGCAATAATCTGTTTTGATTCTAATAAGTCTAACAAATGCTTTAAGTTTCGAAGCGGCTCTAAAAGGCGCTTTCAATGGAAATATTTTTTTTAACTATTAAGATGTATATCCGAAAACGGTATATTAAACGCCAAAGTACCTTTTTAGCAAAAATTATTGAGAATTCTTAACAAAATTGCATTGTTCCAGTTTGAACTTTTCAGTTGAGCTTATATAACGTCGGAATTCTAATTTTGACGTAATAGCGGGCTTTATGCTTATTAGAACTCTAATGTGTTCTCAACGCGTATGAAGGACGCCATATTAGAATCTCAAAAAATACTTGGGGCCTCAGTTGCCGAGTGTTATTTACTATTGATCGTATGGATGTCAACACTGAGGTTGCGGGTTGGAATCTTAATGCGGACAAGGTGTACTCGACTCCAATCTTAATTGACAAGGATTGACAGTTTTCGAAGGTCGATAGTTTTATCCGGGTGCTACGGCTTCCTTTCCCAATAAACACTTGACACCACGGTATAGCTGAAAAATTGCTGAAGGTGGGGTAAAACACTATTCAAAAAACCAAACAATCAAAACATACTTTAGTGATCTTTAGTAGTTTACGTCATTAGGCGTAAACAGACATTAATGAGGTTATATAATATAAACTGTTTAAAAACTTTAAATAGTCCTTAAATATATTTGTTATTTATTCCGGTTTTTTTCAATTAACTTAATTTTTAATTTTTTGTGTCCGATAAATATCTTTTTGGTTTTGAGACCTTTAACTAATGAAGAAAGTGTCATTAAATTAGTATTTTTTAGAGTGTTGGGTGCTCAAAATTCTGTACGTCATCATTTCTCCGTCAAAATATGACGTCATTATATAGTGTGATGACGTAATCATAACTATGAATTTCTGTAAATATTGGGACATAAATAAAGAATAATAGGTTGTTCCATACGTTTTCGAGCGCAGCGGAACGAGTCAAAAGACATAAAAATTTCTATCAC
This sequence comes from Limnoperna fortunei, assembly GCA_944474755.1. Taxonomy (NCBI): domain Eukaryota; kingdom Metazoa; phylum Mollusca; class Bivalvia; order Mytilida; family Modiolidae; genus Limnoperna; species Limnoperna fortunei. The sequence goes on from OX104113.1 coordinate 63,597,221, forward strand.
GAGTGAAAGTTCACACGGGCTTTCCCAAAAGCGCATGAAAGTACCTATTTCTTTCGTAAACCAACAATTTCACATTGCTTCCATAACAACGTTCTTGTTTCTGGCGTTTTGATTGGATACGCAGCAAGTACAGATGTGTGCGCGTGAGCTCATCTGTACTGGGTCATCTGTACCAGAAATCGGCCATTTACGGAAGAAAGCTTAAATTTTGTAAAAATTGCTTTCATGTTTTGTGAAAGCGCTTTTTACATTTAACCATGTCTAGTCACGTTTGTTGCGAACACATTTTTACAATTTTTACTGATTTATTACAACTTTTGACGTAAATCTCGAAATTTTAATTCACACTTTGAAAAATCTAATAACATTTGAGATATGCGTTTTTCCTTAATAATTGGTCAAAGAATTTTTAGAGTACAACATACATTTTTGTCATATTTACACGGGTTTTTCCATGTCTAGGCGCTTTCGTTACCGCCACATTTTTTTAGCTGTTTCATTTGGCGTCAAGCAATGTTATAACAAAAATATATTCAGTAAGATAAATATTAATGTGCAAAACGTTGTATGTGTGCGAATGTGAGCATAAAATGGTTATTCATTGTGCAAATAGACGCACAAATCTAAATAAGGACTCTCTTTTAATGTGCGCTTGCTTATAAAACGAAAATTACTTTAAAAAAGCTAAAATGACCTCACATTTATATGCCCCAGTAACGTGCGCTACGTCATTGGAAACAGCATTTCCGAAGAGAATCAGCGAGAAAGTATAGGACTGTAGACCAGATACGTCTATGGTCTATAAATATCCATGTAGAATTCCGGGTCGTTTTTTATTATTTACTAAAAAATTGTTGGTAGATATTTATTGTAACCTTATTAATATTGCTACTTGCTTATACGCATGTACATAATAGCATCAACAAAAATTTTTTCGTTAATTATCATAGTAATGTATTACGACGGCTTTTTCGTGCCAAACAACAAATGGAAAAAAAATCTTATTTCGTTTGAACAGTTTATTAAATCGTTTCAACGATTTATTAAATCGTTTGAACAGTTTATTAAATCGTTACAACGATTTAATAAATCGTTTCAACGATTTATTAAATCGTTTGAACGGTTTATTAAATCGTTTGAACAGTCTATTAAATAAATCGTTGTAACGATTTAATAAATCTCTGTAACGATTTAATAAATCGTTGAAACGATTAAATAAACCGTTCAAACGATTTAATAAATCGTTGTTATGATTTATTAAATCGTTGTTACGATTTATTAAATCGTTGTAACCATTTAATAAATCGTTGAAGCGATTTAATAAACCGTTCAAACGATTTAATAAATCGTTGTAACGATTTAATAAATCGTTGTAACGATTTAATAAACCGTTCAAACGAAATAAGAATTTTTTTTCCTTTTTGTTGTTTGGCACGAATAAGCCGTCGTAGCTTATTCGTGCCAAACAACAAATAGAAAAAAATCTTTATTTCGTTTGAATAGTTTATTAAATCGTTTCAACGATTTATTAAATCGTTGTTACGATTTAGTAAATCGTTGTAACGATTTAGTAAACCGTTGAAACGATTTAATAAACCGTTGAAACGATTTAATAATCCGTTCAAACGATTTAATAAATCGTTGTAAAACGATTTAATAAACCGTTGTAACGATTTAATAAACCGTTGAAACGATTTAATAATCCGTTCAAACGATTTAATAAATCGTTGTAAAACGATTTAATAAACCATTGTAACGATTTAATAAATCGTTGAAACGATTTAATAATCCGTTCAAACGATTTAATAAATCGTTGTAACGATTTAATAAATCGTTGTAACGATTTAATAAATCGTTGTAACGATTTAATAAATCGTTGTAACGATTTAATAAATCGTTGTAACGATTTAATAAACTGTTCAAACGATTTCATAAATCGTTGAAACGATTTAATAAACTGTTCAAACGATTTAATAAACCGTTGAAACGATTTAATAAACTGTTCAAACAAAATAAGATTTTTTTTTCTATTTGTTGTTTGGCACGAATAAGCCGTCGTATCGTATTTATCATGAACGTATATTTGAAAAAAAACTTTGTTATTGTCATTTGTTGTAAAACTAATAAAGTCTGATGGTCTTGCGAAATATTTGTGTGATTTATAAATTTTTAAATTTTTACAGTGTAAAACTTTGTTTTCGCTTTAATTATGTATCTAAATGTTGTTATTCAACACATATATATGGTACACACCCAAAATCAGTATCAAATCACTGGTCCTGATTTTGGGGGTCTTGATATTTGTATATAAAAACCACGTTTGACCTCAATAGTTATTTTTTTAATAAAATGTCTACTATGAATGATCTCTTCATACAAAACGAAACGCCATCTGTTAGCGTTTTTTGACATTGTTAAAACAATGATTAATGGTCTACTAATATAAATTTATGTACAGTACTCAGTAGCCTCACTTAGTCTTCATTATTTTTATCGATGTACATCACACCTTTTCAATGAGTTTCGTAGCTTCCGGACGTAAAAGTAGGGCCATCTGGCGGAGCTACATATCTTAGCAGTACAACAAGCCCACACAAGTTATCTATGAAATATACGATTACATTTCTGTATCCCATGTTGGCAGATTCGACAATTTATCATCGATGGAGAAGCTATATTAGAATTGCAATCAAAATGTTGTGAGCTATTGAACGTGAAATGGACACTGGAAATTTCAGTGAAGCTTTGCTTGTAATTTGTCAGATAAGAGTGATCAAAATACTTAAGTTCAACAAGTTTGTTTTTAGATTCTGTTTTGAATTTGTAATTCTGTATTATTATGTACTTTGTCAACATCGAAATCACATGACTGAAATACTCGTGACGGGATTAAGTAGTTATAATTCTTTATTTCCAATCATAGGGCCCTATACAGAGCATTAATGACAATCACTGAATTACATAACATTACAATGCAGAACTGTTACACTAGATTGTAGATTACAAACATTACAAAGAATATAAACAAGAAAAAATGGTATGAAAACAGCACATTATTTGTTATAGTTATCTCTTTTATCATATAGTGCTTGTAAAAAATCTGCTAATTTACAGTTGAAATCATAGTTTTCGTTTGTCATTAACCAGTAGAACAAGCTATTATTATTAAGGGATATCAATGAAGGGAATTTACTTTGTAAAAAGTTTAAAAAATCAAATCTTAAACTAGAGTATAAAGGACATGCTAATAAAAAGTGAATTTCGTCTTCAATATATCCTGTGTTACAATACAAACAAATTCTAGCTGTTCTTGCTAATTTTTCTAATTTTCCAGAAATAATGTTTGGACTTCTTTCATGTCTGCCAACCTCAATACGCAATCTATGATTGCTTAATCTAAATCTAGTAATGATTTTTCTTTTATCAAAATTTTTAATATTTAAGTATTCTTCAAAGGAAAATTTTTCTTTGAATCTGAAATAAGTATCTAATTTTCCTGTATCATTAATATTATTGTTTCTTATATTGTCCCAACTATTCAAAAAATTATCCCTCAAACATTTTATTAATGATGATTTAAATTTACCTTTACTCATTCCTCTACATACATTTAAATCTAGGTTGAGTTTATTACAATATAATAATAATGTGGAGTACCAAATACTACCAGACTTAAGGTTGTTTTTATACTCGTTATATGCTGATTGTAATAACACACTGGGGTTATGTTCTAGCTTGTACCAATATATGAAAAAATGTTTAATAATGTCTATATATAAGGGGTATTTGCCTAAATCACTTAATACACCAATATTTGTACATTGTTTTGAAACCCCTAAAACATATTTGCAGAACTTTATATGAAGTTTTTCAGCTTCCCAATCTTTAAAGATGTCATACAATGATAAAGATGTTATGACCACAATAAAACATTGATATTGTGACTGTTCCAAGACAGTATGTTATGCAGTCGTAGTTGTTCTCTGTTTTTTTTAAATGTTTTTTTTCTTTGATCTGACATTCTTTTAGCTATTAATTGAACTACATGTATGTGATTTGTGTTTAGTTTATCTTTTCTTTTTCAACCGTTACACAAATGAGAAAACTCAAAATATGATTTTCGCTACCGACGTGTACATTAAGGATATCGTGGATAAAACACGATTTTGTTTTATTGCTTGTTCTCTGATTACGCTAAGAAGCTGGAACAAGGGCTATTTAAAATAGTGTTTTCTCTTTTTCTTTTATTTCTCCATGTAGCAGAACTCGATTAAATACAACCACGCGTGCTGTTTTAGTACACAGATGTAATATCCAGTACAGAATCTTAACATTTTATGTAACCTGTATTATGTGACAAAAATACTTGATCTTTCAATAATATTATGCCACTTTGAAGGTTTTGTGTCTTATTGCGTTTGAGAGTTGGCAAAAGGTTTGTAATTTCGTACTTTGATTTAGTTGCATTGATTGGTCTCACTACATTCTGATTAATTTGAAAACAATAAAAATATGCTTAAATTATGCTAATTTCCTCTATTGTGATGCTGCCCTTTATCTCGACTTAATGTTTCGCGCTCTGTGTTTGTTTTCTTCATTTTTGTTGTTCATGTCTAATTTATGTTAGTTGTAAATTTCCTCTCTTCTCTTGTTTCTATGATATTTTTTCATTTATTCACTAATTTCATATCGGACGTAAACAAATTGTGCAACTCTGTATATGCATGTAGCCCATTTAATCAATCTCTGGCACATTAAATTTTAATTATGAGCAAAATCTCTCGTTTGTTCGTAAAATTGCTCTCCATTTATTATAATTCGTGAACTGTGTCTAGGGATTGCTATAAAAAATTTAAGTTACACTAAACAGATTTACCAGTTTTCTGGAAAGAGTGTTTTATATAATTAGGGAAAATAATACCTCTGCAGGTGTTACAGGAGCTATTGCATCATCCTAATGTTTTAATTCAATAGTCATTTTAGGTGTAAAAACGTCACGCGAAGTAGGAAATGGCCTACTGTTACTATAAGCTTATATTTTATAGCTGAAAGCCCAAGTTAATACCCTCCTATTTATATGACTGAACTCTTGACTTGGGAGGATGCATGTTAAGGAACTCTTTCTTCTGAGATGTTATATATTATATTATAATTACTTATTCAAGTCAGTATTGATAGTGAAAGTACAAGAAATTTTTTATTCCGAATAGAAAACGCGTCGAAGTTTTATTAAGGTACTCGTGATTAATTCAGGATAAATGTAATTAATTCTTTACCAAAATATGGGGGCAGACACTAAAAATATGCGACTTCGTAACTTTTGTCGGATAGTCTTCGAGACATGTGTGTAATGACTTTCAAATCGATTACTGGCGTATTATATACTATTTCAACTACATATACAGACGAGATCAAGTTAACAAACAAAATTCAACGGGGAAATGGGATGGGCCTGTAATGAATTACCTGATTGAATTGGTAAATCAGAACAATTTAACATATAAAAACAAAATACAGTTGACGAAGCTAGCAATTATTTAGAAGTCTAGTATGCCGACTGAAGGAAACTCTTTTTAGAAATAATCGTACCAAAAATCATGCATTAAGAAAATACAAATACAAATTAAAAGAGTGAATATATACTCTCTTTTTTAAGAAATAACAGATTTTATAATTTTGTATTCACTATATATAATATAATTGTGTACATGTACATATGATAGCAGAGTTTGGTTTTGTTTATTTCAACAATGTTTTACGCCACGTTATGCATTTTTTTATGTACATCTTGCATATCTTTTTGTGGACAGTAGGAGGAGGAATTCAGCGAAAACCTCTAACGTTCGATAGAAATACGTGGTTATTTCGGATCGTTCCAACATTTCCTTAAGCCTATGTGGCATACAGTGGAGGAGGAATTCAGCGAGAACCTCTAACGTTCGATAGAAATACCAAAACTACATTGTTTACTAATGAAAAACATGAAAACAGTTCACTTCTAGTTTTCTTGTATGTATTCAGTCTGAGTCTACTGATATGTATTCAGTCTGAGTCTACTGGTATGTATTCAATCTGAGTCTACTGGTATGTATTCAGTCTGAGTCTACTGGTATGTATTCAGTCTGAGTCTACTGGTATGTATTCAGTCTGAGTCTACTGGTATGTATTCAGTCTGAGTCTACTGGTATGTATTCAATCTGAGTCTACTGGTATGTATTCAATCTGAGTCTACTGGTATGTATTCAGTCTGAGTCTACTGGTATGTATTCAGTCTGAGTCTACTGGCATATTAAGTCATATCTACTGTTATGTATTCAGCCCTAGTCTACTATATGTTATTCGGGATCTTCACAGGGGATACGGGTTCCCTGTCTGTGTTTTTATGGAATATAGAACACAGACAGGGAATATGAACCCGTATCCGCTGTGAAGCCCGAATAACAATTATGGTATGTATTCAGTCTGAGTCTACTGGTATGTATTCAGTCTGAGTCTACTGGTATATTTAGTCATAATCTACTGGTATATCAAGTCATAATCTACTGGTATATCAAGTCATAATCTACTGGTATGTATTCAGTCTGTCTACTGGTATGTATTCAGTCTGAGTCTACTGGTATATTCAGTCATAATCTACTGCAGTATGTATTCAGCTCTAGTCTACTGGTATGTATTCAGTCAGTCGAGGGACCTCGGTGGCAAGTGGTTAATGTTATTCGTCAACTATTGATCACGTGATCTGTCAACACTGAGGTTGCGGGTTCGAGTCTACCTGCAAGCATGTTGTACTCGACTCCAGTCTTTATTTGAAATGATTGCCATTTTTTCCGGGTACTCCGGCTTCCTCCCCCAATAAAAACTGAACGCCATGAAATAGCTCAAAAATTGCTTAAACACAATTCAAACAAACAAAATCAGTCTTAGTCTACTGGTATGTATTCACCAGTCCTAGTCTAATGAAATGTATCCAGTCCGAGAGTGTGGTATGTTATACTATGTCGGGTTGGTCCTCGTTTAACATTTTTATTTGTAACTAAGGACCTATGTTCTTGGTGTAACCTTGAAATTGTATTAACAGTGCTGAACTGTTCACCAATCACAATGTACAATAAGATTTTTCGAGAATATACATACATATTATGTTCAAACTAAAATGTTGACAAAATACTTATATCAGTAAAAAAAATTACTTAGTATTGAGATCATTACAAAGACTATTTACGGGGGCACGTTAAGGTAGTAAGTCACTGATCAGCTATTGGTCACCAGGATGTCAACGCTGAGAACTTTATTTCGAGTCTGATTTCGGGCGTTGTGCTCGACTTCAACCTTAATTGACAACGATTGCCAGTTTGTTCACGGGTCCTTCTCCTCCCCCGCCCCCAATAAAACTAGACACCATGATACATCTGAAAACATGCTAAACTTCAAAGATAATTTTTAAGAGGCACCATCGCTCACCAAAAGGTTGACTAGAAAGTATGGATTTTATTATCGAAATTAAGCGATTTTTCATTTTATAAATAATTGTACAGGATATCTTAACCTAAATATATATAATAATTGTTTTATTAATTTGCAAATGCTAATATGTAAGTATCTAACAGTAATATCTATTGCTTCTATATTGTCTTATTTCAAAATTGAACATATTTTCTTTAAAAGAATTAAAAACAATATTAATTTTGTAGAATAACACGCATTTATGAATTTCTCGTTGTTTAAAAGAATCATTAAATAGAGAGATGTCTTTTTTGTAATTTTACTCACACACACACTCAATCTTACCAAAATTTCCTGTTTGAAAAATATTTTCAAAAAAGGAATATATATATATAATTTTCAGAGTTGCATTCGATTTATTTTAATTATGAATATTGAATATTCAGCATTTAAATATTTTTAGCGTTAAAACACAAAAATTGAATAAGATAAATAATTATTTTTTATTTGTTCATCTTACAGTTTTCCTTGAACTACATAACTAAATGTAAAATACAACAATTTTTTCCGTAAAAATATTTCCGATAACAATAATAAATTTAAAGCACTTTCAAAAACCCAAAACAATGAAAACAATTGTGTCTCATGAATATTTTAATTTAAGTACTGATACAGTTAATACGTCAATATTATTGTTTTGTAAGAAAATGTTCAAAACAGATAACCTTCTCGTTGATTAAAAGTGATCCTGTTTAATTCTAACGAAATTTGATAAAAAAGCAATAATAAAATACGAAACGAACTATTTATTCATCAAAGTCAACAAGTTTATCTAATGAAAATAAATATCCTTCAGACAAAACAGTTATCTTGATTTATAGACTTTTATTTTTGAATTATCTTAATTAGCTATAGAATTTCCATTTATTTTACATATCTTTTGTTTTAAATATATCAATAAATTTTTACTTTTTTGTTGTTGTTTCTTTATTACCTTAATTACCAATTTTCATAAATGTGAATATAAATCCAACATTTGTGATGCGTTTTATGTACAATCCGTGTGTATTCTGTCAGAGAGTAAATAAAATCTCTTGTCATTTTACCTACGAAATCGCTATTTTATAACTTATCTGGCAATTGAACACAAAATGAAACGTATAACGAAATATTTTTAATTAAGAATTGATAATTGGACAATGATATTAATGGCACAATTCAAACTACCGAAAAACAGAACTTACGTTTCAATATCCCATAAGAAATAATTATTAACTTTGTAAATACATAGGCGACATAGTTGTCGGTTTCATGCCATAGTAATTCATATTGTAATTTTGTCCTAAAGAAGCCATTGAATGATTATCAGGTGGCATTGATTGTGGCATATGTTGTGGCACTGGTGGTCGAAAACCAAGAATGTCATTAACGGAATGTGAGGATGCCGCCCATGCACGCATCATACACGGAGTCACACAACTAGCGGCATTTTGTTGTGCCTTATTCGGTCCGAAATGTCCTAACGTATGTGGCTGGTTTTGCATTTGAGGTGGTGGCATCTGTGGCATAGACGGTGCCGGACAAGAATATGGATAGAATTGATTATATATTGGTGCTGGTGCGGAACAAGCCACTGGCTGAGGTGGTTTGTTCTCGTAAGGTTGTTGATGACCTGGACTGTTAGAACCATTTCCTATTTTATTCCGCAAAATTCTGCTGATCGAACTAACAGACGGAACATTGTATTTGTCACAGACACCATCAGCTAATAATTTATCCCGAATTTCCCAAGCAAATATCCCAGGGTCTCTTTCCTTATAGATTTTGATATGTTTGACGACATTTGGAGTTGTGACTCTGGGCTTACTGCCTCCTATGGCTCCCGGAAGTATAGAACCGGTCTCGTTATATCTAGCCAGTATTTTGCTAACACATCCATGAGAAACGCGTAGCTGTCTACTTATATCACATGGTCTAACTCCTAGTTGAGCAAGTTCCACAATTCTTAGCCTGATGGCATTTGGGAGTGGTCTACCGTTGACGAAAACTCCTCCGAGCTGGTTCACTTCACCAAAGGTAGAGGACTGCTCTAAAATACAGAATAAAGTTTCATTAAATATTTAAATTGTACGTTTCGTTAAATTAATCTATTATAAAACTGTGGAATTTTTGTGAGATCAGTCAGTGAGTATAATACATTTTCTACAATAAAAAAATGTTTGTGGTCTTCAAATGTAGTATATCATGTTAAACAAATTTACAATGTGATTTGTAACTACAAGCCTATTTGTCTAATAAATTACCATTATCAGAAAGAAAAATCATGTGTTTTACTCAAAAGTATGTTATTTCGATATACTATATCTTTGATATATCTGGGAGAAATGGCACATGATATCAGACGCTGAGTATTCGAACGTGCACAGGGATAAATTTCCCGTCATTCGCAATAAAGATTTAAGTAACAAACGTCTGAAGCTCCGGAGGGAATAGACGGTCAAAGGAAGTGATCTTAGTCAATCAAATATCAGAAGATATAAAATTTAAGACCACTTGTTACCGTCAATATCAATTGATAACCCGATCACCGCAACTTTCAGTCACGGCACATTTACACGTCCAATTCATGCGTAAAACGATTGTTTCGATTCCTGTTGTTTAATAAATTCTTATTATTATTATAATTGATTTGCAGCTAACTGTGAAACCATGCAAAGATGTTAATTTCCAGTCATCAAATTTTCAAATGTATTGAAAAAAAACCATCAATTTATGCAAGAATATGACGAATTTAACCTGTAAATATAAATCAACACTAAAATAAATGTATTTTCTAGCACATTAAATTGCCTGCCGTAAATTTTAAAAAAGTTCCACGGTAGCACACCATTTGATATATTTTAAGGACATTTAACTTCGTCTTTTATATTGTTTCTATTGTTTCATAATAAAGTATGTTTAAAATAAACAAAAACAAATGTTTCAAATTCGAAATTCGAAACTTAAGAATAAAAACTTACCCATATTAAGAGGATGTGACATTAATTCGAGCATCAAATCGGTCGCTTAATCTTTCTTTGTAAAAGCCTTCTCGTGTCTCCAATCTTCAAGGATTAAAACAACAAGGTAACATTAAAATTTATCGACTTAAAAAGTTCATCGTGAAAAGTTTAAAATGTCTCGTACTAAATCGACAGTATCAGACTGCAGAATGTGTGTCAATATCTAGCATTACTGTGACTTTTAGGTCTGCTGAAATTTGGCCATGGGCCGGCGCAATCTCAACATAGCATCATATGTTTGCGGTGATTGGATGCTACTTGTTTCAGTGCCAATCATTCTAATCTGAGGTTCCTCCTACGGATCAGTGAAAATAGTTCCGAGCTAATGAAATTCAACTACAGTTCTACTAGCGAATAACAGCGGGCTTTCTGTCTTAAATATATCAATACAGTTCCATTTCAAAGAGTAAAATTAATACGCATTACGGACTATCAAATATGCATCGGAAATGAACGATGAACAGTGAAAATTTTGGTAAACTAATCAAATAAATCATAATTCAGTAAGGTTTATTTAAAGACGGGAAATTATTAGATTACAATTTTATTGATTTTTATAATTAATGATATACATTACATTTAATGTAAAAAAAAAATCATATGTGATTTAACACATAATATATATCAATAATCAGTAACAAATTATCTATAATTATTACACAAACAGTAAAAAGTTTTAGCTGTGCAGTAACTTACTACACTGGTCACGGAACTGCACACTCGGATTCCTGCAATTGACTCGTCGCGCTGGTTGAAATCTTATTACTGATTACAGCATGTCAGCCATTTTTACAATAACTTGTAATAAATTCCTTGATATAACCTAAATACAATTTAATAGCCACTTCCAGTAAAATCGGCATGTTCTGTTTTATTCAGGAAATGGATTTGTATAACCTCCCAAAGGTAAGGTTGAAAATTGCAAATTTAATATAAAAAATGACACGTGGTCATGGTATATGTCACAGAAGCGAATTTCAAAAATAAATATATATTTCGCTGCTCAAACATGTAGAGCAAAAAATAAGCAAGTTAATGTATATACACTTGTCTCCATAAAAAACTATTATTAATTTATTAATTTCATTTTACACTGCGATTACAATGTCATAAAACATGAAAAGATTTGGACAAAATTAAAGAATCATGGCAGGATTGTCCGTGCAGTTTTCAAATGTGCTTCAATGGTCTGATAAATTATGCTTTATGCTTTACCAAAATAATTAATGTGCAGTTTAGTGAATTAAAATTTTTGAAAGTACTTATAAGTTAAAGTGGTTTTTTTACATCTCCACATTTTATTTCGTTAACTTATGAAAAGGAAAATGTTTATTGTTAATTTCAGGAAAAAATCTTTGTATTTTCTAATTTAAGAAGCCTGAATTTATTTCTTCAATAAATTAAAAACGAAAAATATGCATGATATAATTGATGCAATTAAGCTTCATATAACCTTAAAATTATAACGATAACCCCTATTTAAATCTCTATGAATATCATTAGCACCAGTGAAATCAACATCACCGACATAAAAGATACACATTTCTTGTAACGGCATAAGAATAACATCCATCATAACGTTATTCTATTGTTCCTTGGAATAAAACTGTAAGTATTAATTTTTCAATGAAATAGTCTGCCTTCCAACTTTATTTATAGATCATTTAAAGCATGCTTTAATTTAATTTATTGCGAAATATTTATGTAATCGTTATATTTTTATTTACAAAATTTACTGTTTCACTTCGTGTTTGATATTTTCATTCATACATTTTTTAAATATCCGATTATTAAATATCCAAACTTTTGTTTAAATTAATTTTAACGAGATAATTAAATTATATTTAAAATAAAATAATAAAATTAGAACGCCTCTTAAATTAGTTTCAAAACAAATGTAAAATTTTGTGTGAACATCATTATCTAATTTGATTACAAATTTTAGAAAAAAAGCAAATTAGTAGCAAGTTTAGGTTAAAATTTGACAGAAAAAAAGAAAGAGAACAAATCCAATATTTCAAATGGTATGTATATTGTAAAACTGTCAGAGAAAATATGCGAATTTTCTAAAACAATTCAACAAAACAAGAGATGATGAGATTCAACCGGATACAACTCGTAAAACTTTTTTCTGATAGTTTACCGATTGTGTTTTTTTTTTCTTACACTTTTTAGTCTCGAAATAGCATGTATCTAAATTCGTATGAAACTTTATTTCTATGCTTCATAAGCTTTTAACAATTAAGTAAGTTTTTAAATTATTTTAATATCTAATATATAAGTAAAACTTATCTATATATTATTTAAGATCAAACAATAAAACGCACATATTTTTCTTTTACTTCTAAAATACACCAACTGCACATCGAAGGTCATGCCAATACCGATATAGCAGCTGCGTAAATCACCCTTAAAGAATACGTTTTTTAAGCAATCATTTCTTATATTCTCGAAATCACAAGACATTTAAATCTTTAAATGTACAACCTGTACACATTAAAAAAGTATTTCAATATGAATGGAAACAAATTGTTTGGATTAAAATGTCATAGAAAGGACTCTATTGCGAGAAACATAAATAAATATAAAAATTACAATAAATGAAATATTAGACAATAATTCTATTCATGCTGTAATTTATTTATATTAAGTGCTTTGATTGGATAAAAACACTTAAATGGCGTCTTCTCAGATAATTTATATATCGATATTTCCTCTGAGCGGACTACTTTCCGTATCCAATGTAAACAAGATGGCGTCCTCCTAGCGTATATCGTCATGGAGAGGGATCAATGTTTTCCCTGCCCCAATGATTTCTAATTTAATCGATTGAGATTTCAAATAAAATATAATATAAATACAATTTAGTGCTTCATTTTGTTTTTTTCCTATCAATATTCTACAGAACCGCGATTCCTTTGGTACTATGTTTTGAATATCCCTACGCTTTCCGGCATAGATACGTTCAATCTAATTAAAATTAAATCTTTCACTTGCTCCCCCCTTTTTGCTATGGTCGCTGCGTGTAGATCTAACAACATCCCATTACAGGTCACGTCAGGGGTCATATGCATTGATTTTCTGTTAGCCAATCAGAATCGTGCCTAGAAAATCTTAGGGTATACATTCGGAACATCGGCAAATCGGCTTTTTCCATTCCACGCCAAAGTGTACCAAATGTAATACAATACGTCACCAAGATTGTTACCGAGATGTAAACACACCAAATTTAAGAAAATTTTCTTACAAATATGGAAACCACTGAATAAACAACGTCACGAAAGTTATACATACGATCCTAAAATCACAATGTGTTTTTTATTTGTGGAGTTTTATTCGTGCAAATCGAAGCTACACCAGCCGTACCAGGACCAGGTGGAAGTGAAATCGAACGGAACTCGGAAGCATTTTTACACACTGGAATCGGGCTGAAATGCTTTGTATTATTAAAAATGAAGGTAGATGTCCCCCAGTTACAAAACTAACTGACAGCCTCCCATTTAAATTTAAACTGTCATCGACGAAGATATTGACGGAAAAACGGCTTTTGCCAGTTTTGGATCATGCGGTTTATATCGGCCTTGATTATAGTTTATACTTGGATAAATACGTATTATTTTAAACAGGAACAGCAAATATCACGCACAGACATGAATATTTCTTTAAAAAATATGAAGGACATGGCTAAAAAGTGAAAAGGAGTTAGTGACAAGAAAACCAAGTTGGTCATTAAAATGCGATGATTGCTTGAGACAAATCTGTTTGACAGTGCCTTTATATGACTTGTTACTTTATATAATGTTACACCATCATAAACCAAAAGACCCATTCATTGCCTTAGAGATCACTCTAGACATTATGCATTTTTTTATTGTTTATTTACAATTATGACAGAATAAACACCTTACCTAAACTTTGTGTTCATATTTGAAATTGCTTCAGTTACTGAAATTTCTTCCATTGAACCATGTAGCTTACACACTTCCTATAGTAAAACTTTCGGCATATCCTTTTTAATTTCCCATTTGACAAAATTAGTGTTTGAGATGTGATTTGATTTCAAATTCATGGTAGGGTATGTTGTCCAATTTGAATTTTTTTTCATGCTACTTTCATCAAATTCATGACCTTCAGTTATTAGGAGGAACCCGAGTACCTAGAGAGAACCCCAAACCTTCTGCCGACTTGTGAATTAAGGTTGTCGTCAACCACGTAATCAATAGTAGATGTACATTCAAGAGTCAACCCCTGTTTTACTTTGCTAAAAAGTAAAAAGGAGGAAACATTTATTTTTAATTTGATGGAGTCAAGTTTTCATATTTCTTGTTAACATATGTACACAAAATGAATTATAGGCCAAAAAGACCAATCCAGAATGACTACCTTAAGCAGGCACAGGTGGAAGGATTCTTAATTCTCCTTTAATGTAAACTAAAGTTGTAATATTCACATGCAACACATGTACAACATGTACATTACTAAAATGTGAAATATGGCAAATGAATGTTAAATATATGCCAATACTAGTTTAGTTTCCACAATGGAGGTCAAATGCCCCAGTCTCTGGCTTCAGTGCATCAAGTATTGGTCTACATTAATTTATTTGCAGTACACGAGTAAAATGTGTTTTGTTCCCATTGGGGACATACAGATTTTTGGCTCGTTTTTTCGTCCACCCAACCTCAGGTTTACCTTTGCATTGAAGCATTGTTTAGGAAGATGACATCACATCTTTATGATACTTGTCACACAGTTATAACATAATGATATCGCTTCACTGGCCAATTTTTGTAGTGTTGTGCCAAATATTTCTAGCTTGAGTGAACTTAGAGAAGAAAAAGGGGTGTGTTTACCAATATGTGTTAAGCCAGACTTAAATGTCATCGAGACACATTTTCTCAGTTTCAAATTGTATTCAGGTGTATGCAATTAAAGCCTGACTTGACAGAAGTAATAACTTTCAATTGGTAATGTAGTATACACAAGTGCAATTCCGCCTACTGTTCTGGAGTATCTTTGTTATGTGCATTTCTTATTTTTGGTCTTCTCTTGATTACAGAGTTCTTTGTGGCCGAGTGATTAACAGTCATTTTACTATTGATCAAGTGCCTGTCAACACTGTTCAAGGTTCTGGGTTTGAGTTTCACTGCGGGAGGGTGTGCTCAACTCCAATCTTAACTGACAAGGATTTATAGTTTTCCTGCCTTTATACCAATTATTGTCATGGTTACTTAGGAACTGACCTAATCCAATAACTTTAATGTAGTACTCATCATGAGCTTACACTGGACCAAATTTGATTTACCTAGGTCTTAAGCTTACAAGATATAAAACAAATATAGTGTTTATGTAGTCGCAAGATTCCTATGTTTCGACTCCAGTCCCCACAGGCAAGACAATAAAAACTGGAAACTGATATAATTGAAAATTTGTTGAAACTGACGTTATATCCCAGTTGGTTACATGACTGTTAACACTGGGGTTGCGGGTTCGAGTCTCATTATGGGTGCACTCAAATCCAATCTCAATTTACAAGAATTACTAGTCTTCCTACAGAAGGTCAGGGTTTTCATCATGGTACTTCAGATTGCTCCACCAAAAAAACTGGATGTGACTATATAACTGAAAAATTGCTGAAAGTGGCATTAAATACCTTTCAAATAAACAAACTTTTTTCTATAAGTAAATTTGGTATGGTAGTTGATAATCATAAAGGTACATACAATTACATGTATTTGATGAAAAATGTTTGCTTGGTACCAATAATTGGTATATGGTTTCATACTTTGTTTATTTAATGTTTTTGCTGGACTTTGTCATATCAGTGAAAAAATTTTCTGAATAGTAGTAAACAATATACAATCCATACAAGTAATTATATTTTATTATTGATCTGCATCATCATCAAGTAATACTGAAGATTTGTTTTCTTCATCTTGATAGCCAGACTAGTTGTACTCTCATTTATCATCATCAGACTGCATACGACATTAGAATCGGATGAAACATCATATGTTGCATTCTTTGCAACTGCATTTAGCAGGCATTCCACTTTCATTTTATTCCAAGGTCTTTAGTTCAGATGTACACTGCATTTATAAAATTGTTTGTCAAAAAACTATCATACGACAGTTTTTTTCAGGATATTTTTTAATTTCAAAGTCAGTTGATGCAGATGATAATTTTAATATAAAATAAAAGCAACTGAAGAATTCCAATTTCTTCCTGTCCATTGTACATTGTCCATGTATAAAATATAGGTACATGTATATCACTTTGAAGTGCAACAGATGATAGATTTTTAAAATACCATTCTTTAAGGTACTGTCATCCATCTACAGTTAAAGTCATGACACTGACATCTCAATATACTGATATTTTTTTTCCTTTCAACTGTTTAACTCTTTTGTGAGTATTTGTGCGTAGTACATGTAGCTCTTTGGACCAGAACAGAAAAGCCAGCTATAATCATCTTCTTCCCTGTAATAAGAAAATAAGAACTTACATTTCATATAATAGTCTGTAAAGTAGAAATTCTTTATGTGTATCAATTTTATTCCCTATTATTCAGTCAACTGCATACCTTTAGAGGAAATGGTTCAATAATTTTAATTGAAAGTTACAAATTGATGAGCACCTTTAATCATAGCCAATGAACCAAGTTTACAAGTTGTCCCTATGCTGTTATAAATTAAGGTACATGTATTTATCTAAAAATGGTCACATCATAAATGTAAACCATATTGAGTATTGTGAATAAATATTAAAATGCAAAATTTTTTAAACTGCATGTCACTGCACTCTTTGAGCAAAGCTTTTTCAATTCTTGATATTGCATTTTAATTACTTTCATACAGAATATAAGAATGCATCTATGAGGTGAGGTTACTTATAAATAACTATCCACTTTATGAAGATCTATACAAGTTGAAACTTTTATTTACAAGATACATTTTACTAGTAGATTAAAAAAAAAACAAGATGTAAACATTCCACTTACCAAGTTGGCATCATGTGAAACTCATCTAATTTGAACAGAAACTTGGAACTTTTGAAAATTGCTTCTCCATACAGGGTCACCAACTTGACTCGGCGATGCACAAATGATATCTATAAATCCTTCTTTGATATTGTGATATGTTCAGCCATCTGAAATGAAATTGTTGGTCATGTTAATTTATACATGTATTAAGTGACTTTAATAACTATATATCTATTTTATTTATAGTATTGATTTTCACACACTCTCAGACAAATAATTTTTAAAAATGTTTGCCAGTATTCAGAAAAATAAAATCCACAACTTTTTTTAACAAATGAGATGGCGTTTCATTAGTGGTGATCAATGTACCAATTTTTTCTGACAGTCAACCAAGCCATGAATGACGATTAAAACTGGAGCAACAGGATGTACAATGAATAATTAATGTCTACCAGTAGTTTTTGTCAAATGATTAATATTAATTCCCCCTATCATCTCCTAACCACGTTAGTTACATGTATATACTAGTGCTATTTTACCATGTTGTATGTTTATCATATGTAATTCCCCTCCCCCTTTTTTTCTTGTTCGTGCCTTATTGTGAAAAAGTTCATATTTCGTATTTAATTTACGTACTGACCTTTCTATGCTGCCTTTAAGTTTTGAACATCTGTTTACTTGATTCCATAACTTGAATCCATAAGCAATATCAAAAGCAGACCAACATAGCGCGATGACGATTTGTTCATCTTTCTCTTCATTGGAATGTAAATGATACAAATTGAAGTGGAAAGAATTTCCCTAACGCTTTTGGAGGAACGGCAACGCAATCCTTTTCTTTCTCTAAACAATCCAACATCATTCTTTGAGTTCTCGAGTACTAAAATAGTTGTAAAACTTTTCAGACCGCAAAATGCATCGGACATCGCCATTTTGACAGTAAAGCCTAGTGTGATATGCAAACCAGTATTTGATTGGTCGAATCACTCAACTCGAACTGAAATTTGATTGGACGATCAAAATTAACAATTTTGACCCCTGACGTGACCTGTAATGGGATGTCGTTAGATCTTACAACGCAGCGACCAATAACAAAAAGGGGGGAGCAAGTGAAAGATTTAATTTTAATTAGATTGAGATACGTTTTGATGTCTAGATGGGTTTCCTTCGGACTTTATTTAGTTTGTGAGTGAGTCGCCGGAGTTTACACATCGATAATTTCCTAAAACCCAGTGTTTAATCCTATAATATTTAAATTTCGTTAAATACTCAATACATGAGCAAAGTTGGTTATTTCGTATAACCTTACTTGGTTTTTTTCAGTACGTGACTGATTGTGACGTCATAATAAGATGCATTGATGACGTTGACTATACATGAATTCTTCCGCAAACAACATGTGAAGACACTAAAATTGTGAATAGCAAATATTATTTGATTAATTTTAAGATATTGTTCTTGTTACTTCATTTTTACTAAAGAATTTAAAATATAAGGTTTGTTTTCAATTGTTGGTTAAATTATTGGATATAAACGACTTTGGATGGATTTACGCTGCAACGTAAACCGCTTCGCGGTTTATTCAGCGTAAATCGACCCAAAGGCATTTATATCCAATAATCTAACCAGCAATTGAAAACAATCCTTAAATAAATTCAACACATAAATGGAATAAAAGTATAAAACAAATCTGTAACTTACGAATATAATTAAAATCTGCTAAAAGTTCAATGGCACTACTGTTATTAATCTACAAAAGCTGGCTTTAATTTTGAATTTAAATTCATTTTATTCTATGTTTAGGATTAAAAATATTAAAATTTTGACATACTTTATTAGTTTTGTTCTATGTACACTTATTTGCATTATACTAGAATTATTAATATTATTTCAAATCTTTCATTACCAAAAAATATATAAAATATATGATAACGAAGATATTATATTGACAGGCGAAGTTTGAGTTTCAAGTACGAAATGCTTGTGCATCCAGATGGTTTGAACATCAGGAACAACCGCTGGCAGGAAAACCGGATTGATTACAGTTCACCCCGGTACGATTCTGATTCCTGCTCTTACTTTTCAAGATGATGACGCTGTATTTCCTTTGAACCAAATAACATACCGACGGATAGCCAAAACTTGTGGGAACCTAAACCAAAGTTTATATTAGAGGTTAATAATTATCGAAAGTCGAAAATTCATTTTCCAAATGCTTCATTATTAAAATACAGAAAATAAACTGTTTCTTCATAATTGGATATGAGAAAACATACAACAGCATCAACATTATAAATACTTAGCGGAAGAGTTTTAAATGTTCATCTTACTCTATTCAATATCCTTCACTGATGAATACATAATATATTAAATGAATATTTATCTTTCATTTCGCAAATTATTTAATCTTTATTGCACCAATAAAAAAAACCCAAGAATATCATAGTGAAAATTCAGCTAAGTCAATCTCTTCTAAGCATTATCTGCGCAAGATTTACATGTTCATGTCCTGGATATTCCGTTCAATTCTTGGCAACACCTTTTAATCATAATTGTCAAAGGTAACGGTGGAAGGTGTTCAACCCAACAATGATAAAATAATTGTTTCGATACCTAATGTTTTCGTACACGTCTTCCACTAAACCAAAACTGATTGTTTGGAGTTTAAAAGTCCAATATGCTGTATGTCTTAATGACGCAGTGACGCTGCCAGCAGCATGATTTTTACCCAGTATATATGTTTCAGTTTCTTTAATAAATACGAAGCATTTCCGACAATTAATGCCGATCTTACAGCAAAATTTAGATGCACAATTTTTATCTTATTTTTTTGTTTTTTTCGTGGAAGGTCAGTAACTCTTTACTAAAGTGGGATCTATAAGGAAAAATACTGCGTACGCACCTATTAAACTTTTGAATTCCTTAGATATAGATGTCACACAGCGCTTTCACATACGTCACCAGCCATCAAGGCCATGCAAACAAGTATTCAATTTGAGGATTGTATATAAAGCTTATCCATGCAATTTATTATTAAATGATACGTAAACATCGGCCCTAATAAGCAACAAATCGGCAATCTTGAATACTGAATTAATATACAATACTATAACTGGTTAATAACTTTCTTCGTTCGGCCCGCAGGGCAATACGGAAAGCCATATTGGCGGAGGATGTCCATACGGACCAATGGCATGGGCTGGCTAGTCATATACGGACTGTTCATACAACCTGCCATACGGATTGTTTGCATTATTTAATAAAAACCATTACGAACATGCTGATTCTATATTGGCCTTGGTATTGATTCTTCGAGTCTCAGGACCAATGCAGCCAACCTCAATTCAATACAAGAGCTGATACATAATCAGCCAGTAAGTAATACTATATATAACAATAGAAAAAAGCAACAAAAATAAATAAATAAATAAAATGCACAAAAACAAATTTCATTTAAGCGAGCTTGGAATGGTAATTTTATCCGTTTCGTACATATTGTTTTATATTTGTCTGAGAAAACTTTAATACATATATACACAACTTACAGGTTGCATGCCATTCGTATTAAAAATCCCGTATAGTATATTGTCATTCTTATTGTGTCATTTTAGTCTTTAGAATATTAGTTCCTAAAATACATACTAATAACATTTCATATAATGAACTATTGAATCTAATTCACATGAACATGAACAGAACTGTGGGTTAGAACGAATTACTGCATGGCTACCAATTGCAGTCTTGCTTCACACATAGACGCTTTTAGTGTAAATGTCAGTGTCCTCTAAGACGTCCGCTTAAAAACATCCGAACAAATTTAGTGTAGGCTACAAGTTAAAATAATAAAATTAAAAAATGGGAGTTAAGGATTTCATTTGTTATCAATTCTTATTTAAAATGGAAAGATCTTTAGGATGTTGCCCTCAAAACTAACAATGGAAAACAGCGATAATAAGAGAAAATAATTGGATTTCAGCAACAAATATATTTCCTTTTTCTGATATGGTGTACATCAAATGGTATTTAAACGAAACAATCACAAAATAGATTTGTCAAGGGCCATTTTAAACAGTTACAGAAGAAAAATTTCCAATGTTACTGCATTAAGTTACACACACTGGAGCCGAGCTAGACTATGTTCTCGAGAGTTAGACGAAATTGTTGCTTTACTTTAAATTATGATTGGGTGATCCTACGAAACTAAATTTTACAATTATTAAAAACCAGTAAAACTCGGAGCATGGAATAGGTCTTACATGTGGGAATATAAATTTCCACAGACCAACGAGGAAAAACTATTAGGTTCGGAAAAATAAAAAAAATGTGGCCCAGTTAACGATCAAAAGGAACGTAAAATGTTCTCTTAATACGAAGGACGCTTTGAACATTTGTTTTTTGTATGCAAATTGACCTGCTGTTACCCGAGGTTTTGTTGTGTCGTACCACCGGTATTTTTGTGTCCTGCATAAGTACAATTTACTCTGTATTCTGTAGATTTCCATCAATGCATAGAAATGTTCCAGTACAAGTGGCATTTAATATGTTCGATGCACTTATTAAAACAATTTAGCATATAATGTTGATGTCTTCATGATGGACCAACATGTTCCATTCTTTAGCGCGAAACTTGGTTCAATAAGGAACAAAAATAACCCTGTTGACCAACTTCCTTTTATTGACTAATCCCCTTTCGAAAAAGTTCATTTATCTTTTTGTAAATATATACTAAGACTCAATAGATATACATCTAATCTTAAGTTTTATCTCTCCGATTTTAATTCTGAAAACTGAAAACATAAATAACATTATTTAGATTGTCTAATCGTATCTATCAAATTGAGAAAGGGAGATATAAAAAGCTTCATAGGGAACTGTATGTGTAATAACTGTAAACAAAATAAAATTGACGATGAAGCTCGTTTCTTTGTACACTATGATCAAAATAAAAAGTATAGAGGTCCTTCATGTCACAATTATGATGTTTGTATCTGCCTGCATTTTTCTATCGCGATACTTATTAAATTAACACATTTCAATGTTTTAGCCCCAAATTCAGAACTTGAATGTTTAATAAAAATACTAAACCCCACAACTTTTCGGCAAATTCAAAGTCTTTCCTCCTTCATAAAACAGTCATTGGAACTCAGGACGGGAGTCTCATAGACTTGTTATTTTGTCGAATGTTTGTTTCATTTGTGTATTATCTGCTTGCTGTCACAAATCATTTAAATGTTGATTTAATGACAGATAAGACATTGGGTATGCCTTGGACAAAACTTTCTTGGCAATTTAGAATTATTAGACTGACGATTTTCAATATCTAAGGTGTTACTGCCACTGAAAATAGAAGTATAAAATAGGTTTTTGAAAAACGTAACTTTGAAACGGTCAATTTATAAACACTTCAACAAGCGGTGGGTGTTAAGATGGATGTTAGATTCCTAGTTGGCCGAGTTGTTCAGTTAGTTATTCGTGTAATATTGATCTCCTGCGTGTCAACGCTGGGGTTACTGCTTGGACTTTGGACAGGGCGTGCCCGACTCCTAACGTAATTGACAAGAATTGCCAGTTTTCTGCAGAAGGTCGGAGGTCTTTAACAATTTTATTACAAAGTCGTTGTTATTACTGGTGGGTTGTTACACAGCTTCCTCCCCAATACAAACTGGACGCCAAGATATTGAAAATTGATGAAAATAGCATAAAACCTTATTTAAAAAAAAACCAAATGATTGACGTGCAGAGATCAAAACATATTTAGAAAGCAACTGTATCTGTTAAATAAATACATTCTTCATATTATTATAACGGATTTTTATAATTATATATATTTATCATAGAAGTTCCACGCTAACCTAAAAAACTTTAATAACTAAGGTCAATAAGGCGACCAAATGTGCGAACGTTCCCGGGTAGCCTCTCACAGTTAGAATCTGAATCGACAATTGTGCACATTTGGTCTCACTTTCTGCCTGTGTTACAGATACCATATAACCAGTAACCATAAACCATAACATCAGTGAGCAACAATCCTCTATATAGAGTATCACAATAGAAATTACATACACGATTGGTAAAGTTGTGATGGATACACGGTATTAACGGGTGCTGCATAAATATTAAAACACAGACATGAACAATTTAATATTGGGAAATTTAAATCGTTTCATTTTTCGTATAATTTAGAGCTTAACCACCCGTCAATCCAAAAAGTCACCACAACGTAACAGCAAAAAAAAATTGGAATGACAGGACAACATATTTATAATTATGCATATGACAAGATGAAAGATCTAGAATAATATTTAATAATATTTTCCTCCTATATAAATATGAAGAAATAAGTTGGCGTGTAGTTTAGCAAACATTGGCCACTTTTGGTACAACTGCTATGTATGTTAGTCAACTATACTTCAGTCCTTGCATTAATTTTGTTTTTGTTATCAAAGGGATGCAACTCTAACATTCTATTTATTAACCCTGGTAAACTTGACAAGTAAGTTACAAAAATCATTGAATATATAGCTAATTTTTGCCACTTTATTGATAATCATACTTAGTTCTATTTTATCCCTGGTAAAATTTTGACAAGTAAGTTACAAAAATCATTGTATAAATAGCTATTTTTGCAAACTTAATTGTATATATCTATATATATGTGCTATCAGCTTTTTGAATGTCCGTTTCAGTTTTACCCGCTGGTCAAAAATACAAGAAAAGGTATGGGTTAAACCCATATCCAGAGATGTTCGATTTATATGTTATAAGTGTATCCCATTTGGTCTAATAGATTTTTTTTAGCTCACCTGACTTCGGGTCAGGTGAGCTATTGCCATCACTTGGCGTCCGTCGTCGTCCGTCGTCGTCGTCGTCTTCGTCGTTAACTTTTCTTAAAAAATCTTCTCCTCCAAAACCACTGAAGGGATTGCTTTGAAACATTGCATACATCATCAGTAAAATGTCCTATACCAAGTTTGCACAAATCATGGCCTCAGACCAAACAACATGGCCGCCATGTCTAAAAATAGAACGGGGGGGGGGGGAAATACAGTTTTTCGCTTATAGTTAAAAGTATAACAGATACAGGAAAACCGAAAGACCTTTCTTCTTCAGCATCTAAAGCTTTACAAAACACTCCATTGGGTCAAAGTTGTATGATGACTCCTTGTAGGAGTTATTGCCCTTTAATTGTCAAAATTGATGATTTTTGCCATTTTTGCCTCAAAATCTTGAAAATTATTAGAACTAGAGAAAAAGTTAGCATTGCTTAAATGTTCTGTTCTATTAGGGCTACAAAAATGACTTAAGGGTCTAGATTGTGTGATTAACCGTTTAAGAGTTATTCCCCTTGAACTGTTTTTTTAATCGGTTTTGATTGATTTTTTAAAATCTTCTCCTCTGAAACAACTGAAAGTACTGCTTTGAAACTTTGTACACATCATCTGTCAAATGTCCTCAACCAAGTTTGCACCAACCATGGCTGCAGATTAACCAACATGGCCACCATGGCTAAATAGGGGGGGGGGGGGGGGTAAAATACAGTTTTTGGCTTATTTTTAAAAAAAGTGTAACAGATACAGGAAAACCGAAGAGACATGCCTTCATCTGCATCGAAAGCTCTACGAAACACTCCATTGGGTTGAAGTTGTATGATGACTCCTTATAGGAGTTATTGCCCTTTAATTGTCGAAATTGATTATTTTTGACATTTTTGCCTCAAAATCTTGAAAATTATAAGAATTAGAGAAAAAGTTAGCATTGCTTAATTTTTCTGCTCTATGAGGGCTACAAAAATGACTTAGTGTCAAGATTGTCTGATGAACCGTTTAGGAATTATTCTCCTTGAACATTTTTATAATCAATTTTACTTGATTTAAAAAAATCTTCTCTTTAACCAATGAAAGGTCTGCTTTGAAACATTGCACACATCATCTTTAGGACGTCCTCTACCAAAATTGTGCAAATCATGACACCTGACTACCTACATAGCTACATTGGCTTAAAATAGAAAAAATGAAAAAAGGGGGGGGGGGTCGAGAGAGTTTTCGACTGATAGTTAAAAAAGTATAACAGGTACAGCAAATTTGCATTGAACCTCCAAAATTAATGATTTTTGCAGAAGTGTTGGGCAATTCCTCATAGCAAAGAAAAGATGGATAAAAAAGGGTTGTTTGGTTTCAGGTTCAGGTGAGCGATACAGGCTCCTGGGAGCCTCTAGTTTCAATTTGTTTTATTTAAAATTTCATCATATGTTGTAATTTGTAAAGGGATGCAAATATAGACGATTGTGAAAGATAAGAAATAATCCTCTTGATTATAATATCTCAACTTTGAGAAGAGTACTGTAATAAAAAATGCAAAGTTTTGGAAGGACAAATGTTTACCAATAAAAATACATTGACCATAGTCAAGTGGTTCTGTGGGGGGATATGTGAATGTAAGATCGGCAGTTATCGCGTCCTCGGAAAATCAAAGGAAACATACAGACAAGTTACAATTTCTATTGATTTAATTTTACTGTTTGAATTCAACAAAAAACTGTTCTTTTTCGAGAACTGTAGGGTTCTACCCTACACCTTGTAAAAAAGCCTCATTTTATCAAATTTCAATCGAACTTTCTTTGATAATGATGAAAACGTTATTTTTACGTCCGCCTTTGCGTTGACAAAGTACCTAAAATCAATTTTTTCAAACTAAAATCGGGGATAAATTCGTTATACACGTTCATATCCGTAGATATGGAGATTTTAACATCTTCAGTACCCCTGTACACCCTTCAGCTTCTCCTCAGGGTGTACTTGGGGTACTTCAGGTGTTAAAATAGCTATATCTACGATAAGAACGTATATAACTAATATTATGGTTTGGGTATGTTTATTTCTGTATTAATCTTGACAATTTAAAGTTAAAACAGCAATGACAACATATACCTTTTCGAATTTTAACGGCGTAGGAATAGTGCGCGTGACCAACCCAGTTTTATAGTATAATATGGGTTTTTACATTTGAATTTGCCAATCAGAGTTCAGCTTAAAAAACAAATAGAATTATAACGTAATATAATATTGTTTGGGTTTGAGCTCCATCGATGAGTCTTGACGAGACGAAACGCGCGTTAATTCTATTAACCTTGGTATCTTTGATACATTGTATATAAAACCACCGTTTGCAGCTAATTGATCCTAATTGTTCTGGATGGTCGAGTGGTTATGGTAGTTCGTCTACTATTGACATGGTCTGTTTACATTGAGATTGCGGGTTCGAGTCTCATTCCGGGCAGGGTGCGTCATACTCCAATCTTGGGACTAGTATAATAGGTTCCTGTCCAATCTTAATTGACAAGGATTGCAAGGTTGCGGGTTTTCTTCGGGTACTCTGGCTTTTACCCCCATTAAAATCTGGACGCCATGATATATCTGAAATTGCTGAAAGTGTCGTTAAACAATAATAAAAAACCCCTAATTTTTCGAGAACAAATTTTCTTATTCAGAACAGCAACTCGTGGTAGTCTCGTTACCTCTTACTTACCACACACACATATTGTTAGTCAACGAATCGTCAAGATATTTAAATACCATTCATAATCCTACTTCATATTGTATATTAGTCATTGAATCCCTTATGTTCAACGCTTTTAAAAATATGATGGGAGCGTCAAAGTCTTAAAAAGCGCTGTACCGCAGATGTTTGTTCATTCAATACTTATAATTTTTAGTATTATTATGCCTCATGCGAGACCTTAAGGGAAAAGAAAGTTTCAATGTTTCAAAGTTTGACGTCTCCTTAGTTGTGATTTTATTATGGCTGTGCAATGTACTTTGAACAGTTATAATCGTAAGTCACGTAGTTCCATTAACTGTGTTCTCAGCTAGGCTGTGCTTTGTGCTTACCATCAGATTGTTATCATAAAGAAAAAAAGTACGTCTTTTTAAGTGCTTACGGTTTCACTAAACTTTTGCACGACTTGGACCGAAAGGTACGACTATAGACTATATAAAAAAGTCTTTAACAGAAGCTACGACGCCTGACAACAGTTCCAACTCACAGTCTTGTCCCACAAAACCTATGTAAGGCGTTTGATTATAATATATCATTTGTGTTGAAAGGTTTTATATACCCCGCGACGAAAATTGGGTGGCATATTCATTTACCCTTCTATGTCCGTCGGTATGTCTGTCCGTCCGGATTGGCTTATCTAGCTTATAGGGCTACAACATATATAGTTTGCAGAATGTTTGTATACATAATGGTGTGTAGGGCCAAAGGATTTTGATCTTCATTAAATTTTCGAAAAATAGGAGATCGTTGAACAGTTTGTAGGGTGCATGCCACATGGGGCAAATATGGGCATGCATACAAAGGATTTTTATTTTCGAGAAATATTCTAGGGATAGTTGATCTTATAGTTAGTTTGCAGACCAGATAACTGAGATAGGTGTACATGTCTGTCCGGCTGTCTTCTCCTTCATTTTTAGAGCTACATATCTGATATTTAGTTAGATGTTTGTACACAAAAGGAAAGTGTGCAGAACCAAAGAATTTTGATTTCAATTTTCTTTAAAATTCTGTCTGTTACAACATATCCGTCATGACGTTGGTCATGTGGGGGCATCATTTGTGTCTTACAGATACACCTTACTTTCTTAAAAATATCAACTAATATATCAACCTTTAAATCTCAGCTGCGGGACATTCTTTTCGTCAAACTTTTTTTATAGATTCCAATCTCGTCTACTTATCTTTAGTTTTTGAATATACTTTAGGGGCGTAGCGCGGCTGAATCCACAGACTTTGACCAAAAAAACTGCAGTCTATCAATAAACTGACCATTTTCAGTACTAAATATAGCACCTTTGAGCTCTCCAAATTGCACTATTGTTTTCTAAATTTTCCGTAAAATTTACTGATGATGTGGTAGGCATACTTGAATATTAATTTATTTAAGGAATACTTCAAATTTCTGAACAGATTATACGATATAATATGGTTTGGGTCTGTTTACGCCTAATAAACCGCGAAGCGGTTTATGAATGGTGTAAACAGACCCAAACCATATTATATCGTATAATCTGTTCAGAAATTTGAAATATTCCTTATAATTTAATTTTAACTATAAATCTTATCAATTTTTGCGGTAAAAACGTCGATGACGTCGTGGAACTATTTGGATTTTAACGGCGTTAGAATAGGTCATAGGTCACGCAAGTTATTTCTTATAATATGGGTTGCCCGATTTGAATTGACCAATCAGATTTCAGCTTACAAAGCAAATTAAATTATTTGTAATTAACAACACTATTTCTATTGTCGTCTTGTGCCCTTATTTTCAGATGTCGTCAGCGTTGGGTCCAGGAGCTTATATTTAGTAGATGTACACAACTTTTGCGTTTTTTATCCGTTAAACGTATAATTTGTATCATTAAAAAAATATATCACGTGTTGAGTTGTGTACAATACAATTAGTCTTAATGAAAATAGAGTTGTGTCTCTTATGTCACAGTGTAATTTGTTCCATCAACATTTCGGACATTTCGTTTGTTTGTTTAAATGGTGTTTAACACAACATTAAGCCATTTAACAATTTTTCTGCTATCTTGGCGTCCGTTTTTTATAAGGGACGATACGGAGTATACCCGGGGAAAACCCCCGAACACCTGCGGTAGGGGAGGATAATTAGCAATCACTAGCAATTAAAAATTGGAATCGAATACACCCTGAAGTGAGACTCGAACCCGCAACATCGGGATCGTCATACCACGTGATCATTAAGCCAGGGCCGTAAATTGTATAGCATATGTGTGTGGGGTTGTAAAAGGGGGGGGGGGGCGGACGATACTCTAACTCTTAACGATGCTTAATCTTGATGGTGTTATTTAAAATCTGAATTTAACAAACATTAGTCTTTTTTTCAAAAAGTATAACAGTTATCGTATTTCCACATTGTCTGCATTAATCTATTATTTGATCGTCGCGCATATATCAAGTTAACGACTGATACCTTCTCCAATGTCAGGGTTCTGAGTGCACGTTGGCTCTATCATTGATGTTGAACCGAAAGTGGACTCTGAACCCCTGACGAGAGGATGCTTCTGATGCTGCAAATGTTAAAATCAGTACGTAATTCAGCCTGATATTTGTGCACTATTTCTTGTTTATGTTAAAAAAGTGAATCTTCAACGCTATTGGGCTGTTCATAAAGTAATTTAGGCCGGATTTTACTGCCGTTATAGGGCCGAAATTAGTTTAGTGGTTTGTCCTCGTCAAAGAAAGCGAGGGTACGATTATTCGTTTTAAAAGTTATTCAGAAGCAGTAAGAGCTTTTAGTTACATAATTGAAGTTTTGAACTATGCAAATGTTAACGTGTCCTGTAATCTTAGTCAGTTATTTGAAATGTCTTAAAAAGATACTACGTATTTTTTACAACTGAAATTAAATCAGTTTATATTTTTTTTCATTTAAAACAACATTTACATGTAGTTACAATAATTATCGTCTAACAGTAATAATAATGTAAAAACGATGTCAGCTGAAATAATGTACCGAACTTCGACTGTTAGTGTTTTATTATAATTTTGGGTAAGTTTTTAACATCTATTTTAATGGCAGACTACATCACATGTTTAAACATAGACCAATTGAAAGAGAAATTGATATCGTATAATTGTATTATCCTTTTCAGAATGGATACAAATGAAGAAGAAGACCCACTAATTGCTTCAGTTCTTACAAAGAAAGAAGTGGGTGTCGCTCGTAGGGGCCGATATGTTCCACTAGAAATAATTTCCGTCCTACACTTTATTCCAATGATGGCAATGATGCCCATCCAGCAGTTCTATGTTATTGATAACATAGCCAGGAAATACGGACAACATACGTCTGCAGACGCAGAAATAAATTACTGTCCGAACAGTACAGCAAGCTTCAACAATACCGAAGACCGTGTCCAGAAAGAATCTGCAAACGTTCTCATGTATTTAGGATTTTTTAGTACTTTTCTGTCTGTAATTCCTATATTGTTGATGGGAGCAATCGCCGATGTGTTTGGCAGGAAACCCACGTTAATTCTTGCCATGTTTGGAATGTTATTAAAGGAAGTCGTTTTGATCGTCACGGTCTACAAAGGACTAACGTTATGGGTATTAGTCCTGGGAGAATTCTTTTTTGGAATTACTGGGAATTTCGGCGCAGCTCTCGCGGCATTAATAGGAATGGTAGCCGATGTCACTAAACCTGGCAAGCCAAGGGCCTTCAGAATAACTGTATTGGAAGGTTCTGTAGCTATTACGCTTGCCCTTTCAACAGTTGGAATTGGATTTTGGATAAAAGATGGAAATTACCGACACCCTTTGATATTTTGTATTGCATGTACAATACTATCAATACTTTTGACGATATTCACCCTTCCCGAAACCTCAAAGTCTTGCAAGAGAGCGGATAGACCAGCCCGCTTTAGAGAAATGCTCGGGGCCTGTTGTCGTCTGTATAAAAATGAAAGCGGGAAGAGGAGGAAGCTATTAGTAATTGGACAAGTAATATTTTGCATAAATGTGGCTTCAGTTACAGGAAAGACTAACGTCCAAACACTCTTTCTTCTTCATACGCCACTGTGTTGGACTGAGCTTCATGTCCAAATATTTACATGTATCCAGATTTTAGTGAATTGGGGGTCAATTATTCTTGGTATTAGAATCTTACATAGATGTATGCACGACTATGGTATTATCGTTATTGCTCTGGTTTCTGCTGTTGCTGGTTCCGTCACGTTTGCCTTTGGTCAAAAGGACTGGATAGTATATCTTTGTAAGTATTTTATGAGAATAATTTTATTTTATTTAATCCTATTGCATGTATGTGCACGCAGTTGGTTTCAACTAAATATAGGGGCCTCGGTGGCCGAGTGGTCAAGGTAGTTCGTCTACTATTGATCACGTGGTCTGTCAACACTGAGATTGCGGGTTCGATTCTCACTGCAGGCACGGTGTACTCGACTCCCAATCTTAATTGACAAGGATTGCCAGTTTTCCCACCGCAGGTCGGGGGTTCTCTCCGGGTACTCCGGCTTCCTCCCCCAATAAAAACTGGACGCCATGAAATAGCTGAAAAATTGCTGAAAGTGGCGTTAAAACACCAAAAAAAAAAAAAAATCAACTAAATATAGAGTCATTGCATTCAATTGACTTTTTTTTCAACCAAATAGTGAAAGAAGCCCTCTCATCCGATTTTTGGTGTTTCGACTGTTTGTCTATAAGACATAGAAATATAGTCTAACCTGTTCGAAAGCACACCAAGGACAACGTCTGTTTAATTCAGCTAATTTGTAAAGTATGTCCGCCTAATGTGAATAGATGGCAAAGTCTTCACACGAATAATAGTAACCTCCTCGTCTTTTTGTGGCGAGTTGATTGCAAAACAAAAATAAGATTTTCACAGCAGTACATTTTGACCTAGCAAGGTCTACTTGTTTGTGGACAATTTATAATTTTTGTAATTACTTCAATAAATTTGACCCTGCTAGGTCAAAATGTACTGGCATCTAAGCGAAAGCTTGACTTGTATACGAACAGTAACCATATAGTTGTATATAGCTGGGCAAGTAGTTAAATTGGAAATCGGACGGGATCGATATATATCAATAAAACAGTGTTAAGAAATGCGTAGGCCGATTTTTACTGCCGTTATAATCCGAAGTTAGTTTTGTAATTTGTCGGATTAACAGCGAGGGTACGATTATTCGTTCTAAGAAATGCGTGGATCAACAATTTTTGTGTGTGTGACTGCTTACTCGTACTGATTCCATGTTACTACCCTGTACTAACAAGACAAAAAATGTGTTAAATAAAGGGGTGCATAACACGTTCAAACTACATGTAGTTCATTTCCTTCTTTCTTTTATCTAACTATTGTAGTATATGTGTTTATATCTTCAGATGTTTTAGTTTGTACTATGGGAAATGCAACGTCTCCTCTTATAAGGTCACTGCTATCCAGACTGGTTTCAGCAGACGAACAAGGTAAATACTAGAATACCATAATCACTCCTTTTGTCCAGTTCAAATCATTACATGTCAACATGTTTGCAATCGCTAAAACTCGAAGCAAATGTTTTTAATATTATTACGAAGCCTGCTATCACTTTTGTTAATATTAATCATGATTAGATATTTTTTAAAGACGGAACCATTTC
Source organism: Limnoperna fortunei (assembly GCA_944474755.1). NCBI lineage: Eukaryota > Metazoa > Mollusca > Bivalvia > Mytilida > Modiolidae > Limnoperna > Limnoperna fortunei. The sequence continues at coordinate 63,629,890 of OX104113.1, forward strand.
AATGAATACTTGCTTTCACAAGACTTTTTTTATTTAAACTAAACCAATATTAATGTGTGTAAGAACAATTTTAAAATTGTTTAAACTTTTAAACAGGGAGCCTCTTTGCCAGTATTGGTAGCATGGAGTTATTGAGTACCTCATTAGCACAACTGTTATACGGAGAGGTCTACCAGTTAACGTTAACATTTATGCCTGGGTTAGTGTTCTTGGTAATGGCCGGTCTTCTTTTTGTAGCTTTCTGCTTGTCTTTGTAAGTAAATGTTTTAATTCTACCAATTTTTGAAGTGTCATTGATAAATTTTTGTTTTTTAGAATTATCTGTAACGCCAATTACAGCAATTTTTCAGCTATATCATGGCGTCCAGTTTTTATTGGAGATCATTGGAGGAAGCCTGAGTCCCCGGAGAAAACCAATCCTTGTCAATTTAAATTGTAGTCGAGTACATCTTGCACGTAGTTCGACTCGAACCGCAACCTCAGCGTTGACAAAACACGTGATCTATAGTAGACGAACTACCTAAACCACTCGGCGCCAAGGCCACCTCTATAAATGATTTTCAAAAAGATATATGAACTTATTAAATTATAATTTATTATTATTTCTACTATTAATAAATATCAAAACCTTATTAGGTAATTACTTAGGATGTAAACAACATAGCTGGCACAAACTTCACAGCATACCATCTACAGACCATGAGCTTTAAACACGTGCCGTCCATCTATAAACTCTTCTACTGACCAGCTAAAACTGACATATCGTGCGTCTTTAAGGGAAGGAGATATTCCTTTATGGTTGTCTACCATATAATAGAATATAGTTTTTTTGGCTTGTTTGAATTTTCAGCTTTATCCATGCGTTCAATTTGTATTGGACAATGGTCAGAGGTTCCGGTGTGAATGGCCGACCTTCAGAAAGACTGCTAGCAGTTCTTTTTAATTAAGAGTCTAGCATACTTCATCCAAGTCAAACTCGAACTAAAAGCATCGGTGTTGTCACAATTGTCTAGAAAGACATACCTATTTATTTGCATTTGCTTTCCTTTCAGGCTTGTGTATAGCTGGATGGCAAAGGAGCCGGTATCACAGACTGAAACTGTTGTTGATGTTAGTTAGTTTAAACATATTTTATTTTCTTTATAATGCACAAAGGATTAAACATAAGTTAAGCAAACTTATGAAGTATTCTCCTAATACAATATCTGACATCAATATATATAGCATGCAAGTCATAATAAATAAAACAACTGTGTTATGATCATCCACACAAGTTAGGGTTTCTGTGTCCACATGTGTCCACAGGTAGGACATTCCCGGGCTAGAAGTCACTATTTTGATTAGCTACATCATACCTTAATTCATTCACGACATGGTTAGGGGATATCCCGATGCCGATTGTAAATAAACCAAACGGATGTGTTGCATAGACCATGTGAAAATCAGTGTATTATGTACAGTAGTGTTAATAGTTTGTTATTACCGCGTTATTTAGTAGATGCGTTACGTTTTCTTCACACTCAAGAATGATTAAGCACTTGCTTCTTTCAAGCAATTTCATTAGTTGATATTTTGAAGGTTGACGTCATACGAAAATCTTCTAGCCCGGGAATTTCCTAGCTAAGTTTGTCAGGGTTTCGTTGACACATGTGAACACAGAAACCCTGACTTGAGAGGATGTGTTATGATATATAAGGGGTGATATACATGTGTGTGTGCATGTGTGTGTGGATCTTTCAAACATATTAGATTTGTAAAATTTGATTCACAGATCCTCACACACACTCATGAGATGTGTATATAAGTATTTTGATGTTTATGATTCTTAGATCTGTAATATAGAAATGATCTTTATTTTTTCCAGTATATACAAATGGATAAGCGTAAATAAACTCATTTTCATTGGTGCCTTTAATGAAAATATATATGGTTCTTAACAGGTTAACAAAATGTCAATCATAAGTAATCATCTTTTTAGCTCACCTGACCCAAAGGGTCAGTGTGAGATATTCTCATCACTTTGTGTCCGTCGTAGTCGTCGTCGTCGTCCGTAAACTTTTCACATTTCAGTCTTATTCTCCAAAACCACTTGGCCAATTGGAACCAAACAGGAATGTTTATTGGGTGGTTCTTTACAAAGTTTGAGTTTTTGGTGCTGATCAAATATTAAACATGGCTGCCAGAGCCAAAAATGTCTTCTGATTGGCTGAATTTAAAAAATCTTCTTCTCATAAGCCGCTTGTCAGATTGATTTGAAATATTGCAGAAATGTACCTTAGATGGTCCTCTACAAAGTTTGAGTTTTTGTGCCAATCCAAAGTCCAAGATGGCCGCCGTCGCAGGACATAGTTTAACATAGGATCCTATGGGAAAAACATTCAAACAACTTCTTTTCAGAAACTGTTCCACACAATGAAGCCAAATTATGAAGAAATGATGGTTGGGTAGTTATCTTATTATTTTGGGTTGTTCGAGTCAATTGCAAATTCAACATTGCTTCCAGGGCAATGCGTTCTGATTGGCTGAATTTCAAAATTCTTCTTCTCATAAACCGTTTGGCAGATATATTTGAAATATTGCAGATATATACCTTAGATGGTCCTCTACAAAGTTTGAGTTTTTATTGCCGATCCAAAACCCAAGATGGCCGCCATCGCAGGACATAGTTTTACTTAGAACTCTATGGGAAAAACAAACAAACAACTTCTTTTCAGAAACTGTTCCACACAATGAAGCCAAATTATGAAGAAATGATGGTTGGGTAGTTATCTTATTATTTTGGGTTGTTCGAGTCAATTGCAAATTCAACATTGCTTCCAGGGCAATGCGTTCTGATTGGCTGAATTTCAAAATTCTTCTTCTCATAAACCGTTTGGCAGATATATTTGAAATATTGCAGATATATACCTTAGATGGTCCTCTACAAAGTTTGAGTTTTTATTGCCGATCCAAAACCCAAGATGGCCGCCATCGCAGGACATAGTTTTACTTAGAACTCTATGGGAAAAACAAACAAACAACTTCTTTTCGGAAACTGTTCCACACAATGAAGCCAAGTTATGAAGAAATGAAGTTTGGATAGTTATCTTAATATTTTGAGTTTTTCGAGGCAATTTCAAATTCAACATGGCTTTCGGTGCCACTAATGCGTTATGATTGGCTGAATTTCAAAATTCTTATTCTCATAAACCATTTGGCGGATTGATTTGAAATATTGCAGATATGTATCTTGGATGTTCCTCTACAAAGTTTGAGATTTTATTGCCGATCCAAAATCCAAGATGGCCACTATCGCAGGACTTTAACATACGACCTTATGGGAAAAACATACAATCAACTTCTTCTCAGGAACTGTTTCACGCAGTGAAGCAAAATTATGAAATAATGATGGTTGGATACTTATCCTATTATTTTGAGTTTTCGAGCCAATTGCAAATTGAACATGGCTTCCAGGGCCCTTAATGGGTTCTGATTGGCTGAAATTTCAAAAATCTTCTTTTTATAAACCGCATGCAGATTTATTTGAAATATTGCATAAATGTACCTTAGATGGTCCTCTACAAAGTTTGAGTTTTTTGTGACGATCCAAAATCCAAGATGGCCGCCACCCTGGAACACAGCTTAACATATGACCCTATGGGAAAATCATACAAACAGCTTTTATTCCATACAATTAAACCAAATAATGCAGGAACTTCAACATTGCTGCCAGAGCTGCACATGCGTTCTCATTTTCTGAAATTTCAAAATGTGTTTCCTCTCAAACTGCTTGACAGAAGGATATGTGATATTGTATGGTCCTCTACTAATTTTGAGTTTTTTGTTTGATCCAAAATACAAGATTGCTGCCCCATGGAACATCACTAACCTATGAAAAAACATAAAACGGCTTTTTCTTATAAACTGTCCTACACTTTTGCTGCTGATTGTAAATTCAACATGGTAACATTTATAGAAGCAGCATCTTCACATAAACTCTTTAGCATTTAATATCGAAATTTGCAAGAAAAGTAATGTTTCTTAAAAAAATTTTTGTAAGTCAGGTGAGCGATACAGGCTCTTAAGAGCCTCTAGTTTATTTTTTTTTAAATTAAAGAAGAACAAATTTTCCATTAAATAATAAAAGTTCACAAACAGTCATATTTATTTTGATTTCAACTAGCTTGCTTGCTTTTAAACTTCAGGAACACAACAATATGTAGATCTGGATTGCAAAATTATAACTTACATTTTAATATTTATCTATGCAAATTTATAAAACATTATGGCATTATATATTGTTTATTTAACTTTCCAGTTTAATATTTATTTTTATTATATATTGTTTATTAATGAAAAACATTTATTATATAAAATATAAATGGATGTTTTGCAATTTTACTTTTTTATGATTGTGTTATATTGTTACATATTTATATACATTATAGGCATTGTTGAAGTTTTGAATACCTCAATAAATCTATTAGAAGCTTGATACATTGTCATTAATAATTAAAGAATACTTCAAATTTATGAACAGGTTATAGGAAATAACATGGTTTGGGTCTGTTTACGCCGAGAGGCTTTGGTTGCCGAGTGGTTAAGGTAGTTCATCTACTATTGGTCACGTGGTCTGTCAACACTGGGCTCGCTGCTGGTTCGAGTCTCACTGCGGGCAGAGTGTACTCGACTCCAATCTTAATTTACAATGATTGCTAGTTTTCGTACCGAAGGTCGGGATTTTTCTCCGGGTACTCCGGCTTCCTCTCCTAATAAAAATGAAATTTCAAATATTCCTAAATTTAATCTTAACTAAAATCTTGACAATTTTAACATTAAAAACAGCAATGACGTCATAGAACTATTTGAATCTTAACGGCGTAAGAAAATGGAACGTGACCAGACGTCAAAGAAATATTTGAATCTTAACAGCGTAAGAATATGGAACGTGACCAACGCAAGTTATATGGTATAATATGGGTTTCTACATTTGAATTTTGCCTATTAGATTTCAGCTTACAAGGCAAATTAAATTTTTTAAAAATATCTATTGTACTTTTATATTAATGTAAAACTTAGTGCACCCATGTTTCTATGGGGTTCGAATTACTCATTTTTTGTTTTTGGTGTTTTTTCCTTATTGTTTATGTCCTGTCTGCGCTGTATATTTTTCTCAATCAGGGCCCGGTTTCATAAAATATCTCAAATTTGAGGATTTCCTCAACTTGTCCTCAACTCAAAAATTGACCAATCAGATTGCTTGAAAATTCAAATTTGAGGAAAAACTCAGATATTTGAGGAAAATCTCAATTTGAGAAGTTTTATGAAACCCAGGCCTGGTCTTCTTACATTTTACACGATAAGTCTATAAATGAAAGTATAAATATTTTTTTATTTACATTTGAAAATGATTTAGTCCTACTTGCCAACATATTGAAGGTTGGCGCCATTGTAGTAATTGGTGATTCGGTCATTTCTGAAACCAGATGGCACTTGCAAGAAACTTTATTTTGCTCACATGATTTCATTCATCGCCAATATTTCGTTAACATGAATATTCAACAGATCCGATTGATGCGACAATTTAAAATGCATCTGTCAGCCGTCAAGTCTTGTCGGAGGCAAAGTTTTTCAGAATTTTTTAACAGAACCCATCTGATATATAGTTGAAACAATGTATATTCTTTTTTGTAAATCTTAAAATGACAACATTTCAGTGAAAACAATCATTTCGGAAATGAATGAAACAACCAAGGGTGATGAAGTGGGGAACTTTCAAACCAGCCAGGTGGCAGACGATGATTCTCGAAAGGCGGAGTTTACCAGCTGCTACATATACTTCACTGCTGAATACAGAATAAATTAACAAGATGCTAGTGCGACCTCTTCGTCAGTGCGTAAAAAGATCGTCAAATCATATAAGATGTCTTATCAATATGGGAATATTTCAGCAGTATATTTCCAAAGACATGAAAGATCAATGGTTTTTGTGTAAAGGTTAGTGGGATCCTGCCATATGAAGAGCTTCTAGGTTAGCATTGCCTTACCCCCGAAAACATAATGTTATATATGGAAAGTGGAGCACAGAACTTGATAAAGCACGAGAAATATTATATCCGGGAAATAATTTGTACTTTAAAAAAAAATGTTTCTATTGAAAAAAAAAACCAAATATCATTCTGAAGGAAAAGGTCGTGATATCTAAATTAATTAATCGGACCTATGACTAATGCACATAATAGATATTTGAACACGTAATTTTGTGGGGAGTTTCTTTAATAGAAAATAAACAAATATTTAAAGTCAACGAGTCGATCTTAATAGAATGGAATAAAATAAGACACATTCTGAAAAGGATTTGTTTGTTTGTTTGAATATTGTTTAACGCCACTTTCAGCAATTTTTCAGCTATATCATGAAGTACAGTTTTTATTAGGGGTGGAAGCCGGAGTACCTGGAGAAAACCCCCGACCTTCGGTAGGAAAACTGGCAATCCTTGTCAATTATGATTGGAGTCGAGTACACCCTGCATGCAGTGAGAATCGAACCCGTAATTTCAGTGTTGACAGACCATGTGAGCAATAGTAGACGAACTACCTTAACCACTAATCTACCAATGCCCCTTCTGAAAAGGAAGAGGTTCAAGTTAGGCAGTTATAAGACTTTTTTTAATATATCGAAGCGCATTTTTACCCTTATGACTGGATGACTGTATACTATCAACACAGAGTCGAGAACACACCATGGATAGTTCTAGTTCCATGACCTTTAATAATATTCTTTTAGTAAAATACTTTCAACTGGAATACATTTTCGACAAAGACGAAACAAAATCAAGTAATTTTTATTAGAATTATAGTGCATAAGGACAATACATTAACATAAGCTCTGATGACAAACGATACAATTTTAATTGTAAAAAAACTAGCTTGTGTAATAACAATTTTGAATTCACTTAATACTACTAAATTGTCGTTGTCAGTGTCCTCTGACATTTACCTCTAAATTTCGATATACATGTTGTTGTCTATTATAAATAATTATAACATACTACTATATAAAGCTATTTTATAGATAGAGATGAAATATCGAATTTCCAAGTGGAAGAAATCACGGTAAATCACATGTGAAAATTATCGTTTATTTTCACTCTAGGGTTTTTTTCCGCCAAAACGTCACAATGATTTTGTACTATACAGATATTCATCCGCCGTTCATAAAATTTAGGAATAAGCATGAAAATTTTACGAAAACAATTTTGATCTATATAATAAATAGGATAATCAATTGGGCATCGTGAATATCCAAAATATGATCACTCGTGCCGCATAAAGCATCAGATTAAACTCGTGCGCGGATCAAGTTCCACGCACTCGTTTAATCATATGCGTTATGCGGCACTCGTAATCATATTTTGGATATTCACTCCGCCCAATTAATTATCCTATAAATAATACATAAGGAACTCAATATTTCGCTCTGCTAAAGAGCTTCATCAGGAGTTAACTGAATGGAAAATTCAAAAATTGAAATACATCTGTGTATTATTTTTGTTGTTCGCTTTACTGCACATTGGGATGTTGTATGACCATAAATATTTTTGTTGTTCACATTACTGTACAACTGTAAATATTTTATTACTCTCAAGTGCCTGTGGATTACATTCGTTCAATCCATCAGGTTCTAGAGTTTTTAACTGATGCTTCCAAAATGTTTCTCGAAGTCTTCTGGTTGATGCATGCCCCTTTTAGGTTTTGTTCTATAATTTGGTATTTTACAGTATCACAAGACTGACATGCGGTTTTAAGGTGACGAGTCAATGGACAATTTCTGGTTTTTCTTGTAAAAAATGGAGCGAGGATTGTTAAGTCGCATATTGAAAGCTTTCTCAGTTTCCACATGTCAGTATGTAAATACCATAGCTGGATTTACAGGAACAGTTGGGATATACCGGTATTGTAAAACTGTCTTTAGTTGTTGACTACCCATTTACAATTCCTGCGATTGCATGGATTGTTACCACCAGGTTTTGAGGTAGGGTTTGTTTTTTAAAAATGGCAGATGGTGTCCTGCATTCACGTAATGTCAACATGAATCTCGTTTATCTAGGGGTAGCACAGGAATTTGGATTTTAATATTAGCTTTGTTTATTATGCCGTTGTTGTCACTGTTTACAAACAATTAAGCACTGGGAGGTAATATCATGGAGAAAGAGTAAAAACCCCTGACACAAACTCTTAATTAACTGGAGAAAGAGTAATAACCCCCGACACAAACTCTTGTTGAACTGGAGAAAGAGTAATAACCTCTGACACAAACTCTCGTTTAACTACTTTTATTTCTGTTTATGGAAATTAAAACTATTGGATAATCATCTTCGCTAGCCAAGTGTTACGATCAGGTCCCCCCTCTCTAAGAGTATCGGATCGTAACCCTTGGCTAGCGAAGATGTTGGATAATATAAATAAAAACTAACATTTTGCCAACGTTTCTAAAAATAGAGTTTATTTCCTAAAATCATTAATTACAATACGGTTATTTAAAATATATTGTACTATGTAATAGTGTTTGTGTTAGATTATGTAATATAAAAGTTTTATTTTCACATGTGAAAATGTTCCTATCCTGAATGTGTAATATATATGTTAAATTTAAACTTCACTATGGTTGAGTTGATACATTTCATTTATCTTCCGGGTTTATTCGGAAATCCATACTGGTAATAAGGAAGTTCCCTAAGGAGGTTAGTAATTTGAAATATAATTTACAAATTGATTTCAATATTCCTTGTTTTTATAAATCAAGCATATTTCCATATTTAAAAAAAAAGGGGGGGGGGGTAAGTTTTCCATTTCCCATTTCTCGTATTATTTAAAAATGTTTGTTAACGAAATGTAACTATAACTTCATCTCACTTGTCAGGTGAAGAAACAGAACTTATATCTTATCGTATTCGGCTCGCTCTATTGAATTGTGATCGTCACCACAGCGAATGTGAATAATATGAAAGCTTATTTGGGTCACATTATGTGGGGACAGAGAAAAAAAATAAATACAAATCGTGGCCACGATAAACAAATTGTGGCCACGGATTGCTAAATCGTGGCCACGATTTGTATTTATTTATTTTTTCTGTCACCACATAATGTGACCCAAATAAGCTTTCATAGAATAAAAATGTATTTAGTTCAATACTTTGTCTGTATAAGTTTCGCTTGTTTCAGCAATTTTTCATCTTTATATTTCCAGTTTTTAAGGAGGGCGCAAACCTGTGTACCTGAAAGCCCCTCTACCTTAGGAATGAAGTTTTTTCTTACCAAATCACTGTATATCCATACCGGAAGTTCTAATAAACCCATACAACTTTTTAATTTAGACAAAGATGTATATGTAAACAAAACCAAATAACTATCTGTACGCTTAGTTTTAAAGTTCACGTAAGCAAGTTTAATTTTCTAACTGTAATAAATTATCGGACCCTTCGTTATTGTCTTCGGTCCGCTAACAAGTCAAGTTTCAGTCGATTTACCTATTAGTATGTACCATTACAAGGTCGGTTAAGAAGATGGAAATTTGAATGTGTTTTCTTGGTATCATATCCAAAGACGATAAGAATAGAAAAATATAGTTTGTTCGTTTCGTCATGCTTATGTAAACGAGAAAAATTATATGCAGTTACTGGTCAAAACCGAGTTTAGCAAAAAGCTTTACAAGTAAACGCAAAATCATATAGATTTGTCTCGTCAAACTGCTTTTATTTATAAATTGAAATTAGGTTCAACTATAAATCGTCGTTATTTACAGGAAGAAATCAAAGATGACAGCGCCTGATGCTTCAACTCCTCTGCTGAATCCGCAGTTGGAGGTCCGAGTCTCAAAATGGACGCCAATAGAAGTTGTTGTTGCGTTGTATTTTATGTCGATCATAACTATTACGCCCATCCAACAATTCTATGTCATAACTGTTATAGCGGGGCAACACAACCGGTCAGATTTTATAAATCAAGATATATCAGCCTGCAACAAGTCTAAAAATGAAGACAATGAAATACAACAGGAAGCCTCAGAATTTTTGATGTACCTCGGATTCTGCAGTACATTTCTGTCAGTTATTCCAATTCTGTTCATGGGTTCAGTTGCAGACCGATTTGGAAGAAAATTGGTGATATACATCTGTCTGGGTGGTTTGTTGGTAAAGGAAACAATTTACATGGTGGTTATTCACTTTCAATTATCCCTGTATATATTATATCTTGGACAAGTGACAGAAGGGCTCAGTGGCTACTTTGGAGCAATGATGATGGCAATGTTTGGAATGACAGCTGACATTACAACTCCGGGTAAAAATAGAGCATTTCGTATATCAGTGGTCGAAGCCACTGCCGCAATTTCAGCAGCACTTACTATGCTAGGAGTTGGTTACTGGATAAAGTATGGAGGATTTTATTATCCAATGGTGTTTGCTTGCGTAGTGACTATAGCCACCACAGTATTTTGTGTTTTCTTTATTCCGGAAACATCCAATTTAAATTTCCGAAACCACGGAGAAAACTTTTGTAGCAAAACTTATCTGTTTAAATGTTTTTTGATTTATTATTACAATAGCCCAATAGGTAGGAGAAAAAAACTGATTGCTTCGTTGTTCGTAATTGCGCTCTCTGGTGCTGCTATTTTGGGTAGATCAAGTGTACAAACATTATTTCTTCTAAATGCACCTCTTTGTTGGACCGAGGTTCATATTCAGATATTTAGTTGTGTGTCAACATTGGTTTTGTGGGGAGCTATTATTGTGGTTGTCCGTATCCTACATATGTTTACAGAGGACTATGGCATTTTGATTGTTGGAACGGCATCTGCAGCAACATCGCTGTTATTATTTGCCTTTGCGGAACATGATTGGACTGTTTACTTGTGTAAGTATCTTTATAGATCATCTTAAACTTAATTATTACAATACTATACTATTAAGTAAACAAAATGTATGATGTATGTATGTTAATTCTGTTTTAAACTTCATACACATTCACTATAATATACTACTTATAAATATTGTTCTTTGACATTTGACTATTTTGACTATTATCTATTAATGATTATGTGTACAAGTTTAGTTTGTTTAACTGGTTGTTTGTACAAGTTAATTGCAGACCCTAAAATAAGATAGATATAATTTTCACGTCAGAAAAAATCTAGTCTACAGATTGATAGATATGATTTGAAAGCAGTTTAATTTTGTTCCTACCGCCACCCAGCGCGCGGCGAAATAATTGGAAAACACTTTATTTGCAAGTTCTCGGAATGAAGTACATATCCTGCTGGTTGATCGACGTTTTATAATCATCCCATTCCTGATTAATTGTTTTTGTTTTGTTAAATGGTTTATAACGCAACTTTAAGCAACTGTTCAGTTATATAATGGCTTCAAGTTTTTTTTTATTAAGAAAGAAGTGTTTTCCAGTGAAAACCCCGTAGCTTGGGAAAAAAACTGGCTATTATTGTCAATTAACATTTGATATGAGCACGCAAACTTGTAAGACTCGAGGTCGTAACCTGTGTTGACAGACCGGTATTCGACAGTAAATGACTAACTATACCGACTAATTATAGAAATGTTTCAATGTTTTTAAATTTTCATTCATAAATTTGATTTATAATGTTACTGGATTAAATTGCGTCTTCTTGTATCAAGTCTTAGATGATAATACAAGTTTAAAAACGTTATTTTTTGTTAGGATACGGTTAAAAACCACTCTTTGACATATTACCGTTTTTGTTTGTTTGCCTATTTTCAAGTTGATGTTTACACGTTGTTACTTTTGTCTATCTTTGTCTTGCCAATATTACCGACATTTTTAAAATAGAAGTAACACTCTATTCATATTTGCATTCTATTTTATGGTGTATCTCAAGTTCACTGACAAATCATTGCATCACGGCAGGACCACATTGTACGGATTTAATTACATTTGTGAGTAACAAAGTTGACAAATGAATTCGTATTATTTGACAGATGTTGCAGTCGGAATATTCGCCTCCTCTGTGTTCCCTTTGGTAAGGTCCATGATGTCAAGACTATGTACTCGAGATGAACAAGGTAGGATTCATGTAATATTAATAGCAGACACCAAGTTGTTCCTAGGGCTTTACAATCTATTTATATTTTAAATAACATATATAGTGAATGATTTCTAAATTTGAAAGGTTCATGTTATTCTTTGGTTTTTTAACGATAGAGCTTGAAATAATGCCTATGTCACCCCACATGAATCGAACCCGGGATTTCAGTATTGCCAGCCAGCCGTCTAACCAAGCAAGCTAAAGAATTACAGTCGATTTTTACTGGCTTTAAAACTACTACCTGCTACAACGCAGATTGGTCTCCTGTTATAGTTTATCCCGCCAAGTTTTGTTATTGTTACGTACATGGTTGTTGCTTTATGACATGTAGATAAAACATTTTATACTATGGAGCTTATGCTTTTGCAGTTCACTAAAACCTTTCCTTTACAGACCTAGTTTGCGGATAAACTTTGAAACCGCAAACGTTGTCACATAGACACTTTGTTACATGTTGAATTATTGCCTTACAAATAGGAGTTATTCCCTCTTGTTTATTGCAAGTTGGTAGCCTTGCCATTGTGACTGATGAACCAGAAGTAACACTCTTTTGGCATTTACTATTGATTATCATTGACATTGGATCAAAAAGGTCAAATGTTATGATTACATGTATGAAATAAAATTTTCATGATGTTTGCAGATCTCGCTAATCAAAGAAATATTATAAAAAGCAATGTTTCAGTAACAATATAGCGTGTAATAAAAATGCTGTCTTCTGTTATTGTTGCCTTGAATGTTACAATTAAAAATTTCATTTAGACGCTCGGGTCTGTACTTCCTTAATAACAGTCACTTACTAAATAACAATATTATTTTACATTCTATTGATTAAAACACTATAAGTAATTGTATACCTCTATGTAATCTGTTTACAGGATCATTGTTTGCTACTATAGCCAGCACAGAGCTGTTATTCACGGCATTTTCACAGCTAATATATGGAGGAATATATAAATTGTCTGTATCGTCTTTTCCGGGATTAGTGTTCCTGATAATGGCGTGTGTCTTGTTTGTAGTTTTAATGATCACAATGTAAGCATTTACTTCTTATCAACAGAATTTCGTAAATGACAAAGTACAACAAAAATGTTGAATAATTTGTTAATATTCGCTTATAACGTGTTTTAGTCCGTGATCTACTTGTTGACTCAAGGAATTTATGAGAAATACGACAAAGAAATACATTAAGTAGATGCCCTAGGCCGTTGCCCTTTTTTTATATCTTATTGTTCGCCGTTATATAGAAATTTTGGTACTCGGCCATTTCAACTTTTGTCGCGTTTTAAGCTGTTCTTATGAGCATTTCAATTTTTCACTTTTCTACATTTAGTTTTTTCACATTAATAATTTGACTTTTCGCTGTTTTGATATATTTAAATTGTACGACTAAACAGCGAAGAAGTCCAAATGGAAAATGGCCGCATCTGGCTTCCATACCATTTTTAACCGTCATACGTTGATTTGTATAGAACATGCATTATTATTTAAATTTAAGATACACATTTGATAACAGAACTTATTTTCTCTGTACATCTGATTATACATTAATATTGCCGGGAATTAATTTCTACTGTTATAGTCACAGCACATGAAGCTTTTGAATGCTTACCTTGCACTAAACGGGGTGTATTTGGCTTATGCTAAAATAACTGTTTCATATTTTAGTATGCTGTATAAGTGGATGAAGAAGGACAATATACCATCAACGTGGGCTCCTATCAACTAATAGCTGAGTTAAAAATGACAGTAAACATTAGTTGGTACTTACTAGTAATAATTATCAGGTATTTTGTCGTTTATCAAGAAGAAGTGTTTATGTTGTATTTGCATTCGTGTATTCCGTCTTTATGGTAACAATTGCACTTGTTGAGATTAGTCTATTTGCATTATATATTTAGCATGAGTTCAAAGCGTTATGTAAATGCTTGTAAAATAAAACTTTTCTAATAACTAATTCTAACAAAACTTAGACGAATTCTATCGAAATATTAAGAATTTGAAAGAAACTATATTACTCTCTGTTTTTATGTTGTGTTTTGTTTATAATTTGCGTTTTCCCAAGTTATTTATAACTCTGTTAAAAAGAGATTAAGAATTTATTAATATATTTTTCACAAGTTAAGATAGGTAAAATAGAGAATAGCAAAACTTAGATTAATATTAGCAAAGTATTAAAAATCGGATTAAAATAAAATCTTTCACGAAAATGGGTAAGAGAGCAAGTGAAAGATTTAATTTTAATTAGATTGATTATTTAGGGATTTCAAAGAAAGCATATTAATTTTATGGACTTTTATCGCAGGAACATTATGTCATAAAGTGGTGTTATTCGGTCGAAAGGGCATTTCTTAGAAGAAAGTGTCTTCTCCATACGTATAATTAAAAGTAATAATGTAATTCAAGTATTTTTTATTTGAACATTTACTTTATTTCTTTAAAATTTGTCATTCAAAGCAACAGTGCAAGCAAACATAAAATAGCAAAAATATACATAATGACAATACGACACATGACCCAAACAGCACAGTCAAACTATAGTTATAAAGCAAGGAAACTTAAGGTATCCGGACCACAATTGACCACGTGATCATATTTAGTGTCCCGGATGTCCATTGTTTTTCAGTGGTGCAGACCTCGGTAATGTTCGGCAAACACCGGAAATACTATACAACTATTAACCTGTTTTTTAATCAAAACCACATTTGTTTTTAACATTGACTCAAAGTAAACAATATATTTTGTAATATATACAATCAATTGATTTAATACAGCTGTATTTTTTGGTCAAAAAATAAAATTAAACGTTAAATTCAATTATGGGTCGGATACCTTAACATAACATAAATTTAACAATATATGAAATAAGAACATGTCAATACATGCTAACTAGTGAAATGTTGTTAAAAACTAGTATGCAAGTGTTACAATAGTCATGCTTTTCTGAACTTTTCTATTTTTATTTATCTTTCTGTGGATCTGAAATTTACAATGATTTTGACAAAGCATAGTTGTCTGTCAATTTGCTTAAAAATTTATTTGTTTAATGTCCTTTACTATTGACCATATTATATTATGCATTTTTGTTTTGTTTTATCACTTTTCATTATTATATATTTACTTGTGTATTTTGTATTTATCGGAGTACCGGTATTCATGCAGACTAGTAATTGATGGAAAACACAGATGTAATATAACAATTCTTGTTCTGCATTCCAATTTGTTTGTTGAATTAGTTGTTTTGGGATTCTGATGTAAATATTCTAGATCTTCACTTTTGTAACTGATTGATTTGGGGGTTTATCTATTGCTCCGCTGAATGGCACATGCAAAAAACAAAAAAGTGTTTTATTTCTCCTGTCTTGCCATAAAGACGGCTTATTTAGCCGGTTTATTTCATAGAGTGATCTGAATAATCTGTTTTATGCTATCTATATATATGGGATCTCTTCGTTTTTTGTCCCGTATCCCTTCAGGCTCATGTTGGCATGGTTATCTTACTCCAGTATTTGTTTATTTACGTACATTTAAAAAAATATTTTCTTATTTATTGTCTTCTATTATTTTTATACATTGTATTTGTTAAGTGTTTGTGACTGTTTTGCGATAGTTTGTTTGTTATAAATATTATTATGACTACTTTCTTTGTATTCTAGTATACAATGTCTTCTTCTATTTTTAAATATGTTCGTTATTTTATTTGGTTGACATAATTGGCTAAATTTTTCTTCTTTGTAATTTGTTATTAGTTACAAAGTAGACAACCACACATAATGATAACTAAGGCGTGCTTGTTTTATTTTATCCCCGTATATATACCGGACTATTGCAAGGAGTTTATTCTGATCTAATTCAGATCCATATCTGTACAATGACATATTTTTTAGGCTTTCAAGGCAAAGGTTGGACATTTGATTTGAAAATGTAATCATATCTTCTGTTTTCATTATTAAAAAGGGGCATTAGTACGATTTTGATCCATAAAATCTATATATTTACTTTATTGGTCTGTCTGCCTTTTTGATAATTATCGGAACAGACGATGGATAAGAAACACATGAATTACTAAAATTAAAAAAATGACCCTATAGTCCAAACCATCTTATGTGGAACATAAAATTTATAATTGTTGTAGATGCAACCATAACCTGTTCCGAATACCGGGCAAAATTGTCAGTCAATAACGGGCTTGATTTCACGCAGGTTTAATAATAAACATTTATTTATTTGATAAGTTTATTGGAGATGCAGTTGTTTGTCTTGTTTTTAAAGTGATCCAGCTCGAATGATATATTGGAATATTATATTATATTATTTGTTTATAAAGTTGTTGTCTGCAAATCTTGTTCTATTATTTATTTTATAGTTGTATATTACGGTTGTTGTAACAATTAAAGTAAATAAATTATTGTTTATAGTTTGTATTGTATTCTGTTTGGTAAACTGCACCTTGAAGTGTTCCCATGTTTAACTAACATCCTGTCCATTTCTTTTTTTTTTTTTGGGGGGGGGGGGGGGTGGGGTGGGGAGGCACATAGATTATACTACGGAAAACCTTGTCTTCGCGGTCCAGAGAAAGCGACGTGTTTTTAGATTGCTAATGGCATGTAAAGCCCTTCTGCCTATTGTTTTTAAAATTAGATTTTTAGAAAACACTATCACACACATTTTTCAGTATATACTGAGTAATAAAAAAGTGCAAGTAAGTTTTCTCCACTTTGTTGGAACCTCGTTGCCTAACTATACACCTGGACAAAAGTTAAGCACCCCCTAGTTTTTAATATGTATAAGTCATACATATTCGAACACCTTTAGACAAATGTAACAGTGTAACAACGTTGTTGTTACAATAGAATACGAATATTTTATATATACGATACGATATACGACTGCAACTGGAACTGTTGCTGAACTGGCGAAGATGCCGAAATAACGACAGTGACTGACGCTAGTCACCTGCCTTGAAACTGATACTACTGGCGGAACTAACTCACAGACTGGTAAAGCGATGATCAACACAATACAGATTTTCAGAATGCAATTTATTTCTTTCGACTCGTCACTGATCGGATATTGTCAGTTTGGAAGCCTGACTCCGACTGAAGTCTAAACTTCAGTCGTTACATTATACACAAAACGTGTAACATGACATAACAATACAACTGAGAAAAACATACAATTAAGGATTAAAGATTAACAATATAAATAAGAGGATTAATGTCACCATACATACATACATGTATCTAACTTAACGAATTAACATTACGTAACAATAAAGTGACGGTAAAAAAAGATACAATTAGCGCTCAAAGAATATAACATTTAAATCTACAAAACCTATATAATTAGTTTAACACAAGGTGGTAATTGCAGAAAGAATTAATGTCACTAAAGATAAGAATTATAAAACGGATTGTCTTTTGACACTGTATACAAAATTCTAATTTAACAGGTAAAATAATTATAAAAACAGATTAGTTCATTTGAACAATAAACATAATTTCTAGAAGGTTTTCTCACGCGTAGAACAGACATAGGTAGGATTAAAAGATAAATGAATAAATTATAGCAACAAATTACATAACTATTTGCTAATTAATTAATTTTTGGTCTTCAAATATAAGAAATAATTATATACAAAATATTTAAGATTCTTGGCGTTCACATGTCCGAAATAATAAAAACACGAAATTAATAGAAACTCAAGTCCAAAAAGTCCAAATAGTGAATAATATATTTTATTGTCATTTTCCGCTGTCACAGATTCCCACACGTCGAATTGAACGCGTCCCGCGTTCCGCAGTTGTGTTTTTACATAACTATCTCCGTCGACCCCTAAAGGTGTTGAAACTTCTGTTAGTCGAATTGTTTGTATAGCTAAGATTTGGCGTTGTAAGATGCGTTCTACAGATTTCCGTTAGATTTGATAGAATGTCTCGTTGGCTCAACATAAAATTTCCACTATTGCGAAGTTCTTGATTTTCTGAATAAAGTCTTTGAATTTCACTTGATTTAGAATTATTTATCGATAGGAGAGCTGTATTAATGGCTTCCATTTTTTCTTTCTTTTCAACTAGCTCGCAAATCTTATCCTCATATTCTTTCAACCTTTTTGACACAATGTTAAGTTGTTCGGATTCTGCTTTGCTCTGCGATTCATGTAATTTGCCGATCAGAATTCTGTTTTCTTCCTCTACTTTTTGTAGTTGATTTGAGATTTTAGACATGTTCTTCTCGCAGGTTTTAAGATTTTTATACACTGTTTTCAATTCCACTTTAACGGCGGTTGAATTATCGAAAAATTGTATGAGAACAGAGTTCCTGACATTACTAAACGGCAATTCGCGTAAAGTGTTCTTTCTTTCATAATAGCTTGTCATCCTCTGCTTGTCTCTTTGTTGTTGTCTCTTGGATTTTATTCTTACACTCGAAGATCCGGTAGAAACATTTGGTTGTCTTCGACTGTAGCACTGTCTCGCGAAATGTCCAAATTTTTCACAAGAAAAACACTTTCAATTTGTATAACAAACAAAAATATGCATTGTAAGGAACAATAAAACATTATTTCAACTAAAAACGCATTATTTTATTTACATATCATTTCATCAAAATATGGACGGTCTTTGCTCTTTCACGTAATCTTTAAAAAGTTTTGTCACCGAAAGCTCCAAACTGTTGAAAACGTCAATCATAAACACCAAACTGATAATTAGCCGTCGAAGCGTCAATATAGAGTATATCCACCGTCATCTTCGCTAGGCAAGTGTTACGATCAGGTCCCGCCTCTCTTCACATGGTGAAGATAAGAGTATCGGATCGTAACCCTTGGCTAGCGAAGATGATCGTTAGCATGAATGACTGCTGCAACCCTGCGTCGCATACTGCCAGTAAAGCGTCTAATTTGTTGAAGAGTTATCTGTCGCCATTCCGGCTGCAATTGAGCTTCTAAATGTTGCAAGTTATGTGGAGGAGGTTTCAGAGCTTGTAATCGTCTACCCAACTGATCCCATATATGCTCTATTAGGTTGAGATCTGGACAGACGCTTAGATAGATATAGCTTGCTGATTGCTGTACGTGTCTGTCAACGCTAAGGTTATAAGTTCTTTCCTTTCTGCGGGCATTGTGTACTCGACTCCAAACTTAATTGAACAAAATTGCCAGTTTCTCTGTCAAAGGCGAGGGTTTCACCGGAACGTGAAATTATTTTGTATATATGTTTTAAATTTAAACTTCACAATGGTTGAGTTGACACACTTTGTTTTTCTTCCGTGTTGATGGAAAGTTTGCATTCCAAAGAGGTCAGTCATTAAAATATATTTATCACAATTTATTGTGATATTCACATTTAATTCATTCATTCAAGCACAAGTCCATATTTCAAGGGCTGTAAGTTTTAGATTATTTTTAAATGGCGTTGGTTAAGGAAACGCATATTTCTTCATTCTCTTAATAAAGTGTAGAAATAGAACTATAATGTATCCGCATTGCTCTATTGAGGTGTGACCTTCAAAAGATCTTTATATTCTTCCGTAAGATAGGACGTAAGCGGCACCCAGTTTTTGGACGATTTTTCCTGAGAATACCAGCTGTAAATTGCATGTCAATATTTTTATTCTACCCTATCTATTATTACGCCTTACTTGTTTCAGTCTACTCATAAGCTTTTCCACTGGGTGTAATCTTCAGTTCATCTGATTGACCTTAGAGTTATTTAATTCCCTGCTCTTTACATAATACAGTTAACATTGTTTTTATTCTTTTTGTTTGTTTGTTAAGTGGTTTCGATCTTTCAGCAATGGTTCAGTTTGTATACTTGGACAGGAAACATGAGTACCTGAGGGCCATCCACCTTAGGAATGGAGCTGTTTTCTGACAATAGCAATGTATACCCATACCGAAATCAATCAATCAAAATTCTTAGCTCAGATAAAGATATATGTGTTAAAAACAAAAAACATCTACTGTGTGTACCCTGACTCATTTTAAAGGTTCATCGAAAGCTAAGATTTAGTTTTTTTTATTGATAATTGACTTTAAGTTATAGCCGAACTCGTTTGAATCTTCGATAAGTTATTGGTATGTATGTATATAAATTTCAAGTGGACAATGTATTAGATAAGTCGGACTATTTTACCTACAGAAATAACCTTAAATTTAGTTTTGACAATTTGTTATGCTCTTAGTTGAGATAGAAAGATAATAAAATATCGTGAGCATTCTGTAAATTTCGCTATAAAACATATCTGCATTGTTTATTCTTTACGAACTTTTTTACGAAGGTGGGGTTTTCTCCGGATGATCCTGGCTCCTTTATCAAGAAACACTGGACACCATGATATAACTGAAACAACGAGCATTTTAAAACATTTTCAAAAGAAAATTACAAATTCTTTGTACTAAACAAATAACACGATCTTGAAGATCACAATCATCACACAAAGTAATATGAATTTTTAAAAAAAGTGAGAGAAAGTAAAACAAGTCATGGTGCTACGAATTTAACTATATTAACTTTCAGTATAGATGAAGGTTAATTATGACAGAGGCTTGGAATCTTTTTTTATTAAGTTTCCTTGGTATCAATGAAATTATGATTTACATACCCACCACCCCTATCTCAACACTTACAGATCATAAATAAACTTTGAAAGCGTTTATAAAGTCTCCGAAAATGCTCTTGAAAGTGCTTTTGTTTATATCGTTATTTTCAGAATAAATAAAAGATGACTCTGCCTGATGCTTCAACTCCTCTGCTTAGTCCGCAATTGGAAGTCCGAGTCTCAAAATGGACGCCGATAGAAGTTGTTGTTGTGTTGTATTTTATGGCGGTCCATAATATAACGCCTATACAACAATATTATGTCATCACAGTTATAGCTGGGCAACACAACCGGTCAGATTTTATAAATCAAGATATATCAGCCTGCAACAAGTCTAAAAATGAAGACAACAAAATACAGCAGGAAGCCTCAGAATTTCTAATGTATCTCGGATTCTGCGGTACATTTCTGTCAGTTATTCCTATTCTGTTCATGGGTTCAGTTGCAGACCGATTTGGAAGAAAATTGGTGATATACATTTGTCTGGGTGGCTCGTTGGTAAAAGAAATAATTTACATTGTGGTTATTCACTTTCAACTATCACTGTATATTTTATATCTTGGACAAGTGGTAGAAGGAATTACTGGTTATGCTGGAGCAATGATGATGGCACTGTTTGGAATGATAGCTGATATTACATCTCCTGGAAAAAATAGAGCATTTCGTATATCAGTGGTCGAAGCCACTGCCCCCATCACAGCGGCCTTTTCTAGTCTGGGAGTTGGTTATTGGATAAATTACGGAGGGTTTTATTATCCAATGTTGTTTGTTTGCGTAGTAACTATAGCCACCACAGTTTTTTGTGTATTTTTTATTCCAGAAACATCAAATTTCCGAAACCATGGGGAAAACTTTTGTAGCAAAACTTATCTGTTTAAATGTTTTTTTATTTATTATCACAAAAACCCAGTTGGTAGGAGAAAAAAACTGATTGCTTCGCTGTTCGTATTAGCAATATCTGGTGCTGCTATTTTGGGTAGATCAAGCGTACAGACATTATTTCTTCTACATGCACCTCTTTGTTGGACCGAGGTCCATATTCAGATATTTATTTGTGGGTCAACATTAGTTTATTGGGGAGTTGTTATTGCGGTTGTACGTATCCTGCATATATTTACTGAGGACTATGGTATTTTGATTATTGGGGTTTCTTCTGCTGCAGCATCGCTGTTACCTCTTGCTTTTGCGGAAGAAGATTGGATTGTTTATTTGTGTAAGTAAATTAGCTTAAACTTACGATAAAAGATCACTAATTTACATATTAACGTTTGCTTTTTTGCTTGTTTGGTGGCAAGTTGATTTTTAATATTTGTAAATCATGAAAAAGATCGCTAATTTACATATTAACGTTTGCTTTTTTTACTTGTTTGGTGGCAAGTTGATTTTTAATATTTGTAAATCATGAAAAATGTTCTGCTGATATACCGATATAACTGACAGTTGTTTTAGACAATAGTAATGGTTTATTCATTTGAATTCAATGATATATTATCACACAGTTCACTTAGCAAGATATTGCGTCACAGCGGGACAAGCTTGTATAGCTTGTATAGAGATTTAATCAAATGTGCTAGTAACTAAGTTGACCAATTATTTGACAGCTGTTGCAGTCGGAATATTCGCCTCCTCTGTGTTCCCTCTTGTACGATCCATGATGTCAAGACAATGTACTCGAGATGAACAAGGTAGTATCTATATATTTTTATGGCAGACCCCACAGAGTTGGGATTTACAACTTTTCTTGCCAACAAAACGCCTACTAATGGCTTTCTACTTGCATATTTGAAAGCCTTTATGTTATTCCCGTCAAGTTTTGTTTACGTTTCGTAGGTGTTTTGTTGTTTGACATGTCGTTATGACTTTTCATACCACGGACCTTACGCTTTCGCATTTCACCGAATCGTTTTTCATCTCGAAATAGTGTACAAATAAACATTTTAAGCTTAAAAGAACTCGCAATAAAAGTTGTTAAATGCAAGCACTTTGAATCATGTTGCTATTCGGATTACTACATGTATGAGTTATTTCCTCTTGTTTATTGCAAGTTGATAGTTTGCCATTGTAAGTCGTGTGGTCTTTACTATTGGTCATCATTGAACTAGTATCAAAAGGTCAGGGGTTTTAAGGTTTTGATCAAGTTCTTGTTTTTGACGATATTGTGTGCAAATCTTCTAACCACAAGAGATACCGAACTGCAACCTCTGCCAAAATGTAGATATTATTAAGATTTCAAGAATCTTATATTTTGAACAGCCCTTTATAAGAGTTTTCTCCGCTGAAAAAAAAAGAAAAATGAAAAGCCATGTCTAAGTAACTATAATAAACTAACCAATATTTAGTCTGTATCTCCCTCCCCTTTTTCTACTGTCGGAGCGTGGAAAATCAATCCTATTCTGGTCATATTCTCTTCAGATTTGCAATGCATTTATAAATGATGAGACATTTGAACATGCAACCAATCCTACTTCAGCTTTGTACTTAAATTATATATTATAAATATGTTATACAAAATAGAAGATATCATATAAAGAATCGGAGATATGTTGAACATTGCATAGTCAAAGAAATTGCATGCAATAAAAATGTAACCAGTGATTGATCTCTTGGACGTTTTCATTTTTTTTTCATTTAGACACTCAAGGTTGTGTCTCCTCAATAACAGCATCCTCACAAGTCAGGCCGGTTTCTGTGTCCACGTTTCGTTCGTGGACACATGTGGGCACAGAAACCCTGAGGATGCAATAACAGTCACTGACTCGATATAAAAGTTACCTTATAGTTGGGTGTATGCGTATCGTATTACCTCTATCATAAATCTTGTTACAGGATCATTGTTTGCTACCATAGCCAGCACAGAGCTGTTATTCACGTCGTTTTCACGGCTTATTTATGGAGGAATATATAAATTGTCTGTATCGTCTTTTCCGGGATTAGTGTTCCTGATAATGGCGTGTGTCTTGTTTGTAGTTTTAATGATCACAATGTAAGCATTTACTTCTTATAAAACATATTATGAATACAGAATTGTGTAATATTGATAAACTGATAAAGTGGAGACCTGCATGCAACAATACAGAAAAATGTTAGTATTCGCTCAATCTGTGTTTTATTCAGTGGCCTGAATGGATTATATTGAAAATTTGATTCCAAAAATAGCAATTTTAATATGTAATTAGATGTCCCTAAAATAAATTCCAGGGGTCGTTGCCCCTCGTTGTCCCATTTTTCTATCTTACTATACGCTATCGTATGAGATTAGGGTGCGGCCATTATTTCAACTTATCGCCTTTTTTTACTTTTCATGTGAGGTTTTCTCTTTTTCATGTAAATAGTTTTCTTGTTTGCATGTTTTCACTTTTTTTCATTTTTCAAGTTTTCTTTTTTGTAGTTTTTCGCTTTAATAATTTTGAAGTTTCGCTGTTTTAATATATTTAACTAGTACGACGCCAAAACGAA
Organism: Limnoperna fortunei; assembly: GCA_944474755.1. Taxonomy (NCBI): domain Eukaryota; kingdom Metazoa; phylum Mollusca; class Bivalvia; order Mytilida; family Modiolidae; genus Limnoperna; species Limnoperna fortunei. The sequence continues at coordinate 63,654,043 of OX104113.1, forward strand.
GAAGTCAACATGGGATATGGCCGTATTCGGCCTCAATACCATTGTTTTTTAACCTGTATGCTGTTGATTTAAAGAATGTGCTTATTTTTCAATTTAAATCATTTATTTCTAAATAAATGTCATCTAACGGAACTCGGCTATTTCTTGAATAAATCTGACGATATTCAAAGATTGCAGGAACTCGTATCTGGTATTATTTTCACAATTTAGGAAGCTATTGAATGCTTATCTTGCACAAAATGTGATGTATTTATACTTATGCTAAAGTAACCTTGCGTATTTTAGAATGTTGTATAAGTGGATGAAGAGGGACAATATACCTTCAACGTGGGCTCCTATCAACTAATGCTTCAATGGCTTGGTTTGTATTACTGAACTTCCACGAATAAGTATCAGGTATTTTGTCGTTAATCATGTTTAACTATTTGTTTTATTTACATTCGTGTTTTTCCTATTTAAGGTAAAATGGCATTAGTAAGATTAGTCCACATATATGTGTTCAAAGCATTAAGCAAAGGGTTGTAAAATAAAGATTTTCAGATAAGAACATTGTAGTATAAAGATATTTGAAAGAAACAATATTATTCTTTGTTTTTCTTCAGCAGTAGTGTTTTAGTTGATTATAATTTGTATTGTTCATAATCTTTGTCTCTGTGTGTGTTGATGCGAGTTTAAGGATTTATATTATTTCACAAGTTAAGATAGGTACAATAAAGATTTTCTAATAAAATAACTTTGCTAAATTGTATCTAGGTATTCAGAGATTGTAAAGAGATCATATTAGTTTTATGGATTTAATGACGTCACAGAAACATTATTTAAGTTATAAGATTCTGTTGAATTTGCCAAACAAATAATTGTCTTTCATGCACGTTGATTATGGCCACCGTTTAGGAATATCTTAACATTTTTTATTACTGTTTTTAAATTTATATGTCGAATGCCGTTTACTGTATAGTATTTCTTGTATATTATTTTTTGTATTTTAACACTTTTAATTGTTATATTTTTTCTGTGTATTTTATATTTATCGGAATATTGAGCTTTAGGCTGACTGGTAATTTATAGAAAATATTGTAATCCAAATTTGTTTGTTGAATTTTTTGTTTTAGGATTCTGGTGTATATATTTTAGATCTAAACATAATTTTAGACAGTTTTTTATTGTCAATCAATATGGTATCTTCCTGATTAGATTTTACACATGATTGCGTTGAAGGGGCATAAAAATATGTACAGCGCGAAAAAATGTGTTTTATTTCACCTGTATTGCCATAAAGACGTCTTGTGGTTTATTTCATAGAGTGATCTGTATAAGATGTTTTATACGCTCCATATAATGGAGCTCACCTTGTTTGTCACCGTATCACTCCGGGCTCATGTTGGCATGGTGTTCTTACTCCAGTATATGTTCAATTGCGTAAATAACTCTATTCTCTTTGTAAATACAAATTATTATGTTATTATGTTATTTCTGTACATTGTATTGTGCTACTTTTTTGCAGTGTTAGTAACTATTATGTGATGTTAGTATGTTATAAATATTATTTCTGGTACTTTATTAGTTACTATAGTGTACAATAGTTAGTAATTTGATTGAATTGCATGCATACAAATATGTTGATATTTATAATTAGTTAGAATTGTTCTTCGTTTTATTGGTTATTACCGAAAGTTTTACCTGTAAAACCGATAATAAATCGGTAAACCGTGAATAAATCGGTAATAGGAAGTTTTTTTATAGAGACATTCACTAATTAAATAAGTCACATATAAAGGTAACTGGGGCATGCAAATCTTATTAAACATACCTGTTAGGCTGAATTTTACTGTCGTAATAATCCGCTTTTATTTTTTTTATTTTCGGATTTAAAAAAAGGGTTGCTGATAGGTGAAGACCTCTCGTTGAAGAGGGATGGAGAGGCTGTCAGGTTTTAACATTATCCCTCACTTAGGTATGAAACATGAACATATTGTTTGTTTATCAAAATCCTCAGATCATATCATATACAATGTAATAAAATAGGAAAGAAAACATCACATAAACCCCTTTTAGTACTATAAACTCAACTAATTAAAATTAAAATCTCGACGCTTGATTTACTTATTTTGTATTGCCTGAGGCCAGTAGAAAATTTTGCAGAAAATTACAACAGAAGTTTACCAATTGTTAAAACCTTTATCATCTTCTATAATCCAAGTCTTCATTATTACGTCATTTTTTATTGGTCGATCGTTATCATTGATTTCTATTGTGAGAATACATCTTGCAATAAAATAGTGCAGTCATTTTAATAAAATAAAAGGCTTAAAAATGAAAATTACTCATAATAGGTGAAATTATAAGGAATAAAATATGTGTTTACTCACTCACAGTCAGCTAGTCTAGTTGAATGAATACAGTGAATGAAAGGTTCTACAAATATAACAAATGTGTGCTTGTTTAAAATATTTAGATATGGGACCTTGGAAAGACATATCCAGAGAAAACCGACGCCAATTAAAATTTATGGAATGAGTATACAAGCATTAGATGTGCTGCATGGTTTTGTATTCTTCAATGCAAATAAATTTCATAACAATTTTTAAAACATGTTTATGACGTATTATGAAAAAAAAATTACCGAAGATATCATACAAACTAAAACGATTTAAATCGTTTCCTAACCCTACCAGTGGCGTCACTAGGGTTGGTGTCATCCATTCCAAACTTTTGATTCAAAGCATCAGTTTGCCGCCGATTTATTCTGCATTCTGCACGCGTTTGTCAAAAAGATTTGATAATAATTGTACGAGACCACGTGACGGGACGCATTTTAAAGCATGTTTATATCTATGTTACAGAGGTTATTTTAATGCTCTTTGCAGTTACAATATATCATGTTGTAATGCGTCAAAGCTTTAAGTCAATATTTTGTTCAAGTCATACATGAACAGCATGTACTTTAGACCCAATATTTTCAGAAGCTGTACTTTTAATGCGTGGCTTAGAAGCTGTATTATAATCAAACATTTCGAACCTTGAATATGTGTTTTTCTTTTTGCATTTGCTTCAATGCAAAATACAGATCATCTCGACAATATGGCAACTATAAGAGAAGATAATCTGAATATTAAATTGGATTAAAAAATTGTACGTGTTGAAGACAAGATAAGCATAAATAATCACAGTTTGTTTTTATATACCATAAAAGCTTCCATAGCAGGTATCTCTGATTTTCAATCGAACTAAAACACATACTTTCTAAGGACTATCTTATGAACATTCGCTTAAATAGCATAGAAATTTCAAAAAAGGCATTTGAAATTTCCCCCCCCCCCGCATAAGGTTCTATTTAAACTTTCTATTTAAAATACCAACAAAATTTATTATTACATGAAACTCTTGATTTTTCACTCAAATTAAATGATTGACATTCTTGTAGCAAAATTCTGTTCATTTATGGTAACTAAGTGTACTTCGAAATATTTTCTGCGTTATCCGTAGATAGCAACGAAAGTGAATACAAATATATCGCCGCCGGGCATCCTGGAGCGAACGCGGACTCAGAACCCCTGACTTGGGAGGATGCCACCGGGCGGCGATAATAACCTTTATCCATTAAGGATACACGTGTTAGAAATAAAAAAAAATAGAAATTATTATTTCTGTCCCAATGTAGGTCTAAGCGAATTTTTATTGCATTCTTTTTGAAAAAGAAAGTACCATAAATTTCATGCGTATTTTAAAGGTCTATAAATATATTTACGCAATTGCTTTTCCCTCAAGGTATTTGCGTTGGTCAGTATCTTTACTAATTTTAGGGATTTAAAAGAAAAGTGGTCATTAATTTTAAAGGTAAATTGAAACGTTTTATTTGATATGAAATATACGATTTATTTAAAATGTGGTACAGTTTTGTGCTAAAAATCATTGTTAACGTTTTCCGGATAGTAAAATATGCTTATATCCCATTTTAAATCGATCATAATGCCATGATTGGGTCGCTAAAAAAGCTACTAATTTGTGTTACTCCCAAAATATTAAATTTGAAGATTGAAAATCGTTTCATTTTACCTTTAAAGAATTATATTTATTTCATGAAAATGATCAAAATGAGAGGTTTTCTCATTTTGATCATTTTCATGAAATAAATATAAGCTTTGCAACTTTTTTGTTAATTATTTCTGTTCCAAATGACTTCTGACCTCCAAACGTGACAATACGGAGCTCTAGATTTAATTGTGCAACCCCTTGAAAATAGATCATATATGTTTACTATTTTCTCTAAAGTTGTGGTGTTGTCTTTCAGGTGCTCGTTCCACAAAATTGTGTAATTACTCGGTCGTTCATCCAAGGCATCCGCTATCATAATTTATCATTGAAATAACGAACGAAGTAACCTGGCGGTGTATTATGACTCCACGTGTATGACTCGCGCCGATTACAGATTGTTTTAAATATTTATTCCAAAAAAAAACCTTATATCCATACTGGTCAAGAGGCAGTCAAATGTGTGCCCTTGAGATATTACGACATAAAGTCATTCCGTTGTAAAACAATGCAAAACTTCAGCCTTCGTGAATTATTTCTTAAACAAACAATAAATTTCATTCTGGAAATCAAATCTAAAAATAAAATAACGAAATAAATTGGCATCCCGTGGTAAAACACACTCTCCGTGAATTATTTCTGTTATAATAAGACAATCACGGTACATTCAATAATTTGACCACTTTATGCCATAAACTTGCTGTCCCGCCAATGTAACACACGATATATATTCAATTATAGTTCTTGCTGCCATTTATAAGATTAATACGTAATATGCTTTCTGGTAGGAGTTACGGTTTTGTAATTGGAAACCCTTCTTCAAGACACGCCCTTCTCGTCGTGTAAATAATTTTTTTAACACAGTTGTGGTCAAACGTGTAAAGAACTGGTTTTCGTAATGAATATCTGACATACTGTACGCATGACGTTAAGCAACAAATTAATCAACCAATTATTCAACCAATCAATCATCAATCAATCAATTTTAGAAACACAACACCGCCATCAAAAAATGGTATGCACACCTTACTACTTAGTTCAAATCACAGACAGTAATTTATTGCTTCATGATTCACCAACAGACATGAGTAGCAGTTTTGCTGTTCTCTCTGTCTTGCTTCCAGGTAAAATCTAAGATTGGTTTTCAAACTTCATATATTGTAAGAAGTAAAGGTTTACGCTAAAGAACCGGTATAATTATTGTGCAAAGCCTGGGAGTCTAAGTATCGTTATCGCCTTCGGGAACATTCTGCAAAAGGTTGACTATCCTGAGTAAAATGTCATAACCTAAACAAAACTTGTTTTATTTTATCGATAAAATAGACATTTTTCTTTAGTACAATTAACAAGTAGCGTTGAGATTTTCACTGCAGTGCACTATCAACATCTATCAGGGGTAGTATAAAATCAATGTGGTTAAACGTTTGATTACTGCTATGTCAACATTCACTCACTCAGTCTTCTGGTACTTGAGAATCAAGAGATCTCTACTTGACTCAAATGATGTATTGGTGGCCAGTCAGTCCACTGTTTTTCAACTCTTTCTCAACAGTCCTGCACCAAGAATCTTAAGGTGGTCCGGAGTTCCTCTTTCTTTTTGGGTCCACCGAAGTGCTGTTCTTGCTAATGCGTAATGTGACAGGCGACGAACATGTCCCAGCCAGCTCCATCGGAGTCTCTGGATTGTCTCTTGAACTTTATCCATTCCTTTTATGTTCATTCCGTATACTACGTTAGTTAGTGGCATAGTAACATAGTTTACGGAGCAAACAGAACAGAACTTGCTCAGGTTCTTTTGCAGAAACCACATATTCTCTTATTTTGTATAATAGTCTCCTGTGCAGTACCATCTCCATAGCTTGGAAGGAATAAAGTATTGCAACATGAAGTTCTTTAAGTCACAGCTAAAGTTTTAATCTCAAAACTGAAGATTTTTTCATTACTGTAAAATATTTATTAATGAATCAACTTGTTTTATCATAATTGTAAATCATTCAGCAAATGTAATTTTGGAGCTACGTTATTAAGTTTATTGATTTATATAAACTTTGGAAAGAAACACGTTATACATTACATGTATGTTTGTCAAACAAATCTGTTTTCATTGTCAAAACTTCTGCATATTGAAAATTATTTATTTGTCATTAATCTTACAGTTTTTGCAATTAATAATTGATTGATCTTGTATTTGTTTTTGTCTCGCCTGTAACGATAGTTGCTGGAGGCGAGACATATGGGAATCAGGCGGCGGCAGCATAAATACTTAAGAGTCAATTAAAAGTGAAAACATAAATGAGACACTTTCTGCAAATCATGAAACTATTAATGATATAAAACAACTATATTACAAACCTTTTACTGAACATTTTATTGAGAAGCAAGTTATGAAACTCAGTGGTGTAGTAGGGGTAATTAAGCTGATATTACATAGTTCTGATGCTCTCGCAATCTGAGGTTTCAGAAAACTTGTTCTAGGTTTTTCTTTTAATTAAATCAATGAATAGGTAAATAAAATATTCTCTAAGAATTAAAAATGTCTGTTTTTATCTTTTAACGTCTGTTATTAAAATTTGATGTCTGTTTTTGTTTTTTATGACTGTTTTCAGTTTATCGTCTGTTCGTTTTTGTCCAAATGATTTTTTGTTCTTAAAGGTAACGTCTGTTTTTAATTTTGTTAATTATTGCCCAAATGGCTGCCCATAGAAATGATTGCCTGTTATGAAATTTTGAATGCATCATCACTATTGTGGATAGTAACTCTTGGCTATCGAAGATGGTATATATAAAAATTGATATATGCACTGTCTGATTTTGTTATTCTTAATTTGTAAGGGGGTATATATTAGGGCGTTTTGGGTTATATACTTTGTAAGAGTTGTTGTTGTTGTTATTATTGTTTTATATTTACACGTTTTGAATGACAACAAATGACTTCACAAATCAACTGGTTTAATAAATGTCTTCCAAGCTCAATTAAAAAAGGGGAAAACATGTACATGACGAGAATCTGGTAGACTACATTTCTTTTAAAATACAGTTCATTTCGTTGTTCAAAATTGTATTTAGTCTATTCAGGGCAATAAAAAGAACATGCTTATTTTGTCGTTTTTAAAACGCAGGCCATACAAAAGTTACCAATTATCCCTTCAGTGTCTTTAAATAAAATTCCAGAAAAATACAGGAAAGTGATATTTCGTACAATGAAATATTGAACATTAAAGAAAAATCGGTCATAGAAATTCAGATTCGTACAAATTGCAGGTAAAAATTGTAATTAAAGTAAGCGCAACTGTATCCGAACGCACCCATTTTATTGCGAAATAAATTTATTGCGGGATAAAACTATTTTTTACTGAGGGATGGCTTGACACTTCTATGTTGTGTTATAGAAATTGCTCACCCGTGTTGTCCTGTTGTTGACAGGCTGAAAATTAAAATAGATGTTAAATTGGTATTAATAATACATACCCGTAGCCAGGAGGGGGGGGGTCGAGGGGTTCGGACGACCCCCCCCCCCCTTGAAAACGATTAAGCACTATTTAAACTCAGAATCACAATCAATATAAACGCTTATGACCAGTTTAAATAATTCAGAGCTTCCTCTCCCCCGCCCGTGAAGAGCGACTCGCTAGTCGATTTAACCCCCCCCCCCCCCCACTGAAAATTTTCTGGCTACGGTATGTAATATACATTAAATAATTAAAAATATAAAATGACGAAGCCCCTTTTAATTAGTGACCAACTACGTTTTTGTCTCAGGCAAGGGTGGTGAGAGGCAAACATAATTTTCCTATATGACCTAGTTTTTTTTAAATGTACGCATCCTTTAAGATACGAAAAACATATCTCCAAAACAAAGAATTTCACTGCACTCACACTCCAATAAAAAAGTGTTTTTATCCTTTACGGAACTAATAATGTAGACATATATGGCATATACCTCTATTTGGTTGCTATGCAACAAACATGTTTTGATTATTGTGTACACACCCGCTGTCTCAATACTAGTTTTATTTGTGAAATTTCGAAATACTTTTCTAAGTGAAATGTTACTTGTTGTGGTTTTTCCGATGAGTGTTTTTATTGACATGCGCATGCCATTTTACATTGAATATTTGTCTTTCTATTTCCCTGTTCCTAGTTTATTTACATTAGCATCAGGAAGTCGACCACATGGTTTATTTTGTAATTGTAGAGAATGCATAGGGTTAAAAGTGAGAATTAAAGGTGTCTGTTAAAATAAGATACATGATTATGAACTTTAAATGTGAATTATATTTGTTAACAACTGGTATTTCCGCTCTATTTATATGCATAGACAGCTAACATGAATTGTTAATAACGTTACAATCGGCATTACATGTTTGTTCATAACAATCAAATTATAATTAAAATTATATCTTTTACTTGCCCTTAATTTTAATTAGATTGGTCCATCACTTTTTTGTGCCAATCAGAAACAAGTACGTCTGCTTTTTAAAATATCACGGACACTACTTTTCCGTGTTTTGCGAAACAGGTCATGTCTTCGTAACTATATCTAAGGTTGTGTCCTGGTTCAAAATTTTGATATGTCATGTGTATTCCAGTTATCGATAATTTTTTGTTTTACGCCAAATTAAATATCCCAGTTATCGATAATTTTACGAACAGAAATAAATATGCTTCTTTATTAACATCTATCTTTTTGTTTTTAACTAATATGTAAGCAGTTGTAATTCTTTGTTTTGTAACATCTGGGTACTGGGAAGGTTTCAAAATACAGAGCTGATCAGCGCGTCCCCAGGTGGCGCAGAGGACAGATCCTCTCGTTGTGGGTCTTGTCAGATTATAATACGAAAGCTCGACCGCGAACCATTGTGAGTAATGTCTTTGGAGGTTGCCACTGTCCTTGGACGAAAATCATTCTTTCTGTAATTTTCGCAAAAGAAGTTGGCGAGTTTAAGCTGCTACAAAAGGATTAATTTTCAATCATAGAAGCGTGTTTTGGCAACATTTCTGTTTTTACGTTCCGTCTTTTTTGCCTTATTAAATATTTCCGAGTGACAAGAGTGTCCGATTTAAAAATTAAAAAGGATATTGTCTTTGTTCTAGCTAATAACATTTTCTCGACTAACGTGGTTTTTGGTCAAATCATTTGTTACTTTTGTTCAGTATAAGGATAATTTTCCATAGTACCGGTACTTAAGTACAAACTTTATATTATTTAACAAACGTAAAGGCTCTTTGTCTTGGACCTGCGTGTGCCGTCTCAAATTCTTAATAGCTTCCGGTAGCTTGAAAGTCCAACTATATGTAAACATAAGCCTTAACCTCATAGAAACAGTGTTTATTTTTCCACAGTATTGCAATTTTATAATATGTCCGATAACTATTAAGAATATGTTTCAAACATGCGCTTAATATATAAATTTCAATTTAGAAGCAGTTCTTTTTTGTCTATAATTTTCCAAATTGACAACATAAAATGACAGCACTTGAATTTTGAACGAAGACTTGCCAACGAGTAATTAAATAGTAACATTACATATTGTGGTTTTTATGAATGTTTTAAACTAATTTGAATATGTCATTGTTTTGATTATTTTTTTTTAATCTTGTATTCTTGTTAAAGATGAGAAGGATGTTTTAAAGTATTTGTCAATGACATGCAATAATGTATCACCTACTGCAAACATAAGGATAAAAACCAAATAATCTTCGTTTATCTTACTACAAACGGTTGTTTTCTTGCGTGGTTATTAAATAATCAAGTTACATAGAAAGAATTTGTTTTTATAGCGCCAGGCGTGTAATTGTTTAGCCGCATCAAAACAAGAAATACGTGAAATATATGATGCATATGGTGTTTCATCCTCACAAGTCAGGGTTTCTGTGTCCACACGGACACATGTGGACACAGAAACCCTGACTGGTGAGGATGATGGTGTTTTAAGTTGGTATATCATGTTGGGCAAGTTTTTTGGAGAAAGCTAGCTCTTTCAATGCTAAAAATCACCTTTGGTTTTACCTTTACAGTGGCATTCAAAATTATCTGCCCCTTTGTCCTTCTATTTCTCCTTCGATGTATTGTTTTAATACTCATTTTCGTCCTGAATATAGTTACAAAAACTGGTCGCTGGAAGTAAAGCGACTGCTATTACAATGAAGACAAGTAACTGTCCGAGGCTAACCGAATTGTCTTTGGTCTATTCGCCCTCATAGTATTAAAAGGTCGTATATGCATAAAATCTCACTTTCTGGTTTTCAATAAAATAACAAAAATATGTTTCTTCGCAAAATGTCTAAAGTCTTTTCATTTTTAAAACTGTCTAGTAATGCAAAATATGATTCCAATAAATAAAATCTTTTATTTTAAGCAAAAACTGCGGCTATATCAATGAAAAATAAAAAAAAATTAAAGATAGGCCTTCTTTTCAATTTCCATTGAATCAGGGTTCATAATAAAAGGTTGTATCTGCTTTATACGTCTTTATACAGCAAAAGTATTTTCCGTTTTTTATTCAGAAGGTCGTAACTGAAAGTTACTGTCAGTTTCAGTGCACATATTTATATAGTTTTTTATGTGTCATATTTTTTGGTATTCCAATATATATAATTTGAAAAGAAGGATAAATGCAGACCATAGAAATGAGGCTGAAGTTTATAGAAATAGGGCAGAAGAAATTAGCATGTCACAAAAACGACAAAATATATCATCCAATCAGGATCAACGTATCAATGGTCAATCATGTCAAATATATTCACTCAACAATTTTATTCTGAAATCAGTGTTTTTGTTTGTTTTTGTTTTTTTTTCTTTGGTTTTTTAATGCCAATTTCATCAATGCTGTATCAAGGAAGCCGGAGTACTCAGAAAAAAACTTCGGAATAAAAACTGGTAATCCTTGTCACATATGGTAATCAAATCAAGCGCTTTGCAAGTTATATGTAAAATAAAGCTGACATTTTAAAACTTAAATCTACCTTTGACAATAAATGTGCGTCTAGAGGCCTAAATAAATCAAGATTTTCGATGAAACTGATTATTTATTGTTGCTTATTTATTTTGCTTAACTTACAATGCTGAATCCGACAAAAATCATGATAGTCTTAAATTCAAATTTATTTCCGAATTGTAGCTCAACACAAAATAATATGATCAAAAAGAATAATACAACAATACTCAAATAACTAACGAAATAATATATCCCTTAAGGATCTTTTGTAAATCATTGTATTTAGCATCAGAAATTGGAATTTTTCTGCTGTAAAGCTTTTCAAGTTTATATCCCTCAATATTACCTACACTTTTTCGTCTTCCATGTCTCGTTGTAAGGGTTTTGTAAGGATCATCGAAGTTTTACTTAAAATGTATTTGGTATTGTGTGTCCTTTTTGTATTGGAAACTTTGACTTTTTCCTAAACATGATAATGAGTAACTCAACGGGTGTCTAATTAGAGGCAGGCACATCTTACTAGCTTACTGAGTGCACCCATGGTTTATATTAGGTACGAGTTACTTTCTTTCTGTTTTTGTGTTTTTGGTTTTTGTGTTGCTTTGTGTATGTTTGTCTATATCCGGATTTGGAACTATCCATGACTTTTTGGCTCTTGTTGTTCAGTCGGATTTCTTTGCAATTTTTCTTTGAACACTTGTCCATACGATTTGTTCCCCTTGACCATCTGTCTTTTTGTTTGTTACAATCTTTTGTGCGAACTCTTTGAAGTTCAAATCATTACTGACTTTATCTCTTTTACAACATATTTAGCATTACTTCTCTTTGCATTTTTTTATGGCAGTGATCCAATCAGAAAAGGGGGGTGGGGGGGTGGGCAAGATCATTTCTGTTAATGTGTTTTAGGCATTTTTACATGTGTGTTAACTGTTGTTTTCAAATAAAGCAACTGTTAACTGTTTTTCAACCGTTAGCTGTTGTCTGTTTTCTTAAAAATTGATATTGATGTTAACTGTTATACTGAAAATAAAAATCCTGTTTGCTGTTAATGGTATTGCCCTTTAATGAGATTCTGTTGTTATCTGTTTTTTCGATTTTTGAACTCCATGTTTTCTGTTTTCTCATGTAAATTTCTGTTATCTGTTATCATTATTTTCAATTTACTGTTATCTGTTTTGGGAACAATAAAAAAATGTTAATCTGGTAATGGATTTTTTGCCCCTCTGGGGGAGAGGGGCAAAAAATTTTTAACTTTATAGCAGAGCTTTCAATCGTTGCATGGACGCTATCGCTTTCCATCTGTGAGTGTCCTCAAAATAATTATGTAAGAAAAATAGCAAAGAAAACCGATGAAACAACAAAAGCCAAAAGTCAAGGGACAGTTACAAATCCGGATATAGACAAACATACAACGCAACACAAAAACAGAAAGAGTGTACCCCGAACCCAATAAAACCATGGGTTCACTCAGGTGCTCCGGACGAGTAAGCAATGCCTGCCTCTAATTAGACACCCGTCGATTTACTCATTGTCATTTCTAGGAAAACGTAAAATCCAGGAATAGGAAGCACCACCTATGACTCAGCGAAAATGTCTGATCATATTTGAGAGGTTGATTTTCCATAGCGATCAATAAAGTCATGGCGACGACCATAGAATTTATGGAGAGATAACATCAACCTCGAAACAACAAACCCTTGTTTGAATATTTTAGAAGTCAACAGCAGTGATCGACCTAGATAATCCGAATACCTATCGCAGGATCTAGAATAACGTATAAGTTGTGAAATGTACACACCATACGCTGGAGCTGCTGGAATGTTGCTCTCGATGAAGGGGAAGTTGACAATTGGAAAGTTGGAGTCATCACGTTTGTGTAGAGTCTAATTTGTAGTTTTCCTGAGTCTATTTCTAAACGTAGGTCTAAGTAAGAGGCTGACAGTGTATTGGTGGTGTCTTTAATTTCAAGCTCGATATGGTAAATACAATCCATTATATTAATCACAGCATTGTAAGGTTGTATCTACTGATGCTTTTTTTCAAAGGGGAATGCCTAGCAGTACAATACCGAAATAAGAATCTCCTCCAATATTACACATTTGGAAATAAAATGAAGTGTCTTGGTAGTTATATAATGATTTTATCTATAGAATGATGCTAAAATATTACACTTAAACATAATTGGTTGGGTCTGAATTATATGGTCGTATCTGCAGTTTGTTTTTCAACAACTTTAGTCGATTTAATTTTTATTTACTCAAAAGTTTGTTGTCATACTTTTACGAAAAACTGATGGTTTCTGTTTTTTTTTACAAAAGATATTTGGTATAACACTTTAATTGGATCCATTTACGTACCATTGTTCATTTCATTAAACATGTGTTATTCATGGAAGAGTTATCAGATACGTCTACAAAAAATAACAGGAAGCTGTTTTTCTTTCTCTTGAAAGGTCGTAAGTGGTAGTTACAACCTTCTAATTCTAAGAAATTCCAGTCATGTAGATACGACAAATTTATAAATTGTGTTTCCATGGAAACTATTCAAAATACACCTTAAGTATTTTGAGAAATGAAAAAGGTTAGTATATGCTTTATTAAAATAAGAAAAAAGCTTTTTTGGCGTATCTACCACTTAAGACCTTCTAATACTATGGGGGCGAATTATCTTATTTTTACCTTGTATAGTTACACAAACTGGTCGCTGGAAGTTTTGTTTGTTTGTTTGTATGATGTTTAACGCCACTTTAAGCAATTTTTCAGCTATTTTTTTTTTTTGGCGTCCAGTTTTTATTGGGGGAGGAGGATGGAGTACCGGGAGAGAAAAGTGATAAAAGTGTTTATTTTTTAAATTACTACAAAAATGCCAGACAATTTTTTTTCAATCTGAAACGCTGTATTTGAAATAGAGTTTTGTGAGTTATTTTTGTCAAGTTTCAATCAAACTTTCGTTGATAATGAAGAACACGTTACGTTAACATTGCGCTGACAAAGTAACTAAAAAGCCATCATTCAAACTTAAATCGGGGATAAATTCGTTATACACGTTCAAAATCTACATGTAAAAACGAACTTACAATAATGATTTTAGCACAGCCTTACAACAAGTACATTTAAAACAGATAGTACGGATTTTACCTGTGCATTTTTATTGTGATTGTCAGTGGATGATGTCATTTCTAACATAAACCGTATAACAAGCTATAGTTCGCACGGTAAGCTTCTCTTTTCTGTTCTCCAAAAATATGTTTATAAATTTTGCGTCTACTCTATGTTAAAATTGAATTTTGACTTAAATCTTTTAATTGGTGGTGTTTCGTTATTGTTTAGACGTGTAGCTTAGACTGTTTTCAATAGTTTGTGGTTGTTGGTTCCTGAAATCCTTAAATTGTTTTTCAATCATATAATACCTAGTGGAATATAATTTTTATTTGAAACTTACATTAAATAAATATTTTATGCAGACAATATTTTGTAACAATACATGCATATATACATGTACACACAATAAAGGGAAAACAAGCACGTCTGGAGATCTTGGGTTTTTTTTGTTACATGTCTGCTGATATTATTTATGTGTTTTATGAACCATATTATGCAATACTATATCCTTTTCCCTTAAAAAAAATACATGTACAATTGTATTTTTTATGCAGACAATATTTTGTAACAATACATGCATACATACATGTACACACAATAAAGGGAAAACAAGCACGTCTGGAGATCTTGGGGTTTTTTTTGTTACATGTCTGCTGATATTATTTATGTGTTTTATGAACCATATTATGCAATACTATATCCTTTTCCGTAAAAAAAAAATACATGTACAATTGCGCATTTGAAGATTAAATTAGTCATTAGTTTTGTTAAATGTCAAGTGCAAAAATAAATTTCCGTTGTGTTTATTACTAGCGTTCAAATAGGTTGACCTATTGTGTTGTCACTATCATTATTATCTTGACTTAATTTGTTTATTTAACTTTAAAAAATGTTTTCACTTAGAATATATGTTAAAGGTATTGACAGACTGGGAAATATGCCTGTGAATTGATCTGCTCACTTTTTATCCATTAGTCAACCGGAATATATGACAGGAATCTAATTCTTCAAAATACTAGTTGATAGATGGCTGGGAAATAAGGGAATAAATATGTAATACAAACAGAAGAATTATAAATTTCTATGTGTCTTCTATAAAAACGGTTATACCAAATCTAAAAAAATATTACAGAATATTATATGAAACAATTCGACCTCATAATCAGTAAAGAAATGAATATATTTTGAAATTTTAGAACACGCTAATACAACATGAAATATTGCAGAAACGACAAATTCACACAACAGATAAAAATAGCTGTTATGGTTATTAATGTCAATATGACCGTATGATAGCACGTTTTTATATATTTAAAGTGACACAGTTTTTATCACATTTAAAATCTAAAATTATATTTTATTACGGAAATAATACTTCATATATCTTTTGAACTTACAGGCTAAGTTATTGCGGAACACTTAAAGATAAGGAAGAATTATTTCCGACTTTGCTTACGCTCTTGAATTTTAAAGACGTTTCCAATTTTAGTGGATATATGGCGATTCATGAATATACACGTAAAGAAGATGCTGCATGATAAGTAAAATTAAATGAGTTAAAATGAACACGAACGTGGAAGACACGCCATTATTAAATGTGGTAGATTTTCACAACACTCGTCGAACGTTATGGCCATTTTCCTCATGGACCCCAGTAGAACTACTTGTTATCCTAAATACTGTGGCAGTGATGGTTCTCCAACCGGTTCAGACATACTATATTTTAGACGAAACTGCTAAAAGACATGGACAGAGTCATATAACTCGACACTCGGACCAATCATGTCATTCATTGAACACCAGCGATACAAGCAACATCAGCGATTCCAGCGTAATAATCCAGAAGGAGGCTACTGACACACTATTGTATTTGGGATTGTGCGATAAGTTGGGTTCCGTCTTACCCATATTTATAATAGGATATTTGTCGGACTACCTTGGTAGGAGAGTGGTATGGATCATTTCTGTTTGTGGGACTATTTTTAAAGAAGTGATTCTGATGGTGACAATTCTTCTCAGACTTCCAATCTGGGTACTTTATATTGGCCAAACTGTTTTTGCCTTGACCGGAACCTATACCGGATCTCTGGTTGCAATCTTTGCTACCATTGCCGATGTTACGGTTCCGGGAGAGAAAAGAGCTTTCAGAATTACGCTCGTTCAATGTACTGGAATGCTCACTTCAGCCGCTACAACTTACGTCATGGGATATTGGGTATGGACAGAAAACTACAGCGAGCCTATTATTCTGTCATTGTGTGTTTCTGTCTTATCCATAGTTCTTAGTATATTCATTTTAAAGTCTCATGCTGCACCTGGATCTCAGCGAACGGACATTTTAAGTCCACTGAAACTCTATTTTCGAACAAGAGATCAAAACAAAAGGCGAAAATTGTTTCTTAGTTTGTTAATTTTTTTACTGTCATCTTCTTGTCTTATGGGAAAACTTGAATACCAGACATTATTCTTAATGCACCAACCAGTGTGCTGGAATGAGTTGGATGTGCAAATAATGCATGCCGTACAAACATTGGTGAATACAGTGTGTGTCGTTGTGGTTGTAAGATTGTTTTTACGATATGCACAAGATATTGCGATAGTGGTGCTAGGTTCGATCTCGGGCATTATATCGATGATAATACTCGGTTTATCGGTTAATAGTGCGATGGTTTATCTCCGTAAGTTACCAATAATGTTGTTTACAACTTGCTTTAATTTATAGTCAACCTAAATACAATTTAATCCTTTATTTGCCGCCCGCTTTTTTCTCTTGTCTAATTGGAGGGGGGGGGGTTGAATGATTTGATTTTAATTTGATTAGTTTATAGTTCGTTTTTTATCTTTTGCAGTTGATGCCGTATGTAGAAAATCTAAAAACATCAAGTTATTTGGTTTGACATGATTATAGTTGTGTTTGCTTTTTACTTCGAATGGGATTTAACACCACTTTCATCAATTGTTCAGCTTAATCATGGCGTCCAGTGTTTTTTTGGGATCTGTTATTGGCGAAGCCGACGTCTGGGTGAAAATCTAATTGTTACGTTATTTTTGATTGGTTGACTGTTTCATTCATTTTTCGATGAACGGATCTAGTATTTGATTAAATGTTGCAAAATATAGTGCAATATAAATAAAATAAACAATTTGAAAATCAAACATATTATTTTAAAAAGTGAGATTAAAAGTAATATAAGCTGTTTCTACGGTATTCGTCGTTGTATGAACTTGCCAACTTACTCAAAAACTTAACATGAAAACCCTTCTCTGGTTTCATTTAGTTTGTGAGTCAGTATAGGTCTCGTTCATACACTGATGAATTATGAAAAAAATCCAGTATTTATTCCTACACTTGATCCAAAATAAGTAAAATATTTTATGATTTCTGTTTGTATTATTTTTTATTTCAGATGTGTGTTTTGGCTTTATTTCCATAGCAGTATTTCCTGTCTTGCGTGCAATCATGTCAAGGCTGGTTGAACCTGGAGAACAAGGTATGTTCAGTGCCCTCGTTTTCAACTAAACATCATTATTAACAAGTTAAGATTTTAATTTGAGTTTATTCCGTCCCTTTTCACAAATTATATATGTGGAATTATATAGTATGCGCTGTTGAGGACAATAGAACTTTTTCATTATTCGATTTGCAATGTACGATCACGTTGGATTCCTTACAGGTTTCGATAAATTCCATAATTAATCCAACAACTTTTACCATAACAGCGTTCTTATTTCGGGCGTTCTGATTGGATGCCGGAACAAATAGAGATGAAAACGATTAAACACATCTCAAATCATGCAGTCGTCTCGAACCGAAATGATCCGAAATCATCCATTTACATAAGAGTGAATAGTTCTGCTCAACGCGACCTAATGGTGCTAGGTGACTACAATAAACATGCATTTTTTCTTACTACTTTTGTTCAGCCACTTAATACTTCGTCGCATTCCGCAAACGTCGTTTCTGACTACAATATCATCGATCGAGTTAAGAATCAACATGGTTTATTTCCAGGTTCTTTGTTTGCAAGCATTGGTTGTTTAGACGAACTGATTTCGTCTGTTTCTGGTGTTGCTTACGGCAAACTGTATGGATGGTCAATCGGCTGGAATGGCGGCCTGATATTTCTCCTGATGGCGGGAGTGTTTTGTGTAATATTGGGGTGTTCTGTGTAAGTTAATGTAATTTATAATGTGTAGAAGTATGCGCAAAAAACTTTGCATACATAAATTTGGCGAACGTGCCTTGCAGACACAGTTTTGTTATTAACTTTTTTCTGAGAAATAAACTGTGAGTTCAGTTGTTGTCGGTTGGGTCAATTTAAGATCATTGTAAGCTAAGAGTTTTTAATGAATTTTTTTTATTTGTTAACAATATCTTATATCAATAAAAATTATTCGGAGTTATAAGCGCTGTCCCACAATGTACCGCATGATTTGATGATCATATCATTTGTCAAGTTTGCCTTCCCAGATTCACAGAAGCGATTAGAGAATTGTAAATATACACAAGTGTAGTATATATAAATTATCCTTTTTTTATTTTATTTTTCAGGATACTGTATACGTGGTTGAAAAGCGACTCCAGAGCGTAATTTTTCTTCTGAAACTTCAAAACACCTGTGACTATAAGGATTTGTCTGCATTCATAAAACATAAATTTAAGTTATATTAACTCATATCCGTTGGCAGTTTTAAAGCAACCGACAGTTTAGTTCAATTATTTTTGTTATGGCAGTCGTTGAGGGATAGTATTATATGGAGATGTATATGTCTTCCTTCTTATTTGTTATTATATATATACATAATCATCACAATGTTTTACTACGTTCTATGGGTCTTCTATAAGACGGCAAATGTTGGAGAATCACGAATAAACTCATCTTCGCTAGCCAGGTGTTACGATCAGGTCCCCCATCTCTTTAGATTAGAAGATAAGAGTATCGAAACCCTTGGCTAGCGAAGATGGAATAAACCGTTTAGCGTATAAAAGTTAAGTACCCTACCAAGTACTTGCCATTCTTTTGTATTCGTATTTTGTTTTGCCTGACACTGCCTTATTGTTTTATTAATATTAGCCAAAGCTCATTTTTATTAAAACTAATGTATTTTTCATTTGTTTTCCTATCTCGGTTTCGATTTGTCGTTATTGTGTTTTTTATGCAATAATGACCGCGTAGGGCTCGTTATGTGTTCCAATATGATACTTGCATTTTGTGTGTTTATAATATTGGCAAATTAAAGAATAATATTTTTACTTTGTTGTTTTACTTAACTGTGTTTATTTAAATAATCTTGGAGTTTTAGTCATACCAGGACGACCAATATAGCTTTATTTTAAACAGTAAACATTGTGTGGGTGTATGTGACATCATGCCTCTTATACCATCAAGAACGTCCATGATACGCCATGATGTCTAAGAATTGATTGTTGGCGTAAGAAATGTAATCAATATAATATTCTTGAAGTACGGTTGCACATTTACTTGAAGCGGAAAAATACACTGACGTAATAAAAAATGCATGAACAATGAAAGCAGTTACATCCCCATGATTGATACACGTCACATAAGCAACAAACAAGCACGACATAGAAACGTTAAATAACAATAACCCCTTTGAACAGAGGCGTGTTATCCTGCTAGCTATTGACACCAGTCGTCTTGTGGTCAAAATTGGCGATAAGTCACAAACTAGAAGATGGTCGGATTACCCCCCCCCCCCCCCCACCCCCACTCCTTTCCCCCAACTGCGGCAGTAAAACTGGCAATCATTGTCAATTAAGATTGGAAGTCGATTACAAATGCCCGCAGTGAGCCTCGAAACTGCAACCTCAATGTTGACAGACCACGTGATCAATAGTAGATTAACTACCTTATTAAACACTCGACAACCGAGGTCACCTAATAGAAATATATTCTAGCTACTATTATGTAAAAGTACACAATATAGAGGGTCGAGTTTTATTTAGGCGAACGTGCCAAATGCCACTTCGTGTTTGGCTTCAGTCATATTTTATTCACATAGAATGGTCGGAATGGGTGTGTTAATAGACAAACACATTTCTCTGTACATAAACGTAAGAAATATTCAATATACTAAAGTATATTTTCTGCATTTGACATAACGATACTGTCAGAAATAGAAAATTATAATGTAATAAAAAAATACATTACATATATTAAGCGAGAAGTATTTCAGAAAATTACTGGACAAGAAGAAGTGCCTATCAACAAGTCTAACAGGCGGACAAATGGGCGAGAAAATTTGCTTGCCTTCAGTAAATTTTGTAGAGGTGGCCGAAAGGTCGAAGAATTTAGCCGTTTTCTGTATTTTTATTACACTTAGGCATCTTAAAATGAAGTCCTTAACGTCCAAGTAGCGTCATGGCCATTTCAACACCAAACACATCAACACGTATAATCAGTGGCCACACTTCAGTATTATAATCTGAAAACTGGCCCTCTCTTTCCGCACCTCTATATTAGCTGCCTAGCTTCAGATTCATCTAGCAGCGATGTTTCACTTTTCTTGTTATTTGTAGAAACAATCGCTTACTGGAACACATAGACATTAGAGGCCGCGTGTGCCAGATAAGAGAAAAGTGTATAAAAGCCATTCATTGTTATAACAGCGGGCAGGGTGTACTCGAATCCAATCTCAATTGACAAGGATTGCCAGTTTTCTTACCGAACGTCGGGTTTTTTTCAACTGTGTACTACAGTTTCCTCCCCAGTAAAAACTAGACGCCAAGATATTGGTGAAAAATTGCCGAAGTGGCGTTAAACATCATTCAAACAAACAAACCAATCATTTTTAAACTAAGTACGACTGGAGTCGAGCACACCTTGTCTGAAGTCGGACTCGAACTCAAAACATTAGTTTTGACACGCCTGTGATTTGTAGTAGATGG
Organism: Limnoperna fortunei; assembly: GCA_944474755.1. Taxonomy (NCBI): domain Eukaryota; kingdom Metazoa; phylum Mollusca; class Bivalvia; order Mytilida; family Modiolidae; genus Limnoperna; species Limnoperna fortunei. The sequence goes on from OX104113.1 coordinate 63,675,024, forward strand.
TTAACTATCTAGTCCAACGCATAATAACAAAAAACCTCATAGTTTATGTTTTTTAACAACATCGGGATAACATCCATAATATAGGTTTACTTTCGTTTTCGGTTTGTGTACATCACGTGATTGACGGCGGCACTGGTGCAAAATGGCTGAACAGCATTGAAGTTGTTGGAACTTGTTAGTTACAGAAAATAGGCACATTCCATAGATATGGCATCGAAGACAGCGCCTAAGAGTCAACTTAGGTTGGAATGGGTGTATGGTTATCGTGGCCATCAATGCAGAAATAATTTATACTACAATGCTGGCAAAGATATCGTATATTTTGTTGCCGGTGTAGGTATTGTGTATAACCATACGGAGCACAAACAGCGGTTTTATTTGGGCCACGATGATGATATTTTATGGTAAGGATAAGGAATAATGCATATAAATATTCTAATTATTGAATATTTCCAAGAAAGTAGTTAGAATACACAACTGTATCTATTCATGTCACGTGTAACATGTTTGGGCATGCATTTTTGTTGTTATTCTTATAATTTAAACCGAATAATCCATACAGCAAATTTGTTAGAAAATTCTGATAGGTAAAAGAATTATTGACATTATTTGCATTTTCTTATTTGGAATAATGTGTAGCATACTCATGCATATACATTTTTTGTCTCAAAAATAAAAATATTTATTTATTTCAGATTAAAATGTAGTTCTGAATTTAGTTAATTTGATCTGCCACTAAATTACCAGTCCAGCAAATTTGTTAGCCCAATAAGTTTTTTACAAATTTTTACGTGCTCTTCAAGATGTTTGTTAATTGACGACTTTCCAATTTAAAAAGAATGCCACCAAGTGTCCACTTCCGGTACTAAAAACTGCGGCTACAGCCGCAGTTTATCCTGTTGAAAACTTTTGAAATGGACACTTGTCTTTGAAAAATTTTAACGCTTCATGTTGATGACAGGTGTCGAAATCTGAGTGAGGATGTTATTAAAACTCCCTGCTGTGTAAACATGATTGTTAATTAATTAACCAATGCTTATTACCGTTTATGACCCCATTTACCTGATTATAATTTAAGGTAGAACTCCAGCTGTTTTATAGCTTGATTAAACAAGCTTACCAGTGACATCCGTGTTCCGATATTAAAACTCACCTGTTGCTTATGGCTATAGTAACATCTACTAATGAGGTTAATTAGATGAACATTTAATTGGCATAGACAAACAATACAAAACAATGCAAAATCTATATTTCAATAACATACTCTTTTAGTGATGATAGCCATAGTTTTTTTAACTGGAAGTAAAAAGGGAGATAAATCATGTAAAACTGGAAATGGGTCAGTTAAGTTTTTCCCAGTGTGACTATTTACCACATGTATGTCAATGGCACAATATCAAAAACATACAATTTCTGTAAGGTTTACTGGTACTAAGCTACTTACGATTTTGAAATCCCAAAAAGCTTGCACACGAGATTCGCAAAGAACGTGGCATGAGTGTAAGAGATATTTCTGGGATCTAATCATATTTTAAATATACCTTGTTTATTTGTTAATTGCTTATTTATGACCTGATACACATGTATGGTTGTAGGAAAGAAAGTCACAGGAAAAAAAGTCCCAAGAAAAAAAGTCACAATTAATAAGTTGTATTGGTATTGAATGTGTGTTTTTTGCAAGATTTATATTTTTGTGTATGAAAAGTAAAAGTGGATATTTAAAGACATTTAATTTTAAAATATATATTATAACAAATTAACAAAATGCTGTAGTCTATTGTTCTTACCTGCTACTATGGCTTCGTGGCTTCCTCCTTCAATAAAAATTGGACACAATGACATCAGGGCTCACCACACTGGGCGAAGTGGGCGACAAAGTCGACCTACTGGTACAAGAAGTCGCCCTACGGCGCCTCAAAGGCGAAGTCGAAGTCGCCCTGTTATTTCCCTAAAGTCGCCCAATGGTTCATAGTAGATACTTGCATATGATTTGGTCTAAATAATTCACCCAGACTACTAATTTATCAGTAAATGTGTAATTCCAATAAAAACGGCAAACAATATGCGTATTTAACATTTTTTCAAAGGATTTACGTCTTTCAACTGGATTACGCGCCTTTTGTTTATTACTGGATGTGACTAATTACCGGAATTGAACAACGAAGAAAAGTAAAGTACAACGGCCCATACTGAAAAATCGTAATTTGTTTGATAAACAAACACTTTCAATTGGTTTCAAACTTCAGTTCTTTCAAAGCGTATTGTATTTTAACAAATTTTTTTTTGGATAAACATATGAGCTGCACTTGAAAGAATAAAGATGTATAGTAATTATTGACATCATGATAAGTTCTGTAGATGGGTGTCCCATGAAGCAATTTTGATCAGCACAACTTTGTCCAAGTGGAAGTGTGCTGAACAGAAGAATTATTTCTGGGTTTAGTGTTATGTTATTTTATCTATCTTCTTTGAAAATTTTGCTCAGATAAACATGACATGTTCATAACAAACTGTTAGAAATATTATGATGTATACAAGAACTTAATGAATGATGTTTATGTCTACACCTGTACAAATATTTTTAGTTGATCTATTTTTATTTGTGAATACCTTGTATGGCTACAAGTACTGAAGTAGATAGAAAAATAGTCGCTATATCTGGTCCTTTTTTCATTGATTTTATAATAATAAAGGTTATGTGCTATTTGATATTGCATACTATTAATAATAATGAAAAAGAAAGGAAAAAAACTGAATCTAAATGTGTTATGATTTAAAAACACAAGAGAAATAATCCTGGAAAACCACAATTATAACAAAAATGATGTACATGTAAATAATGAAAAATGTATATAACTACTGCGAAAATTAATTATTTGTACGATCCCCCTGACTTCTCCCTAATGTCTCCTGAAGTCTCCCTATCAGGGCCTCACTTCTCCCTGTTTAGCTGCCAGGGAGAAGTCACTTCTCCCTACTTTTTTAGAGTGTGGTGACCCCTGGACATTATTAAAAAGGCTGAAAGTGGCATAAAACAGCATTCAAACAAGAAAAATCCATCATCGAAGATGGCTGCAAAGAATACAATTTATTGTTCAATGTGAAATTGTTTCTGTTATCATTTTATATTACTTATTAATGATTATAATAATTATTTACAGTGAAAGCTGTTGAAAAATATAATGTTAAATATATAATGTTACAATGCCCCTATTAGACTGCATGTGTCAGCTGCAGTCTGTACTAGTACTGTCTTTGGTAGTAAGATATAAAAATGTGTTTTGAAGTGTCCTTATAGAAGTAAATTTATATTTAAAATCTTTTTAATATAGCTTGTCAATGCACCCTGAGAGGATCATTGTTGCCACCGGACAGACTGGAAAGAGTCCATTTATCTGTGTGTGGGATACAAACAGTATGGAAACCATATCGATGCTGAAAGATGGACATCAGAATGGAGTGGCTGCACTCAGTTTTGATAAAGATGGTGGGGTAGGTCAACATTTAATATGCACCTGATGTTGTTTACTTAAGGAATACTTCAAATTTCTGAACAGATTATACGATATAATATGGCTTGGGTCTGTTTACGCCTAATAAACCTGTTTACGTCTAATAAACCGCGTAGCGGTTTATGAATGGTGTAAACAGACCCAAACCATATTATATCGTATAATCTGTTCAGAAATTTGAAATATTCCTTATAATTTAATTTTAACTATAAATCTTATAAATTTTTGCGGTAAAAGCGTCGATGACGTCGTGGAACTATTTGAATTTTAACGGCGTTAGAATAGGTCAAAGGTCACGCAAGTTATTTCTTATAATATGGTTTGCCCGATTTGAATTGACCAATCAGATTTCAGCTTACAAAGCAAATTAAATTATATTTTGCTAGCTAAACACGTTTTCCAGCATTGCCAAATAAACTACATTTTTTTGCTGATATATTTTTTTTTAGATGAATTTAGATTATGAAGTATATGTAACGATGAGTTAATGTTAAAAATGTTGGTAAATTATACCTGTGATCTACATATGCATTTCAGATTTATGATTTAGATGTTGTTTTGTCAATGTTAAGAGAAGACATCTTTATTGAATATTGTACAAAAGTTGACTTTTTGTCATTACAATGAAAACTGTATTTTCCTTTGAATAAGAATGTTGTTCATTCCAAATTAATCAGTAGAAACTCAACCAATTCATCACTGCTTTAAATTGCTAATTTTAAAAAAATATTTTAGAGAGTTGTCTCTGTAGGATTAGATCAACACTCTACAATCAATGTATGGGATTGGAGGAAAGGAAAGATTTTAGCATCTGTAAGAGGCCATACAGATAGAGTAAGTTTAAATAATTGTAACCTTTTTATTAACACAACTCATATAGCAAGTAGAATTATTACACAATAAAGAGTTGGAGAACTTTTTTGAAGGCAGCTTAGAGTTTATTTTCAATTTGGAAAAGGGACAGTATCATATTATTTTACTATCTGTAAATTTTAAACTATCACCTTTATGGTAATGAAACGTGTTTAGTTTTTATTGCAGTTTTATGACATGATAATCATGGAGTTATGCACACTGTGAAACAACATATTTCTTGTATCACTGTTGTCGTCAGGGTTACAATATGTACCTCATGTACATGAAAAGGATTTAATTTGTAATGTTTACGATAACATAATTGCTTGCTAAATCTTATAATGATTAAAGAAATCAAACTTATATATCTTTTTGTAAACATGTACGGCAATCAAAATCAGCTTTAATTCCCTGCTAATATGTAACCATACAGACAAATTACCCAATTCAAGAGGCATATGATGCATGTGTTGAAATACATGTATTTCAATATTCTAGATTTTCTGTATACTTGTACATTTTTTTATAGACAGCTATACTTACCTTTGCTAATTACAATACATCAGTGTAAAAAACTTGATAGTTTTTTTTTTATAAGTAGTGATGCTTATGTATGACATAATACATTGTATTTCTAAAAGTACATTTTTTTCCAGGTATTTGATGTGCAGTTCCATTTATTCAAAGAAAACACAATCGTGAGTTGTGGCGTAAAACACATAAAGTTCTGGTCATTGTGTGGTAATGCCCTTACGCCAAAGAAAGGTGTGTTTGGTAAAGTGGGTGAGATTCAGACCATGTTGTGTTTGGCTTTTGGACCTGATGACACCACTTATACAGGCACACTCAGTGGCGACATATATGTATGGAAAGGAAGCACCCTGGACAACGTGGTGGCAGGAGCACATCAGGTACAGTATAGTTAACTGGAATTTTCATAAATTATATTTAAGTCAACTATATTGTTTAAATATATTTGTAATATATGTATAGATACTTCGTCAGTTTAGAGTGAAGTATTTCTACACTCTCAATAGTAAAAATCAAGATGACAGTAGCTTTAGCAAACATGTTAAAAATCTTGATTATAACTATCAAGTGTATAAATATTGTATGTGAAACTGAAGGAGAATCTGTTTAGTTTATTTTTAACAAGTTTTCTACTTTTTAAAAAAATGATTTTCTCCATCAACATTCATGATGTGCAATCGAATATCCTGTTTATTATATTGACAAGTATTAAATATGTCATTAAAAACTTACAGGAACTTAGTTTTGATGTTCTTGCAAGTCAGTGTTTATGTTTGCATACGTGCATACATGCCAATGCTCCGGATTTTGCCCAGAAGCTCTGGAATTCGGACACGGGTCATTGGAATCTCTAGGATTTCTTTTTTTTCAGTTAGAATAAAAAATCCTTTATATGAATGAAAGAAAAAAAAACCAGAAAAAAATCACTGTAGTAATTCAAGGCCTGATTCACTACTTTAAGTTTGCTCTTGCCTCTTTTGTAACTCAGTAACTAACAACCTACAAAACATTCCCTTTGGCAAGGGCTGCATTTAGTATGATTTTGCATTCATCTATGATATCATGTTGAAAACCTCTCTTCAAAATAAAGACTCTCCTTAAATTTAAGTTGTTAGTCTAAATTCATTTATTATTAATTAGAAATTTCGCACTCTGGAGACACCCTCAAATACCCTAGAAATGCTCTAAAATCGTTTTCAGCTGGAATGGCTTCACTGGGCCCACTTGGAGACCTTAAGCGATTCCCAGACTACTTGCCGAAATTATCAGGAATTCTACAAAAAATATGTTTGCAAGTATGTGTTTGCTAGCAACATTGTTATGGACATACAATCTAATTAAAATTAAAGGCTACACTTGCTCCCCCTTTTTTTTATTGTCACTGCAACAATAACAAAAAGGGGGAGAGAAAGTGAAAGATTTAATTTTTATTAGATTGTAGGACATACATTGGGGTGTCACTTCCAGGGAGTGCTTATAATTCCCTATCGAATAAATAATTCGCAATCAATTTCGGCAGGGGAGGTAGGGAAATTCACCAAAAATGAGAGAAATATAGATTCGGAAGTTTGGCACGTGATTCTAGCGCTTGAAAAACACAAGATTATCAATAAAAATTTACATATACAAGTACATCTATTTCCATCAGTCATGATGGTCAAACCTGAGTTTAATATAGGTATGTAGATAAAACTGACACTTTCTGTGGTTTTTTTCAGAGGGCAATTATTTATATCTAATGATCTCTTCATATTTATTCTGTTAGGGAGCAGTTTACACCTTAGACATAGGAGAAAGTGGGTATGCCACAGGAAGTAAAGATGGTTGTGTCAAATTGTGGGATCCAGATTTTAAGAGCATCACCAGCATAAATATAAGTAATAGTCCTGAAGGATATAAAGGTATTGGAGAAATTTTGAAATAGACGTTAATTGTATAATTTACTATTTATATAGACCCTTAAAACTTGTTTTTGTACGATTTCTATAAAAAAAGATTAATAATGTGATTATTTTTTTTATAAAATCGTAAAATATGAGTATTATTACTGACATGTGGTATATGATACCCATCCATTTTTACCAAAAACCAACACACATCACACATACAACAATAATGGAAGCGGGAGGTTTGGCATGCCATAATTCCTGGTTTAACCCTCCATTCGTTTAAAATGCCTGTACCAAGTCAGGACCATTGGTTCTGGACTTTGATATGCAGATTGTCTTTTTTGACAGTTTACACGCTGTTCTGTATTTTGTTATAACCTTCATTGTTATATTGTAACTTGTTAAAATTGTAGGTTTGTGCATTCGAAGTGTCTGTTGGAGAGGAGACAGAGTTCTTGTAGGTACACAAGACAGTGAAATATTTGAAGTAAGTGTTAGGGAAAGAGAAAAACCTATCTGTCTGGTACAAGGTCATGCCGAGGGAGAGTTATGGGCCTTGGCTGTTCATCCCAAAAAACCTATGTTTGCTACTGGAAGTGATGACCAAACTGTCAGGTAGATATATTATTTATCTGGATTTTCATTTTTTTTTTTTGTCAGCAAAAGTCTGCAAGGGCTTAGAATAAACAAACGAAGATTGTATTTTACTAATTATAAAGTAATCTAGAGTTTATTTCTTAGTTACAAATAGGATTTTATTATATAGCTATATACATAGAAATTCTGCTTATTTATATTAAAGTTTCTGCTTTTCTACTACTAATTGATTATTGAACTAATGTTAACACATTTATTAATAAAAAATAAATGAAATTTTCTCTTGTTAAGAACAATATGAGGTGCTTGTTAAACTACAATACTACTAATATGTAATAATGATCAAAAATTTGTTATTTAAGATTGTGGAATTTAAGCAAGTTTGAAATCCTGTCAAAAACTACACTCGAGCAGAAGATACGATCCTGTGCTTTTGACAATGAAGGAAATAATCTAGCTGTGGGGTTTACAGATGGTTCATTCATGGTGCTTAAAACTAAGTATGCAAATTAATAAGTTAGTTAAACTTTAAATATCCTTATTATATTATTTAACTTGTTTGCTTTACAATATCAATGTTCTGCCTAGGCTGCGTATTCACATATTTTATGCTTAAAATGACCTAATCATGCCATAAGTTCACTAAAGTGCATAATTTTCACACATCCTTATCTGTACAGTCGTTTTAGCCAGTCCGTCATTTTCGTGTCTCTTAGATAATTGTTGTCGTTTGAAGCATGAGTGATAAGTTTCTGATTCTCAGGGTTTATCATCTAATCCTAAAGGCTATTGGCTGGTTGTGGAGTATTATAGTAGTGCAAAAATGGCAGCTGTTATTGGCTGAGGCAAAAAATGATCTCTTTCGGTAATGACAAGGACTTTTAGGACAATGCAGAAATGACCCATGCTACCATAGATTTCTGATTTTTAATATTAAAAGTATAATTTATGTTTCGATTCTTGTACCTTGACTGTAAATAACAAATTTTAAAGTACCAGGAGATACCACAGTAATAGGCCTCGATAATGTTATTTATATTCTGACCAAGATGCAAGATGCACGTTTAAGCACTTTTTCTTTTCAGTAGGAAAACTTTGAAACTTAGTATTTTTGTTAAATAAAATATACCGGGTAAAAGTACAACAAATAATTTCTCATTCTTGTGCACAGGTCTTCACCGCCGAGTGTACTTCAATAAATGATATTAACTTAATTGTGATATGAAGTTTAAATCTAAGTAAAATAAAGTGAGCCAGGAAACCAACTTAAAAAAAAAACACACTACAAAAAAGGGGGTGTTCCCGGAATGCCAACATTTTTAAAATCACATTATTAAGTTTTGTTGTTTTAGTGGTTACAAAGGGGTACAACAAGGGGTGTAGGTATAATCATAGGTAAAATAACCCTTTTTTACAGAAAAGGGTTAATTTTAAAATTGTAAAATTACATGTATTTAGAACTTATTATTATTATGTTATTTAGGAAAAAAGGAATAATAAATTAATTAATATTTTAATTATTACACTTAATTTTGTTAAAAATGTGAAAATTAACAAATTGATTACTATAATTATAAGTATAGTAAGTAAGTATACCAAGCTGCTTAATTCATGAATATTAAACTGTGACTATTGCTTACACTTTAGGAGGCAACAGATTAGAAGGCAACAACTTAGCCTTCAATGGTTATCTTTTCTGCCTTCAATGGTTATTTTTTCCGGGTAAAAACTACCTGTGGTGAAAGAACTTACTAAAAATGAAATATACCAGCATGCCCATCCAGTAACAACACTAAGAACGACACTATTACTGGACTAGGACAGCACCATCACAGTCACTCTGCAGACCAAGCAAAAATTGTAGCCAAAGACATCAAGCACCTGATATCGACAAAATTCCATGAAGAACCAATACCAGCTATCTACCAAGAAGTTTAGTCAAAGCATGACATGTGGGCGACGATTCGAGAGAAGTTGTTGAGAAGATACCGACATTCAACTCTGCAAAATCAATATTGTACAGAGCAGGCAGACACCCAAGTTGCCCACCACTATTACATACATCCAGCTTGATGGCAAGTGGACACAGACTACAGCTTGAGACCGATTCCCACTATTCGACGACACCACACAAGGACAACGCATCCTTGCCTGCGCATCGACAGAAAACCTGACTCATCTTTCTGCTTCAGACTGCATCTTCTGTGATGGTACCTTTCTACACGTGCCCATTACTTTTCAACCAGACCTGATATACAGTATCCACATCCAGCTTGAAGGTACTATGTGTTCAGTTGTATATGCCGTACTATCAGGCAAGACTAACAAACTTACGGAAGATTTTTCCGCCTATACTGCAAACAGCAATGACTCATGGACTATGTGGATGCCGTGTCACAGCTTCTCCATCTGGGATAAAAACTTAATAGACTTTACTTGTGCTTAATTATTTGTACTGTGTTTATAATTTTAATGAGAAATGTAGTGTTCCTTATTATTACCTGTTTGTTTTATTTTGCTATAAATGAATGTATTTATAATGATAAAATAAAATAATAAAAAAAGTATTCAAAATATATTCTTTGAAAATATACAAATATCTATTTATTATTTATAGTATTTTTATACCTTATATTTCTTAAAATCTGTTTTAGAAATGTATAATTTTGTTAAGTATTTATTGACTGAAGGCAGAATTTTAAAATTCACTATGCAAATATACAATAACTATCACTCAATATGATTTATAACACCAGTACAATATTACAAAATTTTACCTTTACAGTTAATTAATACCCTGTATGGGGGACCCCATAATCCTCACTAATGAGAGCCTACAATGTTCTTTGATCTTTCAAAATGTTGGCATTCCGGCACACAGCCCAAAAAAGTACAATTGTAAAAAAAAGAAAAACAAAATCTTGAGCAATTATGATTAATATGACAGTCTTTAGGTCATTTCAGTAGTTTACTGTTGTTAAGTATTGCTTTGAAAGTTTCAACCAAAACATATGAGTGAAATTCACCCCTCATATAAAAAAGTATTTTTTGACCCCTCATAAAGATGTAGATTAATTTATTTTAACGTTTTCTTGCTTTCAAAAGACATTCATTTTTAAAGCTAACATTCTTCATTTCATTGATGGACCTTTTATAAACCTAAAAAATGTTTCAGTAATTTTAAAATTTACAACAGTATGTATTTTTTTCTTGCAGAGATTTGTCAGAAGTAATTCATTCAAAAGACAGAAAAGAAGTAATTCATGAAATGAAATATTCTCCTTGTGGCAAATTTTTAGCTGTTGCATCAAATGACAATTTTGTCGATATTTATTCTACGGAACAGAGATACAAACTCGTAGGAACTTGTAGTGGCAGTTCCAGTTTTATTACGCACATTGATTGGTCGGAAGACAGCAAATATTTACAGACAAACAGTGGTGCGGCAGAGAGACTCATTCATAAAATGCCTAGTAAGTGTTTGTTATTTTTTAAAGTGAAATGATGATCTAGAAAATAATAAAGAGTAAATTTAAGACAATTTTTTTATGATTTTTATGTTGAAAAAGCTTAAATTTATGGAGAAAATATAGTACACTGCTTGAAACAAGTACTCCTGATAAATCAGTTGATAAAACCAGTTTAAATTTATAAAGTACTAGTATAAGATAGAATGAAAGCAACTTGAAAATAATAAGATTGTAAAATATTTTTCAGTGTTTCTGTCATCATCAAAACATTTTACAAAATAGTTCTTACATTTGAGTCAATAGAAATTAATTTTTATATTGATCCCAGGTTGTTAGAAAGTTTCATCATTGACTAACATTTAAACTTGTGACATTCGGCTTCTTAAAGTTTCTCTTTTTATGACATTATATTACCAAACAAAAATTAGAAAAAAAACATTTTCTTTCAGCTGGTAAACAAGCAACAAACAAGGAGGAGATAACTAGCATCCGATGGAGTACATTTACAGGTGTTTTGGGAGCAGAAGTGAATGGGATCTGGGAGAAATATACAGACACCAATGACATCAATGCTACTGATGCTAACTTTAGTTCAGAGGTCATCGTCACTGGAGACGACTTTGGATTGGTCAAACTGTTCAAATTTCCATCTCTTAGCAAAGGTATGTCTGTCAGATTGCAGGATTGTTTTATATCATAAGTTGAATAGACTAATGCACTTTGGTAAAATTAGCTTTTTTGTATTGCTTGACCAGAAAAAATTATCTGTTCTATGACTGTCCTATGAAACCGAATCATACCAACATTTTTTATTTGAAATTTTTGTAAATTGTATGAGAAAGATTTATTACATTACATATTTTTAGGAAATTTATTTACATGTTTTTACCCAGTGTATCTTCTTCAGGTTTAAAATTTAGTACCTTTGACAGCAGTTGAGTGTATCTTGAACTGGTTTTTTCTTGTTTTATATTTAATTTGATGTCAAATTGTTATACACAGTATGGAAATTGATAAAATGTCCTAAACCTCACTCTATTAACAATGTAAAATCCCTGACTAGTAAACAGAATTATTTAGATAAGAAAAGTAGGTAAGCATTTCAGTTTTCTAAAATGCAAAGTTAATAGTGTTTGTTGACCATATAATGGCATATGTAACCCCAAACTACCTAATCCTGTTTATCGCTATTTTGTTCAATTTCCTTTGATCATGCAATCTGAGAAAAACCCTGCTGACTGGACTAGTTTGAAATGGATAATTATTGTCAGTTTCTGAGGACATTGTTAAGTAAACAACATATCGTCACAATGTTACAAAACAGCTATAAACAGATTACTATTTTCTCCTATCATTCTCGCCACAAGTGGCTCAATGGATAATTTTGATCTTGGACATAAAAAACAATAATCTTTATATATTATTTGTTTTAGTCCTAATTGTCAGTTATGCTCATCCTTAAAAAATATAAGCATGGATATTTCCTCTTTCAGGTGCCAAATTTAGAAAATACATGGGTCATTCTGCCCACGTTACGAATGTAAGATTTTCTCATGATAAAAACCGAGTTATTTCCATTGGAGGAGCTGACCATGCCATATTCCAATGGCGTTTCCTTCCAGAAGGTTCACCAGATGTTAGTGATTTACCAGATCCCCAATCAGGTAATATCGAGCGAAGCTGCCAGCGATAAGTCGTAAGCTCTACAGCATTCAGTATCACATAAAACATCCAACTGTAAATGGAACGGATCCCTAATTATTCATCAGAATATGAACTTGTTGACTGACAAAATTTTGAAACATCTGAAATGAGTGGCACAATATTTCAGCCAACATAAATTAAACATCCAACTGTAACTGGAACTGATCCATAAAAGCAAACAAATCCTTTCTTATATGATATTTCTCTACAGAACACTTTCTAATCTCAATTATGAACTTGTTGACTGACACCAATTCTAAATGCCCGAACAATTTTAAATATTTCTGTCAATGCAAACTAAGTACAACTATTTTAGGTCATGGCTCTTAATTTTTATTGGTTTTTTAAAAAAGTGGTTTCAAATATAGGAAATGGGGATTACATTAGCAACACTGTTCAAGGAGGGATAACTCAACAAAACCAGGTGCATTTATTAATTAAATTGTGACTTATGCCTGTACTAATGGAGAAAAGAATGGTGTGTGGACAATATCCCCGAACAAGGTTTTAGTTTTTGTAAGACCTACAGGCAAATGCATCTAACTAAAATATATTCATATGGCTTGTCTGAGACACAATTTATAAAACCAGTTGGGGAGGTAATAAAAACAGCAACTTTAAAAATGAGATACATTTAAAAAAACTACATGCATTAGTTTAAAATAATATATATACCTGACACTAACAACCATTCTGTGACAGTGTATCAATGTAATAACCAACCAAGAACTATTTGTCAAAAACAATTTTCGCAGTGAACATGATGATGGACATCTAATTCTCTCTCTCTATTGATCTCGATCTCACTAGCCCCGTGCGGGATCCGGGTGGCCAAAAGAATAGACCGCAGTCGCGCTAGATTGTCGTAAAAGGCGACTAAATAGCGCCCAGTACCCTGACCGGCGTGTCAGGTCGGTTTGCCTAAAGACCGACTGGGATGTGTGCCCCAGGTGGTTGAATGGGGTACCCCTGGCAAGCTGGGGTTGTCAGGCCATAATACGGAAAACCTGACCGCAAACCATATGAGTGCACCGTGTTGGGAAAAATGCCACGTTCCTCGCACGTTAAAGAACGCTGCTGTAGTATTCGCTATGAGTAGGGATTTCGATCCCGCTACAGGAGGCTGAATTGCCCGACCCTATCCATCCTCCCATTTGCCAGTGGCAATCTAAAATCCGTTACCCCTATTTTTCCTTGTGTCCCATCCCATTTTCATTCATCATCATTTCATGTTCATTTTATCATCCATTTCATGTTCATCGCCTGAATATAGCTGAAATAATGCTGCTCGGGCGTCAAACACCATTAATCAATCAATCAATCGATCTCACTATATATTTCTCGATCAATCCTAAACTCCGATATAACAATTGTAGGATACAACTTATGTGCAGATTTCAAGTTTGTAGTGTATGACATACATGTATATATAAGAGATTTATGTACCAAGTATTACACAGATTGTATTTTAAGAGTAAAGACATTCTGATTTTTGTATTGAAACCATCAGCATTCTTTTTGTGCTTAACATTCATTATACTAGTATAACCCAAGTAATAGATTAATAAATTGTTGACATTTTTTTACTTTGTTACTTCATGTTGACACTAACAACAGGTAGTAGAATAAGGTAGTAGGGTACTCACCAAATAATGAATAGAGTACAACAAAGAATGGAGTCAAAATAAAAAATTTAATAAGGAACCATATTTTATGTGCTTGCATTTCGGCAATGCCTTCTTCAAAATGCAAAAACTATACATTGTGTATTTGATTAATTTATTTCTGTATTTGAATTTGTGTAATTTAGGCTTTTAACAGAACATCTAGAGCATTGTCCCAAGATGGGATGGTTGAGAGCAAAGCGAAATGTGAATTCATATTATTTGATCCCCTGTCCATCCTGTCATTAAAACATGTTTTTATTTTTTTAAGGTTTTCTTGATTCCAACAGTGAAGATAGTGATACAGATCTATCTGATGTTGGCAATCTAGATTCTGACCTTGAACAAGAGAAACAGGTCAGATATGACAGAGAAGTTTATCGTGAAGATGTAGCTGCTCTGAAGAAGTTAGAAAAAGATCTGATGGGAGGGGCAAAGAGAAAACATGGTCCATCCTCAAGTCTGAAACTGGAATATGTCCATGGGTAAATGTTTTTTATAGTTATTTTCATAAAATGTATTTTATGTCACTACAAAATTGTCATTCGCACCACTACTGCTATAAATATTTACAGAACTGCAGATTAGCTTTGTAATTTTTATATATAGAGCCAGAGTGCTTGCTGAGAATCCAGACCTACTATAATTTGAATAAGAAGTATTAGTAACTAGAGTCTAAATATTGTACAAATATTTTAACCATCCTCCAATCAAATTTAAGATAGTGTTTTAATATCTGATTACAGGTATAGAGGATATGATTGCAGAAATAACTTGTTTTACCTGCAGAATGGAGAGATTGTATATCATGTGGCTGCTGCTGGTATTGTGTATGATAGACAGAAAACACAGAAGTTCTACCTGGGGCATACTGATGATATTCTATGTTTGTGTCTCCACCCAATCAAAGACATTGTAGCAACTGGTCAGGTAAATAACTGGAAAAATTCTCTTAAAATAACAGTTTGTGTTTTAAAAGCTGCCAGGTGTGAAGTGTTAAGTCTCCATAAGTGATACATGTAGTAAAAGTAAAAATTATACAGTTTCCTTGAGTTACAAAGTAGAATAAAAAGGAAACTCTCAATTCTTCACAAGTGCAGTAAACAGTTTCCAGTTAAAAGTACATGTTATGTATCATTTTGTGTTATTGTTTTCTGTTTAGTTTACTTTAATACATCTGTTTGATGAAAGCAGTCTGGAGAAGTAGAAATATACTGTGAATTCCTTTTTATTCGTGGGGTACCAATTTTCGTGGTTTTCGTGGGTTGGCTGATCCACAAATTTAAAAATCCAACGAAATATTAACTCTTTTGAATTGTTATTATGGATGTGAGATACGTTTTACAATGTGGACCGATGCTCTATGTCATTGAAGTATACTTTTAATAGGTTGCAAGCTATGGGAGCAGCCAATCTTTGATTAATCTACCAGATAAATACCTTGGATATCAAAGTCAATCATTAAAAATATCTCAGATAAGTTTATACCATGTTTATTTGGTGAAATTCAAATGATTTCATACCTTTTTTGTGCAAGTCAGTTATACTTCCGGTTTATGTAAAGCGTTCATTTTATGTGTACAGAAGTGTTATAATGTAGTACGTTCACATGTTCTGTTCTAATAAAAAAATAGAATAAATTGTATACAAGTAAAAAAGTAATCAATCTATTTTTCCTATCAAATTTATAATGATGTCCAGTCAAAACCTGACCGAAGCCATAAAAACATCACTACTGTTATATAAACACCCGTAGGGTAGTTTCAAACAAAATTAATCCCTTTAATCACCATAAATCAATTAAAAGTCTAGCCAGGTGTTTTTTTAAAAGGTGTTAAGATCATAAAATTAAACAAATCAAATAAGGGTGATAAATATTGAAATTAGAAAAACAGTTTATTTTCATTGGATATTTTTAAACCTTAAAGATGAAAAGATAATAAAAATGAGACCTACCTTACAGCTTAATGAAGTAAAATAATCACAGCTCATTAACACATTAATTAATGATAATTATAAATGAATTTTCTGGCATATGTTTATTTAAGTAAACAACAAATATGTCTAGATCATCTTTATTAGGTTGTGAAAATCAATATCTTTATTAAATGAACACTTTCATGTGCAGAATCCAAACGTGTACAGCCAAATACCACAAAAAAAAATTTCTTCAAAATAACAATTCCACGAATTTACGAATCCACGATCTTGCAATTTTGGGTAAAACCACGAAAATTGATACCCACGAATTTAAGTACTTTCACAGTATATTTATAAATGTTAGAAACATGTAACCAGTTATTTTTCCAGTGTCATCTGGTACTACTATGTACTGTGTATTATTATTCCCCCCCGCAAACTTGTTTGGGGGGTATATAGGAATCACCCTGTCTGTCTGTCCGTCTGTCCACATCCCTTATAAGCGCTTCTCCTCCTAAACCGTTTGACAGATTTTGATGAAACTTTGTATGAAGGAAGTACATCATATTTAGATGTGCATGAAGAATTTTCGTCGCTGCCAGATATTATTCAGGGGAGATAATTGGACTTGAAGCGAAGCGGGGGTATCCCTTTGTGAGCGTGCTCACAGTCCACACTTGTTCTCTCAACAAAACTGGTTGTCATGATTTCATCATTAAAAACCCTGAAAGTGGTGTTAAACTCCATTACAATAATCAAAAATATTTCAGGTTGGTCGTGATGGAACGATACACATTTGGGATACAGATACAATGAAAACTCTATCAGTGCTAAAAGGTCAACACCAGAGAGGGGTTTGTGCTGTAGATTTTTCAGGTAAAATATGTTAATTTGTTACTTTCCATTCATGTTTGTCAAGGTTATTACAAGATGTAATGTGACAATATGTAAGTTTTTGTGTGTATGCCAGTAATTTGAAATGTTATATTTCTCCAATTTATTTAAATATCCACTACAGCTCAGGAGTTAATTTAAAAAAAAAGTCGTTAGTGTAAAAAATCTATTGCTAGTGTTGGAAGATCTAAAGAAAAAGCATTGTGACGTTAGCACTTATGATGTATTTGACGCTTTCGACTTAACATTTCACGCACTGCAGGTAGTTTGTTTTTTCAGCCCACAGTTGGGGTAGGCTTAGCATAAATGATTTCTGTCTTTACCCCATTTCACAAACATTAAGTTTCTGCTGAATAGTTCAGATACCTCCCTCTGTCCACAATTGGTGTAGGTTTACCATAAATGATTTCTGGCTTTACCCTATTTAACCTATCTCACAGTCATTATGTTTCTGTTGAACAGCTCAGATACCTCTGTCCACAGTTGGTGTGAGCTAACCATAAATGATTTCTGGTTTTACCTTGCTTACCCTATTTCACAGTCATTGAGTTTCTGCTGAACAGCTCAGATACCTCTGTCCACAGTAGGTGTGAGCTTACTATAAATGATTTCTGTCTTTACCTATTCCACAAAGATTAAGTTTCTGCTGAATAGTTCAGATACCTCTGTCCACAGTTGGTGTGAGCTAACCATAAATGATTTCTGTCTTTACCCTATTTCACAAAGATTAAGTTTCTGCTGAATAGTTCAGATACCTCTGTCCACAGTTGGTGTGAGCTTACCATAAATGATTTCTGGCTTTACCCTATTTCACAGTCATTGAGTTTCTGCTGAACAGCACAGATAGCTCTGTCTACAGGTTTATCATAAATGATTTCTAGCTTTACCAAGTTTACCCTATTTCACAGTCATTGAGTTTCTGCTGAACAGTTCAGATACCTCCCTCTGACCATAAATGATTTCTGGCTTTACCTTGCTTACCCTATTTCACAGTCATTGAGTTTCTGCTGAACAGCTCAGATACCTCTGTCCACAGTTGGTGTGAGCTTACCATAAATGATTTCTGGCTTTACCCTATTTCACAGTCATTGAGTTTCTGCTGGACAGCTCAGATAGCTCTGTCCATAGGTTTATCATAAATGATTTCTAGCTTTACCAAGTTTACCCTATTTCACAGTCATTGAGTTTCTGCTGAACAGTTCAGATACCTCCCTCTGACCATAAAGGATTTCTGGCTTTACCCTGTTACCCTATTTCACAGTCATTGAGTTTCTGCTGAACTGCTCAAATTGAATGCCTTAACAATGTATTAATGTTTCTACTCACAAATTATAAGTAGAAATGGTCAGTTAATAATAACATAGTTGATTTCAGGTTAAAGTTTGTTTGTTTGTTTGATGGTGTTTAAGGCCAATTTCAGCAATTTTTCAGCTATATCATGGCATCCAGTTTTTATTGGGGGAGGAAGCCGGAGTACCCGGAGAAAACCCCGACCTGCGGTAGGAAAACTGGCAATTCTTGTCAATTAAGATTGGAGTCGAGTACACCCTGCCTGCAGTGTGAGATTTCAGGTTAAAGGGTTCATTCTAGGTCACAATGGTTAATTCAAGGTAACAGGACTGTTCCATTCCTGTTTAATTTAACAAGTCTTGAGAGTACTTTATTCATTAAAACATAGGGGATTTTTTAGTTTTCAGACTGTAATTCAAACACTCAGCAATTTTGGAGAATTGTTGATATTGATAGATGTGATAGAATTATGCATTCATGTATTTATAAAGCTTGTTTGAGTGAAAACCTTATAACAATATCAGGTCCTGTATATAGCTGAAATATTGCTTGCTGGACGTTAAACATCAATCAATCTTATAACAATGGTTTTACTGCAGTTGATATAATCCATATTTATAATTATCTTTGTCGCTAATCCTTTGGAAGCTTTGTAATGAAATTATCATTATTTCCATTTGTGCATCTGTGATAATTTTAGCCTTCCCAGTGGTGTTTATTTCCACAATTTAATTCTTGTATTAGGTGATGGAAAGAAGTTGGCATCTGTTGGTCTGGATGATAACCATCTTATTGTTGTTTGGGACTGGAGAAAAGGTGAAAAACTAGCATCAACCAGGTAAGATAACTCTAGTGGAAATATTTGTCTGCAAAGGCAGTATACTTACCAGAGACAACAGAACAGAACATATTCCATAGCAATAAATAAAACATACTTGAAAATGAACTATTAATTTAATTTCATTACATTATCTAAACAAATTTGAATATTCTTTTCAGTTCAGATAAAGAATTTTTCTCATATCCTATTATTTGTTTAGCTATTATTCATTTTTTTATCCGTGGTAGAATGACAGTGTGCCTGGTTAAAACCTCGGACCTTAAACCGAAACACTGGCAATTTTTGTTATCATTAGAGTTGACCACTTTTTCCCATGCAGTTAGGCTGGAACTAGCAGCCTCAGTGTTAACATGCTGGTGACCACCAGTAGATGACTAACCCCGTTACCTTTTGATAAAAGTAGGATATGCCTGTGACAATACTTATTTATAAAACTACATTGTGTATGCATTGACTCTTTATGCAAATATGAATTAACCCATTTTGTACTAAAAATGATAAAATAATACATTGTACTAAAATTAATAAACTTGAATGCAATTTTATTTCCATTTGTTTAAATAGTTCTAAGCGTAATTCACCAATATGGTCTATTTTCAGGGGACATAAAGATAAAATATTTGTGATAAAATGGAATCCATTTGAACACAATAAACTGGTTACCGTAGGAGTGAAGCACATTAAATTCTGGGTGCAAACAGGTAATAATTGTTACCAATTCCTGATAATCCTAAATTGCAGAAAAATAAAATTGAAAAAGAAATAAGTTCACATATTTTCTAAATATTTAATATTGAAGTTTGACTCTTTTTCTAGTAAGCTTGAAACAAACATATCTGACTTATGCATGGAAATGTTTGGATTAAGCATGAACATTTTGTTGTCTTATCTCTTGTTTACTGAGGCAATAAAATGAGTTTGAAATTATATTTGACATTGCACAAAACTAGAGCATTATTGCAATACGACTACATATACCATGTTTACATTATGTATTTATTTTAGGGGGAGGATTTACCTCTACACGGGGTACCTTTGGTAATGTCGCCAAACTATGTGACATGTTGTGTATTGCCTATGGTAAAGCAGCAGACATATGTTACTCAGGTGGCAGTGATGGTCATGTCTTTGTTTGGAACAACAGTAACTTACAGAAGACTGTCAAAGCTCATGAAGGACCCCTCTTTGCCATGCATTCTTTGGATAAGGTAAAAAAAAAATTTCAGAAATCTAATCAATGACAATAGAATGCTCTCATTTGTAAATACAGTGGAACCTGCTTACCAGTAATCCAACCCCATTTGGGACCCGTGAAAAATGTCTGATCATACAAGGTGAGAGAATACTCAAGTTTCTTATTTAGAAAGCTGCAAAATATTTAGTCTGCACAATTTGTTACATATTTGCTGAATTAATAAATTAATGTAGACATAATGTCAGAGAGTAAACATATTTTACACTTAATACAATTATTGATTAAATGGAATAAAAAATTTACAAACTTGATTGTGCTTTTTATTAGTCCTGTAGTGGCTTTGCCGAAGGGAACTAAAATAAGTTTGCAACCATTCCTCAGTCTGTTCTTAAGACACATGTTTTCTGGACGTTTTTTCTAAATGCGTGCAGTTGTAGAGCTGATATTTGGTATGTGAGTCAACCATCAAAAGTTACAGATCAAGTTTGAATATCGTTCCAGTCTGATGATTTTTCAAGAAATTATGGCTCTTGGACTTCTTGAAAATAACCTTCGTTTGTACTTCTGTCCTGAATGCTTGAAGATATTGAGGTGATATTTAGTATGTGTCACCTATCAGGAGTTACAGATCAGGTTTTCATATCGTTTTGGTCTGATGTTTTGATGAAATTATGGTGATTGAACTTAAAAAATTTTATTTCAGTATCATCTTTGTCCTCAAAGACTCGTTTTCTGTTTCTATTTGTCACTTTATTCTCCTATTTCAAAATGCTTGCACAGTTCTTTTAAACCTTAATGAGGCCCCTGAATAAAAGTTGTTTGTGTTAGAGTGTAGCTCTGTTTATTTAACAATTTAACAACAGTAATGTTGACATGCTGGCAGAAGTGATCATTTGAAGTCACCGAATTATGAAAGGTTTTTCATTAAGTAATTATCTATTTGGGACATCAAATTAAAGACAGATCACGGAAACTACATGTGCCGAAATACATGAGTATTTTTTTTTATGACAATGGGGAAAAATTTGGGACCACAATAATTCGTTGGATTAAGCAGGTTCCACTGTATTAGTTTTAAAAGGACTAATGAAATATAGAGTGACATATTAAAAATTATTTCTTAATATAAAACTATTCACATACCCATATTAATCATTGCATTAAAAAGAAATGGCTTTTGCATGTCATCAGAAATCTAGGTAGACATGAGTTGTTCCCAGATATCGCCAAACATCTGAATTTAACTGGACAATACAATATTTTCAGTGAGGTTTTGTCATTGGTGTTGCAGGGGTTTGTAACAGGAGGAAAGGATGGTGTTGTAGGTTTGTGGAATGACCAGTTTGAACAGTGTTTGAAGACTTACTCGATCAAAAAAGAATCAGTATCTCCAGATTCCAGAGGCATGCTGATGGAAGATTCTCCCACGGTCAGAGCTATAGTACTTGGTCATGGTAAAATATTGGTGGGAACGAAGAATGGAGAAATAATTGAAATTGACAAAGCTGGACCTATCAGTATACTAACACAAGTATGTTTATGCTTTTCTACTTTTATACCAAATCTTCAAACTCTGTTTTGAATAAATTAAGTTGGGACTTTTGCAGAAAATGATACTTTTTTTCAATTCAGATTGTAGGTGTTGGGGTTGGGGAGAAACTGTGTCATTGATTGTAAGGTACAAAAAGGGTCATATGTATTTTGACTACTGACAACAAATTGCATGACCTTTATTACAGTATGTCAATAAACAATAAACAATTGTAACATCCTAGCTTTTATTTGAAATCAACCGATTTCTATATTGAGATACAGGATAACTTATTTAACAAAAATTGTGTCTTAGGGTCATATGGAAGGAGAACTGTGGGGATTAGCTGTTCATCCTACTTTAGATATTTGTGCCACCGTGAGTGATGACAAAACGCTACGACTGTGGAGTATATCTGATGACCATAAAATGTTAAATGTAAAGATACTGAAACAAGCAGGCAGATGTGTGACCTTCTCTAACGATGGAAAACATGTGGCAGTTGGTCTTAAGGATGGTTTGTTTTTACTACATTGTGTATTAGCTGAAAAAAATTGCTTTGCAACAGTATGATGCCAATTTTTATGTATGAAGTAATTGCACTGACATTTATGCTTGAAACATTTTTTTACAGGAAAAGAATCTTATAACCATTAAACAAAGTCATAATTCCGTAGGAAATATTTGTAGCTTTTTGTTTTAATAAAGGACCGACGTTGTTAATAGTGATTTAACTGAAGGAAATGTTCAAATAAATGAGACAGAATGTCAAATTTTTGTTTGTTTGTTTGTTTGTTTGAATTAGAGTTGTAAATTGTTTTTAACAGAATTAAGATTTCAATAGATAAAACTGTTATTCTTGCAAAAGATGTCTATTTTTTCTAATGTCAGCAAATTTTTTGTTTGTTATGCCAACAATGGATGTTTGTTTTGTTTAATTTCAGGAAGTTTCGTCGTAATTAAAACAGATACCATGGAGGATGTTATATCGTTTCATCACAGAAAAGAAGAAATTTCAGATATTAAATGGTCACCAGGTATTAACTGAAATGCCTTTTATAATTTCTAAAGACAAACTATGTAGATCATTAAGTTACCAGTCCAGGTTCCTAATATGGACACAAATTGATCAAGATTTATTTATATTTACAACATATGTATTTTCTACAGATTTTAATTTTATTAAAACAATAGTACTTTGCTTTTAGAAACATTAATTCTAAAAAAAGATCCTTTTTTTTTTGTAACTAATGTTTTTAGGTGACTTAACACATTGTCATACAACAGGATCTTTGCAATACACACTGTTAGGATCTGATAATGAATACTTAAGGTCCCAGTGGCAATCTTTTTGGAGTAAAATTTTTTGCTCAGCTTAAGAATCTTCTCAATTACCAGAACAACAGAAGAAATCAAATGTTTCATTGGACCAATATTGAAGATGTGGACAAAAACTATCAAATTTTATACAGTCTCGTTAATGATTAATGAATTATAATTCATGGAAGAAATAATTCTTTTATCTTAATTTCAGAACCTGGAAAATACCTTGCTGTAGCATCTCATGACAACTTTGTAGACATATATAATGTCTTAGCTCAAAAGAGAGTAGGGACATGTAAAGGGGCTTCCAGTTATATCACACATGTTGACTGGGATAAAAAAGGTATGTTTAGTGGCTAAAAATTCCATGAACCACTGTTTGTTTTTCAGTTAAGATAGTTTATCTTTTTTTTTTGTTCCCAAGAAGACCTAGTACATTTGTCCTTGATTTTATGAAAGGAATTGAGGTGACATTGTGACTTATTTTAATTACTTTTTTTATGGTAAATTTGATGGTTCAGTATGCCTCTGTGACATTTAATGAAATACTGAGAATAATGGTCAATTTGCATGCATGAAAAATACTTTGTTTTGGAGACAAATACTTCTACATTGTAGTTTAAGCCAAGGGTTACATGTTTAACTGCGTACAGTAGCTTTGTTGTGCTAGAATTATAAATAACTGAAATTATTTAACTTTTAGCATACAATTTTAATATGCTGTATCTTTTCCTAAATTAAGAAGATTTTTTTATATAGTCCAATGAGTGTATTAATTAACTGTTTTCGTACATCCGGATTCAAATTGTTGCATGCAAGAAATCGATAGGCAGTTCTTCCCTTGTCAAGCACACAGCCAATTCAGGTTTTTTCAAACATCAATCATGGCTGATTTCTTTTTTAAAGATGTCTTTGAGCAGGATATCAAGCTGTTTTTGAATAATTGGGACTCAGCTATCACCAAAGTGTAATTAAGGGGACAGTCCTAAGTCTTCAAAATTGTTGAAAAAAGAATGCTGATTTTCCCCTTCCAATAAGCTAATAGAACAGTTATTTCATTAGGTTTTATGAAGTCATTTTATTGTTTTTCTGTGCTGGAGATGGCTTTGGAACTGTTGTCCTCGGCAACAGTTCTCACGTCATCTTCAGCACCTCAGAGCAAATAATTTGACTGGTCCCTCAACATCCATAAAATAACTGTATACTGTTGCAGCCAGTAATATTTTTTGTTCCAGTAATGTCATAACACAAAAAATGCAATAACATGGTCATATATTTTAGGCAAAGTTCTCATGGTTAATTCTGGTGCAAAAGAGCAGTTGTTTTTTGAGGCACCGAGAGGGACAAGAATAACTCTGAGGAATGAAGAAATAGAAAAATTTGATTGGGCATCATGGACTGCTGTTCTTGGTCCAACTTGTGAAGGGGTGTGGCCTCCCAAAAGTGATGTGACTGATGTAAATGCTGCCTGTCTTACAAAGGACAAACAACTCTTGGCTACAGCTGATGATTTTGGATTTGTCAAACTGTTTGTGTATCCAGTAAAGGTCAGTTGATTTATTTTTTTATATGTTTTGTTGAGTATTTCTTTCTTATACTACCTGTTAGAAAAAACATTAACCAAAATGCTAACTTTACAGATCAATTGAGCTAAGTATCCAGCTGCAAATCTTTAATTTTATACTCACATAAAATGCAAATAAGTTCCAAAATAATAAATAAAAATACTTTGTTAAAGCATATTAAGATAGATTGCATTGTTTATTTTGTTTGTTAGGGAAAATTTGCAAAACACAAGAAATATGTTGGACACAGTGCTCATGTTACTAATGTTCGATGGAGTTCCAGTGACAGGAAGTTGGTCTCTACGGGTGGTGCCGACACTGCATTGATGGTGTGGAACTGTTCAACACCAGAAGATAAACAGTGTATACATGGAGAGAGTGATGACTCAGATACAGACTCTGAAGAAGAAGGAGGTAAATTATTTTTTGGAAAAATACCTTGAAATCTTTTTTGCATCTTTTGTTTAAAACTGACAGCGGAAGCTTTTGGACATAACTGCTGTCATTGACTGGTCAACTGCAGCTGCCGTCATTGAATCTGGTCAACTGCAGCTGCTGTCATTGAATCTGGTCAACTGCAGCTGCTGTCATTGAATCTGGTCAACTGCAGCTGCTGTCATTGAATCTGGTCAACTGCAGCTGCCGTCATTGACTCTGGTCAACTGCAGCTGCCGTCATTGAATCTGGTCAACTGCAGCTGCTGTCATTGACTCTGGTCAACTGCAGCTGCCGTCATTGAATCTGGTCAACTGCAGCTGCTGTCATTGAATCTGGTCAACTGCAGCTGCTGTCATTGACTCTGGTCAACTGCAGCTGCTGTCATTGAATCTGGTCAACTGCAGCTGCCGTCATTGACTCTGGTCAACTGCAGCTGCCGTCATTGAATCTGGTCAACTGCAGCTGCTGTCATTGAATCTGGTCAACTGCAGCTGCTGTCATTGAATCTGATCAACTGCAGCTGCTGTCATTGACTCTGGTCAACTGCAGCTGCCGTCATTGACTCTGGTCAACTGCAGCTGCCGTCATTGACTCTGGTCAACTGCAGCTGCCGTCATTGAATCTGGTCAACTGCAGCTGCTGTCATTGAATCTGGTCAACTGCAGCTGCTGTCATTGAATCTGGTCAACTGCAGCTGCTGTCATTGACTCTGGTCAACTGCAGCTACCGTCATTGAATCTGGTCAACTGCAGCTGCTGTCATTGAATCTGGTCAACTGCAGCTGCTGTCATTGAATCTGGTCAACTGCAGCTGCTGTCATTGACTCTCTGTGTTAGCGCTATAGGTCGCCAAACTCGCAAATGAGAATTTAAATCCGTACTGGCGATTTATTTTTCATTCCCGTTCGCCAAATGGCGAAAGTGAAAGTAAATCTAAATGTTGAAAAGTAAAAAAGTTCGGGTTCGGAAAAGATACAAATCAGGAATTTTGAATGTGAAAATTGCCGATTCCGCGTGTGTAAGATCCGAACCGGGGTTCGATTTCAATGTTAGATTCGTCGAACTGGTTTCCCGATATTTCCTAATCGTTCGGACCTGGTCATAATTATGAAACATGGCGAAGCGATAACTCTTTTCAAAATTGAGTTTCTTGCATAAAATCTCAGGGCTCACCACAATGAGCGAAGTGGTACCTGAAGTAGCCCTACGGCGCCTCAAAGTCGAAGTCGTCCTGTTATGGCGCTCATGTCGCCCCCGATGGTTCTTTGTATATGATCTGGTCCAAATAATTCACCCAGACATCCAATTTATTTGTAAGTGTGTCTTCTCATAAAAAACGGGAAAACAATATGCGTATTTATCACTTTTTCAAAGGATTTACGTCTTTCAGCCGGATTACGCGCCATTTGTTTATTTACCGGATGTGACTAATTACCGGAAGTGAACAACGAAGAAAAGTAAAGTACAATGGCCCATAATGAAAAAATCGTATTTTTTTTATAAACAAACACTTTCCATTGGTATTAAACTTCAGTTCTTTCAAAGTGTATTGTATTTTAACTATCTTCTTTGATAAATATATGAGCTGAACTTGAAAGATGTATAGTAATTATTAACATCATGATAAGTTCTGTAGATGGGTGTCCCATGAAGCAATTTTGATCAGCACAACTTTGTCCAAGTGGAAGTGTGCTGAACAGAAGAATTATTTCTGGGTTAAATGTTATGTATGTTATTTTATCTATCTTCTTTGAAAATTTTGCTCAGATAAAATTGACATCAGACATGTTCCTTACAAACTGTTAGAAATATTATGATGTATACAAGAACTCCATGAATGATGTTTATGTCTACACCTATACAAATATTTTTAGTTGATCTATTTTTATTTGTGAATACCTTGTATGGCTACAAGTACTGAAATAGATAGAAAAATAATCGCTGTATCTGGTGCTGTTTTTCATGGATTTTATAATGATAAAATTTATGTGCTATTTGATATTGGATACCATGAATAATAATGAACAAGAAAGAAAAAAACTGAATCTAAGTGTGTTATGGTTTAAAAACACATGAGAAATAATCCTGGCAATCCACAATTATTAAAAAAATGATATAAATGATGAAAAATGAATGCAACTACTGCGAAAATTAATTATTTGTACGGTCCACCTGACTTCTCCCTAATGTCTCCCTGAAGTTTCCCTATCTGTGCCTCACTTTTCCCTGTTTGGCTGCCAAGGAGAAGTCAGAAGAAGTTTCTGGCTAATTACATTGACATTTGGCTAGGCCAAAAAGCAGTGATTAGCCAAATTGGCTAATAAGAATTTTGGTCTACAGCTAACACAGACTCTGGTCAACTGCAGCTGCCGTCATTGACTCTGGTCAACTGCAGCTGCCGTCATTGAATCTGGTCAACTGCAGCTGCTGTCATTGACTCTGGTCAACTGCAGCTGCCGTCATTGAATCTGGTCAACAGCAGCTGCTGTCATTGAATCTGGTCAACTGCAGCTGCTGTCATTGACTCTGGTCAACTGCAGCTGCTGTCATTGAATCTGGTCAACTGCAGCTGCCGTCATTGACTCTGGTCAACTGCAGCTGCCGTCATTGAATCTGGTCAACTGCAGCTGCTGTCATTGAATCTGGTCAACTGCAGCTGCTGTCATTGAATCTGATCAACTGCAGCTGCTGTCATTGACTCTGGTCAACTGCAGCTGCCGTCATTGACTCTGGTCAACTGCAGCTGCCGTCATTGACTCTGGTCAACTGCAGCTGCCGTCATTGAATCTGGTCAACTGCAGCTGCTGTCATTGAATCTGGTCAACTGCAGCTGCTGTCATTGAATCTGGTCAACTGCAGCTGCTGTCATTGACTCTGGTCAACTGCAGCTACCGTCATTGAATCTGGTCAACTGCAGCTGCTGTCATTGAATCTGGTCAACTGCAGCTGCTGTCATTGAATCTGGTCAACTGCAGCTGCTGTCATTGACTCTCTGTGTTAGCGCTATAGGTCGCCAAACTCGCAAATGAGAATTTAAATCCGTACTGGCGATTTATTTTTCATTCCCGTTCGCCAAATGGCGAAAGTGAAAGTAAATCTAAATGTTGAAAAGTAAAAAAGTTCGGGTTCGGAAAAGATACAAATCAGGAATTTTGAATGTGAAAATTGCCGATTCCGCGTGTGTAAGATCCGAACCGGGGTTCGATTTCAATGTTAGATTCGTCGAACTGGTTTCCCGATATTTCCTAATCGTTCGGACCTGGTCATAATTATGAAACATGGCGAAGCGATAACTCTTTTCAAAATTGAGTTTCTTGCATAAAATCTCAGGGCTCACCACAATGAGCGAAGTGGTACCTGAAGTAGCCCTACGGCGCCTCAAAGTCGAAGTCGTCC
This sequence comes from Limnoperna fortunei, assembly GCA_944474755.1. Taxonomy (NCBI): domain Eukaryota; kingdom Metazoa; phylum Mollusca; class Bivalvia; order Mytilida; family Modiolidae; genus Limnoperna; species Limnoperna fortunei. Next base: position 63,703,638 of record OX104113.1, read on the forward strand.
TGTTATGGCGCTCATGTCGCCCCCGATGGTTCTTTGTATATGATCTGGTCCAAATAATTCACCCAGACATCCAATTTATTTGTAAGTGTGTCTTCTCATAAAAAACGGGAAAACAATATGCGTATTTATCACTTTTTCAAAGGATTTACGTCTTTCAGCCGGATTACGCGCCATTTGTTTATTTACCGGATGTGACTAATTACCGGAAGTGAACAACGAAGAAAAGTAAAGTACAATGGCCCATAATGAAAAAATCGTATTTTTTTTATAAACAAACACTTTCCATTGGTATTAAACTTCAGTTCTTTCAAAGTGTATTGTATTTTAACTATCTTCTTTGATAAATATATGAGCTGAACTTGAAAGATGTATAGTAATTATTAACATCATGATAAGTTCTGTAGATGGGTGTCCCATGAAGCAATTTTGATCAGCACAACTTTGTCCAAGTGGAAGTGTGCTGAACAGAAGAATTATTTCTGGGTTAAATGTTATGTATGTTATTTTATCTATCTTCTTTGAAAATTTTGCTCAGATAAAATTGACATCAGACATGTTCCTTACAAACTGTTAGAAATATTATGATGTATACAAGAACTCCATGAATGATGTTTATGTCTACACCTATACAAATATTTTTAGTTGATCTATTTTTATTTGTGAATACCTTGTATGGCTACAAGTACTGAAATAGATAGAAAAATAATCGCTGTATCTGGTGCTGTTTTTCATGGATTTTATAATGATAAAATTTATGTGCTATTTGATATTGGATACCATGAATAATAATGAACAAGAAAGAAAAAAACTGAATCTAAGTGTGTTATGGTTTAAAAACACATGAGAAATAATCCTGGCAATCCACAATTATTAAAAAAATGATATAAATGATGAAAAATGAATGCAACTACTGCGAAAATTAATTATTTGTACGGTCCACCTGACTTCTCCCTAATGTCTCCCTGAAGTTTCCCTATCTGTGCCTCACTTTTCCCTGTTTGGCTGCCAAGGAGAAGTCAGAAGAAGTTTCTGGCTAATTACATTGACATTTGGCTAGGCCAAAAAGCAGTGATTAGCCAAATTGGCTAATAAGAATTTTGGTCTACAGCTAACACAGACTCTGGTCAACTGCAGCTGCCGTCATTGACTCTGGTCAACTGCAGCTGCCGTCATTGACTCTGGTCAACTGCAGCTGCCGTCATTGACTCTGGTCAACTGCAGCTGCCGTCATTGACTCTGGTCAACTGCAGCTGCCGTCATTGACTCTGGTCAACTGCAGCTGCTGTCATTGAATCTGGTCAACTGCAGCTGCTGTCATTGAATCTGGTCAACTGCAGCTGCCGTCATTGAATCTGGTCAACTGCAGCTGCCGTCATTGACTCTGGTCAACTGCAGCTGCCGTCATTGACTCTGGTCAACTGCAGCTGCCGTCATTGACTCTGGTCAACTGCAGCTGCCGTCATTGAATCTGGTCAACTGCAGCTGCTGTCATTGACTCTGGTCAACTGCAGCTGCCGTCATTGACTCTGGTCAACTGCAGCTGCTGTCATTGAATCTGGTCAACTGCAGCTGCTGTCATTGAATCTGGTCAACTGCAGCTGCCGTCATTGACTCTGGTCAACTGCAGCTGCTGTCATTGACTCTGGTCAACTGCAGCTGCCGTCATTGAATCTGGTCAAGTCTATATTTTTATGCCTTTAAATTTCAGTCTGCTTTACAGCATTAAACATTAATGTAAAGAAATTGTAAAATTGTACACATCATACTGCATGTATATTTAAATATGTTTTCTTGAGTATTGAAATTAGAGTTAAACAATGTCTATAAAGGCAGATTTTTACAAGTAAGGTTGGTGATGATGATTTTTGAAGAATACACACTACAGCATCCAGGTCATTTTCTTACAAAGATAATTACAACAAATATAAGACAAATATGATTGTGATCTGATTAAACATATTTCTGATTACAAAGGATATGATAGCGATGTGCAGAGAGAAAAGAACATGGATTATGCTTCCAAAACTTATGCCAACCAGATCAGGGAAACAGATGGCGTTAAACCACATTTACAAGAAACTGTGGAAGTTGCCAAGTAAGTAATTTATGAAGTTTAAATAGATTTAATAGAAAATAAATTTGTGATGTTCATGATGTAATGGTCATTTCATGCTTCAGTGTATTTGATTAATTGGTTCATTTGGGGTAACTGGAAATCTGGCACCAATGTTGATCATGTTGAAGTACAATGTATTAATGTAAGGTCACTGGAAAACTGATATTTGGCACCAAATTCTCAAAACCTCTTAGCTGACAATGAGCTTATATCTAGGTTTTAGCCAACCTAGAAGGTCTGGGATTCTCTCCGGGTACTCTGGCTTCCTCCCCCAATAAAAACTGGACCTCCAGAAATATCTGAAAAATTGCTGGAAGTGGCATTAAACACCATTCAAACAAACAAATCAAACAAACAAACAAACAATAGTACTGTGTTTTTTTTTCTTCAATTAAAAAATACCAGCATATTTATGGTATAAGAAGTAGAGTAGTATTCAAAAAATTTCAGTAATTCAGATTGAATTAATATATAATTTTGTATTAATTTGAGAAGAGGAACAATGTTTATAATTTTTTTCAAAATCTAACAGCATTCTTAATTGTTACTCAGACCAAGTGTAAGCAGAAATGCCCCTGAACCTCCCAAGGTTAAGAGGGCAGAACCTGCCTCATCTGGATCAAAGAGAAAGAAGACAACACAGGTTACCGTAAGTTAATATATTATTTCTAAGGTCTTTTTATATTTCTTAGAAAAGGGAAAGTGTGAAAATATTGTAAATTCAAAATAAAAAATGAGACAATTTGCAGAATCTGAACTGGCAATGTAAATGCTACTAGACTATGGAGCCAGATGCATGAATTTATAGTATGCTGAAAAATTGTCATTATACTGCTATTTTAGAATTGAAAATGAAAATACAGTTGAATCAGATGTGAAAATATGATTAGAATATCTATCCTTTTAAAAAATAATTTGTTTATTTACAATAATGCTTACTGTGATAGAATCGACAGCAGATAGGAAAGGTACTCTTATTATTTAAATAAAATTAAAAAATATAAAAAAGAGGCCTAACATAAATCGACATTAGGTCGTCACAGTCTTAAAGTCGTCAGATTTCTTTATCACAAGATTCTCGTTTATTGCTTAGTCAGACAAAGTTAAGAGACTGTCCATTTTAAAGCAGAAACATTTTTCCCAAAAAGTAATTCCTAGCACTATTTGTGAAATAATCTTATTATAAGATTCTTGTGTTTGTTGAAAAGACCAGGAAAACTGTCTTTTTTTAGCTAAGGGAATTAATCCATTGATATGTACCATATATCATAAGTGTAATATGTAATGACCACACAGTTATTTCCACTCTGTTGTGTGTATTTATTGATGTAAATGGCATTGAAAGTGATTGACGACTTAATGGCACTATCGACCCCCTAAGGTTCTGGCATTTATCAACATAAGATTAAATTCTGCATTAGGTCATCGTGTTGATTTGATATGGAATATAAGTCACAACATGTATTAAGCGAACATTACACCCATATCAATCAATTTGCCCTTCCTAGCCAATTTTGTGTGGATTGTTGAAAAGTTTAACATATCTATTCTATAGCAATCTTTTTATAATGTTTATATCCCATGATGGGCATTAGTGGCCGGGTGGTTAAGGGAGTTAGTCACAACTATTGACTTGGCCTGTCAACACTGTGGCTGTGGTTTCGAGTCTTACTGCAGTCAGAGTGTACTGGGGTATGATAAAATAAGTTGAGGACATTACATCCGACTAGATGACGACTTTCAGACAGTGGAGTCTTGGAGCCATCAGAACAACCCTTCTATCTATTTCGTTTATTTAATCATATAAGATAAACACCAAGAATTCCGAATGATGTGTCATTTGGAGGACAAATGTTTTTTTCTTGTTTTGCAATACAAAAGTATATTCCTAAATGTCGTCATCTAGTTAAAAAGATACAATTAATTGAAGAACTGACAACTTAATGTCAATTTACGTTACAACTGCCCCCTTGATCCACAAAAAACATTTTTTACTTAAATGGCAAAAAAGTAGAATGCCCCTTCTCCTCAACCAAAACAATTGCTGCTTATTGAATTTTCTGGCTGGTTGCATGTGCAAACCAGGGTTGTAGTATTGTGAAGTTGGGAGGAATGTGGGCAGGGAATATAGGGTATCTTTTTTAGCTCACCTGGACTGAAGGTCCATGTGAGCTTTTGCCATCACTTGGCGTCCGTCGTCTGTCGTAAACTTTTTCAAAAATCGTCTCCTCTGAAACCACTGGGCCAATTTTTTTCAAACTTGGCCACAATTATCCTTGGGGTTCCTAGTTTCAAATTTTTACCCAGGGTGTTGATCAACAGACAAAGATGGCCACTGTTACTAAAAATAGAACATGGGTGTCAACACACGTTTTTGATCATTATTTCAAAAATTATAATAGCTGTAGAGAAAACTGTAACTTCATATTGATCAGCACATTAAGGTCTACAATAGTTGCTATTAGTGTGAAGTTGTGTATTGGCTTCTTGTAGGAGTTATTGCCCTTTAATGACGATTTTTTTACAAAAGTTTTGGTATTTACAATATAACTTGAAAACTATAAGTAGTAGAGTGAAACTGTAAATAGCAAAAATGATCAGCAATAAAAGCACTACAATTCACTTAATATGTCTGAAATTGAAAGATGACTCCTTATATGAGTTATTGCCCTTCAATGACAATTTTTTAAAGAAATTTTTCGTATTTGTCCAGTAACATAAAAACTATAACAGCTAGAGTAAAACTGTAAGAGCAAATATTATCAGCAAGACAAGCCCTACAATTCACTCTATTGGTCTGAAATTGTCAGATGACTCCTTATAGGAGTTATTGCCCTTAAATGGCAATTTTTTATGAAATTTTCCGTTTTTATCCTGTAACTTGAAAACTATAGCAGCTAGATTGAAACTGTAAATTGCACAAATGTTCAGCAATAAAGGCCCTACAATTCACTTAATTGGTCTGAAATTGTCAGACGACTCCTTATATTAGTTATTGCCCATAAATGACAATTTTTTATGAAATTTTCTGTTTTTGTCCTGTAACTTCAAAACTGTAACAGCTAGAGTGAAACTATTAATAGCAAAAATTATCAGCAATACAAGCCCTACAATTCACCGTAAAGTCTGAAATTGTCAGATGACTCCTTATATTAGTTATTGCCCTTAAATGGCAATTATTTATGAAATTTTCCGTTTTTGTCCTGTAACTTAAAAACCATAACAGCTAGAGTGAAATTATAAATAGCAAAAATGATCAGCAATAAAACCCTACAATTCACTTAATTGGTCTGAAATTGTCAGATGACTCCTTATAGGATATATTGCCCTTAAACTGCAATTTTTTAATGAAATTTTCCATTTTTGTCCTGTAACTTGAAAACTATAAGTAAGATTGAAACTGTAAATTGCACAAATGATCAGCAAAGCAAGGCCTACAAATGGTTGCTTAGTCCAAAATTGCAAGATGACTCTTTATAGGAGTTATTGCCCTTTAATTATGAATTTGGACAAATGATCAGTTTTTGTATTATAAATTAGTCTATAACACACCTAGAGTAAAACGGTAAATTTCTAAATTACCCTAAAGGACAAGGCCTACAAACCATTTAATTTTCAGAAATTGTCTGATGGCACCTTATCAGTCTTACATCTAAACCCAAAAATCTGCATCAAAATGATGTTGGGGCTTATCAGTATCATTTGGTTACAGGAGCTGTATGACCAATTAAACTGTCAGTCCAATTATAATTTTTGCTGTTGATAAATACCAGATTTTTAATAGGTACGAAATTTTCTAATGTTACTGTTAAATGTGATTTTGGGGTTTAGATGTAAGACTGTTATAGGAGTTATTGTACTTAACTAACATTTTTGAAGAAATGTTTAGTTTTTGCACAGTAACTTAAAAGCTATAACAACTAGACTGAAACTGTAAATTTCAAAAATTTAAATATAGTTGAAGTCATTTGGGATCCAGGTAAGCGATTACAGGCTCCTGGGAGCCTCTCGTTGTGTAATCAACTCCTCCTACAGTTTTCAAACCAAATCTCTGATACTTCACAGAAAGATTGCACATATATTGAAGTTGAGCACCTGCTGCTATGAAATTGTTCCAGGATTATTATTCCAATTCCTAATTGTTTTGACACAGACCCAAAACCTTCCAACAAATTTGAAATCTTTCACAATTTATTAAAGCACTTGATTTGCAACCCAGCCATTTTAGACTTTTCGATTTTGTGTACTTATGTCATGTTTAGAACAAAACTTTTAATATTTTTTGTCTGTTGTACATTATTTTATTTATTGAATTATTTGCATTGTGTGTTTATTGAATGTAATGAATGAATATGTATAATTTGTACAGATCAAAAGGTCTGCTTTATTAAGAACACAAACTGGGCATTTGCTACTAATAATTTAAAAAATATTTTCCTTAATTATGTATATTTTTTGTTTTAATTTTACTACATTGAAGTTGCTTTATTTATGTTTTATTATTGTTTAAATGTTCAGTTTTTTTATTGTAAATTTGTTAATTTTACTAAATTCAAATTTCTCATTTATAAATTTACTGTTAAGAGAATGTCTAATTTTATCATTTTTACAAATAGTATACTCAGGCGCAATCATCAAGGGAGCAAAAAATAAATAACTTTTGTTTCTGAAAATTGTATTGACTTGATTAAAAACTTCAGTATTACATATTTTATGGTTGTCGTTACAGGATTTGAAATTAGATTTTGTTTATGGTTACCGTGGTTTTGATTCACGTAATAATTTAAGCTATGTAAATGATGGAACAGATATAGTTTTCCATGCTGCAGGAGCAGGCATTGTACAGAATTTGGCTTCAGGTAACACAACTTACCTAACATTAACTTTGTCTTTATGTAACACAACTTACCTAACATTAAATTTGGCTTCAGGTAGCACAACTTACCTAACATTAAATTTGGCTTCAGGTAACACAACTTACATAACGTTAAATTTTATGTTTGTTTGTTTATTTGAATATGGTTTAACACCACTTTCAGCAATGTTCAGCTTTTAGCAATTTTTCAGCTATGTCATATTGTCCAGAATTGATTCCTGTTTAATGCTTTACAAGCAATGTTTCTGAAATATTCAGGACAAGAACTAGGTTGAAAATGATGGATGAGTTTATTGGTATTAAGGTATCCGACCCATAATTCAAGTGACGGTTCAATTTCATTTTTCGACAAAGAAATACAGTTTTATTCAATCAATGTATTGCTAATTAATGATACAAATAAAATATTTTGAGTCAATGTATACATTTCTGAGCAAAAAAAGTTAGTTACTCAAATAGTATTTCCGATGTTTGCCGGAAATTACCGAGGTCTGCTCCATTGAAATGCAATGGACATCCGGGACATCAAATATGATCATGTGGTCAATTATGGTCCGCATACCTTAAATGAGAAATAGTATAGATTGGATCAGTGAGAGTATGATCCTTACTGCCACAGCGGTGATTAAGTAATGTAATGGATATAGGACGATTAATTTTGCAGTTTAACATGCTACCTATGGGCCTGTAACTAATGCATTTAACTGTACAACACAGTTGATGAATTGGTGACCAGAAGGAACTATTGTATACTTGATAAATAATGCACAATTTTTTTTTGTATACATTTATTGTACGTCATATGTAATGAATGCATACAAAATGTTTTGCATTGTTTTGATGACTTTTATTATTTCAGTACAACACCCAATTTTTAAGTTATGAAAATGTTGAATGTATATATCATGTCTTATGAACTTTATTTCAGGGCAACAGAGTTTTTATTTAAAACACACAGATGACATAATATGTTTGACAGTAAACCAGTATCCAAAACTACGCAACATAATAGCAACAGGTCAGATAGGAGATTCACCGTCCATCCATGTATGGGATGCCGTTACCAAGGACACCAAATCTATTCTGAGAGGTGTTCATAGTAAAGGAATTTGTTCCTTGGATTTCTCATGCTCAGGAAAATTCCTACTATCTGTTGGTCTAGCTAGTAACATTGCTGTCTGGAGATGGCAGGAAGGTACATGGAATTTTTTCCTCCTAACTTATACAAGTTCTGTTCAAAGTTAATATTTTAGCTTAAATTAACCATTTTATCTTTAATAATTGTTGATTCATTATTATACCACCACTTCTCTTTGGGGATAGGGGTATACCATTTTCGGTCCATGTGTGTTATTGTGTGCATCGCTCCTTAACTATTTTTCTTCACATTTTATCAGGAATGATAAATGATACAATACTGAAATTTTATCAATAGCTTTGTAAAATTATGCCAAATTGTGGGATTTATTTTCAGACTTCTTTGAATTCATCAGGGAGAATTAGCTGCCACTAACTTGTTTATTGTGGGAAGTTTATTTTTATGTATTTTATAAGACAGTCAAACCAATAATTTATTCAGAACTCAATGAAGTTCACTTTTCTGGTTACTCTGACCTGAGCAAAAGCTAAAGTAAAATGCACAAAGAACACTCAAAAAGAAAGGAAAATGACAAAATCTGAATTTAGACAAAGTCATTTAACAGAAAGAAGAAACTGAAAAGAAAAATTAAACCAGATATAAGTAACCCAAATCAAACAAATTAATTAGACACCTGTTGAATTATCTGTAATCATGTCAATAATTATAAGAATACGAAGCCTTACCTGTGTATCAGAAACAAATGTCTTAAATCACAGAAACAAGTATCCACACAATAACAACTCTTTCTCCAACCACAAAAAAGAGAAATTTCAGTCCTTCGTATAATTGAATCCAATGGAATAATACTGAAAATTGATAGTTGTCAAATTTAAACTGAATCAGTTTTCAAAGGTAAATGATACAAAAATGATGTTAATTTTGGGTAAAAATATTTTGATTGAAATTAATGTTGAAATAAACATACATTATTACTCAATATAAAAATTGTTTTCCAGGTTCTACAGTTGCCAGTACCCACTGTCATACAGAGAGAATATTTAGTGCACAATTCCGTCCAGATTCCGACAGTCAGTTTGTATCTGTTGGTGTGAAACATGTTAAATTCTGGACCGTTACTGGAAGTGAACTGACAGCAAAACGAGCAATTTTAAGCTCTGCAGGTGAAGGAACTGCCTCCAAGAAAATGCAAACAATGTTATGTGTTGCTTTTGGTGCCGTAAGTGTCTAAAATTCTTGTACAAATATTTATAATTTATGTCCTCTGTATAGTATAAAAGATTTTTAGTATTCTGCATTTTAACAGACTTGAAATACCATTAATATAAGCTTTTAGAAAATATTGTTTTAAATGGAGTATATTTTCAAAATATGTTATTCCTTTGTTTAAATTCCTTTGTTGACGATATACATGTATTTTTCTGCAAACAACAAGTGACAGCAAATTGTATATATTATTTGATTACTTGTTAAATATTGTTCTTGTTATTTCTTTTTATAATATTGAATTTAAAATATATATAAGGATTGTTTTCAATTGTTGATTAGATTATTGGATATAGATGACTTTGGATCCGTTATGCTGTACGTAAACCACTGCATCTAAATCTAATAATCTAAACAACAGTTTGAAAACAATCCTTAAAAAGTTTGTAAGATATTCTGTTTTGCAGAACGTGTGACATGTGGTTCTGTATTCATATTTATAATTTTACAGAATAATTTAACATATACTGGTGCAATGAGCGGAGATGTTTATGTCTGGCAAGAGACAACATTAGTTAGAATTGTACCAAAGGCCCACACGGGTCCTGTCTTCACAATGTTTACTACACTGAGGGATGGGTTTATTGTAACTGGCGGTAAAGACCCTCCGTAAGTAATTCTGATGACCAGTATAAATTACTTAAATTTGAGATTTCTTATTTAGACTAATGAAACCCATTAAAGAGTTATGCAATAACTATGATTTTGCCTCTGTTATGTTAACTATTCTTAAAGGTTTGTTGTTGTTTGTTTGGATGGTGTTTTTAAGCCACTTTCAGCAATTTTTCAGCTATATCATGGCGTCCAGTTTTTATTGGGGGAGGAAGCCAGAGTACCCGGAGAAAACCCCCGACCTGCGGTAGGAAAACTGGATTCTTAAAGGTATCCAGACAACAAATGACCATGTGATCATATTTGATGTCCCTTATGTCGATTGTTTTTTCAGTGGAGCAGACATCGATAATGTTCTGCAAACATCGGAAATACTATTTGAGTACTTAAATTTTTTTGCTCAAAAACATTGACTCAAAGTAAAACAATATATTTAATTTGTATCATTAATTAGCAATACATTGATTTAATAAAGCCGAATTTCTTGGTCAAAAAATAAAATTAAACAGCGACGTCAATTATGGGTTGGAAACCTTAAGGATCTTTTACTGCCATCGGACAGTGTCTAATTTTTGTTTATTTTCTGACCAGATCCAAAGATAATGGTCCAGTTAAACTTTGGGATCAAGAGATGAAGCGACGACGAGCTTTCCCTCTGCATGAACCTGGAGCTAAAACAGATGTTGTCAAGTCAGTCTGTCGAACTAAGGTAAATAATCTATTCTGCCAGACATTAAGTTATGGTCAAACTAAAAATAAGCTGGTGCTGTCTGGTGTTTGTGAATTCTGATTTTTGTTGAAGAATTGTAAATGTCCAAATAAGCAAAATGTAATTTAATCTGTTTGAAGAAATAAAGTTAATTATTATATAGATAGAGATGAAATATCGAATTTTCCGAGTGACATAAATCACGGTAAATCACATGAGAAAATTATCGTTTATTTTCACTCTCTGGTTTTTTCCCGCCAAACTTGCAGTTGGTTTTGTACTATACAGATATTCATCCGCCATTCATAAAATTTAGGATTAAGCACTAAAATTTTACGAAAGCAATTTTGATCTACATGTATATAATAAATAGGATAATCAATTGGGCATCGTGAATATCCAAAATATGATCACTCGTGCCGCATAAAGCATCAGATTAAACTCTTGCGCGGAACAAGTTCCGTGCACTCGTTTAATCAGATGCCTTATGCGGCACTCGTGATCATATTTTGGATATTCACTCTGCCCAATTACATGTAATTACCCTATAATGATCAAATAGGCCTTAGACAACAGTTGGGTCATCATAATGGTTATTGTTCAAATTCAAAATGTGTTCATACATTTCAGTTAAATTAGGACGTCTCTAAATTAGATAATACAAAGTTCTAATTGGCTTTAAATTACAACTGTCTGTAATTGTTTAACAAAAAACTGAAGCAAATTCTTTATGTTTAAATGGAATTATTGGATAAATAAGATATATTTTATTACTTTAAAAATATTTATCAGAATGAATTTAAATTTTTATTTTGTGGGTTATGTTTGTGAAATTATCATTTATTTGAGGTATTTACAACAATTCTTAAAACACTTTCATAATGAATGCTATGAATGAAAAGATAAACATGAAGATGTGACATATTATACTGATAATGCCCAATTGATTATCCTATTTATTATATGGTGTCAAGTGTAAAGTACATTTTACCTCAACACATGTAAAGACTGAAATTGACATCAGCCAGAAATAGTAACTGTTATGTCATTTTCTTCATGCTGAAATTAACATCCTACAAAAATAGAATTCTATTAAATCTTGTCATGAAAAACTCATGCATTCTATAACTTACTTATACATGTATTTAATTACTAGTTTGAACTGCACATGAACTTCCTGGATAAGTTAGCAATAGTTGACACAGATATGAAATAAATGTATTCAGGAATGAAAGTATGATTTATTTAAAGAATATTTCAAATAATTTTAATTCAATGATAATACTGTAAAAACAGCTATGACATCATCAAACTTGTAAAATTTTAATGGCATCATGTGACCAACACTGTAGTTATATCGTATAACCTAGGTTGCTTCGTTTGAATAGGCCTGTCAGATTTCAGCTTACAAAGTAAATTAAATTTTTTGTGAGATAATCTGGTTTTAAATAATGTTTAATGTTTTATTGACAAGTTTGGAAAATGAAGCAAGACAAAACTTGCACAATCAGTCATTGTACTGTCTGTGGCAAGAAAGATGTCAATAATTGTTTTGATAAGTTGCTGGCCTTAATAAGTGTTTTTACCATCAAATATTTAATTTTAATTGTCAAGCATTGAATATTTTGTAATCATAAAATACATTTGAAGCAATAAATTTGGCATTTTTATTCTGGAAGTTATGTCTAGGGTAAACTTTATTGTTAGGTAAACATTGATTTTTGTTTTATTTGACTCAAATTTTAAGCGTAATTCAATAAAATTTATGGTAAATAAATGTTGAATTAGAGTTGACATTTGTTTCTTCTATTTCATATTCTGCATTGTCTCAAATGCTTCTGTGACCAAGTAATACAGCGGTAATATCGAAAGTCATAATATTTTTTTTGTCTCGCCTGCGACGAAAGTCGCTGGAGGTGAGACATATGTATGGGAATCCGGCGGCGGCGGCGTAAACACTTGACATCTTGCTTCATATCTTTGTAAGCCCAAGCCCTAGGTCCATCAAATTTGGTCCAGAGGTAGCTTATGATGAGTACTTGCCAGTCAGTCACCTGTCAGCTGACCTTGACCTCAATTTCACGGTCCAGCGACTATGTTAAAGTTTTTGGGTTACGACAGTTCCTCTGTAACTACGCATGGTAGGATAACAATATTTGGTGTATAGGTTGCTGATGACTAGTACATGACTGTCTGGTAGGTGTCACCTGACCTTGACCTCAATTTCACGGTCCAGCGACTACATTAAAGTTTTTGGGTTACGACAGTTCCTCTGTAACTACACATGGTAGGATGACAATATTTGGTGTATAGGTTGCTGATGACTAGTACATGACTGTCTGGTAGGTGTCACCTGACCTTGACCTCAATTTCACGGTCCAGCGACTACGTTAAAGTTTTTGGGTTACGATAGTTCCTCTGTAACTACGCATAGTAGGATGACAATATTTGGTATATAGGTTGCTGATGAATAGTACATGACTGTCTGGTAGGTTCCACCTGACCTTGACCTCAATTTCACGGTCCAGCGACTACGTTAAAGTTTTTGGGTTACGGCTGTTCCCCTGTAACTATGCAGGGTATGGTGACAATATTTTGTATACAGGACGCTGCTGATATTTAATGCTATTTACGTAATGCTTATGACGAAATTTTTTTTCGTTACTGATGCGGAATGCAGGCGAGACGTTTTTCTGTGTCCACACTTGTTTAACTATTTATATAGCTCTGGATAATATAATAATTTTAATTTTGGAACTAAGGGTTTGGATGATCAATTCTGAAAGATAGTTTAACTTAAAATATGGCATTATAATGCTGAGGAATTGATCTCGGACCATAAAAATAATGTGTTTTGATTGTACCACTGTCCCCCATGATACAGATCCCTTTCTTTTAAGAACCAGTTTTAGCAAAAATGAAATTTATTTTAAACGGACTTTTATTTCAGGGTAAATTATTAGTCGGCACCAAAATGAATTCAGTTATAGAAATAAATGAAAAAGATGGAACCATACAAATTCTGTTAAATGCCCATGCTGAGGGTGAGCTGTGGGGTCTGGACAGTCATCCAACTGTACCTAGATTTATAACGGCTGGGTTTGATGGAACACTTAGATTGTGGGATCTCAGTAATAAGGTATGATAAAAACAAAATTTAATATAAACCTCACAGATGTCAAAGGTTATTTTACTTACATACATATACTGTGAACCAAATTTAATTTTTCAACTCATGCTTTTTATGTACCTTTTCCTGGCATAATGCTGATTTCAAATCAATTGGCATTCTTTTGATTGTCAGTGCTACTGCTGTCATTTTTGTCTCGCCTGCGACGAAAGTCGCTGGAGGCGAGACATATGTATGGGAATCCGGCGGCGGCGTAAACACTTGACATCTTGCTTCATATCTTTGTAAGCTCAAGCCCTAGGTGCATCAAATTTGGTCCAGAGGTAGCTTATGATGAGTACTTGCCAGTCAGTCACCTGTCACCTGACCTTGACCTCAATTTCACGGTCCAGCGACTACGTTAAAGTTTTTGGGTTACGACAGTTCCTCTGTAACTACGCATGGTAGGATGACAATATTTGGTGTATAGGTTGCTGATGACTAGTACATGACTGTCTGGTAGGTGTCACCTGACCTTGACCTCAATTTCACGGTCCAGCGACTACGTTAAAGTTTTTGGGTTACGACAGTTCCTCTGTAACTACGCATGGTAGGATGACAATATTTGGTGTATAGGTTGCTGATGACTTGTACATGACTGTCTGGTAGGTGTCACCTGACCTTGACCTCAATTTCACGGTCCAGCGACTACGTTAAAGTTTTTGGGTTACGACAGTTCCTCTGTAACTAGCATGGTAGGATGACAATATTTGGTGTATAGGTTGCTGATGACTTGTACATGACTGTCTGGTAGGTGTCACCTGACCTTGACCTCAATTTCACGGTCCAGCGACTATGTTAAAGTTTTTGGGTTACGACAGTTCCTCTGTAACTATGCATGGTAGGATGACAATATTTGATGTATAGATTGCTGATGACTAGTACATGACTGTCTGGTAGGTGTCACCTGACCTTGACCTCAATTTAACGGTCCATCGACTACGTTAAAGTTTTTGGGTTACGACAGTTCCTCTGTAACTACGCATGGTAAGATGACAATATTTGGTGTATAGGTTGCTGATGACTAGTACATGACTGTCTCGTAGGTGTCACCTGACCTTGACCTCAATTTCATGGTCCAGCGACTACGTTAAAGTTTTTGGGTTACGACAGTTCCTCTGTAATTACGCATGGTAGGATGACAATATTTGGTGTATTGGTTGCTGATGACTAGTACATGACTGTCTGGTAGGTGTCACCTGACCTTGACCTCAATTTCACGGTCCATTGACTACGTTAAAGTTTTTGGGTTACGGCTGTTCCCCTGCAACTATGCTGTGTATGGTGACAATATTTT
Source organism: Limnoperna fortunei (assembly GCA_944474755.1). Taxonomy (NCBI): domain Eukaryota; kingdom Metazoa; phylum Mollusca; class Bivalvia; order Mytilida; family Modiolidae; genus Limnoperna; species Limnoperna fortunei. The sequence goes on from OX104113.1 coordinate 63,718,782, forward strand.
GTATACAGGCCGCTGCTGATATTTAATGCTATTTACGTAATGCTTATGACAAAATTTATTTTCGTTACTGATGCGGAATACAGGCGAGACGTTTTTCTGTGTCCACACTTGTTGTCACTGTTACAATTAATGTAGAAAACAAATGTGCTGCAGTTTATTTCTTTTATTGATTTTATATCTCAAATGAATTTAGTTTGCTAATTTCATACGAAGTTTTGTTGCGCTATTAGAGAACGGGCAGAATTATCTTGCCTATATGACGCTACAATTTTGGGGTATCATGTCCAAATACATTTTAGCTCACCTGAAGGGTCATGTGAGCCATCACTTGGCGTCTGTAGTCGTCCTTCTTCGTCGTTGTTAACTTTTCTTTTAAAAATCTCCAAAACCACTAAAGGGATTTCTTTGAAACTTTGAACATATCATCAGTAAAATGATGGCAGAGCAACCAACATGGGGGCGGGTCAAAATACAGTTTTTGCCTTACAGTTCAAAAAGTATAACCAGTATAACAGGAAAACCGAAAAGACCTTCCTTCTTCAGGAAATCTCTACAAAACTCTACATTGAATCAAAGTTGTATGATGACTCATTGTAGGAGTTATTGCCCTTGTCGTCAAACTTGATGATTTTTGCAATTTTGTCCTCAAAATCTTGAAAATTATTATAACTAGAGAAAAGGTTTTTTATGAGAGCTCCAAAAATGAAGCGTTTAGGAGTTATTCCCCTAAAAATGTTTTTTTAAATCAGTTTAAATTGATTTTTAAAAATCTTCTTCTCTGAAACCACTGAAAGGACTGCTTTGCAACTTTGTACATATCATTTGTCAAATGTCCTGTACCAAGTTTGCACAAACCATCGCTGCAGATTAACTAACATGGCTGCCTTGGCAAAAAATAGAACAGGGTGGTCAAAATACAGTTTTTGGCTTATAGTTAAAAAAGTATAACAGATACAGGTAAACGGAAGAGACATTCCTTCTTAAGCATCAACAGCTCGACAAAACTCTTCATTGAGTTGAAGTTGTAAGATGACCTCTTGTAGGAGTTATTGCCCCTTAATCATCAAAATTGATGATTTTTCTAAAAATGTTGAAAATTATTAAAACAACTAGAGAAACAGTTAAAACTGCTTGATTATTCAGCTCTATGAGAGCTACAAAAATGACTTCAAGATTAACCGTTTAAAAGTTATTCCCCCTGAACCTTTTTTAATCAATTTAAATTGATTTAAACAAAATCTTTTCCCCATAAACACATGTAAGGACTGCTTTGAAAATTTACACAGATCATCTTTATAGGATGTCTTCTACCAAACTGGCACAAATTAAGACAGCTGACCTCCAACATGGCTATTGGCTTCAAATAGTACAGTGTAAGGAAAGGGGGGGGGGGGGGTTCAAGATAGTTTTTGGCTTTATTTAAAAAAGTATAACAGATTCCTCAGCATCAGTCAAAAACTTGACAAGATTCTTAAATGAGCTGTAGATGTGTGACAAGTTTTGAGGAGTTATTTCCCCTAATTTGTCAAAATTGTTGATTTTTGTCATTTTTCCTCAATATTTTGAAAACTGTAAGAGCTATAGAAAGTCTTTTCCATTCAAAATTATTCTGCTCTTCAAGATCTGCAAAAACGTTCGCAGGTGCATATGTGTTTGGGGTGCCTCGGTGTCCAAGTGGTTAAGGTAGTTCGTCTACTGATGATCACATGGTCTGTCAACACTGAGGTTGCGGGTTCGTGTCTCACAGCAGGCAGGGTGTACTCGACTCCCAATCTTAATTAAGAAGGATTGGCAATTTTCCTACCGTAGTTCAGGGGTTCTCTCCGGGTACTTCGGCTTCCTCCCCCAATACAAACTAGACATGAAATAGCTGAAAAATAGCTGAAAGTGGCATTAAACATCATTCAAACAAACAAACATGTGTTGGACATCTATAGGAGTTATTTCCTTTAAAATGTCAAAATTAATGCTTTTTGAAGAAGTGTTGGATAATTCCTTATAAGAAAGATAATCTAGATAAAAAAGGAAGAATTGTCAGGTTCAGGTGAGCGATACAGGCTCCAGGGAGCTTCTAGTTTTCAAATTTGGAAATAACAAAATCCCCAATAAAAACTCACAATCACCTTTTAAAAAAATTCCAGAATGGGTTTTTCATAATGATCTTAAAGACACAGCAAATTCATCTAATGAATTATCATTGTAAATGAATTAATTTTCAATTCTGTATAACAGTGCTTTTTAAATCAGCTTTAGTAGTAAAAGTTTATTGAATAATAATTCCACTGTCCATGCTACAGTTCAGTGCAGCCAAATATTCAAGTAAGAACTATTTTCCTTTCCCTCATTCCATTCAAAGTTCATTTACATAGCTGTTATCAACTGCGCAATACAACATTTTAAATATTGCATGTTTACAATGGTTGACGTAAGGATTCATGATCTGATTACAAACCCTCTGTTTTTCAGTCACTCGTTGGCAGACTTGATGTTGGTGCTGCCAGATCTGCATCTTTCAGTCCTGATGGAGAAATGGTCGCTGTAGGGTTGAAGAATGGTGAAGTGATGATCGTGTCTGTAAATGGAATGAAATTATGGGGGAAAAAGAGGGACAGATCTGGTGCCATAAATGACGTCAAGTAAGTATTGGTCTGTTATAAGACTGAAAGTCTTGTCTTATTAACAAAAAATAAAATGACATTCCAAATGTTACTTTAATTTAAAAGTTCATTTTTGTCATATCATTTTCAGATTCAGTTTGGATGGTAAATACCTAGCTGTAGGTTCAGAAGAAAGCACTGTTGATTTCTATGACTTATCCCAGGGGCCATCACTCCAGAGAGCAGGTTATTGCAAAGGCATATCTAGTTTTGTTATTCAGATGGATTTCTCTGCTGACAGTCACTATATCAGGGTAATTATATTCTTTGTTGTTCCTGGGACATAAACAGTGTACAGTGAGTTTGAGCTTGATCTGTGAAGGGTGTGCTTGACTTCCGACAACAGTGACAAGGATTATCAGTTTTCCTAGGACATGCACAGTGTACTCTGTTTTTCTCAGCAATTAAAACTGGACTTCATGATATAGCTGAAAAATTGCTATAAATGGTGTTGCATGTTATTTAAACAAATATACAAACATTTACAAAAAAAAACGGACAAATAAATAGAGTACTTTATAACATGAGGTATTTAATCGATCTTATCAAACAATTGCATTGATTTGCATTTTAATTTGTTTATTTATTTTTTTCTTATAATGAGTGTTTATTATTTGATATTTTTCCATCGCTACACTAATGACCACAGATTGTGTTTTGTCGAACAGTCAATTTGGTTTAAATATTGTTTCACCAAAATAAAGAATATATTTTTTATAATAAATATTTATAATCAGAAAAGAACAAGAAATTCCATAACTTCTCTACAAGTAAGCAACAATCTATGATATTATTTATATATGTGGAGGAGGCATTGCATATTTAGATGGTTTTGCCATGCATACTTGCCAAATGTGGAATGTTCTCACACTGCACCCTGGTAAATACTCCAGTAAGAACTGGGAACGATAAAATGGCTTAAAAATGACAAAAAACAAACAAACATCACATGCATTAAATCTGGTTCTTTTGTAACTGCTGCATGTGACATATAAGATGAAAGGATTGGTAAACTGAGTGTAAGAATAAATTAAGAGGGATGCAGGACACTTTCACTGAAAATAGTTTCACTATGAATTTTCTTTAAATTCGCCATATAGTAAGTTCAAAATAAAAAATAGGAGCTTTAGAGCTTATTTACCAGGGGTTTAGCACTGAAAATTTAATTTTTCTAATAGATTATACAGAGAAGAGAATAAAAAGCACTAAAATAAAAGATTACAAAAATTCTGTCCAATGAAAGTTTCTGAAATTTTTATACCCCCGCTCGACAGAGTCGGGGGTATATAGTGGTCCTCATGTCCATCCTTCCGTCCGTCCGTCCACATTTGGTTTCCGGATGATAATTCAAAAAGTTTACATCCGATTTGAATGAAACTTTGGGATATTGTTATATATCAGGTTGGTAAGAAGCCTATCGATTTTGGGGGAAATCCGTCAAATTTCAAGGTCACAGTCCACAACGATAGAAATTTTAACAAAAAAGTTGTTTCCGGACAATAACTCAAAAAGTTTACATCCGATTTAAATGAAACTTTGGGATATCGTCATATATCAGGTTGGTAAGAAGCCTATCGATTTTGGGGGAAATCCGTCAAATTTTAAGGTCACAGTCCACGAAAAACGTTAGAAATTTTAACATAAAAGTTGTTTCCGGACAATAACTCAAAAAGTTTGCGTCCGATTTGAATGAAACTTTGGGATATTGTTATATATCAGGTTGGTAAGAAGCCTATCTATTTTGGGGAAAATCCGTCATATTTCAAGGTCACAGTCCACGGAAAACGTTAGAAATTCTAACAAAAAAGTTGTTTCTGGACAATAACTCAAAAAGTTTACATCAGATTTGAATGAAACTTTGGGATATTGTCATATATCAGGTTGGTAAGAAGCCTATCGATTTTGGGGGAAATCCGTCAAATTTCAAGGTCACAGTCCATGAAAAATGTTAGAGAATTTTAACATAAAAGTTGTTTTCGGACAATAACACAAAAAGTTTGCATCCGATTTGAATGAAACTTTGGGATATTGTTATATATCAGGTTGGTAAAAAGCCTTTTGATTTTGGGGGAAATCCATCAAATTTCAAGGTATGCAGTCCACGAAAAACGTTAGAAATTTTCACAAAAGCAGGGGTATCAGCGATCGCTAGATCGACTTTGTCTAGTTTATATTATGTCAAGCAATTAATATACATTTAAGGTATGGGAAGAAAAATATGGGTCTCTGAGTTAAATTTTTATCCAGTCTGAAAAAACAGGTCAAAAAGCGCTGGAATGGGGTTTTTTTTGTCAAAATTACCTCTCTTTAAAAAAATTTCATTTTCATTATTTTTGCCAATACCTAACTTATTTATGCGAAACTTTTTATTTCAACCATTAATAAAATGAAGTAATATTATAGGTATAATACTTCCATTATTATTTAAAATGTTATGGAAATTAAGAGTTTATAATGAAAGATTATTGTTAAATTTACCATAAATGTTCAATCTATTTTGAAATAGCATATGGTGTCCTGCATCCCACTTAACATTGATGTGGAAATGTCAGTAGACTAGGACTTAAAGATGAATTCATGCTTTTTTTTTCTTTTTTTTTATTTTACTTCATAAGATTTTGTTTTTCTTTCAATAATTGCTCACTAAGAATGAATATTTTACATTATACTGATTAACTTTTATTTTGTTCTTAGGTCAGTTCTGGAGATTATACACACAATGTATTTTCAGTACCAAATGGTGCTAAAGTAGACAAGCCAGAAATAGTTGATAAAATTACATGGGCATCTTGGACAAGGTAAAATATCTAAATGTGAAAATGCTTCAAAATTATTTTGACATATTGAAGGATATAAAATATACCGTACAAATTATTTTCAGTTATATCCCCATGATTACTATACCTATTTATGTGACCACATGCATGTATTATGGCAATGTAATATTGAACAATTTTTATACCTCAAGAATATTAACAATTTCTATTGATTATATTTTAACATGTGATTTCAATTCATTTTCCACTACATGACCACCAACTCTGCTCCAAAAGTCAATATTTGTCATGTGACTAATGTTGACTTGTCAATATTTGTCATGTGACTAATGTTGACATCAATATTTATCCCATGACATATGTTGACTTTTGGAGAAGTTCATTTCAGTTGTGGACAAATGGATATTATCTGCAGACATGTTAAAACAGTTTATTTGTTAATTGTTAAATTGTTGCTTTTTATTGTTTATTATTATTTGAAGTTTTGTCAATGGCATTGTATGTGGTATTTATTTTTAGACTTCTTTGAAGTTACAGAGCAGGGGTAGCTTCAGGGAGCATTAGCTCACAATAGCTTATTTTATCTGTCATTTTTGTATTATTTTAAATCAAACTCGAGCAAATAAATACAGTTTTAATGAAATTAACTTATGACCAGTTTATTAATGGTGTGCAATTGCTCTGCTTACATACCAAAAAAGGTACATGTATCTAAATACAATTAAAAAACTGTAAACTGTTTATACCATGTTTATATCTGCGATAATTTATATCTATTTGATGAATAATTTCAATTCAATTTCTTAGTGTAATTGGTCCTGAAGTTCTTGGAATTTGGCCAAAGGACTCGCCTAATGCTGATGTCAATTGCGCTCACCTGTCTCACCATGGTAATGCTCTTGCTACTGGAGATGACTTTGGTTATGTGAAGCTATTTGAATTTCCATGTAGAGAAAAACATGTAAGTTGATAACAAATTTTACTTATATAGCAGATATCATAAATATTTTCACACTAATTTGCTCCAATGAGTTTTTTTAGAGCAAAAAGTAAGGTAATTAGTTTAGATAAATTTATATATACATGTACACAAAGTAAATATGTTCAATGCGTAAAATTGCTTGAAAAAACCTTGTCTTATAGCACTCAATTTTTGCAAAAGGGACATTTAATATCAGAAATATTTATCATTTCTTCATGTGTGGAGCAAAACCTATCTAAAATTTTACCTCTCACTTGCTTCCATTTTTATGTCCTGCCAGCACAAGGCAGAAATGTAGATTTTCTGTCTGTTTGTCCATTTATCTAGTCATCCATTTGTCCTACCTGAGGTTTACCTTTGTGTTGAAGCTTTTATTCTGACGGAGACTTCATACACATCATCTTGAAAATTGATACACAGTTAAAACCTCTCTTGATTTTTTACTCTTTATATTGCAACATTACCAACCAACACTAAATGTTTTATATGTCACTATATCAGTTTCACTGCTGGCAGGGTGTACTCAACTCCAATCTTAATTGACAATAATTGACAGTTTTCCTACCAAAGATCAAGGGTTTGCTCCAGGTACTCTGGCTTTCTCCTAAAAAAACTGGATGCCATGATTTAACTTAAAAATTGCTGAAAAGGCAGTTCAGTACTATTCAAAAAGCAAACAACAACCCGTGAAGTCTAGTGTGACCTTGTTAGTGTATTTTGCAGGCTGACTTCAAGAAGTTTGTAGGACACTCAGCTCATGTGACCAATGTTAGATTTACATCAGATGACAAGTACCTCATAAGTACTGGAGGAGATGACTGCAGGTGAGAATCACAATACACACACTAATTATGTGCACCTTATTATCTGGACTTGGTATCGGTAGTTAATGTGGACTAGGTATCAGTAGTTAAATATGGACTAGGTATCAGTAGTTAATATGGACTAGATATTGGTAATTAATGTGAACGAGGTATCAGTAGTTAATGTGGACTAGGTATTGGTAATTAATGTGAACTAGGTATCAGTAGTTAATATGGACTAGGTATCAGTAGTTAATATGGACTAGGTATCAGTAGTTAATATGGGCTAGATATTGGTAATTAATGTGAACTAGGTATCAGTAGTTAATATGGACTAGATATTGGTAATTAATGTGAACTAGGTATCAGTAGTTAATGTGGACTAGGTATTGGTAATTAATATGAACTAGGTATCAGTAGTTAACGTGGACTAGGTATTGGTAGTTAATGTGGACTAGGTATTGGTAGTTAATGTGGACTAGGTATTGGTAGTTAATATGGACTAGGTATTGGTAGTTAATGTGGACTAGGTATTGGTAGTGAATGTGGACTAGGTATCAGTAGTAAATGTGGACTAGGTATCAGTAGTTAATGTGGACTAGGTATCAGTAGTTTATATGGACTATGTATTTGGTAGTTAAACTGCAACTATACAGTTAAATGGATGGTAATTAGGGCCCCACCACTTTGTGGCGGACACACTATAGTGATCAGTCTGTCGGTCTGTCCGTCTGTCCAAAACTAATCGTGTCCTTGCTGTAATTTTTTTATCTTTTGAGGTAGGGTTATGATATTTAGAACGTGGGTAGATAATATAAAGGCGATGTGTTGCATACCGTGGTTGATTACCTTTGACCTTGAACTTTGACCTTAATGTCACATAATTGACAACGGCTCTGTAAATGAACTTTGACTGAGGGAGAGGAAAATAGTTCTTATTTTGATATTTGACTGCGCCAAACTGTAGCATACACAGTGGATTTATTATTCAATGGAATTTTAATATTGGAGCTGTATTTAAAAACCAGTTTCATATAGAATTTATAAATAAATTTATTCAGATAATTTATTAAATGTATTGGGTATTTTTTTTCCTGATTGTTCAAAGCCTATTTCTGGACTATTTTATGGGTGTAAGGGAGTTTCCATGAGTACCCTTCGAATTTTCTAAATTTGCAAAAAATTTTATCTGACTTGGCACCCCAAAAATTTAATGTGATATACGTGAAATTATTCCGGTTGTTTTGAGGGGTCTCTCATTACTCAACGAAACTTGGTGCCTAAGTGAGAGCAAAAAATGTCAATAGTTTCCCCATATACAAAAATAATTAAGAGGCTGTTGTCAATTTGACAACGGCTCTGTAAATGAACTTTGACTGAGGGAGAGGAAAATAGTTCTTATTTTGATATTTGACTGCGCCAAACTGTAGCATAGACAGTGGATTTATTATTCAATGGAATTTTAATATTGGAGCTGTATTTAAAAAGCAGTTTCATATAGAATTTATAAATAAATTTATTCAGATAATTTATTAAATGTATTGGGTATTTTTTTATCTGATTGTTCAAAGCCTATTTCTGGACTATTTTATGGGTGTAAGGGAGTTTCCATGAGTACCCTTCGGATTTTCTAAATTTGCAAACAATTTTATCTGACATGGCACCCCGAAAATTTAATGTGATATACGTGAAATTATTCCGGTCGTTTTGAGGGGTCTCTCATTACTCAACGAAACTTGGTGCCTAAGTGAGAGCAAACAATGTCAATAGTTTCCCCTATACAAAAATAATTAAGAGGCCGTTGTCAATTGCTTTCTGAATGACAAATTCATGTCTGGAGTATAACTTTTTTATCTTTTGAGGTAGGCTTTAGATTTTTGGAATGTGGGCAGATAGTAGCAAGGCAATGTGTCGCATACCATGGTTGGTTGACTTTTGACCTTGAACTTTTACCTTAAGGTAACATTATTAATTTCTGAATGACAAATTCATGTCCAGGTTGTACTTTTTTTATCTTTTGAGGTAGGCTTTTAATATTCGGAATGTGGGTAGATGATATCAAGGAGACATGTCGCATACCATGATTGATGACCTTTGACCTTGACCTCAAGGTTGGTGGGGCCCACAGAGATGGGTACCATCTCACTGATATCTAGTTATATGAGACATTGTATGTTGTGTTCTCTGGAAAATTACAGGGAACTCTTGTGTACCCTGCCAATCAAACTCGTCACCACAATATTACTGCAAAAATTACAGGTGGGTTATCTTAATTCATTTAAAATTTGATTTTTGTCATTTTTTAACTTAATTTCTTATTTAATCATTTAACGCTAGTCTTGATTATACATGTATTTTTTTATTACACTTTCAGCATATTTGTTTGGAAATGTGTGTAGCAGCCATGTACTCTGAATAAAGATCTGTCAAAAGAAATTATGAATTAGTGTAATAAAAGAAACAGAACCCTCTATATTAGTAGTACTGGTATTAATCTCTATCTTTTTTTGGTATTTATAATGGCATATATACTGATTACTACAAATTCTCTCCCCAGAAATTTAATTTGGTATCACATAAGTACTCATTTTGTATGGGTAAAAAAGTTATCATAGAATTCTGAAAGTTGTTAATTTCTGTCTATACATGATATTAGGTTTATTGACAACATGTTGTTCTTATATCATTGCATTAGACACTTGATATGAGCCATCATAACTTACAGAATGAGCAGGATCTAGCCGTGACAAAATTAAATATGTCCTTTTCCGAAGGCAGAAATAAATCTTACACAGTGAAACCATTTTTTTAATCATATGTCTACCATTTGTACATTTACATTAAAGGGTTTGTAATTAAACCAAATAAAATATTTTAAAGATTTGTTGTAAAGTTTAGGAATAGGGACGTGAAATACTGCTGTATATTGATGTGATAACATTAAGAAGTATGAACATAAAATAATGAAGTAGATCTTTCTGATAACACCCAAAATAATGAAGTAGATCTTTCTGATAACACCCAAAATAATGAAGTAGATCTTTGTGGTGGTGAATGAAAACAGTCATTATAAGGTTGTTTATTTTGTTTTATATGTTATATATATAAGGCAGCATTTTGATCTTTTTAGATTACATATCTGTACATGTCATCATGTTAATTTAATAACAGTCTGTTTCATATAAATATATTTTGTATTATAAGAGCGAACAATTAATTAACACTGTAAGTGGTTTTGTTTTTCTATCAGAACATCATGTAGGTCATTTTCAAATAAGGTTGTGTGTATGCGTAGAATGTCAAGTAAAGAAAAAGATTTTGTTATTGTAAACAGTTGTCAAGTACTTCTGTTATATTTATAATGAATTTTGTTAAAATCGAAAATTTTATAGGTTTAAGAAGAGACTGATAATGTACCACTTCATCATATCTTTGACTTGTCTTTTAATGAAGACATATACATTTACATGTATACTAATTTGAAAGCCATTTGCTTCATAACTTGCAAATATTTTTACTGAATCTCTTTTTGTCAGCTGAATATACAACTTTTGTACTTTAAAATATTTCACAACCACATTTCATTAAACATTTCTCAGAATATCTTGTATGGAATTTGATGTTGTAGTCTTCAGTACTAACTCACTGGGATTTTTTTATTAGAAATCTCTTGTTATTATTCTTACACTGTCTGTGATATTTTTATATTTTTACAACTTATAAAATTTATATATTTTACATTTTGTACCCTTTCCCAATGTTTTGTTGCATGTCTTGTTGATTTTCATGTACCTATACAGTTGTGTATTATACCTTCATTTAAGAATTGAATGCATTTTTTTGAAATTTCATTAACATATGGAAGTGTTGACCAAAACACATTTTCAATGATTAATGTAACATGATTAATTTGTGTGCACGGTCAACACTTTCATACGTCAATGAAACTTCCAAACAATGCATTTAATACTTATAATTACGTTTTATATCATTAAATGCAGGAAATTCATTACAAAACTTAAGGAAATGTACGTTGTTGTTTTGATATATTACTACGCCACTGTGCAATGTTATGGACTTTGCTATGGTGCACCCGTTTGATGTTTCATTGAGATTAAAAAGATAACTTGTCATGAAGATGTGACCAATGATAATGATAATATCTGTGTTGCATACAATGGTTGATGACCTTGACCTCAAGGTCGGCAAGACCCACAGAGATGGTACCATCTCACTGATATCTAGTTCAATTTGCTGAAGTTACTAGGTTGTTTGTGAAAAATTTATTTTTTGCCAATATCAATTGTGTGCTTTTAACATAACGTGGATTATACAAGCTCATAAGGTTTACAACATGTGTTCTGGTGTACTTTATTTTGTAAAAAAAAAGAAGTTAACGTAATTTAAAATATCAATATAAAATATCAATTATGGTATTTATTGTGTATGATTCTGATTATATATATATATCTTAGTACATGTATCTGTATTGCTAAAAAATTTTAGTATTACATGTATGCTATATTAGTCATATTAAATTCTTTAGAACTAGAGATTTAAAGAAGACATTATATCAAATAATAAAAATTATTTATATTTGCATTGTTATTAGTTATTTGTAGTTATCAAACTGATTATTGACAACTTTAATGTTTATAAGTGAATAAATTTATCAACTAATAGATTGTTTGGCAAAGTATCTTCTTACAAAAAATCTTAAGCATCAGGAATTCTGTCTGTAAAGTGTGTACATTCTTATATTCAAGAAAAGCTTTTCAAAAAGGACAAAAAGCATTATTTGTGCCTTCATTTGTTTAACAACACTTACAATTATTGACCACTGATATGCACTACAGAGATGTTATGTAGTTCAAGACACCCTAGGTTACAAACAAACAAAGCAGTATATTTAAACATACAAGATTTATCTCCCATACCAAATGGGGCCTCTGTGGCAGGGTGGTTAAGGTAGTTAGACATTAACTATTGATCACATGCCTGTCAACACTAGAGTTGCGGGTTTGAACCTTACTGTGGGTAGTGTGTCCTTAACTCTTACCTTGACAGGGATACTTTTTTTCCTGGGGTAGATTTTCGCCATTTTTTGTGCTTTCTACCCTTATAAAAACTGGACACCAAAATCAAACACAAAAATTGCTTAAAGTAGCATTAAAGTCCCTTTGTTCTTCTTATATGTTTATGAAAGGTAAAATATGTAGAAAACCCACCCAGTGTAATACATGTGTGCATGTATGTCTGAAAGCTTGCATTTTATTATTGTTTTGAATACATTAACTCTTTTTAGCTGTATATGTATTCGAGTGGAAATGTCAATTGAACTTTTGAACTTTGCTGCAGTAGAGCCTGCAGATTTACTACAAAATGTATGGCTGTTTAATATAGTGATGACAAAATGGTACATTTTCCTCAAAATATTGGTACACAATATCTCACACAACTTAGTGATAAAGCTTACAAAATATTAACCATGGGTCTTCTTAGGGTACTATTACCTCCAAATGGCATTAAACTCATCAATACATTGGTTGTATATTTGTTGTCATAGGATATTTTCTACTGATTCACCAGAAAATATATAAAGAGATCAACTCAACGCAAACTTAGAAATCAAAATTATCTCTAAAAGACAGCCCAACAAATTACTAAAAATTTAGAGAAAACAAATAACGAAGGACAATATCAAGATGACATAAACTTCTGACATGAAACGGTCAGATAAAACATAATGTGCCAGGGTTTAACTGGTCAATGTGAATACCATTACTGAACCAAGTTAATTTTTATTGGAAGTCAGAAACCTGGAGCATGTAAATGTAGCCAATAAAACTTGTAAACAACAAGACAACTCACATGTAGGTATATGATATAAACTTATGTGGTGTAGTTGAAAATTCTAGAAATTGTATTTGACAAGTTTATATTCATTCTCACGCATCCTCCAGGGCCTCGGTGGTGGAGCGATCATGTCCCTGTCAACACTGGGTTAATAGGTAGTTACAGGCTTTCAAGCGGGCCCATATATTCCTAATTTTCAGTATTTTTTACAAACAGACCTAAAATTCCTAATGAAAGCTGTAAAATCCTAAAAAAGCCCTACTTTTTTTGGTTAAAATCTAAATTTTTTTAATTTTCAAAATTTCAAAAATAAAAATAAAAATAAACATAAAATATATTAAAGTTAAATGAAGCTAGCTTTAGTCTACCTTCAGAAAATAAGCATTTGCCACCTAGGAGACTATTTGATGGTCATCCAAATGGTCTTCTGAATTGGTAATTAACTTCTGTACTATTGTTCTGTGCCCAAAATGGTGAGTAAATCGAATTTTTCAGTTTTAAATCTTTAGAAAATAACACATTTTATCCCTTATTTTTGTTTAAAAACCCCTAAAAATTCCTAAAATTAGCCCTTTTTTGAGAATTTAGCCCCAAAAAAGCCCTTAGTTTTTGTAAAAAGTAGCTTGAAAGCCTGTAGTTATACTACAGATGGATGGGCTTGACTCCCTTCTTTATTGACAAGGATTGTCAGTTTTCCTATCAAACAATCTAGGGTTTTAAATGGGTAATATAGCATCTTCACTCCCAATGATATAGCCGAAAAATTGCTGAAAGTGGCATGAAACCCCAAACAAACCAACAAATATCCTCCTATGCTTCTTTTTGTATATTTTATAAATAAATATAAATTGATGCTTCTTATCCTAGGATTAGTGGTTAACTATTTATGTAATCAAGTTACAATTAGATCACATGGCTCCTGGGAATTTTCGTATTTTTATTTTTATTTAAAAAAACTTTGTAAGCTATACAAAAAATAGTCTCATGCAACAAGATCAGTTTATAAAACTTAATAAAATGTGGCAACAATGGGACAGACAGTACAAGCCAGTGTTTCAGTTAACTTATCTGTATGTTTATCCCACTGCTGGGGAAAATAAATAAAAATGAATGCGAGAATTAAGTTGGCAGCTGAGTAATATATACAAAACATTTATATTTCTTTATTTTTTATTCGGCAAGTTCAAAATATAACTTTGAAAATAAACTTTCAGTACACTCATTCAAATTTTATATCATACAAACAAGTAACAAGAAATACAATATTGGCACTTACGTATGCTTACAAAAGAATCAACTATTTACAGAAAAAAGATTCAATGTACAATGAGCACAAACTTAATACGTTAATATCACAGTTTTACATAAATAATTTTTACATTTTAAAACTTTTTTTCCTAGAAAATAATTGCATAATTTGTAGATTAAATTGCTATAGTAACTAGAAATGAACAAATTAGTTTCCAAATAAATGCTTTTTTAGATTTATAAATGCAGAATGAACTCTGTAAATGAATTGATCCAATACCCACTGTAACCCATAATTGACCCAGAAATTATTGTGGAATGAAGGGGATATTTTAAGATGGAATACAGGTAGCTAGGAAATTTAATATTTCTTAATTTTAAGATCCTGTTCTTTCTTAGAAATAATGCTACTCTTTGGTAAACAATTATTCACACATACAAAAATAAGATTTATTTAAATCTTTTGATTGTCAACACATTCTTATAAAATCAAGTATCCAAAAGCCGGGAAATTTAATACTGTTTAAATCGGAACATTCAGCAATTATCACTACAAAACAAACCTGTACAAATTATGTAAATGAAAAACAATATAATGACAAAATCTCTTATAAAAGAATTGCACAGCATCACACATATTCAACATAATTCATCTCTTTAATTTCTTCATATTTTCTATTTCCTTCATCATTGATTGTAGGGGATCCTCCGGTTTATTGTATACAATGCTTGCTGTCAATGTCTGCAAATGAAAAAGGCATATTATTGTATTTTATAAGGATGGCAAGTTACAAAAGTGGATATTTTAACACTAAAAGACGACAAGTGTATGTTTTGTTTGTTTGATGGTGTTTAACGCCACTTTCAGCAATTTTTCAGCTATATCATGGCGTCCAGTTTTTATTGGGGGAGGAAGCCGGAGTACCCAGAGAAAACCCCCGACCTGCGGTAAGAAAACTGGCAATCCTTGTCAATTAAGATTGGAGTCGAGTACACCCTGCCTGCAATGAGAATCGAACCCGCAATCTCAGTGTTGACAGACCACGTGATCAATAGTAGACGAACTACCTTGACCACTCGGCCACCGAGGCCCCACGACAAGTGTAGAATAATCTTGAGAACTGTTTTATTAATATGTAATCAACCCCTTTTTTGAAATCTTGTAGTTTCACATTTCTGATTATATACTTACTTACTTCAATATTCTTGTGTATGGTTAGCTTCACTGTTTTTTTGACATGCCAATAATACATGTGCATATATGTTGTTCAATTACTAAATCTATTTCATTATTACATGAGAGAAAAAAAAGAACATCAACCCAATTCTGAGCAATGCAAATTTTCAAAACTTGACTTGGATAACACTAACAGATGGAAATTTATTGGATAAACAGCAGCTTTGTCCCTTCAGGAAAAACGATATTATTTAAAATTCAAGAACTATTTTCCTTTCCTTCAGTCAAAGTTCATTTATTGTGTAGTAGTTTTTGTGGCTCTTTAATGTAATGAAACACAATATTTAATTATGCTAAGTGCAAAACCACGTAATTTTGCAGAAGGGTCATGGTCTCGATCAGAAAAACTTATAGACAGAGCAGAACAGTATCATTAGCATATATTCAATTTACAATTAAAAAAAGCAATAACTTTAATATCCCAGATCAATTAAAATACACTAGTAAGTATGTGTCTTCATTTAATTAAAATTTGTTGATTTATTTAAGTTCTTGCACTAATTATATAAAATTTGTTTCTATTAAATTACCTCATTGATGGAAAAAGATACATGAAAAGTAACAGTTGGCCTGTATGGTTAACTTGTTTGTAATAATTTATAGTGCCCTTTCCATGACCATAAACCACTTTTTTTTACTTTTATGTATAAGTTCTCATTGCATTTGTTACATTTATAAATATTATATGGTAATATAATGAAACATGAATCCAGATAAAAAATGCAAGTGAACTACCTGGGTGCACATGTTTTAAGATGAACATTCCACACTACTGGTCAAAGAGTAATTCTCCCCATTAAAATGACAGAAGCAATTCTCTTTATTTTTTGCCTGTGTTGTTATTTTTCTATTCAAATTGATTTCATTTCACTACTTTCCATCCAAACCAAGATATGTCCTAACAAATATATGTTTAAATATATAATGTTATGTTTGTATGTCGGTAAAAAGCTCTACAGAGCTTATGTTTGCTATGTGTTTTAGATAATCCGACTTTAAATAAAATTTTCTTGTCTTGTCTCTTGTTATATGTTTATCACTTTAAAAATGCCAATTTTTCACAAAAATGTCAAAAGATCAGAAGGCCTCTGAGGTTCTGTATGCTTAATATTCAACATTTACCTGAAAAAGTTGCATTATGTTATGCTTCTCTAAATATTTTATAGCTTTTCCATAAGGATCTTGAATGGGTTCAACATAATCTTTTTCTCCAGCGAAAGCATCATCGGGCCCAGCCTGTTCCATCTGTTGGTTTCCTGCCTGGCCTTTCGCAACAGCTTCAAACGCTTTATTCATTGCTGACTCCACTTCAGCTTGAGCTGTTGCCATTATTTTTTCTTGGTCTGTCATTTTTATTGAGTACAGAAAGCATGCACCGTCAATTACAAATGAGCTCAACTTGATGTATGGTATACCACCATATTGTTTACAGAATTGTCATGACACCTGTTGGGGTTGGTCAGAATGTAAATCGGATCAAAATTGGGATTTGTAGTAAAAACACTACTGAGACGTATTTATTTATTTATTTATTTATTTATTTATTTATTTATTTATTTATTTATTTATTTATTTATTTATTTATTTATTTATTTATTTATTTATTTATTTATTTATTTATTTATTTTCAAATGAAACCTGATAAGTTCTAAAGCCTACACTTTCATGGTACTACGGCTTTAAATATTCGCGTGTAAATTTTTCTTCTAATGATAAGGGGTCGTCCATAATTGTCAACCATGTGTGCAAAAAGCACACTTTTTGAGACCCCTCCCCCCCATCCCCATCAAAAAGTGTACATCAACCATTAAACTAATATAAAAACCAAACTGCACGGAAACGAAAAATTCTGAAGATAAAAAAAGTGTAAGCAAAAATATCGAAATTTTTAACCCCCTCCCTTAAGTGTGCGGTTTGCACACTTATGAAAATGGTTGAAATTATGGACGACCCCTAAAGAGTAAATATAACATTAATTAAGATATTGCTTTGAAAATGTTAAAGTCGGCGTTAATCAATCAACCACGAATGACCGCCATCAACTGATCATAACGAGTCCTGCGACCCTACTTCCGATAATTGGATCGCAAATAACTGTCGAATTCTGCGACCCTGTATCTTCCCATTAATTATTTTCGTTATTGTAAACAAAATCGGTTTCGAGCGTTTGTTATTTTACATGTAACAATTTTTCGCATGTCCACACAAATATTTTGCACTTCACACATATAATTTTTTTCTAAAAACTCTTTAGAAAATGCTATAATAGTTTATTTCTCCATGGATTCTGCCTTTTCTTCGTGGATATGAAATAGTGAAAAAAGACACTCAACGCAACTGCTGGACTGAAAGTTTCTGTACTTTTTGCGCTTTTACTATTTCGGACATGTGAACTATTAGTTTCAAATATATTTTATTGTCTACTTTATGCTGATGATATAGTTTTATTATCCGAAAGTGAGGAAGGGCTACAGTCTAGCCTCAATACATTGAATACATACTGCTCAAATTGGAAATTACAAGTTAATACAGATAAGTCAAAAGTTTTAGTCTTTAATTCAAATGGTAGAACACATTTAAATAGATTCACTTACAATGGAAATATAGTGCAAACAGTTCAAAAATACTGTTATCTTGGTATTACTCTTAAATGCAATGGGAATTTTAACTTAGCCATGTCAATTTTGACTGAAAAAGCTAGAAAGGCTTGGTTTAAGATAAAAAAGTCTATTGGACAAGACAATCCAAGTAAACTTTTGGAAAAATTATTTGATGCTTTAGTAACGCCAATACTATTATATTGTTCTGAAATTTGGGGAGTGGACATCTCGTCTGATGATAATACTGTTGTTGAGATTTTACATATGAAATTTATTAAGGAGATTCTAGGTGTCCATTGTAAAACAACAAACTCTGCTTGTAGAGCTGAACTTGGTAGAGTAAACATGAAAAGTAAAATAAATTTGCTATGTATTAAATATTTAGATCACATTCTTTCATGTCCTGATACACTAGCTTTCAAAATATTTCAATTGACAAATTCAAACAATAAATGGATTAAACAAGTCTCAAAGGTACTAAATGATTTAGGTTTTTCCTATATAAAAGGAATACACACGTCTTTCAAACCCATGATCCCTTTCATCAAACAAAGACTTTTAGACCAAAGCATACAAAACCAACATGCACAAATATTGAATTCAAATAAACTTCGGTTTTATGGTATTTTTTATAAAAAACACGAGAAGCTCTTATGTTGATATCCTCAAAAATAGATCAGAACGTTCCACTTTAGGTAAAATAAGATTAAGTGTTCATTGCCTAGAAATAGAAAAGGGAAGGCAAAACTCAATACCTATAAATGATAGACTATGTAAAATGTGCAACAAGAGTGTAATAGAAGACGAAGTCCATTTTCTACTAAATTGTGAAAAATATACAGAATTGAGACAGTCTTTTCAAAATGATATAAAAAATTATTTGGAACTGTCCAATAATATTAACAGTAGAAAATTACTCTTTTGTATAGATAGTAGCTCTTTAAAAGTATTAAAAATTACTTCATTATTTATTAATAAATGTCTTTTAATTCGAAATCAGTCAGCAGGAATATAATTAGTTTAATTTAATAATGTCTTTTAATTCGAAATCAGTCAGCAGGAATATAATTAGTTTAATTGGTATTAATTGTATATGGACTAAAACATGCATTGTAACTGAAATTTTCATAATTGTTGACATTGTATTAGAACTTTTCACAACTGATGTTATTATATATTGTTACTGGGCCTGTGCCATTATTATAATGCGCTTGTGTCAATAAAATTATTATTATTATTATTTATATTTTTTGTTCATAAAACTTTGAACATTGACGACTGATAATGTAAATTAATTAAAAATATTGTTATTTTATGTAATTTGTTACTACTATTATTATACTATTGAATTTACGGACTCATTTATACTCTTACTCGGGTAGCGTTCTGGGGCCGGATTATGTTTATTGTTTACATCAACTACTTTTATAATTATTTCACATTAAAAACTATAGAGTTTATTTATAATATAAAGATACAATATATTAAAAATTAGATAGTTTTATTAGTTAAATATCAGTTAGCTTTATTAGTTCTGATCGTTACTGTTCGTCCCGTCTTTTGTGTAACCTGCAAATATGGAGGGCGCGGTGAGCACGCCAGATAGGGTAAACCGGCAC
Source organism: Limnoperna fortunei (assembly GCA_944474755.1). Classification (NCBI taxonomy): domain Eukaryota; kingdom Metazoa; phylum Mollusca; class Bivalvia; order Mytilida; family Modiolidae; genus Limnoperna; species Limnoperna fortunei. The sequence goes on from OX104113.1 coordinate 63,738,561, forward strand.
AAGACCGGTTTTGCCTCGTAGATTCGTGCCGATATTGATTCCCTTGATTAACTAGTTACCTAAGTGGTATGTAGCTGACTTCTGGATCTTTATATATTGGGTAAGTTGAAATACTAGTATCAAGTATATAGGACATCCCTGGCATCCCTGGGACCCTTATTCGGAGGCAGAGTGACACTAGCCCACATGAACAAGATGTGCATTTCTTCTGTTCAACAGAGCGGTCAGAGGAATGATACTATTGAAACTGTGGTCCTTTATTCAAATCAAAGGCTTTACTTGGAGATAGTCTTTCAAGCTGACAACACCCTGCAAAAAAGTCGATTTTTTTAAAATAAATTCCACTCTGAAAATCAATGTTGTGTCGATCATCGCTCTACTGACTGACCCGTCTGGAGAGTTAGTTTCGACAGTGATCTAATCTAGTTTCCCGGCTGCTGACTAGTCGTCAGTCGCTGCTTGTCGTTTCAAAATTTCTTGCCTGTTGCACTTCGTTTTCATTTAGTTACCGGTTAATATTAATTGCGGGGTTGGTACCGGTGCATTTCAAATTACCATGTTTTAAAAAGACTATGTCCTATCTCCTTAAAATCCAAAAAAGTTGCTGTCCTACATCAGATGTGCTATAAAAAGTGGGTGTCCTATCTAGTGAATAATTTTATGGTTGCAATTCAGTATTTATGTTTGTTTGGAACTAAAACGTTAGAAAAATGTTTATTTCATTGATGATATTGTTATGAAAAAAAATGTTGTCCTATTAGTGCTGAAAATAACAAAACTTGGGAGTCCTATGTATATGCCATGACAAAAAAAAGTATGTTCCTATTGCATTTTGCACCGGTCCCTACACTCCAATAAATATTGACCGGTCCCTTATGTCACAGAATTCAATTATCCGCATCGTTTTCTAAAAAAATCTTGTTGACTATATAACGGTGATAGTTTACGCTAACCGTGAATGACCCTGTAAATGTCCGTCCATTGGCAGTATTAAACAATTACGATCCTCAGAAGTGGCAATATTCAAAAGTGTCCGATATGCAAGAGTTGTCAATTTGTAATTTTCTGAAAACAAAAACACGCTAACGGTGAATGACCCTTTAAATATGTTCATCCTTTGGTATTATAAAACAATTACGATCCTCAGAAGTGGCAATATTCAAACGTACAAGAGTTGTCAATTTGTGATATTGACCTCTTCTAATAGTTTTCTGTGGATTAAAATATAGACATATAGGCATAGCGAGAAACGATGTTTACATGTTTACTTTACGATATAAATTTAAAGGGTTCAATTACGCTTGATGATCAACCAAGAAATTTGTACCTCTGAAAAATGATGGCTGCGAACTTATTTCTCCTCTATTATTCTCTTTAATGTTTTTTTTCTATTTACGTAATATGCTTTTTTGTGATACATAGTTTTTTGAAATTTGTCTTGGAGTAGGCGTTTTGTTTCGGTTTGGTTTTTGATTGTACATATATAAATCAGTGTCCCTGCCCCCTCCCTTTTACAAAGCAGCATATAAGGCGGACGAACTAAATATATGTCCAGCTTGCATGGCTACCCGCTTTCCTTATGAGAAATTCTGGATTCGAGACTCGGATTCTGATCTCAGTGTTCACCTTTATAATTTCTAACTCACCTGGCGAGAATTAATTTTTTTTTCGTTTTTTATTTTGTTTATAATATTTATTTTGCCTTTCTTTGTCTCTCTATTATTTCCTCAAGAATAAGTATGTTTACTATAACCGTGATTGATATTTATAAGTACATGTACATATATGGATTTTATTTCTGTTTCCCATTCATATTTAATAGTATTATCGCCGCCTGGAGAAATCTTAAGTAGATTTAGTAATATAGCATTGTGAGTATTCGTGCCAGTTTTCTTGTCTTTCACGCGTTATGCATATCTGCGTTACAAATCAATAAAATATCTTTTGTGATCTCGGGAAAACTATAACCTTTTGAAAGTTATATTGAATAACATATCGAATTTCTGTATCTTTTATCGAAACCAATATAATTTTTCCTGAATCCTTTTAATTTAATTTTGTTTAATTGTGTATCAACTTTTCTAATGTCATTCGAGTGTGGAAAATTCGTTGATATTTAGTTATGAACCGCGACCAATCGATAGTGGTCGAAAGTAATTGTTAATGAATTCAATCAGTTTAAACAATATACGTACCTGCATGTGACTTCGGGCGTTTAAATGTATTTGAAAACTTGATTTAAAAGGCGAAACAAGAATAAACGTCGTTTACCAATGAATGAAAACGTTAAAGTCAAAAATGAAGAAAATTTGTCTAAATTTGAACTTCAAAACGGAGAAGAGAAAAAATTACCAACAGGAGAAGACGAACAAATACAAGTTCAAAGAAAAACACACGTGCAGAAAAAAATGATAAGAACAAAAGATCTTAAAAGGTGTTCATCTAAAGTCCAATGTAAACCATCTGAACAGCAAGAGTCTAGTACGGGGTTAAATTTGGATTTACCAAATGGAAAAAATGAGACAAGTTATTTATTGAAGTACTGCACGTTGATCGCTAACCATTCATTTATTGCATTTGGTAAGTGTTTTTGTATCTTTTATCTCACTTAGGCTGTGTTATAAAAATATTAAAAATTAATATTTATCTTTTTTAATTCTGTTAACAATGAGGAGATTCTGAGGAGTATGTGTGAGAGTCACAATTTATAATACAAATATTAAGAAGTCAGGGAGAGTTTCCAAGAAAGTCAAACGATTTGCTTGTTATGCCCCCTCCCCCGCTCTGTGTATCCTCCTCTCATGAAAAAAGTAATTAGCAACAAAATATTTTTTAAAGCTTTCTTAAATGATATTAAATATAATTTTTTACAGATTATAATGGAATGAAAATTTAATTTCAACGAGACGTCGTTAATGTTCGACTTGAAAGAAATCGGATTTAATATAGATGCTAAAATCTTTGTTTTCACTGAACCCTTGACCTTTTTGTACATAAGGAATTAGTTCTCGTAATCTAGCCTAAATTTAAATATATATTAAAACCACAGATTAAAACAAATACATAAGAGATCATAAGACCAGTAAATCAATGTTTCATTATACAGAACATAACAATTACATCTGAAAATTATTAAGTACTAATAGGAACATAAACAAACAACAGAGTATTCGGGAGGGGGACAAACATGCGGGATTCCTGCATGTATCATATATTGTAAATTTGGTAAAATAAGGTAGCCTCCTTCTATATTCGCCAGTTGTTAAAACAAGATCAACTAAGATTAACACATACTAATTCTTGTTATGGTTGAAAATTTTCCATTTCTTATTCCGTAATATCAATATTTAACTACTACACAAATGGCCTGACATTTTCTAACGTTTGATCTTTCTATTTCAACCACCCCTGAAGGTTACTATCATATTCGGTATATCAACACCATTTTACTTACATATTCATCATAATATTCCTGGTTTTGAAGGTCTCGGACAAAGATATAAATTTCTTTTTAAAGGTTCAAACAGTTTTTATCAATTGCTTTTAACGCATACAAAATATTGTGACTTGAAAAGTTTCATGATTTATTCAGAGGTCATAATGCAATGTTATACGTCCAAATGGCAAACATTTAAATTCTGTTTGGAGGATTTAAATAAAATTTTTAATTATTAAACTATCCTTGGTACGGCTTGCTCTATAGATTTTGCACTTTTTAGCGCTCCCTTTCTTTTGACGGTATGTCTTTTGTCAATTTCTGCCAGTCTAACGCCTACATGATTGTTTATCGACATGTATCGTCGTACCTACAACTCCCTCATGAAAAAGGATTTTAAATAATAGAAAATTTATGTTCAGGGAAAAAAATAATTTAAATATAACATATCCGCAAGATTACTTGCTATCCATCCTTACATATAACATATCTGTTATTAAGTGTTTAATCCGACAATTGCCCACCTGAAAGCATGCGCACAAGAAACGACATTAAAACACAATTTTGATTTCGGTAGAGGGATGTCTTTTTCAAAACTTAAAAGAACCATACTTAAGCTAGTATTCATTATTTCGTTTTAAACATATTAAAAAGCTTTATGTAAGTAATTTACATATCATGCAAAAGGTTTTACCAAACACTTAACAATACATTAAATGTGTATTCACACATTTACAAATTGTAAATTAAAAGGCAATTTATTACGGCACACTATAACCTGGTCGATAAGACAAATATCCTTTTCGTTAAATGGATAACACTTTATATGTAATTTGCTGAAAGCCAACACTATCTGTCTGTTGGTGGCGTTTGGAATTTGAAAGTAACCTTTCTGTCTATATGTAAGAATTCAAAACAACATAAGTATACGGATATGCTGCGATATTTCGAGTTCGCGTCTGACTTTGGGACAGGACATGCTCGGCTTCAACCATAAGTGACAGAGCACATGCACTGTAAGCTACTTTAACGTGAGAAAGAAACACTGTTGTCCAGGAAAGGACTGCCCTTTCGGTTGTTACTACTAGGACCACCGATTTCAATCTACCGTCGATGAAATCAACTCTGGTACGGACTAGATGATACTGTCCAAACCGGCAGATTAAGTCCCAACTATATCATGATGCGCCTGAATTCGTGTCAAACGCGCAACAATCCAGTCGTACAGCGGATCAAGCACACTAACAGTAGCTGTTATTGATCTGACAATCACTCTGATGACCTCTGAAATAAGTTTCTCTCCGGAAAGACTTATTATTCTCTCGGCTTGCATATTTTAAGGATCGACGAAAATATAGATCACAAGAGCGTCAATTCATAATTCTAAACACAATATGGCACTTCCACCGTTCACCGAGTTCTGATGAGTCGAATAAGTAACGACCCAGGAAAGAACTTCGAACTGGATTCCACACAAACTCACAAAACCCACAGGCAATTTTTCTGCTCGGATTTCTCTGTCTATAAAATAAACCCTACGAAACGATTAACTTGCTGAAAGTTTCATTCTTTAAAACCGTATGTAAACAAAAGAAAATAACCAACGGTATACTATGCATAGCGGATGATGATTCGGACTATACGGAAGTACATCTTTCTTTTACCCGTTTGGTGATATATAGGCGATTGTTGTGCGGCCCGAATAGGTCACTTTTTTAGCTCTCCAAAATATATGAATAGGTAGCTTTTTTCATTGAAAAATATATCATTGGGTAGTTGTTAATTATCTTAATATATTCCATGCCTCAATTCTCATCTTAAGCATGTTAAGCCTATGTAAACCACAGTGATTTTACAAACAAAGTGTTCCATTAACATCAGTTTATCAATTTGGTAGTAAACGTACTATTTGTCAATGGGGATGTGCAGTAATAAATATATGAATAGGTCTGATTTAATCATTCAATATATGATTAGGTCCTGTTTTATAGTGTCCGAAAATATATGAATAGGGTGGGTTTTCCAATGTCCGTCCGCACACCTGTACCTAAAAGTATCCTTAGTGACCCCCCCCCCCCCCCGTGGGGTTAAAATAACAGCAAGATCAAAACATTTTGAATGAAGTTATAAAAAGGGAGTTAATTACAAAAATACAATTAGTATAGCGTTGCATCTGTATGAAAATAACCAAGTGTATCATATTTACACACCATTTTATTGCCCATGGGCTTCTGTAATGAACTTTTTGTAATGAAACTTTGTTCTGTTGGTTACGTTTGATACGTTGGTGTTACTCACGTGGTGTTACTCCACCTGTTATCAAATCTGAGGAACTGATAACCTTGCTGATCAGCTTTTGGGTGGGGGAACTATCAGAGGATGAACTTCCACAAAGATAAAGAGGTTGTTCTTGAACTCAAAAATACCGTAACACCCAAAGTTCTATGACTGACATATATAACAATATAACAATTATCATTAACTAATTATACATAAAACAAAACAATACTAATTTTTACAAATCAATTCTTAAAAAAAATAAATAAAAATAAAGATATATAGTTGACTATGGCACGCCGTTCTCGTCAAAATTATGATTCAAAATATCATCACAAATTACGCACTCAGAATAAAATATGCACTTAAAATTTTACGAAAACTCACTCTAAAGGTGGATTGAAATTACACAAATTTTAATTCATGCACTAAAAACTGAAAATTATATGCACTCAAATTTGTGCGCATTGTTTTCGCGCAAAACTCATAAATATTCATAAAGATATACATAAATAAAATTTGATCTGGGTGGGTTTTGAGTTTTAAAGCGAACCGGAAGTGCTGAAATCCAAATGCCAATCCACGACACAGAAGGTTGCTTGAGTTTTTTCAATCCTTGTTACACGTGTGTGAAAATAAAATGCAACTTTTACACCCCTTAACCCCTTATTGCCTTCGGATTACCGAAAGTGTCCCAGGTTAGAGTAAAATAAGAAACGAAATAGAAACGAAAACGAAACAGGCATTTTGTTGATAAACCCGTAGATAAAACTATTTGTTTTACTATAAAACATAATTCAATAATGGAATAAATAACACTCTATAGTTAATATGAGTCCGAGATACAGGGCTGAGGGTAGGTGGTACAAAAATAAAATTTTCGTCTGTTTCGTTCATTGTTGTACAGGGATCCGTTTCAAGCTTAAAAAAACAGTATTGAAATATTCTAATCTATTTAATGAATATTTATAAGTCCTGCGTAAAAAAAGGTGCGCAAAATTTTGAGTGTATATGTTTTCTGTTTTGAGTGCGTAATTTTCAGTTTTGAGTGCATGAATTAAAACTTTGAGGGCGTAATTTCAATCTACCTTTTGAGTCATCCTCCCAAGTCAGGGGTTCTGAGTCCGCGTTCGCTCCATCATCACCCCTGACAACATACATATATATTTTTCGGGTCTGAGTGTCGCCATCTGGCGGTGACCGGAGTTAACATCAGCCAATGAAATTTATCGTAACCTTCGCCTGTATGTAAACAAAAAATGTCTGCGCCCTGTATCGTGGATTGTTTTAACGATATGTTGGACAGATTCCCTCCGGACCTCAAAAAGAAGCTGTATGAGCGGTGACAGCTAGTGCCATTTGTTTTTCAAATGAAATGTGGACGACTGCAATGGCATATACAAATTTGCATACGAATACTTCCACGTGTTGAACGTGATATTGTCATTGATAAAGTAGTGGACTGAATGAAATGGAGTTCTGTGCAGTATGTGAAAGCAGTAGTAAATGATTTAATTAAAATTTTCTGTAATCCGGACGTATTGGAACTGAAAAAGGACTGAGAAAGAGGTGGGTGAAGTAACCCAAAACGAGATTGTTTTAACACGGACAGATCTGTCAGTGACAGAAGAATGTCAATTTGTAAATATTCCAACCAAAATTTGTTCATTTGATTGGATTATATGTGATTTAAATTTTTACAAGACATTTAGGTTGACATTTACATGTATTATACACCTGTATGTAATCTTCAACACATCATCACATTCAAGAGTCAAGTAATTTACTGACCAGTATTATGCACCATGTTAAAACTACTGATTATATAGGAGGAAATCATTCAACTTCAAAATGGACATGGATAATGGTTTAATAATATACTGTACCTGTAAGAATGTGAGGGATATTAAAAATTAATCATGCAGCACACTAGTCAAACTTTTTATCACATGAAAGCAAATTTCCTATTCTGACTGATTTATAAATTGTGTACTGGAATAAAAGATAAAATATATTCATGTTCATGCATATGGATTATGTTCATAGTTTCAAAACCTGTTGCAGATTATCACATTAATTTCCATTTCATTTTGTCTTATTTTGATTTGTTTGTTGTGTTCATCCTACTTTCAGAAATTTTTCAGCTTTATAATGACATGTAGTTTTTTATTGGAGAGGAAGCTGGTGTGCCAGGAGAAAACTCCTAACTTTCCACAAGGTCAAAACGGGTCAAGAAATCCTGGAAAAGTTATGGAATTTATCAGTATAAAAAAATTACAACAAAGTTCCAGGCGAAAAATTTCTACTGTGCCTTTATCTCATATTTTGTGTTAAATTGCAAGTGTCAATGCAATTACACTGTCATGCTAGAATCATTCATGGAAAATGGTCACATAGTTCTTGACAAGTCATGGAATTTTTACACAAAGAATGAGTATAGACCATGGAAAATTGGCAATTCTTGTCAGTTAAGATAGGAGTCAAGCACACCCTGCCAGCAGCTAAGCCCAACCTGCAACCCCTGTGTTAACAGTGATCAAAATTAGATGACTAACTACCTCAACCACTCTGCCAACGAGTCCCTGTCTTATAATATTCAGTCTCTGAGTGATTTTAATTACCCCAAGTGAAATAATTTTTCATATACTAGTACATGTACATTTGTTTCATGGCAAGAATGAGACTTGTATGGTACTAGTATACATATACTGTATGTACCTTATCTGCTGGACCAGTTAAAAGAATAAACCCATGTTTTTTTAAGCAAAGGACTGGATGGTTATGAATGAATTGTTAAGTTTATCAACAAGGTGTTCTAGAAGTATACAATAAGTGGCAGAAAAAAAAATAAAAAATATAAAACAGTGCAAACAGTTCAATAACAGATAATATTTGTAAACCCCTGGGTGTTGAATCACAACCAGCTGAGTCATTCAGGGTAATGGGACATCTTAGCAGATCATAAATTGTCACATGAGCTACATAATTGTATTAAGAATAATTTATAAGTACTGGTATGCTTAATACTAGACCATAATTAAAGGTTGATGATCTGTTTATTAAAGTTCTAGAGGACCCAATTAACAAAATCGTGGACTTTAAGTGTCCTATTTGGGGGAAATGAAAGTTAAATATGATTGCAAGTCTAACTTAACTAAATTGAAAAATACATTTAGTTTGGCTCCAAATTGGGGTATAACTTGTCCTATCAAAATAGTGTAATTTTGTGAACATGTATATGGTCATGTTTTGGAATTGAACATGAACACATAAATCTTATTTATTTAATTTCTTGAATACTGCTTACCTAAAAGGAATAAATGCAAAAGCTGCAAGTGCAGTTTTTTTACTGTGACCATGGCACTTGTTTTTAATTATTCAATAAATATGCAAGACAAAGAATTAAAACCAAGCTCAAACTGTCCTATATTGGGGCTTGTCATAATATATAAGTAACTACATGTAGTATGGCACACTATGTAGTTCTCCTCTAGTTTAAAATGAGCTGCGATTCTTGTATGTGTATGCAGCTTTAAGTCAACATGGCAGGCAGCTTAGTTATGACAGTGTATGGGATGTTGTTTAACTTGTTATGGTACAGGCCCATAAGGTCTAAAATCAAACTAAATGTGCAACTGCAAAAAAAAAGCAACTTGTTGAAGCTTGTGACCGAAGGAATATTCTATCGGTGTAATGCAGGCAAATACAAAATAGCATGTACACCACTAAGTGCATGTATGAAAAGTTATGAATGCTAATAAAGGCTAAACTTTCTAGTGTCCCAGTTCACTGATCCCTCAATTCATATCAGCAGACACTGAATTATGCATTTGCAAATAACAATTATCAATTAGTCACATACAATTTGTTTGGAACTCTATGCCACTTTCAGTAATTTTTTTTAGCTATATACTGATATCCAGGTTTTATTTGATGGAGCTAGGCAGAAGTACCCAGTAAGTGTATACACAAGTACTGCTTTGGTATAAAAGTCAATATTTTTTGTTGAAATATTTCAAGGGTACATCATTAACATCTTTAATTTCTTGATTTTTTTACATTTGTAAAAAGTACATGTATAAATAACCAAACACATCCTTTATGCAGACTTTGGGGGGGGGGGGTGGAAATAAAGTGGGTTCTAAAAATATAATACTGCTTAGAACAATTCCTTTCTCCCTATATGCTCTCTTTGCTCAGTTGGGACTTACTGTCTGGTTCTTCTGGACTAATTGTGTCCAGAAAAATCCTACCCCCCCCCCTTTTCTACAAAAAGTAGTAGGTCCCTACAGAGTCATGATAATATACTGACACATGCTTACATAGCTTATGTCTCATAGTTACATATATGGATATAAGATTGATATTATTTACGATTTATAGTACAAACATACAAATATAAGCTTCGTCTTTATCGTCTTCGTGGAATTGACAATGTCCAAAATATTCGAGAAGAAAATAAAAAAACGTATCATTAGCTGTCACACACCTTATTTTGTGTTGGCGCACGTTTAAATATAAGATACATGATATATTTTTATCAATTTCAAATCAAATTACCGAAGTATTCACATGTGCTTTAAACCTCGTGTGTTTGTTTACGTTCGACATGCAGATTTTGTAAAAACGATTTTGATTGGTACTTCTCAAGGTCAGAAGCAACTTCACTTCAGACCCGAAAAATACAGGTCGAATTTATCGCTACTGAACTGGTTTTGCTTTTGAACTGGTTTACCGAACTTTCTATTCACTGCTGCAAACCGGTTTTGAACTGGTTTGAAACCCGAACTGGTTTGTATATTTACTGCTAACAAACCGAAACTAGTTCCAGAAAACCATCGAACTGCCCACAGAGCGGTTTGGCGGTTTGGTTTCACGTGTTTCTTTCAAAAACATGGCGGCTGACAAGACGACGTTGAGTTTACAGGTGGGCGACGAAGCAAAATTAGAGTGGCTGGCCGATGCTTATGCAAAAGGTATTGTATAATTTCTAAATTATATTGAAAATGATAAAATTATTGAACTGCCACGGATGATGATTAACCATGATTAAATCCGGTAGTAATGACTGTACTGCCCTGGTCCATATTCTGTTATTATTGTATATAGGAAATCATAGCAGCCAAGTAATTTCCTCCTAAAAATCTGCACCTAGTGAGGCTCTAGTTATACTAAACAAGGAAATATTGAAGCCCTAACTAATAAACAAGGTATAAGAAAACCCCAATAATATACTATAAGTGGGGCATGGGAAATTCTGAGAGAGAAGGGAGAAGGATATCTCCATGTCTACCCCACATTTAAGCACTAATAAGCAGGACCCCGTCGCCCTGGTAACAGAAATCTGTACAAAATTATGTAGTTTACATATCCTACTGTTATTTTCATGTTTTATGGCTGCCTTTAAGCTGAAAGTGCAATTTCCATTGGAAACAACATGGACAATGGCAAGGAGAAGCATTCTTATAGAAAATAATGAGATGTGGAATAAGTGTACGCGACACAACCCACATAGTTAAGCGGAAATTTAGAAACCATAATGAAAAATTCATTTGTTGCCGCATTGATATTTTTATGCCCCCACGACAACATGTTTTACTCATGTCCGTACGTATGAATTAATTTCTGTCAAGCTTTTCTCAGAAACCGTACATGGGAATCATTTGAAACTTGGTGGAATGGTTCGGCATGACCAACGATGCGTCCTAAGCGACTTGTCTGACTTCAAATTCCTGTTTTGGGGCTATACGGTTTGAGCGGGGACATCCATGTCCCATGGACACAATCATACTATATTTTATGTAAATATTATAAGTAAGCTGTTAAAATTCTTTACTTACACGGTTTGTTTTGTTCATCTCCATTGGCAGACATGTTCTATAATTAACTAGTAATACATTAATTTTTAGGTCTATTAGAGAGTGCTGATGTACCAGTAGGACCCATTTGTACACTTGTCCCCGACAAGTTTCATAAGTACATACCCAAAGATATACTGAAGTCCTTAGTTTGTGAAAATCAAAAGAAAACGACACAAATACACGAAAAAATTGGTGTAGCCGATATCCCTGTGATAACTAAATCATACACAAACGGTGTTTACCAGCACATCCTTGACAATTTGACAGACTTAGGCAAGGAAGCGGTTGAAGAGATACATCCATGGATTGTAAACGTTCTGGTAGATTGGGCCAACTTTGACAACGTCATCTGTGAGTCACCTATTCAAGGTATGTTAAGATTATAAAAGTATATAACACCTATATTGCAACCATCAATGGGCTCTTTCTTCAATGTCTGTCTGTCTGAGAGACTCATGTTTACCTTTCAGGTACACCTTTTTGTGACAAAGCTACGAGCGGGGTAACGGTGTCTGACACATATTTGTTTTTTCTTTTGTATCTATAGGACTTATGAACCTTATAAATAATAATTTTTTGCTTAAGGTTCCCTCTGTCCTGATTACTACTTACTATATTCTCCATTTTTTGTCACTACATATAATAGCAGAATTTATTTTGCAGAGTCTAACCCTACCGCCCAATCTAAAAGTAAAGATCTTTCATCAAAGTCAATCAATACTGAAACCACCAAGAGCCCCCTGCCAGTTGAAGATAACCTTCAGAGTTCCAGTAACATGAGTAAGGTTTGGAAAACTTTACAGGTTAAAACACTGATAGAATTGAGAACCTCAAACGAAACTAAATTTAATAAACCTTTCGGAAAGAAAAAAGCTATATGGCAAGACATTGCTAAAGAAATTAATGGGCTGGGAAATAATTTTACAGCAGTACAAGTGGAACAAAAATGGAAGAATTTAACAAAAATATTTCGAGATACCGTGGATCACAATTCGAAAAGTGGAAATGATCACAGGGAATGTCCATTCTTTAAAGAATTAGAGGAGGCCTATGGGTACAAAGCAAACGTCAAACCTGTCTTTACCATGGGCTCAATAAGGTCTGATAGTAACAATAATGCCGTGACCTCAAATGTAGCAAGTGATGATTCAATCTCTTCAGATCTAGACGAGCAGGATGACAACAGAAAAAGAAGGCCTGAAGAAGGAGATTCTCCTGTTGATACACAACCCAAAAAGGGAAAAAAGAAAGCAACACAAAATGAATCCATGATGAAAATGATAGAAAATTTTCAAAAAGAATCAAAGGAAGAACAAAAGGAGCTATTATCAGAGTTGAAACAACAACACAAGGAAAAAATGAAAAAGGAGGACGAAAAAATAAAGCTAATGGAAGAGATGGTTAAAGTATTTAAAAAATAAATCATGAATTAATATTGTAAAGGAGACGCTTTTAGTCGTTCTTGTCATGGTTTTTTCTAGATGGCCTGTGGTGAGCTTATGCCATCACTTTGTGTTTGACAACGTCTTTCGTTTTTGTTTCTGTTAAAAACTTTTTAGCTAGAGTGAGCTATTGCCATCATTTGGTATCTGTCGTCTGTAAACAATTTTAAAAAATCTTCTCTAAAACTGCTGAACAGAAATGAATGAAACTTGGTATGAATGATCCTTAGGGTATTGTTCACCAAAATTGTTTTTCGATACTAGTATTTTATCCGTCAAAAAACATGGCCACCGTTGCTATAACTAGAACATAGGGTAAAATTGCATATTTTGGCCTATATCTCAAAAACTATAATAGATGCCAGGTGAACGTTTCAGGCTCCTGGGAGCCTCTTGTTAATGGACCATACTGTTGACCCTTAAAAATAGATCATGAATTATTTCAGAACTGTGTATATTATAAAGTAGACATGTATAGACAGATTTGTATTTTTCATGTTTGCTAAAGATACAGGCATTTGTATATTTTTTTAAATATTTGTATTAGTTCAAAATATGTGTCATTGCTTTAGAACTAAGAATTTATAACTAAATGATTTTTGTCCCCCACCCCAACGTGGAGCGGGACATAGAAATGCTGGTTTCCGTCCGTCATACTTAAACAACTACTAATGGTAGGGTACTCAGTCTCCAGTAGTAGTCCCATACATTGTGTACTATTTTCGGGTTTTTCGAACATCTACTTCTTATTTTACGACCAAGTCATATTCTCCTCCCATAGGGTCTGAATGGTAAAATTTTCGTAACACTTTTCTCCAAAACTACTAATGGTAGGGTTCTGAAATCTTGTATACAGCCTCTAGTAGTGGTCTGGTAGGTTGTCTCCTATTTCGGACATCTATTCCTGTTTTAAGACTTAGTCATTTTTTTCTCCCATAGGGTCAATGGTACAAATTTCGTAACACTTTTCTCAGAAACTACTAATCGTAGGTCTAAGGGTTCTGAAATTTTGTATGCAGCCTCTAGTAGTGGTCCCATGTTTTTGGCTTTTTTGACATCTACTTCCTGTTTTACAACTAAGCTGTTTTTGACGGGCGGGGACCTAAAATCTATTCTTGTCAGATTACAGATACATACATGTACATTTGTTTTTTTTGCCATTCAGAGTTCTTTTACGAATTATTATTACTTTTTTGTTATGTTTTTGTTTGTCAAGGAGACAATAAACCTTTTTTATATGGTTGTTTATTTTTTTATTAAACACATTTATTTATACTGGTTAGGGGAACTAGCTAGAAGCTATTACAACACCCCTATCCAGTTGGTGGCCAGTGTTATGTATGTGATGTGAATGGTTTCCCCCTAGCCTGTAACACCAGGTTAGTTTTGGACTGTCACAGTAAAACTGAAAGGTCGAACCAGTTTTTTGATCAATTAAGCTTCACCAAGAAGCATCTACAGCTTACATGAGGGTTCTTTTACATGCACAGGGTGTGACATTTTTCGGTACAACATGGGACCTTGGTTTAATGTCTCATTTGAAAACGTATACAAATTTAGGCCTTGCAATATCAATATGATATATGTATGTATCAAAAGCAGCTTAACATTACATCATGTAGTATTTTCGAGTATGCAATCAAACTCCATTGAGCAGTTATTGTTAAGGAGAAGTAACCTTTTTTATGCACCCACAACACATGTCGGGGCATTAGGTTTTACTCATGTCCGTCGGTCCGTATGAATTTCCGTCAAGCTTTTCTCAGAAACCGTAAATGGGAATGACTTGAAACTTGGTAGGATGGTTCATTATGACAAACTATACGTCCTAAGCGATTTTAGACCTATCGGACATCTACTTCCTGTTTGGCGCTGGATCGATGCCAAAATTGACATGCCCCGTGCTTCAGTTGTATGCTCTTATATATTTTCGAGTACTGGAATATGTGTTGGAAAGACACTGTTTTCATATTTCCAGTTCCTTAACGTTTGGCTATATCTAATACAGTTGAAAAATTTACCCCGATTAATCATTGAAATATGTTTGTTTTTTGGCTTTTGTATTTTGTTAGATCAAATCTAATATTTTACCGGTCTTCCAAGTTTTCGACCCCTAGCGTGTCTGATGAAGGTTAATCCAGAAAAGCTCTTCACACGCAGTGAATTCTTGCTTTTTAGTAAATTGTTAAAATCATGTCAATATGTGGATCGTGTCTTTCTGACACATATTCCATATTCTTTTGTATTTAATATGAAAATTTCTGTCAAGCTTTTCTCATAAACCATACATAGGAATGACTTGAAACTTGGTAGGATGGTTTAGTATAATAAACTATGCGTCCTAAGCGACTTTCAGACCTGTCGGACTTAAAACTTTTTTAGGCCAGCGAGGGCATTCGTGTCCCATGGACACATTCTTTCTTTTTTCATATAAATCAGAATGGGGTCTTTCTTTGATAATTTTGGGAGTAGATTTGAATGCAAAATATTTTGTTCCATTTCTAAAATTTTTAAAAAATGGACATACATATGTACATGTACAATATCATGAAAACAGACACACAAACAATTAACTAGAAGAAATGATTAGAAACTAAAAACACACAAAGCAAAGAAACTATAACAATTTTAATGAATGACTCAGACTCCACTAAAACTGGGAGCATTGGTATGGTCATCCTCTGCTTTTCTAGACATGAACATTCTCACATTCGGTAAAAGATGAAAGAGGTAAACTTTAGAACATTTACAAAAGTCTACAGAGATGGTAATTCCATAAGGACCAGCAAGGTCGGGACATCAACCAAAGAACTTTTTGAGTGAATTTCTGAATCTGGAAGCATCAAGCATGTTTCTTGGGCTAATTTGTCAAAACTTAAGCACGATAGTTTAAGCTCTTCATATCATATATAAGTTGAGAAATGTTTACATAAAAAAATTAAATACCTGGCAAAACTGGTATGAACGATAAAGGTTATGCTGTATGTCAACATTTCAAGGAGTAACCTCTCATCAGCAGCATTCACATCAAAACATTGGAAAGTCAAAAACCAAAACTATTGAAAATGAAGTCCTCAAAACCAAAAAAAAAACAAAAATAGGGAAGCCAAATTCAGCACCGAGGATATCGACCAAGTGCAGTACAAAGAAAGAAACATCATAGGCAGGGAAAGAATGAATGTTAAAGTCAGTACAAAAACAAGGAAATGTGTCAGAACGACACTGGTACCCCGCTCGCAGCTGGAAAACTAATATTGTAGTGAAATTTTCTATGTCCTGTCCAAGGGCCGTAACTTCGTCAAAAACCACAGTACCGGACGAAACTCAAACTTTACTTGTAACTAATTATACCAGACACAAAATGTTGGCCCAATATCTGTAAGCGTTTGGAAAAAAAGTTCGGAAAACAAATATTTTAGTGAAATTTCGTAAGTCCTTAGGCCGCAACTCGTCAAATATCGTTGGACCGGAACTAAACTCGAACTTGACCTGTAACTTATCATAATAGACTCACATACCAAATCTTTTGGATATCTGCAAGAATGTTGAAAAAACTGCAGAAAACTAAAGTGTGACGGACGGACGAATAGACCGAAAAACTATAGCCCCCCCCCCCCAACAAGTTCGTGGGCATAAAAAAGAAATTAACAAAAATCGAGTATAATTCAGTAATTTTTTAAGGTGATCATTACTTAGCTTTTAGACGGACAAAACAGGAATCAAACTAACACAATTATTTGACCTTAGTGTTTTGTATTAACATACAGGCAGACGCCACATTATCAAATGTATCGAAAGCTGTAAGCAAATAGAAATGGTCTATCTCAACATGTTGACTATAGATTGTCGTTTTTGCTCTGCGGATGGAGCCCTTGGTAAAAAGTCACGAAAGTCATTTATTTCCTCATTGTCTAATAGCCCTTCATTCACATATTCTTCAAACTCATCAGAATTTACCAAACAAATTTCATGTAAGGTACAACAACTTAAGACGAGTTTCACTGCCTCACAAATGTCTAGCATGTCTATGTACTTGAGACGTCTAAATCTGCCCTTGAGTGCACCAAATGCTCTCTCAACACACATCCTGCTGGAACTATGAATAAAATTGTATCGTTTCTGATCGTTTGTCAGATTACCAAAATCCTTGTAAGGTGTTAATAGCCAGTCCTTTAATGGGTATGCACTGTCTCCAATTAGATGGGTGTTTCCAGGAAATAACTCATCTCTGTTCTCAGTAATTTTATCATACAAAGGCGAATTCTTTAGAACTCTTGCATCGTGTACGGACCCTGGCCAACCACAGAAGACATCTAGAAAGTGTAGATTATGATCACAAACAGCTTGCAGTATAAGACGGAAATTTCTTACGGTTGAAATACTGTTCAGCATCTACTTTAGGTGTTTTGATTGGTATATGTGAACCGTCTATTGCCCCTATGATGCCTGGAAAATTCTTGTGGTCCATAAACGTTTGAACGGTTTCCTGTACTTTAGCTCCTTGTGGCCATTTAACCAGTTTTGGTAATATTTCAGTGGAAATAACTGTTGATGTGCGGTGGACAATTGCATGAACTGTCGCCTCACAAACTCCAAAGTTATCGGCTAATTCTGTGAGTGTTTGTTGAGTACACGCATACCTTAAGAAAATTAATAATTGCTTCTCTACGGAAACTTTCATTAAACCTCCTTTTTTCCCGATGGCCAGTGTGTCAGTTAGGTGAATTATAACTTGGTCAAATGTAGACCTACTCATCCTGAAACGTTCTCTGAAGTCATCAGGGATGTAAAGTGGCATAACACGCTCTACATAATCTCTCACTCTTGCCTTTGTTCTACGTTTGCATGCAACAAGGAGAAGCATTTGAAATATTGCTTGATTATTGTGCTGACGATTCCAGAGTAACCTTGTCCATGAATCTGGACCGTCATCTTCCGCGGATTGGCTAGTCAATAAATCAACCACAAGTATGGGAGCTGCCATTTTAAATTCACCAAACCACCAATTTATCGAAAATATCCAAACTTGGTTTGGTTTTCAAACTTTTTAGATGAAACCGAAACCTAAACTGAAACTGGTTTCCAAAACTGAAACCTAAACCAGAACCAGTTTTCCTCCCGATAAATACAGCCATATATGTATGTTGTCAGGGGTGATGATGGAGCGAACGCGGACTCAGAACCCCTGACTTGGGAGGATGCTTTTGAGTGTGTTTTCGTAAAAATTTGAGGGCATATTTTAGTTTTGAGCGCGAAATTTAAATTTTGAGTGTGTAATTTGTGATGATATTTTGTATCATACTTTTGACGAGAACGGCGTTTCATACTTGACCATGATACTTAATTCTGGTCATTAAAACCTGATAGTCTTAAAAATTACATAAAATATTATTACATAGGTATTTACTTGACCGACAAATAAGTTCAGCTGACCCATTAAATATTCTTGACCTTGCCAATCCTGATTTAGCTTGAAATATAAAACCTTTACTATTACTAATTTTAATGAAAAATTCTAGCATCACACCTCTTTTATTTGTCATATGTATCATTAAAATATGTAAATAACATACTGTTTGCATACATTTTTCATGTGAAGTATCGATACATTAGAGTCCATTATACGTGTAAACATTCTGTCTTTTAGATCCCAAATTAATGTCGTTGATCAAATATTAAAACGCCACCCTTATCTTCTCGCATATACACAAGTTAATGTTTGAAAAATGCAAAAAATCGGAACATTTATATACAAAAAATTGTTTCTGAAACTAACATGGGTAACAGCGCTAAATCAGGGACAGTCTATACTAACTAGTATAGTATAGTTAGTATAGACTGTCCCTAGCTATATTACCAATTAATACCAATTAATTATGTTATTTTTTAGTGAAAAAACACTTTTTACAAAATTTTTCATATTTTGCATGACTTCCCTGTTCTGTTTCTACATTATCGTTTAAAAATCGAAGAGAAACAAATTTTTAAAGATTGAAGCACGATTAATGCGCGTTTACAATGCAACACAGGTTTATTATTTGTCAAACCTGAAAAGGCATTTTAGATAGCCGTGCTAAACTTGTATGTATATAAAGATTTCTAATTTAGATTTAATTGTAATTATTCGTCTCAGAATAGCTTTAAGATTTCACTCATGTTTTAATTTGTGTATATGTATGCAGATGGATAGGTGTAGTATTTTACTGTAAATTTAAGTGCAACTTTTAAAGTCTATTATGGAGACTAGTATGGACAACTCATAGTAACATAGACATATAATTACATTATGTAACAGTATTAAAATATTAGCATGCGCACAGAAGGATGTGACGAAAACAAAACGTTTTACTACCTTGAACAGATCCTTTCAGTGCTCGTGTGTACAAATAAACTTATTATTATTATTATTATTATTATTATTATTATTATTATTATTATTATTATTATTATTATTATTATTATTATTATTATTATTATTATTATTATTATTATTATAAAGTAAGCCATGCTATATTCGTACATTCTAAACAAAATAATTTTTATATCGGTTTTGTATTGTATTCATTCTAAATATTGATTTAGATTTTTGTACTCTGGCACAGTTTACACTGCTACAATATGCGCGTACAAATAATTTATAGTCGAATGCTATTAAGCGGACCCTTTTAACAAAGTGGTGAAACCTATTTTAGTATATTGTTCAGAAGTTTGAGGCTTTAGTTACAACACTAATTGCCGTGAAAAGGTACAACAACCTTTCTTTAAATTGTTTTTAAAACTGAAGTCTACGACAAATTGTTATATTTCCAATTGAAATTATCGATTTAAGAATGATATCGTAGCTAATAAGGCTCATAAATGTCGAAAATTCAAAATTGTCTAATACTGGTCTTACATTTGTTTGGAAACATCAAGAGTTTCAGAATCCCGAATGGGTTCCATTTGAAATCAAGATTGCAAGACCTGCGGTCTATAGAAAATTCGCTAAAATCAGTTGTACCTAGATTATTTGTAAATCTAGAACTTGAAAATTATAATATTCTAGATGATAGGGATATCTACACTTATGAAAATTTCGCACAACAAATCATCAACAACATATTGAAATAGATCGGTGTAATAACACCGACAGACAAAACAGACTGTACAAACAATCACCCTAGATCACTCGGTGATGCAAATTATATTATATTATGGAATTCAAGGCGGCCTCGATTAGTATAGACATTACTTTACACAAAGAACAAATGAATTGAAATTTTAACAAATTATGTGTGCGACCAACAAAAAATCAGTTGGTCGACAAATTGTTGATTTTATAAGAAAATTACTTCAAACCCTCACTATGTATGTCATCATGTATTTATGTCAGGTATGTTTGTGCATGAACATTTAGTATGTATGTGTGTGTTGACTGTCTGTTGATTGCATGTTCAATACACACGAATATTTCTCTGTTCCATTGTCTTTTACCATACAATGACGGACTATAGTAAAAACTACCTTAGTACAACTGAGCAGACCCTACTACTGATACAAATTCAAATAAACGAGATGAGCAAGGGACCGGTGCAAAATGCAATAGGACACATACATTTTTATGCATATATATGGGACTCCAAGTTTGTTATTTTCAGCACTGATAGGACAGTTTTTTCATAACAATATCGGCAATGAAAAAACAATTATTTTTTCTCACGTTTTAATTCAATCCAATACACTGTAATCGCACAATTTGTTTAGTAAACATATAAATACTGAATTGTAACCAAAAAATTATTTACTAGATAGGACACCAACTTTTTTATGACACACCTGACGTAGGACAGCAACATTTTGTATTTTAAGGAGATAGGACATTGCCCTTTTTAAACCTGATAATTTGAAATGCACCGGTCCCAACCCCCCAATTAATAGTGATCGGTCGCTAAACTGTTACTCCGAACTATAACATAGTATGTCTTTATCGATCATGCAGTTTTTCTATGGATATATATTTTGAAATATATAATACTTTCTCGATTCAAAGATATCATCGACAAATGAAGAAATGAACAATTAAATGAAATTCGTTTCCCAGAATATGCAACATTTAAAAGTTTTAAGCCGTAGAATTTATCATAATGCTATTACATTGCGCTCTAAATCCATTAATTCTCGGTCATTCTCGAGATAGCCGTAACCTTTTGAATGCAAAAAGAAAAGGTCCCGAACTTCTTGTAATCTTATTCAAACCATATAAATTGATCCCTGACCCTTATTACGTAGTTATGCTTGTAAAAACATGTCAAGCTTTAAAATGTCATTAGAGCACGGTCAACTCGTTAATACTTAATGAACTGCGATCAATCGAAGGTTCATTTAATTAAATCAATTAGTTTAAAGAATATAAATACATACCATTTCCAGCTCGATTGTATTAAGAAACTGGATTTAGAACGCGTCGTAATGAATGAGAACGATTATCTTCAAAACGATGGAGAGACACGTATACCGAATAGGGAGGACGAAGAAATATTTATTCAAAGTAAAACACAAGTGCAGAACAAAATTATAAAAACTAGAGATCTGAAAAGGTGTTCATCTAAAGTCCAATGTGTACCGTCAGCACAGCAAGAATGTCGTACGGGCACGAGTACGGGTATGAATTTGGATTTACCGAATGGAACAAATGAGACAAAATATATATTGAAGTACTGCACGTTTATCGCAAGCCATCCATATATTGCTTTTAGTAAGTGTATCGATGTTTCCACTTTCCACTTATTATGTTATTACTACAGTGTATATTTATAAAATTATTTTTCTAATCATGCAATGACGAACTATTTAACTTTATGTCATCAAACTTCATAACAATGAGACACTTACTCTATCACTCAAAACTCGTACATTACAAAGTCTCATAGACCATGCAGTTTTTCTCTGGGATGGTAGAACGCATAATGTTTCGGAATATATAATTTTCGCGACTTATGGAATCATCCGCAAATGAGCAATGGGCAAATAAATGAAATTCGTCACCTATTTAATTACTTGTTCGTTGCGTATAAGTTGAAAATTGCAACATTTCAAAATTGTTTATGTTTACTACTTGTTTATTTCAAACTGGTAGTAAACTGCATAATTAATTAATAACGTAACGTCAGTCGTGTATTTCTCACCTCACTTTAATCTATACTTTCTTATTTGTTTTATATTTATCTTTCAAGTAATTTGAAATTGCCTCGCTAATATGGTTTGATTTGTATTGTTCATATGGCAGGAATGTAACTAACAAATAATTCATCAGTGTTTTAACATAAGTCATAATGTCAAAATATTAATTACTTATTATTTATTAATTTGTAAAACTGATTAGCTAGTAAAGACATTTATTTTTATGTGTAACAGAAACCTATAAATACGTTATGTAACTGTTTATCATGTACAAGCTTCTAAATTGGAAACCTGCAAGCAAAGAAGAATAATATGCAATAAAATCAAGCGAAATGTTAGATTGTTTGTTTGTTTGAATGGTGTTTTAACGCCACTTTCAGCAATTTTTCAGCTATTTCATGGCGTCCAGTTTTGATTGGGGGTGGAAGCCGGAGTACCCGGAGAGAACCCCCGACCTGCGGTAGGAAAACTGGCAATCCTTGTCAATTAAGATTGGAGTCTGTTATATATATACTTCAATGCTATCTCTAAGTAAGGAACTTGTTCTAGATTCGTCGTAGAAATTCTACTTAATTCATTCAAGTACATCAGATGTATTTATTTATTTTTTGACATTACAGAGAGCGATTCCATGTTCGCACCTTTTAAACGGAACGACTGATTGTTTAACCGTCTGCTACCATGGCAAATTTTGCTTCGGTCTGGCAAAGTTTTAAAGTTATATTCGAAAATTTCAAGCACAAAAATGTTTCAAGTCTCAATAAAATAGCATTGATGTCCGGTAACATTTGTTTATGTACATGACCAAGTGTGAGACAGAGATTGATAATTTTCCGTTAGACTACATTTATTATTCAAATTTAAATATCAACGCTGTAATAAACATATAATATTAGTGTAGTGACTTGACATAAACACAATATAATTATGAGGCTTAGCAATTGGGAAAAGGCGAGAACTCCGGCCCCCTTTCTCTCATGTGCGCCATTTTATAGCTGAATAATTGCTTAAAGCAGCGTTGAACTAAATTCACGCTTTCTCTACAATTACTGCTAAGTGGTTACACTGTTCTTTTTCACCCTTGACCAATTTTAGTTCTGCGAAACCAAATTGTTTGCGCGTTTGTTTGCTTATTTACAATATTCAAACAGCAATAGATTGTTTCCAGATTTGTTGCATAATTATACTTATGTCATTATTTAATTAAAAAAAATGAGTTGGAATTTAAATGCAAAATACTATGCAAACATGCAATAAATATACATGCAATACACTAATTGACGTAATTTATTTACAGCTGCAACACTTGTTCTGCATACATCAGTCATATTAACAACCATACTTCTTATGATATATGGCTATACAGTATTTCCCATCCAGTTCGAAGAACTTCCGTTGATTCTGCATACAGATATAGACAGAACACAAGACTTGGCATGGCGAGATTCCATGGACTATGCTAATCGTGTTTATCGTTCGGTAATTGGCGTAAATTTTCCTACTTGGTACAATGGAAAACTAGGAGACACTTTAGAAGTTATACTTGAAGGGGACAATATTTTTTCTGAAAATAATTTGGAGTTACTAAACCAGATAGAAAATAGATTGTTTTATTTTTCAAACTACCAGTCAACATATTGCCTGATAAATAATCAACGCAGCTGCGAAAAACCTGTGTCAATACTCCGTTTTTTTGACGGGACATTCCAGAATATCGATGCTACTTTTAATTCGGGGTCTTTCACCAACGCTTCAGACGTTTTATGCAAAGCAACTAAATATAATGAAACAAAGGAATTTGTTCAATATGTCTTAGAAAAAAACTACGATCCATGTATCCCAGGCCACACATCATCCAAAACGAGGCTGTTTTTATTATTTGGATGGCCATTAAGAATGCCTAATGGCGGTATAGTATTGTCCGATTATCAAGTGTTCAGTATGAAGCCAGAACTAGAGAATATCAGGGACGTTTTGTTAAATGGACGTCTGTCCCTGTACTATATAAGTGCCAAATTGTTTGAACACGACGTAAAAGAGCAGGCTTTTAGTGACATGAAGTTAGTAATAGGAAGCTTTTGCTTCATATTCTTGTTTATGTGGATGCAGACTGCTTCGTTTTGGATTACGTTTTTTGGAATCTTAAACATTTTAACAAGTTTTCTATTAACAAATTTAATCTACAGATTTGCATTTAATTACGAATATTTTGGATTTTTTCATATTATATCACTATTTATAATTCTTGGCATTGGTGCTGATGATGTTTTCATATTTTATGACACATGGAGATTATGCGGAAATACCGTTTATCCATCGAAAGCCCATCGTCTTTCAGACTGTTACAGAAAAGCTGCAAAGACAACTTTTGTAACCTCTCTGACTACAATGTCAGCGTTTCTAGTCAGTACTCCGTCCCCTTTACTTCCGGTTGCCTCGTTTGGACTATTTTCTGGATTATTAGTTGGGATAAATTATTTGTTTGACTTGAGCTGTTTTCCTATTGTAATATTTGTATACTCCGAAACGATTAAACCAATTTTTGATAAATGTGTTTCATATTGTAAATGTTGTTGGAAAGAAACGAAAACAAACAGAGCGATTAGCCAAGAGTCTTTAATAAAATCAGATCGCAGAAGTAGACTTTATTCCAAAAACATAGGGCTCTACAATCCGCCACTCCCGAAGTTCGACAAACTTTATAAGCGGTCGGATAATAGAGAAAACAATAAAGAGTCACAGGAAAGACCGGATTCACCAACACAGAAAAAGAACTTCGAAGATAGAAATAAAGTGGTCCTATTTTTCAAGAATGGATTCTACGATTTCATGACATTGAGATCAGTAAAGATAATAATGCCACTGTTATTTATTGGAGCTTCGATATTTTTTATTTACAGTGCGACAACCATTGAACCAGATAGTAACCTGGTGAGTAAAAACTTGTGGCTTTGCAATTTTACGCGTTAGTATAGATTGAAAAGGCTTGTCAGTTAGGGGCCTCGGTGGCGAGAGGTTAAGGTAGTTCGTCTACTATTGATCACGTTGTCTGTCAACACTGAGATTGCAGGTTCCAGTCTCACTGCGAGCAGTGTCTATTCGATTCCAATATTAATTGAAAAGGATCGCCAGATTTCCTACCGAAGGTCGGTGGTTTTCTGCGGGTTCTCCGGCTTCAACCCCCAATAAAAACTGGACGCCATGACAATTGCTGAAAGTGGCGTTAAAATGTTCGAATATTATTGAAAGCCACCAGGGGCCTTTAGTCACTACCCTGGAGTACCACTAAATTCTTGCTATCTCTGCCAGATGAGGCCGTCAAATAAAAATTTCTTGACTAAACTGGAAAGTTTATTTTGCTGTTTGTGGGGTTTATTTTCAAATTTTTAAGTTAAAAGCCAAAAAACTAAAAGAAAAAATCCTCGGGCTATATTAAGCCAACTTCTGACAAAAGCTGACATGGATCGATTGTCGAGGGGCCAACACGCATCAGTATGCCTTCACACTGGAAGATCATTTTAATTTCAGACCAATTGTTGAGTAAGAGTCTAAAGGAAATCGCTCAGTCTTTCAGAGATGTGTCTGTCCACAGAAGCTGGCGGTCAAAATTAAGTTGGTCAGATATTTGTTTATGTGACTGCTAAATGTCAGGCAGAAGTTTTCAACTCCCGGGAAATCATATTAGTTTCTAGTCCGAGAATCCTTTGCCGTCCAACGTTTTTTTTCTTTCTTTTTTGCGTGGGACACACGCAAAAAAACCCCAAATCGTTGGAAGGCAGAGGATTCTCAGACTAATTAGTTCCGGGAATGAATTTTATTTTTAAAATAATAATATTGATATTATTCTTTGCCACGTTTATATAGTTTACCGTCAATCAAATAATAACTAGACTGTTCATATTACTATATTATCTAGGCTCTCCGTCTTCTATAAACATTTATTTTCCAGGTTGAAATATTTGTAAGCTCTCATAACTACGGAAAGGCATACAAACTTCATTATTATGGTTTCCAGAGAAACTACGAGGACATAGACACAAGAATACATTTATCTTGGGGTGTCAAGCCTAAAAATATGAACGCATGTAACCTGAAGTCTAAAGATTATTGTCGAGGTCAAACTGAATGGGAGGACACATTTGACGCCTCATCAGAGGAAGCCCAAGTCGCTCTTATGGTAATGAATTTATGCACTTCACTGTGTTGTATACTTAGCATTATTCGTTTGGATGTTTGCTTTACGTCTAGCGAGCAGTATTTCAGCTATATTCAGAACGAGACAAGTCAACAAACTATAAATCAACGGAAAAATGAATGAGATAGGAAATAGGTAACAAAATCTGGACTGCCATGGGAAAGGTATGGATTATTTGGTAGGGGCGGAGAATTTAGCTTTTTGTAGCGGCTACAATGAGCCTATTATTTTTCTATATCTACAAAAGGGGCCTTGATCGTGCAAAGAGCATGACAAACACGTCACCAACTATGGTTCGCGGTCAGGTTTTCTTATTATTTCCCGACAACCCCTCTCCCAATGAGATAGTCTCCCCTATGCGCCACACGGGGTCGCGCTGGGCTGCTCTGTGGGTCGACGCTGGGAACCCTCCCACAGATAAAAAAGTGTTGGACGGCAGAGGATTCTCAGACTATTTTAGGTGTGCGTTAAGTGGAACCTTTGTACAAATACATTTCTCATCTTCTATAGTCTGAAGTGATGGTAAACGTGTTTCTTGTTAAGTACTGACTGACTGGTTTAGTGATTAAAACAAATTACAATTGTTTTTTATCAGATCGTATTTGTACTTAAAATAACACATATGTTATTTAAGGGCATTTTATTTACAGAACTTGTGTTTAAAGTTGGAAAATCTGACCGATGCAGAAATTACGGCATACCGTATAAAGAGAAACTCCCTGACCAACAAACCCGAGATAGCCTGTTTTATGTCATCGCTGTATCGATATAGACATATAATTACATTATGTAACAGTATTAAAATATTAGCATGCGCACAGAAGGATGTGACGAAAACAAAACGTTTTACTACCTTGAACAGATCCTTTCAGTGCTCGTGTGTACAAATAAACTTATTATTATTATTATTATTATTATTATTATTATTATTATTATTATTATTATTATTATTATTATTATTATTATTATTATTATTATTATTATTATAAAGTAAGCCATGCTATATTCGTACATTCTAAACAAAATAATTTTTATATCGGTTTTGTATTGTATTCATTCTAAATATTGATTTAGATTTTTGTACTCTGGCACAGTTTACACTGCTACAATATGCGCGTACAAATAATTTATAGTCGAATGCTATTAAGCGGACCCTTTTAACAAAGTGGTGAAACCTATTTTAGTATATTGTTCAGAAGTTTGAGGCTTTAGTTACAACACTAATTGCCGTGAAAAGGTACAACAACCTTTCTTTAAATTGTTTTTAAAACTGAAGTCTACGACAAATTGTTATATTTCCAATTGAAATTATCGATTTAAGAATGATATCGTAGCTAATAAGGCTCATAAATGTCGAAAATTCAAAATTGTCTAATACTGGTCTTACATTTGTTTGGAAACATCAAGAGTTTCAGAATCCCGAATGGGTTCCATTTGAAATCAAGATTGCAAGACCTGCGGTCTATAGAAAATTCGCTAAAATCAGTTGTACCTAGATTATTTGTAAATCTAGAACTTGAAAATTATAATATTCTAGATGATAGGGATATCTACACTTATGAAAATTTCGCACAACAAATCATCAACAACATATTGAAATAGATCGGTGTAATAACACCGACAGACAAAACAGACTGTACAAACAATCACCCTAGATCACTCGGTGATGCAAATTATATTATATTATGGAATTCAAGGCGGCCTCGATTAGTATAGACATTACTTTACACAAAGAACAAATGAATTGAAATTTTAACAAATTATGTGTGCGACCAACAAAAAATCAGTTGGTCGACAAATTGTTGATTTTATAAGAAAATTACTTCAAACCCTCACTATGTATGTCATCATGTATTTATGTCAGGTATGTTTGTGCATGAACATTTAGTATGTATGTGTGTGTTGACTGTCTGTTGATTGCATGTTCAATACACACGAATATTTCTCTGTTCCATTGTCTTTTACCATACAATGACGGACTATAGTAAAAACTACCTTAGTACAACTGAGCAGACCCTACTACTGATACAAATTCAAATAAACGAGATGAGCAAGGGACCGGTGCAAAATGCAATAGGACACATACATTTTTATGCATATATATGGGACTCCAAGTTTGTTATTTTCAGCACTGATAGGACAGTTTTTTCATAACAATATCGGCAATGAAAAAACAATTATTTTTTCTCACGTTTTAATTCAATCCAATACACTGTAATCGCACAATTTGTTTAGTAAACATATAAATACTGAATTGTAACCAAAAAATTATTTACTAGATAGGACACCAACTTTTTTATGACACACCTGACGTAGGACAGCAACATTTTGTATTTTAAGGAGATAGGACATTGCCCTTTTTAAACCTGATAATTTGAAATGCACCGGTCCCAACCCCCCAATTAATAGTGATCGGTCGCTAAACTGTTACTCCGAACTATAACATAGTATGTCTTTATCGATCATGCAGTTTTTCTATGGATATATATTTTGAAATATATAATACTTTCTCGATTCAAAGATATCATCGACAAATGAAGAAATGAACAATTAAATGAAATTCGTTTCCCAGAATATGCAACATTTAAAAGTTTTAAGCCGTAGAATTTATCATAATGCTATTACATTGCGCTCTAAATCCATTAATTCTCGGTCATTCTCGAGATAGCCGTAACCTTTTGAATGCAAAAAGAAAAGGTCCCGAACTTCTTGTAATCTTATTCAAACCATATAAATTGATCCCTGACCCTTATTACGTAGTTATGCTTGTAAAAACATGTCAAGCTTTAAAATGTCATTAGAGCACGGTCAACTCGTTAATACTTAATGAACTGCGATCAATCGAAGGTTCATTTAATTAAATCAATTAGTTTAAAGAATATAAATACATACCATTTCCAGCTCGATTGTATTAAGAAACTGGATTTAGAACGCGTCGTAATGAATGAGAACGATTATCTTCAAAACGATGGAGAGACACGTATACCGAATAGGGAGGACGAAGAAATATTTATTCAAAGTAAAACACAAGTGCAGAACAAAATTATAAAAACTAGAGATCTGAAAAGGTGTTCATCTAAAGTCCAATGTGTACCGTCAGCACAGCAAGAATGTCGTACGGGCACGAGTACGGGTATGAATTTGGATTTACCGAATGGAACAAATGAGACAAAATATATATTGAAGTACTGCACGTTTATCGCAAGCCATCCATATATTGCTTTTAGTAAGTGTATCGATGTTTCCACTTTCCACTTATTATGTTATTACTACAGTGTATATTTATAAAATTATTTTTCTAATCATGCAATGACGAACTATTTAACTTTATGTCATCAAACTTCATAACAATGAGACACTTACTCTATCACTCAAAACTCGTACATTACAAAGTCTCATAGACCATGCAGTTTTTCTCTGGGATGGTAGAACGCATAATGTTTCGGAATATATAATTTTCGCGACTTATGGAATCATCCGCAAATGAGCAATGGGCAAATAAATGAAATTCGTCACCTATTTAATTACTTGTTCGTTGCGTATAAGTTGAAAATTGCAACATTTCAAAATTGTTTATGTTTACTACTTGTTTATTTCAAACTGGTAGTAAACTGCATAATTAATTAATAACGTAACGTCAGTCGTGTATTTCTCACCTCACTTTAATCTATACTTTCTTATTTGTTTTATATTTATCTTTCAAGTAATTTGAAATTGCCTCGCTAATATGGTTTGATTTGTATTGTTCATATGGCAGGAATGTAACTAACAAATAATTCATCAGTGTTTTAACATAAGTCATAATGTCAAAATATTAATTACTTATTATTTATTAATTTGTAAAACTGATTAGCTAGTAAAGACATTTATTTTTATGTGTAACAGAAACCTATAAATACGTTATGTAACTGTTTATCATGTACAAGCTTCTAAATTGGAAACCTGCAAGCAAAGAAGAATAATATGCAATAAAATCAAGCGAAATGTTAGATTGTTTGTTTGTTTGAATGGTGTTTTAACGCCACTTTCAGCAATTTTTCAGCTATTTCATGGCGTCCAGTTTTGATTGGGGGTGGAAGCCGGAGTACCCGGAGAGAACCCCCGACCTGCGGTAGGAAAACTGGCAATCCTTGTCAATTAAGATTGGAGTCTGTTATATATATACTTCAATGCTATCTCTAAGTAAGGAACTTGTTCTAGATTCGTCGTAGAAATTCTACTTAATTCATTCAAGTACATCAGATGTATTTATTTATTTTTTGACATTACAGAGAGCGATTCCATGTTCGCACCTTTTAAACGGAACGACTGATTGTTTAACCGTCTGCTACCATGGCAAATTTTGCTTCGGTCTGGCAAAGTTTTAAAGTTATATTCGAAAATTTCAAGCACAAAAATGTTTCAAGTCTCAATAAAATAGCATTGATGTCC
The DNA here is from genome assembly GCA_944474755.1 of Limnoperna fortunei. NCBI lineage: Eukaryota > Metazoa > Mollusca > Bivalvia > Mytilida > Modiolidae > Limnoperna > Limnoperna fortunei. The sequence continues at coordinate 63,769,362 of OX104113.1, forward strand.
GGTAACATTTGTTTATGTACATGACCAAGTGTGAGACAGAGATTGATAATTTTCCGTTAGACTACATTTATTATTCAAATTTAAATATCAACGCTGTAATAAACATATAATATTAGTGTAGTGACTTGACATAAACACAATATAATTATGAGGCTTAGCAATTGGGAAAAGGCGAGAACTCCGGCCCCCTTTCTCTCATGTGCGCCATTTTATAGCTGAATAATTGCTTAAAGCAGCGTTGAACTAAATTCACGCTTTCTCTACAATTACTGCTAAGTGGTTACACTGTTCTTTTTCACCCTTGACCAATTTTAGTTCTGCGAAACCAAATTGTTTGCGCGTTTGTTTGCTTATTTACAATATTCAAACAGCAATAGATTGTTTCCAGATTTGTTGCATAATTATACTTATGTCATTATTTAATTAAAAAAAATGAGTTGGAATTTAAATGCAAAATACTATGCAAACATGCAATAAATATACATGCAATACACTAATTGACGTAATTTATTTACAGCTGCAACACTTGTTCTGCATACATCAGTCATATTAACAACCATACTTCTTATGATATATGGCTATACAGTATTTCCCATCCAGTTCGAAGAACTTCCGTTGATTCTGCATACAGATATAGACAGAACACAAGACTTGGCATGGCGAGATTCCATGGACTATGCTAATCGTGTTTATCGTTCGGTAATTGGCGTAAATTTTCCTACTTGGTACAATGGAAAACTAGGAGACACTTTAGAAGTTATACTTGAAGGGGACAATATTTTTTCTGAAAATAATTTGGAGTTACTAAACCAGATAGAAAATAGATTGTTTTATTTTTCAAACTACCAGTCAACATATTGCCTGATAAATAATCAACGCAGCTGCGAAAAACCTGTGTCAATACTCCGTTTTTTTGACGGGACATTCCAGAATATCGATGCTACTTTTAATTCGGGGTCTTTCACCAACGCTTCAGACGTTTTATGCAAAGCAACTAAATATAATGAAACAAAGGAATTTGTTCAATATGTCTTAGAAAAAAACTACGATCCATGTATCCCAGGCCACACATCATCCAAAACGAGGCTGTTTTTATTATTTGGATGGCCATTAAGAATGCCTAATGGCGGTATAGTATTGTCCGATTATCAAGTGTTCAGTATGAAGCCAGAACTAGAGAATATCAGGGACGTTTTGTTAAATGGACGTCTGTCCCTGTACTATATAAGTGCCAAATTGTTTGAACACGACGTAAAAGAGCAGGCTTTTAGTGACATGAAGTTAGTAATAGGAAGCTTTTGCTTCATATTCTTGTTTATGTGGATGCAGACTGCTTCGTTTTGGATTACGTTTTTTGGAATCTTAAACATTTTAACAAGTTTTCTATTAACAAATTTAATCTACAGATTTGCATTTAATTACGAATATTTTGGATTTTTTCATATTATATCACTATTTATAATTCTTGGCATTGGTGCTGATGATGTTTTCATATTTTATGACACATGGAGATTATGCGGAAATACCGTTTATCCATCGAAAGCCCATCGTCTTTCAGACTGTTACAGAAAAGCTGCAAAGACAACTTTTGTAACCTCTCTGACTACAATGTCAGCGTTTCTAGTCAGTACTCCGTCCCCTTTACTTCCGGTTGCCTCGTTTGGACTATTTTCTGGATTATTAGTTGGGATAAATTATTTGTTTGACTTGAGCTGTTTTCCTATTGTAATATTTGTATACTCCGAAACGATTAAACCAATTTTTGATAAATGTGTTTCATATTGTAAATGTTGTTGGAAAGAAACGAAAACAAACAGAGCGATTAGCCAAGAGTCTTTAATAAAATCAGATCGCAGAAGTAGACTTTATTCCAAAAACATAGGGCTCTACAATCCGCCACTCCCGAAGTTCGACAAACTTTATAAGCGGTCGGATAATAGAGAAAACAATAAAGAGTCACAGGAAAGACCGGATTCACCAACACAGAAAAAGAACTTCGAAGATAGAAATAAAGTGGTCCTATTTTTCAAGAATGGATTCTACGATTTCATGACATTGAGATCAGTAAAGATAATAATGCCACTGTTATTTATTGGAGCTTCGATATTTTTTATTTACAGTGCGACAACCATTGAACCAGATAGTAACCTGGTGAGTAAAAACTTGTGGCTTTGCAATTTTACGCGTTAGTATAGATTGAAAAGGCTTGTCAGTTAGGGGCCTCGGTGGCGAGAGGTTAAGGTAGTTCGTCTACTATTGATCACGTTGTCTGTCAACACTGAGATTGCAGGTTCCAGTCTCACTGCGAGCAGTGTCTATTCGATTCCAATATTAATTGAAAAGGATCGCCAGATTTCCTACCGAAGGTCGGTGGTTTTCTGCGGGTTCTCCGGCTTCAACCCCCAATAAAAACTGGACGCCATGACAATTGCTGAAAGTGGCGTTAAAATGTTCGAATATTATTGAAAGCCACCAGGGGCCTTTAGTCACTACCCTGGAGTACCACTAAATTCTTGCTATCTCTGCCAGATGAGGCCGTCAAATAAAAATTTCTTGACTAAACTGGAAAGTTTATTTTGCTGTTTGTGGGGTTTATTTTCAAATTTTTAAGTTAAAAGCCAAAAAACTAAAAGAAAAAATCCTCGGGCTATATTAAGCCAACTTCTGACAAAAGCTGACATGGATCGATTGTCGAGGGGCCAACACGCATCAGTATGCCTTCACACTGGAAGATCATTTTAATTTCAGACCAATTGTTGAGTAAGAGTCTAAAGGAAATCGCTCAGTCTTTCAGAGATGTGTCTGTCCACAGAAGCTGGCGGTCAAAATTAAGTTGGTCAGATATTTGTTTATGTGACTGCTAAATGTCAGGCAGAAGTTTTCAACTCCCGGGAAATCATATTAGTTTCTAGTCCGAGAATCCTTTGCCGTCCAACGTTTTTTTTCTTTCTTTTTTGCGTGGGACACACGCAAAAAAACCCCAAATCGTTGGAAGGCAGAGGATTCTCAGACTAATTAGTTCCGGGAATGAATTTTATTTTTAAAATAATAATATTGATATTATTCTTTGCCACGTTTATATAGTTTACCGTCAATCAAATAATAACTAGACTGTTCATATTACTATATTATCTAGGCTCTCCGTCTTCTATAAACATTTATTTTCCAGGTTGAAATATTTGTAAGCTCTCATAACTACGGAAAGGCATACAAACTTCATTATTATGGTTTCCAGAGAAACTACGAGGACATAGACACAAGAATACATTTATCTTGGGGTGTCAAGCCTAAAAATATGAACGCATGTAACCTGAAGTCTAAAGATTATTGTCGAGGTCAAACTGAATGGGAGGACACATTTGACGCCTCATCAGAGGAAGCCCAAGTCGCTCTTATGGTAATGAATTTATGCACTTCACTGTGTTGTATACTTAGCATTATTCGTTTGGATGTTTGCTTTACGTCTAGCGAGCAGTATTTCAGCTATATTCAGAACGAGACAAGTCAACAAACTATAAATCAACGGAAAAATGAATGAGATAGGAAATAGGTAACAAAATCTGGACTGCCATGGGAAAGGTATGGATTATTTGGTAGGGGCGGAGAATTTAGCTTTTTGTAGCGGCTACAATGAGCCTATTATTTTTCTATATCTACAAAAGGGGCCTTGATCGTGCAAAGAGCATGACAAACACGTCACCAACTATGGTTCGCGGTCAGGTTTTCTTATTATTTCCCGACAACCCCTCTCCCAATGAGATAGTCTCCCCTATGCGCCACACGGGGTCGCGCTGGGCTGCTCTGTGGGTCGACGCTGGGAACCCTCCCACGGATAAAAAAGTGTTGGACGGCAGAGGATTCTCAGACTATTTTAGGTGTGCGTTAAGTGGAACCTTTGTACAAATACATTTCTCATCTTCTATAGTCTGAAGTGATGGTAAACGTGTTTCTTGTTAAGTACTGACTGACTGGTTTAGTGATTAAAACAAATTACAATTGTTTTTTATCAGATCGTATTTGTACTTAAAATAACACATATGTTATTTAAGGGCATTTTATTTACAGAACTTGTGTTTAAAGTTGGAAAATCTGACCGATGCAGAAATTACGGCATACCGTATAAAGAGAAACTCCCTGACCAACAAACCCGAGATAGCCTGTTTTATGTCATCGCTGTATCGATATTTCCAAGTAAGTATCAAGTCTAATCTCTGCGGACTAAAAAAAACAAACAATCAAAACCAACACACACACGAACGCACAAAGCCAAACCCAAAATGTGCATCAGTGTCATCTATTAATAATTTAACACGCAAATATTCTATGGTTAAAAAATTGACAGAAAAAGGAAACAAACGGGCAGAGACTATTTTTATCGACTTCACTTTATCTTGTCAAATGAATTAGTTTTAAATGTATAGTGCTTAGCGTTAATCAAACTGTACTTCTGCTGTATTCAGGACGAGATCTCGCAAATAAAAAAGGGCAGTTAACTATGCTTCTTACACTTGTAGCATCTACTGTTATTTACTCTTACCACATTCAGGATCATTATCACTGTTGAAAAACTAACAGATATCAGACTTTCAAATCACGTCTAGACTAGACACAGCAACATTGTTTCTTTATTTTCAGAAACTGGCGTCAAAAATGTCACCACATAATATAACTGTCCCGTTTCCATTTACGAAGCAATATGTGACAGCGTTTATGATGTTTAACAGTCATTTATATGATGTTGCTAGCTTACCACCGAACTTTGACAGATATTTAGAGGTAAAAGACCAGTCTTCCTGTTCCGGTTCAGTGTTTGGTACATGTTAAACACCTTTGTTAATATCAATATTCGGTTACAATTATCAAATAAGGACACAGTCATTTATATGATGTTGCTAGCTTACCACCGAACTTTGACAGATATTTAGAGGTAAAAGACCAGTCTTCCTGTTCCGGTTCAGTGTTTGGTACATGTTAAACACCTTTGTTAATATCAATATTCGGTTACAATTATCAAATAAGGACTTTTTACGAGGTCAATACGTAGTTATATGGACCGTGGAGGAAAATATTGACCGAGGACGAAGTCCGAGGTCAATATTTTTCTACAGGTCCATTTAACTACGTATTGACAGAGTGAAAAGTCCTTAGTTGTTATATTACATATGAATTTTTCTCTATTTATTTAAATTTAGAATAATGAGTCAGAAGAGTATATCCGGATCTATTTTTAGAAACAAGCCTTAAATATGCTTTATAAATAGTAACATATCCGGATCTATTTTTAGAAACAAGCCTTAAATATGCTTATAAATAGTAACATGCCTTAAATATGCTTTAAAAATAGTAACAAGCCTTAAATATGCTTTAGAAATAGAATATATACACAGAATATTTTGGGGGGACATTGTCTACACGAACCAATCAAAATTAGGACTTAACACACCATATGTAATATATACAAATAGCTTATATCTGACTCATAAGTGTTTAACTTAAATACAACTAATAACTATATATATAGCGCTTATAGGTTTCCAGAAATATTGATAAAAATAAAGGAATTCGTAAACATTGAAACCTTTTAATAAAAGCGAATCTTAAACGTGTGATCTTACATTGGTACGAGTGGATTATCAAGATTGGGGATCCAATAATCCTTGAATACTAATGTATTCTCTAATTTGTAAAAAAAAAGCAAATTTCGAAATCCAATAAAAATTCTCCCAAACCCCAATTATGGTCAGGCGATGAATGGAAGTTGTTTCGTTTGTGACGTTTTTATTTTAAATCAACAGATGAGAACCACATTCACTAGTGACGAGAACTATTTTTTCCACACCGGTCGACGGTTTTAATATTACGTAAAAATTAAATAATTATATTTTTAACATATAACTATCTGAACAAGAAATACAGAGTTTAGTAAAATACTTGTTAAAACAGAAGATTTAGAAACATTTTTTTTCATTGGAAACAAACATTTCATTGCCGAACCACCATTGAAATATACAAGTTTAAAAACAAATGTATTCCAATATAATAATTACAGCTTTTACTCATTTAAGTTATAATAAAAAAATACAAATACTTTTTAACATTGTTTACAGATTGCTATATCGTACTGGTTAACCAACGGATACACAGCAGTTCCAACTGAAGATTTTTGGTTATTTAACCATTTGATTGGCGAAAAGATAATACCTGGGGTTACTAAAAGTGTCAATAATCAACCATATGGTAATTAAAACTAAATTTGGGTTGCCTAAAAAATTACGGTAGGTAATACAAATTATTTGCGATTATCAAAGTGTCAATAGCCCACCAGTGCATGGTAGGAAAGAGATTGTTTGTTTGTTTGAATGGTGTTTAACTTCATCTTCAACAATTTTTCAGCTATATCATGGCGTCCAGTTTTTATTGGTGGAAAAAGACGGAGTACCCGGAGAAAAACCCGACTTTCAGCAAACTGGCAATCCTTGTCAACTAGGATTGGAGTCAATTACACCTTGCCCGCAATGAAACACGAACCTGCAATTTCACTGTTGACAGACCACATGATCAATAGTACACGAGGTACCTTAACCACTCGGCAACCAAGGCCCCTAAAAGAAAAGAAGGTAGTGTCTACTAGATGATTGGTTTATATGTCAGATTTTTTTGTTTCAGAACTCCCGCCAACTACTGGACACTTATAAATTTACAATAAATATATAGTTTAAGGTTCCAAACAAGCCCATCAAATGGTTTTAAAGCGTTCTTATTTTTTACCATTTTGCTAAAACCTTTACATCGTCGGAAACCCACGTCCGGTCGGGTTCTCGCTTTGCTATCACTTAACGGTAACGTGGTAGCAAAGCAAGAACGCGACCGGACGTGGGTTTTCGACGATGTCGGTAAAGTGGCTGCAAAGAGAGAATGCGACTGGACGTCGGAATCCGACGATGAAGCCATTATTGATATTCCACGAGTTCTAACCACTGTTACCGGATGTATTATTATCAATTTGGTTCATCAGTTTTAAAGATCTCGTCAGTGGTCAACATGAACCTACAAGTAAGCTTTCATATTTAAATCTAAGCATAGAGATGAACAAATTAAAACAAACATGATAACCTGCTACGCACCGCAGAAGGCAGTTTGTTACGCTGAAAAATTTCCTGAGGGAATATTTCAAACCGGAAGTGTTTTTTCACAAAATATCTACGCACACATGAGAACTATTTTTTTGCTAGGTTCCCTTAGGGAATCAAAGCACGTGCTTTCATATTTAATTTCGCTCCGTTTTCTGCCAGCTGAATCTGAATCTGAAGAACAGCATCGGAGTAATTAAACAATAATAACTTAGAAAAATACAAATCTACAATATGATCTCAATTAAATAATGTATTTTATTCTAAGACTGAAGCGAAAATGTAAGAAATTGTTATTTCCGTGTTCCCCAAAGGAAACCGACTCATAAATTTTAACACGAAGAGAAAGTAGAAATATAGTTAAATGACACTACTTAGATGATTTTGTGATAAAGGATCATTAGTAGTTTATTGCAGGTATTATCCTATAACCACGAGAAAGTCATTTTTATACATAAAGCAATACATAACGCCGCAAAACTGCAAAGATATTAAACTGCATATAGTATTATATTCCTTAATATATATATTTTCTGTTGTGAATTCAATGGCATAGAACGTACATTTACAATAAGGAACATTGTTATTTTTTTAGAACATTTTAAAAAGTTGAAACTGAAAGTCGGCAATAAAGAAATCAGTGTTGGGATATCTAATTCAATGTTTCGGTGCTTTCTAAATGTAATTCGAAGAAAGTTTCAAGAAATGTACAGAAACCTAACGTTATAGAAAACTAAAAAAGGCATTTAAAAGAATATTTCGGAAATACAAATTTACATAATATATAACATGACAGTACTAAAGCCAGTGTTCCTGTATATTTATGACACAGAAATCGGGTAAGTGTGCACTCAGGAAATGAAATTGAATGTTACACATATCAAAGACATCGATATAGTTATTAAATCTTGGAATATGAACGTACATCACAACATAACATGACATAGAAACTAAAAAAATCTATTGTTCCCTTAATAAATGTAAAGGTAAATCACAAGACATAGGCATAACTATAGTAAGTGTTTCCTATATCTAACTGATTTTGTATAACTAGTATTTCCTTTACTAGTTAAAGTAATGTCATGGCATGTTATATAATGAAGAATATTCGTATTCCCGGAAGGAACACTAGTACAATGTTAGATAATGGATATTATTTGCATTCCCTGAGGAAATACAAGTTATAGTAATGTCTTGTTTTGTTATACATGTTATATTATGAAGAAAACACGTTCCCTCAGGGAACGCTAGTCATAGTAATGTGTTGATTAAATGCAGAACTTATAACGCTTTTTGGTAACAAAATATAAAGCCATGAATACAATAACATGCAAACTATATGCATTCTCCCGGAGGGACCGACTCTGACTTTGACTATAGTTATAGTAATCTTTTGTTACGTTATATAATGGACAAACATTTATGTTCCCCGAGGAAAAACTAGTTTTAGAAATGTCTTATCATGTTATATAATGAAGAAAATTTATGTTCCCTGGGAAAATACTAGTTATAGTGATGTCTTGTCATGTTATATAATGAAGAACATGCATATTTCCTGAAGGAACACTAGTTATAGTGATGTCTGTCCAAGTTCAACGATTCCCTGGGGGAACACTAGTTATATAAAAGTAATGTCTCGTCATACAACATAATGAAGAACGTGTACGTTCCCTGAGGAAATACTAGTTATGGTAAAGTCGTGTCATGTAATATAAAGAACAACTTCCATGTTCTCTGACGTACACTAGGTTAAGTAATGTCTTGTCATGTTATATAGGGAATGACATTCACATTCCCGCATGCAGGAAACACTTACTATAGTTATGCCTATGTCTTGTGATTTACCTTTACATTTATTAAGGGAACAATAGATTTTTTTAGTTTCTATGTCATGTTATGTTGTGATGTACGTTCATATTCCAAGATTTAATAACTATATCGATGTCTTTGACATGTGTAACATTCAATTTCATTTCCTGAGTGCACACTTACCCGATTTCTGTGTCATAAATATACAGGAACACTGGCTTTAGTACTGTCATGTTATATATTATGTAAATTTGTATTCCCGAAATATTCTTTTAAATGCCTTTTTTAGTTTTCTATAACGTTAGGTTTCTGTACATTTCTTGAAACTTTCTTCGAATTACATTTAGAAAGCACCGAAACATTGAATTAGATATCCCAACACTGATTTCTTTATTGCCGACTTTCAGTTTCAACTTTTTAAAATGTTCTAAAAAAATAACAATGTTCCTTATTGTAAATGTACGTTCTATGCCATTGAATTCACAACAGAAAATATATATATTAAGGAATATAATACTATATGCAGTTTAATATCTTTGCAGTTTTGCGGCGTTATGTATTGCTTTATGTATAAAACTGACTTTCTCTTGGTTATAGGATAATACCTGCAATAAACTACTAATGATCCTTTATCACAAATCATCTAAGTAATGTCATTTAACTATATTTCTACTTTCTCTTCGTGTTAAAATTTATGAGTCGGTTTCCTTACGGTGGTTTCCTTTGGGGAACACGAAATAACAATTTCTTATGGAACGCCAAATTAACATATATTCAATTAATTGTACCTATCTTCAAATAATTGAAGATATCTTCAATCATTTGAAGATATCTTCAAATAAATTGAAGATATCTTCAATTCAATTGTACCTATCTTCAAATAATTAAAGATATCTTCATATCAATTGAACCTATCTTCAAATGAATTATACCTAGGTGCAATTTAATTGATTCATTTGAAGATATCTTCAATTCATTTGAAGATATCTTCAATTCAATTGCACCTATCTTCAATTGAATTGAAGATATCTTTAATTCACTTGAAGATAGGTCTAATTCCAACATCTCCATAATTCATTTGGAGATATCTCCAATTCATTTGAAGATATCTTCAATTCATTTGAAGATATCTTCAATTCATTTGAAGATATCTTCAATTGAATTACACCTATCTTCAATTGAATTATATTATAATACAAATTTGATTAAGTGCAATTGAAGATACCTAGGCACAATTGAATTGAAGATAGGTTTAATTCAATTGAAGATAGGTTCAATTCGATTGAAGATAGGTTCAATTCAATTGAAGATATCTATAATTGAATTGAAGATAGGTACAATTGAATTGAAGATATCTTTAATTGTGCTGAATTGTACCTAGGTACAATTGAATTGAAGATAGGTATAATTGAATTGAAGATATCTATAATTGAATTGAAGATAGGTATAATTCAATTGAAGATATCTTCAATATTTGAAGATAGGTACAATTAATTGAATATATGTTAATTTGGCGTTCCATAATTTCTTACATTTTCGCTTCAGTCTTAGAATAAAATACATTATTTAATTGAGATCATATTGTAGATTTGTATTTTTCTAAGTTATTATTGTTTAATTACTCCGATACTGTTCTTCAGATTCAGATTCAGCTGGCAGAAAACGGAGCGAAATTAAATATGAAAGCACGTGCTTTGATTCCCTAAGGGAACCTAGCAAAAAAATAGTTCTCATGTGTGCGTAGATATTTTGTGAAAAAACACTTCCGGTTTGAAATATTCCCTCAGGGAATTTTTCAGCGTAACAAACTGCCTTCACCTGTTATATGTTGATGCTTGCAGGAGCGTCAGTGACTTCATAAGTAACATTACCTTGAACTTTTAAAAACCACTTTTTATTAGAATCATGCAAAGAGCGATTCATGGGTGGAAAGCCTACACCACTTTATTTTTGATATGTTACTCCTACTTCCACCCTGATTTGATAATTTGTACTCTTTTTCCAAACTAGCCCTGGTCCTGAGAGAAAAAAATATATAGAATGCATTGGAAAATTGTAAGAAAGGGAGATAACTCTTAAAACTGTCAATAATTTCAATAGAAAGCATTGTAATAAAATGGCAAGATTTATCCCAGGACCAGGCAGTTATGAGCAAATTGTTATTTATTTCTTATTTTGTATACTTTGAACTATCTTTCGTTAAAAATAAACCACTGTAGCCTTTTTATCGATGAATCACTTTTCTTCAATTTTGCATGATTCTTAGGTTGACTACTACTTAAAACTAAACCTATTTTTATTGCGTTTTGTTTCAGGTATGCTGTATGGCACGGCACTTAAGGTCATTGGTATAGAAATTAACACAACCATGAGTTATTTCACGTTGGGATACCCGGAAGGCAAACCAGTTTATGAATTATGGGAGAACTTGATAAAGGGGGAGGTAAATATAAATGACAATTACATATTGTATCCATCTATGTAATCTGTGTCATATTCTCTTTCATCTGTATGTAAAAATTGTATTTAAATAACCTTTTACTGCTATTTGTCGGGTGGATGAGTGGCATAGTTAATTAGACATCTGCTCTAGATCACCTGCGTGTCAACGTTCGGGTTGAGTTTTGAGTCCCATTTTGGGAAAATGTGATCGACTCAAACTTAATTGACAAGGGTTGCCTGTTTTCTCGCCGAATGCTGATGGTTTTCTCTAAGTATTCGAGTTTTCTCTCCAATAAAAAATGGACGCGATGCTAGGTAGCTAAAAATTAAGTTCCCAAGTGGCGTTAAATACATGTGCCATATAAACAGACAAAATTAATATTTAATATTTATTGTACTAACATATCTCACGTTTTGGATCTTTGTTAAATAAAGGTCTCAAGGTCTAAACTAAGTTATATGGACATAACAACATATAAAACAAATTTTGGCGCGAAATGTAACATAACTAGAAACTATAATGTCAGAGTATATAATGGATGTGTCGTATGATCGTTTGCAGGAAAAGTTCTTTCTAATTGTATATAGAAACATTTCTCCAATATTTCTTGAAAACATTGCTATTTAGTATTTTTATTTAGGTTGCAAAGATGCCAGCTTCTCTGAAAAGTGGATTTCAGTCAACATTAAACACGTGGCATTGGATTAAAGTTCAAGAGGTATGATGCCTTTTATAAACAAACGAGTGTGCAGCACGAGTAAGGCGTGATTTTCGGGACGATGTCAATCAATCAATCAATCAATCAATCAATCAATCAATCAATCAATCAATCAATCAATCAATCAATCAATCAATCAATCAATCAATCAATCAACTCTAACCTTAATTCTTTTCCCGCCGAAGTAACTAAACTATAAACTATAACGATTTGCGGGTCAGTACACATTGTATACTCCTTACGAGTGTATTTCTTCCAAGACCAAAATAAAAAAGTTATGATGAATCCATGATTGAAAATCATCAGAAAAATTATGGTATATATTCGAACAGGTGTGAGTATTTACATTTAAATGAGATTTCCTTTGCTTTGCATTGAACTAGTTTCTTTTATGTAATTCTTTATGTAGAATATTATTGTACAGATAAAACATTCTTATTTTAATTAATAAAACATGTTAATGTAAAATGCAATATTGTTAAGGTTTATATTTGAATCTGGACAGATATTTTACCAGTCTTCTTTGATGCCATTATATCATTTCAATTTTAAAACGTTTATTTCAGACTCTTGTCAATTCAGCTATAACTGGTTTGGCTGTGGGAATATCTTTAGCATTACCAATTTTGATATTTACTACTCTGAATGTTGTGATCGGATTCATAGCAACATTTTGTATAGGGCTCATTACAACAGTAGTTGTTGGGATCATACCATTGGCTGGTTGGAAGCTAGGGGTACGTATTTATAATATAAAGAATGGCCTCGGATTAGTAATCACTTGGCAAAAGACTAGTAATCAACACAAGCACCTTTAGTCACGTGTTCTGTAAGGTGGAGCAAGGCCTGCTTCACTAGTGAAACCCCGTCCGGTCCTGTCGCGTTACTGATTGTTTAAATCTGTGCAAGTGGAGGAAGCAGTAAGTTACCAAAGGAAATCCTTCACGATCAGTATGACAAATACTTCATAACAGTCAAACATTTGATGATAAATTCTATAGACTTGAGTGTCAGAAACCCTTGCCTAGTGTGTCTGTCAGTCAGCAGCAGACGATTCTCCGTTTAATATATACTTAGAAGATCTAAATACGAATCTGAGTGTAAACTGTTTGTTGAGACCTTAATCTCGCGCTCCTTGGGTAAATGTAATTACAAATGTCAGCAAAAAAACGAATTGTTCATCCTTAGTACGCTGGCAGCTTTTCGTCTTTCCTCTGTCATAAAAGACCTTGAATAAAATCAGCATCTTATAAAACCGAAACAAGTATTAAAAAATATACAAAAATCTGTTGGCGCTTGAAGAGACAGTAATTCAGCACTCTAAACTAATGTTCAGTTTTTTTTATTCTACAGGTATTAGAGTCTTTAAATCTAGGTTTAGTTGTCGGTTTATCCGTGGACTATGTTGTTCATCTTGCAGAAGCCTATAATACATCGCCATATTCATCACGTGATGGACGAGTGAAGAGCATGCTGGAAAGCATGGGTCTTTCAGTGCTATCCGGAGCAATAACTACATTTGGTGCTGCAGTTTTTATGTTATTTGCTAAAATCAAGTTTTTATATCAATTTGGAATATTTGTAATGAGCACAATCGGGTTATCTGTCTTGTTTTCCTTCTTGTTTTTCACAACGTTTATTGCATTGTGTGGACCTCAGGGTCACACTGGATCACTCCCCGAACTTTTTAAGCAGATAAAAGCTAGGCGCTCAAAGAAGAAAGAACTCAACGATGGAAAAATACAGAGCAAGTTTCATTTAGATTTCATTGTGTGATTGTGTGATATTTTTTAATATTTTAATAACCCCTCAAATTATTTATTTTTCTTATTGAAGTTGTATTTATTTGTTGTTTTTTTAATTAAAAATCCACTTGGAAATGACATGAGTTTTTCACTTTCATTTATTATATTACTTATATACTTACTATTTTAATGAGATTTATGCTGAATATCTCACAGGAAAGAATATCACATGCACAATTAACAGAAACTTGTGCACTTTTGCAGTTCACAATTCCTTATTAAAGCACCTGCAGGACTACAATTTTGAAATTACACATTGTGATTGTACTTTATAAAATAAACTAACAAAATACGAATGAAAAGTAGCAATATCTGAAATCAATTTGCATACCCGTTCAATTTCGTTCCTTTTGTCCTTTTAACTATAAGTTTCTTCAATACGGATTTGATCAAATCTAGTCGCTGATTGATTGTACTAGAAAGTCAATCGGTTAAGTTAATCCGTTTTCATAATTAACAGTGAAGTTAAAATTCGATTAAATATTGAGAAAACAAGAAATGCATCTAAAATTGTTCATGTTTGCATTGATTGAATGGTGTTTAACGCCACTTTCAGAAATTTTTCAGCCTATATCGTGGCGTACAGTTTTTATTGCAAGCGGAAGCTGGAGTACCCGGAGAAAGCAAAGGTAGAAAGTCTTGCAATCCTGGGCATTTCAAATTGGAGTCCAGTATACCATACCCGCAGTGAGACTCGAACCCGCATCCTTATCGTTGACTAACCACGTGATCAATAGTAGATGACTTGCAAGCTTGACCGAGGCCCCACACATTTTTTTCTAGAACTGATTGTAGTTTCAGACCCACTTTCTTGATATTTTATTATGCTTATTTTTTTTATTTATAACAATTTATAATTTTACTTTTGCACACCATCTATATGATAACTGCATTGTATAAACCGTTATTTTCGTTAAAATACTTTTAACCGATATTCCATCGTTGTTCTAAACGAATGCACAACAATAATACCGGTTTTGTTTGTTTGTCTAAATGGGTTTTACTGCCACTTTTAGTAATTTTAAACGATACGATGGCGTCCTGTTTTTTTATTATTAGAGTACCCGATGAAGCCCCCAGTCAAATAGTAAATTATAGAACCGAGAACCCTCTCTGCAGAGGGCTGAAACCGTGACCTCAATGTTGACGAACACGTGGTCAATAGTAGATGATTAACTGTCAACCGTTTAGCCACCAAGTCCCTTGAAAGTAAATTTAAAGACCAAACGAACTTCTGGTCCAATGTTCGTTCTTATGAAAGTTAAGGAATAATTTTGACAAAATGCTGTGTTTGTGCATATTTCGAAAGGACACAAATGTCGCTCTCTTTGCAATGAAAGTAAAATGCATAGAAATATGTGAAAACCATCAAATTTAATACACGTAAAAGCAGAAGTTTTTAAACAAAGCATGTGCAATATAGATAACATGCATTGCTTGACTTTTATGAGTCGTATTTTGCCGGTCTTTCTTAAAAAAACATAAATCTTATTTTAGATGAATCTATTGCATTAAGACAGATTATATATAGACATTCACACACAAAAAACATGTTAACCCAAAATTATCAGTATATATTTTGCACAATCGGTAACTCTAGCAATTGTTAACCCACTGATGCTACAAAACATTTAGAAAAAACTAAAATTCAGTATGAAAGGGATTTGTAGTCTGGTCACGATTTACTGTGTGAACAATTGAATAACGCGTTTAAAATTTAAAAAAAAAATGTGATGTTTTACGGAGTTAGAATTAGCATTCCATAAAGAAATAGGATGTTATACGACCCAATCCGGACTACATGTAATTTGACACAAAATGAGCATATAGTATTGGACTGAGAATAAGAGCCCATGGAAAAAAGCAACAATGAAAAATGGCCCGAAATCTTGAACGATAAGTTATCCCGATTCCCGAATTGATTTATTGTTTTGACCCATTTATTTTCAATATGTTCTAATTTTGCGCAAAACCATTGGTTTTAAAAATAATTAAAAAAAATAATAAATTCCTTAAAAACAGTTAAAAGAAGTTACATTCCGGACAGCCTACAAAATTTCCCAACGACCATATCGTTGAATAGGATGCAATACGCCTCAATTTGGACAAGTTTTGCACAAAATTATAGTTGAAAATAAATGGGTCAAAAGAATAAATCAGGGAATCGGGATAAGGAGCAAAGGAGCAAAATGTTGACTGCCACTAGAAAATTTTAAAGTATTAGGTAGACAGAAAATTTAGCCTTTTGTAGTGGCTCAAATGCGTCTACTTTTGTTTTCAACATCTAACTACAAAAGGGCTATTAATCTTGTAAGGAGCGTGGCGCTTCTTAACAAGCAATCGTCTACGGTCAGGCTCCCACCCCCCTCCCGAGCAAGAAGGCCTACACTGTCTGCCACCCGAGAACCGCACTGAGCACGCTGCTATTGGTTGGAGCCCTGGAAACCCTTTTCATTAAAAAACTATGTGTCTTACTCGTTCTTAAATTAACAAATAACAAAGGGTTTTCCAACCTGGGCCCGGTTTCATAAAACATCTCAAATTTGAGGATTTCCTCAACTCAAATATAAACCAATCAGATTGCTGGAAAATTCAAACTTAACGAAAATCTCAAGGGTTTAAAGAAAATCTCAATTTGAGAAGTTTTATGAAACTAATGCCTGTTTTTCCATTTCATATTCCTTTGAGTCATATTGTTTGACCATAAATATTTAAAAGAACGCTTCAGTACATGCACTGTTTAAACTTAAGTTCTTGCTGTAAATGCTGGTTACTGTATATTTGATCATATTTATGATGTTGTAAAAGTCGGATAAACTCTCGAAAAATTTCAAATACGATAGCCGGCCATTTCTTTTTTATAAGCAAAAGAAACTCGAAAACACCTTGAATAAGCAGAATGGCAGCAGCTGGCTACCAGCACCACAGATTTTAATATTTCGTAACTTTTATTCAATTTTCTGTTTCAGACGACAATTATGATAACTATCCATCCTTAAAAACAGAAATAGTAATACGACAAGCAGATGCTATTTCTCCTAGACCAGCACCAAAGCATGCGGAAGTTGATAGTCTTCAACTAACAGACTTCAGATGTGATAATGCCCGACGAAGGAAGATATTGGCACCCATTATGACAAATAATTTGTTTGACAATGAAAAATCTAAAACGAAACCTACAAATACACCGACGGCCATTTCTGCATTTAAAAATGTTAGGCAAGAAATGTCCGAGGATTCAGGCGATTCAGCTTCCAGTATTGTTACTGTTAATGATGCCACATCATTATCTTCCGATGTTTTTGAGCTTTCACAAACTAAATTATTTGCTCATGGTGATTCGTTTAGTGTGACATTCTCAAGACAACCAAGTAAAAAAGACGTTTTTGATTTACAAAACATATAAAGAATTGTATGCATTCTGTATCCTATGTTTTCTATTCGAAATAACGAAAAAAGGTCGGTGAATGTTTATATCTGCATTCAAGAATATCAGTTTAGAACAATATAGCAATATTTATTTTTAAATATGATTAACCCTAATAAAAGTAAACTTCATTTGTTTGCTTAAACTTTAAATATATTCTTTATCAAATTATGAAAAAATCACGTGATGCTAATGATGTGACGTCCAAGTGATATCATGGAATGGACAAATCTATATTTTTGGTCTGTACAGAAAAGTAGGCAGGAAGTCTGGGGTGGGGTGGCTGCGCCCCCAACCGCTAGAGACATTTTAAAAGGCCCTTTACAGTCATATAATTGTATAGTTATTTTAGTTTATCCAATGTGCAATTATATACAAAAATTAAAAGAAGTAAATTTTAAAGTAAAATCTACAACATATTAAATACTGTAGGTTATGATGTACATTGTCAAAATTTATTTATGACTACATTTTATATTTATAATAAGAGATAAGCAACTGAATTGGGTTTAGAATTATAATATTAGCTACAACAAGGATTAAAAATAAATTAGAAAAGAATGCAATTGTAGCATAAGAAAAACATAGGTATCTATATAATAAACACATATTTGTTTAAATGGTAACTTAGTTCACCACTTTCTTCCCTCAATCCGTATAAGTGCTAGTGTATCCAGGTCTAACAACCAAAGCTAAACATGCCCGGATGTAAACAAAAGTCTTCTTTAAAGGTAAATTTACTTGTATTATGTAAGTTATTTTATCAAATCAGTCAGATTATAACATTACATATCTTTTGATTGAAGCAGTTTTTTTTTACATTTTATCCCCATTTGGTCAATTGTTGTTTCATTTGACATATTTGATTTAATTTGTATTGTAATTGATTTTACTTGAATTTGTATACAGCAGGTTAGATAAACATCATATTTGGGTTCAAATATTTAATACTACACAGTAACTTAGAAACACAACTTTAGTGTAGTGTGGTGCCACAATGCTAACTGAATTGTCTTATGAAACTACAGGAAAGATCGTTTTCAAAAGAAAACAAACAAGTTTTAATTTGAGTAAATTTTTCTTATCTTTTCTTCATTTTCATCTTTGTTTTCGGTTTTTTCAGTTTTGGAGATTTCTTCTTCATTTTGGGGGATTTTGTCTTTGCTTTTGGAGATTTTTTCTTTGCTTTTGGTGATTTTTTCTTTCCTTTTGGTGACCCCTTTTTTGACTTTCCAGATTGTTTACTTTTGCCAGATTTCTTTTTATCCTTTGACTTTCCTTTGTCTTTCTTTTTGTCCTTCTTGTCTTTCTTGTCCTTTTTGTCCTTCTTGTCTTTCTTGTCCTTTTTATCTTTCTTTTTCTTGTCCTTGTCTTTTTTGCCTCCTTTTCCTTCTCCATCGTCTCCACCTCCTCCTCCATCGTCTCCACCTCCTCCTCCATCATCTCCACCCCCTCCTCCTCCTCCTCCACCACCACCACCACTTTCTCCAGCATCGTCTCCGTAATCGTCATCATCATCCTCGTCGTCGTCTCTTTTTTCCTTTTCTCTTCTTTCCTTTTCTATAGAATTAAAAATGGATATATGTTGGAATATTTAGTGACAATTTATAAAAAATTCATGTTCACCAACTAATGCATACAAAAAATGTCTCTGGACATATCAACTGAATAAACAGAGTTCAGTATTTAAGGCAGTGTCGATATACTGATCTATAGAAGGAATGACTTCAATAGTAGTTTAAACTAGAAAAAAAGTCGAGCTGTCGAACACTGATACCCGCTAAATGTTTAAACACATTTTTTACATTTTGTCGAATGGTGACCTTGACCTTTGATGGAATTCCTCCAGCATTAACCCTTTCCTCCATAGACAAAAAATAATTTAATGTTTGATTTGCATGGGATTTTTAGCAAAAATTAATTAAAAAATAAAGATATCTTGTAAATGCTGGAAAACTGTCATGATAAATGCTACATTTATAAAAATAACAAGGATAATAGGTTGAAACAAATCCTTTCTACTCATGCATAAAATATCAAAAAATTTGTGTTTCCATGGTAACAGTTTTTTGTGAAAATCTCAAAAATAATGAAAAAAATTAAAATTATTACAATTTTGTGTGTAAAAAACGCCAAAAATTCATTTAAGTTAATGACTGGGTAAAAACTTTATGTAACTATGATTTTAAGAATTAATTTATACTCTTACATTATCTATTAGCATAGCAGTGAGGCTGGATATAGCAAAGGGCTCGTCCATATCCCTTTCACTGTGTCATAATTTCATGTTTATTCTATACAAGTTAATTAAACAAAAAGAGATTTGCACATTTGTTTGTAGGCTGAATGCAAACATGTTGCAATTGTAGGCCTGCTCTTGTAAGCTCTAACAGGAGGTAAATATTCAAATTTTTTTTTTTGGGGGGGGGGGGGGGGAATCTTCTGTTTTGTTGAAAAAAAACAAGGATTTTTTGACATAAGTCAGTAAGACTTCTGATACTCTAATGCATTGCGTTTTTTATTAGGGGTTCCCCAATAAAAAACGCAATGCATTAGACTATCACAAGATACATGGAGTTCACATGGCTCACACTTGCCCAATTGGCAGTGCATGACTGTGTCCACTGTGGGGTTCACCAGTGCCAACTTCTTTTATTTACATTCGAAATAATGTATTTTTAGTGGGGGTTCAAATGGAAGTCTTTCCCATAAGTCTTGTTTACACAGTAACTAAATTAAAGTATGATCAGTTATACCTTATATTTGAGCATTATTAATATCCAGTGATTTTTTTAAACAATTTTATTTTCAGTTATAAAAAGCAAGGATTTTAAGAAATAACAGGTCTATGTCTGGTTAATCATACCTCAACTGAAATAGTCATTTTTTATATATGTATTTTCTGAGAAATCGTTAGACAATTGCTGGGGAAGGGGTGCCACATTTGTAGCTAAAGAGTGCACTATTTAGCAACTGTAAGGTCAAACAGATTAATGGATTTTCTTGTTGACAGAAAAATAATAAATGTGAGAAATTTACTGCTGTATAATGAAATAATATGTATTTTAATAGAACAAGCAGAGTGGATTGTTAATGTCCACATAAAATTAATGCTTACCTAGTAGCCCCATACCAGCCTTGCTGAAGGGGACTATAGGTTTTCAAATCTGTCCGCCACATATTTTTTCTGATTTTTTTTTATAAACACGTGGAGATATTGAGCTGATATTTGGTGTGAGAATTTAAAAATCATGAGTTGCAGATTAAGTTTAAATTTTATTCCTGTCTGATGATTTTCCATGAAATTATGGTCCTTAGAAAATATCTATAAATTAAAAGTTTTTGTCATTGCAAATTTGTTGTAGGTTTTTAATTTGCGGGTAGGAGTATTGGCATGGCCATAGCAATACTTACAGAACACTTGTTGATTTAAAAATCAAATAAAACTTACATCTCCCTCATGTTTTGACAGCAAAATTAAAAATGCATAATGTATGCCTACGTACTGGCTTTAACCTTGGGTTAGCAGATAAGAGATACCCACTTATTGGGAAGGTTGTCAGGTTTAAATAAGGATGCATAGTGATGGACAGTTGTGGGTAAAGTCTTTGTATATATCACATGCTTCTTGAATGATAAACCCTTGAAGTTTTCAAACATAGTAAGCACATTGAAGCCGCTTGAAATGGGAAAATTATCAGTTAATACCCCAACCTCCAAATGTTTTAGTGGCATTCACAATGTCCATATATTTTTGGTCAATCCATGCAGTCACACAGTAGCCCATGAGAATCTTTGACGTACCACTACAGATACAGATGCAGAATATGATTTCCAAAATTTGATTGTGTTAGCTTGTTCTAGTTCTGAACTTAGATGAATGGTGCTTAATGAACATATGCATGAACCAACTATCAGTAAATCATAATGTTTGTTAAGGAATGTCAAAGCCACTGTTAGCAGCTTGTCGAGGGAGCACAAAACGATACACGATACACCCAATTATTTCACACTAATTAAATGTTATATTCACATGTCTTTTCATGTTAAGTTTGTATGTATACCACATGAATGTAAAATTCATTTATAAGCTCAGAATATATCTGGGATATTTACAAGAATACCCATGAACCACAGGCCGTTTAATTAGTAGACATCAATTAATACAAGTTGAACAAAATATACTATTTTGTCTTATTTGCTTAAGTTATTGTAAAATGTAAATACAATATTTGGTTTCCAATGTAAGAAGTTACTAAGAATTAATAGTTTACTAATAAAAATGTTCCAGCTTTTACCTTCATGTCTGAGCAATATAAAAGAAACTCCATTTGGTGCTATAGTTAAAGTTTTGTAAGGTTGTTGGGGAAACATGTGGAATTGGAAATCAGTCTGCTAATCTAAATTTCTGTTGTCATTAAAATTAAAAAATTTTCTTGCTTCTCCCATTTTCCATTGTTGCCGCATGGGGGGAGGGGAGAACAAGAAGCGAAAGATGTAATTTAATTAAGATTGAAAATCAGGATACATACATTTGTAATTTTTAAACATGAGACTGTGAGTTCTGGTTAACTGCAAGAATGGATGACTTGTATCTTACTTAAACCTATTGAACATCATTTGAAAGGAAAGATTTAAAACAAAAAAAAAACAATTAACAATTTTTTCGCCTTGCAATGTTATATCTCATGTGCAAATTTTTTTTCATATTTTAATATTCTGCATATTTTTATCTATATGTTAATTTCTGCAGTAAAAATAAAAATTAAAAAAAACCAATACAAAAAGAAAGTTTAGGACAGGGATTTTTAAACTTAAAAAATGTGTTTATGTCTGACCGGAACATAAATTTGTACAGTGTGCCAAATAATTGCATTTTGCAACAAAAACACAGATGAAATTGATTTACACATACAAAATTTATCCAATTAAATCTCATGTCCTTCTGTTACTCCTACTACAAGCATCATATGGATCTGGTCCTACGGTTCTTAAATCTCACTTCATTGTAAAAAATAACTTTTATTTTGTATTGCTTTTAGTAAATAATTCTAACCGAACACAGGAGGTTCAGATAATAACACCTGGTTTTGAGAGTTAGTGACATCATTTTTGTATTCATAGAATGGGCACGGTTGTAGGTTTTAGATGCACTATTTGAGTTGCATATATTTTTTGCAAAACTATTACCTTATCCATATTAGTCCTGTTTAATTGTTTGGAATAGTAATATTGCCAAACATTCCCTAGCCCCGTTTTAGACAATAGCTCAACAGAAAATCTCAAATCTTTTCGTTTTGTAGTAATTTATCATATGTTCGATCTCTTCTTATTATCTCTTAATGATATATAATTGTTTTCGGGTAAATTGAGCAAAAAGGTAAAAACCATACTCTACAATATAGTTCATGTTGTAAGTGATAAAATGGCAAATATAATATTAAAGAAAACATTTCAATTACAGTTTTTCGTATTTGTTAAATCCTTCAAGCTTTAAAATACGTTTTTTTTGTCCTGATCTAATAAGAAGAAGTAAAGATGTACATAATTGCATATTAATGCGCGCTTTACCAGTATCTCGGTAATATGAACAGATCCGCCTCAAGTTTTATTTTTGGATTATTTTACTATCTATAGGGTAAGCCTAGTATTTTTATTTATGCATTCTATTCTTGACATAATAAAATGTATAAACTTGAGTTTCTTTTATTAATTAGTTATTTAATTTGATAAGAAAAAGGCATTTAAAAATTGTGTTATGTTATATTACGTAATGTATTTGTATTTCTTGGATTATTTCGTGGTTTATATGTCAAGCTTCGTAATTTTTTATGCAATCTTATTTTAACATGATAAAGTGTAAATTTTTCGGTTTCTTTTATTAGTTACTTAGATAATTTGACAATAAAAGTGCATGTTTAGATTTTGTTTAACGCGCTTGTGACCACTCATCCAGAAAACTTATTTCTGAATTATTTCATAATTTATAAGGTAGAAAATGGAACTTTTACGCAGGAAATTAGTCATCTTGAATATTAAATTTAATTTCCCTGGGTTTTGTTTATTGACGGAATCCCAAACTCTCGTGAACGATTCGTGTGTGGTAGTGGTGGTTTTAGGGAGGAGGCAGAGATATTTCTGTGATGTAATTGTATATTAGATGTGCCTTGTTTATTTGCTAATTGATTATTTATTACCCGACACTGAACTTTGATGAAAGGTAAAAATGAAAGACCAATCAGACTCGCATAATAAGCCGCTAAAATGGCTAAATTAGATTATGATTTTGATATACAGTGTATATTGTATATAGCCTGTTGTTTTGTTTGTTTATCTGTTACATTCTCTGTACCAATTGTATTATTGGTTGTGTGAGAAGAAACTATATATACAAATTAGATTTTCAAACAGGCATGTTATTTAAAAAAATTGATGTCTGAATCAGTGAAAAATGTGGTAGAAATTAGTAGGAAAAAGAAATTTCTCAATAATAAAAAAGCACAAAAGATATAGATTTTTATTTAATTCAAGATTTAAAAATTTTGATGTTAAGATATTTTAACGAAGCAAGTTATATATATAATAATACAACAGAAAAAATTTAGTTACGTTCGAATAAAGGTCATCAACAGTTTATATTGTTGAAAATAATTGTAGAAGTTAATAATCTCATCAATTGTTATGCAAAATAAGACTCTTCTTCTAATTGTTTTTTTTTATATTTTAAATTCTGAAAATTTTATAAAGTTCTTAGCAATGTTTATGCACATGAATGCTAGTTTGACGTTTGAAATACATTTAATTGCAAATCTTTTGAAACAATTTTAATTACAGTAAAATTAAATCAATAAAAATTGTAACTTGTCTGTATGTTTTCTTTGATTTTCCGAGGACGCGATAACTGCCGATCTTACATTAACATTTTCCCCCACAGAACCACTTGACTTTGGTCAATGTATTTTTATTGGTAAACATATATTTGTCCTTCGAAAACTTTGCTTTTTTTATTACAGTACTCTTCTCAAAGTTGAGATATTATAATCAAGATGATTATTTCTTGCCTTTCACAATCGTCTATATTTGCATCCCTTTACAGCATATGATGAAATTTTAAATAAAACAAATTGAAAAAAAACTATTAAACCAAATGGGATATATCTTTTCGTTTTGTAGTAATTTATTATTAAAATACGCGCGTACATCGTTTGTAAAAAGTGGGCGTGGTTACCTTCCTGTGTGTTGCGCTAATGGTAAAAACTTATGAATGTACACATTTTATACAATTATTAACTCTAAAAATAAATAATTTCCAATGTATTATTGACTTCATATGATTTTGGCTATTAGCGGTTTATAACAAATCAAGAGCGATTAGAAAATATCTTTATGTTTATGCTTGTTACAATTTTCGTTTCATAATTCCCGTCCACGATGCGCGGTAAACCGGAAGTGATATAGGGGTTTCGCCAAAACTGTGTTTTATTAGCATTTTCTTCTGTTTATTTACTAAAGATTTACTAAGGGAGAATCAAATCAAATCAATTTATAAATATTTATTTATTTAGCAACAGGAACGGTAGTTATTATTTACTTTTGAACGTTTTTGTGAATTGAAAAGTTGTACTTGACATCGCTGGGTTCCTAACTTTCGGGTTGTCGATTTCAATCTAAATTTTTTAACTTAGAGGTCACTGTCATGATAAACAAAATCGTACAAATTTAAGGGAAACACCCATATAAGCTCTTTATAATTCTTATTATTTCCAAAACGAAATATTATTACGATTTGAAGCAACAGAAGTGAAGCGACAGAAAAAATGGCCACGACCAAATTTTTCGGCATTTGTTTGTAAGAAAAACATCAATTTCTCCACGAAAAATCCATATTATGAAAAAAAATTCACCGGCTAATGCCCGACAATACAGTTTCCTTGAATCAAATTAAATAAGTTCAAAAGATGGGTCTGCTCGCAAGTGAGAAGTGATACAATTGGGGTATTACCGAGAGGCGTCAAAAGGCGTCATTATGGAGTAAAGGGGTAGGCGTCAAAAGGCGTCATTATGGAGGAAAGGGTTAATAGGCATCTTAATAAAATGCATACTATCTGAGTTATTAGACCGGAAACATTTTGTAAAAATTTCTAACATTTTTTTATGTGCAACTGCGACCATGAAATTTGACGGATTTCCAAAAAAGTAGATAGGCTTTTGATCCACCTAATATAATAGTTAAATTAAAATTTAATTGACTGCAAACTTTTTGAGTTATTGTCGGAAACATCTTTTTGTAAACATTTCTGAAGTTTTTTGTCGACTGTGACATTGTCCTTTGACAGAATTTTTCTAGCATCAATAGGCTTCCTTCTCACCTGATTTGTTACAATATCCCAAAGTTTCATTGAAATCGAATAAAAGCTTTTTGAAATTTCATCCGCAAATCAAATGTGACAGCGTGAATAATTTCATGGCATCAATTCCTCGACCGATGTCGTCAGAAGTTAACGCACGCTTATTTCCGGTAAATACACAATTCACATTTTTGTAAGTCAATTTAGTTTTTTATTGCCATAGCATAAAAATGGAGATAACTGTATGGGATTTGAAGATTTGCTGGCATCAATTGGTGATTTGATAGTCGGAAATATCTGTTAACTTGCTCTGCTTACGCGTCGCCAGTAAACTCAATTTTCGACCATCAAGTTGCCTATTGATGCCGGCAAAACGTCAAATCCAATACAGTAATCCCCTAAGGGACCGACCATTTTACTTGCAGGGGGGGCCTTGGTTTTTTCCTAAAAAATATTTTGAAAATGATTTTTGATGAAAAAAATATTTTGGAAGCAGAGGGTAAGAAAAAACATATTCTGTCGTGACGCCTTCAAAAAATGTAAAAAAAATTTCTGACCAAAACAAAAAACCAAGCCCCCCCCCCCTTTAAATGGTCTGTCCCTAATTAGTGTTATTTAACATGTTGTTAAGATGAAAAACATAAATGAACATAACATAAACAAGTCATGACCATCTGTAGTTTGCCCCATATTTATATATTTCGATTGGCTGATTGCTTGATGCCGATAAGCAATTATTCAGGGTAATCTGTAAATAGTGACATTAAATCTAATGCAACATAACGGGGAAGGTTACTTAATATGTACTGATTTAGGGAACGAGTGAGTAAATGGATGTTGTTTAATGTCAAGTGGGAATTCTGCTTAAAAGCAAGTGTTAAAGTGCCACAAAATATCATCCTCCCAAGTCAGAGGTCCCGATTCAACGTTCGCTCCACCAGACGTATTTTGCATCCTCTCAAGTCAAGGGTTCTGATTCCACGTTCGGAAACGTACATTCAAAATACGCATGTCGAAAATTTTGGTAAATGGTTTAACAGTTTGACAGAGAGTTGTATTCAGTTACAGGAATCCTTATAACCCAAATGAATTTGGTTACCAGCCAATATAATACCAAAGAATTATGGGGAATTTGCAGAGGTGTCAAATATACCACATGAGGCATACACTACTATAATGGATCTGATAACCAGCCACATTAATAGTAAGTTGCATGGCATTTAAATCATGGGAACCCTTATTACCACAATGAACTTGATAACCAGCCAATTTAATATCTTAGACACTAACTATTCCACAAACATTCATGAAGATCAACGAACAAATAGCAATCCATGCTATAATTGGCAGCATGCTAAGCACAAAAGCGACATCTTCCAGTTTTAATACATGATATGGCGCAACCGGGAATTGAACCCACGATTTTATGCACTACAGCAATCCGTAAAATAAAGCTTCATGGTAAATTCCATGTCTTAATTTAATTACTAGCAATACTTGAACTAAAAATAGAGAATCTAATACGAATTGAAAGACTGTAGCGACAAAACAAGAGATAAGTCTATATTACCAGATATCAACAAGTATTAAAAAAAACAATAGGAACCCCCATTACGAGTCTCAGAATGGCAGGGTAAAATGACGTGGCCAAAATAATGATAAGATGAACTTGGTATTAACCTCTAATTTTCTGTGTCTCTGTAGATACAGATATACCAATTAATTTTTGTCTAATTTTGCCAGTTAGAGTAAAACTTGTCCGAGAATACTCTTCCGCTCCCATCAAAGTCTAAAAAAGCGTTGGACGGCAGAGGATTCTTGGACTAAGTAAAACTTTTCTGTTTACCTTGGGCATGTTTAACATATTTCATAGGATCGCCTGTTCTACAACAGTCGCACGGACAATCAGGAATAATGTAAGCTATGCCAACACCAGTCTCATCTTCCATCTCACATGCATTGTGGATAGATGTCTGAAGCAGTCGCAACAGTATCATCACTAGTATCTAACATAAATAAAAATCACGTGTTACTTGATTATATATATATATATACATGGTATTAAAGCATCATGATTAATAGTGTTAATTTTATGGTGAAGAAATAAAATGTTGACAGAATGCGGAATTTATAGTCAAATTTTGAAAAATAAAGTAGGTGAAGTATGTAGAACGGTCTCCGTTTGCACAAAGTATGTATTATATTTGGTACAAAGTATGTTAGTCTTTTTAACAATAAACATTTTTCTTCAAAAACACTGCACCCTTAGCAAGAAAGCATAATGATATAATTCAGCACGTGCACTGAAAGATGTGTTTTAATCAATTGAGTGCTTCACAAATATCTGAAAATAACTTTCTATGTTAACGCCACTGAAATATCGTTATAGGAAATTTCAGCAAATGCAAAATAGCCTTAATTTTCAGCAATTTTTCAGCTGTCTGCTGTATCAGGGCATCCAGTTTTTATTATCGAAGACAGCCAGAGTACCCCCTATGAAGTTTTGAACTCACGACTTTCGTCTTTAAAAAATTTCATTCCCCTTGCCCAATATTATAGGCTGGAATTTACTTTCAGTAATTTATATAGCTCAACTGACTAGACCACTCATCTGCTTTAACTTCATTTGTAAAACAAAACATGCTTAAGTGTTAAAGTACCTGTAGAAAGAACGCTGTGAGAATAAAAAATCCGGTCGGTCCTAAAATAGTTTTATCGAAAAATATTTTCATAATTTCAGAACATCCACTCTTGTAAATTGTAAGAACATTCTTAGAATGTAAAGTCATGTTATAGATGTTGTGGTGAATACATGGGCGAAAGGAGTTTACATCACAACAACTGAAAGGGACATCGTCAACTATCAATTTACCGCCAACCATCATTCTGAAAAATAAAATAAAATAAAATAAATATTTATCGTTATGTGTTGTTGTAGGGTTTGGAATTGAAGTTCAAGGTAGAATTATTTGCATATTGGTAACAAGAAGCAGGGGCGGATACAGGATTTTCGAAAGGGGGGCGTAAAAAGGGGATATCGGAAAAGAAGGAGGGTCACGGAGTGGTTAGTAGTCTGGTTCCCGGTCTATCGTCTTTCGGGGGAACTAATCTACGGAGTGGTCCTCCCGCGCCTCGCAGACGCGCATTTACGTTAGCGGGTCTGGGGCCGCTTAAGGCAAAATCCTGCATTCTCGCAATTTCCAAGAAATAAAATGAATTTATTTAACACAAGGTTTTATAGTGTTCAGTAACCTTTATTTGGTACAGTATGCAACAGAGATATCATAGTAAACGAATTAGTACCGTTAATACATTAATTTTGGCGAGGACGACCGGGGATTACATTTTTGCCTTTGGCGCTAGTTGTTACCCTCCCTGTTCTCTTTTTTTTCCTTTCCTTTTTTTTTGATAGGGGGGGGGCGTACGCCCCTTACGCCCCCCCCCCTGGATCCGCCATTGAGAAGTCCCCCACCACTCAGCTATACGTTGTAAAAATCTTTACGATCCTTCGAGTTCTCTCGATTTTTTACTACGAATTTTAGGGGTTTTTTTATTCATGCATGCAAGAATTAATTCTTACTAATTGTACTGATAGAAGAACCACATTAAATTGTAATGTGTTCATGAATTATGAGGTTGGATTGCCCTGCGCGCCTCCGGTGGCAGATACGAGATGCCCACTGTTCGGGGATGGGGTCAGGTAATAATAATTCACAAAGCCTGACCGCGGACTACAGTGGGTAATGGGTTTTTAGATAGTGCCAAGCTCCTTGCACGATAAACACCCCCTTTGTAATGTCGGTAAATGTAGGATAGTTGCAGGGGCAACAAAGGGCTAAATTTTCCTCCCAAACCAATATCCTACACTTTTCCAGTGGAATTCAAAATGTTTGGTCTTTGGTCCATCTTTTCCGGATTGATTTATGTTTGTTAACTTGTTCTCGTCTTAAGTAAAGCTGAAATTCTTCTCGCTGGACGTAAAGCAAACCTCCAATCAATCAATAAAATTTTAAATACTTTCATTCTATGGTTTAAATGTTTCTGTCTATAGTCAACTTTACCGTGTCCATACGACGGGTTTTTGCTTGACAAAATTTGAAAACTGCTACCGCGTTTGGTCGAGTTTATGGTCCTTTTGTATATCTCATATTACAGTATTTGAAGGTAACAATTATTTTCCACAGTTAATCGGCTTTTTGAAATGCGTCCGTTTTTTCATTTCGCCAGATCGATTTTCCATACTAAATTTTGACCTTGTTTTGAACGGAACTGTACGTTAGGAAAATTCCATTGTTGTCTATTCGAAATCCTTCGGGTGTTGTCGTCTGCAGTTGAGGCGGGAAAAGTCTCGCGGTTTGTCCGAATACCATTGTACGTTACGAAAACAGACGAACGTTTGTAAACAACATTAGACCCCTTAAGATACAACAATGGCTGACTTCCTATGGAAAATCGATCTGGCGAAATGAAAAAACGGACGCATTTCAAAAAGCCGATTATAGTCAATTTTACCGTGTCATTCCGACGGGATTTTGCTTCACAAAATGGAAAACTGCTACCGCGTTTGGTCGAGTTTAGGGTCATTTAGTAGATCTTTTTTTCCACTTTTTGAAAGTAACAATTATTTTCCACAGTTAATCGGCTTTTTGAAATGCGGCCGTTTTTTCATTTTGCCAGATCGATTTTCCATACTAAATTTTGACCTTGTTTTGAACGGAAATGTACGTTAGGAAAATTCTATTGTTGTCTATTCGAAATCCTTCGGGTAATGTCGTCTGCAGTTGAGGCGGGAAAAGTCTCGCGGTTTGTCCGAATACCATTGTACGTTACGAAAACAGACGAACGTTTGTAAACAACATTAGACCCTTTAAGATACAAAAATGGCTGACTTCCTATGGAAAATCGATCTGGCAAAATGGAAAAACGGCCGAATTTCAAAAAGCCGATTAACTGTGGAAAATAATTGTTACTTTCAAAAAGTGGAAAAAAAGATCTACTAAAGGACCCTAAACTCGACCAAACGCGGTAGCAGTTTTCCATTTTGTGAAGCAAAATCCCGTCGGAATGACACGGTAAAATTGACTATAACTGTGGAAAATAATTGTTACCTTCAAATACTGTAATATGAGATATACAAAAGGACCATAAACTCGACCAAACGCGGTAGCAGTTTTCAAATTTTGTCAAGCAAAAACCCGTCGTATGGACACGGTCAAGTTGACTATAGTAATCTACAGACTTGTTTTACTACAACAAACAACATTTTTGGTGTTCATTTTCGTACATTGTAAGCTGTACTATTGACATTTTTTATACACAATAAGTTTACACATTGATAATTTCCTAAAACTCAGTGTTTAATCCTATAATATAAGAACATTAAAATTGTAATTTAGTCTTGATAGTATACGTCCCCCATCCGATTCGGTTTATGGAACCATTTGTTTATATATGTACAATTACTAACAGGAAGGAGGGTTCTAATTATACAATAATTACACCTTATTACATGTATTTAAAAAGTGGGATGTTGTTGAAGATGAGTTCTATTTACTTTTTTGTTGTAACATGAACAATAATAATATAAGAAACCAATTGAATAACTTTTCAAAAGAATAAAAAATAATATAAGATTTTTCTTGCAAATCTGTTGTCTAAAAATTGAAAATAATATTGAACGGAACCCATCAACACCCGAAGAAGTCAAGGATATCGTCTTTTTTCTTAAGACATGAATTATAGAACTGATGAAAGGAGACCATAGTCTATAAAAAACTTATGAAAATAATAATATTCATATAATGTGTTATATTTTTTCATTTGTATTATACTATGACCAGAAATTAGGGCTATACAACCATACGCATTTTGAATAAAAAAATATAAACAACTATTATCAACAATACATTTTCGTATACCTCTTTACATTATCATGATTTATGTTGACAAATTCGTTGTTTATCCAATGAATTTTGGTCCATTCCGTATACGATTTACTTCCGCAACAACGATAATCCAGCTGCAGTCTATCTATAGATATTTTAGCATTTTTATTATTGTGATACTGTTGCATCAAACCGGATACTCCTTTGTTTACAGATCCTTTTATTATCTGGATATGAGAAAAGCATAGCATTGAAGCAGCAAAAATGAACCATATAATGATGAATAAAAAGGTAAGAAACAATACCAAAAGGTTTTGAAATCTAATTCTTGTTTCTGCATAACCACAGTCATGCGCTATTTTAGCTACAATCAGGTTTGTTATGATCATAATTATTCCAACAGTGAATAGAAAGGATGGCAAGACATCAGCGTCGTATCCTGGCATTACGCCCATCCTTGCATCGATTAGAACTTTGATAGCTCCTGCAAGAGCTAGGATAACACAACCAAATATAACTAAAATTCCACATAAGAAACTAGTTCCCACACCAAGTTTTTCCCTTCCGATCTCGTCAACGTCAATATTAATGCACATTTTTAAAGAATATTCGTTAGCAACAGTCAGCAGGAAGCGGAAGTGGTGGACGCTTAAATGACGTCATAATACCAAAAAAACATGTCTTGAAAAACTGAACAAGTATACATAGTATTTAATGTATTACGTTTTTTAGCTAATGTTGATGGTAAGTGAAAGGCCACCTAAAGAGTAATAGGTCACGGACTAGTTCTCGAAGCAATAAAGAGGTGTGGGGGGGGGGGGGGGCTGGGGGGGGGGGGACAAGTCACAAGATCTTTTCTGTTATACTTATAGATATCTACATCGGTGACTTGTAAAGGGATAAACCCATCGCACAAGTGGACTTATTATATGTGGAGTCATTCAAATGGTGCTATTTAAAATCATATGTACATGTGAGGGTTAAAAACTGATGACTGCATTACATTCTTGGCGATAGGTGATCTACCAGTCTGGTCTTGAAGGCGTCGTAGTCCCCAATGTCTAGGATATCCGGTGGTATTTGATTCCATTCTTTGCTTGTTCTGTTGAAAAAGCTGTATTTGTATTGGTCTCCTGTATATCCTAGCCGTATTAAACGTTTCTGGTGTGACTGTCGAGTTTCTCTTTGAGTTGGCCTGATGTAATCAGGCATTGTGATGGCAATGGTTTTGTGGTATATGTGTTTTGGGCACTGTTAACGGGTTTTCACCCATTAGCTGTTATCTGTTTTGTTCAAAATTGACATTGTTGTTAACTATTATAATGAAAGGAAAACCATGTTTGCTGTTAATAGTATTGCCCTTCGATGACATTCTGCTGTTATATGTTTTTTCGATTTTTTTCTCATGTAAATTGCTGTTATCTGTTATCATTATTTTAAATTTCCTGTTCTAATATGACGTCCTGCTTTAGCTATGTAAACAAAGCCGTGTCAAATTTCCAATAAGTTTAGTTCGCACATGCGTAAACTGCGTGTTTTGTGTAAATGTAGAAACTGACTTACAAATGCCGTTTGTTATGTGTTATCCATAATTATTGTTATTAATTGTTAATAATTTAGTTATTTTTAGTCTGAATTCTGAGATTTATATGATTTAAACTACTCCCGATACATAATTTTTTTTTACAATTCTACACATTCGTCACAATTAGAATTCCAACGTCATATTACGCTGAACTGAAAATTTCAAACTGGAACGATGCAATTATGTTAAGATTGCTCAATATTTTTGTTTAAAAGGTACGTACATTCAATTAAATGACGAGAGAAAATATGTTTATGTCAATTTTATTTGCTTTAACATACTGTTTTGGGTTATATCGTATAAGTTTCAAAAAAACAATATTACCTCTGAAAGCGTCCTCTTAGAACCGCTTCGAAATTTTAAAACATTGTTAGACATATTATAATCGAAATAGATTATTGCGAGCGGGATTTATGGGAATTAGAACATGGTCAGACCTTATATTTGTCTCGCTATCGCTCGGTATAAAATATTGACAAATATAAGGTCTAATGTTCTAATTCCTATAAAGCCCGCTCGCAATAATCTATTTCTTAATTATCTGTTTTGGGAGAATTAAAAAAATTGTTAACCTGACAGTTTTATTTAAAGTCGGTACAATAACAACACATAACATAAGAGTCTAAAGAGCTTTTTACAGTTTATAGTTGTAACAATGCTGAAAATGGCGCTGACCATTCAAACAAATAAACAAAATTAAATTCTCTGGTTCAAATTCATGCTATGTTAATATATTCGTGATTTTCTTGTTCAAATACGGCTTTCAGTATAAATATAATTTTTTTGGTTATCAAAAACCAGCTATTCTGATTCCATTCTAATATAACGTGTTTTAAAGGTTTTGAGACCACAACTGTGGAAAAAAATGATTTTGTATGAGCAAGACGAGGAGGGCGTGTTGAAGGGCTGTTCCAATTACAAGTTTACAAAGTTGTAACCAATCGGAAAGCTCTTGCGTATGACGTATTTATTCTTATAAATAGCGACACGTGCTATAATTATTCCCCCGGGGGGGGGGGGGGGGGTAACTTCCTATATAAAGGTATATGTATATGTGCCAAAAATATGAGCAGGTTTTTTTGAAAATTTATATAAAAATAGGTATAGTTTTTAAAACAATCTTATATAAAAATGTGTATGCTTTTTAATCTTAATTTAAAAAAAATCTGGGTATGTTTTTTTTAAATTTATAAAAAAATGGGTATAGTTTTTAAAACAATCTTATATTGTGTTTTCTTATTCACTATGTTATCATTTTGTGTATAATATAAATATGACCTTCTTTTAAGTACATTTTATATAAATATGGGTTACGAAAATTGCTCATTAGCTCACCTGACCCAAAGGGTCATGTGAGCTATTGTTATCACTTTGCGTCCGTCGGCGTCGTCGTCGTCGTCGTCGGCGTCTGTAAACTTTTTACATTTTAATCTTCTTCTCTGAAACCACTTGGCCAATTGAAACCAAACTTGGCCATAATGTTCATTGGATGGACCTTTACAAAGTTTGTGTTTTTTATTTTGATTGGTAAACCAATATGGCCGCCACCTCAAGACTTAGTTTAACATAGGACCCTATGGGAAAAAAGTTAAAAAGGGCTTCTTCTCTGAAACCGTTTAACCAATCAAAACAAAACTTACTAGCAATATTGTGTGGATGGTCCTCTATAAAGTTTGTGTTTTTGATGGGAATTGGAAATTCAAAATGGCCGCCACCGCAGGACTTAGTTTAACATAGAACCCTATGGGAAAAAGTTTTAAAAGGGCTTCTTCTCTGAAACCGGTTAATCAATGGAAACAAAAACTTACTAGCAATATTGTTTGGATGGTCCTCTATTAAGTTTGTGTTTTTTATGGCAATTGGAAATTCAAAATGGCTGCCACCGCAGGACTTAATTTAACATAGGACCCTGTGGGAAAAAGTTTGAAAGGCTTCTTTTCTGAAACCAGTCAACCAATGGAAACAAAACTTACTAGCAATATTGTTTGGATGGTCCTCTATAAAGTTAATGTTTTTTATCCCAATCGGAAATTCAAAATGGCCGCCACCGCAGGACTTGGTTTAACATTCGACCCTATGAGAAAAAAGTTTAAAAGGGCTTCTTCTCTGAAACCGTTTAACCAATCAAAACAAAACTTTCTAGCAATATTGTTTGGATGGTCCTCTATAAAGTTTATGTTTTTTATGGCAATTGGAAATTCAAAATGGCCGCTACCGCAGGACTTAGTTTAACATAGGACCCTATGGGAAAAAGTTTTTAAAGGCTGCTTCTCTGAAACCGCTTAATCAATGGAAACAAAAACTTACTAGCAATATTGT
Source organism: Limnoperna fortunei (assembly GCA_944474755.1). Taxonomy (NCBI): domain Eukaryota; kingdom Metazoa; phylum Mollusca; class Bivalvia; order Mytilida; family Modiolidae; genus Limnoperna; species Limnoperna fortunei. The sequence continues at coordinate 63,804,831 of OX104113.1, forward strand.
TTGGATGGTCCTCTATAAAGTTTATTTTTTTTATGGCAATTGGAAATTCAAAATGGCCGCTACCGCAGGACATAGTTTAACATAGGACACTATGGGAAAAAGTTTTTGAAGGCTTCTTCTCTGAAACAGGTTAATCAATGGAAACAAAAACTTACTAGCAATATTGTTTGGATGGTCCTTTATAAAGTTTATGTTTTTTATGGCAATTGGAAATTCAAATGGCCACCACGGCGCAGGACTTAGTTTAACATAGGACCCTATGGGCAAATAAAAAAAATCTTCTCTATACAACCGGTTAACCAATGAAACAAAGCTTTCTAGTAATATTGTTTGGATGGTCCTATTTAAAGTTTATTGAAAATTACAGGACTTAGTTTAACATCAGGGAAATGCCATCTTCATTGCCTATAAAATCAGGTGAGCGATACAGGCTCTTAAGAGCCTCTGGTTTTATATAAGTATGGGTCATGAAAATTGAAAATTTATATAAATATGGGTCATGATAATTGGAAATTTATATAAATATGGGTATTAAATTCAAATTAAAAATGGCACATCCCCACCCTAAAAATTACCAAGTTACCCCCCCCCCCCGGATTATTCGTTGCAATATATTGTATGTTACATTTACGGAACAGCCAGTTTGTGGAGGAAATGATGTTTTCATTGGTACGTAAATATCATAAATGTATTGTAATTGTCTTATTAGAATAGAAATAATTCACGGACGCTGTTGTTTATTATTGTTTTACAAAGGGATGACCATTAATGTCGTTATTTTATTCCTCGCTATTGCACGAAATCAAATAATACGACATAAATTAGTGGCGACCCCGTTGTAAAACAATTATAAACCACGGCCTCGTTGAATTATTTCTTATACCTGCACAATTTCGATCAATTTTTGTTTTTTTATTCAACTTGCTCGATCATTTTTCCTCAAGTGTACAGTGTAACTTCACTGAGAAGATATATCCAGAATCACAAAAATCAAGCCCAGAAATATAATCCATGCTAAGAAAATTAGCAAGAACTCGATTCATTAGTAAAAAATAGAAAATGTTAACATGGACTCGATTTCAAGGAAAGACAGCACTTTGAAGTACAAAAATAGCATGTCCACTTAATAACATCTTTGTCTATGGCACTTGCAGCAAAATTGTTCATGAAATAACCAAAAAAAACAAAAAAACCAAGAGATCTGGTTTCGGGATTACCTCAATATATTAATCTTTTTAAAAGCATTTTTCGTCCGAATTCATTTGGATAATGTTCTGTTGTGTATTCCTTTGACCTTTAAGGATCAATTTAGTGTTCTCATCATTTATATTGAAATGAGACAGAAATAAATGAGGTGTCTAAACAGATTACTAATAGACAGATATAAATGTAACCTGATTCATTGTAATACACAAGTGTAATAATAAATAAAATATAGTATAGATTTTACTGATAAGTAAAAGGTCATAAATAAAATATGCTTTTATATTTTATTTGTATACTAGTTATTGCATTTTGGTCTAAATATTACTATTTGAAATATTTTGTAAGTATTTTAAAATGTTTTATTTAAACATCAAATAACTATCAAAGATTATGATCAGAAATCCACTGGATATTCATATCTGTCATATTTAAAGAATACATGACCAAGACAAACAAATGTAGACTCAGAAAGAAAACATGGGGAAAAAAATAAATCTAAGTTCTCTGGAATACCAGACAATTATGAACATGAACTTTTTTCTTTCAACACTCGGTTAATTCAAAGGTTTACTTTCCCTCTTTTTAAATTTCGTAAGTAAAAATACGTCACAGGACACTGTCCGGAAAGCTATAGTGATTAAAAAATCATGAGAACAACGTAGAAAATAAAGTTTTGAAAATTCTCAATAATGAATTTATTAGTAACCACTGATTATGCTTTTCTCGAGATTCCTTTTTTGTTTTTCTGTTCTAAAGAGTACACAGGAAAATAACTGATATTTGGTTATATTACAAGTAAGTTGGTATTTCGGTGAACTTATTTCATTCATCTGAGTTAATAAATGTTAAAGTGCGGCTCTACAAACAAAAATAGTTCATAGCAAGAGGATCTAAATCGGTGCAAAAAATATTTCATCATCGGTAACACTCCGCTCCTAACGCAATCGCGTTATCAACTACCGAAGGTCGGGCCGGCTTCCTTCTTCGATAAAAACTGGACCCCGTGATATAACTTGAAAAAAATGCTGAAATTCGCGGTAAACACCATTCAAACAAACTAACAAACAATCGTAATTAAAACAGCTGAAGATTAATGACAATGGTTTACTGATGTTTTATTGTTATTGAAGACATATCTTGTATTGTGAAGTGTTTTGTTATCAATCAATCGATCAATCAATCAATCAATCAATCAATCAATCAATCAATCAATCAATCAATCAATCAATCAATCAATCAATCAATCAATCAATCAATCAATCAATCAATCAATCACACTAATTTACTTAATATTGACAAACTAAGACCAGAACGCCAAAATAATGCGGAACATCATGGCTAACAAAGAGTTACGTTCCAATCCCCACTCATGGGGGTCGTACCTGCGCCAAGCGAGGATGGATGTATTAGGCTTCTATAACTTTTGTATTTCTAAATGTATATTACATGTCAGAGCCATATAACAGATACTACAGTACTTTTCAGCATACTTCAGTGGTCATTTCAGGCGTCCAGAGTCAGGTCAGCATTATCCACGTCGTTAAGACGCAAATAAAAAACGGCGAAGAATGAGAGAAAGTAAAAATGTAAAATGTAAAATATCGCCCTACCTCGAAATTGACGCGCAATTTAATTTGCTTAATTTTAAACAGGACGGTGTGCATTAATTATTGGCGCATGTTCTAACGTAGGATATTGTACGTGTCGAATCCCTCTAATTCTCGTATATAAATTTCTAATTTTGTCAAGTGCTGAACATGTAGTTTTAATGACGCTAGTCAAAGGCAAGATATGCAGAAAAAAATTAACTCTGATTTTGAAACGAAGTTAGTTCCTACTGCTTCGTATTTGGGTTCTGTCGAATCCTCTGAATCCTCAATAACAGACAATGCACAGATCACTGCACCAATGCAACAAAGTCCTAAATCCGGCACAGAAGAGCCTGAAAATAAAATCAATGTTAATCGTCCGTCACTACACTACAATTGAGTCGGTGTGTTTCGTTGAGGTATGGTCAACCGCGTATGGTCAAGCGTATGCACCTTTTGTGGATCCAAAAAGATATATTTTGAAATTGACAATTATTTCCTTGAGATATTCAGAGTTTTGAATAAACCGGTTTTTTTATTTTGATAGGGCGATTTTCCATAATAAATTTTGACTTAAACTAGAACGGAATGTCGATTTTTGGAAAAATGGACGATAACAGGGGTATCCAGATTAACGTTCGCTATGTCCTTATTTTTCTATTATTCATTTTTGGTTAAAGGTTTTAAATAAAACTTTGAACATGAAAAAAGAAAGAAAAAAAGAAAACGAATAAATAGACCGACCGCTCATTTTACTACAGAAATTATAAATATTATTTGGCCAGAGTTTAACCAGTGCGAGAATGTCTTTTCGATTTTAACTAAATAGCGAAGAAATTCAAAAGGTCAATCAAGTCTCGGGTTCCAAATCAACAAAGCAATAACAGATAGGAGTTTTAGGGTAATGAGAAGAGTGAACATGTTCGCTCCAGAATGCTTATAGACATACTTTCTCCATCCTCACAAGTCAGGGTTTCTGTGTCCACATATGTTCGTGGACACAGAAACCCTGATTTGTGAGGATGTACTTTCTCAGTTTCTGGGTTTACCTACGAATATTGGAATAATATTGACGTTGAAAATGTTATTGACTCATTTGCTATTTACAAAAGCTTATTTATTCATTTTCGCGTATTCATCCCGCCTAAAATCTTCACGAACAAATATCTCGGCTTTCTCACGTGGAAATCCACGGAACCCTGCAGCTCTTTCAGACTCGCATCAACCGATAATGGGTTTCGTGTATAAATTTACTAGTACATTTCAATTTGAGGCGTCTTTTTAGTGAAACATGTAATTTTAAACATTAGGTCACATGAAGATTTAAATAGCAACTCAAGCAACGTGCTGAATAGTGAGATGTAAAAAATATGTTATGTATATATACTTTGTATGTATGTTGTGATTGGAGTCGTGTTGTTAAATTTACTCGTACATTTCAGTTCGAGGCTTCTTTTTAATGGAAAAAGTTATTCATTAGGTCAATGATGATTTAAATACCAAATCAAGCATCGTTGAACGTGTTAAATAGTGAGATGTAATATATATGTTATGTATATATACTTTGTATGTATGTTGTGATTGGAAACTATAATATGGGATCTTTCGCTAGTAAAGGTAAAGAGAACATCAAAGGAACTTCCGAACAACAAAAATCAAACAATTCAACAACTAAGAATAACGAAAATAAAACTAACAAAACTAACGAATTAAATATTCAACGTGATGAAGATATTAACATCGATTCTAATGTTGATTCAGATCAACTAAGGGCACAGGAAGTGGAACCAATTCAGCACAAAAAAGAAGACGAAATTAATGAACAGGAGCCCGAAGCTGCTGATGAGTTTACTTTTTGGGGAACAGAAGAATTGTGAGCTTTGTCACCAGGTATGATTGTTTCTTTGTTTACGTTTAAACTGTTTCTAATATTTTCTATATATTCTATAATTTACAACTACCCGATGATATATTTTTCAATGAAAAAAGCTACTTTTTCATGACTCTTTCATATATTTTGGAGAGGTAAAAAAGTAACCCTTTCGGGCCGCACATCTGTATTACCCTATATATAACAAGTTACCCCCCCCCCCCCCGTGTCTACGGAAGACATTTCAACATTTCAACGATTTAGGAAAAAAGCGGCCTTTCACATAACCAACTCAAATCGTTGTGCCACATCAAAGTAGAACATATTCACGGTCAATTGTCGACTGCATTTTGGAGTTTAAAATGCATAATAAGGTGAACATATCTTCAATATGTAAAATAGTTCAATTGTATTTTTATAAAGGATAGTTGGTATGCGTACGCAATGTATATAATGAGGACAGCGGGATTGTACCTATATTAGATACCGATCTGTTTTGTTAAGTTAAAATATATAACATTTAAAATTCAATGGATGGCGTTATGAATGTTACCTTATCAATAGAGGTGAGTATAAGCATTTTTAATCCGTTGTACTGAGGAAAAGAGTCTGGTAGATTATTTAAAAAATAGTTGAAAACAATACATATACTTTATTTCCAATAACGAAATAATTGGCTGAGTTGGGGTTGGGGGGGGGGGGGGGAGAGATAATAAACAAATAGTTTGTAAAGAAACAGGTCCCACCTACAGTACGGTGGCCGAGTTGTTAAGGTAGCCATCTATTATTGATAACGTGCATGTAAACACTGAGGTTGCGGGTTCGAGCCTTACTGTGTGATGGGTGTATTTTACTCCATCAATAATTGACAAGGATTCCTAGTTTTCCTACTGACCCTAACGAAGATCGGGGTGGCAGGGGAACCTGTTCATCATGGTAAAGCTGAAAAAATTGCTATAAGTGGCATAAACCACATTTAAATAAACAATACAAAAATTGATATATATGCGACTTCCACCATCCAATGAACACTATTTAAGTTGAGTTGTCGGAATAAGAGTAAAGTGGATTTGAGCTGTTAATGAATAAAAAAATATAATGGGTAGAATCAATAAAATTAGTCTTACAACGGAACATTTATCATTGAAACTGCCTTGTTGCATGGTGCAGAAACATTGACACTCTCTCAGCAGCAGATCTGAAAATCAAGTGTTCTATGTGTATTTGGGCATCTTTCACATCGGAAGTCGTTTCTTCCAGGAGTTTTCAACTATAATATTTAGGATTTCATTGGGATTGAACTTATATAATAATTGCTTAAAACAGTTGTTCTTTTATGGAAAAGGCATTATGAGACTAAGAGATTCAGCATATAAATTCGATAAAATCATGTATTTATTGTAGATATGAAAGTCAGAAAGTAGTATCTCATGGGAAATGCTCCAACTGTGTCACTGGCCAAAAAGAAGCCGGGTCCTAGGATAGAAATCCAGTCACCACAGCCCGAAGAAAATGGCGGAACTCGTGTCAAATTTGCAAACGATAAAAGAAATCATCAAACATATACACTAACTCCAAAAATGACTGTTGGCGAACTGCATCCAGACGATATTTCGCCTAAAGTAGTCAGGAACCGAACAAAGCCTCCTGTTGGAGTAGAGGAGGAGCAGGCGTCTGGGGCCTTAATTAAACGACATGGCGAAGACCTGGACGATTATTCCGGTGATAAAATCCCTCCGAAACATAAAACACTTGGACAAATAGACAACATTTAATAATAGTCTTATGGATAATTACTTTCTGTGTGATTCATAGTTGTTAGGTTGACAATTTGAAAACCGGAAGTACTGTTTTAAAATGGCTAATTTAGTCTCATATAAATATAGTGTAATATTGTCAATGTTATGGATAAAATTTAGGTACAACTATAGAAAACTTATGTTGTATGATACAAGGCCGTAAATTTTACGTAGACAAGGGGAGGCAGCTTCCTCCTCAAGATTAAACAAACAATTGAGTGAAAGGTGTGTCAAAATGTCTCTAGCGGAAAAGGCTACGCCCTAGACCCCCCTCCCCCCGCCTTCTGTAATTGAATTTACGGCCTTAAGTTATGTTATAATCATTTTATATAAAATGAAAGCATAAAGAGATATGACATCTTTCTGTTGTAATAATAATAATTATTTTTGTACAGTGTACGGAATCGGAACAAAACCCCCTCATAATTCAATTATTAATAAACGCAAATCACCTCAACATAAAGGACGAAAACGAGGGTATAAGTTTAACAAAGTTACATAAAAATTATATGGTTAGGTTAAAGTGCACGTTACTGAGATCTTATTTATGGCTTTATAATTCAGACAGTATGAACACAAACACCGTCGTGTACAAACATTAAACAAGCACAAATAAAATGTACGCAAAATTATGTCGCGGTGTTGAACTGGATAATGGGATCACAACTAGAATGAAATGCAGAAACAAGTCAACACACACACAAAGGGACTTTTTTCCAACAGACAACATCAAGCGAAAACACAGACACAAGACAAATATTTATATAATTACATTGAGTAAAGAAATCACAAAAGGACTAAAAACGTTGAAATAGACAAAATAAGGATCAATTACCACGTATAGCTGGGTTCAAGTGAACGAGCTCTATATATTAAAACAGTGGCCCAAGAGTGAGACATATTACGAACAGGGTCACTAGTCATCCTCACAGGTCAGGGTTTCTGTGTCCACATGTTCGTGGACACAGAAACCCTGACTTGTGAAGATGGGTCACTTGTGTACCAGAGATAACAGAAATCCAGATATATTACTGTATTGTATGTCTCAAAAGTAACATCAGATAAGTAACATGTGGTTTAACTCTCCATAACTGAACTGATATATGAAACATAGGCCCTATAGATGTATTTGAGAAAGGTCATTAATCAATAACCACACCATTGGACTTTTTGTTGAGAGCACGAACTTGTGTCTGAATAAAAGGATTAATTTTAAATCGTGCTATTATAAGTCTATGCGGGTACCTTCCACAGGTAATTTCACATCTACATTTATTGGTGATCTGTTAAGAAACATATTGACATGCTTTAGTTTTGGGGTCGGTGATGGCGGCAGGCGTAGGAGTGCTGAAAGAATTGAAGTAGGTTATGGAGCACTCCTAATATGAATCTTCTTGGAGCAGTGATATACGCATATATACTTACATATCTATAAGCTAGCTAACTCCACATCTTTCATAGTGAACTTACATTTTAGAACTCGTTTAAGATACCTTGCATGATGTTTAACGCCACATTCAGCGACTGTTCAGCTATATCGTTGCGTCAAGTTTTTATTGGAGAAGGAAAGCCGGAGTACCCGGAGAAAACCCAGTTTTTATTTAAACTCAAGATTAGAGTAGAACGTCGTCTCGCAGTGAGACTCGAACTCGCAACCTCAGTGTTGATAAGCCCGTGATAAAATGTAGGTGACTAACTACATTTACCTTAATCGCTATGCCACTGAACCCCTTTGAATACTTTAAAAGATATCTTATAAAAATAGAAAAAAAATCTTATAAAATACATATTATATCTTATATAAAACAAAATATATAGTTTATATATGAGATATCTTACCGTCCGATCAGGGGCATTAGGTTGTCGATGTAGGACTAAACAACTCTCGCAAGTCAAGCAGAGACAGAGATTTAAAAAACCCGCACTATTAATCTTTTCTGACGTTATAAAAAGCAAGGGACTTAAATCTTATATTGAATTTTAAACCAAACCTTTTCATATATTTTAATTGATGGTACTTTCACATTGACACAACAGTCCAGTATCTGCAATTTTCATAAAACAAAAGTAACACATAAAAAATAAAGCGACGTCTTACGACATAAAAACTGTATTTTTTTCTTGTATTTCAGATCTCCCATTATTATCTCCTCTTATGGCGACACAATGACAGAAAATCGCTCTTAATTCGTGGGCATTCGGCCAATCAACGCATAATATAACACCCGTTTATTATCACTGCACTGGGACTAGTATAACTAGTTGATTTATAGGTTCCTCCACTCCACTGCATGACACTGCATGACACATGTTTTATTGTTTTAACAATCATGCAAGCATTTCGTTCCATTAATTGATGTTAATATAGTACTTAATTTGTTACGTCACTGTGGTTTACTCTCCGAAGCTTTCAGCTGAGAAATGAATTTATGACATTGATATATTTAAATAATTTATAATTACCCAATCAATGAAAGAGAAGTGGCTTTTCGTATAGTTTAGAAATCTCTCGGGCCGCACAGCTGTATTACCCTACATAAGTTTAAAAATTGTGCTGTCATGTTATGTTTTTGTGAATTAAATGTTGTATTAGGGCGGTTTAAGCAGGAACCTACAAATCAACGTTAGTTATACTAGTAACAATATGTTTGCTACTGGGTATTTATATTCGACTTTACTACCCGCCCCCCCCCCCCCAGGAACATATAAAGTCAAGTTAGTTGTACTAGTCCCAGCCCCCCCCCCCCCCCCAAAAAAAAACGCTGAGGTAGTTTTACGGCAGGGGGTTCGGGGGCCGCTTAAGGCACCCGGAAGCTCTGGGGGTAAATGGTGCAAAATCTGCATTGATTTCCTAGCACTTAATCTCGGGTCTTAAAAGATGGGTTTCGCGAGCAATATTTTTTTTATTTATGTAAATTATTGGTACGGCATGCCATACATGCAAAAGTTTTCCGCCGTACCTGCCGCACCGTCAAGTAAATTTTATTTATAGTCGGTAAGACAAATGATAACAAAATTATATACATATAACATAAGCTCTGGTGAGCGTTTAAAACCGACATTAAGACATTTTAGTACAAACAACAAAGCAAACAATACATTGCATACATAAAATCACAGGTAAAAGCATGTTTAAGGACAAAATGCAGTACATAAAAGCATGCAGACATAAGAGATTTCCTCCGATATAAAACATATAAAGCTCAGGTAAGATACATTTAAGCACATAAAAAAGAGCAGACATGGGATACATAAAAGCAAATTAGCAGAAAAAGCACTAAAATATATTAATAGCATACACAAGCATCAAAAAGCACAAATGTTTATATATTAAGAAAATAAAAAAGATGTAAGCATAGCCAAAGCATAAAAACATGCAGCACTGAAAGGAGCACTAGGGATTTCAGACACCCGTGATGTCAGGGAAGCCAAACTATATCTAACAACAAAAAGAACAATTACAAGCCACCCCTTCCCACCTACTAATTAAACACTTAAATTGATTTAAACTTATGTCTCCTCTCAGATCATTTGGGAGTTCATTCCATAGTTTGGCAGCCCCATACCGCACTGAGTGTAGACCATACCTTGTTGTATTAACGTTTGGTTTGGCTGCTATATTTGAATATCTAAAAGAATAAAAACTCTGTTTAATAGTTATAAGATCATGTAAGTATACAGGCGATTGTTTGTTAACTATTTTGAAAATTTGTATAGCTAAAAGACGTAGTCTTCTTAGACGTAATGATGGCATCTTAGATTTAGTAAGTAGGTCTTCGTGTGTACCACTATCGTCTTTATAGATAAATCTTATAAGGCCATTTCTTGAATTTATTATCTAGTTTTTTTGTTTTTTTTCGCTACAAAAATGCCACACTAAGGGACAATAGTTAAAATTAAATAAAAATAAAAGTATAGTATATAGTGAGTCGACCCAATTTGTTGAGGTGTTGTCCGATTCTTTTTAAGACATTTAATTGTTGGGAGGCTTTTTTACATATATTTGCATTGTGAGTGTCAAAATTTAGTTTAAAATCAAAAGTAACACCAAGAAGCTTTACTTCATCGTCACAACTAATTTTACTACTATTTATATCTAATACAATATTTTTACAGTGGGTTTTTTTTTTGCCTACAGCTATGGCTTGAAATTGTTCTGGGTTAACCTGCATGTGATTATTATTAAACCATTGTATTAAGTCTTTACTTTCTACCTCTAGAGTTTTAATTACATCTTGAAAATCATTACTGCTATATGAGAGTGTATTGCATTCTGCATAGTTGTATAAATCAGATTTTGACTCAAAGTGAAAGATATCGTTCATAAAAATGTTAAACAGTACTGGTCCTAGAATTGATCCTTGGGGAACCCCTTTGTAAATATTTAGAAAAGAACTATATACTTAGCCAATTTTAACACATTGTTTCCTGTTGCTTAAGTAACTTTTTAAAAGTGTGAGGGCTTCTTTAGATGAACCATAGTTTTCAAGTTTCAGAAGGAGAAGGTTATGAGGCAGGCAGTCGAACGCTTTTGAGGGGTCCATTAATATTGCAGCAATATAATTATTATCGTCTAGGGCTATGCGCCAATCTTCTATTATCTTAATTAAAATATCCTGGCAACTGTAACCTGGTCTAAAAGCAGATAAATACATATGAAATTTTGATTCAAAGAAATCATTTATTTGTATGTCTATAGCTTTTTCAAAAAGATAGTTGGTAGAACACTAACTGGTCGATAATTATCCTTAAGTAAGGTGCTGTTTTTTATGTATTGGTACAACTTGTGCTATTTTAACTTTATCTGGGAAAACTGATGTCTATAGAGATTTATTTATTAGTTCTTTGATTGGTGTTTTGATAACTGGACTGCTATCTTGATAACTTTAGTTGATATTTCATCTATACCAGTGGCTTTCTTTACACTAACTTTCATAATTAGTTTCTCAATAAAAAGTTCAGTAATAGGTTTAAAGTATAATTGTTGCATATCAGTTACAGTATCCTTATTTACATTAATTGTCTCATTTATGTTAACATTTCTTATTGATGCTTTTGCGTTTTCAGATTGAGTAAATTCCTTGATCTTTGTAATACTAGGGTGATTGTTATCTATAGAGATTGATCCTTTTCCTATGTCTTTGGCTACATTTATAAAGAAATCATTAAAGATGTTACTAATTTCTACTTGATCAGTTAATTTTGTTCATTTTCTTGTATCATTATATTTGTATCATGAAGACAACCCTTGTTAGTTAGAAATGGTTTAATTGTTGGCCAAAAATGTTTGTTTTTGGGTGCAGGAGTCCTAACAACATTTCTACATTTTACTGGTACATGTTTATTAAATATTTCCATAAAGTTTTTATTAAAAGATTCATATGATTGATTGACATCTGTGATCTTTTCAGTCTGAAAGTCTATATTTCTTAGATCTTCCAGAAAATTATCAGAAAAATGTTTAAAACTTCTAAATTTCCTTTGTTTATTAGTTAACAAATGATCTTAATCTAAAATATATCCAACGAAAATGTCACAGTTAAAGGGCTTTATTGTGTCAGGCGCCGAAAACATAACACATTGCTAGCTGAAAATTCTTGTATTGTATTTTATATGTTTTATTCATTATTCTCAAGTTGTACCATTTTCACGTTTAGTTTATATTTCTAACGTTACACCGGCAATTGCAGACCGCTTATACCCTTTCGAAAAATTTATTGATAAATAAAGATAGTAAGAAAGTTAAATGAACTGATTTTCATTGTACATGTAAATAAAAAAGTTAGAAAATTTCCGTTTGCTATCATGAAAACAATGACTAATAACACCAAAATCGATTTTTTTTTTATGGACGTAAGTGGTTGTTGTGACTCAACATGTGAGATCTTGACAGTTCAAACAAACTTTGTTATCAGATATTGCTCATAATAATGGAAGAAAAAAGATCAATTATCACAGAAAAGTTGTCTAAGAGAGAAACTGAGAGACAATCTGAAATTCAGCGCCGTAACGAAGAGAAAGATCCTGCTAAGGCAGTACAGGAAAATGTAAGAAATTTTACGGACACATTCTTTAAAGAGAAACAATCCATTGAAAATGAAGTAAGAGAATGTCGGTCCGAAAACAAACTTGAAACGACGTCGAAACTTGATATAATATCCAAAAACATTATTAAACTACAAAAATATCTGGCAGACTCGACCATGTTTTTGCCAGCATATGAAGTGAGACAAGCACAGGAAACCATTAGCAACCTCCAACAACTAGTACAAAACAAGCGTGATGAGTTGATACCAAAGAAGAAGTTTGCCTTCAAGAGCAAGAAAAAAACAGAAAATACGAATGCAGAATCTGATAGTATGAGTAACGGCAGTAATAGTAATATTGAGCTGAAAAAAGACGGTGATCTTCAGGTTGATTTGGCAGACTGCAAATTTATTGACTGTCAAAATACTACATTGATAAAAACAGATGCTGAAATTTATCAAAAAGATGTTTCACTTGCTAGATTGACTGACTGCACAATAAGACTTTTTGGAGCACCATCTACTGTTCATATAAAAAATTTGCAAAACTGCACAGTTTTGTGTGGTCCTGTATCCAGTTCAGTTTTCGTATCAGATTGTCAGAATTGTGTTTTTGTTTTAGCATGCCAACAACTGAGAACGCATAGTACTTTACATTCTAAATTTTATCTTCATGTGACTAGCAGAGCTATAATTGAAGATTGTTCAGACATTTATTTTGCACCGTATAATTTATACTACGCAAATTTGGACAAACATTACAAGGAGTCTGGATTGGATAAAACTAGAAATAATTGGCATGATATTGATGACTTCAATTGGTTAGCAAGTGATGCTCATTCACCAAATTGGTCAATATTACCAGAAGAACAAAGAATAGCTGTATTTAATTAGTATTAATTACACGGATAACTTACAAGTACTAAATTATTGGTCAATATTTGACAATTTATTGTCCTTTTAATTGTAAACTTCCATGCTTCTGTTTATGAACAAAATTTTACGTTTTGCTGAAAAGTTATGCATAATCACAGACGTTTTTAACATACTAGTACATGTAGGTTAAAATGGTTTTAATTCTTCATAATAAAATGATGTTAATAAGCTTAATTCTTCATAAATAATGTTAATCTGCTATATGTATAATACCCAGAGTATGTGTTGTGATAACAATTTGTATTAATTACATGCCATAAAGTTTGATTATTCCATTTTTATTCTCATTTATTTATTGTAACAGTTCAGGCCTCGACAATAACATCTGTGCGATTGACCGAGACAAGTGGAAATGTCATTTGGACAAGGAACTCAGTAGTTACTTGTCTTTTGGACATGTAAAAAATTAGCCTAAATGTATAAGGAATTATCATAAAGAATTGATTTTTCTTGAAAATGTGAGTTTAAATTTATTATCCATAATCTTTTTTCATTGCCAATAACATGTCAACAAATTAGTACTGGTTCAAACCTTCATACATGCACATGTATGCATAGCCATATTGATAGGTTGCAAAGGGACAAGTAGTACATATCTTAATTTATTATCAAGAAAATGATTGGATGAACAGCCTGTCAATAATAGTTGTAAAACTAATTTGACCTTGAAACATAAACATTACAGTCATGACATCTTCGCTAACCAATCTCCTTTCTAAGATGCAGTCAAGGATGATTTTATGAAAATTGGACAAGTAATGTTTTCATTTGGACAGGTAAAATTTTAATTACTTGTCCACAGGGCAAGTTGTTGTAGAGGTCTGCAGTTCCAACTTCGTATCTTTGCTAGCAGGTCTGAATAATATGGAAGCCTCTTTCACGGTTAAGGGTCTAGGGCAAAGCCCTCTGGAAGCTCCAGAGATTTAAATGTAGCATTTTTGACAAGGTATATGTAGCTAGCTAAGCGTTCCTCAATCTCTCTTAACTTCTCTCCTATTTTGCCAAACAATGTGGAAGTCTTGACTTCTGAGCTTTGGTCTGGCTATGTGATTGCAACTACAAGCACATAATATGCTCATGAGAACATATTCCTCCAAAAAGATGTTGTTCCATATCAAAATGCTACTGTTTACAAAACATGCTCACGGAAAATTGACTGGACAAATTTCTTGCCATATATGGTATATTACTAGTACAATTCAACTGTGAATACTAGTAGTTGGTTTTTAATATACAAATAAAAAACAAACAAAAGTCTCACAATTGAAATAACACCTCAAAGACAGAATAACAAATAAATAAAAAATTCTTGAAAACAACTAGAAATGAGGTAAAAATAGGCATAAATTACTGGATTGGAAACATTATCAAAATATATATGGGGTTAAACCAATTATTGGGATGCCTAACTCATCCCCTATTTATGACTAAAACAAGACAGAAAATAAAGATGATGGATCAACACTCTCACCTACACAATACAGAAAATGAAAAAATCACAAGGGTGTTGAACAGGTTAAAGGGATCCCTAACTATCCCTCAATGCTCCAACCAGTCCAAACAGACAGCTTCAAGTAGTAAGAACAACTGCAAATATACAAAGTTGCCTGCACAATACAAAAAAGGGGACATACATCGTAAAAGGTATTCCTTATCATCCCTCTATTTATGTTCCTAACAGAGAGTATCAACACCAACACTTATAAAGTTTTACTTAGAATAGAGGACAAATTAAAGCATATAATAAATATTTGGAACAAAAAAGGACAATTCATATTGGTATATGTAAGTCTTGGAATAGGCACACAAATTAATGTGAAACTGTTATAATTATCCAGTCCTTCTCACTTTATTGTTATTTCTTATAATGCAGAGACAAAATTGTATTTGACTAACATGAAACAAAAAAATGCCTGGACAAAGCCAAATCAAGACTCGAATTTCCAAACAAAATTCGTAAATACAAAACTACAAACAACTGAGTCTAACTGTGGGTAGAGTTGGCTTAATTCCACTCTTAATTAACTAGGATTGCCTGTTTTACTGTCCAATGTTGGAGGTTTTCACCCGGTACTCCACCTTCCTCCCCATATAAACAATGGATGCTGGATATAGCTCAAAAATTGCTGTAAGTGGTATTAAACCCCACTCAAAACACAAACAAAGAACAATGAAATACAATTATATAAAGAAAGAACTTGAGGAAAATGGAGACAATTACATGTGACAAAGTAAAAAGTGAACCATGCAGTAACCTTTAAATTACAGTACATTTTTAGACTTAATGATTTACTGTACATCAATATGTACAATGTGTAATTATTCTTAGTTGTAAATCACAACTGTGTGACCTTCTGTAGCTCCCAAGGGGCCTCAGTGGACGAGTGGTTAAGGTAGTTCATCTACTATTGATCATGTGGTATCACGGGTTCGAGTCTCACTGCCGGCAGGGTGTACTTGACTCCAATCTTAATTGACAAGGATTGCCAGTTTTCCAGGTGGGGGGTTTTCTCCGGGTACTCAAGCTTCCTCCCCCCAATGAAAACTCGACACCATGAAATAGCTGAAAAATTGCTGCAAGTGGCGTTAAACATCAAACATACAAAAACAAACAAACTTCTGTAGCTCCCTCTGGTAAAGTTTTTACATGTCGATTTTTTTGTGTCTGAAAATCTTAACAAGAGTACTTTAGTGCAATCTAATTAAAATTAAATCTTTCACTTGCTCCCCCCTTTTTGTTATTGGTCGCTAAACGCAGCGACCATAGCAAAAAGGGGGAGCAAGTGAAAGATTTAATTTTAATTAGATTGCCTTTAGTGTAACATAATTGGGTTTTCATTGAAATTTATTCTTCTGGTGAAATAGCATATTTGACCCGTTTTGTCAAAAACCATGTCAAATATTATCTGAACCTATTGATAACTTTTGAACTAAATTTGGTGTAAATGGTCAACCTTCAACAAAAATCTGATGGCCATAATATTTTGTTTATCAAAGTCTTAAAATAAATTTTGTAAGTTTTTGTGTTATGTTTTAATGTTATTCAAGTCCCTGTAAGTCCTATTTTATGTCCTTTTCATTCAAGCTGTCTGGTTTTCCATGTTGTAAGATTCATCCTATTTAAATATAAATAGCATAAAGGACAACTTGACTGGTGTTCCAGTTTGACCTTTCTTATTTTAACACACACCAAAATATAAATTAAGAATAAGTCAAGGACATATATAACCTTGGTTGAACACAAGGGAGAAAACAACAAAACAAACAGTCAGACAACACAAAAACCAAAAACTGAGTGACACGAACCCCACTAACCACCGGGGGCGAGTCCAAGTTCTCCGGGAGGTAAGCAACTCTGTTCCACTCGTCGTGTCAGTCAGGTAAAAAAAACCTGGTATTTAGTCATATCCAGGGTAGTCATAATCCAATAAGGGGGTTGAAAAGTGGTCACAACAAACAGACAAATCAATGGTGATTTGAGACACAGATATTCCTTAATAGTCAACCAAGTCGTGATGACCTGGTTAAGTAGATTCATAATAGCAGACAACTATCAAGATGAAATTACAGGACAGGAAATACAGGGTGTTGATCAATTGGGAGATCTTTACTCCATACTTATACCCAAACAATTTAACTTGGCTTGGTAAGGTGAAATATGATTGATTGGCTAACCCAGGTTATACAAAATAACTGACCTATGTTCGTCAAATGACCTGCTCTTGCTCTGTTAAAACAAAGAATTCCATCGCTGTTTTCATATTTTCAGATTTCTGAACACGTTATACTTTATAACCTGGTTTCGTGGTCTGTTTACACCATTCATAAACAGCTTAATGGTCCTAAACCAGTTACATCATTGACATTTATGTTGTTGTTAGCTGATAACACAGCCCAAGTTAATACCTGCAGACCAACTGGTTTACGCTGTTGAGACAATTGCACCGTTGTATCTGTTATAGTGTTATTGTAGAGCATTTGTAATTGTTTTTGATGGCAAGTTATAATGTGTTAATCATAACCGGAAGCAAAAGTAAGAGAGTGTCACCTCTGAACCCCTTTTGTAGATGTCAAAAAGAGTACTCACTGTTGCCAAGGCAAAAGTGATTGTCTATTCCTTTCTAGTATCAGTCCATTTTTCTTGCCCAGTAGTTCATTTTATTTTTCCAAAATTCTTGCTTGTTAATTTATTCTCGTCCTGAATATTGCTGAATCACTATTCAATGTTAAGAAAGCCATACAAATGTATGTTCCATGAGAAAGCCGACGATGTATTCATATGTGCACAAAATATCATTAATGTAGATAAAATATTGTCAATCAATCATTCAATCAATCAATCAATCAATTAATAGTCAAATGAGTGTCATATTGAATTGCAAAGAGATACATGTAGTGGACAACAAACACCTTAACCACTCAGCCACCAGGCCCAAGTTATGGATAACAAACACCTTAACCCCTCAGCCACCATGCCCAAGTAGTGGATGACAAACACCTTAACCACTCAGCCACCAGGCCCAAGTAGTGGATGACAAACACCTTAACCACTCAGCCACCAGGCCCAAGTAGTGGATAACAAACACCTTAACCACTCAGCCACCAGGCCCAAGTAGTGGATGACAAACACCTTAACCACTCAGCCACCAGGCCCAAGTAGTGGATAACAAACACCTTAACCACTCAGCCACCAGGCCCAAGTAGTGGATGACAAACACCTTAACCACTCAGCCACCAGGCCCAAGTAGTGGATAACAAACACCTTAACCACTCAGCCACCAGGCCCAAGTAGTGGATGACAAACACCTTAACCACTCAGCCACCAGGCCCAAGTAGTGGATGACAAACACCTTAACCACTCAGCCACCAGGCCCAAGTAGTGGATAACAACACCTTAACCACTCAGCCACCAGGCCCAAGTAGTGGATGACAAACACCTTAACCACTCAGCCACCAGGCCCAAGTAGTGGATAACAAACACCTTAACCACTCAGCCACCAGGCCCAAGTAGTGGATGACAAACACCTTAACCACTCAGCCACCAGGCCCAAGTAGTGGATAACAAACACCTTAACCACTCAGCCACCAGGCCCAAGTAGTGGATGACAAACACCTTAACCACTCAGCCACCAGGCCCAAGTAGTGGATAACAAACACCTTAACCACTCAGCCACCAGGCCCAAGTAGTGGATGACAAACACCTTAACCACTCAGCCACCAGGCCCAAGTAGTGGATGACAAACACCTTAACCACTCAGCCACCAGGCCCAAGTAGTGGATAACAACACCTTAACCACTCAGCCACCAGGCCCAAGTAGTGGATAACAAACACCTTAACCACTCAGCCACCAGGCCCAAGTAGTGGATGACAAACACCTTAACCACTCAGCCACCAGGCCCAAGTAGTGGATAACAAACACCTTAACCACTCAGCCACCAGGCCCAAGTAGTGGATGACAAACACCTTAACCACTCAGCCACCAGGCCCAAGTAGTGGATAACAAACACCTTAACCACTCAGCCACCAGGCCCAAGTAGTGGATAACAAACACCTTAACCACTCAGCCACCAGGCCCAAGTAGTGGATGACAAACACCTTAACCACTCAGCCACCACACCCCAAATAAATCACACATCAGGATAAACTAACCCTGGGCTTGCCTGTTTACTTAAGATTGTTGATGGCAGTAAACACTGACTGCCATTTTCCAAAATCAGCAAGTGAAAGATTTAACTTTAATTATATTATATTATTATATTATATCATTATTTAAATATTGCAGATTTACCCAACATTTCCAGTAAAGGAATAAATGGGTATGACCAGCCGGTAACTATATCACATCAAACTGTGAGTCCAATGTCTATTTATGTAAAATAGGCTCACATGAGATGTAGAATGTAAAGGGCAGTTGTTTGACTTGACAGGGGATTGGCCTGGTGATTTCATACAGAGGCAGAAATAGATAACACAAAACCAATGAATGTGTATATGTTTCATTAACATAACAAATAACTTTATGTAGATCTAACAACTAAAGTCATGCATAAATACCTTCAAATATATACAAATATAAAACTAAGACTTCAAATGGATATGAAAACATAATGAGACATGTTTTTATGATTTATGTAAAAAATGGGACCAAATATACAGAAAAGCTAGAATAAATACTCAAAAACCACCGAGCTCTAAAAAAATTACTGAATAAAGTACTCTAAGAATTTTAAAAAAAAAACACCACAAAAAACAGCGTACAGATAAATGGCTTAAAAAAGGAAAAAAAAAACTTCTGGCAATGAAAAAAGGACAACTGCCATTTAAACATGATCAACCACATAAATGTGGTTCAAAGTTCAAACTTAATAATTTTTCTCTATCCTCACTCAAACTGCTTTTAAAATTATCATACATGTCATACATGTACAAGGGAAAACACTTGCAATAAAAACAAGTACATTTATCAAAATATTTTACAATTCCTGTTTAAATAAAACTAGCACTAATTTGCCTGGAGAAACATAGTGGATCTATGTTACACAAAAATATTTACATCAACAATTTTTCTTAATTTACAAAAGTGAAAAAATATATTACAAATTTTTAATAATGGCTATATCATGTTTGATTTTTTTTAAAACCTTTCCTTAAAAATGATTTCCATATAAGTTTGGAGTCTATTCTAAAAGTCACTTTTGGCATGTAATACAAGTGTCGTTTACCGTGTTTCTGACTGTATCTGTCTATTTTACACTAGTCTGAGGCATATAATATAAGTGCATCTTACACTTTAACATGACCGTTTTTCTACACTTACACTGCACACTGTCTAAAATCAACAGAAAACTAGGGTAACAATAATAAATACATAAATATCTACAACATAAACAAACAGATTATATAGGGACTTTAAACATGTAAGTACAAAAGCAATATGATATAAATTACCCTACAATATAACTAGCATTTCATGCTGTTTATTTTTTACATATGGCAAGTCTAAGTGATAAAATATCACAGTTCATAATGAGAGTACAGTCAGTTATCACAGTCAAAAATCGTGGAGATCCTTCAAATGTAATAATATTATATAATGTATTGTATAATGTTTATTACACATGTAAATGGAATGGCAGTAAATATTAAAGTCATTTTTCATTGCGTCCACTCAAAGAGTATTTGGATTCTCAAGAATACATGATGTGGAAGATCAACAACAATCAAAATGGTGGTGGTCCGTTGTTGTAACGTAACATTGGACCTAATGAACGACGGAAATTGTTCATTAAAATACAGCTATAATCTTCTTCTGTCATGGGTACCAGACTGGCAATTCCAAGTAGCAATAACAGAAGAATCTGTAACGGTAATGCTGTTCTTATGATACGACCTAAATATGGCCGTCTTCTTTGACTTTCAACATCATGTAGTTCTATTGAGCTGTAAAATACAAAATCAAATGTATTAATTTTCTAGAAGAAAAAAATTAAGAATATTATAAACAAATACATCACTTAATTTTTTGGATATCATTTTTGTAGATTCATGAATAAACATGTTTTTAAGTGTTCCAGTTTTCTGCATTGAGTCACTGAAAGAACGTCTGCTTATCTTTTACTAAGAATTTCTCTGTCTACTTTAAATTAGAATTATATACATCCTAGACTGAATAAGAAATAAGCCCTGTTAGAATACAAATATTTTATAAGAGGAATTTAAATTTAATTAAATGAAACCTTTCACTTGCTCTGCCATTTTTTAATGTCAAGGCAACAATAGAAAAGGCAGAGCAAGTCAAGAACTGCTACAAAAATGGTACACCAAAAATGTTGTACAAAAATTAACATGAATAAAATCAAGGGAGTTAACTAAGTGAAAATTACAAGAAGGTGATGATAAAGGATGGATTTTTTTATGAATGTGAACTGAGTGATAAACTACTGGCACTAAAATGTGAAATTGTGTCAATCTAAATCTATTTCATTCATAAGTAAGCCTTGATTATTGTAAATTCTTTTCAGTGTATTTCTTATTCTATTCCAAACATTTGTCTTGAATATATAAATACATATGTATAGCTCTTGCAGTAAATGTCTTATAATTATATACCAATACTGTATAATGACAAAGCAATGTAACTGCAATGTGTTAGTAATTTTCTGTGTTATGGTAACCATGCAATGCCTATAAAATTGACTTTTGTAATTACTGCATGTCTTAAAAAAGTTAATTATTTAATAAATAAATTCTTTATTGCATATTTGGCCCACATAGGACAAAACCATTTACAAAACTACATAGCATTTAAAATTTTTTTTACTAAAAATGGACAAAACATTAATTGTTCAATGCAAACAATAAAAATGGTAGAATACCAAAATGTTACTCTAGAGTTAGTAATGATATGACGTAGCGGAAAAAAAACTCATGCATCATCATGTTGTCTTTACCCAAAATTTGTTTGTTAGATTTCAGAGCAAAATCATTGCGCAATTAAACAAAAAATATTTTATCAGATGAATTTTCAGTATTAAAGAACCAATGAAAAACTTATTAATTATTTTATAGGAACAAAAGAAATCTAACAAGCACATTGACACCTTCCCCTCTACTATACATGTACTACTAACATTGCATAAGGAAAGTACTGGGTGGCCCGCGTTATATACATGCCTCATAATCTTCACTGATCATGCATACATATACAGTACAAAAAAGATACTAAAGTGATGTTCAGATGGTGTATACAGAATGTTAAAAAAATGAAATGAATGCAAATGATGACTAATGTTTGATGACTAAAAATTATGAATGATAATGATAATACATTTCAGTATTGATAATTTTTTCTCTATAATTTAAATATAAAGGATGAAAGCTGTAAAGTAACGAAGTTGTTAAATCTTAAATAATCATGGGGAGGTAATGCACACCTTGGAATTCATGCATAACCCATGCATTTATCTCCCTTTAACAAAAAGCTGAATATTGAATTGAATTGCAGTTCTCTAACTAGAAAAAAATTTCTTTCACATTATTTAAATAGAAAATAAATTGAACTTACACCACCAAAACAGAAATATTTTATATACAAGACAAGCATCATCACACATAACATAACGGGATTACAACAATACAACTTCTAACTAGAGAGGATGTCTAGGCAGTTTTAAACTCACAAGATATAAAGAATAAAAAAAAATAGTAAGGGTTTGTTCAGCTTTAAGTTACAAAGCACTTGACTGTTACAAGATGCATTCAATATGCATGGTCGGGCCACCACCTACGATGCATAGATAAACAATAACATTAAAAAGTGCCATATTACGTGTTGTCATCTTGACACGTTCCCCACCAAAAAGGTCTCACATACCGCAGTAGCTGTAATTATCAAAGGTCATAGTTGAAACAGTTTAAGTGGAAGAAACTGGATTCAGCCAGATCTAAGGTAGCTCCTGATACTTACCCAAACAGAGTACTCGAAAATACAAAAACCTTTCCAAATTCCAATAGAAATACAATTTTAACACAACATATAAGTTTTACATGTACTTGACATATAATGATGGTAGTACTGAATTTTACAAACAGGACCAACAATCCTGTGGGCCACTTAACAAAACTGTGTAGTTGTTAAAATTCCTGTATTCGTGAAGTGAATATTGATGTTTGTAATAATCCCACCCCCAACCAGTTTTAAACATACATTGAATAAAGTCTATCCCCATTATTACATTTTTATCTTAATGGATCTGAAAATAGATCTTAATACATTGTAATCAGATTCACAACTAGATGTAAAGCAAAAAATAGTGAAAATTAAAATAAATTGCTGGTATAAACACTCAATCTCAGGAGTCATATCTGCTCCGTTCCATACTCCGTAACACTAGGCTAAGGATATCACCTCTGCCACACCTATATTAGTATATTAAATAAGAATGAAATACTTTTTAAAATGGGAAATCAATTGATCAGTTAGTTGTTTTGTTCAATCCTATTTTAACAAATAACAAATCAATAAATATGGGAGGAGCTAAATTCCTTTTGTAGCAGAGGTGAATTCCGACATAGGAAGCTATGCAGCCTCAGAGATTGATAAACACTGTGCATTTAATATTTGTTTTGGTATTATCCCAAGTAACTAATAGACAACAAAGAATGTTAAACATATGTACACAACACCAGAAGTTTACAGTGTTGTGTGGTACATTTATTGATACTTGACATTAGACATTTCATCAATAATTAAATGTGAAGCAGTAATTTACAGAAGCCAAAAAAAAACCAAAAAAAAAAACAAAACCCCACCACCTAAAACTTAGAAGTAAAAACAGAAAGTACACTGAATGTGATCAACAAGATGAAATGTTTAATGTTTTAGTTTTGAATATCCAAAATGGCTATCTTTAACTAAATAATTACAAATTTTTACTCTGCAAAAAAAAATATAAAAAATTTAACTCATCTATCTACAAATCTGTTAAAAGTGCTGCCAATGCAGAATTTTGTGAATTAACAGTATTTTAAAAATTTATATAATTATATGGAAGTATCAATTTTTGTACCATACCTGACGAGTGACAGCAAAAGGTGACCTGGTACGGACGGATGACCCTGGACGGAGTTGTGTAAATCTTGACCGTGGTGTGCTAGTTCTGGCTGAATAACTAGTACTAGACAGCCTGTTATCTGTTAAATCTAGTGACAGAGGCTGAAATATAAGTAAATATTAAAACAATTTTATAGTCCACACCCTGTCTAAAATCCTAATGCATATATTTAGCATTTTAGATAAAACACA
Source organism: Limnoperna fortunei (assembly GCA_944474755.1). NCBI lineage: Eukaryota > Metazoa > Mollusca > Bivalvia > Mytilida > Modiolidae > Limnoperna > Limnoperna fortunei. The sequence continues at coordinate 63,829,062 of OX104113.1, forward strand.
CAAATAAAAGTACTTAAGGTAACAGAACTGTAAATTTTGGAAATACATTTAATCCACATTAAGTGAACTGTGATGCTCAGTTAATATATGTCGTTTTATGCAGATTAATTAAATTTCAGTCCAAAACAGAATATCTTGCGTTTATACGACTGCCTTGCACTTCATGAAAGATCTCGTTTGGTTGTATTTTCTTGGTGCTAGCTGACAGCCCATTTTAACATGTTGCCCCATTCTTCAAGTTCACCAATCGTTTGTTTGTTGGTTTACCAGTCAATACATTAGCCCCTTGTTTGTATCAGTCCCTGTTTGCAAGATACAAGGGTTTTCAATGATTGGAGAGCCCATTCTGGGATCAATTCACTGAACAACTTTGACCTTACCGATGACATGCTGTCAGGTGACACATTAAGTCTTTCTTCTAAGCAGACTATATATGATTTACATAATCTTAGCAATGCCCTCAGTCTGTTTGATATTATGTGAGTTTTATCTTTGGCATTGACCATTTCAGTGGAATCATCATTTATCAATAGTTGGTCTGCTGTCTCTTTTAATGCTTGAACCCTTGGTTGATTTGACTCCATATCTGATTTTAATTCCTACAAAACAGATAAAAATAAAAAAATGAAAAATAACTTTTAAACTCAAATAAATATTTATGAAAACAAATTTTTGGCAGTTTCTACACAGATCTGTCTGTTGTCAGTAAAAAGTACAATACCAATCTAATACAAAATTTAATCTTTCAATTGTTCCCCCCTTTTTCTATTGTCACAGTGTCAACATGGCAACAATAGAAAAAAGCAAGTGAAAGATATAATTCATAATACATGAAATCTGGCACCAGTATAAGCATTTCAACATCAAGAAAACTTTTTCCTTTAACAAATTATTACTTTTACTTTAATCAGTTGTTTATAATATTTATGATCTTGTTTAAATAATGATCTGATATGGCTTCGGTGAGTATTATACATAAAAAGTCCTATAGGTTAAACTGATTGCATTGCTTGTTGTAAGAATATTGGATTATGTGCATATAATACATCAAAATGTATTATACTCTGCCTTTTAAACATCTACAGCACCTGAAGCTTTTACAAGAAATACATAAATTAAAAATATTTCTGAATTAATTAATAGTTGCTAAATGTGGTGCAGGTCATAATTACATACAAATATGGTATATTCCAACACAGACAAATTTAACATTCTATTTAACCTTTAATTTTCTAAGCTTGGTCCATAAAGCCCCGTCATCGGCTCCACGGTTGATTGGTTCGCATTGTTGTACCTTAGTTTCCACATTTTCTAACCAGAGTAATAAATCGTGAATTGTATGATGGAATTCTTCACACTGCATAAGAGAAACTTTCAGATCTTTTTGCATATGATTGGCTCGGTCACATACAGTTTCCCAACGTTTGTTCATAAGTCGTAATTTCTCACGTAATTCTCTTCCTTCTTGGGTGCGTAAATTAATAAAAGTTTTGCTAGTCAAATTGATTGATAATACCCTGGCTTTCTTGGATTCAAGCTGCACAAGAAAATCCTGTAAACAAAAAAAAAATACAATTTTTATAAATATAATTATTAATTGAAATATTTCTCTTGTATCTATTGTAATTTGTACATTATGTTACATATTTAACATCAATATAGTTTCCTTTACGGATTCTGAAACCAAACTTTTTTCAATTTATCTACAGGGAAAACAACAATCATATAGTTATCTTTGACAAGATAAGCAATTTTAATAAGTATATGTTAAGTAATCTGTCACTCAAAAATTTGACCAATAATAGTGAGTTTCATTTCTTTTTCTATGAGATGATAACACTCCCCCCCCATAATTATTTTAATTATTGGTACTTACTTTTCTATACTAAAATATACTATTATAACCAGTTCATTTATAAAATAATTTTATTTAAATTTAAGTATGCAATTTGTCAAAAGTTAAAAAATTAGTGATTGCTACAACTGGGGAATACTAAACCTTGTATCTTTATAGGTGATACAAGGTACAACTACTTTATAACAACATATAATCAATTATTCTATGACAGCAATGGTGAATGACTCTCATCCTATGAACGAAATGTGTGTTAATTTTGGATGAACTTAACATACATTTATCTGTAGGTACAATTACCTATATCACTTTTAGACAGTTTGTACATTCTGCATAACAAGTCGATGCTATTCATCTCGTAGTGATACGAATGTACACAACTGTCTTGACGTGATACAGGTAGTTGTACCCACACATATGTAATGTGTATTTATTGTAAATTAATTTGTACGTTTATAACTGTTGCAAATTGAAACAAGTCTGAAAAGCAATATTAGGAGTGAACTCAAAAGTAGACATATTAAGTGACATAACAAAACACACAAATGACATAAAAACAGTGGCATAATTAATATACCCACAACAACCATCAAAGAAAGTTTTAGTCTGACACGGCCTTACCATAGCAATATACTCACTTTCTTTGTCTATAATAAAATTTAATTGAAGGGTAAAAAAGTAATGATATAATAACCTGGGAGAAAAACTGGGCAAATTTATTACAAGTATATCTTTTATTTAAATTAAGAATACTAGTTCATCTAATATTAAGTAATAACAAGTGTGGACTGTGAGCACGCCCACAAAGGGATACCCCCGCTTCGCTTTCAAGTCCAATTATCTCCCCTTAACGATATCTGAGGTCTATAAAAATCCTTCATGCACATCTACATATAATGTGCTTCCTTTATGCTAAGTTTCATTAAATTTCATCCAGGGGTTTAGGAGGAGTTGCGCTTACAAGGGATGTGGACAGACAGACAGACAGACAGACAGACAGGGCGATTCCTATATACCCCCCCAAACTAGTTTGCGGGGGGTATAATAATGATATAAATCTAACATTTTGTGTTTATATATGTATAGATACATATTTTTGTGTATTCATGCCCTAAAAGTGATTTTTATACTATAATCTATTACTATTGGTGCATAATATATTACTGTAATAATACACAGTAATTGACCCACACTAGAAAATAGAAAAATCTAAATTTGTAAGAAAATTAGAACACTTTCAAATTTTAAACGCATTACTGCTGACATTTTTTTGTCTCATTACAAAATGCCACTTTGTTTGATTTAAGATAATAATTGATTTGACTACAAAGCATCATGCATTATGACCTTGACGTGACATTGTACCTTATATCTATGTGCATCTATAACCTGTAATGTAATGGAAAGTTCTTCATTTTTATGGTAAAAAGCGATGGCCTAGCAGAAAACCATTGTTACATTTAACATTTGTTTTTGTAAATACAGTATATTGGAGACAGTTCTCAAGAATGCAGATGTATTATTGGTTTGAAGTTCAACACATTTTTTTATCAATTTTACAGATACATATATCAAAATGTCCAGGTTTTAGCTGGAAAGGATGATGGAGTACCCAATGAGAATCGCTGACCTTCAACAAAACTGCCAATTTATTAAGATGTATGCTAAAAAATGTAATCTAGGCATAAACTGTGTGTGTGTGTAACTAGGTGATTACAACTTTTGGGTAAGACAATACGTAAGAGAAGCTATTCCACTGAATAAGTGAGTGCAAACTTTTATCAAAACTATCTAAACATAAATCTATTTGTTAAAAACTATCTGGATCTTACAAAAAGCATGTGAAACCACTTAATTTAATTTAACATATTTTATCACAAGAATTTTACCTTATGATGTCTTATAATAGCATCTAATTCAGTTATGTCCCTTGCTTCTGATGGTTGAGCACCATGGAGAGCCTCTATTTCATCTAACCATGCCAACATGTGATCCAGATCAGCTTTGAACTGACCCCAGTCATGTCGCTGCTGACTAATTCTGTAGTCCCTGTCCATTATTCTGGCTTGTAACAATTCCCATCTCTCCAACACATCTAGAAATAAATGTCATTTTAAATCCACTGTCTGTCACAGAAGAACAAAAGTTTGATCAAAATCTTTATTAGAATAGAACTTAATCAACATTGTGGAGAAAAATTATTACAACAGCTTTGTGCAATCCAATACAAAAACTTTATTTCCTGATATTTTATAAAATGGCAGATGACACTTAAACTTGTCAGTACATTGTGAAAATGCTAAAATAGTCTTATTTCAATGTTTACACTGATACCCACTAAAATATGATACATCTTTGCTGCAATTGTTTCCATTCTGAATCTTTATTATAATCAAACTTTTTAATAACATACCCCGAATTTCTACATCAGCACTTGCTATGCCATAGACTCCAGTTTCTGTCTTTACCAATCTCTCTATTCTCTTCATGTTGTCGATACTCATTTCACATTCTCTGATACACTGGTACTAAAATATATAATTTTTTAATGGATGAATTCAATATTTTTTTCGAAAGGAGTGGCAGCCATTTTGAAAAATAAAAACACTTCTATCTTTGTACACTGTAATTAGTTGTGTTTTTTATTAAAAGATCATCCAATAAAGTTACTTGCTGGACGTAAAACTACAATAAATCAATCATATAATAAAGCTTTGTTAGCACTATACACAAGAAGTGAAATAGAATCACTTGTCGTAAGATATTTAGATGGTACAAGTATAAAACATCAAGGAGTATTACTGACAACAAATTACAGTAAACAGTTTTGATTGAAATACATTCAATTTATAATTATTTAACTTTACAAACACTCACATAATCTTCAAATGAGTCATCGGTGCCTGGTTCTGATGGTGGACCAGCTCTGACTTCATCCTCAGCATCACACAGTTTATCTTTAGCATCCTGAATAGCATCCACTAGATTCTCTAACAAAGCCTCTATTTCAGCTTCTCGTCCTTTCTCTAACAATTCTTCTCTCAATCGTCTCCATCTTTCTTGTCTGGATATTTCTAATAAAAAAGTAAAATGTTGACTTAGCTTAATCATATGAAAAATTCTGTTAATTATTTAGTTCTCTGTTCATGAATACATTTGTCACCTCTGCTATATTATAATATCATGTCATATCAGGCTGATCTTTGACCTGATCCAATCTTGTTTTGAAAGGATTATTTGCTGAAAATGAATCAGCCCTTCAGTGAACCATACCTTCTCTGGTTCGTTTGGGAGACCTTGATCGTCCTCGCAACCGTGTTGGTGATCTAACAGGTGATCTGGAAGCATAATGACTAGGTGATCGTGATCTGGTTGGTGATCTTGATCTTGGAGGTGTATGTGATCTGACAGGGGAGGTAGATCTGGCTTGAGGAACAGTCTCTTGAACATGGCGTCTTTTTTCTGGAGGACTTTCAGGTGGTGAGGCTTCTAAGTATTCCTCTAGTTCTTTCATGTCCCATTTGCCTGCTCTCAGTTCCCGCTCTAATTCATCTAGATCGTCTGCTGGCAATTCTCTATCTTGCCTTACAGCATCATTTGTTTCCTGTTAAAAAATTAAAGAATACATCTAATCTCTTAAAAACAAAGATGCCAATACAAAGGCATTAAAATATTACAAAGATTTTAAATCATTTTTTTTTCTGTACATTTACATTCAATATATTAACCTATTCAGAATACAATTATTTAAAAGGCTTCAAACCTCAACATGCTAAAATCGACTTAGTTGCAAAATATAATTAATCATATAAACTAAGCTGAAAATTATGACCTCTTTCAAAACATTGGTTTTGCATAAAACCGCCTAACAGCAGCAGAAACATTACGTAAAAGCAGAAGTGATCACAAGTATTGGGGATAGATTTGCTAAAATTTATTATTATTTTAAAAAAGTCATAAAATAGACAATAATTGTATTGTTTTTGTATGGTCTTAAAATATCAGTTAAATGGCTCTGATAATGCATGAGTTATATACTCTATTTGTGACCCTACTATGGCAATTCTTTCTGAAATGAGGCTCTTTCATTTTTTACTGGAAGTAACATTGGTGCTTGCGGTAATGTCTGATAAATTAGTTGTCCAATTGGAAGTGACTTTACATCCAGTGTTGGATTACAGTAATTACCGGTAATTCACGAATTACCTTATTGATAACGTGCTCCAATTCACTATGATATGAACTGACTCCATTGATGACTTGATTGGCAAATTGTTTGAAATCATCCAATTCTTTTTGGACTCTAATAGCATCTTTACTATCCCCCTTCTGAATTAGATAAATGGCTGCCTGGTCCAAATAATCCAGTTTTCTACGTTTGCTGTTAATGTCATCTTGAAGTCTCTGAAATACATTGTAATTAAATCATTGAATTTATACCATGAATTAAAATGAATGCATGCCTTGTATAACAGGAGTCTCATAAGACAAATGGTCTTCAAATTCAGGTTTAGTTTATATGAAGTTTGCTGCTAAGACATTAACAAGTGTGGACACAGAAAAATGCCTCGCCTGCATTCCGCATCAGTAACGAAAATAAATTTCGTCATAAGCATTACGTAAATAGCATTAGTTATCAGCAGCAGCCTGTATAAATATTGTCACCATACCATGCATAGACACAGAGGAACTGTCCTAATACAAAAACTTAAACGTAGTCGCTGGACCGTGAAATTGAGGTCAAGGTCAGGTGACGCCTACCAGACAGTCATGTACTATTTATCAGCAACGTATATACCACATATTGTCATCCTAACATGCGTAGTTACAGGGGAACAGTTGTAACCCAAAAACTTTAACATAGTCGCTGGACCGTGAAATTGAGGTCAAGGTCAGGAGACACCTACCAGATAGTCATGTACTATTCATCAGCAACCTATATACCAAATATTGTCATCCTACCATGCATAGTTACAGAGAAACTGCCGTAACCCAAAAACTTTAACGTAGTCGCTGGACCGTGAAAATGAGGTCAAGGTCAGGTGACACCTACCAGACAGTCATGTACTAGTCATCAGCAACCTATATACCAAATATTGTCATCCTACCATGCGTAGTTACAGAGGAACTGCCGTAACCCAAAAACTTTAACGTAGTCACTGGACCGTGAAATTGAGGTCAAGGTCAGGTGACACCTACCAGACAGTCATGTACTATTCATCAGCAACCTATATACCAAATATTGTCATCCTACCATGCATAGTTACAGAGAAACTGCCGTAACCCAAAAACTTTAACGTAGTCGCTAGACCGTGAAAATGAGGTCAAGGTCAGGTGACACCTACCAGACAGTCATGTACTAGTCATCAGCAACCTATATACCAAATATTGTCATCCTACCATGCGTAGTTACAGAGGAACTGCCGTAACCCAAAAACTTTAACGTAGTCACTGGACCGTGAAATTGAGGTCAAGGTCAGGTGACACCTACCAGACAGTCATGTACTAGTCATCAGCAAACTATATACCAAATATTGTCATCCTACCATGCGTGGTTACAGAGGAACTGTCGTAACCCAAAAACTTTAACGTAGTGGCTGGACCGTGAAATTGAGGTCAAGGTCAGGTGACACCTACCAGACAGTCATGTACTAGTCATCAGCAACCTATATACCAAATATTGTCATACTACCATGCGTAGTTACAGAGGAACTGCCGTAACCCAAAAACTTTAACATAGTCACTGGACCGTGAAATTGAGGTCAAGGTCAGGTGACACCTACCAGACAGTCATGTACTAGTCATCAGCAACCTATATACCAAATATTGTCATCCTACCATGCGTGGTTACAGAGGAACTGTCGTAACCCAAAAACTTTAACGTAGTCGCTGGACCGTAAAATTGAGGTCAAGGTCAGGTGACACCTACCAGACAGTCATGTACTAGTCATCAGCAACCTATACACCAAATATTGTCATCCTACCATGCATAGTTACGGAGGAACTGCCGTAACCCAAAAACTTTAACATAGGCGCTGGACCGTGAAATTGAGGTCAAGGTCAGGTGACAAGTGACTGACTGGCAAGTACTCATCATAAGCTACCTCTGTACCAAATTTGATGGACCTAGGGCTTGGGCTTACAAATATATGAAGCAAGATGTCAAGTGTTTATGCCGCCGCCGCCGGATTCCCATACATATGTCTCGCCTCCAGCGACTTTCGTCGCAGGCGAGACAAAAATAATTATAGGATTGATTGAATATTTGCTTAACAAGCAAGCAATATTTCAGTTATATTCAGGACTAGTAGAAGTTAACATACAATAATGGAGAAAAGGTGTGGCACATAAAAAGAATCTTTATCATGCAAGTAAGGCACTATCAAAACACATTACCAACTATGGTCTGAAGTCAGGCTTAACCGGACAACACATCAATGATAGGGACTCTGCCACCAGGCAGATAGGCCAAGCAGCTCTTTGGTCTTATAAGAGAATTGTTGCTCAACAGAAGGTGGTCTCTTTAAAGAACTCTTTATTTAAGAGTCAGAAAACTGTCTATTTATATTTTGATCGATTCATTTGAATTTTTCTTTTATAATCCAGGTCAAATTAGTACACTAGACACATTACATAAATTACATGTACATTTCTGTAATTTCTATGTATTTTTATGAAATTTACTATTATCATAGACAAAAACTTCATTATTCAAGGATGTCAAGAGATCAAAATGCAAAATATACTGTAATCAATGGTTCTAAAAATTGAACTTGGAATTGGGGTATATCTGTAGTTATAACAGAAAATCTATTGCTACTACATGTAAGTTATGTGACTGAGCCACTTGTTCTTGTTGATTTGTTGTTATATTTTTTGTGATTAACTTAATTGTGAGGCTTGTGTTTAGTTTATGTCCTCTTTAAAACAAATCTGACATGTAACTTTACAGAAAACAACTTTTGCCTAATTATAAGCCAAGAACATGAACTACAGCAGAAATTGTCAGTTTTCATAAAAAATAAACAGACCTCTATTTCCCTGAGTTTTGCAGCTGCATCCATCGATGACAGGCATTCTATATTGGTCATTTGTACTTGGACTTCTGTTAACCAATTGTACATCTGGTCTCGAGTATGATTGAAATCTTCTCGCAAACTGGCCGACTGCTTCAGCCGTCTTGTGATGGTGGATGCATACTGCTGTAACTTGTCCCAACGATCGTTGGCTTCCTGCATTTTGTGTCGGAGTACTCCTGAGTGGTCAGTTCTACCTTCTCTGGCTAGCTTCCTATACTGTTTATTAATATCTTCTAATTTTGATAAATTCTCATGGATTTCTTTCTGAATAAACTGAAAGGACAATTTGTTGGCTTTTTATTTCATGTAAACCAGCTAGGCAGTGGAAAACTTTATTTTGCATATTTATGCAGGAGAATTTGGGTGTTGACAAGTTTGATTTACCTCAAGTGATAACATTTCAAGAAAAATACTGAATAAAATCATTTTGGAAGTCTAACAGTTGTATTGTATGGATTGACTGATTTTGTTTGTTTGTTACAATTTTTCAGCTATCATTTCTCCAGTTTTTATTTTGGGAGTCAAAGAACAGCTCCTTCATCGGGAAACCTGGCAATCATTGTTCAAGTCAAACATGCTTGGGCTGGAGATGGACTCAAACTTGCTACCATCATGTTGAGACCACTCTAGAAGGCTATGTAGTCCCTCTTTCTGAGTGTAAATAATCCTGATTCTTTTTCATCAGTTTTTGTATATTTGCCGTCCTTACCTCAAATTGTGCCACTTCCTCTTTAGTGGGACCAACAGAGGGTGTGTCCAGACAAAGATCACTGACTTCCCTCTCTTTATCGTCCAACCAGTTACAGAATCTCTTGCTATCATCTAACAATGTCTGCCATAATCCCCATGTTTCCTCAATGCTGCAAGTAAATAAACAATACATAAATACCTGGGAATCAGGTTATTCTGTGGATAATATTATTTAAGGTACACACTTCAACTACAAATTTCAGTATTTAATGAAAAACAATTTCCTGGTTGCACTGAGAGGAGAAAATGATCAAACCAAGAAGTAAAGAATCGTTAATTTTTAATTTGTTTGCTCCTCAGAATCCCTGGATTTATTAGGTAATTCTTAAATGAATTCATATTTATATTCTAAATTCTTTTCTCAACCTTTCAAATTTAACAAATTTTATTTTTACATGTTAAATCAAATCAATTATAATCTAAATTACATGAAAATTGGTACAATATCAATGAAATTAAATGAATCTACAATCAAAACCAGTAATGCAAAAGTTAAAGCATATTTCAAGAATTCACATTTCTTTTATTTTCTAATTGTTTTAATTTCTTTTAACTACTCAATATCCGAGCAACATTGTCCATTTCATATAATCAAATTTGGTATTTCAGTGTGTGACTGATTGTTGACGTTATAATTATATGTATTGATGATGTTAACTATAAATGTATTCTTTTGCAAACAACAAGTGACGAACTAAAAATTGTGAATTTTAAATATTTGATTGCTTGTTTAAAATTTGATTTTGATATTATTTTTTCAAAATATAGAATTTAAAATATATTGATGATTTTCAATTGTTGGTTAAATTATTGGACATAGATGACTTTAAATTGGTTTACACTGTTCATAAACAGCTTTGCAGCTTTGCTATTGGTGTAAACTGACCCAAAGTCGTCTGTATTCAATAATCCAACCAGGAATTGAAAACAGTTCTTAAATAATCAGCTTCTGTACTTATTTTTGGTATCTCATCTTCGTGTTTTGTAAAACAAAATTCTGTTATTTACATTTATAATTGTAATACATACGGTATTAAACAATCTAATATTCAAAAAGAACTTTGAAAAAATGTAATGTTAAAAGTCTGCAGAAGACAGGAGCATAATATCACAATACACCATATGGTATTAAAGGATAAAGCAATATGAAAAATATCAGGCTTCTGCATCCTATAGTTGCTTAGAAAATTGTGACAAAAATGTTTCATTACGGATGGATGGACGAACTAACAGACGGACAAGGATAAAACAGTATACCTCCCTCTTCTTCCAAGAGGGGTTTAAATAACAAAATAAACTACAATTAAACAATAACAAGAATAATTTACATCAAAATAAACAAACTAAAGGTCAAGGTTGCACATTATCATATTATTGGAGCTTACCTAGCCCTCATATCAGGAGACAGTCTACAGATATTTCTCCATCTTTTGTCAAGAGATTTCATGGCATTCTGTAAAGCATCAAATTCTTTCTCCGTTGGACAGGCATCTGTATCATGTAGCAGGACTTCACACAGATTTAATACTGACCCAACACCAGCACTATGGTGTTCAATATCCTTTTGGATTTCCTATTAATTAATATCAAATATGTCATTAGAAGATTTTGTGTGTGGAGTTATCTCCCCTAATTAAAGATCCAGTTTATTGTGATAGTTTTAGTTACTGGTATATATAGTGGTAAATTAGTAAAGAAATGAAGAATGCTTAAATCTAAAACAATATGCAAGGTTTCAACAAAAACTGCATTCGAAAAAGTATTGCACTAGCTGTAACCGTTACTTAACCAAGGTTCAACTATAGCATATATGATGCTACTGTATATACAACTGATTAAAGATAAGTTTATTTAATAAAGCAATTAATGCTCCCTGTCATGAACATGTATACAAAACTTTATAGTACAACAAATGTTGAAAGGAATAGACTGTTGCTTTCTGTAGTGGATGGTGACCTTATCTTAATTGCCAAGCATAAATTTTTTCAAGAAAATTTCTTGTATTGTCTGAAAATATTGGGAATTGAGAGCTCAAGTCTTGTGGTGTATTTCACAAATAGTAGTAAGTCTGTTATATTCTTAAGAGTTCTCAGCAATTTTTATTGGTTAAAACTTACACTTGTGACTAATATTATAATTACAACTAATTGTAAAACTAACAATTGGTTTTAACAAAATCTTCAAAATTAGGTATACAATATTTTTTTTGAAATTATGAAAAATGTAGTGAGATTGGGTACATGTCGAGAAAGGGCCTCACCTCTCCCAATCTATCCTCTTTGTACTAGCTGGTATATATGGCCCCCAAAATGGGTCCCCAGCCAGTGAGGAAATTAACATACCTATCATCCTCACAAGTCAGGGTTTCTGTGTCCACATATGTCCACGAAACCCTGACAAACTTAGCTAGGAAATTCCCGGGCTAGAAGATTTTCGTATGACGTCAATCCTTCAAAATATCAACTAATGAAATTGCTTGAAAGAAGCAAGTGTTTGGCAGTATATATTTTTACTCATTCTTGAGTGTGAAGAAAACGCAAGGAAACTAATAAATAACACAGTTATAACAAGCTATTAACACACTACTGTACAAAATACACTGATTTTTCACATGGTCTATGCAACACATCCGTTTGGTTTATTTACAATCGACATCGGAATGTCCCCTAACCAAGTCGTGAATGAAAGCAAGCTTTTGAATGGGTACATCAAGGTATGATGTAGTTAATCAAAATAGTGACTTCTAGCCCGGGAATTTCCTAGCTAAGTTTGTCAGGGTTTCGTGGACAAATGTGGACACAGAAAGCCTGACTTGTGAGGATGCATACCTGTTGAATTTGAAGCTTTTGTTGTATTTCTAGAAGACTACATTCTTGGTATATGACTGGTGTACTGAGATCGTGTTCTATGCCAGCCAACCATTTCCTTAAATTAGCCATACTTGTGTCCAGTTGTTGAACAGCTAGCAAGGTTTCCTGGAGCTTTCTTTGTCTGTAATGATAATGAAAAATCATATTAAATGGTATGTTGTTTGTTTTTGTTAATTTGGAAAAGTGGCGGGGCCCTAATTGAATCTTTCCTTTATATTATCGCCATGTGGCAATATAAAAAAGGAGCGGAAGTGAAAGATTTAATTTTAATTAGAATAATAATTTAAGCTATGATATTAACAAGACGAAACATAGTCTGCTTCTAGAAGGGGGCCAAATTATCCTGATAATTTGTTAAACTTTACTGAGTTTACAACCTAGGCGGCTTCCTTCTTTTCAGAAGATCTGTCTCTGTTGACACCCAAGATTTGTTCATTTTTTGAACTTGAGAATAACACAAAGGGAAATAAAACAGAAAAAAAGAATGCAAACCAATTTGAAAGCCAATATATCTGCAATTATCTTCAAACCTAAAAGAGGGTAAACCCACCTGAAACTCATTACAGAGTTTACATGTTGCCATTTGTCCTCCAGTCTCTGAAGTTTGCTCTCAATGTCTGCTGCTCTGACTTCACTACTAACTTTAGCTAACTGATGGCCCTGGTTTACAAGCTCTGTTTTTGTGCTTTCTTTTTCAGCCATTTCATCACGGTAATCCTGTCAATTAAAAATTGTGTTTATTAGAAACTGTACAAATTCCAACATATAAATTACACTGTCATGATCATAACATGTGATATAGTACAGACCAATGAAAAGAACATTTGTTTTATTTCCTAACAAAATTGAATAAAAAAGCATAATTTTTATAGCACTACCCACAGAAACTTCAAAATTAATAAAAATTATAATTTCAAGAGTTAATTCTTTTTATTTAAAATTCTTAAGAATTTTTTGAGATTCTAATTATCTGTAAATCAACAAGATTTCCTGCAGAAAATTCTGTTTTTTATCTGATAACAATAAGGATCTTTATAAAATCATTTGTACTGTTTGGTAAAACTTGAATCTAAATAGTTCTACAAGGCCTACAATGTGACAAGATTATACAACAAATAATACTCTAATGTACACATGTTAACCCAGGGGTCCCACTGTAGAGTTAAAGATGTTATTCAAATATATACAGACCCAAAGCCTACAATTGACAAAATCTACAACAAATTAATTTACATATAGAAGTGTTACACCGGAACCTCCTTCATTATGGTTATTGGTGATACCAAATATTCTACAATAAATTTTGATTTTGTAAACAAATATTAAAATTATTGTTTTTTTTTTACACAAACAAGACATTTTGGTTCTTACCACTCTCTCCTTATGGGCTGAATGTTGCTCTTTAACTCTCTGGTATTAAAAATTATGATTACATCAAACTGATGAATATTATGCAAAATAGCAATCAGAAAATCCCAGTGTTATTAATATTGCAATTTAATTTTTTTAATGCCAACCAACTCTTGCTTCCTTAGATGATATAAAACGATATCCAAAATTTCACAAAAAACACCAGGACACAAACAAAAAGAAAGATGCTAGTAGTTTATGACTGAAGCAAATGACATGATCGAAATAAATCATGGAAAAATGTGTGATAGAATACTATGATTCTTATTATAAGAAATTTAAATAATTGTGCACTCATGGTTATACTGCAGCAACATGATCTCAAAGGGCCACTGTGGCATAGTGGATAAGGTAGTCATCTATGGATATTCAATAGAATGAAAACATGGGATGCAAGTGTGAGACCCACTTCAGTAAGGGTGTGCTTGCCTCCAACCTAATTGACAAAGATAGCCTATTTTCGAATATCAGGGGTTTTCCCAAGGTACTCCAGCCTCCTCCCCAAATAAAAACTAGACACCTGAAAATTAGCTGAAAGCAGCCATTAAATCATTAAATCTCAAACAACCATAAACTTGAATCATGGTCTTGGATTTTAAACAATATGTTTCTGAAGTTTTACAATGTGGGCAAACAACATAATCTAGAACAAGAATGTGCCCTGGTCTTCATTTAAAAACTGTTTAACATTAGTCGTCCACACTGTGAAGAAATTTACTATCTAATGAAAGCCACTGATGTAACTAAGTTTAGTTTATTTCAGTGTCAATTTCGGCAGTGACTGAAAAAAAATTGTCGGAATCAAGTGATATTAACTCAATGTGAGGACTTGCAAGCTGTGGCATTCCAAAAATATTTAACCATTATTAGAACAATAAGTGCAAAACTGTGTTATTTTTTATGCTTACCGATTTCTTCAGAAAAATGAAAATGTAGTGGGAAATTAATTTCCTCTTAACATAAATATACATTGTTAACACTCCTTATTTGGTTATACACATATTGTACATTAAAGTAATTTTTAAAAATTAGTATTAAACAACTGTTTTGTTTAGTCAGCATCTTTTTTTACTGCAAATAAATTCATTTCTCATTTTAAGCCTATGGATCTACAATCACACAGACTTATCATTCAGACAATATAGCCAGCAAAGAGGAATTATATTATCCTTGTACACTACTTGGTAGAGGTATGTCTAGCTATGAAAGAATTTAAAGATAGTTTTAAAAATAATTAACTCAATAAACACAAATACATTTCTTCTGTATAAAACAATTTCTTCATATTTCATGTTATTTTTAGATTGATTTAATTAGTTTTTATTTGTATATATACATATTTAGTGTGAATATAGATACTGGATACTGATTAACTTAATTTGCCTGTATTAAATAAAGGAAGTACTCTTCAAATTCAATAATTCAGATGAATGTTATAATAAAGTTAACAGATTTTCATTAAAATATCTGTTACCTGTTGTAATTTGCGTAACAAGTCTTCTATATGGTATTCTTGACTAGAGATGACCTTGTGCTCCATTTTCTCCATCCAGTCATGCATTTCTTTGACTCGGTCATTAAAACTGGCCCAGCGACACATATTATCTGATAGTTTTTGTTGGCGTAATACTGCCTGATTGCGTAGCTCATCCCATTGTTTGTTAAGTAAACGAATCCTTTGGTGTAGCACATTTAAGTCTTCTGGCTGGATTATCTCCCCTAACTTGCTCTCCTTTTCAAGTAAAACTTTTTTCTTGGGCTCATTTACAGCAAATTCTGCTTCAATTTCCTGAAATAGAATGCAGGATAATATTCTAATTGGTATCTTATCAAGACTCCAAGATGACTGAAAAAGCTATGTTTTTTTTACAGAATTATTTTTATAAGCATGTCACTTGGATCATATGGTATTTAGGCATTTTTGAGATATAATTAGAACAGTTTCTTTTTTTTGTTTTGTTATTCTGAAAACAGAACAAATACTAGTACGTGCAGATGAAGGCTAACATGTAATTGGACCAAATATGTTAATGTTGTTTGCTTGATATGTGGAATTATATTAAAAGTTGTGTTTACAACCAGTTAACGCAATTTTGCCTGCTCCATGTCATGAAAGTAAATGGCCCATTTACTTCCATGTCAGCACCAATAATAGGAATTCAACTAGGAGTCCATAAAAAGCTATCAGTTGTTAGCATTTACGTGTATGTACAGATTCATGCAGGTAGCAATTGTGTGCATGTAACTACCTGCACATATTGCAGTAACTAGTAAGTATATATGTACATGTAATTTAAATTCTTACATAAAAATATTAAAGCAACATAAATGTTAAAATATGAATGAAACTATTGTCATTATCATTACCAGATCGTGTTTATAAGTAAAACACTGAAGAACAACAACATCTGTATGCAAACTTCATTTCCGATTTTAATTCATGGTTTCAAAAAAGGTGCTTTCATCTCTAATAATTACATGTAGATTAAATCAACACATGTCTATGATGTACAATGAACCAATTTATTTTAGCATGCACAACTTTTCTGTGAACATGATAATGAAAACTACTTTGGTATGGGAACATGCACATGACAGTCAGATGTTTGGGGCATTATCATAATTGTAGGAGACATGGGGCAAACAGGAAGTCACATGGTCTTTATGACCCGTTGTGCCCATCTGTAGTTCTGGTTATGCATGGCAATTACCCATCTGTAGTTCTGATTATGCCTGGCCTTTATCCATCTGTAGTTCTGGTTGTGCCTGGCCTGCTTATCTATAGTTCTGGTTATGTCTGGTCTGTACCAATCTTTAGTTCTCAATACTTGTTTCAGTTTATGCTATAGTGTTTGTAAGTTGAAGGAGGAAGATTACATAAAAACCATAATCCAGCCTTTTGGTTTGATTGTTGGTATACACATGGAAATAATTGTTTTCAATTGACCATATTACATTGTTATATTTTTCCCATAACAGTAAAATTTATTCCAAAACATATATACATGTACATGTATTAAACAAAATCATGTATATAAAAACATTGATTTAAAAAAACAAACTTAAACAGATATTAAAACAATGATTTGGAAAAAATGGGGCAAAATTTTGCTTCAAACTTACTTTGCATTTAGTGAGTTCATTTTGTAACTCATCATACGCTGTAGGTAGTTCAGCTGTCAAGGTCAGTCTGGTGTCCTTTAACCAGGACAGTATATCATCAATCTCCCCCTCACACTCCTGCCACTGCTTTAACACACCCTCCAGATGTTTACATTGTTCCTCCAGCCTATTGTTTAGTTGGTGCCAGTGCTGCTGTAGTTGTGCTGTGCTGACTTTCAGTTGTTCTTTCGCTTTATTGTCACTTTTCTGTAACAAGGGTTGGGATTGGACTTGTATCTGCTTCAGGGATTCTTCTTGCATTTTAAACTCATTCTGCATGTTCTGTACAAACATAAATACATAAAAAGTTTAATTTTATTAGAAAAACACAATTATAGTTTACAATTTCTGTATTAGATTAATCTGAGTACATGTACAATATTTACAACATAAATGTACCATATGACCGAAGGATTGATTGATTGATTGATTGTTGTTTAACTTCTAGCAAGCAATATTCAGGACATTATGCATGAAGAAAGATTTAAGTCAGTTTTTTAATAAGATAGTAGTTGTAAAAGGATTTAGGATTAAATTTATCAAAACTGAAGTAGTTTTCCAGCTATATGGCAGCAACCAGATTTTTTGGTGGAGAAAGACAAAGAAACCAGAGATATAGATTCTGAGTACATGGTAAACATCATCACAACATGGTGAGCATGAAGTGCATCTCCTTGTTTTGCAATCCAACATATTAGCAATGTAGCCAGGAAATCTTGCTAATGCTAAAAATATAAAGGTAAAATAAATTTGCTTTTGAATCAACAAAACATGATTCAATCGTAAATATTTATAAGACAATACAAACAAACAAACAAAATCCAAACCTGAGCTTTCTCCAATAAATTCTTGACCTTTTGAAGAGAGACAGAATCAACATCAAATGCTGTCATTCCATATTCCTTATCGTTTAACCATTCACGAAGCTTCTCTGTCAGATCATTAAAGTCCCTCCATTGTTTGATTGAAGCCTCTATGATAGCCTTCCTTTGATTGGCTCTTCTGACAACACTCTGCCACTGTTCAGCCAATAAATGCAGCTTATTTTGAAACTCTTTTCTGTTTTCTACTTCTCCATCTTTCATCATTTTCTGACCATCACTGATGATGGCATGGAGAATTTGTTGTTTACTGTACATGTCCGACTCAAATTTCTATAAAAGTAAATTTTTGCATGTGATCAACAAATTTGACAAAAGAAATTGTCTTTGATAATTTCTATCAGCAGCTTTTGTAATTAGCGAGTAAGTGTATATTGTAGAAGCTGTTGCACTATTTCATAAAAAAAGTAGGCTGTTTTTTAATGACATACCATAGTAATTATATATATCTTGCAATGAATAACCGACAACATTATTGACAGTTTCCGTGCATGTCCAATGTTGTGCAATATACATGATGTCAATTTCATTCTACTGGTGATTTACTTCTTTCAATTTCAGATAAAAAAGTACTTCTGTTTATGAAAGTACCATTTGTTCTAAATGTTTTGGGGAAACAAAAAACTTCTGTTTGCATAATCAATGTTAAAATATCATTACCTCACATTTTCTCAACTGATTCATAAGTTCAATCAGATTGCCACCAATCTCTGTAGAAAGGTCCTGTTCAGTCTCAGCCAGGAATGTCATCCATGTGTCACATTTACCAGTGAAATCTTGCTGAACAAGCAAGGCACCCTGCAGATCCTTACATCTCTCCTTAGCTTCACTGTATAACTCATGCCACTTGTGATTCAATTCTCGCAAATTAACGGCAGTTGTCTCATCAAGGGCAAGTCTATAGCCAAGGTCATTCAAACTGTCAAGCTCGGTCATGTTGTCAGCAAATGCAGATGTTAATAGTTTCAGTTTCTCATGTCGACTTTGTAATACTAGGGTTTCAGATGTTTTGTTTGGTTCAGTTTCACTCAGGATATGGCCAGCATGGTTCACAAATGCAGTCACGGAATCATACAATGCCTTGAATCTCTGTCGCTGCGACAAATCACCCTGCAACATCTGTACTTGTTTTGACAAAATCTGTCGCAAAGCCATAACTCTTTGGTCCAGAGCAGAAAGACGTGAGGTGAGGTTTGTGATAGATGGTGTATCCATATTTTTAGTAATGGCATCACTCAGATGATAAAGACTAGATAATTGTGATTGGAAGTTGTCAAGATCTCGTTGCAGGGCCTGAAAGAAGATCAAAACAAGTCATGGTCAAAACTGCTTACAATTAAAAGGGTTCCAGAAGTTAAGCTGTGTATTTTGATCATTGTGCATGTCTTCTTAACATATTGCGATTCTATCAAGATCTGATTTATCACTTACTTTGCTCTCCTGTAAGCATTCATCTCTTTTGTTTGTGTCTTCTCGTATTGAAACCAAGTCATTACACAGCCTCTCTTTGGCATCAAGCCACCTCCTGGCTTTATTGTACTCGTGTTCATATTGCTGCCACTGTGTCAGACATGCCTCAAACATAGTCAGTCTGTCATGGAGATCTCGACACATGGTCTGCCATCTACAACAAAGATAAAAAATGAACACACTTTTTGATTTTCGGAGATACTTCATTTAATAACAACAAAATACAATTAGCAACCATACCGAGGACAACATTAAGACTTTTTATCTCTCAATTTTACTTACAATTATTTGGAAGGCTTAAAAAATTTAGCAAAATGTGCTAGAGGTTAAATAAAAACAATGCTTACCGCCCTTTAACATCAGACAAAGTTTTCTGTATATCCTGACTGGCTGGAGCTTCACAGACCTGCATTAACTGAGAACCTAGTGCCAAACACCTGTCATATTTGTGTGTGTTTTTATTAACATCCCCTTGGAGACCCTTAAAAGGATAAAATGATAACAAAAACTGAATTAAATAATTAATAGTTCTTAATTTTACCCCTCAAATGAGGACATTATAAGATATAATTATTGATAATGCTGGAGTTTTATAATTGCATTCATAAAATAAACAACAATATATTGTTTATAAAATGTTTGACATTAAACATCCAAAATTTGCATTTTGTTTGTAGTATTCTTTGTTACTGTGATTGTCTTTGTTGCTGTGATTGATTGATTGTTACTTAATGTCCAGCAAGAATTTTTCAGCTTTACTCATGAAATGTTCTGTATCTGTGTATTAATAGTCTATGATAAAAAAAGTTTATTCATCCAGTCACAAATATTTAAATCTGTCATTTTAACTCTAAATTATATAGCATTTTCCTTTAAATAATTACACTTGTTTTCCCATGAACAAGCCACATGGTCAATCACTGCAAAAGTAAGCTTAAAGTTTTTAAATAACTTCAATTACCTTCAATTTTTCCACTTGCATTCTTAGTGTAATGAGATCAGCACCAACATTTGTATATCGACTAAGACAGTATTCTGTCTCAGACAAGACCTGATTCACTGCTTGTAATTCTTTATGATAAGTATCCCACTGACTCAGAAGTTCATTTAAAACACTCTGAAGATCCTGAACTTGGTCATACAGGTGCTGCCATCTTTTGTTCAGGTTATCTAAGCTATGTTGAATGCTGCGTTGGCAACCAGGAGAATCATGACTTAAATCTACTAGCCGTTCTCCGAGACCTCTTGCGTGGTCAATTTCCTCTTCTTTGGCTTTAAGAGTCTGTTGCAGCAACTAAAATAAACAAGCATTATACAATTCAAACAGGTATGGAATTCTCCTTCATTAAAAGAAACCAAAATTTTTCTGTAATATGTTTAGCAGAATTTTTTAAATACTTGACTCCAATTTTGTCATTTTTGCCATTTTACCCCTTTAAAACTCTTCTTTTAATCATATTTTCTGGACTTCAAGCCCATGTGGACTAAAGATCTAATTGGCATTCCTCAATAGTAATAATCATTTGTTTAAGTAAAGAGGTGTCAACTTATACCCTGAAAGGAAATATTTTTTTTTCATATTTTACACACTAAGGAAATGTTTTTAAAGACAAAGAATTAATTACAAAGTTTACCTTGCATTCTTTAAGCGTCTGCTTAACACTGACTTCATGTCCAATAAGACGATAATGTTTGACCTTGTCCTCCTGATCTTGGAACCAGTCCTGTAATCGTGCCAGACAGGATTCATACTCCTCCCACTTCTTCTGGAGCATTTCAAATGTTCTGAGCTGTTCATTCACATCATGACTAAGCCCTTGCCATCTTTTGTTCAAAGTGCCAAGTCGTTCGGCAAAGTCTGTTTTATCAGAGGATATGTATGGTATAGACTCGGATTCTTGGGAACCAGTCTGTAGTGATGACTGGTTTACAAAGTCAATAGTTAGCTGTTTATTCTGTAATTCTATCTTAAAGTCCTAAAATATCATGAAAAACTTGTTTGTATTTTTAATTGAATGACTGCTCCACCTTTAAACTATAATTGATAAATATACACTAATTGTGTATTTAATGTTGTCTACATTTATACATTTCATTGGGTACTCTTAATGTCATCTCTGTCCTTTTATTTTGTTGTCACCATAATTTTTTTCATATGAATATGATGTTGTGTTTCAAATGAGTTGAACTGTATATTGTATATGTACATTTGGTCAACATGTAGTCACATTCAACTGAAAATAATCTTAAACAAGTGTGGACTGTGAGCACACTCACAAAGGGAGACCCTTGCTTTGCTTTCAAGTCCAATTATCTCCCCTTAATGATATCCGAGGTCAATAAAAATCCTTCATGCACTTCTACATATAATGTACTTCCTTTATGCTAAGTTTCATTTAATTTCATCAGGCGGTTTAGGAGGAGTTGCGCTTACAATGGATGTGGACAGCGGGACAGACAGACAGGGTGATTCCTATATACCCTCCCAAACAAGTTTGCGGGGGGTATAAGAAATATTGACTAATAAGAACATTTTGATTGTGATGTTAGATTTAAGGCACTTTAGGGTTCAAATATTAAAAAAAACCCCAAAATTATATTATAAAAAACATTTTTAAACATGTTATAAACAACATTAAAGTGTTGTAAAAAAAAATAGCTCTTGTATTTTGTATTCAGCTTGAGACAGAGAAAATGCTCTGTACAGCATTTCATTTCCCCTGTCTCTAAGCCTCATAATTCATGGTTTATTTGTCAACAAAAAACTAATATTGTATAAAAATCACGTTGACAAGTTCTTTTGACATTCATAAACTTTTACAGAAAAAACTGTTGCCAGTACATGCATATATAGATAAATGATAGGTAAACTAGTTCTTTGAAGTGTTTTATTGTTAACTAAAACACTTACTACTTTATTCAGCTATTATCATCATATGTCTTACCACACATAATTTACCTTGAATTTTTTCAGAGAAATTTCTATATCTGCCATATTTTTCACAGATTTTGATTTTTCCTGTCTGACCGCCTCCTCCATTTCATTCAGCCATGTTGCGAGTTCAGTCAGAGCTTGACGTGATGGCATAAGGTCCATCTGAGCTTGATGTAGGTATTCCTCCGCCTTATTGATGTCGTGTTCTAACAATCCCCATTGTTCCTCCAACCATGTCATGTTCCGTTCCAAAGCTGATGTATTGTAGGTCTGGTTTTCTGCCAGCTGTTTACCAACAAACATTATTTTGCTCTTCAGACCTTCTTGGTTTTCAACATCCTTTCTGAATTCCTGTACAATAGTTAATTATTTAAATTCATCTATGAAAAATATACTACAAATGCTTCGAAACACCAATAATAATTAACTACCAGTAGTTTTCTTAAAATATTGTTCCTGTTTTTAATGATAAAAATAAAATTTTATTTCCCGAGTCCAAATTTTCTGACAATGAAGAGACAAAAAACCTAATTTGTTCAATATTAACACAAAAACACTCAAATGACTGGGCAAGATTTACTCTCTAACCAAAATAACACTCAAATGACTGGGCAAGATTTACTCTCTAACCAAAATAACACTCAAATGATTGGGCAAGATAAACAAAAAATCACCTGATTTTGGCATGTATTATCCCTAATGCAGAACAACCCTATTTGCATAATCTTTTGTACCTTGTTATTAAATCATTCAAACCTGTAAAAGTATACAATTACTTACCAATAGTTTGTCATTTTTGTTGCGTATGGTGGCAATACTTTGTTGATCTTTGTCAGACAGATGTTTTATATCAGCTAGTTTCATCTTAGCTGTTAAGAGCCAAGTTCTCAGTACAGCTGCTTCAGCTTCAAAAGCTTGTAGTTGTTCTCCTAGTTTCTCTGTCCTATAAATGTATAAAAAGTATAGATATTTTTTGCTTCCATATATGCTTATATCATGGCAGCACATTTTAGTAATACAATATTAAACCTTAAAAATTAATTTAGCTCCTTAAATGCCTGTGAGGTAGTTTAAAAACCTTATTTTTTGTCACAGTAAGTATTACAAATCAGTAAATACAAGATATTTGTAAATCCACTATGATATTATGTTAGTTAAACAAAATATTGGAACATCTTTCTAAAAAATATGACAGGTTTTAGATTTGAAACTTATATTCCAAATGGAATAGGGAAATAGATATCCCATATAACATGAACTAAAACTGTCTACCTCTTGAGTTCCAGTGACAAAGCTGTGTTCAGGCTGACCCATTTTTCTGCAAGCTCTGTTACTTCTGCCTCCAACGCTGGGCAGTTCAGACTGTGAAGAAGTTGCTTCCCTTTATCAACTACCTGGAACACTGTTGGTTTCTCATCAGTTAATTCTCGCTGAAGTCTCTGATAGGTAGTAATTTTCTCCTGAATTGCTATAATAGAATCATCACTAGCAACTGGTCTCGGCATCTGACGTTCTATGTCCTCTAGGAATCCTGTTAACTGGTCATGTTTTTCAGACAATTCCTGCCATTGACGTACCAATCTTTCTAGTTTTTGACCATGTAAACTGGCTTTGTCTAAGATGACATATGTGAGATTGTTGAGTCGTGTATGCTGGGAGAGATGGGACTGCTGGGTATTTTTATCACACTGTTGAGACAGGGTGTCTAACATGGCTCGGTTTATCTCAAGATCACTGAAGAAATCCTACAAAAATAAGAATTGCCCATTTAAAAATTTTGTTTAAGTGAACACACAGCACTTAAAGGTTTAAAAAAGAACCTTTAAAATAGCAAAACTCACAAACACTTTCTCTTTCTAAGTGTTGGAAATACATATAACTTACAAAGTGTAGAAAGTACACATATGATAACAGCCTCTTAATTATTTGTGCATAGTGGAAACAATTAACATTTTTTGCTCTCACTTAGGCACCAAGTTTCGTTGAGTAATATGAGACCCCTTAAAATGACCGGAATAATTTCAGCTATATCACATTAAATTTTCGCAGTGTCTTGTCAGTAAATTTTTTTTTGCTAATTTAGAAACCCCGAAGGATACCCAAGGTACTCAAGGAAACTCACAAACAACATAAAATAGTCCAGAAATGGGCTTTCCACAATCAGCCAAAACAGCCAATACATTAAATAAATTATCTAAATAAATTTATTTATAAATTCAATATGAAACTGCTTTTTAAATACAGGTAAAATATCAAAATTCCATTGAATAATAAATCCACTGACTATGCTACAGTTCGGCAGAGCCAAAGAACTAATTTCCTCTCCTTCAGCCAAAGTTCATTTACAGAGCTGTTGTCATATAATATACATGTACAAAATGTAGGAAATACACATAATCTAAGTGTAGGAAATACACAGACAACTTATAATATAGGACAATTTAAAAAACCCATCATTTTTTAATCAATATAATTAAAATGAAATCTTTCACTTGCTCGCCCCTTTTTGGTACCTTCACAGTGACAATAACAAAGCGGGGGAGGAAGTAAAAGATTAAATTTTAATTAGACCATTTTTAAAATAATTTTTTTATATCAGTATCACTCTGTACATGGTTTTTACTTTAAAGGTGGTGTTGTGATGTAATTGCCTTAGTATTAATTTTCCTTGCATCCACATTGTAAATAATAAAGCCAGACCCTTTTCAATTGGTAAAGGAGGACAACACAAATTTCCAGATCCATAGTCTATATCAGTGAAACTAACATTTACTACAATGAAGATGCTGTTTTTGAAACATTTACATTTAAAACACCAGTAAATATGGTATTCATAACAGCTGTAGTTTTACTTTCATTTGTTTACAGAATCTGAACCTCAGTGACAATACAGAGGCTTAGGGGTTGTAAAGGTGAATGTAGTTAGTCACCTTCTATTTACCACATGACTTTTAACAATGAGCTTGTGGGTTCCAGTCATACTGGGGCAGTATGAGCTTGACTCCACCTAAATTGACTGAATTGCCAGTTGTCCTCTAAAGGACTGTGGTTTTCACCTGGTACTCTGGCTTCCTCTCCCAATAAGAACTTGACAACATAATACAGCTTTTAATTTCTGAAAGTGGCATTAAAACCCATTCAAACAAACAATTAGTGACAATACATACTTTGTGAGCAGCCAATTGTTGTTTAAGTTGATGCAGGTCCCTAACATTAATTGTCTCGGTCTTCAGTTTTTCGTTAGCTGTCTCCAAGAACTCAGCATAGTCCTGTAAGAGTTTCTCATACTGATCCTGTACGGAGACAGACTGCAATAGATCTGCCTTCTTATCCATTACCTAGAAAATATAAACCATTAATGTTAATCTTAAATTCAACAACAATTCTATGCCGCTAAGGTTTCTCCATGTAATATAAATCAGTTCTAGATTTTTACTATTAAATTTACTATAATTGTTGTTTAAAATTAATACTTGTTTAACAGGGTATAAATTTAATTAGATAACAGTTTTTAAGAGTTCTTTGAAAATACATTTAGGAATCTTGTAAATTTAACTTACAAAATATATATGGTAGCACATACAAATATAAGATATCATATAAATGCATCTTATTAACTTACAAAGATATATTGAAAGTTGAATTTTTGTTACCTTAGTCTTGTCTTATTAAGGACTTTTGAAAAATACTCTTTTTGTTTACCTTCTGTTGTAATTCCATGTAGTTGGTCTGTAATGCTTTGATTTCAGTGGGATTAATCATTTTAGGAGCTACTTCAGATAACTCAGCACCCCTCTGCCTCAGATCTCTAAGTTGAGCTTCACAGGTCTTCAACTGGGTCTCCATTTTCTAAGAAAATAAAATGGTTACATTGAAAGAAAATATCACTTAGGTCTATATGTATAGTGATTTGTTCATCTTATATTTGGTAGTAGTATTATAAGGAATATGCTTTCAAGTTGTATTACATGTACTAGTACTGGCATTTAATGAAAATTTTCATATTAAAATACCAAAATGGTTATCCCTGAATTCCCCAATGAGACAACCATTCACAGTTAATGCAAATTTAAGTCCCATAATATTTCTCACTAAATGGGTATTTATTATGATGAATCATATAAAGAGTCTCTATTTCAACAGAAGAGGCCTTAATGAATATTAAGGTATAAATATGTAAAAACAACAAAAATGAAATATATATTTTTAAGATAAACTATACAACTAAATAAACTTAAAAAAATAAAGTTTTATTGTTTAACCAACTACCATAGCAACATTAGATATTAAAGCTCAAATGCAGCTAACATTTGTCTGAAAAGTTAGGGACTGTTTTTTTGAAAAAAAAACCATTTACCATTAGACTTAATAAAAATTACAAATAGAAACAAAGACTAGAGTTTTCATGTTATAAGCTGAAACCATGCAGCATTGAATATTGTTGTCGTTCTTGAGAGGAAGGTTTGAAAATTGCTTATTATTAAATAGCAAAATAAAAAAAAAAATTAATATTAAATGTACTTTTTTTAATTGTTCCTTTGGTTTATCTGTTTATCCAATCAAATGACAGTTTTATTCCAGTTCAAGAAGTTGGGGTTTCATGTAAATTATTTCATTCATAGCAAGCAAAGGAAAGGCAACATGCTGTGGAATTTTCAAACCATATATACCCTTTTTCAAACACATGCTGCTGATGTAGAGGAAAAGCCAAACCATATAAGGCAAAGGAAGGCTTTTTATTTTTGTTCATACTGTCTGGAATTATCAAGTTTTCTACTTAAAACTAATTTCTAAAATAAGTCTCTTTGAATTTCACATACAGCAATCTTGCCATGTTAACACTATTTTTTTATATTTTACTGGATTTTTATAATTTTATCATGCATTTTATTCCTAATTGTATATACTGAGGAAGGCTGCCATGCTTCTTTTTCAACATCTAGTGAACGTTTTACTCTGAGCAAATCTTGTTCAATGACAGTGACTTTCATTATTACATTCGGATACATGTACTATTAGAAAGATGCATACAGTAATATATTTTTAAACCATACTTTGTATATATCATGCAGGGATATTTTTTTATAAAAAAAAATCAGTAGATGACAAGATTTGCTCTATACTGTGTCAACAACATTGAATCCTGTTACCTGAATACGTAAAACAGCATCCTAGTACAAATATTGTATTATTTGTTATAAAAAGGAATTAAATAACATTGCAGAATATACAAACAATCTAATAATAAAAACAACATCCTATAATTTGACATGAACACGTGTCAAAACATACTAATAAATCATATAATTTATTATGAAAAGGGAAAACAGCCTCCTATATGTGTCATTTATTAAACAATGTATAAATGGTGAACTTCTTCCTGGTATAGAATAGTATAATGTGCAACAAAAAGGATAAAACAGCATCCAAGTATAAAGTGCATTTTATGCTATAAAAGGACTACACAAGAATTGCTGGTAGGAGTTAATATCATGCCAAGATACCAGTTCATATGCCCATGCGTTTACATGTAACAAACTGAAAATAAAACTTCTTAACAATTGCATTCATAAGAAATTATGCTTAGTTGTAATATCATATAAAATAAATATGTTTAGTACTAGAATAATTTCTCAATGTATTTCATCCAAAGTTGTTGCTATACAAATGTACCTGCATATGGGAAACCAGTTCATCAAGTGGAGCAGACGGACTTTGGGAAGACATTGAGGTCCTGATGTCTGCCAACTTCCTCTGTAAACTTTGTACCTCATCCTGTAATATTGACTATTCTTATAAAAAATTCACCAATTATGTTTTAATAAACCAGTTATTTTCTCCTTTATGTAAAAACAACTTTAGATGGACATGAAGTCAAGCTATATTGCCTACTAATGATTTTGATTTATAATTATTTTGTAAATAATTTTCTTTAAATAACATATATTGGTTTCATGTAGCAGACTACAAGTAAATACCCTGTATTCTTTCCATTTACGATCTGCATGCCTAAGTTTTTCTCCTTGTCGTTGAGCTTGGCTCTCTAACATCTGGACCCTTTCATTTAAATTTGCCAAACTACAGGAAACCAGTTCCTGTGATTCTCTAGTAGTAGAGGTAAGTAAATCCTGAGAATTTCTGGCCATAGCTGCTATTTCATTTTGTAATGATTTAATGTCTCTCTGTAATGCCTGTAAATATGTAAAAATATTCTCAAGAATTTTATAATGCAATTTGCATAAAACACATATTCAATGATTGATTATTGTCTTATGTCCAGCAAGCAATACTTCAGCTATATTCATGATGTTAAAACATATTCAGACAATGTTTGTCTTTGCAAGCAAAATTAATTAAAAAACATATTTAGGACTTTTGTCAATAAAAGAAGCCACTAATTAACAATATGTCAGTGTCAGAATTAAGGAAAAGTACAGTTTTTATTACAGGGTTTCAAAGTTCATAAGTTCTATTAATTTTTTTAAAGTTCAATCTTAGTGTCATTTAAATGGGAAACAGATGATGCCCATTTTTACCTCGTTTTCTCTAAGTTGCTGATGAGAATCTTTGTCACTGTCTGGAGACATGATTTTCTGTTCAGCTAGATCCAACCATTGAGAAATAGTCTGCAATGCATCTTGGTACCTCTGTTGATAATCCAGAGCCTGATCTAGTCTTAGTTGCTTGTCTTCAACCTGTGCATTTAATTGTTGCCAAAGGTTATTGAGTTCATCAAGGTTATGTCTAATGTCCTTCAACTGACCCTGTGTATCTGTTGGTGACAACCAACTAAATCCTTTACCTCTACGCTCCTGAAATATGTAAGCAATAGTACAGTGTATTGCTTAGTTTTTCTGCAGTCAAGTACAAAAAGCTTTTAAAGACTACTGTTCAATTTTTCACAGCACAAAAAATTAATTATGCAAAATATATTTGTCCTTAAATTTTAGCCCAATACAAAAAACATTTTGCAAAAGTATGAAAGTTGTGACAATTGTTAGTATTACTATGACATATAACCAAATATAGTTTGGGTACTTTTTATGTAGAAAAGATGTGTATGTTTCATAATTTCTATATTAATAACATGGAATTTGAGGCTATTTCAGGTTTTCTTAGTTTAAAAGTCAGTTACCTTTGAACCTTGACCTCTGAGAAGTTCTTCTAACTGTTCCTTTTTCAGATTCAGCTCTTCATTTAACTCTTGCCACCTGTGAACCAGTTCTTCTTCACTTATGGGTGGAACAACAGGTAGGATTGGTTCCCTGGACTGGTATGATGGAGCATCAGTAGAAAGCTGTTGAACCAGTTGTCTA
This sequence comes from Limnoperna fortunei, assembly GCA_944474755.1. Lineage (NCBI taxonomy): Eukaryota > Metazoa > Mollusca > Bivalvia > Mytilida > Modiolidae > Limnoperna > Limnoperna fortunei. The sequence goes on from OX104113.1 coordinate 63,858,790, forward strand.
TGCTCAGTCAGGTCTGATTTTAATTGCTGCAATTAAAGTATAATCATATAAGACACTTTTAACAAACAGATAACACAATAAATGGCCATGTTTACTGCCAAAGACATTGCTTGGTGAACATCTAAAGTACAGATATGTAAACAGTTTTATGCCAATAACAAATAGTTTTATTTCTCATCAGTTCGATTGTTTGATTGATTGGTGTTTAATGCCACTTTCAGCAATTTTTCAGCTATATCATGGCGTTTTAATTGGGGGAGGAAGCCGGAGTACCCGGAGAAAACCCCCTCATTAGTTGGCAAATTCCTGTTGTGTTAATGTGATCTTTACCATTGTACAGAAATTTCATTTCCCTAAGAATAGTCATCAGATATGAAACATTAATATAAAGTATACACAATTTTATTAAGCCCTACTAGCTAGAGACCAGTAGATCAATTCACAAAGTGTTTCAGGACTCCACTAGTCTGTCATAAGGTGATCACATGGCGAAAAATAGGTAGACAGGTAAAATCAGGTGGTATTGACTGTAACTTATCAAGGACTAATGGGATTTATTAATACTGGGTAGTACAACTGTGTCAAAACCCTGAAACATTTGTGTCTGTTTTGTAACAAAACCAATATATGTCAGGCTACAACATATTCAATTTATAAAACCATATTCATTTATATTATACAAAAATTGTTTTAGTACAGGTACAGGCATTTCTTGGAACAAGGCAGGTAATTCACAGAACAGGAACAGGTATTTCCTGGAACAAGGCAGGTAATTCACAGAACAGGAACAGGTATTTCTTGGAACAAGGCAGGAAATTAACAGTAAAAAAAACCAAAAAAACTAAAACTGTCAATGACTTTTTGTGTTAAAATTAAGTTACAGGTACGAAGATAATTCACAGACATTAATTCTATACAATGCACTACCAAAGGGGAGATTACTCCTTACTCTGTAGCAGAATTAATTTACTGTAAATTTAAGTAATTTTACCACAACCAAGAAAACTTGCAATTATCATTTGTAAAACTGCATTAAAATCAATAGTTGTTCTACTGTGAATTTCATAACAAGTCTGCCTGCTTCTTTATATTATGAACACCTAATCAGTAAATGGCAACATATCACTTAAATTCTCATATCTTGCACTCAAAGAATATAAATACTGTGTTTTGAACACTTCTTGATTTTGATACTAACAGTAATAAAATGGATTTGTTATACCCTGAGAGATTTTCATGCATGCCAAATAAACATAATAAAATACATGTATAACATTATCACCATTTATATTGAATTCAGGATCTTAACAGTTAAACAACTTATAACTATTTTTAACATAATTGCATTGGAGCCCCTCCCCCTGCTTTTTAAGAATAGGCATGGTCTATTGCTAATTATGGTCTAGTTTCTATGTATCGCCTTATATGGTTAGAAAATGCACTCATTGCAGTACAGCTTGTTTATAGTGGGGTTCATTGCTCTACTGATACAGCATAAGGGTTGTTATAAAAACACTTTCAGTTGTTTACTTATGACAATAATAATATAAGAATCAATATATTCTCCTTTAAAACCATCGTAAATTTTGACAGTTCTTAAAACGGCTATCAGTAACTATATAAATACAATACCTGTTGAAGACTTTGATGATCTTCAGGCATTATCAGAGTTTCTATTTTTGGAGGTACCATGGATAACTGTTTAGTGTCAGCCACCCAGTTTTGTAATTTTTTCACTTTCCTTTCATAATCATCCATTTCCTTTTGTCGTTTTTCACTCTCTTTAATGGCAGCTCTAGTTGGACCTTGTTTTTCAATTGCAGCTAGTTTAAGATTTCCTAACTGGGTTTGAAGATTAGTTAACTGTGAGCGTAATTTCTCTGCATTGGCTGGCGTTTCTTTCTCACACAAAGCATCACACTGCACAGCCAAATCAGACACCAGTTGAAGACGATTGTTCAACTCCTCTTGGAGTGTTTGGTTGTCGTTGAGGTATTGACGAAGAGATTGAACACTGTCAGTGGGAAGGGGCGTGGCTGCCTGTCGGATTTTCATTTCTTCTAACCACTCTTCTAAGTCTTTTAAGTGCTTTTTATAAGCTGTTAGTGAAATCTCATGTTTCTCTTTGTCTTTCACTGCATTCTAAGTACAAAAATTCACTCATTAACAAAAAATGTCATTGATGCCATGTTCTTTCAGTTTTTTAATTTAAATATAATGTAATTAAAAATTTTTATTTGTAATAATAAAGAAAACCATGACTTCTCATTGCAAAAACTTTCGTCATTTTTAAAAAATGACTTCTACCTAAGAAATGTATCCAACTTACAATAAAACCCCAAGGCATTTCACCTTTTATCATCTAACTCTTACCTGGAGTTGCTTGCCCTTGGCTTCTGCCAATGCTTGTAGGTTGTCTACCCTGTCAGTTAACATGGTAAGAGTAGCCTGCATTGTGTTATAACCCTCTGGGTCAGACATCTCAACAATTTGACGTCCCCTCTCCCTGACTCTGGCTATATCCTCCCTAATGGATTCAATATCAGTCAGAGATTCCTGTAAAAGATATTTCTTCTGGATGACTTACTCCTGCATCCATTGCTATCTTTCTTATTTGCTTATTAATTTATCAATGAAATTGATAACATTACAGATTACAAATTATTTAGTGGATTTTGCATGAATACACTTTTTTGTATCTGATTATTAGAGCAATATAAAATATTCATACATTGTCAGAAAGTATATTTGTGTTTAATGGCATTTTCAGCAATTTTTCAGCTATCTCGTGTTGTCCAGTTTTTATTGGGGGAGTAAAGCCGTAGCACCCGGAGAAAACTCCCGACTTGCTGTAGGAAATTGGCAAGCCTTGTCAATTAAGATTGGAGGGGAGTACAGCCTGCTCGCCGTGAGAATCAATCCCACAATCTCATTGTTGACAGACCATGTGATCAATAGTATACAAACTACCTTAACCACTCAGCCACCGAGGCCCCTGCAAGCCTGAAACAGGTCTAAATGCAAGGCTTTGTTAGTTTTTATCCTACAAAGATGAAGATCTTCTTATATAGAAAAAAAATTTCTAGCCAATTTATGGATGATAATATTCACACATCATCAAGTGATACCAAGATATCACAAACAAATATAGTATTAGACAACATCAGAAAAGGCAATCCAGTGATCACTGAAATTTGTTAATTTGTAAAACTTTTTTAGTTAAAATTTCTAACATTTTTTGTCAACTGATGACCTTGAACATTGACAGAAATTCCCCAGCATCAATATTCTTCTTCCACATTTGTTATGTAATCAAATCCTAAAGTTTCATTGAAATCAAATGTAAAGTTTGTGAGTTATTGTACGGAAACTTCTTTTTTGTAAAAATTTCTTACATTTTTTACCACTATGACCTTGAAATTTCGCTGATTTCCCATAAAATTGATAGGCTTCTGATCCACCTAATAATAAACTATATCTCAAAGATTCATCGAAATTAAATGTAACCTTTTTGAGTTATTGTCCAGAAATAATATATATTATTTTTGTAAAAAATTTTAACATTTTTTTGCAACTGTGACCTTCAAATGAGAAGGATTTCCCCCCAAAATCGATAGGATTCTTACCCACCTGATATGTAACAATATCCCAAAGTTTCATTGAAATTGAATGCAAGCTTTTTGAAATATCATCCGGAATCTAAACTTGAATGGACAAAGCGAGAGACAGACGTTTGACGAACAGATGGATGGATGACCAGACATGAGGACCACTATATACAACGGACTCTCATCGAGTGGGGGAATAAATATCGTTTGAAGTGAGGACAAGGGTACCAGGAAAATTAATTTGTATACATTTATTGTGCAGCAAATTTGATGACTTCGGATAAAAGAATAACTTGCATTAAAATCTAATTTACTGTTGCAATCAATATAAGGTTTTTTTAATTTCTTTTATCCTAATTTCATTAAAGTTTGCTTATCAAGCTAAAGCATATATGTTAGAGTAAAGTCTATATTGGTAGCAAATATCAGAAACAAATAAAGATTTAGGTATATCTTCGATTTCTATAATAAAGTTTTGACTTAAATGGTTGGCTAATTAAAATGATATAAATTTCTATCCACAAAAGGAAAAATTCCCTTTTTTAACATTTTAATAAACAATTACGTCATTGTGCCAAATTTAATGTACATTCTCAAACTTAAGTGCAAACAAAACATTTGATTTCAAATTACCAAAATACAAATTTTAAATTTAAATGACATTCTTAGCACAGTTCAATATCAAATTGATTTTACAAAAGGTTTACAGTTCTACAAATTCCAGAGTAAACACTGTACAAATTCTTCTGTTAGTATCGTAATTGTCTGGGTACTTGTAAAGTACTTTAAATTTTGTAAAATAAAAACAAATACTCAGAATTTAAATTCTAAGTTAAACAATATGACATGTGACCAAATTATCTGATTTAGGGTATCGTTTCATCTATGTCAGTCATAAAACAATTGAACAAGCAGTCGTCATTTAAATTAAACCACCCAAATCTCTCAAGGGTATGTTTTGGCCCACTCCAACCCAATACACAACTCTTGTTTTAGTGTACTGGAAATTTAAAGTGAAAGGAAATCTTTTTCAGAAGCTTGTCACAACATGATTTTCCTTTATATTTTTAAATGTTCCTTTTTGCTGATTTAAACAAACAAGGCAAAAAATTTTTTTTTAATTTTTTAAATTGTTTATATTATATCTTTGTATACATGTATTATTAAGAAAACTAAAACAAAAATTAAAACATTTCAAAGTATGCTGTAATAATTTATTCCTTTTACTTTGAAATTTGCAGACCCCATTTTTTAATATCATTTTTAGCAAAATAATATAAATGTCTTACTTTATAGTCCTTTAATTGTCTATCCAGATCCATCAGAGATGAGGGGTAGGTCCGGGCCAGTTTACTCTGGGTCCTTTCCATTTTTAGTGTTACATCCTGAACTGACTGCTGGTACCTTTCCTGCTTCTGCAGTGCCACCTGGAGTTCATGTTCTCTTGCTCCAAGCTGTTGCGAAACAAGTTTAGCTCTAAAAACTGCAGATGCACCGCTTGGAATATTGACTTTATTTTTCAAAGAGCTTAACATATTTATTTTAAAATTTAATTCCACCTGACACATTTACAATATTTGCTCATGGTATTGAGGCTTTATCCATCATAAAAGTCGATTCTATTTACAATATAACTCTTTCATCTAAATTGTATTACAAGAAATGTTTTAAATATATCTAATGATTTTCTATCCATGATAAGATTCTCTATAGAATTAATGATTAGAACAAATAGTCAAACATTCCTTTCCATAATCATCATATCTATGTCAGGAATTAAACCGAATCTCTTTGAAGTAGTGAAAATCCCAAACATGATGACATCTTGAAAATTATAGGTAATATTGATACTACAGTGAATGGAAGCCCATAAATATAATTTCTGAAAATTACCATACTCATATTTATAGATCAATATACCCTACTGGCTCCTCGTCGGGAGTGAAATACCATTTATTACAACTATTAAGTCATTCGATGGGGTTGAATTTTTAATAAATCTTTAACCTGACCATACTTTGGCAAATTCCCCAAGTATATACAATTTAATCATCACCTGAAAGTTCCGTTAGAACCGTTAACTCATTTTCCTTCTCAATAAGCATACATATTGAATAACACATCACTGCTGAATCAAGAACTTTAACACGTCACAGATGAATAGATTGAAAAAGGTCTATTCAGTATGTCAAAATAAATCGCCAATAATTTATTTAAATTTACAAGAATAGAAAAATCAACAGATATGCTAAAACGTACTCCAAATTAATTGAAAGATATGCTAATTCCTTTCTAACATAAGAAGGTAAAAAATAAATAAAAAAGAAAAATATTAATATGAGCATAACCTACCAAATTAAGAAAAGTATTAAATAATCAAATGATGTAAGTTATAAAATAAATTTTATATAAATATATACACCTTTTTATATGCAATCAGAACGAAGTTGGAATAATTCCAGGTTCTAAGCCCAGTAACAGAAATTTCAATGAAAAGAATTTTGCAAACATATCACCTTATCAATTGCGTACAAATAAATTCTCTTTGTATAATACAAAATGTATGCTTAATAAAAGATAAACTTTAGACATTTTTATCAGGTGAGGTTTTGCCGTGTTTATTAAATTTGATTTGATTGTATGAAATGTGCAAAACTTGCATCTTTTCATTGCAAACAAATCTTCTAAACTGTCCATTTACCAGCAGATTTTTAGGTACATATTTGCGATTTGAATATTAATTAATGTAAACAAAAAAATAAAAAATATGTCTGCACATACATTTCTGCTTCTGAATCAAATCTATTTATGCATTGATAAAATGTAGAAAAAAAATTTTGAATCTGAAAAATAAAAAAAGCACAATTTTTGCAAACTAATTTAGACTTGGATACAAAATGTGCAGTTTAAAAAATAAACACATTGTAAAGATTTACCATTAATTTTCAATCTACATCTTGCAAATTTGTTATATTGTGTGACTACTTTTGCTGTAACATCACACGTGTACTACTATTTTTAGTAAGGTCATGTGACCAAGTACCTGTTGTTGCAGTGTGTTCCAAGAGGTATTCAATAATGTAATATCTCCAAATTTAGGCTTTAGTTTGGCACCAAACGATGCACTTCTCTCCCTTGATGGTCCCATTAATTGTGGTTCTAGCAGATTTGGAACACTAGCTGACACCTCCTGGATATAACAAGCACCATATATAGAACAAACAACTTTTGTAGGAAAAAAAGTACCAAAAAGTATAGAAATTCAAATTCCTGAGCTTTTTGATAAATTGATTGAATTCTTGGAATGACAAAATATTTGCTGTTTCACATCCTAATTTTTGACCTCAAGTTTTTTGTTTAAACTACCACAATTTCAAACAATCTATTTAAATATTTTTAAAATAATTTTACGAAACAAAGCAATTTTAATTATTATGCACAAAAGTTGTTTGTTCTGAAGTAAAAAAAAATATGCAGCAAACACAACAGCAATGCTAAATATAGCCACAAACCACACATCAAACCGTGCTTTCACGCTACAGTAATAATTAGAAATAACCAACCCATTGCCCATAACTAAGTGTTAAGAATCTGTTTAATAACCAAACTATTATTTTTATTTTATTTTTTTAAGGTGCATTTGCAAATATCTCTCAATAGAAGAGAATAATAGGTTGAAATGTTTTAAAAAATGGAGTAATGTTTTTTGTTTTTTAATTGTTTTTTTTCAAATTAAAAAGCAACAGAAAAGGTAAGAGAAGTAACTACATGTATTTAATGCAGAATGTGCATGCCAAACTTAAAAGTCTTATAAACAAAACTGCACATGCAATAAGTTTAAATTGAACATCTAACATAATCTTAGATTTACCATTTCTGAGAAAGGTTTTAAACTCTGACTAGGAATATTTCTGTGAAGGGTCATGCTGCCAGCTGGACGTGGTTGGGAGATCGAAGACATCTGAACTGGTTCATGGTGTTGTTTATTGATTTTCTCTTGTACATGAAAAGGTGATGATGGCCTTTTAGAATCCATTTGGTCAAACAGACCTGGATAGTTTTCCACTGTGATATCTGTGTCATCAGATCGTCCAGAAATGCTTTCTGGTTCATCGTGACGCTGACCTATTTTATCTGATGATCGTCCAGCCTTACTAGAACGCATTGTAGATGTAGAGAAATCTGCATCTGATACAGACCTCTGTGTCATATTGAAAGAACTTCCAGGAGAAACAAAAATACCACTGTCTGGACCAGATCTGTCTGCCTCCCCGTGTCCAGCCACTGCAACTTTCAACGATGGCAAAGAGGAAGGATATTTATATCCCATTTGAATCAATTTTTCCACCATCGCTGGCCGCATACCAAGACTTCTTTCACTCAAGTGCTTACTTTTTTCATTAATGTCATTAATTTTGTCTTGGTAGGATTTGATTTGAAATGCAAGTGCCTGAAATTAGTACATGTATAAGCAAACACCATGCATCCTAAGACATCTGGCATAACAAATATCTTTTCCAAAATAAATATGTTTATATTAAAATATTATATTCATATTTATTAATTATATCTTTTACTATTTTTTAACTGATCAAGATATTTTAATTATGTTTTTTTTGGGGGGGGGGGGGGGTGGGCAATAAATTTACTGATGTTAATTGTGACATTACTTACAAATTGGGCTTGAAATATTAGTATTTATTGCAAGAATGTGTTCTTTTAATATTAAACATATCTGTTTACATTGGAACATTTTCTGATTTAAAGGGACATAATTCAAATTAAAAATTTAGAAAATTCTATAGAAAAAGAAGTAAATGCTACATGTATACAAATTCTAAATTTCATGCAATATCACATTCCTTACAACTTTGTTCATTCAGCATTCTAAATAATTCAACAAAGAGTTTACAAATGATGCCATTTTCATGTCAAAAGCATACAAATGCCACCATGCACATGCTCTTTTTTTCAGTAATTTAGTTCGTAAATGAGAATGAGATCAAGAAGTAAAAATTCTAAATCTGTACATAAAGGATTTAAATTTAAACAAACAAACACACAATAAAATAAAAAACAGAGTAAATATGTAAAAAATATATACTATTATACATGATGTGCCATGGAAATTTTGTTGTCACTATTCAATGCTTTTAATATGTAAAAATGTCTACTTTTATTGACTGCTGAACAGCAAGCAACAAATTGTGTGAAATCTTAATCTTCTTTCAAATTAAAAAATTTTTTTAAACAAATAAAAGTATTACATTTAAGCATTTCACTAATGAATTTCCATGGCAACATAATTTACATATACTGGTACTATTAATGAGCTCAAACTACAGCACAGAGAATAATAGAACACTTACATTATGCTCAGCAATCTGTTTCTTCAGTGTGTTTACATTAGCAGCCTGTACTGGAGCACTGAGAAGCTTGTCCTGAGCTTCAGTGATAGCAGATGACAGATGACGTATGTCCGATTCATACTGTTCCTGTTGGACGATGGCCTCCTGTAATATTTCACATTGTTCCCGTGCCATCTGTTGAAGCTCTGTCATTTCTGTGGACAGTCCTGCTTCAGGCTCCTCCCCACTTATGTTTTTCAGTTCTGATTGTTTTTGTTCCACTAATAATGCTTTGCCTTTGTGGCTATCAATGTCCTCTAAAATTTTCTGTTAAAAAAAAAGAGATGAAAAAGTTTTTTTTTCATTCCTCAAACATTTCAAATAAGTATCAGTTTTATTCTATAACAATAAACAAATTTTTATGAATTATATGAATATTTACATAGTTACAATAAAAACAAACAATTTTTTAAACACATCTCACTAAAGTGATACAAATGAAATTTTTAAGCATTCAAATAAATAATTTTTATCTAAAAGTTATATATGTATTGACCTCTTGTATAGCAAGTTGTTCTTTTAGCGTCAGTGTAGTGTCTCTCATAGTAAGGTGTGCCCTTGTATCATCCATCCATTGTCTAAGACGAGTCAATTCATCCTCGTAATCATCAATATCATCATTGATTTCCTCCAGAGTGTTCATTTTCTCTGCAGTTTTAGAGTGCAAGTTGAACATTCTTTTGTTCAACTTGGACAGTCTGTCTCTGGCAGAGGTGGCGTCACAAAGTGGTTCAAGTTTCTTACTGATTATTCCAAGGCTGGACAGTCTATCTTGTTGATGGTCTAAATCTTTGGTTAATTTCTGTAAAAAGATTTGTTGCACAGTTAATCAAGTTGCACAAATTATTTTTTTCTTCAATAACACAAAGACATTTCTATTAAAATTCACAATCTGACTTGTCTGAATTTTTCTTTAAGGCAACATATATTCTTAGTTTATATCATAATTTTATTTAGAGAATATAGAACTGAAATACTGAAAAAGCACACAAAGAAAAAAAAACTAATATGTACAAAACAATTAACAGGGCATCTAATAGGACATTAAATGATACCCCAGCATGCTGCATTGTTTTTAATGAACAGTCAAAAACTACAAATGGGATTGTGATAAAAATTGAACATAATTGTAATTTTATAGTACTTAATATCTGTGCAATGTTTTAACAAAATCTTTTGACATGTTTTCAAGTTATCATTTGGAAACTGTCAACTGTTGACCAAAAAAAATGGAAAAGGCCTAATTTGAAAACTACAAATTGGATTGTGTTGAAAATTGAACTTGATCTTCATTTTATCGTACTTAACAGCTTAAAACAAAATCAGTTGACATGTTTCTGACTCCACCAGGGCAGAGACAGATAAACGAAAGGACACTCATATCAAGGGTATCACATAATACCACTCCACTTTTTGTGCTAGGGGTATACAAACACTACACTTGAAAAATACTACAGAACTAACAAAAGCTACCCTTTCTTCAAAAAACTTCACAGCAGGTACATACATGACACAAACAACCAAATATATACTGTAAAGAAATCACTCAATGAAAAGCAAAAGTACAAGCATTAAGCATGAAGTAGGTTAACAGGCAACGGATGATCTAAAAATCTTGATCTTTACACAAAAGTTACCAGACAATAAAACATAATAATGCTTATGATTCTACAAAAGTGCAATATCTTTGATTCATTTATAGTCACCAATTGAATGTAGGATCATATTTTAAAAAAAGTTACTTAATCGATAGAAATCTGAAAATCTTTAATCTCAATCATATATCTTTTGATATACTGATAAGACTTAGGGTAGTCTATGGCCCAAATATATTTTGTCTACTCATACTGTTAAAATTTGTTAATGAATATACATGTCAATTTGTAGTTCAGGTTAAATGAGGAAATATATATATATATATATATTTTCATGTATATGTATTAAATAAATCAACAGGTAAAATTCAGCTTGATGATTAAAAAAGTTAGGGTATTTAAATTGGTACCACTGTGAGCAGTGGCTAATTATTTTTCTATATAGAATTGCAAAGATGAATGAAAAAGTTATAATTAGCAGTAAATTGATTGACTTACCAAAAGTTAAAGTAAAAAGAAGTAATTAAGTAATTACACACAAGGTTTTATATTACTGCAGATGGTTAGGGAGAGTTTGGACAGGTGAAAACAAGTTTTGATTTCTTTGGCCTTTGTGTCAATTTCTATCCTACACCATTAAAAGAATATATTTTGTTGAATACACAACCCTAATTTTTAGAGTTTTGTGTTGAATTTAAAGTATATAAATATTATACATGTGATTAAGGCATTATAATTTGTTCTCACCCTGTGTTGTTTGAGCTGTTCCCTCACTGTATCAAAGTTAGTCCAGGAAGCATCTTGTTTAACCACTGATTCTGCACTGTTTAACCATTTCTCCAAAGAATCTGCAACCTCATCAAAGTTCTGCAACAGTTCCTTTGCCTCTTCCAGCTTCCGAGTCTTCTCGGCAGTTTTACCTTGTACTGCGAGCCACTGTCGGTTAGTGTCAGCTAATGCTTTCTGTACAAGCTGCTTCTCTATTGAATCAGGTGTATGCTGTATCAGATCACTTCCACGCTTACGCAACTTGTCCAGAACAGGTTTAAAGTCTTCAAATTCAGATTGCAACACCTGACCAAAAACACTGATTTGTTAGTTTAAATAGCTTTAAATCTCATTAAAACAAAAGATGCTAAAGATACTGTCTGTATCTAAACTCCTGATACTGTCTCGGTCACTGATATGTTTATAGCAACCTAAATTTAAATCCATGAATGGTGTTACAATATTATCTGCACAGAATGAAAAACAAACATTACAACTGAAACAGTTCTTTAAACCCCATGTGAAATTTGAGATAAAACTCAAGTCCAACATACAACCTATTTCCAACATGAAAATCTTTTTGAGTTATTTAAATATACCCAATACACAAAACCTTCAAAAGAGGTGAATACACAACTAGACTATTTAAACCAAAAGCTTATAATTAATTTACTGTGTTTTAATTTTTATCATAAAATTTTACTGTATAGAAACATTATCTATAGATAAACAGAACAAATACATGTTCCATTGAATGACGGAAAGCAAGAGTAAACGGCTCATTAGATAACAATACTTTATTTCTGTGGAATAAAAGAACACTATATATAGTAAATGTATGTAGAGGTCTAGTTAATTTTTGTAATAATTACGTTCAATATAAAAACCAAATTTTAATATAAATAAAAATTAAAGTTTTTAAAACTTTGCATGTATATTTATGAGTAATTTTCCTCAGCAAATATTTTAGTCCAATAATACTTTTAATATTTTACATATACTTTACGAAACTTTTGCAATGTATTAAGGATTTGAAAGTTTTAATTTATCTAGGAATGGAATAAGGTCTTTTCCCCCGAGTTCAGTTGATGTAGTTTTTTTCATTTCACACTATAACAATTTATTCAAGTATTCAGCAAACAATTTTCCTTGAAAAAAGTAAAGATTCTCAAATCTGAAATAATCTGGTTGTCAACAATATTTTTTAGACAGCATCAGTACTGTACATTATGCTTAGATCCTATGTTCTGAATTAGGAAATAACTGTATTGTAATTCAACATTTGCAGGCATAAATCATTAATTTGATGGTTCCAAATCGAGTTTGCTGATGGTATGTCAGCAGAGACAGTAAATGGATATTTGTTGCAATCAAAGGTCGATATATGGTGGCAATTGTTACAATACAATACAGTTATCTTTATCCTAATGCAGCTGACAAACACCTTTTGTTAAGTGACGATTGTCAGTATACATATTTATTAAAACCAAAAAGTGGAGTGATGCATTGCAGATACAAAAAACTTTGAAAGTTCAAGTAAATTGTTGTATTTTAATTAAAAGTTGTACTATTGACTAGGGTAGTGAGAGATGTTCTAATTTGTTATAAATGGGAGATAACTCATTAATCACTGCAATAGAAATTACCATCATTTTAAAGACGATATCTTATATGACTAAGAAAATATGCAAAACAATTCTGCAACTGTTATTTGTATGTCTCTGCAATTTCAAACTGCATTTAAATCATTGGCTTTTTCCTACTATGAATTACTATTATAATAAGTTTGCTCGATTCTTAAAAATACCCGTACTTAAAATTACAGGAAATACTGTCTGCAGATCTGTTTTTGTCAAATCCCATTAGTTGTACATTTGATACCATGAAATTTCTTAATGTTGTCCAATTAGAATTGTCGTTATAAAAATGTTTACATTTAAATATATTATAGGGAAAATTATTTATGCGATTATTCCAGAATCATTTGTATTACTGTTTTTGAAGAATAATTTTAATTCTGCATTAAAAATATGTATAACACAGCAGATAATTTCTTTATAACATTAAATGAAATTTAACTGTCAATACAATTTCAATTTTAAAGTTAATGAAGTTGTTTCTTGAAACCCAATAGCTTACTGTTTAATCTACAATTTTGCAATAGATAGTTGGATCTAATATTTTGTTTATCATTCCCCCAAAATAGTCAACTGACTGACAATGACATGATAAATATATAGTCATTTTTCACTATCATGAGGTATAAAACATTAGTAAATAGGTGATTTGTTTATTTGTTACATATATATACCATCTGACTCTGAATGAAAAAATTTAAAAAATCTGTATGTTATTTAATGACACATTTTAAGGACTGCAGGTTGAGTTTTTTGACATAAATGGATGCATTTCCAATTATAAGCCCATGAAGAACATGCTACATAGACATGTAGTCCAAAAAACCATAGTCCAGAAGATATGGTTTGTAGTCCAAAAAACCATAGTCCAGAAAATATGGTTTGAGGCTGGTCCCAAACCTTAATGATGAAATGCTCTTGTAACCATGTGAGGTTCAGGTGTAAGACAATGGTACATCATAGTAGCCAAGCTGCTAGTAGGACAAGTTCTGATTAAGTTCTTTGACGAAGAAAACTCGGCTTCTACCAACCACTACGGTGAAGTCCATTGAAATACTCGAACTAACAACTGTCTGAGTAAGGCCATTTATATTATTCTTGAATGCAAAAAAAACCTCGTCATAATCATCATCCAGAAGTTGGCTATACTTTTCAATCGGAGAGCAGAATATAACAACCACAAAAATAAAACTGGATACGACCAAAGAGACAAAGACGATCATTTACAAGTGCAATTTGTCCTACCTGTAAACTGTGTAAACTGTCTGGAATGTTGATTATTCTGTCCTGAAGTCTAAGTTCAGCATCAGTCAACCACAGAGACACATCCTTCAGTGATGATGTCACTTCCTCTCTGTCAGCCTTGATATGCTGCAACTCCTGTTCCTTTGTTCTCATCACCGTGGCAACATCTGCTTCCAACTCTTTCATGTCATCTAGTTGTTTGACCAGTTCTTCAGGCAGTTCCTTGCCCATGGCAGAATATTTGGCCTTTTGCAACTGGGCAACCTGTTCCATCTGGTCCATGCGGATGGCGACTTCCTGTTGTAGAACCTACAGAATGAATTAAATATTGATAAAAGTCTATGTCTATTTTATTTCCATTATTAAAAGATTGATTGGCATGTACATGCATCATAACAGTTTTAAAAGTCAAATCAATTGTAAAAATATTGGATTGGGTATGTACAATACAATAATACATATTTTACAAAGCCAACAACAAGAAAATGTGCCTGAAAGATATTGATGTCCAAATTGGTACAACCCCCTCCCCCTTTTTCTAAGTTCACTCAAGCTGAAATATTTGGCACAGCCCTACATAGTTTTGCCATTAAAGAGATCTCATCAGGTTGTAACCGTATTAAGTTTCATGATGCGTGAGCCTGAGGTGGAACAGAGATGGCAGAACAGATAAACAGACCCAAAATCTATGAGTGCAACTTTTATTGGTGGAACATAAAAACAAAATCATAATTATATCACTATCTCAAATGATTACAAAAGTTCTGGTAACAGCCCTAAAATGAATCTCTTTTTCCATTGTATACAAACCTTTTGTTTTTCTATTCTTTCCACAACATCTGCCACTTCTTTGCCAGGGTCCAGTCTTTCCAGCTCCATCTTGGCCTCGGCTAGCCACTGGACAGTTTGGTCAGCCTCATTCAAGAATGTTCCACGATCATCAATCTCTTCTTGAAGGGCTACATGGCATTCATTAGCATTATCTTGAACTCTGTAAATAAAATATATGCAATTTCAGTGTTAAGGTTGAAATTTTGATCCTTTAAATATGATATACATTTCATGGGAGACAACTCAAGGTTGGCATGGATAAACACCAAACTTATTTTAACAAGTTTTTTTTTTTAATTACAGAACCTATCTAAACTGAAAACATTTGAGATGAAAGTTTTTTCAAAAACTGGCATTAGTTAAAAATAAATTATTTCCATATACACAGGTTTTCTTACTAGTCAGAAGTTTTACTTTTTTCAGTCTAAATTAAGAAAATTGTTTGGTTAAAAAGACAATATATATTATTTCTTTTTTTTTTAGAAGTCTGAATTTAACAAATGTTATAATTATCAGTCTACCTCTTTCATGTATGAGTAACCTACCTTTCCAATTTTTCCAGAAGATTCATTAATTTCTCCTGAGTTTGAATTTTAGCCTCAGCTGTAGGTAAGCTCCTCTGTAAATTCTCTGTACATCTCTTCAGGGCCTCTATCTTAGGTTCACTGACTTGGATTTGAGTGCAGATTTGCTACAAAGAATAAAATCACATGATAAAAAATTGTTGTGTTTTTTTAAATATTTATAAAAATAAAAACTACAATGCTTTTTGCAATGTTTTAAATACCATTCTTCAGTTTTAAGACAGACAAACCATACACTAAAGTCTATTACTGGCATACTTTTCAGCATATCATTCATTTCATTTAATTAAGATTGACACCACCAACAGTAGTAAAAACAGATCAGTAAACTGCTTCCATCTGTTTCAGCTTTTCATAAAGTTTGTTAATAAAAATATTGTTTCACTTACATTACCTCTGTATAATTTAATATTTCTATTATAAAAATTTCAGATACTGTTTACCAACCTTCGTCTCATTAAGCTGTGTGAGAAGTTCATGTTTACCAACTGTGGTCTCATTAAGTTGTATGAGAAGTTCATGTTTACCAACCTTCATCTCATTAAGCTGTGTGAGAAGTTCATGTTTACTAACCTTCATCTCATCAAACTGTATGAGAAGTTCATGTTTACCAACCTTTGTCTCATTACGCTGTGTGAGAATTTCATGTTTACCAACCTTCATCTCATTAGGCTGTGTGAGAAGTTCATGTTTACAAACATTTATCTCATTAAACTGTGTGAGAAGTTCATGTTTACCAACCTTTGTCTCATTACGCTGTGTGAGAATTTCATGTTTACCAACCTTCATCTCATTAAGCTGTGTGAGAAGTTCATGTTTACAAACATTTATCTCATTAAACTGTGTGAGAAGTTTATGTTTACCAACCTTTGTCTCATTATGCTGTGTGAGAAGTTTATGTTTACCAACCCTCGTGTCATTAAGCTGTATGAGAAGCTCATGTTTACTAACCTTCGTGTCATTAAGCTGTGTGAGAAGTTCATGGGTATGAGCTCTTTCCACCTCCACTGTAGGTAATGACTGTTCTGCATTGTTCACAAGATTTTCAACATCCTCTAGGAGGATCGTATACTCATCCCATTGTCCCTTCAAATTCTACAATAAAACTTGAATATTTAATTTTTTCTTATTTAAACTCATAAAAAAGCAATTACTTGTACTTATCAAGATTTTGAAAATAATATTTCTGAAACTTTTTCAAAAAAGTATTACGATTTACCATTGACTTACAATTTCTTCTATTTAGTTACATTTATTTTTTAATTGTTAAGTGCAATCAGCATCCAGTGACTTATCTTAATAATAAGTTCTGCAATGCATATGCCATGAAGTATTTTTTGTTTTTGCTTTTTTTATGGAACCATTGTGTTTATTTGCAATAATAATTATAGTTTTGAATCAAAGTTATAACTGGCATCTAATAAGATTTAAGCAAAATTCTTACAATTCCAAACATGCTATTACAATTTAAGCACTGAAAAACATTTTTAAAAATTATGATTTTTAGAGAAAGGTACAGAAAAATTCCTGATTTTGGTTTATTCAAGATTAAGGGCAAATAATCATAACTAACAACAAGTGACCTTTAGACCTTTGGAAATACATCATTTGTTAATAAATACCTGTAAAGTCATCTGTTTGTTTTCTGTGCTGGTAGTTAGAGTATTATATCTGTCATTCAAATCATCTACCAGACGGCTGATCAAAGATCGACTGGAAGAGTTCCCTTCCTTTTCTAGGTCTCTAGATTTATCATTTATGTCACTAACTACACTTCGTACATTTTCAATCTTTGCAAGGAAGTCCTTAAAAACAAGCAACATATTATTTATAGAAAGGTTAAACTGTATGTCCAGAATATTGGAAGGTTGAATTTTGTTTGTTTGTTTAAATAGTGTTAAACGCCGATTTCAGCAAAGTTTTTATATGGGCAGGTGTAAGGTTGGATAACTCGCTACATTAAAAATTCATAATTTACCACTTTTTAAATGATAAAATATACAAAATAAATCATAAGGGCTTCCAGAAAAAAGGATAGTGTGGTTGGGGCATTTGTTTTCAAACCCAACTACCCATAAAATTCAGAATAATTACATTTCCTATTATACCCTAAATTTAGCATAAGCTCTTGTTTTCAATACCTTCTTCCCATAAAATTTAGAATAAAATTTCTTTGCATTTTGTTACAGTTTCCTGTAATTATAAAATTAAGATGATGTCAAATAAAATTTCCATACTTTAGATGTTGCTAGCTGTTGCTGGACCATGACAGGATTAGCTACCGGTAACTGTTCACAGGCAGTCCATTGTTCTTCTAGATCCTGCAGTTGTTCTGTTACATTAAATACCATATCCTGTAACAGCAATACAGAAATTTTCTTCATTTTGATCGTTAATTTTTAAAATTGTGTCAGTAAATAAATCTTCACATCCACAAAGCAATTGAAAAATGAAATGAAATAAGAAATTTTTGATTAGCTTTAATTACCTAACAGAAAAACACACATACATTTCCAAAAATTCATACAAAATTTCAGAAATCTTAATGAAAAAGATGGAAAAATGTTACGAGAATTCTTTCATCCTTTTCAACAACAAAAAATCCACAACATTCATTATTTACCAAACTTGTGTACCATAATTTTCTAAGCTAATTTTTTTTACATTTTACATATCGAGAAATATAACGAAATATATAATAAAGCCAATTCAGAAAAAATAAAAAATTCCTTAAATGCAATTAACTATCTAAGTTTTACCTTGTATTCTTGCCATTCCTCAGCACGTTTCTCCAATGTCTGTTGGCGTCTTTGTGAGGCAGCCATAACATCAGCTAGTTTTTTGTTAGTATTTTTCAGAGTTTGTCTTAAAGTTTCCTTGTCGTTGTTATCTAGTGTTGGAAGCAGACGTTCCGATAGCTCCATTACCTGTTCCATCTCGTCTTGGCACATACTGGCCTCAGAGAAGTAGTCCTAGTGAAACAAAAAGATAAACAGTCAGAGGAATATTAGTGAGCCATTTAATAAACATGAACATTTACTAAAATCAGACTCATGTCTGTAAACAACATAAAATCCCATTAGAAGCAAACATGGCTGGCTTACAATGTAAAATTCTGATAGCAAAGTCAAGGATGATTTGTGACATGTAAACAACAGGCGCATAGTATGAAAAACAGGTTATTGTGGAAAAATTATGTATGTATTATGTATGTATGTATGTATTATTATGTCATGTACTATTCATCACCAACATATATACCAAAGATTGTCATCCTACCATGCATGGTTACAGAGGAAGCGCCATAATCCAAAAATTTTAACATAGTAGTTGGACTGTGAAATTGAGGTCAAGTTCAGATGACACCTACCAGACAGTCATGTACTATTCATAAGCAACCTATATACCAAATATTGTCATCCTACCATGCATGGTTACAGAGGAACTGCCTTAATACAAAAACTTTAACGTAGTCGCTGGACCGTGAAATTGAGGTCAAGGTCAAGTGAAAGCTACCACTTGACAAAATTTGATGGACCTAGGGCTTAGGCATACAACGATATGAAGCAAGATGTCAAGGTTTTGACGCCGCCAGAATCTCATTTATATGTATCACCTCCAAAGACTATTGTCGCAGGCGAGACAAAAAAACAAGTATTATAATGAAGCAAAACACCTTACCTTGTGTTCACTAATTGTGTCATTCAGAGTATCATAGTCTGTTCCCTCATAGCCCGAGTCCAGCATCTCCTCGGCACCACTGATCCAGTCGTTGATCTGTTTCATGGACATCTCAAACTGCATACGATCTGTCTTAGCTTCCTCCAAGTAGTTCTCTTTCTTGGTTATAGCTTCCTATAAAATGTGAACAAAAATTGTGTTTTGAAAAAACAAACATGTCCCATGTACAACATTCTGAATAAACATACCTAACAAAAATCGATGACCGAATAATGGGAAAAGTAAATGTCATACAATACTATTTACAATTTCTAACTTTTGTAGAAAAATACTGTCATAAAATACAGAAAATAAGGTCAGTTCAACATTTTCAAACTTAGAAAATTTTTTAATTTTAGAATCGTAATAATTTAGCGAATCTATGATTTATTTGAAATTCCTCAAGCCTCTTATCAAGCTGATTCACAAAATCTGAACTTCACGCATTAAAATATTTAAGAATACTGGTATACAAGCACAAAATTTACCTTGATGGAATCCTCAAGAGACTGGATCTGATTGAGTTTATCCTCCATTGTGGCTGGTATGGGTTCTCCAAGCTTTTCATAATGTGCTGTTTCTAACTTAGCCTTGTCTTTGACTGCTGCTATCCTGTCTAAAGCCTCTCTGGCTAATGCCTGCATGAAAACAGTAAATGATATGTGTAAAACTCCTTTGTACCATTAAATGAAAACAATATGATTTTTTTTCCACCTCAGTAAATCTGTAAGGTATTTAAATTACAATATCAAATTTCTACAATTAATGATTGAATTACCGAATGATAATAAAAGCAAATCTGCTTTGTCGGCAGAAAACACCAGAAGTAGACTATGAAAAAATACCTCAAAACATTTCTTGTAAGTTCCAGAAATTCTTATTCATGAGTGTCAAAAGAAAAAAATTGTTGGCATCTATTTTGGCAACAGTTTGGTTTGATGTCTAACAAGAAATTTAAATGTCTTCTGACCATTTCCCTCATTCCCTGGTACACATTTAAAAAAATATACAATCGATTAAACCTGAATGTCAGATACAGAAAATTCTGAAACTCTTCTATGCATTTACCATTGTGATTATTGAGCCGTGGACATAAAGAGGAGTTAATTTAAATCTTTCTCTGGAAATACTTCATCAAATGCAATTTTGATTTCTCAAGATGTCCTTATTATTATTGCAAATAACATCTTATCACATTTTTCACAATAATAATATTGCAAACATTAAATTTACAGTACATTGAATGTTTATTAACAAAGCCACTCACATTGTGTTTCTGAAGGGACACCATGACTTTATCTGGTTCCATTTCCTGTGCAGTACAGGAGGCTAAAATGTCTTCTTTCTGTTCTAACCAAACGATGGCATCATCAATAGAGTGATCAAACTCTTCTCGAGACTTCTTGATTCGATCACATTGTTTGGCTTTTTTGTCTGCTGTTTTCTTTAATTGTTCCATCTGAGATTTTAAATTCTGAATACCATCTGTGATTGGTCGAGCATCCTCACCCGACTCCAAACTGAGTTGGTGAGCTTTATCACTAACAACCATGAACAGAGGCTCAGTGGATTGCAGTTTCTCTGTTATTGCCTAAAACAAGAATAAACTTATTAAAATATTGTAAGATCATTTATAAAACATCATATTGTAGCTTTGATTTATCTCCCCTAAAAATAACTACATGTACGATTCCAAAAAAGTTTAGATATGATAAAAATTCAATAATATTATGTTTTAGCCTCTAATGTGGCGGTTCCAAAGAGGGACTGCACCCCCCTTTAAAGGGAAACTTCGCGAAAAAATGAAAATTTGATATGTTATTCTTCAAATAAAAAGAAATATAATTGCCTTTTGATGTTTAATTGTATTCTTTACCATTACGCTTCTAGAGTGGATAAAAGGTGGTAAAATTTTGTGTATGGGGGCTGCCATATTGACAGTATTTTATCACGTGACTGCGTTTGTGACGTGATAAATGTAATTATCCAGTAAATATGATAAATAATCCAGTTTAAAAATATTTTTTTCTGCCTTAGCTCTTTGAAGAATATATAAACTTTGGCGATGACTAATGACCGGCTGACAACATAAGATTACCAACTACGTCTTAATGTTTTAATGATCTTTGTTTTAAAAAAGTATTTTTAGACACAAATTTTAACCTGTCTTTATTTAACTCAGATATAATTTACCTAAATAATAATTGTAATAAAAGATATATTTATATGATTATTTTTATATATAAAATAAAATTCCGTGGATAGTTTTGCACGTCTTGAAACGGCGGTTGTACCTGGACGTGAAAATGTTACAGGTAAATCATTAATCGTTTATGAAGGGTAATTAACAGAATTAGCAGGTAAACAAACATAATGTTTATTGCAATTACTAGATCATTTGACGCCGACTTTGAAGTATGAATATTCGGACTTTTCCAAAAGCTAACCAGATTAAAGGTTAATCATGTAATTCGAAATTAGAAAGGCACATCCCTCCTGCCAAGGACAGGTATGATTTGAATACACCGAAGTGTCAGAACACAGGATGTATATAAGATTTCGAATACCTTTAGATGCCAATTCAGAGGAAACGTAAAACTTACACGTTAACTCAAATATACACAACATGTAAAAGTTTGGAAACTGTGTTACGCACACGCACAATAAATGTTACCAGTAATAATAATTATAAAAATAACAATAATAATAATTATAAATGTACTAAACGTGAAGTGAAATTTTGATGCGCGAAAACCAGAGTATTTAAAAATATTTCATTTAATGACCGTTATTTCTTAAATAGTCAACTTTGTAAATATTTTGTATAAAAAAGTTTCGTTTAATAAGTTGCTTAATCTGATTAAGTTGAAAATAATAATACGAATAATTTTCAATTTAATTAATATTTATAGACTTTTTTTCCTATCAAAACTGTGACTTTTTTACTGTGACTTTCTTTCCGTTTACCGTTGTTGCTGCTGTGGAAATAGTCTTAAGTAGAAGTCTTTAAATTGGATAACTACTTGTTACACAAGTCTGGTTTTTTTGCTTATATATAGATCAGGGATACGAAACGTAATCTTTCCACAACCTTGTCTTATAGTACAACCTTCTGTTATTGACCGTTTCGCGTTATTATCATACGACGACTTTTAAGGTACTTGGATGTCTAGTATCGCCATCTAGTGACGAGATGGTGACAAGATGGCGGACCTCCATAAGTGCATTTTTTACACGGTAAATTCCATGCAGAAACTTAACCACTGAAAATATAATAAAACATCAAGAGGCAAATGTGTTTCTTTTTAGTTGAAGAATAACATATCAAATTTTCATTTTTTCGCGGTTTCCCTTTAATGAAGCAGCATATATGATCCAAAAAAATGTGTCCAGCTTCTGGGGGTGGGGGCACAGCACCCCCTGCAGAGAGGCCCCCCCCCCCCCCCCCTTTTAATGAAAAATCATGGAGATGCCACTAAATTTGTGCTAAATCAATTGTAATTTTTCAAGAAATTATAAATCATGACTGCATGAATTAGGGTAACAGTCATAAAAAACAAAACTGAATTAATATTATTTGGCAGGTATATTTTATAATAGTTCAGAAGTCTAGTATTAGAGTGCACCTGTAAATAAATCAGTCCTAGCATTTACAAGTGACCTATTTAATATTGAATTGGAATATTTTGTTTTCTAGATTAAATGAACTAACAATAGGATTCTGTAAACACTGATGAGAATTTCATTTTTATTTTATTGTTTAAATCATATGAAATGACCTCTCCTTTCAAACTACAATGAACAGTGGACTAACCTTGAATTTTTCAATTCTCTCAGACACAGGCATGCCTGACTGTGCCACCTCGTTAATCTCATCCTCACATTCTTGTACTGTGGCCTCCAGCTGAAACTTTTGTGCAGCATATGTCTGTCGGAAACCTAGGGCTTGTTTACATTTCATGCTCTCTTGCTCGACCTTGTCCAGGGCCATCTCGTATTGAGAAGTAAGTTGTAGGATTTCGTCTGCCTCCATGTTTTGGCCATTGCTACGCAATCTTTCTACGGCTTGATTAAGTTGTTGTATTGAAGGCTGGTAGTTAGCTATTTTTTCACCTATATCCTGTTGTCAAAATAAAAGACTTTTCTATTACTGTCATTTTTGCAAAATATCTTAAATTTAAATATTTTTAATGCTAGTACTAAATGTAAACTTCATTCTTTTTTTTAAAATACAAAATGACCTAATTTATGCAAACATGACATTAACTTTCAGCAATTTTAAAACTATGTCAAGGTGTCATGTTTTTATTGAGGAAGGAAGCTGGGTACCCAGTGAAAACACTCAACCTTGTCAATTAGGATTGGAGTTGTGCACATCCTGCCCAAGTCAGACTCTAACCCACAACCTCAACAGTTGACAGGCATGTGATCAATAGTACATGACTAACTACCTTAACCACTCAGCCACATGACTTTGTGTTAAGTATACTTTTAAATGTCTACTTCATATAATGCCCCCATATACTCCAATGCTGGGTCCAATTATTACTGTTCTGACACATAGTAGTAACAGGATTCAGTTAGACATTTAGCTTACTGGGAAATTTTATTGTTTCGGTTCCAAGCTAAGCTTTTTTTAGCTAAGAAGGCAGTATTCTTAGCCAATAACATGATAACATTCTAGGTTTTACTAAATTTGTGATTAAACCCACAAATCTCCACTCCATGAGAGAGATTTCAAGTTTTCTTGCTGAAGGTCAGTGTACTCTGGCTTCTTCCCTCAATAAAAAAAAAATAGCTAACAAATTAATGAAAGTGGCATTAAACCTTAGTCAAAATAAAACAAAACAAGCACTAAACGAGAGCAGTTTAAATTAAAATAAAACTAAAATAATGAAGAAAAGCATGCAATGATACCTCATACTGCTGCAGAAGCAGATTAGCATCTTCTGTCATAGGGCCCACAGGTGTACCTTGCAGCTGTTTGATTTCATCTTGAATATTCCTTAGCCATTCTGTGGCTTCCATTAAACTTCCATGAACTTGGGATCTAGATTGCAGTGCAGTCTCTGTATTTTCTACCCTGTCTTTGATTAGGGCAGCAACTCTATAAGCAAAAACAAAGTTATCTTTTGTACAACTTGTCATAAATTAGTAAAATTGTGAAAAGACAAAGATCTCTGCTAATATGTAAAAGTAACGAGAATTTTTCAGCTATATATTTAATTATCTCATATCTCTTAGTTATATTTGAAGCAAAGTTTACATAATTTATCCTGTACTGACCATATTATATAATAAATAAACTGTACCAGAATACTGACTTTTGACTGGCTAGAAAGTATTTAAATTTTTTGCTTGTTATGTAATAAACCACTCTGCCGAACACTAACAGTTGGTGTCACACTCTTTTTTTTTCAAAAATGTAAAATAACACAAGTTAAATTGTTGAGTTTATTCTAATGTTTTAATTTATTTGTAAGTATTTACTGCAAAAATATTTTCTTCATTGATTATTAACATAATTTCAATCGTGCACATTTAATATAATGGGCTACACTGATGTCCTTTACCGACAACCTAATGTGGTCAATGGAGAAAATATTTTTTGCAGTTAATCCTTCATGATTACTATTTAACATCTTTAGAGGTATTGGTGGATGAGTTGTTGGACAACTAGAGTAAACACTCAAGTTGAGAGTTTGAGGCCAACTTCCAGTTTCTTTCTCAAAGTTAAGGGGTTATTCTGGCATCCTCCCCAATTAAAACTAGTTGCCATTATTTATCTAAATACTTGTTGAAAGTGGCACAATACACCAATCAAGCCATCCTCACAAGTCAGGGTTTCTATGTCCACATGTGTCCACGAAACCCTGACAAACATAGCTAGGAAATTCCTGGGCTAGAAGTCACTATTTTGATTGGCTACATCATACCTGAATGTAGCCAATCAAAAGCTCGCTTTCAATCACGACTTAGTGATGTCGATTGTAAATAAACGGTTGTGTTGCATAGACCATGTGAAAATCAGTGTATTTTGTACAGTAGTATTAATAGTTTGTTATTACCGCGTTATTTATTAGTTGCGTTACGTTTTCTTCCCACTGAATGAGTAAGAATGACTACTGCCAAACACTTGCTTCTTTCAAGCGATTTCATTAGTTGATATTTTGAAGGTTTGACGTCATATGAAACTCTTCTAGCCCGGGAATTTCCTAGCTAAGTTTGTCAGGGTTTCGTGGACACATGTGGACACAGAAACACTGACTTGTAAGGATGCAATCAAGCAAAAAAAAAAAAAAACAAAAACAAAACAAAACAAAAAAAAACAAACAAACAAAAAACCTTACATTTTAAATTTAAATACAATTGTACATGTCAATTATAAATCAAATGACAGATTGTACCTGTTGTATTTTTCTCTTGTTGATTTCAATGTTCCTTGCAGTTTGACTTTGTCAGCATCATATATTTCTGGCATAAATACAGCACCACGGTCCTCTATTTCTTTGACTAGGGAGGCAAATAAGTGGGAGGTGTTTTGTAAATTCTGAAAAGTAGAAAAAATATTTTTCTTAAGATAATATTTACAATCCATGTAATAGTTATCATTTTATTGCAGAAATAACCAATTTAAGAAAAGAGAAAAGATAATACAATTAACCTCAGAATAAGTAAAAAAATCTATTTTGTATTCCTAAATCAGAGGCGGATCCAGGATTTGTAATTGAGGAGGCTTAGGGGTTTTAATAATAACAGCTGGAGGTCATAAAGCTGATTAGACACATATGAAAAGATATGTTTTAACATCAGATTTTGTATTAGCTGACCTTCTGTGAAGAATCTGGTTTTGTGTTTCATCTTATAGAAACAACTGAGGTCAAAGAAAATCGATCAATTAAATCTATGTAATATCCTGGTTTTGCCAGTTCTCAATAGCGTAAGATATTATTGAATAAATCATTGTTTTTTATCCAATAGATATTATTTATTTATTTACCCATTTGTTTCATATAAATTACAGGTAAGTGTCCGTATATTGCAAAGATCTTCCAATTTTTTTAATGACCTAATTTTTGACATATTGTATTATATGTCACCAGTTCTCAATAATGTATGTGTAATTAGCTATTTAGGGTGATTCTGACAATAAAATACTATAAAATGTAATTCAAAATGTTATTCATATAAAATTTGTGTAAATAGGACCACTGATTTAAAAGATTTGACCCGTCTATTGTACCCTAAGTTAAGGAAATTTTGGGATAAAGGAAAGGTATCGAAATATATGGTACTGTGTTTGGGAGAATTTTACACATCTAAACGCGGAACTTGCTTATTTTTTCATTCCCGAGGAGCAAAGTGGTGTCTTAAAGGAAAATTGCCGACAAACAGAAGACATGTGTGAATCTGGGTTTCATGACACAATGAATTCATGCATGACTATTGAGAACAGGTTAAGGCATGATACACTAATAAATGTATGTACAATATCTGTCTTCTGAAACCTTTACAGCATCCATTTATCCTCTCTCTCACTCTCTTTCTTCCTTTTTTTGCAAAAAGAAGGGGGGGGGGAGGTGCAGCAAGCCTGTTCTTGGATATCCACCTGTCAATGAGCTACTTAATCATGTCATGTAGTATTTATATTAACCTTTTTGTTGTTGTGTATTTTTCACAATGAAACTACCAATAAGAATGTCAGATTTTAGTAAAATCTGATTTCTGTGGTAACACATACTATTAAATTTTTTTATTATATGCCATAATAATTTGCTGTAAAATTTTAAGTACCTTATAATGTTTGCATTGCTCCTCAACGACCTCTATTGCACATTCAAGATTAGGCTCAGTAGAACATGAGATCTCTGTTTCCTTACACCATCTGTCAACTTTCTGCACGTCCGTCTCAAACAGTTTTCTGGCAGCTACGTGGTCTCGCAGGTTACCTTGTTCAAGTTTCAATGAGGATAACAGACTTTCATTTCTTTCTTGTACTTCTGTAATCAATAAAAAATCAGTTGGAAAATGTTTTAATATACTAAATACAGTATATGCGTTTCTATGTATAACATTATGGAGAACAATTTAAACTATAGTCCACATCAACTTACAGTCTGGAAAACATTAGACAGAACTAGAAGGAAGTGCTATGTTATGAGAATAAATGACAGAAATAAACTGATTCAATATTTGGTAGATCATCATATCACAATGTTAAAAAAAGTTGTAAGCATTATTCCGCCTTGAGGCACGGTCAGCAACAGACAGATAGTTATGCGTTATTCCGCCTCTAGGCACGGTCGGCCACAGACAGATAGTTAAGCATTATTCTGCCTTGAGGCATGGTCGGCCACAGACAGATAGTTAAGCATTATTCCGCCTTGAGGCACTGTCGGCCACAGACAGATAGTTAAGCATTATTCTGCCTCGAGGCATGGTCGGCCACAGACAGATAGTTAAGCATTATTCTGCCTTGAAGCACTGTCTGCCACAGACAGATAGTTAAGCATTATTCCACCTAGAGACACGGTTGGCCAGACAAATAGTTAAGCATTATTCTGCCTCGAGGCATGGTCGGCCACAGACAGATAGTTAAGCATCATTCCGCCTCGAGGCACGGTTGGCCACAGACAGATAGTTAGGCATTATTCCACCTAGAGGCAAGGTCGGCCACAGACAGATAATTAAGCATTATTCCGCCTTGAGGCATGGTCGGCCACAGACAGATAGTTAGGCATTATTCCACCTTGAGGCGCGGTCAGCCACAGACAGATAGTTAAGCATTATTCCGCCTTGAGGCACGGTCCGCCACAGAAAGATAGTTAAGCATTATTCCGCCTTGAGGCACGGTCAGCCACAGACAGATGGTTAAGCATTATTCCACCTTGAGGCACGGTCGGCCACAGACAGATAGTTAAGCATTATTCTGCCTTGAGGCAAGGTCGGCCACAGACAGATAGTTAAGCATTATTCCACCTTGAGGCACGGTCGGCCACAGACAGATAGTTAAGCATTATTCCACCTTGAGGCACGGTCGGCCACAGACAGATAGTTAAGCATTATTCCACCTTGAGGCATGGTCGGCCACAGACAGATAGTTAAGCATTATTCCACCTTGAGGCACGGTCGGCCACAGACAGATAGTTAAGCATTATTCCGCTTTGAGGCACGTTCGGCCACAGACAGATAGTTAAGCATTATTCCACCTCAAGGCACAGTCAGCCACAGACAGATAGTTAACCATAAATAACACAAATTCAACGTTTAATATTTAATTGTGTAATGTTTGCGCGGTAAGAAGCTACAAAATAGAAAATTTTAACAACCGTAAAAAACCTATACAAAAATATCAAAATACAAAATGTAGTTAAGAATTATAGACCTTGAAAAATATAAAGTCCTTAAAGAGTACAAGAAAATGGATGCAATATTATGAAAAATAAAAAAGGCAAGTGAAATAAATATCTTAAAACTTGACATAGTTTTGTTTCGTATAATGATATGGAAAGAGTAAGAACTTGTAAATAAAAAGTCTACGAATAGTAAAGTTCACCTGTTCAGACGGGTTTTCCTTTCTTATGCTATTGAGAAATGTGCATGAAAAATGCTTTGTACAAAAACATCAAATATAATTCATTAAGATCAAAAATAAGTATGCAAATATGATAATTAAACCTTAAATATGATAATACACCGTGGATTGCTATTAAGGATGCCTAAGAATTTGATCAATCTTGCATTGGTGCAATGCCTAGCTTACATGGTACACATATAATCAAACAGGAAACGACAAGTCAATATTCAAATCAAACACACCCTTATATTCAAACGCACCTTAGGGTCAAAAAAATAGAATGATCCAAGTTTAATAATTAGGACATTCCAATTTAAAAAAATATCAATATGAAAATCCAATACAGCGATAGAGTAGAAATTAAATTATAAAAAGTTTGAATCATGAACATCACAAGCAAAAACAACCAAATCCAATCACAAAGATGCTGTTATATTATAGGGTTATTGCATGAATGTTGGGAATATTACATTGCACGAGCTTGCGAGTGTGATATACATTATACGAGGTATAATATTCCCAATATTCATGCAATTACTTTTTTCATTGTACAGCAAAGCACTGAATGGGGTGAAAAGTGCTATCTTGGTATCGATGACATCACACATTTTGAAGTATATTTGCACTAGTGCAATATTGAAATTTATTGCATGCTTAATTTAGGTTATCGGAAATATGTTGTTATACAATAAGATGCTTTATGACTTAAATGACAATGAAATAAAAATACTATTTTACATTTGCATTGACAGTTATTTTCACTCTCAAGTGATGGCAACTTACGATTGTAATCGAGATCGAGTGGGAAGCGATTGTCAAATTGTTTTATTACTAATACCATCAGTATTTTATGGGGTTTCTATAACAATTAATAACACAAATTCATTTGAAAAGTAATGTAAAAATAAGAAAAACCATAAAAAATATTTATTATCGAAAAAATACAATTTATAAATGAACAAATCTGATAATTGACCCATGTGCTGGATGTAATTAATGTATTGTTCTTCACTTCTTCAATTCAATTTTTGTGTGAGCAATTTTTGAGATACTCTATGTAAATTCATCCACAAATAAAATAAATTCTAGATAAAGGAAATCACTGTCCTACTCACCTGATATTTTGTGCTTAAGTTCAGCTGCTAATTCTGGAGAACAATTTGCTAACAATGGCTCAACTTTTTTGCGTAGTTCTTCTAAATGAGGCTGATATGCAAGTACTTCTGAATGTAATGTCTACAGAGATGACAAAAATTATTTACATTTTTAATTAACAGTTTGAACAAGATTTAATGAATAATTTTAGGTATAAATTTTAAGATTGAAAATAATTAAAAGTTTTCATTTCTGTTAATTTTTACTGAAACAATTGTTTTCCAATTTAATAATTTACACTAATACAAGTATATATGACAGCGATTCAATGATAGAAATTTACCTAATTTATAAGCTCTGCACAATAAATACTTTTTTAAATTTTTACAAGTGGAACACATATTAAACATTGAAATGTTTCCAAGCTGCATAAATTAAACATAAATAACGTACCTTGCATTTTTCTATCTGTTTTTCAACATCAGATGATGCCAGTCGAATGTGCTGTAATTTTTGAACTTCTTGTTCTTTATCCTGTAGCCAAAGATTGACCTTGTCGAGAGATTCTTGGAATATTGCTTGTTCCCCTGCCTGCTCTGCTAAAAGTTTATTTTGACTATCAACAATGTCCATAACTTTTTGATTTTCCGTTGAAAGACGAGCAATCCATCTCTCTACCATGTTACGTTCCACACGGGAGAGATCCTGAACAAGACTGTCTGATTTCTGTTTCACACTTTCAAGGTTTGCCCTTTTGTCTTCAAGTTCTTTTCTGAGATCCTACAAAATTATTACAGAGTGAGCATGTGAGTGTTATTTTTATACCAGGTCTGTAATTTTAAGTTGTTCCTAGAGAAAATTAAGACTTGCATTATAGATGCTTTTGAATATTCCGACTCTTTAGATGCTACAGTCCACTCATTAGTAATTATTTAAATCTTTGACATTGATACAATTTATACACATTTGGTACAGTTTGCAAAGTGACTAAATAGTCAGCAGTTAAGTATATTATATTTAAATTGTACAAATATTATTTAACTGTACACAATAAAACATCTTTGAAAATGTTCAAATATGAGGTACTTTACATACATTATTCTGTGCGAGTTTTGCCTCTGCCTCTTTCACACTATAGCCTCTAGGTGTCTCTCTAGTAAGACCCTCTTCCTTATCCTTCAGCCATTCGAGGTACTGGTCTACCTCCTCTTTAATACTGTCCAGATTAGCATCAATGATGTCATATTGCCTCTTAGTCTTCTCAACTTGATCAACGATGTCAGCAAATTTCTTCTCCGAGTCACTGGAAAAAAGTTTTCAGTAAGTTAAGCATTGTGCAGAAATAAGGTTATTTGTACACAAGTCACTTAATATTAATTTCTTATATATTTTTTTATATTTTTCTATTTAAACATAAATAAATAAACATTTTTTCATCAATTTATATAGTATATAATATTAATCTAAACATATTCAAATAAAACAAATTAAAAATTCAAAATTAGAACTGATTGTTAGTTTGCTAAATGATGCTATTTTGTTAAAAAAAAAACAAAAAATTGCCACCTTCGGCCATGATAATTTCTGCATGGCATACCACTGTAACACTAGTGTACATATTCTCATAACAGAAAATCATTTTTTAAACCTTAATTATACATGGTTTAAGACACCTTTGCTCTACCTTTGTCTCGGTACAAAACATTCTATACAAGACATGATTAGACATTAGTTCACATCCTGTGTTCCCTTGCCTGCTTCCCATGGGGTCATTTTTGATTCTTTTAATTTTTTTGACCATATGCTATGGAAAAAACACATAATTTAAAATGTCAATTTAAATGAACATTAATATACAATTGTTGTGGGCCTATTATGGCGTAAGCAAAGTTCATAGATCTATCATAGACATGAGACATAATGAATTTACCATTTTGATAAACATGTATACTTACCCCAATCGTCCCTCAACCAAAGCTCTGTCCCTAGTACTGACCCTGGAGACCAGCCTGGTTGCCTTGTCCTGTAGTCCATCAACAGCACCTCTGTGACGGGTTATATTGTCTGAAAGGCTCTGAAAATCAAAATTAATAAAAATATTGTATTATATTTAATTATTATTATTTCCACCCATGATGTTTTTTTTTTGTTTGTTTATAAAAGGTGGATGAACTACAATAGGATGAGTAACCTGTCTGTAACATGCAATGACCAAGGATAATTTATTTCAGCTTCAAAAAAAGAAAGAAAGAAAAATAGTCAAATAAACTGTGAAAATGTGAAATTTCAGTTTTCAAAAATGGAGGTACTGAACCAGTGGAGGGGCAGAGGACAAAAGACCACAATGAATTCCCTCTCATTCTGACAACATTCCACAAATGACCCTGGAAGTAATTTTTTTCATCAATTAGAACACATGCACTCCTCTGATGGTTTTCAAATAGACCCAAATGCCTTTAGAAAGATAGGGAAATGGATCATTGATTTTATTGAAAAATGTGGAAATTGTCAATGTTAATTGTAGCTATTTTAATTCTAGTCACATCTTTATTTGTTGTGACCTGTAATTTAAACTGGACACAGGATATACCATAAATGTTTAGGTGAGGTTATTTATAACACTTAGTTATTAACCCCTGATTAGTCATGTTAAATGTACATACACACATTTTACTTTTGAATGTTCAAATAAAATCTGAACATGTAATATATAATATAAACAACACATCTTTGTAAATATTTTTTATGTTTTAAATGAGGTGGGTGCAATGGCAATATTAAATATAAAAATTTGAAAACGGAAATTACTTATTTAAAAAAAATAAATAAAGTGTAAAATTTACACCAACAGTTAACTAGTACCCTAACTTTTACATGTATAGATTTACTTACAAATTCACAGAAAAAAAACCATTTTTATTTCTATTAAGTTATTTTCTGCAATTCTAAGAATTGTGCACTCGTAAAAATTAAGTTTTTAAATCTTAATTTAACATGTAGAGTCTCTTTCATCCTCTTCATTTTTATTTAGTCCTCTTCAGAGTGCAAATCACTCCCCCAAAATATGCCTGACAACAACAGGTCCTGAAAGGTCACTTAGATTTCGATTAGAAAAGGTTTGTCTGAATAAATGTCTGGCACAAAAATGTCTGGTACAAACATGTCTCAGTACAATTTCATTAGTGTCTGGCATACATTTGTCCTTTCAGGCAAGATTTTTGTACGTGCCTAAAATTGTTTATAAAGTCTGCTGACAAGATATTTTTCTGTCTATTTTTTTTAAAGTTTAAGTTCAAATGAAACAGATTTCCAACAAATATACGAATTGAAAAGAACTATTGCATTCAAAGCTTAAGCAAACATTGAAAAGTTTTTATCATATCTTATAATAAATTTAAATTGCTAGGATTTGACAAAAACTATTTATTACTCTAAGTGTAAACAAAGTTTGAATGGAACAATTTGACTTAGATTTCCATTTATTATAGTAATACGACAAATAAGTAAAATTTAATTTTTAATTTCGTTCATGATATTTATTTTTACTGATTAAGATTCTTGTAGAATAAATTGTCTTCCTAAGTTTGTAGGAAAAGCTTTACCAAAAATTTATAAAAGTTACTGGTCAGATAGTAGTTTTTTACATTAAATTGATGGAAGCAATTCTCGCCATTTTGGTGACTGTGTCGTTATTTTTCCATTAAAATCCATGGGAAAGGCTTCATTTGATAGATTTCACTATCTTCCATCCAAACAAAATTACGTTTATCACTTTTAAAATGCCATTTTTTCATAAAAAACTGTCAAAATATCGGATGGCAAGAATTACTTGCTGGCGCGAACTACTCCGTGACCAGTACATCTTGCTCATTTTTCAAAATTTAAGTATGAATGTAACAAATCAGGTAACAAAGATTGAAAAACACAAAACATTGTGTCCTCGTCTGTAGTTCTTTAAATCTTAAAAAAAAATTGAGAAACTTTTGTTACAGCAAAAAATTGTCCAGGAAGGGTCTTAACTCTAAAAGACCTCATATTGGCCATTTAGGGATTGAATCAAGATAACAGATAATTTTTAATTGGATAATTTTTATCTTCCGATGTGACAGCATTAATAAGTGTCAGCATACAATTATGTTTCTGAAACACAAGCATTATGGTCAGTATTCACAGATATGAAATCTGTTTTTAGGTTTTTTTTAATAAAGGTTGTAAAAGAAAGTGCTTTTATCAAAACTTAATTGATTTTTGACGATTTTTTGTTGAATTTCATTAGTTTATTTTCTAATTTTGGGAACTCATCAATCCAAATCCTGCCATTTATCCAAAAATTAGCAAACAAGATTTGATAAAAGTCAGAATTCACTATACAGAATGTACATTTATCAAAATAACCTTTCTAGTTAGATATCTTTACTTAAAGTGACATTGAATGACAGCCATGAACTTACATTGATTGATTTATTGAAAGTAGTAAACAACTGTTTAAAATAACTGATTGATTGATTGATTGATGTTTAATTAAGAATTAACTTTAAGTAACTGATTGATGAATTGATTGATTGATTAATCTCTTGCTTTGTCTGAGATTCACAAGTGTGGACACAGAAAAATGTCTCGCCTGAATTCCGCATCAGTAACGAAAAAAAATTATGTCATAAGCATTACGTAAAAAGCATTAAATTATCATTTAAAATATACAATGCATGAGAAACAGACCTAATCCAAAAACTTTAACTTAGTCACTGGACTGTGAAATTGAGATCATGGTCATTTGAAACCCAGGAGACACTCATGTACTAATCATAAGCAATCTATATTCCAAATGCTGTCATCCTATCATGCATGATTACAGAGGAACTACCCCAATACAAAAACTTTAACATAGTCACTGGACCGTGAAATTGAGGTCAAGGTCAGGTGACACCTACGAGACAGTCATGTACTATTCATCAGCAACCTATATACCAAATAATGTCATCGTACCATGCGTGGTTACTGAGAACTAACGTAACCCAAAAACTTTAATGTAGTCGTTGGACCGTGAAATTGAGGTCAAGGTCAGGTGACACCTACCAGACGGTCATGTACTACTCATCAGCAACCTATATACCAAATATTGTCATCCTACCATGCGTGGTTAGAGGAACTGATGTAACCCAAAAACTTTAATGTAGTGGCTGGACCGTGAAATTGAGGTCAAGGTCAGGTGACAGGTGACTGACTGTCAAGTTCTCATCATATGCTACCACTGGACTAAATTTGATAGACCTAGGGCTTAGGCTTACAAAGATATGAAGCAAGATGTCCAAGTGTTTGTGCTGCCGCCGCCGGATTCCCATACATATGTCTCGCCTACAGTGACAATCGTCGCAGGTGAGACAAAAGTTGCTAAAGCCACTTATACATGAGCACATGAGTGTAGCCAGATGCCAATAAATGCTAAATTTGAATCTTTTTTTTAATCAAGGTTCTTCTGGTACAAACATGATACAACCTCAATGTCATTATCCTTTATGCAATTAACATTTCTATACACACAAACTCAACAATGTCTGGTTTAATGAAAAATCTCAAATTTCCTTAACTTTTCCTCAATTCAAATATTGACCAATCAAATTTTGGGAAAATTTAAATTTGAGGAAAATTTTTAGGATTAGAGATGTTTTATGAAACTGGGCAAGAAACTTTGAAGCAATCGATAAAGCTATAAGATCCTATACAATAGCGGTACATAATAATTTTAACTATTTTCAGGAGTAATGATCGTTTTAATTGCATGATATACCACAATAAATGAACATTTAAAACTTCAGTAAACAAAACTTACTTGTACCTAAATCGAGTGTCTCAAACACATGTGAAGTTACATTAACAAACTTCAATGGTACATGTACCTGAATCAAATGTCTCAAATACGTGTCAAGTTAAATTAACTAACTTTAATTCTACCTAAATGTGTTAAGTTAAGTTATGTCATGATATTTATTTATAATATACCTACAGAAGCACAACAAAAGCGCCTCATTCCTACACCGAAAAGCATAGAACATTTTCCAAGGACAAGCCAAACTGCAACAAACACAAAAACACCTCCCCCTTAACTGCACCATCAAATGACCTTCAAATTTATTTTTACATAATTTGTTTTGGTCTTGTATACGAATAATTATTCCATAATCAGCATGTCTTTAATTTATTGTTAATTAATAAATGACCCCAACTTTGTAAACTGGTACTTATGAAATGCAAGGATCAACACCTGGTAAAAATACAATACAATATACTAATAGATATAATACATGTTCAAACTACTTAATGAACTGAAGATGACATCTGGCTTTGTTTCAAGAAAAACATATAAATTATACAAATGGCAAATTTAGTTATAAGTTTAAGATATCAAATGTTTAATGATCTCTTCAAATTTAAAATTTTGTAATAAAATGATTAGATTTCTCTTCCTAAAATTGATAGAGTAGGGACTCATTCTAAACTATGCTCAGGAAAGTTATTAAAACAAAATTTGAAATATTTTGATATTTATTTGGTCACCTCATGTGAAGTGATATTATTTATAAAATAACCATGAAGTACTGTAATTTTTAGGCAGAATTTTACTGCCGTTATAATCTGAAGTTATTTTTGTGATTTGTCTAGAAAAAAAAGTGAGGGTACGATTATTCGTTCTACTGTAATATTCTGACTTTAGACAGAAACATAGGAAAGAAAGAAATTTGGTACTGTTTTCAGGGTGCATTGACTAGCATTGATGGTGTGCTTTCTTTAGGGAAGGTATTATAAATATTGGTACTGAATGCCACATATGATAAATATGTGCCATTTCTAAACTTGTTTTTTTTTATTATTCTTGCTGATTTGTTCATTATATCTCAATGGATGAAAGTTTGCATGTATCTGTTTTTATCATTTTGAAAATCAGTTACATAAGACTGCTATTATCAAACTGGTCAATCTGAAAGTATACCACATTGATGGTATCTTCAGTTCTCAGATTTATAAACACTCATGCATCTAACAACAATAAGCTTCTATATCATTATGTTCGTTAGTGTATTCATCTACGTAGAACTTGATGGAAAAGATCTTTCATATACTTTGAGCTTCATGAAAGCCTATGCTGGAATTCCTTTTTTTTTTACAATTACACAGCTTTTTTATAGTTGGTTTTAGTCACTTGAAACCATAGTAACATATAAAAGCGAAGGGTCTGCTTGTTTGTTTGTTTGAATGGTTCAGCAATTTTTCAACAATATCATAGCATTAAACTTTTATTAGGGGAGAAAAAAAAACCCCCACACCTCCTGTCAGAAAACTAGCAATAGTTGTCAATTAAGAGTCTAGCACCTTGCCCACTACCTCAACCAATAGGCCTCAATCTACTTTTGATTTTTTGTTTGAATTGTGTTTTAACGCCACTTTCAGCAATTTTTCAGCTATTTCATGGCGTCCAGTTTTTATTGGGGGAGGAAGCCGGAGTACCCGGAGAGAACCCCCGACCTGCGGTAGGAAAACTGGCAATCCTTGTCAATTAAGATTGGAGTCGAGTACACCCTGCCTGCAGTGAGAATCGAACCCGCAATCTCAGTGTTGACAGACCACGTGATCAATAGTAGACGAACTACCTTGACCACTCGGCCACCGAGGCCCCCTCTCAATCTACTTGAAACATGTTTTATTGATAACAAGTGACATGCTTACTAGGACAGCTATAGAACTTCCTTTAATAATTAACAGGTTACGATTAATAAAACTTAATACAACTCGCTGAAAAATTGTTGAACTTATTCATGCATTCAAAATTTTAATTCATTATTAGTTTTTAATTAATAATAATTTGTTTATAGGGATAAGTTGTTTCTTTTCATAGCTTAACAGTTATAAACCTTTATTTCAATTTTTAAAACCATAACCGAGGTTCATAACACAATTATCCATAAAGAGTTTTCCAAACAACATTTATTTTATGCTAATTAGTTGAGGTTTAGTTACACATGTTAAGTATACCACAATCTTAAGTTACAAGATCAAACAATAGGTGTTTGAAAGATAAGTGTTACAAATCTTCTTAAATTGTGTATTGAAAACGACTGGATTTAACCATTCAATTGGGTGATTTTACACCAAGATAAAAGTTCTTCACTTATTGATCTAATTTTATTTGATTTAAAAGTTGTTTTATTTCTGTTATATAAAATATCAATATATAGCATTTTAAACTTGTATTTGTCACAATACCTTGTCAAGTGTTATTAAATGATATGTAACGTTTGTCAGTTACAGAAATGAACAAAATGTCCACACTAATTTAAGCAAACAGTGTTGATTACTCTTAAAATCAATTTTAACCTTATTTACTGTTATATGAAACAATTTTATATAACATTTATACATGTATTTCTCACAATATTTTGTATTCATTTTTATTTAAAGATATGAAACTTTTTTCAAGGAAATGAACATCATGTCCATTTCAGTAAATAATATTGAAACACGTCATCGCCCTTGATTTTCTAATTTGTTCTTTTACAGCTGTTTACTGAAATACGGTTAAAATGGAAATGAGCAAAAAAAAAAAAAAAAACAAAACCAAAAACTTCATTCAAATAAAAAGACCATATATATTTGAGAATCAAGAAATAAAGCAGTAGTGTAATTCTAAACTGGAATTTAATATATTTAATATTTTAAATAGAATTAAATTATAAATGAAACCCAAATGAAATTTTTTTTAATTTGCATTTAACATTTCAACCAGGGAATTAATCAAATGGCTAAATTACTTGAAAATCATCGTGAAATTGAAATCAATATTTAAAAATATTTCATATAAAATTTCCTGACGCCTGATTAAACTTCAATGCTCGCAGACTAGTAAGAATTACATGTCTGTAAACTAAGCGATAGCCTAGATCAACATTAATTGAATACAATGAAATCATTGACTGTAATGTTCCGTTAAAATAGTCTCTAAATTGACGAAATGTTGTCATTTTAGGAAATTAATCTGTGATTAAATTGTACCAGGTACATGTCCTAGAGGGGAGGACTTAATGTATATAATTAACAAAAAATTACATTCCTCCACAATTGTTTGTTTGTTTGAATGCTGTTTAACACCAATTTCAGCAATTTTTCAGCTCTATCAAGACGTTCCAGCTTTTATAATGGGAGGAAGCCGAAGTACCGGGAGAAAACCCAGACCTTTGGTAGGACTCAAATAAAATTACATGTAGGAGGATCTGTAGCCTTTTTTTATCTAAAGTTACTTGGCATTTTTATCACCCAAAAGGCACTGATTTCATTATCAGGGATCTAGTTTAGCTCCAACAGTTACAATTCTTGTTATAATTACTGCCATAATATCCATATTAGAATGTTTTTTCACCCTGAATACCAGGAATACATGCGGGTACTTGTGTTATGGGCCCTTTATTACAGTGGATAATTAAGTCTAGCTACAACTGCCATATTAAATCTGCTGGTATGCTACAAGAGGCAGATGTGGGGGGTGTTTGTCTGAAGCTATAGGAAGACATTAACATGGATTTTATAAAGAGTAGGATAAACTCTTCAAGCTGATTCCCAGACATCTTTATTCTTAGTCACAATATGCATCTGAAGTTTAAAACCATCTAACTGTTTTTGGTTCATTCTTACTTACCGGTATATTTTTTACAATATATCTATACTTAGTATGACATAACAAGTCCATTTTTGATATTGCATTGCTTATCTAAATAAAATAAATTAACCACTCTTCAAAAATATTAACAACTTCATAAAAATTTAAAGTTTACACACTCATACAATCACTTATTTCTTGAATAAGCATTATGGATAAAATAAGGATAGAATATATTTATTTATAAATCAAAACAGAAATTAAATAAGGGAGTGTTTTTCTATGTACAAATGTTCAAATTGTTTTTATTTCTTATGTATGTATTATTTTCTTATCGTACAATTTCAAAATATTTACTTTTTAAACAGAAAAAGCCAACATAATATATAACAATAGACTATTGAAAAGCTAACAAAATATTATTGTATATTATTGTATGTATGAGAACTAGTGATTTTTTTTTGGTTTGACTTATGCCTTGAATACCTAAATTTTTAGTGTTTATGAATACATTGCATAAAAACATCTATAGGATTTCTTAGAATTTTCCTTTTTACTTTGCAGATGAATAAGGATTTAAAAGTACCAGTATACTAGGATCAAATTTTACTTCCTCAATTTGTAACATAAGTAAAATACAAAAATTTACCAAAAATACAAAAAATCAATTCTAAAAAAACTACATACAAGTAATTAATTTAAACTAAAATTATAACATTTTAAAAAGAGAAATAATTAAAAAAATTTTTTTTTAATTTGCAATTAACCAAGGCTGAAATTAATACCAATTAAATAACTACAACATTTAATTAAAATCTAATTAACACATTTAAATACCTGTCCATTTTTGCCTTGTTTTTTCTTCTCTCTGGATTTTTTACTCCTACAATCCAGAGAGTGGTTTGCTCCCATGGTCAGTCTTATTTCCCATTCAGGTCATTTTGAATAATTGTGCAAAACCAAAGATTTTTCTGGAGGATATGGTTTATAACAAATCTAAATCCATTTCACTTTCATTTTCTTAATCACCGATTCAACCAGAACCAATGGGTGACCAATCCACTTTAATTACAGGGTGTTTCATTTAATTGTGTATCCTTTACCTATGTTTTACATACATAATATCTAAATCAAGCTTAAACCTGACCACCCCTTTCAAATTAAAACTTCAACTAGGATTTAAATTTGAATTATGACATTATGTGTATTGAACCGCTATCACAATATCTGAGTTTTAGACAAACCAAAATATTGGTATTTTTATGTTAATAATAATCTAATATTTACCTAGCCAATTTATTTTAAACGATGAAACTGCATACAACTTTATTATTATTTTTATACAGGGTGTTTATAGGCTAACAAATGAATATTGTGTATTGAACAATATCTTGGCAATCATACAAAAATTCATTCATAACCTACCTAAACATATCATAATCTGTTTGATCAAATGTTAACTATTAGATGAATCAATTTGGCAAATTTCAAGATTGTTTTAATGACAGTCAATACCAGATATATATCAGGCACAAGATATTTTTATGACAGCTGATAGCTATTTTTCACACCATTATGTTTAAGGACCACCATAACAAACCTTAGTGCTTGTGGTGTCAACACTTTACGCTGTAGTTTAGGAGCTCTCTTCTTTTCAAGGCGGGTTTGGGTCTCACTGTGGGCAGGAAGTAATCGTGTCCTATCTTTATTGACCAGGATTGCCAGTTTTCCTAACAAAGGTCAGTGGTTTTATCCGGGTACTCTGGCTTCTTCCCCCCCCCCCCCCCCCAAAAAAAAAAAAAAAAACTGTGATGCCATGATATAGCTGAAAAATTGCTGAAAGTGGCATTAAACATCATTCAAACAAAACGTTTCCTTGCAGTGTGGGTATCAGTGGAA
The DNA here is from genome assembly GCA_944474755.1 of Limnoperna fortunei. Lineage (NCBI taxonomy): Eukaryota > Metazoa > Mollusca > Bivalvia > Mytilida > Modiolidae > Limnoperna > Limnoperna fortunei. Next base: position 63,900,403 of record OX104113.1, read on the forward strand.
AAGTGGTTAAAGAGTTAGTCATCTACTATTGATCAATTGCCGGTAAACATTGAAGATGCTTGCAGGGTATGCTTGATCATAATTGACAAGTATTGCCAGTTTTTGTACTGAAAGTGAGGGGTTTTCTCAGGATACTCTGACTTCCTCCCACAACAAAAAACTTGATGCCATGCTAAGGCTGAAAATTGCTGAAAGTGGCATTAACACCATTTAAACAACAACTATACCAGGCATCCACAATGAACAGACCACCAATGTCCACTCTAAAATAGGATAGTCAACATAAATGCTTATCTGTTTATTTTAAATATGTTATACTGTCCAGTGTAAAGATAAAGCAAACAGCATGTCCAATACAAGATTGTTGAAAAAAGAAATATTCTGCTGTACAAAGTGTAGCTCAAAACGTGAATTTCAAACTGTTTGTAAAGCTGAAAAACTTCTACTTGTAATATTGCAAACTGCAAACTGATCATTTTTCAAACACAGTGGAACTTTTATAGAGTTTTTATAGAATTATGAAAACAGAAAATGTCTATAGGCATTTATGTTGTTGTAATGTTTGAAAAATGAAATTAGAATGCATTTCATTGTTCCTGAATAATTGGCATGCAGCACATTAAAACATTAACAAAACTATGAACTCATATTTTACAATAGCTGTGGAAAATGCTTTGTAAATACTAATTTTCTATAACTTTCTATTCTTCAATGCATCTCTATATAATGCACAAGTTTCAAACAACCGGTTTAAATCTTGTTTACTATTTTTTTTAAACTTGGTAATTTTTAAAAAGAGTGTTATGTATACTACTTTATACAATATTGTGGGCAAAACCCACATAGCTGTCCAGCACATCCATAGAGGCTCTCCTTGGGGGCTGTCAAGTCATAATACAGAAAGCCATGTGTAGGTACCTGTTTGGAAAGTGCCACATTTATTGAACGTTGCTCATGTTTGGAATATGGTTCATTCTAGCCACAACAAAAGAAATTTTCTTGTGTCTCTACTCAACTCTCAGATGCATAACTGCCTGTATGCAAGTATATTTCTGCATCCACATGATTTTGACCAAAAAAAATTGCAATCTATCCCTAAAATCAATAAACTATCCATTTTCAGTACATTTTCAGCACTTTAGAACTCTCCAAAATGCACCATTGTTTTCAAAATCTTCTGGGAGGGGGGGGCCATGCCCATGGACCCCTTAGTTATTTTGTGAATCCGAATGTAATAAGTCTAGCTACACCCCTACCCCTGACTCTCCATAACTTTTCCTGTTTCAGAATTTCATGCCCTTGGTTTACCCCTTTCCCAATTAGATTTGTTCTTCATGATTTTGTTCATGTATACCAGTAGCTAAAATACTGCTTACTAATATTAGGGAAATAATTCAATTAATCAAAGCTTATAATATGTTCCTTTCAGCTGTAAATTTCTTTGTAGTTGATTTCTCAACAATTGGTGTTCAATTTCAAAGGTAAGATTGACAGTTAAATGCAGTGTATCCACACAATGAAGTACATGAAATCAATAATTGCCTACATTTTATAGATGTTAGGACTGATAACTTTTGACAAGTATTTTAAACAAATAAGATATAACATGCCATAAATTATCTTTTTACAAAAAAGGATTGCAGATTAAGTAAGAAATATTAGTTTCATGTAAGTAAAAGTTTGTCGAAATAATTAGAAAACTACAATATAATAATTTCCCTTTATATAATTATAAAGGAATCTAGAGTTATCTCCCATGGACCAAAACACAAAAATTACATGTCATGAATTAGTGTTGAATAAACAAACATGAACTAACAACCACAAATGTTTTATTGATTGATCAAATAAATGTTATATTAGAAAAGCTGAGAAAAAAACCCTAACGAGTATTAAACATTTATACATAATAAAAACAGGTGCATTTCAAAATGTTATTGTACAAGGTAACAATCTATTCTTTTTATTTTGCAATGAATCATTTAAAAAAAAAAAACATGTGAAATACCCCTTACTGCACTTTATTCAATGCTAGCAATAGCCTAAAGCAAACTTGTTTAATACCAGCTAGAGAAAATTTCCAGCTAAATACTGTCCATATTTATGTGTGGTCAAGTTGCTCTCTGGAAAAGTCATTGATAAAAAACGACTATTTTGTATAGTTGAGGCGACTATTAACTATAATTTTAAAAAACTGAGCTATAATGGTCATCAGATCTATATGAAGTAAATTTCCATAACAGATTACACAGAAACAAGAAAAAAACTCTTAGATTTATTAAGAATGATACACAGAGTCGCACCAATTTTTGTGAAATTTATTACATAATTGTGTAATTTAGCTTTTTTGTTGTTATTGGGATCCTTCTGTCTTGGGATACAATCAAACTCTGTGCCATGGTCCAGTCTGTTGTCAAGTTTGGCATATTAACCAATAAATAAATATAACTTTAACCAATAGCCCACATGTAGTGATTGCTTACACTATTGCTTTTACTATTTGTACACATTATGTATTTTACCAATTGCCCAACATGAATCTTAACAGTGATTTATGAAGCTCAACACTAACTACATAACCCAACACTGGTAAATATAAAAAAAATAAACATCTAAAAATATCCAAAAATGTCCAGCTAAACAGCCAACTCTATAAATGTATACTTACACATCTGATTAAAGTCAATTCTGTAATTTATAATATATTTTCTATATAAAGTCACTAGTTTGACACAGTTTTTATCATCTTTCTTTTTAAGTCCTGTTCAGTTTACATGTACTAAAGGTCTCTCTTACACATTTCAAGTTAGTAAAAAAATGTACAGGCACACATACACCAAACTACTAACAAGTATGTTACATTAATTTATACGAAATTTTCAAATTTCGACATTTGAATTAGATTGATTTTAATGCTGCTGTTTCGCCTATCATGCTGACTAATTTTAATCCTAGACAAAAGCAGATAACCCAGAGTGAATCACTGACCTAGTCAAAAATGTAAACTTTATGTGTAATAGGACAGAATATCCCAAAACAGACAATATGCTGTGTTTCAATTATAATTAAAGTTGTTAGACCATCTAAACATTTGCAAATTATGGAAACTGATAAATTAATTGATTGATTGACTGACTGACTGATTGGATGTCTGCTTTATGTCAAGTGAGCAGTATTTCAACTATATTAAAGAAGAGAACAAGTAAACAGTCAGAGGAAAATAACATTTGTAGGTAAAATGATATAAAATCAGATTAAGTTAAAATCTTACTGGTTTTGTATGTCAGTATTAGATTTTTTTAGGCGAGTAATTATGTCTGACACTCTACCAGTTTGACATGATAACATTTGTCATGATTATGGGCTTAGCATATTTTCAGTTAAACTAGTGCATAAATGTTTTTAAACAAACATGACTGAAAAATTGTTGTCAATAATCTATATACATGTATTAAAAGAAACTCCTTTAAAAAATAATTCTCTGTTATCTACATTATATAATAGAAACCAATACCCAAAGGAATGTGTCAATTACTTAGCAAATAAAAAAAAAAACAAAACAAAAGTATAAATGTCACCTCACTTAATTTGATCAGTAAGAAAAGTAAAAAAAAAATGTCTTCATAACTTCAGCACTATCATATAGGTATAATTTAAGCAAGAGTTATTTCTCTTTGTACACTAGCATTATTACTGGACATATTGCAAGAAAGACAACTCTAATACAACTGTGATTTTACTCCATGGAAACAGTAAACACTAATCCTGTCAAGTTGATTGATAAGTTATTGAGATTATACAAAGAAATTTGTCAAACATTCTTGGCATTTTGTATAGATGTTTGTATTACCATCTTTAAATCTGTCAAGTGTTATTGAGGGATCTATATGGTAATATGATTTCCAATATCTAATCAGCTGTGAAAATAACAAAGACCCACAAGATGCTTTTATATTGAAACATAAAGCAGTTTTTTTTGTTTACTAGTTTATTATCTAAATAATGTAATAAGAACCATTGCTGTTTAATAAATAAACAGGTAATAATCCAGCCACGATTAGCAAATATTTATCTTTGAAAAAGTTGACAATGCATTTATTTATCTTAAAATGCTCAATACAAACTGGTCTTATATATTAAGTCCTGTTTGAATTAAAAGTGAAATGTACTATACTAAAATAGTTAAGTAATTTTTGTCCTCACTGAGTATTCCGGGTTCCTCCACCAATAAAAACTAAATACCATGATATGGATGAAAAATTGATTTAAAGTAGTTTGTAAAACATCATTTAACAAAACAACATCGATGGCAAAAAACTTCCACTCTTTCATTATATGAATAATAATGGAACCTTATGGACTTCTACAGTTATACAGTTTAATCTAGTCTGTACAAGTATTACAAATGTCATCGAGCCAAATAAAATGCATTTAATTTTTCCTGCTGGCATAAGTCTCAGACTGCTTTACATGTTGATGAAGTTAATTCAGACAAATTTTCAGTGTTGCCATGACCAGAACTATAAATAAAAGGGGACAGTATCCTGATTTCTTTAAGTGGTTCAACAGACATGGCAGTATTTTATGCCCGTTTCCTTGTATATATCTTTTATGTTTCTGGTCGTTGGCAATTTTCTTTCAGTGGTGAATTGAATTGTGGGGTTTATGTCTTTATATTGTCACATGTCTGTCTTTACTTGACTGCTATGCTGGGTAGAGGTGAATTGAATTGAGGGATTTATGTCTTTATAAAAGCGTCACATGTCTGTCTTGACTTGACTTCCATGATGGTTAGAGGTGAATTGAATTGTAGGTTTTATGGCTTTATATAAGTGTCACATGTCTGTCTTGACTTGACTGCCATGATGGTTAGAGGTGAATTGAATTGTGGGTTTTATGGCTTTATATAAGTCACATGTCTGTCTTGACTTGACTTCCATGATGGTTAGTGGTGAATTGAATTGTGGGTTTTATGGCTTTGAAAAAGTGTCACATAACTGTCTTTACTTGACTGCCATGCTGGATAGTGGTGAATTGAATTGTGGGTTTTATGGCTTTAAACAAGTGTCACAAGTCTGTCTTTACTTGACTACCATGCTGGATAGTGGTGAATTGAATTGTGGGTTTTATGGCTTTATACAAGTGTCACATGTCTGTCTTTACTTGACTACCATGCTGGGTAGTGGTGAATTGAATTGTGGGTTTTATGTCTTTATATAAGTGTCACATGTCTGTTTTATCTTCACTGACATGCTGGGTTGGACTATTTCAGTGGTAGTACTAGGTGTGGCTCCTGACTGACCAATCCGTAATTTATATTAAGAAAACTGCATGCATACAAACTCTATATACTGATGCCATTTTGATAACCAATGCAGTCTTTGTCTAAACACTGTCAAATTCTGCAGTTATTTGTTGTAATACATTAGAGGCTATGGAATCTCTTCCGTGTTTTTGTTAATTAACAAATTTCAATTGTACATGCAATTTATACTAAAATTAAAATTTATAATCAGATTTCTGTATATGTTTTTCTTTCTCTGATTACGGTTTTGTTGATGAATTGTAATGATTAATTTTAAATTGGACAAATGTACTAATTAGATGATGGTTGCACTCTTATAAGAACCTTCTTCTGTACTGAAAGTGTGACCTACGTTGAGTAAGATCCTTAAGTTGAGAAGAACGTGTCTTTTTTTCATACTTTTAAAACCCTTTTATGAAGTGCACAAGGTTATTCCATGCTAAAATGCTTCTCAATCTCTTCAACTCAATGTGTAATAATTTGTACGATTATATTTTCTTTCAAACAAGTTTAATAATTTTACATGAAATCAAAATTGGCAATGCTTTATCATCTGTCTACTCAAATTTATCACATAACATTAAAACTCTTTTAACCATACAATGCATTTAAAGAAAAAATTAAGCCATTTATAGACCTATTTAATGTCTAACAAAGTGTGGTTTATTCACACTCTGAGAATGTTTTGATATAGCCCATCAAGCAAACATCGATAACAAGATTTCTGTCATTAATATAACCATTTAACATTACAAAAGTCAAATCCAGCTGTTTAAACTTAACAAAAGACCACTCAACAAAAGACCCAATAAATGATATTCATTTCCATGCTTTGTTGTAAATTTCACTCAATTTCAAATGAATTGAAATCAATTGGTACTTCAAGGGATGTTTACTTAGGAGAATGGATCATAGGTATATACATTGTACATAATTTATTCAAACCTGTATTAATTTTTATTGACTTTCTCATGAATGTATTATGGTCATTGCAGGTAGCTACTCCTTATCTTAATGTAGTTATATAGTGGCAGAAGAAATATTATTTTGAATTAAGTAAATGTCTTTAGACAATGCAGGTACCCATAAACATGTTAGTTATACTAGTCCCAAGACCATGGTAATAACGACAATATCATGGCACTGCCCTAAAACAACCTATACTTAAATGAGTAAAAATAGGTAGCATATCTGGGTTTGTTATACATTGAATCTTAAGTATTTGGCAGTGTAAAAAGGTTAAATTTCTAGCCAAGTAGATACTTTAAATGTTTGTCTTTATGTGATTCAAAATATTATGCAAGTTTCATGACCATATCAGAATGTTAATAAATTTAATTATGAAACAATAAACATCATCTTCTTTATATGTAGATTGTCTATCATAGTTTTAATAAAGCTGCAGCCTTCTTGAAGTGTCTTAAGGGACACTGATCTACAACAGATTGTCAACAAAATTAGTAAGGCCCCTAGGGACAAGGTGTATAAGCACTGTATAGGAAGTGGCACCTGTTCTCTGAAAGTTTATGTTTGCATAAACCCATGTTAAAAGTACATAAGAAGTATAAATTATGCACAAAATACTTACTGGTACATTGTTAAGATACATATAATTACTGGTACCTTGGTAAGATACACATAATTACTGGTACATTGGTAAGATACACATAATTACTGGTACCTTGGTAAGATACACATAATTACTGGTACCTTGGTAAGATAGACATAATTACTGGTACCTTGGTAAGATACACATAATTACTGGTAACTTGGTAAGATACACATAATTACTGGTAACTTGGTAAGATACACATAATTACTGGTACCTTGGTAAGATACACATAATTACTGGTACCTTGGTAAGATACACATAATTACTGATACCTTGGTAAGATACACATATATCAATGTCATTATCGACATAAAGATAGCTGAAACACTGCTCACTATATGTTGAACAACCAGTTACTCAACCATCTTTTCAATAAATCACTACTGATTTTTCACCAAGGACTTGTATTAAAGGTGTACATATCATTATATTTTTGCAATTTTTTGTAATTTCAGTGGACAAAACAGGTATTCTGACATGTCTGCAATATCTTGTACATTCAGACGAGAAAATACTGACTGAGGTTCGTTACAATGGCCATGCATCTTGTACTTGAGTGCAACCTTTAGTTCAGACAATACAGTAATTTGTCCATGAATATTATTGTGCTTCCATGAGGGAACACCAACATTTGTTGTGGCTTAAAATTCTTGGATGAGGTACATCTCCATATTAAATATTGCCACAGAGGCATCTCTCAATTCTTTGCAGTACAAAGTTATATATACTTTCATCTACAAATTTGTATTTCTCAAAACTAATTACTAAGTTTTTAGTGTAAATTTCTATGCTATTTCAGTGTGTCTACTTTAGAAAAGCATACAATTTATTTGGATCCTCATAGTTGTTGTGCTGGAAAGTGATATGCATGCAGAATTTAATTTAATCACATTTTATGTGTTTTTGTTGATCCAATCATGTTGTTAGTGTATTGCCTCAGATGTAAATATCACAATTCTGGTAATTTCTGTTATATGCATGATGTAACATTGTTTTGTTCAGCATTCCTATTGAAATTATTGATTTTTTTTTTAATGTTTTTCTGTATACATATAGGAACTCACTATTTTGATAGTTTTTCACCCTTAATTAGAAAAATGTTGACAAATTATGAAACCTGACTGTAAAATAATATAACTCTAAAAAGAAGAGTTACTGCTCCTAAGGATGGCATCCTTAATTCTGAATGGTGGAAATAGCAACAGAAAGAACATACATTTTGTATACTATTTGCTTGCAATCTGTTTATAAATCAAATTTCATTTCTGTTCATGAAACTACAAAATTTTAAATACTGGCATTATATTACAAGCAAATTACATGCAAAATGTACTGCTATAATGTTACATGTACCAAACTCCATGTTTTTTAAGTCATGCAATATATTATCATGAAGAAATGTGACTGCAGTCGGAGCAAATGTGTGTTTTTTGTGTATCCTCAAGTCTAAATGATAAATGCTCAGTTTTGCAGAAACAAGAACTATTTTCAAGTCCCCTTTATAACATAACATTATAAGGCTGGATTTATCCAATGCAAAATACAGTTTTAGAATAATAAAACCTTGATTTGATACATCCAGCATAATTTCTAGAAAGGGCTGAACAGTTTCCTATTACCATTTTGCATAAATGTTGGAATCTTGAGGATACCAAAATAATTGTAAATGAGATGAACCCAAGGTGTACTGTGTTGCTTTATTATGGAGTTTCTACATAGGACGACCTTCCATCAAAGGTTTTAGCAGAAATATTTTCCATGCACATCAAAGCTCAGGTGGACATTGTATTTACCCACCTGCCCTCGTTGGGAGTTGACACAGGGTTGGCAAAACTGTATATTTATGTACTCTATTTGTAAAGTGGACACGAGTAGACTACCCACCATGGATGGATGGAAAACACATAATCCACCTGTCCAGCCGTGTTACAGGGCATTACATGTAGGCAGTGCTAACATTCTGCAGCATGTGTTGAGATATTTGTGATTTGATTGTTTGGGTGAAAACAAAAGCTTTTATAATAAATAATTTATTTTCCATAACAATATAAATGCTTTAATCTGCATGATGCAGTCAATATAACTATCATGTGATTGATCTAAATATGACATAACCTACTAACATGATATTCTAAATCACATGACCTACATCATGTGACCTGCTACATCACATGATTTACCTCTAAGCAGCTTCTGTACTCTACATATATCACATATAATGGACGGCATTTAAATTTTTTTTAAAACATTCATAAAAGTAAACATTGAAGGCATGAACAAATGTAAAAGTTATATTTTTTTACAGACATATATAAAACTATCCTTTTTTATTGTGGATATTCAGATCTTGGAGAAAAAAATATCACAGATTGACATAAATATGTAGAAAACTACACTTCGATGGAATGCAAAATTTGGAATGTCAATTGTTTCCTTACAAATATATTTAAAAAAATATTGAAAATATATAGAAGTTTCACCTGAAAGCAAGTAAAACTTCAAAGCTAAGAGACAAAAACATCACAATTGAAAAACAAAAGGACAATATGTAGACAATGAAATGAAACATATTATTTATATTCAATTTCAATGTAAAAATTAAGGATTAATGAATAAAATTGTAAAAGGGATAAACAAATATTCATGTTTTTGTAGAGACTTGGTCCTTCTGAGTCAAAATTGAAAAGTGGAAGGGGGTGGTGTTAAATAACAAGTATTAATATACTCTTCTAACTTCTTATAATATTAAAATACTTTCTTCCAATATGCTAATCTTAAAATATTATGTATCTGTTCATAATACACCTAGCCACCATGTCTTACTAAAATTGACATTCTAAACCATCTATACTTTATTCTATTATAATGGCTACAAGACAACTTTTCAATGTATTAAAACAAACAAACAAATAGTGTCTGTCCTGATCAATACAAACATATAAAAAAATGAAAGATAACAACAGGGATTTATTGATTGATATAAAAATTAAATGCATTTCATATTTTAACACTAGTAATCAATACTGTTAATATTTGCACTCCCATTCATCAATGCCATGCACAATCGATAAATGCTTTTTCTTTCGTCAAATTTCATTGATTTAACTAATTTTTGTAGTTTTCAAGACTCATTTTGTATGGTAATTGGTAACATCAGGGAAGAATATAAAGAAGATATGAAATCTTCATAACTGAGATCAAAGATTTTTCAGGGATTTTCCTTGGTTCCTGGTAATGCTACAGATTTTGCAATACTTGTTTTAATAACTACCACATAGAAATAGATTTAGCCATATTTCATTGATAAAATTTACAACAATTCCTTATTGTGCAATAGACATTAGTTTCTACAAAAATGACAGTAAATTATTATACCTGAAAAAGGATCAAAGCTGTAAAATACTTAAAAGGTCATCATTTATTTAACGTCAACAAATTTTTATTTTTAAAGACTTACATGAGAAAAATCCCTGTTTTGAGTATTTCTTCAGAATGTTCAGGGGCAAGATACCTGTACCCTAGATTGTCTTAAATGGAAGTGCAAATCAGTAGGAAAAGATCTCCAAATAACACAACAAATACATAAATAAAATTCCCTGTTTGCAAACAAAAATAAATGCATTTTAAAACCCTGGACATATTAAAATCCATGTCTTACTTATGTACAAATTTTCACATAAAACATACTGGTACAACTTATAAGGCATTTAATTTTAAAATTGTAAAAAAATCACTCGGAAAATGTTTTGAAAATATATTCAATATTTTAAATGAAAGTAAGCCAAGTAAAATAAATCAGTAACCTACTGATAAACTCTACATTTAAATCAAGTTTGTTAAAAAAGTAAACAAAAAGGCTTTTCAATAACTAAACTGTCAATGAAAAGTGCTATCAAGTGATATCTATGGGAAGTAAAAATGTGCATTAAAGCATATCTTAAATGTTCCATTTGTAATTTTAAAAAGCACCTGAATGAAATTACCAATTCAAACAGTAAATGTCAATGTTTATACACATCTGCACACACACAAAAGCATGAAATTCGAACATCCTTACAACAAACTTTCTGGAGCACAAATAAATACCTCAAAAACATTTAATCCTTGCGTACAATTTCAATATCACAGCTGGCTTAAAAAATCCTTGTATCACAGACAATAATAAATAAAATATGAAAATAAAATATCTATAAATCTAATAGTTCATCTCTGAGAGAATCCTTCATTTTCTTTGACATATTTTTCAGCTTGCGACCTTGGGCTACAGCCTCGTCTAATGCATCTTCAATACCAAGATGATCTAATCTGCTGCGACGTCTCCTTCCCCTCCTTGGAACATGACCACCTTCATATTCACTTTCATCTGACATAAATCCATCTTCATCATCATATGTTTGAGGAAATTCATTAATACGTACACGTCGTGGAGGGGCTGCATACACTGGTACAATATACTGAGGTGGTGGAGGGGGAGGTTGAGGCAGAGTACGCCTCGGTGGCAACTGGTAATTTTGTAATCTTTGTATTCTATCACTGATGGCATTGATATCATCCTGTGTCACCAGCCTTCCTGGGAATGGAGGGGGATATCCATTGACCTGAGGTTGAGGGTTGTATGGTGGCACAGGTAAAGTTCTCATGTAAGGCTGTGGAGGGAAGTCATATCCATTTTGTTGAGGAACTCCATTGGGTACAGAAGGAACTCCATTTGGTATAGGTCCAGGTGTAGAAAATCGTACGGGGGATGGACGATTTTGCACACTTGTGCCTGAAATAGGTCTCCTTTCGTATGGTGTTCCGGATCGAGATGTTTGTCTTGATCTAAGTTCATTTGGACTATCTGGAGTGTTTCCTTTAATATTTTTAACTTCTTCCATTAAGTCACGTAAACGTCCATGGCGAGAATTACGCACCGTATCACCTTCTGGAAATAGTTTTAATCCAGTCTGAGTTCCTTGATCAGAAATAGTCTGTGTTCCAGCAGTGCCTTGTCGGCCTTCATTTTTCAAGGCCTGCACATCAGACTGAATTGTTTGTAGCAAGTCCTTCTTCACTGAATTGTTAGACATCATAGAATCATCAGATAGTCGAGGACTATCTGCAATTCCTCTTTGTTGCTTAATTTCTTTAACATCATTCAGAATGCTTCGGAGCAGATCTGCTCTAGAACCACGCGAGCCGGAAGATCTTCCTGAAGCTACAGACAGACGTGATGTTTGCAAAGATATATTTCTTGCTAATCCACTGGTTTGTGTATGAATAGTCCTTGGACTATCATTAAACCCATCACGATCAGTTTGAGTTCTAGCATGTGCTGGTGTTTGTGTCATCGTATCTCGGAGGTCCTCTGGGTTTGCCTGAGGAAATTCTCCAGTGATATAACTCACGGTTGACTCGTTATCAGAGTAACGAGTCATCTCTAAATCTAGGGGTGTGCCCCTCATTGTGTCAAGTGTTTCGTTTTCTAGTACATTGTCAAAACTTGACGCATGCATGGTATAGTAAGTTTCACCATATCCAGATTCTTCACTTTCCGACTCGAGAGCAGCAGCGGCACCTTTTTTTAGATCATCACTTGATTTATTATGACTGTGGCGAGGACGTGATCTGGGTGTTGGTGTAAGGGTTCTTGGTAGAGGGCCACTAGGTGCTCTTTTAAGAGACTGTCTACTTTGGTTCAGTGACTGTCTACTCTGGTTCAGTGACTGTCTGCTATGACTCCTAGAAGGGCCATGTCGAGAATGAGGCCATTTAAAGACACTGTCATCTCCATCATCATCATCACCACTGTCGTCTGAGCCTCCAAGTAAGTCACGTCTGCTACCAAACCTGGCTGAGGAGTTGGGTGTCTGTGTAGATCTGCAGGGCTTTCTCAACTCAGTCTGTAGGTACAATTGGAGGAATGGCAGTTAAATAATGTCACCACATCAATTATCAAACATTGTGCAAACACCAAAACCCCCAAAACTAGCACAATATCAAACTAACCCTTAGCCACACACATCAAAGTTTTAAATCAACAATAGGCAGAAAGAGCTACAATATTTGTCAATTTAAGAGCTGTTAAGTTAAGTAATAAATTATTAAATTTTTAGAAAACTGATGTTTAATTACTTTTAAATTGGTCACATTTTTAGCCACACAAAAAAAGCTTAGTCAAGGCAGCAAAACAACCATACTGACAAATGGGTTGCTGACTTGCTTTGCATGAAAAAATAGCCTGGAATTGAAAGATGTGTAAAAAAATAATCAAGAAAATTTACCTGAAATTTCTTTTGGTCATCATAACAGCACAGGTAAAGGATGTGCACAGGTAGAGAAAGTAAGCAGGAATGTTAGTAATAGGATCATTATACAGTCAATCATTGTTTAAATGAGAACAATTATTTACACAGTAGTTCTTAATAACCTATAGTGATCTCATCGAATGGTTTAAATGCCAGGTACTACACAAACAGTAATGTGCTTATATTGATTTATGGGACGTGTAGCGACTTGAAACAGATAAAATCCCGCCAAATTTGACTTGAGTAATAGTGATAGACGGTACATACACAGGGTTAGAAGATAAAGAAGCTCTACAAAAACAGATTTTGACAGAGAGAGTTAGAGGGAAAGGGGAAGTTAATAATAAGATACACAGGATAGCAATCTGAATAATATAAATACTTACATAGTCAATTAAAAATTGATGTGTATAACTTATAATCTGCCAATTCCTCCAGATTGTACCCTTTAGGTCTGCCCGATGTTAAATGGCCACGCTTATCAAACCGTCAGACATGACACGGCCTGTTTAACGCAGATTTCTATTGGTTTATTAAAACCTAGGTAAGCAGTTTCTTTAATCAGGGCAAAGGTGTTTACAAACTTAATTCCATAGAAAAGCTTTAATCAAATGTCAGAAATAGCTGATAGTATCCATTAGAAAACTACTATGCATAGCCATAAAGGAAATAAAGATTGGAACAGGTGCCTTTCTACCATTACAGTGCTTTGTTTGCATATCATGATAACCTTGGAAGGAAAGAAGCTTATAATAGCTTATCAATACCTCTGAAATAAGACATTTTATTGATATTTTGAAAACATTTATTTGTGGCTTTCTGAGCATGCAAAGCAAGTGGGCAACTATTAATAACATCAACATTTATTTGAAATATGATAATTTTGTGAATGCAGACATTATGTGACCTGACATTAGGAGGTGCCTTAAAAATCTCCTACAACAGTGACCCAACACAAATTATTATTTTGCTACATGCCACAAATCACATGGTATTAGACGAGCTACACACTATAGCAATATCTCAACTTACAGATTAAAAATAAAATTATAACAGCTGTTTTTAACTTTCTTCAATTAAGAACAATAAAAAGTCTTAATCTTTACAGATCTTTTAAATACTTTAATCATTTTTATTACATAAAACACTCAATCGACTTATAGACTATTGTTAACTTCAGAAGCATATGAATCATTTAGGAGATTTCATTGTAAAATAATCTGATAACTTTAAATATTTATGAAAATAATATTCATTCAAGTACTATTATCAAATGCATTTAAAGCCCAATTAAAAATGAACAAAATCAAAATTTTTAATTTCCTAAATCAGTGGAATTAAAAAAAAAATGCTTACAAAGCTGTAAGTTGAGATTTAAAGGTTATAAAAGGGGACCATACCTTAAGCTGCAATGATTTCTCCTGGATTGACACATCCTCCTTCTCAATCCTTTCCAGTTCCTTTGCATAGTTCTCAAGGTCATCGTCCATCGAGTTCTGGGCTTCCTGGAGCTCTCTGCTAGCTACAAGATTCCTTTCTCGTTCTTCAAGCAAGTTCTCTATCTGTCCTAGCAGTTCTTCCCAGTCTTCACGAACAGCCCTCATAACTGGATCAACCAAGGAGGGTTTGTGTTGAGTAAGTTCCCTATATCTGTTTAGGAAACTGTCAATAGATGGGCCTTTGGCTTGTACCTCTTCTCTCAATGCCTACAAAATATGTTTCATTTCATTTCTGAGTTCTCTTGCAAGGGTAAAAAAGTAAAAAGAATGCTTTAAATGTGGGAGGGAACATATTAAGGTTAATTACATATAAAAATTACTAGTGATGTAAATTCCAATAACTCAAAGCTCCTAAAACACTTATTTATTAAATAAATAATTAATCCATAACAAATATACTACTACTGACCATCTTTTAAGAGGGGACATATCCATGATGAAAAACAACTACTGACATGGACTGCTGGTGATAACTGCATGCCAATGGTTTTTGTAAAGCAGAACAAAAATGGGTAAAAACAAGAAAAATGTGTCTCTGTGACAGTGATGGCTGGCTTGCCACATATTGGTATTTTCTACGTCCAATCAAGCGTGAATTATTTAGCACAGCCCTATAGAATTTGTTTCAAGTGAAGAGATCTCATCATGCAACTGTGTACAAACTTTCATGAAGATGTGACGTCATCTTCATAAAAAAAGCTTCAGCACATAGGTAAACCTTATTCTGGTACCCTGACGATGATATCCTCATTAGCCTAAGCGGCCTTCCGATATAACGTCAGGTCAGGAGCAATGGATTTCAACGGTGAGAGCGTTAAAATTTGAAGTTCGGATGTTCTCTAGACTTGCCATTTTGTAATGAAAATAAGTTCAAGTAGACTGAAAGTATTATGACGCCATTCTCTTTATGACGTATAATGTTCACAATTCTAAGCTGAGTTTAAATTTAGATTTTATAATTTAAACGTAAAGTTAAAATGTAATTTATATTAAAATTTTATAAAGAAAAGGATTTCCAGCTATAAAAAAAGATTGACATGTGCATGTGAGTTTAAATGGCATCACATTATCAGCCAATCAAAATGCTTATATTGGAGGTCCTGACCTGGTGTTATATTTGAAGTGAAGCTTGCGTCAATGAAAAATATTGCACCAGGAGACCAGGTTAAGGTAAACCTGTGGTGTGATGGACAGACAGGCGAATGAAAGGATGAACAGACAGAAAATCTATATGTCCCTAACATAAGTTGTCTGGACATAAAAAATTCTTAAAAACTAAAAAGACATTTTAAAATAAATCCTAATAAATCTACTCAACAGATAACAAACAATTGATGAGTACCCTTGTGATTTGGGTAAAGTGTGTGATAAATCATTCTAACACCTGGATGTAATAAATTCCATGAGTATATACTCTTAACAGCATTACTCTGATCTTAAACCTATACTTGATACAGTTAAGTGATAGTCTTTTGAAGGTTATACATATAATAAATGCATATAATTTAATGTTGTTGACTATTGGACCCCATGCTATGACTTTTGAACCGAAACAAATCGATAAACACTATCCCATGTTTTGGACACTATGTACTGTTTTCAGACCCTATACTTTTTTATAAGTGCTTTGAGTATTAGACCCGATGCTAGGACATTTGAACCCTATACTTAATATATAATGATGAACACTATCACATGAAGTTTGGAATGCTGTCTTTGGACCGTATAACTGTGAAAAATGCAGACTTTAAGGCCCCATTCCACAACTTTAAACAGCCATAATTACTAAACATGTCTTTTAAACCTTAAGTGCAATATACCCATAATTGTGATGCTTTGACATTTAGGCCCTTTTGTTGGGACTTTTGAACACTTAAATATGGCTAATGCTTTGTCTTTAATCTAAAATATATCTTTAGGGTAATTAAACTATAATCAGTTTCTCAAAATGTGCCCTACCACAGGAACTGACAGACACCTTTTTTGGCAGTTTTGAAGTTTGGCCCAAAAGGATAAAAGTCTCAATAACTTTGTATTTAGTGTCAGTCAACAATTTGTTCAGTCAGACACAATTTTTAATATGCATGATCTAATGTCAGATTGTCCATTTCAAAAGTTATCAAATTATTTATTTTTCTTAAATAATCTGCAGTTTTATATCAGAATTCCAAAAATCATAAAATCTCATTAGCAATTTGCTTTTATTGATCAAATTAAAAAGTTAAACTGGAAATAAAATAAGATTGACCATGAAAATAGCTTTTTTTGCCAGGTGTTTTAAGCCGTATTCAATGACTTTTTAACCTAACCAAGGTAAAGTTTTCCAGACTGGTCACAGGAGAACAAATTAACCCTTATTAGCCTGGATAATTTCCAATTATAATAATAAGTCTTAAGTTGTCATTTTGGAACAAAGGGGAATAACTCTTATTATTTGTTGGATTTCAGCATTGTCCTTTTTTGAATAAAAATTTGTCAACTGAAGCATCTAAAATTCAAACAATTTTGTTGCCTGAACATCTAACACTACCACAGGCAGCACAGACTGAAAGTGAAAAGTATGACATAAATGCATGTACACAAAACTGGTATCCTACCTGTAAATTGGCAATCTCTATTTCAGCAGCTTCAGCATGGAGTTTGGCTGGTTTCTCTTCCATCTCCTGGAAGTCTTCCTGTTTACTGTGTAACCAGTTCCTTAGGTCTCCACGCATTCTGTCAACTAACTCCCACTGATGAATGGTGTCACGTACAGCATCCATTCTCTTCTCAAGCTTTGAAAATACATAATTTTGGTTCGGAACTATATCAACTCTAATTATTACACTGCATTTTACAGAACAGTCATAAAATATATATGTCCAAAATGAAAAAGCAAATTCTAATGCCACTTTGGATGTAATGTTGAATCTGATTAGACAATTTTAATTATTTCATGCCATCAATTTAATGATTGTTGCTGTAGTATCTTAACGCAAGAGCAGATGTTATATCCAGTAATGTTTTTTTAAAGTTGCTGTATAGGAATGAAGATAACTGTAATATTTTTGAAGATTTTCTGCCATTTATTGGCAATTTGACAGTCACAAATATCTGTTTACTGGTTTTGCGTATGCCTTGCTAGTAAACTCAATCTGCACCCATCAAATGATGAATTGATGCTGTCAAATCTTCAATTAAAATGCAGTCTCCGTATTCTTAAGTTAAATTTACCAAGGTGATCAGTTGCATAAAATTTAATTTTCATTGTCCAAACATGGCAATACAAGAGGGGAAAACATTTCCTGTTATTTTAATATAATAAAATAAGCCCTTTTGAGATAATGAATTAGAATGGAAATTATATCGGAACATTTCATGACATCATCCTCAAAACGTTTTATAAAATATTTGATTATTTACTGAATTAGTAGTTACAGTAAAATCAAAATTGACTTGTCAAATACCTAACATGTATATACTAATTTTACAAATAATAATGCTCAACATTCTATTCTGAAATGTGTTAAATTAATGTCCTACAGTACATCCTCCAAAGTCAGGAGTTCCGAGTCAGGACTTTGAACCCTTGACTTGGGCAAATGGATACATAAACAATGCAATAACATTAAAAAAAGTAAAAGGTGAAGTTTATAGAGTTAATCTACAACTGGACCAAACAATTGGTTAACTTTATCCTACAATTTTATGTACCTCAGCAGTGGATTCTTTAAATTTCTCGTCTACTTTCTCGGCTAGTTGGTTGACATTGGACTCCTCCTGAGCTTCTTCATCGGTAAGGTTCTCTATGCTGCCACCGAGGTTCTCGCATCGGTGAGCTGCATTGCTCAGTTCCTGTCTCATTGCAGATGTTCTCTCCCACATGGCCTTAAATAATAATAAGTATTGTCAGCATTTTGAATTTTATTTTGAAAACATTACTTTTGTCAACAATCTTCCTAACAATGCAAGAAATTAGTGAATAGAAAAATAACATAAAATATAACAACATTTATTTACATATATTTGTAAAGTAATATGCCCTCCAACTTATCGGCGAGGGGAGGGGGATTAAAAAAACCCATAAAATATAACATTTATTTACAGATATTTGTACAGTCTCAGATATACAGGTATGTGTTTAATTTAACAATATTACTGTAGAAAGGACTGATATGGTCTTTTTTTTAAATTTGTTATTCAATAGTCAGAATTTACAATTTCCCTACAACACCACCTGACCAGGGACTGACAGGGATATTCAAATCAAAACTAAGAATCGCATTGACTACATTTTAACTTTTTTGAAAAGGCAAAACATTTTATATACATGTAGTTATTGACTTATTATGACAAACACTTTCACTTTGATGTCTTTTTGTCATGTTTATAGTGTTATGGATTGATTGATTGGGTGACTATTAATGTAAATTTTAGTTTATATCCCAATTACCATATATATTATATATATAGAGGAGCAGGATACCCCAAAGAGAAATCTAAATGGAAAGCAATCAAGTCTATCATAGCCTTACACAATGAAGATAATCTACCATTTATTATACTGAAGTGGAATGCGGTATTTTATTCGTAAAATTATTAAAACTGTTAGTGAACAAGGAATCCAAGATGAGGAGGGACAGTTCACATTGATCAAGAAATTGATCAGCTTGATCATGTTGCCATAAGTGTCAAAACATTTTAATAATACACACAAACAGAACATGAATTCAGAAAGAATGTGCTTATTCATACAGAACTATACAGGAAGATGCCACTATGTACAAAATCAACAGGATTAAAATGGACGCAGTAATTTAATGTTTTATAAGAAGTTTTAATTTAATAACTTACTTTCATGTTGTCTAGTTTTCTCTGAGCTTCCTGTAAGTTATCAGGAATATCTCTGTCACAATCAGCAAGCCACTGGGTGAACTCGCCAGTCAGGAAATGCATGTCACCCTCCAACAGGTCTTTGTAATCCTGCCATTTTTGCAGAACATCTTGTAAGCGATTCTGTAGAAACACCAAAGTACTCAATTATTACAAATACAATAACTGAAGAAGTCTTGTAACACCTGGTCCAAAGAGGAGAATCTTTTGAACAGGCAAGGAAGGAAAATTTGGAGGTAAGGGATGCAAGGAAGAAAAATGGTTTAGCTTTTATGACAGTTTGTAAACATTTGAATTGCTATTTGATCAAAGAATTTATTACCAATATTTGGGTGCTATCATTTTTCGAAGAGTTTATGATTCAAGAATTGCACCAAATTTCAAACTCAATCAAATAGCAATTTTAAAAAAAATAAACATATGAAAATTCCTAAATTTATGAAACTTTTAAATTATTTTTCGACCATAAAATCGGTCCCCAAGAATGAATAAGTTCTTGGTACACTGTTGTTAACACAAAATTTCAAATGGCCCTCATTCTTGACAAAATACTGCAAAAAGAAGCCCATGACCCATCAAAACTTACCTGAAACTTAACAGATTTCTTGCTTTTTTTGAAATGTTTAGATGGTCTCACAGACCCAGTCCTTTTTAATTTAGTGGAGGATACATTCCTTCTTTTGGATGATTTACTCCCCATTTTATAAATTTATCCCATTTGGACACACATTTCCGTCTTACTACCCAAGAAAACAGACACTAAAGTAAATTTGTTCTTTAAAGTTCTGGACTGTTTAAAGAATTTCTATAATGTGTTCTATATAATTAGGTCTCCCCGTTTGCAACAAATAACAAAATCTTTCTTCTATTCACAAAAACTATTTCACTACTGTAATTAAGGCATATGATTGAGGCATTTTAATTACTTGTACAGAAATGTCGTTTTCACTTTTAAAAACAGAACTCTAAAATATATATTATTTCATGACACAATGCATACCTACTTGTTAAAAATACAGTATAGTAAAATACTTTTTTTTTAAATTTAAGTAATTATTACCAATGTTTACCAACTGTCAATGTTGAACATGTTTTAGCATAACAATATTAAAACATTAATTAAGTGGCCTGTTATAGTATAGAGGTACTCGGTACTTATTAAATTGGGTGGGGTGACAATGAAGAAAATTTCGGTACAGAAAAAATTTGTCAACAAAATTTAAAATGTGACCGTTTTAAATTTTGTTTTTGTATTTTGGAACTGAGCATTAGTTAGGAACAGACTAGGCCTCCAGTTTAACATGCTCATTTTACCTTGATTTAGGGATTAAAGTTTGTGTTTGATTTTTAAAGGTTACTAAGTTTTTTATTAAATTTTTTTCATATGTGTAAACTGTCAAAATCCAAAGTATCTGTTCCGGATTATTTATAAAAGAAATGAAAAGAAAGAATTGGAAAAAGGTAAAGATTGGAAGTGACAAACAAAAACAATGGACATTATGACCAGTCTTCCAGATAGTTGAATATATGTGCCCGACACCACCTGTGTCTAACCAAACAAATACAGCTGGTCATACATCTTTATGACTTTCACCAAGCGAAACAAAATTGCCTGTAGGGTCCTTCCACCAGTCAAATTTTCAGGAAGAACGGCATGCCATGGTTGTAACAGACTGATGTCAACAATACAACATTTAAAAAAAATTATGAGCCATTATTTGATTGGTCTGTACCATCAATAGAAAGATTTAAGTCAATTGCTTGTGACCAAAATGAGGGTAACGGACAAAATGGATTTAGTCACCAATAGAAGGTGAAAAACTCAAAATACTTATTGTATATATATAAATGTGGCAAGCACTGCATGTAATTTACATCTATGGTGATATTACTTTACCTTTAAGAATAAAAGGTTGAAGAGTTTTATCATCTTCGTAACATTTCTTAATAAAAACAGCTAATGAAGAGAAATTTTCAGAGATAAATTTTAGAAAAACATTGTATTTAGGACTGGTCACAGATTCATAGTTTTTCACTAAATTATGAGTATTTCCCTCTTGATATTATTTTTAAATTTTTTTCCCTTAAATTTAACTTGTTTAGCAATCTGATTGGTCAATTTTGGAATTCATGATAAGTTGGGAAAATACCTTTTTTTTAAATATAAAACTAGGACCTAGTCACTTTGAAAAAAAATACATGGCTATAATTACATATAGATTGTGCAGATTACCTTTGGCAGGAAAAAAGTATCTTAATTGTTGTGGATTCGTATAAATTTTTGGCTTGAGAGCAGGGGTCTGGAAGTTTTCCCTGTCCATTTCGGTCATTTTTCCCCCAAAGAAATTACCAAATACCATGGTAGTGAATATTGGTCTCGGGTCGTTTCCTACCGAAACTTGTTTGCACGTCGGATCGATTCGTCGCAATAATGTGAATAAGCGGGTTGTACGGGTACCATGGAATTTGGGATGGCTCCTACAATGTATGCATCATGTGGAAAAGAAAATATATGTAGCGATACATTCTCCTGGCTAAAAAGTCTTTATTGTAAAATGACATTGTCTATGCAACAAAATAATGGGAAACGGCGTTATCTTGATGAATATCCCAGCGAGTTTTTCATTAACCGGTGTAGCGTAAAATCTGCAAGTCCGTAAAAAATGCAAGTTCCGCTTCCGGTTTCCGGTCCAAACTTGTGTTTTTTACGCTGACTGTTGTAAAAATCGCAAGTCCGTAAAAATTGCAAGTCGCATCTAAATGTCAATAAATCTTGAAAATCAAAATAGTAAATGCACGAATATTTGTTTCTTTGTTGAGTAAATTAATATTGAAGTCAGGGGTTATAAGTTATAATCATTGATAAGTGTTCTGCATTTTTTTTGACCCGGGTAAATTACGACTTTGTTGAAGGAAATGAATACTGCCGCATTACGAATATAAATATTTAAATAATATTTTTTGTTCAGTGGTTTAATGCAGTGCTCTACTATTTATAATTGACGGAGTGTACAAAGTCCCAAGTAAGTGAAATTTGTTTAACAGCTCAACTAAAAAGTCATTACCATTAAATAGTTATAAAAAGGTAATATGTGTCAAAAATGTCATCTAATTGGAACATTCATATAATTAACAATAATTGTGCAGACAGGATGCAAAGCTTTAATTAATCTATACAGCCATAAAAAAATGCAAGTTTAAAAATATGTTTAGCCATATTTTATATTAACTGGTAAAAAATCATAATCACTTACTCTATATAGTACTAGCAAATATAACTAAAGATTTTTATTCAAGATAAGTAACAGAAGTCAAGTTTTTATTGCAAACTCTTCCAATTTATATCAGAAAATAAGTTCAAGACAGCCGTAAAAAATGCAAGTTTTTACCTATATTAAACCATATTTCATAAAAACTGGATAAAAACATAAATTACTTACTCTATATAGTACTAGCAAATATAACTAAAGATTTTTATTCAAGATAAGTAACAGAAGTCAAGTTTTTATTGCAAACTCTTCCAATTTATATTAGAACTTAGACAGCCATAAAAAAATGCAAGTTTTTACCTATATTAAACCATATTTCATAAAAACTGGATAAAAACATAAATTACTTACTCTATATAGTACTAGCAATATAACTAAAGATTTTTATTCAAGATAAGTAACATAAAAAAATGCAAGTTTTTACCTATATTAAACCATATTTCATAAAAACTGGATAAAAACATAAATTACTTACTCTATATAGTACTAGCAATATAACTAAAGATTTTTATTCAAGATAAGTAACAGAAGTCAAGTTTTTATTGCAAACTCTTCCAATTTATATCAGAAAATAAGTTCAAGACAGCCGTAAAAAATGCAAGTTTTTACCTATATTAAACCATATTTCATAAAAACTGGATAAAAACATAAATTACTTACTCTATATAGTACTAGCAAATATAACTAAAGATTAGTATTCAAGATAAGTAACAGAAGTTGAGTTTTTATTGCAAATTCTACCAATTTATATCAGAAACTAGTTCAAGACAGCCATAAAAAATGCAAGTTTTTACCTATATTAAACCATATTTCATAAAAATTGGATAAAAACATAAATTACTTACTCTATATAGTACTAGCAAATATAACTAAAGATTTTTTATTCAAGATAAGTAACAGAAGTCAAGTTTTTATTGCAAACTCTTCCAATTTATATCAGAAACTAAAAAATGCAAGTTTGTACCTATATTAAACCATATTTCATAAAAACTGGATAAAAACATAAATTACTTATTCTATATAGTACTAGCAAATATAACTAAAGATTTTGATTCAAGATAAGTAACAGAAGTTGAGTTTTTATTGCAAATTCTACCAATTTATATCAGAAACTAGTTCAAGACAGCCATAAAAAATGCAAGTTTTTACCTATATTTAACAATATTTCATAAAAATTGGATAAAAACATAAATTACCTACTCTATATGCAAATATAACTAAAGATTTTTATTCAAGATAAGTAACCGAAGTCAAGTTTTGATTGCAAATTTATATCAGAAAATAGTTCAAGACAACCCAGGGACAGTCTATACTAGTATAGACTGTCCCTGGACAACCATAAAATATGAAAGTTTTTATTGCAGACCAGCCTGAAAAAAATATATACAATGTTTCTGTTATGCAGGTTCAAAATTTTAAAAGTTTTCATTTAAAAAAAATGAATTTTGAATATTACATTGAATTGCATTTGTTTCATTAATGAAAAAGTTTGAAACAGTTCACTTGGAAATATATACTGTATATATGAAATTATAAGATTTATGTAATCCTTAACCAACTATTAGAAACTGTGAGCAAAAATATTGAAAAAGGTTTCTTATATTTAAAATAAACGGCAATAAATGGCTTCCCACAAAAAATCAATTGCATTTTAAATATAAAATCAAATTATCGTTTATCTATCATATCAAAGCCGTCCACGAACTGTGAAATCATCGAAGTTGAGATATTCAAGGAATTCATTGTGTTAAATTATTTATCGTCACCTCTTGTATCATAAATTGATAACATTCATTAGCCCTGGAGTTATTACACCTTAAAAAGAATGAGTTAATCAATGACAATATTTCTATACAAATTATTAAAGGTTTTTTTCGAATGCTACAGCGAACCTAAACTTGCATTTTTTACACCGGAAGCGATATGTGAGTTTGCACATGCGCGCTTGCATTTTTTACGGAACTTGCATTTTTTACGCTACACCGGAAATAGGAAGTTGTTACCTAATTGCCACAAGTTCGGACCCGAATTGAATTTATGCGTTATTCTGCGATCGATGCTCTTTACAAGTTTTTATTATTAAATGAAATACTCATTTTTGTTCTCATTATTTTCAATGATTTTTTTATTCAAATTGGTTTTCTCTTGATTTATGTACGTTTAGTCACATTGGCGCTTCCGTAGTGTACAATTTTGACCGCACGTGTTTTTCATTAAAGTTGCACGTGTACTGTAAAGTTGTCTTATTTTCCTAGCAATGTGATATAGAAACAGTCTATTATATTAAATATTTATTTATATTCAATCTCTGTTGCTTCAAATGTTGTTGCAATAGTATGTTTACGATATGGATGAAACAGATCTGTCACCTGATGACCTTATTACGTAATCACCGGTCGGTGGTCAATAAACACCTGTCAGCGACAGGAAATAGCCTTAGGGTTGATTTATAATACAAATTGTAGGGATTAAATCCAACAAATGATTATTGCATGTAAAATATTACTTTTTAGATGTCCGATTTGAGCAAATCTTAGTCGGTCATTTTAGTGTAAATTTCGGTCATGTCCGGCAAATATGACCGTTTCCAGACCCATGCTTGAGAGCCTAATTCCTGTTTTGCAGATATTTAATAATTTGGAAACTTATGTGAGTGCATTATGAAATTCATGGATTCAAAGACAATAATACTGAATACATAATAGAAAAATGTTCATGAAATACATAAATTACCACGGAAACCCGACTAGATTTGAAAAGTTCTAACTCATTACTTGTCCAATACTAAAAAATCTTGTATATGTGCAATATTTAGTTGTGGCACAGTTTCATAGTGTATTTGTGTGTGTAACAAACATCTTGTAATTATTGTTTGACAAAACTTGAGTTATCATTTTCATACTCCATAAAGTGTATCTCAGTAAGGGGGAAAATTTTAATTGTATATTCCATAAAATGAACCCCAGCTGGAAGATTAAATTGAATTACATATCTGTTACATTTTTTCTGTAAATTCAATCAAATGCTGTAAACTAAAACATTGGATTGTATTTTTGGGTTTTTTTTATCAATTTTTTTTAACCGATCTTCAAAATTTTTTTTTACCTATTTATTTAAGGCATGAGAATAATTATTTTTTAGTTTTTGAAGAAATAAACTAAATGATGCTGTCTGTACACACTGTGTACCCTATTACACATCAGAGTACTATCTATATAGCAGATGGTGGTCATATTGGATCATCTTCATACATGAATAATTCCAATATTCTTGTTATATAATTTCAGATTGGTCAATCGTTACTGTTCTTTTTTTATGAATGGATCAAGTGTATGAATATATGTTGAAAAAAAATATGGGGCATTCATTTTAATTAAATAAAAGGTATGAAAATAAAACTAATTCTAAAATGGGTGGAATTACAAGGAATAAAAGTTGTTTTTATGGAATTTATCGGTGTTTGAACTTGGTAATTCACAAACAAACTGAATGGCCTCATTTAGTTTGTAAGTAAGTTGGTCTAATTCATACACCAATGAATTTCTTCAAAACAGCTTTTAATCCTACAATAAATCTAAGAGAATGGCAATATTGGATCATCTTAATAAATAAATCTTATTGGAACAACCATTTTGAATAATCTTATATTGCCCACCAGGACGATCCAACCATTACTGATTACTACAATACAAACAAGACAACATAATCTAATCTCAACGTTTTATTTGAGTTAAGAATAAAACATTAAAAACAGCTTGACAATCACTGTGCCAAAGCCATAAATAATAGCTACTAACACTACAGTCCTCAATAACTGTTTACATCTATAAATACTTGAGCATAATATAATGGCAAAAAAAAAACTCTCGGTATAAATATATGGACGGATATGTTTTGGCTTTACATTAAGGAATGTAAACTCGTGCATAAAGCAATACTGACAAACACATTTTTTAGAGCTGTATCTATTCAGGTGATTGGAAGTGAATTCTTCTTAGGTTGGGCAATAAGATTTCGTTGTTTAGTCACTTTAACACATCGTTTTTCATCATTAACATTTTCATTTACACTTACTTCACCTCACACTAGGACATAGAAACAAATTCATGATACACTTAGAAGCAGTTTCTTTAAAAATGACCAGTCTTTTTATGGACAACAAAACAGTGAAAGGATAAAAGAAAGACAGTTTGCTAAATGAGGCCCAAGATATTACTGGAATATTGGACTGAATAGATACAACTCTTACACATGCTTTCAGGAATCACAACACATAAAAAATAGAAAAGTTCTGAAGAATATGTCCTCCAACGCTACATCGAAAAATGACCCAACATCATTAGTATAAAACAACAAACTATCCATTTTTGTAAAAAAGAGATTCTCTTATTAATCTGCTGTTAAGAATAACAATTTAAATTAAAAAAATATTTTAAAAAATTATGTGTATTCTCTATTCTTCATTATTAAATAATTCTTAATTGATTTACACAATATATAAATAAAAAGACAAATTATTAGAATCAATTGCACATTTTTTTTTAGAAAATCATTATTTCAAATTAAAAAAAATATTCTTAAAAGTTGTAAATAAAATACTATTGGGAAATAATTTTTAAAAACTAAAATAACAAATTTGATATATCTTAATAATAAAAGTATTTTCACAACCATGTAGTCTCGAAGACAATTACATTATTATTTTTTCCATCAAAATCTTTATAAGAATAACCTTTTTTTTTATAACATCATATCCAGTTTTTCTTAACAATTTTAATTTTTGGACGGAATTAGAGTGATCACTATATTGGTGGAGGTCATGCAAGATAATTTATCATATTTCATAGTATTATTAGTTTATTAAATTCAGCTAGTTATGAGGGGCTGCAAAAACTTAAAACTGCATTAAAAGATTAGTTTCATTAGTAATAATTTCTCATGTTTTGTTAAAATATTAATAAAGAAAATTCCATGTTATTTTCAAATAAACTGTCAACAGCTATGCTCAAATTAGTTTCAACAAAACCAATGAAAATCACTGGCTAAAATGAAATTATATTAAATCTAAAAACAAAATAGCATAGATCTATTTCATTTTAGAAGAAATCAATTTTATGAAACTGACACACATTTTTTCAATCTATTAATGAAACTGACACTGAAGAATGGTATTAGGCCACTGGTTGTTTGATTTTTATGCAGTAATTATGGTGCTGATTTTTTGTCATACAAATGGACAACATTTTTACTGGACATTTCTTGAAGAAAGTGATATTTCTACTGGAACAGATATAGATGGACTTTCTGGATTAAAAGTACATGAATAGGGTTATCAAGAAAAAGCAATAGAATTTCTAGTAATACGATATATAGATGCATAAAATCTACTCATATATTTTTGATTAAACAAATGATGATTTTGAATTTATTTGAAACTAAATTTCAAATAAAAAAAATTCAACTTTGACAGCAATAATAATAATATTAGATGTAAAATATACCTAAAATATTAAAATGAATATATAGATCATATAATAAATGTAATCAAACTTAAATTATATATTTTTATTATACTGGTATATAGTATCCAGACCAACAGGTGAATTGTTGCCCTTTGCTGCAAAATTAAAGTTGAGAGGGGAGATAACTGGTGGAAAGTGGAAGTAACTGAGTATCACACATGCATAATGGAAACCATGCATATTATTTGTCAAAGAAAATGCAGTTAGATTACACAGCAGTCAAGTTAAAGAGTTATATATGGTTTAGAAAAAAAGGAATGATATATTTGTTGTAGAACATATTCTCTCTCTCATCCATGTACATGTAAAATTTTTAACAAAATACACTAAGTACAAAAAATGTACATTATTAATACTGATTTTACAATTGTTTCAAATCTGTTTCTCATAAAAAAGCTTCTCAAAAAATGTTTTTTGAAGAATTTTATCTTACTGAAAATACAAATACACAAAAGACACATTTCTGAAAGCACCAAGTAACTAACACGGATGGAATGAATTAATATCACAGATACAACAAATAACTTTAAAATAGTTTAACATGTACACAATAAATAGTCAAATAAAATAAGTCAATTTCAACAATAAAAATGCTAGCCGTTTTTTTGTTCACACTACAAATCTAAAACTAGCGACATAATGGCACATTTCATAGAAAACATGACTGTCAGAAGTGCATAAACTGGCAAGGAAAACAGTCCACATCTTCAGATCTTGGTACTAATGTTGATAGAGCTGTTGTATCTAATATATAGGTCAATGTGATCCATGGGCCTACTAATACCAATATAGGTCAATGTGATCAAGAAGGACCTGAAGAAAGGAGAAAAAGTCGAATTTTCACACAAGTTCCAAACAATCACCACAAACAAATTTCGTTATTTAACAAAAAATCAACTCAATTAATAAAAAAAAACTATTAAATATTGTAAAATAAATTTTGAAAAAAAACCACAACTGAAATTTATAAAACAAATTATAATTCCATCACCAGAAAACTACAAGAGTTACGTGCAGTGCCATAACACATCGGTGAAGAGCTTTATTCATTTGAAACTTAACAATAAAAATAAACATCTAAAAGATCATGATTACAAGCTTCTGCCCAAATACTTTAAATAATATTTTGTTTAGGTTTTGGCTTTTGAAGACTATTAGAAGGTAAAAATGACAAAGGATGGTCATCAAGTTTGGTGAAGTTAAACCTGAAAGGATTAGAAATGAAATGATCAAATTAACGACCCAAAATAAAATTATATTTTAACATTTTAGTCATGTTAAAAAAAACATCACAACTGACCACACATGTATTCACCACAATTTCAAAGATGTTACATAACAGAAAGGAAATAATCCATATATCAAATTCCACTACATTTTTTAATTCTCACTTCTTGGAAATGTATCTTTTATCCTGAATAAAATGATTAATGCTTTACATCTTGTAAGTATTTGATGGGATAAATAATGAAACGTACAAATGAGTGATATGAAATGATGAAAATAGAGAAAAGAAGAAAAATGATGAGTACCGCCACCTGACATAGTGAAAATATGTAACGTGTACGAATAAAAGACAAACGTTAAATGAAAAAGTGACACACAAAGAGTAGATCTGATGTAAACATACATACAATGATAAAATGAAATGAACAACCTTATTTTTTATAGCACTGACGAGAAGCATCCATTTTTGTTTATATAACTATTTAATCCTAAAGACAATACTGACTGACACTGGATACTATTTAGAAATCATATACAGTACAATGACAAAAATGATAAAAATCATTCACAAAAATATACATAACCCATGTACAGTATATACCACACATGCTCACATTCATTCATGCACCTACAGAAGAACAGAAAAAAAAGGAAGAAAAAAGTCTGTAAAACTTTTGACCATCCTTGCATTTCCTTCTAATATTGTTAGTACTAAAAGGTCTAAAAGGAAGAAGCAGCTTTATATTATCAGTCTGGGCCAATTCACCTGTAGGTCTAAATTCTAAGCTTCTATAGTCCCAATGTTAGACTATTTGAATTTACTGTTAGTCCCTTTTAAAGTTTTCTACTAATTTGTACGAATTTCTTTACAGTTCTTTATGTAATTTTTAATTTAATCTTTAAAGAAAATGATTTCAAAATTCTATTGCAATTTCTTTATTTAGAATTATATAGTTAAGTGTTTAACAAAGAACAATATATATATATATATATAGCGGATATATAGACAAACCGACTTACTTTGATCTGTTCTGCTGTTGATTGTAAATTGAGGTAACTTTCTTCCAAGTTTCGCAACTGTGATTGAATCTGTTGTGCCATCTTCGGGACTCTGCAGTTATCTTCTGCAAGATGACGACCTTTCTTATTCACCATATCCAAGGTCATTCTGTAGTCTTCTATGTCCCTAATCAGGGCCTTTAAAAAAAATTATTACACTTCAGTAAATAAGGTCAAGCCTAACATTTGTACCATTTGTACCAATTAAATTGGATGCAATTACATTATTAAAAAAAAAAGTTTTCTTAGTTCTATGGTGTTTAAAACAATTTTAGCTATAAAGCTATAATCCTAATTGAATAATTTATTACAGAAAAAATTTAGAGTAATGTAAGGAAACAAAGGCTGCCAACAGAAATCACAAAGTTAATTCCAATTCAATTTTACAAAATAGAAAATATAATAAAATTTATAGCTCACAGTAATAGAAGGTGACTACCATACCAATCACTTATTTATAAACAACATAATATTGGAGATCCAGCAAGGTTTTGCTGTTGTTTATTTTCAACAGATATTAACTTCAGATTTAAGATAACAAAATTAATTGGATTGATTTGGATCTTTGCTAAAGTTACATATAGCGAGCAGCACTTCAGCGATTTAATGGAGTAAAACAAGATACTGTAACAAACACTTAATCAAGGGGGAAATGTGTGAACAAATGAGCAGATAATTTTGAATGCCACTGTAAAGGTAGCCTTTTGACATCTACTAAAAGGTCTTTTGCGATAAAGGAGTATCACACTCTCTAAACATGCCTCCACTATAGTCTGTGGTCAGACTTTCTGCATTAGGACCTGACAGCTGCCTATCTATTCACTATCTGCTATCTAGGACTGCTGGGCAAAAATAAATATGGTTGAGGCATCATACATACCCTGTGTTTATCTAACTGTCTTTGAGTAATCTCCATGGAACTGACATTGAGTGAATTATGGGACATGAGTTTGAAGGACATTTGTAATAACCACTTTTCACTGTCTTGTTGAGCCTCATGGAAGTCTAAGTGATCATGGTAAGCCCTGTCTAATGCAGCTACAATGTCCTAAAAAAAATAAAAATTTATTATAACCTTGAATGAATGAAACTTTTATCGTATTTTGTTGCAATTACTTTTCAGTCTATTATTTTTCAACAAATTCTAATGATATTCAATTTTGTTATCAAAATACTATGTTAATAATAACCAATAATAACCAATTGTGGACTGTGAGCTAATGCTCCCCACACATTCCAAAATTTTTTTAAATGTATGTCAACTATGTGTAAAAATCTAAGTATTTTCGTTAAATAGGAAGACCAAGGAGCATGAAATCGCTACACCATATGGTACTATATAATAGAGCAATGTGCAAAATATCAGACTTCTGCATGCTATAGTTGCTTAGAAAACTGCAACGGAAATTTTTGTTAAGGACAGAAGGCAGAACGAACAGACAAGGATAAAACAGTATACCATGTCTTCTTCGAAGCTGGGGTATAACTATTTATAGAAAATACTTTGTTCACAAATAAAACCAATATATGCAGTGTTATGCAGAAAATTAAAGAAAGACCAAATAAATATTTCAGTTCCATTTACTTTTATCTGCATCAATCATTTAACTTTTTTTATAAATAATGTAAACTGAACTTACCCTAGCTTTATTTCTGACTTTGTCGTATCGCCTCTGAACATCAGCTAGCGAGTCTGATACATCTGGATTTTCACTGAGTGCTTCAAGGTTAGCTACTCTTTCTGCTAATTCATTGACCAATCTGTGATGGTTTTCAACATCACTCAATACCAACTGTAAAATATGTCAATCAGGTAACAGTATAAGGGAGATAACTCTTAATAAATTTGTCAACAAAAATTATTAAAAAGCCTTGTATGCTCAGTAACTTTCATAATACTTTAAAACTTTCAACACAATTTAAGGTTTTATTGAACAAATAAAGAAAAAGCTATAAAAACCCGATATTAAAACATATACCATACTTTTGTTTTAAAATTAGGCATCATTCAATAAAAAGCGACAAGCATACCTTGTACTTGTCAAGTTGAGTTTTCTTTTCCACCAGTTGTGCTTTAGGTTCAGGTTCACTGTTCAGTGTATGCTCTGTGTCAGCCAACCACTTGACCAAGCTGCCATAGTACTCCTCATAATCATTCCACCGATCCTGAACACCTTCAAGCATGGTGCTACACTCCGATATAGCCTGATTAAGTTTTTCCCATTCGTTGGTAAGCTCTGTCACTTGTTGTTCGATTATCCTCTTTCCATCTGAGGAAGTGTTTGGAAGGATTTTTTCTGCTAAGTCACAGACACGATTGACTTTCTGTAAGCCATCGTCCATACTGGCAGTGATTTGCTGAAAACGGCAAATAAAAAATTTAAAGGATAAACCATATTTGTCAACTCAGAATCTATATCTATATTACAGTACATGTATAGTGTGGGTTTAATGAAAAGAAAGACTTCTGAAGTCTGCAAAATTGCTATCTATTTCCAGATTAAGCTGTTAAATAATTGGTATCCCCATGACATTTAACAGCAAAAGTTGTTTTAGAATACATTGGGAGGGTTTATTTTAATAATTTGCCGAACAAGATTTACTTGCTTTTATACAGAACACCTGTGTTATTGGGTTTTTTTCTAACTTTTTCTGTTTATCTAATGCTCGATCTTTGGTGTTATTTAATTTTCTCTTCTCTTATTGCCTGTTTTGCTTTGTATTTTTTTAATCACTTTCAGAAATATTTCAGATATATAAAGGCTTCCAGATTTTATTGGGGAGGAAGCCAACATATCTAGAGAAAACTTCCCAACTACTCTTTTAAGAAATATTGGAATTTTAAATCCACAGCATTAAGAAAATAAACAATTCTTCACATATTAAAAAAGACTTTCTACCATAATCTAATGTGTAGACACTGTCTGCTTAAGTATACTATCACCGGGATTATTCTGATTTGGGTTTAAATGCTTAGAGCTATATAATAAAAAGGAAGATAGAAATTAAGTTAGTTAAAATGTCTGCTAAAAAATACTCTGATAATCATCTCAAGTGAACTTAAGCATCAATGTTCTTGATTGAAGATGTTGGTAAAGAGCTCTCTGTAAGTTAGAATCATCTATATATGACAATTTCATTGCTTAATATTACCTTTATGTCATCCATTCGGTCTTGAATAGTATTCCAGTCTCCAGATGTATCGTTACATTCCTGAACTCGTTCATCCATAGCAGCCAGCCAGTGGGCAGCATCATCAAAAGCATCATTGTAAGCTTTGTGGTCTTTAGCATTATCATTCAGTCTCTGTATCATTCCCTGCAGTGGAGAAATAGCAACAGCCGTCATTTTTAGAGGACACCAACACTTACGAATGTTTACATCCCAATATTGAACTTGTTTGAACCATCATTAATGCACCGAATACTTGAAAATTATCATCACAAAAATAACAGTCTCCATTTCTAATCCCAGTTTGAACTTTTGACGTGTTCAAACTAAAATAATACATCCACGATCTATAAAAATTATCTTCTTTAACTCTTATTCCAAAGTGTGAGAATTTAACCACTTACAGACTTATGTATTATACAATATGTAAAATATAATCTCATTAATAACACAAGACTTTGTTATGTAAATAATTTACATTTAACAGCTTATGGTGGGGAGAGATTTAAACATGGCTGAACGGACATCAACTTTATTAAATTTGCTACATGAAAGTTGAAAGTTTTGTAAACATTTCAAATGGAAATTGTATCAAAATAAATATAAAATGTAAATTACAACAAGTGTCATGTGTACTCGAAGAAAACTTGAAACAACCCTTGACTTCTCAAAATGTTTACAAGTCCATAAAACTGCTAGTATGACAAAGATGATGTTTTAAATTTTTGTATGTCAGATTTCTTATTCATTACCAAATTACTGTGCATTGATAGGGTCTAATGCATTAGAAACAAGTGCTAAAGATCTCAAATCATACACAAAATTTCCAAAACTGCATATTTTTAATGGTTTTTCAATGTACCTGCTATATTCATGAGATTAATAAACAAGTAACTTATATTCTTCAAAAAGACTATTTCTGCCTCATTATATTTTTATAAGGGTAATACCCCTTTACATGTAAAAACGGTTCAATAAAAAATCCATAAATCTTTCATTATTGTGCTGAGAAGGATTCAATAATTTATTTACACAAAGGTGAAAAGCAATGATACATGTTTATATAAGTTTGCCAAATTTTAATTTTGGCATTATTCCAAATTCTGGGATTCTATATATTTACCGATTTCATAACTGCAAATTTCCTTTTGATAACCTTCTTTATTGATTTTGCCATAAAAACAGTTTGAAGAAGACTAATACTTTTGTGAAATTAACAATCACGATATAGACAACATTATCAAACATACATTTTATCAAATATACAGTGCATTAAAATATCCCAGTAATTGAAATTTAAAAAGAAGCTTAACAGTAGTAATTAGTACAACTAACCTTAGCTGCAGACATCAGTCCCTGGTATTGTTTAACAGGAGTAATTAGTACAACTAACCTTAGCTGCAGACATCAGTCCCTGGTATTTGGTTGTTAACATCATCATGTTATTAGAGACTCTGGGATCTATACTTCTTTGTGACACTGCATCACTTCGTTCCTTTACATGTTCCAGTGCAAGTTTCTTCTTCAAGATCTCTTCAAAAATGTCCTGATAGAAAAAAAAACAAAAGGAAATGTTACAACAATAAAACAGAAGTCTTCAATACCAGCTATTGCACTTGTGTCTTCTTCTTTTGTCATTTTGAAACAATAAAAATTTAAATCGTTTCCTTTTCTTACTGAGTGTACATGTAATTATCATAATTACAAACTTTGACATACATTTCTTTTGTTATTTTTATTTTTTTAATTCCAATAAATACTTGTAGATACAATCTGTTTTTTGGTCAGTCCCTATTATCTATCACATATTTAGCTTTTTCTGCTGACGTTTAAAAATTTCAATCATGCAGACTTGTTATTTATACATTATATTTGTCCGATATACTTTTACATTAAAGTTCATTTAAATACATTTTATTATTTTTTTTTGGTAGCAAATGTTTTAAATTTTGTGGCTTATCCAGAATTCTGCAGAAATATTTCTTGCCTTTTGTTAAACATCAATCAATCAATTAATCTTAATGAGTAAAAACGTTTGTGCTGAGATTCACGATTAATTATAAAAAGCCAATGTAACATTTCATAAAATTTTTCAATGTTAATAAAACCTATGAAACTCTACCTCTCCTTGCATCAACTGCTTCTGTTTTTGCTGAAGATCTGGTTTATTTTCATGCAGATCTTTGACACACATTTCCATCTTGCCCATCCACTGATGGAATCTTTCATACTCGTCGTCCATTTCCATCCAGTTGCCAATGCATCGCTCAAGATTAGCCTCCATCTCGTTGACAGATGAGGAGAATGTGTTCCAGTCATCTTTCAGGTTCTGTATCTCTTTGTGTATGGCCTCCTGACCCCGGGGTGCTGTAGACAGACACACCCTCTCTCCAAGTTGTGTAGCATTGTTTACCATATCTTGTCCCTGTCTCATCTCACCTTTAAAGTCCTGAAACACATTACAATAATAATACATGATTATAAATATAAAGGATATTACTTTCCTTTACTATGGAACCAGTACTAAAATAATTTAGATGTTAGAAACAATAACTGTTTTTACTGGTGAGTAAAATAACTGTGGGAATTTGAGACAAAATAACTAGCACGCTAAATTTGAAAGGGGAAATAACTAGTTATTTGTTTGACCTGCAAAAGTGCTCCAAATTTAAAGGTGCTACATAGTCCCCATGAATAATATACAATTATGGCCTTTAATGAAGGTAATATCCATAATTATTAAATCAAGAAAGGATTATTTTTCCGAGGTCCGCAGGCGCGCTTTTGCACCTCAGATAAATAACTAGTTTTTCCCCTTTTCAAATTAGTTATTTTGTATACATGCAAAATCCTAGACAGTTATTTTATCCAGGTGCAATTTTGAGCACGAAAAAGAAGTTATTCCTTGAAACATCTAATTTATTTTAGTACTGGTTACCATAGTAAAGTATAATAATTATGGATATTACCTTCATAAAAGGCAATGATTGTATATTATTACATGTATTATGCTTTATTTTATAAAGTTAACATAATTAGTACAATACTAATTTATCCTGAAAACTTCAGTTCAATATCAAACATCTTTCATCAAATTTGTCAGAAATATCACGGCAAAATGTTTTATTGAAGAGGGAATCTGATACCCCACTTAGAATTGCATTCTTTACAAAATAAACTAGTGATCCATACCATTTTATAGATTGCATATCAAATGTTAAACGAAATAAGTCTTCACAGTTTTTCTAAAAAATTACATAAATGTACAATTTAAAAAAAATGCTCTTTTAAAGTGATTTATATGAATCAAACATCAAAAACATGCAACATCACTGTTTCATCACTTATTTACCTTGAGTTGCTGTAGTCGGTCCTGCAGTGCTTGTCTATCACCAGTGTAATCACTCAGCCGTTGAAGTCTGTGTCGGTTATTGGCTAACCAATCCAGACAACCTATGTAGGCTTTACGGTATTCTTCATGACCTCTGACAATGTCGTCCAGTCGTAAAGTCATATCCTTAGCCGAATCATGAAGCTGTTGGTAGCGACTATTGAGTTCTCTTACCAGAGCAACAGGTCTACTGTCTTTAAGATTGGAAGCTTTGTCTTCCAGTTTGTTCAAAGCATCTCTGTGACCAAGAATGTCTGCCTGGATAGCCTGAAATATGCCAAACCATTTCTATGTAAATTCTGATGAAAAAAAGTCAATAAAAGGAGCCGTCAATTTTGGTCTCAGCATCAAAGGCATTGAAATTGCTTCATAATTTCGTAAAATGCTGCAAAATAGTTTATTAAAAGTCACTCAATTTCTTAACATTTAAAAATTTATTAAATTTAATTTGAGAAAAAAAAAAGTTTCGTAGCAATAAACTTTATAAAAATAAAACTCATGACTTACTTTAAACTTTTCAAGACTAGACCTCTTTTCAGGAAGATCAACTCTGGATTCGGGATCTGCTCTTAGTTTGGTCTCTAGGTCAGTAATCCAGCCCAGTAACTGGTCATAAGACCTGTCAAACTCTCCCCATTGTGATAAGGCAGATTCCAGACCTCGTTTGGCCTGAGACACATCTGTAAGGAGGTTTTCATACTGTGTCTTAGCCTTCTCTGTCTCCTGTTTGATATTCTGACATCCTCTAGCACTAGTATTGGGTAAAGTCCTTTCTGAACATTCCAGTAATGTCCTCAGTAAGTTATGGCCTTGATCCATGGCTGCTTGCAGCTCCTAAAAGACCAATAAATAGTTCAGAAATTTCCTAAAGGAAGTATTCATCAATTTCTCAAATCTCTAAATTGTTTCTGTTAATTTTACTTTTAACTATAAAGTAACTTTAAACCTCAATTTGAATTTAACCTTAGATTGTTGTCTCTGCCTACTTTTTCATTCATAATTCAATTGTTGCTTTTTAGCCAATACTTTTGTAAGAAAACAGTGAACAACAGATCAAAACAAGTGTGGACTGTGAGCACGCTCACAAAGGGATAACCCTGCTTCACTTTCAAGTCCAATTATCTCCCCATAATGATTCATTTAATTTGATCAAGCGGCTCAGGAGAAGTTGTGCTTACAAGGGATGTGGACAGACTGACAGACAGGGGAATTCCTATATACCCCCCAAACAAGTTTGCGGGGGGTATAATAACACAAATTTAATTTAGCTCATGACCTCAATGCTCACTTACCATAATTTGATTGAGTTTACTGCCGACATCATCCTTAGTACCAGATGAGTCGTGAACACTTCTTAGTTTCTGCTTGGTGTCTGACAACCATTCCTCGAAGTCAGTATGAGCTTGTTTATAAGCAGCATGGTTATCGCAGTACAGCTCTAGGTTTTTCACAATGTCCTAAAGAAAATAAAATCCAAATTATATAAAAATTTGAAACAAACAAGGCTTCCAAGTTAAAAAAAAAATGTTTTGAGCTTAATATGGAATAAAAATAACAACAAACATACTAAAAATGAATTTTTAACCACTAGATATCTAACAGAAAACAGACATGTCCCTTGACTCATTACTATGACTTTAAACAAGCAATCCTTCATAATGAATGATAAGAAAAGAAAAAAACATAAATACCAGCTTTTTATCTCTGATGAAAACTTAAGGTTTAAAAGTATTTTCTAACTTAAAGTGACCATAAACTGAAAATTAATATTAAAATACTTGCATATTTTTTGTTACTTTCAGCATTTTTCAGCTACCTATAATCATAATGCCCAGTTTTATTGAGGCAGGAATCAGGATTACTACATGAGAGTTGTAGGATTTCACTAGTGTCATGTGGTGCTACATATATACAACTTTTACATACATTCTTAAAAACACATTAAAATGCATAATACTAGAGCCCAAAAGAAAGTAAAAGATTGTACCTTTGACATAGCGACTACTCCTTGGTATCTGGTCGTGAGCTGTGTGATGGCGTGAGATGTCTTGGCATCGGCATTGGTAGCCAGTAAAGCTTGAGCTTTCTCGTTAACTCTGTCCATTGTTCCTTGATGTGACAGCACTTCATCCATGTAGTTCTGAAATGACATCAAACAATATGATACTGAATATATATAAAATTTGAGAAATATTAAACAAAAATAAAATGACAAATTTTCAATCTTTTGAACAGGAGTGGTATTACATCGACCTTGAATATAATATTATCTATTTATATTAACTCGTTTTGACAATATGTGAGAGTAAATTGAAGCACCATTGTTATACAGAATGTGTTTAAAGATGATGTTGTCTAATTAATGACTGACTAAAGAGCTGGAAAGAAAGGAGTATAGCAGCAGGGGAGCACTGCATTATATTGGTTTTAAAGAGATCTTGTTTATTCCTTGTTTAATTCAGTTTCATCTTTAAATACAAGGAAACCATGTAAACAGCATTTCACAAAAAACATCCTGATATCAAAAATTTTTGTATTAGAATTCTTTAGATACAAAGCTGTTCGACAATACACAGAGAAAATGAAGCTACTGTAACAAAAAGGTCAAGGTCATACAATCATTTCCATGACAAAAAAGTAACAAATTAAATTATCAGTATGATTTTTCACTGTACCTGATAATGGTCCCACTGCTTCTTCTTTTCTTCCAATGTGGCCTTTGGTTCTAGGTCAGCCCTTAGTAAACCTTCGGCCTCCTTTAACCAGGCATTAAACTGATTGTAACTTTCCTCAAATTCGTTCCATCTTGTCAAACTAGTGTCTTGGTCTTCCAAAGCTTCATTCAGAACAGTACGATATTCTTCAAAATCACGCTTCATTGACTGTAGTTCCTGACGTATTTTAGTTTGTCCGGATGGAGATGTGGTATGAAGAGTTAGCTCCCCTGATTTGGTAGCTTCTCCGAGTCTGTGGCTTCCCTCTCCAATGTCTGCTTGCAATGCCTGAAACATAATATTATTATCTGTAATACTGTAATGGCATGAGTATAATACCCACTATTTGTTTAGATCACCTGATCAGTCTTGGTGAGTATTATACACAACCAGTCAAAGAGGTTAAAATTAACTGACTCACATGTGAGAACATTGGATGGGTGGGTATAATACATCAGTGTGTATTATACAAACCTAACTATGGTATGCTAAATTTAAAAAGTATTTATGTAAAAAAAACACCTCTGACACTAAATTACTACCAACGCCATAACCCGAACCAATAAAGACGTAAAGAAACTTCTTACGTTCAGTAACTGGAGCACTGACAACTAATAAAATGTATTATTTTGTAAATTTTGTCATGATTCATCTTATTTTATGTATGCATGTA
Source organism: Limnoperna fortunei (assembly GCA_944474755.1). Taxonomy (NCBI): domain Eukaryota; kingdom Metazoa; phylum Mollusca; class Bivalvia; order Mytilida; family Modiolidae; genus Limnoperna; species Limnoperna fortunei. The sequence continues at coordinate 63,941,004 of OX104113.1, forward strand.
AAATGGAAATAATTTTCTGGCTGACATCTTGTGCAATAATTTGTAAACTTTTGAACTTCATCAGTTAAAATAGCGGATGTTTGATCCATATTAATTTTTTTAACAAGAAAATATGTTTAAACTAGACAAATATTTTAAAACAGTTATTCAATTTTTTTTCAAATGTAAAAAGGTAATTTTTCCCTCAAGAGATTTTCATAAGAGTGATGATAGGGAAATTCTTGGTCAACTTGTCAACTTACTGCTCTAGTGCATTACTATGTAGTCAACACTGGGACAGTTATATAGTGTTTGACCTTTTCCCTACACAATTTTTTTAATTAATAAACACGTTTATTACCTTGAGCCTGTCAATCTTGCTAACAACAGCAGTCTTTTCACCAAATGTATCTTGACAAGTGGCCAACTTCTCTCTGGCAGCTCTGAGCCAGGATATAAAACCATTACAGGAATCGTGGTAAGCCTGGTGGGAGGCGACACACTGTTCTGATTTAGCCAACATGTCCTAAAATAATTAAATAGTTGATGCATTAGTTTATCCAAGTGTAGATAATTTAAGTACTGGTATTTCTTTGAACACTGCAGAGGGATGATTCACAGTAAATAAAAATATAAGTGTATCTGTGAGCCTATGCTCACTAGTGATACCCTGGCCAAAAAGTATTTGGTAAACAGGAAAAGAGCACAAAATCGCTACACACTATATGACACTACAGGATAAAGCAATATGCAAAATATCAGGCTTCTGCATGCTATAGTTGCTTAGAAAACTGTAATGGAAATTTTGGTTACTAAGGGACGAATGAACGAACAGAGAGAAAAGGATACAACAGTATACCCCCTCTTCTTCGAGGCAGGGGTATAACTACAAATTAGAAATAATTTTGGTATGAAAATTAAAAGTTCTTCAGAAAATTCACTACAATCTTGTGTCTTGACTATGGTGACTATGGTAATCAGAGATATTAATTCAACAAAATACAACACAAAAACTGTCAACGGGAGATTTATCTCCAATTTTATTCAATGTAATTTTATGAAAAGAACTCTTACATGACCAAGAAAATAATCACAAATAATTCTGCAATTGTCATTTCTATATCTCTGCAATTTTAGTAAGTATAATTACAATACGCAATAAAACCAACTGTTGAGGAAAAGTTTTCTTGTCTTAAAATATTCTCAAACACACTGTCAGAAGGAACAAACAGTGTCTTAAGTCCTAATAGATATCCAAGTCATCTTTGTCCGATACAGGAAATATCAATAACAATAATAATTTAATGACAATATGAGAGTATCTGACTCACCTTGGCCTGATTCCTGACGGTCTGATATTTACTGACAATCTGTGTAGTGTCAGTAGAAGCTTTACTATGAGGACTCTTGGAGGACAATTCCTGTGCTTTGTTGTCAATCGACTCAATCATCTGTTCATAAGATATAACATCCTGGTACACACCCTGTAATATTAAAAGTTAATAAATTAAATTTAATAACACAATAATCTAATCTACTGAGATTTTCTTTGTCATCAAATTTTAATTTCCAGCGATCTGATTCGTCAATTTTTTAGCTGAGGATATCCTCTAATTTGAAATTTATTATAAGAGCAGGACAAAAAAGTAATAGTTCCATCTAAGAACCGAGAAAAATCAACTTATATCTACAGGCTTAATAAAGAATAAAAGGTCCAATCAACCTTTGAAAATTGCAAAAAGTACCATTGGTCACAAACTAACCTTTAACCTCTGTAGTTCAGCCTTCTTTTCACTGAGGTCACCTTTAGGTTCTGTTTCCCTCAAGCGTTTCTCCATGTCTCTCAGCCATTTCTGTATCTTGTCGTAGCTATGGTTATAGTCTGCCCATTGTAGTAGACAGGATTCTAGCATGACTTTAGTGTCAGTTATCTCACTTATCAGATTCTCCCATTCCTGTTGGAGATGCTGCAATTCCTGACGAATCATCTCTCGTCCTTCCATTGACGTATTCGTCATTGCTTTCTCTCCCCAAGTGTTTGCTGAGTGAATCATGAGTTGTCCCTCTTCCTTAGCTATTACGAATTCCTGTAGTTTCTCCAGTTGAGATTGTATGGTATATTTGTCTCCTGATGTATCTGAACATACAGACAATTTGTCTCTAATGGTCTGTAGCCAGGTTGCTGCCTCTGTGAACGATTCAGCATATTGTTCATGGTCCAGAACATGTTGTTCATATCTCTTCAGTAAGTCTTTTGAGGCTGACATCAGTGTTGTGTATCTAGCTGACAGCTGGGTAAGCTGTGATGTCACTCTGTTGTCTGTTGTTGACTGTAACAGTGTCTGTGCTCTCTCTGCTAGGGCATCAAATGTAGACTGTTTGTCCAGTATGGCTTCATGTGTGCCCTGAATCGAAATAATGTAAAATATGAGATAATCATTGCAACACATTAAATAATTATCATAAATTTTTGAGCATATAAATTAAAAGAATATGTAAAACATCAAATAAATTATGTTATGTTAATGACATTTCTCTTAAGATACAAATAAGTGACAGAAAGAACTCCTTATGTAACAAACATGCATTTTTAAAAAATGCCCTTTTTACTTTAAAACTGTAAAATCAAATTAAACAGTTTAGACAGATTCTACTGTTACTTTTTGAAAAATGTCAAAACTAACACAAAAACTTACCTGTTGTTTTTCCAGCTGTTCAGTCTTGTCCTCCAATGTTGCTTTCAAGTCAGATTCAGTTTTCATGTCAGTTTCTGTGAACTTGATCCACTGACTAAGCTCCTCATACTGGTTCTCATACAGGTGCCATTCCTCGATCAGACGTTCTGTAAGTATAAGACAATATTTAATTCTTTCAAAAACCACCTATAATAATACAAGGACCACTAAAATCATTAAGGTATCTGAACAACATATTTTCAAATCTAAACTGATTTCAAGATCTTAACGATTTTTGAAGTTTTTATGCATTAGAAAATAATGTGAAAGTAATACAATAATCTCTTTAAATGTTTACAATTTCAGCCAAAGTTAGAATTTCTATGCAAATTTCAGATGAAACTAAAGTTTACCAAGATTGTTCTTGAGTTCATCACCATCGGCAACAAATCCTTCAAACTCGGTGGTCAACATGGACAACTCCTCTTTAATGAGTTCCTGTCCTTGATTAGATGTTTCTGGTAATACAATCTCTCCTTTACCTATGGTGGCCTGTAGTTTGTCTTTTCCAGCATCAATGTTGCTGTACAATTCCTGCAAAAAATGTTCAATTTAGTACTGTGGGAATTTTCTCGAAATGGTGTAATAGGAGAATGAGAAGGCATTTCAAAATATGTTAAGCCATAGAATGAAAATTCATAAACATTTATGTATTTTAATTACGAGGATAGAATTTTAAAGCAGTCCAAAATACCTCCTTTTACTCATATAAAAAGTTTATTAATAATTTTGTGAGATTTTGCATACAGCATACTTTTTTAAAATGTAAATCATATTGCATACAGCATACTTTTTTTTTAAACATAAATGGCGGACTAATGTAAAGCCTAAACAAGACTTGTTACTATTTATTCTTGAAAACTCATTACAGTTCATGGAATATGAGAGAAAAATTTCTAATTGCAAGAAAATATTCAGTCAAAGCATCTGCTTGTTTTCTGAACTCAACATAGCAATCCAAAAATGACTGAAATTCAAAAACTCCAAAATGAACAAAAATATAATTGTTACCATTAATTTCTGTATCTGTGCCTCGACAGCTGTTCTGTCTCCTCTGACATCACTACAGAGATTAAGACGGTCCACCATAGAACTTAGCCATTCAGAACAGTCCATGAATGTGTCTCGGTAGATCTGGTGATCCTTCACATTTTTCTCTGTTAGGGCACTCAAGTCCTGCAAATGATATAAATGTTTTTCTATGACTGAATAATTATAACCAATTTTCATGGGATAAATCACATATAAATGGTTCAAATTTCAACAAAAACTTATTCTTTTCAATTTTAATATTTTGTACAAATTGATAATGCAATGAAGTATGTTAATCATGTTATGTTTTCAAATTTTTCAATTTTTTATTTGAAGACATTTTTGGCAAAATTAAAAAAAATTCGATTTTATTGCGAAAAAGAACAAAAGATTAGATACTCACTTTGACTTTGTTAAGAAGTTTCTCATATTTGGTAACCAGTTGTCTGATCTGGTTCCCTAAGTTTGTATCTTTACTGGTTTGTTTCAGGTTTTCTGCCTTATCATTGAGGTTATCAATGGTGCTCTGTTGACTGTTGATGTTCAGTTGAAGAACCTATAATACAATACATAATGAATGAAGGACTTTTACAGAGGGTATAAAATAAATTACATAGTTTTAAACACAGTCATTAAATACATATTTAATGTGTCATAAAATTCAATAAAGATGCATCTGAAGAGCTTTCAACTATGCTGTGGAATTAGAAACAGTTATTGTAACATCTATATGGGAAGAATTGTACCCACAAGCCTGACAAGTCCGTAACTCTGTATGTGGGGGTATCCTTGTTGGGTTTGTTTTTGAAATTTCTGGCAAATTTCATTTTCATGTATATACTTAATGTGATATTTGAATGTTACCTTTGACAATAATAGCCTATTTTCCTGCTGAATGTCAGCAGTCCTTAGTAACTCCAACTTACAAACTCTGTCAAAACTTTATGCCATGACAGTTGAAAATTGCTGAAAGTGACATCAACAAAAAACCAAATAATTCTTCCATAAAAGGCCAATTTGTGGCACAGATGACCCAGTACAGATGAGCCCACGCGCACACATCTGTACTTGCTGCGACATCCAATTAAAACGCCAGAAACAAGAACGTTGTTATGGAAGCATAAAAACGTTCTTTAATCCGACGTTCTGATTGGAAATCAGAGACAATGGAGTCTAAAACAATGAAGAGTCTATAGGATATAGCGATGTGAAAGTTGTTGGTTTACGGAAGAAATGGGTAGTTTCATGTGCTTTTTAGAAAGCCCGTGTGATCTTTCACTCGTGATAGAAATTTTTATGTCTTTTGGCTCGTTCCACTGCGATCCACTCGCGAAAGGACATAAAATTTCTATCACTCATGAAAGATCAAGCGGTCTTTCCCAAGAACGTATGAAAGAACCTATGAATCTTTCATTTACAGGATGTCTTTGATTCTAATAACAATACCAACTAACCTTGACCCTTTCAAACTGCAATTTCTTCTCTTGTAGAGTATTCTGTAGTTGTGATTCTGTCTGTAGTTGAACTTCAAGGTCATTAAGCCATCTATGAAGTTGTTCAATGCTATCATCATAAACAGTCCATTGAGCCAGAGTTCCATCCAATTTGGTTTTTAGTTCATTAAGGTCACCAGAAAGAGCATCATACTCAGCTTGCAGACCCTGCATTTCACGGCGAAGGTTATCCCTGCCGGGCACAGAGGTGTTTGGAAGAACAATCTGTAGGTTGTCAAGTGAGATTTGTAGCATGTGCAGACCTTCATCCTTGTCGGACATCAGTTCCTGAAATACAATGACAATATAAAGATTAATAGAAATTGCTATTTAATTGTTTTAATATTTAAACAGTCCTTATATCCATCAATGTTTGCTTCTTCTGTTAACACAATAGTGCATTTTTGATATTCATGTTTACACAATAAATTTTGCACACTACAGCTCACTGCCCTCTAATATCTTAGAAAAGTGTAATTATAATTAAGGTACATGTAATTGTATGTGGGAGAATATTTCTTTTTTTCATTCTTGCATTAGGCTGTAATTAATTAATTAATTTATTTATCTATTTATTTAATTAATTAAGTAATTAATTTATTTCTTTATTCCATGCACTTTACAGTCCAGCATATTATATCACCACTGTACATTGAAATCCATATTTTTACATACCTGAACTTCGGCAAGTCTCTCCTGTACAGCCTTCCTATCACCACTGATATCTGTATGGGCCTGTAGTTTATTTCTCATTTCCTGTAGCCAAGCCTTACACTGACTGAAGGAATCATTGTAAGCTTGGTGATCAAGCACATACTGTTCCCAGCGACGACACAGTTCCTTAACATTAACATAAATTGTCTGGTATTTAGTACTAAGTTGTGATGCTTGACTGATCACACGAGTGTCGGTGCTAACTCTTACTAGGTCCTGGGCAGCATCGCTCAGGGCATCGATATCGCCCTGATGATCCAGCAACTCACGATGTATGGCCTTAAGTCGGTCAATCTGTATTTGTTTGTCCTTAAGTGTTGCCTTTAGTTCAGTGTCTCTGACTTTAGCCTCCAAATCTTTCAGCCAAGCTGAAACTTTCTCCTGCCAAGTGTCAAATTCTTTCCATTGTCCCATACAATTCTCTAGATCGGTCTTAGTCTACAAAAAGAAACATTATTTGGATTTAATGAAAAGAATAACAAACCTGGAAGAAGACAAAAATGTACAATTAAATTGAAATATACAGTTTTGAAAAATTTTCATTCCAAATAATTAATTTACATTAGATGTATAACTCTTAACTGCATCAAATAGTTGCAATGCTGCAGGAAATAGCAAAAATCCAGAATTTTGTTTAAAAGGCATAATTTCAGCATAAAAATCATGAAAATTACGTCTAAAAAACCATAATGGCAGGTCTGAAAATAATGATTTTTGGTCATTAATTTTCACACCTTTGAAAACTTACTTTCTGTAAAGCATTAACAAATGCATCCCAGTCATCCCTTAGAGCATCTGTCTCTCTCATTATAATGTCTTTACCCTGTGGGGCTGTACTGGGCAGAACTCTCTCCGCTAGACTTATCACATTTTTAACTTTTGGTTCACCTTCCATTTTGGTGGCCACAATATCCTAAAAAAACATGACAAAACAAATTTACAAAAAAGCATACAATACCTTAAAGATATCCATGAATTTCCGGTCAAAACTGTTTGTGAGGTTAGTAGATCGCAACAATTTACTTATTTGTTATCAAAATATGCAACAAAATGCAAAAATAATAAGCATAATATAGGTAAACATAAATGTCAAGGTCAGCATGCTTAAATTGGGAAAGTTAAGACAACATTCTGAAATATTATATCTTTAATACATTTAACAGTGTAAAGGCTTTAATTGTTGCATTAACATTTAAAATATACTGAACCAAGTCATTGCATAAATAATATTACATATAATTTGAAAAAGTTTTGATGAATGTAGTATCATGCACTTTATCATGCCAACTTCATGCAAATAGAAATAATAGGTATACATCTTACTAGCCTGTATTATCCATATTCAAAATGGAATATTTGTACTAGGCAGCGTAATCTAATTAAGATTTGGTAACTTATTTTGAATCTGATCCATTGGTAAAGGCTGATAATCACTTGTAGAGAATGTCAAATCGTATTTTGTATATTGATATTTAAGTATCTCTGGCAAATATAAATTGATTGATTGAACTATTACTAATGCCCAGCTATCAGTATTTCAGCTATTTTAAGAACGAGCCAAAACAAAGAATTAAAACTACAACATCTCACACAAACTATGATCTAGCACTACAGAATTTTCTACACAAAACTATCGCACTTCTCACCAAATAACTGAAGCAAAATTTATCTTATGATTATTTCTGCTACTGAAAAAAGTGGTTCATTGCAACATCTATACAACAAAATATCTTAAAATATGCCACCTTTGGTTTTCCCTTACTCTATAAATAGCAACACTGCTACTACTTACAGAAGTGATTTTATCAATGTCTTTGTTCTATGGTGAGAAAACAGTGCAAAAAATCAGTGGTATGGTAAGTGTTGAGTGTACCTTAGAAAAACCACCACGATTCCGTCCCCTTCCCCCCCCCCCCAAAAAAAAAAAAACAAAAGACAAAAAAGACTAAAAATTTTTTATTGTTTGCTCAACTATAAAATAAATAGATAATTTCTTGCAAAAAAATTAATAAGTAACAGTTGCAAAAATAATTTGTGGAAAACAAGAAAAATGTTTATGCCCTTGTCATAAGTTAACCACAGCAAAATATATAAAGTCTGCAGCCCATGTGTCCTTCTCATAAAGTGTTCCCAAACCCATTAAAAACAATTACACTACTGTGATTTCCTACCGCTAATTTGACATATAGGGAATCCAGCTGTCAAGCAAAAAAGTTATTCTTCCTTAAAAATTCCCAAATAAAACAGAAAAAATATTCTTTCTATTTCACACATGGGAAATCAATAAAAATTTCATATTTGAACAAAAATTACACAGTTCACACAAGGTAAAAGTTCAAAGTTCACACCTGGGATCTAATCACAAATCAAACTGTTTTATATTCACTCGCAAAAGGTACTAAAATGGAAAAAGGCTATAAACTCTGATCAGATACAAGAAAGTTAGAAGCTGTTGCTACGGATACTACAAAGACTGGAAATATCAGTAGAAAAATATCTATAACGTGTTACACTTACACAACGTCGCTGTAACCGATACACAAAGAGAACAGAGAATACCATGTTAGAATTGAGTGGTATTAATTACAGAAAAAATATACACATATAGATATAATATGAATTAGGTCATATGCAAATTAGGTATCAGTATCATAAAATAATTAGGTCACAAAACATGCACTATTCTTCAGAAAAAAACTGGGTTAAAATATAGCAATTTTTTTTTTAATTGGTTTATATAACTCAATATATTTGTTGTAACTGTTATGTAAATCATATATGAATATTCATGTGCCTTACAAACCCACTCTCCGCCCCCTTGAACACAATGCTTACACTTTTGATAAGTCCTGTGTAGTATGTCTGTAAGCAAATGTTTTATTTATAATACAAAGCAATATACAGGATGTGCTGAAAAAGCTACATGATGTGTGAATTTTGTTATTAATAACCTTTTTTAAAAAAAAAATTCAAACAAGCATGAATATATATATTTTCCTAATAGATTAGAAATTTAAATATTTCCATGGACATAAAGATTGCTAATACATGTAGTAAGAAAATGGGTATTAGTCTACATTCAGTAATTTCTTTTTTATGGCAACTATGAGGATGACAAAGGTTTCAAAAAGTTTCTAATAAGAATGTAAGGAGAATGTCAACAAGTTATACTCAAGTGAACTGACTTCATATAACTTTTATTAAGAGTTACTTGTATATTACAGGAATTTTTCTGTTGTACATTACCTCTAAACCAATAAGAAAACCTCTTTTATTTATAAATGCTGATTAAAAGAAATTCTATTGCAGATGGTCGTTTCTTCCACAGTAAAGTAAAAAGTTCACAAATTTTTACTGATTGAAACTGTCAATAAGTTATTTTTTACCCAGTATGCTAACAAACCATTTATATGAAGTCTAATAAAGATTTAAGGATAAACATTTAAAACTGTTTACAGGACTTACAAACTAATATATGGATACTTATTTCTCTAAGGGATTCAACTAGAATAACAAAGAATATCTACCTGTATTTTGTCAAGTCTGTTTTGTATAGTATGACGATCTCCGGAGACGTCGGAGCACATGGACAACTTTTCCCGTATACCATTCAACCATTCTATACAGTTGTTGTAGGCGTCATTGTACTGTTGATGGTCGGCAACAAACACCTCGTATTGTTGCACACGCTCCTAATTAACAAAAAACCCAAATAAATTAACCATAATAACAATATAAAAAAAAAAATTATCTCCAATATTTCACTTCTGAAAAGTAAAATTCATCCAATAACTATTTGCTAACAAGGCTTAAATTAAGGTTCAAAGGTCACTCATATACACTATACAAGGTCAGCATTCAGGTCATGACATAATCAGTGATGTAACTACAATACAAGCATACCAAGCTACAATCACTAAAATAAATGAAAATTAAAAATTTCAAATGCTAAAATTACTGTTCCCAATTGCATCCACTAACATGACAATAAAACTTCCTACATACTTACTTCCACCAATGAGGAATAATCTTTCATCTGATAAAGAATTCAAAAATACCTGCTTTCAATAATTTTATGTTGTTATTTAACTGTTATTTTCTTCTGTATAAACAAACTAATTCAATATTGAGGCTACTGTGAAAACTAGACGATACTTTAATTTAAAAACAAATATAAATACTGTATTTTTGCTGATTCAGGTCAAAATGTGGCCCCTTAACTTTTCATAATTGTTTACATTCAACCTAAAGCCAAAAGACAACAAGTCCTAAGGACAAAAAGCTTGAATTATAAAACGTCTTCTCTGTTTCTTCTGTCCACTTATGCCATAAAAAATCCACAAGTTTTACAATTTTTAATGTAAATAATGCCCGTAAGTGGTAGTTAAAGATTGTCTTCCATAACAGAAATTTTCTACGAAGACAGATTTGAACACATCACTGCATTTAATTAAATAGTTCAGAATTATACATGTATCAACAACCAACCTTTGCCGCGGCACATAGTTTCTGGTAACGGGATCGAGCCTGGGTTACAAATTTGGTGAGGTGTGGATCACTGCTACTCTGGACGAGCGACTGAGCTTTGTCGTTCACACTGTCGATCACTCGCTGGTATGACAAGACATCTTGATGCAACACCTAAAATCCACAGACAACAACAAATAACTAAAAACTATACAACAAAAATCAACATCATGCCTTGTGACAGGTCAAAGACTGTTTTATTTAACATATTGTTCAACAAAAGAGCAAACAACAGTGAATTCTATCTAAAACTTCAACCTATTTTACTTCTTGGGCTAAAAACTCACCCATGGTGATCAGATGATTGTTGAGGCAAAAGAGAGTATCAATACACAACTGAATACAGCATACAAGGTATACAAGTTCTAAGGCTTTAGATCAGATAGGTATTCACTGTCAAAACTTCACTTTTCCACAGCCATATGCCAGTATTTGCAAGCATTTTTTAACTAAATTATGATGATTTTAAAGTAAATTTAAGGATAATTTCACATTAAACATGCATTAAAACAATTACTTTACATCCTATAGAAGAGCACACTATACATAATACATACAAATTACTGTACAAATGGTCAGCATTATTATTTGTTCATATTATGTTAATAGCGCAATAAGCAAAACAAATGAAATATTTGAACTCCCCACCCCTTATCTAAAACTCAACGTGTGTATTACATGGTCTGCAAATGCTTCACGTTTTTAACTACTGACCCATTTTACAGTATTACATGCTGACAAAATATTTACTATATTTCTAAATACAATATGAACTTGTATATGGAATGCAACTAATATTTTGATAATACAAATTTTGAGATAAATTACTTAACCGATTTCAAAATGCATGTCAATTACTTGTAACAAAATAGTCTTCCCAGCATTCAAGATTCTTACTAACCTTGTAATTCTGGAGTTGATTCTTCTTCTCCTCCAGTGTAGATCTAAGTGGTAGCTGGCCCTCAAGCTGTGACTCCATGTCCCTAAGCCAATGCTCAACCTGACCATAACTATCATCAAAGGATGTCCATTGTACTAGGGCGACTTCTAGTTTACGCTGAGCAGCAGACAAGTCATCGAACAGACTCTCCCATCCAAGTTTGAGGTGTCTCAGTTCCTGTCTGATCACTTCTCTTCCTTCAGCAGCTGTGTTTGGATACAACCTTTCACCCGACTCGACAACATTGTTAAGTTTTCCAAACCCAGCATCACGTTCTGCTGCTAGTTCCTACAATTAAAATTTTAATATAAATACATTTGTTAAGCATGTAATTAAAGTATCACTAGTACCACACTTAATGGACTGTAAGGTCAAAGTTCACAATAGGTCTAATTGCCATTCTCTCTTGTCCTCGACAGCCGAGTGGTCACAAAAGATTGCCATCTACCACTGATCACTGTCATGTCAACTGTTTTTGCGAGTTCAAGCCTGACTTGGGCTGGAATCCAACAATAACTCACAAGGATTACCAGTTTTTATCAGGTACTATGGCTCCCTCCCACAATAAAAACTGGACACCATGATATAGCCAACAAATTATGAAAGAATCATTATTTAACCAAACAAAAAAGCCATAAAATTAAAATTAATCAAATCAAATGCAAGGTTGAGAAAAACTATATATAAAAACACACAGTACTTAATTAAATTTGATATCTGCTCAAAATTTAAAAGAAATATAAAGAAAAAAATGAGAAAATTTAAGCAAAATTACAATATGACTTAATACTTCATAAATTTTGGAAACAATTATTTTCTTATTTTATTGCTGTTTCGTTTTTCTAAATATTTGTAAATAAATCTGTCCTTTCTTAAGCATTGATGAGTCACACAATGCTATTGACACCAAAAACAACAAACCTCTTACTTTATATAGATACAAATCCTATAAAACAGAGTCAGATCAAGTACAAAAATGGAAAAATACTGTGATTAGTGGCTACTTTTATACAGTCTGAAATACATACTCAGGGAATGATCCTAGTTCAAGAGCCACTACTCGATGTTAAGTCCAGAGAGAATAGTGTAGCTTTGCTAAAAATTACGATTCTTACCTGTATTCTTTCTAGTCTGTCCTCCAAGTCATTCCTGTTGCCTGAGGTGTCGGCACTTTGACCAAACTTTTTCCTGGCTTTGGTTAACCACTGACTACAGTCAGCATGTCTGTCTCTGTAAAGTTTATGATCTGCAACATTCTGTTCGCATTTTTTCAGATTTTCCTACAATAAAAATGTACCAGGTATATGAAACTGGATACCGTAATCAGCTGAGTATAGTACTCACTTTTTTGCTTAACAAATCATTTGGATGAGCATTATACACAAGAAGAAGCCAAATAGTTTAAAGTTACATTAATTGAATCACGTGAAAGAACAGTGAATTTGGTGGGTATAATACATCAATGCATATTATAAACATGCAATTATGGTAATCACTCTTTCATTATACATGTCCTGACAGAACACAGAGCAATATAATTCTGTACTTTTGCTTTCCTTTAAAAAAAAAATAAGCATTTTGTCTACATTTTAATTTTTATCCAGTATCGTAAGTGTGTAATATTACATAAAATATAATATAAAAATCAATACCTTAACAGTTTGTTGTAATGTCTGGTAACGAGATACGAGTTGAGATATCGATGTTGCCACACGACTTTCCCCTGTCAGTTGATTTAGTGTCTGACCATCATCTGAAAACAGGTCTACTTCCCGTTGATGGCTACGTAAATCTTGCATCAAGTCCTAAAATTTAATTAACAAGAAAACTGATTAAATCTATGTAATACACAAGAAAATGCTACAATAATGTCATTTTTTAATTTAAAGGTTCCATTTAACTATCCTTATTCATAAAATTATTGCCTCAGATGATACGTGCATTTGTCATAAACTTGATTTACAGAATTCAACATTCAGATAGAATCTTACAACAAACTCGATATCTAAATGGAATTCTGCATCAAAGTTTTAATCTTGTTGTTTCATCACTGGCTTCCTAGTAAGAATATTTGGCTACACAATGAAGTCTCAAAACTAATCTCATAAGCTTATTAGCACAAAAGTATTATTCTAAAATATATATGAGGCATTATTTTTTGTTTGAAAACTTATACACTTTATAAATACACTTTGCCTCAGATGATGCGTATGGTTTTCATTATCTTGGATCGAACTCAACATTTAGACAGAATTTGATACAAACTCAATATCTAAATGGAATTTTCCACCATATAATTCTAAATCTTTCTTTTCGTCACTGGCATCTATTTCAAATATTCTTTGCAACCTAGTTGGTTAATAATAATCTTTGGAATGATGCAAATGGCTCAAGTTAACCAAAAGCTCTTCCACACACTTTAGAAGCAAATAAAGAAAAAAAAATTGGAAAATGTGTAAAAATGAAAACTCAGAAGTGTGCTCCACAGACCAAAAGCTACTGAGAGAAAAAAGGAAATAAACAAACATTTACATGCGAACACAGACGAAACTTGTAACACAACAATGAAGCAGTGCTATTTGAAAATCTGAAATTTGTCAGAAATATAAAGTCTTACAAAATGTTAAACTGGTAGTCAAGCAATAGGAGAATTTGTTAATAATGAAACTTGCATCTGATCAAATTGATTGTCAGAAATGAATTAAAAATAAACAGAACTTTGACAAAAAACTAATCATTTGATCATATATATTAATGAATTTGTCCTAAGCTGCAAACAAGTGATAAGCCAAAAGAATATCTAACATCAAATGTGAAGGATTTTGTGATATGCCTTCACCATAAATAAATGCCTTACGGATTCTAAATGGGTAAAACTATCCATTTCATGTCGGAATTCAACAATCTCCTCTAGATATTCCTATAAGGATTGCAATGATAGACGATGTAAGGCAAGAAGACAGTAAACATCACATGACTTAGGATATCTGGTGTACATGCAATTCACCGCTTAAGATATTATATTAGAGGCGAAGGTAGAAAAGGTATTTAAGATCTCCACAAATCCCAACAAATTAATTTCTGAACAATAATTAATAAAGTTACTTTGAATTTTTCATCCACAATTTTCTTAACTGGTACCTGTTACCCTCATTATTTTGATCACCAATAAATTAATGGATGAAGAAGAAAAAACTCTCACGAGCATATAACAATAGATTATCGTAACTGACCTGATATCTGTTGAGCTGCTGTTGTTTTTCTTCTATTGTGGATTTCTGTGGAAAGTCCTTGACCTTCTTCTCCATATCCTTGACCCAGTGAGAAATCTTTTCATACTGTTCCTCATATTTGATCCAGTGCTCTATAGCTCTATCAAGATTATCGTGTAATGACCTGACCTGCGTTGTGTAATTCTCCCAGTCCATTTTTAACATATCTAATTCCTGCTGTATGCCCTGTCGACCTTTGAGGGCAGTGGTTTCCATGGCTTTGGAACCTTTCTCTTCCACCACACTAATTTTACTGACATTGTCCGGAATCTGAGCCAATAACTCTTGGACACGGTCAAATTTGTTTTGCAATGTATGTCTATCACCTGAAATGTCAGCACACATACCAACACGGTCCTTCATCAGGGTCATCCAATCAATAGCTGCCTGCAGGGAATCATGGTACTGCTGGTGGTCATACACATTACGCTCACACTGTTGAATGGTGACCTGTAATAGCATTATTAGTATTTATATATTTTATAATCATTTTGCAAAAAAATTCATCATGTCAATTTGAGCAGAAATAATTTCCACATGGGATGTAGACTCGCATATGGTCTTATTTTGATGGCAATTTTTAAATTAAAATCAGCAGACATTGAAGTGCATTTAACTGTAACGGAACATTGTTTTCTCAATTCAATTGTATCAGTGAACATGATTGTCAAAATACATGTAAAACGTGTAATAAATATAGCAATCTGAAACCAACTCACTTCTGCAACTACTGTAATTAGCGTCAGGTCTGTTCTTGAATCTTTATGGTGTTTATTGGGGATTTCCATTAAATTTTTGAAGCACTGTTTATTTTACTTACAAATATAGGTAAGAAATAATCATTAAAAATTGTATGCAGGGTGAGGTGGAATAAAAAGGACCTTGAGCCCACTCCCAACAATTATTTTTAAATCCCTTTTTCCCGATATCATTTTAACATTTAAATCATCAAAAAAACATCACAGCTCAAGATGTGGATTAAAGCAAAAGTAAATTCCCATAGAGATAACTTCTGTACAACAAACCTTTGCAGTCTGACACAAGTCTTCATATCTGGAGTTGACGTCTGTTATGAAGGCTGCCACTTCTGGGTTAGATGTAGTATGAAGTACACCCTGTGCTTTCTCTATCACGGAGTCTACAAGTCTTTGGTGGGATGTAATGTCTGATAAAACTGGCTGTAAACATTAAACAAAAATTACTATTGTTTTCTTTTAACTCACTTTAATTAAATCAAAAGGTAATTTTAACTACTTTACATGAACAATGATTAAGTTATAGTAATTAAAATGCCATAAATCAAGCTTGATTTGAAATACATGTACATATGTAAAAAAAAATAAGAGGGTTACCAACACACATGTACCAAATGCTCTTGTGAAATTTCTAGTTTTATAATTCGATATCTTCATTCTTTCAACAACATAAATCTAAAGTAAATTTAAACCTTACCCTGAGGTTTTGTAACTGAAGACGTTTTTCTTGCAGTGTATTTTTTAGGTCTGTATCTGCCCTCAGAGCTGCCTCAGTGTCTACCATCCATTTGATCAGCTGATCTTGACCATCAGCATAAGAAGACCATTGCATCAGGAATGAGTCAACCTTCCTCTGGGTTTCAGACAGACCATTAAACAATCTATCCCAATCCTCTTTAGCTGTGCGTAGTTCCTGCCGGACTTTCTCCCGTCCACCTGCAGCAGTATCTGGGTAAAGCTTTTCACCGGCTTCAATAGTAGCATTTAGTCTCTGAAGTCCATGGTCCTTTTCTGCCATCAGCATCTAAAAAAATGTGAACATAAAATTAGTAAGCTTCATTTAACATGCAAACATGGGTGGGAAAAGAACATTATTCAAATGACTCAATTGCACTGTATATGCAAATAGGTATATTCCTAGGAAAAGCTATAGTTCTTCTTTTAATAAACATCAAGCTAAATGAAAAGATAAAGTTGAAGAAAAACTTAAAATAATTTATTGTTAAGTGACACCCCATACTGCTTTACACCATATAAGAATTAAATACCTGAATCATAGTCCTTCTCTCCTCCATGGTTTCCTGGTCAGCTGCTGATTGCTGACAGACGTCCAGTTTAGATTCAGCCTGTTTAATCCAGGCATTGAATTCTGACAGTCTGTTCTCATAACCCTGGTGATCCTGTACGTACTTCTCCCACTTACTGATCAAATCCTGTCAAACATAAAATCTGCATAAATATTGGTCAAGACATAAATTTTTTAATATATGTTTTAATATAGTTAAAAAAAATAAATCTGATAAATATCTGACAATATAGTATAGTTCAGATTTGAAAAAAAACACTCTGTATATATACTTTACTGACCAGTAGATACTCCACATGAGTTTTAAGAACTTTTTTTGTTGAACGTTACTCAACTAAATCAAGAAAACAAGGTTGCATTCAGAATACTGACCTTGACTTGTGACAGAAGTCCTCTGTATCTATTAGTCAACTGTGAGACTTGGGTACTAAGTCTGGCATCTGAACTTGTGTGCATCAAATTCTGGGCATCATCTGTAAATCTGTCAATTTCTGGTTGGTGGGATAAAATCTCTTCTCTTTGTTTCTAAAATACGGTATATTTTTTAAAATGTGAAAAATCAAAGATTTTATTATAATCATTTTTATTGTACACCTCTTAAAATCTACTCAATTGCAATGAAATATTAGACTATCATGTCAACATGTACACATGTACAAAATATTTTTAAAATATGTTAAAGATTACAAATAAATTTCTGACAAAAAGACTGATTGATAACCAATGTAATTTGCTCAAAAGTAATTGTTTTGCTACTGCAACCATTTATTTATATCAAGAAAATATCTAGTGGTTATCTCAAGTACTCATTTATTAAAATAACAATGGGAGACTACTCATATTAAGGATAAATATATAATGGCTGCTACCTTAAAATTGAATATATGTCACAGTAACCATAAATTTACCTTGAACCTTTCCACTTGAGCCTGTTTTTCCTGCAGTGTAGATTTGAGTTCATAATTCTTAACCTGTTGCTCCATGTCCTTCAACCAGGAGGAACACACAGTGAACTTTGATTCAAAGTCTCCCCATTGCACCATGGCAGTCTGTAAATCTTCCTCTGTCTGTTGAATACGAGCTAAATAATCCTCCCACTCCGACTGCAAGTGATCGATATCACGACGCAGTACTTCACGTCCACGCTGTGAGGAATTTTTCGTGGTCTTTTCACACAGTTCTTTTGTAGCTTTTAATTTCTTTTCACCATCTCCAACTCGGTCGGCACATTCCTGACAAATATAAATGCAGTGTTAAAAACCTATTTTTTCAAAGTATACTACAACATGAAAAATAAGAAAAGGTTAAGAATAGTGCATAAATGATAGTTTCACATTTTTGCAAGATTGTAAAATTTTAAAATTAGACCACAATGATTTAAAAAATAAATTGTGTTATAGAACTGAACGAAACAACTACCAGTACTAAAAAAAAAGCCCACAAGAGGTAAACAGTAAAAAATCCTGACTATTAACAATAAACTGATACAAATATGAATATGTGTTTTCAGAAAAACATGTTTACCTTCAGCCTCTCCATTTTATTCTGTAGGGACATCTTGTCACCAGAAGTATCGGCACACAGCTCCACCTTCTCTCGTGACGCGTTGAGCCAGTCCTGACAGTCTTGGTACATATCTTGGTACTGCTGGTGATCTTTCACCGAGGCCTCCAGCTTGTCTAACATCTGTTTGGAAGTGTCGCATAATTTTTCATATTTAGTCTGTAGTTCTCCCACATACTTGGCTACTTTTGCAGATGGTGTGGACTGTGATAAGTTTTTAGCCTTGTCCAGTAAATTGTCCATGACATGTTGTCTTGAAACAATATCTTGATGAAGCACCTGTAATTGAAATTCTTTAAATGATTTTGTTCAATTTTACCAAAATACTATTGAACTATTCAATCAAGATAAATTACTTCTTTTCCGTTGTTATTTGAATGTGGTTTACCAAATCTTTCAGCAATTTTTCTGCAAAATCATAGCCTCCAGTTTTAATTGGTAGAGGAAGCAAGAGTTCCTGGTAAATAATTTCTATACATCAGACAATTTTCATTCCAATTTACACTAGGTTTGATGCAGATTCTTGCAGGATTCATATGTAAAATTCAATTTGTATCACAAAATTTGATTGGTTGTGGGATATCATGTGACCTTGTTAATAATGTATAACCTGATTTAGAATGAGAAATAGCCCCATTGACAACAAAGCTTTTTTTTAATTGGTATTGCTAAGAAGAATATGCTGCATAAATTTCAATTCAAATGCTTATGTTTAGTAATTCAAATAATGAAATTCAGGCATTGCTTTTTAAACATGATATATGATATAGTATTCCATAAATAAAATTATAAAAATTGTTTCATTTTATTTATCATTCCTTCAACACACATTTTAAAATTAAAAATGAAATTTTAATAGTAAATACCCTGTGATTCTGTAACTGTGCCTTCTTGTCTGGCAGTGTTGCTTTAAGGTCAGTGTCTTCCCGCAATTTGATTTCTGTATCCAGCAGCCATTTCTGAAACTGCTCAAAGTTTTCATCATACGATGACCACTGCAGTAAGGTGGTGTCCAGTTTACGTTGTGTATCAGATAGAATGTCACATGCATGCTCCCACTGTTCACGTAAACCTCTCAGCTCCTGGCGTATAATGTCACGTCCCTCCGAGGCAGTACTGGGATAAAGCTTCTCACCACATTCAACAGTGTAGTGTATTTTTGATGACCCTTGATCTTTTTCTGCTACAAGTTCCTGACAAAGTTTTTTAACACAATAAGTAGACTACTCCTGTACATGTAACTTTTAACATTATACTCAAAAAAAACTAAACAATATCCATAACAATGAAATACTATATCAGTTATTGATCACAGATATGCGTTAATATATAAAACACACCCAAACCAATATTCATACATCATGGGACTGGATCAATGAATGATTTTTTAAGCAAAAAGTAGTTGAGTACAATACACTCATTAAGGTACTGATTATTAGTTTGATCATGTTTTGGTATCTTCTGCTTTTTTTTCTTTCAAATTCATCTGATTGGTATTTATAAAAGAGACACACCCACAGTAATCCAAAGTGCCAAATAAAAAAAAATGTTTAACAAGCAAAAGCAATATTATAATTTCTTTTACATGTACTGTTAAATGATTTCTGTTATTCCAAAGAAAAATATTTAATCAAATTCATAGAAACTTTTGACGAAATAAACTTAAACTCAATTAATTATGAATAATTAGTCACACTATGATACCACCTGTTTAACAAAATCAATTTACCTGTAGCTTTGACAGCCTGTCCTCTACATCATGCTTGTCACCCGCCATGTTGGCACAGATCTGCAGTCTCTGCTGTAGGGTACCCAGCCATTCGGAACATTCATTAAAGTTCTCTTGGTAGGTCTCGTGTTCAAGTACATTACCACGTAATTTGCCAATCAGTTCCTGTTTTAATAAAATTAATAAAATTAAAAAACTCCCCTGTGTCTGCCCACTATGTCAATAAGAACTAATTCCTTCTCCCTTTTTAATTTCTTTCAGCTTCCATCAGTAGAGACGTGATTTAATTAGTCTTCATGTAATTTGAAAAAGAGTAAATAAATAAGACAAGAGCATAAAAATGTACATTCCTGTAAAAAAAGAAATCTTTAAATATTTTGTAGTGTTCCAATGTAATGTTTAGGTATACAAAGAAAAGGCACTAATTAAATAATGCAACCAACTTTATGGACATTTAGATAATTGTCCACTATTAGCACAAAGATTAGAACTGCACACACACAACATCCATCTGACTCTTATGTTTAAAGAACATCCCTAAATAGTTCATCTCATGCTGGGTACTACATATTTTGTTTTAAAGAAACAGTTCTTATTTAATTTAAATAAGATTGGTGTTGAAAAAAATATTTGTTAAAAACACAAGTCATATTATGAATCATTAAATAAAAAGATTTTTTTTAACTTACTTACATTAAGAATAGTTTTGGCAAATTGGTATCTGACAGATTATTACATGAAGAAAAGTTTTGGGGGTAAAATATCTGGTAGTTTCTAGCATGAAGAGTAGTTTTGGCAATTTGGTATCTGGTAGATAATTATAGTCAGAAAAAGCGTTTCTTACAGTAGGATCAGCTTAGGTAGTTAGGGAATCTGGTAGTTACATGTACTTACAGTAAGATTAGTTTTGGCAGTTTGGTATCTGGTAGATAATTATAGTCAGAAAAGTGTTACTTACAGTAGGATCAGCTTAGGCAGTTAGGGAATCTGGTAGTTACATGTACTTACAGTAAGATTAGTTTTGGCAGTTAGGGAATCTGGTAGTTACATGTACTTACATTAAGATTAGTTTTGACAGCTTGGTATCTGGTAGTTACATGTACTTACATTAAGATTAGTTTTGACAACTTGGAATCTGGTAGTTACATGTACTTAAATTAAGATTAGTTTTGGCAGTTTGGTATCTGGTAGTTACATATACTTACATTAAGATTAGTTTTGGCAGTTTGGTATCTGGTAGATAATTGAGAACTCAGACTGATCAGTCGGGAGTCCGATCCCTGAACTTGGGAAGCCATATTCTTCAGATCATCAAACTGATCCTGTTTTGAGTGAACTTCATCTGCCAATTCCTAAAACAAATTAAACTAATTAGAACAATTTATAAGACAAACCGGTGGAGCTGATCAATATTTACAAATATTTATAAAAGTATATAGATCAATATTTACAAACATTTATAAAGTATATTAAGTTGACAGACTTAGCTACATTTTAAATATTATTTGGGAAGAAGTCTGTCAGACAGGAAATTTGGTTAAAAAACATATTTAAGTTGATCTTTTTGACCAAAAAAATTATTCAACAAGCAAAGTTTCTGTTTTTTCCAGATTTACATGAAATTCATCACAATTTCATCACAATTTCTGAAATTTCAGCCATTTTGGAAAGGATATAACATGCAGAATGTTTATTTCTGTATCCTGTACCTTGTATTTTTCAACTTGACCCTGTTTCTCTGGTAGTGTAGATTTCAAGTCATGATCTTTGATCAAAGCTTCAATGTCTCTCAGCCATCTGTTAAGAGATTCACATGATCCATCGTAAGCTTGTAAAGCCTGGATAGAATGGGTCAAGTTCTGTTGAGTTTCTCCCAGCTTTGTAGCTAGTGCTTCATAGTCCTGTGTCAAGTTCTCCAATTCTGCATGGATGCTAGCTTGTCCTTGTCTGGCAGTTTGGGGTATTGTTTTTTCTCCCTGTTCATGGGCTGCTTTCACTTTCTTTTCACCATCTCTCAAAGACGCCATTAAATCCTGAAATAATGGTCAAAATTTTTCAAGATTGAAATATCAGTACAAGACAAGTATGAGTCCAATTTATTTCAAAAAGATAAACAGCTGTTCTATTAAAACATATAAGGTATCAGGGAAAACACTTCAGTCATTTCCATGTGTAATGTCTGAATCATCTGTACAGAGTGACTGCAGCATGAACTAGCTGCTATGGTTGGTCACCCTATTTTACTTGCATACTTGTAATAATTTTAATAACAGGGGAACTATCTTGTCCATCATTTCATTTTAAAAACATATTAAAATTTGTCTATAAATATGATTATGTAGTAGTTATTTATGTTTTAGAAAAACTGCAATTTTTTAAATAAATATATTTTCAATAAACACTGTCTCCTCCCTCTACCAAAATAATGTTAAGTTTACCTGAACTCTGTCCAGTCTGTTATTTAAGGCTGTTTTATCTCCTGTAGTCTCAGCACACACGGCTAGTTTGTCTTTAGTCATGGTCATCCAATCACGACATTGCTGTTGTGTATCATGGTAGATCTGATGTTGATCAACATGCTCTTCGGCTGTCTTTACTTGGTTCTATAAATAAACATCAGAGAAATATTTAAACTATATACTGTATTTGAATATGAGCAAGAAAAATCATTGTTTTTTTTAACAATAAAATATATTTAAATTAATCATTGATTTGTTGGTCGCATTACGAGTGTACTGGTGACAAGTAAGCATAAACTCTACATGTGTTATAAAATGTGTATTTGATATGTGCCTTCAAATTTTCAATAAACAATTAGAATCGTTATTATAACAAAGTTACATTAGAATTTCTTGTCCAACATTAATTGTTTTGTAAGAAGAAAATTGTTTCATTTATCAACCTCTCCAGTTCACAATAATTACCTGGGCTGCAGTACACAATGCTCTATATTCATCATTGAGTCTGCCGAGTTTGCCCTTGACCTGCTGGGATGACAAGGCCACGCCTTTGTCTGCTACACTGTCTATCATGGTCTGGTGAGATAAAATATCTTGGCATCTTGTCTGAAAATGAGGGGTAAAACAATTGCAATGACTATCACATAGCACAAATTTAGTTCAAAACATTGTATGTCACATATTTCAGTTCCAGACATTTCATGGTTCTATGAAATGTTCTGGACCCTTGTCTTAAAATTCGGTGGAAAAAAGAAACTGCTAACAATAAGAAGAAACAATTTCACAGATTTAGTTCAAATTATAGAACCCCAAAAGCTACCCAACAAAAAAAAACACACACACAAAAAACATTACACAAGTATGAACAGAATAACAGATAAATTTAGAAAGACTTTAGAGTCCTTCAAATCAGTTAACATCATCTACATCTTGCTATTTCACAGCAAAACCAAGACAGTTTTTAATTTAACATGCACATAAGTTAGCCAAAAATGTCAGTATCTTTGGGATACATGTATGACATATTTCAGCAGAATACATGTTATACAAAAACTGTCCATCCACAACCCAGCATTACATGATTAAAATTCAACTTTGCTTCACATCATATCACACAGCTAATATTAAACAGCTTATGTCTTATGTTATAGTAAACAAGCAATTTAGGCATAATACTTATTTTTGTTGTAGGACAACTTTAATTAGTACCTATTTGTAATGTACTAATAAACATCCATATTTTGTTTTGATGCCACTTCAGAAATGTTTCCGTTATATCATGGCATCCAGTTGTTATTGGGGGAGGAAGCCCAGCACCAATGGAAAACAATGACTTTTGGCAAAAAAACTGGCAATCTTTGTCAATTCAAGATGGGTCTGGCATACCGTGGGCAAAGTTGGGCTCAAATGCACAACCCCAGTGTTGATATGCAGGTGATCAATAGTATATGACTAAAGAACACTTGGCCACTGAGGCTCAAACAACACTTATATATAATCTCCGTTACATGCAGGTTATGCAAGGAATGGAAACCAGATATGTCTAAATAAAAAAATTCCTTGTCTACTAAGTATAGGAAATAACTCTCAAAAGAATCTTTTATTCTTAGATGATTCTTCATCATTCGATTTTTTAAGTTTTCCGAAAAAAAAAATTAAGGGTTAACTTAACACTATTCACCAAGTGAAAATAATTAATGAAACAAATAGAGTACTTTGGTCATTTTTGACATCAAAGGCAAGGAATGTTGCAAGTAAACATTATTTATATGAAAACACAGAATTGTAAAAATGATTAACATGCACATAAAAATATTTCAGTTGAATTAAATGTTAATTTAAGCCTGACAAAAAACAACAACACTGTTACCTCTTTAACACCTTGCAAAAGTTATGTTAGACATCAACAATACACATCTTTGTTTAGAATTAGCTCATTCAAAAATGAAATAAGACATATTGTTTAGCTGTATGTTATGATGCTGTTACAAAGCTTAATGATACCCTGTAATGCTGAAGCATGGCTTTCTTCTCCTGTAATGTGTTACGCAGTTCCTCATCCTGCTGGACTTGGTGGTCCATGTCTGACACCCATTTCAGCAGCTGGTCAAAATTATCATCAAAAGTTGTCCACTGCATGCGGCTACTTTCAAGTGCCCTCTGTGTGTCATTGAGTTTGTCATTAAATGACTCCCATTTCTCCCGTAGAGATCGTAAGTCTTTGCGTATTGCTTCTCTGCCATTATTTGAGGTATTAGGGTAGAGTTTTTCACCGGCTTCCAAAGCAGCATTAAACTTGGCTAAGCCCTCTTCCTTGTCCGCCAGAATTTCCTAAAATGTAACAATAATGAATAATTCTTCATATAAAGATGTATGTACATATATTTGATAACAAAAAAAAACATGAATAATAAAAAGAACTTTATGAAATTATAAGTGACTGTTTTATGCATTTACTTTGACTTGTGACAGTTGTTTTGAAAAATATAATTAATTTCAGAAAATTTTTTTAAATTTTAAAATTGCTTACTAAAATGTGGCATTACCTACCAGCCATTACTTTGAAAATTAAAATGCAATAAAAATGATTTATTAAGTAAATATTCTGTAGACAATTTGTTTAGCTGAATAGCCATATTAAACCTGGCAGACTTCAAATTTTCTTCCTATTTAATGGTCATGCTTCAGCGCAAGTCTATCGAAATTTCAATAGACTCAGTCCAATGTAAAATTGTCACAATCAAGTTATAATCCACTAGTTACCTGTACAGTCTGTAGTTTAGCCTGGAGACTGTCCTGGTCATCAGCTAGATCATTACAATCCTCCAAGTCCTGTAGAGCAGTACCTAGCCAGTCCATACAGTTCTTGTATTTGTCCAGGTAGTCCTGGTGTTGTTCTACATTCTCGTCACACCTTTCACATTGTTCCTGTATGATAAATTATCAGTTCATATCAAAATTGAAGAACATATCAAACAGGTGTATCAAGATACTAAAAAAGTCAAAAGAACAAGTGCTTAAGGAACCAATAAAGTTTTACTTGGCACTTGAGAAAATTGAACATTCATTGAAAGAGGAAAACTAGGTAAAAAAAATCTAATGAAAATGAAAGTTTAATACCATTATAAATTTGCAAAATGTTTTACATGAATTGTCAATTTAATAGCAAAATCTAATAAAAACTGTTATTAGTGAAAAAATTACCATTTTTACAATTCAGTATTTTTAAGAAATGGATATATTTGTTTAAAAATAGAATTAACTAGGAAAATATAGCCATACATTGACATTATTAGCCAGAGCATCAAATCGTGACAGTAGCTGTGCAGCATATGTTGCTGTCCGACCATCTCCGGTTGCATTAGATATCTCTTGAGCCTCATTTCTTAAAGCCTCAAATTGGGGTCGATGTTTTTGTATGTCATCATTTAAATCCTGTAAACAAAAAAATAACATTTTAATTTACATATACATGCAATCAAACACCCCTCCTCTTTCCTTAAAAATTTTTTTTAAGCATCTTCATTCTAAAATTTAGTAGGCATCAATCCATTAATTAGATTTCAAAGTGTCTGCCTTTGGCACCATCTATGCTTTTATGGAACAATCTAAGCTTAAATTAATATCCTCTTGCATTTAATACTGTCAAACACATATTTTAAAGGTTTAAGCTGGTTTGTAAAATCGGAATAACCAAATATAACATTAAGATTAACATAATATTATTTGGATAATTCTTATTTTCTAAGCTGTAAACTTCAACAAAATATTCAGGCCTATCTACCTATTTACCTATATTTGTATGGAAAAACTGTAAAATGCTTTTCAATATAAAGCCTATTTTACTTGACTGGCATCTGCATAACCGGTTAGAAAAAATCTTTTGTTTCAATTCCTACTTCCAAGCATTTAATTCAGTTTTCCCATATAAACAATAATACAAGAGATTCTACATACACTGAAATGTTCTGACTGCTGAACTTTGCCTGGTAGATCAGATTTCAGGTTGGCTTCGTTTCTAACTTTGCCTTCCATGTCCTTGATCCACTGAGAAAGTCCTTCATATTTGTTGTCATACTCCATCCATTGGTCAACTGAACCTTCTAATTTGTTCCTGTAATACGAATACATGCATTTTTATCAGTGTAAAAAGTCAAGTGAATTATAAAAAACAACAAACAGCCAATCAGACTCCTTTTGTGACAGTAAAATCATGATTAACACCAGGCATTAGTCAAATCATAACTGGTCATGTCTTGTTTACCAAATATTTTAAGAAGGGCAGGTCCTATGATAAAGCAGAATGGCAAGTACAAATTTTTCTTACAGACACTCTGTAATGTAATGTTATAAAAAAAACAACCATGAAATATTGTTACAAAATTAGGAACATTACAAAAATCTGTGTTTTGATGATACTTTAAGGCACAAGATTTAAGAACAAGTCTATATAATCCCTAAGCAGCATATTTATTTACAGGCTGTTATGAAAACTTACTGTGTTTGTAAAAGTACAAGTTGTTCTGACAACTTACTGTGTTTGTTAAGTACTGGTTGTTATGACAACTTACTGTGTTTGTTAAGTACAGGTTGTTATGACAACTTACTGTGTTTGTTAAGTACAGGTTGTTATGACAACTTACTGTGTTTGTTAAGTACAGGTTGTTATGACAACTTACTGTGTTTGTTAAGTACAGGTTGTTATGACAACTTACTGTGTTTGTTAAGTACAGGTTGTTATGACAACTTACTGTGTTTGTTAAGTACAGGTTGTTATGACAACTTACTGTGTTTGTTGTAGTTGTTTGACTAAGTCCTGGAACTCTTTATCAGCCAGCTTTCTCTGTTTTTCTAATTCAGCCTGTCTGTCTTTTGGGAGGACAGCTTTCAGAGTGTTAAACCTTGCTGCTGCAATTTCTTTCTTCTGTTCTCCATCTTTTAAGCCAGCAATCAAATCCTGTAGTAAATTAAAAAAATTAATCATAAGATTATTTAATGCATCTTTTAACATAATTCATTCACCAAAAATATTCTTATAGCACACCTGCTAACAACTTCCCAAAATTTGTCCCTTTTAATTAGATTTATTTTTTTTAATGGTCTTTGTTTCTGAACTTATTTAAATTCAGGACATTATATTATGCTGATAAGACAATAACTCTCTATAAGATATTACGGTTACCATAGAGATAAATAGCATATAAGCATGAATATTCATATTAACAACCATACTAATTTACTAACAGAATCAGTTGTTGTATGATCCTCATTTTTTTGCTCAAAAGACCATCTGATTAGCCTGGGTGAGTATTACACACAAATAGTCAAATAGCTCAAGTTAAAATAACTGACTCTCATGTTGCGAAAACATTGGTATATGGCTGAGTACAATACATCAATGCCTATTATACATAGGTAATTACGGTATGTCTTTGACAATCATTAACATACCTTTATTGTAGCCAGTTTCCCTTCTACACTGTATCTGTCACCAGATATGTCTCCACACCATGCTAACTTCTCCTTTGCAGCATTGATCCATCTTTGCTCCTGAAGCTGTGCATCCTGACAGTGTTGTTCCAGGGTGCTCTCTAACAGGTCAGCAATCTTGTCTCCACGGTTAGCCACGGTTTCAAACTTCTTGCCCAACACCACAGCATCCTTGGCAAGGTTGCTTGTTTCTGCTGAGGGATACTTGGACTGCAGGGCAGCTGTCTTGTCTTGTAGTGCTTTAATGTTCCTTTCATGAGCTTCAAGTTCTTTTTGTAATTCCTTTATAAAAGACACACATATTTTAGAACTAGTAGTCTTATAGCTTTGTGAAATATATTAAAATGTCAATAAACTAAAAATGTATTAATACATTTATAGCTTTTATGTAAAATGAGCTGCAAATCACCTCATCCAATTGACAAGGAACATACATGTACCCATTAAAAAAAATTCTTCAACCAGTTTGTATGGTTAAAAAAAATGTTAGTCTCTGAAACATTTATATAGTATTAAACCTTATTATCAACTCAAGCACTGAATATTTACAGAAGTGTAAAAAGAGGGGGGAGGGGGGAGTGGAATTTACACCATTTTATCATAAACATGTAAAAGTTACTATGTCATCTGTAATTCTGAAATAAATCTCACTTTTGTATTCTGTAGTCTTCTAACCAGATCTTCGTCTGTCCCTGAAACATCATCACATTTAGCCAAGCTCTCTTTAATTCTATTTATAGCATCAGCCTCCTCCTCAATGGCCTTCTGTAAGTTCTCCCTCTCATCAGAAAAGTTAGCCATGATGGCCTCTAGCTTGTTGGCCATGGTCGAGGATTTGTCAAATTTCTCTTGTATTGCATCTTGAGATTTTGTCAATTCTGGGATTTTTCTCCCTTTGTTAAGTTCCTGTAAGTCCTGCATTTTCTGCTGGACTTCATTAATGACTTCTGCATAGTATGGTGCTTCTTCCTGCAAGACAATGGGGGTATTTTCTTTTTAAAAATACTAAAGAAAACCAAAAAATAGTGAAATCTTTACACCAATTTCCCTATAATTAATGTTACAAATATGTTTCATTTTCTTTTTATTGAGTGTTTTTTTTTAATAAACTGTTGAAACCTCAATCAAGACATTTGTTTGGGATAGAAAGTTAATTATGATTTCAGCAATATAAATAAAAAAAATAATAAACTGATGTGCCATGTCCACATGAGGCACCCATTTGATGATAAGGACAAGAGCTACATGTATACAGGTCATAGAAGCATGATTCTATCTGCATTATTGCGATATAATCACATGCATCGATATCAATAATGCCCCAAAGTTTTCAGAAAATTGTGTATGTCATAGATGAGCCTATAAAAACAAATAACAGACAGGACAAATATTCAATTACCTTGTATTTCATTAGACACGACTCCACACTGACGGCATCATCAAAGTGTGTGAGGCTGTCAGCTAGTTTAGTATTCATTATGTTAATCCATGATTCAATCTCCTCTCTGCCAGACATGACCTGGTCCCAACAGATCAACTGTGCCTCCAGATTCTGTTTGTGTTGATCGATCTCCTACAAAAATATCTTAGTTATTATTATTTTCTAAATAATCTGATAAATACCAAGGTTTCTGAACTATTTCTTGTGGTTTTAATAAGTGAATATGAATCAATTTCTGAGGAGAAAAAACAAGAATTCGACAAAATCTTCTTATAGTCAATAAATGTATGTATACTAAAAAAGAGTCAAACTAAATAATTTGGCTTTTTAGGAAAGAGTAAAACAGTACAGTTTACTATCTGGTAGAAACTTGAAATAAACTCATTGAAACACAACCAGCAAAGAGTTAACATTTTAAGTTTAACTTTTTAAATGATGTCACTATCAAAGGAAAGTAATTACAGAGTTTGCAGTTTCCCACTTAAGGTTGACTTCATCAAGGTCACGTTCAAGAACAGAGACATTAAAATTAGGAACATTCTTCAATTCTTCCAACAACTGTAGTCCTTTGTTATTCATCTGGTCCAGTTGTGACTGATTGGCATGGAGTTCAAATTCAGCATTCTGTAATAATATAGAAAAGTTTGAGTTGATATCATACTGAAATGTCAATATTAATGAATAGCTCATGGCAATGAGGGTTAAAAATATAAGATTATAGCCTGTTGTGAGGTCAATACTTGATTCAATCGATAATGAGAATGAATATGTTAATAGTTTTTTTGGTCAATTGACCTAATGTGAACAAGTGTGGACTGTGAGCATGCTCACAAAGCGATACCCCCGCTTCATTTTCAAGTCCAATTATCTCCCCTTAACGATATCAGAGGTCAATAAAAATCCTTCATGCACATCTACATATATGTACTTCCTTTATGCTAAGTTTCATTAAATTTCATTAAGCAGTTTAGGAGGAGGTGCACTTACATGGATGTGGACAGACAGAAATGTCAATATTAATGAATAGCTCATGGCATTGAGGGTTAAAAAGGGTGATTCCTATACAAGTTTGCAGGGGTATAATTAGTAGGTATTTATGCTATAATTAACAGTTGTTTGTATAAGGGAATATTCTGATTGCCAGGCAAGTGTTTAACACTCAACTACACCAATAATATAGCAAGAACAACATTAAAATCAATTGAACATGAATATGGGTCTTTTCTGGGAATTCTTTCTTTCTAAAATTATCTTAATGGTTTTTTTTTCATTATCTTTAGCCAGAAGCTTTGCAATTTCATATATGCAATATGTAGTTAAGTAAAAATATTAACCTTATGCTGATCCAAGGCTTTTTTGACTTCATCTGGAGAAGTAAAGGCCATTTCTTGCTTTACTTGTGGCTGGACATCCTCCAGGACACGTCCAACATTCTGCTTATTCTCATTGTACTGCTGCCAAAGGCTAGCAACATTGCTAAATGTCTGATGTTTGTCTGCCAACAAAGCCTGTACCTGGTCCCAGGCCTCATTCACCTGTCTTAGGGAACCAGTGGCATTACCTCCCTTTGTTATGTCTGCCTGCTGCAGTTGTCTTCCAAGTTCTCTCAACTGTTCATATTCTGGGTTCATGGCATACATATCATCTCTAGCCTCCTGATCAAAATTTTAAACATTTCTGTTAAAAATGCACAATGTTTTATAAAATATTAAGATTTTTATAAAACAATGATTATTTTCATCCACTATATTTTTGAATGCCTAAGTTCACTTTCAGTATGAATTGCTGTAAAATCTGTATAGATAAACTTATGCATTATTATTCAGTGCCAAAAGAAGCCCCAATAAACCTAAAAAAAAAGAATGGTTAACAAATATGTTAGTTAAAAACAACAATTTCAATTAATTTTAAAAATTACCTCAACTTCATTAACAAGGTCTTTAATCCCTTGTAATGACGAGGAATCCACTGAACTGTTCTGTATTTTGTCACTCAATCTCTGTAATTTACTTAGGAGACTTTCCTTTTTCCCATCAAACTCATCCCAGAGTTGTGATAACTCCACAAGATGGCCTTCTTTCTGTTTAGCATTGGTAGACACTGAGTCACACAAATTATCCAGTGCCTGAAGTTCTGTACCAAAATGTAGGGTCCTTTGTGTAGCCCTGTCTTTTATAACAAGTTGTGCTGTTCCCATCAAATCATCCAACTGATCTTTCTTACGATTCCAGGGAGCCATACTTTTACGTAAAGCTTCCACCTCTTTATTGATTTTTGCAACTTCTTCCTCACTGATATCCGGAGCCTGAAGTTTTTGTTGGAGTAATTTAAGTTTGGCCTGAACATCCTTCTGGTCCCCAGCGTAACTTGTCCATTCTTCACACAACTCTTCCCTGTTTTTGATCAAATCTTCAACTTTCGTGTAACCAGCCATCAGACGATCAAATCTGTCTCTTAATATGGCTGCCTCCTCTTCACTGCAGTTCTTGATCATATCTTTGAATTCTTGGGACAAGGCATTAAACATGGGCTCGTGAGCCTCACATTCACCTTTCATTTCCTGTAAACATGAAAAAGTTGGTAATGTTTACCTAACTGTCCAATTCCAGAAAATAAATTAAAAATACCACTATTATACATCTTCTCTAAATTACTAAAAGGAAATTCATTAAAACGTGAGTCTTCATATACATGTATAAACATATTCATACATAGTCAGAGTTTATTTGTACAAGTCTTAGAGACAGATGGAAATGATAGGCTCTTCCAAGCATTTTTTGTCTGTTTCAATGTAGAAATTTTTGTTTTTATTCTGTTACAATATATTTTATACTGGTAAAAGCATTAAAAAAAATTGTTGCATATCCAAAAATTTGATATCTAACAAATAATAATGAGAAAGTTCTGTACTGTGTTCAAGTTTGTGTGCTTTTCAGCAAATAACAACCTCTACCCCTTCTTACATGTTAAGTCATAGTTTAACAGTGTCAAGACATATTAAATTGTACCTTTAGTTTGGCCTGCAGTTCTGGAACTTCATCAGCATAAATCTCATTTCCAGTGTCTAGTTTTCGCTGAGATTTTTTCAACCATTTCTCAAAGTCCTGTAAATGTCCATAGAAGTCCTGACGATGTCTAACTGCAGCACTGACCATATTTTGACGTTCTGCAGCATCATCTGCTGTCTTCTCATAAGCAGATCTAATTGCATCCATTTTAGATTTCAGAGCTTGAACTCCTTCAGGAGAAGCATGCTTCTTGACCTGCTCAAACTGTTTTTCTAAGGCTTTAAGATGTGGTTGGTGGCTACGAATCTCTTCTTGTAGTGTCTTAAAGTTAAAAATGAATAACAATTTTTATTGACAGTTTTCTCTCTATCATAAAGAAACATATAAGCTTCAGAAAATTTAACTACCAAATTTTGTATATTTATGTCCAACTCTCAAAACAGGTACATTAAAAAGAAAATACTAGCTTTCAAATATTGTTACCTTGAGCTTGAACAGTTTGGGGCCTCGTTTGAGGTATTTACTTTTGTAAAATAACCGAATAACCTTATTAATCCTATCAAAATAAACACATCTAACAATAATCTAACTGCAAATCAACATCCAATGAAAAGTGTCTACCTTTCCAATGGCAAGTTCATGTTCTAGAACTTGAACATCCGTGGAATGAACATTTGGTTCCTCTGCAAGTCTTCCCTGTAACTTGTCAAGGACCTCATCAAAGTTATTCACTTCCTGATCATAGGCTGCCCAGGCACCATACATCTTCTCCACCTTGTGACTACGGTCCTCTGAAGAACTGATTATTTCATTCCATCGTTTTTGTAGGACTTCCATCTCACTGGGAACATTTGGTTGGTCCATTAAATAGCCAGCCTCTGTGTTTAATTTCTCAAATATTGGGAATTGTTCTTCACACTCCTTTACAAATGACTAAAAAAAGCAAACAAAATATTAAATGATAGTAAAAAAAAACAACAAAACAAAAATATTTACCAAAATAATGATGTCATAAAATTTCAGTGTATAAATATAAACAAATAGTGTTGTACAGACACATTAATTAATGACTTTTTCTGCCAAATAAAATAATTAATAAATATTTGGTTAAAAATGTTATACATGTATTATGCTTCCTCCTCCGTCTGTTGCAAATTTCTTAATACTACAAGTATGCTAAAGTTTGTGAATGTTCTACTAAGAATTTGAAGGTCACTGACATGCAAAGGCATACCTTTGTAAATAACATAATCAGCAGATCCCAGAAATAAACATCACTATATTATGATTAAAACAACTTTAACTTGTTATTTCTACTTAAATACCTGGTGAAGGTCATAGAGGTCCTTAGCCTCCTCCAAGGAAGAACATTTAGGTAATTCTGTGGCACAATATTTCTGAGCCTTCTCTATCCACGGTAAGAGCTGCTGCGACAAATTCTGGTACATCTGCCAATGGGCAACACTTCCTGTCAGAGCAGAACTTCGGTCCTTTGCTCTGGAACATAAGTTCTCCCACTGACGTCGTACAGTAGCAAGTTTGGTTTTGAGAGCTGCAGTCTCACGAGATCTGAAGTTCTGAGACAAACCTCTTGCATCTTTCTCAAGATTATCCAATGTAACTCTGTTCTCATAGACTTCTCTGGAAATGTCCTAATAAAAAACAGATGAACACTACATTAAAAATAAACACAAATTTTATCAGAGTTATTTCTCTTTTGGTTCAATTTCCAAATGCAACAAAAAAAGAAAACTTAAATTAAATTTCAATTAGACAAAGGTCATTGACAGACTCATATTATGCAATAAATAAGAGGACTTAACACATTTTTTAATGTTTTGTTTCAGTTAACTATGGAATTTTAAGAAATCTGAACTTCTTCATATTGACAAATTAAATTCTTTCCCATTAGCAGGTTAAACCAACAAAAAGATACTTACATTGGCTCTTTCTAGCTGTTCTTCAGGTTGAACAGACTTGTTTTCAAACACCTCGTTTAAATTGGTCTCCTTCTTGTTCAGCCATTCACAGAAGTTATTCAGTCTCTTGTAATATTCAGTCCATTTGGCTATAGTAGCTTCCAAGTCTGCCAACTTGGCATTAAGTCTGGTAGATACACTGTCAAGCCTCTTGTCAATTTCAGAGATCTCCACTTTTAGCGGGCCCTTTCTCTCACGACTAGCACTCTTTGCTAAGACAGCATTTAACTTTTGCATATCATTAATGCTGCCTTTCAACTTGTCTAATGTCCTCTGAAGCTCCTGAAAAATAATCAAACAGAGGTTCAAGGCAAAGTTAATCTTTGGGTTTTTTTTTAATTTGATGTATGAAATGGTGGAGGGTTTTGTTTCTTTTACTTCGAAGTGGGTAAGGGGTGGATTATTTTCCATAAAATTTTACATTATTAAATTACATTACAATATATACTATTATACATCCAACAGAACCTGCCTTTGTATATTTAATAAACCTAACCACACAGAAAAATTGATACACTTGTTTACTTTACCTATAAACATTTCTTTCCTTATCTTTGTACAAATTTTGAAATGGATTTGCTCTTGTTTATTTCATGTATTGTCTTATCTTTACAACAATATGGTCCATGTTAACAATCCAGTGTGTCTATCATGTAGACTAAATGTATTAATAAATAATCTTTTATCACAATCTTATAACTGCTGTGAAATCCACTTGTAACTATCTAAAAGTTTTTTATAATTATGTTAATTGCATATCATTAAGATTTCAGCATCTGTTAATTTTTGTTTCAGTATGTAAGAAACTTAATTAATTTTCTCAAATTTTAATTTGATAACTATGTGATATCATGAAGAAACGAGCACCAGTGAATACTGGTTTCTGTATACTCTATATAAATTTTCTATATCTGATGTTATCTCTTATCATAAAGAAACCACCATCCATAAAGCCTTGTTTCAGTATATTAAAAACATATTTCTAATTAACTATTTTATTATTTCATAAAAAGTCTATGTAAATTTCAAATCTAAGATCCTAGCACTGGTAAATGATTGTTTCAGTGAGCTTTAACTTAAAATTTAACTTTCTACAATACAATATTAATTCAAAATTATTGTAATTTTCATATCATTAAGATTCCAGCACTAGTATGTATGTAACATACCTTTTTCGACTGAAAATCCTTTTCAGCCAGTTCCTGTCCTGAGGTAGCTGGTGGTTTCTCCAGTTCTGCCTCAGCTTTTTTCAACAGATCAAGACACTGGGCTTTGGAAGTTTCATAGTTTTCCCATTCTTTCACCTTTTGCTAAAATTCAGACACAAACATTATTACCTCTATGGCATATCTATACTTACAAGTCCCTATCATAGCATGAAAATTATAAATACAACAATATATTGTATTTATATTATTAATATTACCCATTGTCGTAAAAAATGCATGTACAAACACCATAATAACAATAATAATTATTATAAAATACACAAAATTGCTTACCTATCAAAGAATATAAATATATCATGAATCTTTTATTTAAACATTTCAGTATAATATTAGTCTCCATATAGTTACAAGTACTATTTCCATTATTTAGTTTACAAA
This sequence comes from Limnoperna fortunei, assembly GCA_944474755.1. NCBI lineage: Eukaryota > Metazoa > Mollusca > Bivalvia > Mytilida > Modiolidae > Limnoperna > Limnoperna fortunei. The sequence goes on from OX104113.1 coordinate 63,977,033, forward strand.
ATCCATAAACTTGTAAAATAAAACTTGATTATACACAGATCACAAATTACTAAGTAAATCTGGTAAACATAATTAGCTTCAATTTCATATAATGTTCCACTTTTTGAAAATCCTGTATATTAAACCAAGATGTAAACATATTGCATTCAAGGTTTTTGATTATCTTATCAATATGTACCAATAACCACTGCAGTGTACCAACAAAACACAATAAAATCCCCTTAATTCTATTTATAGCCTGTCAATCATCAGATGTTCTTATGATTTTATAAACAAGCATAAATAAACAGTAATTTGTGAGAATCTCTGCTCAATTTACATAGGTTATTTGTAAAGGTCCCTTACAGGTTACTAATTAGAAAACATTTATCTGGCTGGAACAGATATTTACATGAAAAGTAAACAAAAGCCAGAGAACATCAAAACAACATTTTGTATGTTCTATTTTTAGCAGGGGGTACCAGTACACCTAGTTTCATTAATTAACCTTTGATTTTCTTGGCACTGGTAAAAGAACTGCCTGTTTATAAAAATCTGTTTTCCTTAGAAAAATTACAAAGTTCAAAGGTTACACCCATTTAAAAGGTAATATTGGCATAGGACTTTCCAAAGCACAACCTTGTACATAACACACAATTTAAGAAACACTTTTCCACAGGCAATCTATTAGAATGCACAGAAAATGTGTAAATTTCCTCAAATTATATGGGAACAAACTTGTATTCTTTAAACTTACAAAATTCCAAGCACTTACTCCTTAACACTGGAAATACCTACTTTCAGTTTTTCATGCTTTTGTTTCGCTTTCTCGTTAGTATCTTTCCATTTTCTATCCAAGTCATCAACAGATTTAGACACAAACGCAGGAGCATTCTTCTCTTTCTGGAGACGTTTACCGGCTTCAATGTCAGCCTGGATTTTAGGTTTCTCAGACTCGAGTCTCTTCAACATGTTCTAAAAAAAAGATTCCACAACCTATCAAAACCAATTCCCATTTCATATAGAACTTCTTTTGTTTAGTGATCAAAAAATGTGGTCATGTCATTACCGAAAAGATGTTTATAATCCAAGGATTTATAAATTAAATCAATAACAAATAGCACAAATAAAATGTTTATCTTTAAAGCCAACTATTTCACAATTAAATTCCTCTGGATATGGGATATTAAGCCCTTGTAAAGAAATGAGCGACTTAATTGTTTAAAAAAAGCACATCTATTTTAAATGAACATCAGGTCATAAAGAGTCAACTTCCAAGCAAGCAAATAAAGCCATATGTATACACAAAATACATTTCTTTTTTTTTCTTTATTTAATTTCATTCCCTTTGCTTGGTCGAAGTTCAATTTCTACGAATTTGATCTATAATAAAATATAATTAATAACTGAAAAAAAAACCAATTGGAATATTTATGTCATAGCGGCATTTATCTGGTCAATTTCATTTTCAGAATCATACTTAAAAAATGAAATTATTACAATTTTTTATTAAATGTACAATAATACAGGTTATGTATATCATGCTAAATTTTATAACATATCCACTACTTTTTACAGAAGGATACTGAACATTTTTTTAAAAGAGAGTAGAAAACTCTATATTTAATTCCTGTTTATAATAAATCGCTACCCTTTACCAGACAAAAAGAAATAAATCATATTGATTATTTTATTTGACAACAATTTATAATATTTTTGGGAAAGAATGAGGAGGGCTATCATTTCAAGCTAAAATACTTCTCCACATTTAGTCAAAGAAAATTAACAAATATTAATTTTCTATATAAAGTTGATTGTCAAGAAAAAAAACTCAGGTTTTCCTCATTATCATTTCTAATTTCCAACAAAACTATCTACATAGGATCGGAAACCAATACACATATACCAAATCCACCTTCAAATCTCTAAGTTCTAGGGTGATCTGATTTTTCTTCACAAATCCCTGAACTAGTCTATAAAGTCTTCTACCATCTCAAAATATTCAACAGCATATACTTAATCAAGATTTAAATATATTTAATATATATGAAGTTACAAGTTTTATTTGAAAACTTAAGGCAGATTTGTAACTTAAAGCAAAAATATAACTCACATCAAACCAGGATTAAATCTGAGGGTGCAGGCAACAAAAGACTGAGATTTCGAAAATAAAGATCTCAGAAAAATGTGTTTATTTGAAGAAAATTCAATTCAGAAGCTGAGAACATTTAAACTGATTCAAATAAACAAAAGATTTACAAAGATAGCACAAATCAGCTGCAATACAATATACGAAACACGATTTAAAATGGACAGTTTATTCATTGTAAATTCATTTAAACTGGGATAAAGGCAACATTTTCACCTGTAAAATAGTAAAAAAGAATTCAGATTTGGTCGGAAGTATTTTTGACTCAAAGATATTAATTATTTAATACGAACTTTCTGCCAATAAATAAGGATGGATTGAGTCTAGTTTCACACCAAAACAGCACCAAATTATTTTAGTACTGTAGTTTATACATTATTGGGTCTTTCATTACTTAAATTGTCCTATTTATCACATAAATAACAGATTAATGAGAATTTTACATTAAAGAGTATTTTTCATGAACTCGGACACCACTTTCATACCATTTCATAAACAACACAGGTTGATTTTAATAACACATAAACTAAAGAAATAAATAAAAAAAAAGATAAAGAAAATAAAACATTCAAAACAAAACAAAATTGAATATTTAGAGATGTTTATGAAGACATCCAAGCCACAGGGACAATATCCAACAGACTAGCAAGACAATGAATGCAGTTAGTAATTCAACGAGTCTTTCTCAAATTCTGGTTATGAAAATCATGCAAGCACATAAAATAAATGCAAACACACAACTACATTTAAACATGCTTAAACTGATGTTATCTTATACATAACCATTCTAACAATTTCTAATTTTTCCATTATGATTGTTAATTTTCATGTCATAAAATTCATTCACAATTTCAGCATGCTTGTAATGGAATGAACATATTGTTTTCCTACGTCTTAAAACTGACAACAAAATGTTAATTTCTCTGTATGTTTCTACAGTTACTGAGTTAAGAGAGCATGAGATACTTGGTTGAATTACTAAAAGCTAGAGACACACTTAGCAAGGAAAGTACGAGTAGGGAGTTGTGAAAGAAAATCATGTCACCATGTCTTATATACTAACATCGCCCTAAAAGATAAAATTTATATTAATTAGCCATGATTTCAGCTGAAACTTATCAACTGAAAAAAATTCAGATATGTTTGCAAATAAATCCTGTTATTTTTGTAAGGAGATGCGAGTTTATTACACCCAACAGGTCTTGTACAAGTATGCATAGATACAGAGCTTATGCTCTTATGCAATATTTATAAATCATAAATTTTCACTGGATAATTCTCAAAAATTGAAGGCAGTACCGGTAAATCAAAGGTTTACATGTCTGAAAATAATTGCACCATTGCAGTTATAACTTTTGGAGCAAAAAAAAGCTCAAGAGTTTTGCACTAGAATGAAGATAATAATGTTGTATTAAATAAGTTGGCAAAAATGCTTTTAGATTTTACTGTCGCAAAAACTCAATTAGCACCAGTAAAACCAATCACTGATGTGGGCAACTTGTCTAATACAACACAGTCATCTTCTAAATAAAACAACACAACAAATTGACTTTAAGAACATTCAATGCATGAAGAATGTGTTTCAGCAGCAATTCATTAATAAAAATATTAATTAAAATAATTATTGCTAGTAAATTTAACATTTTTCATTCCAAAAAAAATTCAATGAATAACTGTAAAATAATTTTAGCTAAACTAAAAATTAAAAAAGAATCTGACGAGTTTAATGCTAAAGTATTTTCAAAAATCTAACACAGAATCAATTTTAACAAAAGAACAACTTCCTAATTCTAATTTGCCTAAATCTAATTAGCTGAGCTTGAATAACTCTATCAAACAATGACAAGTTAAACGAACAACAAAGCAAAGATGGCAGCCATCATTATCTTGCTAAAACATCACATCAAATAATACATTCCTCCCTACCTCATGTTCCAATAGGTAGGCTCTTGCATCATCGAGACCATCAATGAAAGGATCTTCATTTACAAGTTTCTGTGCTTCATCCAACCAGCTGGCCCTTTTGTCTAGCTCATCTCGGAAATCGTAGGCTTTGGAGAATACTGCTGATTTATCGGAAACTTTCTCCATACTGGGTTGGAGTGACTGGAATCTATTTAGAAGATCTCGCAGGCGTCTTCTCTCTTCATTAGCATCAGCCTCGGGAGAATCTGCAAGAAGCTCTTCTAAGTTTTCTTCTAACCATTGACCATCTTCATTAAACTTGTTCATGTCCCTCAAGGCTTTCTGTTTAATATACAATTTTTTTATTATCAGAAAATGTGTACCATGTTTTTCATTTACCTTTCTGATTTTGTTTAGAATGTATCTTTCTTCAGGAGACTGCATTTTCATCATTTTGTTTTTTTCCAATAAATTGAGCGTTGGCTTTATTAATTTTAGCAGGAGTTACCTCTCTTTCATCAATGAAAATTTTTTAAAACTATAAATGAAACATGTATACCTGGAATTTCGTTTGCAGATCTTTATATTCTTCACTGGTAAGATCCTCCTGTTGTAGTGCTTTCATTAAATCATCAACTGTTTCTACAGCCTTTTTGAAGTCATTCATCCTGATTAAAAATTAGAATTGAAGCGTTCAAAAATTGAAACTTTCAAACATACTATTTCAAATTTGTTTTTAAATTTTTATGAATTCTTGCATAATTATCTTTACTTAAAAAAATATGCAAAGACTGTATTAAAAGTATGAAAATTATTATAAGAAAATTGCAAAAAAATGTGTAATTAAGTGATTTTCTGATTAACTGACAATTTCTAATTGAATTGGACAAACATGGTAAGCATGGTAAGCAAAGTTTAGTTAAGGTAGTTAAATGACTTGTGGTCTGCCATCTAGTGGAAACATTTTTTGGCAATAAAAAATAGGGCATCTTATGGGACATTTAATGATACCCTGCCACACTGAAAACAAAATCTGTTGACATTTTTTCAAGTTAAAATCTTGAAACCACCGAGGCACAGACAGGACAGATGGACGAACAGACACTCATACCTATATGGAGGGCATCACATTATACCCGCCACTTTGTGTGGGATTTACTAAAACAAAACTGGTACAGAAAAACTTGTGAATGAACAGAAACTGCAAAAAACAACTACATATATTCATGGACATTTCAACAATATAAGAGCAAAAATCCATGTTTTACTACAAACAAACCTCCATACCAAGACATGTACAATCATGTAGTAATTTTCTCAACAATCACTGAGATACACAACCACACTAATAGCTTTCCTGGAAATGATTAGGAAATTGTATTTTAAACCCAATTTAAAAAAATCATCTGCCATAATTTCTAAACATTCAATGTCGTACTCAAACCCCACTTACTTCTGATTGTATTCCTTCCATCTCTCTGGAAGCTGTTTGAGTTGTAAGTGTATATTGTCCATTGCAGTGCTGAGTTTCTTCCATCTGTCTAAGTAGGTGTCGTAGCGATCTTGTAGACTGTGATCATTTCTGTCCAGCTGTTTCAACTCTTTACACAGACCCTCCATAGTCTCTAAACATCGGTTACATGTCGGTACAAACTGACTCGTAACAAATATTTGCTAGCAAAGACAAAATGCCAGTTTGTAGGCAACCATTCTATGCAAAATCAAACAATTAAATGTTTCATTACCATGGTTTCTGTAATTTTGCCTGTTCTTGGGTTTTAATATGGAATTATGCAGCCATATTCATGAAAAGAAAATTGGCTTTAATGTTTTGTTGGTCTAAATGATGTTTCAGCAATTTTTCAGCTATATCAAGGCATCCAGTTTTTATATGGGGAAGAAAGAAGAGTACACTGAGAACCCCACCCCCCCTTTCGGTGGGAAAACTGATCAATAGTATACTAACTACTAGCTGTAACAATATATGGTCAGTAGGTACCTTAGACACAGACCTACCCTATGCAAACTTCTCCTAGTCTTATTACCATCCTCCCAACCTTAGACTTAAACCTACCTTATGTCTCTGTAGTGTTTCTTTTACATTTTCATTTTTCTGTAGCTGCTTCTGTTCTTGTTGTAGCGTTTTCTCTGCCCCTTCACATTGACCTACGAAAGTTTCTTCTGGAAGACGGAATTGTAATTTGACCAATTTGATTGGTTCTGAGGTAAGAATGTTCTGTAAAGAAATTCAAAATCACATAAATGCAGCATCAGTACATACCAATAAAGAAAATAAATCATTTCATATTTTGTAATCTAAATAAATCTACTATTGTATTGACACACACAATGAAAATATGTGATTAAACACAACAAGTGTGGACTGTGAGCAAGCTCACAAAGGGATACCCCCCCGCTTTGCTTCAAGTCCAATTATCTCCCCTGAATAATATCCGACAGCGATGAAAATTCTTCATGCACATCTACATATGATGTACTTTCTTCATGTAAAGTTTCATCAAAATCTGTCAAGCGGTTTAGGAGGAGACGCGCTTACAAGGGATGTGGACAGACAGACAGACAAGGTGATTCCTATATACCCCCCAAACTAGTTTGCAGGGGGTATAACAATATAAACAGCAAGGAACCAGTAGTGCTTGTAATTATTCAATCAAAATCACCAAAATTGTAAAAGGGACATAACTCTCATTTGACAACATTAAAAGTGAACATGACACTAATTTCCTTATCTCAATTACAAAACAATTGAGCAAGGAAAATTTTCCAGTTGTCACCAAAATTGGTCTTTTAAGCAAACATCTACACATGTATACCCTAGTGGCAATTAAATATGTTGATCTAGAAATAAACTAATGTTCTCTGTCAGATATGATAAATTTGTTTTTGGACTTGGGATTTCACAATATAAACAAAGAAATCACACTGCACAAATACTTACAGTGAAAAAAAGGAGAGAAAAAATAATGTAAACAGTAGATGGCTCTCACATGGAATCTTACTTATCTTCCAGGATGAATATATCCAGTTTTTTGCTTATGACACAGCTCACGATCTATGTTCAGCCCACAATACAAGTGTTTATTAAATAGTGATTTCAGAAATTGACAGTTGCACAAAAACTGGTTCCCAATACATTTCTCCAACATCTCACGATGCATTTCCATTGTCATAGCATCAGTTTTACACAATAATTGTCAACTTCAAACACAGGTGCTCAATAAAATCACAATTGTGCAGTTAGTACCATAGTGGTGCAGAGAGTAACATGCTTGCATAGTAGAGAGTAACTTCTAGTAATCCATTACAACAGAATACAATGTTAGTCAGGATCAGAAATGACGTGCAAAAAATCCGAAATCATGCTACGACAAATAATATTATACACGGAAAAAGCGGAATCCGAAATAAAAAAGAAAAGCTGTGAAAAGAATTGGTTTTAAAGAAGAAACTAAATATAGTCAGCAAGTCAAATATAATGATGTACATTTTGTAAAATCTGCTTTTTTTGTTTAAATAAAAAGTGCAAGAAATTTAGAATGTACAAGTCAAGGGTCAGAGAATGTACATGTGGACAATTCATTTTAATGGACTCTACCATACCTTCCATCTTTCTTGCATAGAAGCCATTTCTTGCTGTAGTTCAGTTTTGTCCCCATCATCTAGCACCATTAAAATATCTTGGCCAGCTTTTAAATACTCTTCGATTAATCGTTTGTCAATTTTATTAAAGAAACCTTTGTGTTTCTTTATCAAGCTGTCGGGATCATCCTCGTAATCGCTGAGTACCGTATTAGCCTGCTGAAGCCAGCTGGCAAGGGCCTGTTCTTTTTGTGATAAAACCCGCCAAAGACGAGATAAATTGTCTAACTTCTTTTCCCAGTCTTTGGCTGAAGTAATGCAGTTCTAAAAACAGAGTTTTATACAAAATGTTAGTTTCTGGGCATGCAATGGTATTTAAGAGCAAGGACTATATTCAACCATGCATGACCAAAATTTCCTAACTTATTTGTTACAAAATAAAAAGAGAAAAACTACTAAATAATCATATTCTATCTATGCTTAATGATCCAAGGATCATTCCAATATTCCAGAAATGTTTGTATATGGTGTAAGAAGGCACATCATGCATTAAATTGTAATACTTAAGTTCTCACAGCATATTTTTGGTTTACTAAATATGTCATCTAAATATAACTAACTAAACAGCCTCCACTTCGATCTACAATCATTTCTGGAAAAGCTCTTAGGATAAAAATAGTAAAAGTTAATCAAAACAAACAGCAGGGACATAACATGTATAAGCAATTTGAGCTAGTTATAATATTAGTAATTTAAACTGTTTTTCCATTTTATCTGAAACACAAATTAATGTAGACAATGAATTCATACTTGGAAGCGCTGATTTGTCTCTTCCATTGGGACATCAATTACATCAAAGTTGACATTCTTCAGCTTTGGTTTGGTCGATGAAACTTTTTGATGAACTTTATTTTTACTTTCTACAATGGATTTCTGGTAGGTAATTTCTGAGAAGAATTGCTGAAATACAAAAAAAAAATAAAAAATATTATTTTAATTTTATCGTTATTAGAAAGTTCAGGCAAGAAAAGACTGAATAATTTAAATTGTATCATCAACAAATTTATACATAGAAGAAAATAATTTCTGAAATATATTTTAGAAATAAAGTAGTAATAGAATTCATGAGAAAAATAACAGGAATACTACTTCAAATTACCAAAATCAAAAGAGTTACAATCAGGTTCAAAACATTATTCTAAGTAAAATTCAACGATACAAATTTCCAATATTAATGCAAGCAAATCTCCTACTAATTTTTTCTTCATTTTTAAATTGGATTTAACTGAAATTTTACAAAAAAGCCAAACAATATGGAATTAACATGCCTTATGTTTTTCCAAGCGTTCTTCACATGCTTGCTGGTCCCCATCAAGTTTATGTGTTGCCAGTAATGCTTCTCCTTTATCCAGCCAGGCATTTAAATCTAATATTCCGGTTTCTAGAGATTCTACATTTGGAAGCACAGCTTTGAGGTATTTAATCCTTTCTGGGATTTCTTTACGAAGTCGCACAATGACTTCTTTCTGTACATTTAGTGTCTGTAACATTTCATTGACTACTGCCTGTTCACTATCCTTGACTAGAGACTGTGCAGTTTTTGTTGTCACTTTAAAATCGTTCTCCATTTCTGCCACTTGATTTCCACATAACTAAAATGACAGGTAGATTTGAGCATTTCTCTTGCAGAAATGATTTAACTTTGTAGAAAATGAACTTTGGTTGAGATGAAATGAACAATTTGTCTATTTAGAAATGCTGTTAGAAGAAAATGACATTTTTTGGAAGAAATGAACTTCAAGATGTAGAAATCAACTTTGTTTATGATTAAATAAACATTAAGTCACGTATAATGAGAATTTAGTTATGCAGAAACAATTATTTAATGCTGTAAAAATGAACATTTGTCTTAAAATGCATAAACATTTGTTTATATAGAAATAAAAAAATGAATTGTGTTTATGAAGAAATTATAATGTGCTGCTATCACTGTAGAAAGGAACATTTCTTTTGTTCCTTTATCTAATACAGCTAAAATCAAACTTTTAACAAGCCTAACAAATATTTAAATTTAATTTAATACAAGTCATCTTTAATTACTGGCTACATATTTGTATGATACATGTATATTCTGGGTTTCTAACTAAATACATGATGGAGTTAGTAATTAAAATGGAAATTAAAATATCATATAATGTATAATATTCTCAATATTTCAAAATGCAATTGTCCCAAAATTCATGTCAGATTTACAGAAATAGTACCTGCTATGAAAATAAAGTATATGCAGGTTATGATAAGGCCTGAATGAAATAGACACCTTTACATGCAAACAGAGAAATGAACATTCATATGAACATGTAACTGAACCATGTACAGACCATTGACATATTAACATGTTTAAAGTGACATTAACCATTCCTCTTTGCATGATGTTTTTCAAACAGATATTGAAGATCATGCATGTCCGGATTGTAAGCCCCATGCAGATTGTCAGAAGGATTATCGTCATGCAGATTTATCTTCTCCTTGTACAATACTTCAAGTTTCAAATACCAACAGTGGTGTAATCAATGTATGATGTTCATGCTTAAGACAAACGATTTTGTATTGATTTTGTGTCTATAACATGATAAATAGACTCCTTTGTCACAAGCTATTGAATTAGTATCGATATATATTGGTATTTACTTGGTCAGAGTAATTGTGAATAAGGCACTTACTTCAATCTCGTTCTTTTCAAATGTCTAAATATTTTTAAGTCGATCAGTTCAGTATAATGTACATGTCAGTCTAACAAAAACTGGGTTCATGTTTTATGACTCACTGCCTTTAACCAACTTTTGTTCAATTCTTTTTTTAATAAAATTGGTAAGGGTAGTTTTGTATATACTAAAATGTAATTTACCAACAATTACAAATAAATAAAAATTAACGATATTTTCTCTTTCCAATTTTGTATATGTTAGCACTAGCCTTGAAACTAAAAGACATAATTCTTCAAAGAATACAGAATTTTGAAATTTTTAAAGGAAATATAACACTTACATCTATATCTTGCAAATGTTCTTTCAGGATTGCATGTTTACATGGAACTTCTTGTGCTAATAATTCCTCAGCATTTTTCAACCACTGAGAAATTCTATCGACACCTGACTGATATTGTTGTCTCCCCTTTCCAATTACTTCTACTTTTTTGTAATGCTGATATCCATCCACTAATTCCACATATCTTCCATTCAACATCTGTAAATCTTTTCTAATTTCGGCAGCAACAGGTTCACGACATTTATCAATTAGAAAATCTGCAGAATCATTTAAAATTTTATATTTATCCTCAGGTAATGTGGAGAAATACTCCTCTATTTCTTCTTTAGATTTATGCATGACCTGTTCCCCTCCTTCAATCCAACCTATTAATGTTTCAAAACATGTAGTATAACGTTTCCAGTGTTCTAGTCCATTTTCAAATGTAGGTTGTAATCCCTGAATTTGAGCAGACATCATTTTCCATTTTTGTGTTTCATCGTCTGCAAACTGTACAATTTGGTCAGATTCCTCTTGTGCTGCAAAAAACGACGACACTTTGATGATAGTAGTTATCAATCAACAATTATGCAAATTATAGTCTGAAACAGACTCTGTCTTAGATTTTGGCTGTCAGAGGAGCTTTGTCTTATAATTCTGTGTCAGAAGCCTTTTAACCAAAAAGCCTGACCAGGAAAAACAGCAGAATCCAGAATAACAAAGATATTTCCATGTCCTAAATCATGTAATTTTTTCTCCTTAGAGAGCTATCTTTAAGAAATTTTACTTGCATTTACAGTACAAGTGTTTAGCAATTTTTCAATCAATTTTTTCAAATTTATTTAATCAAGTCAAAATTTAGATATAAGATAGAGCTACTATAAACTCTAATATAATCAAAATCTATAGACTTATTGTTAAATAAACAAACTTTAAAAAAACCCACATTTTAATTAAATCATAAGCACTTCTATGATGTTAATAAACAGTTGAATTCTGAATAGTCAGTGCCATCCAATGATATAAAATAGGGAAGAAGAGGATAGATTAACTTGAGCGAGATTTATAAAGCACAAATAAAAGCATCACCTATCCTTAATTTAGGTATAACATGTAATCCCATGTCAAAAATATTAATCTTTATCTTGCATGTAGAAAGAAGACTTCAAGTAAGTTGCAACAAAACAATAAAATAACGTAAATAGGCAAGCATACACAGAAGTTTTCTGAAGGCATCGCCTCTCTTCCTCAATTCAAACAATAAAATAACGCAAATAGGCAAGCTTACACAGAAGTTTTCTGAAGGCATCACCTCTCTTTCTCAATTCAAACAATAAAATAACGTAAATAGGCAAGCTTACACAGAAGTTTTCTGAAGGCATCACCTCTCTTTCTCAATTCAAACAATAAAATAACGTAAATAGGCAAGCTTACACAGAAGTTTTCTGAAGGCATCGCCTCTCTTTCTCAATTCAAACAATAAAATAACGTAAATAGGCAAGCTTACACAGAAGTTTTCTGAAGGCATCGCCTCTCTTTCTCAATTCATCCAGTGTTTTGTTGTAAGATGCAACCAGATTGTTTTTCTGTACAAAGTCCTACAAGAAAAAGACCATTTCAATTAAATATTTAAAAAATAGAAAAAACCTCAAACACAGATTAATATGACCCCTAAACAGAAAGAAAGCTACATTTGCACCTCATTTATATGCAAATATGCAAATTCTACTTATACAAAAGTTAAACAATAACCAACACACCTTATAATCTGTTAACATTTCTTCGACTTCTTCTTGGGTTCCCAATTTGTCGCCCCATGATTTTAACCTTTCCTCTGTTTCCGAACTAATGGCTGAAACTCTGTGTCGGAATTCATCATATTCTAACATTTTCTCCCTTTTGGGTGCCTCTTTACAGACCACCTGCAGCCTGTTATGTAAATTGTCCATTTGAGGTGGTGGGATAAACTCTCCTTCATATTTCCCTGCACGTTTCACTTGTAGGAAGAATTCCTTATATGGTTCCATTTCTTTGAAAAAGTCCTGAAAATAAAAAAAAATATATAAACAAGTGTGGACACAGAAAAACATCTCGCCTGCATTCCGCATCAGTAACGAAAATAAATTTCGTCATAAGCATTACGTAAATAGCATTAAATATCAGCAGCGGCCTGTATACAAAATATTGTCACCATACCCTGCATAGTTACAGGGGAACAGCGGTAACCCAAAAACTTTAACGTAGTCGCTGGACCGTGAAATTGAGGTCAAGGTCAGGTGACACCTACCAGACAGTCATGTACTAGTCATCAGCAACCTATATACCAAATATTGTCATCCTACCATGCGTAGTTACAGAGGAACTGTCGTAACCCAAAAACTTTAACGTAGTCGCTGGACCGTGAAATTGAGGTCAAGGTCAGGTGACACCTATCAGACAGTCATGTACTAGTCATCAGCAACCTATACAGCAAATATTGTCATCCTACCATGCGTAGTTACAGAGGAACTGTCGTAACCCCAAAACTTTAACGTAGTCGCTGGACCGTGAAATTGAGGTCAAGGTCAGGTGACACCTACCAGACAGTCATGTACTTGTCATCAGCAACCTATACAGCAAATATTGTCATCCTACCATGCATAGTTACAGAGGAACTGTCGTAACCCCAAAACTTTAACGTAGTCGCTGGACCGTGAAATTGAGGTCAAGGTCAGGTGACACCTACCAGACAGTCATGTACTAGTCATCAGCAACCTATACACCAAATATTGTCATCCTACCATGCGTAGTTACAGAGGAACTGTCGTAACCCAAAAACTTTAACGTAGTCACTGGACCGTGAAATTGAGGTCAAGGTCAGGTGACAGGTGACTGACTGGCAAGTACTCATCATAAGCTACCTCTGGACCAAATTTGATGGACCTAGGGCTTGGGCTTACAAAGATATGAAGCAAGATGTTAAGTGTTTATGCCGCCGCCGCCGGATTCCCATACATATGTCTCGCCTCCAGCGACTTTCGTCGCAGGCGAGACAAAAATCTACCAAATAAAAGCTTGCACTGACCTGAATACAAGTAAATGTTATACAATATAATTTAATAATTGTAATATTGAATGGGTTTTTAATAAATGTGCATATTAACCAGTCCATAAAACCATAAATATGGCCTCTAATAAGGACTAAAAGTGCTATATGGGCATTCCATTAAAAAGTCTATGGTGATAAGGAAATTGATTGCTTATTGTAGGACATAGGTTGTTGGAAATTAAACATTATTCATAAGCACATCAGTAGTTAAAAAGCAACAACCATTTAAAAGTATGTTGGTTGAGGGTTTATTTTTAAACCTCCATCCTGCCCTAACCTATACTTTTCAATGGAAAGACCTAAAAATACCTTGTGTTCATTAATCAGTTTAACCAGTTGTTCTGCCATCTCAATGAAGTTCTCTTTCTGTTCTGGTTCTATTTCTAACATTTCTTCTGCCTGGTTTAACCAGTCACCAAACTTGCCCAATTTGCCAGGCAGACTAGCATCCAGTTTCCATAGCCACATCCGAGTGCGTCGAGCAATGTCTTTCCACTTAGGTTCCAATTCTTGCCACATTTTGGGAGTAATTTTAACAGCTTTTTTGTTTGCTATTTTGTCCTCTAATCTTTCAAATATTTTCTGTCTTCTGTCAAATTCAGTCTTGAAAGCAAGGTAATCCTAAAACAGAGGCATTAACATATTTTACCAAACAATCATCATTTTTTAATATAAAGCTACATGTAAGATTTGTTTTAAGGTACCATGTTTCTTTTCATACCATACATGGAAAATGTACTATAAACAAAGAATTCTAATTGTTTTTTGAAAACAGTATTGATTAATAAGCAAATTTCAGCGAAAACATTGGAGAAATATTTTATTTTTTAAAATGTTTCTTGTGTATAAGGGGTGAGATGAGCTTTTTTATTTATTATGTTCTCAGTGATAGATTCTTCTGTCAAATTCAGTCATAATAGCAAGGTAATTCTAAAACAGAGGCATAAACATATTTTACCAGAAAAATCGTCCATTTTTTAATAAGCTACAAGTAAGATTTTGTTTGAAGTTATTCATGTTTCATTTCATACCACATATGGAAAATGTACAATAAACAAAGAATTTAAATTGGTTTTTTTTTAAACAGTATTGTTTAATATGCAAATTTCAGCGAAAATATTGGGCAAATATTTTAATTTAAAAAAATGTTTTTTGTGTACAAGGGGTGAGATGAGCTTTTTTTATTATAATGTCCTCAATGATAGATGTCAATATATCTAACCATATATTCTTGTTGTCTGTCAGTGACTGGTTGATCAACTATCTGTAAGACCTCGTCAGCCTCCTCCTTGATCCAGGTCAAGAGGTCATTGTAGTCGGCCAATTCTTGTTCTGCTGGGTTCTTCCTCTTAGATAACTAAATTTAGATTTATTAAATGAACCTGATTGGTTGTAACTGAAGGTAATGACTAACTTTTCAAATTTGAAGCCAAATTTTTAAGTAATACCATTAAATTAAGTCAAACATTTTCCTCAGCCAGACATTTTTACAAACTTGATTTGCAAAATCTTAATGAGTTTAAGATATGAAGAGTTAAATGAGTCTGTCAATATTTTATACAACAACCCAATAACCTGATTATCTTATTTCAGAATGAATTCTAGCGCAAGACATAATATATGGCTCCGCTTTATAAATACATGTAGTAAAAATTCTATTTTTTGTTTCTGTTTTTGCTTTTAACTGTTAGTGCTTTAGAATTGTAAATTTTTATTAAAATGATACTGCAGTACAAGAATAATTCTGTTCAGTCAATGTTTTTACAGTGGAAGCACTTCCTACAGTGTGTAGTTTGGAACATGATTTGAACCAAAATGAAAGTACCAAACTTAGGATTTCTTTATATCCTCTTGGTCACACAAGTATTACCCATTTTGATTTAATAAAACCTTGTATGATAAATGAAGTTTTGTATAAAAAAGGATTTCTGACATCTTGCCCATTCTGAATCATTTGCAGGGTCATTCATGGGATCATGAGATATTCTACTGGTACTTAATAAGCGTTAGTGTAATAACATAATTTTAATGCAGTGCAACATCCTTTTACAAGTACATGTATTACATTTTTTTAAAAATTTGTTTGCAAATAAGGACAGAACAAATTTTCTCCGAAGTTTGGAATAATATATGAAAATGTATCTGTCATTAAGTCTTTTACTACATAAGTTGAAAAATGTGCCTTTTAACTGCACATTGAAACTAAACCCTAAAAAGAATTTAATAGCAGTATAAAAATTCAGTTTACCCAAGCAGTTTTTAAATCAAAATTTGTATGACATTCTTACAAAGGGTACTTACATTTGGGTCCTCTCCAGCCTCTGGGTATGCTTTCAAGAATTGGGCAACATATGTCATGATAGATTTCTCATCTGGTTTCTCAACATCAACATCTAAAAGAGATAAAGCACCAAGTTATTTTAGATCGAAAAGTAAATTTTGCAAGTGTAGACCTACATTAAGGCGGAGGTCTATAAAAAACTTAAACAAGCAAACAGAAATAAATAAATAAATGAAGAATATGTAAATGTTGTGCAACATCAAAACAAAGTAAACAAAGTATATCCTTAAAATGTTTCTGTAAGTAGTTATAAAATGAAAAGTAAATATTAAAATCAGAAGTGTTTTATATCTCTCAATTTTCAAACAAAAATTCCACTGAAATATTGAAAACTGAACTTGTAAGTTACCATTTTTCTAATTAAAAATAAATAGTAAATAAAAAATAAGTTTTTAAAAAAAATAATATAAACTAGATATCAGTGAGATGGTACCCATCTCTGTGGGCCCCGCCGACTTTGAGGTCAAGGTCAAAGGTCATCAACCATGGCATGTGACACATACCTTGATATTATCTACCCACATTCCAAATATCAAAAGCTTACCTCAAAAGATAAAACAGTTACAGCCCCGACACAATTAGTTCTGATGGACGAACGAATGGACACACGGACGGATGGACTGATCACTATAGGGCGCCCGCCACAAAGTGTCAGGGCCCTCGCCACAAAGTGTCAGGGCCCTAATTATTACT
The DNA here is from genome assembly GCA_944474755.1 of Limnoperna fortunei. Taxonomy (NCBI): domain Eukaryota; kingdom Metazoa; phylum Mollusca; class Bivalvia; order Mytilida; family Modiolidae; genus Limnoperna; species Limnoperna fortunei. Next base: position 63,993,815 of record OX104113.1, read on the forward strand.
GTATTAGTGGTCACAAGTTTAAATCCAAAGGTATAAGAATTCTATGCAAATTTCATTCTAAAATAAAAATATTTACCACATTTCTAAATTTCTTTTTCCTTTTAATAAGTGAGGTTTAAAAAGAAGACCTGTTTAACTTGACTGAAAAACCATACACCCCCTGCATTACTATTCTATTCAATGACTATTGATAGAGCAACAGCAAAACTGAACATTTTTATAAATGACCTCTACATGTAAAAACAATCTGTGTCTTGTCTGAATGAGGGTTTTATGCCACTTTCAGCACTTTTTTACTCCATATTCATGACTTCCAGTTTATAGGTGACGTAGGTTACAGTACCCAGTACAAACATAGACCTTCAACAAGAAAACTGGCAGTCCTCATCAATAAAGGTTGGAGTCAAGCACAACTTTGCCAAAGTCAGGCTGGAACTCACTTCCACAAAAGGTTAAATAAAACTTGACCTTGACTTAAAACTGACCTTCAGGATCTAGAAGTCTGGGTATTCCTAACTGTGATTCTGCAACAGAGAAAGCCTGTTCTAGATTGCTCCTAGCACTTTGTTTTCTACATTGGTCAAAGTCCACTAAGTCAGGGTTAATTGTATGCACCATGGCATTAAATGCCAATCCATCTCTCCAACTTTTGCCGAAATTAGTAATTTCAATGCCATATTTCCTGCAAATGAATGAAGAAATAATGAACTCAAACAACTATTTTTAGTTTAAGGGAAATTTGGTTTTATATATTGTCAAATCAAATTTAATTATACAAGCTCTTGTGTGACATTGTCATTGTGCTCTGATAAACAAAGAAAATGACAGAACCAGCCAGTCACCATCTTCAAAAACACGATTTGCTACTGTTGTTCAGAAAATTTAGAATGAAGTCTACAAGAGAATAATTCATTGAATACACAGATCTGTTTGACTTTTTACAAAGTATTTAATGAAAATAACATCCCAACAGACAGAAACTAACCTCTTGATCAAATACATAAGACTTTAGGACAATTTTATACCATGGCTAGGAATGTAAACTACAAACTATACAAAACCCTGCTTTGAAGAACACATGTTATGGGATTCAAATTCTACCTAAGCCAACAGAGGAATATTGACATTATAAAGGACAGTTAATTCACAAACAATATTGGATGTTTCAATATGAACTACACCATTGTGTCAAAGTTAATACCACATAAATCTTTTTATATATCCATGAAACTGAAAAATCTGTGATATTTGTCAGTAAATCCCTGTAAACATTGTTATTTGTATTTATCAGGCATTAAATCCTAAAAAAATGTCCAAATATTTCTGGTCTTTCTGCTATTTAAATTTGATTATACAATAAAACAAATATTGTTTATTTTTGGTAAATGTGATTGTTATTGACTTCTGAAAAAAATTGATATTCACCTTTCCCTAGTAATATCCATTTTTCTGAAAGTCAATAATACTGCATATTGACCTCAACAAAATGCAGTATTGTATAAGATTAACCTAAATTCTGCTACATAAAATCTATTGATACATTTTTGTGTGAAATAAATTTTAATCAGACAATTATTATTGTTGTGTATTTGATTATATAGTGGGGTTAATGTAAGTACCAGTAAACATTTTCACAAATAAACAACATCTAAAACAAACTTTTGATGAACAAATTTTTATATGAATATGTTACAACCTAAAACCACCCTCTAACAATAATAATAATCTTACTTTGTGATAGCATTGCCAGTCCATGCTAACAAAGCTTTTTTGGCATTCATTCGGAACTTCTCTAAAGCGGACAAAGGTAACTGTTCACCACTTTCATCTGTACCGGCTTGTGCAAATGTGTCTTCAATCTATAGAAAAAAATGTGTCATCAAAATCATTAATACATTTCTTGTTTCAATGACATCATAAAATAACGATCTTTTTTAATGATTGCATTTGAACAGGAGAATATTATATTAAGATGTCGAATAAATAGTAAAACTTATCTAAGACAATTATATACAAATTAAATTTCAAAACAGAATTTTTTTTTAAACCGAAAAACAACTCAAATGCATGAACATGATAACTATTCAATGTGTGTTCAACGACTTTAAGAAAAGTAATTTTTTGTAAAATAAATTCAGTGGGTTGTGCTCCTGACCCCCTTGAGACTCTGATATGTTAGCAAGTATGTAATTGTGCTAAATATTTTTTAATTTTTTGTTGTTGTGGTAGCTTTATTGAAAAAAAACTAAGTTACTTGACATACTTCTGAAAATCATTTTATTAGTGATGCTCAGATTAGCATTTCTTTGTTCACCAAATACATGTATAAGAATTTCATTTCTAACATTTTCTGAAAAAAACTATGAATTTGTTCTCTTTCTTTAATCCAAGAAAATGTGTACCTAGAAACTCCCAAGTCCTTTCACAAATATATAAAGCAACTTGGATTAGCTAATAATTATTAAATCAATTTCAGTATAAGGATAAAATCACAGGAAGGTTAAACTATAAACAGGGTCAAATGCTTTCTTTAATTGTTGTTCTTCATTCATAAATCATTGTAAGGCTTCTTATAGAGTTCTCACAGTTATACAAAAAATTAATACGCAATACAGAAAAATTCAAAGATGCCAGGTCAATTTTCATTTTAAATCTTCCTTAGTGCTACTGTAGTTAACTCCCTTTTTAAAAATTAAATTTATGAACAAATATTTCTCCATCTTTCCAATGCCAAAGCTCTTTAGGACGAGGAAATTATATTTATATTATAGTGTAAGCTACCACTTACCTGGAAGTATAATATAATAGTCCATATCAACCCCAGGACTATGGACGGTTTTCCATCTGCTATGTCCGAGACATTGATGTTGACAAGTTTTATCTAAAATTCAAAATTCTTAAAAATTAGTTTAAAAAAAAATCGATGGATAAAACAAATCTTATCTTGTGCGAGACCATTTGTAAATACAATGACACCTCGAGATCAGATTATCAAATAAGAAGATTTGGGCTAATGTCACCTAATAAGGACAGACCTTCAATAGGTAGATCAATACATCAAAAAGTGACAAAAGTTAGCACTATAGTAATTGTATTTGACATTACTATATAAGTTAGTAAATCACGCTGACGATACGTTCACTTTATATCTAGCTTTTTGTGAAAGTTTGTGAACTAATGCAAATAACCACATTTTAAAAATTAATTCTGTCAAACAACTATATCCTATATTTGTTTTTACTAAACTGAGTAATATGTTACATAGAGATCTCAGCATGTACATTAAAACTAGTGTATTTTTTTTTTCACAAAAAGTTTCACTGACAAGCTTTATCCTTGCAATCATTATATCTGCTGTACAATAAAGGTAGTTGAATCCAGTTTTGCATGTTTTGCCACTACAGAATAGTCTCCTGGTTTCCTTGAAATCACTTCTAACTGTATCAAGTATTCTGTTCTGGTTCCAGACATTTTTTGTTTGTGAAATCAGGCTATCACCAGAATACGCAACAAAAATTTCAATTCAGAAATTGGCTAGAAGTGCACTTTTTCAAGTTTTCATTGGCATAAATGAATTTTAGTGTTGCAGGATAACAAGACGTGCCAAGCCCTTCAATGGACACCTCAAGAAAAGAGAAACAGAGGACGACCAAAATTAGCCTGGAGAAGTGGACTAGAAAAATTTGACAAGTCTGGAGCACCATACACCAACTAGCAAAAAACAGAGTGTAATGGAAAGGAATTGTCAGTGGCCTATGCTCCACTGGAGTAATAAAGGCTCCAGTCAAGTAAGTGAAGGATAAAAATAAATTGCACATTTTCAGAAAATTTAACATTTATTTGAACTCATGATGAAACAGGTCAGAAATGCATGGCATAACCACACATTTTTTACTTGTTTCTAAGACTCATAGAAATAGTTTCTAAGACTCATAGAAATAATTATATATTTTCTGACAATGTACAAGTGCTGTATATGTATTTTACATATCGCACATATACAAAGCAGTAACAGATTTTCGATTTTCATAAGTAATTTCCAACATTTATTCAGCAGATTTGGGCAACAATCTGTGGTTGGTTAACACAATGCAGGAAAAAGGGTGTCACTGTGTCATAAAAATGTTCCAATCACGCTGAAGGTAAGCAAAACCTGGAAATATTACATTTTCTAACAGGGTTAAGCTATATGTAGCTACTTGACACAATGTTACCTTTTTCTGTTCCAGAAAATTCAGTGCAGTAGATATGTTGCTGACGTGATGTACTCTCTTTAGTTTTCCTTTTTCCATGTTCTGAAATCACAACAGAAAATATATTAATTCATGTAACCTTTAAACAGGATTTTCTTTTTCAACACCTGTATAAAAAATATATAAACTGTCTTCAAATATTTAGCTGATTTTTATTTAACCTTCCTTTTGCAATTAAGTTTTTATTCTTTGTTTTATAACAAAATTAGTTTTGAATTTAATAAATACTTTGTAATATGTCAATTATTCATTAGGAATCGTGTTAAACCTTTTAGTGATGTTCTAAGGTAAAATTATCTCCCTTTGAACTGTAAATTGTGACATTGATTGTCAAATCTTGTTTATTATTTCTTGCTGTAATTTTTCGAAAGATTATACAGCTGTATGTTGCAAATTCATAAGGTCTACAAAAGTTATTATAGAAATTGAGCTTTGAGTAAAAATTGAACTAAACAAACTTAAGTACTATTACAAATTATTCTAAACATTTTTATAACAATTGGGGAAAACAATAGTAATCTATTAAATGTGTAATGATTTAGCATCAATGTCAATTTCAAGGCTATATAAACCAGTTATCTGGAGTGCCAGCCAGCATGCTAACCAAGTGATCTAAAGAAGTACTCGGTTGGTGAGTGGATTTTACTAGCTTTATAACGACATATATAAATACTACCAGCTAGAACACCGATAAGGCTCCTGTCACAAATTTAATACCAGAGGCTCTTAAGAGCCTGTATCGCTCACCTGATTTTATAGGCAATGAAGATGGCATTTCCCTGATGTTAAAGTAAGTCCTGTAATTTTCAATAAACTTTAAATAGGACCATCCAAACAATATTACTAGAAAGCTTTGTTTCGTTGGTTAACCAGTTGTATAGAGATTTTTTTTATTTGCCCATAGGGTCCTATGTTAAACTAAGTCCTGCAGGGGAGGTGGCCATTTTGAATTTCCAATTGCCATAAAAAACATAAACTTTATAAAGGACCATCCAAACAATATTGCTAGTAAGTTTTTGTTTCCATTGATTAACCGGTTTCGGAGAAGAAGCCTTTAAAAACTTTTTCCCATAGGGTCGTATTTTAAACAAAGTCCTGCGGTAGCGGCCATTTTGAATTTCCAATTGCCATAAAAAACATAAACTTTATAGAGGACCATCCAAACAATATATTGCTAGTAAGTTTTTGTTTCCATTGATTAACCGGTTTCAGAGAAGAAGCCTTTAAAAACTTTTTCCCATAGGGTCCTATGTTAAACTAAGTCCTGCGGTAGTGGTCATTTTGAATTTCCAGTTGGCATAAAAATCATAAACTTTATAAAGGACCACCCAAACAATATTGCTAGTAAGTTTTGTTTTGATTGGTTAACCGGTTTCAGAGAAGAAGCCCTTTTTAACCTTTTTCCCATAGGGTCCAATGTTAAACTAAGTCCTGCGGTGGCGGTCATTTTGAATATCAGATTGGGATAAAAAACATTAACTTTATAGAGGACCATCCAAACAATATTGCTAGTAAGTTTTGTTTCCATTGGTTGGCCGGTTTCAGAAAAGAAGCCTTTCAAACTTTTTCCCATAGGGTCCTATGTTAAATTAAGTCCTGCGGTGGCAGCCATTTTGAATTTCCAATTGCCATAAAAAACACAAACTTTATAGAGGACCATCCAAACAATATTGCTAGTAAGTTTTGTTTTGATTGGTTAACCGGTTTCAGAGAAGAAGCCCTTTTTAACATTTTTCCCATAGGGTCCAATGTTAAACTAAGTCCTGCGGTGGCGGCCATTTTGAATATCAGATTGGGATAAAAAAACATTAACTTTATAGAGGACCATCCAAACAATATTGCTAGTAAGTTTTGTTTCCATTGGTTGGCCGGTTTCAGAAAAGAAGCCTTTCAAACTTTTTCCCATAGGGTCCCATGTTAAATTAAGTCCTGCGGTGGCAGCCATTTTGAATTTCCAATTGCCATAAAAAACACTAACTTTATAGAGGACCATCCAAACAATATTGCTAGTAAGTTTTTGTTTCCATTGATTAACTGGTTTCAGAGAAGAAGCCTTTTAAAACTTTTTCCCATAGGGTTCTATGTTAAACTATGTCCTGCAGTGGCGGCCATTTTGAATTTCCAATTCCCATCTAAAACACAAACTTTATAGAGGACCATCTAAACAATATTGCTAGTAAGTTTTGTTTTGATTGGTTAAACGGTTTCAGAGAAGATGCCCTTTTAAACTTTTTTCCCATAGGGTCCTATGTTAAACTAAGTCTTGAGGTGGCGGCCATATTGGTTTACCAATCAAAATAAAAAACACAAACTTTGTAAAGGTCCATCCAATGAACATTATGGCCAAGTTTGGTTTCAATTGGCCAAGTGGTTTCAGAGAAGAAGATTAAAATGTAAAAAGTTTACAGACACCGCCGACGACGACGACGACAACGACGACGACGACGCCGACGGACGCAAAATGATAACAATAGCTCACATGACCCTTTGGGTCAGGTGAGCTAAAAAGAGGCAAATATAAAAAATTCTTCTTTACAAAACGGAAAAAGTTGCAACCTAATAAACCAAGTTTATATGAAGAAATAAAATTTACAAAACGAAAAAAGTTGCAACTTAATAAACCAAGTTTATATGAAAAAAATAAAATTCACATGTATTATGTTGCTTTTATTTGCTAAATATTCCTGGGGACAACAAATAAGATATTAAATTGTCCATTAGGGGTTTTTAATGGTCAAATATTAAAAGGTACATGCTTCGATGGATATGTAAATTTTCAGTCTTCCCCAAATGTGCCGGACCGCCGGACCTGTCCGGTAAAATTGCCGACGGTCCGGTAATTATCTTTATAGTGTCTGACCAAATGGCCGGTGTTATAAAATCTTACAATACGGTCCGATGTTTCATTACATAAGGACCGGCGATTGTTAATTGTGTGGAGTATAATTTTCCGATGTCAGCGGGCTTTTCCTTTCTTTGTAAAACACTGTACAATTTCATATAACACCGGTATTTGGGTAATACGACAGAACTATACAAACCAAAGTTTCCAAAACAGCCATGCCATATTAGGGTATTGTAAGGGTCAACTACACCTCTAAATAGCAAAACACCTTAATTTGTCTTACAAAATGCATAAACTTTTCGGTCAGGTGCAGTTTTATTCGGTCAGACAGCTTGACTAGTCTTGCCTGACCAAATGTCAGGTGCTTAATTTCAAACTTTCGCGAAGACTGAATTTTAGTTTTGTATTAAGATCTTAGAACTTTTCTTAACAATAAAACTCCAAGTCACCCTTGTTTTATGATAAAAAAACTCATAAAAAATGAATCGGTACTTAAGTCACACTTCTTAGATAATATAAAGTTCATAACCTTTTCCGAGGGCATATTTTCCCCTATTTAAGAAGGTACTGTTAAATACCCACACAAAAATGTCACTATCCCTTGGAATACACGAACTACATTTCAATTATAAAATCGTGTCTTTGCAATTTATCAATCATATAGATAAAATTAAGACTTTGACAACAGTGTATGTCTTGGCCTTTGATTTAAAGGAAATTTGTCTCTGTGTTACTGGAAACTTTTAATACACAGTATAAACATTGAATTAATCTGACACAGATTTTGACAGTTGTGTGTTGTATTACAATGTTTGATGTCCTGTGTCTTGTCCCAGCACGTCGGATTTCGGAGGGAATACATGTAATGTAGTCAGTATTCGAATCTATGTACATACAGCACACAAACATGGTGTTACAAATAGTTAGCTCATTAAAATTCTCGGTTAACCTTCGTCTAAATGACTCTTATTAAATTGCGCATTTAAATCATCAATATCCCATTGTTCCGTTTTCAATACTTTATTCAATTTAATAAAAACTTCGAACTGAGAGCGCCATTGTAAATAGTAGCAATAAATTTTAGAATGGAACGTAATATAAAAAGTATGGTGGGTAATATAGACGTTGGTTATAATGTTCACTAAAGGTCTCTTGTAGTGACTTTTTATGATTCAAATATACTTAAAATGAACGATTTAATTGATAAACAGTTCCGTACAAATAGAATCTCTATATGAGATCTATGATAAAATGATGAAAAGTTGGCTCAATACTATGTGATGACTGTGCACAAAATTGCACATTTAGCTCACGCAATTGAATATTGATTTGTTTACATAACAAATTTTGGACTGTTGTTTGTAATTAAATTTCTATCAATAAAAAAGAAATATAACTAACCGAGCATGAACAAATACATTAAATTTATGTTGACACATTAGCATAATTTTCTAAACAGAGAAAATAATAACTTGCATTCTGAAATAACTTTTGCATTTAAAGTAATCTTAAAGATTTAAAAATAGTGTCCTATATATTATCTGCCTAAAATCCTAAGTATTTATGGAATTTGATCAGACTTTATTTACATATATATGTAGGGTTTCATTCCAATTTTAATCTACAGGAGAAAATACTGGACCTAGATGTCATGTAATTCTTTTAGAAATGATTCAAATATTTTTTCAATTACATAGTAATATCTGCAATACATGTAATTACTTAATTGAATAAACAATATATATAATGTTAACTAGCACTATTAAATTACATTACAATATGTTTACTTTCATATTTTGTTAACAAATTTATCGAAATTGTTAAGGATATTAAATACCCTTCTTAAAAATCTGTTTGGAAAGTTAAATCTTAAAAATCTATTTAATTAGAAAGTTCAATAAAAGTACATTCTTGGACATAAGTAAAAGTACATTCTTGGTCAAAAGTAAAAGTACATTCTTGGACACTATTATAAGTACATTCTTTAGGCAAATTATTGGTCATCACAAATACATTTTAAATTACAGTAACCTAAAGCAATTTTAAAAAAGACAGCTTTTGCATTTACATGTTAGAAACCTTTTGTCATTAAAACCTACAGCTAATATTCTGCTAAAAATATCACTGTGAAACATAACAACAGAACATAGTTAGGATATTCCCCCATATAGCAATTGTGAAATTACCGTCCCAAAGGGACTCAATCACCAATTAACACTCTATGTTTTAATGGAAGAGGAACTGTTTAAGTGCTTCCTATAATCAAAATGTGCCTTAGATTGTTCCATTTTGCAGTCATATGTCCACAAAAAGTCATTAATGTGTTGATTCTCTACCATGGCAAATCATATTATAAAGATATTAATACACTTGGAACAATAATTTTATTTTTCATTTTACTTAATTAAACAACATAAATTATCCCATTAACTATTTAAAGAAAATCAAAACATGCCATATTTCATATAACTAACAAGTCCTAAGTTATTTACTTATAATTATATACGCATTCCTTCCTTTCATTGAAGGTTTAAATAGTTGGATAATGACCACTAGACATGAATGCCAGGGCGGAAAGTTTTGTTTACCATTATTAATTGCACTTCTAACTACTTTAAACATTTTAAAAGAACACATATTTGGTACAAGCACACAGAACCATGTTAGGACATGTCTGTATACTGTTATCAGTCTAAATATTGGTGAAAGTAAGTATACTTCAAAGTATTGGACTTTGACTTTTGACTAATGTTAAAAAACATTTATTAGTTAGTTTTAATATTTTCTTTATTAGGCAAATACCCAGAGATGCAGTTTTAAAATGTTCCTAATATTATTGTTTGAGGTTTTATGCTATTGTCATCGATTTTTCGTTATATATTGGTGTCCATTTTTTTTTTTTTTTTGGGGGGGGGGGGGGGGGGGTAGGAAGCCAAGGCACCTGGTGAAAAACCCAAAGATTTGGCAGGAAAGTTTGGACGTGGTATGATTTGAGATTTGAAGTCGACCACAATCTTGCTCAAATTAGGCTCAAAGTATTGGCACACTTCTTACCATTGAGGAGGCTTAAGACAACATATCCACAATACTGTGCTTTATTCACAAATAAAAATTAGTTAAATTCTTTGACAAATTTAAAAAAAAAAGAAAAAAAAAGCTAACAGTTTGGAGAATTGTATTTTCAATGCACAAGAACAAACCTGACATACTGAAGGCACACGATAGTCTCCATATTATTGTAACAACCCTTTGCTATAATTAAGGACATTAAAACTATTTTAGGTTTATAATAGAGGAGGTCCTAAAGATGAAAGGCCAAACAATTATATGTTGAAGTGTAACAAAAAAAGATCAAAAATGAAATTTCAATTGTACCAATCCTTAACATCCTAAGTACAGGATGACATGGCTTTGAGTGTTTATTTCACAGGATTTTCATACAGATTCAAGTAGATGGCTGAATTGACTGAACTAAGTATAGTTGTGTCTATATTGCATATTGATGGCATATTTTGCTAACCCTGGTTTCATGTACACAGACGTAATGCATGTGCTTATTATCCAGTTTTCAATTCTTTAGAAGTTGCAGTGTCAGGGATTTTATCCTGGTTTGTATCAATATACTGCACCCAACCAAAACTCATATTGTTTCCGACCTCCAGTAGGAAAATAGCAATCCTTGTCAATTATGGTTGGACTGGCGCACAAAGTGACTTGAACTGGCATCCTCAGTGTTGACAGGCACATGTTTAATAGTAGATTAACCACTCTGTCACCAAGCCCCCCACCCCCCCACCCCAAAAAAAAAATACAAGTAGTTCCCACAATTATACAGGATTTTGAGTGTACCACAAAACAACCTTGGGGTGACATGTACTTGGTTGACAAGAATCTGGTTGTTAAGCAATATGTTGAAAGTGAATGTAAGAATACCTGTAAAGATTGTAACCAAGTAAAAACCGTCATAAACCCTTCGCTTTAAGCAAACCTTAACATCAACTCACCAGTTTTTCTCCTGACAATACTTCCAATAAGTTCAGTAGTACTAAACCATCTTTTACATCTTCAAAAAGGTTCTCCACTTTCATGTTTTTCTGTAATAATTAAATATATGGTGATATTTATAACTAATAATTTTTTTGTTTTCATAATGGTATTAACTTGAGTGAATGATTTATGAAGACAAGGTGTATTTTTATGGCAACTGAATTAAATGCCCTATGTGTCTGAGGGAAAAATATCTATCCTTGAAAAAATCTAAAAACTGACTACTCATATAGTTATTTGATCTTTTTATTGTAATTTGTGAACAAATAAAATAAAAATAAAATACAGTGACTTCAGTAAAAGATGCCATTTACAGTAAAAATATTTTACTGCCCTCTAGTGATACTATCAGCATTTCTACATCCTGGTACACTGCCAATTGTAACAGGTCATTATTAGTCAAGGTCAGTAGCAGCAGAATATCATGTACATATAATTTGCTTGGACCACATCTTTGCAAGCAATATTTCAGATTATTCAGGATGATCTTTGCAGTATTGTACACATTTTACACAAGAACCCACAGTAAACTTTTGGTTTTTCCACCTGTCCACTATGGGCAGCCCACCACTGTCCTCTAATTTTAAAGTCTTAATTTGTAAAAAAAAAAAAAGCACATATGCTTATCTAATTGTTTCTAAGGACTATACTTGCAAGTTTATAATAAAGAAGAAAGAAACTGAACATGTAATCATAAGAGTGAACAGGTTATACAAGATAGACATTCTGCCCTCCTTCTGCTAACTACCACAGGGAACTAGTGGAATAAGCAAAACCAAACTGAGCTATGCTGTATATGCTCAAGTCAGTTACCAATGCCATTTTCATTACTGAATAATATACAGCCGAGCATTTTGAGGTGATTATCGTCAATGTTTTGACAGAAAATACTGACCATGAATGTTTAATAAAATTACTAAACCAACTAAATTTTTGGCAATTCATAGTCTTGTGTAATTCATAAAACCGTCATTGGAACTGAGGCTGCGAGGTTGGTTGGCTTTTTATTTTGTTGAATTTTGTTCTATTTGTTTATTATCTGTTTGATGTCACAAATCAATTAAACATTGATTTAATCACAATAAAAATATTGATATTTATGTCTGTCATAATAAATAGCTGTTTGAATTAGATGATTTCCATAAATATTTTAAATAAATATTTTACTTCTCAAATATGGCATTAATTATAATCAATGGAAAACACTCAACTTATCAAGAAAGAAAATGAATAAACCTCAGGACATCCTGTCATGTGGTGATGTACCTATCACCTTCATCTAACAAATACAAACTAATCGCTGTTAATCGGATGTCAACCAGATACCAACATTGTGACAATGTTACTCAGTGAGGCGAGATCTAATACCCACTTATCGTAACAATGACAAATAGACCTAAAGTTACAAATGTCACCCTGTTACAAATAGAAACATCTTGATAATAGGGATGACTTGTATAGTACATCAAAGAAGACTTTAAGGATCAATATTAAATCTTCTCTAATCTTGTTATTATCCAGATTAGGATTAAAAAAACCTTTTTTTCATATGCTGAGTAATTCCCATATACCGCCAATTTCGTGTAATTTACATATACCGCCAATTTCATAGCATAAAGTTATTCAAGTTCACCTGTAAAAGTTTATGGTCAGATGGTTGTAATCAATTTCCAATAGTTGTAAAAATGTAGTAAATTTAATTAACATTTCAAATTTTAATGACAAACTCTGATTTCCAGGTTAAATGCATGAAAATTTTTATAATTGATGAATAGAAATTTTCTCATTTGACTGGATCTACATTTATTTCTAGCTCATTATAAAATATATTACTTGGTCTTTTTGTGGAATAATCGATTATCTCAAGTTTCTGTCAATTACCTGACAACATTTTACCTGCGTATTAATTACATTTATTGGAAAAATCAGTCTTAGAAATTAAATACAATTGATTTAAGCAATTAACTAAGACAGCATTGTCAAGGATAACAAATCGATCAACTTGTAATTGTTATGTTAGTGATGAAATTGACTGATACAGATTGTTAATACAAACTTGAAATCAATCACAATAACTAAATTATGTATAAAATTAAAGATTAAATACATCAAAAGAGATTCATTTTGAGAGCAATTAATGAAAACTAACTAAAAATTAACGCGGCCATCATCCAATACATGTACATGTAGAGTGAGGTGCTGTATAGCACACTTGGAAAAAGTATGTTTTTTAGAAGTCAGGGACAAAGGTCTTAAAAGTTTCTATTTTCTACACTGAAAGTAACATGTGTATGTGGCAATATTTTATATATTGCTGCTGTATTTGAATTTGTGTGACATATTTTTCAAACCATGTCTTTGGTATAAATCTACAGAAATCTCAGTAATAATTAAGAAAACCAACCTGTTTAAGATAACTGTTCATCCAGTTTGTGAATGTCTTTTTCTGTACTCTCTCTTGTTCATCTGAAATCATAAATATTGTCAATTAACTTACATTTACCTCTAAACTGTTCATTAACTGAAGGTGAAATAAGTATACATTTATCATAGAATCTTTTGTGGAATTTTTAAAAGTTATTTTCTACATGTATGCAATTCACTGCATTCTTCTGATCTATGTAAGGAAGTTTTCACAAAAAGAAGCACAACATACAACAATGTACTATGAAAGATACTATACGTCTTTGATAGTATGTAGTTTTGCATCAACAGCAATGCAATTTGAAGGACAGAAATTTACCACCATGTGACCAACATGTCAACACTGAGATCTGACTTCTGGAAAAGAACTCAACCTTAATACCGTAGTTTTCCTGGAAAAAGTCAAGGCTTCTGACCAGGTTCTCTGGCTTTCTCCCCAAACAAAAAATGGATCACATGATACAGATAAAAAATTGTTCAAATTGGTGTAAAACACCATTTAAACAAACAAATAAAAAGTACAGAAAGCCCCAAAAATAAAGTGATAACCAGAAACCATGTTTAAATGTGTACAGCCCCAGATAATCTGCAATGTTTTTGGTTACGATTTTTACATAGATAGTACAGATATTATTACCTTTGGAGGTTGGGGGAGGGGGGAGGGGGGTGCATGCATTTAGCCAGAAAGATCAGAAGGCTTAAGCTGTCAGAATTATTTATAGACATAACCACTATAATATAGACAATTGTTCTGGGAATATTGTCTTAGAGGACATGACCTCTGATTGATAGCTCTATTCAACACAGTTGCCAAAAGAACATGTGTTGCATATTGTACAGACTACAAACAGGTGTGAAGACAAAATACATCTGCCATGTCTAAACACCTCTCTCTCACTTATCACAAAGATTATTGATTTGGTATATATAATATCTACCATTAATAATGCATCACCCATCATAGACACATTATCTCCTCAAAATCTGATATCAAATAAAGCTGAAAATCTATAACTATAATGTGTCAACTATTCTGTTACAATTCTGATACCTTTTAAATTTTGCAGAAACATCAAATATTCATTATAAAATCAAAGGACAATTCTTGATATATTTTCGTCTTTGAAAAAGAGACCTCATTCCCATACAAAATATGAGTGTTTTATGTATTATCTTCAAATGTACAGTTCATAAACCTGCAAAACGCTGTTGTTTATGTATTTGTTTGTCACAAGTTAATGACAATAAGTTTTCTGTTTTGTTTTATATATTTAAAAAATAAACAAATTAGTTGCATGGCAGAAAGCAATAATAACACATATATTTGACTGATAAAACCCAGCACCCCTGATTATATTGCTCCTGAGATCATCAGAAAAAAAGGTTTTCAAATTTTAAGACCCATGGTGAAAAATGAAAATAATTGCTTTCTCCTGGTGATATTTAAATGAGAAAAAATATTAAATACCACTTAGATTTTGGATGGAAAATGACATACTAATATACAATGAATTTTACATTATGCTGATCCATATATTTAAAAAGTCAATATAAACTTTATATTGAAATTTAAATGGTTAAAAGGACAGTCAGGCCAAAAAAATATACTGTAACTGAATACTTTACAGCCTACTACAGTTTCAATTTACAATTTCGAGTATGTCTTTGTGGATATAAACTGTAAAAAATGTTTACATAAGGGCTTTTGAACACAATGAAATATGACTGGCCTTATGCCAGACATTTTAACCATTATTGGACAACACACGGCCACACCGTTTTATATTTAAAATACTGATAAGAATGCAAATCCTTCCTTTAAATTACCTTTGATATAATTATGTCTACATTGGGTATAATTTTTAGGACAAAAATTGGGTATAATGCAAGCCTAAAAAATTACACTGATCAAGCATGTCCTAGACTTGTTACCATTCCAAAAGTTGCTCTACAGAGGTCCTGTAAACGCAGGCAATCAGCTTTAGAGATCAAAATATAGGATTCATTAAGCTGCAGTGGTAAAAATACATGTTACACCTGCACAGCTACAGATATTATACACCATTGGGAAAAAAACCCAGAGTTTTTGTTAAATTTAAATTTGTATTTGTGAACATCCAGGATTTTACTAAGTAACTACAACAAATAATTGTTGATTTTATGTTTTAAACTTTTGTAACCATAGTGTTCTATTAGACTTTTATTCTCTGCATGTCCTCCATTAAATGACCATGCAAGTTATGAGAAACATATGACCAAGCCTAGATCTATAAGATAGAACACCAAATTCCAAAAAAAACACCACACAAAAATAAACAAAATCTACAAAGCTGTCAAATTTCAATATTTGAGTAAGTATCAGCAATGCGTGACATAACTGTTGATCTAAGCATAGGATATAGAAATTTATTAGAGGCTTTAGTAATTACTTTTATCAAGGATCAAAGTTGGGCTTGTTTATACCTGAACCAATACATTATGTACTTTGTAAATAATGGCCATAAACACTAGGAGAGAAGTTGTTGATTCAAAAAACAATGCTTTAATGTATATGAACTTTCTGACTTATAAAAGTTGAGTAAGTTGGCTTCAAGACAAAAAAATGTTTATTGAAATAAACCTTACTGCCAAATAACAGCTAAAAAATGAATGATGCAAAAAATATGTAACATTTGTAGGAAACATAGTAACAATTTCAGGTAGCATCAAAATTAACCAGCTCACAAAAATGTTTTTGCAGTCTAAAAATTAACAGATTGTTAATAAAAAACATTCATAGTGTCACTGGATTAAGCCTACTTTCATTTTCAATTCAGACATTCTAATCTACTTTCAATTTATCTTACCTTTTAGTGATAGCACCCTCTCAGCAAACACTCTGGTTTGATAAGTTAAATTCATATTTGATTGTGCCATCTTGTACCAGTGTATATAGCCCCTCCACGAAAAAAAATCTAAGTTTTAAATTTCCTCAAACATCTCAGAAATATCCATCAGCGAAATAAAAAAAAAATTGTCATGTAACGAAAATTCACAAATATCCAGTCCCTGTGGAAACATTTAGGAGTCCCCCTCTCCTAGATGTTCCACGGGCCTGGGTTAGCAGAGTCGATCTCTACATACACACACCCTGACAGTGTTCAACGACACTGACTCAGGTAAAATTGTTCCAATTGATCAATATTCCGGTGAAGATTTAGCCTCCATTCATATAAGTGGAACTGTTGACAATAGACAATACCCTAGGTAAATATGTTATCCAAGCTCTGATTGGTTCACTGCACATAATGTTTTCTCATATAATAAAAGTTCAATGTTTGAAGTCTACCCACTTTCAATAAGTAATCCCTCAGGTGAATCTCCAAATATGAAGCTACTTATCTATCGAAAAATATCCCACCTGGAATTTACAGGTACGAAATCTTTTCAATAGGTACACATTAAATTTTACAAATCTGTACGATTTCCATAAACTGATGCTACATCAAACTATTAACTGTTGCAAAAACTACATTAAACATCCAAAAAAGTTTATTTGATGAAAGGCATTAGTTGCCTGTGAATTTTAAAGCTGTTCAATGGAATGTGTCTGACATTGTACAGCTCAATCACTCATAACATTTCAATCATCTCTTTACAGAAATTGAAATCTTTTTTTTCTCACACTCCAATAATTAGGATTTTTCGTCTGATTTCACCTTAGTTAAAATACTATTATCTATTCATTTGCATACATATTAAATTAACATGTCTACATACTGAATATATATGTAATGCACCCACACTAATGCAATGAAAAATCAATGATACTGCTGAAACTGAAAGTTTGTTGATGTTGATATATATAGCAGGAAGGGTGTGGATGATTCTTAAAACAGTTACACATTATGTAAATAGTACATTTCACCAATAAAATGTCAGCTTCAGGTGCAATTTGAAATAAAAGCTGTTTTTGTCAGTAATCCACATCTATATAGGACATGAAACAAATTTGTAAGAAAATCCATTTATTGAATAATTTATATCTTATTCAGACCAGAAAAGTAGGAGTTTTATCATGCAAATTAAATGTGTCAATCAGAATATGATTCCCGCTGAAATTTATGATTGATATTCCAGAAATATATCGGATTTCATAACTAACATATATTTCATTGTCAAGCTCTAAATATAAGTTTACCAATTCTAAATCAACCATGTAGAAAGAAAAAAATTCCCACAAAAAATAGCATATGAAATAAAAGTTCATTTTAAATTTAAAGTAGGTCTATAAAAACAAGCATATGAAGTACACAAACAGGAACTTAAGATATGTGAATGTGTTTGATTTCTAATAAACATGAGTTTTGAGTACAATTTAAAGTTCATCATGAGGATAATTACACAAGATCAAACACTAAAAATGCATAATAGTGATATTATTGATGATTTAAAAACTAAAGCCATGGCAAGCTTTCAAACTACACGATAAAATGCAAAATGTTATACCATAATCTATAGTCTCATTTGTGAAAAAAACAAGTGTGGACACAGAAAAACGTCTCGCCTGCATTCCGCATCAGCAACGAAAATAAATTTCGTCATAAGCATTACGTAAATAGCATTAAATATCAGCAGCGGCCTGTATACAAAATATTGTCACCATACCATGCATAGTTACAGGGGAACAGCTGTAACCCAAAAACTTTAACGTAGTCGCTGGACCGTAAAATTTAGGTCAAGGTCAGGTGGAACCTACCAGACAGTCATGTACTATTCATCAGCAACCTATATACCAAATATTGTCATCCTACCATGCGTAGTTACAGAGGAACTGTCGTAACCCAAAAACTTAAACTTAGTCGCTGGACTGTGAAATTGAGGTCAAGGTCAGGTGACACCTACCAGACAGTCATGTACTAGTCATCAGCAACCTATACACCAAATATTGTCATCCTACCATGCGTAGTTACAGAGGAACTGTCGTAACCCAAAACCTTTAACGTAGTCACTGGACCATGAAATTGAGGTCAAGGTCAGGTGACACCTACCAGACAGTCAAGTACTAGTCATCAGCAACCTATATACCAAATATTGTCATCCTACCATGCGTGGTTACAGAGGAACTGTCGTAACCCAAAAACTTTAACGTAGTCGCTGGACCGTGAAATTGAGGTCAAGGTCAGGTGACACCTACCAGACAGTCATGTACTAGTCATCAGCAACCTATACACCAAATATTGTCATCCTACCATGCGTAGTTACAGAGGAACTGTCGTAACCCAAAAACTTTAACGTAGTCGCTGGACCGTGAAATTGAGGTCAAGGTCAGGTGACACCTACCAGACAGTCATGTACTAGTCATCAGCAACCTATACACCAAATATTGTCATCCTACCATGCGTAGTTACAGAGGAACAGTCGTAACTCAAAAACTTCAACGTTGTCGCTGGACCGTGAAATTGAGGTCAAGGTCAGGTGACAGGTGACTGACTGGCAAGTACTCATCATAAGCTACCTCTGGACCAAATTTGATGGACGTAGGGCTTGAGCTTACAAATATATGAAGCAAGATGTTAAGTGTTTACGCCGCTGCCGCCGCCGGATTCCCATACATATGTCTCGCCTCCAGCGACTTTCGTCGCAGGCGAGACAAAAATTGGTATTTTATTTAAAATTTAACCTTGAAATTAGTGGATGCATTTCCATTTCATAGTTACTTTTTAACTTAATGCTGAGAATCTTTAAACAGCTCTTTCACCACAATTAAAAACTGCAGAGATGTGGTCAGCAAACAAAATTGTTATTTTTTTTATAAATCAAAAATTTTTTTTAAAAGGTCTCGAACATAGATTTTATTTTTCATGTTTCATTTCCAGTTCCAAGCATCTCAAAAAATCTTTGTAACAACCTTTGCTACATTTGAATATAAATTCCTGTTCCACAATACTTGCTAAACTTTAGAATATTGAAGTTGCATTGCTCCAAAAGAGTTTGGTGTAGGACAACCAAATACCAGGAGCCAGTCTGTACATAAAAATAGTACTATTTGACAGTTCACTGTTGCCTACTATAAAGTTTAAACCATACATGAAAGTATATTGTCACATTTAATATAGCCAAAGAGAAGATGGTGGTCCTATACATGTACCTGAATTTTGACTTAAGTTGAGAAATCCAGACTCATAAATATTAAACCTATCTATTGGCTTCCGATCTATTAATATTGAAAGGTAAGTACATGTATTAACAAGGTTTCTAATTTCTTGATCTAGACAATGTTTACTAAAAAAACGTAAACTTTTATAATGGCCAGCCCAACTCTTATCAATGATCAAATGATGTTCATCAGAATGTGTCTGATTATAATTTTATGGCCCTTTGTCCTGGACATTAACTGGACACTTGGGCATTATCCCCTTGTCACAAACTGTGGAAAATCAATATCTATTCCTGGAAAATTAGCAGAAATCTAGATTTAATGCCTTTCCAGTCAGGGAGTGATGAGGGGAATATTAATGACTTCCTTGTATGCAACATCATTTATTCCTGCACCATTGTCAAAGTAACCTTATAACATTGTGTCAATAAGTCAATTAACCCTTTATCTGCCACTGGTATTACTGACCAGACACTAAGGTTAGACAGAGTTTAGAATTTTGTAAAAAGGACACGTAATTTAGGACAAATCAATGTACATGTATATTTATATACTGGTAATGGAAACTTTCTGTAATACAAATATACAACTTACGCTGTTTCGTAATACTTCACTATTCAAGTACAGCTACATGTATGTCCTTGAAGCGTTTCTATCCATATCATTATTTGTCTCTTGTTTATCATTACTTGAAATGTACAAATATTTGTATCCCTGCTTTCTTAGAGCTCTATATTGTTTATACAACTCGTTTTATTTTTTTGCTAACAAAGTTTATTTAACTAGGAGAAAGATAAGTACATGCACCTACAACTAAATATTAACTGTTTTTCAAGTTGGAGACCCTGCTTTCTCTGTTTCACAGCATATGTTTATAAAGGGGAGATAAACCTAACACAAACCTTACCATTTAATTACTACTACTGGAGTCAATTTCACTTCAAGTTGTAAGTGTAAAATCTATCATAAGTGTGGGAAGATCAAAGTGAAATGCATTGTGACATCAGCACTTTTGATGTATTTTACAATTATGACTTTTTGTGAAAAACACTGCAGGCTTGGAAAAGACTACTGAAATATTATGTGGCAGGGTTGAACACATTAAAAGGATACCGAACCAAAGATAATGTTTGTATAACATCACTTCATCTATGGTAATGTATGTGAAAATTGTGAAAATTTCAATTCTTGGCACCTTGTTAACAATTTGTAATCCCGAGAGCTCAGAAGCAAACAACGCTAGAAAGACTTTAAAAAAAATTAGTCTAGTTCATTGTTCTCTTGCCAATTTTAGTACAGTGGAATCATTATTATTGGTGGATACACAAATTTTCATGGAATTATTGGGGACAGTGTAACTACAAATTTCTATAATAGTTTTGATAAGAGCCAGTAATTTAACCCGCAACTATGTCTCTACAAAGCAGCCATTTTTTTCTTGAATGATGAAAATTAATATCCAAACCAAATTAATTGTATTTAATTAATGTACCAGTAAACTTTCAATAACATATTGAGACACTAATCCAATGCTTTGTACTTCTTTGGCATAGAAGAAAAAAGATCTAAATTAGTTATTTAAACAAACCAGTGTACACAGTGCCATTTGTATTGCTGAAATAATATTTACAGTAGTTTTGATTGTGATAAGTAATACAGAACAACTTTTTAAATTGCTTTTTTTAAGTTATGAACTTGAATGTAGGTTGTGTAAATCGTTGGGTTTTGTTTGTTCAGTGATTTATAAAAATATACATGAAACTGACAAGGTTTGTAAGCTATGAATGTGTTTAAAACATTTGTAACTGCCTTAAAACATATACAGTAAACCAGAAATACCCATATAGATTTTGATAAAAGATATATTCATAGTGACCAATGAAACCAATGAAAGATATTTCCTGTCCAGAAGTTTTTGGGCTTGAAAACATGTTAAATTAAATGTTAAAATCCAGGAAAACCACATGTACCTATTCCACTAATGGTACATTTTGATAAATGTCAAGAAACAAATGCTCATTATTTGTATTCTGTTCAAACAATTTTTATGCCTTACACCAGTCAAGTCAACATCAGATTGTACCAGAATGTAATAACACAGATATTACATATCAATAGGCTAGTGTGAAATATTCCCATTTATTAACACCATACATGAAGCTTAGCAACTTGGTATGATGTCAACTCCTTAGTCTTCCAAATGACCTCAGAATGTCAAAATCTATTTAATATCTTTATGTGTTCAATGTTGGCAAGTTGTCTGGGAGGACCCTTTAAAGTATAAAATAGAAACTTTTAATACAACTTACAAATTTAATAAAGATTACAAACACATTTTTCAAAGATTATTGCATTTTTGTTGATAAGTGACATTCTTCTATCATTAGTACTGGTCTTAAAACTCTCATTATACTCAAAACATACAATGAAGGATCCCCAACAACGATCAGGCCAGAATCTGAGAGATGTGCTCAAGGGTTTGGTATTTTTGCCCAGTAGTGTGGTTTCTTTGACTTAAAAAAAAACTGGATGCCATGATACATGTATTTAAAAACATGTTAAAAGTGGGGTAAAGCCTGATCGAAACAACTAATAAAATAGTATGAAATCAAAAATACAACACAGTTCCATGCAATAAATTTTGCAATGCCTGATGCGTCTTTCGTCTATTCCAGACTCATCAGAGGCACTCTACCCTAAAAATTGAAAATGCCAAACACTAAAGGCACAAAATTTTTGTGCTGGGAAGATTATGATACCAGTACTACCTTCATAGTACTTTGGTTCAGCTACTCTTTGTTTTACTGAATAAAAATCACAATTTAATGTTACATTTAATTTGTTTATTTTCTTCATACTTTTTCTTAAAAAAAAACCATTTTTATGGGGTTTTTTTATTTTGTAACACCTGAAAGTTGTATATTTCTCAGTTGAATTTCATGTCATATAATTACTGTTTACTGTATACATAAATTTCATGTTTCTGTATACCTGTATATCTCAGCCAAGGTTTGTTTGTAACTTTTTAATTAAAACATTATTATTACTAGTCATTTACCTGCCAAACAAAATGCAATATATCAAATGCTCCCTCATTTTATCACCTACTTTACCCGAGGACAATACTTATTGCCATCAGTACACATTATCACCTTTCCCTCACAACAAATCAGTTTTTTATATTTTGTGCCACACCCACAGATCACCAAAATAAAGCTGTAGCAACAAGCTGGCAATATAACAAGAGTTCAATGTACTTAATCAAATATTCTAAAAATAAATAGAAGAAATAAATTAATCACTCTAAAAGGCCAGCAAATAACCAAACAATTGAAAAAAAGCATAATACAACCCCCAGCCTCCAACCCTTTTATTGTTGTACCCTTAAAATGAAGATGTGCATATAACACTAAAATGACAAAACCTGATAAATAAAATATTGTTTCTTGTTTCTGTAGCTAAAGAATAGCTGTAAAGGATATTTATTTTAGTTTGTTTACATCATGTTCTTTGTGTCCTTGTGATACCCTATAGCTACACCTCTGGTATTGTTTGCTTTAAAGGACGGAAAGACTTCCATTTGAACCCCCCCCCAATAAAAATGCATTATTTCGAACTTAAATTTGGCACTGGGTGGCAGCCACTGGTGAAGCCCACAGTGGACACAGTAATGCATTGCCAATTGGGCAAGTGCGAGCCGTGAGAACTCCATGTATCTTGTCATAGTCTAATGCATTGCATATTTTTTATTGGGGGGGGGGGGGGGGGTTTCAGTTGGAAGTCTTATCGTTTCTTTTGCTTCATGATACAACTTTCATATATAATCCATTTAAAAAAAACCCCAGATAATCCTTAAACATCTTTACCAAAAAAAAGTCAAATAATAGTGCACATGATAGAATGCAAAATTACTGAACATGTACAAGACAATTATGGACTCCTGAATAAAGCAAAATTAAACTAAGTTTCTTTGAATATTATAAGGTTATCAGAAAAAATTAATGCAATCGTAATTTTATCAGACTAAAGTTGCAAATTAGCATTCTGTGGTTTGTGAGAACAGGTTTATTATATAAAGAGATTTAAATATTAAAAGATTTCAAATTGGGTTTAATTTTATACAGAATTAAACACTTCCAAATGGGATTAACTTTTTCGTGATTTTTATTCAAGCCATAATCCAATGTACACAAACATGAGGCACAGGTGATCTATACAACACAAGGTGTTCTTGATAAAAAGATTAACAGAAACCGTTAAAATCTCTGAACTCTTGGAATAAAACAAATCTCACACCACAAATCAATAGTTACTGCATGTTTTCAACTTGTTTGTAATCAAATGATCAATAATTAACTTGACAAGCACAAAAAAAATTAAAAAATATTTTGCAGCAATGGGTAAATTTGTTTTATCATTCTTACCTTCAAAATGTTGAATTTCGTAAATATCGGAAGTCCGAAAATAGTGTCCATGCCAGCAGACCAGCTCGACCATCTCATCTACCCATAGCTAAATTATGTCATTTTGTCACTGTGATCTTATTTCTATATTTATTACATTTATTTTGTTTTTATGGTCCAATTGAACTATTTCCTTAGCTATCCCATTGTTTGAGGTGTCTTTATGCCTAATATCGGGGAAATGTTAATTGCATCCTAAACACGTTGATGTGACCACTGCCCAGCGATGCAGAAACGGTCATCTTCATCTGAGAATATTCATCAACTAATAATTCAATATTCCAATGATAACTAGTCCCTAGATCGTTTACAGAGAAATCTGCCATGGGGTTTTTAATTCAATACATCTTTGTTTTGTTCCAACACTTCTCCGTTGTTTACAATAAACAAATACGAAGAAAACTTATTTACTTTCACCTGGATTCTTTATCTTTACCGTAATGTCCTACGAAATCGATCGAAAAGTTTAAATGGGACACTTTACAATATAGGTATGATACAATAACTTCAATTTTACTACTTTCCAATTTTAAGCACACAAATTCTTTTATTGACATGTAAATAGTTCCAATGTTAAGAGTTCACTTCATGAATCAAATGACATTCTTTCCGAGCATTCAGCGTGGTATAGTGTATCAGTAACGTATGAATATAAATTGGAACCAGTGGAGATTAAATGCTAACTAAACTGAAAGCTTCTAATAAATGTATTAAGGGAATTATTACTCTATTAGAAGTGATCTCAATAATTAAGTGTACCCAGGTACTCAATCGGTCCATGTTTTTATCAACTGATGGTAAAAATCTCAAGTTAATCAAAACAATTTATATCTCATGTATTGGTCAAAGAAACATCAAAGAAGTTTCCAAGTTTCTCCAAACATACCAATTTAAAATTGATAATTTTCAGGGTATATAACTAAACTTTTAGATTGGAAGTTTAACAATTAAGTACCTTGTAACTTTAATGAAAGATTTTCTGCTAATATAGATATCCTTTTACAACATAATAGATTCACCTTCAAACACTTCCTCATCTGAAATACATGTCTTGTCAAGTGTACTGTATTAAGTTCTCTCAAAATGGAGCAGGAACGTGTCACCACTGAGGAAGTGAGTTCTAGACTGACTTCTGGCAAGGTGTACTCGATGACAAGGATAAAATACCATCGAAACAAAGAAGTGGTCATACATTAAAAAGTAATTCGGTTTGTGTGTTGTCTGAAATCAATTTAGTAAACTTGCAGCACATTTTTCAATTACATCGTATCATCCAGTTGTTTTGGGGGATGAAGCAAAAATAACTGATTAATTAAAGACAATCGTTTCTTACTTTCATATTTCCCCCAATTTACTTGGCAGAAAAAACCTGAATACACAAAAGAAATCACAATCAGTGTGCAGTTAACTGACAATTTTATTTAAACAGACAAATACTTAAAACTATTCATTTTAAGAATGTACAAAAGAAATAAGTGTGGACTGTGAGCACGCTCACAAAGGGATACCTTCCGCTTCGCTTTCAAGTCCAAATACCTCCCCTTAATGATATTGGAGGTCAATAAAAATCCTTCATGCACAACTACATATAATGCACTTCTTTTCTGGTGTTTCATTAAATTTCATCAGTTGGTTTAGGAGGAGTTGTGCTTACAAGGGATGTGGACAGATAGACAGATAGGCAGGGTGATTCCTATAAGCCCCCCCCCCTCCCCCCCCCCCGCCACAAACAAGTTTGCAGGGTATAATAAATTGTTATTACAAGGAAGAACTTGTAAGTACCCGTGTTAGTATACTAGAAATTTTACTTTTAATTCTCCTTGCTATTACAAAATTTAGCAGGAAAGCTGTCATCCTTGTCATTTAATGTTGTAGGTAGTCTAGAACACTGTCTCAAGTCGGACTGGAAATATTATCTACCTTGACCACCTCTTTTGCAATCTAGGTGTAACGTGGTCTGACAACACTGAGGTTGCAGGCAGGTCTGAGTCTCACTGTGGGCAGGGAGTACTTGACTACAATCTTAACTGACAAGGATTCCCAGTTTTCCTACAAAAGGTCACAATCTTAACTGACAAGGATTCAGTTTCCTACCAAAGGTCACAATTTTAACTGACAAGGATTCAGTTTCCTACTGAGGTCGGGTTTTCTCTGCATACTCTGGCCTTCTCCAGTAATAAACAAGTGTGGACTGTGAGCACGCTCACAAAGGGATACCCCCACTTCGCTTTCAAGTCCAATAATCTCCCCTTAATGATATCCAAGGTCAATAAAAATCCTTCAAGCACATCTACATATAATGTACTTCCTATATGCTAAGTTTCATTAATTTCATCAAGCAGTTTAGGAGGAGTTGCCCTTACAAGGGATTTTGACAGAAGGACAGACAGACAGGGTGTTTCCTATGACCACCCCAAACAAGTTTGCGGGGTATAAAAATCGCAAGTCTGAATAGCGAAGTTGCTAAGCAAGTGCCTTAATAAATAGGGAATGGTTTACAATTTGTTGGAAAAAGGTTTTGGGTTTGTTTAAAACAAATGTAGAAGCAGTTGATAGTACAAAAAATGGTACCGTCATCTGCAAATATTCTGAAAAATGACTAAATTCTCAAGTCTGGAAAAGGAGGAAAAAATCCTCAACCAATTCTATAAAAGCAGGTGCACAATTTCAATACATGTGCAATCTTTCTGTGACTTTTCAAAGATCTGGGTTGAAAACTGTAGGAGGAGTTGATTAGATACTGTATTTTCCCTGCCTGCCAGCCCGCCCAACTTTACCATACTATAACCTGTGTTTGCACCGGCCAAAAAACGAATGCTCAGATACAGCTGAAAAAATTACTGAAAGTGGCAATAAAATCCATTCAAACCAAAAAACAATCCATTATTCAGTCAATGTGAACTCCCTAGAAGGGTTCAATGACAAACTTGATTTTCATTTATTAATTATGAAAAAACTTACTCTTTGGAAATACTAATGATTTTTAAGATTTAATTTTCAGCTGTTTCCATGTCTCTTGTACAATAAATTTGGGGGTGGGGGTTTGTACATTTTTGTTTTTTTTTATTAGTAGTTATACTATTGAAACTGATATATCTATTTTTGAATTACACATACAAATTTTGCTGAAAATGGTGTAAAATCAATCTTAAACAAACAAATATATTTATTTAATTATCTCCCTTAACAGCTTCTTCAAACACCAATCTGTCACCTGAAATTTTATTGTTTTATTTATTTCTAATTACAGTGAAAATTAACAAACTGATAAGGGTTACATCTGTAATAAATTAGAAACAGGTTGATAACACTAATTAATGAAATAAATGGATTGCTGTAAAATATGTACTTTTTTGGCTTTGGACATCAATACCTGCAAGTCCCACCATTGTGAAACAAGGAATGCACAAATGTAGGTATATGCGCTTGTTGTAAATGCAAAACAAGTCTTCTATATTTGGTTTGGGTTGTTGGTTGTACTAGTATCAGTAGTTAAAAGTAGTGGGGAATAATCTAGAACCATTGAGGTTTGGAAGAAGCCAAAGGGTACAAAGAGCAGCCTGAGCACTGGTAGGATATAATATGGAGTAGGCATTGCCAAAATGCAAGCACAGACAAATATGTTTTTCTAACTTTTACACATAATTCCTTGTTTTACTTTGTTCCTTAATTTTGTGAGGACCTTATACTAAATTTTGATGTATTTTGGTTATTGTTTTTGCGTGACAAATGAAACTGCTTACCGCGTATGGTCCAGATTACGCTCATTTTGAAGAATAATAACTGTGTAAATTGAATTCATCACTTTATTTTCCAGTTATTTAGCGTTTTGAAATGTGGCGTATTTTTCAATGTGATAGAGCAATTTTCTACAGTAAAGTTTGACCTAAATTACAACGGAATTGTATGTTTGAAAGAGTCTGAATACCACTGAACGTTACGAAAGCAGACGATCTTTTTGAAAACAACGCGAGGTCCCTGTAGAAATTCAAATGGCTGACTTCCTATTAAAATTCCCGTAGCAAATGCCAAGGACGATTTGGAACATGTCAACAACAAAGGCATAATATATCAAATATGGACGTGTTATTGTGTAGAACTGTTTTAAATTGGATAACACTACAAAGGTACAATATGGAATAATCAAAAAATGCAAGCAAAACACCTAGCGCAGGGGGGTCTAACATTAAGTACAATACACTATTTCACTACATGTAGTTATAGCGTCAACAATAAGTAACTAAGTCAAATAGATGCCAACAATTTATTTATCTATTTATTAAGTCATATTTTGTAATGAACATTAAGCATAGTTCCATTTATACAAATTTCACTCCTTCTTCCATTTTCGGACATACTATCCGAGCCCCTCGCATTTCAGAAGACAGAATTTCATTAACTTTTGTTAAGAGTTATCCCGCTTTGGTCAGTGTTACTATCCTTCCCATAACCCCTACTTGGAACCCCTTTTTAAACAACCAATGAAAATTAAGGGCCTTGACCTAAAAAAGTCAGGTTGACACAGTTTGCATTGGCGGAAAATATTCAAAATATGTTCTATTTCGATATTTTAGAAATTTGTCAGTTAACAGCTGCATAATTCGATAAATAATTATGTGATTTAGAATGTGTTCTACGGGGAAATAACATATTGGTAAGGATTAGTTTGATTTTATGGATCCGTTCCGTTGCTTAAATATGTTGGTGGAATAATGTGTCATTTGTGCCTCATACTCAGATGTTTTAGATTTTTGTCAGTGAAGAAGTTCATAAAATGATTAAAAAAACATGTGATAAGAAAGTGTTCTATGGAGCAATAACATTTTGTGAGGATTCTTTTGTTTTCGTGAATCAGTTCCAGTTACAGTTGGATGTTTCATGGTTTTATGTTGCCGGAAATATTGTGTCATTAGGGAATATTATACTACAGTAAGTTTACTTTTTTCATGTTGATCTACTTTACAGTTTGTTGTATTTTTCGTATTAAATAACGCATATACAGTTTGGTCAGCTATATTGCATTTTATTAAATTGTTACAAATTGAAAACGGTACCTGTCGCTGTGTAATGTGATGTTGTAGCTGCGGAACCGTAGCTTGTTATAATTTGGTCCACTACATTATATGATAAAAAAATTGGTACGAATACAGTACGGTTCCGCAGTTGTAGTATAACTGTTGATGATTATGTATATTTAGAGTTGAACAAAGTAAATACATGTTATAGTGTAGTTTTTAAAAAATTGTATGGCTAAAAAATATTTTATTTGGCTAACTATCGCGAAAATATTGAGACAAATTTAAGTTAATTAGGGGTCCAGTAGAGCTCTTCACAGTCTTGTTTGATATGTGTTGTATTTTTCTGATTTTGCAGTCCATATTATAATTATAATTAGCATACTTTAAATAACGGCTAAGGACTTAAAGAAATAAATCTAAAACATGAAATAACCTTCTTCGGACTTAAAAAGGTGCGAACTCGCAGCTTGTTATTCTTGTTCCGTTTTTGTGCCACAGGTAATAAACACTTAAAACAGGCGATTACGTAATAAATCTTGAAGAAATAGATTGGGAAAAGTTAGTTTTTCTTTAATTTTTATGCACATAAGAATTTGTATGTGTTAGTCACTGTTTTATACAATTAAATAATTCATAATCTTATTCTTACCAAAATTGTTGAATTAGCAGGAAGAAATTATGGTCAATTTACTTTTTATAGATATTCTGTACCAAGCGAAAATCAGTAAGCGCATGAGCCGTAGTCGATGCATATATAGAGACAAATACTATATATTTGGTAGATAATGAAGAATTTACTGTATTTATAACAAAATTGTTCGAAACATTATTATGTAAAAATGTCAAAAGTGCGTTGAAATGTATGAAAATTCCTCGTTGTGTAGTGTAAGGGGGTTGTATTATCACGCTACTTTATTTTATAAAATAAATCAAGAAGGCAAACAGCTTGCAACTAAATTTTTGTTTGGAACACAATATTATTTTAATTTCCATCAAATTCTAAATTTTTAATTTAGAATAAATAATGTTAACACCACATTTAATACTTGTCGCTACCCTATGACAGTGCCTCTAAATTCCAGTTGTCACGTGACGTCTTTCTTTGTAATGGTGACGTCACATGAAATGTCTTTGATTGTCAGTTTTTAAGGATCGATTTAGAGATTCCAAAAAAATAGTATGAAATTTTTGTTGTTATCTTTAAATATAACATTTACTTTTTATCGATGTCAACTTTATTTTTAAGTCTTTCTTTAAAATTAATGTTTGCCCTTCTTCATTCACTTTGTTCCAGTTTTTTGACGATATCAACTTCCGGACGAAAAAAAATCAATATCAGCATTAAGCAGATTTTGATCACGTGATTTCATTTTGATCACGTGACACGTAATTGCCGTAGAGCTCACCGCTCTTCGCGGGCAGCTTCGCTGCCCGCTGCGAGCTGTGCTCGCTATTAAGGATGAGTTCTTTGATCAGGTATCCCCAATGCCAGCCTTCAACTAACCATCACAGTGGATTCCAAGGACTTGCTAACCAGCAGTACTAACAACAATCATAACAAAGGCATTTGTCAGTCTTGGACAATAATGATCTACTTCTTAGCATCAAGAAAATAGACGAGACAAGGGACTCTGCATAAGATAGTGTTCTTAATTAGTTGGATTGTCATAAAATTAAGATTGTCTTTTAATTGTTTGTATTGTGTTTTACGCAACTCAGCAATTTTACAGCTATAAGGTTGACAAGATTATTCAAGAATACTTATATTAATTGAAAAAATCTGAACCAAAATCTGATATTTTATTGTATTGTCCATTCGATATTGTTTCGAGTTTTTCACACTCACTTGGATAATGAACATCAAAGACTTTTCTATATTTAAAAAAAATGTACAGCATTTTTTATGTTAATTAAATAAACACTAATTTTGTTAAGACTTCCAATTGAACCCCAATAAAAATATGCAATGCATTTGACTATCACAAGATACATGGAGTTCACATGGCTCGCACTTGCGCAATTGGCAATGCATGACTGTGTCCACTGTGGGGTTCACAAGTGGCTGCTACCCAGTGTTAAATTCTTTTATACGTTCCAAATAATGCATTTGTAGTGGGGGGTTCAAATGGAAGACTTTCCCTCATTTTTTATTTAAAAATTTAGAAATAAAGTTTCCAGCTGAATTATTTTAAACTAATTTACCTTTTTTTTTTGGCATGATTAACATTATAAAATTAAATTTTTGAATATTGCCTAGGTATGAAGATTTGTATCAACAGGTATATGACATGTGTAATCATTGATCATTTGATTTTTACCTGTGTCAGTTCATACCTTATTTGACAGGTAATTTGTGATCTACAATAATCAATCTTGAAATCAATAACCAAAATCTCAGTTACAAAAATATGTAATCAATAATTAACCCAGATGTATATTATTAGTGATTTAGCAATCAATATGAGTGGATGAAATACTGCCAAAAATTGACATCCTTCATATGAAATAGGCAATTAATTTTGCATGTAATAAACATTCTTTAAAGAAATTTGTTTTAGACAGAAATTACTATTTTAAAAGGACAACAAAGGTCTAAGTAACCAATCTGAGGTCATAAATCTAACAATTATTGTATTTTATAGCAGACCATTTCAATCCTAAACTATGAGCTCTGTGGAAAAAAAATAATTACATTAAAAATTAATTTTATAATATAAAATTTTACAACTGTCATACCATTACAACTGAAATTATAAAAAAAAGTTCCTTTCTTTTTTTAAAAGAATTTTGTTTGTGTATAGAGTATGAATTTATTTTATTTATTTAATTTGTATTTATTCATATAGCATATCATACATTTTTGGGGGAAATAAGGATGCTTCTAGTTATTGTTTTATGCATATGACAATGTAGCTTCTGTTTTTTTTTGGTTGGTGCAAAACAGTTGTGCATGTCTGTGTTTGGATGGCACAGGTCCCTATAAGCATTTCCATGCCTGTAATTTGCTCTCATATGTGTTCTACCTTCTATTTGTTTTTTGTCAATATTTGATGGTTGTTGTTTTGCCTTAATGATTACTAAGGTTTGAGAAGTTTATAGGGAAAGAAGAGTAATCTCCCTTTTTTCAATACATTTCATGTATCAAGTAATTCAATTTAAACAGTGTTTACATTCTTTATTGGAAGTAATCTGATATTAAGTTTTATTCAATTCAAATTGATTATAAAACACATTAGACAAACAATCTATTATTATTTAATTGCCTGTATTTAAATAACAATTGAGGTTAATACAGGATTATATTTTTTTTAAACTGCATAAAGACTGGAACTTTTCCTTCCAAAACAAATCAAACATTATGTAGAAAATTTAGTCAACAGTTGGTTTGTAATTGTATAGTATTAATTTAGCAGATAATTGGACCAACAAGAAGCTTTATGATGTTTAGATAGGATTTATCGATTTCCCTCTAAAACCAAACAAGTTCGGACTTATCCTGGAACACCTCGTCTGACATATTTTTAAACATCATGAAATGCACTTAAAAGTTTTCAATAACCACGTCAGGTTTCGTTTTGTTAAATACCTTTTTATAAATAAAATGTACAAATAAAAATAAGCATTTTCCTGGTGTCGTCTCAATTCAATTTTAAAACATCCTTGTGGCATGAAATATAAGTAATTAAATATATCTCCATAATAACACAACAGTGTAACTGTAAAATCTATCATCATTCTGAATTTGTTAAGAAGATTTAAGTAGGAATTTCACAGTTACATGGCCATGGAACGTCTCGCTTTAACACTTTAAATAACAAATTTAAATTTTGGTTTTTCAAGTTGGCTTGAACTAACAATTATTTATAGATTATTAAAAAAACATTGGTAAGACACTTAATCAGGTCAAATTACATAAAATTCTACCTGCACTTTTTTTATGGACAGTGATATCATATTTTGTCTAATTTCTTGCAAAAAAAATGATCATATCACATTTGTCTTAAATGGTATGGAATAATTTCAAGCAAGACTAAAAATGTTTAGTGATTTCTTGACGATTTAATAATCACTTTCATATAATGCTAATTTGAAATTAGAGAACTGCCAGTTATATGAAATCCATGAATCAGATTCCAATAATGTACAGAAATTCCAAAATACAAGTATAGAAGATATGTTCATAAAATTTCCAAATTCAAAGTGTGAAAAAAATTGATTCTATTATTCATTCTATTGCCTTTGACATGGGAATTTTATGTTCAATGTCAAGATACATGTTCCAATAGACTCCACATATTAACAGAATTCAATGAGATGAAAAGCAAAATTTGCTTGCTTTTTATACATTACATTGTTAGTTAAGAAACCTAAATCTATATACCTATACTCAAAATAAAGAAAACTGAAACTCAGTAAGGAAGACTGAAAGAAAAATTTTAAAGATTTTAAACACAAATTCATAAACAAAATTGCATAGCAAGGATGTTATGTCAAGGGGCCATTTCACTTGAATTAGCCGAATGTGAAATGTCTTAAGCTTATTAATTGCACTGCAAGTGGTAAATATTAAAAATAAATTTTAATCAGATTTACATGGGACCTTTCATTCAGAAACTGAGACCATGTGATAAATAAAGAGTTATAATTTGAGGTAAATTAAACTGTTCAGTGATATTTTCATGGACCACTTCAAGAGTCTTCAAAACTGTAATTATTTGGGCCTTGAAAAATAGAAATATACAGCCCACTTTATCTTGTCAATAGGTAAATGGATAAAAATCGGCTCCAACAATTAGGTTTTGAATGTCAACTTTTAAGGATCTTTAAATAAATACAACTATTAAAGTATTTTATTTCTTCATGATAAACTATTATATATTTTTCGTTTCAATCCTGGGAATTAATTCAATAGAAAATATGTACAGTGTAATAAAAGTATCATAGTCATGTATGATCTTGATTAAAATGTTTGCATCATTAATTTCACTATGTTAATTCGGTGAATGAAATGTACCAGTGGGTCATTCATTTCAATTTATATCAAAAAGAGATATTGTCCTCAACAAAATACATTGATAAAGTAACACCTTTGAGCTAAATTTAGGCGTGAAATATCAGGTGACCAAAAGACAACCAATATGACGGTATCTGCTATTCTAACCATGGGTACAATCGTTTGATGAACATAACATTAAACAAATTAAAGAAATTTAATGGGTTTTTTGTATAAAAAGTTGCACAAGTTTACATGTACTTGTCGTATATTCATTTTTCAGGAGAGTGCATAAATGTATGTATTAATGTAATTTCAACAAACAAGTATATTTGTTTACTTGTCATTGTTATGGTTTTGCATCAGAGTAATTCTGTATGTTCACATCTGGTTGTAACTAGTTCATAGTGTGTGAAGCCTGGACAGCTCATGATGAGTAAAGATGGTAAAAGTTACCTGGATAAATGTTAGGAGCATAGTTTGTGTTTGTGAGTTTGTCATATGACGCCAGTGTTCAGATCATCAAACTTCGAGCAAATTTTTATTTTTGTGTTTGTATTTATTTCACTTGTATTCATTTTTTCATTGCAGACAGAAGAAAATCATGAAGTACCTGGTGACAACATTTTATGCTTAAGGAATAATATTTGTGTTATAGACACTGATATTGTTATCAGTGTTAATATCTTCTTTTATTTGTCAGAATGGGGTTCAATGCCACTTTCCAGAAATTATTAGCTATATCATGGTGTCCAGTTCATATCAGGGTAGGAAAACTGGAGGGCCGACTAAAAACCCACAACCTTCAGTAGAAAAACTTGCAACCATTGTCCAGTAAGACTGTAACCTGCAACCTTAGACTGGAAAATGATCATTAGCAGATGACTACCTGAAATACTAAGCCAATGAAGCCCTGGTTTAATATCACAACTGTGGGGCATTTTTCATGTAAATACAATGATGATACTAAATGTTTAATTAACTACCACATGTGCAGCAAAGTTTCATAGTTCCATTTAATTCTTCTCTTGACACACATGGTTTCATTTTGTCTCTTGCCACACATATATATTGGTTTCATTTTGCATAAATACTAAAGACAATATAAAACTATTATTTAAATGAGTGTCTAATTACAAAGTGCACACTGAGTTTTATATTAATAATTTGTAATCCTAGATTTTTTGCACATGACATACTTTTTAAAGACAGTGCATTACATAGGTAAATGATATCATAATTATTCAAAAGGAAATATGCATTATAAGTATTAGAAGCAATATCTATAATGAATGGTAATTATCTTTTACTAAAAATTAAACTGTTTCAATTAGTGTGTACATACATTGGGTAGCGTAGGACTTTTTCTTTATTTCAGAATTTGAATACTTTTTTTAAAATTACAAATACGAATTGTACAAAACAATTTCAAGGTAAAGGCATGTAGACTTTATTTAACCTTTTTTACTTCAGGTCTCTATGAAGTGGTCTTAAATAAACTATATGTGCATATCAAGAAACATTAGGACTGTCAGAAACTGACAATATACAAAACATCTGTTTTCTTCTTTCTTTTATAGTTGATTTCACATAATATGAAAACAATACAGTTATCTTGTATAAATGTTCTAGGCATGCTCAGTCTGAAATTTAGACAACTAACAGTAATCTTCCGTTAAGATTGCTACGCGTCAAGAATGACCTCAAGAGGATTCAAAAACATCTATTTCCAATACACAAATATCATTGTTGACATACCAAACATATTTCTGTAAGTATTTGACCAAAGAAATCAAACAAATCAGTGCTATATTGGAAGTGTTTTATAAATGTCTTGACATATATTTGTTTGTCAAGCCTAGGATAGGTAAAATACCAATATGTCCATAGCAGATGGGGTTCTTGGCTACATCCCACCTAACATAAATCTTTTTTATTTTGTCCAATACCTTCGTGAAGTGTCTAATATTAAAACTTTTGGCCTGTTTAATACATAGGTGATGAATGTTTATTTCGGTTATAAAAGTTAAAAGATACCAATTCATATCGATATACAAGTGTATATCTTTCACATAAAATTCCCATATAAAGTTTGCCTAACAGAATGTCAAACAAACCACTATAAAAATATAAATGTTTCAAAATGACTTTAGTATCTACAAAAACTGCACATTGGATGAGATGTCTGGGTGTTTTTATACACTTCATGTCAAACAGGACTCTGTACCATGCTTCTCACATACATGTATGTTTTATTCATTATAAAGTACTTTTTTTAGCCATAGCAGTGAAATTCAAGTTCATGCATGTGAAACAGTGATTTTTCTGTCACAATTCCTTTTTATGGTTGAAAACCTTTCCACATGGTTCATGTAACTGTTCCATGCTTGTAGTTTATGCCTTGGTATTTGTATTTCTGGTGTATGTTTTTCTGTTCATTTTAAGTGGTTCGTTGTTCTGTCTTTTTGTGATTTACTAATAAGCGAGGTTAGTGCATGAATTATCTCCTCTTAATATAAACAAATACTTTTTGTGACACAGTGGCTTTCTTTTTAATAATTAAAACAAAAAAGTCATTTTTAAGCTGCAATAAATATGGCAAGGTTAATCCAGATTACTCAAATAACTGGATAAGTCATCGTTTAATGACTGCTCCCTTCGAATTAAAACTGTATAGTAAAGATTGAATAACTGTACCTGTAGATTAACTGATTAGAAATTGTCATTCATGAAATTCTTGAATTTTTTTTGTTTGTTATTTGACTGTTAAAATATTGTTATGGAAATCTTAGAAATGAAAAAAAAAACTAATAATAACTGCATATTTTTTTACAGCCAAGCAAGATTATACAAAGTAGAAGATAACTGTCTGATTATTCTGTGGATAATATACAGTAAAAACCCATAAAGGAGGAAAACCATGATCTCCAATAGGTATCAATGCTTGTCTTTCATGAAAATATAGTTTTTTTTAAAGAATTTTGACCTACTAACATATAGGGGTAAAATGTAAAATGCTCAAAAATACCTTCAGATATTAGTCAAGTTTAAACAAAATCGACCATATCTACAAGAAAACAAGAGATGTATTGTACAACTATAATTGCATCATTCAATCTGAAAAGTCCAACCAACGTTTTAAGATGACTGAACATATTGTTTACTATTATTTATGATTAATTTTGTAAGAAAATACCCTTAGATCAGTCTGACATTGGTTAAAAGTTGCTCTGTACTTTTTCAGGGCTGACAATGACTTTATTTACAGTTGGCATATAATAAAATAAGTGAAAATAAAGTGAATCATTAACACATTTTTGTTTTCAAACCATGACAGGTTTTTACAGTATTAAAGACTGTCAAGAAGCAAATGTTATCCAAATCCCTGGTAATTTTTGTAAGAAATTAAAAATCATATGTTATTTCAACTTTGTGAACCTTAATGAGGTAAATATTTAATGCAAAGCTAACATTGTGTAAATGACAGCAAATGTAATTTTTTTTTCACCATTTAACCCATTTACATGAGGGAAGATAATGTACATTTGCTGATTCTGTGCTCACCGAGCTGTTCATAGAAGGTCCCACCCACATTTTTACAGTATCTCGTTATCCTTCTATAATTCAGGCCCAATTTCTAGAAAACATTTAAATAAAACAATTGGATCATAGTAATACATAGTTTTCATACATGTACATGAAAAGTGCAAAATAAAGTATGAGAAAATTTACATGTAGATGTACAAAGGGCAATGTCATGCCTAACTGAAGAACAGGAATCAACACACCAATTTGTTATGACCATCTAGACTGCAAAACCCATTGTTAAAAATATTGTATATAAATGTTAGTATTGTCTAAAAATTCTAAATTAGAATTTAAATACATAAGCGCTGCCACTGCCTTCAGCCTCCACCAAATAAGGTATAACCTAACATTATAATACTGGACACCATTACAATACTAGTCTGAGAATCCTCTGCCATCCAATGCTTTTTCTCTGACTTAATTGGTAGCTTAGACAGCAGAGGATTCTATTACTATTACAATGCTAAAGCATTCTTTTGAATTATATTTATCTTTTTTCTACTCTTCTATGCATTACTACCAAATCACCATAAAAAATAACTTGAAAGACAATTCTTACAAGTCTGTAAAGTTCTGTTTCATCATGATTGGAACCTACATACAACGTTAACAAAATACAGAATAGTTTTCTGTTTTGTACATATAAGGTTTTACAGCAATATAATGGCACCCAGTTTTTATTGGGAGAGGAAACCAAAATAATTGATGAGAACCCTAGACCCGAAACAATAGTTTGGCATGTTTATTCGCCACTTCTGCAATTTTTGTACCAGATGCAAATTGTGGCACCAGTTTTTATTGGGGAAGAAGCCAGATTTGTTCTAAAGTCTGGCTGGTTTCGAACACTGTGATCTAAGATAATCAATACTTGGGCCAATCCGAAGATGGGCCCAACAATGCTTACATGTACATAATTAATACATGACTTCAGTTAATACCTGGGGCCCCAGAATTGTTACGTGTACATAATTAAAATATGACTTCAGTTAATACATGCTTAATCATAAGGGTCATTTGAAGGGCACTGTTTTGTACCCGGTATATTACAAGGGTCAATTCAGTGGTACTGTCTAACCAGATGTAATCCCTTCAAAGCTTGTACAGTCCATTGTGGCATACATTGCCATTAAAAACAGAACATAGAAAAAATTCAAGGTCCTGGTTTCAGAGCAATTAGGTACAATAATACTGCTATACAATCAGATTTGAGTTTTGGTGATTTGTTCCCCTCCCCTCCACCCCAAAAAAAAAAAAAAACCCCAAAGGGTTCAATTTTTCCAATTTTTCGTTTAAATAATCTCTAAAAATAAATTACTATAGAAAAGGTTGTTTCATTTTAAAATCAGTATTCTTGCTAGGTTTTGCCAGAATGGTGGATATATCTATTGGTTTATGTTCTAAACTTATTTTTATTTGGTCAGAAGAAAGGCATGTTTAAGTATCTAAATAGGATTAGGACTTCTGAAAGGTGAAGTAATACAACAAGCTTTCAATTAAATCCACGTCATTGAGTGGTCAATTTCTAACAAACATAAAACTTTTTAATTTAAAGAAATGTCTCAGTACAAATAATCCACAATAAATAATAATAGAAACGAATTCTACACAATTAAGTTTTTATCTGAGAAACAAACAGTGTACAGTTTATAAGAAACTTTCCTGTATCCCACAAAAAAAACATGCAAAAAAGAAAAAGATGTAGGAAAAATGAACAATTGAAAAAGTTTGTTTTGTTTATGAATAAGCGGTTTTATGCCACCTTCAGCAGTTTTCTCAGCTGTTTGATGACATGTAGTTTTCATTCAAGGAGTACACCCAAGTGCCTGGTTAAAACCACTCATCTTCACCAATGTAAGCGTATACCTTAAATATATATGGACTGCAAAATAATAATCTTGCATTCATAAACATTAACTTTTCTACAATAAGTGGAAAAAGAGGCAGAGTTTTTAGAAAGAAAATGGATAGGTATTATATTTTCATTCTGTTTTGTATGATCTTGGTAGTAATGAACTTATTACACACTAACATGTCACAACATTATGGGTAACAGGGTTTGTGACAAATTTACCTTTACAGTTCACTTGAGATGGCATGTTTGAGTTTTACATTTAACAGGGTGTGTAAGACTATTCTTAATTGACTAGGATTGCCAGTTTTCATGCCTTTCAATTGGTACTCAGGCTTCTTTTCCCCCAAAAACACTGGACTTCATGATATACATGTAGCTGAAAAATTGCTTTAAACCGTTCCTTTGAAATAAGAATAGATTTAATGACCCCCAAAATATTTACTCAGGATGTAATATTCAATGCAATATATCAGGCCAAGGTGTAAAGCGACATTCCTACCAGGATAAATGAAGTATGGCCAGGAACAAGTAAGAT
Organism: Limnoperna fortunei; assembly: GCA_944474755.1. Taxonomy (NCBI): domain Eukaryota; kingdom Metazoa; phylum Mollusca; class Bivalvia; order Mytilida; family Modiolidae; genus Limnoperna; species Limnoperna fortunei. The sequence continues at coordinate 64,033,972 of OX104113.1, forward strand.
TTTGTTGTACAAAGACTGCAAGTAATCAATAAATGTCTTGAGATTTTTATGATTCCACCCAATTGTAGTGTCACATTCTCTTGCTTAATCGATTCTTTAAAAAAAATAAAATCCACATGCATAACAACATAGAAGAAGATCGATTTATTAATTTCTGCCTTATTAAGAATATTGAGAACATTCATGCTGGAGAATTGCCCATTACAGAAGAAACAGGAAGCTTCATCAGTAAGACAAGCACCAGAAGGATCAGTTCAAAACCATTTAAAGATTAGGTAGAAACTCATTTTGTGAGGTGTGCACCAGTGTCCATACTACATACTTTGACCTCTTTTGTTTTGACCTCTTTTCTTATTTAATAAATGGCGATAAATGCATATCTGCTTTCTTAATCGAATATTAATGACATTCTCATGATAAAGCAAAGATAATAATTGTCTACTCACATCGGTGGGCAGGGGTTAACAGGATACATGCAGCTTTGCCCACCCTCTGCCTATCCTAAAAGGTGGCAGGGTTTGACAGGGTACATGCAGATTCGCCCACCCTCTGCCTATCCTATGGGTGGGCAGGGGTTGACAGGGTACATGCAGCTTTGCCCACTCTCTGCCTATCCCATCGGTGGGCAGGGGTTGACAGGGTACATTCAGATTTGCCCACCCTCTGCCTATCCTATGGGTGGGCAGGGGTTGACAGGGTACATGCAGCTTTGCCCACCCTCTGCCTATCCCATCGGTGGGCAGGGGTTGACAGGGTACATGCAGCATTGCCCACCCTCTGCCTATCCTATGGGTGGACAGGGGTTGACAGGGTACATGTAGCTTTGCCCACCTTCTGCCTATCCTATGGGTGAGCAGGGGTTGACAGGGTACATGCAGCTTTGCCCACCCTCTGCCTATCCCATGGGAGGGCAGGGGTTTACAGGGTACATGCAGCATTGCCCACCCTCTGCCTATTGTATGGGTGGACAGGGGTTGACAGGGTACATGCAGCTTTGCCCACCCTCTGCCTATCCCATCGGAGGGCAGGGGTTTACAGGGTACATGCAGCATTGCCCACCCTCTGCCTATTGTATGGGTGGACAGGGGTTGACAGGGTACATGTAGCTTTGCCCACCCTCTGCATATCCTGTGGGTGTGCAGGGGTTGACAGGGTACATGCAGCTTTGCCCACCCTCTGCCTATCTCATGGGTTTGCAGGAGTTGACAGGGTACATGCAGCTTTGCCCACCCTCTGCCTATTTCATGGGTTAGCAGGAGTTGACAGGTTACATGCAGCTTTGCCTACCCTCTGTCTATCCCAAGTGGTCAGGGATTGACAGGGTTCATGCAGCTTTGCCCACCCTCTGCCTATCTCCACAGTGAACTGGTGGACAAAGCAAGGTCCACATGAGCTGTAGTGTATGTGTCCAGAGAAATTGGACAGATAACATATTACTATGTACATGTATCTAATAAAACCCCAAACATAAACTAATGTACATGACCTTATGAAAAAAAGACCTCAATACTTGTCAAGAGTTGATCACGAGCTCGCATCTTAACGGATAGTCAGACTTTTAAACAACTGCTTAAGAGACACTTCAAGGGGAAAAGTGGTTTCATTAGACAGGAGGTCTTTTAATACAGGTTCAGATTATATAAAATTCACTACAGAATGGTCCTAAAAATAATGGTCTTATTAGACAGGTGTTTGCTAAATACATGTGATCTTTCTAGCAGCCTTGACAGTGTATGCAATTACAGTTTTGTTTTTATTACTGCTATTAAAATATTAAATTACATGTACCTCATAAATAATTATAAATTAAATACTGGTCACTTTATGGTAAATTTCTATAAATCAATCAGTCAATCAATCAATATACTGCCTAATATTTTAACTTTGAAACAACTCCTTAGGTTTCAAATTGTCTCGCAAGTAACAACATAAATATCTCATAACAGATCAATCCATTGATTTTTACTTTCTATTTTATTAAGTACTTGATGCAAAGTAGCTATGAAGTAAAGGAGAAATCTGAATTATTAATTGTTACATGTTCTGTGGAATATAATACAATCCATGTTAACAGGGAAAATTAATAAAATGTCATTATAATAGCTGTGGTGCCATTTAATCAATTAGCACCTGTTTTTCTGCAATACTGAGGAAGAATACTTCAAATCTAAATGTGGAAGGGAATATAAATAAACATGAAACGCTGGAACTGAAACTTATCCCATTTCATTCCTGTTTATAGAAACTCAAATCAAATTTTCCAACAAATATCAAATGTACATAGAAACTGGAACATTGATCTATCCACCATTCTAGATATATTACAATTTGTGTTGACAAACATCAAAAATATTGATAAGAAAACAAAAGACAAAATTTTAACCCCTGATGTTCGTGCCATATTTAAAACACAAATGAAGACATTTTTGAACCCCCATGGTACATGCACAATCTTGATTTAATTTTATTTCTTAAATATATATGTCTGAATAAATTCTATGTAAAAATGTATACATGGCATTTAATTTTCTGAAGCAAAATATTTTATTTGCACTTGGCAATTTGGAGACAGTCCAAGGAATGTGCAACACACTTAAAAACACTATTATTATTCAAACAAGCACACTCACTTGCTAGTTGCTGAATTTGCATCTGTATCCCTGCTCCAGATTTCGGCGCTCCATCTGTAGGAGTCCTAGGCGTTCCTGGCGGGGTCATCCCCGAGAGGGAGGAGAGAGAGCCTGAAAGTCTTCTCTCCATCTTTATTTGTTTGTTGTCAGTCTAACATGTTTCCAACAGTCTGTGAATGCTATCAATACAAGTCACAAAACAATGTCAGCTGAATAATTAAAACACAATTGCACAAGTAGTGCATGAAGTGTTCATTTAATAGTAAACTAGCAACTGTGAAGCCTATCGCATACCACCAACAATTACCGAAGTACAGGTCTAATTAGTCTTTCTTTTTTTTGTGAAACGGTACTTAATCTGCTAATGTTAAATGAAATGAAATACATGTGTCTTAACAATATTACACTAAATAAATTACCTAATTTCGCCAGATGTGTGTACATGCATTAAATACATAATTAAATACATACCGTCGAAATATTGTAATGTGAAGTAATGTAGAAATTTATCGAAATAAATTACCTGGATTTTTCAACATATACAAATTACAGGTAAATTCATATTTACAAATAACGGTTGTTACAAATACATGTACCTTTATAAAACCACTCATGTCAATAATACATTAAATCAACTTAATATCCAATTGGTAAAATATTTCAATCCATCAGTAATTTTTTTCATGTTTTTCAATGTTTTTTCTTACCTCAGTAGATCTTACATCCAGTAGTTATATATTCACTTTGAAATCATTCAATACGGTCATTGACAATTTGTTGTGTGAACAAATACCATATACCTATAAAAGGAACATAATTTCTATGTGACAACATGTTCAAACATGAAAAGTTATATCACCTATGAAATACCTGCAAGGAAAATCAAACAGGATTAATCAAAATGCAAGTTGAAAGATAAAGAAAACATTTAAATTTAGAGTAATCAAATACGGAGTCGGTGCCATTTAAAATAGAGAAAGGGTTCAATCAAACCTTTTCGCTTCAAATATTTTCAAGATACAATGTATAGTTTTTTTTATCTGAATACTATTCCAAAGGACTGAATACATGTGGAATGCAAATTTTACTTTCTGATACCAGCAACTGTTTGGCAAGGAGCCAGACACACCTTTATCCTTACCACATAGTTTAGAAATTTACACCTTGTTAATTCCAATATTCAGAATTTTGTCAATACACAAATTTTAACACAGAGGTCCATGTGTAAATTTCTTGCACAAATACAATACACCTTTATGTGGCTTGGGAGCAGGTCGACGCTTGAAAAATATAAATAAAGAAGTAATGCAATCCTTGAATTATTACACTGAATAATACTGACGACATGGAACAAACGAGAAGGAAAAGGTAGCAACAAAGATCAGGATAAGCCAGTTACATTATCTGGCAGGTACCCCAGGGAATTTTTGGCACCTACTTTGTGGTGTCTCCATCTACAATTAACACCCAATTAACTGCAGAGTACATGTAATTAACATTAACTGCTGATTGCAGCTGTAATAAACATTTCCTGCAGTTGATAACATTCATGTAATAAACTCCAATCAGCTTAATCTTTGCATCAAAAGTCACAATACTTTCCTACATACTTTATACATCATAGGCCATACTTAAAAATCTTCAGTAAATTTATCATGATAATGTCCATGGAATACAATCTATACATTGTGTGTTAAATATTACCCACAATAAAAATAAGGACAAACATTAAAATTATTATGAAAGTAAAAAGTTTAACTAATTAAGAGACTAAATATGTTAATTAATGTTTCACTAGACTCATTTTACTACTGAAGAATAAAACAAAATAGAACAAAGAGATTTGTTAAGAGAAAAGGTATTGGGGAATCTAAATAACCATGAAACTTTTAAATGCTTTTTTTTCTCCATTATGTCAGCATAACACATGGACATTATATATCTACAGGTAGTGTCCCTGGAATAACACAACTGTGTAGTGTAAAACCTATGAGATACCAAAAGCCATATAATCCTTTGTACAAACATCGCAAACCAAAACCTATGTATGTCTCTAAAAAAATATTTCACTGGTTAGTCTGTTTATTTTTGAGGATCTATATATGGATTGATTGATTAATGGTGTTTAACGCCCGAGCAGCAATATTTCAGCTATATTCAGGCGATCTATATATGGAACTTGTCAAGAAAAATAAACAAAATCTTTTTTAAAATATGACACCATATTTGTCAGAAAATATTTCACAACTTCAGTTTTTATTTGATTATCCTTTACAGTATTTCTGTCATAATGTCCGATCCTATTTAATTTTACATTGATCAAATAGATCAAAGCTGGATAACTGTAAACAGACAAATTTTGACATGTCCCTGATCTGTGAACTATCCATCTGTGGCCATCCTACTGGACTTGTCACCTTAATCAACATCTTGTTTATATTCTTATTGAAAGTAAACAAATCATTTCAGGATCATTAGTTTTCTTACCTTAGTTTATTGATGTTAATTTAAACTTTCTATTTCTATAATGAATACCCAAAATGTTAAGAATATACACAAAAGAATAAAGACTTCCTTTATTCATCTTTTTAAATATGGATGAATACAAAAATGACTGCTTTTCAACATTTTTAACTTTAATAAATGCTTTAAAAAGATAAACTGCAAAACTAACTGACTGTGAAAGTTTAAATTTAAGAAAACAAAACAAAAACTGTGAATGGACAACATGTATATAGTCTTAACACAAAAACCCTCTGATCTTCTATATACTAGTATACATGTACATGTAATAAAAATTCTTACGAAAATATGGCTTTATGATTTAATAAAACATGAAACATTATCATATCATTAAATGTTACATGCTTACCAAAACAAACTTAAAACCTTATTCCTAAATTTTTAAATTATTTATTTTCTATTCAATGGACTAATCAACATTAATGAAATCAAGGACAAGACTGCTAAAAATGTCTATTTAGTATCAACATCAATAAAGAACATTTACTAGTAGCATGCATTATTGTATTTTTATACAGAATAAAGTAATACATGTACATGCAACCAACACCCCAATACTGCCAAACCATGCACAAACAATACTAGTTTTAGATCAAATCTTTTTTTTTATCTCATGGAACATCTGTAAGTCTACATTATTAGAAAGCTATAGGGGAGATAACTCTTAGAATCTTTGACAAATTCATATATTGACATTTTATAATTAGCATAATATTGACATTTGAGCATCAATATTTCTGCTATTGACATTTTAGCAAATATTAACATTTTAGCTTCAATATTTCTGCTAAAGTCATAACAAGAACAAATTTTATATGTGAATATTTTGAATATTTTACAATGTAATTTTTAATTTGTTTACAGAAATTACATTGAATTATTTCAAACCATGGGTTTATAAACTTGACTATCATAGTTATTTCAGTATAAAATACCATGTTAAACTTCTTCAGATAAAGTCAAAACTCTGTTACTAACATATCTACTATTATAAAATTATTCTGTGCTGGATCAATAAATTATATATATAGTGTTTGAGTTTGAAAGTTAACTCTATGCCATAGTTAGTTCCATTTGAGAACTGGGACCAGGGGGAGCACCATACTGCATTTATTGCCATATCATCACCGAGACCCTTCAACCCATGACAGGTCAGCAGCCCAGTTTCAAATCCCAAAATTGTGGAAGAGGATACATCAATAATTAGGTAAATGGAAAGGGTCAGAAAATGCATGCTCACTGTACACTCTTATTATATGGCTGGGCTGGAATGCATCGGTTTTGTACTTAAAAAACATATTTTAAGACCGATTTAATGACTTTTTATCAGTACTGTTTAGGGTATTTGTACTTCTTGATTATATAAGGCTGAGGTAAATGTTTAATTCATAAGTTAGCTAGCTTAATGCCATACAATACCATCCTGTTACAGCCATATCAATTTTGTTCATGGACTTCAAGTTTAACTATACTAGCACATGCAGTTATATATATTGAATAAAAAATTTATTTTTATACTGTCATTTGGCACAGCTGCTGGTTCACAAAGCATACATTTGCATTGTAAAGTATCCACTTTTATGTAATATAAATATGCTGTATTATTAATGATTCCTAATAAGGACAATTGTCTAAATATATCCATAATCAGTTATGCCTTGTTTACAGTAGCTTAATTATTTATTTTAATTTTGATGGCCTCCTGAAGCTTGTACTAATAATCTGTAGTAGACTTGTTTACTTGCATGTTTAACACCAAAAGGTCATGTATTCCATTACTCTTACAAGTATACATAAATGTAAACATTCATCATATCAGCAATTAATGGACTTATATGTAACAACAATTTAAGGTCACCAAAGTTTGCCAAAAAATTAAAATAAACCCTTATGTACAGAATAAGTTCAGTTTCATTTTTTGTTATGATTCAGCAAACTTTTACAATTAAACATTTATTACATCATCCACAGATTTGTGTTGAGATTCATATAACATGTTATGCTCAAAATTGGTATTTCTGTATTTTCAGGACTAAGTTTGTAAGGCATAGATCTAATGAACATTCTTGTCTTACTCTAATGGCAATCATTAGGGAACTTTTTTTTCTGGAAATAAGTGTTTTGGTCCAGCATGAGTTCTACAATTTCTGCTTTGAGGGTTAAATTAAAAATGAAATATGCAAGACTTAATGGGAGAAAAAAAAGAGTTCATTACTGGTTTGAAATGCAATTATGAGTACTGGAAATTGCTAAAATGTGCATCATTTTTTTCTAAAATAGCCCCATCGTCAGTACTGAAAGAACAAATTCCACAAAAATATTCAGCGATAATTCATATTTAACTAGTAGTGTTACTCTATATAAGAAAAACAAAATTAATTCTAATTAATACTGATGAATCATTGTAGTTGTCACCCAATTTATATGTAAACAAGTAGATATGATTGAGGTAGATAAAAACACCATCTATTATAGTAACATTGTGCTATAGAACTTTTGAAAAGTGTATAGAAGTAAGAACTGAATGCCTTACTTGTACATCTACAGAACACCTTGAAAAGTGAAATGATTGGATATGATATGTACAGTTGAACATGTACTTGTACTGTCTAAAGACAAATGAAAGTACAAACTGGTTATGGTTGGATAAGATCAAAAGAAACATAATACATCTCTATATTACTGATACAGGATGTACATAGTAAATATATATCAAGTATGTGTGTTTTAAAACTACATATATGTACATGTAACCATATTCATGTCCAGATAAAGTTATTTTAGGTATGCTAATAATAACATACCATTAAGAAAACCAAATATGTATAAGAAATACTATTTAAAATTAACCAATGAATATGTTAAATGAAGAAATTGTTGCCAAAAAACATTATTTTACTAGGTGTGGCAACTTGAGATGGAGGGCAGTGTAATTTACACTTATATGAGATACAGTATTTTAAGTTACTCAACAGTTTCATTTGAATCAATCTATTTATGTATCAGTATGTGTATTCACTAGCACAGACCTATATGCAATTAAAAAAATGAGAAAGTATATAATTACTTGTAAATGCAATGTACAGTTTAAGCTGACAGTAAATTCCAAAGAAAACACTTGAAGTCCCTATTATGTTGAATGTTCATTCTGGTTTTCAACAGTCTTGAATTATTGAGGATGCAGTCTACCTGAAATCTGCCCCCTATGACCAAGATTTGGTTTATGAGTGTATTTCTTATGTTTACTTTTAAACTATAAAGGATGACCATCAACCTTGTCAGGTTTATTGTTTAATAAACATCCTAATTTAAGCATATTTTCTGCCTGAGTTGAACATATCGATTGCCATTTCTAAGAATATCTAATAACCTATCGCAGATGGAACTGAAAAGCGACAAAAACTAAAATGCATATGTACATGAGTTTGATGTTGAAAAGGTGCATCCAGAATTGAATTCATCATTACAATACACATCTCAACACGTTATGTGGATCCATGAGGCGGTATCATAATAAAATGGATATAAACGCGAGTTACTATTTACATTACATCTGAACATTTAATTGAATTTTGAACATTTTGCCAGACAATCCAAAGAGTAATCCCAAACTTGTATGCACATTATTTTTTATAAAGGCACTGAAATTTTCTTGAATAAAAAATAAAAGTATTATGAAGACATAAATCAAATAATTCTAAAGAAAACATTAAAAGTAAAAAGGATATACATGTAAGGTTCACCATGTTCAAAATACTAACCCATGACATCAAGTACCAAATTACACTGCAAGGAAATACAAAACTTGATTTCATCAATCAAAGGATATGATGAGGTGTGGGGCAGGTTTTGTAATCTCTTGTAAACCTTCACTTAAGTAATCTATGATCAATTATGGAACAAACTTAATTCATTTAATAACAAATGCTGGACAGTAATCTAAGGTTGTGTTTTAAAAAGTATTATATAACATATATGGCATATACATTTTTTGCATTTAGCTGGTATTTTTCTGTGGTGATCCATGTAAAGAGATTAGATTGCAATCTTGTTTTTTGTCAGATCAAGTATGATTGTCAAGAGACAAAGAATGAAAACAAAGAAATCCAAAACTGTTTATACAATATGCAAGGATGCTCATTGATATATTAATGAATGGATTGATGTTGTCCCATTATTTATGCTTCTTAGCTTAGCATATATTTTTGCAATATTTCTCAAATGAATTTCAGCTTTTGCAGGTCAAGTTTTTATTCTTTGATGTTACAACATAAGAGACTGATGATAAAAAGAAATTGGGTTTTTTTAATTAACTTTGATGATCTTACAATATAGATGATCAGATGATCATCTTGTAAAACTATAATCCATGTAAATATATTTATTATGAAGAAAAAACTTGTAAATATTCCTATTAAAACAAAGTTATTAATTTGTATGTAAACACAACTCATTGTCTTGTTTGTATAAACAAACGACACAGGAACACTGGTACTAGTACTAGTGTGACCAAATGGTCACAGCACACCAACAACATCATCGCCAGTAGTAACCAACAACTAGGCTTCCTGAGAAGAAATTTAAAAACAGCCAATGTAAACATAAAAATCCAGGCATACCTTTCCCTAGTCAGACCAAAACTTGAATACTCATGCTCTGTCTGGGACCCTCATACTGCTGATCAAATTAATTAAATTGAGATGGTCCAGAGACGAGCAGCAAGGTATGCCTGCAACTGCTATCACAACACCAGCAGCGTAAACAACATGCTTACAACCCTACAATGGCCAACACTTCAGGAACGCAGACTAAAATACAGACTCACTATGTTCTACAAAATCATTCACCAACTAGTTGCAATACCATCATCTATCTTACTACCTACTGATCACAGAACACGCAAAAATCATGACTTCACATTTCGGCAAATAACAGTTCTAAAAGACAGCTATAAATTCTCTTTTTTTCCATACACAATCATCCAATGGAACTCACTACCCGCTAACGTTGTCAATGCCGCCACACTAGACGCCTTTAGAGTACAGCTGACACCAGCTGTTCTCTACACACTCAATTAAACCTCATACCCATTGTACATAGGTTTTATTTTGTAATTTTACACTTGTTCATTTCTTTCTAATTTGCAAATATATAAATTTTAGCCCAAGCCACGCTGGGTGCAAGTCAAATCGGCACTAAGTCAGATCGGCACCTTAAAAAAGAGTCAAATCGGCACCGGAAAGTAGTTAATTCGGCACCTATGTATAGTCAAATCGGCATTGGATTTCGGCACCTGTTAAATGATTTATACTTATTACAATGAAATTGTTTTAAATGCAAATTTTAATGAATTTAATACATGACATGTTGAAAATTATAATTTTAAATAAAATAATTACTAATTATTGATGTTGATTGGGGGATTCTTTGAAATTTAAAACTGTAATTAAGTTTGATAATGTATATATTACTGTTATAATAACATCGATGATTACATGGATTAGACGGTTAAATTCCTTTGAAAAAGTAACAAATTCATTTTTTGTTTGACAAATTATATGGTTTGTTGTTGTAATAAGGACTCTAAAAGTGTTTCATGATTGTTAACTAAATTATTTTAAAATTAAGATTAAAAGGCCCAAGCTGTTTAATAAGTGAGAAAAATGGAAAAAAAATATATGAATGAGATACTATCATTCCCACGATGTCAGACGACAGTTGCGTCAAGTGCAGTCAAATAGTTCGTCCAAGACAGGAAGCTCTGCAGTGTGAAATCTGTTCCAGGTGGATTATATTTAAATGTACAAGGTGAAGACTGCATGGTGTGTTTTCATGACATCTTTTCGAACAAATAATGACGTGGAAGGGTGGCTCAACAGGTTAAATGCACAGAAAGCCACCAGAGGACCAGTTCCATTTTATCACCTGATTTGTGAACTGTTTGCAGAAGCAGATGATATTCCCTTACAGCTACTACTTGTTGCAGAGGGAAAATTAAGACGCTATCAAAGAAAACAGACCCGTCAGGTTCAGCAAATGATTTTCAGTTTGTGGCAGCAATACAAGAACAACACCATCATTTAATATATAACTTTATCATTATGAACTGTTCTTTGATTTTATAGTGCTTGTTGCGTTTATGTGCTAGATTTTTAATGAAATAAAATAAACATTGTTATCTTTCAATCGTTTTTGTTTTTAACTTAACATATTATAATAAATTCAGAAAAAACATAGGTGCCAAATTGACTATATCAGGTGCCGAATTAACCATACTAAGTGCCGAATTGACAATACCAAGTGCCGATTTAACCAGGTGCCGTTTTGACCAAGTGCCGATCTGACTTGTATTCGCCACGCTGCGCAACAGTTTCGTTATTATCAGTTATTGATAGTGAACTGTATACCTAAAGAACAAAAGGAAAACTGTCAAAATAGAATATACGAATGCAATGTTTATTTTCGAAACTTTGTTTCGAACACGACACGCCGAAACATTGCATGTTTGAACAAGTTAACAATTAACATGTATAAAATAGCGAGCAACGAATGACATTTATCTGCTTAGTCAAATTTGAGACACTTTTGTTTAACTATCAAGGCTCGACTGAATATATTTTATTTTCCAAAATCTGATACCTACAATTTAGCTTCTGACTGTCAACTTTTTGATAACCTCGCTCAGTTTTTTTGCGGGCAAGCTTTTGAAATTGTCCCTATCTCAAGAATGTTTTTCAAAATGATTTCTTGTTAAAATATCAAACGTGCAAAAGATGAAGAAAACGATTCTAATATGAATACAAATCTGGTGTGGAATGTAAATAAGAAATGACAAAAAACTAAGTACGATTTACTATTGAATTTTAACAATATTTTTGTAAGAATAAAAACAATAGAAGACACAAATGAGTTTTCCTGAAATAATTAGTTAATTAGTCAAAACAGGTTACATGATTGACATGATTAAACTGTAAAACAAGAAAAGATATGGGTTAAACCCATATCCAGAGATGTTCGATTTATATGTTATAGGCGTATCCCATTTGGTTTAATAGTTTTTTTTAATTTGTTTTATTTTTAAAATTTCATCATATGCTGTAAAGGGATGCAAATATAGACGATGGTGAAAGGCAAAAAATAATCATCTTGATTATAATATCTCAAAGAACAAGATGGCGGCCGGGCAGGGCGTACTCAAAACTGCTCTGATAATATTTTTTGAATTTGGAATATGGAATTTGCATAAGATTTCATCAAATTTATAACAGGGACTTTTATTGTGGAATTGTAAGACCAGAAGATCTAGGCTTCTACGCTTGTTCTGTCATCGACAAGTTCAGCAAATTTGATTTTACCATCGATAAACTTTGCAAATCAGCCCTGAGTAATGTTCAACATGGCCGACCGTCAACAACTTTTAACGCTCATAGATATTTTAAGACCACCACAAAGTATTATTTGATTTTATATATTTTAATGAGCGGAGATGTTCACTGTAATCCCGGACCTATTAAACACCCTTGTACCATTTGTAATACCAGTGTGAGGAAAAATCAGAAAGCATTACAGTGCGACTTTTGCGACATATGGACTCATCTAAGGTGTACAGATATATCAGTTAAGGAATATATCAGATTGTCCAATTCTGATTACTGCTATTACTGTCATAGATGTATTGATCGTCTACCAATATTTTCTCCAAAAAGTGTAATTCTGGAAGTAATAAAATTGTTCTCTTTGAGGATAATAAAATTATTAACAATACACAAGAAGTTTCTAATATTTTTAACTCTTTCTTTTCTACTGTTGCAGACAACATTGGTGAAAATGTGGTATATGACTCTGAAACTCATCCAAGTGTTATAAAAATAAAAGATATAATTATTTCTGAGAACTATTTTGAATTTCATAATATTAAATCAGATACTGTGAAAAAATCATAGATAAACTAGATGTTAAAAAAGCCACAGGCTACGACGGCATACCTACCAAAGTAATCAAACACTGTAAACCAATTGTATCCAATCATCTGACAACTTTAGTAAACATATCCATAGATACTGGTATTTTTCCAGACGCCTTGAAAAAGGCCCAGGTTACCCCACTGTTTAAAAAAAATGATCCCTTAAACAAAACCAACTATCGACCAGTAAGCGTGTTACCCATTTTTTCTAAAATTTATGAAAAAGTAATAGAATGTCAATTATCAGATTTTTTGGATAATATATTTAACCCATATCTTTGTGCTTTTGGGCGTGGGCATGGCTGCCAGACCACACTACTCAGGTTATTAGAGGACTGGCATGAAGCTTTGGACAGAAACCAGTATATAGCTGCCATCTTAATGGATCTGTCCAAAGCTTTCGACTGCCTACCTCACTGTATTTTGTTGGATAAGCTGCTGGCTTACGGAGTGTCAACACAATCAGTTAGTCTTCTAAAATCGTATTTGTCAAACAGAAAACAACAAATAAAAGTCAATAATGTACTGAGTGGTTGGGCTGACATCCATAAAGGTGTCCCACAAGGATCTATACTCGGACCCCTACTATTTAATATTTTCCTGAACGACATTTTCTTTTTTGTCAAGAACAGCTCACTTTACAATTACGCGGATGATAACACACTATCATTTTGCAGTCCTGACTTTGATAAACTTATCTCCACTCTGGAAACAGACTCAAACAGGCTTATAGAGTGGTTTAAAATTAATAAAATGCAGGCCAATCCAGATAAATTTCAGGTTCTGGCAGTGGGTAAGAAAACAAATGAAAAGAAGCCAATTCTTCATATTCAAGACTTTGATCTTTCCTGTGAAAATACTGTAAGATTACTTGGTATTGATGTAGATTATCAACTTAACTTTGATATGCATATAAGTACAATCTGTAGGAAGGCTTCCCAGCAACTAAATATCCTTAAACGTTTGGGTTCATATTTAAACAGGTTAAGTAAACTTACTTTTTCCATACTTTAATTTTAAGTAATTTTAATTTTTGCCCTTTGGTATGGCATTTCTGTACAGAAAAGAATTCAAGAAAAATTGAAAAAGTGCAAGAAAGAGCACTCCGGTTTATTTATAATGACTTCAGTAGTTCCTATAATGAACTGTTATTAAAAGCTAACGTGCCTTCCTTACAGATTAGAAGAATGCGAACTATGGCTTTAGAAACCTTTAAAATTGTTAATAAGTTATCTCCCTCTTGTCTTCATAACCTTGTTAATTTAAAAAAACTCGAAATATTCTTTCAGATATAGCAATATTTTGGATGTCCCCATGGTAAAAACCACAAGGTATAGTAAAAAATCATTCAAATTTGCTGCTGCTATGCGTTGGAATAATCTTCCAGATCACTTCAGGACTGAAAACAGTTTCTCTCAATTTAAAAGTTTAATTCAGTCCTGGAGTGGTAAAGAATGTCGCTGCTCCATTTGCAAATAACCATATATGCTTTCTGAATTTAGACAATATCCTCCTTTTAATCAAATTCATCTGACTTTTGCCATTGCTTTTATATTTTAGTAAATGCTTTGTACTTTGTGTTGCTTTACATATCACATGTTAACATGTAAAAAATCATTTTAATTATGTACTATAATTTTTTATGCATGCCAGTGCTGATTTTACATATTACATATTATGTGCAAAGCAGTTTTACTACTTTTAATTCTATATCCTTTTTAGTTGTGCTTATACGTAAACCAGCTGATTTTATGTAATTTTATACTGTGAATGTATCTTGTAACTTGTGCTTAGTCCACATATCTTAACCTGCTTATTTTATGTCATAGTGCTTATAACCACTAACTTGCTTGTTTTATTCTGCTGATTGTATCTTAATTGCTGTTTGTATTGTTGTAATGTCTTATAATGTATTTGTTCGGTCAAAAGCTCTGTAGAGCTTATGTTATTTGTTAGTAATGTCATGCCGAATTCAAATAAAGTTTTCTTATCTTATCTTATCTTATCTTTGAGAAGAGTACTGTAATAAAAAAAGCAAGTTTTGGAAGGATAAATATATGTTTACCAATAAAAATACATTGACCATAGTCAAGTGGTTCTGTGGGGGAAAGTGTGAATGTAAGATCGGCAGTTATCGCGTCCTCGGAAAATCAAAGAAAACATACCGACAAGTTACATTTTTTATTGATTTAATTTTTTAAAATTGTTTCAAAAGATTTGCAATTAAATGTATTTCAAACGTCAAACTAGCATTCATGTGCATAAACATTGCTAAGAACTTTATAAAATTTGCAGAATTTAAAATATAAAAAAGTATTTAGAAGAAGAGTCTTATTTTGCAAAACAATTGATGAGATTATTAACTTCTACAATTATGTTCAACAATATAAACTATTGATGACCTCTATTCGAACGTAACTGAATTTTTTCCTGTTGTATTACATATATATATAATAATATATACATACAAACGTCTAAGTATTGTGAAACCATATATTATATCTATCCAGCGGATTTCTGAAACATCAGAAATACAGGGTTAATATCAAATATTTATATATACGTCTACAAACGCTAGTACACATGTACTATGTCTATGTCTAAGATTCACCCCGATTAATGAAGCTATATTTTTATAGCGGATTTGGCCGAGGGGTCTAGACCGCTGGACATAGTGCAGGCGAATTGGTGCCACAGTGTCACAACGGTGTGAGTTCGAATCCCGCTGAGGGAAAGCAAAAATTTGACAGTGTTAAAAATCTAATTCAAACAGTGTTGGGCTTAATTTGTAGACGTATATATATATACATTGCTTCGTTTAAATATCTTAACATCAAAATATTTAAATCTTGAATTAAATAAAAAATCTACATCTTTTGTGCTTTTTTATTATTGAGAACTTTCTTTTCCCTACTAATTTCTACCACATTTTTCACTGATTCAGACATCATTTTTTTTAAAATAACATGACTGTTTGAAAATCTAATTTTGCATATATAGTTTAGTTTCATCTCGCACAGCCAATAATACAATTGGTACAGAGAAAGTAACAAATAAACAAACAAAAAATCATAATCTAAATTAGCCATTTTAGCGGCTTATTATGCGAGTCTGATTGGTCTTTCATTTTTACCTTTCATCAAAGGTCAGTGTTGGGTACTAAATAATCAATTAGCAAATAAACAAGGCACATTTAATATACAATTACATCACAGAAATGTCTCTGCCCCCTCCCTAAAACCACCACTACCACACACGAATCGTTCACGATAGTTTGGGATTTCGAAACCGTCAATAAACAAAACCCAGTGAAATTAAATTTAATGTTCAAGATGACTAATTTTCTACGTAAAAGTTCCATTTTCTACCTTATAAATTATGAAGAATACAAGTCAAATCGCCCCACGGTAAAATCGCCCCGTCAAAAACGCCCCACTTTTTGCAAAATCGACCCCTGTAAAAACGCCCCCACCTGAAGCAAAATCGCCCCACTTGACAAAATCGCCCCCGTCAAAAACGCCCCCAATTTTTGCAAAATCGCCCACTCTGAATTCACCTCGTGTAAAAACGCCCCCACATTTATCAAAATCGTAACACTTACACAAATCGCTTATTAGGTCATAATTTCATTTTTCTGTGATCAAATGTTATGATCTCAGTGAAGATAAATGATAAATTTGTGCTCTTTCTTCGGTCTTGTTTGTTGGTTATGTATGTTTACAGTTTTTAATCGTTCTTCTTATTATATGAAAAGACGACAACAACAATTTCAACTTTTTTATTTTAGCAGATAACAAGATAACAATGTGTACAAACAACACATTATGCACTATTGTTTTTTAATTTGCACTATTTAAACAAGAGGTAAACACATAATTCTAATGTGACGTGCTTTAAAGGCTTTGAGGCCACAACGACAGTGCGTATTGGCTGACTGAAGACTTCTTGTTTATATTTTTATATGTGTTTATTAAGATTAACAAATTTTTTATTATTTAATCGTAATTACAAAAGAATAATTACTAAAATAGTTCATTAAGGTAATTATCATAATTGTATAATTTTTAACAAAATAACGACATAATCGATCATTAACAAAACATTTTCTAAATTAACTCCTTAAAGTAGAAAATATTTGAACTTGACAATTTTATACTATAGTAATTTTTAAAAGTGTTGAAGATGGGGCCGTTTTGTTGGGGGCGATTTTGTTAAGTGGGGCGATTTTGCATAAAGTGGGGGCGTTTTTGACGGGGATGATTTTGTTAAGTGGGGGCGATTTTACAGTTGGGGCGATTTTGCAAAAAGTGGGGGCGTTTTTGACGGGGGCGATTTTACCGTGGGGCGATTTGACCAGCTACCATTATGAAATAATCCAGAAATAAGTTTTCTGGATGAGTGGTCACAAGCGCGTTAAACAAAATCTAAAAATGCACTTTTATTGTCAAATTATCTAAGTAACTAATAAAAGAAACCGAAAAATTTACACTTTATCATGTTAAAATAAGAATGCATAAAAAAATAATCTAAGAAATACAATTGAAGCGATGAAATACATTATGTAATATAACATAACAAAATTTTAAATGCCTTTTTCTTATCAAATTAAATAACTAATTAATAAAAGAAACTCAAGTATATACATTTTATTATTTCAAGAATAGAATGCATTAATAAAAATCCTAGGCTTACCCTATAGATAGTAAAATAATCCAAAAATAAAAATTGAAGCGGATCTATTCATTCTACCGAGATACTGGTCAAGCGCGCATTAATATGCAATTATGTACATCTTTACTTCTTCTTATTAGATCGCACAAAAAAAAACGTATTTTAAAGCTTGAAGGATTTAACAAATACGAAAAACTGTAATTGAAATATTTTCTTTAATATTAAATTTGTCTTTTTATCACTTACAACATGAACTATATTGTAGAGTATGGTTTTTACCTTTTTGCTCAATTTACCCGAAAACAATTATTAACATGAACTATATTGTAGAGTATGGTTTTTACCTTTTTGCTCAATTTACCCGAAAACAATCGGTACATCGAAAGTGTAAAAACAACCCGAAAAGTGTAAAAACAACGTGGAATAGTGTAAAAACAACCATATCTGTGGTGAAAACAACTCAGAAATGATAGATATTACCATATATTATGATAATAATCCAATATTTGTGAAAAAATAATTACGCTTTATCCCACAGAATCGATTTTTGTAACCGCCCGATACGTCCTATATTAGGTCAAATAGCTAGGGGAGAGCACTCCAATTCATTGCAATAAAAGTACTAAAAGTGCTGTCAGTAAGAATTATATTGAAAATGGTAATACAGACAAATGATTTATTTTTGTTTTTATTTAATTTTTAATTTCAGAATGGACATTTCAACAAAGTTTCATCAATTTATAAAAAGAAAAACTGGTTATTATCACAAAAAGACAAAATAGAAGACTGCAGAGACATATTTCTTATTATCAAACAACTAATAAATGTTCAGTCTATGTACATTGAAAGAGTTGCAATTTTTTGTTTATGAATATATGCAAACAAAGAGCAATAAAATTTAATGACCTGTTGTCTTTGTTGGGATCTCTATGTATACTGTGTTATGAAATAAAAATGTTCTGGGATGTTACATCTAAACAAGGAACAATTGAAAAATCTGGAGATAATACATACTAGAACAAAAACACAAGACACAGTAGAGTGTGTCTCTAAACTGTTGACACTGGACATATTTTATCTTTAAGATTTCTGCCATAATTGTTGGCTTTACGTCTTCCCAAGACTGACTTGGCCGAATCATCTTGCCTAATGCTTTCGCCGTCTTGGCATCCTTCGCCTGTATTATTTCAGCAGTAGAGAACGTGAGAATGTTGTGCGACAGCAATGGGAAACCCCACAAATGGCAGGATCCCAACAACTGTCGTGGAAAGGTCTCGGTTCACTTTAATGGCTACCCTGGTGGTGCTGTCAGTAAGTTGACTACTGCAGTGGAAGCGGGCCTTTTTCTGCATTATTTGCCTGATGTGGTAATATGTCAGATAGGCGGCAACGACTGCAAGCAAATTATTTGACAGTAAAACGTTTGAGAATGAACTGGATCGCTTCATTGCAATATGCCACAAATGGAATGTTGCACTGATATTCATGTCAGTTCTCAAACGTTCGAAGCCGCGTCATTGTACGGCCGATGTATACAGTAAACGGCGAGACGAAGTAAATGAAATGTATAAGAGAAAAAGCTCTCAGTATAATTTTGTTTACTTTTTCAAACCTATTAATGTATACAGGCCGGACCATGAAGCGGCAGACGGTGTCCATTTTAATGAAACTGGATATCTTGCTTTTTTCGTTGCCTTGAGAAAGGCACTTAGTTGGTTTATTAATAAAATTAAAAAAACCAATTAAGAGCTAATTTCATAGCAACGCATTCATAAGGACGTCAATTTGCCGGCAGTGTAAAGAATAATTCAACATTTTACTTTTCGGTTATTTAAAGAGTGTATTTCCCACAAATTATGTATTAATTTTTCTTTTTTTATTTCAGGTTTTACATGGGATAATTTCAAAGCACTGCATTCATAAGATTGGCCGGCAGTGTAAAGAATAATTCAACATTTTACTTTTCGGTTATTTAAAGAGTGTATTTCCCACAAATTATGTATTAATTTTTCTTTTTTTATTTCAGGTTTTACATGGGATAATTTCAAAGCACTGCATTCATAAGATTGGCCGGCAGTGTAAAGAATAATTCAAAATTTTACTTTTCGGTTATTACAAATTCTCTAAACATTTTGGTGTAATATTTTTTTCTTTAATCATGATAATGAAACTTTTACTTTAGTGGTGAATAAGACAGCAAGCGGTGACACGAATTACCGGAATCCACCGTTTTTACCGCAATCCACCGGAATCCACTTTGATTTACCGGAATCCACTTCAAAAATTGTTATTCATATGATATTTAAGTGTTTAAGCACTTCAATTTGTTATTATTCATGGTTCTCACTGTTTGTCATAAAAAGTAAAGAGATATACGTTCAAATTAAGAAATTAAATCGAAGAAAGTCGCTCTATACAGGGACAGTCTATTAGTATAGACTGTCCCTGTTCTATACGAAGAGAACGGAGATAATCTATTTAAATACATTTATTTTATGTGACAATGACATAAATGGTCGTATGAGGACATACATAAATGAAGGAGATATTAATATTTACTAGCGTATATAATATTATATTCTAAAAATGAAAAATAAAGACGCTATCGATTAATTTGTCGGCACGTGCCAGAAGTTTGGCTACCAGTTGTTAATTGACACCCCGCAAGGCCCATAACAAGTGTTATCAACATAAACAATTACGATTAATGCAGCGAGAGTTAATTCTTGAATTAACACAATGATTGAGCTGTAATAAGTTGTAATTAAGGTTTTGATTACAATTAATTAATTGTTGAACACTGAGTAATTTATGTTTTATAATTACCAGACAATAGTTTGTATTAACCCACGACCGACAGAAAAAAAATTGTTTTTGCAAAACAATAAATGGTTACAGCGTTATTGTCAGTAAAAACGGCTTCTTTTGAAGAAAGTTACAACAAGAAACCATACAATTTTCTGAAATCAAGATTGTTTTAAATACCGTTAAAGAAAGTAATATAAGCTCGATTTTTTCAAATTATAACATATATCTCCACAGTCTCGTTCTGTCAAATAATAAAAGACGAGAAAGAACTAGACAATTGTGTTGATCTATGATAAACCAAAGGTAAAAAACAATGTCAGAGACAACTACAATTTCAATTAAAAAACAAAGGACCACAGATATATCCATATATTTTTAGCGGGTGACAGTATTTTTCCCGACAGTAAATTTTTTTTGACAGTACTTATATGTCACGGTGGCCTATGGAAGATTAACATTGTAAATGAAATTGAGGTATAATGATATAACTTGAAAAATAAAACAGCAGATTGATATAGTAAATTGCAAAAATGATCAGTAAGACAATGCATATCACTATGTTGGTCTAAATTGAATGACAATTTATGAAATATAAGTTTTCTCCTTTTAAATAAAAAATCATGAATTAATTTTAACCTAATCAAAATTTTACTCTAAATGTAAAACTATTAAATGCCGCCTGTAAAATAAAGTGTAGAATAATGTTAATCTTACATGATAGTGAACACAGTTTTCTAAAAGTTTAAAAATACAAGATTGTCCTATTGTTAAAGAATTTCTATTGTGTTTCTTATTCAAACTACACCGAGACAGTTAACAAGAGACCATAAAAACAACGATTAATTGTAGTTATGAACAGAGAAATGTTATGAGAAAGGAGCTAGGGGAGGGAGAAAGGAGCTGTAGGGAGGGAGAAAGGAGAAAGGTACCCCCTGTCCACCCCCTCATTCTTTACAAAATCGTCCAGGTCATTTAAGCATTTAAGAAGTGGGGATAGATTTACCCCTTGACAAACTCCAGAAGACAACAATCGAAAGTTGAACTATATGTTATTAATGATTTTTTTTAAAGTGTTATCAGAGAAGTTGTTTAATATATCGATTTCATAAAATTAGTAAGATAATCGTAATGTTGAAGATTTCAAGTGCGAATGTGGTTAATAATTGAATTCTTGGATCTATGTGATTCGGCTTGCATTTTACTCCATTTACTCTTGGAATTCAGAACAGCAGCTGATGTTGCGAAACCCATGAAAAGATTGTGCTTTCAGTTACACAAAAGTATGCAATTTATGTTTATGTATTAAGAAGACAAAGAATTGCGATTTAGATTTTGAGTGATATTTCAATGTTTTGTTCAATGTTTATTCTCTTTTTTTTCAAGGGCGAGACACGTAGTACGTTAGCGGACAACGAAAATTGACCCGAAACGTATGCAGGTATCTTAGTAGTTTTAAAATTGAAAAATAAGCATTTAACTAATTGTTACGCGAACTACGACGGATGTCCCGAGCCTTGTGCAGGATGTCTTAGAAGTTTTAAATTTGAACATTAAAACTTAACTAATTGTTACGCGGACTACGACGGATGTCCCGAGCCTTGTGCAGGATGTCTTAGTAGTTTTAAATTTGAACATTAAAATTTAACTAATTGTTACGCGGACTATAGGACGGATGTCCCGAGCCTTGTGCAGGATGTCTTAGTAGTTTAAATTTGAACAACAAAACTTAACTTATTGTTACGCGGACTAAGACGGATGTCCCGAGCCTTGTGCAGGATTTCTTAGTAGTTTAACTTAAAAAAAAACAAAAAACTAATACCTTGGTCTACTTCTTTGCAATATTATAAGCAATACCAAGCTAATAATAATAATAATAATAATAATAATAATAATAATAATAATAATAATAATAATAATAATAATAATAATAATAATAATAATAATAATAATAATTTGTACTTTTCTATAAATAAATTATAACTCATATAGTTAGAAAACAAACAGACTTAAATAAATAAATATATAAACACCCATGACCCTCCCCCACATGCTCATAGCCTTGACATGGTGTGGGGGCTCTTAATTATTTACAATTAAAATGTTATAGAAGATGAATATCATTTTGTTTTACAATGTCCATGCTATTCTGATTTAAGAAAACAGTATTTAAAGTCATATTATTATAAGAAACCATCTACATTTAAACTTGTTCAGTTACTGTCTACTGAAAATGTTAAAGATTTGCGTAATCTTTGTAAATTTATCTATCATGCATTTAATTTAAGGTCAGCTAAAATTGTTTGAAACGTATTAATTTCTCAGATGTAACAAATATTCATATATTGACACTTTTTAAATTGTACACTGCTTTATATTATATTTTGTATACTGATGAGCCTTGCTGCTTAAAGTAATAAAGAATTGAATTTCAGTTGTGTTGACTTAAAGGTCAATTAACAATTCATTGTAATTGTAACTAATTTTGTCTAATATGAGCTACTAACAAGGATGACATATTTAAAATATTTTAATAATAACAGAGACATATAATTACATGTAATACCAAGAATGCAAAGCTTTGAATGAAAATATATATATTTAAAGATATATATATATTTAAAAAATATCATTATAAAACTATAGACATTATTTTTATTTCACACATTAAATCATTTGTCTCTATTACCATTTTCAATATAATTCCTACTGACAGCACTTTTAGTACTTTTATTGCAATGAATTGGAGTGCTCTCCCCTAGCTGTTTGACCTAATATAGGACGTATCGGGCGGTTACAAAAATCGATTCTGTGGAATAAAGCGTAATTATTTTTTCACAAATATTGGATTATTATCATAATATATGGTAATATATATCATTTCTGAGTTGTTTTCACCACATATATGGTTGTTTTTACACTATTCCACGTTGTTTTTACACTTTTCGGGTTGTTTTTACACTTTCGATGTACTTTCGAAAACAATTATATCATTAAGAGATAATAAGAAGAGATCGAACATATGATAAGCCTTACTAAAAATGTTGGTATCGTGAGTGCCGAGAAGAAATTCGAGGCGGTTAAACAGACATGGGGGTCAATCAACGACTTATCACATGCACGGAGACGTATGTGTAACTGATAAATAACATGTTCGCCAAAGAAGAAAACCACGTTTTTCCGCAATGTTGTAGATATTTCGCTGACTTGCTTGCATATGTTAAAATATTAATTCTACAACATTTCGAAACATGTGTGGTCGCCATTTCAGGTATTGAAACGGTGAACAGTGATAGACAGTACACGTGATATTCCTGAAGGCGTTCTTTACAGTGCATTGGCGCTAGCTATGATATACCAAATTATGTGCTGGTTTCTTTTTCCGACGCAGTCGGTATTATATTCACTTTTTACCCTTTGACCTCATGACACTTCACCTCTCGTAATTCTGTTTCTTGATTGGTTAAAAACCAATTGGACGGGGGTTCGGAACAGGGTTGTAAATTGGACAGGGGCTCGGAACAGGGTGGTAATTTACCTTTCAAATTGTGTACTATTATTAGATTTTACCGTCTGTTTGTTTATAAATGGTTAAAAACCAATTGGACGGGGGTTCGGAACAGGGTTGTAAATTGGACAGGGGCTCGGAACAGGGTGGTAATTTACCTTTCAAATTGTGTACTATTATTAGATTTTACCGTCTGTTTGTTTATAAAATTATTTCATAGTGCAATTTAAGTATAAAGAACGATAGAGATGGGCTGCAGTTTGTCAAATTTTATATCAAACAACTTGTACAAAAATGTTAAATATTTTTTATTTGAAGTACAGCGCAAATTAAATGCAAATTAACACGCTGGATTTTAGCGGGTTTTTATGGAGGATAAAACAGACGAAGAGACGAAATTTTAATTAATTTCTAAATACAAATTAACAATCATTTTATATTCATTTTGATATTAAATTAAATGTATTATTGTTCTTGGGCGTCCGTCGTAGTACACACATAGATAGAGGGTTGTGGCTCTAATTGTAAAGTATACTTTGCTTATTCAGTAAATTTTAAACTATAAACATTTTATTAAAAAAATTTCTAATATTCAATTTGTTTACATTATTGTATAACTGCTTTGGTGCTCGCAGAAAAACTTCATTTCTATATCTTAGGCATTGGTTTTCAATACATAATAGCAATAAACTTTCTGGAATACATGTACATGTACAGCAAAGTACATGTAGTTGTATGTACATAATCAATTTTAGGTTAACTGTATGCTTGGTAAATCTGTTAATATCGAAAACACGTAAATAAAAGGGGGCACACATGTATAAATGAATAATTTCAAACTCGTTTCATCTGGGACTAGTGTTAATTTATAGGTTCATGATTTCATTCACGTTGTAATAATTGTCCGTCAGTACTTCCCCCAAAAATTTCCATCAAACATTTCTGGTCTATTGAAACGGGGAATTTGTATGACAATAAAGGCGATTCGTAGTTCAATGCATAACTCAATTTATATCTTTATTGCGTCGGTTATCTTTTTTTAAAGACAGTACTTGTTACAAATATGGAGCATACCAATCTCCATTAAACTTTATTGATTCTTATGTGAACAAGGCTTTTTTGTCCAATTTATTGCACAATTCAGATGTTTGTTCTTCGTACTAAAAATGAGGCCCTCAAAAATCTGCACACTGTTCCACTGACCTTTATTGGAACATATATACACTTGGCCATAAGTTAGACCACCAGGATTTTAGCAGAGGTGATTTTTAAAAACCAATATTTTTATCAATATATAACCATCCATTGTTCATTTCACGTTTCGTTTAAAATAATCGACTATTTTAAAGAAGTTTATGATTTTACTATTCAAAATGTATAGAAAAGACCAACAATATGTCGTTTATAAAAATATGCCATAAAACTGCAAAATCATAACTAAAAAAGTTTCAGTTTGAACCGCTGGTAATGTTACATACAGAGAGTTGGCAGGTTGAGGGTTATTGAGAAGTAAGAAGAAATCCTTTTAAACATTTATTCACAAGAAAAGAGTCGGTATCGTGTGTACCCACCATGCTTCCGGTGCAATTCTTGAACTCGTCTCCTCATGCTTTGGACAAGTCTCTGAAGTCTACGTTGAGGGACTTGCCGCCGATCCTGAATTAAAGTATCAAGCAATTCTTGTTTTGACATGGATGGTCACGTTCATTCACTCACCGTCCGCGATAGTCCCAAACTTGCTCTATCGGATTCATATCTAGAGACATGGCAGGCCATGGTAATGTCTCAATTGCCGCATTTGCAAGATAATCTTTGAAGATGCGTGCTCTGAAGTCTTGCGTTGTCGTTTATTAACACGGGTCTGTTTCCAAGTGGATGCGCATCAAAATGGGGCACAATACGGGGTCCAGAATCTGATCTCTGTATTTTAAAGCAGTTAGTGTGCCTTCTAATGGATTCAAGTCTAACATACAGTCATATGAGAAGCAGCCCCAAAACTGTCACTCTGCCACCACCAAAAGCATGTTCCCAGAACATGTGCAGGATATCAAAAGCTGTGTTGCGTTGACGCCATACCCGCACCCTACCATCAACTGGTTCAGAAGAAAACGACTTTCGTCGGACCAATGAATTCTTTTCCAAGAGAATATGGTCACGCGCCCACTGCAGCCGTGCATATGTCTTTGTGTAAGTGCTGGTTGCTTTATCGGTCTCCGTGCTCGAATTCTTCCGCAGTTTAGCCTTTTGTTTACTGTCCGTCTACTGATTCTAACATGGACATTCCATTGACTACGCAACCTGTTTGCAGTGGTAAAAGGTTGTTGTCTAGCAAGTCTTTGAAGTATAGTCTATCTTCTCTCTCTGTTGTCTTCTTCGGTCGCCCTGATCTTGCCATCTCTCTAAATCTGCTAGTTTTTGACGTATCATGTTGAAATGATTTCAAAACAGAATAAATTTTACCTGTTACGTACGTGCACATGATGAAATGAAAAAAGGCGCCAGGTTTTCAAAAGCTGAGGGAGTACTTTTAAATCCCTAATGTTATTGTATCGTGAATTGAGCGATTCAAAAATTTTAACTATAGATGCTACAAACCTAGCTTTTGTTGATAACATATGTACAAAGAACCAGAAACAATTATTTTTTTATATTTATTTGAAGGAAAAAAACATTGTGGTCCCTAACTTTGGCCAAGTGTAAATAACAAAGTTATCAACATCGGAGTTGTTAGTTCGAGCCTGACGTGTGCATGGTGAACACTTAACCTTAATTGATAAGAATTATCGCCCCCCCCCCCCCCCCCAGGACGGTCGAATTTTCACACTGGGCTTCATGCTCATAGAAACAGTGTTCCTTTAAATACTAGTAGCAGAACAAATGTCCTAAAAAGCGGCGAACAAATGTAATAAAACATTACAGAATCTTTTTATTGGAACGGCACATTTTGAACTGGTCACTTTAATAAGGTAAATTTACAATTCATATAAAATATATAGCATTGTCGGAAAATTAAATTAATATCTAGACAGATTCGAAGATCGGCAATGATTTTGTTTGTTTGCTTGTTGTAAACACGCCATGTATACTTTCATGAATTGTTCCGCTTTATCTGCGTCGTTTTTATTAGGGATGAACCCGGAAAAATCCGACCTTCGGTAGGAAAACTGACAATCCTTGTCAATTAAGGTTGTAGTCGAGCACACTCTTCCTAATTGTTGACAGCAATGTGGTTAATAGAAGATAGCTAACTACCTTAATCACTCGGCCACCTAGGCCCTTAAATCAGCAATGATCCAATATTTTTGCGTTACTAATACCCATGGAAATGCTTAGTGCGTATATGACCCTTAACTCGGCGCTATAGGGAAGAGAATGAATGATAAAATCCTTGTTAGTGTGATCGCGAGTGGATCCGCCGGACAGTTTTGACTGTCGGAAGAAATTATCGATAGCTTGAATACAAGGTGAGTGAAGCACTAGAAAACAGCGAAGCATCAAGTGCAGTTTGTTAGAGCAAGCTGCTCAAACAGACTTAACAGAAACATATATACAATCGATTATGCAGGATGATGACAATTAGAGGTGGTGGTGATGGTGGTTTATAAAGGGTTAGACGGTGAAATAGACCAGACTATGTAGGAACATTTGAAGATCGCCAGGGCATTGGTTTGAAGGGAAACATTAGGATGTCCAAGAAGCAGTTAAGACACTCGCGAAAAGGAGATGCAATACTAATTAATCCAGATTGAACAAAAGTCTTAAAGGGGTCGTCACGATTGAGAGAAACATTATAGTCACAAGATGAGATCGAAGTAAATAAAAGCGCAGATCATTGAACGGTGTTTTAGAAACAGTAAAAAAATTTAGGAAATATACTTAAAAGTGATCAATGGAACCAATAATAAAATCCTACGTCAGATCAACCCAGATTATCATCATGGAACCAACAAATGTAGATCTAGAGATGGCGTTTATGGAGCAAAAGATCAAAGACAGCTTTACTAAATATCATCAATAGGCATGATCAGATATCTCGAAATTCTCAATACGCAAAAAGGAAGTGTTCACAGCACAACGCCGACGTACAAAAAAAAGACAAGTAAAGCTTTCGATGGACAATTCTCTAAGTTCTTGAATCACAAGGAAATCTATCAGAAGTCGTCGCATTTGGCAAGTCAAAACAGGAAACAGACTCTAATCGCATTGAAATATATATAGACAAACTCGGAATATTGAATAAGGATGTCATAATTTGGAGAAGACCTGCAAGTATACCAGCAAAGCATTAAGTTACCAAATATATGTATAGATCTCTTTTTCTTGACTGGCGCTAACAAACAACATGTCTGCCAGTTAAACGCGTATCGCAACCTTTTCAATGATAGGTCACACAAAAAACAACTTCTGTCGTCGGCGTTTGCCTCATTTCACTAGACAAGACAAGATGAAAACATGGAACTAAAGCCATGTGACAGATGAAAATCAATATACCAGAGAAGTGGAAACTTAGTAAATTGCCCTAATTACATCTACGCAAACATTGAATGCTTTGTGCAGCATATGGACACATTTCAGCTCAATCCATCAGAAGCATATACAAAGCTCTATCATCCCCACGCATCGTCGGGCTTTTGCTATAAGGTAGATACCAATTCTGTAACCCCCCCCCCCCAAAAAAAAAAAAAAAAAAAACCAAACCAAAAAAAAACGATGTTGCGATGATCGCCATTGATGATTCCGGATCATGTTCACGTAAAGGCGAAGTGGGGGAATGAACATTAGTTGAATGCAGATGCGACAGATACTTCGCGAAAAACGGTACGTCAAACGGTTCAGACATTCGACTGAGAATGAAGACGGGGGGGGGGGGGGAGTTGACACAAGTTTGAATACAAGACATGTACAATGTTCGCAGTACTTGTATTTATAGGTACCGGGCAAGGTTACTGGAAAAATTCCCGGCTATAGACGTTTGTGCATGATGACCGAGCGCATTTATGCGGCGGCGATAACAATTACCATGTGTGAAATACAAAATTCGCAAGAAATCAACAGTTACACTGTAGTAATATGTGTATGCGACACTTCAATTTTGCTCAAAATTAAGGAAATAGCAAATGATGAAGCATGCAAACGCTTGTATGCGTTTTCTGACTTAAAATATGACTGAAGGGCTTTCAAGCATAATTTCAAGTCAGATATTAAAATCATGCAAACGTCTATTCCTTTTGCCACGAGGATACGATAATAACTGATTAAGTTAATGAATGTTATTAGGAATCGGTTTAATTGTTACTTGATCCTACTATTTGTTGTAGTCCATAACAGTAGTATGTGTTTAAAACTCGGGGAATCTGGATACATATACATATACTGTCTATTTATTTGTCAGAGTTTCTGAAAAGTACTGTGTAAGTTATGTTACATGTTAGTAGTCATCTTATACAATTAATTACTTTGATATAGGTCGCTATCAGGATTTATCAGCCAGAAAAAATGTATTATTCACCGAGCCGCTAGGGTAGGTGAATATACATTTTTGAGGACTGATCAATCCTGATAGCGACCGTATATCAAAGTCATTAATTGTTTTATTACATGAATAAAACCACCATCTCCCCTCGATCAGAAAAGCAGAGGATTCCTTTTCTACTGGAGCCCATGCTTACATTTTGTAATTGTAGTTTCCCTTAATATTTTGTATTTAATACTGCATTTTGGTATCAAATTGCTGGTAATCCTAAAATTCCAGTTTTAAATATTGAGAAGAATATAAATGAATCAACATTTCGCAGAGCCGACGTTTCTCCCATGTGTTGTCGTCACGCACGACGTACAATTAATACAATCGATTTGATTGGACAACGAATTTGTTAACACGGCTATTCTGATTGGCTAAAACATAAAAACCAGGTCGATATCGTATTCCGCTTGACTACTATGCAGCGGAATCGTGCAGCGTACAAACATTTTATGTAATTTTAGTACTGTTGCAATTTATCGTGACCCAAAAGTTGTTATTAGATTAATCAAAAACACGCGAAATTCCATTCATGTAATAATATTTAATATTTATTACAAAGGTAAAGGTCAGTATGCATATTATCAATCTTATTTTAAAATGGTTTATGAATGGTAACTTTGTATGGATTTCTTCTTAATTTTTGTCCCTACAGGCAAGCCTTAGATTTCTAATAATAACAAAAATGTACTAATATGGTGGAGGTCCAAATGATCACATGGGATGTTATCAAAACAATCTGTCAAACGTCAAATGTCTTTTCAGCAGGTTTTGACTGTCAATCTGTTTGCCTTGGCATCATAATAGATTTCTTAAAGTGCTGTGTATTTGTCTTTTATATTACTCATTGATGTATGTTAATTCTATTGATGTAGATGACAGAAATCTTGGATTTCTGATTAGCACAAACAGTTTAAAATTGTAAATGCACTAGGCTATGATCTGGCATATTATTGATTTAATCTGTCAACCAGTTTTTTTTCAAAAACTTAATTGTATGTTTTTAAGGTGTCATGCATTTACCATTGTGGCAGCCATCTTGAACCAATTTACAAATTTGTTAGAAATACTTGTATATTATCAAATAGGATCATTATCTAATTCAGAGACAAACTATATGTACATTTTTACATATAGGATCCTATCTCATAAAACATCTCAAATTTGAGGTTTCCTCAACATGTTCTCAACTAAAAAATTGACCAATCAGATTGCTTGAAAAATCAAATTTGAGAATCTCAATTTGAGAAGTTTTATGAAACCCAGGCCAAGACTATAATGATGTAGATATATAACCCAAAACAATGTGTACCTTATTCTTATAATAAAACGACTTTCTGCTAAGAACTTGGAAATTTTAAACTCTTCAAAGGCCATAAATTTTCAAGATTATCAATGAAAAGTCAGAATAAAACATAAAAGTATGACTTCAAAGAACATTCTGCATTTATGTTGGTAAATCTTCTATACTGAATCAGGACTTAGATCAGGCATGTTTATATAACAATAGAAAACAGACAACAATATTTTAATACAATACAAGAGTTACAGTAATAACAAGCAGCAACAGAATAGGAAATGCTAATGTACAGCAACCAATATCTGTTTTGTGTACTCATTATAATGGTTTGAAGACAATAATTAAAACAAATACATTATTCAGGAAGGCACTTTTTAAATTTAGAAACCACCCACTAAATTAGATTTCTCTTTCACATCTAGCACAGGGCAAAGAACTTGGAACCTCCTATCCACATTTAAAAAAACCTCCCTTGGTTAAAAAATGTTATATTGGAATGTACCTGAAGTCTAAAATTATGAATATAAAGCCAGGATTTTTTTTTCTGTTTTCTTTCTCTGAATCATTTTAAAGTACAAAAATTAGCCACCCCTGCCTTTGAAAAAGTTTAGGATTTCTAAACAAATTGTAGTGGCCATGTGTAATATCCTCCATAAATTGAACTGCAGAACAGTTTGTACCATTCAGCTGTTGGATCGCCTGTCACCTGAGTGCCTCCCCTTGACTTCACTTTTTTTATAAACCATATGTTTTGGTGGTGTTTGACCCAGCCAAGTTCTAACTTATTGTCCTGTTTGATGGCCACTTTTAGTGCTTTATTAAGCAACCTTTCTGACTGGCAAAAACGATTTTTCAAGGCTAAGAAATAAGCCTCCAAATGATAACATCTTGGTTTGAGAGATACAACACTCTTTACTGCTGTTGATAGTTTCTTCAGATCCTGTTAAAATAAGAAAATAAAAACAAGTATTTAGGAAAAAAAAAATTTCCGAAGACTGATTAACATCTGTCATAGTAAACTTTATTGAAAACATCTGTAAAACATCAGCAATTTTTAAATGATTTATTATTACAGTTTGTAGTAATATCAGTTAGAACTGCCTGTCATAAGTACCAGGCCTCAGTTTAACAAAAAATCATACATCTATGATTTAGTCTTGTTCTTTTATGTCAAAAGGACATGCTCTTTGCAGACAAGAAACCAGATCTAGATTACTTACAAAAGCTGGTTAGTCATCTTAGTTTATGGCAAAATGGAAGTCATGATGAGTAACCTCACTTTAACATGTAATTTTGACTGAAAGTCTTGATCTATCTCTAACAATATGTGCATAATGAGAGACAAGTATATACATAAGGTCTAGTTTGACGTAACAGTGTTTACACCAATATTACATACATTTTAAGTTATACTGATCCTTAACACTCTAAAAAATGTTTTATTATGATAAAATATAATATATAAATTCATACAAAAGAACATTCCAGAGTTTCAACTTACAGTAATGAAACTAGCAGACAATTGTGATGTAGTCCACAATTCAAAATTGTATTTTACCTTCTTAACAGCATCTTGTAATAGTTTCCATAATGGTTTTGGCTTTGTCCTTTTACTGACACACAATGACAGCAACATGATTTCAACCTTTCTTGCTAATATATATACTGAGAGAAATTTGTTATCCTCTGATTCATACATCTCCCAGTGATCAAACCAGATTTGTGCACTAGACCACTGGTCATGTCTACAGTACCTACAGTCCAAACAAAATCTACAGTTTTTCTGGTGTCTTAGTATTTAAGCGTTGTAAAATGGTCATGAGATAGTTCTGTATAAGGAAAATGAAATGCTATCTTGGAGCAACTGCTGAAAGTGGCATTACAACTTCAATTAATTAATCAAATCAATCCAAGTCTACCTTAATTACTTAGAAAGTGCCATCTGCACAGCTGGAAAATATGTTGCCCAGTAAGTAGTAAAAGTACCATTCCCAGTAAAAGACAGACTTCTTCTTGATCTATGCAATTAATTTTTTAAAGCAAAGGCATCTGTATTTGATCAATGAAATATCCAAGTTAGGTCATCGTCACATTTTAAAAAAATATCAGTTAAAATATGGGCATGCTTTACTTGATGCACATTATTAATTCTACACATAAAGGTAAATTAAGAGTAGCAGAAACTAAATATGTTTTTTGTATTCATTTCTACAGAAAGTTTTAAAAAAAATATGGTAGAAGCTAGAGTGATAGACAGAAGTAGAGAATAATTATTCAAATTTAACAGTGAACTAAGACACACTGTCAGAAAAGTTACAACTAATTTTTACAAAACAAATCTTAATTATTGGCAAGTAGCATTGTAGGCAGCAAGTTATTGAATTTCCTGATGGTGATATACAAGCATTATAATGGGACGATTAAAAATATAACGGTATATGTGATATTTCTGTACCAGAACATTTTCTGATGCACAATGTATATCCTTATACTTAGAGGGACCATTTCTCATGATTGCACAACTTAATATTACTCACATTTACCAACAGAAACATGCAGATTGTGCAGACTCTTACTAAAAATTCTATTTGTTGTCCTTTAAAAGATTAAATCAATGATATAAAAAACAGGCCAACATCTTACCACAATGCAACAGACATGGATAGCATATATCTTGGCAGCAGCTCATTACTAACAGCATCCGGTTTGCTCAGCAGCTTACAGGCATAATCCACTGTGTCATCAAAAGATTCTTGAGACACATCTGTAAGGGTAGATTAAAGTAAAGTTATGATGTTGACTTTGAATTTAAACCATCTGAGGATGAAAACGGGTCTTTTATTGTTAAATTCACTTAGAAAATGTGTCTTGGTGGCACAGATGTCCCACTTGGCACATATTGGTAAACATGACCTATTATTCCAAGGTCACTCAAATTTGACCCAGCACTACAGAATTTTGTCAGTGAGGAGATCTCATAATGTTTTAACTGTGTACCAAGTTTCATTTGGATGTGCACTCATCTTCATAAAAATAGGCTTCAAGGTAAAAATAAACCCAAGGAGGGATCGATGACTGAATAAATGGAGCAACAAACCAACAGAAAATCTATATGTCAACAACTTCCATTATAAAAACCACTAATTGTTTAGCTAATCAAAACTAATAGACATCCTTCTTTTCCTACCTTGGGTCATGTAACCAGATTCAAGAAGACAGGATGAATCTTTAAGGAGATAATTTCCTAAGAACTAATCAATGATGCCTTCTAGGCATTTGTCTGATTTTATATTGTAATTTAAATTTCTTGCAAGTCAGCCAAAAACAAAATTTGCATACAACATTTTAAAATAAAAACAGGTTTATTAGTAAGTAAATAATACCTACTCCAAAAATGCAATATCTCCATGTTGATGGAATAGTACCAGGACAGAGAGACAGTGTGAAACTTCTGTGCATTATAGGACTTCATCCTTTCTATGACGTGCATACATTCTTTCTTCCTTTAAAATAAAACATCTGCATAGCTTATAAGTGGGTATAACCCTTGTTTTTTGGTGACATGAATCTGGCTTTATTTTGTTGATAAATAAGGGTAAACGTGTATCAAGGGTCTGTATACAGAATTCATAGAAGGTCAAAAACAGTGGCAAGGACCAATAACAGTGAGTAACTAGTAATATCCTTTGATAAGAGGGATGGCAAAACACGAAAGCTTAACCATCAATAAATCTATACAAGTGTGGACACAGAAAAATGTCTCGCCTGAATTCCGCATCAGTAACGAAAATAAATTTCGTCATAAGCATTACATAAATAGCATTAATTATGAGCAGCGGCCTGTATACCAAATATTGTCATCATACTATGCATAGTTACAGAGGAACTTTCCTAATACAAAAACTTTAACATAGTCGCTGAACCGTGAAATTGAGGTCAAGGTCAGGTGACACCTACCAGACAATCATGTACTATTCATCAGCAACCTATATACCAAATATTGTCATCCTACCATGCATAGTTACAGAGAAACTGCAGTAACACAAAAACTTAAACATAGTCGCTGGACCGTGAAATTGTGGTTAAGGACAGGTGACACCTTCCAGACAGTCAAGTACTAGTCATCAGCAACTTATATACCAAATATTGTAATCCTACCATGCGTGGTTATAGAGGAACTGTCGTAACCCAAAAACAATAACGTAGTCACTGGACCATGAAATTGAGGTCAAGGTCAGGTGACACCTACCAGACAGTCATGTACTAGTCATCAGCAACCCATATACCAAATATTGTCATCCTACCATGCGTGGTAACAGAGGAACTGCCGTAACCCAAAAACTTTAATGTAGTCACTGGACCGTGAAATTGAGGTCAAGGTCAGGTGACACCTACCAGACAGTCATGTACTAGTCATCAGCAACCTATATACCAAATATTGTCATCCAACCATGCGTGGTAACAGAGGAACTGTCGTAACCCAAAAACTTTAACCTAGTTGCTGGACCATGAAATTGAGGTCAAGGTCAGGTGACAGATGACTGACTGGCAAGTACTCATCATAAGCTACCAATGTACCAAATTTGATGGACCTAGGGCTTCGGCTTACAAATATATGAAGCAAGAAGTCAAGTGTTTACGCCGCCGTAGGATTCCCATACATATGTCTTGCCTCCAGCGACTTTCGTCGCAGGCGAGACAAAAACTATGATGGAAGTATTGCACTGGTTTATTGTATGAAAAAATAACCCCGTAAGATTTAGATATGAGAAATTCTTTACAGAAAGAAAAAGTGACATATATACTTACCAGAAAATGACAAAGTGACATACTTATCAGAAAATAACAAAGTGACATACTTATCAGAAAATGACAAAGTGACATACTTATCAGAAAATGACAAAGTGACATACTTATCAGAAAATAACAAAGTGACATACTTATCAGAAAATAACAAAGTGACATACTTATCAGAAACTAACAAAGTTACATACTTATCAGAAAATAACAAAGTGACATACTTATCAGAAACCCGTCCTGAATATAGCTGAAATACTGCTCGCTGGACGTAAAGCAGACATCCAATCAATCAATCAATACTTATCAGAAACTAACAAAGTGACATACTTATCAGAAAATAACAAAGTGTGACATACTTATAAGAAAATAACAAAGTGACATACTTGTCAGAAAATAACAAAGTGTGACATACTTATCAGAAAATAACAAAGTAACAGCTAACAGAGCATAAAGACATGGATCTATAACTGTTTGTTTCATACTGTCTCCAATCTCTATAACTGCTGTACCTGAAAGAATTAAAGAAGTAAGGGAATCATACACATTTCTGTAAATTTGATTTTAGTTTTAGACAGGGAACTATCCAATACAACAACAGACAACAATGCCTTTATTTAAAATCATATAATTATGATCTGTAATGATTTTGATGAGGACATATAGTGATAACTGAGTAACCCTGTCAAAGGTATGCTTTTGCATGTCAAACAAATAACTAGTTAGTTAATTAGCTAATTTCCAGATACATGCAGTTTTGAGAAATAAAAAAACACAACAGTTATTACTCTTAACATTTATGACTGACTCTTCATTCATTGATACTAGCACAATTTTTGGTTTTTATTAACAAGACTGAAACTTTCTATTATAGGATTAAACACTTGGTTTTAGGAAATTATCAATGTGTAAACTCCGGCGACTCACTCACAAACTAAATAAAGTCCGAAGGACTTTATGGCAAGTTTGTGAGGGAGTCGCCGGAGTTTACACATTGATAATTTCCTAAAACACAGTGTTTAATCCTAATAATTCTGTGAAATAATCGTTGCGATTTTTAAGACATTAAAAACAGTTACAGAAACCCATCTAGACCTCAAAACGTACCTAGGCCGGAAAGCGTAGGGATATGCAAAACATAGTACCAAAGGAATCACGGTTATGTAGATATTTATAGGAAAAAAAAAACGAAATGAAACACTAAATTGTATTTATATTATATTTTATTTGAAATCTCAATCGATTTAATTGGAAATCATTGGGGCAGAGAAAACATTGTTCCCCTCTCCCTGACGATAAGCTAGGAGGACGCCATCTTGTTTACATTGGATACTGAAAATAGTCCACTCAGAGGAAATATCGATATATAAATTATCTGAGAAGATGCCATTTAAGTGGTTTTATCCAATCAAAGCACTTAATTTAAATAAATTACAGCATGAATAGAATTATTTAGCTATAAAATCCAGTTATCTTCTATAATCTTGTTTTTTCTGTAACAATTGTTACCAACATATAGCACAAATCTCCCAAAAGACTATAAAGCTTAAGAATTAAGATTTACTACTACCTGTCAAAGTATAAATTCAATACTGTAAGAAAGCAATTCATAACAGAGTAGTTAGCCTTGCAGTTTTGGACTACCCAAGCATCAATAAACCTTACTGCTAATTTTCACTGCAAGACTCAGACCTACATTTCCTCTTCATATTCACAAAAAACACAGATATTTATCGATGACATTGTCAGTTTTCCAGTCAAATTTGTACGCATGTATAACTATATAACTCCTTATTCACAGAAATACCTGAAGAAATAGCCCTGTTGATTTCACCTTTCTGTAAGCTGGTAAGACAAATATCACCACATATATCTGCCATAATAACGAAATCATCCATCTGTAATTCTTCATTTCTTGCCACACAACTGCAAAAAAAAATTGAGAGAATTATATAACTTTCTCACAAAACAATAAACATAAAAAATCATTATTTTGTACAAAACACTCTAAAAATGACTAACTTACTTCTATGGCATGCTTAAGCTATATTGTACCTCAGTGCAAATCAAATCAACGCAAAATTATATAAAGTGGTGGCTTGTGTTATCAAAACAGATTGTCAGGAAAGGTAAATTTCTTACTAATATGATGTTTTATTCATTGAGAGTACATAAAGATGTGCAGTAAAATGTTAAAATGGTGGTGCTTATATATGGAAACAAAAACATTTATTTTCCATACAACAAAATAAATATCCCAATTTTCTTGGCCTTACCATGCAAGGAATTCCTTCTCCAGTTTATCTTTCATATGAAGGTGGTTATGCTTTCCACAATATTCAAGCATCACTTGGTAAGCTTTAATTGTCTAAAGTATTACAACAAAAGCAGAATTTACTAAAAAATTGATAATTTGTATTTAATGTTCAATGTGTACTCAAACATTAATTAGAATAAAATCAGTTTACTTGAGTGTAATCAAATGTTTTATTCTTGAATGTTCTTTATATGTGGCTTGTATTATGTACCCAAGATTTGACACATTCAGGAGGCTGAATTATTGGAAAACGCTAACTTGGAATGTTTATGTTAACCCATAAATTAATTCATTATAATACAATTGTTTCATAGTCCCTCTGACTTTCATGCTTCCTGGAGTTTCACTGTAATTTGGTGTGACTGTACAATGTATGCATACATATGAGACTTTTCACAAAACTTCATTATGAAATTCAGTGGCAGAGTGGTTAAGTTAGTCATCTATTAATAATCACATGTCTGTTAACCCTGAAATTGCAGGTTTTAGCATCACTGTGAACCTTAATTGATAAAGTTCTTTCCAGTCAAAGGTTGGGTGTTTTCATTGAGAACTATGGTTTCTTCCCCTAATCAAAATTGGATGTGATCATAATAGCTGAAAGCACACTTAAATCTCATTAAAACACTCAAACAAACAAATCCTCATGAAATTATGGATTAGTTCCTACAAAAACTCATTGCCATTATGTACTCCTTTTACAAATGTGATTAAACAGTTGGAATGGAACGCTGAATTTTGTATCTTGATTTAATAAATAAAAATATCTATGTTGTTTTTCCTAATGGATTCCAATGTTAAAACTACCAACGTATGAGAGAGTAGTCATACATGTATATTCAAACAGGAATAAAACATAGTAAGAAAAAAACTGATAAAGGTAAGGACAATTTTGTTTCTCTGACCTGATGTAGATTGCTTGGCCTTCCTGTAACTTTTATCATTTGTCTCAGTGTATTGACCGACATGTTTAATTCGTCATGGTTCTCTTTCTGGAATTCATACAGTTCTGCCAGACAATATCCTTGTTCAACAGTTCTGTCAGTTGCTGGTCTGAAATACAAAGAAATTCTAATAAATGTATTATACTGAAATAATACTTTCATCAAATGAACTGTTGTCCATTTAGAGTAGAACATTTTGCTTATACTTCTATATAATGTCTAGATATCTTTCTGCTGTTTTATACTGAATTAATGGTTATCTTATATCATGAAGATATGAGAAATCTATCTCAACAAGTTATCATCAAATTTCCCGGCTTTCAACTAATAGAACTTTCAATAAAATTATGCCAAAATATACCTATGATAAAAAAGGACCGATATGTACATACTTCCTAACTTTATTAGAATGTCGAAGCATCCTCAGGTAAATCCAGTTGTACCAAAATTGACTGTATGTGTTGCAAAAACCTTCAGGCTCAGAAAAATTGAGTAATTTTGCAGCATGTCTTGTATACAAATGTGCTTCTTCTTTATCTCCAGCAATAGTTAAAGCCTAAAAAACACTTGAAACAGTTTAAATTACAAACTTCCAAAAGTTCAAATCTGTTTAAAAAAATATTGCTGAACAAAGATGTTTGAATAAAATATGTATTTGAACTAATGCAACCACAATCATTGTTTTTACAATCACAAATTGTTATTTACTGAAAAGTTTAGACTCTGCTATACAAGTGACTGAAGTGCACATAAATGAAAGATAAGACCAGTAGTTTGTTTGAGCTTCTGGTGCTATGTTCTCAGGTAAAGTCAAAGAGCTTTGTAAAGAGTTTTTAACCAGGTAGAATGTTTTATTTACATTTCAATATGTTTGTGTCCTAAAGTTCACCTACTGCATGTAATGGCTTAGGATTGATGGTTAATATACTCAAAGAAACAAAACCAAATTATCACAGACAACTAATGGGACCCGCTGTTTTATTTCACTTGTAACAAATTTTACTTCATAAAAAATGCTCATTTTAAAATGAAATTAGGATATTAGCTGCCAGACCTTGTCTGCAGGGGAAACCTGTCTTCCATAGAAGTTTCACATCTGTTTAATATTACATGAGAATTATCAAACCTTTCCAGTGAGTCTTGCTAATTTGGCATACAAAACATTTAAACTTTCATCATTTTCATCTCTATATTTCTCTTCTATCATCTGGTTGATAACATCCTCAGCTTCCTGTAACTTCTGCATTGCCTGTGTGTAAAATGTAGAGGAATTAATTGGCAGACAATAAAAATAATTAAAAACTGATTTCTTCACAACACCAATGAGAATATATTTCATTTAATTTATATAAAGACAAACTGTAAATTCATAACTGTTTGCAATATTTTTATAATTGCTGAATGAAATAGATCAATGACAATAATCAAGCTTAAGTAAGCTTTTGTTTCCATTGACGAAGTGTGTTTGATTGATCTCCACTTCAATACAGTAGAGGCTGAGACTAGTATAACCAACGGGATGTGACACTAGCTAGTCTTTAGTGTAGTATATACAAAAACCTGACTAGAAACAAGACCTGAACGAGATGAAATGAGAATGTAGAAATGACACTGTATAACACAATACATTATCAATTATTTATTTAAACTTCATGCAATTATGCTTTTAAAGTAAATACATTTTAAATTTTAAAAATTTTAGAGACTTATTTACCGAATTTTATTATCATGACTATGTTTGACCTTTATAAATATAAAAATCAATGTTAATCACAAGCAATTTTAGTGGTCACCATTTCATACTTAAAAAAAAAAAATTATATTCTTGAAATGCAAAAAAAAAATTTAAAAGGTATAGACCAACCAACTCATAGTTTTGAGGCATTTCATCAGATATTATTTTTGTTGTGAATCTCTTAGATTTAAGATTGTTGACACTTTTCTGGAAGTACAGTCAAACCTGTCTTAGCGACCCCCTCGATATAACGAATTCCTGTTTTATGCGACCGTATTTATTCCTCCAGAGCATTTTCCAATTCATTTTACCTTTATATATAATGACTCCCTGCATTACTAACAACCGTGTTTTCCGTTCGTTTTGACCTGTTAAAATCATTAAGCAATAAATAAACCGTGTCTGACGAAAAGAAGATTCATAGACCATTGGCATTGTTGTCAAATATCAAGCTTCTTCGAAACGGAAAACTAAAGTTTGAAGCGATCATAAACTGTTTTATTATCTTAGGAGCGTAGTTCAGATTGCCCTGTAAAATTTGAATAGTCGTCAATGTCGTTATTCGATTTTGTTGCTATTCAGGTTGGAAATGGTGATGTTTCTCATAATGTAGTGTTTATTGTAAAATTACGCCATTTTGTTTTACAAAGGGAAATAATCAATACGAAACCGGTGTACCCTGGTTCTAAATCGACTTGCACTTTCTACATAGAGCGTATTGTTAAAACACAAGAAAACCATTAAAACCGGTACAAAGAAAAATACAACAACTAAATAGGGGAATAAAGTTGACCTGCGTTAATACAATCGGAAACCAAAACGCTCATTATTGTTGTATATTGTGTACTTGCGTTATATACATAAAAATAAATGTCATATTTGAGTGTTTACTTAATAAAAAAAACAATACAGGTCTACAATTCACTCTTTCACAAGCTGACAACATGACTGTATTGATTGGTATGCAAACATCATTACCTGTGTATAAAGACCCCCTGTCTTATGTGACCTTTTTTACAATTTCCCTTCAAAGTTCGCTTAAGACAGGTTTGACTATAGGTGCAAATTTTTAAACAATCCCTTTAAATGAAAATGGTCTTCACAATGTTCCTTTTTATGTCATATTCTGAAAGAAGAATGTTTTTAAAAACTAAAGAAATATGTCCGACTTGAGAATACAATGTTTACATTACATCTATATCCTATTATGTATTTCCAGCCCCTATTGTACAAAATGTCATGTTTTATATTTTTAAGTACCCTAGCTGAACTTCAATTTATGCTAAAGACATATGACAAATTGTTTTAACAGTATATAGATTTCTATTGGAATCATTTAATGAGACAACAATCCACATTTTTGTTTTAGATCAACAACACAGATTAACAAAATGAAACATGTATTCTATTTGATGTAGATTATCTGCAGATGACAAACATTTCATGAAAACCTGATAACTGCAAAGTAAAAACTCATAATATTGAATACATTGCTATATATTTATTTTTTTGCTATATATAAGCAAAAAAGATTGCATTTCCCCAATGTTAAACAAGTCCTGTAAGTTTTATTTCAATAGGTTAACCAGTTTCAAAGAGGAAGCATTTTAAAACTTTTTTTACATAGGGTCCTTCATTAAACTAAGTCTTGTGGTGGCAGTCATTTTGAATTTACAATTGACATGAAAAATATAAAAGAGGACCACCCCATTAATGAAGGTAAAAAGTTTTGTTTTAATTGGTTCACCTGTTCCAGGGAAGAAGCTTTTTAAAACTTTTTCCCTTAAGGTCCTCTGTTAAACTAAGTCCTGCAGTGGCAGACATTTTAAATTTCAGATTGGCATAATAATCATAAACGTGATAGACAACCATTCAATTTATGTTAGTATTAGGTTTTGTTTCAATTAGTTAAATGGTTTCAGAGAAAATCCTTTTTAAACATTTTCCCATAGGGTCCGAAGTCACATTAACTTCTGCAGTGGTAGCCATTTTGGTTTTCCAATCAGAAATAAAAACACCTTACTTTGTAAAGGACCATCCAAAAAACACGGACTAAGTTTGATTTCAATTGGCCAGGAATTTCAGAGAAGATTGAAACAAAAGTTTACAGAGGATGATGCTCAATACAACAATGACAATGTAAAGTGATGACAATAGCTCACATGATCCTTTGGGTCAGGTGAGCTGAAAACTCCTATTTTTAAAGAGGTCTTTATACAAACTGTATTAACAGTTGCATGTTATAATTTCTAAATTTACAGTTTATCCATTATAAATATAAATTCTTTATTGGCAAATAAGATAATACATGTACTAACATCAGATGCTTTTTTCATCACAATAAAGGCAGCAGCCTCCTCCACCATGACATCTATAATCTTCATGTAGTCCTTTGTGGCCTTCCTGTGATGATGAATCTGTGAGTAAAGAGGTATTAAACACTCACAGGCCTGTTCTGTTGTTCTATCTGACTTCAGGGATTGTAATAAGGTAGGTAAAATCCCACTTATATCCCTGAAAAAAAGAGATTTTTTACAATATTAATGAAAAATATTTTATGCAAACTTCAATTTTAATAGGCTTGACATTGTGCATATGTCATATGGATTAATTTTGTTTCTTTTTTTAATCTGCAAAAGAAGCAACAACCTTATGTCATTATATAAAGGCCTGATATTGATTTATCAGTTATACTGTTTGTGTGTTTTTCATGTCTACAATTGTCTATTTAATTAACTAATGTAAAGAATTATCTGTATGTTGCAGTTATTTTTGTACCTCCCAAGTTACTTCAACCCACCAAATTTTAAAATGTAGAGGACAAGGTGCATTCATTATTGGTTGTCTTTAACATAAATGTTCACATTCCTAGTTAACAGGGTATTACGCTTGATACTGCATATTTAATAAATCATAAAATATTATAGAATAAAATTACACAAGACCAATGAAAATTATTGCAATATGGCATAACTAATTCAGAATAATAAGAATAGTGTTGACATGTTTTATTCAATAGCTAAATCTGTGGTCTAGTTGTCATTATGATAGCAGGCAATTTTTTATAACCTTAACTGTTTTGCCAGTCAAAAATCAGTGCATGCCTATCTGATAGTGCTTAAGCTGTAATTTTTCTTGATGCACTAAAACATAATAAGTTGTATTTAGTATAATTAGTTTTGTATATATTTATCAGCTGAAGAATAGCTTAGGGCTTTTCCAGGAAAAAATGTACAGGGGGGTCGGAACGCAGGTTTTTTTTCCTTGGTAGGGTGGGGGTTGTTGAGGGTATTTCTATGTTGGTGGGTGTAGGAACATTAAAATAATCGCAGTTGTCCGTGTGTTTCTGTTTCTATTTCGCCAAATGCGGTGCTTTCAGCGAAGTCTGCACGATTTTTGACTGACGATTTTGTCGGAATGAATGCAAGGGAAATAACCGATCATCATAAACTTTTGAATGGTTTACGCCCGAAAGTTCCGAATGGGACTGGTTGCTGATTTTCTATATTGCTCTGCTCTCTCATTAACCAGATGTTGTAAAAGCCCTAGTATACCGAAAATGCAACCACATAGCAGACGAAGCAAAAATGAACATTGAAGAATTGAGTGTTGACGACGTTTGCAGTTGGTTAAATACCAACGGCCTATCACAATATTCAGATAAATTTATTAGGGTAACTTTATTATTGTATATTTAATCCTATCTGTGGTTTTAGGATTTGAATATAATCAAATAATCATATTGATATATCAATTTTATTTTATAGGTGTGGGGTACTTTCCATAAAAACATTTTCTAGGTTGTG
Organism: Limnoperna fortunei; assembly: GCA_944474755.1. NCBI lineage: Eukaryota > Metazoa > Mollusca > Bivalvia > Mytilida > Modiolidae > Limnoperna > Limnoperna fortunei. The sequence goes on from OX104113.1 coordinate 64,078,492, forward strand.
CCTCTAAAAAAATTAACATTTTAGTGGTGGTACCCCATTTTTTGAGCTGAGTTCCAACACCCTTGTACATTTTTTTCTGGAATAGCCCTTATGTTCAAATTAGTTTGAAAAATGTTTATTTCAGAGGGGTCAATTTTGGGTCCACAATTATTGTAAAATCAAATTCTTAGGTTCATAATAAGGCATTTGTTATAGGTCTGTAGTTAATGTTGAGACAAGCCATGACTTTAAAACGTAACAGGCAATTTTGAGTTTTACAATCATTACAGCCGAAAATGCATTGGCACACAAATAGCCCTAAATGTGATGTCCTCAGATGTTCACATGCAACATACAAATCAAATGGAAGTAAAGCAAGATCTGACTAATCAGACTGCCTACATATGATAAATGAAAAAAATAGCAATAACAAAGCATACTGCATCTGAATGCCTTTTCTCCGTCCTCTGACCCTAAGGTAAGATTCAGCATTCGCCATGGCTATATCTTCCACTCTGTTAGAACTCCTCCTTCTACTATGGTTCCTGTCTGTTAAAAACATGATATGTATTAAAAAGTAATCCAACAACACCAAAACTATTTCAAAATAAAACAGTATCTGGATTCCTTTCCTTTCCAAATTATTGCAGATTTTGTGCATACTTTCTAAATAAATAATTTGTATCTTCAAAATATATATATTTGACAAATATTTTCAATAAAAGTAGATTTACTTATAAAGCAGGCACAAAAAATAACATACTTCTCTCAAAGTCATTAACTTTTGGTGGAGGTCGCTCAAGGGTATAATAAGGAATTCCTTTCCGAATCGCATCAGCCTTTTTCTCTAAATATTCTGCAGCACTGACATGAAGGGACTTCCTCTGACTCTCCATTAATATCTGGTAGCATGTTTCCATTAAATTCAAGTTAGTAAACTTCATCAAATGACAAAGACCCTTATCTATATATTCAATCTCGCTAGGACAACAACAGTCCCCCACAAAACCCTCTTCTGCCTTGGAAAATTTGTTGTAGTGTGGATTGTAAAGATTAGCACATTCAAATATGCCAACTTTTCTTAGAACCTTTAGAGATTTTCTGGCCTTGATTCTGTTTACATTTGGAAGTATACTTTCTAACATATCTCTAGAAAATGTCTCGCCAAGAACTGCAGCACATTTCACAATAAGCTGTTCAGTGGCTCTCATTGAATCTATTTTGGCTGTTATCAAATCTGAAAATGAGTTAAAATTTGCCACAGTGATTTAAGATTTCTTGAAAATAAGTCAAGTGACATAGAAAATGTTATGGGAGGATAAACTATAAAACCAACAATGTAAAGCTCCAAAAATTTAGGCCAAATAAAATATTTTTTATATTGCTGCACTTTTTCAGCTAATTCCTTGTGTCTAGTTTTTATTGGGGAGGAAGCAGGGGTACCCATTGAAAACCCCACCCTTGGTAGGAAAACTGACAATCCTTGTACATTAAGATTGGAGTCATTAAGATTGGAGTCAAATACATCTTGCACACAGTGAAATTTGAACCCGCAACCTCATAGAAGGGATACTTGTATTTTCACTTTTTTTTGGCGAGGGTAAGACTTAAAACTCATTACCATCTAACAGAGTGGGAGTGAATCCCTCCCTGTGCTTTTGATGTAAGTAAGCAGTTGCATATAAAATAAGCCATTTACAACCTTGATATCGTTTCACAGTATCATTATTTTTAGTTAGTTTCATGTGAAAGATTACTCATTACAGAATAGTTCATGTTGCTGATGGCAATATCACAAAATTTGGACTGCCCAAGGGTCATGATATAATCAAGAAACTGATATGGCTCGAGCCAAAGGCAATGGTCATATCAGTTTCTTGGTCCATATTACAACCCAACGGCTGCCCAAATTTTGTGATATTGCCATCTGCAACATCAACTATTCTGTTTATTGCATTGAAGAATCGTAAATCCATTGATAAATTTGTGCATGTAATTTTTTTTCTGTTTTTCTTTTTTTTTTTTGGATAAAAGGTCTGTTTTTTCTTCATCAAGTATTTTTCTTTGTAGTGTGTTGATTTTTTACTAGACTTAGAAATAACTTGAACATCTACTCCATAGCTAGTGATCCGATTTTCTGATATGGACTATTAGCTATCAGTCCATATTAGAAAATTGAACCGCTGGCTTTTATATCTTGTATTTCTTTAAGTCAGGTGATCGTTTGTAAGCCAATCAAATGTAGTAATTTATTACTAATATGCAATAATTATTGATATGTGATGATAATTATTGCCATTTTTAATTACCTGCTGTGCCTCATATTTCAATTGACATTCATGTCTCTGTTTTGTTACGTTTACTAACTCAAAAAAATGGAGAAAAGTGTGGTGCATTTTGGGAAGGTGTCATATATGTAAATTAAGTTCCATATATGGTCATTCTTACTATGTAATGTTTGTTGTAGCATGCAAATTGTTATTTTACTACAATTAGGTCACAATTATCGAAATATTGTGAAATGACTTATGACTTATCATGATGGTAACAAACAGTATTTTGAAAGACAAAAAAGATTTTTTTTTAATGCAGATTGTTTTTCCAGATATTTGGCAATGTCAGCAGCTTAAATAAAAGAGATGTATATTATGTTTGAATTTGTATAAATAGATCCAAGTTATATTTTTTATTTGCTACATTACAAGTAATAGGACTAAATTCTTCTGTTAATATGACAAATCACAAAACTAAAATTGGATTATTACAGCAGTTAAATTATGGCTCAGCAACCTCAGTGTTAACAGGCATGTGAATAAGTATGTTAAGTGGTGCAAATTAAAAAATAGCAAAAGTCTGTAATGGCCAGTTGGCAAAGCAAGTGCCTCAATAACTAGGGAATGGTTTAAAATTTGTTGGAAATAGTTTTTGGGTTTGTGTAAAAAAATGTAGGAGTTGATTACACAAAATAGGCACCGTCTTCTGGAAATGTTCTCAAAAAATGACTAAGTTCCAAAGTCTGGAAAAGTAGAAAAAATACTAAAACAATTCCAGAATAGCAAGTGCACAACTTCAATACATGTGCAATCTTTCAGTGAAGTTTCAGATATCCGGGTTGAAAACTGTAGGAGGAGTTGATTACACAATATAGGTACCATCTTCTGCAAATTATCTGAAAAATGACTAAGTTCCCAAGTCTGGAAAAGTAGGAAAAAAATCCTGGAACACTTCCATAATAGCAGGTGCACAACTTCAATACATGTGCAATCTTTCAGTGAAGTTTCAGATATCCGGGTTGAAAACTGTAGGAGGAGTTGATTACACCATCTTCTGCAAATTATCTGAAAAATGGCTAAGTTCCCAAGTCTGGAAAAGTAGGAAAAAAATCCTGGAACACTTCCATAATATCAGGTGCACAACATTAATGCATGTGCAATCTTTCTGTGAAGTTTTAGAGGTCTAGGTTGAAAACTGTGGGAGGAGCTGATTACACAAAATTGATACCCTTTTTTTCCCGCCCGCCGCTCCCCCCCCCCCAGCAACAGCCCGCCCGTCCATCCACCCGACTTCACCATACAATAACCACGGTTTGCACTTCCTGCAACCTGGCCAAAACTCAATAAAGCCTTAAAGTTTAAAAAGCTTATTTGTATATACCTTTCATAATATCTGGTACAGGGATTTCTTCTGGATTTACATGTGGAGAGAATATAGCTATTCTTTGGAAACTTCCTTCCTTCTGGCCAGTTTGTCTATGAACATATCCTAAATCTTTCAAAAAGTTGTGAGATTTAGGTTCATCAGTCATATGCAGGGATTCCAGCTATAATTTAAACATAAATATGTAAATGATAGAATAGTGTATCAGAGTAAAAAATCGAAGAATGTGCCCATGGGACACAGATGCCCCGGCTAAATGAAGTCCCAAACAGGAAGTAGTGTCCGACAGGTCTGAAAGTCACTTAGGACGTACAACATGTGATACTGAACCACCATGCCAAATTTCAAATTGTTTTCAAGTACGGTTTCTGAGAAAAGCTTGACGGAAATTTGTACGGATGGACGTACGTACGGACAGATGTACGGACATGAGTCAAACTTAATGCCCCCGACGTGTAGTCGCGGGGGCATAAAAAGTATTAAAATATTATTAATTTACTGGTATTTACTTAAATTTGTTTCTTCAATATGATTCATGCTATTTTCAAGGATCTTTCAATGACTGATTTGTCAGAATTTTCTATACATTTATGTTAATATTGTTTTTATAAAAACAGTGGACTATATGATCAAATCTGTAGTTTGATAAACATGCAATGGAAATAGGAATGATAGACAGGAAACAAACCTGACCCATGAGTTGTATTATTTTGGCATCCATAAACATATATTTATATAAGAAGTTCAATGCTAATTCATAGTTTATCAGCTACTTTTAAAAAAATTTCAAATTCTGTCTTCACAACAAATTTTCCAATATCTACTTTTGAACATTAAAAACAAACTTGGATTTTATTTTGCTAGCACTTCTAACATTTGATGTTGAAATAATTGCTCCCCTGGAAAAAGCTAACCTGCTTATTTTCTACCTCTCTGATGGTGTAGAAATGAAGCAGATGCCAACTTTCAAACTCCATGGGAAATGTAATAATTAAATTTTAAGTAAAAATATCTGCTATTTACTGCTGTAGGTGTCCGAAAGATATCATTGCATTGTTTGTATTCTGCAGCAGGGTGTTCAGTTCTGTACTGGATAGGCTTAATGTATCTGGCCAAAGGAGTTATTGTTTGTTCCTCCAAAAGCCCAGTAACATCTGTCTCTAAAATCAACAACTGTTGCTTTGCTACCATGTCAATCAAAACTTGTTCACACCAGTAAGGTACTCCATGACATCTTTCCTTCAATAGTCTATAGAAACACCAGAGGCTCTTAAGAGCCTGTATCGCTCACCTGATTTTATAGGAAATGAAGATGGCATTTCCCTGATGTCAAAATAAGTCCTGTAATTTTCAATAAACTTTAATTAGGACCATCCAAACAATATTACTAGAAAGCTTTGTTTCATTGGTTAACCGGTTGTATAGAGAAGATTTTTTTTATTTGCCCATAGGGTCCTATGTTAAACTAAGTCCTGCGGCGGTAGCGGCCATTTTGAATTTCCAATTGCCATAAAAAACATAAACTTTATAAAGGACCATCCAAACAATATTGCTAGTAAGTTTTTGTTTCCATTGATTAACCGGTTTCAGAGAAGAAGCCTTTAAAAACTTTTTCCCATAGGGTCCTATGTTAAACTAAGTCCTGCGGTAGTGGCCATTTTGAATTTCCAATTGCCATAAAAAACATAAACTTTATAGAGGACCATCCAAACAATATTGCTAGTAAGTTTTTGTTTCCATTGATTAACCGGTTTCAGAGAAGAAGCCTTTAAAAACTTTTTCCCATAGGGTCCTATGTTAAACTAAGTCCTGCGGTAGCGGCCATTTTGAATTTCCAATTGCCATAAAAAACATAAACTTTATAGAGGACCATCCAAACAATATTGCTAGTAAGTTTTGTTTTGATTGGTTAAACGGTTTCAGGGAAGAAGCCCTTTTAAACTTTTTTCTCATAGGGTTGAATGTTAAACAAAGTCCTGCGGTGGCGGCCATTTTGAATTTCTGATTGGGATAAAAAACATTAACTTTATAGAGGACCATCCAAACAATATTGCTAGTAAGTTTTGTTTCCATTGGTTGACCGGTTTCAGAAAAGAAGCCTTTCAAACTTTTCCCATAGGGTCCTATGTTAAATTAAGTCCTGCGGTGGCAGCCATTTTGAATTTCCAATTGCCATAAAAAACACAAACTTTATAGAGGACCATCTAAACAATATTGCTAGTAAGTTTTTGTTTTGATTGGTTAACCGGTTTCAGAGAAGAAGCCTTTTAAAACTTTTTCCCATAGGGTTCTATGTTAAACTAAGTCCTGCGGTGGCGGCCATTTTGAATTTCCAATTCCCATCAAAAACACAAACTTTATAGAGGACCATCCAAACAATATTGCTGGTAAGTTTTGTTTTGATTGGTTAAACGGTTTCAGAGAAGAAGCCCTTTTAAACTTTTTTCCCATAGGGTCCTATGTTAAACTAAGTCTTGAGGTAGCGGCCATATTGGTTTACCAATCAAAATAAAAAACACAAACTTTGTAAAGGTCCATCTAATGAACATTATGGCCAAGTTTGGTTTCAATTGGCCAAGTGGTTTCAGAGAAGAAGATTAAAATGTAAAAAGTTTACAGACGCCGCCGCCGCCGACGACGACGACGGACGCAAAGTGATAACAATAGCTCACATGACCCTTCGGGTCAGGTGAGCTAAAAAAGTAAAAACCAGATGCTAACTGGAGCTTCCCATTTGTCATCTGGGATGTAATTGTTTTAAATTTCTCAGAATAGATTTTCAGTTACATTTTCCAAGTAATGCCCTGAAAAGTAGTCCAAATAAGTTCCTTAGTATACCAGGTCCAGCAACAAAGAAACTTACAGAACTTAAGTATGAGTTTTAACTGAAATTTAAACCCAATTTATACCATAAAAACTATATCACTTAAGAACAATTACCCCTAAGCACCAAAATAACTGGGACATGACATGTCTCAGATTTTGCTGATTTTCATTTCAAAAGTTGCAATTGACCATTGGATCACAAAAATGATGACTGTTTGTTATGATTGATTACGGTTGCCATGGTAACCGAGATGGTCATTTTTTTATCATTTCTCATACTGCGAAATAGCCTATATTCAATTCCCAATTTGTTATTAAAAAATCAATGCATATTCAATATAACGTTTTATTTGCTTAATTCAATACCTCATTGACAATATTCAAAACAGTTTCAAGACTAAACATAAATGTGTAGTCAGAACGAGGCTATCGAATATGTCAAGAAATCATGCATTTTTTCTGGAATTTTTTTTTTTTTTAAATTACCGCTTTTGCCACTTTACTGACTCCATTTTCAGAAAATGCACCAATCACAAATACTCATCATGAATATAATTACATAAATTGATGATTAATATTCAAAACTTATAAATATCTCAATGGGGTAACAAAAGATGTCAAACACTGTCAAAGTTGGTTACCATTGTAACTTGCAAAAAAGGCCATTTCTGTATTGTTCAATATTTCCACGAAACTACTGTTTCTTAGGGTTAAATTAAATCATCCTTAATTATTATTTTTAACAGACATCCTATAAACTTAAAATGACATTGAAATCATTTCATGGTACAGTGTCTAAAGGTCAAGGTCAACTAAAAATTGAGCTTTCAAATATGAAAATCTCGAAGCAAAATCAATTTTTAAGTGACCTTAAGAACACAATTGACCTTGACAGTTTTCTAAGGTCATACTCTGTTGAAAAGATCCTTTTAGGTACATATGATGACAACAATTGTTATCTTGTCTCATGTTAGAAGTATGGTCATACATATATTTAAATATCGAAAAATTGCTGTTTTTGTTTTATTACCATGGTAACCAACTTTAACAGTGTTTTCTAAAGACATTTTCTCTTACCCCATTGAGATTTTAAAATTTTTTGAATATTAATCATCAATCTATGTAATTATATGCATGATGAGTATTTGTGATTGGTGCATTTTCTGAAAATGGAGTCAGAAAAGTGGCAAAAATGGAAATATTTTTTACCAAAAATTATAGAGAATAATGCACTATTTCTTGATATGTTCAATAGTCTCAGTCTGATCACACATATATTTAAAGTGTTGTAACTGTTTTGAATATTGTCAATGAGATATTGAATTAAGCAAATAAAAAAATTCTATTGAATATGAACTGATTTTCCCCTGAAAAATTAGGATTTGAATATTGCCCTTTTCACAGTATTTTAATCAGCCCAAAATGGCCGCCACAGTTACCATGGCAACCGAAGTCAAATCATAACAAACAATCATTATTTTGTGATCCAATGGTCAATTTCAACTTATAAAATGAAAATCAGCAAAATCTGAGACATGTCATGTCTTACCCTATATGGAAATCCTTTGATCCTTATGGAGAATTGGTGTTAATATGTCTGAAATTTGTCTAGGGGACAGATGCATCAGATTCTGATAAAGTCTTACTTTTCAAGTGATTTTGGTATCCTGGACACATCCATCAGCTGACATGCCAAAGCTGTCAGGTATCTGTTCTCTATTCCACTGATATCCTCAATATACACATTAGGACTATCAAAGAATTTTGGAGCTGTGGGGCATGATGGTTCTTCTAACTCTGTTGGTCTTATAGTCAATATCAGCAGGATGTTGGCTACTTTGGAAAGACAGTGCAGAGTTTTCCAGGAATCATCGTCAATGTTATGTGCATCATCCAATGCTATTACAACACGATTACTGTCACTTACACACTGAAAGATTTGACAAAATTTCAATCAGGCACAAGTATATATATTACAGCAATACAAAGGTATTCTGTAGCATTTAAACTGTGATTACTGCAAATAATTTAATTTGCTTTCTAAGCTGAAATCTGATTGGTTAATTTAAATGGAGAAACCCATATTATATGATATAACTTCATGATATGGTCTATTCTAATGCCATTAAAATTCAAATAGTCTGATGATGTCATCAATCTTTTTAACATTAAAATTGTTAAGATTTATAGTTAAAAATGAAATTATAAGAAATATTTCAAATTTCTGAACAGGTTGTACTGTATAACCTGGGTGGAGTCTGTTCACACCATACATAAACCGCTTCACGCTAACTAACCCAAACTATGTTATAACGTATAACTTGTTCAGATGTAATACTTCTATAAATAAGTATTAGATACTTTAATAAAGACACAATTTACAAGTTGTACAGTACAGATGTACCAGTGTGACTTTTATTTTGTAACACTCAATACTATTAATTCTGATTAATTTTAAAATGTCCTGAAACAAAATCATGTAATTTTTTACATAATAAATGGAGAGGGTGAACTCCAATAATCACAAAAACATCTATCGTGTACTGAACTTTAAATGTTTCCAGTAACTTTCTGTAAGCAAACATCATAGTGCACGTTTATCCATACAACAACGTTTGCAGTTTCTGTGTCGCACAGAAGGTCATTCATGATAAAGCACTTATATGTCTGAATATGCCAATAATATCATGATCTATCAATTTTATTTATCTGAGATTTTAACACAAAAGTGAAACAAGATTATGATGGCCCACAAGAATGATGAAATTGTGTAAATCTTAGAAACTTTTTTAATGATTAATTCCCTCCATAAAATTTGGTTATCATGTATTATACCTTAACTTGTTATGATAAACAGTATGTTTTTAAGTCTCATTTAGAATTATTGCAACAATGAACATTCCATTTATTTAAGGTATCCGACCCATAATTGACCACGTGATCATATTTGGTGTCCCAGATGTCCATTGTTTGTCAATGGAGCAGACCTCGGTAATGTTCGGCAAACATCGGAACTACTATTTGAGCAACTAAATTTTTTTCTCAAAACTGTTAACATTGACTCAAAGTAAAACAATATATTTACTTTGTATCATTTATTAGTAATATATTGAGTAAATAAATTTTCATTTCTTGGTCTAAAAATAAAATTAAACGGTGACTTCAATTATGGGTCGGATACCTTAAACCAAACAATGATTTTAATGTATCTTTGTCAATACTTATTAGTACGCAAGTTGACTGAGATCAATTGAACTAGATTAGAAGTAATTAATAGCATCATTCTGTAACATATATTATGTATTCAATGGAAAATGCACCACTGCAAATATTTGAATAAAATTATATATTTTAATTATATATTTTAATGACAGCTAATCTACTAATTTTAAGCATGTTTAAATCTTTGCAGTTTTCATTTTAACATATGCAGCATCACATTTGCAATCTCTGGCAGCAAGTTCATATTCCTTCTGGAGGTGGCTTTATTTTCTTTTGCTTTGCACTGGTTATAGCTAGTATTTTAGTCAACGCTATAATTACAAAGTAAAAGTAAGACAGGAACCAGCGGTTGTTAAAAATGGTGGTTCAACATCATAAATGTCATACTACAACAAATACAAATTGTTCTTTCTATTTCCGATCTAGATCATAATTAAGCTACTTTACCAAAAGTTATACACATATAAAAGTAATTGCTTGTGATCACATTTTTGAAGTGGCAAAGTGTGAATTTGAAGACATACGTAAAATCTTAAAATGCGTGTTAGCGTCCGTTAATTTCCTACCTTCATGATAACCATTGTGTTAAACATAAACAAGGTCAAAGATACAAACATCTATTTGATTCAAAATTTTTTAATATTATGCTTAATCTGCCAAAAAAGAAAAAAGTCTGTTTGGTTCATCTAATAACTAAAATGCAAGTTCGATTGCAAATTGGAAATGTCCCGAACCTCAAACCACCGCTAATGTGAACCCCTGTGCACATTTCTGTAGATTTTAAAAAAAATACAAAATAGGCAGAAAAAACTTCCAAATCTTTATTTAAAAAGTTTACATTATGACTGAATAATAGGTTCTTACATATGTTTTTGGAAAAGACTGGATGATTTTCCACAAGTGATAGAAATTTGATGTCTTTTTGCAAGTGGAACACAGCAGATTGAACAAAAAGACAAAAAAATGTTATCACGACTGGAAGTAACCAGGGCTTTCCCAAAAGTGCATAAAAGTACCTATTTCTTCCATAATTTAATAACTTTCACATCTCAAAATCCTATAGACTTTCCATTGTTTAATATCCAACATCCAAACAGAACAATTGAAACATTATTATGTTAAATGTACTACAAAAATGTTCTTATTATTATGAAAAATAGTCTGTCGTACAAAAATAACAATACTTTGAAGACTACTGTAGGTATAAATTATATTTACCAGTTCCGCTAAGGTACTGATGAGTTCAAAGATCTGATATGATTTTTGTTTAATAAGTTCTGCAGAGTTGTAATAAAGACTGCTTTGAGATAACTGTAATAGACAAAAAAAGCTGATGTTAACTTAAGATCACCTACAACAATCAACAATTGCTTGCCATTAAATGAAGCTGCATTGCACTTTTCATGAAGAAATTTTACATATTTAAATAAATATGAAAACTGGAATAAAAATGTTGAAAATAAAAGCAAATGGTCCTGTTTGTCTGTTACACTTCCATAACTGTATAAGATTGTAACACCTTGTTATTCTAAGAAAGCTATTATCATGAGAAAGTCAAATTATAAATGCTACCAAAATTGGGTTAGGAATGAAACAATATAATGACCACAAATTTAAAAAACTTTAAAAGATAAGAGAATAAAATTTAAATATTAAGTTCTTAAATTAATAACACCAAAGAAAAAAAACTATCAAAATACAATTTAAAAAAAAAACAAACAAGAAAAACAATGTCACAAAAAAAAAAGAAAATGTGAGCATTTTGGTCCATAAATTAAATAATCTATAGACAATTAGATTAATACTAATTGTTTATGGGCATTTTCATTGAGAAATTTTGTTAAAATCCCAATACAAATGAAATTAAATATAAAATATTTTGGACTTATGTTTAAAAGTGCAAAAATTGTGTTTTATGTGTAAAAACATGACACTGAAAAACACCTACAAAATAGTAATAAAACAAGAAAGTCTTTCTTGGCGACACTGATGTTTTCCTGGGCACATATTGATAAACAACCCCTATTTTCTAAGTGATATATATATATATATACAACTCCTTTTATGAGTTAAAATATTTAAGCAAATGATTGAGTGTTTAAATATGTTAACCAGTAAGGCGTGATATATAAGTTTTGTAACTGACATGATATTGTTGTCAAATAATCACATGCTAGATGGTCAGTCTAGAGCATCTATGCAGGTCATTAAGTATTTTGAATGACGGCAAGATGCAGGGCTTGTGCTATGGAATAACTTAAAAGTTGGTTGATTTATACCATACTTAAGCCCCCCTACTTCAATGTATATGAGTTGGGATTTTTATCACATCATGTGAAACCTGGGTTTAACGTGAAACGTTTCATGTTTTTTAATGATTTTACACAACATACAAATTAAGTGTGATTCATCCATAAAAAGATCAAAGGAAACATGCTGTAATAGGTTGCATGTTTACTTAAGTGGGAAATATTTGGAACAGCCATGTAGTCTGAAACTAGTTTTAAAATTTTAAGTCAATTGGACAACTTAATCTTCAGATAACTTATGGAAGTCAAAAGTTTATTATTATCTTTCTGAAAATAGTTTTATAGTCAAAATACAATGACCTGTCAGGTATTTTCTACCTATTGGTCAACCAATTCTTAATACAGAAAACAGCTGTTTAGAAAACTGCTTCATTCTGTTTTCTTGAAAGCTCTTCATCAGTGATAGCTTGGACATTTAAATTGCAGCTACTCATGTGTAACAGAGATAATTTTAAACTTCTAACTTGTTCTATCTATCTACATTGTACTCTATGGCTATCTTCCAGATTAGAAGTTTGAAGTTACCTGAGTCATGCATGAATAGCTGCAATTTAAATGTCCAGCTCTTTCTGATTAAGAGCTTTAAAGAAAACAGATTGAAGCAGTTTTCTAAACAGCTGTTATCTATTTTTGGAATTGATTGAGCAATAGGTAGAAAATACCTGACAGGTCATAGTATTCTGACTATAAAATGTTAAGCCAATTGGAAAACTAAGTCTTCAGATAACTTCTGGAAGCCAAAAGTGTATAATTCCCACCAAATGCAATCAATGTTTGAGTTCAACTTAGAAACAACTTATCTAATAAAAATCAACCATTCCAGCAAACCAGACTGTGTTAATGCTATAGTAAAAGACAACAGTAATAAGGGAATTATGACCTTTTTAAATATACTTTATTATATACACATATTAATTTTAAAATTAAAAACTGAGACTTTTGTGAATATGTAAAACTGGTTAAGAAAAAAAATCATGAAAAAAAACTGTTTCATTTTCAATGACTCGATTTCAGTACAAATTTTGATGCAGCTATATAGCATATTGAATATTTGTTTTGTAAAACAACTTTCAAAATTACCTGTGTTCCCAGAAAGCTTGGCATAAGGTTAAGGCAGTTTAACAATCCTTTAGATGCAAACCTTTCAACAATTACTGGTTCCCTGTCAATCTGGTATGAAAATCCAGCACTTGTAACTAACATTCGAAGGATGTGGCGAGTCAAGAAATTTGAGTTGAATCGGTCATTCATAGTAACTGCACAAGATATTACTCTGGAAAATTGCAAAACTTACAGTTAAAACGAAATTTGTAAAATCATAGACAATGCACATGTGTAGTTGTCAAGATAAAAACTGCATCAAATATTAATTATAATATTGAACACTATATTCTTTTATTGTCCCCCTTTTAATCTTGATTAAGAAGAAAGTATGCGGGTATAACTACAAACTTAGATTTTATCAATAGGTTGAATCTTGTCACTGGCAGTCACCATTTTTGTGTTTTGATATTTTCATATTCATGGTTGTATATGATAAAATTCAATTCAATGGTGAAAAAAGTAGTAAATATGCAGGAACGTAAAACAGCACAAAAAAGAAAATAATTATCACTGTTCCGACTGTAATAATAACTAACAGATCATAGCTTGTGATCTTTTTTGTTGGCTTGTCTTTGTTTATTAACAAAAGTTGGATAATTGTGTTTGGTTATAATGCATAAGTTTTCAAAAAAGTAATAAACTTTTTCTTATGAATGTTAAATGAATAAAGAATTTGTTACAATATTTCTGCTCTTACAATTAAAAGGGGTGAGGACCATGGATCAATGCAGACTTTACAGGATAGAATATGTTAACTAAACCTATATAACTAATATTTGCAATGAGAGAAAATGGATAAGGGTAGTAAGTTACATGGCAACTTTGTTGCAAAATTGTTAGCATATACTCAGTGTAAATATATATATACATAATGTCACAACTAATTGATGTCCAGTGACAATGATTAAAAGGTCAAAATAAATAGTGATACATCAATAATGTCAAAAGATACATTGTATTTTTAGAAAATAGCTGCAGAACTGTAGCTCTTTAGGTCCTTTGACAATTTTTTTTATTATTTGACTGACCATAGAGCTTTGGACTTATTTTAGAACTGGGGACTCTTGCAAAACAATTTTTCTCACACCATTTATAAAGATTCGATGATATGTGAGCTTAATTAAATAAATAAATAGGAAGAATGTATCAAGAAATGAAATAAAAACAATTGATTAAGCTCACTTATCATCCGCTTCTCAGAAATAACATTTACTGTTCCGACAAAAATTGTGCCATAAGAGTCACAAATTTTTACACAGGGAAAATCTGTAGCTCAATGGTCTGCAAAATCAAATTGTCAAAGGACCTAAAGAGCTAAGATTCCACAACTAGAAAGAAATATGTACTTTCATACATTTTTTGGTTACTCCGGTGATCTTCCACTCGTGATAGAATTATTTTTTTCTGTCAATCGTTCTGCTCTGAATAACTTGTGTAAAATCATTTCCAGAAATATATGTCAAGCCTATTTTTTTTTAAATACACCGTTACCTGAAACCTTGCTCCTCTGCACAAATAATGAGATGATCGAGTATTCTGGTTTTCCCTATTCCAGATGCTCCTACATACACAAGATGTTGTACCTTCCGTTTCCCACTTTCCATTTTTAACACGTTTATTTGCTCTTGGAACAGCTCTACTTCTTTTGTACATCCTAACATAAAAAGACATCAACATAAAATAGATAAAATAAATGACATAAAAATATTTATTAATAAAGAATTTGAATTATTTGAAAATCTCAACAAACAAGTGTGGACTGTGAGCTAAAACTCATTAGTGATACCCCAGCTGACCAAGGAGCATAAAATCGCTTTACACCATATGGGAATATAGGATAAAGCAATATGCAAAATATAAGGCTTCTGCAACCTATAGTTGCAAAGAAAACTGACGGAAATTTTGCATGTATGTCAACTATGTGTAAAAATCTAAGTATTCGGTAAACAGGAAGTATTAGCATGAAATTGCTATACACTGTATGGCACAATAGGATAAAGCAATATACAAAATATCAGGCTTCTACATGCTATAGTTGCTTAGAAGAAACTGCGACGGAAATTATTGTTACGGACAGACAGACAAGGGTAAAACAGTATACCCTTGGGGCACAATGAATTATTCGATTCTGATATGAAAATATTGAAATTTGACAATACGCAACTACATAGGTAAAGGTTTATTTTGGCTGTTCCAATTTATGAGATCGTCCCATGTAATCAATTTTTTTTTCTTGTGGAAAACTTGGTAGAAAAAAGGAAGAAATATAAATTAAAAACAAACTAAAATATTTATTAACATTAATATAATTAATTATTTAACAATTAAAACAAAGAACTACAAAATTGAATGCTGCGCTACGTCACTATGTCTGTGACTGTTTTGATGAAAACTGCTTACTGCATTTGGTCGAGCTTATGCTCCTGTTGTAGATCCAAAATGGAGAAAATTTAAATGAACAATTATTTTCCACAGTTAATCAGCATTTTGAGAAATTCTGTTGTATTTCCATTTGATACAGTAAATTCGTTTGCGGTGGAGGCAAGAAAAGTCTCACAGTTGTCAGAATAACATTGAAGGTCATTGTAAACAACGGAAGGTCCATTTTAAACACAACGTAGCAAAAGACGACTTGTCAATATAGGCATCCTATAAAATATGGACGTGTTATCATGGAAATTTTTTTCTATTGGATTTTCATAATACAGAGGTACAATATGGAATAATAAAAAAGGCAAGCAAAAACATCAGCAGACGGGGTGTGATTTTTGAAATAGCTGGAACAGCCATATTTTGTTGAATATTTAAATAGGGGTTTGTTTCCAAAGTGTTTGAAGGACGTCATATTAGAACATTATTTTTTAACTAGTTCTCACCAAGCAGAGGATAATGAAAATATGGTACACTATTGGTTCTACTGAAGGCATCATCACTTTCTATAAATTCTCTTATTATTCCAACATTCCTCAGTCCTTTCATTCGCTTTGTGATAAGAACTTCAAAGTTATGAGGTGGTAGTCGAGACAGTTGAAACGTGTTGTCATCACATGTCACTTTGTCAGGGTAATGCATCATCAGACGTGCAGCCATGTTTACTTTTCTTCCAATTACTAAAAGGTGAATAACTTGTATATAATATTTTATTAATAGAAATAACACTACATAACACTTATAACATAATGATCATTTATCTGTAATTTTTGTGTTTCGTTGTGTTTTGTTTCTTTGCATTGGGTGTAATGCCGTTTTCTGAAATTTTTCAGCAATATCATGGCTTCACGACTAAAAAAAACTGTGAGCAAGCAATGTCACTGATACCCCTTCCCCTTCGAGGGGAGTTGATTACATGTACACAAAATAGGTACCATCTTTTTGCAAATTGTCTGAAATATTCTGAATGCACCAAGTCTGAACAATTGGTAAAAAATACTCCAACATTTCATAATAGCAGGTGCAAAACATCAAAACATGTGCAATCTTTCTGTGGTTTTAGCGATCTGAGCTGAAAACTGTTGGTTGAGTTGATTACAGAAAATAACTCACCCCTTTGTCAAAGAAAGGCAAAGTCCACATTTATCTATCAGAAACCTCATAAATTATTCTGATCAAAAGGTTAAATATATGATGCACAATGACACTATGTGACAAAGATTCTGTTAAGTTTCATCTTCAGCGGCAAGGTCCATGTTTTTCTATGGGAGACCCCAAATATCATTCTGATCAAATGGTTAATATCATATATCAGGTCACAATCACACTATGTAACAAAGATTCTGTGAAAGTTTTATCTAGTTCCATTCAGTGTTGTGGAGTTGTGAAAAAGAGATGGTACTATTTGACAAGATTCTGTGAATGATTCATCAAAGTCTTAACAGAAACCATCACAAGTATAACATACAAGAATATATTTGTTTCATATAAATGTTACAAAAGTTGTACAACACTGTTTGATACATAATTAACATGAAAACTGCTTTTCACTTTGAAATTGCCAGAATATTTTGACTGCCCAACTGCATCAAGTAACAGGTGTTAAACATACCTGAATATTCGTGTCTTTTACTATGACCAACGACTCCACAGAAAGTTGTTCCTGTTGTTACACCAATAGAAACATTTCTGTTAGAAAAACAAAGGGATTGTCATGATCAACATAAAACACAAAAATGTATACAATACTGTTAAATTTTCAGAAAATATAAAGTTTATAGAAACAGGTAAAAATTTGAGGCACTTTTGAGCATTTTCCACGCATTTAGAGCAGAGTACAAAAACACTATATTTTTTTGTACACTTAAACTTACAATCCACAAATTTATATATTAAACAAATGGACTTTTTCCACAATACACAAACATTTATACATATAAATAAAAAATGAATTCACAGAAACAACATAACATAACAAACAAATATACAAAATGATGTCAACCAAAATAGAATATTAAATATCATTGAAAGTGAGGAAACAAGTGCAAGAGAACTTCATTTGGATACAATAAATGTAATGATTATAGGATGAAGAATACAGACAAATTTTAATATGTCTGCAACAAGGCCCTGGAAATTTTCCTGAGTCATGTCGGACATTTTACCGGTCATCATATAAAAAATATTGTGTTTGCTTAAACTGGGATGTGTATGTGCTTTTCCTTAAAGTCCAGAATACAGGTCTTTTAAATTTTTTTCAAGACCATGGTAGATATTAGTTGTTGTTTTGTATGGGTTCCTATGATATATGCACCGTGCAAGAAAGGAAATATACGTAGGAAAACATTCTGCTTCCTAAAATTTCTTTATTATAAGATGATATGTTGTCTATTCAACAAAGTAATAGCAAACACCATTTTTTATGAACATTCGTGAGACATTTTCATTAACCGGAAGTAGGAAGTTGTCTCAAAATTACAACAAATTCGGAACAGAATTGAATTTTATACGATACTCGATGGACCACGTTTTTAACGGTATTTGGACGTTTCAGCCGTACTTTTTTTCGTCCTTAGTAAATGTCGTCCACAGTAGACATCGGCCCCAGACATTTTGGCCATACTATTTATGTTGGTATATTGTTGATTTATTCAGTATGTACAGGGATTAAAATGAATCTTTCAATAATTCAAAGATGATTCGTTTTTGTGTGGTAAAATAATCAAAGTAAATGCTGTTTCTGATGATAATAATAAGTTTAATCCCGGAGATTTAACGTATTTTACAAGACATGTTTATATCCCGGGTTAATTAAAATATTGTCTTTTTATTGATGTTTGTAATTGAAAGGGTTATTTCTACCAATTGAATACTGAATATAACAAATAAGGCTTTTTAATTTTATTTCAGTCTAAGTAGTAACAAATAAGAATATAACATTTTTAATCATTCATTTTATTTATTAATTAATCAATCAAAGATTGACAATGATTTACAATTAAAATAGTAACATATTATTAATATAATGATTTTATTATAGGATTTATATCTAATTTTTTATTGGCAATATCATTTCTTTCACTCAACCTTTGTTTTTTAAATAACTTTATTTAAAAAATGTATATATATGGCCGAAATGTCCTATTACAGTATGGCCGATCTGTACTAGGGCCGAGGTGTCTATGGACGAAGTGTCCATGGCCGAAGTCATACTATGGCCGAGTTGTCCCTTAAGCTTTTTAACAAGTTATTATTTATTGAATTAAATATTTATTTTTGTTTTCATCATTTCAACTGAATTTAATTTGAATTGATTTTCCCAAGATTGTACGTCAGGTACATTGGCGCATGCGTGATGTACAAATTTTGATTACATGTGTTTTTCCATCAAGTCATATTTTCTAAGCAATATAACGTACAACCACTTCGTTCCTATTGTTTCAAAATACTGTTGCCATAACATATTCTACGAAATGGATGAAACAGATCTGTACTCATAATTAGGTTATCACCTGTTGTGTTAACCATTACGTAATTAACACTTGACTGGAGTGAATGGTTACTCAATAGACACATGTGTCAGTGACGGGAAATAGCCTTAGGGTTGATTTTTTAATAAAATATTTATATCTAGCGGAAATTAAAGGTATTGAAACCAACTAAAAGATATTTATATTATTGTCCAAGTTAAATATCACTTTTTTGGATGTCCGATTTGACTAAACCTTAGTCTGACATTTTAATGTAAATGTCGGACATGTCCGGCAAATATGACCGTTTCCAGACCCTTGGTCTGCAATTAATCTTTAATGTTTATATTCTTAAACATAGTAAGTTGTTAATACAGACAGACCTCTAAATACTGAATAATCATTTAGGGAGTAATAGTTTGGAAACTGATACTGTGAAAGTACTTAAATTCGTGGGTATCAATTTTCGTGGTTTTACCCAAAATTGCAATTTCGTGGATTCGTAATTTTGAAGAAAAAATTGTGTGGGGTATTTTGCTGTACTCGTTTAGAGTCGGCACATGAAAATGTTCATTTAATAAAGATATCGATTTTCACAACCTAATAAAGATGATCAAGACATATTTGTTGTTAACTTAAATAAACAGAAAATTCCTTTATAATTATGTAATTATCATTAAATAATGTGTTAACGAGCTGTGATTATTTTACGTCATTAAGCTGTATAATGGTAGGTCTCATTTCTATTATCTTTTCATCTTTAAGCTTTAAAACTATCCAACGAAAATAAACTGTTTTTTTTAATTAGAATATTTATCAATCCTTGTTTGATTTGATTAATTTTATGTTCTTAACACCTTTTAAAAAACACCTGGCTAGACTTTTAATTGATTTATGTTGATCAAAGGGATTAATTTTGTTTGAAACTACCTGTTTTTATAACTGTAGTGAAGTTTTTATGGCTTCAATCGGGTTTTGACAGGACATTTTTATAAATTTGATAGAAAAAATAGATTAATTTTTTACTATTATAAAATTTATTCTATTTTTTTTTATTAGAAAAGAATCATTTGAATTTCGCCAAATAAACATGACAAAAACTTATCTGAGATATTTTTAATGATTGACTTTGATATCCAAGGTATTTATCTGGTAGATAAATCAAAGATTGGCTGTTCCCATAGCTTGCAATCTATTAAAAATGTACTTCAATGACAGAGCATCGGTCCACATTGTAAAACGTAGCTCACATCCATAATAACAATACAAAAGAGTTAATATTTCGTTGGATTCTTAAATTCATGAATCAGCCTACCCACGAAAACCACGAAAATTGGTACCCCACGAATAAAAAGGGATTCACAGTAATCATTCTTGAGTAATTAATTGGCAGTAGAAAAAATGTATCCCAGAAATGAAATAGAAACTGTTTTAATACAGATAAAAGCAGCTTTTTGTACTTCAGTATAACCACTTACAAAACTCCTCTTAATTCATGCAGAGAACTTCTCATCTTGTATGAACACATGAGAGCATGGGCACAGTCTTGCTCATGTTTAAATCCTGGTAAGCCAAATAACACAAGAAAAGTACAACCCTAAAAATGTATAAGAACTTCAAAAAAATATACTTAAGTTAAGTAAAATTAAAACACATAAAAAGAAAGTAAAAAAAGTGTTTTTATCTAAGTTTAAACATATAAAGTATGTGCTCAAATATGAAAATAGAATAAGAAACAAGTTTAAACAAACATAGAGTTTTTTTATGCCTAATATAATGAATAAAGTACAAAACTTTAACCAATTTAACTTTCCAAAGCATTTCTATAAAATGTCAAAAATATATAAATGACATACATTTCTTTCTGGAACACATATGCAAAATAGTTGTCATAAAACTTTCATTCCTATGAAGTCTGTTATTAAAGTAAAAAAATTTTTGTGAGGTCGATATGTTTAAAATATATTTACAAACCTTATCAAACAGGAATACTTTGTTCAGGCATCCTACAAATTACAAAGTAAACTGAAATCTATTAGAGTTTTCTCTTCATGTTCAACATTTAAGAACAAGATGAGCAATGTTTCTGTAATTTTAATAAATTATGCAACTTCAAACTATAACAACAAGAACAGTTTACAAATAACTCCTCACATGGTACCCAACAATTAACTACTGTTAAATGTTTGTGAACACCAAATACTGCTACTTAAAACAAAATAGGTAAAAAACCATTTGCTCTACAGTGGTTCCCAAGTTGTTTTAGTATTTACTGGACATTTGGTCCAGTAATAATTGAGATATTACTGGACCGACACAACTATTACTGGACCAATTTTTTTTTTTCCTTTTTTATTATGCTCATGATCAGAGATTGTTGAAAGTCTAAAATTGGTACAGCCTTCCAAAAATTTATTTTGACCCTTTAGATTTTTGTAATTTACGTTGGTATTATGGGAGATGCACAGAGAACATTTCATTACATTTTCTTCTTCGTTGTAAGTTAGCCATTCAAATTGTTTTCTCCATTTTTCGTTAAATTTTCGTGTCCTGCTTGCTTCATAGCGAGCATCGCAGATGCGAGCTATACGGTTACATGCGTGTGTGTAAAAAAAGTCACGTGATCCATATGAACAAATCATTTTCAGATGGTAGCTGAGCTATCCGAAGAAAATATTGTAGACGAACGAAAAAATATATAATTTAAAAGTAGACAAAAATAATTTTGACATCGATAAAATTAAAGTGTTTATTTTTTAAATTACTACAAAAATGCCAGACAAATTTTTTTCAATCTGAAACGCTGCATTTGAAATTGAGTTTTGTGACGTCACCAACACATTAGATACGACGTCACGTCATCAATGGAATGTAGAGGCACTGTTAGGGGGGCTCTGAAGTAACGACACGAACAATGTGCGATGCTCGCATTAAGGCTGCGCCTACATTCATATTATTTTTTCCTTTTTTCTTTAAGTTCTTCCTCAGTTGGATTTAATTTCTTTTTCAATGGCTTTCCAGGTATAGCCCCCGGAACAAATTTTAACCCAAACATTGTTTAGGTATGATACCAAGGTCAATGTCGGTCAAAGTCGAAACATATTTCCGTATTATCAATTATTTTCCGTATAGCTTCAAAACGCACGATTGATAAAGATTGGGAAAAAAACCCGTGCGAAGAAAAAAGGAAACCCCGATTCAGAAAACATCTATTTGCGGAACATTAGTTTACTAAAAATAGCACAGTGTTTTCCATAAATAGTCTGGTTAATACTGCATCGCAACAAAATTGTCAATCGGACACTCGGTCCGATTCTGGGACAAGTTTTATCGGCCCGAGGCCGTTTTCATCGGACTTTTGCCAATGTCCGACGAACCTTCGGAATCACTGCTCTATGACTTCAATATATTAACAGTATACAAATATCTAACGTGTCTACAGTTTTCTATGGTCATCAGATTCTAATCTTCAATAAAAACCAACCTGACATGAAAGTATCAATAAGTTAATGAGTTACCAGTTTCCACACAAAATTTAACAAGACATACACTGATGTATGTGTGAAAGATGTAACTACACTTTATATAGAAAAGACTGTTTAGGAGTAGACATAGACCTAACATATAAAAAAATGCAAGAAGACAAATTTAATAACATTTCATGCATAATATGGGTTCATCATTTCTTTTTATTTGGGGGCCTTGTTGCAGAGTGGTTAAGTCTAAGGTATTGATCACGTAGTCTGTCAACAATGAGGTTGCAGGTTAGAATTTCACTGCAGGCAGAGTGTACTCGACTCCAATCTTAACTAACAAGAATTGCCAGTTTTCCTACCGAAGGTCAGGGGTTTTCTCTGGGTACTCCAGCTTCCTCCCCTATAAAAATTGGACACCATGATATAGCTGAAACATTGCTGAAACAAATAAACATTAATGATGCAAAATTAATAAGACAAAAAAAACAAGCAGTTAAAACCCCATTCAAATAAACAAAACCAATCTTTTTTTACATACCATGCATAGGTTTAATCTGTAAATGAACTACTTCAAAGATTCTTTGTAAAAGTTTAGTGTCATCTTCCTCTTTATCAAGGGCTAAGTTTATAAATACTATGGAGACTTGTCTCATCTCAGATAAGTATTCTAAAGGTTGGAAGTCATCAATCTATAAAAAACAACATTTAATCTGCAATTTCTATATTCTTCCATGACATATCCAAAAAGCAACAAAAAGAAGGCATTAACTCAAATATAGAAAGTTTCAAAAATTGTAATAATTTTAAAAATAAAAAAACCTATATACTTAAATTATCCTTTTAAAACTTAAAATGCATAAACAATTTTACCCTGTTTCCACCCTTAATTTAATTTTATCTCTTGAAAAGCTTGCATTATCATTAACCAGTGCAGAAATAAGATAGTAATACTTTTTGGTCACAATTTCAAACATAATGATAGTATGGAATCTAGGATTAAGATCAATGAAGCATGTTATAGAAAACAACTTTTTCTTTTAAACAATTTTGCTGATATAGAAAAGGAAGTTCATCTCCTTAAAACAATAATTAAATAAGCTGTAAAAGTAAACAAACAACAACAAACTAATATTGAAAAATGTAACTGTAAAAGGAATAATAGCATAAAAACAAATGTTTGCCTTTTGATGGAATGTACCTTCTTAAGAACAGGTGGAAGAATATAAAGTCTAAGAGCTTCATCAAGTTTCATTTCTGTTACAGTTTTGACTATACGACGTACTGTGAAACAATACGACAACATGGTTAATTCAAATCTTCACTACATTTAAAATTCAAATTATTATAAATATATATTATAAGTAATTTGACTTTTGTATGTGATGTTTCTGATAGATTCAAAGCACAAATATTAACCAATTTTAATTATACAACAAAAATTTTGTCCCTTTATTCAGGGTTAATGCCAAATATTTATATACATCTAAAAATTTGTGTTACAATCATGAAAATACATTATAACAGATATTTACATTTTGACAATGAAGAAACTTTAGGTTCAGTGGGTTCTGGACACACAATTCCAGGAGGAACTGAGGAGGTGGGTGTATTCTCTACAGTATTCTCTACAGAGGGCATAGTTGGACTTGCTGGCAAAGACATTCTCCTTGATGTTGAAAATATGGCTGCATAACCTATTGCGCGCAATGACTTCCTTCCTGTTAAAATAACATGCAAGTTATAAACAAGACCACAGCATGTTTTATTTATATCTAAAACTTACACAGTGTTATTACTATTTGAAAAATGAGACAAGCACAATAACAATATCTTTACTTGTTGGAACCTCAAATAATTTTTTTAAATACTATAAAAGGTAATTACTAGTTTATCTTTAGGGTATGATATTCGAACAAACCAGTATTGGAATCCTTTGCTGAACAACTCAAGAATCTATTAGGTAAGTATTTAAGAAAGTGCAACATATGCATGTAGTGAGTGGTTAATTGTCATTAGTCATAACGTCACTCAAAGAAGTTAATCAGTATAACTTTGTATAAGAAATACATAACAATTAACTGTGAATGGGTTAAAAACTGGTCCAAAACTGCAATCAAATTGTTACTCATAAGCCATGAAACTGTGTCATCCTAGCATGGATAGTTACTGAGGAACTGACTTAATCCATTAACTTTAATGTAGTCACTAGACTGTGAAATTGAGGTCAAGGTCAGGTGACAACTACCAGACTGTCAGCAACCTATATACCAAATACTGTCATCCTACCACCATAGATGGTTACTGACTTGATAATATAACTTTAACATAGTTACTAGAACATGAAAGTTAGGTCAAGTTCAGGTGATAGACTGTGATGTACCTTAACTTTAATCAGCAAACTATATACCAAATATTTTCATCCTATCATGCATGGTTACTGACGAACCCACTTAATTTAATGTAGTCACTGGACCGTGAAATTGCTGTCAAGGTCAGGTGACAGACTGACAAGTACTCATTGTAAGCTACCACTTAATTTGGTTGACATATGGCTTAAGCTTACAAAGATATATTAGCAAATTGTCCAATGTTAACTCCACCACGCCAGATTACTATAAATATGTCTTGCCTACAGTGACTGGCTATCGTCCCAGGTGAGAAAAAAATGCATACAACTTGGATACTCCATGATTACATGACAATTATTACCAACAGGTAATTTCCTGTTGATATGAACAACTACTTATGGTGTCCTTTATTCCTACCAAGTTTCATAAAATTCTGAACAGCAGTTACAGAGGCTCATTATACATGTAACTGCTTATACTGCTGACATCAAAGTGCCGGGAGTGATTCACTCCTGCTCTGCAACATTACCAGTAATGGGAATAAATTCGTACCCTCAATAAAAAAAAAAGCTAGGGATTGATTTTTTTCGTTCTAAATAATATTAATAACATGAATACTAACCCCATCCAATGGCCTTCTCTGGTATTGTTTTTCTTCCTAAAATCTGAACAAACATGTTTCATTCATTTTGGTTATAAAGTGAATTAAATGTTAAATACAAGTGCAATATGGTTATATTAGAATTAAGAAATAATTCATGGCTGCCCCAATTTTATGGATTATTTAAATATGGGTAGGCATTATATTCATGAATATTTTGCCATGAGCGTTAGCGAATGGTAAAATATCATGAATATAATGCTTACCCATATTTAAAAAATCCATAAAATTGGGGCAGCCATGAATTATTTCAATTCTGATATGAAAATACAGAAATTTTACATTTCGCGACTACCTAGGTAAAGGTTTATTTTGGCTGTTCCAATTTCCGAGAACCTCCCTTGTTTCGAAATTTTTATATTTCTCGTGTAAAACTTAGTAGAAAAAAACGAAGAAATATAAATTAAAAACAAACAAACATATTTATTAACATTTAAAATAAAATTTAACAATCAAAACAAAGAACGACAAAATTAAATGCTTCATTACATCAGTCGCCGTGTGGCGTGTCTGGGACATTTCATGTGTTGCTGTGTTTGCGTGAGAAATGAAAACCGCTTACCGCATTTGGTCGATCTTATGCTCCTGTTTTAGATCCACAATGGTGCAAATTTAAATCAACAGTTATTTTCCACAATTAATCAACATTTTGAAATTCGGTTGCGTTTTCATTTTGATACGTAACGGTAAATTCGTTTGTGGTGGGGGCGGGAAAAGTCACGCGGTTTGCATTGAACGTCATTGTAAACAACGGAACGTCCCTTGAAAACACAACGTAGTTAAAGTCAAGGAAGAATTGTAACATGTAAACAATAAAGGCATAGAATAGAAAATGGACTTGTTATCGTGAAAACATGTTATCTATTGGATTTTCTTACAAAGGTACAAAATGAAATAAATTTTAAAGCAAAAACATCAACACACGGGGGTTTTTGAAATGGCTGGAACAGCCGTATTTTGTTGAATATTTAAATAGAGGTGTGTTTCCAAAGCGTTTGAAGGACGTCATATTAGAATATAAAATGAAGTATATAGTTACCGGTACACTTTACAGAATGGTCCACCTTTTGATATTATTAAGTACAGTAGTCCCCCTCTTATAAGACCACCCCATCTGAGTCATGAAAGTGGTCTTATAATGGGGGTGGTCTTTCTTGAGGGGATACAATTTATACAGGTGTATAGAGCTTGGTCGGTTGATTAGCAGCAAAAGCTGTGAAGTGATCAAGAATCACACAAAATAAGTATTTGTATTTTATTATTCAGTATAAATAAAAATAAAAAGAATTCATGCAGTTATTGTCTGTTCAAAATGTGTAATGATAATATAACAATTCCAAGTCTTCTTAACAGTGAATGTTTCTGTTCCTGTTTCGTCTGCAATATCGTTGTTTTTTTCACTTTTATTGTATGCCCAGGTTCCACTTCTTAGTTTATTAAGGTTCCGTCTAATTTGGAAAAATCCACGTTGACCCAAGTTTTTGACATCATTTGTAGTAAATTTTGATTTATGATTATGTTGGTACATTGTACTATTATCTCCTTGTTGAATATTTCAGTCTTCTTGTAATAAACCAGATTTCCGTAATGCCGAAATCAAACTGATCTACAATATCCTACTTGTTTTTCCCTTTAATCCAGCTAAAAAAACCTTTCTTTTACACGATTTAGACATTTTGTTTACCGGTTGTTGAACTGTTTCCGAACTGGTTTACGATAATAAAACCAAATCTCGTTCTATTCGAGACTTCAAAATAAACATCCCGTCAGTGAAAATGGTCGTTCGTGAGGGGATTTTACGTTGTTGTGTCAAAAAAACGTGGTCGCTGGTCGCGTTTGAGGGGTAGTCGTTCGCGAGAGGTAATTTTACGTTAGAAACACTTAATGCATCAGGGTTTTGGCCGGATAAAGCGGGTGGTCGCTGGTGAAGGGATTGTATAAGAGGGGGACTACTGTATCTATGCAGAGAAATTAGATATTTTTATGGCATTGAAATCATTTATAATTGTTTATTATTTTCAGTAGTACATGTTGGGTATGGACATATATATTATAGGTTCAGTAAAACAATGTCAATTACAGCTCTGTGATGTCTTCATAAGCATTGTGATGTTCTGATAAACTGAATGGACATTATTGGAAGAAATTCAACAAGATAAACATCTATCATACCACAGGGCTTTAGCTTGTATTAAAGGGTGCCATTCATTATAGCATGTTTTTATTGCATACAATTATTAGTTTACCAACCAAAGCATTGCAAACCATGAATGACATGATTTGTTTTAGATCCAGGCATGTGGTAAATATTTTACGGGAATAGCCCAATGGTTAGCAGGAAAATATACGAGTAGGAATAGGAAACTATTATTAACTAAGAAAAATGTCCTTAACCAATATAACAATTTTTTTCTTCATTTATGGTCTATATTTTTAGAGTAGATACATTTCTATGTACATAAAACAACATTTCAAGGAATTACAGAACAAATATTTCCAATATCATTCAAGAATAGTACTTACCCTAACATGATTATCAAGCAACATCTCTGTCTCAAACAAGCATTGTGTTGCCAGACACCAGGCATCAGGAGATAACACAATATAGCCTGACTGACAAAAATGTTCAGCTACATTGACATCAAAAACAGCTTTGCCAGTCTCAACATAAACTCTATATTCATTATTTCCCAGAAAAGTCACCTTCATTGGTCCAGCAGAAACACCTGAAATACATGTTTAATAAAGTTTATATTAAGTAGGATGAAATAAAAAACACAATAAAAGGTTACAAATTGAAAATTGGTTATTAAGAATTGAAAAGAAAAAAAAACAAGATAATTTACTGCTTTTTTATTACAAATGCAAACAAAACACCATTTTCTGAGTCTTAAACATGCAAACATTTTCCATTTGGCAAAACAGCATAAATGGCTCTGGCAGAAGGGAAATTACTACAAAATATAGACACCATAACCATAAAAATCTAGATTAGAAAAAGTGGTGCTACTGAAAAAAGGAAAAAATCAAGTCTAGGGTTCAAAAATGCTACAATGTTTGTTCATTAAGTTCCATACAATCTAATGTTAAAGACTTACCTACCCATTTTTACAGTCAGTGTGATGCCAATGTCTGTTTGCCATTCTCCATAGTCTTTCTGGATATCTAAACAACACTGTGTAACTTTATCTACTGCAGGTGACATTTCAGGGGGACTGTTAATTCTCCATACGGCTAATATAGCATCACCTTTAAATAAACATACAATGTATATATTATATTTATTTTCAAGCACAACATTTTGAATAAGTTTGGACAAATGCTGTTTGTTATTTAAAATCAATTTTATTTAATATATTATATTTTTTTTAGACTTTTAAAGTTTTTTTTTAACTAGACTTTTTAAGGCATCTGTATTGCAATGTCGGTGACAGTCTATGATGAAGAACATTTATTTAGAACATGAATTGCGATGTCTGTGTCTGCATTTCTATAGGTGCTTACATTTCATGAAAATTGTTGCTTTTTCTCTTAACTGCAGCATTTAGTGAAAAAAAACCCAAAACTTGTTGCCTTAAAAACATTTAATGGTCTAATATGTCACCTGTGGGTGGATTGCATTGTTGTGATGATTAGTGAGAAGAAATGACATAATTGTTTTGCTTTATAAAACACTGTAAATTACCTACTGCATGTAACACATCTCTCTTTCTCAGGTAATATTAATGTCTAGAAAATTTGTTCCATTATGACTTGTCTTAGCTTATTTATAGATCAATACCTGCAAATTTTAGGATATCACCTTCTGATGAAATAATCTTTTCTACTATTGCCCCAAGATAACCATTTAGAGTTTTAGTAAGTTTATCTATCCCAGAATGTTGCATTGCACTGTAACGTTCGCAGAGTGCTGTGAAACCTACAATAAAAGCAATATGCAGTTAAAAGATTGTACATGACATCAATAATGCACAAGCTTTTGGTTTTTTACAGAAAACATTTACTTCTGATTTAACATAAAACTATTGAGAAAATGTTTTATTTTAAAATGTTACCCCAAATTTTATTTTCAAAATCAATCTTCTGCAAAATGAATGAAAGACATGAAATATAAAAACATACAGGTAGTTGGAAATCTGGTCAAACTTTATTTGTATTTGATATGTTTTAAACTACTGGTATTTTCTAACTTTTAAGTCAACAAAATACTGAAGCCTGAGCTTAGTTACCACACTTTCTGCATTTATTTAGTACATATTATTACTTTAATCAATATCTAGGTGCACTCAGTGTAAATTCTGGTCTCCAGTATGACGTAAACATTTTTATTTTACATTTTTTATTGTAAACTTTTTTATAAAAATCCAGGTGTAAAATCTATATATGGGCAGTGCTAGCTTGGATTATAGATGATTATGTATTTATATGTATGAGTATTATAATGCCATAAAACACTGAACTACACCTGATTATTAAAGACAATACAAACTAATTATTTGTGTTGTATGTACATAACTTTTAAACAACTCTTATGTCTTAAGTTAGGAATCGAGACAATTATAAAAATACCAGAAACATCTGCAAACATCAGAACTGATGAATATTCTGTAGACCATGGTAGTTTCTTGTTGTGATCAGCAAATGTAACTATTCCTGGAACATTTGGTGTCAATTTGTTCAGCAGTGAGTCATCGTCAGGGTCTGCATTTAATCCTTTGGCCTGTCTAACTAATCTGATTATTTTTGGCACTCTTCCTCCTTAAATATACAATTAAAATATGCACATATATATATCTGATGAAAAAGTATACAGCAAGTCTGTAGGAATTCATATGGACAGGCTTTTTGGGCAAGTCAAATATTTCATGGAAATTTTTAATTTACAACTGAAATATTTAATTTCAACCTCAAATTTTATTTCATCAGTTTATCAGGGAAAATGTGTGTTTGTTGTTTGAATGGATGGTTATGCCACTTTCAGCAATTTATAATGGCATCTACTCTAGTTGTTTTTACGGGGAGGAAACACAAGTAACAGGTGAGAATCCCCAGCCTTCAAAATCAGAACTGGCAATTGTAGTCAATAAAGGTTGGAGTTGAGCACAAATTCCACAAAGTGAGACTCAACCACATTATACCAGTGTCAACATGCCGTTGATAATTAGTAGATGACTCAACTCAAAAGTAATATTATAATAATAACAGTATCTTTTTTATGTTCCCACCCCAACTAATAATCATGATCAGAAAGTATATTGGTTTTAATTCCCAAAAGATATTAGCAGATAACAATCATCATGAAAATAGAAATTATAACTAACCATAGGCTCTCAAGGGCATGTAACCCTCAACTGACTTGTATACAATTACCAACAAAAATGTTCTATGAAACATGACTTTTCTTGCAAATTTTTATTTTAAATGCTTAAGATAGATTTTTGTAGATGCCATACTACATTAGAAATTTCAGCTGTCATGTTTACTTTATAATGGACTAAAACACTCAAAATAATAAAAGAACATCCTGGCTTCATATCTGCATAATTTGGTGGAATGGTTTCTGAGAAGTTATTTGTATGTTTTTCCCATCGGGTCCCAGGAATCCTCACAATGCGTCTAGATGGGTATTGTACGTGCAATTCTGAACGTCTAGCTTGTCCCTGTATGCGTTTGTTTCAGTTAATGTACACATATGAATTTCCATCCTGTCAATTCTGTCTTCAATGCGCAATTACATATTCTTACAATTCAATTGATATTTTTTACCTGCTTTTAAGAAAGAATTCATAATTGGTACAAAATATATTTAGTTTGAACATTAGTTTAGTTATCTTAAAAAATTTCACTGATTTTAATTATTGTACATTTCAATTACATTATCTGATGTATAGTTACTAGGATTTGAAATGAGAAAGTCTTCACTGTGGTAGTTTACTTTATAGTACAACCTTACTGTTTTATTTTGTAATTGATTGAATGATTTTCTACATTAAAAATGAATTCTTGTTCATTTTTAAGAGATAGATACTTGGCTACATACAATGAGGAAAACTTTGATCATTTTCTAAAGAAAACAATGTTATCTGTGTCGATTATTGTCCACAAACAGTGTTCCAGCTTAGTTAAAATAGAGGGGTGCAGTGCCTCTCTGGCCTTCTGGTGCTCCCCTCTGCCCTATAAACAGCAGTGGCTATAGGTAAGAAATTAATGTTTTGTGTCCAAAATAAAGGCAGACTATTCAAGGTTGTGGCTTTTCTTTTATAATGCTGCACAAAGGCTGGGAAAAGACAAAATGTATTTTATGTTTAATATTGACTATTGAGACAGAAATTTGTATTGCATTGCCCTTGTTACGCCTTTTTGTGTACTAAAGTGCCCTTTTTCAGAACCTGTGATACCTTTGCCCTAAAGTTCTAGCTGGAACACTAACGTATATCTGCATTACTTCCACATTCAGCTCCAAAAAGAGCCAGACAACACATGTCTCTCTTTAATGGGGGACACATCAGCAGTTTCAACTAATTCCTGCAATTCAATCATACTCCAGAAGACAAACTCAACCACTACTAATAACGAATATCAAGACAAGAAATTAACTTGATTGGTCATCAAAGATAATGGCTGTAGAGTATGAAAGCACTTAGCTAGACTCGTCTTCATGAAAATTTTTTGGTACTCCACCATTTTCAAAAGTGATGAGACCAGGAATAAAATCATTCTAAAATAATCCCTGGGGTCCTATGTTAAGTTAAGTTCCACAGTGGTGTCCATCTTGGATTTTGGATCAGCAAAAAAAATCAAAAGTAGTAGATGACCATTGATGTTTAATTAAAAACCATATAAATATCTGAAGAAGATATGAGCCCTTGTAAAAACAGCAACTATGATGTGGAAAACAATAGTTGGGGGATAAAAAAAAAAGACTGGCAATTTAATTTTTATTTTTTATTTTTTAAATTTGATTTATATGTGCCCATATTGTTCCTAGACCAAAGTTTTATAATTTAAAATGGCATTCAAATAAATTAAGACATAAAAAAGTTTTAAATATTTGTATGAGAGTAAATCAACAGAAAAATAAGAAAAATAAGAAAAACATGTATTTTCTAAGTACTGTAGCTTGAGATAATACAGCTGTAATAGGAAATCATATTTTTTTCCCAATCCAAATTGTTATATGTGCATCAGTAATGAACCTCTGGGCCAAACATTTTTTTTCTTTCATTGATTTTTGGCATAAAATTGCTGTTATTTTTTTCATTTATGTGTCAAAAAGTTTTTTTCTAAAAGAAATGTATTGCAACATATAGCTCGAAACTTAAATGTGAACATTTGTGCAAAAAATCATGTTCATTTGACAGTTTTTACCAAAAATATTTCTTTTTTGCACTGATTTGTTACACTCCAGACATAAAATTTTGCTTTTTAATATGATCTTCCTTACACTTTTTTCAAGTCAATTGGTAATAATATTTCATATAACAGCTATTCAATAAATATTACACTTTCCCATGGATTTCAAAACATATAACACCCTTCAGTGTGTAAAGTAACATCTAAACAAGTATCATTGGTGTACTATAGGTGATCAAAAAATGAATGTTCATATTTTAAAATAATCTGTTGCACTCCAGACACATTTATAATATAGCAGAAAAGTTCAATTCAAGACCCCTTAAGATGAAAATTTTTTCAGCATAATATTTCCATAGAATTATACAGCACTTTGAGGTGAATTTTTCAGGCATAAAAGACAAATCATTTTGACAATTCTCACTTTAAGTCCCCCTTTTCATTAAAATAAACAATTAACATTGTTAAATTTTTTGAAAGGCAGAAAAAGTATTAAAACACTTTTCTTTACAACAACGATGTGATAAGTACAGCTGGAGATAAATTTAAACACTTAAATTTGATGTTGTTAAATAGGCTATTCAGAATGGACAGTTGATAAACTGATAATTTGAAAATGTGTCCTGAACATATTAACATATGGACAATAATTGTAACCAAAATTACACAGATTACACTTTTGAAATGAACAATTATTTTCCACAGTTAATTGGCGTTCTGAAATGCTCCTGAATTTTCATTTCGATACAGCGATTTTCCATACTAAATTTTGACCTTGTTTTGAATGGAAGTGTACATTAGGAAAATTCCATTGTTGTCTATTCGAAATCCTTCGGGTAATGTCGTCTGCAGTTGAGGCTGGAAAAGTCACGCAGTTTGTCCGAATACCATTGTACGTTACGAAAGCAGACGAACGTTTTTAAACAACATTAGACCCCTTTGGAAACAAAAATGGCTGACTTCCTATGGAAATTTGATCTATCAAAATGAAAATTCAGCCGCAATTCAAAACACCGTTTAGCTGTGGAAAATAATTGTTGATTTCAAAAAGTGTAATATGAGATTTACAAAAGGACAATAAACTCGACCAAACGCGGTAGCAGTTTCAATTTTGTCAGGCAAAAACCTGTTGGGCAGTTTCAATTTTGTCAGGCAAAAACCTGTTGGACAGACACGGTAATGTTTACTATAGTGATACTATTAGCGAGCATCGCGGATGCGAGCTATACGGTTACAACTTACATGAATAAGGTCACGTGATCCAAATGGTAGCTGCGCTGTCAGAAGGAAATATTGTGGTCGAGCACAAAAAAAAAAAATAATTTAAATGTAGACAGAAATAAATTTTACATCGATAAAATTAAATAGTTTATTTTATCTCAAAAACGCTTTATTTTTTTACATTTTTTGTGACGTCACATTAAAGACGTCACGTCACAAAAGGAATGCAGAGGCACTCTTAGGGTGCTCTGAAGTAACGTCATGAACCATAAAATATGCGATGCTCGCATTTAACCTTTAGGCTGTGCCTATATATTCATATTAGTTATTACTAGGGAGGTCGCCGGTGCGTTTATCACAACGTTATTTATTTTCTCGTGACGGTAAATTTTCCAAATTTAGCCCAACTTCAAATAGCACGTAATCAATGTTAGCCTTGTTATTTTAATAACAAAAATGTATGAATGTGAAGATCAGACCTTTATCTGTCTAATTATATCGATTTTATGACAAATTGGTACGACTGGGTACTCTATTCAAGCGTTTGAAGTGGAGTCGTTTAGCAAAAAATGGCCGACTGAATTTTTATGTGTCAAAAAGCATATCGATTTCAAAATTAATTCCGCAAGCTGTTACCCGGCCGATTTTTATCATTTATGGCTTAAAATTTAGAAAAAGTCTTCAATTTTTTAAATCCGTTTGTGAGAAATGCCCATCTGTCGATTTTCAATGTAAAAATATGAAAATATTGAAAAACATGTTCCAAAAAATACGATTCTATCTTCCCGTAAGGTTCTCACAATCGGATGTTGACGATTCCATCCTTTCTCTACCCAAAAGTAACCTTGGTTTCATGTAAAAAACAATAGCAGCTTGCGGAATTGATTGGATATTTGTGTGGTCTGGGCGTGGTTTTTACCAAAAATGGAGCGGGAAGAGTTATCGTTCTTGCCCGTCGGATACCTTTAATCCGCCATTGCTTTCGCAAGTTCTTTTCAATCGCTTAAAAAAAATGAATTTTACCGACGTTTTTCTTGACGGACTGTTGACCGGTGGTAATGCCAACGTTGGACCTAGGCCAAGGAGGCCAATCACCAACGGTGAGTACAAATATTTATTTATAAATAGTAAAAATTTAAGAAAATAGCGAAAGGTCAAGTTCCGTGACCCCTATCATATGCATTAAAAAAAACAACTTTCCCGTTGTAAAAATTCTTGAATCGCTTAAAATTTCATCTTATTTTCCAAAATAGAGTTGAGTTTAATTGAACAGTTTGGCTGAAAACGATCCAAAAAAGAATTTAAATGTCAAGCGCTAACTTCTCCTCTCGATCGATTTGAATCCATTCGGAATACCTCGCATGTTATTGATGGACTCGGGGTTTTCCATTTCATTTAATGTATGTTGGGAGAATTTGTAAAAATCTACAAACTTTTACAAATATTTTGGTTTCTGAAACTGTTTTCATGCGCCAATTTTAAACAATATTTAGTTGTTTGGTATTTACAACATTATCAAGTATTATTAACCACTCAAAAGTGTCAGTTAGCAAAAGAATGTAAACTTTTTTTGAAAACAGAGTAGAGAGAATTTGCACATTCTGAAAATAATCAACAAAAGTACAAATACTTTGTCAGATTGATTACTAAATTGTTCCCAACATGTATTACAAGACATGGTTTTAGTTTGATTGGGATTGTACAATGTTATTACAATAATTATTTTCTACTACTTTTGGTAGCAGGGAGAGTTTCTATGTGATAGTATATTATTGACTCTATCCCAATTGAACTGGGGCATAGCCATAGAGTCAATTGTAATGCTATTAGAAACAACATCCTTACATAAATGGTAATGATTCATCTCAACTACTAGAAACTGAAAATATTAATTTTTATGTTTGTGGAAGTTAAGGGAATGGAGTTAATTTTCTTAATAATTCATGTAGATTTTATTTTTTTATTTAGAATTACAAGTTTTACATATAGTTGGATGATCATTATCATTTTCTGGTACTATCAGTTTATTAAATTTATATTTTGGGGTATTTTAATTAGATTTTTTCCAGCATTGAGTTTTAGCAGACCAAGTACCTACAGTTATTATACATGTTATTAAATTGTTTTCTATTATTTCTTCCAGAATAATTAATCTAAACTGTCTCACGTCATTAAACTTAATGTGTGTTATATCTATGTACAGAGTGCCATAATTATGCATGTATTCTTATAGTCTTAAGAGATAAATTATAATACTATGTGCACAGGTTATTACTTATATGAGATAAATTATAATACTATGTGCACAGGTTATTACTTATATGCATTGCAATATGACTTAAGTTCAGTTTATCTATTTATGTTTCTTTATTTGTTTTAAACATTTTAGTTTGATTTTCTTGAGTTCTGAAGACAATTTTTTTCAATATGGTGAGTATTTTTGTTTTAATTAATTAATTTTTTTTAGTTTTATAATTTTGAATAAATTGAAATGAAGGTTGAAATATATAAGTGATGACAGTTTCTTGGTATCATAACAATAAATGTACACGATAGAGACCATTATTTATGTACATCAAATAAAAAAAAAAACCTAAATGGAAATGGTGAATGTGTCAAACCAGGCACATGGATAAATCATTTTTTATAACTAAAAGTTACCATTACTAAATTTTGACTTTGTTTCATCAGGTACCAACCTCAACAAAAATGTTAATTTGGAATTTAACAATTATACATTAACAACTGGTGTAAAAATGTATTCTTCTATTTTTTTCAGATGGTATGCATAGTATTATGGACTTTGCCAAAAGACGGTTTGGGACTGAGTTTGAGGTGGGGCCATCTGGAGATGGAATGGTAGGTAGCCCTCAGTCCTCGGTAAGTATGGTAAGTTTTCTTCAGTCTAGGGTGAGTAAGTTGGTAAGTATGGTAGATGGGGAAGCCCTCTTTCCCATCTACCAGTTTCTGAGTGACCACATGGATAGAGTAGACCCAACTTCACTTTCACAGGTATGTATTCCTCTCTATCCAGATGCCAGGACCCGGGAAGAGTTAGAGTATTTGCCAGAGTGTAGGCGGGTTGGACTTACGGAGGAGGACCTACTCAGTACTAGTGCCACACGGAAGCTTTCACCTGGACAGAGCACCTTGGGACTGATGATGGAACTTAACAGGTATGTTGAAAAGTACCAGGTAAGTTACTGCAATAAGGTAGAGAGATTTCATAGTATTGTCAGCTTATTATTTCAGGTGAGAAAGATGACTGACACAGAAAAACATACACTGTATGTAACAGTGAAGAGGGAGGTAGATAGGGTGAAGAAGTTGAAGAAGGCCAAGCAGACGAGTCAGATAGAGTTGATGAAGGGAGAGGTGTTCCAATTGCCAGTGGTAACCATTGCAAGTGACGCCTTGGTTGACAGATTGAATTCCCTCAATCTGCAGGTAGGTCTGGTGAGTATTCCAATAGAGCTAAGAGGATTAGTTGAGTCTTTAGCTAATTCTTTGACCTCTACGCAGGAAGAAGGGCAGAAGCTTGTAACCAGGAACCAGGAGTTGGAGAAGGAATTATTGGTAAGTGAGCAGAAGAAAGCCGCCACCACCACCCAGCACCAGGAAGAAATGGAGGAGATGAAAGACCGCCTTCAAGAGAAGAGCAGACAACTGAAGGCAGCCAGACGACTGAAGGACCACTACAAGCAGATGGTTGAGAAAGAAAGATCAAAGATGGGTATGACTTATGATTTTAAAACATGTAATTGTCTTAAGCGACATCCTGCATTTAACACAAAACTGTCATTTGAAATTTTACTTAAAAGTTTTTGCTAATACCAATATAGTTAATGAAAACTGCAAGGAAATTGTAGTATAAAGACACTTGAAACTATTACTCAGCTGTGGATAGCCTTTTTTGTTTTTGTTTGTTTGAATGGTGTTTTACGCCACTTTCAGCAATTGTTCACCTATATCATTGCGTTGATGCACCCTGTCCTTAGTAAGACTTGAACCAGCAAACAGTGTTCACAGACCACACAATCAATAGTATATGACTAACTACTTTAACCACA
The DNA here is from genome assembly GCA_944474755.1 of Limnoperna fortunei. Taxonomy (NCBI): domain Eukaryota; kingdom Metazoa; phylum Mollusca; class Bivalvia; order Mytilida; family Modiolidae; genus Limnoperna; species Limnoperna fortunei. The sequence continues at coordinate 64,116,618 of OX104113.1, forward strand.
ATGTCAAGTCCCCCCTCCCCTGGATGGCATATACGTGTTTGTTGCATAATAATACAGAACTAATTAATTTAATATATTTGTTAAAAACTAAATATAACAGTTATAATGTTAATCTCAACTACAATTTAGATTTTTCAACTCTTTGTATTCATTTGCAAATAGTTGCATGTTTGTACAATATAAAATTTTTTTTTATCGCAGAAAATCAACAACAAGTGGTAAGTCGTGAGCTTGAGGAGACGATCAATCAGATGTCCCATACCATTACAGAGCTGGAGAGAGAGAAGGTCAACCTTAAGGCTCAGGTAAGATATTATAAGGGTACTGACAAGCTGAAAACTGACTCTGATGTTTTTTCCAGAAAAATTGATGAGTTAAAGAATGAGGTAGAGTTTTGGCAAGGCCAGTACCTAGAGTGTCAGGAGCAGATGGAAGCCTTTTTGAACCAGAGGGAAGTTGTCACCTTTCATGATGGTAGGTATACCGACGTTATTCGAGAGGTCTACATGGAGCTTATGTGTATGAGAGTTGGAGCCAAGAATGTTCCTAAGATCATCAAGACCGTTATGGAGAAGATGACTGGTATGACCCCACAACGACTGCCTGGATCAACGTTCGCCAAGTATATGCTGCTGGAGGCTAGGAGTGTAGCTCTTGCTCACCTGAAGGAAGAGATACACTCGTCAGAAGGTAATTTAACTGTAGGTCCTGATGGTACAACTAAGTTTGGCCATCATTATGGGGCAATTTCACTTTCTTTTTCCGGCAAGACCTTGTGTATGGGGCTGCGTGATATGGCATGTGGAGATGCAGCAGCATACCAGACGTTGCTTGAGGGCATCATAGCTGAGATGACTGGAGATGACAACAACCAGGTAAGACAGATAGCAGTGAAGATCAAGAATACAGTAAGTGACCAGGCCAGTGTGAACAAGAAGTTCGTAACCTTGTTGTCGGAGTGGAGAGAGAAAGCTTTACCACACGTAGTTGAGAACTGGGACACACTTACACAAGTACAGAAGGAGAGGTATGTAAATATTAATTATTTTTTTTGTGGTCTTCATTTTTTAGTAGGTCTGTCGGAGCAGGCAAACAAGACTCTTGCTTTATGGGAGAGTCTTGTTCACTCTGGTGAGAAGGTCGGAGCCCCTACACTACCAGGAGGATACAGTAAGCCAGGTGAATCCGGTACAACACGGTTAGTGAGGACAGTTTGTAAGGCAGTACAGGACAGAGGTTGTGAGAAGGCAGGTAAACCAGTCGAGTTCCGAGATTTTTTACAGACCCATGGACAGGTAAAGGAAGTTCCCCTTGCTTCCTTCAAAGGTAACAGATTTAACATTTTATTTCATAATGCTGCAGGAGTTTATTATCTGCTTAATGATCTTCTATCTTTTGCAGAGGGTCATAAAACAGATAATAAGCTCTTTGCAGCAGTTAATGCGGATCTGAATGTTTTATCTTTTCAAGCAGGAGCTAGAGCACTCGGCATTGTATCAAAGATGGTGACAGGGCCTATGTGGAGATTCATGGAGAAGAATGGACACGTGAGTGAGTTGACCCCAGTATACCAGCAACTGTATGATGCTTTCAAGAGATTGTCAGATGATGCATCTACACTGATGAAAGGAGAGGAATACATTTTTGGTGAGGAGATGGTTCAAAAGGATAATGTGTATGAGCGGTTGGTAAGTCCTTCTCTACACTTAGACAACCTTACATGCCAGATTTTAGAGCTTCTGTTTTCATCTTTTGAGGTTGTGTGTAGTAGACAGCTGAAAGATCACATTGAGGGAGGTAAGTATGCAGCAGGATGGTCACCCGAGCTTCTGGTAGAGTCAGCTTCAGTTCCCAGGACAAATGTTGGACCAGAGAGGATTTTCTCCCAGTTAGACAGCCTCATCAGAGTTATGCCCAGAGCCACCACCAACGCCATGGAGGGGATTACCATGTGGACACAGAACCATACAGCCAGCTGGTTAGGAAGTTTAGATGCTGCACATCGTGAACAGGTATATTTTAATTTATGTAATGTTACGAAATTGTTGGAAAATTAAACATCTTGATAGTACTTATTTCTTACAATAGTTTAAAAAAAATTTTTTTTTCTCAATTGTAAATTATCAAATCATTTTGCCTCTGCAAGATTGATAAAATTAAAATCTAGGCCAAGCACAATAGTAGAAATAACAATGAAAAATATTTCAAAGACATCAAACAGACGGAATTTTCACTTTTCAAATTTATCCCGAGATGTGAGAAATTTCATAATCAACAATGATTTTTCTCTAAGGAATGAAGTAATACACAAAAAATAACATGCTGAACAGTTTTGTAATGATGCTGTCTTAATTTTATACAAAACAATTCATAACTGGTTAAATCCAGAAAAAAATATATGTATGTAACTCAGTATAGTATTACAAGAATAAATACATTAAACTGTAATAAATCAGTTGCTTTAAATTATCTGCAACTGTTTTTTTTTTACAAAGGTACTGAGAGATGCCAGAGAGGACTCCAGAGAACAACGCCAGATGTACGTGGAGAGGTTAGCTGCCATTCGTCAACGGCGCCAAGAAGCACTGGCCATGAAGAGGGAGAAGAAAGAGGCCAAGGAACAGCATGATCGGGCCAAGAAGGAGGAGCTGACCCAGAAGCTACAGGAAGTAGGAGGTTTGTGGAAGACACCGGCTGAGGTTGACAGACAGGTAAACATCCTTCCTAGTGGTGAGAGAGTTAAGGCCCTACAGACCCAGGTGATGTTTAGGCGATATGTACTGGGGACACCAAACATAGGTAAGATTTTGAATGTTATGGCCGGAGGTAAGTACCTGAGTGCTGAGAAACTGACCGCTAACCTGAAGTGTGCCCTTCGCCAGGCCGAAGATGAGAGAAAAGAAAGCCAAGCAATTCACAAGGTAAGTGGTATAGCTAACCCACTTTCTAGTTTATGCCTTCAGGCAGAGAAGGAGAAATTCCAGAGGCTTGCAGCAGAGGAAAGACAGAAGCTCACAGAGGCACCAAAACGACACAAGACACAAGGTGGGTCATCAAGTAAGTCAGTTCCAAACACACCAGATCCAGAGGACCTGATTGGTAAGCGAGTTCAGCACCTGATCGAAGAACCAGATGGATCCAGCAAATGGTATTATGGTATAGTTACGGGCTCAAGGTAAGGCGAAGTAAGTATATGTATTCTTTAGTATATGACGGTGAGACAGAGACGTACAGCTTCCCTCTGCTTGATGACATGGAGAGCGGCGATTTGAGGATTGTGCCCCTGGATCCAGCTTTTATTGTAGGGAGACGGGTAGATCATAGGTTTCGTCGAGAGGCTGATGGTGAGGAGTTTTGGTATACTGGGACTATCACTGGACATGATGCCGCAACTGGATTGTCAACCATAGCCTATGACTATGAGGATGGTGATGATGATGATGATGATGATGACGTGGATGATAGCAACATTTTTGAGGAGCCCATATTGGAGGATTACCAGAACGGAGATGTTCGAATTTTATTGTAGGATCTTTCTTTCAGCACATATTAATAAATTCCTTTTTTTTTCTCATTTCTTCAGCTGTAATTTTACTTGTATTTCTTTTAGCCTCTAATTAACTTTTTTTCCTTTTAGCAGATCGTAATCCAGGGGCTTCTTATTTTCAGGTTTAACTATTCAAGAAATAAATTAATGGAGAACCACCGGTTCAATTATTTCTTGAATAGTTTATACTAATTTTTTTTTTTTTTTGTAGATTGGCTGCAGCAAAACGTTTTGAACGCAGCAAAAGTTTATACGTTTAATACATTCAACTGTTATTCTACACAATTATTATTAAAAAAAAAAGTAGATATACCAATTTATCTTTTAACAATGTTCCAAAGGACCAAAAATTCATGTTTGGCATCAAGCGTTCCTGATGACGGTTAATCCAGAAAACCGTTTTGTGGCAGCCAATATAAGTATAAAATAATGACTGTTTTCCTTTATGCGTTAAGTGTATCAGAAATAAGAAGCTGGACAGATGTTTATAAGTTATTGATACATGCTCCATTATGCAAATATTTTTCTACAATGAGAAATCTGTTCTTTTGTAGATGCTGGTCTTGAAACAGCTCTGACCTGAAAGTGAAAACTACAGAAAATTTTATTACATACCATTAAAAAATGAAATCCTTTATGTTTATTGTAAAATATGAGCATAATATTTCAGGCGGCCATATTTGCTACGACTCCACAAGTAAAGTTGTTGAGGAAAAAATTGGGTCAAATATTGGTGATTGTTAAACATTTCTGCACATCTGTTATGATATTCTGAAAATAATTTTTGTAGAAAACATGAAAATGTTACATGTGTCTTTCAACCAACAACGCCATTATACGAAGATTTTTCTACTAAAGCGGTCATTTAAAAAATATTATAAAAATTTGTGTCAAATAAATTTAGGTACAGGCCTGGCATAAAGCCATCTAGATTGAAATACAAGTAGCAGAATCTATTAAAATCATACTCATGTGAAAGCTGAGGTTTCCAGCTTTCAAATGATACCAAACATGTACAAGTTTATTACATTTTCAGTTCATATTTGCTGAAAATCAGCGAAATTTGCGGAAATTCCGCCATTTTTTAAACAGTTTTAAAATGTGTAAATTTAATCAGTTTTTTAACTTAAATTTAAATAATTATTGGTAAAATAATACAAGTATCCTTTAAAAATGTGGTCCAACATGTACTTCGAAAGAAACAGTCATTTTTAATTGTCCTAAATTTACTTATAAATAAATATTCAACTTTTTTTCCTAAATTATGGCATTTTTTAAGCTTAAAAAACCACAAAATTTAGCCTCAAATTCTGAATTTTTTCCACAAAAAAATTTTTTACAGCCTGAAAAGATTGTTTTTTATGTTACAATTCCTATTCTTAGTATAAAACAAGCAATGAAAAAAATTAGGGATTTTTTTTATATTTTTCATGTACAGAAATGTCCTTTTTTGATGAAAAATTGAAAGTAAAAAATCTGAGGCCTGCCGACATGATTTCATTTCATCACATTTTTTTTTTATAAATAAAAGCACCACATGTGCATCTAATTATTTACTGAGTCTTTTGGTTTGCAAACAACTGCAAAATTTTAGACCTGTATCTGCTATCATTAAAAAGATATGTAGGTCTGAACATAGCCATCTATTCAATGGTACCATTGACACATAGAAAAAAAAGACTAAGTCCAATTGAATTTTTCGCAGACTTTGAGGAGTCATTTCTTACTTATTATATAAGATGGGACATACTTTAATGGCTCAAATAGAAGCACACAAGGCACTCTTTGAATAAAAAAGTGACATTTTATAAGTCTAAATCTGCATTAAGCAATTATTGGGCTTCAAAATATGCCCAAAATATGACATTTGAGCCTTCGCAAGAAAAACGTCCAAATTTTGGAACTTAAAACAGACATAACTTTTGAACCCCTGGTCCGATTTTAAAGATTTTTGCACCAATGATTTTCTTTTTTTGAGCTCTTTCAAATGAACCTAAATTTAAATATATTTCTGATACTTCAAATTTTGACTGTCCTCCCTATTATTACTAACTCCCACTCCCAGTCCCAGATAAATCATTAAATGTATATTATAGCATAAGCCGATTTAAGGACACATTACTGACGTGTTACTTTAGTTATAAATTAAACTTAGTTATTGAATTAAATCGTTATTTCATTACCAGGCATCTCATGTCTGTAACTTTTTCAAATAATTTCGTCTGCTTATGATGTCACTTTCATCTTTGTCTTGCACAATGTTTTCAATCCCCAGCTTAAAAATGCTGTTTATCAAGCGCATTATTAACCTTGACAAAAACAAAACATTTACTTCCGCTTGCGACTACCTTTGCTTTGTGATGGCAGATGACGACTTTCAGTTTGATCCAGGCAGGTTTTTTTAAAAATTGCTTAGTGTTTAAATAATCAAAACAACAATTAAGATATATTGATTAAAATAAACGAACACACCAACGCATAAATAAATAACTATTTGTATCTTTTATGTATTGAAATGCAAGTTTATTTTACTAACGTGTGGTGTTCTCGACTTGATAACCGTGATTACTAGTGTTGGGGAATCGGAAAATTTTCATAATCGATTATCGGAAATAATCGAAAAGACATAATCGATTAATAATCGGAAAATCTTTTTTAGTGTATCAATTAACATTGCTTAAATTGATGGCGGTCCTTCTTTTATTTTATAAAATCCAAAATATTCCCAAACCCTGGATTTGGTTTTTCCAGGGTATGAATAAATTTGTCTAGTTACCGTCTCCCATGGGAGACGGTATACATAGTCAAATGACGATCAGTCTTCGGAGTAAATGACTTTCTGTTACTTGATTGGGTGGTTAACTAAATCTATAAATATTTTTCTCATTTCATTGGTTTACGTCAGGATCGCACTAGTATGTGTACTGAAATTTCGATATATTCTAAGGTCGAATCGGGGTTGTAATCAGTATTTTAGTGTAGTAATGTAACGTTCCACATATTGACTTCTATTTCATTCAATGCATTGGTCAGTGAACAATTATAAGGTAAACATTGTATCAAAATCTCCCTACTTTATAAAGCTGTTTTGAAATAAATTATAGGTTCTATATCTTTATTTTTGTTAATCAATATTTTAGTGTAGTAATGTTACGTTCCACATATTCATGATATTGACTTCTATTCATTCAATGCATTGGTCAGTGAACATTGTACCAAAATCTCCCTACTGTTTAAAGCTGTTAGGAACAAATTATACGTTCTGTATCTTTATTTTCGTTCTGATATTGATGCAAATTTAACAAAACATATTTTTACCGCTAATTTTGATCATTGTTGTTTTGGGAGTCAATTTTTGTTTAATTATTTTTTAAAAGCACGTGTGAAGTGACGACAGGCATTATAATCTCTCAAGCACCATTGGATAATAGGTTAGCGTAAACAATGCTTACAAAGAACATGTACATTGTTTACCTATCTTACATATAAATTACAAAAAACAGATACTTTAATAAATCCATAAAATTTGTAATGCAGCTAAGAGACGGTTAGCTTTTTAGAAAAGCTAAACTTGTCTCGTAGTTGTTGTTATTTGGGTCATGATCGACCGCTTCGACCTTGTCATCCATTTTACTATACCCGGAAACGGATCGGACAGGTTAATTACAGAACAAAACCGGACAGAATTGAATTTCCGTATTTCGATCGGCGATGTCTGCGACATCCGATTTTTATTTTGAACATCGATTAGTAAGATCGGCGGGTGAAAAACGACAGTTTATCGATTGTAGGCGATAATCGTTCCATCACTAGTGATTACTGATAATAATTTAATTGTTTTACAAAATATTTCTCTTATTTCGTATTATTATCATCTTAGAAATTTGCATGAGAAAATAACAAGAGAGTGACGATTATAGTTGACAGCTGTCTTTTAGAAGCGTATTTGATTGCAAATAGTTTTCCCAGTGTTATGAGTATGACTAAGTCTTACTAAGTTATATATGTCTCTATTTTACATACTGGTTAAAGTCATCTATACTAAGTCACTGTGTCTGTGTTTTTTTTGTTGTGTGTGACAAATGAAAACTGCTGACCATGTTTTGGTTATGCTCTTAAAGTAGATCTATTAAAAAATGTGCACATTGAATTCAACAATTATTTTCCACAGTTAATCAGTCTTCATGTAGCTGTTTATTTTCACTTTGATAAGGCGATTCTCTCTGTTAAATTTTGACCTAAGTTAGAACGGAAGCATAAGCTAAGAGCAGACTATTGTAATGTTTTTGAAACCTTTTTGGAAATGTTGTTTGCTGTTAAGGCAGGAAAAGTCTTGCAGTTGGTCCAAATACCATTGAACAACACAAATGCAGACAAACTTTTGAAAACAAAACATGGTCCTGTTAAAAACAAAAATGGCTGTCAAGGATGATTTGTAATCAACAGAGGCATAGTATGAACTTGTGCAGGTTATCATGAAAACTTTTTTCTATTGTATTTTGGCAATACACAGGTACAATATAAAAAAATATAACAAATGCAAGCAAAAAACTGAGCACATGGGGGGTGTGAATTGTAGTATTATTTAATAAGAGTGTAATGTTTTTCAGTTTTTCATATTTCTTTTATATATTCTATTCCCTATTTTCGGAATACAGAGTTACTTCCCCTTTTCAAGAGTTATCTTTCATAACAGCAGGTATCTGGTATTGAAAAGATAGGGAAAAATCAAGTTTTTATTTTTCCTAAATCATTTCTGTGGATTGACTTTCAAGTACAACTACAATATGCTGCAGAATCAGTAATAATAATGATAATAAATTTTACCAGATGCTTTGCTATATGTGAATAAAAAAAATGTTACAGCTTTTTACCCATAGTACTATAAAAAAGTACCTGCTCTAAAGAACAGATAACTCTGCAAATGGGAGATAAATCTTGTTTATCACAAGTAGGGAATACTTCCTATATATTTTTGTTAAATTATTGTGTTAAAAAAAAGAAATTAATCTTTTATTGTATTTGATATTTGTAAATGCTTCACAAAATAATTTCTGTTTTATATCTTGACATTATGGTTCGTTTTTATTAGCTCACCTGCAGCCATATTCTCAAAAAATCGTAAATTTACACTTACGTGTAAAGATAAGATAGTCGTAACTCTACGTTTACGTCTACGATTGATCATATTCTCGAAAGTAATCGCAGTTATGCACGTAAAATAGCAATCGTAAATCTTACGTTTTGCACGTAGCGTTATCACGCATGCTCAGTTACTTCTTTCACTTTGGAAATAAACGTATTGAAAGGGAAATAATTACCTCAAAGTACTTAAATTATTACAGTTTTTTAATTGCATAGTCTCACAAAACAGTTGACTGGTGGAAGGAAATACGGATTTATATTTGGCTAAAGTGATATTAAAAAAAATAATAAATAAATAAATAAATAAATGATATTAGTTGGTGTGTTGCATAATTTTGAATATGTGTTTTAAGAAGTAATCTGTCAATTTACCATAACGTGGAACAAGACTTTTTTAAAGTTGCGTTTCTTCAGTGTAGAAATTAACGAGTAGTTTCGTGTTATAATACAGCAATAAATAACCTAATCCCATTTTAACATAATTTAAACAGCATGATGTAAAATCGCAAATCATATAGGAAACATTTTATTTCCGGAACGTTTTTTCATAAATTCTGTTGTTGTTTCTTTCTTTTAAAATTTATAAATTTTTGTAAGAGTTATTCCCCATGAGTAACACATTTTTCAAAATATTTTCAAATTTTGAATGTTTTTTTCGTCGTTCTATGTCACGTGCAACAAAATCAATGATGCTAAGTAGTGAATGGCTTGAAAAACGATTTCTCTTTGCAAAATTATGAGGGACGCTAGGACTTACGAGCGCTCAGGAGCAGACGTAAGTTTTCGATCAATTTTACACGTAACTTACAACTACGAATCTTGGAGAATATTAAAACACACGAAAACTTATGCTACGTTTAAAATTACGTTTACGATTTTTTGAGAATATGGCTGCTGGACCCCTTGTAGGAGTTATTGCCCTTTATTGACGATTTTTGACAAAATTTTTGGTATTTACAATATAACTTGAAAACTATACGAGGTAGAGTGAAACTGTAAATGACAAAAATGATCAGCAATAAAAGCCCTACAATTCACTTGATTGGTCTGAAATTGTCAGATGACTCCTTATATGAGTTATTGCCCTTAAATTGTAATTTTTTATGAAATTTTTTGTTTTTGTCCTGTAACTTTAAAACTATAACAGCTAGAGTAAAACTGTAAATAGCAAAAATGATCAGCAATACAAGCCCTACAAATTACTATAAAGTCTGAAATTGTCAGATGACTCCTTATAGGAGTTATTGCCCTTAAATGGCAATTTTTTATGAAATTTTTCGTTTTTGTCCTGTAACTTGAATACTATAGCAGCTAGATTGAACTGTAAATTGCACAAATGATCAGCAATAAAGGCCCTTGAAATTGTCAGACAACTCCTTAAATAAGTTATTGCCCATAAATGACAATTTTTTCTGAAATTTTTCGTTTTTGTCCTGTAACTTTAAAACTGTAACAGCTAGAGTGAAACTGTTAATAGCAAAAATGATCAGCAATACAAGCCCTACAAATTACTATAAAGTCTGAAATTGTCAAATGACTCTTTATAGGAGTTATTGCCCTTAAATTGCAATTTTTTATGAAATTTTCCGTTTTTGTCCTGTAACTTAAAAACCATTACAGCTAGAGTGAAATAATAAATTGCAAAAATGATCACCAATAAAAGCCCTACAATTCACTTAATTGGTATGAAATTGTCAGATGACTCCTTATAGGGGTTATTTCCCTTAAATGACAATTTTTCCATTTTTGTCCTGTAACTTGAAAACTATAGAAGCTAGATTAAAACTGTAAATTGCACCAATGATCAGCAATAGAAGCCCTACAAATGATTGCTTAGTCCAGAATTGCAAGATGACTCTTTATAGGAGTTATTGCCCTTCATTATGAATTTGGACAAATGAACAGTTTTTGAATTATAAATTAGTCTATAACACACCTATTAGTAGAGTAAAACTGTAAATTTCTAAAGTATCCTAAAGGACAATGCCTAAAAACCATTTAATTTTCAGAAATTGTCTGAAGCACCTTATAGGAGTTATTGTATTTAACCAAAATTTTGGAAGAAATGTTTAGTTTTTGCACAGTAACTTAAAAGCTATAACAACTAGACTGAAACTGTTAATTTCAAAAATTTTAATATAGTTGAAGTCATTTGGATTCCAGGTGAGCGATTACAGGCTCCTGGGAGCCTCTAGTTGGTTTTCTTCAGTTTATTTACTTTTCATTTGTAAAATTTTTTTCATGCTTGAATTTCATAATCATAAACTAGTAAGAAATTGTTTTAGCTCTAATAATTTCTAATTATGGGGACAGCGATGTTATGTCTCTATTTTATATACTGGATGATGCTTATGATGATGAAGATGGGATTTTTTTGGCGTCCTACACTGACAACTTAATGCCCTCGGCCTGACTGTTGTTATTTGTTAGTAGTCCATGGACTACACTATGGTAGTTTTGTCGAAGCCCGGCCTTCAGGATACCTGGTCAAAGAACTCGGCAGCATATGTCAATTGACCTACTATTGGCCAGGCTGCTCTGATTTAACGTTGACCTACTCCAGTACCCCACATGGGTAAGAGCATTTCCGCACTCTGACCTATCATTGAGGTCTTACATTTGCAGAGTGATTTTTACATACTGGATTATAAAATTATAGCTTAGTATGATAATCTATGATTGGCTTATAGTTTATGGTAATGTTTTGGATTGCACAGTTAAGACACACCTCCTTATTAATTGATAATCTTCAATGTTTATTTTATAAGCTTATCTTTTGAATATGCATGAGACAGGGAATTCAAGTATACACTTGTAGCCTATTTAATGCTCTTTAGGTTTTTACATTGTTCAGAATTATTTTAGAAAACACCATTAGAAAGTTGAACTTTGTGTTTATTTTATGTTATTCAATTGATAATTTTGGATCCGGCACAAAAAGTGGATCTTTGAGCAGTTTATGACAGGGCTTGCTCTGGGTTATAAAAAGTTGGCGCCAAAAAAATTGCCAACTGCAATTTTCTGTCGCCAATTTCCAAAATCTGGTGCCAAAGTAAACAGCAATTTCTTTTCATGCCATATATTATTGTACATGTGTATTGATATATGTACAGTATACCTCTATTGCCATTTACGGTCACTGACACACACTCTGATAAGTTTTCTTTTCAAAGAAAGTTTCATCCCATTGGACATGATGTTATTAAGACTAGACATTTAGCAGCACAAGACTTTTTATAAATAATTCCTACTTCTGACTGGTGGATGTTATACATACATGTATTAAATTTCACATGCTAGAAAGAGGAAAGTTGAAAAACAAAATAAAGGATACAGGACAGTAAATTTCATGCTGCATTAATATCCCTCTTTCAATTTTGAATACCAATGCTTAATTCAATGCAATTCACTACCACAAAAAGTGGTTAATATATAGAGTGTTGCACTGCATCTCCATTGAAATATTGAACCATTTAAAATAGCACTAAAGGTAAAATACTCAAATTTATTTTTTAACTGTTTATTTTAAAGCATAATTGACCTCAAAATTTCTACAAATATATTGTTCAAAATGTGTTTTTATTAAAGTTATTTTTTGTAATACAAATATAAAAAGGTCTCACAGGTGCATTTGTGTAAATTTGTGTATTTCACTGGAAAACAAGGGAATTAAATGCATTGTTATTTTTAGAAATTTATTGACAACATTTTGTCCGCGATCTAATTCTTACCTAAAGTTTTAAAAGGTAAAAAGAAAAGACAAGAAAACTGTTAAGAAACTGTTATCTTGTACTATTTTGAGATTTCCATTTTTTGCCATTTACATTTTCTTAATGAAGTAAGATCAAAGAAAATTACGTTCGATCAACCATGACAGTGAACACTCTGTTTTTGACACCTGCTGTGGCAACAAATTTACAGCCATAAAATATCTGTAAATTGTGTACAACTTTTACCCTTATGTGTGTGAGTGATCTAGAAGAACCCCTTTGACTGATTTATGGTCATATTTTCTCCTTTCCTTCAGTTTGCAATTAAGATATAGTGGGTGGCTTTCTTTATATCAAATGGCTATAGATTATCCATCACATTATCAGAAAATCATGATCACCTGAGCACTTAAGAAAGTAACGGTCGAAACGTCTAAAATTAGAAACATTCGGTAAAAAATAAAGTTTGTGTCTCATTTTGGAGAATATTGGTTAAAATAATGAAAAATGGTAAAAATAGAGTTTTTAGCTGTTTTGCTCTAATTTTTACCAGAAGTCTGGCATTTTAGCCATTTAGGTTTACCAGTGTTTACGTCCAGCAGGCAGTTTTTCAGCTACTAGTACATGTATATTCAGGACGAGTAAATTTTTTGATAATTAAACATTAGTTTTTTCAATAATGGGTCACAAATTTTTAGTATTTTGGATGTGTGTCAAAATATTAATCTGAATCTAATTGGATTTTTATATTAGATACCTTACTAAATTAGCCCACAGGTTTTTAAGTTTTTGTACATGTAAATATGATAGATAATAAGGACCAAAATAATTTTTTATCAGATTTTGATGAGATTTTAAAGAAATTTCTTGTTTGTTTTTGTTTTTGTTTTTAGTTTTTTTTTTTTTTGAGCTTTTAGCATTTTAGCAGTTTAAAAAAAAGCACATTTTTCATTTTGTTTACAGTTTTGAAGGTACATATATTTGAAATAAAATTGGCAAAGTATGGTTTTCACTACTAGTATATTTATTGACTCAATTTTGATTGGAATAGTTCCTTAAATTCTTCATAGAAAGAGTTTTCAGTGGTCAGAAACATAGTTTTCCTGTGTCTTTTGGTTACGTAAATATTTCTTTGGGCTATGTATAAACTATAGTCTGCTGTATACCTTCCTGTTTAGATATTTTAAACTTTTGGCTTTTTGTTCAATTGTTGGATGTGTTTTCAGTTCAGCTGAAGATATTTGCCTAATACTAGCAGTGCAATTTTCCCATTTGCACTAGCACATGAGCAAGTTTTCCTGCTGAAGGTCTGTGTTTTTGTCTAGATTCTGTGGCTTAATGCAATGAATTGCTAAAAGTGGTGTAAAATATTTAAAGGGAAATTTCCCCCAAAAAAATGAAAATTTGATATGTTATTCTTCAAATAAAAAGAAATAGTTTTAATGTGTATTCTTTACCATTATGCTTCTAGAGTGGATAAAAGGTGGTAACATTTTGTGTATGGGGCAGCCATATTGACAGTATTTACCACATGATTGCGTTTGTGACGTAATAAATGTAATTATCCAGTAAATATGATAAATAATCCAGTTTAAAAATATGTTTTTCTTCCTTATATAAAACTGACTAATGACCAGCTGACAACATAAGATTAACAAATACGCCTTAATGTTGTAATGATCTTTTTTGTATTAAAAAAAGTACTTTTAGACACAATTTTTAACCTGTCTTTATTTATTAACTCAGAAAGAATTTACCTAAATAATAATTGTAAATAAAAGATATATATTTATTTTTAAACATAAAATAAAATTCCGTAGATAATTTTGCACGTCTTGAAATGGCAGTTGTACCTGGATGTGAACATTTTACAGGTAAATCATTACTTGTTTATGAAGGGTAATTAACAGAACTAGCAGGTAAACAAACAGGATGTTAATTGCAATTACTCGATCATTTGATGCTGACTTTGAAGTATGAATATTCGGGCATTTTCAAAGCTAACCAGATTAAAGGTTAATCATGTAATTCGAAATTAGAATGGCACGTCCCTCTCCTGCCAAGAACAGGTATGATTTGAATACAACGAAGTGTCAGAAAACAGGATGTATATAAGATTCCATTTAGATGCCAGGTCAGAGGAAACGTAAAATTTACACCTAGATACAAATATACACACGTAAAATTTTGTTACGCATACGAACAATAAATGTTACCAGTAATAATAATAATAAATGTACTAAACATGAAGTGAAATTTTCATGCGCGAAAACAAGAGTATTTAAAAATATTTCATTTAATGAGTTATTTTTTCAATAGTCAACTTCCCAAGTATTTTGTATAAAAAAAGTTTCGTTCCTATAAGTTGCATAATCTGATTACATGAAACGTTGAAAATAAATATGAATAATTTTCAATTTAATTAATATTTATGGATAAAATTTAAACTAATATTCGAGGGAAAAATGAAAGATGAGGTCACCTTTGCATTAAACTATCCTCCATGCAAAATTCTGCAAAATGATCTTCGCATACAAAGTTGCTGCTGTGGACATAGTCTAAAGTAGAATTCTTTAAACTGGTCAACTACTTGTTACACAAGTAGGGTTTTTTGGTTAGATCAGGAATACGAAACTTAATCTTGCCAGAACTTCGTCTTATAGTACAACCTTCTGTTATTGACCGTTTCGCATTATTATCATACGGCGACTTTAAGGTACTTGGATATCAAGGGATCTCTAGTATCGCCATCTAGTGATGAGATAGTGACAAGATGGCGGACCTCCATAAGTGAATTTTTTACACGATAAATTCAATGTAGAAACTTAACCAGTGAAAATAAAATAAAACATCAAGAAGCAAAAGTGTTTCTTTTTATTTGAAGAATAACATATCAAATTTTCATTTTTTCGCGCAGTATCCCTTTAAACAAACAAAAAAATCTAGCAGATGATTCATTGTAAAAGAAATAAAACAAACCCTGCTCTGGAATAAGCCTAACGATACTTAGTTAACCAATTGTCAATTTTTTTCACCAACAATCACCTGCTGATTTAACCTACTATTTAAATCGGTTGTGACTTGTTTCTAGAGTTCACCATTCTTAATATACATGTAGTTGAAAGGTTATATTATGAATAAGAAATAAAAATGGTTTTGGTTTCCGTTGTTTTATGTGTTTTATACACAGTTGCATGTAGTAGTGTAGTTACAAATGTTTTTGTATTCATCTACATGTGTAAAATCACTATGTCTTTACAGAATTAAATTATGATGAAGCAACTTTGGAGCAACAGCGACAGATAGAAAAAGATGTAAGTTTGATATTTATTACACTTTATTTTTAACATATTTTTTTTTGCAATGGATATTTATAACAATTGATTAAACACAGATTAATCAAAAATGAAATGTAGTTATAACCACAGCTGTTAAGTACTATAAAATGAAGATAAAGTTCAATTTCCTGCACAATCCCATTTTAGTTTTAGAGTAAAGCCAGATAAAAAAAAAATTGTTAAAATTAGAAGTTTTCGTAAGAAAACTTGAAAAAATGGATTTTGTTGAAACTTTGCACAGCTTTTATTAGTACTATAAAATAAAAATCAGCATGAGTTTTCAGCACAATCCTATTAACAGTTATTGAATTAAGCTAATATAGGTCCAAGATCAAGGCAAAAATTGTCTTCTAAGTTGTTATCATGCTCACCGATTAAAAACAATGCACTGCTTAGTGGGGGGGGGGGGGGGGGGGGAGTTACTCCATTTAATGCCCCATTAGATGTCCTATTTTTGGGTGGGAATGATAACAATATATGATTATTATTTGTTCATTATTGGTAGCCTACTGCAATTAACATCAGCAATATTATTTTCACTGTTTTTATAAATTTTTTCAAAAATAAAGACTATTCATGAATAATTAAATAAGGAAAATAAGTAAGCATTTAAATTTACATCACAGCTGTGACAACACCAACAAAAATTGGTTACCAGTACTGTTTATATTTTTTAATGGCAATAATGATTATGGTGCATAATAATAACATAACAACAGATAAAAACTACTGGTCAGAGAGTAGTTCTCACCATTTAAACGACAGAAGCAATTCTGGCCATTTTGCAGATTGTGCAGTTTATTTTCCCATTAAATCGATGGCAGCAGCTTCATTGGATAGATTTCCCTACCCTCCATCCAAAACACATTACACTTATCATTTTTTTGCAAAATGCCAAATTTTTACAAATGTGGTGGGGTGGCAGAATTACTTGGTGACAAGAACTACTTCATGACCAGTAGATTTAAAGTTTAATTGTTGCAGTAAATTGAAATGTAGAAAATATTTTTTAGATAGCAGATCAGCAGGGATTGGTTAGTGACAGGATTGGTTTAGATCAAATAGCAACAGAATATGCTGCTGAGGATCAAGTTTATTTAAATAAAATTCAGGTATAAAAGAATTTAAGGAGTTTTAATATCCAATATTTAATTAGGTAAGTAAGGTGTCACTTTTTCAAATTTATGAATTTTCACATCTTCAAATAAATTTGTTGTGGTACCAAAATGTTCATATAGTTTATACAAGGCAAGATTTTGTATTCTGATTTTATGCTTTTGATAATTGTAACAGTTCCTTCTCTTTCTCTTTTTTTAGTAAATAATGTGTAGGCTGACTGTATAAAGAATTAGTTTGTGATGTGCTTGTTTTTAGGATGAGTGTTTCTGTATTATATATCTATATAATTGCTGACATATTACCGGTAATTAGAAGAAAAAATCTAAGATACATGTGATGTGCCAATTGCAAGGAGTATTTAATAAAAGATAAATCAAGGACAGACCAAACCATGGTTAAAGAAAAGAAAGTGACAACAATAAAACAGCAAACACACAACACAAAAAAGTAAACTTAAATAACACTAATCCCAATAAAAAGGGAGTAAGTCCATGATCCCTGGAAGCAATTTCATGTACATGTACTGTAATATTTATAAAAATGCAATATTATATATTTATTTAATTGTTGACATGTTAGAAGAAAAGAATCAAAGATACCATTGAGTGTTTAGGAAAGGATAAATCAAGGACAAACAGAACCATGGTTAAGCAAAAGGTTGGACAACAATAAAACAGACAAACTGAATAACACGAACCCCAATAAAAACATAAAAAGTACCATGCATTGTACTCAAGGTGCTCTGGAAGAAATTACTATTTTAATAATGTGATACATTGTATCTCATGCCCAATTTAAAATTTTTGTTATCAAATCAATCTCTTGAAAAACCTGTTTATTGATACTAGTATCTTCTATTTTTAGGATCTTAAGGACAGATATAAATGTGTAAGAAAGACGAGAGGAGATGGAAATTGTTTCTTTAGAGCATTTGGTTTTGCCTGCTTCGAGAACCTTCTCAAAGATAAAACAGACTACAAGAGGTGATATTATTATTATATTATACAAACTGTTTTTGATAAACTTTATAACAAGTATTATATCCAACAATTTTCAAGTACAAGTAGATGGATGCAATTCCATTTATTTGCATGTGCACAGTAAATGTACCATATGTTCTAGAATTGCAAATGACAAAATAAAGACTAAATGTAATAATGGAAGAAAATATTACATTATTAGTAGAATAAAATTATGATGATTTCCTTGCTATTTTCATATTTTTTCTGTTAAATTCTAGGTTTCATGATGTTGTTTCCCAAACAAAAGATGATCTGATCAACCTTGGTTTTCCACAGTTTACCATAGAGGACTTTCATGAAAATGTGAGTTTTCTTGTTAACAAAATTCCAATTATTTGAGTTCAGTCATTGGACAACAGTATTGTGTCATATGTAAAATATGCTGTATATTGACGGAATTAAACACCAGAATTTGTAGCATTAGCTTATGAGAAGTACTTGTCAGTCAGTTAAATGACCTTGACAACTTATTAATAAATTAATGACTACATTTAAGTTGCTAAGGAATAGTACATGAAAGTCTGTTAAGTGTCACCTGATCATTTCCTCAATTTCATGGCCCAGTGACTACATTCAAGTTTATGAATTTAGTCAGTTCTTCTATAATCATGTAGTAGGATGAAAATAGTAAGTATAGTATGCTAATGTGCAAGTACACAACAGTGTAAGGTATCACCAGATCTCAGCCTAAATTTCACAGCCAAGTGGCCAAGTAAGGTCAGTTCCTCAGGGAACCATGCATGGTAGGATGACTATTTGATATGGGCGGTTTCAAAAAATATGACCCCAACAGGTTATGGTCCTCTTATTTTGTCAAATTAATAGATATATTATTTCTAAATAGTTTAAAATGTATGTCTAGTTGTGGGGAACATGTCTGCAAAAAATCTTAAAGATATCTCAGAAAACAAAAAAGTTATGCCAAAATAACATGCCAAAATTGTCAGGAGTGCAACACTTTTTTGTGACACTTTAAAAAAATGTCATTTTTTAAAAGGTCACCAAATTGTCAAATCTAGCAATATGTGCATAATTCTTTTTTTATTATAAAGTTTCATGTGTTAACTTATTGATAGATATAAAAAGAAAGTATGTTGCATTTTAAAAAGTATGAAAATATTGTTTTGAAAAAAAGAACTACCCTGTCAGGAGTGCAACACAAATTTAAGCCATTTTGCATTAAATTCTTGGTAGAAATTTTGTCCTTTTGTTTTCAATAATTAAATCAAAACAAAATCATAAATATACCTTTGCTGCATCAAAGCAGTCACTGCAATATACCCTAAAACTGGTATCTGATTAGGGACACCAAATAAACCACAGCACCCTCAACGGTCAGGAGTGCAACAAATGAGATGTTTTTAGATATATTTTGTTTGTAATGTGACTTATTTTGTGTTATTCTTTACTTTTTAGCAGAAGCTATATAGAATCGTTGATTAAATAATTAAATATATGGAAAATACCTTTTACATTAATTTTTTTAATGTCAGGAGTGCAGCAGTTTTTTTTATTGATCTTCAATTGTATCATAATATGAAATATTTTAAGAAGATTTATTTATTATAATTATTTTAATTTAAGTTAAGGAACTAGACATACATTTTTAACTATTTAGAAATAATATATCTATTAATTTGACAAAATTAGAGGACCAAAATATGTTGGGGTCATTTTTTTTTAAACAGCTTATATATAAATTTTGTTCTTTCTCAAATATCCTATTGAAAATGTTAAAATATATGAAATTTGTTCCCAGCAATATCACAAAATTACCTCAGTACTTTTTAAAGAATGTATTTCCTTCTTTTATTTGTTTTAACCTGGAGTGTCAAGAGTGCAACAAAATCAGGCTAAACATAGTATTTTTTCTGCAACCTATCATTTTCAAATGGTTTAACTTTATTATGAAATTTTTTTTCTCCAGGGATGACTTATAATTACAATTTAATAATTTTGTTGCCATATGAAAATATAAATACTACTTTTGACTTTAAAAATTTTAAGGGGTAGATAACGAATTAATTTTCAAAAATTCTTGAAAAAATTATTTTTTTGAAAAAGGACAATTGCATCTTGTTCAAAATCTTGCACAGGAAGTCATTAGTATTTGTTACATTGTTTAAGAAAACAGCAACAAGTTTTATGAGCATAACATTGTTTAACTGAAGTTAAATGTATAAATCTTAAAGGTGTTTTATATTTCAAAATTTTTTCAATAAAATATTATAAAAACTTTTTTTCTTACCTTTTCATTAATTTCTTTTTTGATTTATTAACTTCAACGCATGAACATTTGGAAATTATGAACAAAAACTTCATATGCTCATGTTTAAATTTGACATTTTTTCACATCTTGGGGTCATATTTTTTGAAACAGCCCATATATCAGTTGTACATGACAGTCTGGTGGCTATCACTTGATATGTGTTCTAAGAATGTACTTCTTCACTGATGGTGTGGGAACAAAGGCGAGACATTTTTTGTGTCCACAATTCTTTAAAAGGCATATTGGTTATTATGTCTAAAGTAATAGCAGAATGTTTAAAGGTAAACATTTGAAAGGAAAGTGCTTTTTTTTTTTAAAATCTGCTTTATTTAAGAAATGTTTTTCATTTTTTAACAGGTTATATGATATCACCTGTTTAAAAATTGAAAACATTCCTAATAATTAAAAAGGGGCATTGCATACCAAACTACTCAGTGTCAGTAAGCAATCAAATTTAATTATTTGGATATACAGTAGAACTTCGATAACTCGAACTCGCTGGGGTTGCAAAAAATAGTTCGAGCTATCGGTAGTTTGAGCCGCCGAAGTTGGACAACTTCCGGAATATTATCTGTTCCGTACCTTGACAGTTTTTGTTTTATGTCTCTCGTTAATTTCCTACATGCAGAATGATTGTTTTCGAAACTAACATTCGTTTTAAATGTATGTAGATGTTTATTTAATGAATTTTGACGCGAATAAAGTTATTTTAGTTGTTATAATTTGTGAAATTTGAAATTTCATCTTCAGTTATTATTCACTTCCGTTGATTGCGCAAAAAACAGTTTGTGCACTGTATATCTGCCATTGCAAATAAATTAAGTAAATAATTTCTGTGCAGTTTTTAGCTCACCTGACCCAAAGGGTCATGTGAGCTATTGTTATTACTTTGCGTCCGTCGGCATCGTCGGCGTCTGTAAACTATTAACATTTTAATCTTCTTCTCTGAAACCACTTGGCCAATTGAAACCAAACTTGGCCATAATGTTTATTGGATGGACCTTTACAAAGTTTGTGTTTTTTATTTGGATTGATAAACCAATATGGCCACCACCGCAAGACTTAGTTTAACATAGGAAAAAAGTTTAAAGGGCTTCTTCTCTGAAACCGTTTAACCAATCAAAACAAAACTTATTAGCAATATTGTTTGAATGGTCCTCTATAAAGTTTGTGTTTTTTATGGCAATTGGAAGTTTAAAGTGGCCGCCACCGCAGGACTTAGTTTAACATAGGACCCTATGGGAAAAAGTTTTAAAAGGCTTCTTCTCTGAAACCGGTTAATCAATGGAAACAAAAACCTACTAGCAATGTTGTTTGGATGGTCCTCTATAAAGTTTGTGTTTTTTATGGCAATTGGAAATTCAAAATGGCCGCCACCGCAGGACATAGTTTAACATTGGACCCAATGGGAAAAAGTTTAAAAGGCTTCTTCACTGAAACTGGTTAACCAATGGAAACAAAACTTACTAGCAATATTGTTTGGATGGTCCTCTTTAAAGTTTGTGTTTTTTATCCCAATAGCCAGGAAATTCAAAATGGCCACCACCACAGGACTAAGTTTAACATTGGACCCTATGGGGAAAAAGTTAAAAATGGCTTCTTCTCTGAAACCAGTTAACCAATCGAATCAAAACTTACTACTAATATTGTTTGGATGGTCCTTTATAAAGTTTATGTTTTTTATGCCAATTGGAAAATCAAAATGGACACCACCACAGGACTTAGTTTAACATAACGATCCTATGGTGAAAAGTTAAAAGGGCGTCTTCTCTGAAACCGGTTAACCAATGTAAACAAAAAACTTACTAGCAATATTGTTTGGATGGTCCTCTATAAAGTTCATGTTTTTTATCCCAAACGGAAATTAAAAATGGACGCCACCGCAGGACTTAGTTTAACATAGGATCCTATGGTGAAAAGTTAAAAAAGGCGTCTTCTCTGAAACAGGTTAACCAATGGAAACAAAACTTACTAGCAATATTGTTTGGATGGTCTTCTATAAGGTTTATGTTTTTTATGAAAATTGGAAATTCAAAATGGCCACCAACGCAGGACGTAGTTTAACATAGGACCCTATGGGAAAAAGTTAAAAGGCTTCTTCTCTGAAACCAGTTAACCAATCGAAACAAAACATACTAGCAATATTGTTTGAATGGTCCTCTACAAAGTTCATGTTTTTTATCCCAACCGGAAATTCAAAATGACCGCCACCACAGGACTTGGTTTAACACTGGACCCTATGGGAAAAAGGTTAAAAAAGGCTTCTTCTCTAAAACTGGTTAACCAATGGAAACAAAACTTACTAGCAATATTGTTTGGATGGTCCTCTTTGAAGTTTATGTTTTTTATGCCAATATAAAAATCAAAATGGCCACCACAGCATTACATAGATTAAGAGTAGACCCTATGGGAAAAAGTTTTATTAGGTTTCTGTTCTGAAACTGATTAACCAATGGAAACAAAACTTACTGACAATATTGTTTGGATGGTCTTCTTTAGAGTTTATGTTTTTTATTGCCAATTGGACTAAGTTTAACATAGGGGCAAATAAAAAAAGATCTTTTCAAGATCTTCTCTATACAAGCGGTTAACCAATGGAAACAAAACTTTCTAGTAATATTGTTTGGATGGTCCTATTTAAAGTATATTGAAAATTACAGGACTTACTTTAACATCAGGGAAATGCCATCTTCATTGCCTATAAAATCAGGTGAGCGATACAGGCTCTTAAGAGCCTCTGGTTTTTTATAAATTATCTTAGCTTTAATTTAACAATTGCTATTTTAATATCAATTAAACCGCAAATGTTAACAAAAGTCCTAAATGATTTTTAATTCGAATGGTTTCCTTTTGATTTTATTATCCGCTTGGTACCACAGGACTTTGACCCCATATCATTTGGGTCGAAATATGGCCAGGAAACGAAAAAAAACGTATTGTCGCGAACGAAGTGAGCTAAGGAGTCTAACGCAAAAGTAAACAATTCCTACCCCCCTACCTTTGTTGTTGAGTTCCCTTTGAGAATTTGCACTGACAACATGATTGTAGGTGTTCTACGTACTCACGGACATTTATACTTTAAGATTATGACATCGATTCCTTTAATAGATCCATAATTTTGCAACCGCGAAACTTTTTCTTGGACTGAAACACTTTCTTTACTCCAGGGAAGCCACTAGTAACGACTTTAGGCAGTAAATTTTCTGTAATTAATGGGGTACAACGGTAAAAATTAAAACTTTGCTTTGTATGTGAAGGAAATAATATTTAAATCTTAATTTTAATTATTTTTTGTAAAATTGAGTTTTAATCAAATTGTTGACATTTCTAGCTAATCTGTTGACAAAGGGACGTAACCCAATGACATAAGCCATGTGCTCTTCCTCTTGCAATTTCCGAATAATTTTCCTCTGGTTCTGATTTCGAGTTTTACTTTTGGATTTACTGCGCCACAGTCGTTAATGGTGGCTTCCCTGGAGTAAAGAAAGTGTTTCAGTTCGCCTGAATATAGCTGAAATAATGCTGCTCGGGCGTTAAACACCATTAATCAATCAATCAATCCAAGAAAAAGTTTCCCGGTTGCAAAAATATGGATCTATTAAAGGAATCGATGTCATAATCTTAAAGAATAAATGTCCATGAGTATGTAGAACACCTACAATCATGTTGTCAGTGCAAATTCTCAAAGCAAACTCAACAACAAAGGTAGGGTGTAGGAATTGTTTACTTTTGCGTTAGACTCCTTTGCTCATTCGTTCGCGACAAAACTTTTTTTGTTTTCTTGCCATATTTCGACCCAAATGATATGGGGTCAAATTCCTGTGCTTGGTACCGTTAATATCTTTCATTACAAAACAATTAACGTCTATTTGCATTTTAAAACCCATCACCAGTAATGACATAATTATTATCTGCTATTTTGTTTAAAATGACATACCTGTACTAATTGTTATGGCTTCTGTTATCAACGTTAATGTACTGAAGTTAATTACTTCGCACCGAGTCTTATAATTTTAGTTCGAGTTATTGATGGTGACTTACATGAATTTACTATCAAAGGGACCTATAAACCAGTTCGAGTTTTCGAGAAATCAGTGTTCGAAAAACCGGGGCTTTTTGTACAAACATATATAGAAATGAATAACGGGACTTTAAAAACAGTTCGAGAAATCTGTGGTGTTCGAGCCATCCGAGTTCGAGCTACCGAAGTTTGACTGTATATCATCAGTATTGTAAATTTGTATGTGCTACATTACTTTGTCTGGTGTACATGTAGTTTCTTATCTGTCGAGTTAAGTATTCATCGGTTCTCTTTTTTTACATCATTTAGAAGATATACAGCTTATTACTTACATATTAAAGTAATGAATGGGGTTGGTATAGCAGTTACTAACATCAGACTGCATTGAGCTTTAAACTGAAGCAACTACCTGTAATGATGAGTGTAAAATAAGCACATTTAACTTTCACAAATGACTATGTAAAAATGAAATGAAAAATCGATAGATATTATTTGGATGTATGCATTTTCAGATAATTCATGTAGTTTTGTAGAGAAAATTGTTGTACATGTATATTGGTTCTAAATAATTTTATTAGAGCATATCAGTTTGCAATGTACAGAAATCATGTGAAATTACATATAAATGGTTTGAAAGATGTACATGTATTTCAATTTTTACATATTAGGAATTTCCTGCTAGCATTAATTTATTCCCCAACTAAATGTATGCATTCTTTTATTACAGTTCATGGAAGCAGTTAGTAGATTGGAAAGCATTAGTCTTGAAGAACTAGTTGCAATGTTTAATGAACAAGGGTTGTCAGATTATCTTGTGGTATATCTTAGGTAATGTTAAAAAGTAAAGCAGTAGGGACACTAATTTGAATTTTCACCATGAAAAATATGGTAGGCACATTACAAGGTAATTTACAAACAGATATAACTTTCTGGAAGTATCACTGTTGTCAATGCTGATGTTGGAGCCTTACTGTGGGCAGGGTGTGCTTGACCCCAACCTGAAGTGACAAGGATTTAGTTTTTCTGCTGAATGTTTTGGGTTTTCACCAGGTTCCTTTCCCCAAGAAAAACTAGATGCCATTATGCAAGTGAAAAATTGAAAATTACCATTGATCTCCATTAAAAATAATATTTTTTGGTGGCCTCGGTGGGGGAGTGGTTAAGGTAGTTTGTCTACTATTGATCACGTGGTCTGTCAACACTGAGATTGCGGCTGCGATTCTCACTGCGAGCAGGGTGCACTAGACTCCAATCTTAATTGACAAGGATTGCCAGTTTTCTCCGGGTACTCCGGCTACCTCCCCCAATAAAAACTGGATGCCATGATGTAGCTGAAAAATTGCTGAAAATGTCGTTAAACATCATTTAAACAAACAAACAATAATATTTTTTGAAGATTAATCTCTATAAAAACCACCTTCATAACATTCCATAAAGTGTGATATCAAGCTCCACTATAGGTCATCAGAACCAAATCCCTTACTTACAGAATGTTGTCTATTACAAGGAGAGTTGAGAACACATCACAGGGGACAGAATTCACAAAATGTATTTAAATATATATGCAGTTATCAATAATCTTAATTGCTAATTGTTCATTGGTTATTAATCATGCTTTAAAAACATTTAATAAAGATTCACATATATTTACAATGTGCTGTTACAAATTAGTCAAGTATTGTACAATACCTGGTTTGGGTGTCTCAAATATATTTATTTATTTATTTTTACAGATTAGTAGTATCTGGCTTTCTGCAAAAAGAACATGATTTTTATGCTAATTTTATTGAGGGTTATGCAACTGTAAAAGATTTCTGTGCACATGTGAGTATTTTAATAGAGAAAATAAGAGGTTTTACCTGATTTACAGCTGATTAAGAGTTAAAACTATGGGAGTTTACTTTAGTTGTTAAAAAGGGAAAATAAAGGAAATTAAAGCAGATCTGTGAAAAATTCCTTATTTTATGTTTGATACAACATTTGGTATTTTTATATTTGTTGCAACTAATCATAAAATAGGCAGAATTTTGCTGCCGTAATAATCCAATTTTAGTTTTGTGATTTGTCTGATTAAAGGCAGAGTTCATTTCCATTACTAGTAATGTAGCAAATAAAAAACTCAAACTTTGGTCTATTTATACAAAATGCAAACATAAAGTACACATCTTTACATTATTTGAGATGACGCATTGCCAAATAGCTTGAAACGATCTGTAGTACAAATAATTCCATTTCGTCTTTCTAATAATTGTTGCTGCCATGACATGATTCCATCCACGACATTGTTTTATCATTCTTTCCTGTATGAAACAAACTTCCTAGTAAATCTTTACGAATTTGCATACTACAATTAACATTCCACAGTAAGAATTAATATATGGAATACAACTTTCGTATGACACACCTTCCCAAGATGCAACACATCATTTGGGGTTCTCAATGTTTTTCATGTAGTAAACATATATAAACACAGACAAGACTGTCCATTAAGACATAACACACAGAGTGTAATAACAGCAATAGTTAGTAACCTGTGAGCTACTGCTCACACAGAATACCCCGCTTTTTACTTCATTGAATTGACTATAGTAAACTTTACTGTGTCTTTCCGACGGGTGTTTGCCTGGAAAAATTCTACCGCGTTTGGTAGAGTTTATGATCTTTTTGTAAATCTCAGATTACACTTTTTGATATAAACAATTATTTCCACAGTTAATCAGCGTTCTGAAATGCGGCTGAATTTTCATTTTGATACAGCTATTTTTCCATACTAAATTTTGACCTTGTTTTGAACAGAAGTGTTCTATTCGAAATCCTTAGGGTAATGTCGTCTGCAGTTGAGGCTGGAAAAGTCTTGCGGTTTGTCTGAATACCATTGTACCTTACGAAAGCAGATGAATGTTTGTAAACAACATTAGACCCCTTCAGATACAAAAATGGTTGACTTCCTATGGAAATTTGATCTATCAAAATGAAAATTTAGCAGCATTTCAAAACACCTTTTAACTGTGGAAAATAATTGTTGATTTCAAAAAATGTAATATGAAATCTACAAAAGGACCATGACCTCGACCAAACGCGGTATCAGTTTTCCATTTTGTCAAGCAAAAACCCGTCGGACTGACATGGTAATGTTTACTATAAGTTGGTAAACAGGAATAGATATGTGACAGACCTGAAATCGGTACTCGCAATAAAGGACCACATGGTAAGGTCACATATAAAATTTCTAGTGGTTGTGATAAGTAGTTGCTGAGGGAAGTGTTACGAAAGTTATGTTGTGGATGGACAGGGGTAAACCAGCATACCCTCCTCTTCTTCAAAGCGTGGGTATAATTATCTTCTTGCATCAAAGTGGCGTAAATATTACCACTGCAAATGAAATCAAGTTGACATGCATTACAATAGAAAAATCAAAACACTCATAACTGTTGTGTATTTTGTAATTTCGTAGTGTCATAAAATTAATGTCATTTTTTACTTTTAACTTTGTTAAAACAATTCAGGTCTACAATTCTTTGTTTCACAAGCTGACAACATAACTGTGTTGATTGGCATACAAACATAATGACCTCTGTATAAAGACCCCTGTCTAATGTGACCTTTTTTACAATTTCCCTTCAAAGGTCTATTTAAAAAGGTTTGGCTGTAGGACCATCAGGAAAAATCTTTAGAAGCTTATTTTCTGAAACCAGTTAACCAATGGAAACATAGCAAAACTTGACACCAGCATTCATTGGATAGTCCTTTATAAAGTT
The DNA here is from genome assembly GCA_944474755.1 of Limnoperna fortunei. Lineage (NCBI taxonomy): Eukaryota > Metazoa > Mollusca > Bivalvia > Mytilida > Modiolidae > Limnoperna > Limnoperna fortunei. The sequence continues at coordinate 64,144,547 of OX104113.1, forward strand.
GATGTTTTTATGCCAATTACCATTTCAAATAGGTGATAAGCCATCTTCATTTCCTTTATAAATCAGGTGAGCGATACAGGTTCACTTTCTCCACGTGCGCAAAGTGGGCAGCCCACCATTATCCACACTATTTTGACCATTTTTGTAAAAATTGGAAACATGAGTCCTTCCTGCTTTTGGAAAGGGTTATGTATGCAGGTCTTGTGATGTGATCCAGCAAAAACAAATAGCGTAGTGGGCAGGGTAGACAGAGTGGAAGTTTTACATGCAATGTACGCACTCCCACTGTGGGGTAGTGAATAGACAAATTCCCCCGAGCAGTAGTTTATTGTGTTTTTGTTGGCACTACACATCTTTTTTTATAATTACTGGTAAACTGGCAAGTTCTGGTGTTTTGCTTTGCTCATCTCAGATTATGGTACTGCAGTATTTGTAATACAGAGTACATTATATAGACAAAATTATTGTATATATCGGTCATTGTGTTTATGAAGTTCTTAGAAGACGCACTGATGTGTTAGAACACTGATCAGATTGTTTACATGTTTCATTCTTATGGAATATTAAGTTTTGAATTTAAAATAATATATTTGACATTTCATATTAACAGGAGGTTGAACCGATGGGAAAGGAAAGTGACCACATTCACATTACAGCTCTGACACAAGCATTAGGTGTACCTGTCCAGGTAGTCTATATGGACCGTGGAGAGGGAAGTAAATGTAATCTTCATGTCTTTCCTGAGGACTCTATACCTTCTATTACATTATTGTACAGACCAGGACACTATGATATCATATATTCATGACATATTGTTTGTATTATATGTTCTGTTTAGTTTGTGTCTCTTTTTATATTAAATTGTATAATAATAATAATAATGAGTCATTTTGTTTTATGGTCATGCTATGTGTAAATTTAACTTTTGTTGCCTTTCAAGGAAAAAGCATTATGTTGCATTGAGTTTTCAAATACTCAGCCTAACAGTTATTGCCTATAATAAGCCTGTCATTTGAAGAATTATTTGAATGTGTTTGGTGCCCCTACCTATACACTTCATTTTTTCAGTGGCAGTCTAAATTATGTTCCCTGTGTCCCATCCCAGCCCCTTTTTGGCTGAATTGCACAAAGTGCAAACCCGGGTTATAGTATGGTAAAGTCGGGCGGGAAGGGAAAATAGGGTATCAATTTTGTGTAATCAACTACAGCTTTCAACCCTAATCTGAAACTTCACATAAAGATTGCACATGTATTTAAGTTGTGCACCTGCTAATATGGAATTGTTCTGTTATTTAATTAATTGTTTGTTAACTTGTTCATGTCCTGAATATGGCTGAAATACTGCTCGCTGGATGTAAAGCAAACATTTAATCAAGTAATCTATCAATGTGTTTGGAATTTTGAGAACTTTATACCAGCTTATACTCATTATTTTAGACTGTTAAAGAGAAGTCATTTTCCTTCATGCCTTTATGCTGTGCCTTAATAGGAAAAAAAATAGGGAGAATAAACTTTTGTGCTATCAAAACAATTAAACCTTAGTCTTGATCTCACAAACCAATTTGCAGGTTAGACCAATGAATGCCAGGCTTGATACTCGAATGGTTGTAACTAACATGTTTTGATGTCACATTTGGCATGATTGCATTCTTATTGTGTGATATGCAGATTTTGCTTCTACAATACACACTCTGCCTGAAAGGGAAATAGAATGGTGATAATAAACAATTGCAACAAATTCCTAGCTATCAAACATTTTAAATTTAGTCTTGATCCAGGTTTTATTCTCTAATGTGTCAATATTACATTCAGCATGGCTGCATTCCTATTGTGTGTAATACAAAAATTTGAATGCTTCTATGATAAGCATTTTTCCTTGAGGTGATAGATCAACATCTGATTAACCAGGAGTGGAAGTAATTTGTCTTAGTAGGGTGACATATCAAAATTTTCTCTCAATCAACTTTTTGTTTAGGCATTTTTCACCCGAAAAGTATTGCAACTTGTCAATTTTTTTCTCTTGAAAGCTATGTCATTGAGACTTGAGACTACCACCATTGATCCCCAGTAACATATATTGCATTTGAAAATGTCAAGGTCTGAGGTCACATTGGCAACTGTATGCACTATATCTCAAAAATCATACAGCAATAATTTGAAAAATTCTCTTCATCCAGACATTCATTTAGTTTATTGAACTAAAACTGATCCATGAACAGTTCTCAAGTTATGGCTCTGGATGCCTTCAGTTAATCGGTTTGGGCTTCTAACTTGAAACAGTTATTTTGTTAGAAATAATATACCCGTAGTAGACATAAGGTTTAAAGTGATTAGTAGGAAAAGAGCTTCAATTTGATTTGAACCCAAGGTAAAATTTCATAGGTCTGGGTCATACCATAGCAACCAGATAACTGTTATAGAAAGTCCTAAGCAACTATAAATTTTTAGATCGGGATAATATACTACTGAAGTATGTCATTTTATTACCGGAAGTTGCATTTAGTCCCTAGCAACGGGCATACAAGGAATATATACTCTCGTGTCGCCCCATATTAATAACGAAACGCCCCACATATGTAAAATATAAAATTTATAATATAAATTTATATATTTTATACTTTATAATATAAATACATTGATAGTATAATTTTTTTTTTATTTTGCGTATATTGTACTGCTCGGTGTTTTAATTAGTGGTGGATCTCTTGAGATTTAAGTTTAACAAGTGGCTCATCAATATAGAGTTTTGTTTTGAGAAATCTAGGCTTGAACGTGAATGAATTTTTAATTAATCGATATTGTACTCTAAATGTAAAACTATTAAATGCTGCCTGTAAATTTACGTGTAGAATACTGTTAATCTTACATACTAGTGAAAACAGTTTTCTAAAATTTTAAAAATACAAGTTTGTCTTATTGTTAAAAAATTTCTAAGGTGCTGGCTTATTCAAACTACACCGAGACAGTTAACAAGAGACCAATAAAAAAACGATTGTAGTTAAGAATACACTATCTTATGTTCTGTACATTTAGGTTAGTGTACTAGAAGTGTAAGTGGATTATGGGTCTATATGGAAAATAAGTCTGTATGGACCATAGGTCTGTGTGGACTACGAGTTTGTATGGACTAGAGGTCTGTGTGGACAACAGGTCTGGCTGTATGATTGCCATTATGTTTCCGTGTCTTGATTTCAGAAATCTACCGGTCACAGTTTATGATCCTCATATTTTGTTTACCAAAGGGCACCATACACCAATTAAATTTAGTTGATAATGTGTCACGAGGCATGCTTTGTTTAAAAGCAGTTTATATGCTTTATGTCCCAAATTTATATCAGTTTTGATTAAAATTTTTTGATATTTTCTAATGCTATATGGTTTTAAATAGGGAGAAAGGAGCAGAGGAGAGGGAGAAAGGAGAGAAAGGTACCCCCTTTCCACCCTCTAATATGGTGCCATCTGGCACAGGTGTCACATGTGACAGCTCTCGAGTTGGCTGTTGATCCCATCAAAGTTAATCACGATTGTAAACAAGCAAACTTTCAATTATAATTATCATAATTAATTAAAGAAGTGAACACGAGTTCACTTTAATCTCAAGAGATCCACCGCCAATTAAAACACCTAGCAATAAAAAATATGCAAATTTAAAAATATATTTTACTTATGTTGGGCGAGTCGTTATTGAATGGGGCGACTCGATATTAGCATGGGTCGACTGGAGATTGGGGCGAGTCCTTACGATACCCATACAAGTCCTTAGGAACTATACAGTGTATATTGTTGACTCTGAATAACCCTTTATTCCAATAACTAAATTTCATGACTGGAAGTGACATGTTTTGCTTGACAATAGACGAAAATTCCATAACATTCATATATTTTCTGATTATATCATTCATATATTTTTCTGAGTATAACGGTATAGACCTTCACTAAAGTCGGTTTCATTTTGGTTTACATTTTTGTATGACTACGGTATGTCTTGGCATTGCTGTTCAACTTAATTTATAGCATATTGATGTCTTTGGTAAAAAAAAATTAAAAGTCATTAAACTTTTTGAAGGAAAACGTACATAGTTTACCTAACTGTCCTGGAAGTTTTGGATTTTGAATTGATTTAATGTTCGCCGAGACGTAAGTTTCTGTGAAATATATAAGCAGGGACAGTCTATACTAATTTAAGGTAGTATAGACTGTCCCTAATAAAAGGTTTGCGCAATGTGAAAAAAACTTGGACAATAAGCGTTTAATTAACTAAAAATGAGGGGGTGGACAGGGGGGTACCTTTCTCCTTTCTCCCTCCCCACAGCTCCTTTCTCCCTCCCCTCAGCTCCTTTCTCCCTCCCCTCTACTCCTTTCTCCCTCCCCTCGGCTTCTTTCTCCCTCCCCTCTTTACACTTCTCCCACTTTAAAACCCTATAGCAATAGAAAAGATCACTAAATTTTGACTCAAAACTGATATAAATTTGGGACATGAAGCATATAAACGACTTTTACAAACAAAGCATGACTCATGACACATTATCAAATGAATTTAATTGGTGTATCGTACCCTTTGGTAAAAAAATATGAGGATCATAAACTGTGACCGGTATATTTATGAAATCATGACACTGAAACCTAATAGCAATCATACAGCCAGACCTGTAGTCCAGATAGACCCATAGTCCACCCAAACTTGTATCTCTAGTCCATACAACCTATAGTCCATACAACCTAAAGTCCATACAACCTATAGTCCACACAGACCTATGGTCAATACAGACTTATTTTCCACATAGATTTATAATCCACTTACATTTCTAGTACACCAACACAGACCTAAATGTTCAGAAAATAATATAGTGTATTCATAAGTACAATTCATCGTTGTTTTTATGGTCTCTTGTTAACTGTCTCGTTGTAGTTTGAAAAAGAAACACAAAAGAAATTCTTTAACAATAGGACAATCTTGTATTTTTTGTAACTTTTAGAAAACTGTGTTCACTATCACGTAAGATTAGCATTATTCTACATTTAATTTACACGGAGGATTTAATAGGTCTACATTTAGAGTAAAATTTTGATTAGTTAAAAATTAATTCATGATTAGGTCTAGATTTCTCAAAACAAAACACAAATCAATTCTCAGACTTTTGAGTTATTTCTTAACTACCACAGCAACATAAAAATTCTTGAAGTTCTGATCGACTTAACAGGGAATTTAAACTGAAAAAAATGGTGCTTATAAATGTAATGAAAAAGGGATTATTTGCTGCTGTAACATAAATTGCCTGATTATTTGGGCTATTTACAGTTTTACTTTTGCTGCTATAGTTTTTTTTATTTAAAAGGAGAAAACTGATATTTCATAAATTTGTCATTCAAGGGAAATAACTCCAAAAAAGAAGTCATTTGACAATCTTGGACCAAACGAGTTATTTGTAGCCCTTGTCCAATCTAATTAAAGTTAAATCTTTAACTTGCTCCCCCCCTTTTTGTTATTGGTAGCTGCGTTGTAACGCGCAGCGACCATAGCAAAAAGGGGGGGAGCAAGTGAAAGATGAACGCAGCGACCAATAACAAAAAGGGGGAGCAAGTGAAAGATTTAATTTTAATTAGAGTGGCCCTTGCCTTACAGATCATTTTTGCAGTTTAGAGTATCACTCTGATTTTGGGCCATAGTATGGTTTGGTAAGGCGGGCAGAGGAAATGGGGCATCTATTTTTATCAACTCCTCCTACAGTTTTCAACCCAGATCTCTGAAACTTCACATAACGATTGCACATGTATTGAATTTGTTGCACCTGCTATTATGGAAGTGTTCCAGCATGTTCCTAATTTTCCAGACCTTGGAACTTGGTAATTTTTGAGCAGATTTACAGAAGACGGTAAATATATTGTGTAATTAACTCCTACAGTTTCAGTCTAGAACTCTAAATTTCACAGAAAGATTGAAAATGTATGAAGTTGTACACCTGTTATTATTGTTCAAGGATTTTTTTCCTTATTTTCAGACTTGTGAACTTTGCGATTTTGTTAACTGTTGAATTGTTTAATTATGTATTCCTATATAAATCTTAATGGTTAGTATGAGGATAATTCATTGAGAAATTTATAAGTTTTAGCAAACACTGAAAATTTCAAGAAAAATTATGAGTAAATTACATATAATACTATAAGGAGTAACTGGACAATTTTTTGACAATTAAATTGTTTGTAGGCCATGTCCTTCTGTTTATTTTTGCAATTGACGGTTTTACTCTAGCTCTAAATTTATAAGGCAAATACTTATATTTTATTAACAAAATTGTTATTAAAGGGCAAAAAGACCTGTAGGGATTCGTCTGACAATTTTGGACCAAATGTGTTTTTTAAAGGCATTGTCTTGCAATTTACAGTTTCACTCTAGTCATTATTAAAGGGCAAAACTCCTTTAAGAATTTGTCAGACAATTTAGACCAACATAGTGATTTGCATTGTCTGGCTGATCATTTATGCAATTTACTATATCAATCTGATGTTTTATTTTTCAAGTTATACTGTCATGACTGTCAAAACTGACAATTTTCTAAAAAAAAATCGTAACTTAATGTCCATAACTCCTACAGGCAGTTAAACAACTTCTGAAATTAAAAAAAAGATTGAATGGGCTGATCATTTTAATGTAACGGTTTTTTTTTCTGTAGCTATATAACATTGTGAGATATTGGCCAAAACATGTGTTGACCCATGTTCTTCAACTTGCGCTTGTGAAAAATAGTTCAGATTAGGACCGCTCTCAGATACATAAACCAGTGTACTGTATTACTTTTCTATAAATCGTGAATCTTTGGTACTGATCCTAAAACCAAGATGGCCACAACACTGGAGCATAGAACTCCAGAGGCACTAAAAATAGCTGGTTTCAGAAACTATTTCACTTATTTAAATCAAATTATGCAGAACTGATATCAGGGTAATTTTCTGCCATTGTAAAATGGCTACTAGAGCCATTGATATTCTGATTGGCGGAAATTAAAATGAATCTTGCTCTGAAAATCTGAGTATCAAATATAATTGATACTGTATAAATTTTAAGATTTTGGCGCAGATCCTAAATTCAAGATGGCCACGAATTTTGTGTCATGTTCATGTCGATTAAACTAAAGTTTTTGTAATGAGTAATGTGAGTATTACAGGCTTTCCATGTGTAGAAATATTTTTTTTACAAGTGTAATTATTAATGACTAAAACTTACCGCAGGTTGTTGGTTTTTAGCTTCAGATACTATTTTTTGGTTCGGAGACCTTTAATGGATGACGAAAGTATTTAAACGAACTATATCCGTCTTTTGGGTAACCAATATACTTGAATAATTAGAAACTAAAAATATTTAACCAAGATTTCCACCATAAATCGTGTTGTAAATTGCAACAAGAAAAGCAAGACCAGGCCATTTGGACATTCAGAGCTTTTAGTTCCTTGTTTTCCTGAAATTTGCCATTAGTGTTAGGTACCCAAAATCTAGTCATTACTCTGAATTACTGTGAAGAACGGGATATACCTATAAAAGATGCCGTATTTTAATGTTTTTTATTTGTATAAAACTGTTAAATTGAAAAAAAAACACTTTTTCAAGAATGCGTTTTTCTTAATTTCAAATTTTGCACTTTTTCAATTTGTTTTCATGTATTGTGAAAGCACTATACATTCAACCATGTCTAGTAACGTTTGTTACGAACACATTTGTGTAATTTTTTACCGATTTATTACGACTTTCGACGTATTTGCCGCACTTTAAATTCACACTGAAAAATATAATATCATTTTAGATATGCGTGTTTTAGCTCAGGTGAGCTATTGCCATCACTTGGCGTCCGTCGTCGTCTTCCGTCGTCGTCGTTGTTAACTTTTCTTTTAAAATCTTCTCCTCCAAAACCACCGAAAGGATTGCTTTGAAACTTTGCACACATCATCAGTAAAATGTCCTCTGCTAAGTTTGCACAAATAATGGCCTCAGACCAACCAACATGGCCGCCATGGCTAAAAATAGAACAGGGGGTCAAAATACAGTTTTTGGCTTATAGTTCAAAGTTGTATGACGACTCCTTGTAGGAGTTATTGCCCTTTAATTGTCGAAATTGATTATTTTTGACATTTTTGCCTCAAAATCTTGAAAATTATTAGAACTAGATAAAAAGTTAGCATTGCTTAATTGTTCTGCTCTATACGGGCTGAAAAAAATGACTTTAGGGTTAATATTATCTGATGAACCGTTTAAGAGTTATTCCCCTTGAATTGTTTTTTTTAATCGGTTTTAATTGATTTTTTAAAAATCTTCTCCTCTGAAACCACTGCTTTGAAACTTTGTACACATCATTCGTCAAATGTTCTCATTTGCACCAACCATGGCTGCAGATTAACCAACATGGCCGCCATGGCTAAAAATAGAATGGAGGGGTGGGGTAAAATACAGTTTTTGGCTTATATTTAAAAAAGTGTAACAGATACAGGAAAACCCAAGAGACATGCCTTCATCTGCATCAAAAGCTCTACGAAACACTCCATTGGGTTGAAGTTGTATGAGGACTCCTTATAGTAGTTATTGCCCTTTAATTGTCAAAATTGATTACTTTTGACATTTTTGCCTCAAAATCTTGAAAATTATTAGAACTAGAGAAAAAGTTCGCATTGCTTAATTGTTCTGCTCTTTGAGGGCTACAAAAATGACTTAGGGTCAAGATTGTCTGATGAACCGTTTAGGAATTATTCTCCTTGAACATTTGTTTAATCAATTTTACTTGATTTTGAAAAATCTTCTCCTCTTTAACCCATTAAAGGACTGCTTTGAAACATTGCACACATCATCTTTAGGTTGTGCAAATCATGACACCTGACTACCTATATAGCTACGTTGGCTTAAAATAGAAAATGGGGGGGGGGTCAAGTTTTCGACTGATAGTTAAAAAAGTATAACAGGTAAAGCAAATTTGAAGTGAACCTCCCTTCTCCCTCTAAGCATCAAAAGCTCCCCCTTATAGGAGTTATTTCCCTTAAAAGGTAAAAATTAATGAGTTTTGCAGAAGTGTTGGGGAATTACTTATAGCAAAGAAAAGCTGGATAAAAAAGGGTTGTTTGGTTTCAGGTTCAGGTGAGCGATACAGGCTCCTGGGAGCCTCTAGTTTTCTCAATAATTTTTCCATGAATTTTTAGAGTACAACATATATTTTTGTCAGATTTACACGAGTTTATCTATTTCTATAGTCGTTTCATTAGCGCGACATTTTTTAAACGATGTTATTATAAACAAAGTTGCTTGAACATATTATAAATATTCGATAAGGAAAATATTAATGCGCAAAACGTATGTGTGCGAATTTAAATACAATTTGAGCAATAAATGGTTATTTATTGTGGACATAGACATACAAATCAAGATATTAAACCCTCTTTTAAGGTGCACGACGTAATATTTAACGTAACGTCAAAAAAGCTCAAATGACGCTACGTTTAGAGCCTCCAATAACGTGCGCTACGTCTTATTGAAATTGTTACAATTTTCAATGTAAAAGAATTAACAAAACTTCATTTGTTTTTAAAATCTACCGGTATTATGTACTACATGCAATAAAACACTACCAGTGCAAACTTCGCTTTGATTAATATTTGTTTTACATACATGGATCAAACTCATGACTAGGTACTCTAAGTGGTGTCAGAGGGTAAGATTGTTTATAAAGTTAACAACGGACAGATAACAGATGACAGACACCTAGTCAATAAGTGATCACAATATAGAAAAGGGACAGACATACATTCTGATCATTTGGATGCAATTAATCTCTTTACTGGAGTTTTATGAAAATAATTTTAGTCTTTTTAAATTACATCAATGAATTGGCACTTATTAAATGATTTTCAGGTACGAATTAAAGAACATATTTGTAAAAGTACTGCCTCCCTCTTTTTTTATTGTTTCCTTTCTCCCTCCCCCTTTCTCCTTTCTCCCTCCCCTCAGCTCCTTTCTCCCTCCCCTCTTCTCCTTTCTCCCTCCCCCTCTCTCCCTGTCTCCCACTACCCTGTCCACCATCTCAAAAATGGAGTGAAACTAAACATTGATGTTCACACGTGTTTTTTTATGTTTTCGTAACGATGGCAACACTACAGAGCATAAAATGGCCTTGAAAACTAATTAATGAATTATAACTACACTCATATAAGTTGCTGATACATAGTATCTGCTTACAAATCAACTTGTTATAAAGCAGTGGAAAAGTATGACAAACAGTAAAGAAGTATGCTTATAGATATAAATTTCACTTAGTCGGTCATTTTTATGCAAATCAAACCTTCTAATATTTTGTCAATATTTCTTTCAACAGTGTTGCACGGCCTTTACTCCATCTTGACTATAGGCGGCTATTTCTAGGAACAATATTATATTGATCATCGTAGTTCCGTTGCAACGTATAGTCGCCCGTACTAGCAGTAACGGCGGGTTAAAACTAGTGAATGCTATAATCAAGCAATTAAAAGTGAAAAAAATTTTACATGTTATGTACAAAACTAAAATATCACTACATATTATTTAAGTAAAGCAGCATTTATCAAAAATATCACCGCAAAAGTGACCACTGCAGATATTGAAATAACTATTGCATAGTGTGAAAGTACTACTTTATCGCGATAGATATCGTGGATCGGTGGATCGATGGGAATGTCAAGCTACACTGTAAAAAATGTGTTTAGGGCCTAAACACTTTTCTAAACACATTTCTTGTTATAGATTTTGAGACATGTTTAGGCTCTCAACACATCTTTAATCTAGACATGTTTAGAAAAATGTTCAAATTCTAAAAATGTTTCATTATTATGTGTTTAGAGAAGAAACGTGTTTAGATTGTATGTGTTTAGAGTAGAAACGTGTTTAGATTGTATGTGTTTAGAGATATAATCTGAACATATTCCTCTTGCTATGTATGTGCTGAAGCTGTATGTAGAAAAACTGCTCACAGGTTTGACTGAAATGGAATAGGTAACTGTAAATTGGTGGGAGGTTCAGGTAGTATAGGCATCTAGGTGACCAATATCAATCCTTGATTGTGTACAACCATCAGTTTTCTTCCATATTTCTTCTCAGAAAGATTTTGTTTACATGCTTGTTATACCCTCCGCAAACTTGTTTTTTTTTTTGGGGGGGGGGTATATAGGAATCACCCTGTCTGTCTGTCCACATCCCTTGTAAGCGCAACTCCTCCTAAACCGCTTGATGAAATTTAATGAAACTTAGCATAAAAGAAGTACATTATATGTAGATGTACATGAAGGATTTTTATTGACCTCGGATGTCATTAAGGGGATCTAAATTGCTTAGAAACTAAATCAAGTTAATCAGATGAAAACAAAATTGAGTTCAGACATAGTTTACTTTTACTGAAATTATATTGACCAAGAACATTACAAATATTCACTGAAACCATATTGATCAAGAATATTACAAATATTCACTGAAACCATATTGATCAAAAACATTACAAATATTCACTAAAACCATATTGATCAAGAACATTACAAATATTCACTGAAACCATATTGATCAAGAATATTACAAATATTCACTGAAACCATATTGATCAAAAACATTACAAATATTCACTAAAACCATATTGATCAAGAACATTACAAATATTCACTGAAACCATATTGATCAAGAACATTACAAATATTTACTGAAACCATATTGATCAAAAACATTACAAATATTTACTGAAACCATATTGATCAAGAACATTACAAATATTCACTATTGATCAAGAACATTACAAATATTCGCTGAAACCATATTGATCAAGAACATTACAAAATCCTATGTATATAAAAATGTCTAAATATTGCAAAAATCATATCTACCCTGCCAATTTCCAAAGCATCAGAAATACAGGTTTTTCACCAAATATATATATACGTATGCAAATAGTTCAGGTCAAATGGCAGTATATGGACAGGTTTGTGGCGCTTCTGTCCATATAATTTTTGGAGCCTCAAACTGGTCCATATACATGTATTTTAATATTTTTTTGTGCCATGAACTATTTTTTAAATTTAAACAAATTAATTAGAATTTAAAGTGTCCTCAAGTTTCTTGCAAAATTTTAAATAGTTTGCAGTTCTTTCTGTCTTTTAAAATGTAGCTGGTATTGTTTTGGATAGGACAAGTCCCAAACATAGTAACAGAATAGCAGTCTTAAGACTGCTTCTTTGAGGTTATGCCCCACATCCACTTCAATTCCCTCTCCAACTACAACTACCATTTAAGGTCTTGCTGGGTTGTAATTCCAAGGTATTTTGCTTTATTGACGTGTTCTAGGTTATGACCATGCAGTGTATACGTGTGTTTAATTGGGTTTTTATTTTTGGATATTGTCAAAACATTACATTTTTTGGGATGGAAAGCCATTCGCCATTTATTTTCCCATTCAGCTAATTTGTCCAGGTCACTTTGTAGTGTATTGTTAACAGAGTTGGATTTAATTGCTAGGTAGACAATAGTATCGTCGGCAAAGAGACGTATTGTAGATTTTAACCCGAGTGGTATATCATTGATGTAAAACAAGAACAAACTTGGGCCCAGGACAGAGCCTTGGGGCACTCCTGATTGGACATCAACATAGTCTGATGTAACACCTTCCAAGAAAACTGCTTGTGTACGATTTGATAAGAAGCTTTTGATCCAGTTATTTGTTTTGCATCGAATGCCATAATGTTTAAGTTTGAGTGTGAGGAGATTGTGGCTAACCTTGTCAAATGCTTTGCTAAAATCCATAATTAGTATATCTGTCTGTTTAGAGTTTTCAAGATTTTTAGTAACATCATCTTTAAATTCAATTAATTATGTTTCACAAGATCTTTGTCGTCTAAAACCATGTTGCAGTGGATATATAGAGAATGTTGTTTTCATCTGCGTGTGTCATGATTGCACTTACAGCATATGCATGTTAATGAAATAGGTCGATAGTTTTCTGGATTGTACTTTGAGCCTTTTTTGTAAATTGGTGTTACGTGTGCTGTTTTCCAATCTGATGGTACTTCACCGGTGTTAAAGGATTTTTGATATATAAGGCACAGAATTGGTGAGATGTCATCTGCTAGTTCTTTTAGGATACGGGGTTTGATTTGATCAGGTCCACAAGCTTTATAAGGATTGAGATTTTTTAGTAGTATTGTGATACCTGGTAAAGTAACTGTTATGTTATTTATTGCCGGGTAGGTTTTATCATCACTCATGAAATTTTGATCTATAAATTCTTGGTCAGAGATTGTTAATTGGTGTTGAGAACGCTGACTGAAATTGATTGTTCAGAGCATCTGATTTTTGTTTGTCTTCTTTGATTATTTGCCCATTTTTCTTGAGTGGTCCAACTCCCACATAGTCTGTTTTCTTGTTGTTTATGTAAGACCAAAATCGTTTCTTTGTATTTGTGCCATCATTGTTGTTTTGTTGTGGTGTAACAATGTCTTCAATATATTGCCAGTATGATTGCCTCAGGAGTTTTTGTATATGATGTTTTAGTTTTTTGTATCTTTCTTTAAGTTCTTTGTTGCCTGTTTTTTTCATTTTCTTATGTAATCTGTCTTTAGATTTTATCTTTTTTCTTATCTCTGGTGTTATCCATGGGAGTTTGTTTTTCTTTATGTATTGTCCGACTTCTATGTCTATGTCTAGCTCAGTTACTCCGGAAAACTCCCTGCTTCCTGCACTAAATCTGGCGGAAATCCAGACAACTACATTAGCAGGTTGAAGTTTAACATGCACATGCCACCAGTAAGAATTGAATTCGCAACATCAGTGTTGACAGTTAGTTTAAAAAAATTAAAAGAGCTACAATTAGTAAAAGTTTGTGAGATTAGATATTTTAGAAGTTATAAAGTAAAGAAATAATAAAGTTTTATACGAGATCCAAATGGCCTTCAAAACCTGATATCATCTATTTAACGGTTCAATAGTTATCGGAAACAACTACGTGAAACCAAAGACAATAGGCTGGTGTATAATTTTTCCCGGATAAACAGGTTGATCCGACTCGACTCGAAAAAGGAGCCTCGATGTACGTGGCCGGAAGTGATAAAAACAACTATGGCAGACACCGATAAACTTACAAATGATGTCAATGCAATGACGCTCAAAAGCAATGACAAAATGGCAACAGAAAATCTGTCTGATGAATTTCTGGGAAGATGGGGGTTTCCGTTACCCGATTTGTACAAAATTGTATTGAAATTTTACAAAGGTATACTTGAATTTCTGTTGCTCATGGCTACTCCCTACTTAATCGCACAGAGCTACCGGCAGATACTTATCAAATATGAAAGACAATGCTTGAAAATTTGAAACACAGCATAAATGCTACTACCAACAAAAATTTATCATTGATTTTAATATCAATACATTTGTGGCTTGACACTCTTACTGCAATCCAGCATATGAAATACAGTATTAACGAAGTAAAACTATACTAAATGTTACACCCCCATGCGCTCAGCGTTTTGCTTGCATTTTTTAATTATTCCATACTGTACCTTTATAGTGCTAAAATCCGCTTTGAAAAAAATCTACACGATATATATTATGCCTTTGTTGTTGAAATATCCGTCCTTGACATTTGCTACGGGAATTTTACATAGGAAGTCAACCATTTGAGTTTCAAAAGGGACCTAGCGTTGTTTTCAAAAAGATCGTCTGCTTTCGTAACGTTCAATGGTATTCGGACAAACCGCGAGACTTTTCCCGCCTTAACTGCAGACGACATGACCCGAAGGATTTCGAATAGATAACAATTGACTCTTCCAAACATACACTTCCGTGGTAATTTAGGTCAAACTTTACTATAGAAAAGTGCTCTATCAAAGTGAAAAAATCTGCCGCATTTCAAACCGCCGACTATCACTTGGATATAATTGTTGTTGTCAGTTTGCACATTCTGTAATCTACAAAAGGAGCATAAGCTGGACCAAACGCGGTAAGCAGTTTTTGGGAAGGTTGCGTAGCAAACTTTCCCCTTGCTAACGCTCTAATACATAGAAACTACTGCGACCGGCGTGTAATCAAACCTTACGCTCGTAAAATATAGGTCACATTTGAGGAATCTATCAATTACGTGAATTGGTGCACCACATTTATCTTGAACAACTTTACTATACACGTCCTTTCGTATTATGTCTCATTTACTGTATAATTGATTACTAATGTTACGATTTAAACTAATATTCCATGTTCATCCGCGAGAGACAGACTCGTTACACTTTTTGGTTTCGGAAATCAACGCGTTATTTGGCAATCCTCGCGATAGCTGTTCACTGAACCGACAAATGTAGTACTGACAGTGGCACCAGTCTAATAATATTTGACGACGTTATTATGATTAAAGTGATTTAATGATTATTTTATGCGATCGTGTGGTCGTCGTTTCATACGGTTTTGCATTCTATTTTTTACGTGTTTAATTAAATGAAAATCAACACAAAAGTGTGTGCTTTGTCGATGTACAGATTTGCAGAGCAGCACCATCTATAAGATTTTTTAAGGTTGGGAGAATGGCATGTAGAAGTTTCGTAAATAAAATACAAGTATATTTAAATATATAACAATTTCTAACTAATAAAAATGTATTGAAAAAGATATTTTGGTGTTTGTGACACAAGAATAGTAAATGCATTATTCGACATCGGTGATCAATTGCACTCACCATTTCGCTACATTATTCCGTAGTAAGCTGACACAATATTTGTTCCCGGTCCTTTTGATTAATTTTTATAATTGGTAATTCATGCTGAACCACTAATATTTCTCGTTACACGAGTCGAAATTGGTCAACACCCATCGTAATATGCCAAAAAACGTACCAATTTTCCGTGCATGTTTACCTCACGAAATTGCCATCGTTTTAAACGATGTTGCATTTTTATGCTTTAAGTATCTAATTAAACAAAAGGCAAAACGATATATTTTTCTTCATTTTGTGTGTTCCTTCAAACAAAGGAAGATGTGATCAAGTCAATGTGTTTTAGCAGACGTTTTTTGAGTGACAAATAAAACCTCTTAGCGCGTATGGTCGATCTTATGTTCCTTATGTACAGACGTGACAACGTGTTTTTTATATTGCCCACTATATACCGTGGTCGTGGTTTTTTCATTAAGAAATTCACCACCATACACCACGGTGGTATTCTGCGGTACATCGTGTTATGTCCACTACATATCGTGACCCACCGTGTTGACCACGGTGGATTTTCAATTTCCTTTCATGCTTACACAGTGAAAAAATTAAAATGTTGCTATTTAATTTAGATATTTGTGTTAAAATATGCCGTTTTAATACGTTTGTTTGACAATAAAATTAATCTGCGTTCTGTTTATCTATTCATTATACAGAATACCTTAAAGTTTATTGTCACTGATTTAATTGACAATTATTCCCTTAACGTGTTCTTAAAGGTTAGAACACCGCATTTTGCCCTTAAAATTGTCAAAATCTTTGCTATTCTATCGTCAAAATTTCCCTGTCAGCGCCTCTGATTAATGTTCCAACCGTTTGAACTTTTACCGGATGTAAATTGTGTCACACCTTAAATCGATCGATTATCTAAGTATTGTCCAGTCATCATTTTTTCAAGCACGTGCTCTCAAACATTTCAATAAACTTGTGTATTGTATAATTTTATAATTAACAGGTGAACACGCGGCTTCACATTTTTAACGGTAAAGAATACACAATAAATACGAGACTTGTAAAGAAATACACAATAAATGCGAGACTTGTAAAGAAATTCGTGTTAAAAACGTCAAAATCAATATACGACTTAAAATGCTACATTTTCAAATTTTCTGAATTATTACTTAATATAAATGTCGCAGAATATATTGTTCCACGAATGATTTTATACTCGATTCGTCGGTGTTGAACCACGTGTGTTAAAAAAATACAATCCTGATATAGAATCAACCATAATAGTCGTTTCAGTGTTAAAAGCCTGACACATCATCAACTTTTGTTGTAGAAAAGACTTAAGTAGCATCCTTATAATTTCTATAATGTTACGACAAGACCCTATGTCCGCAAACAGACATTCGTATCGGCGCGCAAAAAAAAAAAAAACAACAACAACAAAAAAGAACAAAAGAAAACAAACTTACATACTGTTGAGTAAATTCGGGCAATTATTTTATATTGATATGAGTGTGGACAAATCAGTTCTTTCGTCTTCAAAAATAATTTTATTCCGATTTGTTTTGTTCATGTTATAACAGACGTAAGTAACTATGCATATTTTATTGTTTGATCAATGTACCACAATACAACAAACTATTAAGAATAAGTATTTGTATTTAGAGAACTAAGGCAAGTCTAAAAGGGGTCTGATCTCGAGAATATTTATCCCAATAAATACTATGTCATGCAAAAACACCGAAACTGCGAGTTAATTTTAACGGGAACTTTATACAAATAACACGTCTGCCTCCATTTGAAAAATTGTCAGTTTTGTATATTTAGCTCAGAAGCACATCACTACTTTTTAGCTCACCTGGACCGAAGGTCCATGTGAGCTATTGCTATCACTTGGCGTCCGTCGTCCGTCGTCCGTCGTCCGTCGTCCGTCGTCCGTCGTCCGTCGTCCGTCGTCTGTCGTCCGTCGTCCGTCGTAAACTTTTTCAAAAATCTTCTCCTCTGAAACCACTGGGCCAATTTTTTTCAAACTTGGCCACAATCATCCTTAGGGTTCCTAGTTTCAAGTTTGTACCCAGGGTGTTGATCAACAGACAAATATGGCCGCTGTTACTAAAAATAGAACATGGGGGTCAACACAGGTTTTTGATCATTATCTAAAAAACTATAATAGCTATAGAGAAAACCGTTACTTCAAATTGATCAGCACATTAAGTTCTACAATAGTTGCTATTAGTGCGAAGTTGTGTATTAGCTTCTTGTAGGAGTTATTGCCCTTTTTTGACGATTTTTGACAAAATTTTTGGTATTTACAATATAACCTGAAAAATATACGAGGTAGAGTGAAACTGTAAATGGCAAAAATGATCAGCAATAAAAGCCCTACAATTCACTTGATTGGTCTGAAATTGTCAGATGACTCTTTATATGAGTTATTGCCCTTAAATGGTAATTTTTTATGAAATTTTCCGTTTTTGTCCTGTAACTTTAAAACTATAACAGCTAGAGTAAAACTGTAAATAGCAAAAATGATCAACAATACAAGCCCTACAATTCACTGTATTAGTCTGAAATTGTCAGATGACTCCTTATAGGAGTTATTGCCCTTAAATGGCAATTTTTTATGAAATTTTCCGTTTTTGTCCTGTAACTTGAAAACTATAGCAGCTAGATTGAAACTGTAAATTGCACAAATGATCAGCAATAAAGACCCTACAATTCACTTGATTGGTCTGAAATTGTCAGATGACTCCTTATATGAGTTATTGCCCTTAAATGGTAATTTTTTATGAAATTTTCCGTTTTTGTCCTGTAACTTTAAAACTATAACAGCTAGAGTAAAACTGTAAATAGCAAAAATGATCAACAATACAAGCCCTACAATTCACTGTATTAGTCTGAAATTGTCAGATGACTCCTTATAGGAGTTATTGCCCTTAAATGGCAATTTTTTATGAAATTTTCCGTTTTTGTCCTGTAACTTGAAAACTATAGCAGCTAGATTGAAACTGTAAATTGCACAAATGATCAGCAATAAAGACCCTACAATTCACTTGATTGGTCTGAAATTGTCAGATGACTCCTTATATGAGTTATTGCCCTTAAATGGTAATTTTTTATGAAATTTTCCGTTTTTGTCCTGTAACTTTAAAACTATAACAGCTAGAGTAAAACTGTAAATAGCAAAAATGATCAACAATACAAGCCCTACAATTCACTGTATTAGTCTGAAATTGTCAGATGACTCCTTATAGGAGTTATTGCCCTTAAATGGCAATTTTTTATGAAATTTTCCGTTTTTGTCCTGTAACTTGAAAACTATAGCAGCTAGATTGAAACTGTAAATTGCACAAATGATCAGCAATAAAGACCCTACAATTCACTTGATTGGTCTGAAATTGTCAGATGACTCCTTATAGGAGTTATTGCCCTTAAATTGCAATTTTTTATGAAATTTTCCGTTTTTGTCCTGTAACTTAAAAACCATAGCAGCTAGAGTGAAATAATAAATTGCAAAAATGATCAGCAAAAAAGCCCTACAATTCATTTAATTGGTCTGAAATTGTCAGATGACTCCTTATAGGGGTTATTGCCCTTAAATGACAATTTTGTTAAGAAATTTTACATTTTTGTCCTGTAACTTGAAAACTATAGTAGCTAGATTAAAACTGTAAATTGCACAAATGATCAGCAATAGAAGCCCTACAAATGATTGCTTAGTCCAAAAATTGCAAGATGACTCTTTATAGGAGTTATTGCCCTTTCATTATGAATTTGGACATATGAACAGTTTTTTAATTATAAATTAGTCTATAACACACCTATTAGTAGAGTAAAACTGTAAATTTCTAAAGTACCCTAAAGGACAATGCCTAAAAACCATTTAATTTTCAGAAATTGTGGATGGCACCTTATAGGAGTTATTGTATTTAACAAATTTTTTGAAGAAATGTTTAGTTTTTGCACAGTAACTTAAAAGCTATAACAACTAGACTGAAACTGTTAATTTCAAAAATTTTAATATAGTTTAAGTCATTTGGATTCCAGGTGAGCGATTACAGGCTCCTGGGAGCCTCTAGTTTTATATAAACCTGTTATATTAATTGTTATAGTTTAAAACGCCATTGTCCAAAGTAAATGTGTATTTAGAATTGTGCGTACGTAAGACTTCATTCAACCTTGTGAAACAGGCGCCTGTGCCATATCGTAGTTAAACTATATTTTATGTGGCGATTCTCGTTTATAAACTTTTCACATATTTATTATTCTTGCTGCATGTTGGCTTCAATTTAGTAATTTATTTGTTGAATCCCATCCTGTTAACGAATTTTATATAACTATACGTGATGTAAACTTTTGTCCGCGTTTGTTAAAACAACTCTGGTTTTAAATACCAAATAAAGAAAAAGATCGCCGCTCAACTACCCGTTTTCTGTCGAAAAGGATTTATAATTATTAAAGAGAGTTCGCGTACAACTTCAGGACCATTCGTTATATGTTGTAATACACAAAAACGTAATGTGACAATTCAAATCCGGATAATTTACCGAACTTGTTCAGGGTAATATTTAATGCATAACACATGCATCCGGTTGAACAAATATTCGATCTTCAAGTCTACCGGCACATTAAATCATTATTGATTATCAACAAATAAAATGCATGTACAAATTATTCTTAAGCACTGTTTTAAAATGTTCTCTTTTCATTCGGGTAACGATGTTTAAACCCGCAATCAATTAAATGACAACGTTTATGTTGTCATGTACCACCGCGGAGATATCGTGGCCGGACCCCTGTGGTGACATGCCATGGTAGACTGAACTCCCTCATATGCATCCACCGTGGTAAGATTACCTGAGAAGATTCTTAACCACGATAGTAGGCGTGGATATACCATGGTGGGTGATAGAGAAAAGGATTAACTTCCATGGTGGGTTAGTGTTTTTTATAAAAAACACGTTGTCCCCTCTGTAGATCCAAAAAGGTGCAAATTGAAATCAGCAATTATTTTTTAACATTTGTTAAGCGTTTTGAAATGCTGTTTTTTATTTTGATAGAGCGATTTTCCAAGGTTAATTTTGACCAAAATTAGAATGGGTGTACCTTGGAGCAAGCGATTATTGTCTGTTTGAAAACCTTGTGGTGATGTCGTTTGCGGTTTAGGCGCAAATGCCATAGAACGTCACGAAAGCTGGCGATCTTTTGCAAACATCGTAAGACACTTGTTGAAAACAAAAAGTGTCAGATTGCGTAGCAAAAGTCAAGTACATGTAAACAATAAGCATAGTATGGAATATGTACAGTGGAAATTTTTTTAATATCGCATATTGAATATTAATTTTAAAAAATGCAAGCAGAAAAGCACTCCATTTGATTGTGTCTTTTAGTATAAGCTATTAACACACTGTTTAAATTTAAAACAAACTAGTTGACATGCATTCTGATTATAAAGATATATGTTGCCTCATACAGTCGTTTTTGTTTGTTTGAATCCGGGGGATTTATAAAAATTGATTTACATGCGCTTTTGAATAATACTGGGTCGATCTTGTTATAGTGTGTGGGACTCGATATAACAAAATCGACCCAGTATCATTCCAAAGCACATGTAAATCGTCATGCACAGATCCATGTGTTGTAATTGTTTAATACCAGTTTCAGCAATTTTTCAACTATATTTGGGCGTCCTGTTTTTATTGAAGGAGAAAGCCAGATTGTAGGAGTCTTTTAATAATTGTCAAGATTGAAGTTGAGCACACCCTGGCAGCAGTAAGACTCAAACAAGTGCTGACAGGCATTCGATCAATAGTAGATGAATACTTCCTTAACCACTCGGCAAACTGAAGCCCTGGAGTATTACAGAAATAAATTATTTTAGTTTTGAATATTTTAGAAGCTTATGCCATCACTTACATTTATAGGGAGACATTTACATATATGTACATGTATTTGATGCAAGTTATATTCCAACCATAGAACAGGTGCGATTTTTATGTCTGAAATTGGCAGCAGCAATTTGTCTTATTTATTAATATATTTATAACATTTGTTTGCCATTCTTTGATGTAGCGGATACCTATCTCTTATCCACAACTACTTGCACCACTGAGTGGGATTTGAGGAAACTTTCGCAGATCTTTGTCATATGTTGGAATTGTGCACCTGATTATTTAGAGTTTGAGCAAAACGATTTTTGGAGTTTCCAATAGCAAAGCCCTGGACATTGCCATTCAAGACATAGGGGAGCTGGGGCTATCAATTATGAGGATTGCAAAGTTTTTTTCTAGTCTTTTGAATTTATATCTAATATGTTTCTAAATTTACCTAATTTATTTTACATTGGTTTGTTTTATTGCCTGTTAAACATGAGGCAGGAATCTCATTTCATAATTGCGAAGCAACCTTTCCTTCGGTGCATTCTGCACTTTGATTATTTGTCAGCAAAAAAAACGCTATATTGCCGCTTCGAAACTTACTATAAAAGCCTCTATTATAGCCAGTATAATCGGCACCAGCAGACAAGCAAACATTTAGTATTTAGCAGGGGCTGCTCTGGCTTCTAAAAAGCTGGCGCAAAAAAAATCGCCAACTGCAATTTTCCGTCGCCAGTTTTGTAAAGGTGTGGCCATATTAGAAATCACTAGATCACTATATGGCATGGCGAAAATTTGTTAATATTATGTGTGACATATTCTGTAAAGTCGGACGAAATCCAAGTTTGCCGGATTCTTAATTCAATTTTTTAAAAGTTTGCTCTCCAGCAGCCCGTACACTAATTGTATTTTAATCATGAAAAGATGTGTTAGTGATTTCTTGTTGGCAGAAAACCAAAATTTTACAGTAATTTATTAGAAAGATCTATTCCCGTGAATGAACATAAAACTGGAAATACTGAAAATAGAACTACGCATGTGTAAGAGTTTTCTAATTACCAAATTAAGACGGACATCCAGTCCGGAAATCACTCAACAACGACGCCAGTTTTCATACCTGTATTTTATTAATTACATTATAAAAAAAATATTACTACAAAAATAAGTTTGTTTTGTTATTTTTATAAAATTAATTAACAGCATCAATTGTTTTATTACACATCTACTCAATGTGATGCAGGAAAAGCTGCTTTTCATCATACAACTTTGTTGATTCATTTATTGCCAATTTCCATTTAATAACTCCAAATAACACACATGTCACTGGATACTACACAATACACGTGTATTTACGACCATAAGAGCCGTCAAAGGATCTTTAATGATGCAATCGCTGATTACCGATACAGGGCTCACGCTGGGTCAAAATTATAGGGAGAAGTCACTTCTATTTTGGGTGGCTGACAGGGAGAAGTGAGGATAGAACAGGGAGAAGTGGGTGGAAAACAGGGAGAAGTTGCAGTATATGTCGCAAAAGCGTCCTGTTTACTTTGGTTTTTTTTTTTTTAAATTAGTGTTGGCATTTGCATTTTTATTATGTTTTTTAGCAGTTTAATTTATTTAGGATAAAGTATCAAAGATTTGATTAACTATTCAGTATACTTATTTCACACATTTTCAAAAATACATGTATTAAACATAACAATAAAAAAAGAACAAAACTGTTCATTAAAATAAATGTTTCTTTGTCATTGTTACACAATTTGATTGATTTATAATGAAGTACTATTAGAACTAGAAGAAGAAAATTACATCATTGTGACACATAATATATTATTTAAAATTGTAAAATTCACTATTAAAAGTATTTAAACATATTTAACTTAAATTTGTTTTTTAAGTAACTGCCAAAATACTATTATTACTACGTGTCTATCATTGCAAATCTCATTTCACCACTATCAGCGTAGTATATTTGCAATCTCCGGCACCAAATTCATATCCGCTCCGGAAATTTTCACAAATTCTTGTGCTCTGAACTGGTTTTCGATTATTTTGTGAACCTACGCTTTATATACCAAATAAAAGTCAAAAGGGTACCAGTTCAACTTTGGCGCGTAAACATAATAAACATGACGCGGTATCAAAAATATGAAGATTTCTTACCAAAATGGGAATAAAATTTGAAAGGCGACATTAGGCGATTCTACAAAATGAAAGGGGGACTTCACTTCGCTTTTGAAGATGATCGACGGCGAAGTGGGACCACGATAAGGCGACTTCTTCGCCCGAGTCGCCCTCCAACGCGAACCCTGCCGATAAATTTAAAACGTGCATGCATCGTTTAACACTATAAAACCTTGGCGCCAAAAAAATCGCCAGACGCAATATTTTGTCGCCAAATAAAAAAAAAATCGCAATTGGCGACATTGGCGAAGCCCAGCGCGACCCCTGTTTAGTATGGGAAATAAATAGAATACGTATTATATAAAAATTTAAACCGTATTTTATCACACAAATCCCTTTGAATCCGGGCTCCCACTAGGTCAAAATTATAGGGTGAAGTCACTTCTCTTTTTTGAGGCTGACTTGGAGAAGTGGGTGGACAACCACAAGAACGCGAGCCTCGAATGTTTGCTATTGAACCTGGTTCCCGATCAGAAAGATGAAGAAGTTGCATTATGTTATTTCATAAAAACGTCTTGTTTGTTTTTTTAACTAAGTATAGTCCGAGAATCCTCTGCTGTCTAACGCTTTTTTTTTGCGTGGGAGTCAGAGGGCACTCCATAAGCAAAACAGCGGATTTTGCGAAACCAGTCTGGGTCGGCACATTTCATCGTGTCAGATTTAATAAAACATGTTTATCCAGTTAATCTATATATAATTCGCTTCTTTAGATATTTTTCTCGAGGAATATAATCATCATGCATTCAATCAAGCTAATTTAAGCACTGGATTTAAGTCACATTGTTGTCACGTGACTTTTTGCTCAAAGTGACAGTGAAATGTAAGAATGTAAGGGTATCGATGGAAATGAGCTTAGAAATAGACTTAAATCAGCTTGATTGAAGGTAAGATGATTATATTCCTAGAGAAAAGTATCTAAAGAAGCGAATTATATATAGATTAACTGGATGAAAATGTTTTATTAAATCTGACACGATGAAATGTGCCAACCCAGACCGGTGTTGCAAAATTCGCTGTTTTGCTCATGGAGTGCTCTCTGACGTCCCACGCAAAAAAAAAATCTTTGGATGGCAGAGGATTCTCGGAACTGTTGGCAATTACATTTTTTATATTTATATGGGTTTATTTTGTCAGAGCAGTTTTATTTACTGAGGATAAGTATAAAAGATAGTCCAGAAAGTTTTATTAACTAATCGGTCTACTTATATAACACATTTCGACTTTGCTTTTGGGGCGATTTCAGGTCCCAGTGTGGTGAGCCTTGCTACATGTAAAACATTGAGAAACCCCAAACTGAATGTGTGTTGCATCTTAAGTAATACATATATAAATCACTGGATTCTTACTACGTAATTGTTGTTTTAGTATAAAAATTAGCATGTTTATAATAAAATTAGGTCACAACATCCATATATGGAAAAATGATCAACATAGCATTTTCCACTTGCATCTTCAAAGACGAATAAGAAATTTCTTCAATAAAGATCGTTTCCCATTAGTTTGGCAATGTTTAAAGCTTTAATAACGGAAAGAAGATGAATATTATGTTTGAATTTTGTATAAATATACCTAAATTAGAAATTTTTGTTTGCTGCATTACGAGCAATAAGACTAAATTTTGCTATTAATCTGACAAATCACCAAACTAACTCCACATTATAATGTCCATCATAAAATTCGGCCTAATATTCATCCCTACCCCTACTTTCAGACATTTTGTTGTTTTATTTTTAACAGTTAAATCAGTGATACTTGTAGGATTTTTTTATGGTGAGTCCTGGACTCATCACTTTTGAGAATGGTGAGTCCCAAAAAATTTTCATGAGTCCCACATATCACAGATGAGTCCAGCTAAGTGCATGCATACAGCCGTTTTCTTTGATTACCGACCCATTAAATGTCTTTTTATAAAAAGATATAATATGGCTTACTAGTATGTTTATGTCATGCTATGTTATATTAGTAGTTAATGTAGTTGAGTTTCGCAGTCTTCTGGAGTATGATTGAACTGCATTAATTACTTGAAACATGTTGATGTTTGCCCATTAAAGATAGACTTGTGTGTTACAAGTTACCTGGCTCTTCTTAGAATTGAATGTCAGATGCTGACATTAATATTTCTTCCAAACAACTCATAACCCCCCCCCCCCCCCCCTTTTCAGATCCTAGTCTATAGCAGATTATCTTCTTGATATATACAAAAATTAAAAGTTTATTAGATAACTAATCTAATGTTAATATTGAAGATATCTTTCACCGGTCAAGAATTCTTACTTTAAAAAAAAAAAGCGTAAGAATTGGCAATTCTTACGCTTTTTTTTAAAGTAATTCAATTGCAATTCAATTGCAACTGCAAGGTTCCGACCGTGTATTGAAATTTGAAAACACGAGTGTATTATCAACGCTGTAATTTATCTGTAAAAACTGTCCATCAATACCGAACGTTTATTGTTTAATAAACATCTTAATTAAGGCATATTTGCCGCCTGAGTGATTGCTACCTGCTGAGAATCAGACGAAACAGGTAAACATCGATCGCCATTTGTAAGAATATGTAATCACGCATCGGAGACGGAATTGACATGACGGAAATTTGTACGCGTCCGACAACTGACATGGACGCGTACTGGGACGCGTTAGATGTTGAAAAGGCGCGTCCAGAACTGAAAAGACGCGTACAATACGCATCTAGACGCGTTGCGAGGATCCCTGAGTTAAATGTTAACTAAGGAGAATTCTCAAGACTTTGAAGATGCGCAAAGCATTATGGGAGCTGATTAATGCGAAGGAAATGTCGTTCACGTTTACCCATTTATTCAGGCTGTTTTCGGTAATAGGTCAATAAATAAATTAGCTAGCAGGATTCATTGCGGAAAAGAAATATTGCTCATAACTTAAATTTCTTCTAAATGAAAAGCAAAATGCGACGATGTAGCATACCATCGATGATGACCTTTAACCTCAAGGTTGGCGGGGCCAACAGGGATGAATATCATCTCACTGATCAGGGCTCACCACACTTGTCGCCCTACTGTGTCCTTAAGTCGCCTTACAGCACCTCAAAAGGGAAGTCGAAGTCACCTGGTTATTTCCCTCAAGTCACCCGATGGTTCACAGAAGATACTTGTATATGATCTGGTCCAAATAATTCACCCAGACTACCAATTTATCAGTAAATGTGTAATTACAATAAAAACGGCAAACAATATGCATATTTAACATTTTTTCAAAGGATTTACGTCTTTCAACTGGATTACGCGCCGTTTGTTTATTTAGGGATGTGACTAATTACCAGAAGTGAACAACGAGGAAAAGTAAAGTACAATGGCCCATAATGAAAAATCATAATAAAATGTTCTTTGATAAATATATGACCTGCACTTGAAAGAATAAAGATGTATAGTAATTTTTGACATCATGATAAGTTCTGTAGATGGGTGTCCCATTAAGCAATATTTTTTTTATCAGCACAACTTTGTCCAAGTAGAAGTGTGCTGATCTGAAGAATTATTTCTGGGTTTAATGTTATGTTATTCTATCTATCTTCTTTGAAAATTTTGCTCAGATAAACATGGCATCTTCATAATAAACTGTTAGAATTATTATGATGTATACAAGAACTTCATGAATGATGTTTATGTCTACACCTATACAAATATTTTTAGTTGATCAGTTTTTATTTGTGAATACCTTGTATGGCTACAAGTACTGAAGTAGATAGAAAAATAGTCGCTATATCTGGTGCTTTTTTTCATTGATTTTATAATGATAAAGGTTATGTGCTATTTGATATTGCATACCATGAATAATAATGATAAAGAAAGAAAAAAACTGAATCTAAGTGTGTTATGGTTTGAAAGCACAACAGATATACATGTAATCCTGGAAATCCACAATTATAAAAATATCAATCTAATTAAAATTAAATCTTTCACTTGCTCCCCCCTTTTTGTTATTGGTCGCTGCGTTGTACACGCAGCGACCATAGCAAAAAGGGGGGAGCAAGTGAAAGATTTAATTTTAATTAGATTGTAAAAATATGAAATCACTTCTCCCTACTTTTTTAGAGTGTGGTGACCCCTGACTGATATTTAGTTATTCGTCTGTCAGAATATCTTAAGAATCTACAAGCAGGGTTCAACATTAACTTTATTTACTGCTAGCCCAGCTGGCTTAGTAACTGTAGAATTTAATAGACCTGACCTAATTGTTTCGAGATACCACCTACAAAGAGGCCAAACATATAAAGGTTATAATTACAACAATTTTTTTTCCTCAATATACAGTGAACCCTCGTTACAACGACATTCGATTTAACGGAATATTCAACATCCGACAGGATTTCAGTGGGAACAAACGTGTCCACGTGTTGTTTATGCTCGATACAACGACATATTTGGTTTCCGACTCCCGACTGCATCTGTCCATTACAAAACTAGTCCATGATAGGGACATGGCTTCATTAAAAAGGTATCAAAGGCCATTTAATATTTAAATCTTCAAATATTTCAGAAAATTATTTGCTTAATTACAAGCGAGTTAAGATTGAAGCGGCACATCAGAAATAGGATAATTACCGAAAATTGGTCTAATGTAAATAATC
The DNA here is from genome assembly GCA_944474755.1 of Limnoperna fortunei. Classification (NCBI taxonomy): domain Eukaryota; kingdom Metazoa; phylum Mollusca; class Bivalvia; order Mytilida; family Modiolidae; genus Limnoperna; species Limnoperna fortunei. The sequence goes on from OX104113.1 coordinate 64,172,899, forward strand.
ATAACTTACAATTAATTATCTTAAAAATAAAAAGAAACAAAAGTTTTTAATTAAAAATATGCAAGAAAACAAGCATTTTATTATTTTTTTGTTATTAAGCTTGGATATTGAGCAGACTTGAATGATTTTCAATAGACGCAAATAAAAAGATAATCAAAGTACAAAAATACAAATTCATTATAACAGCAAATTCAGTTTAACGTCAATAATGGCCAGAAACTAACATGGTCGTTGTAAAGAGGGTTGACTGTATTGTTTTTTGAAACTGATATTTTCATAAAAGTCTTGAGTGCACGAACACACCAAACTACTCAGTATGTCTTGGAAAACACAATTGAAAAACAAAATTTTGTTTATTTGCATATTCAATATTTGACCAACCAAATCTAATAACAATGTATTCTGTCATTCCGTCTAATAATATCAATGAAAACATGAAACAATGAACGATCATATTAAATCTGTAGTAAACACCCAGAAAAGCTCCATGATGTTTTTTTCTTTTTCAAATCAAAACTGCTAAAAATAATGGCTGATAATTTTATTATCAGCAGGACCAGTCATGCCAGCAACTGGGCAAGTTTACTAGACAATGTCATGCAGTCATGCCTTAATGTCCAACCCTGACAAGCTCACAACTATCCCCGCTTCTCCCTGTCAGCCTCAAAAAAGAGAAGTGACTTAGAACTCCCAATCATTTTGACCTACCATGAGCCGTGAAAGGTGGGGGCATTTTTTGAGGTGATTTTTTGTTGTTGCTAATGCAGCGATTTTGCTAAAGTGTGGTTGTTTTTTCCTGAGGTGATTTTACTATTTGACTATTTTACTTGAATTTATTGAAATTCCAAAATTAGAAGATTGAAGCATTTTCTAAAGATACAAAATTTTCATTTGGGATACACACATTTTTTATGTCATCTGTAGCCATCAGCATTACTTGTGCATTGATTCAGTTTCAAGATGAGCCAGACAAGATGCAAGTCTGTTTAATGTGGATTGCCGTTCAATGATACATTTACTACAGAAGACAACCACTAGGCACTTCCAATTAAAAAAAGATTTACAACACATAAAACATCAACTATGTTATATTTTTGTATTAAAAGATAACAACTAAACGTGTATCTAACAAAATAGGTGTACTTGTATGCAGGAATGTAAGATAAAGGTCACTTTAAAAAGGCACAGTGTAAAAATTAATTTCATGTAATTTAAACTGCAAGAAACTTGCAAAAGCCGGAATTTGTTGATACATTGTATTTGATTTAATGAAAAGTAATTTTCTATTTTTAGTTGTGGACGCTTTTCTGTTTACTTGGTCCTGATCTTTTTGTCGTTTTATGTTCTTGACCAAAGAAACTTGCACAGCTATATGTAAACATGGATAAAATTGGAAAATGATTATTTGGAAACAAAAGTAATATAAATTTACAAAAAAAGAATAATTTAAATTTGCATATGTACCATACTTTTTATTACCATTAATGATATAGAATTTTCATATTATGATGTGTGTATATTTTTCCTGTGGCTGTGACCTTTTATCTTGTGATTTTTTTCCATCATAACTGACGTTTTTTCTGTTACTTTCGATCATTTTAACCATATGCAACAAGCACTTAGCTTGACTCATCTGCAGATATCAGGGACTCGTGAAAATTGTTTTTGACTGGCCATTCCTGGACAATAGAAAGAATCCTACAAGTATCTATTTATAATAAATTACTGATGTAACATCAATTCATCCTTTAATTTTGTTAATATGCCTTGAGTGGGGAGTGGTTGTTGAAATGTCAGCAGATAAGAAAGTTTTTCTTTAGATATAATCTTGTTTATTTTTAAATATTTTATTTAAGAATATGTCTAATAGTAAACATGTTCTGTTTGGAGGTTTATGCAAGAGTTAAGAAAAATTTTTGTATATATTTTTCAGAAAATGATGGAAAAGCCATACATTTGTCATACAAAGATAAATTGAAGTTGGTGGCATATACAAAGCAAGCGGCACATGGAAAGTTCCGTAATGATGTTTCTCCAGATGTTGGATTTTTGGATGTTGTAGGAAATGATAGAAGGTAAAGAAATATACATGTATAGATATGTCGTTGCTTTTCTTTTCCTAAGACAGATTTCTGTTTATTTAGTATTATTCACTAGTTTATATAAATACAGTTTCAATTCTTTTTCTGTTTGTCATAATTCACAGTGATCCAGAACAGTTTGATTGAATTGCAGATGAAATTTACATGTTTTTGCCTAAAAGATAATTATTTTAAATTTATGATTTATCATAGATATACACAGCAAGCAGCGTGGATTTTACATTTCCGTAGTGTCAAAATTCTAGAGTAAATCCCTTTTCTTCTATGCCGTAACAGTAATCCATGACGATGTGGTGGATTTACACGATCTCTAGTGTTTCGTGACGAACACCCAATTATTTCGTCGCGACATCCATCGAGAAGAAGTCTGATAAATTTTCCTTTGATGTGCCGCCGTCAACATAAGCTTTACATTACCTGCGATGATCGTCTGCATGTGAAAAGGTGTTCAATATAACACATCCCATTGTCGATTGTTAAATATAAACAAGTGAATTGCAAAAAATATTTTTATTTATTGAAAGAAATGATAATAAATGATGGTAATGTGGTATATTTTTTCTACTGACATTAATCAGAGCGAAGGATTGAATAGATTATATTGTGGTATCTCATTCCAGGTGTATTTCAAAAAACAGAAGTTTACTACATGTATTTATGATAATACACCGTTCAATGCCGGTTACAAATTCGGAAATTAACATACGTGTATTTATTGAACATGCGAAAATTTAAAATGATGAAAAAGATTTGTAATATTTGGAAGTGACCGCATTTAAAGCATGAGCTGTGTAATACCTGTTCGATACGCTTGATCACCTAGGGAAATGTAAACGGGTTTATGACAGGAAATACATTGTTTTGATTAATGCAACAGTTTTTTTTTACATATTTTATTTGTTATTTCTTCAAATGTATGCAATCTGACAATTTACCAGAATACTTTGAAATATTTCCGTAGCAAACGAAATAATTTTCTATAGGTAAGATAATTTGTTGTGCAAACACTTGTACCGGAAATACACTATAAGAAATAACTGATAAGAAAGACGAATTTATAATCTTTTTCACGCTGTCTGTCGCGATCTTTAATCCCTTCCAAGTCCGTTGGGCGCGCTTTTAATCCTTTCACCTTTTTCCTCCGCGGATGAAAAATTTTCCGTTTACCTGTGATTTAGGCCTGTCGCGATGTATTTTCGCGACTAAACATCGTGTAAGTACTTAATTTTCGTGACGGCATGACAGAAAATTTAAAAAACACGCTGCTCGCTCTGTAGTTGAGTTGTGACTAGCAGTTTAAGTTTAGGTACTTGTATAGTGAGCTATAATTATATTCCTGCTTCGTAGCAGAAGGGGTATACTTTTTTACCCTTGTCCGTCCGTAGGTCTGTCCATAACAAACATTTCTGTCGCAGTTTTCTCAGCAACTATAGGATGCAGAAGCCTGTTATTTTGCATATTGCTTTGTCCAATAGTACCATATTAGTTGAGCCATGAACAGATATTGAAGTTAAGTTTATTTGATCGGAATCCTGTGTCAAGAGAAGAAAAAAACCATTGGAAAGGTTTGAAATGTCGATTTTATTATTGTGAATTACATTCTTTTTTTCCAATAATAGACATTAAAATTTGTTTTAAATTTACTATTGTCATCTGTTAGAGACAATAATGTTGCAGTTTTCATGATTTGTTATCTCTTTATTAATTTCATTAAATGAAATGGAGTAGCTTGGAAGTGCTGTCACACCCAGGTTTCTGTAGTTAACTAAATGTATGTTCATTTTTCCACTCCTTAATTTATATTTCTACAACACCAGATTAATTAGTTTGTATATATACTATACTATTTATGTCTGACATATTATTGTATACAAATATCCATCTTTCTGTTAGTCCGTCCTCCACATGTCACTGTCTTTTTCTTGAAAATGTCTTTAAATATTTTTATTCAAACTGTACTCAGTTGTTTATTATGTTAACTCAGAAATGCTTTCATTGATTTTTCATGAAATTTTTGGACATGGTTGATATTGATAGATGTGATAGAATTATGAATACATGAAGTTTATAGCTCTTGTCTGTATCTTCAATGAGCTTATCGTGCTCTCCTTGTGCAGCTGTTTATTACACTTTATAAGTAAATTTATCATGCCATTATTGAATCAAAGTGTGTCATATGGTAATTTGTTGGATTGATTCCGATAAAAAATGGAATTTCAGATTATTTAAGTTGTATTCATGTATCCTACTGGGAAGTTTCTTTCCATACTGGCATTGATCTGACCATGATATTATTATAAAGCATGAGGATTTTTTTGTCAACAATGGCATGATTACTAAAAGTGGTCAAATGAATTAATTTGCAGTATTGTAAACTAAAGTGCAGAGAAAGAAACCCAAAATATGTACAAAACCGCAGGGTGTGTTGCTCCATTTTGAGGTATGGGATCTCTGTGTTGATAATACATGTACATGTAGCAAAGGATTGATTGATTGAATGTCTGCTTTACGTCCAGTGAGCAGTATTTCAGCTATATTCAGGACCGGAACCAGTTAACAAACAATAAATCAACGGAAAATGGCATTGGGATGGATCACAGGGAATACAATTTTGACTGCCACTGGAAAAGTATGGAGTTTGGGTAGGGGTGGAAAATCTTTATCGTGCAAGGAGCGTGGCACTCTCCAAACACGTTACCCACTATGGTCCGCGGTCAGGCTTTTGGTATCATAACCTTTCAACCCCCAAAGAGAGGGTCTCCCCTATCCGCCACCCGGGGGTTGAGCACTGGGAACCCTCCCAGTATATGGTTCCAGTGTAGCAAAGGAACAACAAACTTTGTGAGTTCAAACTAGTATTTGGGAAAGGGTAGCTCAACAACCTTTAATGACAAAGATTGCCACACTTACCTGCCAAAAACGTATAGGATTTTTACCAGCTTCTTCCTGCAATAAAACTAAAACCTTAGTATAGTTTATAAATGCTGAAAGTGGTGTAAAACGTCATGCAAACAAATAACACAAATCAATTATTTACAACCATTATAACGCATTATTTTTTTTAATGAGGAAAAACATCTGTGCTAATTATAAAATTAAGACAGTAGTAATTTATAACTTGTATGCAAGTCAGATGTAACTTACATGTAGCATCTACTTGTGTTAAATTTGCGTATGACTTGCATTGTATTGATCGTTGTAGCAGTTTATATGTTTGCTGACTTGGCCTAATTGAATTGACATTTATCTTGTACATGTAACGGTTGTCCAGAGTGTAGATCATTACCATGCAAGCTTAGATTTTAGTAATCAATATCCTCAGTTTGTTTTCTAGGTAGTTATTATTTTTTTATGATGCTGTACAATGTAATCCTAAACAGGCAGTAATGTGTTCATAACAAGTATCATGTCTTAATGATTTCTAGCTAAATATTCTTATAATAGGTTTAATAAAAAATTCTTCATAACCTAAAAATCCTTAGTTAAACTACATGTACATTTTACATATTTATTCTGAAATTACAGTGAATTCCACTTAATTACATATCTGTTAATCGCATATTTTTCTTTATTGTACAAGAATTTTTGGCATGAACAATATTAAGAAATAAAAAAATTCTGGTTTATTGCTTAAAATTATCTAGAAATGGACTTACTACTTGTCAAAAACTGACATTTTCCTAACAAGGTAATTTGCACTAGAATTATCAAAGCATGTTTTAACAACCTTCTTTTTTAAGTAATAACTTTTTACAAGAAATAAGGTATTTAAAAAGAATTGAATTGTGTTATGGATAAACACAGCTTTTATTTAGACAATTAAAATGAAAGCTTTATAGTTTCTGTTGAAAAATCGCCTTTCTGTTAAATGCATATTTCTGTTAATACATATTTTTTGTGACAAATTGGTTATGCAATTAAGAAGAATTCACTGTATCACATTTTGCTTTGCTGTACAATGTTTAACTTATATATTTATGCAAAAAACAGAAATATGCAGTAAAAAGAAATACCCATTTCTAACATAAAATAATGAGTTTTCATTTAATTTATCTTATTAGAGGCTATATTGATTGATTGGAACTAAGGCTATATTGATTGATTGGAACTATTGAGGTAAAACTTTCTTTCTACCTAAATTCTTGTAGAAACATAAACCATACTACTGGTAAGTAGTAAAACATGGATAATTTTATTGCAAGACACTTATCCTTGTTAGAGAAACTCTGTTTTTGTCAAGTCCAATTATGGAAATTTTGATGCAGTTAGCAGCAATATCTGATTTCTTATTTTCTATGCAAATAACATAAAAAATTTTATAACAGGACAATGGTCAATCAGAATAACCATTAGCCATGTACCTTTGTACACATTGGTAGTTGAAACCAGAATTATTCTTGGTTGCAGGTTAAAAAAAAATATGCATTTTCTGAAAGATTATTTGTATTTGAAACAGTTGGATGAAATGCCTGTTATTATAGTTCATATACAAATATTGTACAAATGTATATTTATTCATTGCATTGTACAGTATATTGTAAAATACAATTTGTTCAGTATTTAATACATGTACTTGCCACAAGATAATATCTGATGAGTCAGCACAAATTTGTATTGTAGAAATGTGAACTGAATGGAATACAATCAAATAGATGTGAAACAAATTTACAGTTTGATATGATATTAATGGCAAGAAGTGTCTGTTTGCATTTAACTTCCATATATTTTATGAAATCAGGAGCTTGAACTATTTTACAACTTAATTCAAGAATGAACCTCTACATGTAATACATGAAAAAAAAAAGAATAAACTATTCATACCAATTTTATACTGGTGAAACTAATGTAATTTGTTTAGCAACAATAACCTATGTTTTATAAAGATTTATTAGCTTGAGATTGGAAAATCCATCTAAGGAAACTTTAATAAATATATTAGATTGTGTATTTGAAATAAAGAAATAAAAATAGATTTGTTGCTTTTTAGCTCACCTGACCCGAAGGGTCATGTGAGCTATTGCCATCACTTGGTGTCCGTCGTCGTCCGTCGTCGTCGTCGTCGTTAACTTTTCTTCAAAAATCTTCTCCTCCAAAACCACTGAAGGGATTGCTTTGAAACTTTGCATACATCATCAGTAAAATGCCCTCTACCAAGTTTGCCCAAATCATGGCCTCAGACCAACCAACATGGCCGCCATGGCTAAAAATAGAACAGAGGGGTCAAAATACAGTTTTTTGCTTATAGTTCAAAAAGTATAACAGATACAGGAAAACCGAAGAGACCTTCCTTCTTCAGCATCTAAAGCTCTACAAAACACTCCATTGGGTCAAAGTTGTATGATGACTCCTTGTAGGAGTTATTGCCCTTTAATTGTCAAAATTGATGATTTTTGCCATTTTTGCCTCAAAATCTTGAAAATTATTAGAATTACAGAAAAAGTTAGCATTGCTTAATTATTCTGCTCTATAAGGGCTACAAAAATGACTTAAAGGTCAAGATTGTCTGATTAACTGTTTAAGAGTTATTCCCCTTGAACTGTTTATTTTAATCAGTTTTAATTGATTTTTTAAAATCTTCTCCTCTGAAACAACTGAAAGTACTGCTTTGAAACTTTGTACACATCATCTGTCAAATGTCCTTAACCAAGTTTGCACCAACCATGTCTGCAGATTAACCAACATGGCCATCATGGCTAAAAATAGGATGGGGGGGGGGCGGTAAAATACAGTTTTTGGCTTATATTTTAAAAAGTGTAACAGATACAGGAAAACCGCAGAGACAAGCCTTCATCTGCATCAAAAGCTCTACGAAACTCTCCATTGGGTTGAATTTGTATGATGACTCCTTATAGGAGTTATTGCCCTTTAATTGTCGAAATTGATTATTTTTGACGTTTTTGCCTCAATATCTTGAAAATTATTAGAACTAGAGAAAAAGTTAGCATTGCTTAATTGTTCTGCTCTATGAGGGCTACAAAAATGACTTTAGGGTCAAGATTGTCTGATAAACCGTTTAAGAATTATTCTCCTTGAACATTTTTTTAATCAATTTTACTTGATTTTAAAAAATCTTCTCCTCTTAAACCAATGAAAGGACTGCTTTGAAACATTGCACACATCATCTTTTGGATGTCCTCTACCAAAATTGTGCAAATCATGACACCTGACTACCTACATAGCTACGTTGGATTAAATGGAAAAAATGAAAAAGGGGGGGGGGGGGTGGTCGAGAGAGTTTTCGACTGATAGTTAAAAGAGTATAACAGGTACAGCAAATTTGAAGTGAAACTCCCTTCTCCCTCTAACCATCAAAAGATCCTCCTTATAGGAGTTATTTCCCTTAAAAGGTCAAAATTAATGATTTTTGCAGAAGTGTTGGGCAATTCCTTATAGCAAAGAAAAGCTGGATAAAAAAAGGGTTGTTTGGTTTCAGGTTCAGGTGAGCGATACAGGCTCCTGGGAGCCTCTAGTTTGTTGTCTCTTATTATTTACCAAGCTCACACAGACAAAATACAAGAATCAATACATCCCATCGTGAAAAATGAAGTCCATATTGTCAACACAAATTATTAGTAATACAAATGATTTTTTTAGTTATAAATGAATAATTGTCTTTATAGATTCTGACATTTGTAATTATTTTCATTTTTTTTTTTTTTTTAGTAACTGGGTATTATCTGATACCCTCTGTTTAGATATGAGTGTCTGTCAGTGATAACTTGAAAACACATCAACAGTACATTAATTTAACATCTCAGTCTCTTCTATCATGCAAATTTATGCATGTTAATATATATTTTCGAATTGATTTAAGACTTTTGTTGCTTGTGGCTTACAAGTTTAGTTTTTATAATTTAGCACCAGATTAAGTACAGACCCCAGTATGTGGTGAGTGTTTTTCGTTGTTGAACCCTGGACAACTGTTTACTTGTACATGTAGTTCCTGCAACTGTTGTTTCTTTAATTTTGTTTGTGGCACGAGTCTGTCTGAATATTTACTGATTAAAATAAACTCAGGATTAAGATTTTTTGTTATAAAAAAAGAAGTTTTAGTTGTGGTTATATTGTGGAATGCTGCAGTGCAGTTGGTTGTTTTTTCCACTCACGTTTTTTCCTGGCCCATTTAGGAACGGTGAAATTTAATTGGCATTTTATTTTGGATGATTATTACCAGAAAATCTTTCTGGGTCAATAAAACACATAAAAAGACTTTAATCCGTGGTTATTTAAACTTGCAGAAACTTGGATCAGGTCGGAAAAGAAGTGAAAAACTCTGAAATTTTACAATGTAAAAAAACACGCATTGACTGGACATTTTCTTTGTCGATTTGGGGAAAAAAATGGTTGTTGTACATCCATCCATGACAGAGGTACTATGATATACAAATGTTGATGCATTCTTCCACCCTCCAGTCCATTTGTCGTCCACATGTCTTCAAATGACTTCACAGATTTTTCTTCAATCTGCACATAGTTGTTATTATGTTAGCTTCATGGTCTATATATTTTTTGGTAAATTTCTGAATTTCTCTGTGTGGTTATGGGACTTTGTTCATGATAAAATGGGTATTTTTTTACTTTTCCACCTAACTCAAAAGGGTTTTTAGCAATTTTCTTGAAATGTTGTGGAATTGATTATATTGATAGTGATTTTCCTTTTATCAGTTGAAAAATTCAGAATTTTAGGCGGGCCCTGGAGGCCGATTGGTTAAGGAAGTTCGTCTACTATCACGTGGTCTGTCAACACTGAGATTACGGGTTCAATTCTCACTGCAGACAGGGTGTGCTCAACTCCAATCTTAATTGACAAGGATTGCCAGTTTTTCTACCACAGGTCTTGGGTTTTCTCGGGGTATTCCATCTTCCTCCCCAATAAAAACTGGATGCCATGATAAAGCTGAAAAATTGCTGAAAGTGCTGTTAAACACAATCAACAAACTGATTTATCATTTTTGTCTCGCCTGCGACGAAAGTCGCTGGAGGCGAGACAAATGTATGGGAATCCTGTCGGCGGCGTAAAAACTTGGACATCTTGCTTCATATATTTGTAAGCCCAAGCCCTAGGATCATCAAATTTGGTCCAGAGGTAGCTTATGATGAGTACTTGCCAGTCAGTCACCTGTCACCTGACCTTGACCTCAATTTCATGGTCCAGTGACTATGTTAAAGTTTTTGGGTTACGACAGTTCCTCTGTAACACGGATGGAAGGATGACAATATTTGGTATATATGTTGCTGATGAATAGTACATGACTGTCTGGTAGGTGCCACCTGACCTTAACCTCAATTTCACTGTCCAGCGACTACATTAAAGTTTTTGTATAAGGACAGTTCCTCTGTAACTATGCATGGTATGGTGACAATATTTGGTATACAGGCTGCTGCTGATAACTAATGCTATTTGCGTAATGCTTATTATGAAATTTATTTTCATTACTGATGCGGAATGCAGGCGATACATTTTTCTGTGCCCACACTTGGTTATTGATATGCAAAAACAAGTGATTTTAAGTAAGCATGAAATTACTAGTTAATACAGCAAAGAAAAAACTTCTAGTCATTATGGGAATCCAATGGCAGTGTTAACACTTTACATTTTGCTTCATATCTTTGTAAGCTTAAGCTCTAGATCCATCAAACTTAGTCCAGCGACTTGCCAGTCACATTTCACCTGACGTCAATTCAATTTCATGGTCCAGTGACTACATTAAAGTTTTTGTATTAGGACAGTTCCTCTGTAACCATGCTTGGAAGGATGGCAATATTTTCTATGTTGGTTGCTAATGAATAGTACATGACTGTCTGCTAACTGTGTTATTTACGTGATGTTCAAAACATATTTTTTCATTACTATTGAGGAATGCAAGCGAGACATTTTTCTGTGTCCACACTTGTTATAATACTAGTGCTTAAGATGTGTGTCATTTATTAATGAAGTTACCATAACAAAATGTACTGCTTCCTTTTCTGTGTAAATTAATAATAGGCATGTGTTCAAACTGATATATTGAAGCTTTTATTAATGTATACATGTATATATGTATGTGTGCTGTATAAACCTTGATGCATCATGTTTGTTACTACTCTTTAATACTATTATACATGAACTGTTCTACGACTGCAGGACATGTGCTAAAAATATAATTGTAGTCATTAGATAACTAATAACTGAATACATTTTGTTAAACGGGAGCTTTGTCTTAGTTATTATCCTTTAGTTTTAAGTGCACTTCTTGTTTGTTTGACTTAAGAAAAATTCTTGGTTCATAAGATGCCAGACATGTAGCATACTTTTTTAATGTCTATTTCAATTTAATCAAAGCAGTTTTCTAACTGTGGGCTGTTGACAGAACTACAGTACATCTGCTGGTACATAAATGTAGTTACTAGTCTCCGATATGAAAGGAGTTGGCCAAGTTGTTAAGGTAGTTCGTCTACTATTGATCACATGGTATAAAAACTGGACGTCATGATATAGCTGAGAAAATTGCTGAAAGTGGCATTCAACACCATTCAAACAAACAAACCAATATAAAAGGCCCTCTTTTGTCAGTTGGTTTGAAATTTTACCCACTTAGGATAAAAAAAATAGCTGGGTATTGATAATTAAACGTTGTTTAAATCCATACATGTATATAATTTCTTTCTTGGCAAATTTTTTTAGAATTTACTAGGTGTTTTTTATGCTTTATAACAGTTATCAGTTGCATACACCACTTAAAAAGCTTTTTGGTGTTCACTGAATACAGTAGTTATTTGTATTGTATTTGTGTTTGTTTAATAAATGCTCAATATGCACAAAACTTACTACTATGTATTCATAACTATAAATATTTGTTTGGTATCCTGTCGTTAAATGATGTGAAAACCAGTTCATGTACCAGTACAACTACAACCGTATGATGAATCAACTAATAAGAAACAAAACTCACTGCATTACAACATTGTGACCTTATCCTATGATATATATTTGTAGTAATTGTAAAGCATTTGGAGCTAAAAAGAAAGACCTAAGCTAGAAAAAATAAAACTACAATCAGAATAAGAACTATTGGTATTGCAAATTTATTTTATAAGTTCAAATGTCAATTATTGTAGAGTTTTTCTAATTATTCTATGTTTTGTTTCAGGCAAGCATGGCAGTCTTTAGGAGACATGTCCAAAGAAAGTGCTATGGCAGAGTTTGTTAAGCTAGTTGACAATCAGTGTAACTTACTTAAGCCTTTTATAGAGGCTCATAAAGCTGAAAATATAGAAAAAATTAGAAAAAAGTAAGTGTACATGTATCTTTCTTAATAATGTCTGCTGATTTTGAATGTCTTATTTGTCTCAATAATGTCCACTGAATTGAAACCTGGTAACATTGTTCATTCTATGATTCTATTCAAATTTTGGGTTTTTCATTGAGATTGTTACCAAAACAGGAGCATACAACTCTATCAGAAAATGTCTAGATGCCTTTTCTTAGAAACAGGAAAGGTGATTGAAGCCATACTATTTATGAATATTTGTTTTACATGGTCTTCTTCAGATTTTTTGGTAAATCTGATTATACATGTAGGTGCCACAGCAGAACTTAACAATGAAACCTATGGACATATTTTAATGGCTTCTGTTCTGAAAACATTAAACGAATTGTAACCAAACTTGGTCACAGTGTTTATTGGATGGCCCTTTAAAAAGATTGAAAATGGCCTCTCTGCACAGCAGTAACAATGGACCCAATTATGGGAAAATGCTCTTCAAATGCCTTCTTCATTGCTTATACATTTATCAATCATTTGAGTAGTACAGACTCGTGGAACATCCTGGTTGGGAATCAACATTTAGATTTAAACACTTATTCGCAAAGGACACATCCAAGAATGATTTTGCCTTCTGAGGCATTTGATTTGTAATAAAGACTTTTAACTTGTGCAAGCTAGCATCATCTTAAGTTCAACTTGATTTTAGTGAACAGTGTATTGATAATTAGGAGATCATTTCATTTATTAAATGCAATAACTATAGTTTTGATCCAGTGTTAAATGTGATGTAAAAGTGTAAACAAACAAACAAACAAACAATAAATATTGTTGTATTTTGTGAAGATAATTATTTTGTAAATAATTATTACTTTTTTAATAAGTCTGGTTATTTTATTTTTATGATAATTTTCCACCAAATTATATTACCTGTGGCAACATTGAAATTGTTTACACCTGATGCAAACATTACAGTAGTTGTACAGAGTGTGACATTTATGAAGTAATATTATCACATATTCTGGTTGTTTTTCGCACTCTGTTCTGTGACTCCAAATTGTGTGAAGTTTGAGCTGTTTACCAAAAAGGTCTTGGAGAGGTAATTCTACATGTAGTGTTCAATTTAAAAATTTTACCGGTACTTGAAAGTAGTTTTTTAAAAGTTGCATACATTTGCATGTATATGTTTATGTATAGATAAGAATAAAAAATAATATATAGAAAGACTATTCTGTACTAAGTTTCTTTTCTTTTAGGAAAGAAGCAGAAGAACAAAGAAGAAGAGAAGAAGAAGAGAAAGAAAGAAAAAGACTAGAGGAAGAAGCTCAGAGACAGTTAGAAATGGAAAGAAAAAGACAGCAGGAACAGGAGTAAGTACTAATTCTTTTATTACAGTTTGATAAACTTTCGTAAGGGTGTTAATTTTTTCTTGAGCTTAAAGCTGAACTATCCACAAGTGAAACAATATTTTGTATTTTGTTAAAGGACATTGCAATAGTTTGCTATTAGTATAGGCAATGAAATTTGTCCAGTATACTATATGTTATCGCTCCAAATTTTAATAAAGTAAAGAACAATGACATCACTTCATCATGTGGTTTTGTTATTATTGTTTCCTTTCGGATAAAATTCAACCTCCTTTACATGAGTTTTAACTCTGTTGTTGCATGTTGGAGCCTTCTTCTTAAAAGTTGTGCTCAACTTTAACCCATGTTGACAAGTTATTCCAGATTTCCTGCCAAAGGTTAGGTTCTCACTAGGTACCCTGGCTTCCTCCCTACATAAAAATGGATGCCGATAGATCAAAATTTGCTGCAAGTGGCATAAAGCACCATTCAAATAAAAAATGTCATTAGTGTTAAATTTAATGATAATAAAGCACTCTCCTATTGCCACACATCTTTCACACAATATTATATTCAAAAACCTTTTTATTATGTGTGGAATCATTGTAATAAAGAAAAAATAATTTACTGCAAGTCATCATAATATTCACTGTTGAGTGTAACCAAACTTGAGTGCAGAGTATTCAGTTGTAGTGCATTGCCACTTCCAGTCATCATGTGATAGGCAGAGCTGAATAATGTTCTGATCAATTTTGAATTTCTTGTGTGCAATACAAGATTATAGCAGGAACATTGTTTGTTGAATAGAGATAGAGAACATAAAAGCATAAAAATTTTGTTCTGAACAGTGTTCATCAATATCTTGCAACACCCACAGAGTAGTGCAAAATTGTAATACTTGCGGTAAATTGTAAAGTTAATGTAAGAAGACTCAATCATTTATGATTTTATAGGATGCAGATACGAGCAGCATTAAATCAACAGACAGCAGTTCAGTTTGGTCAGTATGCCTCCCAACAATGTCCAGGAAATAGACAACAGGTAGGAAGGTGTTTATGTATTTTTTGCTCAGTTCTCAATAATGCATAGATTATAATTTTGGAGTAAAAGTGGCTTATATTTGTCGTGTAAAAAATATTTCAGGAAGTGCAATGGTATGATCTGTTTAATCCTTTAAAATATGTATGATATTGTTCATGAACATAACAGTTGATATATTTCTAATCAATTCACTACTTAATGGTTGTCTTAGAAACTTATTTGTAATGCCTTTACATGCAAAGGATGTTTATTTTGAGCAGAAATAACATTTTCTTTAAATTTTAAGAAATACTTGTAGATAAATTATGAAACTACCGAGGGCTTGGGGATACAGACCACCCCATCTGAGTCATGAAAGTGGTCTTAAAATGGGGGTGGTCTTTCTTGAGGGGATACATTTTATACAGGTTTATAGAGCTTGGTCGGTTGATTAACAGCAAAAGCTGCGAAGTGGTCAAGAATCACACAAAATAAGTATTTGTATTTTATTATTCAGTATAAATAAAAATAAAAAGAATTCATGCAGTTTTTATCTGTTCAAAATGTGTTATGATAATATAACAATTCCATATTTTCTTAACAGTGAATGTTTCTGTTCCTGTTTCATCTGTTTTTATCACTTTTATTGTCTGCCCAGGTTCCACTTTGTAGTTTAGTTCCGTCTAATTTCGAAAAATCCAGGTTTTTCTCTGTTTCCAGTTTCCCAAGTTTTTGACATCGTTTGTAGTAAATTTTGATTTATGATTATGTTGGTACATTGTACTATTATCTCCTTGTTGAATATTTCAGTCTTCTTGTAATAAAACCGATTTCCAAAATGCCGAAATTAAACTGATCTACAATATCCTACTTGTTTTTCCCTTTTAATCCAGCTCAAAAACCTTTCTTTTACAAGATTTCGACATTTTGTTTACCGGTTATTGAACTGTTTCAGAACTGGTTTACGATAATAAAACCAAGTCTCGTTCTATTCGAGACTTCCAAAATAAACATCCAGTCCGTGAAAATGGTCGTTCCTGAGGGGAATTTACGTTGTTGTGTAAAAAAACGTGGTCGCTGGTCGCGTTTGAGGGGTGGTTGTTTGCGAGAGGTAATTTTACGTTAGAAACACTTAATGCATCAGGGTTTTGGGTGGTTGCTGGCGAAGGGATCGTATAAGAGGGGGACTACTGTATACTTGAAATAATGACAAAGAATGTTTACTTCACAGGGATATATTTGAAATAATGTCACAGAATGTTCATTATACAGGGATATCCTTGAAATAATGACACAATGTTAATTGTGTCCATCAATCTGAAATCGTGTCTGTCTATAACTTTTTTGTCATGAGGTAGGCTTTTAATATTGGTACATGGGTAGATACTATCAAGGTAATGTGTTTCATTCTGTGGTTGATGACATTGACCTTGAACTTTGACCTCAAGGGTAGATAATATCAAGGCAATGTGTTTCATTCTGTGGTTGATAACCTTTGACCTTGAACTTTGACCTCAAGGTCAGCAAAGCCCTAAGAGATCGATACCATCTAGTTTTTTTTATAATATCTGGTAAAATATCTGTAAAATAAAGTTTTAAAAAATGCAATTAAAGTTTTCTGCAAATTAACAATATTAGTGTGAGTGATGATGATAAATTCCTATCATTTTTAAATGATGAAAATGATTTAGAATTTAAGTTTGTGGGATTCAATTAAGACAATGTTAAACTTACATTATATACATTATTATTTTATTTGTTTTGATTTCGTTTCTGATACTGACTGGGATTTGCTTGTAGACACGGCAATTGATCATATTAGTTTGATTAGTTCCATTGCTGGAAGTCGCTTATGACACAATTTTACAGTTCTTACAGGAAATTAATTTGTACTGCAAAATTTAATCATTTTTTTATCTGATTAGGCCACACAGAATTAATTTCTTGTTCGTCAGACTTTAACTTTGAAAATAAGGAGCAAGCGAGCGAAATTTTTTTTATTAATTTTTTTTTTGAAATTCTGATTTTGTGGAGCGAATAATTTTTTGTAAGGTGAGCGACATGTTTTTAGTTTTTTAAAAAGATTTGTTCCAGGTTTTCATGGTTAAACTGATGCGAGCGAGCGATTTTTTTTTAATTTTGAAGAAAATAACTGAAATTTAAAAAAAATGTATTTGATATTAAGCAAGTGCTTGTTCTCAGTGTTTTATTAATTGATTAGTAAATTATATAGCAGAAAAGAACTTCTAAAAAGATGCTGCCTTGGCGTTCTATCAATAGGTACAGACTGACCAACAGACAGCCCATACCACTATTCAGTTATGTCTCCAAATCTTTTTGGCAAGACATAATTTCAAGATTGATTAAAAATAAAAAATAAAAGACTACCTATCTAACTATTATGCCATCATTTTCCCTGCCCAAAAGCTTGGGATTTTCCTTAATTTTGATTCTCATAATGTTGTCATAACTAAGGTTAGAAACATTGGTGTGCGTTGAAGGCTTCCCTTGTATGCATGTAAATAGGTCGATAAAGGTGTCGTCCATTTGACATTCTAATGCTGTATTTGGTAGCAGTACTTTAAACTGGGTAGCAACTGCTGCCACAACCACACTCTTGTTTTCTGTCATTGTTTTCTACATTTTACTTTCGGTTTTAATTTTATAGGGGACGACTGAAACGGTATTTTAACCTTCTAAGTTCTGACTGAATCTCCAGCTTTCGGAGCAGTTGGATGAATTCGTAGAACGCGGAGAAGATTATTTTTTTAAAAGACAACTTCCGTTTCTGGATGCGGGCGGGTTTCCGGTTAATGCGGGCGGAAGAAATTTAGTTTTTTTTCTTTCTGAAATAATTTTACGTGCGGGCGGTACGACAAACAAGCAATTAATTCGGCGTGGACTTATTTCCATTTCCTGATTGAAATAGCTATGTTGTTATTTAATATATATAGCTTTTCTTTCTTTATCAGTTTTTGTCCTAGCCTGTGAGACAAGACAAATATATTGGAACCTGGCAGGGACCACATAAACATTTGACATTTTGCTTAATATCTTTGTAAGCTTAAACCCTAGGTCCATCAAATTTGGTCCAGTGGTAGCTTATGATGAGTACTTGCTAGTCAGTGATCAACTGTCACATGACCTTCACCTAAATTTTACAGTCCAGTGACTATGTTAAAAGTTTTTTAATTTGGGAAGTTCCTCTGTAACCATGCTTAGTAGGATGACAAAATTTAGTATATAGGTTGCTGATGAATAGTACATGACTGTCTGTAAGGTGTAACCTGACCATGACCTCATTTGCACACGGTCTGGTGACAACATTTAAGTTTTAAGATTAGGGCAGTTCCTCTGTAACCATGCATAGAAGGATGACAATACTTGGTATATAGGTTGCTGATGTATATATACTAAAGACTCTCTGGTAGGTGTCACCTGACCTTAACCTCACTTTCATACTCCAGTTACATTGAAGGTTTTGGACTAGGATTATGACAGTTCCTCTGTAACCATGAATGGTAGGATGTCAATATTTAGTAATCAGTCAGTTAATCTATTCATTGGAATGTCTCAATTGAATGAGATTGACAGTTCCATTTTCAGTTTGTTTATAATTGAAGAATTAATTAAAAATCTCATTATCTTAAAAGATTTCCATCCTAAAAGATATTTTTTGTCAGTTAGTCAAAATTAAAAATGGTTTACACTTGATATAATCACAAGGCAGATGTTAGCGAGTCTTAGTTACATGTATCCTTTGATTAATAATGACTGTAGGAATTCAGAAATGCATTCAGTTAATAATTTTTTTCAATTTGTTTTTGTAAATAAGTTGTTGTTTTTTGTTTCTGTTAATTAAATGATTATTCTAAAATTGTCAATTTTCATGCATATATCAAAAACATCTTACTAATTAAGTTTTACCTACAGTGAGAAGGTAGGGTCAGTTGGCATCCATTGTTGATGGAGATTTTAGCACCAACAGTCATTTAAACATTTCTCAGTTTTTATAAGAAAATTAGCAAGTTTTTCGTGGTATAATTATTTCCAAAAGTTCAACTGTCAGCACACCTGTACAGGTAATTATTGTCTAATTGATTTCAAACATCAGCTTATTCTTTGTATCTGAACAAGTTTTTATGTTGTAACAAATGAAAAAGAACAGATATACAAAACATTACAAAAATTCAGCAATAGTATACATCATTTGATATAGCAAAATAGGTCAACATGCACATATTTAACTACAGCTGAAGATTTAATAACAAATAAATGACTTAAATTATTTTTAGACCAAATTTACAAACTGGAAAAAGATTCATTAATTGTAAAATCTATTTGAAATGGTTTTTTAAAAGCTTCCACAAAAAGCAACGTTTACAAACACTGACAATAGTTACAACTGTAAAATGCAACAATTGATGATTTTTAAAAACAATAAATTGCACACTACAAACTTGGAACAAGAAACTAAAAATAATATAAATAAGATATTTTTTAAGTTTTTAATATATGTTCATACTAAGATCTCATAGCTGTTTCCTGCATTCATTATCTGAAGAATCTGTTCTATTATATTTTGATACAAAGATTTCTTTGTTTTCTGCATTCATTATCTGAAGACTGTGTTCTATTATATTTTGATACAAAGATTTCTTAGTTGTTTTCTGCATTCATTATCTGAAGACTGTGTTCTATTATATTTTGATACAAAGATTTCTTAGTTGTTTTCTGCATTCATTATCTGAAGACTGTGTTCTATTATATTTTGATACAAAGATTTCTTAGTTGTTTTCTGCATTCATTATCTGAAGACTGTGTTCTATTATATTTTGATACAAAGATTTCTTAGTTGTTTTCTGCATTCATTATCTGAAGACTGTTCTATTATATTTTGATACAAAGATTTCTTAGTTGTTTTCTGCATTCATTATCTGAAGACTGTGTTCTATTATATTTGATACAAAGATTTCTTAGTTGTTTTCTGCATTCAGTATCTTTTGTTTTTTTGAGTTATGTCCCTTGGCATCCAGAAGGCTTAAAGGTTAAATTTTGTGTTGCATGAAGGCAGTTCACTTGAAGAGCTGACATAAAATAAGAGTATACTTATAAAAACCACTGATCCAACTCCTTTAAAATTTTAGGTTTAAATGTATTTCTCTTCTTATGCAGCAAAGTAGTTGTTATTGTTGGAAGAATTTATAATTCAAGGAACCTTTAAAACCAAATGCAGTATGTGTTGGGGCCTCATTGGCCTAGTCGTCTAGATAGTTAGTCTTATTGTATTTTTATAAATGGCTTGTCACACTGCAAGTCCATTATTATGTTGTTCTAGTATATTGCATTTCAAGAATAGAACCCACAACAAAGACATCAGCTTTTTGGATGCAACAGTATGTCACTGATTTTTTATTTTCTGTTCTAAGTGTTTTAATATATTCACTTATCATTTTTGTCAGTTTCTTCATAATTTAGTCTTTGTTATCATTTTTTCCATTTTTAATTTTCTGCAGCAACAGAATGCTGCTAAACCTGTAATTATGTTTGCAGCAAAATTGTACTTTATCTGAAACTATTTTCTCATCTCTCATAGCATTTAATCGTCTTATTGATTTTCATGGCAGAACAATAAACATTAAATGAAGTATATAATTGAAACTATATTGTTACTAATGAGTTAACTGTCCCTGAGCAAAATCAATAAGATATTAACAGCTCTGCGAAGTTGATATATATATGCCTTTTGACTTAATTTTTTATTATTATTCTGAGCTGATTTGTAATAAAATAAATAGTCTTTGACAAATAATTCTCATTTTATATTGGCTCTGCATGGTAGAATTATATTACAAAGCAGTAGAAAATAACCCTCCCCATCTCCTACAGTTTTCAACCCAGATCTCTGAAACTTCACAGAAAGTTTGCACATGTATTTAAGTTGTACAACTGCAATTATGGAATTGTTCAAGGATTTTTTTCTTAATTTTCCAGATTTTGGTCATTTTTTAGAACATTTGCAGAAGACTGTACCTGTTTTGTGTAATCAACTCCTACAGTTTTCAACCTAGATTTTTAATTCTTCTGTAAAAGACCAATTCCTGGTTCAGATGACTCACTAAAGCTGAGGTCACACCCACATATCAGTACTCATTATGTCATCCAATCAAACAAATGACACAAGAACATTTTTATAGTAAGATTACAACGTTCTTGTTCAACATTCTTTTTTCGTGGATTCTGATTGTATAATGGAGTCTTAAACATTGGAGAGACTATCGTGATGTGAAAGTTGTTCTTGTGTTCATTTATGGAAGAAAAAGGTACTTTCATGCGCTTTTGTGAAAGCCCTTGTGATTTTCAACTCAGGGTAAACATTTTTTTTTATGTCTTTTCTATCTTTCCCAAACATGTATGTAATGTAACAACTTGTTAAACTTCACAGAAAGATTGCACCTGCTATTTTGGAATTGTTTGAATTTTCAAAACTTGGTCATTTGCAGCAAATTTTATCAACTCCTCCTTCAGTTTCAACCCAGGTCCCTGAAACTTCACAAAAAGATTGCACACATATTAAAGTTGTGCAAGTCCTATTATGGAATTGCTCAAGGAATGTTTACCCATTTTTCTAGACAATGGACACTTTGAGTTCAGGTTTAATCAATTCCTTCTACAGACCCAAAACCTTCTCCATAAAAATTTTAAGCCTTACTTAAGGCACTTGCTTAGCAATTTGACAATTTCAGACTTTTGCTATTCTTGTTAAGACAAAATAGTGCTACTTTTATATGCCTATATTTAGGTGTTATTTCATAATTGATTGAGGGGCCTCAGTGGCCGAGTGGTTAAGGTAGTTCATCTACTATTGATCACTTGGTCTGTCAATACTGAGGTTGAGGGTTTGAGTTTCACTGCTGGCAGGGTTTACTAGATTCCTATCTTAATTGACAAGGATTGCCAGTTTTCCTACTGTAGGTCGGGGGTTCTCTCCGGGTACTCCGGCTTCCTCCCCCAATAAAAACTGGACGCCATGATATAGCTAAAAAATTGCTGAAAGTGGCATTAAACATCATTCAAACAAACAGTCAAACATAATTGATTGATTAAGGTAGTTAGAACTTCTACTGTTGATACATACCTGTCAACACAGGTTTGAGCTGCACTACAAACAGTGGCTGCTTTTGACAAGAATTGTCAATTATCCTACAACAGGTTGGGTTTTCACACAGTACTCCCTTTTCTTTCCCCATTAAAATTCTATAATACATGTATACCTGAAAAATTGCTGAACATGGCATTATACCATATTTTAACAAAATAAACATAATTGATTAAAAAAATCCTAAAAGCAGTTTGTAGCCCTTTCCCTACCAGTACAATAAATTTTGAAACCTCCCCAACACAAGTGAAGTTTTAAATCCATGTTTGAAATTTTCCCTATATAAGGCTCTATTGATTATACTGCTGAAGTTGATGATGTAGTAGGTCAATACAGAGATATTGTAGTTATGGATTAAAACATTCAGTTATCAAGAAGACTATCAAGGTAAACAGTTATTTTCAATATATATTTTTTAATATAATATTGCCTATTTCTAGTAATTTCAGGTGATCAAATGGAACCAATACATGTATTATTCAATTCTATACCTACCTACTTGTACCTAATGACACAACCATTTGTTTCTTTGTTTGTTTAAATGAAGGAAATGTATCTAAAACAATTGCATGCAAAAATAGTTGGACAAACAATAAATTGTGTTATAACTGATCCCCATATACACATTTAATGGATACATTATTTCCTGGTGAATGTTTGGGAAATAATTTATTTAGAAAAATTAATTTAATATTTTCACAATTAATTTAATATTTTCACATGACCCTCTCATATTGACATAAACATCTAATGGATAAGTTATTTCCTGGTGAATGTTAGGGAAATATTTATTTAGAAAATATATTTTAATATTTTTACATGAATATGTAAACCTTTAAACAGCTAGTGTAAAGTACAACGTGGATACATAATGGTGAAAGTTTGATATCAACTGTTTTGTTTGTTTTTGGTTTTTTTTTATGGGGGCTGGGGCAGGGATGTTGGTTAATTAGCTGGTCCCACCTACCAGTATAACATTTGCACTTTATAAATTTGAATATTCCACTCACAACCAGAGAAAGGAAATTAAAACCGATTCAGTGTAATATTCCTGACAGTGTTAGAGTTATAGTACATGTACATTGACAAACTAGAAAAGAAAGCACAAACTTTATTTTCAAGCTTTTGCATCTAAATTTAGGAACATATATATTTTTAGAAGATGTGTATATTCTTTAAATTTCATGGCTTCAGAATTTCTTGGTTTGAAAAAAAAAAGAAAAATATGTTTCTAGAATGCAAAATTTCATGTTGTATCGTGTCTGTACTAAAATTATTTTTTTGTCTGTCCAATGAAATCCATAAAAATTTGGTATGTTGAATCCATCATTATACTGTAAACATGAAATTCTTCAGGTAGGTAATTTTACTTATTTCACAATCAACATTTATATATGACAAGTTTAGCTTTTCTAAAAAGCTAACTGTCTCTTAGCTTCATTACAAATTTTATGGATGTATTCAAGTATCTGGTTTTTGTCTCGCCTGCAACGAAAGTCGCTGGAGGTGAGACATATGTATGGGAATCCGGCAGCAGGGGCGGTGTAAACACTTGACATCTTGCTTCATATCTTTGTAAGCCCAAGCCCTAGGTCCATCAAATTTGGTCCAGAGGTAGCTTATGATGAGTCATGTACTATTCATCAGCAACCTATATACCAAATATTGTCATCCTACCATGCGTAGTTACAGAGAAACTATCGTAACCCAAAAACTTTAACGTAGTCGCTGGACCGTGAAATTGAGGTCAAGGTCAGGTGACACCTACCAGACAGTTATGTACTAGTCATCAGCAACCTATACATCAAATATTGTCTTCCTACCATGTGTAGTTACATAGGAACTGTCGTAACCCAAAAACTTTAATGTAGTTGCTGGACCGTGAAATTGAGGTCAAGGTCAGGTGACACCTACCAGACAGTCATGTACTAGTCATCAGCAACCTATACACCAAATATTGTCATCCTACCATGTGTAGTTACAGAGGAACTGTCGTAACCCAAAAACTTTAACGTAGTCGCTGGACCGTGTAATTGAGGTCAAGGTCAGGTGACACCTACCAGACAGTCATGTAATAGTCATCAGCAACCTATACACCAAATATTGTCATCCTACCATGCGTAGTTACAGAGGAACTGTCGTAACCCAAAAACTTTAACGTAGTCGCTGGACCGTGAAATTGAGGTCAAGGTCAGGTGACACCTACCAGACAGTCATGTACTAGCCATCAGCAACCTATACACCAAATATTGTCATCCTACCATGCGTAGTTACAGAGGAACTGTCGTAACCCAAAAACTTTAACGTAGTCGCTGGACCGTGAAATTGAGGTCAAGGTCAGGTGACATCTACCAGACAGTCATGTACTAGTCATCAGCAACCTATACACCAAATATTGTCATCCTACCATGCGTAGTTACAGAGGAACTGTCGTAACCCAAAAACTTTAACGTAGTCGCTGGACCGTGAAATTGAGGTCAAGGTCAGGTGACACCTACCAGACAGTCATGTACTAGTCATCAGCAACCTATACACCAAATATTGTCATCCTACCATGCGTAGTTACAGAGGAACTGTCGTAACCCAAAAACTTTAACGTAGTCGCTGGACCGTGAAATTGAGGTCAAGGTCAGGTGACATGTGACTGACTGGCAAGTACTGTCTGGTAGGTTCCACCTGACCTTGACCTCAATTTCACGGTCCAGCGACTACGTTAAAGTTTTTGGGTTACGGCTGTTCCCCTGTAACTATGCAGGGTATTGTGACAATATTTTGTATACAGGCCGCTGCTGATATTTAATGCTATTTACATAATGCTTATGACGAAATTTATTTTCGTTACTGATGCGGAATGCAGGCGAGACGTTTTTGTGTCCACACTTGTTTGTAATTTATATGTAGGATAGGTTAACAAAGTACCTTTTAAGGACATTGTTTACGCTAAACTATTAACCAATGGTGCTTAAAAATTGTTAAAAATAACCACCACATGAACAGTTTGTACATTGATTGATTGATTGATTGATTGGATGTTTGCTTTACGTCCAGCAAGCAGTATTTCAGCTGCATTCAGGACGGGAACAAGTTAACAAACAATACACCAATTGAAAAAGGGTTGGGATGGGACACAGGGAACAAAATTCGACTGCCACTGAAAAAGTAGGGAGTATTGGGTAGGGTCATAGACCTAGGCCTATTGTAGCGGCTGCAATGAGCCTACTCTTTTTTTTCGAAATCTACAATAGGGATCTCTATAGTGCACTGTGGTCCGCGGCCAGGCTTTCTGTATTATGACTTGACAACCCCCCAACGAGAGGGTCTCCCCTATCTGCCACCCGGGGGAGCTCGGGGCTGCTCTGTGGGTCCAGCACTGGGAACCGCCCCAGTATGGTCCCAGTTTTTAGATAAATAATGGAAAACCAGATATGTTTCTATGTTTCAAATACTATCCCAACGCAAGCACACTATGAAAATAACCAATGTTATGTTTGATACTGAAGCATGTGGATATTCAATATTTATAATTAGTTAATAGTTAAAAAAGACATTAAGATAAAAAAAATTTGTATTTTCATGCAAAAAATGATTAATTTCTTCCCAAGAAATAGGTAATTTTTAAAAAAAAGTTAATTCTTGAAAAGAAAATTTATATAAAAAGACAATAGATGAAGTTCCACTGAATGAAATGAAAGAGTCCTTAGGTTATACAAGTTACACTGTTCTGCAAATCTGTACAGTGTTGCTAGCTATAGAATTTGTAGTATTTGAAACAAAAATTATAGTAAGTGTTGACGAAGAGTGTAGAGTGTTTTTTTGTGCTACAAATGAAAACTGCTTACCGCGTATGGTTCAGCTTATGCTCCTTTTGTAGATCAAGGAGGGAACTTTTTGAAATCAATAATTATTTCCTTGAGATATTCAGCGTTTTGAAATATGGCAGTTTTTAAATTTTGAAGGGGCAATTTTCTATATTAAAATTTGACCTTAATTAGAACGGAAGTGTACTTTAGGAACAATCCATTGTTGTCTACTTGAAATCGTTAGGGTGATGTTGTCTTCAGTTAAGGTGGGAAAAGTCTGGCGGTTTGTCCGAATACCATTGAACGTCACGAAAGCAGACAAACATTTTAAACATCGTAAGGTCCCTTTTTAAACAAAAATGGCTGACTTATTATGTAAAATTACCGTAGCAAAAGTCAAGGACGATTTGTAACAACTTAACAACAGAGGCATATTATAAAACATGGACAGGTTATCGTATCTACATTTTTTCTACTGAATTTTCATAATAAAAAGGTAAAATATAGAATAATGAAAAAATGCCAGCTAACAAATTTTTCCAACAGGGGTTGGAATTTAGTAATTTTTTGAAATATTTGATTAAACATGCAGATAAAGTATAATTGAGGATAATTCAACATACAAATTTTGAGTTATTAAGGACATGCATTACATTTTTACTGAAATGGAAAGTGAAAAAAGCTATTTTATCAATATAAACTTTAAGTCTAGTGTTTGTTCCTCTATGTAAGAACAAATGCTGTAAATTTTCGTGTTCTGAAGCAGTGCATATTTTGTTGTGACATGAGTGTTGCTTTATTTGGATTGAAGGTTAAATGTCTAAGGTAAATCACAATCATCAAACTAGCCAGAGAGAGGTATTATTATTCCTAACACATACATGTAAATTGACTGACAATCCAGATGTCCATTGGTTTGTAGCAGTAACAGGTAAATAATGCAGATAATTGTGTCTGTTTCACAAAACAGGTGAATAAACGGAACTTATTATGACATGTTATTCATTCCTATCCATTATTTGCTTAGTCTATTGATTGTCAATTATGATCAGAATCGGATAATTAGAATAGATTCTGTTATCTGCTTAGTTCTGTACAGCTTGGGCAGATTCTTATTTTTCCACCTGTCAACAGAGGAAGCAGGCACAGGGTGGGCAAAATTTGTAGTTTTTCTACACTGCACACCCTTTGAAGTGGGTCTGCACATTTTTTTGCATCATAATTAGAGTAGAATTATTAGAAAACAGTGGATAACCATTTTTGTCTCGCCTGCGACGAAAGTCGCTGGAGGCGAGACATATGTATGGGAATCCGGCGGCGGCGGCGGCGTAAACACTTGACATCTTGCTTCATATCTTTGTAAGCCCAAGCCCTAGGTCCATCAAATTTGGTCCAGAGGTAGCTTATGATGAGTACTTGCCAGTCAGTCACCTGTCACCTGACCTTGACCTCAATTTCACGGTCCAGCGACTACGTTAAAGTTTTAGGGTTACGACAGTTCCTCTGTAACTACGCATGGTAGGATGACAATATTTGGTGTATAGGTTGCTGATGACTAGTACATGACTGTCTGGTAGGTGTCACCTGACCTTGACCTCAATTTCACGGTCCAGCGACTACGTTAAAGTTTTTGGGTTACGACAGTTCCTCTGTAACTACGCATGGTAGGATGACAATATTTGGTGTATAGGTTGCTGATGACTAGTACATGACTGTCTGGTAGGTGTCACCTGACCTTGACCTCAATTTCACGGTCCAGCGACTACGTTAAAGTTTTTGGGTTACGACAGTTCCTCTGTAACTACACATGGTAGGATGAAAATATTTGGTGTATAGGTTGCTGATGACTAGTACATGACTGTCTGGTAGGTGTCACCTGACCTTGACCTCAATTTCACGGTCCAGTGACTACGTTAAAGTTTTTAGGTTACGATAGTTCCTCTGTAACTACGCATGGTAGGATGACAATATTTGGTATATAAGTTGCTGATGAATAGTACATGACTGTCTGGTAGGTTCCACCTGATCTTGACCTCAATTTCACGATCCAGCAACTACGTTAAAATTTTTGGGTTACGGCTGTTCCCCTGTAACTATGCAGGGTATGGTGACAATATTTTGTATACAGGCCACTGCTGATATTAAATGCTATTTACGTAATGCTTATGACGAAATTTATTTTCGTTACTGATGCGGAATACAGGCGAGACGTTTTTCTGTGTCCACACTTGTTTGCTTTTTATTTTAATGTCGGAGTAGTATAGACATTATAGGGCTGTGTGTATGGGTGGCAAAGCAAAATCCATTGGGCAGTGTGTGTGGGTAGAGAAAGCAAAATTCACCATGCAGTGTGTGTGGGTAGCAAAAGCAAAATCCACTAGGCAGTGTGTGTGGGTGGCAAAGCAAAATCCACTAGGCAGTGTGTGTGGGTGGCAAAGCAAAATCCACTAGGCAGTGTGTGTGGGTGGCAAAGCAAAATCCACTAGGCAGTGTGTGGGGGTGGCAAAAGCAAAATCCACTAGGCAGTGTGTGTGGGTGGCAAAGCAAAATCTAGTGGGCAGTTTTTGTCTCGCCTGCAACGAAAGTCGCTGGAGGCCAGACATATGTATGGGAATCCGACGGCGGCGGCGGCTGCGTAAACACTTGACATCTTGCTTCATATATTTGTAAGCCCAAGCCCTAGGTCCATCAAATTTGGTCCAGAGGTAGCTTATGATGAGTACTTGCCAGTCAGTCACCTGTCACCTGACCTTGACCTCAATTTCACGGTCCATCGACTACGTTAAAGTTTTTGGGTTACGACAGTTCCTCTGTAACTACGCATGGTAGGATGACAATATTTGGTGTATAGGTTGCTGATGACTAGTACATGACTGTCTGGTAGGTGTCATGTGACCTTGATCTCAATTTCACGGTCCAGCAACTACGTTAAAGTTTTTGGGTTACGACAGTTCCTCTGTAACTACGCATGGTAGGATGACAATATTTGGTGTATAGGTTGCTGATGACAAGTACATGACTGTCTGGTAGGTGTCACCTGACCTTGACCTCAATTTCAGGGTCCAGCGACTACGTTAAAGTTTTTGGGTTACGGCTGTTCCCCTGTAACTATGCATGGTATGGTGACAATATTTTGTATACAGGCCGCTGCTGATATTTAATGCTATTTACATAATGCTTATGACGAAATTTATTTTCGTTACTGATGCGGAATGCAGGCGAGACGTTTTTCTGTGTCCACACTTGTTGTATGTAGAAACAGCAAAATCCATTGGGAAGTGTGTGTGGGTAGAGAAAGCAAAATTCACCATGCAGTGTGTGTGGGTAGCAAAAGCTAAATCCACTAGGCAGTGTGTGTG
This sequence comes from Limnoperna fortunei, assembly GCA_944474755.1. NCBI lineage: Eukaryota > Metazoa > Mollusca > Bivalvia > Mytilida > Modiolidae > Limnoperna > Limnoperna fortunei. The sequence continues at coordinate 64,201,929 of OX104113.1, forward strand.
GGTGGCAAAAGCAAAATCCACTAGGCAGTGTGTGTGGGTGGCAAAGCAAAATCCACTAGGCAGTGTGTGGGGGGTGGCAAAAGCAAAATCCACTAGGCAGTGTGTGTGGGTGGCAAAGCAAAATCCACTAGGCAGTGTGTGTGGGTGGCAAAGCAAAATCCACTAGGCAGTGTGTGGGGGTGGCAAAAGCTAAATCCACTAGGCAGTGTGTGGGGGTGGCAAAAGCAAAATCCACTAGGCAGTGTGTGTGGGGGTGGCAAAAGCAAAATTCACCATGCAGTGTGTGTGGGGTTGGCAAAAGCAAAATCCACTAGGCAGTGTGTGGGGGTGGCAAAAGCAAAATCCACTAGGCAGTGTGTGTGGGTAGAAAATCAAAATCCACCAGGCAGTGTGTTTGGAGGCCCAGATATGCCATAAAATGCCAACCTGTGGTAAATAACAATATATTCCTTCCAAAACAAATTTTTTCTTAAGCAGCATATGTTTTGGATTTTGCTGACACAATGAGAATATTTGACAGTCATGTTGGTGAGAAGTAAACATTTAAGGCAGGCTGTGTTTTTATATGCCAATTTATGGAATTTTCATACAAATATAATTAATATTTCCTCTTTGTACTGGTCATATAGATCATTTAGTAATTAAAAGTTATACATCAATTCAGGTTTGAATAGACAGATAACAATATTCAAAATACGGAGTAAATGAAAAAAAAAATGGTCAAAAATACTCTTTTAAACAACTTGGCATTTTTCCTTATTTCAAAATTGAAGTTACAATTAAGCTGTCTTTCTTTGACACACTTTACAATAAAAATTCTGATGTGGCATTGAACACCAGTCTATTCCTTAACGAAATTTCAATAAGGGCCCCATTTAAAATTTCTAGAAAACAGTGATGATAACAATAAACCAGTCCTCTATTAAGGAAGCAACGGCAAAATCATTGCATTATCTATCCTGTAAGATGTTGCAATTCAGATATTACATTGATCTTTTTATCTTATTTAAAATAAGAGACATTATTAACAAGGTTTCATACATGCAATCTGCTAGTTCAGTCGGTGACGTAAATAAAAGGTTCAGCAAAATACAATTTATTGTTGTCACCATAGATTTCCTTAAACTATATTGATTCTGACATCAGATACAAAGGTACACATGTATATGATTTATAATAAGATAGGAAAAATTGCTCAAAGTGGACAAGCTTCTTACGTTCAATTATTTTCTTATGTTGTTCCTAAAAATCATTGAAACACTGTCATATAAGGTTTTTTGTGGGGTATGATTCAGTTATCATCCTGTTGGGGTTTTTAATAAAAATAGTATTTTTAAGTAATGTATCAGTAAATGAGTGAGCTGTTGCTGTGGTGGCCGAGTGGTTAAGGTAATTCATCTACCATTGATCACATGGTCTGTCAACGCTGAGATTGTGGGTTTAATTCTGGCTGGGGGCAGAGTGTACTCGACTCCAATCTTAATTGACAAGGATTGCCAGTTTTCCTACTGCAGTTCAAGGGTTTTCTCCTGGTACTCCGGCTTCCTCTACCAATAAAACTGGACGCCATGATATAGCTGGAAAATTGCTGAAAGTGGCATTAAATATTGAATTATATTTTATTCTCACCAGGTCACCATCCTCATCCCCAGTAAATATCCTGTGGCATGGAATAGCTTAAAAAGTACAGTAAAACTCTATTCAAACAAACAAACTAGTAGCACAATGTACAGATAGTTAATCAAACAGGTTTATTATATTTAACTTAAAATTATTTGTTTTGAAAAGGAAAAAGAATTCAAGAGACTATAAGGAATACAACATTGAAACCAAAAATTTTATAACACGAACCCCACTAAAAATCTAGGGGTAAGTTCAGGTGCTCTGGATCCTGTTCCATGTGTGGCACCCACTGTCTCACTCAGGTTAAAATCTAGAAATGAGTCACATAGAGGAGAAATATTACATTTCCTTGGGTTTTCCATATTTGGAGATTAAGGGTTGCCTTTTTTAATTTATAGGAATTACGTTTATTGTATTTCATGGGGGTTTTCCATACTTGGAGATAGTTATGTGACCTGTTTTACATGATATAATATTTTAATTATCTTAGTTCAAAATTTATTCAGAACAATCAAATAGTGATTTAGTAGCACCTTGGGGTATAGCAATTTTATTTGTTTTAATACTATTATTTCCATTTGTTGCCACGACAGTAAAAGTCATCATTTCAAGACTAATACAATAGCTATAACCCTTGGTGCCATTCAGTAGTTCTATAATAAGCTTCTTCTAGAACAGTGCTAGTTTTGGAAATTATAAATCAACACTGACATGACATTTCTGTGGTAATCATATGTTTATGAATCAATAGTTCTGACCAGATATTTGAACATTTTGTCAATAATTTCTATACAAGTCATTCTATGCCAACTCCTACAATCATTGGTAGTAAATCCATCCATCAAACAAAATTCTCTTTTCTATGCGTGACATATAATAATCAACAGCTATGAAAGCCTTTCTGGGAATGAACTGTCATGATGCCAATTAGCTTCTTTGTTATGTTGGTTCTGTGTGGAACATGCAATTTGTTATTATGAAATTGTTTTTGCATACTATGCAATTGATTTTTCTAAAAAAAAAAATATTATTTGGGCAGAAAGTAAAAATCGAATGAACTGCATCATTTTCTAAAGTACCATTAACTGAAATTGTCAATGACTTGCAGAATGATAATACAAGTTTTCAAGAGATGCTTTTAACCGTATATAGTTTTATTGACTAGGAATTACACAGAGCATGAAATAACTATAGAAGTTAAAAATGTATCTCTGATTTTAACCAGATGACTTAGAGCCAGTTGATATTACTTAACAACTGTTACTGCAAAACTGACAAAACAAACAAAGTAATTAGACCACCATTAGAAGTATGACATAAGTACGTTTTAAATATAGATTTTTTAATTGATTAGAATATGGCACAATTATTATTGTTTTTATGACATAAGACAAACAGTATTATAATTAGGCTGCACATATGGACCTGGTTGAGCACTGAAATGACGACCAATCACAGTTAAGCATACAAACTTTAAAACATACAATTACATAAGTAGATTTAACACTTAGCACTGATAACTGTATTTAATGAACTGTTTTATTTTTCAGCAAGAAGAATTAATTCGTCAGTTACAAGAACAACATTTCCAACAGTACATGCAACAAGTGTATCAACAACAATTACTGCATCAGCAACAACAATACCAACAATTACAGAACATGTCGGTGCCGACAACCAACAACAATTCTGTACCCACAACTAAAACAGAAATGACAACAGAAAACAACTTGACGCAATCCAATGGTCCACTGTCTGTTCCTACAGAGCCAGACACAAATGGCAACAAAGAAGAAGGTAATTTATTTATTTTAAGAACAAGAATATCGAACAATGGAAAATTAAAAACAAACAGTGCACAATAGATTGGCATCAGTTTGGTTCACAAAAAGAATATATGACAACCAGCAATATTGCTGATACACCAGAATTATTTTTCATTAGAACTTTAAGACTGAAGCAAAAACACTCCAGGAACAGATTACTAATGTTCCAGAAAAACTATGCCCCTTCACCCCCCTCCCCAAACCCATCCAGAAATGGAACTTTTTCTTAACCTCCAAACCTATGTATTAGTCTATATTACATATGTATAATACCAAATTTGTACATTATATCCTTACACTCCAAATAGAAGTAGAAAGTAGTCATTGAACTATACATGTGTGTACATAATGAAGTATGTTTATAATAGTACAACAAACACTAATGGGAACTACCAGTATTAAGGTATCGGACCACAATTGACCACGTGATCATATTTGGTGTCCCGGATGTCCATTGTATTTCAATGGAGCAGACCTCGGTAATCTTCGGCAAACATCGGAAATACTATTTGAGTAACTAAATTTTTTGCTCAAATATGTTAACATTGACTCAAAGTAGCACAATATATATAATTTGCATCATTAATTAGCAATATATTTATTTAATAAAGCAACATTTCTTGGTAGAAAAATAAAATTATACTGTAATTTCAATTATGGGTCGGATACCTTAAGTATATAAAAACATGGCATAATTTTAAAATTTACCTTTTATTGCAAACAATTTTGGTTTAGTTCCCTGCAGCATACGGAGCTACGAGACATTTATTGTAATTTTAACACTGCAAGCCCCACTCTTCTCCCATTATAGAGTTGATTACCATAAAGTCAAGGTTTGGCTATTGGCGAGTTCAAAAATTATTGCTAAAAAAATTTATAGATCCTACTCTCTATCAAGAAGCAGTGCATTTATTAAAATAACAACTAGGATGTTAGCTGAAGCTACAGAAAACAAACCTACCAAACTGTAAACAAAGTCAACAAAAGAATGACAAACAATTTATGTAGTCTACAAATACAACAATTCAAAACAGACATTACTAAACAGAAGAGAAAGGTATAAAAACAACAGCAGAGTAGCAATAATTATAAAAGATATATCCGAATTTGCATAAAAAAATCACTTTTTATATTTGTTGACCAACTTATAACATCAGAACCAATAATTAATGCTATTTCACAGTATTTTTCTTTGATCTTTATGTGCAGTATTATCTCATCTCACTCTACTAGCATGAGATGGTCCCCGTCAAGACATCGATAAGTAAACAACCTTTTGTCACAATGTTACACAACAGCTCTAAGCAGATTGTGTTTTATGAAACCCTATTCATTTTCTCAACATCTCATCTCCGTGCTGATGCCCAATGAGGAGAAAATGCATCTCATTTCAGAAAACGTAAATGATTGTTTTTTTTGTTTGTTTGTTTGTTTAAATGGTGTTTAATGCCACTTTAAGTATTTTTCAACTATATCATGGAATCCAGTTTTTAATGGGGGAGGAAGCCCGGAGTACCCATAGAGAAAACCCCCCGAACTGCAGTAGGAAAACTGGCAATCATAATGATTAAAATGTTAAAGAATAATGAAATTGTAAATGATCTATAAACATCAAATAATAGTGGCAAAAATCAGCAAGTTAAATGTTAAATTAATACCTCCAGGTGATCTGACAATAATCAATATATAGTCCGGTAATTACCTATTATTGCTTTTCAACAGAAAATGTATGTGTTTGTCATGCTGATTAACAGGTAACCGTGAAAAAGTTATTTCACTGGCAACACCTTAGCAGAGGCAGTTAACCGATTTTAGCAACCATCAGATCACCAATTGATGCCAGTACATTATAGTCATTTGAATTCTAATGTAATGGCAGTATAATCAAAAAGACTTAAGGCCAACATTTTTTAATTATCTGATTTACGACATTTTTTCTAAAAAAATAGGGTCGGGGGGTCGAAATAAAAATAAAAATAAAAGGCTGAAAAACTTCCAGTCGACAAAAACATAAAAATAAAAGTAATTTTAATCATCATTTTTTTTATTTTATTGATCATCAGTTTTTATGTATTTTGGGTGAAACTAAGTTTGCAGAATGCTATCAATGTGTAATCTATGTACATGTGTGCTGTAAAAGTGTGTTTAATGATGACTTAAATATTGTTAATTCTGACCATATTTGATGTTTTGCAGATCATAGTATCTTATAATTTTAGAATATAAATGCAGTCCATATAAGCATCAAGACACTGTACATTGAATGAGCGGCTACATACTAATAGATAGTAAAGAATTAAATATTTTTCAAATCTGGTTTCCTTAAAAATCCTTTAATGTGGTATACTGTATAATTAAAAAAATGTTATCAAAATATCTTTAGAAACAAGAGAATACAATCATGCACTTCAAAAACATGTTGCCTCACAACCTTTAAGAAAGATGACTGGTGTATTGAGCATATGCATGACACAAAATAGCACAATATAAAATACTGAAAGGATAAATTGAGCATATGCATGACACAAAATAGCACAATATAAAATACTGAAAGGATAAAAGCAAAGTTACTGTGCTATAATGCTTTTTCCTTTTTCTGTACTAAAATAATTTACCATATAAAGTTGATGCATCAAAAGGGTATACTGTTATGACAATTTCTGTTGTTTTTCTTACCTTGACATACTAGTGTATAAAGTTTCAAGATGATGTATCACAAAACCCTAAAAGAAGAGAAACCTTGTGATCGTATACTTTGTTCTATCTTTCCTTCACAATAGCATTAAAAATATTATACACATGTCAAAAATCTTTATTTGGAACTAAAAACACTGAAATTACTGGCAATTTATACTGCAAAGTTATTTTGATTCTGTTTTTCCTTTGTCTTTATTGCCCTTCATGGTTAGCTTTTCCAGATTCCATACATGTACGGCAGATGGGTGTATACTCTCAAATTATTCTTTCAGTCTGTATTTCTTCATGTTCTACCACTGATAATCTGATACTAGTACATGTATATACCCACAATCAAAGATGTAGATGTTTGAACAGCATAGTTTTTCCTGTAATAAATACGATAATTTGTAAGAACTTTTTCCAATAAGTGGCTGTATCAGTATATTAATATTGTTACAGTCCTGTTAAACCTTTTTTCATCAACTGTGGGAATCTGTGACGTACCCATACAGATACAGAACTAAACATTGGAATAATGTTATTAAAATGTCAGACAATAGTGGTGGTTTATAAAATATTTTATATAGATTGTTTAATACATTTACTTGTTAAAAAAAATTTGAAAATGAGAGTGTGTGGTGAAATTTTATAAGCACAAGTAAAATTTATATATGTTATAACAGATACCAAGAAAGTTCATTTGGAGGTCCACAAAAATTGTAGAACTACATGTACACTAGTTGACAGATTTTTACATCTTACTACAAGCTACATGTACATTTGCCAAGGGGCTAGAAAGAATAATTACCTGCATCGTATGCTGCTTCAGTAGGAGTACTGCATGATATCCCCTCATTGACAATAATGACATCCCACCATCTTGATCATTTGTAGATGTTTAACTATGCACTTCCTTTCCATCAATTGTTACAGAATAAATTTGTATCTCGAAGTGTTCTGTTACACGCTTTGTGTATATTAATTATAGATATTTTATCAAAACATTTTCTTCATCCCCTGTGAAATCGTCAATGATGGATTAATTTCGTTTCCTGTATTGTTTGGACATTCGATACTTCAGTGGATTTTTCATCTCTTCAATTATAGATTCGTAACATTTATAATCGTGTCACTCTCCTCTCCTCTGTTCTCCCCCGCACCATTCAAAACAAGACAAACGAAACTTTCACCCGTGATTTGTGGCAAGCAACAACTATTTTAGCACACACACACTATCTGACTGTCTGTTGCTGCTTAAAATAAACGTCAACCTTAGACTAGTTATTTTTTCCAAGGCCCAACAACTTGTCAGCGGTTCATCTATCCGGGAGATCCGGAATATGAAATAATCCGTGTTGTTTTTGGTTTATTTATACTGTTCCCGAAAATTGGGAGTTATGAATTTCTTTCAAATGGTCAACCGGTAACCAGTGCAGTATGATGTAAAGTGTTAATTTTCATTTTTTGAAAAACAGAGATCGGCGGGTCGGCGCAAAAGATAAAAATAAAATGAAAATTGAACTCTTTTATTTTTATTTTCATTTTGGGGAAATTAGGGTCGGCGGGTTCGTAAATCAGATAATTAAAAAATGTTGGCCTAACTGACTAAAAAAAACTGAGACATTTTTAGCTCACCTGACCCGAACGGTCATGTGAGCTATTGCCATCACTTGGCGTCCGTCGTCGTCGTCGTCGTCGTCGTCGTCGTCGTTAACTTTTCTTCAAAAATCTTCTCCTCAAAAACCACTGAAGGGATTGCTTTGAAACTTTGCATACATCATCAGTAAAATGCCCTCTACCAAGTTTGCCCAAATCATGGCCTCAGACCAACCAACATGGCCGCCATGGCTAAAAATAGAACAGAGGGGTCAAAATACAGTTTTTAGCTCACCTGACCCAAAGGGTCATGTGAGCTATTGCCATCACTTGGCGTCCGTCGTCGTCCGTCGTCGTCGTCGTCGTCGTCGTCGTTAACTTTTCTTCAAAAATCTTCTCCTCCAAAACCACTGAAGGGATTGCTTTGAAACTTTGCATACATCATCAGTAAAATGCCCTCTACCAAGTTTGCCCAAATCATGGCCTCAGACCAACCAACATGGCCGCCATGGCTAAAAATAGAACAGAGGGGTCAAAATACAGTTTTTTGCTTATAGTTCAAAAAGTATAACAGATACAGGAAAACCGAAGAGACCTTCCTTCTTCAGCATCTAAAGCTCTACAAAACACTCCATTGGGTCAAAGTTGTATGATGACTCCTTGTAGGAGTTATTGCCCTTTAATTGTCATAATTGATGATTTTTGCCATTTTTGCCTCAAAATCTTGAAAATTATTAGAACTAGAGAAAAAGTTAGCATTGCTTAATTGTTCTGCTCTATGAGGGCTACAAAAATGACTTAAGGGTCAAGATTGTCTGATTAACCGTTTAAGAGTTATTCTCCTTGAACTGTTTTTTTTAATCGGTTTTAATTGATTTTTTAAAATCTTCTCCTCTGAAACAACTGAAAGTACTGCTTTGAAACTTTGTACACATCATCTGTCAAATGTCCTCAACCAAGTTTGCACCTACCATGGCTGCAGATTAACCAACATGGCCACCATGGCTAAAAATAGGATGGGGGGGGGGGGGGGCGGTAAAATACAGTTTTTGGCTTATATTTAAAAAAGTGTAACAGATACAGGAAAACCGAAGAGACATCCCTTCATCTGCATCAAAAGCTCTACGAAACACTCCATTGGGTTGAAGTTGTATGATGACTCCTTATAGGAGTTATTGCCCTTTAATTGTCGAAATTGATTATTTTTGACATTTTAGCCTCAAAATCTTGAAAATTATTAGAACTAGAGGAAAAGTTAGCATTGCTTAATTGTTCTGCTCTATGAGGGCTACAAAAATGACTTAAGGGTCAAGATTGTCTGATTAACCGTTTAAGAGTTATTCTCCTTGAACTGTTTTTTTTAATCGGTTTTAATTGATTTTTTAAAATCTTCTCCTCTGAAACAACTGAAAGTACTGCTTTGAAACTTTGTACACATCATCTGTCAAATGTCCTCAACCAAGTTTGCACCTACCATGGCTGCAGATTAACCAACATGGCCACCATGGCTAAAAATAGGATGGGGGGGGGGGCGGTAAAATACAGTTTTTGGCTTATATTTAAAAAAGTGTAACAGATACAGGAAAACCGAAGAGACATGCCTTCATCTGCATCAAAAGCTCTACGAAACACTCCATTGGGTTGAAGTTGTATGATGACTCCTTATAGGAGTTATTGCCCTTTAATTGTCGAAATTGATTATTTTTGACATTTTAGCCTCAAAATCTTGAAAATTATTAGAACTAGAGGAAAAGTTAGCATTGCTTAATTGTTCTGCTCTATGAGGGCTACAAAAATGACTTAAGGGTCAAGATTGTCTGATTAACCGTTTAAGAGTTATTCTCCTTGAACTGTTTTTTTTAATCGGTTTTAATTGATTTTTTAAAATCTTCTCCTCTGAAACAACTGAAAGTACTGCTTTGAAACTTTGTACACATCATCTGTCAAATGTCCTCAACCAAGTTTGCACCTACCATGGCTGCAGATTAACCAACATGGCCACCATGGCTAAAAATAGGATGGGGGGGGCGGTAAAATACAGTTTTTGGCTTATATTTAAAAAAGTGTAACAGATACAGGAAAACCGAAGAGACATGCCTTCATCTGCATCAAAAGCTCTACGAAACACTCCATTGGGTTGAAGTTGTATGATGACTCCTTATAGGAGTTATTGCCCTTTAATTGTCGAAATTGATTATTTTTGACATTTTAGCCTCAAAATCTTGAAAATTATTAGAACTAGAGGAAAAGTTAGCATTGCTTAATTGTTCTGCTCTATGAGGACTACAAAAATGACTTAAGGGTCAAGATTGTCTGATTAACCGTTTAAGAGTTATTCCCATTGAACTGTTTTTTTTAATCGGTTTTAATTGATTTTTTAAAATCTTCTCATCTGAAACAACTGAAAGTACTGCTTTGAAACTTTGTACACATCATCTGTCAAATGTCCTCAACCAAGTTTGCACCTACCATGGCTGCAGATTAACCAACATGGCCACCATGGCTAAAAATAGGATGGGGGGTGGGGGCGGTAAAATACAGTTTTTGGCTTATATTTAAAAAAGTGTAACAGATACAGGAAAACCGAAGAGACATGCCTTCATCTGCATCAAAAGCTCTACGAAACACTCCATTGGGTTGAAGTTGTATGATGACTCCTTATAGGAGTTATTGCCCTTTAATTGTCGAAATTGATTATTTTTTACATTTTTGCCTCAAAATCTTGAAAATTATTAGAACTAGAGAAAAAGTTAGCATTGCTTAATTGTTCTGCTCTATGAGGGCTACAAAAATGACTTAAGGGTCAAGATTGTCTGATGAACCGTTTAGGAATTATTCTCCTTGAACATTTTTTTAATCAATTTTACCTGATTTTAAAAAATCTTCTCCTCTTAAACCAATGAAAGGACTGCTTTGAAACATTGCACACATCATCTTTAGGATGTCCTCTACCAAAATTGTGCAAATCATGACACCTGACTACCTACATAGCTACATTGGATTAAAATAGAAAAAATGAAAAAAAAGGGGGGGTGGGGGGGTTGAGAGAGTTTTCGACTGATAGTTAAAAAAGTATAACAGGTACAGCAAATTTGAAGTGAACCTCCCTTCTCCCTCTAACCATCAAAAGATCCTCCTTATAGGAGTTATTTCCCTTAAAAGGTAATCATTAAAATTAATGATTTTTGCAGAAGTGTTGGGCAATTCCTTATAGCAAAGAAAAGCTGGATAAAAAAGGGTTGTTTGGTTTCAGGTTCAGGTGAGCGATACAGGCTCCTGGGAGCCTCTAGTTTGCTTATAGTTCAAAAAGTATAACAGATACAGGAAATCCGAAGAGACCTTCCTTCTTCAGCATCTAAAGCTCTACCAAGCACTCCATTGGGTCAAAGTTGTATGATGACTCCTTGTAGGAGTTATTGCCCTTTAATTGTCAAAATTGATGATTTTTGCCATTTTTGCCTCAAAATCTTGAAAATTATTAGAACTAGAGAAAAAGATAGCATTGCTTAATTGTTCTGCTCTATGAGGGCTACAAAAATGACTTTACGGTCAAGATTGTCTGATAAACCGTTTAAGAGTTATTCCCCTTGAACTGTTTTTTTTTTTATCGGTTTTAATTGATTTTTTAAAATCTTCTCCTCTGAAACAACTGAAAGTACTGCTTTGAAACTTTGTACACATCATCTGTCAAATGTCCTCAACCAAGTTTGCACCAACCATGGCTGCAGATTAACCAACCTGGCCACCATGGCTAAAAATTGGATGGGGGGGGCGCGGTAAAATACAGTTTTTGGCTTATATTTAAAAAAGTGTAACAGATACAGGAAAACCGAAGAGACAAGTCTTCATCTGCATCAAAAGCTCTACGAAACACTCCATTGGGTTGAAGTTGTATGATGACTCCTTATAGGAGTTATTGCCCTTTAATTGTCGAAATTGTTGATTTTAGCCATTTTGCCTCAAAATCTTGAAAATTATTAGAACTAGAGAAAAAGTTAGCATTGCTTAATTGTTCTGCTCTATGAGGGCTACAAAATTGCCTTAGGGTCAAGATTGTCTGATTACACGTTTAAGAGTTATTCCCCTTGAACTGTTTATTTTAATCGGTTTTAATTGATTTTTTCAAATCTTCTCCTCTGAAACCACTGAAAGTACTGCTTTGAAACTTTGTACACATCATCCGTCAAATGTCCTTAACCAAGCTTGCACCAACCATGGCTGCAGATTAACCAACATGGCCGCCATGGCTAAAAATAGAATGGAGGGGGGGGTAAAATACAGTTTTTGGCTTATAGTTCAAAAAGTATAACAGATACACGAAAACCGAAGAGACATGCCTTAATTGGCATCAAAAGCTCTACGAAACACTCCATTGGGTTGAAGTTGTATGAGGACTCCTTATAGGAGTTATTGCCCTTTAATTGTCAAAATTGATTATTTTTGACATTTTTGCCTTAAAATCTTGAAAATTATTTGAACTAGAGAAAAAGTTAGTATTGCTTAATTGTTCTGCTCTATGAGGGCTACAAAAATGACTTAGGGTCAAGATTGTCTGATGAACCGTTTAGGAATTATTCTCCTTGAACATTTTTTTAATCAATTTTAATTGATTTTAAAAAATCTTCTCCTCTTTAACCCATGAAAGGACTGCTTTGAAACATTGCACACATCATCTTTAGGACGTCCTCTACCAAAATTGTGGAAATCATGACACCTGACTACCTATATAGCTACGTTAGCTTAAAATAGAAAATGGGGGGGGGGAGTCAAGAGAGTTTTCGACTGATAGTTAAAAAAGTATAACAGGTACAGCAAATTTGAAGTGAACCTCCCTTCTCCCTCTAAGCATCAAAAGCTCCTCCTTATAGGAATTATTATGACTTTTGCAGTGTTGGGCAATTCCTTATAGCAAAGAAAAGCTGTATAGAAAAGGGTTGTTCAAGGTTTCAGGTTCAGGTGAGCGATACAGGCTCCTGGGAGCCTCTAGTTAATTTACCCGTTGTAACAGCAGGGCTTGGGTTGTTTACTGTGGAGTACAAATAAAAATAATGTTTTCCATCTATGTATATTGTTTTTGTGCTGTAATATCATTGAGCTGCTAAACATTAATTGTTTGTACTGAAATCAAAAAGAAGTTTAAACTACATGCTTTGGAAGTGGACCCTGATGAGAGATAAAAATACACTGTATGTAACTTGTGATTTAGGTACCATGTCAGGTGAATGTATTTGTATTCTGCTGGATATTTGTATACCTTTGTAATGATTGCAGGATAAAAGGTTTAAGTGGAACCTGTCTCCTGTACTGTTTGTGTTAAATGTATTGTGTTGGTTTGTGAAAAAAGGAATGTCTCAAATTTTATGCTGGAAGTTTTAAGTATTCTGTTTTTCATGATTTTTTGTAAAGTATCCTGTACTAAATTTATTGGGTATACACATTGTTTTGTTATATATTAAAATATTAAACATTAAATATTTTGTCAGATTTTCCAACTCCAATGCCAGTTTTAATGCCTGCATCAATCTGGACTCGCAAAGATATTAAGACCTTTAAAGACAGTGTCAAAAAGTGTAAAGAGAATGTGATTAAGATAGCTTCCTTGGCTACTGCCACAGTGAGTTGGAAAATTTGTGTTGCCACTGTCAGTGCTAGAAATGGATATCCAATCTGTGAATGTATATGAAACATATATATATATATATATAAATTTTTTTTTTTTTTTAAATACAATCAGTGATATTTAATCTATATATTTTGTTTGGAATTTAAAAAAAAAAAACTTTTGGAGAACCAAAAATTATAGAAAGGAAATCAATTTATCAATTTTTAAGAAGTTAAAATATTTATTTACACTAAATGGCAAAGTCACATAATGACGTACATGATGTTCATTCACTGTCGTTGGATATCTTTAGTTTTATCACTGCTTGTATTCTGTGCACGTTACGTTTTGTTTTTATGTTGTTTTTTTTTTTTTTTTTGTTATCGGTATATGTTGTGTTTTTAGATGACTTACCACCTCTTGCTGCCGCCTCTATGTGGACTCGTAAAGATATAAAAGAATTTAAAGAATCTCTTCATAAAGATAAAGATTCAGTAATAAAAATAGGTTCAGGAGAAACTGTCACTGTAAGTATTGTTGCCATGGCAATAGTGATGCAATGCTCCTATTGTACCCATTTATGAACCTTTATTTTTTTAAATTAACATATCGTTTCTATAACTGCAAGTATTTTATCCCAAATACTTAAAAAGATTACAGTTCGAATTAACATACATGAAAATAGAAAATGGCAGAATTGCAATGGTATGTTTTTAAATGGTTGATGATGGTAAACCGTGATAATGAAATGACTGTGTATTTCAATTAAATGTAATTCATACTGTCATGATATACACATAAATTTGATTGTATTTTAATCAATATGTCATTACCAAAGAAATCTTTCTACGGAGGAAAAAACATTTCATCCTTTCAAAATATATAAGTGGTGCATGTGGTTTATATGGTTTTTTTGTGGTTATTGTGTATCTTCCTTTTTTGCACACCATTGGTATTCCAGTGGATTCAGTAAATATGCACTTTCTCGCTAATCTTATTTGTCTGTACGTAAATGTTTCTCATAAAATCAAATGTTTTAATCAATTTTAAGTCCTAGCTTGAGGAACATAAAATCAGAATTTTATCATCTTGAGGCTGCAGATGTTAATATAAGATATTTTGTATAGAGCTTTCAAGTATGTAATGGATTTTCAGTTTTGCTATAGTTTCAGTTATAGCTGTAACAATATACAATGAATATGTCATGAAATGGACCTTCTCAAAATGGTATTCGCAGCTAAGATTGTCATCAATTTTGATAAGGTCATTATGGTTTATAATGTTGGTTTTGGAAGTAGAGGCTGAGTAGCTGATCACATTGTAGTTGTATGCAAAAGGGACACCTATGGCATACCAAATATAGATGTTACATTTAAGAAAAGGCAACAATTGTTTATGTACATATTTTTGAACTGCTGTAAGAGGAGTCGATATAACAAAATAAGTTTTTCATGCCTTGTAATACATGACCAGTAATGTACTCTAGTATAAACAAAAAGCTCATCATATATTTCTGATGATGTAATCTAATTAAAATTAAACCTTTCACAAGCTCCCCCCCTTTTTGTTATTGTCGGTCACAGCGACATTAACAAAAAGGGATATAGCTTGTGAACAATTTTAATTTTAATTAGATTGCTTTTTATAAGGTTATCAGACTCACAGTACATATTTAATTACCTATAAAGTGTATCAATGGTAAGCATGTTAACTTTGGACAGTGCAATAACTATTGCACAAATGTTTTATAAAACTTTTTAAAAGGTCATCTGTTGCTCTGAAGACAATAACTATCTTCTGATTAAAATCAAATAACTATATAAGGTTTCTCTAGTGAAGTTTTAATCATAACATTTCGTTATGTTGATTATAGTCTGGAGCCATTTAACCAGACCTTAAATCTTTATGAAATTTGAAGTAAAGCACTTCCCACATGCCAGGTATCCATGTGATCATCTAGATCATTAAACTCTAAACATCATGTATTTTATTTTAATCCCTTAATAATTGCAATCAAAACATCTTTAATCAACGACTTTACCTTCACCAGAAATAACCACGCCATTTACATTTATACCTGTACAGGTAAATTACAGATTGTTTTCATACTTCTTTTAATCATTTACCATCAATATAATAAATACACAAGAAAACTTGGACAAAATAATATCCACACACATTACAAATACCCAGCATATTATTCTTCGTGCCATTTAAGTGAATACAAAAATATGCTGTAAGCATTGAAACATGACAAAATGGTGACTGCAATTGACAACATCCAATGAGTTGGCAAAAAAAACCTTCTTTAACTGTAGTTATATATAATCCGCATCCTTACTCCTCAAAAAAGAAAAAAGAAAAAGAACGCAGACAATACATAACTAAATACAGTAGTTAATTTAAGTGAATAAGCTATAAACAAATTTAGTGCCGGTTTTTGCAATAAAGCAAGGTACTATCATTAACAAAACCTTAAACAATATGGCAGTTGAAGTAAGGGTCAAGTAAATGTGTTTGGATTCATTTTTGTCGACAGTTGAATACTTTTTTTATGTTTCTTGGAGATGTCATTTATGTTCACTATCATAATCATATCACTTTTTTCTCATTCAAAAAAGATTAAGCTTGTAAGGACATTTGGGAAAATCAAACAATATATTTTTAGCTCTCCTGACCTGAAGGGTCATTTAAGGTATTGTCATCACTTTTCATCCGGTGGCATCTGTAAACTTGTAACATTTCGGTCTTCTCTGAAACCACTTGGCCAATTGAAACCAAACTTTGTCAGAATGTTCATTGGTTTGTGTTTTTTATTCTGATTGGAAAACCTATGTGGCAGCCACCACAGACTTATTTTAATATAGGACCTAATGTGAAAAATTTTTAAAAACGATTCTTCTCTGAAACTGGTTGACCAATGGAAATAAAACTTACTAGCAATATTGTTTTGATGATCTTATGTAAGGTTTATGTTTTTTGTTAAAATGGCCACCATCATTTGACTGAGGTTAACAAAGGACCCTATGAAAAAAAAAGGTTTAAAATGCCTTTTCTCTGAAACCAGTTGAACTTAGAAACAAAACATATCACTTGTATTCATTGGGTGGGTCTTTATAAAGTTTATGTTTTTTATGCCAATCGGAAATACAAAACGGCCACCACCTATGGACTAAGTTTTACATAGGACTGTATGGGAACAAAGTTTAAAAAGGCTTCTTCGCAGAAAATGCTTAACCAATTGAAACATAACTTATCACCAGTATTAATCAGATGGTCCTTTATAAGGTTTATGTTTTTAATGCCAATCTGAAACAGCAAAGCTGATTCTGTCTCTGTCTGTCCGTTGTCCACGAGTCACATTGTATCTTATGAATGCCTTCACAGATTTTCTTCAAACTGCATACAGTTGTAAATATGTTGGGCTTGTGGTCTGTATACTTTTTGGTAAATTTCTGATTTATCATTATAGTCATGCGATTTTGTTGTGAAAATTAGAATTATGCATCCATGAATTGTATAACTCTTGTTCTTATGTCTTCAAACCAGCATATAATGTGATCAAGGCACAACTGTTTATTATCTTGAAGTTTGCTATAATCTTTTTTTAACTTTATGTTTGTTTAATTGGTGTTTTATGCCACTTTTAGCTTTAACATAGTAATAATTGTAAAGGAAGCAAAAGATTAAATTAATGCTTCTCATAGGGAGGCCTTAATATGTAGTTTTATTTAGATTTTCATGTTATTGGCTATTTTTCATATTAAAGGGAAAATTGTGTTCCTATATACATGTAGCTTTCAAAGTATGTCTTTAACGGAAGTCATAAATCTCTTTAAGTGCACTATAATGCTGTTACTTAAAGATTAAAAATCCCAATGGATCATTATGGTTAATCAATATTATTAACAGAACTTTGCTGATCTTTCCTGATTTCAAGGTGTAGGGCTGATCTTTCCTGATTTCAAGGTGTAGGTTCTATCAGTAATTGTCCTCTAATCCTTCAATACTGCTTATGGTTTTAAATATGTTTATATATTACCAAAGGTCGAGGGGTTCTTACTGGGTACTATGACTTCCTCAGCAAATATAACTGAACGCTATGATGTTGGAAAACACACAAATAAATGTTTATTATAAAACTTATTGTGAGATTTCCAGGTCATGGTGCAGTGATGCAATATGCAAATTCACAGCAATATGCCAATTCTTCTGCATTTGCTATATAACTATTGCTCAAGTTCTTAAACTAACTCAACTAATGCTGAGGAATAAATATCTGAATACCAAACATTAGAATTTAATATGTAAGAAAATATGCAATGTTCTTTGCTACTTGGAACTTAATTTAAAGGATATACAGTCTTCGGGGAATTGATCTGTATATCATCATTGTGAACAGTCTTGAGAAATTGTATGTAGGATGGAATTGATTAAAACCATCAGTGTATATAATGTAGAGTTATGGGTATTCAATTAACCACTGTCTGACCTTAGAAGAAAATGTTGACCATGTCAACATAGTCATTATGTTTATGAACCATGGCATTTGTTAGTTGTAATTTTTCATGAATCTTTGGGCAGTCAGTTGTATTCCTATGTATAGGAGATAGTTATGAAAGAAAAATTTAATTGAATAATAAATGACCTCGTATTATATGCCAGGCCCCAACACTATAAAGAAATTCTTAGCCGAAATTTTTTTTCATTCTCAATTTTATCCGTACAAAACTTTTGATTCCCCTCATTGTCATGGAAGTTGAGGAAATTCATTTTACTCAAAAGGGTTTTATGGTGCATGGGCCAAATATTTCAATAGTTGAAATTAAAAATTGTTAGTACTTTTATTTACATTTATAGAAAAAATATTACATATAAAGCTTCTTTTTTTCTGTAGATTATAGTAGCGATTGTTTCAGTTATATGTTACAGCCTTACTTCAGACAGGATGTTCTAGACTTAAGCCTTAATTAACAAGGATTGCAAGTTTTCCTTTTGATTGAAGGAGGGGTTGTTTCACTTGGTCCTCTGGCTTCTCCCCCTTAAAAAAAAATTATTATACAGCTAAAACATTGCAAGAAAGTAAACCCTATTTAAAAAAAAGAACCAATTGCCTCATTGTCAATTGATCTGTTTCTGGTAGACCTGTTATAATGTGGCAAACTTCATAAAACATGCAACAGACAATAGAAATATAAAGGAATAAAGTACTGGATTCTAACGGTCATATAAACATTATGGTTGGGGTTAAACTAGTTAAAGATATCCCAAACCCTTCTCATTTATTGTAATGCCATAAAAACACAGTCATGCAGAAACACATTACAAATAAAACTAATAAAAACTAGACCTGTACAATATTCAATTAACACAAGTTACCATTTAGTCCTGTGTAACACATAAATACAACCTATAAATACTAATGTCATATACAAGTTAAGTTTCTGTTTCATTTAATTTCACCACATTTTAAACAAAGAGACACATTGATATCTCTAGCAGAAATATGTTCATATGGCAAAGATTGCATTATGCAGACTGAGTTTTTGGTTGGAATACATGAAGTTGGGTCATAGTATGACTAAGTATTCGGGCAAATTACAAAATATGGTACCTATTTTGTGTAATCAACTTCACTACAGATCCCTGAAACTTTACAGAAAGATTGTAAATGCATTGTAGTTGTGGTATTATGAAATAAAAAAATTATTTCCTAGTTGTTAGTTCATCCGACACAAAGGGTCATGTGAGCTATTTTCATCACTGCATCCGTCTTTGTCATTTGTAAATTTTTACAGTTTAATTTTCTTCTGAAACCACAGGACCAATAGAAACCAAACTTAGTCACAGTGCTTATTGGATGGTAGTTTACAAAGTATAAGTTTTTTATTCTGATTGTGAAACTGATATGGCTGCTACCACATTACTTAATTTAACAATATTTGAAAATGTTTAGAAAGGCTTTTTCTCTGGAACTGGAAAATCAATTAAAACTTCTGTAAAGTTTCTTTTTTCTATACCAAAGTGGAACTTCAAAATGGATGCCTCCACAGGACTTTATCATAGGACCCTATGGCAAAAAAGTTTTAAAAGACTTCATTGAACCCACTGGGCAACTTAAAACCAAACTTGGTCACAGTGTTCATTGGATGGTCATCTAAGTTTATGTCTTATGCCAATTGGAAATTCAAAATGGATGCCACTAAAGGACTTGCGAATCAATAGAAAAAAATATTTATAAATGGCTTCTTCTTTATTGAAGCAAAACTCACCGGACTTGTTTAATCTCAATCAGGTTAGCAATACAGGCTCTTGAGATCCTCTGGTTCAGACTTGCAAACAGTCATTATACAGCATGATATACCTGAAGATACATATACCCATTTGTTAAATCTTCTAATTTTTTTAATCGGACCGTAAACTTTTTTCCTGAGACAACATTGTAAACTTTTCCCCACTTACTAGGACAGATGCTTTGTAACCATTCCATTTCAGACTTTTTAGCATTTCTACTTTTTTGCCTCAGACAACTTAGTTGGGGTAAGCTATGGTCAGCAATTTTTTCCGTCATCCATCTCTGTGTAAACATTTTAAGCCTTTCCCAGTGTGATTGGCTGACATATAGGAAGTCCTTTAACAAAGATAATTCATTTTATAATAGGTGGACAAAACTAAATAATTTTCTATGAATTAATGATTCCTGGATTCTTGCCTTCAAATCAAGATGGCTACCATTGCTATAAATAGAAATAGAAAAGTGTCATCACATGTTCAAAGACTTGATGACAAAAGCTTCTTGCAGCTTTTGGATTGGATTTTTGAAGAGGTTCTTTTATATGGGGAAATGGAATGGCATTTGCAAATATTGTAATATTTTTTATGCTCCAGGCCCAGGATGAATTTGGGGAGTGGGGACATTTGTCTGTCTGTGTGTCCATCCAGCCCCCTTCCAGATCGGTGCATGGCTGGTCTGGCTATCTCCTACAGTTTTAGGCTTATAGCATTATATTTTGTAGGATGTTTATACACGTAATGAAGGCTTACAGGGCTAAAGTATTATTTCCGTTAAATATTCTTAAATCTATCATGTGTGTTTAACACACACACTTTACTTTCTTAAAAAAACAAACAAATTAGCCGTAATTCCTAGTTGTGGGGCATACTTCTTATCTAGTTTATACTTGAACATCTTCAAATAGTTATACAAAAACAAGAATATATTTTGGCCAGTGGGAAGACCTTCTTGCTTTTGCTTTGATTATTATTTTTTTTTTCCGCCAACTTTCAAACCCAAACAGTTTAAAAAGTACGCGACATATCATTTTGGTCTTTCGCGACAAGTTTTGGACACTGAAAGTCTATTCGGAATTCACCCTGTGAAATCAAAACATTTTTCTTTACGGAGTTATCTGCCCAAACACCGAAAACCTTGTTATCGCGTAATCTCTGGAACTATAACAGATACAAGAAAACTAAAAAGTGACAAATGTTAAGGAACTTTTGGGACAACTTTATGACATATTTTGGCTAAAAATTTCTGACTAGCGAAGGCGAGCGGTATACCTTGAATGTTTCAAGGACTCCGCTTATCACAAAAACTCACAAACCGTAAGTCGAAATCACAAAAGGTCTTCACCATTTATTGTCCTGTGACATGTCCTTAAAGAAAATCTCAAAGTCAAAGTTCAGAAGTGACCTCGACCTTAGGCCTCCAATCTTGTTATCATTTCAACTCGAAAACTATAAAAGATAGAAGAAGACAATAAATGGGAAAAATACTCCTCTCATCAAGGCCTTCATTTGATACATTTGGTCCGAAACTGTGCGATGAACCGTTTTCGAGTTCGGGCCCTTGACTCATTTCGGTTAATCAGTTTTTGGCATACAACTTGAAAACCGTTACAGATAATATAGTAAACATATAGGTTTAACATGATCACCAAGTAAAGGCCTTCAATTTGAGCCCAAATTCAAAGGTCACAGGTCAAGGTCATACCATAGCAACCAGGTCACCATTACAAAATGTCCTTAGCAACCATATATTTTTTAAATCAGGATGATGTACTTTACTAAAATATGTCATTTTACAACCGGAAGTTGCATTTTGTCCTTAGCAACGGCCACAAAAGTCCTTGACAACCATATATTTTTTTACTCAGGACAACAGAAATAGTCTATTCCACCTACAAAATGGTCCTGTAACTTATATAGTTAAGTTCACAACAAGAGATGAAGAAAAATTAATTTCATAAAGGTATCTGGGAAAGACCTTTCTAATTGTTCTTGAACAATTAACCCTATCTTTTTTGGTTGTTGTTTGAATGTTCTTTAGTGTATCTTCCAGCAATTTGTTAGCTATATTATAGCGTCCAGTTTTTATTTGGGGAGGCAGTCAGAGTTCCCAGAGAAACCCCCCAACCTTTGGTAGGAAAACTGTCAATATTTGCCAATTAGGATTGGAATCCAGTGCACACTGCCCACAGTGAGACTCGCAAATTTTATAAGGGTATTTAATATACAATACATCTAGTACATGTACTTACTTGCTTCTTGGCATAAACAAAATTATTTATTGACAAATTTAATCACAAGAATACCTTTTGTTACATAATTGCTGTTATCATTTGTTCAAACTTTGCATTTTTATAATGTTTATTTTAAACAAGACCCACCTTGATAAAATAAGAGAAATCGATAACAGATGATTGAAATATGATTTTATAAAACCCTTGACAGCTGCTGGCTTTTAGATGTACTATAATGATCATCAATTATCTATTGTTTTAATGGCATTTTGCCAGCTTTTTCCTCAATTCAAATAAATGATGCAAAGATGTAATTGGAAGAAACATGTTAGCCATCTTATAATGTGTATAAGATGTTATATCTAAAAATAATCACTTTCTTAATGTCATAAAGCATGTGTACTTTTCTTTGATATTTTTGGTAATACAATAAATAGATTTATTACCATATTGCCTGGATTTTAAATTAATAGTCTATAACTACATGTTGACTTATTTTGTATGCCTGGAATAAGTTTGGCAAATCAAAGAAACATGTTACTTTTTAACATTCTGTGTTAGTCGAGCATGGTTTGGTCTAGTGTAATTGACCATATTCATTTATTGATCACGTTTTCTGTCAACACTGGGATTGCACATCCTGAATATAACTGAAATATTGCTTGCTGGATGTAAAACAACAAACTATCTATCAATCAGTCAACACTGAGATTGCAGGTTGGATTCTCACTGCAGGCAGGGTTTACTAGAATCCAGTCTTAATTGACAAGGATTGCCAGTTTTCCTAGGGGGGAGGGGGGGCTGTTTTCTCCGGGTACTCCTGCTTCCTCCCCCAATAAAAACTGGATGCCATGATATAGCTGAAAAATTGATTAAAGTGGCATTAAACACCATCAAACAAACAAACAAATGACAGTACCCATTTTATCTGAAACTATTGCACACATTGTGAAGTTGGGCACCTGCTATTATGGAATTGTTTGCAGGATTTTTTTCCCATTTTTCCAGACTTTGAAACTTATCATTTTTCAGCAAATTTGACAAAGGATGCGTAATCAACTCTTCCTACTGCTTACAACTCTGGTACATTAAACTTCACAGAAAGATTGCCCTCCTACTGGCGTTTTGGACCTGCTATTATGGAATTGTTGGAGGATTGTTTCCCATTTTCTAGATTTTACTAAAGACAGTACCCATTTTACATAATTTACTCCTACAGTTTTCAAACCAGATCTAAGAAACTTCACAGAAAGGTTACACATGGAAGTTGTGCGCCTGCTGTTATGGAATTGTTTATGGGTTTTTTTTTTTGAGACTTGGGAACATAGTCTTATGAAATTTTTTTTTACATGAAGTCAAATTCCTAAGACAGATACCAGGTACTTGTAAATTTTATGTGTAGTATAAGCACATTAAACATTTATTATGATTGAAAATAGCATGTTTTAGCAGTTGCCTTTTTCAGATAATGACGTATTAAAGAAATATTTATTTTGAATTGATTGTAGTATATTTTTTTTTTATTTCAGGTTCGAGTCCCTACACATCAAGATGGTTCCTGTTTATTTTGGGAGTTTGCTACAGATTACTATGATATAGGATTTGGTGTGTATTTTGAGTGGACAGTAGAACCAAGCAATACAGTCACAGTACATGTTAGCGAGTCCAGTGATGAAGAAGATCTTGAAGAAGAACAACAAGGTATACATAAACTTCTGGCTTACCCATTATGGCTATACAGTCAAACTTGTATTAGGGACCCATCAATATAACGACTTCCTGTGTTATCCAACCATATTTGTTCCTCCCCAGGATATTTGTATTAATTTTACTTTTATATCACAACTCCCTGTGTTATGAAACTTGAGACTTTGTGTTTTGATAGTTTTCAACATCATAACCTGTTTGAAACAACTGCTAAGACATTAAAGTCATTAAGTTAATAAATAAACCCTGTCTGACAAAAAAACGATTCATAAATTATCAAGCTTCTTTAAAAAGTAAAATTAAAGTTTAAAGCAATCATAATTTTTTTTTATGATCTTTAGAAGCCAAGTAGAGATTGCCCTGTCAATATTATCAGTGTCACTATGGGGGTTGAAAATGGTGATGTTTCTTACAATGTCATGTTTATTATATGTTCCAGCCGTATTTTTTTACAAAGGGGAATAATCCATACTAACTTGTTTACACTGGTATTTAGTTTCTATTGACTAACAAAGGATTTAGTTACTAATTTAACAAATAATAATAAAAATTAAGCAATATTCCATGTCATAAAAATAGTTGAAAATTAATAGTAGTAGAATCCACACTTCCTCAGTAGGTAGTGTGTGGGAATCTTCTGCTTGCTGTACGGTCCCTCAGCATGGTGATTCTTGACTGGCAAGTTCTGTTCTGTTTTTTGCTGGTAGTGATTCAGTTTGCCTTCCAATACCATCTTCTGCTGTTGTGTGATTAAGCTGGCTTTGTCATGGAGGAACTTTAGCATGATGTAGAAGTGGGATTTCCTTTGCAAGCTTTCTGGTTAAGGTGGTTGTGGTATGCCTCGACTTTACTTCCTTGTTTGTACTGATAGTATGCATTAATACCTTCCAGCTGTCAATAGTACAAACAGAGCTGGTAATCCAAATGTTCTCTATATAGGCCACAACTTCTTGTACCTGGTCTCCAACATCTTTTTCCTTCTTATATGTGTTCTGCTGGCCAAAAAGTCAGGGCCAGCAGCTTTCTGGGGAACTTGAGGAACTTGTACACGTCTTCATGGTTTGAAAATATAAAACACGAAATATTAATATTAATATTGTCATGGTCCAAGTGGTCTTTGGTCCGACTTGTCTAGATACCTCAGTTTAGTTTCAGTGTTACAAAGATACAAACAATTTTACCATCAAAAAATAAATTCTTAGATTTTGCAATGGCTGCATTTTTGTTAAACTTTAAATGGCCATAGAATTCGGTGTTTGGTGTTTAATTCCTAATTCAGAAAATATTCTATACATCTCCTAACAACTAAAATTCCTGTGTCAATAAATAATAAAGAATAAGATAACTGATGTCATTGGTTTCTGTGAAGTGGAACGGATGCGATTTTCCTCAGATTACATAATTTAATTAAAGTACTGTAGTGTTTGTAAATAAGGATGTAGTTTGAAAACAGGAAGTACATCTATGTATTTAGAAAAATTACAAACCAAACATTTTCAATTTTTTGGTGGGTATAGGAATAAATAAAAAAATGGAAGACATCTTAAAAGCAAACAGTTCTTTGATGTTCTTTCTTTTTGTTTTATTAAGTTCTGGTTTGAAACGTTTCAATGCATATCAAATATCTATTTTTAATAAGAAAGTTATGTAATGCAAACAAATGTTTGTTTTTCAATAGTGGATGATATTTGCAGATAAATCATTCTGTTTTTGCATAATTTAAGAGTAAACCAACAAATGTCATGATTATTCCTACATATTGATTTATTTATCCATCTGTCTAATATCTTTTCTAACAAGTCTTATGCTGTTTCTCATACCCTGCTAAAACAACCAGAAAATATAGTCAGTAGTAAGTCTTCTTCCAAACATAACTTGATTTGCACTCTTCTCCCTATAAAATGACCACTTTTCCCATTTGAATCCATCAACTAATGAAATTGCTTGAAAGAAGCAAGTGTTTGGCAGTAGTCATTCTTACTCATTCTCGAGTGTGAAAAAAATGTAACGCAACTTAATAATAATGTTGTAATAACAAACTATCAACACTACTGTACAAAATACACTGATTTTCACATGGTCTACGCAACACATTTGTTTGGTTTATTTCGATCACCATGGGGATATCCCCTAACCAAGTCGGGAATGAAAGCAAGCTTCTGATTGGCTACAATCAAAATAGTGACTTCTAGTCCTGGAATTTCCTACCGAAGTTTGTCAGGGTTTCGTGGACACAGAAACCCTGACATGTGAGGATGTAACTTTTTTGTCTTTTGACATAGACCTTAGATATTTTGTATGTAGGTAGGTCACTACATGTGTCGCATACCAGCATTGTTGACCTTTTACCTACCTCAAGGTCATTTTTTATGATATTTTGGACCATAGTCTTGTCCGGACCATAACTTTTTGTCTTTTGACATAGGCCTTAGATATTTGGTATGTAAGTAGGTCACTAAAAGACAATGTGTCGCGTACCAATATGGTTGACCTTGACCTTTGACCTCAAGGTCACTTTTGATGATATTTTGGAACAAAGTATGAGTAATGATAGGTTTTTGTCACAATATCAGCTCCAACAACCCAGAAATAGCAGACCTTTTACCCCTCGCCCTACCCCCCTCTTAAAAAACTAAACACACAATTGTCATCTTAACAACATTTCTTGTGATCACTGCATTTTAGAACATGCCAATTATTGTGTATACATGACAAGCTTACTGTTTAGGAAAAAGTAACCAATAACAAAACGAGTAGAAACAAAGATTGAGTGTCAGCTGTTATATTATACTAATTAATGATTGTAATTGTAGAAAACAAAACAGACGTAGAACAAGGAAGTAAACAAGACAACAAACCTCCTACAGATGAAATAATTCCAGTGTATCGACGAGATTGTCATGAAGAAGTGTACTGTGGGAGTCATGCTTATCCCGGCCAGGGTGTATATCTACTTAAATTTGACAATTCTTACTCGTTATGGAGATCTAAGACTCTGTACTACCGTGTTTATTACAGTAGATAGTGGTTTTATCATCTCTGTGTTAGTGTTGAACCAATTGTTATCGGTGTCCATCATAAGGCTTTTTATTACTGTTTTGTAGTTCCTTGGCCAGAACTTTGGTCTCTTGGTTCATTGAGATTAGACGTCCAAATGTGTGACCTGAAGACTTGTATTTGGGACATAAATTACAATGTTATGAAGTAATTTGTACAAGTACTAGTATACACAGCTGTTTCATCATGTCTTATTTAACTCCATGAAAAGAGATTTTGTCAGAAAAAGTCAACAGTTATTAATGTTACATGATTAAAAGGTTTCAAATGCTCGTGTTTTTTAACGTAACTATAATTAAAGTAAAATGTTCATTACCAAAAAGACTTTATTTAGCATAATTACTTTTTTTCAGTACCAGTATACAATTTTGGCATGATGAAAATTAGTTTTATTGGTGTGTTTAAATAACAGCACTTTCAATAAAAGTTGACATGCATGTAAACTTGTAGGACTTTTAAGTTTGTTGGCAATATCTATTAAAAGCATTTCTTATTGTTACATATACTTTTATAAAGTATATGATGCTGTTTCTTCTTTGAAATATTAAAAAAAAAAGACAAATTTAATCATGAAAATACCTTAGACATTATTGTTTATCCTATCCTAATATATAATTATTATAAATAATGACACGCAAGTATTGTGCAGTAAT